>CM065804.1:185109500-187872500 GCA_033398695.1 Orobanche coerulescens | reverse complement strand
GGTTACGTTGTATTTAACACTAGACTACGATGTAAGATTGTGCGTGCGCGCCAATCATAAGTTTAAGTTGTAATACACTCTCTTGTTAGATGCTATCATTTTAGAACTTTTTTTTTTTTTTTTTTTGGAAAGAGGTAATTGGATAAATCAAACACGGTTAGGGGGGCCTATTCCCTTACAAAGCCAATTATACAAAGTAGAAAGAAGAAAACTACTATTATTCGGGGTGTGCCAAATCCCTAACACGGCTATTACTACGAAAGGTAAAAGTAGGATATGCAAAGAAATCCCGATTACAATAGAAACAAACCAGAAACCCATTAGGTCGGGTTTTTCTTCTCCTTTATTTTTTTCTTCTTCTTTTTTAGGACGACTTTGATAAAGCCCTCACCATCTTTGGACGAGCCACTTTCTTCTATGTGTGGTTCTGTTGATCGATTATTAGCCGCGAACCATTCTTCAACGATCTTGGAATTTGCACCTTCATTTTTCGTTTCAACCGTTTTTCCTTTTGCGGGTTCCCTTTTTTTTGGTGGTAAGATAATCGGAGCTGAATATCGATTATTATCTCCATCTGAAAAATATTTCTTTGCCACATATGCGCTTGGCGTGTAGCGATAATTTTCAATGGATCTGCACCATGAGTCCGGTTCGGAAACATTTTCGAAAAGTTCGTATGATTTAAAGATATCCTCTTTAATCTTTTCCGCACTCACTCGCTTTATTGTTGAAATGATACTTCCATTTGAGTCGGGGCTGGACTCCAAAACCGAGCCATTGGGTAGCGGTGGGCTGACCTGGCAGCCGGGCTGTTCCTGGGCCGAGACCGCAACCGCAACCACCTGTGGATGGCTGACCAACGCATCCGAAGGAATAACCTCTGTCACGGGCAGCTTCAAACAGACGGACAAAGCATGCCCAAGATGTTTACAATGAGCACAGAATTTCGGAACATTTTCATACCTCACCTCTTGAATTAAAGTTTTTCCATCCATGACAATTTCCACTTCTTTGAGAAGTTTTTTAGAGAGTTCAATTTCAATGCAAACCCGAGGCGTACTAGCGCGAGATAAATCAGTCGTAGCAGCATCAATGCGTAATGGTTTACCTATGACGGACGCAATGGTAAAAAGACTTCTCTTATCAAATAAATGTACCGGAAGGTAAGGAAATTTTACCCAAACCGGTGCGAACGGGGCTTCTTCTTGCGGCGAAAAATTTGGAGTCCATTTGAAGATTCTCATAGGAAATCCAACATGTACGTAACTTGACGGTGAATAACCGCGTGTAATCTTCCTCGCACGAAAGGCGTAAAAGGACATGTTTATACTCAAGTAGTGAAACCGCAAAACCACTTTTAAGATTTAACTCCGCCAACTTTATCTTAAGAGTTTTCATCGATGGGAAACCGTGGGAAAATTTCCCAATAAGTGTAAACTCGAACGGGCGACAAGCACCTCAATCTCTCGCCGAGAACAAGATCTTTTCATCCCATCAATTTCATGAATCACCGAAACTCTCGGATGTACCATCGTCGAAAGCTCTTGTTCAATGCACTCTTATTAGCAATGTTGATTGTGGCGGGGCACATTTAACGTGCTCCCTTTTCGCTCGTAATTTCAAGAAAAGTCATTTTCGCCCGACCGAGCAGCCTCCTTGGGCGGTGAAGTTTCATTTTCGCCGCCCAAAATCTCATTCTCGAGGCATACAAATGGGTTTTATAATCGAATAAGCTTTTCCACTCGGTTGGGTGCTGCAAGTTTTCAATTCCAACAGTTCGGGGCACTGTGTGTGCGGCCGGGTGAGATGTGAACACAACTTCCTCTTGAACAAACCGTGTTTCCGACTTCTCACGTAAAATTTATCGGACACCTTCAGGCGGTACATTGAGCCATCTCAGGCATATTAGCAAACACCTGGAGGGCCGGAGGTTAATTTTCATTTCCTGAAACAATTAATAACGGCTCGGCCCCAGCTTTTGAAGAAAAATCCACTCCCGAACTTGGACCAACAACAGAAACATGATTCGCAAGGGGTAGTAGGTCACCTTCCCGGCAAATGGAAGTTCCACCCACATCCCCAATCGAATCTCCAACTAAACCGACCATAGAAATCCGATTAGCAGCAGGAATTTGAGGGTTGAGTTCCTTACCAGTGAAAGCTTGATGAATCGCTGCATTTCGTTTCTTCACCATGGCAGCAAGCGATTTGGTACTCAGTCGAGAAAACCCACTGCTGTGACCGATTGCAGAAACGACGGTCAGGATGGGCGAAGACAGAAAGAAATCCGCCGCCCAAGGCGGCGGACGGCAGTTTTCTAGACGGCGCAGATAATTGAATTGCGATAAATCTTTGCCAGCGGCTGAGAATCGGCCGAAACTCAATATTGAATTAGTTCATACTTCTTCTGTCATTTTAGAACTTGGCTGTGAGCAGTTCACATTTCTTTAAATTTGCTGAAGGCCCAAACATTAGACAGAAGATCAAGAAAAAGCCTCTCAAGTCAAGATGTTTTAGAGGTTTTGGCATCATCAAGAAGCTTTGGCAATTATCAAAAAGGGGAAATTATTGGGATAAACAATCTTGTATCGAGTTTTGATAAAGTGCCAACATATAGCAAGTCTTCACGTTGCCAAACATACAACAAGTAGCTGTCCCGAAGTCATTCAATAAAGCAAGATGTGTGTATTTATAAAGTGTCATCATACAGCAAGACGCTCATCAGACGATATGATACCAAGCATGGAAGCTGTCCTGAAATATTCATACAGCATCTTTCCATACAGCACCACTAAGATAGCCTACAACGTGGAACCTACAGCTACGCAACATGTTGGATACATCATACAGGATGTAAGTGTTGAGATCTTCAACACTTATCCAACAGGACTGAAGACCGTTGAAACGGAATCTGCTTTATACGCTAAAGTCAAACCTCCATTTGAAAACAAGTATTTAATTACTGACTGGATAAAGTATTTAAATACTAAGCCGACAGAGATCTTCAGACAAGGAGCAAAATCCGGATCTTGTTCTGTGCAAGTCAATCATCCCGTTGGAATGGACTTTTTGCTCAACGGATCTATTCCCAACGGATCTATTCCAAAGGCTATATATACCCCGAAGTTTGAAGATCAGACACTAGAACATACACGATCATATCATAGAATATACACGAACTCATATATTTAAGATCTGAGAATTGAGAAAACTAAGATATACTGAGATACATTCGTGAACATCTCAAGAACACTATATCAAGAGCAAACATATTTCTTCAAGCATACTGCTGATCCTGAGAGAAGAAATATACAAGTACTCATCCTTGAACAACACACACTACGCCATAATTGCTCATAGGCAATGCCTATTTATTGTTTTCGAAAACACGAAAAGTGTTGCCTTAGGCCAAAGGCAACACCAAACTCTTGTTGCCAATATGGCCGTTGCCTTTGACACCTAAGGCAACACTTTTAGTCTCTACTGCAACAACGGAAAAGTATTGCATTACGTTTATAATGCAACAACATAACCAAGTAAAGCAACAACAAACGATGTTGCCTAAGATTTCAAAAGAAAACAGAACATAGGATCCAAATGTGCCACGTCATCAATGGGTCCAATCTTGATGCCACGTCAACAGTGGGGCCCACATTTATGCCACATCATCAATGGGCTCTACATTTGTGCCACGTCATCAGTGGCCTCCAAATCTATGCCACATCAGCAATTTTTTTGGTAATACTACTTTTATAAAGTACAACAGCAGCTAAGTAAAAGGCAACACTTCATACAAATATTTTGAAATAACCATTTTAGTTTTACATGAACCCATCCAAAATAAACCAAGGCAGCCAAAACCAACAAGGATGCCAATACAAAATACAAAGTCCTAAATTCATACAAAACAACAAACCACCAATTTAACTTCAAAAGTACCAAAACCAAACACCACCACCAATCTAACTTAAAAGTACAAAATTACTAAGTCTAATTATAACTGATCGAAAGTTACATATTGAAATCACTGATAAGTGGTGCCGCCTTGAGTCATAGGAGTACAATTATCATCTTTATCACTTGATATCGTTGCACAACATTCCCCAATATCCAAGTTGAGGCCGGGATTAGCTTCTCCCACTTTCTTGTTTCATTTTTCCCTATCAAATTGTTGTAAATATTTTCTATGTTATCACAGATGAAGTATTTGAGTGTGAGAGATTATATATATATCCATAATGAAAACCACTATATACTAAAAAAAGTACTTATTTTATCTAAATTCTCCATTAGGGAAGAAAACAAGCTGAGAATCACTTTTTTTTTAGTTTTCAAAAACTCCCTTAGTTGTCATGGATTCATGCATTTGTTCTCAATCTTGTGGCCTTTTGCTTGAGAAAGAAGGCAGATATCATACTCTTACTACGAATATGTGGCCGAACAATCTCCTTCTCAGTCGGATTACCAAGCGATCCATACGGGATGACAGGTTTGGAAGCCTCCAAGGGATCCTGCAGAAGAAAATTCATATAATAAAAAAAGTTCTTGATCATAATGGAAACAAACAACTCCATATAAAAAGATAAGCAACTTAGCATACACCGACATCTCATTTTTGTGAGAAAAAGCAACAGCAACAGATCCTAACCGAACAAGCTTGAACATTACCATCTTTGGACAATATATGAAGTCAAATTAGTCTGATTACTAAAAAAACAACTATAGGTATAACAAAATCATGAGATCGTGTATGTTCGACTGAACTTATAACTTTATCAAAACATCTTATAAGATTGCTTCGACGAGCTCTCTATAATTGTCCGGTAAATTTAATAAGAAAGAGACCTATAAAGTATCAACTTAAGATACTATGAGCTTATAAGCCGTTTCTTAAGAAAAGAGTAATGATCAATGTAGAAGCTTATAAGATGTTGTATACAAGCTTAGTCGAACATCGTACCACTACACATTGGTGTGAAGAGGAACTAAAATATCATGCAAATTCTGACACTTCATGTAGACAGATGAATTTATGTGAAATTAAATGATTCTAAAATAAGCTTGAAGCTGAAAGGCCACAGACAAAAACAAAGACAAAGATGGTTACTATACATGTTTACCAAATTCACTTCATTTAAAACAAAAGGCTCTGAAAAATAAAAGGCTCAGAAAAAAGAACAGAACAGAGGGTTTAAAAACTGGGGAAGGATAAATTTCACCATTAGGCAGACAGCTCGATGATTTGGAGGAACTCAAAATAACATTTGCCTAACTTTTCAGATAATAAAGAAAATATAAGGTGGGAAAGGAGAAGAAAACCAGAAGAGAGAAGAGGAGTGAATGAGGGAGGCGGTGAGAAGAGGGAGTAGGGTTAGGGGGTTATAAGGGGGAGATCGGACGGTTCTGATGAAGGGGAGATTACTAATCTCAATCGGACGGCTCCCACTAAAAAAGGCTGCCATGGACTTTGGTCCGGGTTCGGGCTGGGATAATAAAAATGTTATAACGGGTCGGGTTGGGCCAAAATATTATAACATAATATAACCACACAGCAAAATACACTTAGCAATCAATCAAATAAGGAAAAAAACTAGGAAACCCTTGAGCAATCATTCAGATCTAAATAAAAAAGAATTTAATCCTTCAAATCAAATTCAAAATAAAAAGTTCAATATACCTTTTTAATTGACGGATCGAGAATTAAAGAAATATTACTTAAAATACGGAACCAACCACAGCGTTTTCTAAAAACTCCATGTAAGTGTACTCTTACATAGCGCTTCCTAATTAAACGCTATATAAGTATTTTTAAAAAAAAATATTGTATTATTTTTTCATAATTTAAAATTTTGAAGTTTTAATATTAAAATTTATAATCTGTATTAGATTAAATAATTTAAATTTATATAAGTTATAATTTATATTATATTATATATCAAACTTTGAAAATAAACATATATCGTAATTTAAATTTCATAATATATATTGATAATATATTAAACTTTAAAATTATAAAAAATATTTATAATTTTTAATTATAATATTAAAAAATATGATAAGTATTTATATTAAATATAAATAATTTAAATTAAATTTATCATATGCTATATATCAAACTTTAAGAGTAAAAAGTTATCAAAATTTAAATTTCATTTCATTGTGTTTGTTTTTGACAATAACTTGAAAAATTATTAAAAAATTAGATATAATGCAACACCATCACAGGTGTTGCACGTCGTGCAACACCATTTTTATCTTGCAACACCAAATCTATATCTAGTGCAATACTATTTCAGTAGTGTTTCAAAAGATCAAAAGTCAGCAATCTATTGAAACGCTTTGGTGGCAACACTAGCTAAAAACATTGCCTATGAGCACTTATGGTGTAGTGACATCATCAACTCAAGATCAAGAAAGTCAAGCTGTTGTTCAACCATTTGTTCTTACATTGAAGAAAACCATCAGCCCTGTGCGGACTGAGAAAGTCTTGCTTTTTCTGAACTGTGTATGACGGATCTGCATTGAAGAGACGAAGCTTCGGAACTGTGTGTGAAGAAGCTAGTCAAGTGAAAGCTTTGACCAATCTGTGTGAACGGTTGAAAGCGACAGTCTTTGTATCATCTGTGTGAACGCTACAATGATAGGTTTGATTATAGACACGTAGTTGTGTACGTAGTGTTTATAATAAATATTTTCACTCCTGTGTGGAGGACCAGTGGACGTAGAGGGGTTTACCTCGAACCACTTTAAATATCGTGTTATTTACCTTCTGCACTTACTGTTTTCATTATCGTGATTAATTTTATAAGTATACACTGCAACCCTGTACGCACCAAGCAAACAGGGGAAAATCGGGTTGCTGTATTTACAGCACTTACTGTTTCAAGACTTCCACTACGCATTCTTATTTGAAAATCATACAGCTTGTTGCTTAAACACTTTTCAATCTGTATTCTGTATACTTAGTGGCCAATGTAACACCCCGATATAATCGGAATAATTACAGCGCCGTAAACCCTTTAAATAAGGATTTACAAGGCTAATTAAAAAGAAAAGTAAATACAAGACATCAATACTGCGAAAATTCAAGTTTATGAAAACGTATAACTGGTTCAACGGGTAATTAATACAACCATATCGAATTAATATCAAAAGGACACGCGTACTCGAGTACAGAAACCAAACCGAGACCACAAATCTCCAATAACAATAAACATCACTGAACCCCTTCGTCGTCACGCTTCAGATCGCGGTCGCTTTCCCGCTCCTCGCTACCCGAACATCAAAACAAATGTCCACTCGAAGGGGTTAGCAAAACGATGCTAGTACAAGTATCATATTTAAACAATTCGAATATGCATCAACAATACACAACAAGATACATCACACGGACTTCCGCTACGGAATCCGACAATGCGAATCTACAATATTCCATTACACGGCTGGTATTCCAATGATCCAGCGCCTCAAGATAGATCCCAAGATGATCCCGGACCAACACGAGGTGGAAATAACCCGTCCAATGATCCAGCACTTAGATCCCAAGATGATCCCGTCGGACCAACACGAGGTGGACATCCGATCCAGCGCCTCGGCATAGATCGTACACGTATACAAACACAACTCATGCATACACATATGCCAAATCATTACGTTCATCAACATGAACATATAAACGAATATCATGACAAATCAACGAAGTAAATATCATGTTCAACAACATGCATAATCATACGCATACTCAAAAAATACCGATATTAACATATCACGATACTTGCCTCGAAGATGGCAAGAACGATATACTTCAATGATCTCTACTCACTCTAAGGCCGCCTCCTTCGATCAACTTAACAATCTCGAACCTTAACAAAAGGAACGATATACAAATCATCTCGAGTCGAACAATGGTTTAAACAATTCGCCTACGGCCGAAAAGCTCAAACTAAACAATCACCGATTACTTAGCGCGCTACGCATTTCTACGTAACGCGGCGCTTAAGCCGATCAAGTTAGCGTACGCTATCGTATAAGACTAGCGCGGCGCTAGCCACGAATCGGCACTGACTCGGCCGCCTCATAACGCACGCTACGACGTTTTGTGCGAAAACCGAACCTCGATAGCGCACGTTAACTCACACATGTTAGCGTGCGCTAATCTTGCATGGCGTAATCGCAAACCGAAATCGGGTTGAATGATGAAGAACTCATGAATCCTATGGTGATATTACAAGTTATCCTCGGGCATATCATGATAATAAGGTTTCGGAAGATTTATGATTATGAAATACCAATATACGGATAGTTATCTCGATATCACAATTCCTCTACGATCTTCAAGAAATAATCTAAGTTCCATCGTCTTACGTTCCAAAACACATGATTCCAACGTATACAACGTATCAACCGGTAATATCCGATTACTTGATCATAAATCGATTTAAACATGCTTAGGTGTCCTTATAATAAGATGGTTCAAAGGTTCATTCGACATCTAGTACCGATACGTCAAAAGTATCCTTCTAACATGTGATGAACGAAATACTTGCTATCCAAACATGATTCAAATCTTCCTTATGAACATACTAATCATTGGTGAAGAATCACCTACCTCGAAGTAGTGAAGAACACGGATGAAATGAAGTAATCCAACACCGAAGGCTTGAACACCAATCTCCAATGATGTATGATCTTAAATCTCGAACTAGGAGGTTGAGGAGGTTGATACGGAGTGTTTAGGACGAAAGTAGTTATGTTCTATGTGTCAAAGTTCGGGTTGTGGGAGGAGAAGGAACTGAAATCACGAATAGGATGTCATCTCTATTTATAATAAATGGCTATTAGCGCGCGCTAGACTCGCTCAGTAGCGTGCGCTAACGGCTCAGCCTAAATCAGACTCGGCACTTAGCGTGCGCTATGCATCGACCAGAAGCGTGCGCTAAGGCGTTGACTCGGCTTTTCCCAAATCCGTCCAGTACATCCGACACGATCCGGCGGGGGTCCCGGCCGAGATCTCACCTACCGCACGTCTCAATCAATCGACCACGCATAGCGTGCGCTAATTACACTCGGTAGCGTGCGCTATGAAACCACGTTAGCGTCGCTACCCTCACCAGAAGCGTGCGCTACATGCACAATTTCAATCTTTATCACATATACGAAATTATATGCTCGACAACATCGGATAATGAAATACAGAGAATAGTACTCATACAAAAGTACAATCATTACAATATCACAAGTTCCAATTACATAACGTAAATCTCGGTATTACATCCTTCCTCCTAAAAGGAAGTTTCGTCCGAAACTTAGGATGAAAACAACTCGGATATTTAGCCTTCATACCGTCCTTCGTTTCCCAAGTGGCCTCTTCGACTCCTGTCGTGACCATTGTACTTTAACCAAATGTATTGGTTTATTCCTCAATTGTTTGATCCGGCTCTCAAGTATCTTGATTGGTCTCTCTTCGAAGGTGCCATCATTAGCTATCTCGATCTCGTCGAAATCAATGACGTGATCGGGTCCGTACATACTTTCGCATTGGGATACGTGAAACACATTGTGAACATGACTCGACGGCGGTAAGGCCAATCAGATGCTAACTCTCCAACTCTCTCGAGGATCTCGAATGGTCCGATATATCTCGGATCGAGCTTGCCTCTCCTCCCAAAACGGAAAATCCTCGTAGGAGACACCTTCAATAGCACATGATCCCCAACGTCGAACTCTAGAGGACGACGACGTACATCGGCATAAGACTTCATCGACTCGCGATCAATAGTCTCTCTCGAATCAAAGCTATCTTCTCTTGAGTCTGAATAATCAATTCCGGTTCCGTCCCGATCAAATCCGAAGAATCATCCCAACACAGGGGTGATCGGCATCTCCTCCCGTACAAAGCTTCAAATGGTGCCATTCTAATAGAAGCATGCCAACTATTGTTGTAAGTGAATTCGATCAAGGGCAAGTGAACTTCCCAATCAGTTGACCAATCCAACGCACAAGCTCTAAGCATGTCTTCTACAGTTTGAATAGTCCTTTCTGACCGACCGTCTGCTTGGGGATGATAAGTCAGCTAAAGTTGAGCTCAGTCCCCAAAGCCTTATGGATCGCCTTCCAGAAGTGCGACACGAAACGACCATCTCGATCCGAAATAATGGTCTTCGGCGTCCCATGCAATCGACTATCTCCGCAACAAATACTCGTGCCAATCTCTCTGTCCCCATGTATCTTTGATTCCTAGGAAATGAGCCGACTTGGTTAGTCGATCAACTACGACCCAAATCATGTTCATTCCTGCTCTAGTCCTTGGCATACGGTGATGAAATCCATCGAAATGTCCTCCCACTTCCATTCAGGATCTAAGCGGCTTTAACATCCCGGCAGTCGCCGATGCTCAATCTTGACTCCGGCAAGTCAAACACTTCAAACGTATCTGCTACGTCCTTCTTCATATTCCCCACCGGAAGTTTTGTTTAAGATCCTTATACATCTTACCGCTCGGTGAATAGAATAGGCGCGCTATGAGCTTCTTTCGTAATAGTCCGTCTCAAGTCATCATCGTCGGGAATGCAAAGTCGACTCAAATCTCGTAACTCCATCGTCTTGTATCACGAATCTTGGGGCTTTTCCTTTCTTTACTTCATCACATAATCGAAGGATCGGAGAATCGTCCAACCGCTTGGACTTGATCTTCTCGACTAGTGATGAAGTCGCCCATCACATAAAGTCGCCTTGGATTCTGGTGCCCATACTTCAATCCCTTCGCGGATCGGTTCGTTGAATGCCGGTCTGGGCGTAAGAGCTTCCAACACTCGAAGAGAAACAGTTTACGGCTCAAAGCATCGGCTACTACATTTGCTTTCCGGATGATAGAGAATCTCCAAGTCGTAATCCTTGATCAATTCCACCACCTTCTCTCGCCTCATGTTTAATTCTTTTCGATGAAAATGTATTTGAGGCTCTTATGATCTGTAAAGATCGACAATGAGTGCCGTCTGAGATAATGTCGCCAAATTTTCGAGGCAAAGACCACACCGCTAGCTCCGGATCATGAGTCGGATAATTAACTTCGTACGATTTTAGTTGCCGAGAAGCATAAGCAATCACTTTATCCTTTTGCATCAACACGCAACCCAAACCCCGATTTGAAGCGTCGGCCAGTATACCATAAATCCGCCTTTCCTCGCCGCTAATATAGGTGTCGCCGCCTCTTCTTAAGTTCACAAAACCACTGCACTTCTCATTCCACGCGAACTTTTGAGTTTTATGTAACAATGAGTGAGCGGACGAGCAATTTTGGAAAATCCCTCTACAAAGCGGCGATAATATCCACTAGTCCTAAGAAGCTTCTGACTTCCTTCACGTTCTTAGGAGCTTCCCATTCCAAGATTGCTTCGACTTTTTTCGGTCCACCTGAACTCCATCGGTGATATCACATGCCCAAGGAAGGTTACTTCCTTAAGCCGAACTCGCATTTAGAAAATTTTGCATATAGTCGTTCTCTCAAGATGCTCAAAACCACACGTAGATGTTTAGCATGATCCTCTGCGTCCCTCGAATATATCAAAATGTCGTCAATGAAAACGACCACAAATTTATCCAAGTACTCCAAGAATAGCCGATTCATCAATTGCATGAATACCGCAGGAGCATTGGTAAGTCCAAATGGCATCACTACAAATTCATAATGCCCGTACCGGGATCTGAAAGCAGATTTCGGTATATCTGATTCCTTAATCCTCAACTGATGGTATCCTGATCGCAAGTCAATCTTCGAGAATACCCTTGCCCCTTGCAGTTGATCAAACAAGTCGTCGATCTGAGGTATAGGATACTTATTCTTGATCGTCATCTTGTTAAGCTCCCTGTAATCAATACACAGTCGGAGGGATCCGTCTTTCTTCCGGACAAAGAGAATGGGCGCTCCCCAAGGGGAAACGCTCGGTTGAATATAGCCCTTCTGTAACAGTTCCTCCAGTTGCTTCTTGAGTTCATACATCTCGGTTGGCGCCATGCGGTATGGTGCCCTGGAAATAGGGGTTGCTCCAGGCTCTAATTCGATGGTGAATTCCACTTCTCTTTGCGGAGGTAACCACAGTAGCTCGTCAGGAAATATATCTGAGAACTCATTCACAACTGGAATAGACGAGAGCTCTACTCCTTCCTCTTTCCTCATGGCATAACACCAAAGTCCATGACATCCCTGTTTCAGTAATTTTACTGCTTTCATTGCTTTGATCAATTTCCCCGAGCTTCCCGGTCTCCATCCTCGGAATAAGTGTTCAGATCCGTCGTCAGCAATGATGGAAATGACTCTCTCTCGGTAATTCAGCACAGCTCCATAACGGTTGAGCCAATCATCTCCGAGAATTAAATCGTCACCGCAGATGTCAACTACAATAAGATTCGATGGCCAATCTCTTCCTTCTATAGATACTGGGAAATCCCTAGCTTCTAGTGTTCCCACAATTTTCTCTCCGCTCGGTAATCCCACAACATAAGGTTCACAATTATACAAGCACGAGATGTTCAAACGTTTAACACTGTTCAAAGATATAAAAGAATGCGTAGCTCCAGATCGAACAAGACACTAATCTGGTTGCAAAGGATCTCGAATCGTACTGATGCAACAGCAGTTCGTCGCCGATCTCCTCATTTCAGACAGCGCGAGGAACGGACCCAAGACTGGATGTCTCTCTCTTCCCGGCGTTCACTGAAATCCACTCTGTGTCTGGTTCACACTTATCTCCTTAGGAATCGTGCCGGGTGCGGTACCAAAAGATCTAGCAATGGATCCACGTAAGGCCGCACGGTGCCCTTCTTGCCCACAATCGTAACAAGTCACGTAAGATGCGGGGCAATCACGTCGAATATGCCCGGCTCGACCACAATTGTAGCATTTCTTTGATGCGTCCGAAATCACGATGTTGCCCTAACTTCTTTCCGCCTCTAGAAGGATGTGGAGGTTTCCTAGCCGAATAAAGGAAGACCACCCTGCGGGCCCCACCACTCTTGTTTTCTGCAAAGCCGCCGGTCACCTTCGCTTCTTTGCCTCTACCGATTTCTCCATCGCCGCCTCTTTCATGTCGTAGGCCGCTTTGTCTTGATACTGTCGCAACGTAGTACACTCGAATCCGGACATGTACTGCTGAATCTCCGGCTTCATCCGCATATCAAAATGAAAAATCTTTTCTGCCTCCGTTCTGACCAAGTGTCGCACACAAGTCAGCTGATGATTAAAAGTTTTGATTACATCTGTCACAGATGCCTCCGAACTCTGTGGTGAGAAAAACTCTCGGATCTTCGCCTCTAACCGGACGAGGACAATACTGTGCTTCCATCATTTGTTTGAATTCCGTCCAATCCGCATTATGATTCTCGGGTCGAATAGCCTCCCACCAATCAAAGGCCTCCCCAGTCAGAAAATACTGGGCAATAGGAACCTTCCGGTCCTCGGGACAGTTAAGACCCGCGAATATCTTTTCCAACTCCTTGAGCCAGTGATCCCAAGTAAGTGTCTCAGCAGATCCGTCAAATTTTGGCAGGTGCAATTTAACCACTTCCGCAAGCCATCTGTCTCCCTGCTATCCTCGTGGTGCCGCTGTCCCATCGGCCTCGCATGCGATCAACGACTCCGGCGAATCGATTTATTTGCGCCACCACTGTTGAAGCACTCGGCATGTTAGGGTTTGCGTCATCATTCGCCGATCCTTGCCGCCCTCCGTAATGGGAATCGGTTCGACTAGACGATATTTCGGGGTAGTTGCGGAATCCTCATGTCTCATGTTACCACGTCCGCGTCCACGATCGGCCCGCGCCCACGACCTCCTCTCAAAGATACCGTAAACGTAATTTCTCAATATACAGAACAAAATTTTTGAAATAAAGTCCGTCAATACTCACAAAACAGTAATTAAGTAATACGGTAGTATAAGAGATTAAGAGACTTACAACCACGGTCCACATGACGACTTCGGCTGAACAGTGATGTTACAACGACCCGTAAATCAAATAACGTAAACAGACCCAATTAAAACCCGACTGCCAAGATATCCATAAACCTTGCTCCGATACCATATTCTGTAACACCCGGAGATAATCGGAATAATTACAGCGCCGTAAACCCTTTAAATAAGGATTTACAAGGCTAATTAAAAAGAAAAGTAAATACAAGACATCAATACTGCGAAAATTCAAGTTTATGAAAACGTATAACTGGTTCAACGGGTAATTAATACAACCATATCGAATTAATATCAAAAGGACACGCGTACTCGAGTACAGAAACCAAACCGAGACCACAAATCTCCAATAACAATAAACATCACTGAACCCCTTCGTCGTCACGTCGGTACTGTGGCTGTTTCCCTGCTCCTTGGCTACCTGAACATCAAAACAAATGTCCACCCCCGAAGGGGTTAGCAAAACGATGCTAGTACAAGTATCATATTTAAACAATTCGAATATGCATCAACAATACACAACAAGATACATCACACGGAATTCCGCTACCGGAATCCGACAATGCGAATCTACAAGATTCCATTACACAGACTGGGTATTCCAATGATCCAGCGCCCTCAGCATAGATCCCAAGATGATCCCGTCGGACCAACACGAGGTGGAAATAACCCGTCCAATGATCCAGCGCCCTCAGCCTAGATCCCAAGATGATCCCGTCGGACCAACACGAGGTGGACATCCGATCCAGCGCCCTCAGCATAGATCGTACACGTATACAAACACAACTCATGCATACACATATGCCAAATCATTACGTTCATCAACATGAACATATAAACGAATATCATGACAAATCAACGAAGTAAATATCATGTTCAACAACATGCATAATCATACGCATACTCCAAAAATACCGATATTAACATATCACGATACTTGCCTCGATGATGGCAAGATCGATATACTTCAATGCTCTGGACGCACTCATCGGCCGCCGCCTCGGATCAACGTAACAAGCTCTAACCTTAACAAAAGGAACGATATACAAATCATCTCGAGTCGAACAATGGTTTAACAATTCGGCTACGGCCAAAAGCTCAAACTAAACAATGCTGGATTGCTTAGCGCGCTACGTACTCGTAACGTGCGCTAAGGCTGACTGTTAGCGTACGCTATCGTATAAGACTACCGTCGCTAGCCACGAATGGCGATCGACTCGGTGTCTCATAACGTACGCTACGTGCGTTTTGTGCAGCCGAACCTCGATAGCGCACGTTAACTCACACATGTTAGCGTGCGCTAATCTTGCATGTGAGAATCGCAAACCGAAAACAGGTTGAATGATGAAGAACTCATGAATCTATGGTGATATTACAAGTTATCCTCGGGCATATCATGATAATAAGGTTTACGGAAGATTTATGATTATGAAATACCAATATACGGATAGTTATCTCGATATCACAATTCCTCTACGATCTTCAAGAAATAATCTAAGTTCCATCGTCTTACGTTCCAAAACACATGATTCCAACGTATACAACGTATCAACTGGGTAATATCCGATTACTTGATCATAAATCGATTTAAACATGCTTAGGTGTCCTTATAATAAGATGGTTCAAAGGTTCATTCGACATCTAGTACCGATACGTCAAAAGTATCCTTCTAACATGTGATGAACGAAATACTTGCTATCCAAACATGATTCAAATCTTCCTTATGAACATACTAATCATTGGTGAAGAATCACCTACCTCGAAGTAGTGAAGAACACGGATGAAATGAAGCAATCCAACACCGAAGGCTTGAACACCAATCTCCAATGATGTATGATCTTAAATCTTGAACTAGGAGGTTGAGGAGGTTGATACGGAGTGTTTAGGACGAAAGTAGTTATGTTCTATGTGTCAAAGTTCGGGTTGTGGGAGGAGAAGGAACTGAAATCACGAATAGGATCTTTGTCTATTTATAATAAATGGCTATTAGCGCGCTAGACCTGTTCAGTAGCGTGCGCTAACGGCTCACGATCTAAATCGTACTCGGCACTTAGCGTGCGCTACGCATCGACCTGTAGCGTGCGCTAAGGCGTTGACTCGGCTTTTCCCGAAAGCCGTCCAGGTACATCCGACACGATCCGACAGGGGTCCCCCGGCTAGATCTCACCTACCGCACGTCTCAATCAATCTGACCACGCATAGCGTGCGCTAATTACACTCGGTAGCGTGCGCTATGAAACCACGTTAGCGTACGCTACCCTCAGCCTGTAGCGTGCGCTACATGCACAGAATTTCAATCTTTATCACATATACGAAATTATATGCTCGACAACATCGGATAATGAAATACAGAGAATAGTACTCATACAAAAGTACAATCATTACAATATCACAAGTTCCAATTACATAACAGAAATCTCGGGTATTACAGCCAACATGTACATGTGCAAGTTAATGAGCTCATTTTTTCAGCTGATTTCTATATTTTAGATATGCCAGGTGACTCATCAACACCCATTTGGTTAGGAATGCCATTTTTAAACACCGCCGAAACAAAAATAGATGTTAGCAAGGGTTCTCTCACAATGGAATTTGATGGGCAAGTAGTAAAATTTAATATTGATGATGCAATGAAATTCTCTGAAGATGCATGTTCTTTATTTGCATTGAGTGTGATTGACCCTCTTGTCGAGGAAGCATTTGAGTTGAATTGTAGCGAAGACCTGGAAGTGATGCGTACTAGAAACTTGGAGGCATATAAAAAAAATATTTCCATCAAGTTTCAAAGAGAATTACATTCAATGTGCAAGAGTTTATATGGAAAGGGTGAATCGAAGTTAGCCTTCCATGAGCATCTCAAGAGAGGAAAATTACCATTAAGCACTTCAAGTAAGCCTGGTGTGGTACAAAAATGCGAGGCAATAGTAAAATACTTATTGAGACCTATACAAAAACCTCCTTGGTGCACTCGTTAAAAAGGAAAGTTCTCGTTGGGCCAACGACGTTAAAAAAAGGCGCTTGTTAGGAGGCAACCCAATTGTAGTGGTTAGCTTTAATTTGCATTTTTTTTTTTACTTTTGGGTATGTTTATCTTGCATTTAAATTATAGACTTTAATTCCAGAAAATTCATAAATTCATAATTTCCCAAAATTCTTCCAAAAATTTATTCTAAATCAGTCATAATTTTTTATCGGCCCAGCCCTTTGTCTTCATGGGATAGTTAAAACGTTTATCAAATCGGCCCAGCCCTTTTCTTCAAGTTAATTGGCATTAAAAAATTTTTAATCGGCCCAGCCCTTTGTCTTCATGGGATAATTAAAACGTTTATCAAGTCGGCCAAACCCAACCAGTGGAGGGCTCAAGCGGAAAAGAAAACAGGCGGCTCGCGGATTGATTGACGAGCCGACCCTGTCCATTTCTCCAACAGATACTCTGACCACCATTGTCCCAAACTTGCCCGGTGCACTCTTTTTTTTTTTCATACTTGATCTGCGCTTTACTTTTTGAAGTTTTTTCATGTCGTCGCTAAAATGTGTTTCCTCGCACTTTGATTTATATTTGTACTAATTGTCCTTTAGTTAATTGCGAATAGTTGGTGAAAAGCATAATAGTATTTAGTATCATTTGCTCGTCTGGAAAATTGGTTGGAATTAACTCAATGTGTGGTTTGTAGATTTCGCCTTTCTGTGAAAATTATTTGGTTTTGTGTTAGCTTTTAGTGGGATAATTATGTGAATTAGAGACATGAAAATTGCAACACTGTTAGAAAAGCCAATAAGGAAGATTAAAATTAAAATTTCACTTGTAATTTGTACTTGATCATATACCCTCATCTTAAAGTTTCGTTGGTCGTTGAATCTTTTTTTTTTGGCTTACCGCATGCAAACAGGCCAGTTAAAAAAAAATGAGAGGTGTTGAGCAACAACAGTTGTCCAATTTTGGGGGTCCTAAAATGTTGTGAAAAGTAACAACGAAAAATAAATGACTACCCTATTGTTGGTGTGTAGCTGCCATCTCACACGAAAAAAAAGTATTGGTGAAAAGAACAACACGTTAGCAAATAACGGTGTGAAAGCTATCACCTAAAAAAGAGGGGAAAAAGTGTTGTGAAAAGAGCTACACGTTAGCAAATAACGGTGTGAAAGCTATCTCCGAGAAATATGATGAAGCTTGTGGATGGTGCGCTCGTGTAAGTTCCTACCGATAAACAACCAGTTGAAATAATAAGTTTAGGGAGATGATTAAAGTCCTTATCTTAAGTTGGAATTTTTTTGTCCATTCTTTTCTTCTTGAAACTCTTTAATAGGATTGCATTTTATGCATCATAATTCTATGTAATTTTTGTTAATTCCCTACGCAGAGCGTATTCTTAATTATGCAGAAGAGGCGATTATTACACCACTGTTTGAGTTTACAAAGGCTGAATATTTCAGGGTATGCAAATCATATTACTAATTGTGTTATCGCTTCAATCTAACTCATTCTAAATTGCTGGAGAACAAGCAATATTTTAAGTTTGTGGAGATTTGATCGATAGAAAATATTACATAATTACATGTGTTAATTAATTTTATATTATTTATTTTAGCATATTATATTATTTTTCTACCTTTTTGATTTATGAAGCAATTTACTTAACCAAGTGGTTTTTATTGATTATTTCAGGTACTTAGAGTATTTTTAGAGTTAGAAGAGTTATTTGGGCCATCAGACGGGCACCCATTGGAATTTGGGCCTTAAATCTTGCTGCAGCCGCTAACACTGGGTTACCCAGTGTTAAACCCAACACCCAGTGCATATTTAATTTTGGGATTGATTTACTTGGGGCCTAAGAAAAGAATTAAACACAACCCTAATGCCCATATCAAGGATGGAGGCGGCTCACACCTATATAAGGAGACCAACGAAGCTGAGAAGAGATATACCATCACATCAATCATCACATCCATATCACACCTTACACATCTCTCTCCATCTTAATTATTTCTACATCCAGATCTCCCACCATCGATCCAACACAAGCGAAAAAGGTAGCACCAAGGCGGACAGAGGAGCATCATCGCAATCGGGCAGAGAATAAAACTAGATCTACTTCATCGGTTTTATTTCTCTTATTATTTATGAAAAATTCTATGCATTCTATAGCCACCATGTCCGGCTAAATTCTTTATTCCAGTTTTTAGGGAAGTTTGAACATGTATCTATAATATTTATGTTTCAATCCCGTAGCATATTCTTGACTTATTTCCTATGAATTATCTTTGTGTTATTGGGCAGATTTATTTTTGATATAATTTAGTTTAATTGGTCTGATCAACTTAATTGGGGGTTTTATATCTTTTGCTAGATATAGAGTTATAATACGTAATCGTTATAATTCTAAATCGCAAGTAACAGACAATTGATTTTTATCAGTTGGGTAACACAAAATCAAAAACCCTTGCGTCGAGCTTGTGAACTCAATATCTTGTCTATTTCCATCATTCAAGATTTGAAGAGTTTGTTTTGAATCTTTCGTCTAGATAGGTTTAATTGAAGAGCTTATTTTGATTAAACAAACTTAAGAAACAATTGGAGTTAACAGAGCTTGTTGTTGACTTCGGAGTAGGAGTTCATTAGGAATTAACGAAAGATAAAGTGCTGCATTAATTCATAAATTAAATTAGAACTGAGGATAACGGAACTAAGAACTGTATATTAATCGCAATCATTTTTCCTTACTAAAATTTTACTTCTTTTTATTTGCCTACTTGTTATTTTAATTTATCTTGTTCACTTTAAATCGTCCAAACCCCTCTTTTAGTATATTTAGTATTATTATTTTTAGTACTATTATTTATTTAGTATTTTATTTCCCAAAAATATTCAACTCAATAAGTTTAAATAATTCAACCATTACTCGTGGGTTCGACCCTTACTTACCAATACTACTATTTAGTATAAGTGAGTCAAGGACTTTTTATAAATATTTAATTTTGACGCGTCTCGACAGCGCGATCAGTAACCTTTGTCAGCTGCAAACTATATTGCGGAAGAACAGCTGACTATAAAATGGAACAGTAAATATGTATGAAGCAGTTAAGTATGATGATAAAGCACTAAATCCCACAATCACTCATAGTGATTTCAGAGGTGGGGTAATCCTCTACTAATCCACTTCTCTCCAAACCAGTTGGAGATAATTTCACTATAACTTTCAACCAATGATTGTTACAATGAATTGTCAGTTACAACAGCTTCCAACGAGTGGAAACCTGTGGCCTTTGCAACTCCTTTTTTGCTGCCTAGCACCTCTTGATTGAAAACCCGTGGATGGCTCAACAACTCGCAAGCTGCCTATTACCTTCCAATCAAGAACCCGTGGATGCGTTTACAACCTTGAACTTCTAAGAACCTCGTTCAAAGAAGTACCCCCCACTCAATCTTTAAGACAAGAGTGTTGTCTTCTCCAGCTTAAGAGCTTCTCTGAATATAACTTTAGAAACTAGCTCTTCACGATGCTATAGATTTGCTTTGATTGCTTTGTTCGCTTGTAAGTATTGTTCGCATCATACTTATGCCCAATCTATCTTCAGATATTTATAGTATGATCTTTGAGCTTCTTCATAGCCATTGCATCTCTTGTAACAATTCTGTCCGTTGGAGAGTGGACTTCATTGTTTATCTTTTCATCTCTTTGCAAGGCTTTGTCACTTTCTTCAAATCTGACATTTTGAAGATGTACTACCCGTTGCGCCGCTTTTCTTGATTACTATAATTAGAAAGTCTTCTGGGCGCTAATATTTAGGAATAATGAATTTCTTAACTTCCACGAATCAATCACTTTGTCCCTTGACTTTTACGTCCGCATATGTCTTACCGTTTTTGTTGACTTTTCAACATTTGCTGACGTGGACTGAGCTGCTATTCAGATACACATACTTAGCTGCAGTACTGGTTTGGTCAACCTCCTCTGATATTTAGTTTGATCGAAAACCTCAACTGATAAAAACTCGCCTGTGGTCAACCCTCAGCTGATATTACCATTTGACCGAAAGTCTGCTTCCAGATGGAGTAAGAACTCGCCTGCTATATTTCTATGTCTGAACGCGGCTCGTAATAAACTCGCATGTGGTCAAACTTCTCTGATATGTTGTGTTGACCAGAACTCGTCTGAAAACATCTCGCCTGATAATTATGTTGGTCAAACCTCTATGATATTTCGTGTTGACCAAAACTCACCTGATAGTATCTCGCTTGATACTTATGTTGGTCATACCTCTCTCATATTTCGTGTTGACCAACTCGCCTAATAGTATCTCTTTGATATTACATTTCCTGCTCTATACTTAGCCAAATTTCTATACGATCAATATGATCAACACTTAGCTTAATCTTTTTAAGGCCTATAGAAGATACTCATTAGGTTTTTCTTTACAATACCAAGTACATACATAATCATGAATACAGGAATGGCATCATCAAAATCTAAAATAATATTCCTAACAATTAAGACCTCCATGCTTATTTGGGAGGCATGGAACCGATATTATCGGGTTAATGAGACTATCACGAAGAAATTTGCTGTAGTCAAGCTTTTTAATTTTGAAATGGTTGACTCTCTCTCCATCATGGAACAAGTGGAAGAATTTGAACATTTGGTCCACGATGTTCATGCCGAGGGAATAGTCTTACCTGATGAATTCACCATTGCGATGTTCATCAATAAGTTGCCACCTAACTGGGAGGAATTCAAGAGTTATATCATGCACGAGCGTGAGGCGACGACTCTTGAAGATTTGTTCCGGACACTTCAAATCGAAGCTCATTTGAAATATCGAAATTTGAAGGCTAAGACATTAATGAGTGCTGATGGAACTTTGATTGAGAAATGTGTTGGTACATCCAACAAGCGATCTTGTCCATGTGTTGAAGACAAGGGCAAGACTATAGATTATCAAGAACCAAATAAAAAAAGGCTAAGAATAATCGACGATGTCGAGAAGGACTTCGACGAAGAAGATAATGATGAAATAATTGTTGTTTAAAGTGTAAGGACTTGTGTCCACAATAAGCAAGTGCTAATAAGATGACTTGTCATTGTGCAAGATTTACTTTAACCAAGTTGAGTTTACATGTTGCAGAACATGCCAATAAAATGTCTTTTTTGAGATCGAGATGACTTGGTTGCGGGGGTATTTTCAAAATACACTTGTTGGTCAAATCTTTGCAAATTAGTTGATAACATTGCTAACAATATTGATCGACTTATTGTAAAACCTCATGAGAGTCATGAGATGAATGTTATGATTTTGAATTGAACCATTTAAACAAATTGGACTTATTGTAAAACCTCATGGGATTCATGAGATGAACATTATGGTTTTGAATTAAACCGTGTTACAAATTTTATTAATTTGTTGGCGATATGAATGTCATATGACACATGTACTTTGTATGTTTATTTACAAAGTTATAACCTCACAAGCCATTATAATTCGTGTAGTGGAAATGTGCTCTTAAATTATTTTTGGGATAAGTACTTGCCCAAATAATCTAGGAATGTGGGGGTATGACATGTAACTACCTCTTGTTACGGGTGTTGACATGAATACCTCAAATTGTGGGGGTTGACATGATCGTCCTTGACATCATATCGTGAGGCGTTTGATATTGAGTGGGATTATTGTGTAAAGTTAATATATAATCTAGCGGATCCGCTGACGAAGAGCATTAATCGAGATCAAATGTATAAACCGTTAGAGGGAATAGGTGTTAAATCCACATCTTAGTGGTGATTATAACGGAAACCCAACCATGTCAATTGAAGGATCCCAAGATCTTGGTTCAATGGGACAACGAAGTTATGAGAATCCGTGTGATAAACACTCAAACTTACCTATTCTATGAGAACACTGAGTGTTTGTAAATCTACATGTGATGAGGTTAAGTTTTATAACTTTTAATGGTTTTTGATACCGTGAGGGGGTTATACCTCAGAAAGGTCAAGTATAGTAGGATACTTGAGAATAAGAATTACCTATATAAGTGTGAAGTGAGGGCCGCTTCAATTGATACATTTATGGATCCAAAGGGATGTCCAAGGCCGTAAAAGACACAATATATTAGAACGGACGAAATTGAGATTATATTGTATAAATATTATTATCTCAGTATACATCATGGAGGACTAGTTCAAGATACTTGTGACCACTATGCCGCCAGTATACTCGATGGTGTTGACTACGGAAAGGTTCAAGGCCACAAGCCACTTAACCTAATGCAATAGTGTCTCTTGAGGACTGAGCTATGTCCTGCATTTGCATTTGCATACGAGTTTCTTACTCATGTGGGGGATTGTTGGAAATAATGGTTCGAAAATCATTATTTATGACGTTTAATTATTTAATTGTTGAGAATTAAATAATAGGGGATTATTTTACTTGTCGTGTAAATCATCAGAATATATTCATGTTCTCAAAACCATTATTTGGTGAGTGAGAAATGATATATTTGAATTGTTTATTGAAGACGATTTTATAGGCAATTCGTACATTGAATGAACGAGCTCGGCTCGATTCTTGAGTATTGAGCTTCAGTTGTGGACTTGATAATTATTGAACTTTGAATTAAAAGTTTTAATTGGAATAGCTAGTAATCGGCCCAATTAATTACCAATACACAAAATTGAATTAAACATGTTATTGTTTAATTATTTGGCTCCAAAATTCGGCCATGACCTTTCATGTTTATGAAACCACCGTTATTCTAATGAATTTAAAGCAAATTGATTGAAATTCAATTTGTATAATTCATGGCTATTGATTCCACACATTAAGAGGTGTAAATACCCATCATGGTGCATTAATTCCCGTGAGTGAGATGGCTATATATATAGGTTGCATTTTGTATGGTTTTGATATAGAGGAAATCGACGTCTTCATAGCAAACGTATAATAATTTCATATAGAGTCTAGCTCAGTTCTCTTTCTTGTCCTGTTCGTTGGAGCTCGATTAGTTTGCGGTGCTGCTACTATCGAGACATTGATGTTGTTTACCTTTAGGGACGAGCCGCCTTACCGTGAGCACTACCGGGGCGTATTCTCGTCTTGCTGGCAGAAGATTACTTCGGGCGACTTTTGGTTTTGTCCCGCACCCTCCAAGTCATTTGTTTGACATGTCAATGACACATGTCATCCTAGTCACCCTCTACGTCATCCGAGCCACTATCTCAGTTGTCAAAACGAAAGGCTCCTCATATCTCATCGCCCTGAGGAGTTCGAGCGAAGTGCAAAGTGAGCTTACAAAGCACCCATTGCGACAAGTGCGACGTGCACGTGCTCGGACTCGGATTCGGATTCGGAAGGTGCTTTGCACCTTCCTCGTAGGATTCAGATTTTAGCCTTAAAAATTAATTAAAGCCAACTAGGGTGCACCATAATGGAGCACACTTGATTGCTCCTTTATGGTGGTAAGTCCTTTATAAATAGGTCAACTTTTCCTTGTTTTTCCAATGTGGGATGGGATTCCACACCACATTCCCAACTATTAAATGACTTAACTTTGTGCATTAGTTACTCATTCATCTCTTAATGAAATTAAACAAGTAAATATACTAAATTAATCTACACAAAATATATATTCCAAATATACCATTTAATGTCATTAATTACTATAATTAATTATGGTATTAATTAAGCTATTTTTTCAACAATCCCCCACATGAATGATGACTAATACAAATGCAATATGCACTAAGTCCCGACGACCTATTATTGCTTCAGGATAGGTAGTAGTTAGCCTTGAACCTTCCTTAATGTAATGGTATCGGATTTACTTGTTGCGCGGTGAACGTGATGTCTTGAACTGGTCAACTTTTATGTAAACCAAGACAACAACATACACACAATAATTGATCTAATATCTTTCGTTCTCACGTTGTGTCCATTTTGGCCTTGGACCATTTCTTGGATTCATAAGTGTTAATAATTTTATGAAGCGGTCTTACTTCTTCACTTATATAGGTGATCTCCTATAAAGTGTATCCTGCCATACTCCACCTATAAAAGGCTATAAGAATCATTAAAAGCTTTAAAAAGCTTACCCTTTACCACAAGCTGCAGGCTTGCACTTGAGCAGCTACGAGAAAGGATTTTCAAGTGCTTAACCTGAACTTTCACAACTTAGTTGTCTCATTGAACCAAGTTCTTAGGATCTCCAATCATCCTGGTTGAATTACCATTATGAAAATTCTCAATGTGTGGATTTCAATCCCATTCCCCTTGCTGCATTATACAATTGATCACGGTTAATACCTTTCATAAACGGATCCGCTATATTGTCTTTTGACTTTACATAGTCAATACATATTATTCCTGTAGTGATCAATTGTCTAATGGTATTGTGTCTTCGATGAATATGTCGAGACTTACCATTATATATACTGTTCTTTGCCCTCCCTATGGCTGCCATGCTATCATAATGTATCATAACGGGAGGCAAAGGTTTTTCCCAACAGGGAATATCTTCTAAGAAGTTTCTTAACCATTCGGCTTCTTTGACGGCTTTGTCTAAAGCAATAAGCTCCAATTACATTGTAGATCGGGCTATGCACGTTTGTTTAGAAGATTTCCATGATATTGCTCCTCCACCAATGGTAAATACATAACTGCTTGTGGATTTAGAGTCTTTAGTATCGGATATATACTTGGCATCACAATATCCTTCCAAAACAGCTGGATATCTCGAATAGTGTATAACATGATTGATGGAGTGTTTTAAGTATCTCAACACTCTTGTCAATGCGGTCCAATGATCCTTTCCGGGGTTACTCGTAAACCGACTGAATTTACTAATAGAATATACTATGTCTGGCCTTGTACAATTTGCTAAGTACATTAGGCTTCCAATTATCCTAGCATATTCTATTTGTGATATGGGTTCTCCTCGATTTTTGGCTAAGTGTAAACTTAAGTCAACAGGTGTCTTAGCCGGAGGTAGATCGTATGCCTTGAATTTCTTAAGCAAATTCTCAACATAGTGAGATTGTGATAAGACTATTCCATCGGGTGTTCTGGAGATCTTGATTCATAGAATCATATCGGCTAATCCCATATCCTTCATGTCGAAGTTCTTCTTTAACATTTCCTTAGTGCCTATGATGATTTTATTATTGCTACCCATAATTAGCATATCATCAACGTATAGACACACAATGACAAAATTGTCAGATGTACCTTTGATGTACACACATTTATCACATTCATTGATTTTGAAACCATTTGACATCATTACTTGGTCAAATTTCTCATGCCATTGTTTGGGTGCTTGCTTAAGTCCATATAAAGACTTGACAAGTTTACAAATTTTGTTTTCTTAGCCGGGAACCACGAACCCTTCGGGTTGTTCCATATAAATTTCATCTTCGAAATCTCCATTTAGAAAGGTAGTTTTTACATCCATTTGGTGTATCTCAAGATTGTATAATGCTGCTATTGCAAGTAGCGTTCTAATGGATGTAATCCGAGTAACTGGTGAGTATGTATCAAAGTAATCATACCCTTCCTTTTGTTTGTATCATTTGGCTACCAAACGTGCTTTGTATTTGTCAATAGATTTATCGCCTTTGTATTCCTTCTTGAGAATCCACTTGCAACCTAAAGGTTTATTTCCCAGAGGAAGGTCAACAATATGGCAAGTGTGATTGTTCAAGATTGACTCGATTTCACTATTAATAGCTTCTTGCCATAGATCGGCATCGGAAGCAGACAATGCTTCCTTGATTGTCTTCGGTTCGTCTTCTAAAGAGTAGACTACAAAATCCGAACCAAAGTTTTTTGCAGTTTTTATTCTTTTTCCTCGCCTTGGTTGCGGTGTTGGTCCATTACTATTTGGCGAGATTTCATCATAAGTCCTCCTTTTCGAACTTATGTCATTCTTTTCTTTCTTAGGGAATATAGTTTCAAAAAATATGGCATTTCTTGATTATATGATCATTCCCTCATTTATATCGGGTACTTCCGATTTGTGTATCAAAAATCGGTACGCACTACTATTATTTGCATATCCTATGAAAATGCAATCAACCATTTTTGGTCCTACTTTTACTTTCTTGGGTTTCGGTACTTCAACTTTTGCTAAGCACCTCCACACTTTTAAGTATTTATAGGGCGGCTTCCTTCCTTTCCATAATTCATCTGGAGTTTTATCTTGCTTCTTTTTGGGTAATTTATTCAAAAATTTATTAGCCGAAAGAATAGCTTTTCCCCATATGTTAAGTGATAGGCCCGAGCTTATCAACATAGCATTCATCATTTCCTTCAATGTTCTATTCTTTCGTTCTGCAACACCATTCGATTGGGGTGCATAAGGTGCAGTCGTTTGGTGAATAATGCCATTTCCACGACAATATTCTTCAAAAGGTGCAACATATTCACCACCTCGATCACTTCGAATCATTTTGATTTTGGTGTTGATTTGATTTTCAACTTCTGTTTTGTATGTTTTGAAAGCTTCGAATGCTTCGTCTTTGCTTCTCAAAAGATACACATAACAAAATCTTGTGCAATCATCTATAAAAGTTATAAAATAATTCGTTCCATCTCTTGTTTGCACAAGTTTTAAATCGCATAGATCGGTGTGAATCAATTCAAGAGGTTTTGTCGATCTTTCTACTGAATGAAAAGGAGATTTTGCCATTTTCGCTTCAACACATATTTCACACCTTTTGTGTCGATCGAAAGTCATTTTTGGCAATAAATCTAAATTTACTAAACGACGTAGTATATTTAGATTTGCATGTCCTAATCTATCATGCCATAAATTAGGAGACTCAACCAAATAAACAACTTTATCGTTTATTTCATTATCACCACGTACATTGATAGCATTAAGTTTGAAAGGCCATTATCTATGTAGCCTTTTTCGATAAAGTGACCATTCTTGGTTATTACAACTTTATCAGCTTCAAATACTAGCCTAAATTCGGCTTTGCACAATGCTGAGCCAGACACAAGTTTCTTACGGATGTCCGGAATATGTAGTACATTCTTGAGCGTCATTTTCAATCCCGACGTCATCTTGAGTATAACCTCTCCAGTTCCAACAACATTTGAGGCAACGGAGTTTTCCATGTACAACTTTCTTTCATCAGTGATGGGCTCGTTGGAGGAGAACATGGCTTTATCGGCACAAATATGTTTGGTAGCACCGGTGTCCACCCACCATCCGACTGGAATACCGACCATGTTGACTTCATCTACAACTGCACACAGATCAAGACTGGACAAATCGACGGGCACATACTTATTTTCGATAGCATTTGCTTGATCTCTCTTCTTGTCTTTCTTTGGTTTGCGGCAATTTTTCACCATATGTTCGAATTTGCCGCAGTTGTAGCATTATCCTTTGATCTTCTTTTGATTCTTCGAGTCTTGCCCCTTCCTATTAAATTTTCACTTTTTATTGTGGCTTGACTCGACGAGATTTGCTTTTGCCTCCATAGATGACTTGTTCATCTTGACATCAATCTTCTGATTGTCTTCTTCGATCCTCAGTCGCACAATAAGATCTTCAAGGCCCATTTCCTTGCGCTTGTGCTTGAGGTAGTTTTTGAAATCCTTCCACATCGGGGGCAACTTCTCGATTATGGCAGCAACTTGAAAGGATTTAGACATACTCATTCCTTCTGCCAAAATGTCGTGCAGGATCAACTGTATTTCCTGCACTTGCTCAAGAACAGTTTTGTTGTCCACCATCTTGAAGTCGAGAAAACGACCCACGATGAACTTCTTCAAACCGGCATCTTCTGTTTTATATTTGTCTCTAATGAGTCCCACAACTCTTTGGACGTTTTGATTGTGGAATAAACAATATAAAGTGTATCATCCAACCCATTCAGAATATAGTTTCGACATAAGAAGTCGCTGTGATGCCATGCATCCAATGCCGTGCGTTTCTGGGTGCAGTTTCATCATCCCCCACAACAGGAGGAGTTTCGGAAAGAAAGCGACAGAGGTTGAGAGTAGTAAGGTAGAACAGCATTTTTGATTGCCAACGTTTGAAATCAGTACCTGAAAACTTCTCGGGTTTCTCGGCATGGGCAGGAGCATGAACATTGCTGCTTGATGACGCCATCTTCTACAGAAAATTTCGTCTTACGATTGTTGTTGTAGATGCTGTAGAAAATGACGAATGATGCAAAACTGAGGCAAGAGTTGCACTCTCTCTCCGTAAGATGAAATTGCCCCGTACAGTACACATGGCTCAACGGCAAACGTCCCCAAGATACAACGATTTTCTATGATCTCGATACCTTGTACTAGGAATCAAATTTCGGGCGAACTACTAAATACTCGGGACTTGTAGTATGAATGTGTTAATTATCTTGATTAATTATGTGCAAAGTGCGCCTACGAAGCGCCCGTTGAGACAAGTGCGACGTGCACGTGCTCGGACTCGGACTCGGAAGGTGCTTTCCAAGTAGGATTCGGATTTTAGCCTTAAAAATTAATTAAACCCAACTAGGGTGCACCATAATGGAGCACACTTGATTGCTCCTTTATGGTGGAAAGTCCTTTATAAATAGCTCAACTTTTCCTTATTTTTCTAATGTGAGATGAGATTCCACACCACATTCCCAACTATTAAATGACTTAACTTTGTGCATTAATTACTCATTCATCTCTTAATGAAATTAAACAAGTAAATACACTAAATTAATCTTCACAAAATGTAGATTCCAAATATACCATTTAATATTATTAATTACCACAATTAATTATGGTATTAATTAAGCTATTTTTCCAACATATATAATGAAGATCTAGATGAAGAAGCTCTACTTAGTCAATATATTGCATCTGGAGATGATAATTAGGGGGAATCACTTCTCGTTGATGAACAACAAAGCAAGTTAAAATTTATTTTGTATCAATTTACTAAATCAGAATGTTTTTTAGGAGTTTAATTTCTTTAGCTGAGATATTTTGCATTGTGATATGAATTTCACATTCACACATATATGCAAAGTAATCGACGAAGAAGAGGTAATATCAGCATCGCATAATTTTATACCATCTCTTCCAAATTAGAGTAACCATGTCGTAAATATTCTTTGGGCAGGTCGGCTCATTCAACAATATCAAGCTGACATGTATCTCAAACTAGAGACGAAATGATTGGATTACTTGTGATACAGTCAGTTTCTATGTGAAACTCGATTTTGATTCGTATAATGGAGTTTCTAATAGCCTCACAACTAAAGGAAGTACTCATGGGAGTCCCATTGGACAAGTTCTTCCTATTTTCTTCTTTTGTTGGGAGACCCCGTGACCTTAGAAGATGATATATGAATGCTTTAACCCTTGTACAACAGTATGGTCGGTCGGACTTTTGTATCACTATAACTTGCACTTCAACACGAACAGAAGTTCTGGGAGAACTATCACTACAAGAAATTCGCGAATTAACGACAAAAATTACCGATATAATATATTGTTCGGTATTTAACGACTCTTTACCGACCGAATACCAGCTATTTTGACCTTAGATATGTTGCCAACCGATTACCCACGAGACCGAAATCGGAAATTACCGACTGAAGTAATTTTGTCGTAATTGGTTGGGAAAGTTGTGCGGTAAGATTTACCGCGGACACTTCCGACAAATTGCCGACGGTTTTCTGACCAAATATTTACCAATAGAAAATATCCGTCTGTTAATTTACCAAATGAATGTTTCTTTCGATAATTACCGACAGATTCATTTTTCCGTCCGAAAGTTACTAATTTACAGACGGATTTCACGACGGACTGTTCCGTCGGTATTTTAGTCAAATAAACGCCCCTCATTTCCGTTCTGCTCACAAACACCAAATTGCAGCATATTTCCTTCTTCCTTTTCGTGCACAGTTTCCAGCACTTGAACATTCGCCGGAGTTTTGAGTTTTGGAGAACACCTACTCAAAAACGTAGCAGTTGTATATTGAGGACATCTTGCCTGAGCCGTCTGCTCTTATACGGAGGCAAAATTATCCTACGGAAAGATTACTACTCGCCTCTGCTAAGTTGTATTTTTAATTCAGTTTTTAATTTACTAGACGTAATGGATTGTCTTTATTTGTAATTTTATTGCAATCAATAGAAACAACAAATAATCATATAATCATCCTTACACTTATGCACAGATCCTTTGTTCTTCAGATTCATAAAGCAAAACAAAGAAAAACACCCAACTATTTAACAATAACCTGAAAAAAAAAACAGTACTGCTACAGAAAGAAACTTGTTTGTGTATAAGGAAAGAGATCCACCGAGTAATTACGGATCAGAAACGGAAAAAAAAAAAGTAGTACTCCTTGATTGCCTGGCTCCATTCTGTCTGCCTCTTTTGTAATTAGCATAGGCTGTATGGTAGTAGTATATATAATACTGTAACAGTACCAGTAAGTAGAGTGAGAGCCACCTCGAAAAACTACATATAGATCATCTCCTTGGGCTTCCTACCATATGACCGACGTCGTCCTTCAGGACCTTCACGACCTTCCAGTTTCGCCCTCAACATTCTTGGACAAGGGCAAAAACTGGCGCTGCATGCAGAAGATGATAATCAACGGCAGCCTTGAAAGGGAAGAAGAAGAATAATAAGAGCAATCCATTTCACATTTTCTCCGAAAAGACGAAACACACACTCTCTCTCTCTCTCTCTCTCTCTCTCTAAAAAGAGGTTGTGAATGAATATATCAATATGTGCATTGTAAGGATATATATATATATATATATGGTAGTAAACGTAAATTTCGTAGTAAATAAAAAGGAATTTGAGCATTTGATTGAGTTAGATAAATAGTTGAAATTTATACTCAATTGTGCTGCATATTTGTGTTGTTTGTGCTGCGCGAACTGAAATATATAAATTAAGTGAGGTTGTGCTACGTATTTATGTTGTTTGTGCTACGATGCTATGGAAGATGTGCTAAACTTAACTTATTTAAATCTGTGTTGCGAAATAATGAAATATGTGCTAAACTCACATATTTAGAATCTGTGCAGCATAATAATTCTGATTGTGTTACACACATATGAAAGATGTGCTAGACGGACGTATGTTTTCCTATATTGCTACACTAAGAAGTTTCTCACCATATTCCTACTCTCCTGCGGGCCACTGGCGGCAGCCAGCCATTTTTTTATGCTAGAGTGTCAGTCTGCTTTCCACCGGGCCACCACCGACGACCGACCAAATTTTTTATTTTACACCAGGGCGTCGGCCCACTTCCCGGTGGATCTCCACCGTCTGGTCTTTTTTTTTCTTTTTCACGTCAGGCCACCACCGACTTGCTTTCCGACGGGCCATTGCCGACGGCTGGCGGACCTCCAACGATCGACTTTTTTTTTCTTTTTCTATTTTTTAACTCCAGGTTCGCCAGCCTGCTCTTTGGCGGGCCACCGCCGACGGTCGGCCAATTTTTTTTGTTAAACGTCAGGCCGTCGACATGCTTTTCCCCGGCGGCCGACCTTTTTCATTTTGAAGGCCATGCCCACCGGCCTATTTTTCGGTGGTCCTTATTTTTTTCCTTTTTTTTTTTACGGTGGACCCATCGGTCGTTGAAATTTTAGGAACCAACATAGTTTTTTTTTCTATCAAGTATTTGTTAATTTAATTATATCACGTCCATCGTGCCGTTATGACACGGGTAGTCTATAGAATAATTCAAAAAGTTCTTTTAAAATATTAAGTTAAATTAAAGGAATATTATTCTTCAAAAGAATATTATGGTGCGTTCTGTTTTTGTTTTCGAAAACAGAAAACATTTTCTGTTTTCAATCCATGTTTTTAAAAATGCTGAAAACGTATTCGGATTGTCATTCCGAAAACGTATTTTCCGTGTTTTTCAAGCGTAATTGGTTGGAAAACGTTGAAAACGTCTTTTCCGCATTTTACATTTCCTTCACAAAATTTTGAGCTATTTTTAAAAATGGTTTCCGAAATTAGTAAAACCGAACACGTTTTCCATGTTTCTGGAACAGAAAACATAAAATGACTAGAAAACACCGAACAGAAGGCACACTTATTTTTTCACCATGATTTTCACCAACCCTAACACAAAAAACACACGCAAAAATTGTGATCTTTTAATACTAATTTCTTTCACTCCAACCACACACTGCTACAAAGACCAAATAAAAATATCTATCATATTATATTAATAAAATAATATTCCGTATTCAAATGGCAGCTTCTTTAATGGCAGCCAGTTGAGAAACCGTTTTATAGGAAGTTTGCCTTGCCACCACATGAGGTTGGCATATTTGCAGCCACACTAACTAACTTTATCACCGCCAAAAATTACTATTGGACGAAGAGAAGATGTAAAGTCTTCATTGGTTTTCACAGTTTAGTGGATACTCCGAGAGAGATGTTGCCTTCCATGGTTCATGCATGCCTGATTTAGATTTAAACTATTGGGCCGTCAAGAGTAACAACACAATTACTATAGTATTGCCGATATTATCATTGGGTCCACTCCAACTCGTGCTTAGATTGCCTTTATATTGCGGACTATACGGATAAATCTCAATAAATAAATATTCGATAAACGAATAACTTCATCAAATAAATTATTTTCTTCGGTTCCAACTCTTTATAACATGTTCAAATTTTCTTTCGATAAATGAATAATTACGGTCCCGGCCATATTCATTTATTGAGAATTTACTGTAATATACTTTTTCTGTTTTCTTCTGGTTCCAACATTTTATTATTTCACACTATTCATGTCCGATCTCCGATCGCACTTTGTTCTTGATGTAGTAGATGAGGTTGTCATTCGTTATTTGGAAAAGGGACGTATTTGAAATATATGGAAAATATTTGTTGGCGGATTTTGGGATGAGCTCAGTTTTTCTTATCGGAATCGACCCACTGAACAAGAGTCACGACTATGTGGTGAAGTCCGTCGCTTTTTGGCCAAAAAAATATCGTTTAGGCCTTCAATTTTTCTATTTTTATGGACTTAATTACAATTTTTTAAGAGTTTGTGCTTGTTATTAAATTTCATAAGTTTAACCCTAACTTCTCTAGGGTATATATATACGTGTAAGGCCTTTATTTCGGACGGTGAATGAATTAAAATTTTCTCTATGTTTTCTTGAAATTCTTAGATTCTGAATTTAGAGTTTTTAGAAGGTTGTATTCCAAGGACGACTGATCCATTGGAACACAGTTATTTTCTTATAATTTTCGCTGCATCGGTTCTACTAATATAAAAATAAATATTGGCATGTAAGATAGTGCTGAATTTGTCTAATTATATATTTTTAAATTATATTTTATAATTTTTATAAATATATAATTAAAAATATTAATGATCAAAATTATACAATCAACTTTGGTGTTTAGTTCAATACTGTAATTAAAACCAATTGAAGATAGTAGTATATAATAAATTATACATAGAAAAATCTTGAAGCCCCTCAAAATTATGGTTCTCGTGCGGTAGCACGGGCAGGGAATCTACAGTCTGCAGCCGCATGCGCTCACTCGCCTCCGATCACACACTTGGCCGCGGTGTGTGTGTGTGTGTCTTTGGTCGACGGACGGCGGTGCGGCGTAGTCTTTGTGGGTGCAGAGATCCCACCCGGTAGCACAGATGACCCTGCTTAAATTCCTAACCTCGAAGCAGGCGACATAGCCCTTTTAAGCTACGTGAGTAGATTGTTCAAAACAATTTGTACTTTTGTTAAAATAAAATAAAAAAGAAAAAAGGGGGTTACATTACTAAATAAACCTTCCTTGGGGAGGGTGCTTTTTTTTTTTTATCCTTTTGTTGTTTTTTGGTGTGTGTTTTAGATTTTTTTAAGTGTTTATTTATTTTGTGTTTTTTGTGTAATATTTTTTTAGTGTTTATTTGTTATGTGTTTTTTGTGAATGTGTTTTTAGTATTTATTTGTTATGTTTTTTGTGTTATGTTTTTTGTATCAGTCTATGTATTTCTATTTAATTAAACAACAACAAAAATAACACGTTAAATATTAACACATTAAAAAATACAACAAATGTTATTATTCAATTAAACAACAACAACATTAACACATTATTTAAAAACAACACCACCAAACGTAGTGCATTTACTATGTTTGTGCTCTTATATTTACAACATAAATCAGTAATCATTTACTATGTTTGTGCTCTTATATTCTCAATAATTTCAGTATACATGCGTTGTCGATTGGAATATAAAGTTTCTCATGCGGATGCATTGGGAAGTCTGTACGCACCCCATTGTGGGTGAGTATCGGGGAGTGGTGAATTTTCATCCAGCGTCACATAAATGTAGTGAGCACAATCGTCGTCCCCAAACGGGCAATCACAAGGGGGCCACTTTCTTCTGATAAGTCTGGACCGGACAAAAGCGAAAAACACGTAAAATTTTGTTGTTGGGATATAGATACAACTGGCCGGTTTATCAGTGAAGCAATAACCAACCCCGTGTTTGGCATACTCATCCAGTAGGCCCTAGGTGCAAATCCAGGACGGAACCATTCTACCGAGCTCTGAATATGGTTAAAGCCATCATACCACCACATTCCTGTGTAATAGTCCCTGTGAGTGTCTAACTCTTGGATTAAAAGAGCTCGAATTTCGGACCATCTATCTTCCTGGTAACCAATACCTACGGCAACGCACCGAAACCCACAATTTCCATCACCTAGCACATTATAAATACTTATGATGTATCGATGGAAAAGCTCTGGAATTTGCTTCATCAAATATTCGCTAACTCCATCTCGAACGTATAACTTATGTCTTCTACTTTGTTCAACTCTGGCACATTAAAAGTTTCTTTTATCTCAGTTTCTTGCGCAATGATAATCTTATCGATCGAACTCAACAACGTGTCTAAGTTGGATTGTATGGTGCCCAAGTATAATTTCAACAACGCGTGTTGAATCTCAACTCTGCATGTTGTTGACTCGCCGTAGTTGCGATATTGATCGGTAATAAACGAGAGAAACATGTCTGAATAACCTTGCAGTCAGTTATTCAGATACGAAAAAATATCTGGAAAAAACAATGAATTAATAAAAAGTCATTCGGGTACTTATTTATTAAATAATAAAAATAATGAATTAATAAGTAAGTACCTGCATGTTCGACCAATAAATATTGTAGGTGTTCATAATAATGCGTGAATATGGCCCGTGTCGGAGTTTTAACCATCCAATCCCATGTTCCTTTAATGGACTCATACTCCTTTAGCGCACTGCATCTATTTCTGCAATACTGAAGCACATTTTGTGAAATATGCCATCGACAAAGTAATTTGTTAGCATTCGAGAATTCTTCTCTGCATGCCCCAACCAACGCTAAATCTCTGTCAGTGATGATAACACGCAGGTAATATTCTTCGTCTATCACCTCCTTCACGCATTGCAATACCCATCGAAAATTAGGTCCTTTTTCTTTGTCTAAAAAGCAAAACGCCATTGAAAATATTTTGTTTGTTGAAGTAACTCCAACAATTTCAAAAAACGGCAATTTAAACAACGTGGTGTTGTATGTGGAGTCCATTAGCATGATTTCTGGGAATGTACACCATAACGCATATGACGTGGGGTGAACAAAAAATAGTTCCTCAAGCTCATCAGTGACCTCATTTACCCTCGGGTAATATGTATAACCTAAACGCATCAAATGTGACGAAAGGACTTGGATTGGAGTTCTATCACCTATTATGACTCTGTTGTGTCAAGTTTTAACACCTTCCGACCGGCGATCGCCTCCGAGGTCGAGCGACCGACTTACCGTCGAGGAGGCAAGGCAGATCTGCCGACCAGCGACCAGGCGACCTAGCTTTAGCCCGAAAGACAAGCATGAATCGCCCAGCCGAAGGTCCCAGGACAAGTCCCGGTGTCGAGCGATCGGCATCCAATACGATCATCGCTCGGCGCCTGGCGGCCGACTTCTGGCGACCGACTTATGGACGATCATCTCTCAGCGCTTTGCCGACCGACCCTTGGCGACCGACCAATGCCGACCTTCAGTGACGGGCCGAGAACGATCCTCGGTTGTCCAGCTAGAGGCGACCGCATCATGACGATCTGGGCCGATGGCCATCCAGTCGGCCAAGGCCAAGTCTCAAAACTGACCCCACGTGCAGATCCACAAAAGGCGCTGACAAACCTGTCACCTACCTCACCTACCAACAGGGCCCAGACCTGCGAAAGGAGCTGACGGACAAGACATGTGACTACAGCCTGTCACCTACCCTGACAAAGTCCGCCGAAAGTAACAAAGTGGGACCTCTGTGATGTTGCTTCCGGACGCGTGCCGGCTCCTCATTGGGCCACTCGGCTAGTCATTTGGATCTATGGACTTTGGCGGGCGACCCATGTGACCTTTAGTAAGATCGCCCCATTACATTAAATGCCGAAAGGCGATCGCCCACTAGGAGACAGCACACCTCAACCCCTATATAAAGAAGGCAGCCTGCACTTGTAAAAGGGACCGAGATTCTGACTCTCTGAACAGTCTGCATTCCCGCATTTCACACCATACAGAAGCAAATTACTTACACTTGGCTAACATCCAACTCTTGGCAATGACTTTCTTTCGCCTTACTTCTCTACTTTTCTCCTCGAGCAGACACGGCGGACGAAGAACACCGAGCTTCGCTCAAGAGCCGGATCAACAGAGTCTTTTTACACTCATTGTATTTAGATTTCTCTCATTAATACTTGTATCCACGAATATTTGTATTAATAACATCTCGCGAGAGCATTCAAGCCCGGGCCTAACAAACCCGGCAAATCTTGTATTATTTATCTTCTCTCGGAAGTGCTCCCGCAATTGTTGTTTGTTGTCCGTCTTCCAGCAATATTAATCTTCGGATAAATATTTTGGGCAACAACAATTGGCGCTAGAAGGAGGGCATCCAACCCTCGAATTTTTATACCTACCGTCCCGAAGAACACTCACTGTTCTCGGGGCAGATACTTGAAGTGACACTTACTGCACTTCAAAGAAATCCTTCAGAAATCATGTCTTCCGCCTCCGCGTTGAAGAAAGCCGCTGACCAGCCGGCCAAACCCCCTGTTCCGTCCCAGTCCGAGCCACAGTCGATGGTGGAAGGTAGCCGCCGCGGTCAGAGACGCTCGATCCCGTCCCTGGACGGCGGCCCAAGCCTCTCGCTCGATCGGTTCCGAACCAAGGAACAGATCGAAGGGGCCTTGGCCGTCCTACAGGAGCGACGGAGTGCTCTCGACGCGCCTCCAGCTACCGCCCCCCCGGTCTCTCGCCGGAAGATCAAGCGGAAGCTCAAGGCACTACTGGCCGAGCAATCTCCAGGGAGCTTTCGCCCGCAAGAAGAGGCGCTCGGCAGCCGGGGCACCTCTGTCTTCGATCGCCTCGGCAGTGACCCGACCTGGCGACCGGGGCAGTCCGGCCCCAGCTACGAGACGACGGAGTTTGAGTCCGTCACCAGGAGCTCGGCCTACCCGACTCCCAGAAGGCAGCCTAGCCGTCTGGCTCCCCCTCGCCGAATTGCCGAGGCTGGCGGCAGCGGAGCCCGGAGATCGGTACACGATCGCCTCGGCTCCTGCTCCCAAAGCCGATCTGCAAGCGACCAAGCCACGGCGATGGCTGCAATGCAACGTCAACTCGACGACATGAAGGCGCTCCTGGAATCCAGGGCAGGCGCCAAGAAGAAGATCGCCGGGCCAAGCGAGCCGCTCACTATCGACATCGAGCTCGCCCCGTGCGGATAAGATCGCTCCCCCGCAAACGCCCGTGTACGAGGGGCGATCGGACCCCAAGTGCACCTGAGAAAGTTCAACATCTACATGACCGGGTGTGGGGCATCCGACGCGACCGGATGCCGAATGTTCCCTCGGCCCGGACGACCTCGCCACCACGGTGGTACACTTCATTGCCACCTCGGTCCATTGGCTCCTTTAACGAGCCGGCGCACGGCTTCCGAGTACTTCGCCACCGTGGTCGTCGGCCGAAGGTCCCCTTCGCATGATGCAAATCAAGCGGGGAGAAGAAGAGTCCGACTCGGACTACATCGACCGGGTAGACGTAATCATCCTCAATGGCGAGCCCATAAGCGATGAGACCGCCCTCTACGCGGTCCTGGGAGGATTTCGTGGTTTTTCGCCTATGTTCGGGCATCTTACGAAGACCCAACCTACGACCTACGCAGCCTTCCGGCAAGAGCCGCAGATTTTACGGCCGTGCAAAGGTTTCTTCTTAGCTGTGAGCGGCGCGATCGGCACCGACGACGATCTCCCGCCCGATCGCCAATATCGACCTACGAATAAGCGATCGGCGGCCGAGCGACGATCGCCGCGATCTTCCGCCCGATCGCCGATCATCACGCTACATCATCCGCGATCCGGAGGACACGATCGCCATCTACTCCGGATATAACATGACGGACTAAGGCATAAGATCGCCTCCACCGCACATCATAAAGCCATGGTCCTGGCAGTCGATGGAACCGGCTGCTTCGGCCATGCAAGGTCCCTTTCGGCCAAGATCGCCCGCCCTTCGTTTAAATACGAGGCCGGCGTAGTCGGAGGGCTCTCCAACATTAATCAGTGGACACATGCCACAATCCCCATCTCAACGTACACCGTCGAGGTCGGCCATCTCCATGGCTGGCCGAGGTGGAAGCAGAGCTAACAAGCCGCCGGCGTGGAGTTGATTCATCCGACGCTGCCCCGCGCAAGGACTCCTCTAGACCGAGACCGCACGCCCTTCGTTTAAATACGAGGCGAGGCGCAGCCTAACGGAGGACCCTCATAATAAAGTGAGTCACGAGACACTCATTGTCTTCGCGCACCAAGACACGGTCATGGGGTCGGTCCATCGATCTCCGCGACTGTGCACGATTCCTCAAACAAAGCGAAACCACCAAGTTTCCATGGGGTTTCGGACAATGTTGTTTTTTGCAGGTACAAGACCGAAAGATAGCTAAGCCAATCGACTATGATAGCCCAAGTCCGAGTCCTAAGTCGGCTCAGATCGCCCGTCCTCATCCAGACGCGATCGCCAGCAAGAACCACCTCGCCCCATGTCTTCAACATAGGAGCAAGCTGGGGGGCAATTGTTGTGTCAAGTTTTAACACCTTCCGACCGCGATCGCCTCCGAGGCCGAGCGGCCAGGCTTACCGTCGAGGAGGCAAGGCGGATCTGAGCCGGCGACCGTGCGACCTAGCTTTAGCCCGAAAGACAAGCATGAATCGCCCGGTAGAAGGTCCCGTGACAAGTCCCGGTGTCGAGCGATCGGCATCGATACGATCATCGCTCGGCGCTGGCGGCCGACTTCGCGACATACTTATGGACGATCATCTCTCAGCGCTTTGACGACCCACACAAGGCGACCGACCAATGCCGACCTTGATGGCGGGCGAGAACGATCCTCGGTTGTCCATTAGAGGCGACCGCATCATGACGATCTGGCGATGGCCATCCGGTCGGCGAGCCAAGTCTCAAACCGGCCCCACGTGCGAGATCCACAAAAGGCGCTGACAAACCTGTCACCTACCTCACCTACCAACAGGGCCCAGACCTGCGAAAGGAGCTGACGGACAAGACATGTGACTACAGCCTGTCACCTACCCTGACAAAGTCCGCCGAAAGTAACAAAGTGGGACCTCCTGTGACAGTGCTTCCGGACGCGTGCCGGCTCCTCATTGGGCCACTCAGCTAGCTGCCGGCTGGATCTATGGACTTTTGGCAGGCAGCCCATGTGACCTTTAGGACGATCGCCCCATTACATTAAATGCCGAAAGGCGATCGCCCACTAGGAGACAGCACACCTCAACCCCTATATAAAGAAGGCAGCCTGCACTTGTAAAAAGGGACCGAGATTCTGACTCTCTGAACAGTCTGCATTCCCGCATTTCACACCATACAGAAGCAAATTACTTACACTTGGCTAACATCCCACTCTTGGCAACAGCTTTCTTTCGGTCTTACTTCTCCCGGCCTTTTCTCCTCGAGCGATTACGTGGGGACGAAGAACACCGAGCTTCGCTCAAGAGGATCAACGAGTCTTTTTACACTCATTGTATTTAGATTTCTCTCATTAATACTTGTATCCACGAATATTCGTATTAATAACATCTCGCGAGAGCATTCAAGCCCGGGCCTAACAAACCCGGCAAATCTTGTATTATTTATCTTCTCTCAGAAGTGCTCCCGCAATTGTTGTTTGTTGTCCGTCTTCCAGCAATATTAATCTTCGGATAAATATTTTGGGCAACAACAGACTCCACGTATCTTATTTTGTGCGTTATATATAGTTCTAACGCTAGGCACGTTATCCGAATTACGCTCCTTTATTGACGAAAATATATGACGTGGTGGTACGTGATACTCTGTCAATTGTTGCACCAAACTGAACTCATCATCCTTTAATCGCATTGCATATGGGAAACCATGCAACGACTCTGCAAAATCATGATTATGCCTATCACACTTCACCCTCAACCTCCAAAAAATTTGTGTTTTAGAATATTTTGCCACTAATTTGAATGGACAATCGGTTTTAGAGGTACTGGTTTGCCGTTGAATTTCATCTTCTAAACCTTCACGTTCATACTTCCTACCTTTTGAACACCCATAATTGATTTCGTACAAATACCCCTTCTCTGATTTGATTCTTCTTTTAACAATAACAAAACCGATCTCTCGAGCTATATTTTGCACCCAATCAGTTAGTTGCTCGGGAGAACTGAACACCTAAAAATACATTACAACTTTTACAAAAAATTAAGCAAACCAAACCGTGACCACCCGTACTAAATATAACAAAAAAATTAATCGAACCAAACAAAAAAAATATTTTTATTTGTTACAACTTTTTTTAAAATAACTTTTTGTTACAACTTTAAAAAAAAATACTTTTTTGTGTCTTTGAAATTATATATATATATATATATATAGAGAGAGAGAGAGAGAGGGTTTGGGGTGGGGGGAGGGTTTGGGGGGTCCGGTTAACACAACCCAAAAAAAAAAAATACTTTTACTAAAGTAGATCATTCTAATGAAAAAAATAGCGCGTTATTTAATCCGAACAATTATCCAAAATTTTAGATATTCGAAATTTGGATATTCGATTTTAAATACCCCTATTATCTATACATTTAAGTTGTAACTATATCTATTCCTTTATTTTATTTTTCAACAGTTAAATGTGGACTGTAGAAAACTTCATACATAGTCATGGACCATATACATATTTGAAAAGGAAAGTGTGGGTAGTATGTATGTATGTGTCATTGTGTCTTAAACGTCAGACTTTTAGGAATCTGAAAACATCAATCATTTGCCCTCTGAATTGATCCACAAATTTTTCTTTTACTATCATTATTATAGTATTTTTTTTCCCCACTACTTTCTTCCCTAACTCGCCTTTGTAGTTGGCTCTTGCTAATGCTAGATAGTGATCATTTTTATCCTTTATAAAATATACTCATTTCAACCTCATTGTAAAAAGGTGCTCGATTCATTTTACACTCACTTTACATCTATATTTTTCGGTGCAAGGGCTTAGTTTGATATTAATGTGAATTCAAAAAAGTTGTTGCAACTGTAGTGTAAAAATAATCAATTGTGAATTTAAATAGATATATGTTTGTTAAATATTATTTTTAAAATTATTTTTAAGATATGAAATATGAATTTCCAACGTTTTGCATGACAGTAGCTACTAAAAGCAATATTAATATTGCTTCCAAAATCTCCTGTCAATGAATCGTAAATTCTAAAAAAAAAGATGTCACTTTATCTACCAAATACTATCTAATATAAAAAATTAAAAATGAATCAGAAAACTTATTATTTTAATTCAAAGTTAATCAATACCAAACGGGACCTAAAATCATACTTCAATATTATTTTTTCAATTGTCTTTAAGATCTAAAATATTAATCTTAAAATATTGATTTCCAACGTTTTGCATGATAGCAGCTACTAAAAGCAACCTTAATACTGCTTCTAAAATCTCGTGTCAGTGAATCATAAATTCTAAAAAAGAACTGTCCTTTTATCTACGAAATACTAGAAAACATAAAATATTAAAAATGAATCAGAAAACTGATTATTATCAAAGTTAAGCAATATCAAACGGGACGTAAACAAAGTTCGTCCACTATGAAAAAAACAGTACAATTCACTAAAGGTGCACTGGAAACAGGGAAATGAAATTGGGAGACAAAATTAGATTTGGGCATGGTGGATATTCAATTCAATTTGTTCGAAGAATGGGCAATATTAGAAGTGGTGATTGGGCTCCATAATGCGGTAGAGTGGATCAGAAAAACAAAATCAATGGGCACCAGAATGAGTAAAAATCTATTCAATGAATGGTTGAAAAAAATGTACTTTTATCAGTAGTTTCAAACTTATATTATGGAACGGAGTTCATGTTGCAACATCTACCTATAAGAAATACGCAATGTATATATGAGTGAATTGATCGAAATATTTACATTGTTTATAATTTTATCCCTTATAAAATTATTATGGGTTCATCATGGGTGCATGAACGTGCCAATAAATATACCTAAAAATAATAATAATTACAAGAATGCACAAAAAGTTGGACCACGTACATCATTAAATCAAATAGGCAAACAATATACCTAAAAATTGAAAATAAAAATACTATTCAAGAAATCTAAAACATCTAGAAAATATTTTATTAAAAACGTACACATACATACGAAAGGTCGGAAAATAAGTAGAAATCCTGAATAAGATGATTGTTAATTCTTCAAAATATTTTTTTTCTAGGTTTTTTCTATATTTCTCGAATGTTATGATTTGTTATATAGTTTCCGAGAATTTAGGTTTTTGGCTATATTTTTTATGCTAATTATATATTCCAATTTTTTCGTGCCTTTTTAGAATATTCTTATATTTTAGTTTTGTTTCCATATTTCTTTAAATTTGTCGTTAATTATATGATTTCTAACATTTTCAGATTTTTATATAATATTTTAGTTTTTTTTTATTTTCTTTTTATGTATTCTGTTTGAAATTTTCAGATTTTTATTATATTTTTGGAATTTTTAATATATTTTTTTATTTTCAGACATTATGACTTTATTTTCTTGAATTTTATGATTTCTTATGTATTTTGGGATTCACATGTTCAAAGTAGCATATCTTTTATATTGATTGATTTTTTTTTTTTTCAATTGTGGTGCTTAAAATATCAGCATGAGGGCGTTATAGTCCTCTTTTTATTATCTGCCCTAAATTACAGGCCTTACAAACAGAAGTCCCTGATGATTCTTGCAAAGGCCTTTTCCATAAATGTTTTTTTTCGAACTTTTGATAGGGTGTTAAAGTCATGTATATCATCTCCAACAATCAGCCTCATACCCAATTATGAGCTATTGTAAAATTACAATTCACTATAGGATCTTCTCATTTTAAAATAAGTCTTACACATCCCAAACCATAGATCATATACCTTAGACCTTATAATTCATAATCTGTTTCATGAAAAAGTAAAAAGACTGTAAATAGAGTCAATCAATTGCATTCATAACACTGATAGAGGGGCCTTTATATAGGCATTACAATGAAAGTCCTTCCATACATAGGATTCATAGATAAGGTAAGACATCTAATAGGATCCTACTACCTCTAGAAGGATCTAGAACCTTCCATCTATGTATCTACAACCAGTATTAGGTAAGACACATCACGGGAATAATAATTAGGAACACTCCGTGTCGAGCACTAATACAACAATGGTGCAGAAGATGTTGCCTTCGTAAAAACCTATTCCAAGCCAAAACAAAACCCCATGGGAAAAATAAAGGCTTGATGAGGAAAAGATTGCAACGCACCAAGATAACATGTCATGTATACTCCCCCTGATGTATACATAACGACTCCCCCTGATGAGTACCTCAAATTATAGGAGTCGGATGCCAAGTTGCCCTCACAACTATACCAAAGGAAAACCCAGTCGGAAAAATATCTCTTGGTCTAAGTTGAACAGAAGTACAACGCATTATTATATGGATGTTCTCATAGGTCGCCTTGTTAAAAACCTTACCAAGTGAAAACTCAGTGGAAAAAACAAACCTTGGTTTAAGGACAAAAAGAGCGCGACACATCCAAAGTGCAGAGTCGCTAAAGACTTATCAAGTTTTCTAAAGTCTTGACCTCCATGCACTAAATCAGTCATAACTTCTTCGATTCAATAGGCATCAACGAAACTGTAAGAACTTATGAAAAGTAGACACCCATAGCTTTTCATTCACATACAGTACGTAACCTAGATCGACCTGAGCAGATCACAAAGCTCTATCGAAGTTGACTCAGCAAATTACCGGACATATCCTATCCTACTTTGCAACAATAGTCATATGTCACTCAACATGATGGATGTGATCAAATGGTTGGTTTCCTTGGAAAGTAGACACAAACCTTTCCAATGGCATCAATTTCACCATTTTCCATCAAGTGAGCAGCCCTGTAGGTCATATGGGAGATAGACCAACACATTCTGGGCAGATTCGGGTATCAGTTTTCAAGTGTCCTTTTATCGAGATAGAGCGAGCTTCAAGCTTTTTGTCAATCACAGACATTGCGTGAGTGCATCCTAGGCCATCATCACAGTGGCTTTACCGGATTATTACGAATGAGTACATCGAGTCAAACATGAGTACATAATACCGTACTTTTCTCTTAAGACTGCATCATCACTTAAGTGAGCCAAGTCTTATGATGACTTCGACTAGTCATTGGGAATCATATAGGCATTACTTTACCGTCTCTTAGGGAAACCGTCCCTTAGATTGCCTTAAACCGATTGATGAATATGCATCATCAAGTGTCCCCAAGATCCTTTCATTCTTAACTTTGGATTTAGCGGAATCTCTTAGTCTCACAAGAGTACATCACTATAAACCCTTAGTTTTACACGTAAAAGCTTCATATCTCTTCCTAATCAAGTATATACTTAGTATGCGTTCCCGACAATCACTTGTCGACGCGCTCCGTGGTCAAGAGCCACTTGATTTGAGTCTGATCCACCACGAGATCCTTCCATTACTTAACTTAGTTCCCCACTAAGATAAGATTTAACCACAAGCTGCACGTCCGTTTTTGGGGAACTATCTAACTGAAAAGATAGTGGATGCTATAACATCCATTACGATAGCACAACTAAGTTTCGTATCATCGTAGCCGATTCCAATGCATTCATGAGAAACCTCACGCCATGAGGTGAGTTTAACTCCTTCTCTCACTCGTTTTAACAAAGTATACGGATAGATCTTATCTTTGGAGTGTCGGTACCACTTCAACAAAGGGCTATCACTTTGTTTATACTGAAATCGCATATGTTTCCATTTTAGGCCAAGGCTACAACTTTGTAGATTTTCAACGAAGTATGGTTCGATTAAACTCACATTCCACGTCCTCATATGTACCGGCTTTATTCATAGAGTACTCTTTATGGATTGGCATTCATTGAGGCTTCCCCCAATGATGATTATAATCCAGAATCACATGAGACGGATGAGTTCATTTGATCATATGATCAAGTTTCATGTACCAAGCTCGCATACATTCTTAGCAAGAGTATTTATCGAACCAAGTGGCATCCCAATACTCTATGAGATCCACGGCCTAGTAACACCATCTACCACAATTTGTTGTGTTACTATATCACCATTAATAGGTGACGAAAGTTCATGACCGGACACAATCCTTGCAGACATGTTTGCAGCATGTATTTAATCTCGTCACTTTAGGCAACTTAGTGAGGCACAGTAGGGACAAACTACGACAATTCCAAGTCGTTCTACTCGAACATGATCGTTCGCATCTCCCCCTAACTGTAACACCCCAATTCACAAATGGGACATTACACACCGTAGAACCCTCGTGAGGTCTACCAGGCTAACACATGACACATAACCATAATGAAACCCCCAAAAGATGCACTTAAAGTAAATAAGGTCGTGGCCTCGGCCAAAACATTTTAACGGAGTACATGAAACATAATGTAAATATCAATTCATTGCCCACGCAGGGGACTTAAACCAAGTTTAGAAGTAAACAGTCTAACTCCAGTACTCGACAAATGCAATGACAAGATGCGACCCCCACACGACACGCTATGGTAACCGACACCGCTAGATGAATTCGTTCCCAGGATGTTTCCAAAATAAGCAAAATGGGGTTTACTTCCAAACCTCTACGTGACACGCCGTAGCAACTCGGAAGGGGTGGAATATAAATACTAACAAGATTGCACTTGATAAGTATATAAATCACACAAGGGATGTTTTGGAGACACACTCAACAAAACAAGAAAGCACTCACAAAGGTTTGTTAATACAAACACTCTCAAATTCATAAAATCTTTGGTGTCCTCTTACAATGAAACTTCAAGGCTATTTATAGCCAAAATCTTACACCTAACTCTAGTGTGAACAAGGAAACAACTAGAAACCTACAAAATAGAAAAATCAACATTCAAAGATCCTAAAATATGATACAAAGTCAGTCAACATATGTTTAGGTGACAAAATATCAAAGACCAAGATTTTAAGGTGTGAAAACAAGGACAACAAGTCACCATAAATCCGATGCTGTCTGTTTTATCATTTCTGAGCTCCAATATCTCCGAATTTGGTCCTATGGTCTGATCAATATATGTAGCTCTCTTTCTTAGCTTTCCATAGACACCTGAATCACCTGAATCGGATTTCGGACGAGTAAGTTATGGCCAAAATACTAGACTGCTGCGTGTCAGTCTTACGCGCGGGAATTTGATCCTTGTTTGTTTGTTCGTCTTTTCCGATCGTCTTCGACATTAATATTACACGACTCTATTATATACAACTCAAAATATAAAAATACAACTCAAGAAATACAATTCAAATTAAAATACACCAAGATAAAATAAACGAAAAACTTATTGTTCGACAACTTTGACACTACTCACGAATTTGTTGTCTTTGATAACATAGTTATTTTTAAACATATCAATGATGAGTGTCGATAAATTATTTTTGAACTTCTTTGATCGAGACCTCGTTATTGGTCCAGTCGGCATGCTCAAGTCCTCATCCGGATTCTTCATAATATCTTGATTCACATCATTCCCCCGTTCCTCAAAAGGATTCGTCCTCGAATCTGAAATTTCAAAAGGACTTAAGTCAGCAACATTGAAAGTAGTGGAAACATTATACTCACCAGGTAGATCTACTTTATAGGCATTGTCGTTAATCCGCTCTAAGATCTGGAACGGTCCATCTCCCCTTGGCATTAGCTTGGATTTTCTTTGAATGGGAAATCGTTCTTTCCTCAAATGAACCCAAACCCAATCACCTGGTTCAAAGAGTACTTGTTTACGTCCCTTGTTCTTCATTCTTGCATTGTGTTCGTTGCGCTTCTCAATTTGTTCACGAACTTTGGCATGTAATTTCTTGACCATCTCCGCCTTTTTCTTGCCATCAAGGTTACTCCTGTCATCTATTGGAATAGGCAACAAGTCTAAAGGAGTTATTGGATTAAAACCATACACGATTTCAAATGGCGAAAATGTCGTAGTAGAATGTACGGTTCGATTATAGGCAAACTCGATAAATGGTAAAGATGTTTCCTAATTTTTCAAATTTTTGTTAACAATAGTTCGCAACAATTGACCAAGCGTTCGGTTAACAACCTCGGTTTGACCATCAGTTTGGGGATGACATGTTGTAGAATAAAGCAATTTCGTCCCCAATTTTGCCCATAAGACTCTCCAAAAATGACTCAAAAATTTGGTATCTCTATCGGATACGATGCTTTTGGGCATACCATGCAAACGAATAATTTCTTTGAAAAATAGATTAGCAATATGTGTGGCGTCGTCCGTTTTATGACATGCAATGAAGTGTGCCATTTTGCTAAATCTATCAACTACAACAAAAATGGAGTCACAACCGGATTTCGCCCTAGGTAATCCTAATACAAAGTCCATAGAAAGATCAACCCAAGGTTCGGAAGGTACCGGAAGTGGCATATACAAACCATGCGGTAACACTCGCGATTTTGCTTTCCTACAAACAATGCATGAATTTACAACTTTAAAAACATCATGTTTCATTTTTGGCCAAAAGAAATGTTCATGCAATATTTCGTAAGTTTTAGAAATCCCAAAATGTCCCATTAGACCTCCACTATGTGCTTCTCTTACCAATAATTCCCGTGTTGAACAAAAAGGAATGCAAAGTTTATTTTCACGGAACAAGAATCCATTATCCCGATAAAATTTTTCTACTCCTTTTTTCTCGCAAGCGACATAAATATCATGGAAATCTTTATCCCCCTCATATGCTTCTTTCAATAAATCAAATCCCAAAAGTTTACAAGAAAGTGTATTGAGTAATACATACCTTCTTGAAAAAGCGCCGGCGACAATGTTTTCCTTACCTTGTTTGTATTTGATGATGTAAGGAAAGGATTCAATTTCCTCTAACCACTTGGCATGTCTCTTGCTCAATTTACCCTGTCCTTTGAGATGCTTTAAGGATTCATGATCGGTATGAATCACGAACTCCTTAGGCCATAGGTAGTGTTGCCACGTACGTAGGGCTCGAACCAAAGCATACAATTCCTTGTCATAGGTCGGGTAATTCAATGTAGCTCCTCCAAGTTTCTCACTAAAATAGGCTATCGGCCTTTTTCCCTGCATTAATACTGCTCCTATTCCTACTCCTGAAGCATCACACTCAATTTCAAAAGTGTTAGAAAAATTAGGTAATGCTAAGACAGGTACGGTGCACAATTTATCTTTCAGAGTGTTAAATGCTTTTTCTTGTTCATTTCCCCAATTAAACTTAGCATGTTTCTTGACAAGTTCGTTTAATGGGGCTGCAATTGTGCTAAAATCTTTTACGAAGCGTCGGTAAAACCCTGCTAGGCCATGAAAACTTCTTACCTCGGACGCGTTCGTTGGTCTAGGCCATTCTCGGATAGCCTTAACCTTTTCTTCATCAACTTTTATGCCGTCAGCACTAACGACATATCCAAGAAAAATAACTTCATTCATGCAAAAAGTACATTTCTTAAGACTAGCATATAATTGTTCCCTTCTCAAGGTAATTAAAGCTAATCTTAAATGTTCAACATGTTCTTCAACATTTTTGCTGTAAATGAGTATATCATCAAAGTATACAACAACGAATTTTCCGATGTATGCACGTAAAACATGATTAATTAATCTCATAAAAGTACTTGGTGCGTTCGTTAGTCCAAAGGGCATTACCAACCATTCGTATAATCCGTATTTAGTTTTGAAAGCCGTTTTCCATTCATCTCCTTCTTTCATACGAATTTGGTGATATCCTTTCATTAGGTCGATTTTAGTGAAAACACATGAACCATGTAATTCATCTAACATATCATCTAACCTTGGAATAGGGTGTCGATACTTAACCGTGATATTGTTTACCGCTCGGCAATCGCACATTCTCCACGTTCCATCTTTCTTTGGCACGACGATCACAGGAACGGCACAAGGACTTAGACTCTCCTGGATATACCCAAGACTTAACAACTCCTCGACTTGTCTTTGGATTTCATTGGTCTCTTCGGGGTTGTGTCGGTATGCCGGTCTATTTGGAATGACCGCTCCAGGCACAAAGTCTATTTGATGTTCAATCCCTCGGATTGGTGGCAACCCTGCATGTAGTTCTTCAGGAAAAACATCAACAAATTCCTGCAATAAAGATTCAATAGAACTCGGAATTATCCGGTTCCCGGGGTTAGTAGTAGCGCAAACTTTTCGGAAACTAATCAAGTATATGGGTGCATTTTCCTTGATATCTTCTTCAAGTTCCTTTGCACTTACAAGCATGCATTTTCTCAAATTTTCTTTTTCTTTCTTTTTTCATTTTTTCATTTTTTCATTTTTCTCATTTTTTCATTTTTTCATTTTTTCATTTTTTTCATTTTCTCGCTTTTTTCATTTTCTTCATTTTTCTCTTTTTTTTCATTTTTTTCATTTTTCTTTTCCTTTTCTTTTCTCGATTTTCCTTCAACTTCCTTTTCAAGACGAAGTTGATCTTCTTGTATTTGTACCTTAGTCATGGGAGCTAAGGTAATTTTCTTTCCGTCCTTCTCGAATGAGTAACGATTTTTCCTTCCGCTCAAAGTAGCATCTCGATCAAAATGCCATGGTCTTCCCAACAAGATATGGCAAGCATGCATCGGAACGACATCACATAGGATTTTGTCTTGATACATTCCGATGGTGAGAGCCACTAGTACCTGTTTATTAACTCGAACTTCCCCACAATCATTTAGCCAATGTAAACGATACGGTTTAGGGTGTCTTCTTGTTGGGAGATCGAGTTCTTCCACTAGCATAGCGCTAATGACATTAGTGCAACTCCCGTTATCTATTATCACACTACAATTTTTATTTTTAATAAAACAACGTGTGTAAAATAGATTTTCTCTTTGTTCGTTAACTTCCTCCTCTTTTGCTTGAGAACTTAACACCCTCCGAACAACAAGTGCGGGTGCATACTCATACGTCTCATCATCACTCTCCACCTCTCTTGTCTCTTCTTCTTCTTCTTTTTCGCTTTCCGTTTCAATCTCCCCATCCCGAAGTACCATCACCCGTTTGTTGGTGCATTCGGATGCTATATGTCCACGACCCTGGCACTTATAGCATTGGATGTCCCGGTTTCTCCTTTGGGTGCTTTCGACGGGTTTAGGTTTCCCATCAAATTTTGGTTTGCTAGTGCTCCCAACTTCAAACTTTCCTTTCAAGACACTCCCTTCTCTTTTATCAAAATTTTTAAATTTGTCTGAACTTACTTGAGATTGTTGTTTCCAAGAGGTAGAGTATCCCGTGGAATAGTTGTTATTGCTCCCTCTTCGTAAGCTCCGCTCGATTTTTACCGCCGCATATACCATGTCCTCGAATTCAACAAAGTGTTGTTTGTCAACTTCTTTAGCTATATCGGCTCTCATCCCGTGTAAAAACCGCGCCATGGTGGCCTCTCTCGATTCGAACATTGGCTCGGATCATCAACATCTCCATTTCCTTTCGAAAATCTTCAATGTTTCTCGAGCCTTGTTTTAAAGTTTGTAAGCGAGAAAATAGTTCCTTAAGATAGTAATTAGGAACAAATCTTTTCCGCATAACAACCTTCAATTCTTCCCAACCGCTAACCGGTCTCTCCCGACTCCTCCTTCTCTCCGTCACAAGTTGGTCCCACCAAATGCTTGCATATTCTGAAAATTCGGTTATTGCTAACCTCATTTTCTTCTCATCGGAATAGTTGTGGCAATCGTAAATGGTCTCCAACTTCCTTTCCCAATCGAGATATGTGTCCGGATCACTTCTCCCTTCGAAAGATGGGATTTTCATTTTGATGTTTCCCATATTCCGATCCTCCTCGTTTCGGACATATCTTCCTCGTCTTCCTTCATACTCTCTCATTCCTCCTCGTCCTTCTCGCCCTCCTCGATGTACAAACCTCGGAGTTTCCTCCTCGGAATTCATCGAATCTTCATCATCATAGCCTCCAAATCGAATGGGTTCCGGTCCCCTTAAATCGGGCTCCTCTTCTCTACCCTTCGTAAGAGTAGCAATTGTTTCCTCTTGTTTATCTAGTCTTCCACTATTTGAGCAAGTTGTTGTACAATATTTTGAAGGATAAGATTTTGCTCGTTTCCTTCGGTTCTGACATTTTTTTCTTTTCTTTTTTTTTTCCTTTTTTTCCTTTTTTTCCTTTTTTTCTTTTTTTTCTTTCTTTTTTTTGTTTTTCTCTTTTTTTTTTTTTTTCTATTTTTTTTCTTTTTTTTTTTCTTTTTTTTTTCTTTTTTTTTTGTGTGAAGAAGATGAAAGATTTAAAAGATAAAGGAAATAATAGGATGATAAGATAGGAAGATTATGGTAATGAAGGAAAATAGATGATACCACTTAGTTTTGGAATAACCGAGCTCTGAAGCCAACTGATGCAACCCCCACACGACACGCTATGGTAACCGACACCGCTAGATGAATTCGTTCCCAGGATGTTTCCAAAATAAGCAAAATGGGGCTTTACTTCCAAACCTCTACGTGACACGCCGTAGCAACTCGGAAGGGGTGGAATATAAATACTAACAAGATTGCACTTGATAAGTATATAAATCACACAAGGGATGTTTTGGAGACACACTCAACAAAACAAGAAAGCACTCACAAAGGTTTGTTAATACAAACACTCTCAAATTCATAAAATCTTTGGTGTCCTCTTACAATGAAACTTCAAGGCTATTTATAGCCAAAATCTTACACCTAACTCTAGTGTGAACAAGGAAACAACTAGAAACCTACAAAATAGAAAAATCAACATTCAAAGATCCTAAAATATGATACAAAGTCAGTCAACATATGTTTAGGTGACAAAATATCAAAGACCAAGATTTTAAGGTGTGAAAACAAGGACAACAAGTCACCATAAATCCGATGCTGTATGTTTTATCATTTCTGAGCTCCAATGTCTCCGAATTTGGTCCTATGGTCTGAACAATATTTGTAGCTCTCTTTCTTAGCTTTCCATAGACACCTGAATCACCTGAATCGGATTTCGGACGAGTAAGTTATGGCCAAAATACTAGACTGCTGCGTGTCAGTCTTACGCGCGGGAATTTGATCCTTGTTTGTTTGTTCGTCTTTTCCGATCGTCTTCGACATTAATATTATACGACTCGATTATATACAACTCAAAATATAAAAATACAACTCAAGAAATACAATTCAAATTAAAATACACCAAGATAAAATAAACGAAAAACTTATTGTTCGACAACTTCGACACTACTCACGAATTTGTTGTCTTTGATAACATAGTTATTTTTAAACATATCAATGATGAGTGTCGATAAATTATTTTTGAACTTCTTTGATCGAGACCTCGTTATTAGTCCAGTCGGCATGCTCAAGTCCTCATCCGGGTTCTTCATAATATCTTGATTCACATCACAAAACATGAAAATACAGACTCAAGCCACATCATCAAGCCAGCCCATCCTTTGCATGCATGTCCCGTGCCTACTCCTGAGCTCTCCCGGTATCTGAAATGCATAAGACGCATTTCCCCCATTTAAGGGGTTAGCATTCGAATAGCTAGTGCAAGTACACAATTACACAACATTATATACAAATACGGGTTTTACATAATGTTCTCAATCAGAAATCATTTGCAATAAATATTCCGGAATACTACGTTGACAATCAAACCGGTTTCCAATCATCACGATATCACAAAATCACAACTGGTATCCCGTGGCCGTACCCCTTAGTATCGACCCCCAGACATCCCGTCGAACGCTCCGGGTGGGATACCACTTCCGCGGCCGTACCCCTTAGTATCGACCCCCAGACATCCCGTCGGACACTCCGGGTGGAAGTTCAATCACACACGCACCCAAGTCCACTTCCGCGGCCGTACCCCTTAGTATCGACCCCCAGACATCCCGTCGGACACTCCGGGTGGAAGGAACACAACTCACGCACCCGAAAACCACAATTCATCATTCACTTTGAAAACGTAACATACATAACGGAATGTAATACATGTACTTGCCTTGGATAACACGACGTGAAGGAAAAACGGTGAACGGAAAGGTTTCGGTCCAAACAATCTTCACGAATCTGACCCTAACAACAATAGAGACTCAATCAACTACAATTCCACTGAGAAATCACGAATTGATCGACGTTCTATCCTAAGGGACAATCCGCCGAACACTATTGAGGCATAAAGTTCAAATTCGATCAACGAAGGGGAAAAACTTGGAATTTATCCGCTAAAGTTCTAGGAAAACATAACACCATGATTACCTAACTAATATTCATCATCAATCGAAGCAAAAACGAAAGGAAATGCCGCGGGTCTTGCGCCGTTTTGCACAGGTCCTGACAGACAACATTCTGGACAGAAAACAACACTACCAAAAACGAAAAAGACGATCACCAAAACACGATATGCCGACACAACCAACCGAGGAAAATACACACAACAAGAAACGATAACCAGTAACCCAAAACGGTCCGAGGTACACAATCAAAACCGAACAAGGAACAAATTCCCTAAACTTATAGGAAATTACAAAAACGGCCCAAACATCCGAAAATCACGATACAACGTCGGATTAACAATCCGAAACTCACAACATGCTCTACTCAACCATGCGAACTCATGGAAATAGGAAAATGACGAAATCGAACGAGTTTAACGAGAATCGAATACACATGCGACAAAATATAACTCAAGATGAAATTACGCAAAAACATCATCGAGACTCATCCAAATGGAAAAACTCCAAGAACAAAATAGATTCAGAATTCCAAAATAGTGCCAAACGAGTTGTCCGAAACGAATATACACCCAAAAATAGAAATTACTAAAAATGGAAAACGCGGATATTACATTATGGATGTACATGAAATTTATAAACCGAAAGATAATAGGCGTACATGCAATCAAATTGGCAAGACAACACTCTAGTAAAATAAACAGAACACAAAATAAAAATAAAAAGTGAGAAATTAAATTATAAGAGCCAATCAGTGCCAAATTGGCACTTGAATGTCTTGGTCTGTCCTAGACCTGGCAAACGGGCGGGCCCGGCCCAAACGGGCCGGGCATAAAACGGGCGGGCCTTTTTTGGGGCCGGGCCAAAAAGGCCCGTTTTTTCCTGGGCCAAAATTATTAGGCCCATAGCCCGCCCCGGGCGGGCTCGGCCCGACCCGCGGGTCTCGACTTTTTTTTTTTTTGAAATATTAATTCTGAAATAAATATACAAATATTTTTCGATCCTTAATTATTATATTATTCACTATACTATCACAATCAGATAAATAAATATACAATTATTTTTATTTGATAATTACATTATTTACTACACTACCATAATCAAAAGACAAATATACAAATATTTTTATTTGATCATCATATCATTTATCACTACTAATTTCTTATAAAATTATAAAATAATAATATTATTGATACGAGATACTACAAATAATCATAAAGTCCCCAAAAAAATAAAATTACATCAATAATTAACATATAGATGTATTATAATCTAACAAACAAGGAAAAAAAATTAAATATTATAATTACACATAACATAATTTTTTTAAAAAAAAAAAAAAAAATTAGGTAGGCCGGGCGCCATGAGGCCTCTATGGGCGGGCCAAATCTGGGCCGGGCCAAAAAGGCCCGAGTTTTTTTGGGCTAATAATATGCAGCCCAATGCCCGCCCAAAAACGGGCGGGCTGGCCCGGCCCGCGGGCCTGGACCTATTTTGCCGGGTCTAGTCTGTCCTGTATAATTGCTCATGGAACTTGCTTTCCAGATCGTACCAATTTTTAATAGAGCCTGGTATACTGTTCATATACCAGGGGAAGGCCGATTTAGTAAGAGAGTGGGCTTTGAAAAAGGGGATGCCTATTAAACTACTAAAAAAGTATAGAAAAACTAAAGACAATAGATTTATGTATTTATAGTACCATTTTTGCAAACAAATGAAGCCTAGATGCTAGTTGCGGCTGAGACTCTATCAGGCGATAGGAGAAGGAATTTGTCCACCGTTGTGTAGAATGGTGCGTCGGTTATAGAGGGAGCAGCATCTGCAAATTATGCGAGAAAGAGAGCAGAGAGGAGAAGGAGAAATGGAAAAGAGAAAAGAGGGACAACGGCGGTCTCGAAAGAAAAAAAATTGGGGAAGAAGGTTTATGGATTGAAATAAGAAGAGAAGAATATGAGGAGGCAGTGTTTATGGGGAAGATTTGGGTAAAAATATGATTTCTTTAATTAAAAAATATTTTTTAATTCCTGTAATTACTATACACACTAATATTACTGTATTGGTTATATGAGGAGTGCGGTGCTTTTGGGTACCAAATCTGATTTTTTTAATTTGTATGATATTTTTTAATTTTAATTTAGGCATGTTTATATGTAATTTTTAGTATGTTTAGGAGAAGAAAAGAATTTCAAAAAGCAGTGGATGATATTAAGGAAGAATTAGGTATAATTGAGGCATAATATGAATTAATTTTCGTTAGATTTAATATTTATTTTAAAGAGTATGAAGACTTAATAAGAGAATATATTTTCCTTATTTGTTCTAGGAAATCATCCTATTTATAGTATCAATAAGGTTAATTATACATTATTTTCCATTGGATATCAAAATTAAATAGTACTTATCCTCCTATATTTTGTTATTTATAAACTATACCTGTTGAGAAATCTCAAAAAATATGTAAATTTTGTAACATACTGTTATTTGAGTTTACTCAGAAATGAAATTAACTTGAAGGGATTAAGTAAAATTAATAAAACAAAGAGTAAAATATTAAGAAATATGAAGGCGAAAAGACAAAATCGATTATGTGTTTTCAAAGAAAAAGACTTAACAAAGAACAAAATTTGTCCGAGTATTTTTTTTCTCTGTTTTTCTTGCTTTTATTTTACCGAAGGAATTTATTATATTTATAGAAATATTTCATATTTTCATTAATTAACAACATAAATCCCAATCAAAGACAAATTTAATATATCAGTTTGCACTATATATTAAAAACTTAAACCTAAAATCTCACGAAAATATTATATATCCCACTAATTAGTTAGTTTATATTAGTTAGTCACTATAATTAGATATATCAATAAAATAAATGTCAACTGAAATAAAAGATGCTTGAGAGTATTGCAAAAGAAGTATTGAATATATATAACTAAGAAGGTACTTGAAGTCTTAATAAATTAAATAAATCAAAATACTCTTATTAAAAATATTATTGAAAGTGTAGAAATAATGGTTTTAATCATTATTTATAAATAAATCAAAGAATTTATGGAATAAATCAATTATATTTACGAAACTAATTAATATAATAACAAAATAAATGGAAAAACTTATATTTACGAAATTATATAATTACTGATTTTATGAATTTTTAAAGAGATATTTCAAATATATAAGAAATTAAATTGTCCGAGTGTTTTTTTCCTCTGTTTTCTTGCTTTTATTTTACATGTGTAAAACTAATTGAATATCACTTTTATTGTGTTTTTCTAGCTTTCCAATTTTCATAATTTCATAATTTCAAGCTTTACTCTGCAGACCTATTTTTTAAGCGGTAGGAAAGGATATGCTTGCTTCTTGTGCAGACTTTTTTTTTAAGCGGAAACCAATAATTTAGGTAATATTATTTACTACTTATTAATTGAGGTAATTAATTTAGATAATAAATAAATAGGTTAGGAAATGATGATGTGTTAACCAAAGTATGAGAATATGACACATGAGCAACCGAAGCATCAGAAGATGATATGTGGCAGGCGAAGCATGGGAAGCTGCCATGTAGGCTCAGTATATTCTGCATTAGTATATAGGGTGATTTATAAATTATATTGTTTTTTTCGTTGTTACCATATGATAGTTTAGAATATTTATCGGTAATCTAAATTATCCGTTGGTAATTTTGTTAACAAGTTGGCAAGTGGTGGTTGGAGGTGGCCGTTGACGGTCAAAATACTCATCAGTATAGTATTACCATAACGCAATTTTGGACAACTGTTAGTAATTTGAATAATCAATCGATAATTTATTGAACAGTCGCTCGGGGTTGATCGATAGTGGTCGATTATGATCAGAATACATTTGGAAATTTCAATTATCAAACGATAATTTTCATCATCGGTTGTTGGCAGTAAAGAAAAATTAAGAGAAAAATTGGATGTTGTTGTCGGTGGTCGGGCGACAGTCGTCACGACGGTTGGCAAACGGCGACGGTCGGATGATGGTCCACTTGTGTAAAATATCTCAGATTCAAGGCAAGGTATAAATGAAATATCAAAAGTATATTATTTTCAGTATGTGTCTCAAATAGACGAAGACTTGGGTCTAGGGTAAGAAAAATATAGTTATTGGTTTTAGAGAAAAAAAATTAGAAATATATCTTTCGGTCACTCCTTTTTTTTTAATCCAAAACAGAGTTTTTTAAATTAATTTGTTAATAAAAGTTAAAAACAAATTTCCTAAATTGAATTTTCTAGTTAATGTTAACAAATGTTTTTTTAAAATTCAAACCAGACTTTTTAATTTAGTGTTAACGGATTTTTTTGAATTTAAAATATTTTATTCTAAATCAAAACAATTTTTTTTATTCAAAAAAGAATTAATTATTCTTATATACGAGGTGGATCGCCTAGCCAACATGTCCAAGGTCACCCGGTCAAGTGGGCTTGACCTTCCAAAGCCCACTCCACACCATCAGGCGGCCGGTCTTGGGTCGACAAGCCTCAGCTTGGCCTGCTCAAGCCCGGCCCGCGGGCCGACCCAGCCCCACACGTGGCCACTCCTAATGGTATCCTTGTGAAGCATCTATCATGTTGAGGATCTCACAGCCCGATGCGGAATCCACTAATGGATCAACTCGTGGCAATGGATAATGATCCTTCGAGCAGGCGCGATTTAGGTCCCAAAAATTTATGCACATCCTCCATGCTCTGACTTTCACACCATGACTGTGTAGATAGCCATTCCACAAATTGAATTTTCCTATCCGGCCTCCAACGAGTTCGCTATCTCTCCTTCGATCACCTTATTCGTTTCGGACCCAAAGTGTAATATGAGTGTACCTTATACTAATGTATTTTATTTTTGTTCGTATTTCGTTGGGAATTGGTTTGTGAAATTTCTATGTTGTATCGTTTGGTATCTGGAACTGTATGTATATTGGAGTTGGAACTGGTATGTTCGCTGTTCATAACTATTGAGTCTTGTACCATTCGCACTGTGTTCATACCATGTTGTTGGAAGAAGTGAATTAGCGCATGTCAAATTGAGAGCTAGCGCGCGCTAAGCGCATGTTATCGACCATGGTAGCGCACGCTAATATGACCGATCAGTAGATGCGAAAAGTTTCTGGATTCTGGGGACGAACAGGTAGCGCACGCTAACCCTCACGGTAGCGCACGCTAACGCAGCTAGTGCATAAGATCTGCACCACCTTTCAAAGGCGGTGGACTGCCTTTCAGCCCGATAGCGCACGCTAATTACGACCAGTATATTGTAATACCCGTAATTTCGATTTCCGGTAATTTTTTTTTTTCGGAGAAAGTCCATTTTGACAACTCGCTCATGACCGTTTCGTCATTCCGAGAATTATTAATTCTGCACTTTTTGTCATCCGAGCTTGTTTCGGTGTCGTTTTGTTGAGTTCCGTGCTTTTTAGCGGTTTTTCCGCACTTGAGTTCGATTCTTGCGAATCTCGTCCGAAACTGTTGTTTCGACTTTCTCGTAAGTTCATTTAATGTTATTATTCTTGTTGCAAGCTTCGGCTTGGTGTTTCGATCATGTATCGTGTATTTCGGACGTTTTGGGCCATTTTCGTAATTTCCCAAAGTTTGGGGTAATTACTTTCTATTGTCGAATTTCGAGCCTTCGGGTGGTCGTAATCGTGTGTTCTCTTAGTGCTCGAGTTTGTCTTTGCAAGTACTTCGTAACCGTATCTTCGATTCGTATTCAGGTTCGGGTTTCGGGGTCGTTAGGGTCGTCGTTCGGGCCCAGGCCGGCACTGGCCGAGTTACGGCCGGTAGTGATCGGCAGTTACGTACGTAAGGCCGGTTACGTACGTAAGGCCCTGGCCGGTTACATACGTAATGGGCCGACAGTTTTGGGGCAGTGACTCGGTTACGTACGTAAGCCTTGGCCGGTTACGTACGTAACCCGGCCGACAGACAGCCTATATAAGGCCCTGCACACGGGGTTTTGGCCAATTTTCTCAATCTTTCCTTTCTCTTCCGCAGATGTGGTCTTAGGAATCTTGAAGCCATGTTGTTTAACAACAAATCCATGAAGTTCTTGAGGTTACAACATCAATCAATCATCCTATAACATCCTTCGATCCAGCGAATCAAGGTTAGATCTTTAGAACCCTACTTTTGGGTAGATTTGGGGGTTTTCGTGTTTTTGTCCGATTCGTTCCGTTTTGTTGATTAATTCATGATGAATATGATTAATCTTATTGGTATTCTTAGTTTCCCTACGGATTCATGGTATATTTCGTGGTTTTTACGGAATCGAGAGGGTTTGGTTGTGGTCCGCCCTCGTTGTTGTTTATATACGAATATACATGAATCGTAGGCGGGTTTTCGGGTGTATTCCAATTCCGTATTCATTTAGAAATGGTTGTGATTGTATTCTTCGAATCGTTAGGTTCGGTTTCGTTGGTTCCTAGCGTTCGTTGGTGACTTTCCTTTCCGTTCGTTGCGTCGTCAATTATTCAAGGCAAGTATTTTTTTTTTGGAAACCTTTATGCTTAACATGAAATGGTAATGTATATTGCGTGTGATTTGCTCACCTCGGGAGGATCCGACGGGGCCTCGAGGGAATCTATGACATCACTCTGGATTCACGAGTTTGTTTCGCTAGCCGACTCGGGAGGGTCCTTAGAGGCCTCGGGTGGGATTCATGGTAGCGTCCTGGTCCTAGGCGATGCCTGTGCATGACTTGTTTTTATAAAGTGGCCAGCTCGGGAGGGTCCTTAGAGGCCTCGGGTGGGATTCATGGTAACGTCCTGGTCCTAGGTAAATTGATTATTTGACTGTTTGTTTCCGAAAAAGACATGTCTGGTTTTGGTTTTTGAAATGATATTGGTGCATGTACTATGAAATGTGTAAGCGATTGGTTTGCCTTGAATACTTGTACTAGCATAATTGCTAACCCCTTTGGGGACCCGTTTTGGGGAAATTCTTGTTATGGATTTCATGTTATGTTCAGTCATGACATGTGCAATTGAGTCTTGTTATTTCCTACTGTCTCTTTTGATGTGTATGTTTTCCAAATTGTAAACTTATAGATTGTACTCGCGAGTACTTAGGCTTTTCCTTTCAGATTGTGATTGGTCTTCGTTGGAGTTACTGTATTTGTCGGTTGATGTTTATTATGCCGGTCGTACCGGACGTGTTTTTTTATGTTCTTGTTGTTAACAATTGTTTCCTTGCTAACCGAGACGGTTAGTCGAGTGGTGTTTTGTTGTGTTAGCCTGGTGGGTCCCATGTAGGGGTCCACGGCGCTGTAATACACCTCGAATATCTTGGGGGTGTTACAGAAAATGGTATCAGAGCTCTAGGTTTATGGATACCTAGGCTTGTCGGTTATTTGGGTCTAGTTGTGTTTTGTTTTGCACATTGTCACGCCGCTGCCGGCGTCTCAGTACATCCAGTGCTCGTAAGTTTTCCTTACTCGATTCTCTTGTTTTCTCGTATTGTATTTCCACTTCTTGAACTATGATTGTCTCTCTCGTACTTATCGTCGAGTTGTTTTTTTTATCCATCCGGTTCGTGTACTTTTGATTCTAGTATTGCGCACTCCTTTATCTCTCTGGAGTATGTGCGCCGTTCTGGGCTTGACCATTTGTCATTTTGCGAGCCTTCCATCGCTAAACTTCCTAGCGTTGGTGGGATCGTTGGTGATCGAAAGATCCGAGATTTGCTCCGTGGTATATTGTGAGAGGGTTTGACTCTATAGTCTTTTGTTGTATGATGGAATCTGTGTTCGGTAATTGCGATATACTAAATGTATGTTGAGCCGAATGTACTGATGGTTTGGACACCAAAGGGTGCAGTATGATGTAGAAGTTTTGAACATTAAAATGTTCTGGGAAAGGTATTGATGGCAGAGTTTGTTGAGAAACTCACATAGCTGGTTTCGACATATGTCCAAATCGGTGTTCTTTGGTTACGCTGTTAAACTTGAAAAGATAGTTTGACATATGCTTGGAATTAGTATTTCCGAGTTGCGCTTGTTGAACTGGTGATTTTTGAATGCCGTATATGCATGTGTTCGGAAATTGTTAGTACTTGGCTAATTATTATTATTTACAATCAATGTGTTTCTATTAATAATAATACATGCGGCGTGCATGCTTGAAAATTTCTTAGACTTGGTCGTATTGTGGGTTTTTGAAAAGTGACATGAATTTGGGCGAGCCAGCCTTGTATTTTCAAATAAAACCTTGTGTTGGTATTTAAAAGTCGTGTTTAATAGTGTTTAGGACATTTTATAAAATGCTACCGCTGTTAAGCCCTTGTCGTATTTGAAAGGGTCTTGAAAACGATTTTTAACTTATCAGTTTTATTTTCGAATAACTAGAGTATACGATTTTTTTTAAAAAAAAAATCAGATTAGCTTGGGGAAACCTAGGCTGTCGAGTCAAGTTGTATTTGTTGAGTTTTGTCTCGTCGGATTTTGTCTGACTTAGTCGCATCGCGACGCGTCGTTTGAGATCAGTGGTCGTGATTAGTATCGAGGGGCGGTCGTCACTTACGTGCGACCTATGGATGTAAAACTCCCTTCCTTGTGTTGTGCCTCGTGTGACACGAGTTATTTATATGATTAGTCGTTAAATGATGGAATCCTTCTGTGGATTTTGATTTCACGATATGTGTTTATTAGACTTTTGTATTTGGTTTATACGAGGAGTGTCGTCGCTGCGGATGTATTTTCGAACCGCATTTTATCCGCTGCGTGAGTTCTTTCAAACGGATTTCGGTATTTTGCAAACTGAGTTTTATTTCGTAAAACCGATTCCCTAAATCAAGTTTTGGCATTTTGGCCTTGAACATTTTATGACTGTTTGACAAATGAGTTTGTGAGTTTTGGAAAATATTACCGTCATTGGTCTTTTTAGCATTTTCTAAATGATGTGGGAAATCATGCTCAGCCTGACTAATCCTTGTGAGAAGGGTTTACGGCATGTAATTTTTCTAATATGTTCTGTTGCTGTCTCTGTGAGTCATTAGCGCACGCTATGCTTTGCGGCTAGCGCGCGCGAGAGTGCGTTGGTAGCACGCTAAGGAGAGGATAGCGCACGCTACCTGGTAGTTCGGCGCCCAGAGCTACCGGATGGTCTCTGAGTTAGCGCACGCTAACACTTGGGGTTGGCGCACGCTAACAGTGTATTTTTGGTCAGGAGTTTTGTTTGGTGCCGTGATAGCGCACGCTAACCTTAATGATTAGCGCACGCTAATTGTGTAACACCCCCAAGTTATTCAGGGTATATTACAGCGCCGTGAACCCCGCCGTGGGACACACAAGGCTAAACATACGCGGAACTATAAAACTTGACCGAGAAGGTCTACATACAATGGAAAGAAAGACGATACAAATGGTATTCAAAACCATAACCAATGAAACCATATACATCACTGCACAAATCAATACCTCGGCAAAGACAGCCTAACATCAAGGAAACTCAAATACAATACTCGAGTATTTAAAATCCATTCCAAGACAACAACACCGAATGGAGGAATCCAAAAAGATAACCGAGACAAGACACGGATCACACTTGCCCATCATCTTCATGCCGACCCGATACCCGCCTGTCCTCTCTCCTCGAACCTCGAAATACATAAAGGTATTTCCCCATAAAGGGGTTAGCCGTCGAATAGCTAGTGCAAGTATAACAAGATGAAACATAATACTCCTCGACAATAAAGTAAATGTAATCCGTCAATTCATCAATTCAAGACTAGTTATTCCTAATGACTAAAATCTCATGACGTATGTGAATGCCGTAGAAACGGTTCGCTCGGATCATACGCCGTTACATGTAGGAATGCCACAAACGGTTCGTCGTTACATGCCAATAATACATATATGAATGCCGTAAAACGGTTCGCTCATAATATGCCATCAATATATCTATGAATGCCGTAAAACGGTTCGTTCATATCATACCATCAATTCCTCTTACTTTCAAAGTCGAGAACGCACAATCATAAATGTATACTTGCCTTGAATAATCGACGACGCAACGAACGGAATGGAAAGTCACCCACGAATGCTAGGAACCATCGAAACCGAACCTAACGATTCGAAGAATACAATCACAACAGATTCTAAACGAATACGGAATTGGAATACGCCCGAAAACCCGCCTACGATTCATGTATATTCGTATAAAAACGACAACGAGGGCGGACCACAACCAAACCCTCTCGATTTCGTAAAAATCACGAAATATACCATGAATCCGTAGGGAAACTAAGAGTACCAACAAGATTAATCATATTCATCATGAATTACTCATCAAAATCGAATGAATCGGGCAAAACCACGAAAATCCCCAAATCTCCCCAAAAGTAGGGTTCTAAAGATCTAACCTTGATTCGCTGGATCGAAAGATGTTATAGGATGATTGATCACCGATATAACCTCAAGAACTTCATGGATTTGTTGTTCAACAACATGGTTTCGTCTCCTCCGAAACCCCAGCCGCGGACCGAAGGGAAATGAAATGAAAAATGACGGAGAAAGTCGGTCTGTCATTTTTATATCGGGCCGGAACTAGCGTGCGCTAGCCATCCCGGCCTAGCGTGCGCTATCGGCCCGATCGGCCGAGCACTCTCGGCCATGGCCCGCATGACCCGGCACCACCGACCAAATCTGCCGACCGTGACTCGACCGCGACCAGCTAGCGTGCGCTACGGCCGGAAGCTTGCGCGCGCGCCGGCCAATCCGGAGAGCCCGGATCGACAACTCATCCGGTGGCGTCGCTGGTCGGCGGCGTGCGCTACCCTGCCCGGTTAGCGCGCGCTACGACCGCGATAGCGTGCGCTACCGCCGACCACCGAGTCGTAACCTCGAGTGCCTCGCCCGTGTCCGATAGCGTCTGTTGGTGACTCGACAGGCGTGCGCTAGCTGCCGAGCTAGCGCGCAGCGCCCCGGCCAGTAGCGTGCGCTACGCCGGTTTGCCGTGCTCGGCGATGTCGGCCTTTCGTCCCGAGTCCCCGGTGCTGCGGCCCGCCCGACCAGCGCCCGCCACGCCGACGCCCAAAAACGCACGGAACGGACACGACGAAAAGTTCGCGGACGACATCAACGACTCGAGATGAAAACGTAATGCAATAATTAATCATACGCGACCAAGAAAAGGGTCAAGACGACAAATACAGATATAGATACCCGTAACTTTCAAGAAATTACAAAATGGCCCAAAACGCCCGGAAATCACGATACGTGATCGAATAACCAAACCGAAGTTCACAACACGTCTAACAAAGTTAAACGGACCTGCGGGAAACTCGAAACAAGGCTTGACGAGATTCGCAAGAATCAAACTCAAGTGCGGAAAAGTCGCTAAAAGCACCGAACTCAACAAAACCACACCGAAACGAACTCGGATGACAAAAAGTGTAGAATTAATCATTCTCAGAATGACGAAACGGTCATGAGCGAGTTGTCAAAACGGACTTCCGCCAAAAATAGAAAATTACCAGGAATCAAAATTACGGGTATTACATTCTACCCTCCTTAAAAGAAGTTTCGTCCCGAAACTTAAAACAGGTAGGGAGAAGAAATATTCCGCCAGGAAAAACTCAACGAGATACACAAGAACCGAAAACTTATGCCCAAATGGCGAGTTATCAATATAGAACACAACAATACATTACCCGAAGGTAAACCGAACCAATGCCGAAAAGATACGAATTCACAATGCCCGAAGGCTCCAACGGAAAATACCGATACATCATAATGGCCTGAAAGCCGAACAGCCCAAAGCTGTAAATCATCACAAAATAGATCTCAAAGAAATCAACCTGACTGTCGGACATACCCCTCGGCGTATGAACAACCAGTCGCAAATCGTCGGACATATCCAATACAACATGGACTACGAACGATCAACCAAATAAAGCTCAAGAGGAACATCACAGTACGCCCGATCCGGAAATGTGTCCGTGCACATGTCCGCCCCGTATACAGAATCCAGAATATACGTGTGACAATGTACCTAATTAGCCTCAAGAACTACGTCTCGTGTGCACGGTCCAATGCGGAAACATCCACGCATGACCATCGAGTGCCTGGCTAAAAATCCTACACATAACCAATCGGCACGCAGACATGATTCCAGATATGCCACGATACAACATGACAACGAAACTCAAGGGATAAAACATCCAATATAGATCATACGACTCATCAAGTGAACGATGACACACGAATAAGGAAAGATCGACACGACCAACGATATTCGAAACGACCATCCTGGGATCAGAATTCCTTAAGGACCGATTAACACGGCAACAACCACAACACCACAATTCGGGAAATCCTCAGCTCTCAACGATCACAAAATTACCGAGTTCACAAGAATAATAATGTGCTGTCTTGAGTCGGCCAACACGACAATAATAATTCAACGGATGGGAACTATCCTCGACAGTCCCAATTCAATGCTTCGATTACCGTAGAATGGCCAATCGATAATAACGATACAACGGATGAGAATATCTTTGACAACGGATGGAAATTATCTTCGATAATCCCAATTCAATACCTCGATTACCTTAGAACGGTCAATCGATAATCAATAATACGATAGAATAGATGTCCCGGTGTCTTAAATCGACCACCGAAACGGAGATGACAAAAGGATATATCAAACGTCCCCAATCGGTTAACGCAACATCATAGCAACGGATCCAATTCGACGACAAAGATTCAACGATGTCTCAGAACGACATTAATCGCGAACAATAATAACCGGTACATCGATACCGCGAACCGGCTATCGATAGCAACTTCACCAACAAGTATCGTAATGCCTTGAACCGGCCATTTACAAACAACAGTAATATTTGGTATGATTTGTCGACGGCGTCGTGTCAACCAATCCCTTGATATCAATACAATCATAAAGAGGCCGAGTCTCGAAATGATACACACATTCGTACACTTACCCGATAACATTAATCTCATTGATTAGTACAAGTATAAAACTTGCCTCGATATCAATACATCGAACTGTTACTAATTCAGTTGATTTCGTCTTACGAGTTCCTCAGTCCCGACCAAGTTAATCTACGAACCCTTCAACCTTAACCGCAACACAACAGTCATAATCTATGATCAAACATCATATCTTATTGTAAAACGAAGGATTGATAATTAACCGGTTCGATGACGACCAACATCAATACCACCAAACCACGAACTCAATCGTTTTACCATATCTCGACTAATCACAACCGAACAATCCAACTCCGACGCTTACAAATCCCGCCCACAATACGAGTCAAGTATGATGATCATATCACCACCAATTCGACCAATAATAAGGGTCTAAATGTCCCAAACTCAATTCTTAAATACGAATTAACAGGGTTCCCTTCTCGTAAACCCATCGTTAAAATTTACTTATGACCGTTATCAATTCGAATCATCCGACTGGTTCTAAACAATAGATAATCATATTAAAAAGGTCATCAAACAATCCAGTCATTCGATTTGAATACTTGCTCCATACGTATGGGCTTCCAAATTCCAAGATGAATAATAGTCTCATCAAGCTCATGATCACATTCGTATTTCCTATACGAATATTATTTCCAACACATAGTTTAGCTCTAGATATGAATATTCCATATTCCTATTCAAAACATCAACCTTCTTAAAAAAAAATTTCATCACCTCGGATAATTCAAGAGTTCTGAAAGAGCATGAAATATCCGAAATCACGTTCAGAACAACATATCCGAGGTATATATATCTCCACGTTATCATTTCCTTCATCATGTCATTCATACACCCTCAAGAATCAGAACAAAACCCTTATCGTCATATGAAGAAGATCTCAATAATCATATCAACATCCGAATCTCTTATTACGATTCCAATAAATCTCGTACAGCATTATCACATGATACCAAGATTGTAACACCCCAGATCCTCCTGGGAATATTACACGCCGTAAACCCTTCTCACAAGGATTTACCAGGCTAAGCACAATTTCTCCACATCATTTCAAAAATGTTAAAAAGACCGATGACGGTAATATTTTTCAAATACTAAAAAAAAAATCATTTTCCAAATACCGTCAAAACGATCAAGGTCAAAATGCCAAGAAACTCAGTTTAGGGAATCGGTTTTACGAAATAAAAATTCAGTTGGCAATATACCAAAAGCTATTTCAAAATATTCACGCAACGGATAAACGTATAGTCCAATTTATGCATTTTCATCGAAATAAAACGAACATCAAAATACACGATTCCCAACACACTCCCTCCCAAGTAGTAATCCTTAAAGAAATGAACCACTATCAAATGGATACGAGGACTACCATGTATGGACGAACCACGAGGAAGAATAATGATCTCCATTCCAAGAATCATCAAAAACATCAAGAACAAAACTTAAATCCGAGCTCTCCATCTTAATCTGGTTTGAGAGAATAATCTCTCAATGTTTAGGAACTTCAAGTACTTCCCAAGGTTCTCCCTATTGACTGAAGGAAAGAGAATGGACAAAATGCCTCACGGACTCGTCAACCCTCTCTATAAAACACATCGCTAGCGCGCTAGACCTTATATTTAGCATGCGCTACATGACTAGCGTGCGCTATCCTTCCTTGACAGGCGTGCGTTATCGGGCGATCCGAAGCTACTACACCGCTTGAAACTCATCTAACGTCGTAATGCCCATACATTAGCGTACGCTAACAGCGTTGACTCGTACGGTGAAATGCTCGATGGCGTGCGCTATTCTTCGACCTTAACGCGCGCTAATCGTCGTTGACTTGCTACGATCGTGCCCCCATATGCCGAAAACATCCGCGATTATCGGGATTCCTTTGACCGATATGGAATTAGCGTGCGCTAATCATACGGTTTTAGCGTCGCTAGCTCTACACGACAAGCACTCGTTGACCTTATCGAACACGCGTCGAACATGGCGGGTCCACCTGGCGAAAGCTAAGATTCCATTATTGGTGATCTGGTGTTAGCGTGCGCTAACCAACATGCGTTAGCGTGCGCTAACTGAATATAAAAATCAACCTGGGCCTACCTGTCGGCCACTGACCGAAACTAACCCAGCCAGTCGTTACGTACGTTAGGGGTCCTCCTTAGCGTACGTAACCGAATCTCTTAGCGTGCGCTAAGTATGCACCGTAGCGTACGCTAAGTATATATCTTAGCGCGCGCTAGACATACCTTGTAGCGTGCGCTAACGTAGCTGTATTTAGCCATTTCCGCTATTCTCTACCGATATATCGACATACCAAACGATCATACGACACAATGAATACATATACGCATTCAGCAACATTATCAAACGTTCACAACGTTCTCAAGCACAAATATCCATCAACGATACCCAACATATAAATCTAAATCACCAAGATAACCAAGAATTATCGGATAATCCAAACAACATACTTACAAGTCCGAAGTTGAAGATCTCCCGTGGTACTAACATGCGACTTCCAACAAAGTCTCAACACAATACCGATACACGCTAATATCGAAATTAGCAATTTGACAAGATCTCAAGGAGGGATTCAAGTCCGTAACCACAGTCACGACTTCTTCTCCTTACATCCCACATTCAAAAGGGCACACACGTGCGGAAGTATAATCCAAATCACACCTTCTCAAAGTGACCAATTCCAAAGAATACCCAGCTAAAAACGAAACGGTCAAGAAAATACAAGAAGAGTGAGAGGACTTACAAGTACCGGTCGCACTGTGATGATGGCAGAGTAGTGATACTGTGGGCAAATGCCGACTCAATCGACCCAAAAGACCGACAGCCTAGGTATCCATAAACCTAAGCTCCGATACCATATTCTGTAACACCCCCAAGTTATTCAGGGTATATTACAGCGCCGTGAGCCCCGCCGTGGGACACACAAGGCTAAACATACGCGGAACTATAAAACTTGACCGAGAAGGTCTACATACAATGGAAAGAAAGACGATACAAATGGTATTCAAAACCATAACCAATGAAACCATATACATCACTGCACAAATCAATACCTCGGCAAACACAGGCCGGAACATCAAGGAAATCAAATACAATACTCGAGTATTTAAAATCCATTCCAAGACAACAACACCGAATGGAGGAATCCAAAAGATAACCGAGACAAGACACGATCACACTTGCCCATCATCTTCATGCCGACCCGATACCCGCCTGTCCTCTCTCCTGGAACCTGAAATACATAAAGGTATTTCCCCATAAAGGGGTTAGCCGTCGAATAGCTAGTGCAAGTATAACAAGATGAAACATAATACTCCTCGACAATAAAGTAAATGTAATCCGTCAATTCATCAATTCAAGACTAGTTATTCCGAATGACTAAAATCTCATGACGTATGTGAATGCCGTAGAAACGGTTCGTTCGGATCATACGCCGTTACATGTAGGAATGCCGTCAAAACGGTTCGTTCGTTACATGCCAATAATACATATATGAATGCCGAAAAAACGGTTAGTTCATAATATGCCATCAATATATCTATGAATGCCGTAAAACGGTTCGTTCATATCATACCATCAATTCCTCTTACTTTCAAAGTCGAACGCACAATCATAAATGTATACTTGCCTTGAATAATCGGCACGCAACGAACGGAATGGAAAGTCACCCACGAATGCTAGGAACCATCGAAACCGAACCTAACGATTCAAGAATACAATCACAACAGATTCTAAACGAATACGGAATTGGAATACGCCCGAAAACCCGCCTACGATTCATGTATATTCGTATAAAAGCGACGAGGGCGGACCACAACCAAACCCTCTCGATTTCGTAAAAATCACGAAATATACCATGAATCCGTAGGGAAACTAAGAGTACCAACAAGATTAATCATATTCATCATGAATTACTCATCAAAATCGAATGAATCGGGCAAAACCACGAAAATCCCCAAATCTCCCCAAAAGTAGGGTTCTAAAGATCTAACCTTGATTCGCTGGATCGAAAGATGTTATAGGATGATTGATCACCGATATAACCTCAAGAACTTCATGGATTTGTTGTTCAACAACATGGTTTCGTCTCCTCCGAAACCCCAGCCGCGGACCGAAGGGAAATGAAATGAAAAATGACGGAGAAAGTCGCTGGTCTGTCATTTTTATACTGGGCCGGAACTAGCGTGCGCTAGCCATCCCGACCTAGCGTGCGCTATCGGCCAAGATGCCGAGCACTCGGCCATGGCCCGCATGACCCGGCACCACCGACCAAATCTGCCGACCGTGACTCGACCGCCCGACCCTCGCTAGCGTGCGCTACGGCCGGAAGCTGCGCGCGCTAGCCGACTGCCCAAAGAGCCACCGGATCGACAACTCATCCCGGTAGCGTCGCTAGTCGGCCGGCAGCCGTGCGCTACCCTGCCGGTTAGCGCGCGCTACGACCGACAGATGGCGTGCGCTACCCGCCGACTCCTTACCGAGTCGAACCTCGGAGTGCCTCGCCGTGTCCGATAGCGTCTGGCCGACTCGACAGCGTGCGCTTACACTGCTGCGAGCTAGCGCGCGCTCCGGCCAGTGGCGTGCGCTCGCCGGTTCTGCCGTGCTGCTCGGCGATGTCCAAGACTCGTCCGGCCATCCCGCAACCGTCCGGCCGCCACGACCCGACGCCTCGATTTCCAAAAACGCACGGAACGGACACGACGAAAAGTTCGCGAACGACATCAACGACTCGAGATGAAAACGTAATGCAATAATTAATCATACGCGACCAAGAAAAGGGTCAAGACGACAAATACAGATATAGATACCCGTAACTTTCAAGAAATTACAAAATGGCCCAAAACGCCCGGAAATCACGATACGTGATCGAATAACCAAACCGAAGTTCACAACACGTCTAACAAAGTTAAACGGACCTGCGGGAAACTCGAAACAGCAGTTTCGGACGAGATTCGCAAGAATCAAACTCAAGTGCGGAAAAGTCGCTAAAAGCACCGAACTCAACAAAACCACACCGAAACGAACTCGGATGACAAAAAGTGTAGAATTAATCATTCTCAGAATGACGAAACGGTCATGAGCGAGTTGTCAAAACGGACTTCCGCCAAAAATAGAAAATTACCAGGAATCAAAATTACGGGTATTACAAATTGTGTCCAGTATAAATACTGGACACCAGTCTAGAAGTTGCATTTTCCTTCATTTCTTCTTCTTCCTCCATGAGTTTGAGACGTAGCGACTAGGGTTCGCATCTGGGCTGATTTTTCTTCCATCCAAAGGTGTTTTGGAGTATCCTAGATGATTTTTAACATCATCTAATCCATTGTTCTTCGCCGAATCTAGGTATTTTTCTTGAATCCCTAGAGTTGATTTTTTTTTTTTGGAGTTTTGTTCTTGATGTCGTTTTCCATCCGGTTTTGATAAACCGATTGTTGTTTTAATGATGTTGTTAAACATATCCTAGGGATTGGATATCACTGTCGTGATTTTGAACTATTTGATGCGTGTGATATGATGGGTTTAAATGATTGTGGATACGTGTGAATTTTGGACATTTTGGCCTATTGTACTTCTGAAAAACCTTGAGTATTTTAGGAAATAAACCTCGAGACGTACTTTTAAAATAAATTATTTTCTCACTGTGTTCTCAAGATGCCTACTAGCGCCACGCTATGGTTCAAATTATTCTACTTTGAGGATCAAAATATTTTGAGATATTTCTAATGATTTAGAAATGCATTCGCTTAGACCCGAAGGTCGAATATTGCTGAAAAGTTTTAATTTAAAGAAAGGTGTCTTCATTTTTTTTATCAAACGCAAGATGATTTTTTTTTTAAAGTCTCGATGACGATGTTTGTACTACTTTTTGATATATGATACTCAAGATCAACTGGTGCTTGCAAATTATTTTCAAAAGGTGGTTTTCGTTTTCAAAACCTATTATTCCTGTTTGCGGACCGGAAATGCATGTATGGTTTTCGAACTTTCGTTACGGTGTTAACCCCGGTTTGTGATTAAATTAGTGGTGTGAACGTTGAGTAGTTCGCCACACGTTTGTTGTGTTAGCCCCCTGTGAGAGGCGGGATGTTGGTGTTGAATATTGTCGCCCCGTAGTGATTTCTGCATTATCACTCTTTTGCGAACTGTTAGAGCTTGTTTGGTACGACCGTGTGTATCGGTGATTATTCCATTATGTGTCGGTTGTTTAATGTCTTGTTACCTTGCTCCCGTTTTTGTGAATTTCGTGGACGAGGTCGGAGGTAATACCCGTACTATTTTGACTTCTGTATTTTCTCTTTCTCCAGTCTATCGATTCGCTCATGTTCGTGGATACTTTATGAACTTGTTCTGTATTTCGGTTTCATCGTCCGAACGAGCTGTGATCTTGTTGTGGGTCGATCTGGTTATCGCTGTGACTTTTCCGAATTCGGTTCGATTCTTGTGAACCTTGTTCGGAAGTAACATCTTTTGATTCTACTAGTTCTTTTATTCGAAGTGGATCGGATTTTGGACTTCTGTATTTTCGACTCTATCGACTCGTTTATGCTCGTTAACATTTTCTGAACTTTCCCTATCCCTTGCTTTTGTTGATCGAACGAGTGTGGTATTGTTTCGGAATAACTCGTTTGTCGTTGTGACTTTTCTATTGCTATTCCCTTTCCTATGGATCTTATATGAATGCACATCCTGTTGTTTTTACCGGATCATATATTGTCTCTAGTCGAGAAGTGAACCTTGGAGTTGTTGTTTGAATTTTATTATCCTTCGTATTTCGGACATGATTGTTCGATTTTTGCTGTCTCGATCGTTTGTTTGTTCGGTTTTTGTTCTCGTTTCGTGATTGTTGAGCATCCAGGCTCCTTCCTAATTCCCTTAAGTTCGGGAAATTAGTCTCGTTTTCGATCTTCCAACCCTTGAGCGGTGGAATTCCGTATTTATTCAGCGATTGGCTCGCGTTTTGATTGATGTACCGTTGGGTTGGTCAATCGTATTGATTTTCGTTCGTTGTGTTTTGTGATTGTTCGGATAATTGACTTGATTGTAATATCCATTTGATGACGCTTGTCACTTGTTGGTTTTATTGTGTCTCTATCGGTGGCGCTGTGTTGGTCGTCGTGGAGCGTGTTTTCACGTCGTATGTCTCTTTGCGTTTCTTGCAACGTTTCGCCGTCGGGCGTGAGTTTTGGGTTTTTGTGTATCTCGTCGAGTTTTCCTGGCGGGGATATTGCTTCTCCCTACTTTTTTTAAGTTTCGGGACGAAACTTCTTTTAAGGAGGGTAGAATGTAATACCCGTAATTTCGATTTCCAGTAATTTCTTTTTGTTGGAGAAAGTCCGTTTTGACGACTCTCTATTGACCGTTTCGTCATTCTGAGAATGATTAATTCTGCACTTTTTGTCATCCGAGCTCGTTTCGGTGTCGTTTTGTTGAGTTCCGTGCTTTTTAGCGGTTTTTCCGCACTTGAGTTCGATTCTTGCGAATCTCGTCCGAAACTGTTGTTTCGACTTTCTTGTAAGTTCATTTAATGTTATTATTCATGTTTCAAGCTTCGGCTTGGTGTTTCGATCATGTATCGTGTATTTCGGACGTTTTGGGCCATTTTCGTAATTTCCCAAAGTTTGGGGTAATTACTTTCCGTTGTCGAATTTCGAGCCTTCGGGTGGTCGGAATCGTGTGTTCTCTTAGTGCTCGAGTTCGTCTTTGCGAGTACTTCGTAACTGTATCTTCGATTCGTATTCAGGTTCGGGTTTCGGGTCGTCGCCTGATCGGGCCGAGTTACGGCCGGTAGTGATCGGCAGTTACGTACGTAAGGCCGGTTACGTATGTAAGGCCCTGGCCGGTTACGTACGTAATGGGCCGGCAGTTTTGGGGCAGTGACTCAGTTACGTACGTAAGCCTTGGCCGGTTACGTACGTAACCCGGCCGATAGACAGCCTATATAAGGCCGTGCACACGGGTTTTTGGCCATTTTTCTCAATCTTTCCTTTCTCTTCCGCGGATGTGGTCTTGGGAATATTGAAGCCATGTTGTTTAACAACAAATCCATGAAGTTCTTGAGGTTACAACGTCAATCAATCATCCTATAACATCCTTCGATCCAGCGAATCAAGGTTAGATCTTTAGAACCCTACTTTTGGGTAGATTTGGGGGTTTTCGCGTTTTTGTCCGATTCGTTCCGTTTTGTTGATTAATTCATGATGAATATGATTAATCTTGTTGGTATTCTTAGTTTCCCTACGGATTTATGGTATATTTCGTGGTTTTTACGGAATCGAGAGGGTTTGGTTGTGGTCCGCCCTCGTTGTTGTTTATATACGATTATACATGAATCGTAGGCGGGTTTCGGGTGTATTCCAATTCCGTATTCATTTAGAAATGGTTGTGATTGTATTCTTCGAATCGTTAGGTTCGGTTTCGTTGGTTCCTAGCGTTCGTTGGTGACTTTCCTTTCCGTTCGTTGCGTCGTCAATTATTCAAAGCAAGTATTTTTTTTTGGAAACCTTTATGCTTAACATGAAATGGTAATGTATATTGCGTGTGATTTGCTCACCTCGGGAGGATCCGACGGGGCCTCGAGGGAATCTATGACATCACTCTGGATTCACGAGTTTGTTTCGCTAGCCAGCTCGGGAGGGTCCTTAGAGGCCTCAGGTGGGATTCATGGTAGCGTCCTGGTCCTAGGCGATGCCTGTGCGTGACTTGTTTTTATAAAGTGGCCATCTCGGGAGGGTCCTTAGAGGCCTCGGGTGGGATTCATGGTAGCGTGCTGGTCCTAGGCAAATTGATTATTTGACTGTTTGTTTCCGGAAAAGACATGTCTGGTTTTGGTTTTTGAAATGATATTGGTGCATGTACTATGAAATGTGTAAGCGATTGGTTTGCCTTGAATACTTGTACTAGCGTAATTGCTAACCCCTTTGGGGACCCGTTTTGGGGAAATTCTTGTTATGGATTTCAGGTTATGTTCAGTCAGACGATCGGGCGCTGGGATGGTACAAGGATGTCGACCAAGGTTGTTGACATGTGCAATTGAGTCTTGTTATTTCCTACTGTCTCTTTTGATGTGGATGTTTTCCAAATTGTAAACTTATAGATTGTACTCGCGAGTACTTAGGCTTTTCCTTTCGGATTGTGATTGGTCTTCGTTGGAGTTACTGTATTTGTCGGTTGATGTTTATTATGCCGGTCGTACAGGACGTGTCGTTTTATGTTCTTGTTGTTAACAATTGTTTCCTTGCAAACCGAGACGGTTAGTCGAGTGGTGTTTTGTTGTGTTAGCCTGGTGGGTCCCATGTAGGGGTCCACGGCGCTGTAATACACCTCGAATATCTTGGGGGGGTTACATATATATAGGCGTGCATGGTTCATATTTCGTCATTTCCTCCTCTCCTCTTTTCTTCTCCGGTGGTGGGGCGACATTGGGCATATGGAAGTGCAGTTTTTGGCCGGATATCACCAACCATCCATGCTTTGAGTCCCTAGTATGGAATTAGCAACCTCTTAACATCTTTTTGTCGTCCGGATCAAGGTAAATCATTTGAAACCCTAGTTTCTGGATTTTAGGGTTTTGTTGAGGTTTCATCCTTTCAAGTCCATATTTAGCCTTGATTTGTGCTAGATTATGATGTTGTAATTATAATCCCTTATTTTTCGTCGAAATTTACGGATTAAATTCCGAGTTTTCATCCGATAGTTGAGTATGATCCATGTTGACCCATAGTGTCCGATTGATTGTTCCTATGGGTAGAACTTAGGGCGATTCCCTTCTGTTTCCTTCATATTGTGTTTGATACAATATCGTTTTATGCTAGGAACGAATCGTTGAAGAAAGTTCGGACTGCAGGTCCTCCCGTTCACCGTTCCCTGTATTGTTGTAATTGAGGCAAGTACTTTGATTACATTTGATGTACTTTGTGTGAATGAATGTGTGGAAAATGTATTTTTTGGGAAAAGTGGTAATTTCAGAAAATGTGATTTCAGACAGTGGTGATTTCTGTGGTTTGTGACATGTGGTCACTAAGTGTGTGTGAGCCTAGTAAAACCAGTGAGGGTCCCCTGGGATTCGTTAGACTGCGATTTCTACGGATCACTTGATTGGGCTATACAACCAGAGAGGGCCTGATGAGGACTCTTGGGGTGTGTATCTCGCGTGAGGTACAGGGTCAGTATAGCTCGGGAGGTTGTTTTACATTTGGTTGTGGTACTATATTCTGGAATATAAGTGATGATGATATGGTTTTGTTGATTTATTCACTTGTTGTACATATTCATGAATCGTTGTACTTGCACCGGCTGTTTTCTGACCCCTACGGGGGTGAATATACTTATTGTGTATTCAGGTACAGATCTTAGTGGCGAGCCCGCGCAGGAAGGGCACGAGGATGACGAGCAGCACTGATATCATGTACTATTTTGAGTCTGTGGTCATCCTGTTGTGAACAAAGTTGTGTTTTGCCTTGTGCTCGCGCGAGTACTGTTGGTAATACGTATCGTTTGTGGTTTAGTCATTTTTGTAATACCCGGATTTCAGTATAAGTTTTTTTGCGTTATTTTATCTGAGATAAATTGTATAGTTTAGTGTCTATACAGTATGGATAAAATAAATTGAAGACTGAGACAGCTGTATTTGTATAATTGTCGTACATGGTCGACAACTGTATATGAGGATATCATGTATCAGAGGTATCGTATGAGAATATTTTCGGGAGGAGTATGTGTATTCCGTATGCCGTGTGTATGTATTCTGTATGTCGGGACGTTGGGCAAGAATAGCTGAAAATGGTTAAGTACAGCCACGATAGCGCCCGCTACGATGTATACTTAATGTATGCTAACGCATAAGTATTACGTACGTTAAGAAGGATAGTTAACGTACGTAACGTGAACATCTATTGTGTACGTTAAGTGGATGAGTTAACGTACGTAAAGTTCGTATCATGCAGGATCCGAGATATGATCGACAAGTGTGTCCGCGGTCGGCAACTTTCAGCGCGGATGTGGATGGGCGAGTCAACGCTGAGGTTAGCGTACGCTACAATTAATGTATAACATATGCTAATTGGACATGTACTATAGCAAGTCAACGTATGTATTACGTACGTTATGGAGAAAGGGTTACGTACGTAAGGATTTGAACGAATTGAGACAGTTGCCTCTGGGTCGGCATTACGTACGCTATCAAGGATAGATAACGTACGTAAATTGTTGTTACGTACGTTAACTATGGCATGTTACGTACGTAACGAGCTGGAAGTTTTTATAAGTGGATGCCCGTCACTTCGTTTTTTCAGAATTTCATTTCATTTCTTTCTCCCTTCAACACTCAGAGATGAATGCTAGCTCTTCTAAGTCGACTTTGAGCTTAAGGGCTTGGATTTGGAGCTTGAGATGAGAAGCTATTGATGATTTTTGAGGTGGTTACTTGTGTATTTCATATTCTAAGAGGTATGTCGGATAATCCTCTCCTCGAATTTGGATTTTTGATGTTGTTGTTGATGATTAGTTCGTATGATGATAGTTTATGGAGTTGTTGTGATGATTCTTGGTATTTAGGGGAATTTTGTTAAGGAGGATGATACATGTCTTTGATTATGTTGGTTATGATTATGGAATCATAGTGTTCTTGATGTTCTTAGTAGTATTGTTGCGATTCTTGATGTTATAGGAGATTTAATGGAATTGTGATAAGAGATTTCAGATGTTAATTAAGATCCTCCCTATTGTAAGGATTGTGATTCTTTTAATCGAGGTAAGATGGATTTCTGGATTATGTTGATTTCGTATGAATCATGATATGAGGTTGATTCCAAATTAAGTATGATACAATCCTTATTGGTTTGATTGATGATGTTTTTTTTTTCGTATGATGATGGTTATAGTGGTGTTATTGTTATTCTTGAGGTTACGTGAATTGTATATTGGAGAATATGATAATATACATCTTGAATTATGAATGGGAAATTGTTTAAGATGTTAGAACACATCGGATTATGTCGTCTTGTGGATTATGAATGTGGTTTCGGGATAATTCGTGCTCTTAAGGAACTCTTGAATTATGTGATAAGATGAGAATGTTTAAGAGGTGTTGGTGTTTTGGATATGAACATGGAATATTCATATCTAGAACTAAGTTATGTGTTTGGCACAATATTCGTATAGGGATACGAATATGATTACGGGTTTGATAAGATTATTATTCACCCTTGAGTTTGGAAATTTATACGTATTGAACAAGTATTCAATTCGGATGATGGAATTATTTGACACCCTTGGAATATGATCATTTATAATGTTGAATTAATCGGATTGTCCGGACTGATGATGATAATCGGTAATTGGTTTTGATTATGAATTTACAAGGAGGAAACTTGTATTCTTATTTAAGATTGAATTTGGAATCGGTAATGTTTAGACCCTTGTTATTGGTTTAATTTGATTCTTGATATGATTATCGGATTATAAATCGTGTTGAGATCTTGAATTCGGGATTGATTGGTCTGGGTTGTTTGGAATTGTGTTTAATCGGGATTTTGTGGAACCGTTGGGTTTGTTGATCGGTTATATTGATTGTTATTTATGAATTGTCGAGTTGCGGTTTGTATTGTGGATATGAGTTCGTTGTTTGAGTTGTGTTGTTCGGTTTTGTATATGATCGAGGTATTGTTGAGCCGTTGAGTTTGATTGGTTAGCTATGTCGGTTGTTGATTGTTATTGGATTGTTGTTGATTGATTACTTCAATAGGTTGACATAATTGATCGTTGATTGTGACTGTTGTATTGCGGTTGAGGCTGAAGAGTTCGTAGATTGCTTTTGGTCGGGGCAGATGAGCTCGTAGACGAAGGCAATGGATTTTGGTAACGGTTTTGTCGTATTGGTATCGAGGCAAGTTTATACTTGTTCAGTTTATAATATTTAATGAATGATTTTGATTTCATTTCATTTATAATTTATATAGCAATGATATTATAAATGTAAATTGTCGGGATGATGGTTTGTATATCGTGCTCTAGTTTGGATTAAATCATAATGTATATGATTTAATTGTGTTCAAGGAAGGCGTGAGTTATCTTTGATCAAGGATATGGAATATTGGATATCGAGGATAGTTATCGTGTCGATATTGATGTCGGGATGGTGGTTTATTGAAATTAATGAATTGTACCTCATTCGAGATTATTCGTATAACTATGTATTCATTCAGGGATGTTGTTCATGGAAAGAATATTGTCTCCGGCTTTGAGGTAATTTAAGTATTGTTCAATTATGAAGATAATTATTATGTTAAGTTGTTGTATCTGTTGTATGTTAGGGTTCCGTATAATGAGATTTGTATTGGTTGTTCGTTGAGGGATGTTAATCCCAGGACTATTGTTGGTATTAATGGTTGTATTGATTGTTTCATTGAGGGATGTTGATCCCAGAACTGTTGTCTGAGATTGTTGATCGTATGGATTATCCTTTGGGGATTGTGATCCCAGGATGGTTGTTTCGGATATTGTCGGTCATGTCGATCTTTCATTATCCATGTGTCTTTGTTCACTTCGGTGAGTCTTTTGATCCTTATTGGATATATGATTCTTTGAGTTTCGTTGTCATGTTGCATCGTGACATATCTGGAGTCATATATGCGTGCCGATTGGTTATTGTGTAGGATTTTTAGCTGGGCACACTATGGTCATGTGTTGATATTTCCACATTGGACCGTGCACACGAGACATAGTCCGTGAGGCTAATTAGGTACATTGTCCCACGTATATCCTGGATTCCATATACGGGGTGGACATGTGCACGGATACATTTCCAGATCGGGCGTACTATGACGTCCATCTTTGAGCCATATTGTTTGGTCGTTCATCCTCCATTTATGGTTGGGTATGTTCGACGGTTTGCGACTGGTTGTTCATACGCCCGAGGGGTATGTTCGACATTCGGGGTTATTTCTTTGAGATCTATTATTGTTGATCGTTTGGAGTTTACCTTGTTGATGGTATTCTCGGTCGTTGTTGATCCTTTGTTGATCGTTTGGAGTTTACCTTGTTGATGGTATTCTCGGTCGTTGTTGATCTTTTGTTGATCGTTTGGAGTTTACCTTGTTGAAGCTATTCTCAATTATTGTTGATCCTTTGTTGATCGTGTCGGAGTTTATCATGTTGATGGTATTCTCGGTTATCGTTGATCCTTTGTTGGTCGTATTGGAGTTATCATGTCGATGATATTCTCGGTCGATGTTTTGATTGATCATGGTTTTTGATCATATGAGCATTTAGACTGTACGTTGATGTTTCAGGACTTGTTATTATTGTTTTGTGGTAGTTGATCTACAGTTATTTGTGTGTTATTGGATTATATCCAGATTGAGATTCGACTGTGAAATCCGACGGACAGGATTTGGCACAGATGGACTATTTCCCACTTAGGAGTTATGATGATGTTTTGAGGATACTTGGTATTGTTTGAATACAGTACAGATGATTGTTGTTGAGTTCATTTCGTCATTTGAGAATGCGAAATGTAGATTATGGTAAGGATTGATTTGGTATGGGTTGCTATGGGTTGGTAAGGTTATGACGGTAAGATTAAATTGGTAGTATTCTTATTTGTAATTACATTAGTATGTAATTATTTATGATGATGTGATCGTTATCATTGTTTAGTATTGTGGCTGACCCCGTCGTGGGCTTTATTTTTAGGTACTCGGAGATCGAGCTAATAGCGGTCGTGAAGGTGTGAGCTTCCCGGATGATACTGGCTGTGACTTGTATTTGAGAATTGAGTATTCTTTTCTGGTTGTTTTATTTCCGCTGCAAATGTGTATTTTGAACTGTGTTCTTATCCGCTGCGTGTGTATATTTCAAAATGACTTTCCGGTATTTTTACCAACTCGTGTATAACTTTCAAAATGGCTTTTTGGTATTTTGCAAACTTGGGTTATTTCGTTAAACCCTTTTTCCTAAACTATTTTGTCGGTACATTTAAGTGGTGGCTCAGCGTACATTTTGAAACTGTCGAGAGTTGGCATTTCGCCTTGTATTTTCAAATAGTGTTTGATGATGGTATTTGAGAACTATATTTTGGTAAATATTTTGGGTATTTAAAATATTACCGTCATCGGTCTTTTGGCATTTTCAAATGTTTGTGAAAATGATTTTTAGCCTGGTGGGTTCCGACGCGGGGCCCACGGCGCTGTAATATCACCGGATGGTTTTGGGGGCGTTACAGTTTTGGGGATGTTGTTGTTCCAGTTGTAATCCCACCGGACAGTGTATTGTTGAGTGTTGTAATGTATATGGTTATAATTTTAGTATCATTAATGTATATGAATGTCTTGGTTTTTGAATCGTCAACGTGGATTTATGTCGGTCTAAGCCTGGTAAGTCCTCCAAAAAGGATCTACAGCGCTGTAATATCTCTGTATATCACGGGGGTGTTACAGAATATGGTATCAGAGCTGAGGTTTATGGATACCCAGGCTGTTGGTGTTTTGGGTCTGTCAAAGTTGAGTTGGTCGTCTATTTATGATATCACTGGGTTGCTGCTACCTCGTGTGACCTGTGCTGTAAGTCTCTCTGATCCCCAATTTCTTTTTTCAAATTGTTTTAGTCCTGAAAATATGGACTTTGAGTCCTTGTGAGCCATATTCTATTGGAGCTATGTTCATTGACTTCTGATCTTATCAGAAACTTGCGGGAAACTATAGTAGCTTGTTTGCACTTCTTCAAACCGTGTCCATCATTTTTCCTTCCTATATATGTTCGAGGAGCTTGTGTATACCGGCATATGGAGATGGTAAGTCTCTCGATTGTAAGTCTCCTCTTATGTGTGTGGTGATTGTGTTGTGTTAATTCGATCAACCTTGATCGAGGGACTAGAACTTGTTGGTGATATTAGGGTTTTTGGGATGTACAACACGTATATGGTCCGGGTGAAAATAGTTATATAGTGTATTTTGGAAAATCGGTAATATTATCGAGTCCTATATTCTATTAAGAATGAAATTTTTAAGTATCAATTTTATTCGCTACATGAACATTTCTTTTAAGGTGGTGTCTTGAACTTATCACAAATTCGAAGATTTATGATTTAAAATCGTTATATCAAATGAGTACGTATTCAGTGGAAAATCTTTTTTTCCGAATAAACATTCAGTAGAAGAAGAAGGATCTTCATTTTATCTAAGTCCCAAGTAAATTTTTGAAACATTTCAGATTATAGACGTCCTCGAAAATTTTAAAAATATAAATTGTTTTGTGTATTAATTAAAGATGATTTCAAAATCGACCTGCAAACCAAAACCTTCTCTTCCAATAAAATTAAACTAATTATCAGTTTTGGCGAAACGTGGCTTGCCCTCTTATTTTTCATAAAGTGCGGGCACCACAAGCGTATAGTCTTGGGATCGTGTGTCATGTTTGGACACGTGTTTGGTTGCAATTCAGATCGTTGCGCGTTTGTTGTCCTGGTGGGGAGTATCGTTGTGTTGATGAATTCTGGTTCGATATAGGTGTAGCGCGCTACTGTGCAGAATTAGGACACGCTACCTTGTGGATAGCGCACGCTAACGCGAGATGCAGAAGCTACTGCATTCGATTGGGAGTTCGGCGGCGCACGCTATGCAGCTCTATAGCGTGCGCTAAGGTGTAACAGTTAGTGCACGCTACGGGGAGGATATCACACGCTAATTGGTAGTTCGAGAGCAGTCCAGAAGCTACTGGACTGGGGTTGGAGGTCTCGTTATCACACACTAACGCTTGTAGTTAGCGCACGCTAATCTGTCCGGCATATAAACCGGACAACAATCGTGTTTCATCATTTTCATTTCATTTCTTTTTCTCTCCGTGAGTGTGAGTCGAGGGCGACTAGGGTTCATGATTTTGGACGATTTTGTTCCGCTCAAAACTATTTTGGAGTATCCTAGGTGACTATAACATCATCTAATCTATTGTTTTTCATCGGATCGAGGTAATTCCATGATTTTTCTCGAGTTGACCATTTTGTATATTTTGTTCTTGATCTCGTTTTCAATTCGATTTTGATGAATCGGTTGGTATTAAATATTTTTGATCATGTTCTATAGATTGTATATCCATAATTCCAACTTGTTCAAGTCGGTGGACGATTCTAGGGTTCTTGAGGAACCGTGAACATTTAATGTTTGATTAAATATCCGTAAACTATTGGCGAACAAAGTAAATGATCAGAGGGCATCCCGTATCCCAGATGTTGGCAAGTTATGATTTTGTAATATGTCCTAATCGTTGATGATCCCGAGAGTTGTGACCTTGATTCTCTCTATCATCTTGCCTTACATCTCTAACTTGGGCGATTTTACGTTTCGAAGACAGAACTCCCTTTGAGGGGGAGAAGGGATAATAACTGGGATTTTTGCGCTTGTACAATTTAGAGTTTCTAACCCTTATGTTCGATTCTGTTGTTGCATTGTAGAACTTGCGAGTTAAGTGGTATTGCGATTATTGGCCTGACGTCTGAACTTATCGTGATTATGATATCCATCGTGTACTGATTCCCCGTTATATAGTCCCATTATCGATGAATATTGAACCATATTTCCTTTGAAAACTCATGGTTCCACACGAACAACCCATTTCTAATTGTGTGTTGTGCTTTATTTCGATTTCGACTTGGGTCGTTAACCGAACTGCGTCACTACTGAGAAATTTTCGTGATGTTAGTAGTCATTCCACATTCGTCAGAATGCTTAGAGATTGGTCATTCGACCTTATGAAGTTGCTTGTTACGCTATTACCTTGTTTTCGTTGTTTTAAATTCTGGGACAAACTTCTTTTATTTAAAGTGGATCGTATTACCTGGATTTTTTGACTTTTGTATTTTTCAATTCTATCGATTCGCTTGTGTTCGTTGATATTTTTTATTTCGGTTTTTGTCGTTTAAATGAGTTGCGACATTGTTTTGGATTAATCTGTTTATCGTTGTGACTTTTCCAAGTTCGGTGGGGAGTCCTATGCGAAGTGAACGTTGTAATTCTTACAAGTTCATTTAATGTCTTGAGTTGAGGTGTGATCTTCGGAGTCATTCGATTATTGTCATCCAGTCATTGTTGTTCGATTGTTGTTGTCCGATTGTTTACGTTCGATCTCGTATCTTGATTTTTGAGCATCTGGGCCACTTCGTAATCTCCTTAAGATTTTGGAAATTGTCCCCATATGTGATCTTCTAAACCTTTGAGGTTGTCGGAATTACATACTTGTTCAGCGTTAGGCTCACATTTTGATTGTTGCACTATTCGGATTTCCAGGCTTTCCATCCCTTACAACTAACTTAGTGATTCATGATCGTTGTACTTCGTAAACATTCTTGCATATTGAATCGGACCGCAGCGGCTCTCTATGACATGGAGCTTGTGTACGTTGTCGACAGCAGATAACGCATGTTATAGAGTTGTCTTGCCTTGATTGTTTCATGTCCTAAGTTTTGGAACGAGACTTATTCCAAAAAGGGGGTGGAATGTAATAATCCTATTTTCCCCACTAGTCCCTCTTCTTTGATTTATTTTAATTTCTCTCGGTTAGCTAGTCTCTATGATCAATGTCCAAGAAATGGTCATCATGTGTTTGACATCAAATGCGGATACCAAGAGTTGTGATTGTGTCTTTTGACCTAACTACTATTTTGGTCATATTCGCACCATTGATAAATTCGGTCCTTATCAAGTACCTTTGCGAGTTTATCGCCAAGAATTTTATTACTATTATTATTATTATTGTGGCGGCGAGGGATAATTGACATTGAATGGTGGCGCCGCCATAATAGAGGTTGTTAAGAAACAATTGTAGCGCCGCTAGGACCACCGACTTAAAGTCAGTTTGATGTGTATATAAGACCCTGATAGGTATTTTCCCGAGCAAATGATGTGTGTATAAGACCCTGAGAGGTATTTTCCCCAGCAAAACTTCAGACGTTAGCCGAAAGGAAATAGTTAAGCGATCTTATAAGTATGGATCCTACTAAATATACCCGTTACCTGGAGCATATCAGCTATCTAGAGGCCTTAGAACAATTTCATCTGGACGCAAGTCAAACTGCATAGGAGGTAGCTGCACGGGAACGCGAGCATGCTGTGCAGCTCGAAGCTCAGTTGAAATGTAGAACGATGCACTCTTCGAGAGAGGGAGGCCCAGTACAATCAGGCGATGTAGGTCACAAGTCGTCCAGGAATAAGTCTAGAGGGGGGGTGAATAGACTTATTGAAACTCTTTTCCACAAAGTATGAGTTTCTCAGCTGATGATACAAATGACTAAGAGTCATCAATGTAAGTGCGGAAGTCAGCTGATGATGAATACAGAAATAATCAATGGAACACTCAAGTATGAATGCAGCAGTTAAGTATGATGCTAAAAACAATAAAGTATGCAGGCAATTTATAGTCGTCTCAGAGGTGGGGTAATCCTCTACTAATCCAGTTTCTCCAAACCAGTTGAAGATGAATCCACTATGATTTTCAACCAGTGATAAATATTATAGTGTTTCTACAACTTAGCTAGAAAAACTTCTAACCAGTGGAAATCCTGACATTGCAACTCCTTTCTGACTGCCTAGCACCACTTGATTCTTCAGATCCTTGGATGCCTATCAGTCGAGAAACTTCAACCAGTGAAGTACCCCTTACTCAGGTTTTAAGACAAGAGTGTTTTGTCTTATCCAACTAAAGAGCTTTCTTTGTGTATGAACTTAGAGTGCTGCTCTTTCACGATGCTATAGTTTTTTGATTGCTTTTAATTGCTTTTGATTGCTTGAGAGTTTTGTTTGCATCGTACTGCTCAACTTCAAATCTTAGGATATATATAGGTTCGATCCTTTGAGCATTTCTTCATAGCCGTTGCAAATCTGTAACAAATCCATTCGTTGGAGAAATAGACTTCTTTGTTTTTCTTTCTGAACATTGCAAGGCTGGATTCCCATATTTTAATCCAATAGTGACCGTTGTGAAGACTTCCATGTCATGGCGCCGAATCTTTTGAATATAATAAGATTAAAGTCTCCAGTGGTGGGTCTGGATGATTTATTTAAATCATTTCCTTTCCGGGAATCTCTCCAATCTGTCTCTAATCGCCCGCATGTGACTTTCCATAAATATTGACTATTCAACGCATGCTGATGTGGACTGGAGTACTTGGCTGATCACTTAACTGACCTCTCTGTGGTCAACCTGTCTGATGTGCAGTCAACCTTCTCTGATGTCGACTTCTCTGATGTGCCGACTTCTCTGTAGTCTTCTGACCTGATTGAACTTGACTGATCTGATGGTCAGACTTCAGATGACTTGACTTTTCTTCTTGACTGCAGTCTGGTCCAACTTCGCTGATTAAATTGTTTGACCAGAACTTCTCTGATAAGGGTTGCCTAAACAGCTCCATCTTCATCGCATTTGTTCTTGTACACCCATTTGGTGCCAATAACCTTCTTATGATCTGGTCTGTTTGTTAGTTCCCAAACATTGTTACTTTCCAACTGATTAAGCTCTTCTTGCATAGCATTAATCCAAGAGTAGTCTTCCAGGGCTTGCTCTGTTGTCTTAGGTTCAATTTGAGACATAAAGCATGAAAACATTGCCATTCCTACGGGTAGAGTAGACTGTCTTGTCTTGACTCCATTAGTTAGCTTCTAAATGATCTGTTGGATAGGATGATCTTTGAGCCACTTAGGGATGTCTTCTTCTTCAGGGTCTGTTCCCCCTGTAGATTTGCTTTGGTGGATTTCTTCTCTCTCTGCATCAGCTTGGTTCTGGTCTCCTTGGTCTGCAACTGGATCAACTACCGTCTTGTCACCTGCAGGTGAGGTTCCTGTCTGATCTGCAGATGGGTCTTTATCAGCTACAGATTGGTCTTCATCGGCAGCAACTGGATCAGGTAGGTTTTGTGATCCTATCTGATCTGCAGTTGGATCTTCAGCAGCTACAGGTGGGTCTTCAGACTGATCTGCAGGTGAGTCCACCATTCCTGTGTCATGGACAATGACTTCTTCCAGGGTGGCAGATTTGAGCTTATTCTCTATCAGCTCCACCTTTTTCCTGTACTCAGCAGTAGTTTCATCAAATACAACACGAGGTGTTTCCTCCACAACTAAGGTTCTTTTATTAAAGACTCTATATGCCTTGCTTCTTTGTGAGTATCCCATAAAGAGACCATCATCAGTTTTAGCATCAAAGGCATTTAGTTGGGTTTTACCATTGTTGTGGATGAAACACTTACAACCAAAAATATGAAAATATGCAACAGTTGGTGTTCTGCCATTCCAAACCTCATAGGGAGTTTTGCCATGTCTCCCTACTATCATACTCCTGTTCTGAGTATGACATGCTGTGTTGACAGCTTCAGCCCAGAACCTCTTGGGCAGGTCAGCTTTTGCAATCATGGACCTGGCAGTTTCCTTCAAGATTCTGTTCATTCTTTCAGCAACACCATTCTGCCGAGGGGTCCTGGCTGCAGAGACTTCATGCTGGATCCCATTCTGATCACTGTAATCACTTATAGCCTTGTTGAGAAATTCTCCTCCTATATCTGATCTGATCTTGATGATTGAAAGATATTTCTCATTCTGGATCCTCCTTAGCAGCTCAGGTAACTTGGTTAGTGTTTCACTCTTTTTATAGAGAAAAACCACCCATATATATCTTGAGTAGTCATCTACTACTACTAGAGTGTGCTTTCTGCCACTTAAAGTCGTTGGCTTGATGGGACCAAATAGATCCATGTGAAGTAGATCTAAAATCCTTGTTGTGAGAGTGGTAGGTTGAACTGGATTGAATGATGCTCTTGTTTGCTTCCCTTTCTGACACGCATCACAGAGAGCTTCCTTCTTGAATACTTCTTCTGGAAGTCCTCTGACCAGCTTCTGAGAACTAATCTTGTTGATGGCTTTGAAATTTAGGTGACATAGTCTTTTATGCCACAACCACCCATTCTCAGCTATTGTCTTAGATAGAAAATAGGTATTAGGAGTTCCGGTGTTCCAATCTATCATATAGACATCCCTTCTTCTGAATCCTTGTAGCTTAACTTCTCCAGATATGATATCTATCACCATGCATTTCCAAATGGTGAAGATTACTAGGTTCTTCTCATCACAAAACTGACTTATACTCAAAAGATTATACTCGAGTCCTTTGACATAATGAACTTTGGATATGGTGATGTTTCCTCTGTGCATCTCTCCAAAACCTTTAGTCCGCCCTCTAGAGCTATCTCCAAAGGTTACATCTGGACCTCTTTCTTTGGTATAATTTGATAGCACCTTCTTGTTCCCGGTCACGTGCCTTGAGCATCCGGAATCTACAAACCATTCTTCACCTCCTATATTTAAATTTGTGGAGATGTGGTAGTAGTCCTTCCACCTTTTCTGCAATCAGACAAGTAGAGATTTAGGTACCCAAATCTGTGTGGGTCCTCGGGGGTTAGTTGGTTTCCTGGAGAACTGGTTTCTCCTGGGGTTTTGAAAGTTGCTGTTATTACCCCTAAAAGGTGTGTAAGGTCTGGGCCTATATCCTCTGTTAGGATTGTGTACTCGATATGCCTCATAAAGCTAATGGTGTGGGCCATGCCTAAATCTTGGCTGAGACCATTTATTAAATCCTTGAGGTCTTCACACCTGTTCATTTTGAAAATTAGGATAACCTTGAGGTTTCCATTTGCCCCTACCATTTTGAAATCTTTTTTTAGGGAGTCTTTGATAATAATGGGCATGTTGTCTGGGCTGCTGCTTCTGCCTTGGCCATTGCCTAGTCTCATGTCAAGGTGGCTGCCTTGTAAACCTTGGCTGTAGCCTAGACCTGTGACTTGACTGCTGCCTATTTTGAAATACAGGTTTGTATATTGGCTCAGCAGACGAGACAATTGTTTCTCCCTTGATGAAAGTGGTTTTAGAACTAGAGGGAGTGTGGGGGTCATATCCAACACCTGATCTGGAATATAATGGCCTTTTATTCGTACACAATTCATCCAGGGTTAGAGATGCCTTTAGGGAGGTTATTTCCTTCGCCTGAGTTTTAGTTAGCTGAGTCAGTTTAGTAAACTCAGCTATGACATGAGCAAGTGCAGCTGATTTTTCACTATTCAAAATAGTTAATCGTTTTATCTCAGCTGTGGTATTATCAGCCTGGTTTGTACAGTTGTCTGCATCCTGTTTTTCAAGATCAGCTTTGGTTTTATTTAGTTCTAGGCTGAGTTTTTCAAAATCATTTTTTAGCTACCCATTCTCATCTTGCAGCTGGGTCCCCTCGGCTGATACAGTTTGGTGTGCAGGTTTTAATCTCTCAAAATCTTTGAGAAGTTGATTTACAGACTCGTGTAAGTCCATGTATTGTGACATGTCTAAGCTGTTATTATTTGAAACTGAGGGTTTAAATGTTACCTCTTCATCAGCTAGGTCGGCCATGAGACAATCATATTCTTCATCATCACCAGAGAAGAATCCGCTGCTTGATTCTACACGCTCTTGGTCTTCTTCAATGAGGGCCTTTCTTCGGTCTTCTTTTCTGCTCACCTCCTTCTTGCTCTCGTCCTTATTGAGATAAGGATAGTCAATTTGGATGTGTCCTGTCTTGTGGCAATTATAACACTCCACCTTCTAGCTTCCAGTCTTTTGATTTCTCCTTGGATTCACCTTATAGTTTTTCTTGTATTTGGAGTAATTCTTTCCGAATTTGCTGAACCTTTGCATTATGAACGCCATTTCTTCCTCAAAATCTAAGGGATTTGGAGGCTTGACTTCAGATATGCTCTTGGCGGAGGACTCAGCTGCAAACGCTATTCCCTTCCCTGCAAGCTCGGTTGATGATGAACTTGGAAGCTCAAACTCATAAGCCTTTAGATCATAGAATAGCTCTTGGATCTTTATTTTGTTAAGATCCTTGGATTCTCTCATGGCCACTGCCTTCATATTCCATTCTGGGTTGAGAGATATTAGAACCTTTAATGCCATCTCCCTATTGCCTTATGTTTTTCCCAGAGAGTTAATTTCATTAATAATCTCTGTGAATCTTGTGTCTACTTGATCGATAGACTCTCCATTCTTCATTTTGAAATTGTCAAACTTTTGGGTAGCGATTGACAACTTTTTCTCTTTTATTAGCTCAGTTCCTTCGCACATCACAGCTAGAGTGTCCCAAATTTCTTTTGCATTCTTGCAATTCTTGATCTTGACCATTGTTGATTTGTCAAGAGTTTGGTAGAGCACGTCTCTGGCCCGGTTGTCAACGTTGTCTAGCTTTCTTTCTTCAATGCTCAGCTCCATCCTCTTCTTTGGAATCTTTTCTGGCTTCCCGACTGCAATCTCCTCAGGAGTGTTGTCCTTCTCGAATATGAAAGGACTATCTTCGATAATGCACCACCTGTCATCATGAATAGAAGATAAGTGTGCCTGCATCCTTATCTTCCAAAGATCATACTCGTCAACTGAAAACACAGGTAATCTAGAATGCATGTGTTCCATTTCTAAAATGAGCTTAAAATATATCCTCGATATATGGATATGGTTCTTGAAATATTGAACCAACCTCTCTGATACCACTTGTCGGTCACAAGTCGTCCAGGAATAAGTCTAGAGGGGGGTGAATAGACTTATTGAAACTCTTTTCCACAAAGGATGAGTTTCTCAGCTGATGATACAGATGACTTAGAGTCATCAATGTAAGTGCGAAAGTCAGCTGATGACGAATACAGAAATAATCGATGGAACACTCAAGTATGAATGCAGCAGTTAAGTATGATGCTAAAATCAATAAAGTACGCAGGCAATTTATAGTGGTCTCAGAGGTGGGGTAATCCTCTACTAATCCACTTTCTCCAAACTAGTTGGAGATGAATCCACTATAATTCTCAACCAGTGATAAATATTACAATGATTCTACAACTTAGCTACAACAACTTCCAACCAGTGAAAATCCTGTCGTTGTAACTCCTTTCTGACTGCCCAGCACCACTTGATTCTTTAGATCCTTGGATGCCTATCAGTCGCGAAACTTAAATCAGTGATATACCCCTTACTCAGGTTTTAAGACAAGAGTGTTTTGTCTTCTACAACTAAAGAGCTTTCTTCGTGTATGAACTTAGAGTACTGCTCTTTCACGATGCTATAGTTTTCCGATTGCTTTAAATTGCTTTTGATTTCTTGAGAGTTTTGTTCGCATCGTACTGCTCAACTTCAAATCTTCGGATATATATATATGTTCAATCCTTTGAGCATTTCTTCATAGCCATTGCAAATCTGTAACAAATCCGTCCATTGGAGAAATAGACTTCTTTGTTTTTCTTTCTGAACGTTGCAAGGCTAGATATTTTGAATTGGAAACTTGTTCAACTTAGATCTTTTCTATTTCTATATCATAGAAGATATATTTACGAAGTTGTTTCAATTGATTGGCATTAACTATTCCCATATTTTAATCCAATTCCAACCGTTGTGAAGACTTCCATGTGATGGCGCCGAATCTTTTGAATATAATAAGACTAAAGTCTCCAGTGGTGGGTCTGGATGATTTATTTAAATCATTTCCTTTTCGGGAATCTCTCCCGTCTGTCTCTAATCGCCCGCATGTGACTTTCCGTAAATATTAACTATTCAACGCATGCTGACGTGAACTGAAGTACTTGGCTGATCAATTAACTGACCTCTCTGTGGTCAAACTGTCTGATGTGCAGTCAAACTTCTCTGATGTCGACTTCTCTGATGTGCCGACTTGTCTGTAGTCTTCTGACCTGGTTGAACTTGACTGATCTGATGGTCAGACTTCAGATGACTTGACTTTTCTTCTTGACTGCAGTCTGGTCCAACTTCGCTGATTAAATTGTTTGACCAGAACTTCTCTAATAAGGGTTGCCTGATGCAGCTCGTCTGTAGTCAACCTTATCTGAACAATTGAGTTGATCATGACTAGGCTGATAGATACTTATCTGTTCTTAGCCGATTTTTAACGCCTAAATTATATGGCCTATAGAAGATACTCATTTGGTTCTTCTTTACATTTTGCCAATTATCTAACTTAACACAATTTGGCCTATGGAAGATACTCATTTGGTTCTTCCTTACATTTTGCCAAGTAATAAACATACATTTGAATATATAAAGATGACATCATCAAAATCTAATAAGTATTCCTAACAGGCGAGAGAGGCCCTTCAAGATCAAATCTAACAAGAGAGGGCAATGATACGAGCCAGCGCAGAAGAGATCCTCGATGTCCTCCCAGTGGCCCCAATTCCGGTGGTAGGACAAGAAGTCGCAAAGGCCGAAGAGGATCCGAGGAAGGATCCCGAAGAGGACCCTAAAGAAGCGATCGAAGAAGACCTCGTCGTCGTCGACCCATGAGATATGCTTAACAGGGCATGCTATGTATCTATGTTTTCTCATAGATATATACGGTGTAATGTTTATGATTTAAGAATAAATTTTTTCATGTATATGATTTATAACCCGAATATATTTCAACAACCCTCTCCCTGTTTCAAGTTTCGAGGATGAAACTTCTTTTTAGAGAGTAAGGGTGTAATATCCGTTTACCTTATTACTAATGTATTTTATTTTTGTTTGGATTCCGTTGGGAATTAGTTTATGAAATTTTCATTTTGTATTATTTGGTATCTGGAACCGTGTGTATATTAGAGTTGGAACTGGTATGTTCGCTGTTAATAACTATTGAGTCTTGTACCATTCGCACTGTGTTCATATCGTGTTGCTGGAAGAAGTGAATTAGCGCACGTCAAATCGAGAGCTAGCGCACGCTAATGCTACGTGAGTAGCCCATGTTATCGACCATGGTAGTGCATGCTAATATGACCGATCAGTAGATGCGAAAAGTTTCTGGATTCTAGGGACGAAAAGGTAGCGCGCACTAACCCTCACGATAGAGCACGCTAACGCAGCCAGTGCAGAAGGCTCTGCACCGCCTTTCAAATGTGATGGACCGCATTTCATACTGATAGCGCATGATACACTTGCCTGTAGCGCGTGCTAATTACGACCCGTATATATAGGCGTGCATGCTTCATATTTCGTCATTTCCTCCTCTCCTCTTTTCTTCTCCGGGGGTGGGGCGACCTTGGGCATATGGAAGTGCAGTTTTTGGCTGGATATCACCATCTATCTATGTCTTTGAGTCCTTAGTATTTAACCGGAAGCAGGAAGTCAATCAATCAATAGCAAGTCTAACCAAACCATTAGAATCCAGTAGTACCATAGGAGCCATACCGGTAGCGACACCGATACCGATCTCTTTCGTGATAGCTAATCCGACTTCAAGGTAGACTTGAGATAACTGATTCGCATAGTTGATTTGAGTTTCCCTTCCTAAAAGGCTTCAAAAAAGTGGAATTCCAGAAGACCGGTTTGGTCGGTTGAAAGAGGCGTCTGCTTTACTTGAGCTTTCATCTGTCCTTAAAGGAAGATCTCTTCGAAACGCCTAGCCGAATTCGCTACACCGGTACCATAATAGAGAGGACGCCAGAAGTAGCTCAATGGCTTCTCTCCAATGCAGCAAAGACTCTTTAACTAATTGGGCATACCGAGCCGGACTTAGTATGGAATTAACAAACTCTTAACATCTTTTTGTCATCCAGATCAAGGTAAATCATTTGAAACCCTAGTTTCGGGATTTTAGGGTTTTGTTGAGGTTTCATCCTTTGAAGTCCATATTTAGGCTTGATTTGTGCTGGATTATGATGTTGTAATTATAATCCCTTGTTTTTCGTCGAAGTCTACGGATTAAATTCCGAGTTTTCATCCAATAGTTGAGTATGATCCATGTTGACCACATAATATCCGATTGATTGTTCCTAAGGGCAGAACTTAGGGTGATTCCTTCCATTTCCGTCGTATTGTGTTTGATGCTAGGAATGAATCATTGACGAAAGTTTGGACTTGTAATGCCCGGATAATTATTGTGTATTTATCTTGTATTCGGACTTGTAATATTCTACTTCGTGTCTTATTAATCGATGATTGGTTTCCCGTATTCTTGTCCTTACGTTTTTGTATATCCAACATTTTTGCATGCATGGTTCTGCATGTCATAACGTACGGTAGGTGATGATCTTAGCGTACGCTACGACTGCAATATAACATACGTTATATATTTAGCTTAACGTACGTAAGCTTAGTCAACTCGAGATCAGGCAAGGGTCGGCATGTGGGGGCCAGTGAAGATTCGTGAGATGCTCCGTGTGAACCTAGACGGCTTTCCAGCTAAGCAAGTTAATAGACTTAACGCACGCTAAGGTGGATTATTAACGTACGCTAAGGTCCTAGCGATTACGTACGTAAAACCTGTATGATAACGTACGTAAGTGAATGCCAGAAACAGGTCAGTGAGCTTTCTCCAGACGTTAGCGTACGCTAGGGATTGAGTATAGCGTACGCTAAGCCTTTTACGTACGTAATGGAGTATAGGTAACGTTCGTAATGATCAGAAATCGATTTATAGACCTCAACCCCTATTTCATTTCTTCCTCACTCATTGGCCGATTTTCGTGATCTGAAGGCTATCCAGCACCATATATCCCTCATATCATCATCTTAGCCCGGTTTTTGAGAATCATAGACCTTGTGGATTGGTGTTCAAGCTTCCGGTGAAGAGTTTCTTCAAGTCTTTCACTGTTCTTTTCTTCATTGAGGTATTTTAACTCTACACCAAGTTGGAGATTATGTTCTTAGTTATTTTATGAGTTTCTTACGAAGAATATTGAACTCGTTATATCGTAGTGAACCTAGCACCATGTTTAGGAGGAATATATTGGGTGAATTAAGGTTTCCGTTGTTATTAGTTGAGCCATGATCTTTACCAATCACAAGAATGGAGTTTTCACGCCTTGATGATGCCTTCGAAACACTCTTTTGATGAACAACTTGTTAAGGCTTACCCCTTGTGTAAGATGAATTCAAGAAGGTGAATGTGGAGGGTGTTCAATTATAATTCTTGCCTTTAAAAGAATTCTTTGTTAATCTACATATGGAGGATTAGAACTAGGTAAGGATATTTGGGACAACCTTTTTGAATTTAGAACTTGATAAGAAGAACTACTCACGGAAGAACATGAATCGTAGGGGTGAGTTAACCTAGAACTAGGTTGAACGTGATTATCTCGCTATATATATCGTTGAGACAACCGAACCGAGCATTTGAGTTGATAATTGGAATTTAAGTATGGAGTTTAATGGTATGATAAATATCCTTGGAATTGTAGACTACGGCATTGTGCCCCATTATGATCTCTTGAAATTGCACGTCATTTTCCAAACCTACTGTTCGTCGGGAAGTAGAACCGAGAACCGGCCATTCATTAATGATAACTCAATTATAACTTAGGGCGTTCAGTTCTCGTGCGTTATTTTCGAGAGGTGTGTTGAATTCCTTGTTATTTCCCTTGTACAAGGTGATCGATCGGGGGGCGGCGACCTTCGAATGCTTTGACGTTCGTTGGAGTATTTAATTCTTGCCATCTTTGAGGCAAGTATCGTAGTTTGAAATTTATTAGTATTGGTGATTTTGATCATGCCTAATGTTTTTTCATGTTGTTGAACATGAGATTATTATTCATTGAATTATCATTATATTCGTTATCGATTACTTGTATGTTCATGTTGATGGACGTAGCGATTTTGCATATATGTATACATAGTTGTGTTTGTGTATGTTGTGTTGATCCAAAGGGATCGAGCGATCTATGCTGAGGGCGCTGGATCGGATGTCCACCTCGTGTTGGTCCGACGAGATCATCTTGGGATCTATGCTGAGGGCGCTGGATCATAGGACGAGTTTTTCCACGTCGTGTTGGTCTGACAGAATCATCTTGGGATCTATGCTGAGGGCGCTAGATCGTTGGAATACCCATGTTGTGTTGATGGAATCATGTGGATTCGCATTGTTGGATTCCGGTAGCGGAAGTCCGTATTGTGTGTTTTATTATGCATTGTTGTTGCAGATTCGATTTGTGTATTATTATACTTGTACTAGCATCGTTTTGCTAACCCCTTCGGGGGTGGACATTTGCTTTGATATTCAGGTAGCCGAGGAGCGGGGAAGCAGCCACAGTACCGACATGATGATGAAGGGGCTAATTGATGTTAATTGTTGTTGCCTTGTCTTTCTGGTTTATTTTCAGTACTCGAGTACGTGTGTCTTGTTGATGTTTTGAGATGCTTGTAATAATGGACTCATTTGAACTGGTTTTGTATTTTAAACTTTAATGGTACTTTTGTATTTTTTTCGCATTTCTCAAATTAGCCTTGTAAATTCTTATATAAAGGATTTACGGCGCTGTAATTATTCCGAATATCTCGGGGTGTTACAGAATATGGTATCGGAGCTAAGATTCATGGATATCTTGGCAGTCGGATTTTAGTTGGGTTTGTTGATGTTCGATTTATTGGTTGTTTATAACATCATTGCTCAGCCAACATCGTCATGTGGACCGTGGTTGTAAGTTTCCTAATCTCATATACTACCGTTTTATTTAATTGTGTTTTGTGGATATTGACGGATTTTATTTTAGAAGATTTTTCCCTGGATATTGAGTATTTGTGTTTACAATATGTTGAGAGGGGGTCGTGGACGCGGACGCGGACGCGGGCGTGGTAATGCGAGATAGGAAGATTCAGCATCCACCCCGGATGCATCGACTAATCGAACTGATTCCCATTCCGGAGGACAACAGGAATCAGTAAATGATGACGCAAATCCCAACATGCCGGAGGTGCTTCAACAGGTGGTCGCTCAGATGACCCAGTTTGCTCAGGTAGTTGACCGCATGCAGACGACGATGGGCCATCAGTGCAACGAGGATAATCGGGGAGATAAGTGGCTTACGGAGGTGGTCAAATTGCACCCATCAAAATTTGATGGTTCTGCAGAGATGCCTACTTGGGATCACTTGCTGAAGGAGTTAGAGAAGATATTTGCGGGAATCAATTGCCCTGATGACCGCAAAGTCCCGATTGCTCAGTACTTTCTGACATGGGAAGCTTTCGACTGGTGGGAGGCCATTCGACCTGAGGATCATCATGCTGACTGGACAGAATTCAAATTAATGATGGAAGCACAATATTGTCCTCGCCCGATTAGAGAGGCTAGATTCCGAGAGTTTTTCTCACCACAAAATCTAGAGGCATCTGTGACATACGTGATTAAGACTTTTAATCACCAGCTGACCTGTGTGCGACACTAGGTCGGGACTGAGGCGGAGAAGGTTTTCCATTCGACATGCGGATGAAGCCTAAGATTCAGCAATATATGTCCGGATTTGAATGTACTACCTTGCGATAGTATCAGTACAAAACACTGGCCTACGGCATGAAAGAGGCGGCGATGGAGAAATCGACGGAAGCAAAGAAGCAGAAAGTGTCTGGAAACTTCACGGAGAACAAGAGTAGTGGGCCCCGCAAGGGCTAGTCCTCTTTTCATTCATCCAGGAAACCTCCGTATCCTTCCCGAGGCGGAAAGAAGTTCCAGACAACATCAACGGTTTCAAACGCATCGAAGAAGTGTTATAATTGTGGTCGAGCAGGGCATGTCCGGCGTGATTGCTCCGCTCCTTCTATGACCTGTTTTGAATGTGGGCAAGAAGGGCACCGTGCGATTTTTGCGGAAATGTGACTAGATCATTTGGTACTCGCACTCCAGCACCAGTTCCAAAAGAGACAAGTGTGAACCAGACACATCAAAGTGGTTTTCAGCAACAGAATATTGGGAAAAGAGAGGCGTCCAGTGCTGGGTCCGTTCCTCCGCGCCTGTACGAGATGAGGAATACGACCAGTTAGTGTCTTATTCGATTCAGGAGCTACGCATTCTTTTATATCATTGAACTATTTTAATCGTTTAAAAATCTCGTGTTTACATGATTGTGAGCCTTATATTCTGGGTTTACCGAGCGGAGAGAGAATTGTGGAAACCCTAGAAATTAGAGATTTCCCTGTGTCTATAGGAGGGAGAGATTGGCCATCAAAACTTATTGTGGTCGACGTCCATGGTGACGATTTAATTCTCGGGGACGATTGGCTCAATCATTATGGGGCAATTTTGAATTACCGTAAGAGAGTTATTTCGATCATCGCTGATGACGGACCTGAACATTTATTCAAAGGATGGAGATCGGGAAGCTCAGGAAAATTGATCAAATCCATGAAAGCAGTTAAATTGATCAAGCAGGGTTGTCACGGATTTTGGTGTTATGCCATGAAGAAAGAAGAAAGAGTAGAGCTCTCATCTATTCCAGTTGTTGATGAATTCTCAGACGTATTCCCTGACGAACTACCTGGGTTACCTCCGCGAATAGAAGTAGAGTTTAATATCGAATTAGTGCCTGGAGCCGCACCTATTTCCAGAGCACCATACCGTATGGCACCAACCGAGATGTATGAATTAAAGAAACAGCTTGAGGAATTATTGCAGAAGGGTTACATTCAACCTAGAGTTTCTTCTTAGGGAGCACTCGCTCTCTTTGTCCGGAAGAAAGATGGATCCCTCCGATTGTGCATTGATTATAGGGTGCTAAACAAGGTGACGATCAAGAACAAGTACCCACTACCTCGGATCGACAACTTGTTTGATCAAGCGCAGGGGGCAAAGTTATTCTCGAAGATAGAATTGAGATCAGGATACCATTAGTTGAGAATTAAGGAATCGGATATCCCGAAATCTGCTTTCAGATCCCGGTACGGGCACTATGAATTTGTGGTGATGCCATTCGGACTTACTAATGCTCCTGCGGTATTTATGCAATTGATGAATCGGGTATTCGTAGAATACTTGGATAAATTCATGGTCGTTTTCATTGATGACATCTTAATCTATTCGAAAACCCAGAGGAGCATGCAGAGCATTTGCGTATCGTTTTGAATACTTTGAGGAGTGAACAGATTTATGAGAAACTTTCTAAATGCGAAATCTAGCTTAAGGAAGTAACATTTCTTGGGTATGTGATATCAACTGATGGAGTTCAGGTAGACACGAAGAAAGTTGAGGCAATCTTGGAGTGGGAAGCTCCTAATAATGTGAAAGAAGTCCGAAGTTTCTTGGGACTTGCTGGATATTATCGCCGTTTTGTAGAAGGATTTTCCAAAATTGCTCGTCCGCTTACTCAGCTGTTGCATAAGACTCAGAAATTCATGTGGAACGAGAAATGTCATGCTAGCTTTGACGAACTTAAGAAAAGACTGACAACGGCACCTATACTAGCACTACCAGATGGGACCGATGGATTCATGGTGTACATCGATGCTTCAAATCAGGGCCTGGGTTGCATGTTGATGCAGAAGGATAGGGTGATTGCCTATCCTCTCAACAGTTGAAACCGTACGAGGTTAACTACCCGACTCATGATTTAGAGTTAGCAGATGTCGTCCTTGCCCTGAAGATTTGGCGACATTATCGGTACGACACTCATTGTCAGATCTTCACAGATCATAAGAGCCTCAAGTACATTTTCAGTCAGAAGGAATTAAACATGAGGCAGAGGAGGTGGCTGGAATTGATAAAAGATTACAACCTGGAAATTCTTTACCATCCAGGCAAAGCGAACATGGTAGCTGATGCACTGATCCGCAAACCTGTTTCTCTTCGAGTGTTAGAAGCGCTTATGTCCCAAACCAGCATTCCACGAGAACTGATTCGTGAAGGAATTGAAGTATGGTCACAAGGAGTCCAAGGGCAACTGTGTATGATGGAACTAACTTCGTCGTTAATCGAAGAAATCAAATCTAAGCAGTTGGATGATTCTCTGATTATTCAGTTACATGATGAAGTAGACAAAGGGAAGGCCCCAAGATTCGTGATACATGATGATGGGGTTCTGATATTTCAGAATTGACTTTGCGTCCCCAATGATGATACTTTTAGACATACAATCATGAAGGAAGCTCACAACGCGCCCTATTCTATTCACCCGGGCACCAATAAGATGTATAAGGATCTAAAACAAAATTTCTGGTGGGGAAATATGAAGAAGGACGTAGCGGAATATGTTTCGAAGTGTTTAACTTGTCAACAGGTTAAGATTGAACATCAGCGGCCTACTAGAATGTTAAAGCCACTTTCGATTCCTGAGTGGAAGTGGGAGAATATATCGTTGGACTTTATCACCAATATGCCAAGGACCAAGACGGGAATGAACATGATTTGGGTAATAGTTGATCGACTGACCAAGTCGGCTCATTTCCTGGGTATTAAGGACACTTGGGGACCCGAGAAGTTAGCAAAAGTGTTTATTGCGGAAATAGTCCGATTGCATGGTACACCGAAGACCATTATTTCGGATCGAGATGGTTGCTTTGTGTCGTACTTTTGGAAGGCAGTTCACAAGGCCTTGGGAACTGAGCTGAACTTTAGCACGGCTTATCATCCTCAGACGGACGGTCAGTCCGAAAGGACTATACAGACAGTAGAATATATGCTAAGATCTTCTGCCTTGGATTTGTCAACCGATTGGGAGGTTCATTTGCCGTTGATTGAATTCACCTACAACAATAGTTGGCATGCTTCCATTAAGATGGCACCGTTTGAAGCATTGTACAGGAGAAGATGTAGATCGCCCCTGTGTTGGGATGATTCCTCTGACTTGATCGGGACAGAACCAAAGTTGATAATTCAGACTCAAGAGAAGGTAGCTCTGATTCGTGAAAGGCTGTTAACTGCCCAGAGTCGACAGAAGTCTTATGCAGATGTGCGCCGTCGCCCGTTGGAGTTTGAGATTGGGGACCATGTACTATTGAAGGTTTCTCCTACCCGGGGAATTTTCTGTTTTGGGAGGAAAGAAAAGCTGAGTCCGAGATATATCAGACCATTTGAGATCCTCGAGAGAGTTGGGGAGTTGGCGTACAGGTTGGCCTTACTGCCATCGCTGAGTCACGTTCATAATGTATTCCACATATCCCAATTATGGAAATATGTACCGGATCCCAGTCATATCATTGATTTTGGCGGGATTGAAGTGACTAATGATGGTACGTTCGATGAAAGACTAATCAAAATACTCGACAGTTGAGTCAAATAGTTGAGGAATAAACCGATCTCCTTGGTTAAAGTTCAGTGGTCCGGACATGGAGTCGAAGAAGCAACTTGGGAGACTGAAGATAGTATGAAATCAAGATATCCGGAACTGTTTTCGTTTTGAATTTCGGGCCAAAACTTCTTTTTAGAGGGGTAATATGTAATGCACGGTTAATTATTGTGTATTTATCTTGTATTCGAACTTGTAATATTCGACTTCGTGGCGTTATTAATCGATGATCCGTATTCATATCCTTACGTTTTTGTATCTCCAACATTTTTGCATGCATGATTCTGCACGTCATAACGTATGCTAGGTGATGATCTTAGCGTACGCTACGATTGTAATATAATGTACGTTATATGTTTAGCTTAACGTACGTAAGCTTAGTCAACTCGAGATCAGACAAGGGTCGGCATGTGGGGGCCAGTGAAGATTAGTGAGATGCTCTGCATGAACCTGGACGGCTTTCCAACTAAGCAAGTCAACAGACTTAACGCACGCTAAGGTGGATTATTAACGTACGCTAAGGTCCTAGCGATTACGTACGTAAAACCTGTATGACAACGTACGTACGTAAGCGAATGCCAGAAACAGATCAGTGAGCTTTGGCCAGACGTTAGCGTACGCTAAGGATTGAGTATAGCGTACGTTAAGCCTTTTACGTACGTAATAGAGTATAGGTAATGTACGTAATGATCAGAAATCTATTTACAGACCTCAACCCCCATTTCATTTCTTCCTCACTCCTTGGCCGATTTTCGTGATCTGAAGACTATCCAGCACCATATATCCCTCATATCATCATCTTAGCCCGATTTTTGAGAATCATAGACCTTGTGGATTGTTGTTCAAGCTTCCGGTGAAGAGTTTCTTCAAGTCTTTCATTGTTCTTGTCTTCATTGAGGTATGTTAACTCTACACCAAGTTGGAGATTATGTTCTTAGTTATTTTATGAGCTTCTTATGGAGATTATTGAACTCATTATATCATAGTGAACCTAGCACCATGTTTAGGAGGATTATATTAGGTGAATTAAGGTTTCTGTTATTAGTTGAGCCATGATCTTTACCAATCATAAGAATGGAGTTTTCTAAGATAAACACGCCTTGATGATGCCTTCGAAACACTCTTTTGATGAACAACTTGTTAAGGCATACCCCCTGTGTAAGATGAATTCAAGAAGGTGAATGTGGAGGATGTTCAATTATAATTCTTGCCTTTAAAAGAATTCTTTGTTAATCTTCATATGGAGGATTAGAACTAGGTAAGGATATTTGGGACAATCTTTTTGAATGTAGAACTTAATAAGAAAAACTACTCGCAGAAGAACATGAATCGTAGGGGTGAGTTAACCTAGGACTAGGTTGAATGTGATTATCTCGCTATATATATCGTTGAGACAACCGAACCGAGCATTTGAGTTGATAATTAGAATTTAAGTATGGAGTTTAATTGTATGATAAATATCCTTGGAATTGTAGACTACGGCATTGTGCCCCATTATGATCTCTTGAATTTGCATGTCATTTTCCAAACCTAGTGTTCTTCGGGAAGTAGAACCGAGAACCGGCCATTCATTAATGATAACTCGATTATAATTTAGGGCATTCGGTGCTGGTGCATTAGTTTCGAGAGGTGTGTTGAATTCCTTGTTATTTCCCTTGTACAAGGTGATCGATCGAGGAGCGGCGACCTTCAGATGCGTTGATGTTCGTTGGAGTATTTTATTCTTGCCATCTTTGAGGCAAGTATCGTAGTTTGAAATTTATTAGTATTGATAATTTTGATCATGCCTAATGTTTGTTCATGTTGTTGAACATGAGATTATTATTCGTTGAATTATCGTGATATTCGTTATCGGTTACTCGTATGTTCATTGATGGATGTAGCGATTTTGCATATATGTATGCATAGTTGTGTTTTTGTATGTTGTGTTGATCCGAAGGAATCGATCGATCTATGCTGAGGGCGCTGGATCGGATGTCCACCTCGTGTTGGTCCGACGGGATCATCTTGGATCTATGCTGAGGGCGCTGGATCGTTGGAATACCCATGTTGTGTTGATGGAATCGTGTGGATTCGCATAGTTGGATTCCGGTAGCAGAAGTCCGTATTGTGTATTTTATTATGCATTGTTGTTGCAGATTCGATTAGTGTATTATGATACTTGTACTAGCATCGTTTTGCTAACCCCTTCGGGGGTGGACATTTGTTTTGATGTTCAGGTAACCGAGTAGCGGGGAAGTAGCCACAGTACCGACATGACGACGAATGGGCTCAGTGATGTTAATTGTTGTTGCCTTGTCTTTCTGGTTTATTTTCAGTACTCGAGTACGCGTGTCTTGTTGATGTTTTGAGACGCTTGTAATAATGGACTCATTTGAACTGGTTTTGTATTTTAAACTTTAATGGTACTTTTGTATTTTTCCGCATTTCTCAAATTAGCCTTGTAAATTCTTATATAAAGGATTTATGGCGCTATAATTATTCCGAATATCTCGGGGTGTTACAGGACTGCAGGTCCTCCCATTCATCGTTCCCTGTATCTTTGTAATTGAGACAAGTACTTTGATTACGTTTGATGTACTTCATGTGAATGAATATGTGGAAAATGTGTTTTCTGTGAAAAGTGGTAATTTCAGAAAATGCGATTTCAGAAAGTGGTGATTTCTGTGGTTTGTGATATATGGTCACTGAGTTTGTGTGAGCCAAGTAAAACCAGTGAGGGTCCCCTAGGATTCGTTAGACCGCGATTTCTGTGGATCACTTGGTTGGGCTATACAACCAGAGAGGGCCTGATGATGACTCTTGGGGTATGTATCTCGCGTGAGGTACAAGGCCAGTTTTTGCTCGGGAGGTTCCTTTACGTTTGGTTGTGGTACTATATTCCGGAATATAGGTGATGATGATATGGTTTTGTTGATTTTTTCACTTGTTGTACATATTCATGAATCGTTGTACTTGCACCGACTGTTTGCTGACCCCTTCGGGGATAAATATACTTGTTGTGTATTCACGTACAGATCTTAGTGGCGAGTCGGCGCAGGAAAAGCACGAGGATGACGAGCAACACTGATATCATGTACTATTTTGAGTTTGTGGTCGTCTTGTTGTGAACAGAGTTGTGTTTTGCCTTATGCTCGCGCGAGTGCTGTTGGGTAATACGTATCGTTTGGGGTTCAGTCATTTTGGGGATGTTGTTGTAGTCCCACGAGACAGTGTATTGTTGAGTGTTGTAATGTATATGTTTAAAAGTTGAGTATCGTTAATGTATATGAGTGTCTTGGTTTTTGAATCATCAACGTGGATTTATGTCGTTCTAAGCCTGGTGGGTCCTCCAAAAAGGATCTACGGTGCTGTAATATCTCTATATATCATGGGGGTGTTACACAAAGTGACTTCTTCTCTTCTTAACGAGACGTAATCCTAGGTCTATATTTAATTGACCTACCACTTCTCAGATCTATTCCCCTCAAATCCAAAGCTGAATAGGCAAATATATCTGTGTGTTGCCTTAACAGGGCCACCATTTCATCCCGCATTCATCCTTCAAATGATTTCCTACTCGTATCACCTTCTGTATCTCTCCCTCGATGAGTGCAATTTTCGTCATATGCCCATTGGGTTGGACACCGCGGTCCTCCTCCTTCTCTTGTAATATTCTACTCTGTCCTTCATTTCTTATTTTCCTCTCACATCGTCTCTTTCTATCCTTCCTCCTCCCTGCTATCCCAATCGATTCCCAACATCCTCATACCGACTTGTCTAGTTAACCTTACAGCGGTTTGATAACATGATCGAGCCGTAATTGATTGCCAACCACTTCTCCGACCTTCACTCCTAGGGGAAACTCTATTTTCATGTGGTAGGTGGAGGTGGCTACCTGAAATTTGTTTAGGGTTGGTTTCCCCAGGATAAAGTCATATGTCGAGCTTGTATCCACGACTAGAAATCTCATTGTTATCACTTTCCTAATGAATGCCCTTCCCAAGGCAATAGGCAGAGCGACTTCTCCCATGGGTTATGCCAAATCCGAAAAAATCGTGTAGTGCCATGTTCACCTTTCTTAGTTCAGCACCTAGATTCATCTGCTTGTAGCAATCATAAAATAAAATATATGCATAACTCCCTATATCCACAAAGACCCTCTGCATGTCGTACCCCATTATCTCTGTCGTGATGAAAAGAGCGTCATCATGGGGGGTTAATATACTAGGCGACTATTATAGTGCCGTGGACACCCAACTGGGACCCACCCGGCGAATGAAAATTAATGAATTAAATAATATAACTGTAGTACCGAACCACATTATATTACCAATTACTCAGATGAGGAGTTTCAAGTACAATACACCCAAGAATATAGAATACATGTATATTTCATACAAAGATGAAATATACAACACTGAATAAAATGAAAATCCGAACGGAACTGCAGCGAAAAATACACATCAAAGAAACATGAATAAATGGAAAGACTGGGCCCCCCTACTAGTATCACTGGAACTCTTCGCCGTCAACGTTCTCTTCCCGTGCCATTGCCTTGCCATGACCTAAACACAACATCCCAATGGGGTCAGTTACACAGAACAACAATCCTCAAGAGTTGAACAAATACAATAATCACATGAATTAGTTATGAAATCAAGTTGAATGAGGGGCATCATAGTGTAACACCCCCAAACCAATCGGGAATATTACAGCGCCGTAGACCCTCTCCGCGAGGATCTACCAGGCTAAATACAAAACAATGCGTCACTTCACATGCCGACATGGCTACGTAAAGGACCGTTAGACCGATTAGGTCTTATATCACAACACACACAACATTACATACATGATACTTGCCCAGAACACATACCCACGCAGGGGCTAGAATACAATAACACTTCCATAAATCGGGGTAACAACACATCGGAGGGATAACCAACATGACTCTACCATATACTCTACAATTGGTCTTCACGTGATTAGTATCTTCGTCTCCCATCATCCTTCGTATCGATCCTGTGATTCGCTCCCCAGCTACCTGCAAGTACCTGGACGCAATACAGACATCCACCCCCCGAATACTCGGGGGTTAGCAAAACTCCACTGTTTTGCTAGTGCAAGTATAAAACCAAAAGTACAAGCCATACATAACTTGCTTCAAGAATATAAAATCTTGAATATATTTCCCGAGATAATTCACTTAATCAAAACAGTTTGATTTATAAAAGGTAGGAAAAGAACCATGTGTCTCATACAAAATATTTTACGGTCTCGGGAGTTTGAAAACATTTGGAAATAATGAATTCTCAAGTCTTTCGAAAACACTTGGGGACACGGCCCAAAATCATCTTTCCAAAATACGATTCCAATAATAAAACGCGGTTCCACAACCCAATTCACAACACACGGGGCCCAAGACCCAAATCATAAGCCACAGAGTCCACGACCCGAATCACATAACACATGTTCCTAAGGATTATTCGCGTCCCGTGCTAACAAGCCACGAACCTCAGATGCTCCCGTAGAACATACCCGAGTGAATAACCCAATAGGAAACCATACCAAATCACATGTCCTCGTGACAACAGTCACGGAACCATTCCATACCACAACCATAAGTTATCCCGGCATCGGGCTAACAAGCCACGAACCTCGGAGTCCCCGCAAGACATACCCGATGATAACCCCACAAGTTATCTCGGCATCGGGCTAGCAAGAACCTCGGAGTCCCCGCAAGACATACCCGGATTGGATAACCCTACGGTCACGCCCGACCCATACTAGCAAGTATGGATCCCGGAGATTCAACAATCCTACCCGGAGGCACATCACTTTCAGAAATCACATCACAAGGAGTAGAACATCAAGCCAAGCAACACTTAAACATCACAGCCTCCTTTCAAAGGAGTATCAACTAATATCCCACGTAATACATTCTTAACGAACAAGTACCCATAATATTACGTAATCCCCGCCAAAGGATTACGGTCTAATAGACTCATTCAAAATGATCATATCATCTTTTCAACATACAAATCCAACACACATATTCCAAGAACACATATATTCACGAAGTACATAAATTATCGTTGGAAGACAACATTTATCGGGAACATACCAATCCCTTTTTACGTTCATTAAACATTGAGTTTCGTATATAATCATTTATCAATAATTACGCCTACGAAACATGAAACGTATGGACAAGATACTTGCCTCGATATCACGAGCAACGACGAAACGGGCGCGATCGGGCAACCGTCGAACCTCCAAAACGATCAAGACTTGACGGCCCACGAATACTACGAAAATAGCATCACCACAATTCAATAACACTAATCGAAATCCGAAACGATCCTAAAAGCGACAAGGATCTAAGTATTCTCAAAGAAATCAAGAATCGTTGATCCGGGCGATAAAAGTCGATGAGCGGTTAACAAAATCAAGATTACGGTCAAGACAAACAAGAACAAATAACCGATCGGATGAGATCGGTCAAGAATCACAAATCCAAGCAAAAACCCCAAATTTAAGAAAATAGGGTTCTAACAAGAGATTACCTTGATTTGGACCAAGAAGACGATTAGATGTTGTTAAACATCTACAAATCCACTCAAAGATGAAGCTAGAAGAAAAGGATCGGTCCTACTCGCCTCTGGATCTCACTCCCGTCGGAAGAGATGAAGAAAAGTGGGAAAAATGACGACTTAATGCTGTGTCCGGTATTTATCTTTGGGCGATGTATTAGCGTGCGCTAATCATCCTTCATTAGCGTGCGCTAACGGGTCAACGCTCCGAGAAACCGCGTATAACCTGGTTAGCGTGCGCTAGCCAAAAGCCGTAGCGTGCGCTAACGGGTCACAAAACCGATCCGGTAGCCTCTGGACGAATCGCATCTACCGAGTAGCGTGCGCTAGAAAGAAGAGGGAGCGTGCGCTAAGCGGTCGATAGCGTGCGCTAGCTACTGCCTTAGCGTGCGCTAACAAAGCTCAATCCCGATCCGGTAGTTACCGGATCGCCTCAATCGCCCGGTTTAGCGTGCGCTACACATTCGGTAGCGTGCGCTAAACACCACGCAGTAGCGTGCGCTATGCTTCAAGCATTAGCGTGCGCTACACCACAAAATCTCAAAAACTCACAAAGTGATCCGAAATGCCTCCAAAAACATGTCCCAACAAGTCACAACCAAACATGGCACGAAATTCCTACGATGAGGACCATGACAATCCGATAAAACCCAGAAAACCCAACAAATCCGGAATAAAGATCTCGGGTATTACAATAGTACGCACGAATGGGATGTGCAGGTGCACAAGTATGCTGAGTGTCCGGCGTCCCGCATAAACACCTGCAAAACTTGGCCTAATTAGTATCACGGAGGCACGTTACAGTGTGCACAGTCTAATGTGTCCGGATACCCGCATATACACAATGACCTTAGTGTGCCCGACTAAAAATTCCACACATATACCACCCGATAACGCAATACAATCCCAGAAGGTCACAAAGACAAAAGCGACTATGAAGAGGAATAATGAATAGAAAACCGACAAGGGCCAAGAATGACTCACCGAGGTGAAATAATGACGCAATGAGTGACAGCTTCAAATGAAATGATTAGAACCGTCATTCCCCGTGAATTGAATGATTAGTTTGATAATATACTATGCATGAATTATACGTATGAATGAACAACAACAAAAGGAATGATTATCCTTTTAACTGAGCAATGATCAACTTGCCTCAAATACTGGTGAAGAATGTCCTTCCTCGAACAAACATCCTTAATGGAATTATCGATCGCTCGAACAACCTTGAATAACACAATTACCAACAAATATACATATCAATTATGATCATAACCAACTCAAGAAGTCGATACAACATACCCAAACTCATTGGGGCATTTTGACAAACACGTTGTAAACAATCTTCCATTGTTTACAACTATTCCCAATTATATCGAAAACCATCCTCCAAATGAGTGATTTAAACCAACAAAACATCATCAATGAAATCAATAATCCAATAGAAATACACAACTCAAGGTTACGACCACATATGTCGAAATCACCAATTCCAAATAACCTTCAAAGTGTTCTTGAATTATCCTCCAACAATCCAATGATAACTCATAAAAACTCATAATCATATGTATATCCTTTCACATATCATGATTATAACATCCAAAATATCATGCTCCAACTCAAAATCGAATCTAAGTTTGAAGAAATTACCTTGGATTTAGGATGAATAACCCAAGTTGATGTTGTTAATCCACACCAAGAACTCAAGGACGATGAAATCTCTGAGATTGAAGATGCCAAATCGCCCAAAAATTCGCCCGGAAGTCGCCCACGGAGAGAAAGATGGAGAAAGGGGATGAAATGAACTTCTTATCCCAAAAATCCGCTGAAAAGGGGGTGATCTGACTCGCATGACGCGACGCGGACTGAGTGTCTAATAGAACTCTAAACTTGGGAATAATAACACGAAATGGAATTGCAGGAACCCCAAAACAGCGGTTCCGAGCAGTGATTATGAGAGTTGGTCCAAAATAGCACGAACCGAACAAGAAATAGTAAATTCGAAATGATATGAACTCCAACATCAACATCAACTTACTAAGCATTTACAACGATTAAGATAATATTCTCGTCTCGATTTTCAACAGGGTTGAACAATGAACGATACCGATACATGACTCAAAGTTACGCCGAACGGTGAACACTAATGAATGAATATGAATCATTATTAATGAGTGAGAATTACTGAGTGACAATTACTGAATGAAAATAAATGAGTTCACAACCGGGTATTACATACTCCCCCCTTTAAAAAGAGTTTCGTACTCGAAACTATGGGTCAAATAATTCGGGATAACTCTCTCGCATACTATCCTTGGTTTCCCAGGTAGCCTCTTTGACCCATGTCTAGACCACTGAATCTTAACCAAAAGAATTGTCTTGTTCCTCAACTATTTGATTCGTCGCTCTAGGACTCGTACAGGACGCTACTCGTACGTGTGGTCATCCATTATCTCGATTTCATCGAACTAAAGTATGTGACTAGGGTCGGCAACATATTTCCACAACTGAGAGACGTGAAACACGTTATGAATTCGGCTCAAAGCCGGAGGTAAAGCCAATCGATAAGCCAGATTGCCTGCTCGATCCAAAATCTCAAATGGTCCAATGAATCTCGGACTCAACTTTCTCCTCTTCCCGAAACGGAAGATACCTCGACTCGGGGATACCTTGACCAGAACGTGGTCACCTATCTCGAACTCTAATGGTCGATGACGATTATCTGCATATGATTTTTGTTGACTCTGAGCAGTCAAAAAATGACTCTGGATCTATGCTACCTTCTCGCGGGCGGCTATTAGCATATCGGGTTCAGTGTCGATCGATTTTGATAAGTCATCCCAGCATAAGGGAGATCGACAAAGACGACCGTATAAGGCCTCGTAAGGTGCTATCTTAATCGAAGCATGCCAACTGTTATTATATGTGAACCTGATCAATGGTAGTTGGGCTTCCCAATCATTTTTCCAATCGAGAACACATGCCCTCAGCATGTCCTCTAACGTGAATAGTTCGCTCTGATTGTACGTCGAACTGAGGGTGAAAAGTTGTGCTGAAATTTAGCTGAGTTCCCATGGCACAATGAACTTATTTTCAAAAATGCGAAACGAATCGCCCATCACAATCCGAAACGATACTCTTAGGGGTACCGTGCAATCTCACGATCTCTTTAATGAATAACTGGGCATGTCTCTCAGGACCCAACGTATCCTTAATATCAAGGAAATGAGCTGACTTAGTTAAATGGTCCACAATTACCCAACGGGGTCTGAGGTCAGTAGTTGGATTCAGGCCTGTTAGCGCACGCTAAGGGCAGGTAATTAGCGCGCGTTAAGGCACAGTGGTTAGCACACGCTATGGGTGTGGTAGCGCACGCTAACTGGAGGTGCAGAAATAGTCCAGAGGCTACTAGACTGGGTTAAAACGTTGATCAGCGCATGCTATTTAGTAATATAGCGCACGCTAGGGTGCATTAGTAGCCCACGCTAGGGTGAGGATAGGGCACGCTACCTGGTAGTTCAGGGGCAATCTAGGAGCTACTGGACTGGATCTGAAGGTCTCGTTAGCGCACGCTAACATTTGTGGTTAGAGCACGCTAACAGTGTATTTTTGGTCGGGAATTTTTGTTTCGGTGCCTCGATAGCGCACGCTAATCTTAAAGATTAGCGCACGCTAAGCTGTCCAGTGTATATAAATTGGACAACAGTCGTGAAATATCATATCCACTTCATTTCTCCCCCTCTCCGCGGGGTTGAGTCAAGGGCGACTAGGGATCGCGATATTGGCCGAATTTGCTCAATCCAAAAGTGTTTTGGAGGTCTTTAGGTGAACTTAACATCACCAAATCCATTATTCTTCACCGAAACAAGGTAATTTCTTAATTTTCCTTCAAGTTGACTTTTTGGGGGTTTTGTTCTTGATTTCGTTTTTCATCCGATTTTGATAAACCGATTGTTGTTAAATGATGTTTTTAAACATATCCTATGGATTGTATATCCATATTTTGGTTTGGAATTTCGTTTTCGTGTTTCCTCGGGTCAGTTTGCGTTCTTGGCCGTTTTGGGGGAAACCCTTGAACCTTTGTCGTTTGTTCATTTAATTCAGCGGCTTTGGGTCGTACTATGGAATTCATTTTCATTGTGGTTGTTGTCGTTCGTAGTTATTGGTGCGGGTTAGCGTTCGGCGGAGTCGGCGGGTTCATAGTCGGTTCGCGCCATTCTACCTCGGTCGATTCTCCACGTTTGTGATGATTTGAGGCAAGTACTTTCCTATGCGATTTGTGTCCTACAAATAAACTTTACATGTTGGATTTATGATGGTTGGTTCACCCTCGTGAATATGATTCGTGTGAGTTGATTATAATTTGATTATTTTGGACGTTGAGGGCTTCAATGGTATCCTTGCTTGTTTAATGTTGTGGAATAGTGGATTCCGTGTTAATTGTGTTGTTGTGTTATGATTGATTGTTCATGATGGAGGTATTGTGATGAGTATGATAACGTTGTCGGGTAAGTGGCCATCTCTAGTAAGTATTCTTTATGAGCTTACATTCTTAGCATATTAGTATTACATGAGTAACGTGTGTGTGTATGCTCACTATGGGTTAGACCCGATGGGGTCTCGGTAGGGATCCACGGAGGGGTGGATCCGCGAGCTTGCTTTTAACCACTACGGGTTAGATCCGACGGGGTCTCAGTAGGGGTCCACGGAGGGGTGGGTCCGCAGTTAATTGTGGTGCATTTTTACAAATGTGCTTTGGATTATGGCGTTTCCGGAAATGAGTGATTTTTAATGGTGATTTAATGATTGCATGCATTGACTAAGTGTGTAAGAGGTAAGTTGTTCATTTGGCCTACTTGGCTAGGATGGCACTAGAGTAATTGTCGTATGTGTTTAGTCCTTTAATGGTGGGGTTTTGATGTTGGAAAACAGACCTTGTTATTGTTCTCGCGTACTGTGATTTGATGAGTTTTGGGATGGAATCCCAATGGTTTTGTAAAGGTCATTTTACGGAAAGTGATTTTGGGCCGAGACCCATTTGTCTTGAAATGGTTATTTGTCAACTAAGTACTTGAGGTCCAAAAAGGTTTCTACTTTTAAAATCCCCGAGATGAGGAATTTATTTTCAAACACTTAATTGATTGCATTATAATTAATAAAACCTCTCGGGGAGGCTTTGGTAGTTAATTGTCATACCCGATTCGTGATTTCTATTTGTTTGTTATATTTCATATGATTATGTACTTGTACTAGCAAAATAGTGGGATTTTGGTAACCCCCCAATAATCGGGGGGTGGATGTCTGTATTGCATTCAGGTTTTGGGGAGCATAACATAGGGCCGGCATGAAGGATGATGAAAGATGATCGATACTAATCACATGAGGATCTGTACGATGTCGTATTGGTTTGGTTGCACTTTATTTCCGCTGCAGTATTCCCCGTTGTATGGGAGTATGTTGTATTTTGAGCCCTGCGTGGGCACGTATTTAGATTGAGTTGTATGTAGTGATTGAAAGACCAAATCGGTCTACTGAGTCATTTTAGCCTTAAAGGCGATGTTGAGATGTTTGATTTTAGTTACCAGTCTGGTAGATCCTTGGAGAAAGGGTCTACGACATGTAATATCCCTGAGTAGATTGGGGGTGTTACATAAATGGTATCGGATCTTAGGTTGTGGAAACCTAGGCTGTCAGGTCAAGTTATGTCTGTTGAGTTATGTCTTGTCGGATTTTATCTGTCTAAGTCGTGTCTCGACGCGCCATCTGAGTTTGTTGGTCGTGATTAGTATCGTGGGGCGATCATCACCTTCGTGCGACCTGTGGATGTAAGTCTCTCTTCTTTGTATTGTGCCTCGTGTGACATGAGCTATTTGTTTAATTATTTGTTAAGTGATGGAATCTTCATGTAGACTCTTGGTCTCGTGAAGTTTGTTTATTCGACTCCCATATTTTGTTTATATGATGAGTGTTGTCGCTGCTAATAATTTTCAAATTGATTTGCTCATTTTGCAAGTATTCTTGTGAAACCTTTGTGCTTACATGTGTTCGATTTGCTCACTTCGGGTCCGACGAGGCCTCGGGGGAATCCGTGACTTCACTCCGGATTCACGAGTTTGTTTCGCTATCCAGTACGGGAGGGTCCTTAGAGGCCTCGAATGGGGTCAGTGGTTTCGCCCCGATCCTAGGCGGTTTTCGACTATGATATTTTACTGTTTGTTTTCCGGTAAAAGACATGTATTGTCTTGATTTTGAACGATTTGATGCGTGTGCTATGATGTGTTTAAGCGAATGCCGATACGGGTGAATTTTGGTCATTCTGGCCTATTGAATTTCTGAAAAACCTTAAGTACCTTAGAAAATAAATCTCAAGACGTACTTTTAAAATGGATTAGTTTCTCGCGGTACCTTCAAGGTGCCTACTAGTGCCACACTATGTTTCAAAATTATTCCACTCTGAGGACCAAAATATTTTGAGATATTCTCATTAATTTAGAAACGCATTTGCTTAGACCCGAAGGTCGAATATTTCTGAAAAGTTTTAATTTAAAGAAAGGTGTCCTCAAATTTTTTATTAAACACAAGATGGTTTTTCAAAGTCTCGATAACGATGTTTGTACTATTTTTATCGATATATGATACTCAAGATCAACTGATGTTTCCGAATTATTTTCAAAAGGTGGTTTTCATTTTTAAAACCCATCATTTCCTGTTACGGTCGAGAAATGTGCATGTGACGTTAGCATTGCGGTTAGGGTGTTGGCCCTATGAGTTGTGATTGAGTGGGTGGTGTGAGCGCTGAGTCGTTCGCCACACATTTGTTGTGTTAGCCCTCTGTGAGAGGTGTGATGTTGTTATTGAATGTTGTCGCCTCGTGGTGATTTGTGTGTTATCGCACATGTGCGAGCTGTTAGAGATTGGGTTTGTATGTGTGCGTCTGTGATTGTTCCGTGATGTGTTGGTTGCTTGTTGTATTGTTACCTTGCTTCCGTTGTTGTGAGTTTCGGGGACGACACTTCTTTTAGAAAAGGTCGAATGTAACACCCGTATTTTTTTTAACTTCTGCATTTTCTCTTTCTCAAATCTATCGAATCGCTCGTGTTCGTTGATACTTTCTGAACTTGTTCAGTGTTTTGGTTTTTTATCGTTCGAATGATCCGTGATCTTGTTTTGGATCGATCTGGTTATTGCTGTGACTTTTCCGAGTTCGGTTCAATTCTTGTGAACCTTGTTCGAAAGTAACATCTTTTAGTTTCTACCAGCTCTTTTAATGTCTTGAGTTGAAGTGTGAACTTCGGAGTCGTTGTTCGACCGTTGTCATTCGATCGTTGTTGTTCGATCATTGTTACTCGATCGTGGTTGTCTGACTGTTGTTGCCTGATCTCGTACCGCGGAGAATTATCGTTCCCCGTTAGTCAGGTGTTTCGAGTGTAGCCAGGTGGGTCACCGAGCCGTGCACTGCGAGATGGTAGCTGAGAGGTTGGAGGATCGAGTTTGCGTCTCTGCTACGAAGGGACACAGAGATGCCTGGTGTGGTTTTTGAGAATTTCGGCGTGGTCGGAGTTCTCCGTGGTTACCCTTGCAGATCCTTGTACGTTTCATTTCTATTTTTTCGATTGTGCGTGTTTTCTTGTAATATGCGCCTTTTGTCTCTTGATGGTCCAGACAATTGACTTGATTGCGTTATCAGTTAGGCGATGCTTGGCACTTGTTTATTGTGTTATGCCCTGCTTGTGGCACTGTGATGGTTGTCGTTGAGCGTGTTTCCACGCCATATGTTCTTTTGCGTTCTTGAAGCATCTCGCCGATGGGCGTAAGCTATGCGTTCTTGTGAATTTCGTTGAGATGTTCCTGGTGGGATGTTGCTCCTCCCTACTTATTTTAAGCTTCAGGACGAAACTTCTTTTAAGGAGGGTAGTATGTAATATCCGCAATTTCGTTTTGCGGTAATTTTCTTTTTTTGGCTGGAGTATGTTTTGACAACTCGCTTGTGGCCATTTCGTCATTCTGAGAATGATTAATTCTGCACTTTTTGATATCTGAGTTCGTTTCGGTGTCGTTTTGTTGAGTTTCGTGTTCTTAAGCGACCTTTCCACGCTTGAGTTTGATTCTTGCGAATCTCGTTCGAAACTGTTGTTTCGGGTTCCACATAGTTCAGTTAACGTTGTTAGATGTGTTGTGAACTTTGGTTTGGTTATTCGATCACGTATTGTGATTTTCGGGCATTTTGGGCCATTTTTTAATTTCTCGAAGTTGTGGGTATCCGCATTTATATTTGTTGTCTCGACCCTTTTCATGGTCGCGTGTGAGTTTGATTAGAGCTCAAGCTCTTAGTATGATCTTATTCTGGAGCTTTCCGTGCGTATCTTGAACTTGGTATTTCGATCGGAGGAGTCCGTTGTTGTAACCAGCTTTGAGAATACTACTGCTGTAGTTCTGGGTGCATTAGCCCACGCTAAAGGATATCCTTAGCGCAAGCTATTGAACAACAGGGTCTGAGGTGAGTAATTGGATTCAGGCCTGTTAGCGCACGCTAAGGGCAGGTGGTTAGCGCGCGCTAAGGCGTAGGGGTTAGCGCACGCTACGAGTGTGGTAATGCACGTTAACTGGAGGTGAATAAAGAGTCCAGAGGCTACTGGACTGGGTTAAAATGTTGATCAACGCACGCTATTTAGTAATATAGCGCGCGTTAGGGTGCATTAGTAGCGCACGCTAGGGTGAGGATAGCGCACGCGACTTGGTAGTTCAGGGGCAGTCCAGGAGCTATTGGACTGGGTCTGAAGGTCTCGTTAGCGCATGCTAACACTTGTGGTTAGCACACGCTAACAGTGCATTTTTGGGCGGGAATTTTTGTTTCGGTGCCTCGATAGTGCACGCTAATCTTAAAGATTAGCGCACGCTAAGCTGTCCAGTGTATATAAACTGGACAACAGTCGTGAAATATCATTTCCACTTCATTTCTCCCCCTCTCCGCGGGGTTGAGTCAAGGGCGACTATGGATCGCAATCTTGGCCGATTTTGCTCAATTCAAAAGTGCTTTGGAGGTCTTTAGGTGATCTTAACATCATCAAATCCATTATTCTTCACCGAATCAAGGTAATTTCTTGATTTTCCTTCAAGTTGACTTTTTGGGGGTCTTGTTCATGATTTCGTTTTTCATCCGATTTTGATAAACCGATTGTTGTTAAATGATGTTGTTAAACATATCATATAGATTCACTACTATGAAAACAGGATAAGACATCGGTTTTTTTAGTTGTTTCACATCGGTTATAAAACCGATGTCGTATCTACCGATGTCGTTTTTTTACATCGGTTTATAACCGATGTGAATTTACATCGGTTTCAACCGATGTGAAAAATTCTAATTCACATCGGTTTTCTAAAAAATCACATCGGTTTTCAACCAATGTGAATAACTCTTAATTCACATTGGTTTCCTATTCACATCAGTTGAAAACCGATGTTGGTCCACATCGGTTTTTAAAAACCGATGTGAAATTTCTTATTCACATCGTTTGCCTAACCGATGTTGTTTCGGTTGTTCACATCGGTTTCTAATTAAACCGATTTGAATGGTTCCCAGAATTGCCCAGTCAATTCCTGTATAAAAAAATTGGCCCAACCTACACCAATAATTTTTTCTGATCACAAACGAAAACAACCAAACATCTCAAACGAAAACCAACCAAACAACATCTCAAACAACAACCAACCAAACATAATTTTTAAGCAACAAATGTATTATCAACTATGAAGCAAAGAATTTTGTAACTATCTCAACTGTTTACAACAAGCATTATGAACTAACTACAAAATAAAAATACACATCCTTATAAAAGTCCCGAAAACTTTTAACTTCATGAACTTACCGATTCGAGAATAACAAGAACCAACCGTTTGTATGTCATAGAAAAAAATCTAAATAAATTTGGTAAGAAAATATTTCGCCCATTGCGTTCGAATTTCTTTAATGCTCTCTTCAGGAAGCGCTTGAGTATCACTAAATATCTGTCATATAATTTATGAAAATACTTTTCAGTACAAAAACATAAAAAAATATGATTAGTTTGACTTGATAAAATTACCTCCATCCAATTTTGTGCAATACCAGCCTGAACTATGGTCCGCATCCAGTTCATGACATAATATCTACACTCCCAACCACCATTTTGTTTATTACACTAAAAAAAGAAATATTAAAAATTGCAATCGGTAAAAGAATATTTGTCAAGCAAGATAAAATCACACAAAATTATACGTAAGTTTTGGGTTTGAAATTTTACTTACTTTGGGATAAATCCATTGAATGACCTGCTTGGATTTACTCGTGTGCGCACCATCCAACACTCTCAATGAGGTCACAATACTAGAAGTAAGGAAAACATAATTGTGTTATGAATAGTACAAGAAGTCACAGGATTATAAGACAGTCAACTAAATCAAGGTATGCTAAATCACTGAAATGGATAGATTCAAATAAAGTTGATAAAAGTTGATAAAAGTTGAAGGCTTCATGATCTATGCAAAAATCCATCTACAGGTGCATATGATATATTATATTTTTTTACACGTAAATATATATTATGATCTGCTGCACTGTCAGCTAAATATGGAATTTGTTCCTCAACTGCAGAAATACCATACATCACTATATAAAACTAACACGACAAAAGGTATAAACAAGTTATCTGTGCTGTTTTACTCCCATTTGTGTCTTAGAATTCGTTATGTTCCCTATTTTCTCTCTGTAGTAGCAGCACTGCCATTATTTGTAGTTTCTTTTGCCTTGTGTTTCCTCTGTCTCTCTCTTAGTTGTCATACAAATTCTCGTTTTTATATTTCTGGAAGATTACATTACGTATATTTACCTTTTCCATTCCTTCCTCTCAGAGCCCCTCTTTCTCTCTCACCAGAGTTTAAAATGAGGGTAAAAGACTTGGAAGTATTTGAAGTGTGAATTCGTCTGCCTATAGTATGAGTTCTGGGATGGGCCTTCCAACGTGCTTCCGCATTTAGGTTTATTTTTGTGTTTAATTTCAATACAGAGGTTTAATCTAAACAATTCAACATGAACCAGAAATCCAATCAGCCACTTCAATGTTGCCGGTTGAATTTTATAACCAGAAATCCACATCAAACAAACAAATCAAACCTAGTAATACTAGTAGTAAGATGGAAGTATAAACTCTGTTAAAACACTAGTATTTAATTCAACCAAACTTATCTTAACAAAAAAACTGAATAGAAATGTATAAATTATTCTATCTTTATTCATTTCACTTCTTCAGAAGCTTACCTCTGCACTACGAATTTGATATCCTGATCGGGCTTACGATGTAATGAACAAAACCACACGGCAGTCCCTTGCTTAGGTAAAATTACCAAGAGTTGCCAATGTCGCCTACATTTTGAAAAGAAACAAGCTAATTTTGATAAACAAGTTATAAAATTTCTTGTTTAACCAAAAGTGTTGCATTGTTTAAAATCTGACGCTAACTGTTAGGTCGTTGTACTTACTCGTGGTGATAAGCTCCTAGAAAAATCTGTTTTTTTGAATCCTGGATATGTCGTAGAATGTACGATGTGGCTTCAGACTTCTTATTACCCATACTTTGCATGGACTGAGGCTCAAGGAATCCATACAAATTATCATTCATCGTGTCTACGATTAATGATTTTAGGTACCTAATATCGATAAAAGAAGTTTAACTTTTGATAACTATAAATTAAATGCATTATTATAGAGTTGTATAACCGATTGACACTATAAAATCACAATTTGTTCCGACTTTAGCAAAAGTGTTTAATGTATGTAATAATCATCAACAACATTGAATCTCAATTAACACTATCATCATGATAAAGCTACGTTTCACACAAAAACGATTTAACAAAATCTCAGACATAACACTAACATAAACTCATATTATTAAAAATTAGTTATAAAATTTACTTACGTGATCCAGAGTTGCATAACTGAGATGCTAAGTCAATCATTCCCCTGAAAGATTTCTAAAACATCGGTGTGGCATATGTACAATGGCACCTCAGTATCAACTACGCCAAAGAAATCACCCAACGGCACCCATGAGGATTATTATAAAGGGATGGGGAAATTTTAAGCAATTCCAAAATTGGATCTTGTACGGATTCTGAATCATCAACCGGTCGAACTCGCTTCTTTTTTGGTTGCACAATATCCTTAAAAAATATGAAATAATATAAAAGTAAGGACATCGGATATAAAACAATAGAACTCTTTAAATGGGATGAGAAGTGTTTTCGAAACATGAACTGAAGAGTACAATTTAAGCTTAATTGTTGCTTATGTTTTGCTTCTTTCCTTTCTTATTTTTCTTTTCTTTCCACAATTTAAGTTTGTGGAAAAAGGATAAACCTATGAAAGCAATAAAGAAAAAACACTTGTGGCTTCATAATTTTTTTCATTTTTCTTTCAATAGTCAAGGGGTACGAACAATAATCAAACAAGAAAACACAGGCTGGGTCGACTATTGAACAGACATAGTGACTAGATCCACAAGAAGATGTTATGGCCAACTAATTAAGAGGATTGAGGGCCATGTATAAAATCTTGATTCTACAGCCACTCTCTCTTGATGCACATGAACATCAAGCAGTATCAAAACATGTTACCTCGACAGAAATTAATCCCAGAATACAGAACACCTTTAAATAATCCAAGCAACGAAAGAAGCTTCAGGATGAAAACAACACAAGTACCTTCATAACTTCTGTTAATTCTTATATTTATCCATGACTTGGTCAATTAAATCAGAATCACCGAACACACAGACAAAAAGAGAAAAAACATTGAGAGTTCATTGAAAGTTCAGACAGCAAGTTACTATTCACTTTGCAAACATTGAGCTGTAATAGTATCAAATGCAGGGGAGACAAGTTTCTGGAAAAAGGATAAACCTATGAAAGCAATTGAAAGAAAAAACACTTGTGGCTTCATAATTTTTTTCATTTTTCTTTCAATAGTCATGGGGTACGAACAATAATCAAACAAGAAAACACAGGCTGGGTCGACTATTGAACCGACATAGTGACTAGATCCACAAGAAGATGTTGTGGCCAACTAATTAAGAGGATTGAGGGCCATGTATAAAATCTTGATTCTACAACCACTCTCTCTTGATGCACATGAACATCAAGCAGTATCAAAACATGTTACCTCGACAGAAATTAATCCCAGAATACAGAACACCTTTAAATAATCCAAGCAACGAAAGAAGCTTCAGGATGAACACATGTACCTTCATAACTTCTCCTAATTCTTACATTTATCCATGACTTGGTCAATTCAATCAGAACCACCGAACATACAGACAAAAAAAATAAAATAAAGAAAGAAATAAAGAAAAATAAACTTCAGTCGAAACTTACATCTTAACTAAGGAAGTGAACTACCAAACTAAACCACTGGAATTTTTTTTTTTGAATAACTAAGAAAAATATCGAAACTTCATCAGGTATTAACCACCATAATCAACCAAATAACCTGCTATGAAAAACTTAACCATCACAGTACGGCCTTAACACAAACTTCACTATTGAATGAAGAAAAGTTCAAAAAAAATCCAGTCATTTTTTGTTTCACAATTAAAATACCCCTTATATCCGACTATTATTAGTTATTCTATTTCTATTTAATAAAATGTATACTTTTTCTAATAAAGACAAAAGGAAGAAATACCTGTGCTAAAACAGATTTAATTAGAGGCCTTGGCCATGCAATAAAACCACCTACGGCTTGCCCCACTAAACTTACCTCCGATGTGGGAACCGGGACTGGAGCATCAGGGTCTCGAACATCTTCAACCATCACTCTAGCTAAATCACCAGATAGAGGCACACCGTGTAAGATTGGCCCCCCTCAATAACTCTCCCAAGGGCTACCAGACGAGGAGGATGCTCATCGATATACAACTCAACTCGATCGACCTTGTCCACGTTTTTCTCCTCCCCTGAGGGGTTTGTAGCGACAATACAACTCCCCTTTGTGCTGACACGTAGAGGAGGTGTGTCATTATGTACTGGAGTATGTTGAGATTGATTCAATGATTCCAAAGCGGGGCCGAACTGCTTCATTAAGTTTTGTGTGACTTCGCGTGTAATCTTTTGTGTTAGGCGCTCCAAAAATTCTGGACTTACTGATGATGTTGCCGACCCACGAGAACGACCTCCAAAGTACTCTCGAATGCCCACACCGAATCCAACACCACGAACACGACCCGGGTGCTCTGGTCGCCCAACTGCAGCTGCTAATATATCCTTGCGACCCTCGTTAACAAAGGAACCCTGTGAGCACTGCTCCTCAAACTCATCCTACAACAAATAAAGATAGAGCATTTGAATAACTTGTAAAACAATCATATATTTAAATAAAAATTAATAAAAATAAGTCAAACAGTGAAATGGTCTTTAAGCATTTAGAGCTTTCTAGTTATTACATGTAAAACATGCCCACGATACAGAAAAAGTGAATTCTAAGTGAATTACCTGTTCATGTTTACAAGATCTCCTTCTGATTATGATTACCTGTTCATGTTTTTCTGGTACCAGCTCTTGTTTTAATCCAGAGACGGCACTATAAGCATGTAAAAACTGCAGTTCCGGTTATTCTTAATAGTTTAAAGATCGTTTGTCCCGAGTCAGATGAAGATACAAATTATGAGAAGTTGTTCCATAAAGCAGTTACCATACTTGAATCAGTGCATTTGCCGACATACCTGGCTGCTTTTACGGTTGGTATAGATTTGCATACAAATGGCCGACTTATTACAATAATATGCAGCGGAATTCAAAATTATATAATTTTCTGACTTTAAAAAATGTAATTATTTCATGCTAATTTTTAAGGAATTCCTTCAAAAAAAATTAAAGAAATTCAAAATATATTTTGTCACATATATTTTATGAATTTTTATACTCTCGAGTTAATTTAAAATATTCAGTTAATTTTCTGATTTTTTAGATCAAATTTGAAATTCAAAAATAATTTCAGATTTTTTAAATCATTTCTGAATTTAAATATTTTTTTAATATTTTTATATTTTATTAACGAAAAATCAACGCCGTTAATTTTTTTGCGGAAATTCAACGGAAGAGGATTTTATGCAGGGGTGTTTGTTTGGTGCATTTTAGCTTAAACACAAAGAGGGTTTTATTATGTACATATAGGAAAAGCTGAGAGAGGCCACTCAGAATCAAGAATTCAAGTAAGCAGAAAGCAAAAGCAGAACAAAATTAATAACTTACAATTCTCTTAGCGATCTCGCGTGCTGCATCAGATGTCATCTCACCCGATTTCTTAATTCGACCCAACTTATATTTTTGGTGGCGTGTCGGAGGAGATGGAGGATCAACAATTGTATCGGCACCAGATTGTTTGGCTTCGTCTTGCCGTTGCTTTAGTTTACTTTCCATGATCTTCTCTTCAAGCCAATCATAACCTCCACGAGACATCGTATGGGGAGCCGTGTTCAGTTTTTGGATGTCCTGTGCTTTTTTCCTTTTTACCTGTGATTATGAAGAGAAACACTAACACAAGAATAACAATACACAAGCATTACAGTAGACAATAAAACTCAGATTTACCTCCCAAGAAGGATCTAGTCTAATCTTTTTGAATTCATCCCAATCAGTCTCCGAGATATTGTATTTTTCACAAGGAGACATGTCCTTGTATGTACCATATACCCAGTCACGTGTCAATTCTGATTTAAACTGTCTCCACTTTAAGCCCACTGATTGCAATATCTTATCTTTCAATTGTTCGTTATTGCTAATATCAAAGTTGGACTAACAATAACAATGAAAATTAAAGAATTAGGCAATAATAATATGGTAAAATATCTTAAAATGTCCAAATATGCAAGTTAAGTGGATAAGGTTTTACTGAACATACCAAAACATCCTGCCAAATCATATTCTTATCCGATTCTGGTACTTCTAACCATCTAGGGTGCAAAATAGAAACATTATCTCGAGCAAGTTTTCCCAAATACGTGATTAACTTCAATTTATGAGCTCTTTTGGTTTTTCCTGTGACCTTATCGAGGTCAAGCGGTAATTTTTTTCCATCCACTCGTATTTTTGTCATATCTCTACATCGTGTCGATTGTCTAGTTTTTCTCGATATAGTCTCTGCTGGAGAAGTGGAACGAGATCTCGGTGGAGTAGACATGTGTCTGTTTAGTAATAAGTTAATAAGAAGATCATAAGCAATGAAATAAAATAAATTCATTTTTAAGCTATAGAAATGTCATCTTCAAATATAAAACAAATAGCAGGATGTGTGGAAATATATTTATTTCTAAAATATTTCCTCTACGGAAGAAAGTTCTGTACAGTATGAAAAAGCTCAAAATTAAATGATGCAACAGCAGTCCCAAATAAGCAATCACAGTTAATCAAATAGCCACAAAGCTGTCCTATATAGCCAACAAGCTCAAGCTCATCTAACTCACCCTAACAAGCTCAATCAACAAGAAGTACAAGCTAAGCACAATCCTACAAGCACAAGTAAATCAGCAATTACAAGCTCAATAAACTGAGTTGGATCAGATAACTAAGTGCCAAATAAGTTGAGCAAACAAGCTCCAAAGTGCACAACAAGCTCAGATATAAGAAGCTGAAACTATGAGCTATCCAAAATACCAAAATTCAATTAACCAGACAACTAAGAGCTAATGAACAAGAGCAGATTGGGCAAAAACAATGGTGCAGGGGACTAACAAGCCTAACGGTCCAAAAGAAGCACTAGAAAGTCTAATAAGAAAAAATCTATAAAATAAGTAAAAATATGGACTAATATCACAAGCTACCAAACTATATTATCCCAAAGTTTTAACTTAATTGACTGAGAATTAAAGAAATGATAAATCAAAACTAAAATGGATTTACAAAATATTTTGGATTTTTTGACTTTTTATGTTTATGCAAATATTTGACTAAAAATGATCCTATATGACTAATTATGTTATATTAAGCTAGTATGCAACTAATTTAAGCTAGGTTATCACTTTATGCAACAAATTAATTGATTATACTACTCTAAAAATCCAACAGTTAACTATTATGAAATTTAAAAAGCAAATTTGACTTTTAATGTAAATAGCCTACTGTTTTTATGACCTAAGTACTCTAATATGATCATAAGTGATGTGTCTAAACAATTTGAACCTACTGAATCAAACCTAAAAACAGTTACTCTCACTGTTCCACACTGTTTTACAAGTTTTGTGAAGCAAATTGATGATTATTTATCCCATAATTCCAACACTTAAGCTTACATAATGATGCAACATACTGATTTAAGCACAAATACTCGGAGGATTTCTCTACATCACGGAAGAAAGTTCTGTACATCATCCCAAAAAGTCTCAGTATTTACAGTATTGCCCATCCAAGTTTCCACCTGTTTTTATGTGAATCATCAGTGATTAAGTATTAAGTCTATGCATAAGAGACGATAAGGGGAAAAATTAATATTGCTGTCTCAGGTAGAAATATCCATCAGTCAACATGATCACATTTCGGAGGCAATGGTTGAGTCATAGTAATGCTATCTATCGTGCCTAGGAAACAATATGAATCATAGGATATACACCAGCCTGAAATAGTACACGTGGGTATAGCAATTACTTGTGGATGCCGTGATTTGAAACGTGGTATTTTTGCCTTTGGAAATTGAATATGGATCTATATCCAGTCCACTGACCTTGACATCATAGTCAGCCTTCTTATCTGCAATAATTTGAGAAAAGAAGAAAGACTCAGCAAAATCACAACACAAAAACTAACGAGCACAACTGAATAATATGCTTTCACAAAAAGATTTTGTCAAATGATACAACTTCGTCCAAAAACTTGCTTCGATTTTGAAACTAAAATACATGGTTAAGCATCAAGGCAAACAAACCAACGGACAATGGATCAGAATAAATTTGAACTTTGTACTAAGCATTTACCAAGTACAAACATGAAGCATCGATACATGACGAAACGGAAATCATATTAACCTTCAACCAAATGAAATTGTTCTCATTTTAATTTAAGAACGAGCGTTTTCCTTCTCACCTTTTTTATATGGTCATAGAATTAACTAATACTCTTAACACCAGTTACATATATAGTTCAAATGGGCTCAACGAATAAGTAATCTTCAGAAAAATAAAAATAAAAACTTCTTTCTTCAGCAAATATTCATATAACAATTTACTAAATCTACCACCGTTACATATGCAGCAAGATAATTTTAACTGACAAAAACTGAACTCCCAGCAAACCATATAACAGAGGTACATCCCAATTCTTCTGCACAATTTCTAGGAACAGTTCCTTCTCAATCACACAGTTCAGAAATTTAACCACACTTGGTCTTCTTATAGTAGCAGGTTGCTGAAAGTTAAGATACAAAGGACAATGGTCCAAACTAACATGAGAGTAGACGCTTGTTTGTGTTAAGAAGTTGTTTATTTTCCTCATAAATTATTTCATTCGTTCATTCATTCATTCATTCATTCATGACAAGGTCCAAACTAACATGAGAGATCCAACTCCATATTTGTGGATCAATTTTCAAACTGGACAAGGTAATCAAATAATTAATTAATTCACAATAAAAAAACATCCATCATTCATTCATCACTACTACAAAAAAGACATTCAACATCGCTCGTTTAACATCGGTTTTGTGAAAACCGATGTTAAAAAAGACGCGGTGGCATAATTGAAAATTTTAAAACAAATTAACATCGGTTCTGCTAAAAACCGATGTTAAATTAACAATTAACATCGGTTTTTAAAAAAACCGATGTTAAATTAATCCATTTCACATCAGTTTATAAAAACCGATGTTAACTTTTAATTTAACGTCAGTTTTTAGAAAAACCGATGTTAATTTTTAAATAAATTTCGATTTTTTAAAAAAAAATCCAAATTTTTTAAAAAATTTAACATCGGTTATACTAAAAACCGATGTTAAATTAAAAATTAACATCGGTTTTTAAAAAAACCGATGTTAAACAATATTAATTTTTTGTAATTTAACATCGGTTTTTTGTATAACCGATGTTAAATTTTTTAAAAAATCTGTATTTTTTTAAAAAATAAAAACTTTATTTTTTTTAAAAAGATCCGGAATATTAATATTAAAAATTGGATGTTTATATTTATTGTTCAAAAATAAAAAGTAAAAATCTGAAGTTTTTATTTAATGTTCGAAAATAAAAAATAAACATTAGTTCGAAAATAAAAAATAAAAATTCGATGTTTTTCTTTAAAGTTTAAAAATAGAAAATTAAAATCGAATGTTTTTATTTACAGTTATTGAAAAAAATGTGGAATATTATTTTCCATAAATAAATAAAAGTTGAATTATTATATATATTTTTAAAAACCTGCTAGTTTTTGTTTTTGTAATTTCATTACTTTTCACAAAAAAAACTATTTTATTTTTTACAAAAAAATATAAAAATAAAAAAAAACAAATTAAATATTAATTATAAATCAGATCCAGATTTTTTAATTTTTTATTTTTTATTATCGAACTTTAAAAAAAACAGCCGATTTTAATATTAATATTCTAGATTTCTTTAAAAATAAAGTTTTGATTTTTTAATATATATATATATTATATTATCTAATATTTATATAAATTTATAAATGTATATAGTATATAAATATAAAACATAGCAAAAAATATACAAGAAGTTCATCTGGCGGAGTGGTAATATCACACTTCCACAAGCAAGAGATGGTAAGTTTGAAACCCACCAACAACATAATTTAATGGTATTTGTTGTAGGTTGGTGGGGGTTGGTGCGGGCGGCTGGTGCAGGTGGTTGGGGCGAGTGTCTGGGTTGGGGCTCGGTCAGTGTTCTAAAAATCCCCGCCTAGGCTGATTAATCCTCCGATTAATCCCTAGAAGGTCCTCTACCGATCCGATTAAGGCCTAGGCGCTTCTATCGGGCGTTTGGGTGATTAATCGGTCGTCTAGGCTGGATGGGCGGGACCCTATGAAGGCAAGCTAAGATACTATGAATATTTTGGACTATTTTATACTTATATCAATATTTCAAATTTCCTAGCTACATGGGCGCCTAGGCGACTGCCTAGGCGATTATACTTTTTTGTTTTCTCATTTTGTTCTAATAGTACTGTAAATTCCTAAACTGAGATATTAGGAATATCATGGAATCCTTCATATCATCTATATCAATATTTCAAATTTAATATATAATTGATTATATATCTGTTTAAATGGTTAAATTTTAATTATTTTACATATATATAATTTCTTAAATATAAAAATGATTAAAATAATAATAAACAATAAATCCACCTAGTCCGATTAATCCCTGATTAATCTCCGAATAATCCTCTGGGCGCTAGGCGTTAGCAATCCGACGCCTAGCGCCTAGCGTTTTTTAGAACCATGGGCTGGGTTGGGCTAGCTGGGTTAGCCGCGGTCCGATAAAATTTTAAAATCACGAAATTTAACATCGGTTGTCCCAGAACCGATGTTAAATATCGCGATGTTAAAATTAACATCGGTTGTTACAACAACCGATGTTAAAATCGAAGTTTAACATTAGAAACCGATGCTAATTTTAACATCGCGACATTTAACATCGGTTCCAAAACCGATGTTAAATGTCTGTTTTGTAGTAGTGCATTCACATATTACACATATTAAACATTCATTCCCAAGATTGTAAACTGAAATCACGTTTAACATTACACATATTAAATATTAGAAAATAACAAAATAAAAATCCAAAGGTAAAAGCCTAGTTTATATAAGAACGTTCTCCCATATGCCTTCATCATGATCATGACGAGTAGCATGTACATCATCCACTTCATTTTCTTCCATCATAGAAGGCATGCGTGCGTGATCTCATAATTTTCAAGTGTTGAGCCTTCATCTTCATGAGTAACATCCATGCTTCTACCTTGAAGAACCACTGACCATCTTTCATCACATGGATCGTTGATATAAAACACCTGTTTTGCTTGACATGCCATGATGAAAGGCTCGTCCATACAAGCTACCTTGCGAAGGTCTACCAATGTAAATACCAACTCATCAATTCGGAAACCTGTGTTATTATCAACCCACTTACACTTAAAAACAGGAACTCGAAATATGACATAATCAACCTCCCAAATATCTTCAACGACTACAAAGTAAGTTACAGATGCCATAACAGGATTTTTATCTTTAGAACTAGAAAAGTGCATGGACTCGGCCTGAAGAGTGACCCCACTGTTTTGAACAGTACTCTTGTCATCCTGTGACTTTGTGTAGAAGGAGCAATTATTGATATCATATCCACTCCAAGTAATGACATCAAACTTAGGCCCGCGTGCCAACCATTTTAATGTATCGGAAGCACACTATTATCAAGACTAATTTTTTCTTTAAACCACTTTAAGAAAGTTTTGTTATGCTCGTTCAACAACCATTTTTTGTTCGTGCGAGGATAATTCATCTTTAGAAGATTTTTGTGAGCAGTCAAGTAAGGGAGGACCTCGTCAGTGTTATTTAATATATACAAATGCGCTTGAAACACTTCGTCTCGACTCTTAGTTTGGACTTTCACACTGCGAGTTCCCTTAACTTCATGTCTCCCATCATGACGAGGCTTCGGTATCCCTACAGCTTCTATCTTTGACAAGTAATCTGTACAAAACTCAATAGCTTCTTCGGCAATGTATCTCTCGACAATAGATGCTTCCGGATGATGTGGATTTTTGGTATACCCTTTTAAGATCTTCATGTACCGCTCAACAGGATACATCCACCTTAAATAAATGGGACCACATACTCTAATTTCCCTTACTAAATGAACAATTAAGTGAACCATGATGTCAAAAAATGAAGGAGGAAAATACATCTCTAATTGACATAAGATAACGGAAGCCTCTTTTTCCCACTCATCCAACTTCATAGGGTCAACCACTTTGCTGCATACGGCATTAAAGAAATAGCACAAGCGGGTTATGGCATGTCTTACCTTTTTAGGTAAGATGCCACGTATGGCCACCGTCAGGAGTTGTTGCATTAATACATGACAATCATGAGATTTCAATCCAACTAACTTAAGATCTTGCAATGACACAAGACTCTTGATATTGGAAGAATATCCCTGCGGCACTTTCATGCCCCGTAGACACTGGCAAAAACTTGTTCTCTTTTTTTTTTTGATAAAGTGTGACATCCTGGAGGCAAATAGGTACGTTTACCTGCTGATTGTGGATGTAGCTCTGGTCGTATACCCATCTCAAGCAAATCTTGTCGAGCCTTCACATTATCTTTCGTCTTGCCTTTAATGTTCAAAAGTGTACCAATTACACTATCACACACATTCTTCTCCACATGCATAACATCAATACAATGCCTAACATCTAGATGGGACCAGTATGGTAGATCAAAGAATATCGACCTCTTCTTCCAGATATTTTTCTCAATAGCCTTCTTCTTGGTCTTCCCAAATATAGTATTGATGTTTTTAACCCGATCATAAACCTGTTTACCTGTCAAGGGTGTAGGTGCAGTTCCATCCTCCTGAGATCCGTTAAAAGCTTTTTTCAATCTACAATAAGGGTGATAACGTTCAAAAAACCTTCGATGTCGAGTGTAAGTAGTCTTTTGCCCATGCTTTAGTTGTATGTAACTTGTGTTTTCTTCACATATAGGACATGCGTGATGCCCCTTAACACCATACCCACTCACATTTCCATATGCTGGAAAGTCATTAATGGTGCAAAATAACAATGCACGCAACTTGAAACTTTGCTGACGATACCCATCAAACACGTTTATCCCTTCCTCCCATAAAATTGTCAAGTCTTCAATCAAAGGACTTAGATAAACATCTATGTCATTTCCTGGTTGTCTTGGGCCTGAAATCATCATAGATAACATAACATATTTCCGTTTCATGCACAACCAATCAGGTAGATTGTAAATCACAAGCATAACCGGCCATGAACTATGCTTACAACTCATGTTACCAAATGGATTCATCCTATCTGTAGCAAGTCCGAGTCTAAGATTTCTTGCCTCATTCCCAAAATCTGGAAACAAGTTATCAATTTTCTTCCACTGTAAAGAATCAGCCGGATGGCGAAGCTGTCCATCACATTTTCTCCTATCCGCATGCCATATGAGGTTCTTCGCATCATCTGAATTAGCAAACAATCGCTTAAACCTTGGAATTATTGGAAGATATCATAACACCTTCGCAGGGGAACCTCGTTTTGTGCTATCACCACTAAAATCATCAGACTTGGATTTGTACCTCGATACCACGCATGTGGGACACTTATGAAATGTTTCAAACTCTTTTCTATATAATATGCAATCATTGGGGCATGCGTGTATTTTCTTGTACACCATTTCCATCGGACACAATATCTTCTTTGCCTCATAATTACGATTCGGTAATGTGTTATTTTCTGGAAGCATCTCCGTCAACAGTTCAAGCAATTCGGTAAAGCTTTTATCACTCCATCCATTTCTTGCCTTCAGATTAACCAGTTTTAACACTGCTGACAACCGTGTAAAGAGTTTACATTCCGGCCACAAAGGTATCTCTGAATCACTTTTCAACGTATCATACACATGTGCTCGTTGAAAAGATTCTTGTCCAACATCACGAATCATGTCTTCAACTCGATCATATGTATCCACATCAATGTCATGAGTGTCTTTCGAGTGCTCACTTGAAAAGTCCATCAATTCACCATGCCATGTCCATATTTTATAATTCTTGTTAATTCCATCACAAAGAAGATGTTCTCGAATCTTGCCAACTTCATGTCTTCTTCCATTCACACAATTGATACAAGGACAATAATACTTTTGATCAGGTTTTGGTCGATTTTTTTGTGCAAATTCTAGAAGTTGTTCAACTCCATTCTCATATTCATCACTTATTCGACTAGCTTTCATCCAAACTCGATCCATTTTTAGACTGTTAGATCAATTTGGACAAACAAAATAGTTTCAAAACCAAATGACGAGAAGATATTCAAAACGAAAGTAACATCTAACAAGAATGTAACTAGTAAGATTCCGCAAGAATGTAACTATTATGGTATTATGTTTGTTTTGACACTGGGTTGCACAACAATGATATGTTATGTATGCATTTTATAAAATGTTATACACTAGTAGAAAAAGAGTCTTTCTTGACGCGCATTTGGCGTCATAAAGGACCTTTATGATGTAATATCCGGATTAATTACCGAGTATTTCACCTGTATTTGAACCCTGTATTAGTTGGAATTGTGATATCAATAAGTGGAATATGGTATTTACCGTATTTGTATTTTCGTGCATGAGTATGGCAGCATATTACTTGTCCCATACAAATACTCAATAATACAAATTATTGAGTATGGCTGCATATTATAAGTAAAGTAATCAATTATGGAGTTGGGTGGAGGCCAAAGACATGGTCTGGGCAGCTTTTAATTATTAAGCACAGACTGACTTTGGAATCTAGCGTAGGAATTATTGAGCACGGGGCCCGAAACATTTTATAAAGGACAAGACCTCATTTCATTTGGTTTTCATCTTCCTTCACTGTTCTTAATTTCTGGAAGTCAGAGGGTTTTCCCTAACTCAAACACATTTAGACCACCCCCTTTTGTGAACTTTGAAGATTGGGTGTCACTGGTGATTGATCATTGAAGTGGAGAAACATCTTGATCTGGCAAGCAAGCAACCGGAGTTGGATTCTACTTATTGCCTCGGTGTTTTCTTCATCTTAAGGTATGTTAATACTAATTCCTACTTGGATTCTTGTTATCAAGGATATGATAGAAGTATGCTGTCAAGATATGGAGTTCCACTGATAGAATCATCCAAGCATCATCATGTTTTAGAAATTGGGATGTTTATACTTATGAATAAATCATCAGAGGTTATATCCTTCCATATAAGTTGGATTTGTTAATGTTTTCTGGATATAATGATGATATTGGAATCTAACACATCAATCTTGGATCACCCAACTTCACCTGAGAATTTCGTATGTTCAGTTTTCTACCCAATACCCTACTGTCATCAACTAGGCGAGTCAAGTCGGCTGATCGGCGAGGTTGACTTCTGACTCGGCTGATCAGCGAGGATGACTCGGCTGATCAGCTAGGTGGACTCGGCTGATCAGAGAGGTTAACTAGGCTGATCAGCTAGGTTGACTAGGCTGATCAGCGAGGTTGACTTTTGACGTCGGCTGATCAGCGAGGTGACTTTTGGGTCATAACTTCTTCATACGAACTCGGATTTGGATGAATTTTTTTTTAAAATGATCATCTCGACGGGACTCGGCTGATCAGAGAGGTTGACTTTTGACTCGGCTGATCAGCGAGGTTGACTTTTGACTCGGCTGATCAGCAATGTTGACTTTTGACTCGGCTGATCAGTGAGGTGACTTTTGACTCGACTGATTAGGTTACATTTTATGAACTTCCGACCGTGATTTGGATTATTAAATGTTAGTACGACTATAAATGAAATCTATATTACTTATTTTGTTAAGGTTCAAGCTTAGCAACGTGATTGATTGAAGGGCGACCTTGAGTGTTTCGTTTTCGTGGAAGTTTTGTTCTTGTCTTCGAATCGAGGCAAGTACCTTAATTGTTTTACGTATTGATGTTGTACATATTGTCGTGCGTGTATGTCGTTGTTGTATGTCCACCTCGTGTTGGTCCGACGATCATCGGGGGATCTATGCTAGCGTCTTACCGGATCATCGGACGGGTTTTTCCACCACGGGTTGGTCGACGGGATCATCGTGGGTTCTAGGCGGAACGCACTGGATCGTCGGAATTACCATGTGTTTGTTATGATATCATGTTGTGATTATCAGATGTGTATGTTACTTATTGAGTTCTCGTAGGAGAAGACTCGTTGGTATTTTTGTCAATCACGTATTATTATTCTACGTGAGATGTTGAATAATATGTTGTGGTACTTGTACTAGCATCGTTGTGCTAACCCCTTTGGGGGTGAACATTTTGTTTATGTTCAGGATCCAGGAGAGCGGGAAAACAACCACTGGAGCTGCATGACGATGGGGGTGCAGAGTGATGTTCTAGCCGGGTTTACTTGTCTGTTGTTTGTTAGTTATTTCAATAAGTACTCGAGTACGTAGTCGTTTTTGATAAATTTGAATTTGGTGATGTATTAATAATTTCTGTTGAACATTTGTATTTTCAGTATTTGGTCAGAACTGTTGTATCTTAATTCCGTTATTTCCATTCGTTAGTACCTTTTTATGCTTATTCAATTCTTCAGCCTTGTAAATCCTTATGTAAAGGATTTACGGCGCTGTAATATTCCCGAATATATTGGGGGTGTTACATATGACGCGCAAATGCTGGTCATAGAAGGACCAGTCATAACTCATTATGACTCGCATTTGTTCGTCATTGTACAATGACACGCACTTATGACACCCACTTTATGACGCCCTTTTCTGACAACTATATATGCGTGTCATAAAAGTTATGACCCCTTTTTCTGATTTCAGTTTTTGCGTGTCATAACTTCAAAATTTTTTATTTTTTTTCTGGCTTTTATGACCCCCACGCTAAACTGCAATTATATACCAATTGTACCCAATTCATTACAAAACCCTTGATCGATTGTACAAAATTAACGCATTTCATATATATCGCAAAACCATGCGTTACCAATTCATTACATGACTCGACTAAACTCGATCATGTCAAAATCGGATCAATATTATCTAGTTTACGATTACTACCAATTGTACCCATTTCTACCAACTGTACCTATTCCTACAAACAGCTTTTACTCCCTAAAAATAAAATTCGACACATAAGTACACCATTCTTCTCGAATGTCGTCGAAATCCGCATCGATGTAGTCGTTGCTTTCACCTCCAATCTAGTCAAATAAAACAACAAGTTAAAAGCAGTTTAAATAGGATCCGCGGACTAACTAAGCTAGACAACTAAGACCGATCATTAAAAGCAGTTTCGTAGCTTGCCGGGCATCATTAAAATAATTTGGGCTGTGATCACGGCCTTGTTCTGAGACTTCCCAAGGTAGGGTTCCAGCACTGAATTGAAGAAAGTATGATCAGGAAATACACCTGAATGGCCTTGCAAGACCCGCCCACTTGTTGCTCAATGACCATGACGGCTTGGTGTTTCCAGTTAACTGATATGAGATGCAAATCATATTACAAAGTTAATAAAATGTATAACGAAGTGCTTAATGTCATTAAGATACAACACAACAGCACAAGCAAGCATGTAGAAAGCAGAAACCTCCAGACAAGTCATAATTAGATTGCAAAAAAATGAAACTAAATTGTTTAAGATTGCATATGTGCTTATGAATAACAAACAAACCTGCAATCCCACCAGGTAAAGGGTGGTTAGATGTGCTCTTAAGACTAATAGTCTACGTATCACAACTTAAATTTCAATACACTCTTCAATATTTGTATTACCTAAAAGTTCAACCATGTCGGTGACAAAGAAATCGTCAGTACATCGATTTATCGATCAAGGATAACAATTCCTCATTTGTACCACGTACATTTGTTTCCACGTGGGCAAAGCTACCTGTTCTTGAGTCTTTTCTTCGTACCGGAACATGTCAATACGGGCCACCAGCCTGCGCCGACAATGACAACCGTTACTGAATTCATAAATTAATATTACATGTCTATTTTATTTGGTGTTCATGTACCAGGAAAGTAGCATCTCCTGCAGCAATAGTAAAAACAACAGCACATGAAACCCTTTCAATGCGTCTAAACTCGTGGAGGCGTTCTTTTGTTGGTGAAAGGTAACTCGGGCCTCCAGCAACACTGAACCACAGCAACCCTATATCAATATTTTATAAAAACCCAAAATGGCAAAATGAGCATGCAAATTATATAATACTGTAAAACTATAGTACAATCCATATAGAAAAATATAATATCTTCTTGTTTTTAAAGAAAATGATAATCCAAGATACATAAAAGTAAGTAAACAGCTAGTCGAGTTTAAGACGCGTACCAAAGTCACCTCCAGACACCCACTTCATCGCACTATACCCCACCAAATCCTTCCCATCCAGCTGTCTGATATTCCCGGGCCGACTCCCAACACTATAGAATTCCGCACTCTCATCTTCCCCGCAGTTCATACACCCATCCCCGCTTGTTGGAGAATGTAACAGTGATTTTCAGAACCCTATTGCAATACAAAATGACACTAAAATAAGTATGCAACAAAGACAACATAATGAGACAATACTTTTATCTAAATAACATAAAATTGACATGAATCTCGAGAAACCACTATTGGTGTAATTCCAATTTTGGGGAGGGTTGATAGGTGGACCGTTACTAACAAAATGAAGTTGATAAAACCAATCTAACATGTCAACCGATGAAGTAAACCTGTTACTACCTATAAAAGCTTCTTGGCTTTATATGCTTTTCATCTGGTATTAGTAAAATACAGGAAATATATATATTTTTCGTACCCGTTCGTTCGTTCAAAAAGCAAAATTATTCCCGTATCATTGGTTAACTTTTTAGTGAACCTAAATTATGAATTTTAAAGTTCATGCTACTTTGTTGATGCCCGTCGGTAGTATCTAGACCCGATTAAAACGTCAAATTTATTTGGCACATTAAGAAATTAGAATTATTAATACCTTCGTCAATCTCACAAAACCCGATGATTCCCATATATAACTGTTAATAATTATACAATATTTTGGCATATTATGAACTATATGAACACTATAACTATATGGTAAGACCAGAAAAGCTAAAAAGAATTAAAACAACAAACCAAGAAAGAATCGTTATCCCATCATTTTAGAAAGATGTGTAACCTTTGTTCGCGGAATTAGGACAATTTTGGGAACAGGAAGCCCATTTGAAGATGCGTATTATTGAGTTGCCAAAAGTTGTTGGGTGAGTAAACCAAGCTCCCTCCGCAAAAAAAGCCAACCAAAAGGATTGGGGATAATCCTTTAATCGTTGAAGACCAGCCTAAATAGCACACGCAACATAGTTTAAAGTGAAATTGTTAATGTACAGAATAAGCCTATTTTATCGAATCAAATAATTTAAGTCAAAGGCTTTTTGAGCAAACACAATCATTTCTTTAATCCCAGTTTAATATGGATTTTTAAATGAGAAACCTTTAGACACCTAAATCATCAAATAACAGTATCATAAAAAGCTTAAAAAATGATATTATTATCCGAAACAACTCGGTGCGGTATCTTAGTCTTAGGTTACTACATACGGGAATGTGATATTATTATATGCCCCATTTAATGTGCTAGAGTAATAATATTTGGCAGAAATTTCATACCTCTTTTGGGTCACCGACACTCCCACTATACCGGTATCTCTTGCTTGGTTTTCCACCGTAGAGGCTTTTACATCCATCAACACCACCATATGAGCATCTACTCCTCAAGCGATTCTGCAAAAGAAAAAAACAAATTATTCATATTAGTGCTTACAAACAATCATAGCAGTACGTATAAACGTACTATTGCCTACAAAATTTAATATTGCATCCTTACAAATTTTAACACCATTCCTCTACAAAATTAGAAACATCATCACCTCAGATTAGCAAAACTCCTGAGAACTTAGTTATAATCTCAAATAGGTTGAATCAAATTACAAAAGCCAGTCTCAATACTTTGATCTAAATCCTTTTGCTAGGTTTGATCTTCATGCGATGTACTTGGGTGTTTCACTCCCCAACGCGGCATCCGTTCCGCTCCGTCACATCAGCTACTTTGAAACTATAACTCCCTTTATACCATCGAAACTGCAAATTCAAATTTTGAACTCGTAAATTGTTATGGTTACAATTTCCGGGGTGACTAAAGGGTAGGACGAAAAATAAAACTTTAGGCAAACCCTCTCACTTATTCCCCAAACCTACGATGTTGTATTGCTTTCGTGACACACAGGATGTGTTTGACATCTTGAGAAAATGTGGTTTAACCATTATTAAGGAACAAATGTTTTACCGTAAATTGAATTCATGAAATATAACCCAATGCAAATTACGATAATTGCGAAAATAAAGTTAAACAAACAACGGCAGAGAAAGTAACATTTCGCACGAACGACTCGATTTCGCGAATACCAAAATAAAAATATTATACCTCATCCTGGTATTGCAACCCATAATCGTCTTGACTCCATTCATTTACACGCAAAACAAAAACAAAAACCATGAACGGCCACACAAGAAACCAAAACCATCTTCACCACTAAGTATATTCTTTGTGTATTTATTTTTTTGACAATATTGAAGATAAAATCACCAATTAGTGTTGATAAACTTACACAATTAATTTCTCTACTTCTCCGATTCGTCTCTTGAGTATTGTTCAAGAAATTTGTGGATTTGGATTTGGGTTATTGTTAACGGATGAAGATTCGGGAAGAAGAACTGAAGAATTGTGTGAGTTGTTGAATCTGGTTTTCGATAAGAACAACTAACCTTGGCAGATCTAGAAGACGAATTCTATGGCGGTGGATTTGGGTTTATTCATTTTTTTATTAAGGCACAGTGCCCTATTCCTCCGCCCTTAGTATATAGAGAGAATATATTAATCCCTTTATGACTGCCACTTTTTGACACATGTAAACTCGTGTCATCGCTAATGGAAATTTTACGCGTTATGACTCTGATTATCTGACTAAGCTATTTGCGAGTCATCTTCGACTGTTGGTCATAAAAAAAGGGTCAAGGAAGGGACTGTTTCTACTAGTGATATCGCCCGTACATGTTTGTATAAAGATTTAGTTGGTAAAATATAGTTTTGTCGATGTTGACTATCAATAGTCGTAATATACACTTTTAGCGACTAAACAAGTATAAAACATTTTGAAAAGTATCCGACTTATAAAACATTACAAATTTTATTTCGTCCGTTTCAGCTAATTCCGATGTTAAGGCGTCCAAAAATGACTTTGAAGTTAATTTTCAGCATAAACTAAAAGCTATCAATAGTGTAAAAATATATATTTTCAGCATATCTTTTGATAGACCATAACTTCTTCGTTTTTAAGAGTTACGACGTGCGCGAGCACTACTTTTAAAGATAAAAACATGATTTACACTTTTATAAGTTTTCCCCTTCTCGGACTAGAAACGGGTTAAAAGACAGTCGGAAAATCCTGACAGCATGTATATTAACTAAAAGCTGTCAAAAATTATATATTTCGTCTAAAACTTCTACGAGCCATAACTTACACGTTTTAACTCCGTTTTCAAAGTTCTACCTATCCACGTGAAGGTATTTATGTAGAATATCATATTTTAAAGCCTCGGCTACTCGGTTTATCTTTTAAAGTCTGGTTTTACTTCGGGATAATTTCTAACAGCAAGTACTTTTTTAGAAAAATATATTTAGTCGTCAATCTTCAAAACCTCGTAACTTAGTCGTTTTAAATCTGTCTTTATTCGTTCAAGCGACCACGTTTTCATTATAAAAACGATTTTCTATTTCTTTAATCAAATCTTATAAAATAAAAACTCATTTTTTTGTGGGAACCAAAATAGGACAGCTCCTTTATATATATTTCCAGAACATGATTTCAACACTTCTAAATAATCAAACTACCTCAAAATAACTCCAAAACTATCCTAATCCCTTCCACCAATTCTTGGACAACACAAACAACTGCTGCCCAGTAAGATGCGACTAAGAAAAAAAGAGAAGCAAAATACTACAAAAAATGTGACTAAGAATCGAGCAAAATACCACGAGTCGAGCAGTAAGATGAACAAAATTTTACCTAAATACTCGGTCGAAAATCTAGCACCACCACTGGGCCGTGGCCTGCTTGAGGAACGTCCTCGTCTTCAGAGATGAATTCGATTGCTAGAACAAAAGATGGGCATCACTGTTGTACCTATGGTTTCAAAGTACCGTTAGTGACAGGAGGAAAAACATTAAATGACAGGAATGAAACTGCAATTCGATAGGAAAAAACATGCTTATTGGCTTAACTGCAACCGGAAAATAGAAACGATGACAACAAGCAAAAAAACGAACACTACTAGAAAAAGGTCTATCCTTGACTCGCATTTTATGACGCACACAATATAATGACACGCAAAATTGTAAGTCATAAAAAAACTGTCATAAATTGTAAAATCTGAAGGCTAGACGACAGGCATTTTTGTGTGTCATCAAATTCGTGTCATATCTCAAATTTTTTAAAAAACACGGACTAAACTTTCATTTCCCACTCCAACAAAACATATATCCCGCTAAACCAAAAAAAAACCAAAAACATTTATCAATCAAACCCTAACCAAAAAATCAGTTCACGCACCCTAAATCCAACCCCCTCCCCTCTCTCTTTTGCTCCGGCGATTCCCTTCCCTCTCTCACTCTTGCCTCTATCACCACCACCATCATCCATCCCCTCCGCCCCCTCTGTATTTATGCCGACGCCACAACCATCTGTGTCGCCACCACCGTGCGCTATCATCATTCCGTTCACGAACTCCAATTCGAGGTTGTCCAAATTCAATTCCTCCGCCATTATTATTATTATTGGACGCCTACTGCTCGGTCCTGTGTACTGCATCCTCTTCCTGATTTAAGACGCTGAAAATATTATTTGCTAAGTTCTGAATATTGTTGATAGCTTCTGTCTGCTGTGGTGTTGTATTGATATTCTGACTTGAATTTCCTTTTCCTGGCAGGATTATGGATCGACTGGAGGACTGGGGCCGAATGTATCTGCTGCCGGTTACTGTGTTTGGCAGAACCTGCCCTCCCAAATTAAAAACAGGTTGGTCCGCTGCTTGGACTGTGTCGGCCCATGGGCTGTTTATCTTTGCGTTGTAGAATTCGAGTTGGACCCCTAACCTGTGTATGATTTGCATTCTGGTTAGTATTCTGATTCCTAGCATGAGTAGGAACCTGCTGTGTATAAGTAGTATTATTGCGCTGCATTTGTGGTTTTTTGCGCCTCGTTACTTGCATCCATGCACCACATTCTTTATTCTTTACCTTTTCTACTAACCAGTTCTTGTTTTGTGCAGGTGATTTTCCATATGCTGCGTTCGGTTGGGTGTCCAGACCATCTCCACGTTCCGCTTGAGCCTCCTTGTTGACGTTCTTTGAGCATTCAGCAGCTAGATGACCCACTTTTCCATAGGTATGACATAAATAGGGTAAATTTTCGTATACTACTTGATATACTTTACCCCCTATGCATATACCCAACTCCAGTGGTTTGTCAGTTTGCACTTGCACACAGAACCTTGCAAACCTTCCCCTCGTAGCATTAAAAGTGTTCCCATCAATTTTAATTGGATCTCCTATGCATGCTGCGAGAGTCTGAATAACTGATTCTCTAAACATCTCAATTGGGAGATTCAAAATTCTAACCCAAAACATCTCCTGCCCACTCTTCAAGATTTCAAAATGAGGTTTTTCTTTTTATTTATTATTCAATTATAAAACTGAAAATTGTATAATGATAGAACGGATTAGAAATTTGTTTTGTAAACGACTAGTGTCATCGTTGGTTCGTGGTTTGTGGTTTTGGATATTGTTTGGTTCGGTTTGTGTTCGGATCTGCTTATTATTAGTTGTGTAAAATATGAGAATATTTATTTTGGGTGTGTTTTGTGTCGATTCAAACTCCACCCACGAGAGGGTGTTTTTGCTTCTCTTGGCCTTGGTCTTCGACCACCACCGAGAGCCTAAAGTGGCTGCTCTCAGTTTTGTTTCGGGTTTAAACCGGTCTATTCATTTCTTTTGTATATGGGTCGCATATGAATATGCTTATTTGACTTGTTGTTACAGCTTATCCTAGGCTTATGCGTTTGGCTTATTTCATTTTATAGCTTATTTGGGGTCTACTAATAAGCTCACGAGCTTATTTTGTTTTGTGTTGGACTCGGCTGGAAATACCAGCCTAAAGAGGGTATCCGTTTGATTTGTTTCGACCCATCACCGAGAGCCACACAAGGGTGTGTTGGTTTATTTTTTGGTTCGATTGGAAATCACCCAAGGGGGTGTGTTGATTTGGTCCACATTCACAGCCGAGAGGCTGTTATTTTGTTATTAGGATTAGCTACAAAGTCCATCCAAAGGGGGTGCGTTTAGTGGCTGCAAAACAGCCCCAAATAGGGGTACTTGTGTACTGATTTTCTGCACCAAATGGGAGTGTTTGTTTGTTGGAATTTCAGCACTAAAAAGGGTGCGTTTGCTACAGATTTTCTGCACTAAAAAGGGTGTGTTTGCTGCCGATTTTCTGCACTAAAAAGGGTATGTTTGTTGCTGATTTTTCTGCGCAAAAAGGTGCGTTTGGTTTGGTTGCTGTCACACAGATAAGCGCCCCATCAAACAGGCCTAGCTAATTGTTTGTTTGTTGGTCTATTTGGTGTGAAAAAGGAACCCAACAGGGGCGTTTTTGTTATGTTAGAATTGGTGTGCAACTGGTTCATGTAAGTTCTGAAACCATGACGGCAAGGACAGGTGACCATCTCTTTTATTTTCTGTTGCTTCACTTTAACACACGTTTCTTTCTTATCCACAAAAAAAATTTAATGCAGGCTCATATTTCTATAAAATGTAAAAAAATTGACGAAAGATGTTGAACACAAATACTACGGTAACAGAGGGGTATGTGTGCCAATTGTGCAGGTGACGGTAACTGGTGCAGGCAGTGAAGCTGAAGCAGCAAAGATAGCACGCTCAGTGGCATCTTCATCACTTACCAAGGCATGATAATATGGACTTATGTATCTGATATGAACTCTTATTTGTGTTTTATTGACTTTGATATTTGACATTTGTGTTTTTAATTTTGTATTATCAGGTTTTTAATATATGAAATGCGTTATTTTGATATTTCTGTTTTTAATTTTGTATTATCAGGTTTTTAATTGTCATTTAATAGAAAATTAGGAACTGGAAAAATTAATTTTTTTAAAAAAAAAATTAGGTTATGACACGCAAAAAGAAGAGTCATAAAATGTGGGTCATAAGTGCGCGTCATAGAGGGATGACGCACAAATGCGAGTCATTAAAATTTATGACGGGTCTATCCTTGACGCGCATTTGCGCATCATAACTCCTCTTCTTGACGCGCATTGCGCGTCAAGAATAGCCCTTTTTGTAGTAGTGGAATGAGCACTTACTTCCATTGTAGTGGTGAACCCCAACCTTAGCTAGCATAGCATAATACTCAATCATGTTCTCACCGCGTAAAACATTCCGCCTTCACTCCGCGCCCTAAATTTGGCTGCTGGGAGCTTTCACCGCTTCGCTATCCCTAAATTTGGCTGCTGGGAGCTTTCACCTTTGAGGGATTGATGAAACGGGGATGATGGATGATGTAGAGCGATTGAGATTAGGGATGATGAAGGAACACTGATTATCGTTTTCTTGGACAAGTTTCGAGAAGAAAGATGAAAGGGGAAGACTGTTCGTTGAGTGTTAAAGACAATTGAAAGGAGGAAGACTGCCTGCATAGGGTTGAAAGAAAAATATAAACGTTTCACATCGATTACATATTAAAACTGATGTTAAACTACTGCTATTCACATCGGTTTCTAAAAACTGATGTTAAACTACTAATATTCACATCGGTTTCTAAAAAACTGATGTTAAACTACTGATATTCACATCGGTTTTTACAAAACCGATGTTAAACAACTGAAATTCACATCGGTTCTGCTAAGAACCGATGTTAACGTTTAAAAAAATTACAATTACACCACCGTCTTTTTTTTTACATCGTTTTTCTTAAAAACCGATGTAAATTGGGCGATGTTGAATCCTATTTTCCTAGTAGTGATTGTATATCCATATTTCGGTTTGGAATTTTGTTTTTGTGTTTCCTCGGGTCGGTTTGCGTTCTTGGCCGTTTTGGGGGAAACCCTTGAACCTTTGTCGTTTGTTCCTTTAATTCAGCGGCTTTGGGTCGTACTATGGAATCCATTTTCATTGTAGTTGTTGTCGTTCGTAGTTATTGGCACGGGTTAGCGTTCGGCGGAGTCGGTGTAACACCCCCAGAATACGACCGGGAATGTCACACGCCGTAGACCCTTATTACAAGGATCTACCAGGCTAAACTCCAAAAGACTACTCAATGATTGACCGACCGGGGTCAAAATTAAATACAAAGCAGACCGACAAGGTCATTAACCAATTCAGAACTAACGACATTCATATTACAATGACAATAATAAACTTGAACACCGAAAAGAATGACAACTCAATTTAATAAATGAAAACTACACCCATGCAAGGGTGAATACTCGAACGACAGAGAAATACCGACCAGAATGAAACAAAAGAAAAGACTCCGACTCTGGTGTAATTAGTATCATTGTCCTCCATCTCCTTCCAAGCCAATCCTGTGACTGCTCCTGAGCTGCCAAAACCTGAGCGCATAACAGGCACCCACCCCCCGAAAACTCGGGGGTTAGCAAACTGGAATTTTGCTAGTGCAAGTACATAATATACAAGATATACGAATAATAACAACACAAATCTCAACAGTCGTGAAGCCTTAACATAAACGACACATTCCCATAGTCCACACAGAATAGTATCACATACACAAAGTGAAAGATAATCACATAGTCATATTCTCTGTACGGAACATAACACCAATGAAACTTTAAACGAGCCCAAGGAGTCAGAAAAATCCCTTTTTATACAAGGAAAAGTATTTTGATAATAAAGTTTGAAAACATCATTATTGGCTTAGCCATCATGGGGTTTTGAAAAATCAAACGGGAATACTTTTAGAAAATACTTCAAAAACTCTCGGATCCTCGACCCAACATGTGGAAAACAATTTACAAGAAAACCATTACAACGTTATTCGGGGTCCTCGACCCAATGCACAGAATAATCATCACAAGATAATCAAAGGCACAACCTCTCATTCGACAATTCGTGCTCAAGACCCTTGATTAATTAACCCCTGAGATTTCACAAACATCCTTGGTTAATTAACCCTGATACCAACGTTTTAAAAACAATTTGAAACAAGCTTTCAAAAACACTAATCACAGTCTATATCGAGACCAGTATTTGAAAAGAGTTGAAAGAACTTTGAAATACGAGGATTGTTCGGTAACGGGGTCTTATCTATCACTAGAATATCCATTACCAATAAGCCTGCCAGGCGCCTCCCTTGCACACCTGTGCACCGGCGTTCACTCCACTATGTTGGCCGCCCCTTGAACATGTCACCGCGCCGGCGATCACTCCTGACAGAGCCGCCCCTTGCACGCGCATTAGGTAACACCGGTGTTCACCAAACATATGGAGCCGCACATTGCAGCGTACACCAGGCCGGAGTACACACCCCGCCCTCAGAGGTTCCCGGATACGACGTCTCTCACAACAAGTATTCACATTATTACAAACATCAAGTACACAATCAATCAATTCAACAATTATCAAATCAATACACCAATTCACACAATTTATCCGACAGTCCATAACCACACAATAAACAATAACACGTACATTATCAATCAAGATCCAACACAATAAGCCTTCGGCACAACCAACCAACGCTACACACATATCCTTATATTGCGACTCAACCGAATATATATATAGATATATAGATATATATATATACATATAACCTTACTATATTATATGAATAACTATAGTTCATCCATCAATCCAAGTTGAGTACGCCAACTAGTGTTAGCATTCACCACTCGTCGTTCACCGACATAGGCATATATATCAATATACGTATATACATACATATATTTAACATATAAATATATATAAATCTATATATATATACACATATATATATATATACACATATATATATATATATACATATATCCGTATAAATTCATACACTTCGACAACGATGATTTCACGCAGTTACAATTCGTATATCAAGGTACTTGCCTTGGTAATCTCTCGCGGATACTCCGAAAGTACGGTCGGTTGGCAAAATCCGGAACTCCAACGAAAACAACGATCGGAAGGGCTCAACACCAGATTTTTTGTAGGGAAATCATCCCTAATATCCTATCATCAAATAAACAATCAATCATACGAGGAAAAACATCACAAAACGACCAAATTCCTCTCTGCGGCATTTCCCCGGACACCTTGAAGGCGTCAAACGGAAGTTCATATAATCGATTTAATCGGAAATGGTAAAACCGTGGAAAGATGATGAAAATGATAGAATACAACTTAATCTACAATTATCCATCAGTAATTTAAGTTCATAAGGCTCAAACGGACGAAATCTACCAAGATCCCCAAATTTCCCAAAGTTTGGGTTTTAGGAAAAACTAACCTTGATTCGGTCGATTGAAGGATGTTATGGATTGATCGATCAATGATATGGACTCAGGATCTTCGTGGTTTTGTTGTTCAACAACATGCCTTATCGCTCTCAAAAGCTCTGGCCGCGGAAGGAAAAGAATGAAATGAAAAAATGTGTTGAACCAGGTCGCTTGGCCAAATATATAGGCAGACCGCCTTAGCGTGCGCTAGCGTGCCGGCGTGCGCTAGCGGCCGACCATCGTCGATCCTGAGGCTCTGGACTGATCCTCGCCTGTAGCGCGCGCTAGATGCCGGCGGCGTGCGCTACGTCTGCCGGTTAGCGCCACAGAATGACCGGCCAGAGCGCGTGCGCTACCGGCCAATTCTCTGGAGTCCAGAACCTCTGGGGCCTCACTGCCCGGCCCAGGTAGCGTGCGCTGGGTGCCGCATAGCATGTGCTACGACTGCCGGTTAGCGCGCGCAGCCTCCCGGCAGTAGCGTACGCTATGCCGGTCCCTGCCGCGCCCGTCCGGCCAGAGCCCAGCTACCGTGCCGGTTCCTCCCGCAACCGTCCGGCCAACGCCCGGCTGCCGTGCCGGTTCCTCTCGCAACCGTCCGGCCAGCGCCCGGCTGCCATGGCCTGACGACTCGATTCTTAAAAACGCACGGAACGAACACGACGAAACGCTCGCGGACAACAACATCGATCCGAAATGAAAATAATATACAACAAATCACCACATATGGCCATAAACATAAAGTCGATTGTCGAGAAAAAAAATAATACCAACGCTCGGAAACCGAGAAATTTCCGGTCTAAGAAAAAGAAAAATTCGAATAAATCAAAATAAAAATCTCGGATATTACAGTCGGAGGGTTCATAGTCGGTACGCGCCATCCTACCTCGGTCGATTCTCCGCATTTGTGATCATTTGAGGCAAGTACTTTCTTATGCGATTTGTGTCCTACAAATAAAGTTTACATGTTGGATTTATGATGGTTGGTTCACCCTCGTGAAGATGATTCGTGTGAGTTGATTATGATTTGATTATTTCGAACGTTGAGGGCTTTAATGATATCCTTGCTTGTTTAATGTTGTGGAATCGTAGATTTCGTGTTAATTGTGTTGTTGTGTTGTGATTTGTTCATGATGGAGGTATTGTGATGAGTATGATAACAGTGTCAGGTAAGTGGCCATCTCTAGTAAGTATTGTTAATGAGCTTACATTCTTAGCATATTAGTATTACATGAGTAACGTGTGTGTGTATGCTCACTATAGGTTAGACCCGACGGGGTCTCGGTAGGGGTCCATGGAGGGGTGGATCCGTGAGCTTGGTTTTAACCACTATGGGTTAGACCCGACGGGGTCTCGGTAAGGGTCCACGGAGAGGTGGATTCGCGGTTAATTCTGGTGTATTTTACAAATGTGTTTTGGATTATGGCGTTTCCGGAAACCAGTGTTTTTGAACGGTGATTTCATGATTGCATGGATTGACTAAGTGTGTAAGAGGTAAGTTGTTCATTTGGCCTACTTGGCTAGGATGGCACTAGAGTAATTGTCGTATGTGTTTAGTCCTTTAAATGGTGGGGTTTTGATGTTGGAAAACGGACCTTGTTATTGTTCTCGCGTACAGTGATTTGATGAGTTTTGGGATGGAATCCCAACGGTTTTGTAAAGGTAGTTTTACAGAAAGTGATTTTGGGCCGAGACCCATTTGTCTTGAAATGGTTATTTTTCAACTAAGGACTTGAGGTCCAACAAGGTTTCTACTTTTAAAATCCCCGAGATGAGGAATTTATTTTCAAACACTTCATTGATTTCTTTCTAATTAATAAAACCTCTCGGGAAGGCTTTGGTTGTTAATTGTCGTAACAGATTCGTTATTTCTATTTGTTTGTTACATTTCGTATGATTATGTACTTGCACTAGCAAAATAGTGGGATTTTGCTAACCCCCGAATAATCGGGGGGTGGATGTCTGTATTGCATTCAGGTTTTGGGGAGCATAACACAGGGTCGGCACGAAGGATGATGAAAGATGATCGATATAATCACATAAGGATCTGTACGATGTCGTATTGGTTTGGTTGCACTTTATTTCCGCTACAGTATTTCCCCTGTTGTGTGGGAGTATGTTGTATTTTGACCCCTGCGTGGGCACGTATTGAGATTGAGTTGTATGTAGTGATTGAAAGACCAAATCGGTCTACTGAGTCATTTTAGCCTTAAAGGAGATGTTTAGATGTTTGATTTTAGTTACCAGTCTGGTAGATCCTTGAGGAAAGGGTCTACGGCGTGTAATATCTCTGAGTGGATTGGGGGTGTTACAAGGATTACGTACGTTAAGAAGGATCGTTAACGTATGTAAGGTGCACAGCTATTACGTACGTTAAGTGGATGAGTGAACGTACGTAAAGTTCGTATCAGGCAGGATCCGATATATGATCGATAGGTGGCCCCGCGGTCGGCAGCTTTCGGCGCAGATGTGGACGAGCGAGTCAACGCTTAGGTTAGCATACATTTCGGTTAGTGTATAACGTACGCCAACTGGACATGTACTGTAGCAAGTCAACATAAGTATTACGTACGTTATGGAGAAAGGGTTACATACGTACGGATTTGAACGAATTGAGACAGTTGCCTCTGGGTCGGCATTACGTACGCTATCAAGGATAGATAACATACGTAAATTGTTGTTACGTACGTTAACTATGGCATGTTACGTACGTAACGAGCTGGAAGTTTTTATAAGTGGATGCCCGTCACTTTGTTTTTTCATAATTTCATTTCATTTCTTTCGCCCTTCAACACTCAGAGATGAATGCTATCTCTTCTAAGTCGACTTTGGGCTTAAGGGATTGGATTTGGAGCTTGAGATGAGAATCTATTGATGATTCTTGAGGTGGTTACTTGTGTATTTCATCTTCTAAGAGTTATGTCGGATAATCCTCTCATTGAATTCGGATTTTTGATGTTGTTGTTGATGATTAGTTCGTATGATGATAGTTTATGGAGTTGTTGTGATGATTCTTAGTATATACGGGAATTTTGTTAAGGAGGATGATACATGTCTTTGATTATGTTGGTTATGATTATGGAATCATAGTGTTCTTGATGTTCTTGGTAGTATTGTTGCGATTCTTGATGTTATAAGAGATTCAATGGAATTGTGATAAGAGATTTCGGATGTTAATTAAGATCCTCCCTATTGTAAGGATTGCGATTCATTTAAATCGAGGTAAGATGGATTTCTGGATTATGTTGATTTCGTATGAATCATTATATCAGGTTGATTCCAAATTAAGTATGATACAATCCTTATTGGTTTGATTGATGATGTTTTTCTTCGTATGATGATGGTTATAGTGGTGTTATTGTTATTTTTGAGGTCACGTGAATTGTATATTGGAGAATATGATAATAGACATCTTGAATTATGAATGAGAAATTGTTTAAGATGTTAGAACACATTAGATTATGTCGTCTTGTGGATTATGAATGTGGTTTCGGGATAATTCGTGTTCTTAAGGAACTCTTGAATTATGTGATAAGATGAGAATGTTTAAGAGGTGTTGGTGTTTTGGATATGAACATGGAATATTTATATCTAGAACTAAGTTATGTGTTTTGGTACAATATTCGTATAGGGATACGAATATGATTACGGGTTTGATAAGATTATTATTCACCCTTGAGTTTGGAAATTCATATGTATTGAACAAGTGTTCAATTCGGATGATGGAGTTATTTGACACCCTTGGAATATGATCATTTATAATGTTGAATTAATCGGATTGTCCGGATTGACGATGATAATCGGTAATTGGTTTTGATTATGAATTTTCAAGGAGGAAACTTGTATTCATATTTAAGATTGAATTTGGAATCGGTAATGTTTAGACCCTTGTTATTGGTTTAATTTGATTCTCGATATCATTATCGGATTATAAATCGTGTTGAGATCTTGAATTCGTTATTGATTGATTTGGGTTGTTTAGAATTGCGTTTAATCGGGATATTGTGGAACCGTTGGGTTTGTTGATCGGTTATATTGATTGTTATTTATGAATTGTAGAGTTACAGTTTGTATTGTGGATATGAGTTCGTAATTGTTTGAGTTGTGTTGTTTGGTTTTGTATATGATCGAGGTATTGTTGAGCCGTTGAGTTTGATTGGTTGGCTATGTCGGTTATTGATTATTGTCGGATTGTTGTTGATTGATTACTTCAATAGGTTGAGATAATTGATCGTTGATTGTGACCGTTGTGAGGCGGTTGAGGCTGACGAGTTCGAAGATTGCTTTTGGTCGGGGCTGAGGAGCTCGTAGACAAAGGCAATGGATTTTGGCGACAGTTTTGTCGTATCGGTATCGAGGCAAGTTTATACTTGTTCAGTTTATAATATTTAATGAATGATTTTGATTTCATTTCATTTATAATTCATATAGCAATGATATTATAAATGTAAATTGTTGGGATGATGGTTTGTATATCGTGCTCAAGTTTGGATTAAATCATAATGTATATGATTTAATTGTGTTTAAGGAAGGCGTGAGTTATCTTTGGTTAAGGATATGTAATATCAGATATCGAGGATAGTTATCGTGTCGATATTGATATCGGGATAGTGGTTTATTGAAATTAATGAATTCGTATAACTGTGTATTTGTTCAGGGATGTTGTTCGTGGAAAGAGTATTGTCTCTGGCTTTGAGGTAATTTAAGTATTGTTCAATTATGAAGATAATTATTATGTTGAGTTGTTGTATGTGTTGTATGTTGAGGTTCCATATAATGAGATTCGTATTGGTTGTTCGTTGAGGGATGTTGATCCCAAGACTATTGTTGGTATTAATGGTTGTGTTGGTTGTTTCATTGAGGGATGTTGATCCCAGAACTGTTGTCTGAAATTGTTGATCGTATGGATTATCCTTTGGGGATTGTGATCCCAGGATGGTTGTTTCGGATATTGTCGGTCATGTCGATCTTTCATTATCTGTGTGTCTTTGTTCAGTTCGGTGAGTCTTTTGATCCTTATTGGATATATTATTCTTTGAGTTTCATTGTCATGTTGCATCGTGACATATCTGGAGTCATATCTGCGTGCCGATTGGTTATTGTGTAGGATTTTTAGCTGGGCACACTATGGTCATGTGTTGATATTTCTACATTGGACCGTGCACACTAGATGTAGTTCGTGAGGCTAATTAGGTACATTGTCCCACGTATATCCTGGATTCCGTATATGGGGTGGACATATGCACGGACACATTTCCGGATCGGGCATACTATGACGTATCTTTGAGCCATATTGTTTGGTCGTTCATCCTCCATTTATGGTTGAGTATGTTCGACGGTTTCCGACTGGTTGTTCATACGCCCGAGGGGTATGTTCGACAGTCGGGGTTATTTCTTTGAGATCCATTATTGTTGATCGTTTGGAGTTTACCTTGTTGATGGTGTTCTCGGTCGTTGTTGATCCTTTGTTGATCGTTTGGAGTTTACCTTGTTGATGGTATTCTCGGTCGTTGTTGATCCTTTGTTGATCATTTGGAGTTTACCTTGTTGAGTGTATTCTCGGTTATTGTTGATCCTTTGTTGATCGTGTCGGAGTTTATCATGTTGATGGTATTCTCAGTTATCGTTGATCCTTTGTTGGTCGTATTGGAGTTATCATGTCGATGATATTCTCGGTCGATGTTTTGGTTGATCATGGTTTTTGATCGTATGAGCATTCGGACTGTACGTTGATGTTTCGGGACTTGTTATTATTTTGTGGTAGTTGATCTACAGTAATTTGTGTGTTATTGGATTCTATCCAGATTGAGATTCGACTGTGAAATCCGACGGACAGGATTTGGCACAGATGGATTATTTCCCACTTATGAGTTATGATGATGTTTTGCGGATACTTGGTATTGTTTGAATACAGTACAAATGATTGTTGTTGAGTTCATTTCGTCATTTGAGAATGCGAAATGTGGATTATGGTAAGGATTGATTTGGTATGGGTTGCTATGGGTTGGTAAGGTTATGACGGTAAGATTAAATCGGTAGTATTCTTATTTGTAATTACATTGGTATGTAATTATTTATGATGATGTGATCGTTATCATTGTTGAGTATTGTGGCTGACCCCGTCGTGGGCTTTATTTTTAGGTACTCGGAGATCGAGCTAGTAGCGGTCGTGAAGGTGTGAGCTTCCCGGATGATACTGGCTGTGACTTGTATTTGAGAATTGAGTATTCTTTTTTGGTTGTTTTATTTCCGCCGCAAATGTGTATTTCGAACTGTGTTCTTATCCGCTGCGTGTGTATATTTTAAAATGACTTTCCGGTATTTTTACCAACTCGTGTATAACTTTCAAAATGGCTTTTTGGTATTTTGCAAACTTGGGTTATTTCGTTAAACCCTTTTTCCTAAACTATTTTGTCGGTACGTGTAACACCCCCAGAATACGACCGGGAATGTCACACGTCGTAGACCCTTATCACAAGGATCTACCAGGCTAAACTCCAAAAGACTACTCAATGATTGACCGACCGGGGTCAAAATTAATTACAAAGCAGACCGACAAGGTCATTAAACAATTTAGAAACTAACTAAATTCACTTCTCAATGATAATAATAAACTTGAACACAGAAAGGAATGACAGCTTAATTTAATGAATGAAAATTACACCCGTGCAAGGGTGGATACTCGACCGAAAGAGAAGTACCAACCAAAATGAAACAAAAGAAAAAGTCTCTGACTCTTGTGTGATTAGCATCTTCGTCTTCCATCTCCTTCCAAGCCAATCCCGTGACTGCTCCCGAGCTGCCAAAACCTGAGCGCATAACAGGCATCCACCCCCCGAAATCTCGGGGGTTAGCAAACTGGAATTTTGCTAGTGCAAGTACATAACATACAAGATATACGAACAATAACAACACAAAACTCAACAGCCGCGAAGCCTTAACACAAACCATACATTCCCATAGTCAACACAGAACAGCACTCGCATACAGAAGGTGAAAGATAATCACATAGTCATATTCTCTTTACGGAACATAACACCAATGAAACTTTAAACGAGTCCAAGGAATCAGAAGATCTAGTTTAAAAAATCCCTTTTATAACAGGAAAGGTATTTTGATAAGAAAGTTTGAAAACATTATTATTGACTCGGCCGTCTTGGGATTTTGAAAATCGAATGGGAATACTTTTAGAAAATACTTCAAAAGCTCTCGAGTCCTCGCCAATTTGCAAGAAAACCATTACAATGTTATTTGGGGTCCTCGACCCAATTGATAAAACACTATCACAAGCGAATTATTACAACATCTCATGGGGTTCTCGGCCCAATCCAAATAATATCATCACGAGATCAAATCTCAACATCCCACGGGGTCCTCGACCCAATACACAGAATAATCATCACAGTACAATCAAAGGCACAACCTCTCATTCGACAAATCCTGCTCAAGACCCCTGATTAATTAACCCTCGAAGATCTCGTCAAATATCCTTGGTTAATTAACCCTGATACCAAAATTTAAACAAGTTGGAACGAACTTTCAGAAACACGAATCGCGGTCTACATTAAGACCAACATTTAAAAGCGAGTTGCAAGAACTTTGAATTACGAAAATAATTTGGTAACGGGGTCTTAGCTATGACTCAAATATCCATTACCAATAAGCCTGCCAGGCGCCTCCTTTGCACACTTGTGTACCGGCGTTCACTCCACTATATTGTCCTCCCATTGCACATGTCACCGCGCCGGCGTTCACTCCCACAGGAGCCGCCCCTTGCTCGCGCATTAAGTAACAACGGTGTTCACCAATCATATGGAGCCGCTCATTGCAGTGTACACCAGGCCGGAGTACACGCCCCGCCCTCAGAGGCACCCGGATATGACGTCTCTCATAACAAGTATTCACGTTGATACAAATACCAAGCACACAGTCAACCGTTGCAACAATTATCAAATCAGTTCATCAATTCACATAATTTATTCGCGAGTCCGTAACTACGCAAAATAAACAACAACTCGCACGTTATTCATCAAGACTTAACACATTAAGCCTTCAACATTACCAATCAATACTACATATATATATCCTTATATCGTAACTCAACCGAAAATACAAACATTACCATATTACCTCTATAAATATCATTCGTACTTTAATCTAAGTTGAGTACGTCGACTAATATTGGTATTAATCACCCAACATTTATCTCCATATGTATATTTATATATATATATATATATACATATATCTATACATATATCCACACACACATATATATATATATATATATATATATACAGATATTCGTAACATGATTCATACACTTCAGCAACAATGATTTCACGTAATTATAATTCGTATATCAAGGTACTTGCCTTGGTAATCTCTCGCGAATACTCCGAAAATACAGTCGATCGGAACAATCCGGAACTCCAACGGAAACGACGATCGGAAAGGCTCAACACTGGATTATCGTAGGAAATTCGTCCTTAATATCCTATCATTAAATAAACAATCAATCACACGAGGAAAAACATAGAAAGATGACCGAACCCTAACTGTACTCTTCATAACGTACGTTACACACCTACGTAACGTACGTTACGTCTGTACGTTAGCGCACGTAAGCTACAAAGATTAACGCACGCTAAGCATGCATTTGACAGTTCTTCTCAGTTCAGACGACTGTCTTGCCTGAGGGTATAACGTACGTAATGCATAGAGCTTAACGTACATTATATTCACACATATAATACTCATGTGAATCAGAATGATCCTATGGTGTTTATGTCTTCGAATTCCAGGTTAATCATTCCATCATAAAACTTACTCCAATCTCGAATATAAATCCTCAAAGATAGTTCGGAAAATCTGAGGTTGTTATCAACATTAAGTCTACGATCATTATGGAAACACCATACAATATGGTTTATTAATCTCAGAAAACTTCCCTTACTTGTTCATCATAACAAGATTCGAACTATAATGTTCTTAACTCGGGTAACTAAAGCATGAACATTCAAACTTCCAAAAACATGATATTCGGATAAAAATCATCTATGGAGCTTAATAATCCCGGTAGTATGTTCATAATATCCTTAAGAACACGAATTCAAGGTTGAGGTAGCATTAACATACCTTAATATGAAGGAAACGCAGAGACAAGAGGTAGCATCCAACTCCGATTGCTTGAATGCCAATACAAGATGTTTCTTAACTTAATTGATCGAGTCTATGTAATCTATAGGTGTTTAGATGGCTGGAGACCCTCTATAAATGAAGGAAAATGAAGTACAAGTGAAAGGGACGAAGTGAAATGAAATGGGGTGTTGTCCATATATATAATGTCTTGAGCTTTACTTACGTTAGCCTTAGCAATTTACGTACGTAATCGACTTAGCGCATGCTACCATTCGTTCTTAGCGTACGCTATCGTTCAGTGGTAGCTTACTGTCTCATTCTGTACTCGCTTACGTACGTTACACCCTATGCATTACGTACGTAAGCTACACACATTAGCGTACGCTAGTTACAAAACCTTAGCATACGTTAACACCCGTTGACCCTAAAACTGTCTAGGTTCATTCGCGGGAATCTTTCCGAGCCCACCACCAGCCGTCCATGTGCTAGCCAGCCTGTTCAATCATTGACCTGCTTACGTACGCTATGTCTAGCTCGTAGCGTACGCTATATCTAGCTCGTAATGTACGTTACGCTTACCAGTTAGCGTGCGTTACGACGTAGTTGCATGTGAAGGATTAAAAGTTGATATTATCATGCATGAGGATACGAAGATCATACTTCGATTATTGATAGCACAAATTCAGGTAATACAGGGTTCAAATACGGACGAAAATACCCAATAATTTATCCAGATATTACATACTCTCCCTCTAAAAAGAAGTTTCGTCCCGAAACTTAAAGTAAAGTGGTGCAACAACCAAGGAAAAATAACTACTTGCTCAACCCCAAAACATCACGAGCAATGCGCGAATGTAAGGTTCTAAAAATACAATGATTGGACCTAGCAAGTATCTGGTACTTGAATTGAGGCGATAAATTACATGTGAACATGAGAAGTTAGAGTGGAGAAATAAAAGCTCCTAGAATTAAGGAAAATCACAAACAACTCAGACGTACTGAAATCGCGTGTCGAGATCGACCAACTGTATTCAAGTTCATAACACATTGGAAATATTAACCACACGAGTGGGAACAAATAGTTTCGAACAAAATTTCGCAAGGATTACGTTCAGATGTGGATAGACCACAATAATTCACGGAGTCTAACAAATCGGTTCTGAAATTCGTTCGAATGACGGTAGGCTCAGTAGAACATGGTAGTTTAAAATTGTCAAGAGGATCACAGATGAATCACCAACAATGAAAGTCTACCAACACCGAAAATACTAAGAAGAGTACGGGTAATACGTTCCCCCATACTAAGAAGACATTTCAGCCCCGAAACTTAAAACAGCAGGAGTTGGAAACGAAAAGCAATTAAAATGAAAAATGATCAAAGTCACGATTGTTGGAAACAGCAACGACTAGAACATAGTACAAAATCTTCATTCGCCTATGCTAGGATCTTCAGCAGGAGACATAAGGTTTCGGGACATTCTTCGGCTACTTACTCTGCTCACCAACAGAGTAGCATTCTTTGCCAATTCGGAAATTATCTCACAATGTTTCTCCCGATGGCCTTCACACCCGCACCGATAACAAGTCAAGAGTGGGGAGGGACAGTTTACACGGATATGTCCCATACGGTTGTAGTTGAAGCACACTCTCTTCTTACCGGGAGTCACCGATGCTCATTCTCGACCGCGAAGACGACGCATTCGAACGACGTGGGGGTTTGAGAACCTTAGTCTCTTCACCGCCCAAAAATCTTCCAGATGTCCTCGGTCTCTTTTCTCCGCTCGTTGGCCCGGTCACTGAGGAGGTTTCATAGGATATCGTCTGATCTTGATATTCCTTCACCGTAACATGAATCGTTGTCGTACGAACCACCTCACCACTTTCGCTTCCATTATCACATCTACGTCCGCCAAGGCTCGTCATGCTAATGCAGATAGTATTGTTTATTGTTATCACATAGTCGGTTGTACGGTATACCACAATTATCAACATAAGGTTTAATTAGCATCCTTAGAATAACAGTAATATCATAAAGCACGAAATTTTCTGAAGTCAATTTTCAGTCCTTCGACTAGGACAATCATTATGCGTATGCTTTTAGTGAAAAAAAATTGAAACAAAAGCTGAGTCACGTTGTGCTCAAAACTTGTAAATATTGTCCTTTATTTTGGAAGAGAAAGTTTATACAATGACTCTAAAAATTTATTTTCGAGTAATGCCTACAAGAAAATTGAAAATTAAATTGTAACTAATTTGAAATATTTCAAAAGTGTTGAGTCCCAAATACCACAATTTTGAAAATCCTTCCTCTTCTACCAAAATGTTTATTCGAAAGAAATTTTTTTTACCAAAATACGTGACCATTTGACATGACTACATTAAATCATGAGGTTTACAATGTTAGGAAAATTTCAAAACACTACTTTAAAATGTTTGTAATTCGGCCTGGGAATATTACATGCCGGGGATTCTGCGCCGGAACCTACCAGGCTAAAAAAAACCATTTACAAAATCATTTCAAAATACACCAAAAAGCCGATGACGGTAACATTTTCCAAAACTCACAAAATCATTTGTAAAATATCAAATACCATCATAAAAATACCGTTAAAACGTGCAAGACTAAAATGCCAAAACTCGGTTTAGGGAATCGGTCTTATGAGATAACAATTCAGTTTCTAAAATACCAAGAGTCATTTCAAAATACTCACGCAGCGGATAAAATTAACACTCAAAGATTTATTCTACTGAAATGTAGAAACCGATAAATATGTTCGACTTCCGAAGTATACTACATAACCATTCTCACTCGGACCGTATACGCAGGTGATATCATAAAACAATATAATCTCTAACAAGTTCAAACCCTTCGTTCACGTTAAGCACAATATAATCAAATACGTATACAAGGGGACTTACGATTCGGAAGGCTTACCATCACAGATTGCTTGAAGATGATGTTGGAACCACGATACCAATCACAACTCTGACGCGCGCGGCTTACACAAGACATGGACTTGACCCAACGGCCTAGGTTTTACGCAAACCTAAGCTCTGATACCATAACTGTAACACCCCCAGAATACGACCGGGAATGTCACACGTCGTAGACCCTTATCACAAGGATCTACCAGGCTAAACTCCAAAAGACTACTCAATGATTGACCGACCGGGGTCAAAATTAATTACAAAGCAGACCGACAAGGTCATTAAACAATTTAGAAACTAACTAACTTCACTTCTCAATGACAATAATAAACTTGAACACAGAAAGGAATGACAACTTAATTTAATGAATGAAAATTACACCCATGCAAGGGTGGATACTCGACCGAAAGTGAAATACCAACCAAAATGAAACAAAAGAAAAAGACTCTGACTCTTATGTGATTAGCATCGTCGTATTCCAACTACTTCCAAGCCAATCCCGTGACTGCTCCCGAGCTGCCAAAACCTGAGCACATAACAGGCACCCACCCCCCGAAATCTCGGGGGTTAGCAAACTGGAATTTTGCTAGTGCAAGTACATAACATACAAGATATACGAACAATAACAACACAAAACTCAACAGCCGCGAAGCCTTAACACAAACCATACATTCCCATAGTCAACACAGAACAACACTCGCATACAGAAGGTGAAAGATAATCACATAGTCATATTCTCTTTACGGAACATAACACCAATGAAACATTAAACGAGTCCAAGGAATCAGAAGATCTAGTTTGAAAAATCCCTTTTATAACAGGAAAGGTATATTGATAAGAAAGTTTGAAAATATTATTATTGACTCGGGCCGTCTTGGGATTTTGAAAATCGAATGGGAATACTTTTCGAAAATACTTCAAAAGCTCTCGAGTCCTCGACAATTTGCAAGAAAACCATTACAACGTTATTCGGGGTCCTCGACCCAATTGATAAAACACTATCACAAGCGAATCATTACAACATCTCACGGGGTTCTCGGCCCAATCCAAATAATATCATCACGTGATCAAATCTCAACATCCCACGGGGTCTTCGACCCAATACACAGAATAATCATCACAGTACAATCAAAGGCACAACCTCTCATTCGACAAATCCTGCTCAAGGCCACTGATTAATTAACCCTCAGAGATCTCGTCAAATATCCTTGGTTAATTAACCCTGATACCAACATTTAAAACAAGTTGGAACGAACTTTCAGAAACACAAATCGCGGTCTACATCAAGACCAACATTTAAAAGCGAGTTGCAAGAACTTTGAATTACGAAAATCATTTGGTAACGGGGTCTTAGCTATCACTCAAATATCCGTTACCAATAAGCCTGCCAGGTGCCTCCCTTGCACACCTGTGTACCAGCGTTCACTCCACAATATTGGCCGCCCATTGCACATGTCACCGCGCCGGCGTTCATTCCTACAGGAGCCGCCCCTTGCTCGCGCATTAAGTAACACCGATGTTCACCAATCATATGGAGCCGCTCATTGCAGCATACACCAGGCCGGAGTACACGCCCCGCCCCCAGAGGCACCCGGATATGACGTCTCTCATGACAAGTATTCACGTTGATACAAATACCAAGCACACAGTCAACCGTTGCAACAATTATCAAATCAGTTCATCAATTCACATAATTTATTCGCCAGTCCGTAAGTACACAAAATAAACAACAACTCGCACGTTATTCATCAAGACTTAACACATTAAGCCTTCAACATTACCAATCAATACTACATATATATCCTTATATCGTAACTCAACCGAAAATACAAACATTACCATATTACCTCAATAAATATCATTCGTACTTTAATCTAAGTTGAGTATGTCGACTAATATTGGTATTAATCACCCAACATTTATCTCCATTTATATATATATATATACATATATCTATACAAATATCCACACACATATATATATAGATAGATATTCATAACATGATTCATACACTTCAGCAACAATGATTTCACGTAATTATAATTCATATATCAAGGTACTTGCCTTGGTAATCTCTCGCGAATACTCCAAAAATACAGTCGATCGGAACAATCCAGAACTCCAACGGAAACGACGATCGGAAAGGCTCAATACTGGATTATCGTAGGAAATTCGTCCTTAATATCCTATCATTAAATAAACAATCAATCACACGAGGAAAAACATAGAAAGATGACCGAACCCTAATTGTACTCTTCATAACGTACGTTACACACCTACGTAACATACGTTACGTCTGCACGTTAGCGCACGTAAGCTACAAAGATTAACGCACGCTAAGCATGCATTTGACAGTTCTTCTCAGTTCAGACGACTGTCTTGCCTGAGGGTATAACGTACGTAATGCATAGAGCTTAACATACATTATATTCACACATATAATACTCATGTGAATCAGAATGATCCAATGGTGTTGATGTCTTCGAATTCCAGGTTAATCATTCCATCATAAAACTGACTCCAATCTCGATTATAAATCCTCAAAGGTAGTTCGGAAAATCTGAGGTTGTTATCAACATTAAGTCTACGATCATTATGGAAACACTATACAATATGGTTTATTAATCTCAGAAAACTTCCCTTACTTGTTCATCATAACAAGATTCGAACTATAATGTTCTTAACTCGGGTAACTAAAGCATGAACATTCCAACTTCCAAAAACATGATGTTCGGATAAAAATCATCTATGGAGCTTAATAATCCTGGTAGTATGTTCATAATATCCTTAAGAACACGAATTCAAGGTTGAGGTAGCATTAACATACCTTAATATGAAGGAAACGCAGAGACAAGAGGTAGCATCCAACTCCGATTGCTTGAATGCCAATCCAAGATGTTTCTTAACCTAAATGATCGAGTCTATGTAATCTATAGGTGTTTAGATGGATGGAGACTCTCTAGAAGTGAAGAAAAACGAAGTACAAGTGAAAGGGACGAAGTGAAATGAAATGGGGTGTTGTCCATATATATAATGTCTTGAGCTTTACGTACGTTAGCCTTAGCTATTTACGTACGTAATCGACTTAGCGCATGCTACCATTTGTTCTTAGCGTATGCTATAGTTCAATGGTATCGTACTGTCTCATTATGTACTCGCTTACGTACGTTACACCCTATGCATTACGTACGTAATCTACACACATTAGCATACGCTAGTTACAAAACCTTAGCGTATGTTAACACCCGTTGACCCCAAAACTCTCCAGGTTCATCCGCGGGAATCTTTCCGAGCCCACCACCAGCCGTCCATGTGCTAGCCAGCCTGTTCAATCATTGACCTCCTTACGTACGCTACGTCTAGCTCGTAGCATACGCTATCTCTAGCTCGTAACATACGTTACGCTTACCTGTTAGCGTGCGTTATGACGTAGTTGCATGTGAAGGATTAAAAGTTGATATTATCATGCATGAGGATACGAATACGGAAATGATCATACTTCGATTATTGATAGCACAAATTCAGGTAATACAGGGTTCAAATACGGACGAAAATACCCAACAATTTATCCGGATATTACAGTACGTTTAAGTGGTGGCTTAGCGTACATTTTGAAACTATCGATATTTGGCATTTCGCCTTATATTTTCAAATAGTATTTGATGATGGTATTTGAGAACTATGCTTTGGTAAATATTTTGGGTATTTAAAATATTACCGTCATCTGCGTTTTGGCATTTTTAAATGTTTGTGAAAATGGTTTCTAGCCTGGTGGGTTCCGACGCGGGGCCCACGGCGCTGTAATATCGCCGGATGGTTTTGGGGGCATTACAGTTTTGGGGATGTTGTTGTACTAGTTGTAGTCCCACCGGACAGTGTATTGTTGAGTGTTGTAATGCATATGGTTAAAAGTTGAGTATCATTAATGTATATGAATGTCTTGGTTTTTGAATCGTCAACATGGATTTATGTCGGTCTAAGCCTGGTAAGTCCTCCAAGAAGGATCTACAGCGCTGTAATATCTCTGTATATCACGGGGGTGTTACAGAATATGGTATCGGAGCTTAGATTTATGGATACCCAGACTGTTGGTGTTTTGGGTCTGTCAAACTTGAGTCGGTCGTCTATTTATGATATCACTGGGTTGTTGCTACCTCGTGTGACCTGCGATGTAAGTCTCTCTGATCTCCAATTTCTTTTTTCAAATTGTTTTAGTCCTGAACATATGGACTTTGAGTCCTTCTTGTGAGCCGTATTCCATTGACTTCTGATCTTATCAGAAACCTGCGGGAGTAACTTGTTTGCACTTCTTCAAATTGTGTTCATCATTTTTCCTTCATATATATGTTCGAGGAGCTTGTGTATACAGGCGTATGGAGATGGTAAGTCTCTCGATTGTAAGTCTCTTATGTGTGTGGTGATTGTGTTGTGTTAATTCGATCAACCTTGATCGAGGGACTAGAACTTGTTGGTGGTATTAGGGTTTTTGGGATGTACAACGCGTATATGGTCCGGGTGAAAATAGTTATATAGTGTATTTTGGAAAATCGGGAATATTATCGATTCCTATATTCTATTAAGAATGAAATGTTTAAGTATCAATTTTATTCGCTACATGAACATTTCTTTTAAGGTGGTGTCTTGAACTTATCACAAATTGTGAAAATTTATGATTTAATATCGTTATATCAAATGAGTACGTATTCAGTGGAAATTTTTTTTTTCCGATTAAACATTTACTAGAAGAGGAAGGATCTTCATTTTATCTAAGTCCCAAGTAAATTTTTGAAACATTTCAGATTATAGACGTCCTCAAAAATTTTAAAAATATAAATTGTTTTGTGTATTATTTAAAGATGATTTCAAAATCGAAGTGCAAAACAAAACCTCCTCTTCAAATAAAAGTAAAGTAATTACGAGTTTTGGCGAAACGTGGCTTGCCCTCTTATTTTTCATAAAGTGCGAGCACCACAAGCATATAGTCTTGGGATCATGTGTCATGTTTGGACACATGTTTAGTTGCAATTCATATCGTTGTGCGTTTGTTGTCCCGGTGGGGAGTATCATTGTGGTGATGAATTCTGGTTCGATATAGGTGTAGCGCGCTACTGTGCAGAATTAGCACACGCGACCTTGTGGATAGCGCACGCTAACGCGAGATGCAGAAGCTACTGCATTCAACTGGGAGTTCGGCGGCGCACGCTATGCAGCTCTATAGCGCGCGCTAAGGTGTAACAGTTAGCGCACACTACGGGGAGTATAACGCACGCTAATTGGTAGTTCGGGAGCAGTCCAGAAGCTACTGGACTGGGGCTGGAGGTCTCGTTAGCACACGCTAATGATTGTAGTTAGCGCACGCTAATCTGTCCGGCATATAAACCGGACAGCAATCGCGTTTCATCATTTTCATTTCCTTGCTTCTTCTCTCCGTGGGTGTGAGTCGAGGGTGACTAGGTTTCATGATTTTGGACGATTTTGTTCCGCTCAGAACTGTTTTGGAGTATCCTAGGTGACTATAACATCATCTAATCTATTGTTCTTCATCGGATCGAGGTAATTCCTTGATTTTTTTTGAGTTGGCCATTTTGTAGATTTTGTTCTTGATCTCGTTTTCAATCCAATTTTGATGAATCGGTTGGTATTAAATGTTGTTGTTGATCATGTTCTATGGATTATATATCCATAATTCCAACTTGTTCAAGTTGGTTGACGATTCTAGGGTTCTTGAGGAACCGTGAACATTTAATGTTCGATTAAATATCCGTAAACTATTGGCGAACAAAGCAAATGATCAGAGGGTGTCCCGTATCCTAGATGTTGGCAAGTTATGATTTTGTAATATGTCCTAATCGTTGATGATCCCGATAGTTGTGACCTTGATTCTCTCTATCATCTTGCCTTACATCTCTAACTTTGGTGATTTTACGTTTCGAAGACAGAACTCCCTTTGAGGGGGAGAAGGGATAATAACTGGAATTTTTGCGCTTGTACAATTTAGAGTTTCGAACCCTTATGTCTGATTCTGTTGTCGCATTGTAGAACTTGCGAGTTAGGTGGAATTGCGATTATTGGCCTGACGTCTAAACTTATCGTGATTATGATATCCGGCGTGTACTGATTCCCCGTTGTATAGTCCCATTATCGATGAATATTGAACCATATTTCCTTGGAAAACTCATGGTTCCACCCGAACAACCCATTTCTAATTATGTGTTGTGCTTTATTTTGATTTCGGCTTGTGTCGTTAATCAAACTGCGTCACTACCGAGAAATTTTCGTGATGTTAGTAGTCATTCCACATTCGTCATAATGCTTAGAGATTGGTCATTCGACCTTATGAAGTTGCTTGTTACGTTATTACCTTGTTTTCGTTGTTTTAAATTCCGGGACAAACTTCTTTTATTTAAAGTGGATCGTATTACCTGGATTTTTGACTTCTGTATTTTTCAACTATCGATTCGCTTGTGTTCGTTGATATTTTTTTATTTCAGTTTTTATCGTTCAAATGAGTTGCGACATTGTTTTGGATTAATCCGTTTAAAGTTGTGACTTTTCCAAGTTCGGTAGGGAGTCCTATGCGAAGTGATCATCTTGTAATTCTTACAAGTTCATTTAATGTCTTGAGTTGAGGTGTGAACTTTGGAGTTGTTCGATTATTGTCATCCAGTCGTTGTTGTTCTATTGTTGATGTTCGATCTCGTATCTTGATTCTTGAGCATCTGGGCCACTTCGTAATCTCCTTAAGATTTTGGTAATTGTCCCCATATGTGATCTTCCAAACCTTTGAGGTTATCGGAATTACATACTTGTTCAGCGTTAGGCTTACATTTTGATTGTTGCACTATTCGGATTTATCAACCATAGTGATTCATGATCGTTGTACTTTGTAAACATTCTTGCCTATTGAATCGGACCGCAGCGGCTATTTAGGACATGGAGCTTGTGTACGTTGTCGGCAGCAGATAACGCATGTTATAGAGTTGTCTTGCCTTGATTGTTTCATGTCCTAAGTTTTGGAACGAGACTTATTCCAAAAAGGGGGTGGAATGTAATAATCCTATTTTCCCCACTAGTCCCTCTTCTTTGATTTATTTTAATTTCTCTCGGTTATCTAGTCTCGATGATCAATGTCCAAGAAATGGTCATCATGTGTTTGACATCAAACGCGGATATGAAGAGTTGTGATTGTATCTTTTGGACTAACTGCTATTTTGGTCATATTCGCACCATTGATAAATTCGGTCCTTATCAGGTACCTTTGTGAGTTTATCGCCAATAATTTTATTACTATTATTATTATTGTGGCGGCGAGGGATAATTGGCATTGAATGATGGCGCCGCCATAACAGAGGTTGTTAACAAACAATTGTAGCGCCGCTAGGACCACCGATTTAAAGTCGGTTTGATGTATATATAAGACCTTGAGAGGTATTTTCCCGAGCAAATGATGTGTGTATAAGACCATGAGAGGTATTTTCCCCAGCAAAACTTCAGACGTTAGCCGAAAGGAAATAGTTAAGCGATCTTATAAGTATGGATCCTACTAAATATACCCATTGCCTGGAGCATATCAGCTATCTAGAGGCCTTAGAACAATTTCATCTGGACGCAAGTCAAACTGCACAGGAGGCAGCTGCATGGGAACGCGAGCATGTTGTGCAGCTCGAAGCTCAGTTGAACTGCAGAACGACGCACTCTTCAAAAGAAGGAGGACCAGTATAATCAGGCGAGAGAGGCCCTTCAGGATCAAATACAACAAGAGAGGGCAATGATACGAGCCAGCACAGAAGAGATCCTCGGTGTCCTCCCAGTGGCCCCAATTCCGGTGGTAGGACAAGAAGTCACAAAGGTCGAAGAGGATCCCAGGAAGGATCCCGAAGGGGACCCTGAAGAAGCGGTCGAAGAAGACCCCGTCGTCGTCGACCCATGAGATATGCTTAACGGGGCATGCTATGTATCGATGTTTTCTCATAAATATATACGGTGTAATGTTTATGATTTAAGAATAAAAATTTTCATGGATTTGATTTATAACCTGAATATATTTCAACAACCCTCTCCCTGTTTCGAGTTTCGAGGATGAAACTTCTTTTTAGAGGGTAAGGGTGTAATATTCCTTTACCTTATTACTAATGTATTTTATTTTTGTTTGGATTCCGTTGGGAATTAGTTTGTGAAATTTTCATGTTGTATTGTTTGGTATCTGGAACCGTGTGTATATTAGAGTTGGAACTGGTATGTTCGCTGTTAATAACTATTGAGTCTTGTACCATTCGCACTGTGTTCATATCGTGTTGCTGGAAGAAGTGAATTAGCGCACGTCAAATCGAGAGCTAGCGCACGCTAATGCTACGTGAGTAGCGCACGTTATCGACCATGGTAGTGCATGCTAGTACGACCGATCAGTAGATGCGAGAAGTTTCTGGATTCTAGGGACGAACAGGTAGCGCGCGCTAACCCTCACGATTGAGCACGCTAACGTAGCCAGTGCAGAAGGATCTGCACCACCTTTCAAAGGCGATGGACCGATTACGTTTGATATACTTCGTGTGAATGAATATGTGGAAAATGTGTTTTCTGTGAAAAGTGGTAATTTCAGAAAATGTGATTTCAGAAAGTGGTGATTTCTGTGGTTTGTGATATATGGTCACTGAGTGTGTGTGAGCCAAGTAAAACCAGTGAGGGTCCCCTAGGATTCGTTAGACCACGATTTCTACGGATCACTTGGTTGGGCTATACAACCAGAGAAGGCCTGATGATGACTCTTGGGGTGTGTATCTCGTGTGAGGTACAGGGCCAGTATAGCTCGGGAGGTTGTTTTATGTTTGGTTGTGGTACTATATTCCGGAATACACGTGATGATGATATGGTTTTGTTGATTTATTCACTTGTTGTACATATTAATGAATCGTTGTACTTGCACCGGCTGTTTGCTGAGCCCTTCGGGGGTGAATATACTTGTTGTGTATTCAGGTACAGGTCTTAGTGGTGAGCCGGCGCAGGAAGGGCACGAGGATGACGAGCAACACTGATATCATGTACTATTTTGAGTCTGTGGTCATCCTGTTGTGAACAGAGTTGTGTTTTGCCTTGTGCTCGCGCGAGTACTGTTGGATAATACGTATCGTTTTGGGTTAAGTCGTTTTGGGGATGTTGTTGTAGTCCTACGAGACAGTGTATTGTTGAGTGTTGTAATGTATATGGTTAAAAGTTGAGTATCATTAATGTATATGAATGTCTTGGTTTTTGAATCGTCAACGTGGATTTATGTCGTTCTAAGCCTGGTGGGTCCTCCAAAAAGGATCTACGGTGCTGTAATATCTCTGTACAAAGTGACTTCTTCTCTTCTTAACAGGACATAATCCTAGGTCTACATTCAAGTGACCTACCATTTCTCAGATCTATTCCCCTCAAATCCAAAGAAGGAAAGGCAAATATATCTGTGTGTTGCCTTAACAGAGCCACCATTTCATCCCGCATTCCTCCTTCAACTGATTTCCAACTCGTATCACCTTCTGCATCTCTCCCTCTATGAGTGCAATTTTCGTCATATGCCCATTGGGTTGGACGCCGCGCTCCTCCTCCTTGTCTTGTAATATTCTACTATGTCCTTCATTTCTTATTTTCCTCTGACATCGTCTCTTTCTATCCTTTCTCCTTCATACTATCCCAGTCGATTCCCAACATCCTCATACCTACTTGTTTAGTTAACCTTACAGTGGTTTAATAATATGATCGAGCCATAATTGATCGCCAACCACTTCTCCGACCTTCACTCCTAGTAGAAACTCTATTTTCATGTGGTAGGTGGAGGTGGCTACCTGAAATTTGTTTAGGGTTGGTTGCCCCAGGATAAAGTCATATGTCGAGCTTGTATCCACGACTAGAAATCTCATTGTTATCACTTTCCTAATGAATGCCCTTCCCAAGGCAATAGGCAGAGCGACTTCTCCATGGGTTATGCCAAATCCGCAAAAATCGTGTAGTGCCATGTTTACCTTACTTAGCTCAGCACCTAGATTCATCTGCTTGTAGCAATCATAAAATAAAATATATGCATAACTCCCTATATCCACAAAGACCCTCTGCACCCCATTATCTCCATTGTGATGACAAGAGTGTCATCATGGGGGGTTTATAAGTAACACCCCAAATTAGGCGGCTATTACAGTGCCGTGGACACCCAACTCGGACCCACCCGGCGAATTAAAATTAATGAATTAAATAATATAACTGTAGTACCGAACCAGATTATATTACCAATTACTCCGATGAGGAGTTTCAAGTACAATATACCCAGGAATACAAAATACATGTATATTTCATATGAAGATGAAATATACAACACTGAATAAAATGAAAATCCGAACGGAACTGCACCGAAAAATACACATCAAAGAAACATGAATAAATGGAAAGACTGGGGGCCCCTACTAGTATCACTGGAACTCCTCGCCGTCAAAGTTCTCTTCCCGTGCCTTTGCCTTGCCATGACCTAAAAACAACATCCCCAATGGGTTCAATTACAAAAAACAACAATCCTCAAGAGTTGAACAAATACAATAATCACATGAATTAGTTATGAAATCAAGTTGAATGAGGGGCATCATAGTACGCCCGAATGGGATGTGCAAGTGCACAAGTATGCTGAATGCCCGGCGTCCCGCATAAACACCCGCAAAACTTGGCCTAATTAGTATCACGGAGGCACGTTACCGTGTGCACTGTCTAATATGTCCGGATACCCGCATATACACAATGACCTTAGTGTGCCCGACTAAAAATTCCACACATATACCACCCGGTAACGGAATACAATCCCGTAAGGTCACAAAGACAAAAGCAACCATGAAGAGGAATAATGAATAGAAAACCGACAAGGGCCAAGAATGACTCACTGAGGTGATATAATGATGCAATGAGTGATAGCTTCAAATGAAATGATTGGAACCGTCGTTCCCCATGAATTGAATGATTAGTTTGATAATTACAAGTCCCAACATGATTAATATACTATGCATGAATTATATGTATGAATGAACAAGAACGAAAAGAATGATTATCCTTTTAACTGAGCAATGATCAACTTGCCTCAAATACCGGTGAAGAATGTCCTTCCTCGAACAAACATCCTTAATGGAATTATCGATCGCTCGAACAACCTTGAATAACACAATTACCAACAAATATACGTATCAATTATGATCATAACCAACTCAAGAAGTCGATACAACACACTTAAACTCATTGGGGCATTTTGACAAACACATTGTAAATAATCTTCCATTGTTTACAACTAATCCCAATTATATCGAAAACCAACCTCCAAATGAGTGATTCAAACCAACAAAACATCATCAATGAAATCAATAATCCAATAGGAATACACAACTCAAGGTTACGACCACATCAAATCGAAATTCCCAATTCCAAATCAACCTTCAAAGTGTTCTTGAATAATCCTCCAAAAATCCAATGATAACTCATAAAAACTCATAATCATACGTATATCCTTTCACATATCATGATTATAACATCCAAAATATCATGCTCCAACTCAAAATCGAATCTAGGGTTGAAGAAATTACTTTGGATTTAGGATGAAGAACCCAAGTAGATGTTGTTAATCCACACCAAGAACTCAGGGGGATGAAATCTCTGAGATTGAGGATGCCAAATCGCCCAAAAATTCACCCGGAAGTCACCCACTGAGATAAAGAAGGAGAAAGGGGATGAAATGAACTTCTTCCCCCAAAAATCCACTGAAAATGGGGTGATCTGACTCGCGTGGCGCGGCGTGGACTGAGTGTGCCGCGGCCCGCGGCTGAAAATTGCAAGCAGACTCCCAGCTAGTGCTGCGGCACGGCCAGCAGAGGGCCGCGGCATGCGGTACAGGCGCTGCCAAGTCCAAATATGCAAAGTGTGTGCCGCGGCGCGCAACCCCTTGTGCCGCGACGCACACTGTTCTGGACCCAAAAGTGACGAAAAATGACCCGGGATGAGAATAAACGTAACAGAACTCCAAACTTGGGAAAAATAACACGAAATGGAATTACAAGAACCCCAAAACAGTGGTACCGAGCAGTGATTACGAGAGTTGGTCCAAAATAGCACGAACCAAATAAGAAAGAGTAAATTAGAAATGATATGAACTCCAACATCAACATCAACTTACTAAGCAATTACAACGATTAAGATAATATTCTCGTCTCGATTCTCAAACAGGGCTGAACAATGAACGATACCGATACACGACTCAAAGTTACGCCGAACGGTGAACACGAATGAATGAATATGAATCATTATTAATGAGTGAGAATTACTGAGTGAATTACTGAATGAAAATAAATGAGTTCACAGACGGGTATTACATACCCCCCCTTAAAAAGAGTTTCGTCCTCGAAAGTAAGGGTCAAATAATTCGGGATAACTCTCCCGCATACTATCCTCGGTTTCCCAAGTAGTATCTTTGACTCCGTGTCTAGACCACTGAATATTAACCAAAGGAATCGTCTTGTTCCTCAACTATTTGATTCGTCGCTCTAGGACTCGTACAGGACGCTCCTCGTACGTGTGGTCATCCATTATCTCGATTTCACCTAACTGAAGTATGTGACTAGGGTCGGCAGCATATTTCCGCAACTGAGAGATGTGAAAGACGTTATGAATTTGGCTCAAAGCCGGAGGTAAAGCCAATCAATAAGCCAGATTGCCTACTCGATCCAAAATCACAAATGGTCCAATGAATCTCGGACTCGACTTTCTCTTCTTCCCGAAACGGAAGATACCTCGACTCGGGGATACCTTGACCAGAACGTGGTCACCTGCCTCGAACTCTAATGGTCGACGATGATTATCTACATATGATTTTTGTCGACTCTGAGCGGTCAACAAACGACTCCGGATCAATGCTACCTTTGTTGGGATTCGGTGCCTAAATCGAAGGCCCAGTGGAAGCGGTAAAATGAAAATTAATTCGATCCGAATCCCTACGAGGATCAATCGAGCTACGCATATACCAATATATAAACGAAAACACAAAAGATATAGAAACTCGCCCTTGTAGTCCGTTGATTAAATGGATTCCTTCTCTCGAGCTTTAGTTGTATATCCCTACGATCCAATGTGCTCCAAGCCATTGGATGATCCAACGTCGAAAATACAATGCTTCTACTTGCCACGCGCCGAGGAAACGACCGGAACAACGATCACCCGATTAACCTCTAAGGTTACGTCTAGAATCAAGTGATGGAAGCTTGTATATCAAGATTATAACACTCCAAGTATATAATCTATGATCTCTCAATTTTCTCACAATTTTTCCTCCAAGAAAATTATGAAAAAGAAATGGAGATGATGAAGAACACTTTTGAGAAAATTCTTTTCTCTCTCTCTCTTACAACTCACGTATGAAAAATGGGTTGTATTTAGTGTGTGTCTTCACATTTCCATTTATTCAACTCACCACATGTACAACTCATTTACATGAGAATCTAACCCCACCACCACAATGATCAACCTTTAAAGAAAGGAACAAGACACAAAATGGAAAGTGGGTGGAAATGTGGGTGGCGGCCCATGTATAAATCGGACAAGTTTGGTTCGTTAGGACTCCCGTGAGTCCAAACAGATAAACTCCGATTCCGTTCTGATATATTCATATCATTTAATTAATCCAATTAATTAAACATATCAAATACAAAATAACATAATTAATTTCTCCAAGAAATAATTATATTCATGAATTAAATTAATCACCCAGTAATTTATTTAATTCATTAGGCCGAAAATCAATTTATCCAATAAATCAATTTAGACATCCAATGTCCCAATAAATTAGATATCTAATATCTAATATTCATAATGAGTGAATTAGCTCGAATCATTCCGTCGTCAATCCTATTTCGCGACTCGGTTGGTCCGTCTCAGTCAGCAATGGGAGGAACCAAAGAGTAGTAGCACCACCTAGCCAGCCTGGTGGCCTACAATGTACCCCAACTGAGAACGAATGATTGGGATCATTCAAGAACCATTCTGTCGTGAATACCAGTATACGTGTAAACCCTTCTTTCAAATGTCTCGATCAAGATATAGGGTCACGGTCAGTCAAACCCTATCTGTACTTGATGCTATGCACGCGTTAATGCAAATCGAGATCATCGAGATCTCGTGTATCCAATACAACTAGCTCCAATGCTTTGGCCAAAGAATTATGATCTCATCTGCCAATAACCGCATAGGACATATAACCCGCTCAGTAACGGGAGAAAGAATTCTATCTTGGTATTCAGTAGGACCTACTACTTGCCCGTCAAGATGCATGTCGAGATTGACCCCCACCTCCCGATTTATAGGGTCGGACTACTCTAATGAAAATCTTGACGTCACAAGCACATCCTTACTAAATCCTCAAGTCTAAGGTTCACGAATACCTATCACAACCTTTCGATTCCGTCATTGACTGTCCCGGAGTGAAATCCGTGTTATGAATCGAGGGTGAGTCGGTTCGAGTATACTAATCTAATTAGCATACCTATAACGTGTGCTCCCACTAACCATTAATGTTCGACAGGCACTCTCCATGTCAAATAACACATCACACAAGTCTTTTAATAAACTTAACGCCCAGTCAAGTTTCATCGACTTGCGAATGATTAAGTATTTGAGCTATGAACCTTTCCAGTGCCGACCCCCTTATCCAATAAGGAGTGGAACATTTTTCTCTCAAATACACGGACTAGTTTCTATATATATATTTACGAGTTAGGAATGCCAGTAACTTCCAGTAAATAAAGAAAGATCCATTGCCTTATATCAATAATTTACATAATTACAAGTACAATGCCCTCACTCAACATCCTCTGAGTGGCATTCGAGGGCATACTCCTAACAATCTCCCACTTGCACTCAATGCCACACACTATGGTATCTAATACCCATGTTCTCCAGATGACGCTCCAAGCTAGTCTGAGAAAGTGGCTTGGTCAGTAGATCAGCGATGTCGTCGGCTGAGTCTACTCTATGCAGCACAATGTATCCCTTGCGAATAAATTCACTTACGAGATGATACTTCCTCTCAATATGCTTGGTACTGTTGTGAAACCTTGGATCCTTGGCCTGTGCTACAGCTCCGTCGTTGTCGCAGTACAGTGGAACAGGAAGCTCAGCACATGGTATCACTTGAAGTTCTCCCAGAAACTTCTTAATCTAGAACCCTTCCTTGGAAGCCTTCGAGGCTGCTTGATACTCAGCCTGACAGGTGGAATCAGCAGTCGCGCTTTGCTTGGCACTACGCTAAGATACTGCTCCTCCATTAAGAGTAAATATGTAGCCAGAAGTAGACATCGAATCGTCCTTCAGTCCTTGGAAGTCCGAATCAGTGAATCCCACCACATCGAATTCTGCACCGCCATATATAAGAACTATATCTCTAGTCCAACTTAAGTACTTGAGAACGTTCTTTTAGAATCATCCATCTTAAATTTCTTTAAGATTTTATCTATATAGAAGGCTTGGTAAAGACATATCGTTCTCTTCACTCTATCCCGGTAGAGTCTAATTCCAAGAATATAGGTTTCTTCTCCCAAATATTTCATGGAGAAACTACTCGAAAGCCAAGCTTTCACAGAACTGAGCATTCCCACATCATTTCCTATTAGTAGAATGTCATCCACATATAGTACTACGAATGCGATCTTGGTCCCACTAACCTTCTTGTACACACAAGGTTCCTCTTCATTTTGCACGAAGTCAAACTCTTTGATCGCCTCGTCAAAATGAAGGTTCCAACTACGCGACGCTTGCTTCAGTCCATAAATAGAACGCTGAAGTTTGCACACTTTCTGAATATCGACTTCGGACACAAAGCCTTTAGGCTGCTCCATATAGATTTCCTCCTCGAGGAATCCATTAAGGAAAGCCGTCTTTACATCCATTTTCCATATCTCATAATCGTGGTAGGCAACTATAGCAAGCATCATGCGAATAGACTTGATCATAGCTACAGGCGAGAAGGTATCGTGGTAGTCAATCCCTTCTTTTTGGGTGTAACCCTTTTGCCACAAGCCTGGCCTTATAGGCGTCAACCTTGCCTGGAAGTGTGCTTGTAAAGCAACAACAATCTTTCGATCTTCGGGCATGTAGAATAGATAACCCATCGTCCCAGACGGGAATCCAATGAAACGTCCAGACCTAGCTTCCAAATTCTCCACCTTAGTCTTCTTGACATAGGCGGGACATCCCTAAATCCTAACGTGATTAAGACTTGGTTTACTGCCCTCCCACATCTCATGTGGAGTTTTAGGAACGGATTTGGAAGGACATCTATTCAAGATGTAAGCGGCAGTCAGGAGTGCATACCCCCACAGGTAAATCGGTAAGTCAGTGTATTCCAGCATGGAACGAACCATGTTCAACAAGGTCCAGTTCCTTCTTTCTGACACACCATTTAACTGAGGAGTACCTAGATGTGTTAGTTGTGATACTATTCTATGTTCCTTAAGGAACTCGTCAAACTCCATACTCATATACTCGCCATCTCGGTCCGACCGAAGTGCTTTGATATAATTACCAGTTTGTTTTTCGACTAGGGCCTTTAATTCCTCGAATTTCTCAAAGGCCTAGGATTTATGTTTCATTAAGTACACATAACCATACCTAGTATGATCGTCTGTAAATGTAATGAAATATTGATATCCGTCACGTGCTTCTTCCAAAGCACCACATACGTCGGTATGGATTAATCCTAGTTTCTCAGCGGCTCTTTCAAAAGTCCCTGTGAAGGGAGACTTAGTCATTTTGCCTTTAAGGCAAGATTCACAAGTAGGAAAGGGATCCGATCCCAATGGACCCATAAGTCCATCCTTTTCCATCTTGTAAACCTTGGTCTGACCAACATGACCAAGTCTAAGATGCCATTTCAAAACTTGATTGGTTTCATCCCTACCACGTTTTCTAGTCATAGTATTCACAACTACTTTGTTGCTGAGATTTAGATGATACAATCCATTAATGTAGCAGTACCCACTAGTTTATTTCTGAAATAAATTTTGCAGGAACCATTACCAATGAAAAATGAAAAGCCTTTTCGGTCCATGACCGGAATGGATACAATGTTTTTGTGCCCCTTGGGCAAAACAAGTACATCTTCTAAAGTCAAACCAAAGCCGGATTCTAAAGCCAAAAGAAGTGATCCTATGTCGGTTGCCTCGACACTATGCCCGCTTCCGACTGTGATCATAACTTCTCTAGCTCTAAGCTTCCTACTTTGTTCCAGATCCTGATTCACGTACAAATATAAGAACTAGCACCAGAATCTAGTATCCAAGAAGTAGAAAATACAGTAGCAGAACAATTTGTTTCCAAAACTAAAAGTTCTGTACCTGAAGTGCCATGAAGAATCGGACAGTCTCTTGCCCAGTGGCCCAGCTCACCGCACTTGAGACAGGCATCCTTTTTCTTCGGAACCATCGGGGCCTTGCCCTTACCCTTAAGGTCCTCGACTTGTGGTCTCGTCCGCTTCTTGGTCTTTTTCTTCTTGTTCTTAGACCTCCGAGATACAGAACAAATCACAAGGCAGACTCCTTCATCTGAGATTGAGCGGTCACTAGTTTGTTCATTACCCAGCTAAGTTACATGCAATCTCATTGCAGTTGAAGTTCATAACAAACTCTGAGAAGGAATCAGGGAGAGACTGTAGGATAAGGTCGGTTTGGAGAGAAGTATCTATTTTAAAATCAAGAGCCTCCAATCTCTCGATCATGGATATCATTTTGAGGACGTGTTCCCCAACGTTCTCACCTTCCTTCATCCTTGCACCGAACAGTTGCTTGGATATCTCATATCTAGCAATTTTGTTGTGCTCACCATAAAGTTCGGTTAAGTGAGATATAATCTGCCTAGCAGAAGTCATTTTCTCATGAGCTCTCTGAAGCTCATTAGACATGGAAGCCATCATATATGCACGGACTTTCACGTCATCCTTAACCCACTTTTCGTGGTTTCAATCTCTTCCTGATTGGCTCTTGTCTGCACTGGAGGCGCCGGAATGTCCGTCTCCAAGACGTATCCCAGTGCCTCTATACTAAGGACTATCATCAGATTGCGGAGCCAATCCACAAAGTTAGGTCCGTTCAAGGTGTTCTTTTCGAGTAGAATTGCGAGTGGATTCATTGTCATATTGAGAGTTATGTCTGCATTAAGTACGACAGATTAATTAGTGACTCGTTCAATTATGATCTGAGTATAGAATTAAGGTCTTTTCCATTCTTATTATCCAGCTGCCACTATTTTTATCGAATAACACACTCCCATGTGAATTCCGGAAGTATCGTTCGCTCTACTTCATAGTGGTGATTGAGTTCTTTATAAATCTTAATAGAGGGCAACCGAACAGGTTTCTGGTCTATTAATTTTCATAAAGTGGTGTCCAACACCAACCCATCTAATGGATGATACGATATTCTTTTTCCCCTTGTTCACTCCCCTCAACCTATACGGTTTCTCGTGAACAAGTTAAGTTTATACCATCGACGCAAATCAGTTTCACAATTGAATCTTATCCGGCAACCTATCAGGTTTCTAGGGATAAAATTTGCTCCAACCGAAGACATCCAATGCGCTCCCAGTAATTTATCCATCTTCCCCGAATGACTACCCCGATAACTCGGAAGCATAGCACATCCGGTTTGGATTTCAATTTCCCGAAAGCTCGATGGAGGGAAGGAAAACCTTGAAACCTTTATAAACTTAATAATTTGTTGTGAGAGAATTTTCGCGATTAACGTTACACTTTGCAAATTAATCATTTAAGCGCGTTTGTGGCATTCATACAATATGAAACAACCATTCACAACCTAGTTGCTATCAACATGTGGTCCATGGACCGTTCCTAGAAAACAAAAACTCCGTAATCTAATTACAAGTCTTCGTCTTGAATCTTCGTCTTCTCGAAACGGATCTTCCTCCGATCTTCGTTATTACATATAAATTTTACATTTGAGAAATTGCATCCTATACAAATTTTCTAGTAAAATAAATAGGCTCAAAACGGCCTTTACAACCCAATCGAATAAAACCGAACGATTCAAAACTAGGTCCATGAACCACATCACCATTCAAAATTAATACATCAAACACATTAAAATAAATGGCATTCATAATTAATCTAAATATTGATCCAACCAATAGTAATTAATCCATCCAAACGAATTAATCCAATTAATTCAGACAACCATTAATTTTAATTTGTTTTGGACAAAATAAATATTTCATTAAATTATTTCCCTTAAAATAAAATTACCATAATAATATTTTAGTCAAATTAAATCCAATTTAATTTGACAGAAATCAATTTCCGAACGAAATATAAAAAATGAGAAAACACAAGGTTCGCGAACTCCATGCCCCAGGGGCCGCCACCACCAGCCCCGCCTAACCTGGGCCGCTTGCTTACCAACTTGTCAGTGCCCAGCCCATCTTGCTGCCGGCAGCCCCGGTCCAGCCATTTTTCCGGCTCGTCTTTTCATCCCGAATCCAAAAATAATATTTTTTTAATTTTTATATTACACAATTAAATTAGTTTTTCAAAAGAAAAATAGATTTATATTGTAACATAAAATCATAAAAAAATAATTTTTAGATGAACAATTGAAAATCAACGATAAATACGATTATGATTCCAAATCATAAACCATCCAATCAAGCATTCCAAATGCCAATATCGTATATACAATTGCAAGACCTACGCTCCGATACCACTGTTGGGATTCGGTGCCTAAATCGAAGGCCCAGCGGAAGCGGTAAAACGAAAATTAATTCGATCTGAATCCCTACGAGGATCGATCGAGCTACGTATATACGAATATATAAACGAAAACACAAGAGATATAGAAACTCACCCTTGTAGTCCGTTGATTAAATAGATTCTTTCTCTTGAGTTATTCCCCGAGCTTTAGTTGTATGTCCCTACGATCCAATGTGCTCCAAGCACTTGGATGATCCAACGTCGAAAATATAATGCCTCTACTTGCCACGCGCCGGAGAAACGACCGGAATGATGATCACCCGATTAACCTGTAGGTTACGGCTAGAATCAAGTGATGGAAGCTTGTATATCAAGATTATAACACTCCAAGTATATAATCTATGATCTCTCAATTTTCTCACAATTTTTCCTCCAAGAAAATTATGAAAAAGAAATGGAGATGATGAAGAACACTTTTGAGAAAATTCGTTTCTCTCTCTCTCTCTCTCTCTCTCTCTCTCTCTCTCTCTCTCTCTTACAACTCACGTATGAAAAATGGATTGTATTAAGTGTGTGTCTTCACATTTCCATTTATTCAACTCCCCACATGTACAACTCATTTACATGAGAATCTAACCCCACCACCACAATGATCAACCTTTAAAGAAAGGAACAAGAGACAAAATGGAAAGTGGGTGGAAATTTCGGGGGCGGCCCATGTATAAATCGGACAAGTTCACTTCGTTTCGAACTCCCATGAGTCGAAACAAATAAACTCTGATTCCGTTCTGGTGTATTCATATCATTTAATTAATCCAATTAATTAAACATATCAAATACAAAATAACATAATTAATTTCTCCAAGAAATAATTATATTCATGAAATAAATTAATCACCCAGTAATTTATTTAATTCATTAGGTTGAAAATCAATTTATCCAATAAATCAATTTAGACATCCAATGTCCCAATAAATTAGATATCTAATATCTAATATTCATAATGAGAGAATTAGCTCGAATCATTCCATCGTCAATCCTATTGCGCGACTTGATAGGTCCGTATCGGTCAGCAATGGGAGGAACCAAAGAGTAGTAGCACCACCTAGCCATCCTGGCGGCCTGCACTGTACCCCAACTGAGAACGAATGATTGGGATCATTCAAGAACCATTCTGTCGTGAATACCAGTATATGTGTAAACCCTTCTTTCAAATGTCCTGATCAAGAAATAGGGTCACGGTCAGTCAAACCCTATCTATACTTGACGCTATGCACGCGTTAATGCAAATCGAGATCATCGAGCTCTTGTGTATCCAATACAACTAAATCCAATGCTTTGGCCAAATACTTATGATCTCATCTGCCAATAACCGCATAGGACATATAACCCGCTCACTAACGGGAGAAAGAATTATATCTTGGTATTCAGTAGGACCTGCTACTTGCCCGTCAAGATGCACGTTGAGGCTGACCCCTACCTCCCGGTTTACAGGGTCGAACTACTCTAATGAAAATCTTGACGTCACAAGTACATCCCTACTAAATCCTCAAGTCGAAGGTTCACGAATACCTATCACAACCTTTTGATTCCGTCATTGACTGTCCCAGAGTGAAATTCGTGTGATGAATCGAGGATGAGTCGATTCGAGTATACGAATCCAATTAGCATACCTACAACGTGTGCTCCCACTAACCATTAATGTTCGACAGGCACTGTCCATGTCAAAGAACACGTCACGCAAGTCTTCTCATAAACTTAACACACAGTCAAGTTTCATCAACTTGCGAACGATTAAGTATTTGAGCTATAAACCTTTCCAGTGCCGACCCCCTTATCCAATAAGGAGTGGAACGTTTTTCTCTCAAATACACGGACTAGTTTCTATATGTATATTTACGAGTTAGGAATGCCAGTAACTTCCAGTAAATAAAGAAACATCCATTGCCTTATATCAATAATTTATATAATTACAAGTACAATGCCCTCACTCAACATCCTCTGAGTGGAATTCGAGGGCATACTCCTAACAACCTTCTCGCGGGCGTCTATTAGCATATCGAGTTCAGTTCCGATCAATTCTGATAAGTCATCCCAGCATAAGGGAGATCGACAGCAACGACAGTACAAGGCCTCGTACGGTGCCATCTTAATCAAAGCATGCCAACTGTTATTGCACGTGAACTCGATCAACGGTAGTTGGGCTTCCCAATCATCTTTCCAATCGAGAACACATGTCCTCTAACTTGAATAGTTTGCTCTGATTGTCCGTCGGACTGAGGGTGAAAAGCTTTGCTGAAATTTAGCCGAGTTCCCATGGCACGATGAACGGATTTCTAAAAATGCGAATGAATCGCCCGTCACGATCCGAAACGATACTCTTAGGGGTACCGTGCAATCTCACGATCTCTTTAATGAATAATTGGGCAAGTCTCTGAGGACCCCACGTATCCTTAATCTCAAGGAAATGAGCTGACATAGTTAAACGGTCCACAATTACCTAAATTGTATTCATGCCACGACGACTCATCGGAAAACTCGTGATGAAGTCCATTGAAATATCCTCCCACTTCCATTCTGGGATAGGAAGCGATTTCAGCATACCAGCCGGTCGCTGATATTCTATCTTGACTTGCTGACAGGTGAAACATCTCGAAACAAATTCTGCGACTTTCACTTCATATTACTTCACCAGTAATTTTGCTTCAAGTCTTTGTACATCTTGCTAGACGCCAGATGGTGTTGGGATTCGGTGCCTAAATCGAAGGCCCAGTAGAAGCGGTAAAATGAAAATTAATTCGATCTGAATCCCTACAAGGATCGATTGAGCTACGTATATACGAATATAATACGAAACACAAGAGATACGAGAAAACATACCCTTGTAGTCCGTTGATTAAATGGTATCCTTCTCTTGAGCTATTCCCAAAAATTTAGTTGATTTCCCTACGATCTAATCTGCTCCAAGCTCTTGGATGATCCAACGCCGAAAATAACGCGTCTCTACTTACCACGCGCCGGAGAAACGAATAGAACAACGATCACCCGATTAACCTCTAAGGTTATGGCTAGAATTAAGTAATATAAGCTTTCTTTGAGATTATGATACTCTAAGTGTATAACACACTTTCTCTCTTTTGATTTCCTTGATTTTTCTCCAAGAACCACCAAGAACAAGATGAAGATGAAAATGAAGAGTATATGAGAAAACAATTTTCTCTCGCTTGAACTCTATCTCTTACTTTCTTTCACGTATGAAATGAGTTGGTGTACTCTAGAGATTGATTTTATTCTTCTCTTTATTCAACTCCCACCCACATAATACAAATCATACCACATGATGTCAAAACCCCACAAAGTCATGATCATCCATTAATAAATGGAAGGAAAAGAGAATGGGGAGGTGGGTGGAAGCAAAGGGGACGGCCATCATGAAAAACGGACGAGTTTGGTTCGTTTCGGACTCTCGTGAGTCCAAACAGATAAACTCTGATTCCGTTCCGATGTATTTATATTAATTAATTAATCCAATTAAATAATCATATCAAATACATAATAACATAATTAATTTTTCCAAGAAATAATTATATTTATGAATTAAATTAATCACCCAGTAATTTATTTAATTCACTAGGTCGTAAATTAATTTATCCAATAAATCGATTTAGACATCTAATGTCCCAAATTAGATATCCAATATCTAATATTCATAATGAGAGATTTAAGCTTGATTCATTCCGTCGTCAATCCTATTGCGCGACTCGGTAGGTCCATCTCAGTCAGCAATGGGAGGAACCAAAGAGCAGTAGCACCACCTAGACAGCCTGGCGGCCTACACTGTACCCCAACTGAGAACGAATGATGGGATCATTCAAGAACCATTCTGTCGTGAATACCAGTATACGTATAAATCCTTCTTTAAAATGTCCCGATCAAGTTATAGGGTCACGGTCAGTCAAACCCTATCTGTACTTGACACTATGCATGCGTTAATGCAAATCGAGATCATCGAGCTCCCGTGTATCTAATACAACTAGCTCCAATGCTTTGGCTAAAGACTTATGATCTCATCTGCCAATAACCTAATAGGACATATAACCAATTCACTAAAAGGAGAAAGAATTATATCTTGGTATTCAATAGAACCTGCTACTTGCCATCAAGATGCACGTCGAGGTTGACCCCCGCCTTCCGGTTTACAGGGTCGAACTACTCTAATGAAAATATTGACGTCACAAGCACATCCCTACTAAATCCTCAAGTCGAAGGTTCACGAATACCTATCACAACCTTTCGATTCCGTCATTGACTGTCTCGGAGTGAAATCTGTGTGACGAATCGAGGGTGAGTCAGTTCGAGTATACTAATCCAATTAGCATACCTATAACGTGTGCTCCCACCAACCATTAGTGTTTGACAGGCACTGTCCATGTCAAAGAACAAGTCATACGAGTCTTCACATAAACTTAATGCCCAGTCAAGTTTCATCGACTTGCGAACGATTAAGTATTTGAGCTATAAACCTTTCCAGTGCCTACCCCTTTATCCAATAAGGAGTGGAATATTTTGTTCTCAAATACACGGACTAGTTTCTATATGTATATTTATGAGTCAGGAATGCCAGTAACTACCAGTAAATGAAGAAACATTCATTTGCCTTATGATAATGATATATATAATTACAAGTACAATGCCCTCACTCAACATCCTCTGAGTGGCATTCTAGGGCATACTCCTAACAATCTCCCACTTGCACTCAATGCCACACATTATGGTATCTAATACCCATGTTCTCCAGATGACGCTCTAAGCTGATCTGAGAAAGTGGCTTGGTCAGTGGATCAGCGACGTAGTCGGCTGACTATACTCTATGCAGCACAATGTATCTCTTTACGAACAAATTCTCTTACGAGATGATACTCTCTCTCAATACGTTTGGTACTATTGTGAAACCTCGACTCCTAGGCCTGTGCAACCGCTCTATTGTTATCATATAAAAAACAAAAACAGGCAGCGCCGCACATGGTGTCACGTGAAGTTTACCCAGTAACTTCTTAACCCTTCCTTTGGAGGCCTCCGAAGCCGTTTTATACTCAGCCTAATAGGTGGAACCAGCAGTCGTGCTATACTTGGCACTATGCCAAGATACTGCTCCTCCATTAAGAGTAAATGCAACCAGAAGTAGACATAGAATCGTCTTTCTGTCCTTGGAAGTCCAATACAGTGAATCCAATTACATTCAGTTATCCACCGCCGTATTTAAGAACCAGGTCTCTAGTCCTTGTAAAGTACTTGAGAATGTTCTTTTACAGCAGTCTAATGTTCCCTAACTGGGTTAGCCCGAGACCTGCTTACCACGATCCCAGCATGCGCAATGTTAGGTCTCGTTCACAATAAAGTATATATAAGGCTACCCAAATTCCGAAGCATATGGTATATTACTCATTTCCTTTTATTGTTCCTCACTATGAGGACACATCTTCAAGGTGAGTTTTATTCCATGTCGCATCGATAGGAACCCTTTTTTAGAATAATCCATCTTAAATCGCTTTAAGATTTTATCTATATAGAGGGCTTGGGAAAAGCTTATCATTCTCTTCGATCTATCCCAGCAGAGTCGAATCTCAAGAATATAGGTTTCTTTTCCCAAGTCTTTCATGGAAAAATTACTCGAAAGCCAAGCTTTCACAGAACTGAGCATTCCCACATCATTTCCTATTAGTAGAATGTCATCTACAAATAGTACTAAGAATGCTATCTTGCTCCCACTAACCCTCTTGTATACACAAAGTTCCTCTTCATTTTGCACGAAGTCAAACTCTTTGACTGCCTCGTCAAAACGAAGGTCCCAACTACATGGAGACTACTACAGTATATTTCATGGAGTCTACATCCACCATTGCAAGGTCATTTGTCGCGGGTCAGTCTCTTGTTTATTACCTAGAACCTCGTGGAAACCCAGTTCCTCCAAGTGCATAAAACTATACCTCTCAGGTAATTGAGACACCCTACTAGACCTACGAGGTGGTTGTACTTGTGTTTCAGAAGGTTCGGTTCCAATTTTTTGACCAGGTGTCTCCTGAGGAATTTCATTGTATTCTTCCAAAGAAATATTTCTACCTGTTCCGCCTTCCTGAATGAACTTTTCTTCCAGGAAGTGTGCATGCAAAGCAACAACGATCTTTCGATTTTTGGTCATGTAGAATAGATAACCCATCGTCTCAGATGGGAATCCAATGAAACGTCTCCTTACGGACCTCACTTCCATTTTGTCAACCTTAGTCTTCTTGACATAGGCGGGACGTCCCCAAATCCTAATATGATTTAAGACTTGGTTTCATGCCCTTCCACATCTCATGTGGAGTTTTAGGAATGGATTTAGAAGGACATCTGTTCAAGATATATGCACCAGTCAGGAGTGTATACCCCTTTAGGTAAATCGGTAAGTCAGTATAGCCTAGCATGGAACGGACCATGTCCAACAAGGTCTGGTTCCTTCTTTCTGACACACCATTTAACTAAGGAGTGCCTGGAGGTGTTAGTTGTGATACTATTCCATGTACCTCAAGGAACTCGTCAAACTCCATACACATATACTCGCCACCTCGGTCCGACCGAAATGCTTTGATATGATTGCCAGTTTGTTTCTCGACTAGGGCCTTTAATTCCTGGAATTTCTCAAAGGCCTCGGATTTATGTTTCATTAAGTATACATAACCATACCTAGTATGATCGTCTGTAAACGTAATGAAATATTGATATCCGTCATGTGCTACTTTCAAAGCACCACATACGTTGGTATAGATTAATCCCAGTTTACCAGCAGCTGTTTCAAAAGTCCCTGTGAAGGGGGACTTAGTCATTTTTCCTTTAAGGCAAGATTCACAAGTAGGAAAGGGATCCGATCCCAATGGACCCATAAGTCCATCTTTTTGCATCTTGTAAACCTTGGTCTGACCAATATGACCAAGTCTCAGATGCCATTTTAAAACTTGATTGGCTTCATCCCTACCACGTTTTCTAGTCATAGTATTCACAACTACTTTGTTACTGAAGTTTAGATGATACAGTCCATTTAACAATGTAGCAGTGCCCACTAGTTTATTTCTGAAATAAATTTTGCAGGAACCATCACCAATGAAAAATGAAAAGCCTTTTCGCTCCATGACCGAAATGGATACAATGTTTTTATATCCCTTGGGCAAAACAAGTATATCTTCTAAAGTCAAAACAAAGACGAATTCTAAACCCAAAAGAAGTGGTCCTATGTTAGTTGCCTCGACACTATGCCCGCTGTTGTGCGGCGTTTAGTACGCCTCGATAGGCGATCGGCATCACGATCAGAGAAGCCAATTATGGAAGACATGCTCGGGGCAAACACCCGGAAATCGGCACATACGGCGATCGTCTTTTGATACCCAGCGATCGTCTTTTGATGACTGCGATCGTCTTTGATGTCCAAACCAGAGACGATCGTCTCGTGCCGCGTATGGATCCAACATCCGTCAAAGTCGTCGAAGACCGAATCTTGGACGGTGGCCCACGTGCAGATCCACAAAGGGCGCCGACAGATAGGACATTTGACCACAGCCTGTCACCTACCTCACCTACCGACAAGGCCGCCGAAAGGTACAAAGTGGGTCCTCCCCGGATAGCGACTCAAGACGCCTGCTGGCTTCCCATTGGTTCGCCCAGCTGGCCACCAGCAGCGACCTCGGACCTCAAGGGAATAGGCCCACATGACGGGACGATCGGCCATCTTACTATATTATAGAAAACGGCGGTCGCGCCGCGATCGCCTGAGTGGTCCCAACTACCTTGTCCCCTATAAATAGAGAACTCACTGCAGTGGCCAAAAGGACGCGAATTTACTGTGAATTCGTGCAAAATACACACAAAAAGAGAATCAAAGACTCTTTTGGCAACCACTTATACATTCATAGTGATATTCATACTCATTTATCATATATCCCAAGCAAGAACTCACAGATTTACCTATCTGGTTCTTCCGGCAATCTACGCGCTCTAAAGCCTAGATAACTAGAAGTCTTTACACTCCTTGTAATAGATTCTAACATTAATATTTGTACTCGACAGTATATTTATTAATAACATCTCGCGAGAGCATTAAAGCCCTGGATTAACAACCCCGGCTAATCTTGTGTCATCTATTTTCTCACGGAAGTGTTCTCGCATTTGTTTGTTACTCGATGATTCCAGCAATACTATCTCTGGATAATATTTTGGGTAACAACAATTGGCGCTAGAAGAAGGGCATCTAAACCTTCATTTTTATTCCTACCGTCTCGAAGAACACTCACTGTTCTCCGGACATACACTTGAAGAAACACTCACTGTTCTTCAATAGAAAATCCTTCAGAAAAATGACATCTGCAACGACCTCCAAGAGAGCCACCCTAAGATCTGCCGGAAATCTCATTCCGGCCCGGACCGAATCCCGGCCCACGGCGGAAGGCGACCGTGGCGACGCTAGGCTCTCACTCCCGCCCCCGAGGGACGGTTCTAGCCTCTCACTAGATCGGGCCTGCACCACGGACTGCATTGAGGAGGCTATAGCCATCCTCGTGGAGCGACAAGGCCAATGGCTCGCCCACCATCACTCCGTCAACCATCCGCCGGCAAGCAAACGGAAGCTCAAGGGGATCTATATTGAGAAATCGACAAAGCCCCGAGCCACAGGAGAAGGCTCGTAAGGCGGGACGATTCCGTCTTCAACCGCCCGGGAGCGATCCTCATGGCGACCCGGCACTCAGCCCCAAATGAGACATCGGAATCAATCCTTACCAGAGTTCGGCATATCCGACTCCCGTGAGACAAGTCAGCCGGCCGAGCCCCTCGCCGCCCAAGGAAGGAACCCACTGGCAGGGAGCTCGTCATTCACCACGGGGCAAGGGGATCAGTACACGATCGCCTTGGTTCGCGCTCTGAGAGCCAATCGGCGAGCAGTCAGGCGACGGCGATGGCCGCCATGCAACGCCAGCTCGACGAGATGAAAGCGCTCCTGGAAAATGGGGCAGGCTCCAGGAGATCGATCGCTGGGCCAAGCGAACCACTCACGGCTCAGATCGAGCTCGCCCCAGTCCAACCAATGATCAATCCCCCACAAACACCTCTATATGAGGGGAGATCGGATCCGGAAACCCACTTGAGCAAATTCCGGATCTACATGGCCGGATGTGGAGCATCAGATGCGACCAAGTGTCGAATGTTCCCATTAACACTGGGCGACCTCGCCAAATTCGCGTCGCTGATTAGTGCATAATTGATCTAAAATTCATATACAAAATATTCATTTTTCCGGGCATAATTGTACTGATTTATGATTAAAAATACATATTTTACAGATATGTCCAAACATGAGCTAAAAATGGTTATTTTACATATTACTGACATGAAGCATCAAAAAGGACGGAAAACAAGATCAAATCCAACGACGGGAATTTTTCAAGGCAAAACGACCTACAACGCGGCGCAAACAGGACCGTGTAATGTAGGTCGTTTCACATACGGCGCAACAAGGGCCGTGTCTTGGGCCGTTTCACACACGACCGGCATTTAGCGCCGTGTCCTCGCGCGTATTCCGGAAGAGACCGAGTCACCACAAAACGGCGCACAACACGGGGCAAACTGGGCCGTTTTTCATCGCCGTTTTTCAGCAGATGCCATGCAAAATTAGTCCACTTTTGACCAACTTGTGAACTCAACCACAAGATATTTTTTTGGTCAAAAATCTGAAAATTCAAAGAGTTCTTGATACCCCATATCAGACCTCTTGTTATTTTTACTTTCTGTCGTGTGTAATAATCGTGCTAAATGGTGGCAGCTTAAGGAGTTTCTTCTTGATCTCTTGACACGCATCTATTCGCGATTTATGTATTGTTATTTTATTGCTGTAATTTTTATTGTGTGTTTTTTATAAAAGCATTGATGGCAGCGTAAGGCGACTCTTCGGACTTTCTTGATGCGCATCTTAAAAATTGTGTTATACTTCCGGGTATATTATTATTATTATTTTTTTGTTGTTTTGCCTCGTATATCTTTTCATGCAGATCCAAAAAGGCGTAGCTCAAGCATCAATTTTCATAACAGGGAGTATCTTTTTTTTTTCTCTTGCTTATTATTATCATTTTTTTTTTAGAAAAACCAAGGACGGTTTCTTTTTCAAGTTTGGGGGTAGTATGTTTTGGTGTGTTAGTATTTTGGTGTGTTTTTATTTGCCTAAATTTTTTTTTCCAGTATATATATATATATATATTATTTTGATTTGTGAGATTTCTAGATCTGGCCATAACACCAATAAATTAGCTATATACAAGCTTCTAAAATTGTTTTAACCGGTAAAAATATTGTATATTCCAAAAAAATTTTGAGCCTTAATCTCTCTTTCCAAACCTTGTAGTTATCATATAAAATCGAATCATTCGTTACCTTGAGAAAAGAAGAATCAGTCGGTTGATGAAAAATAGAACTGAAATTTACTTAATTTGTGGAGTTTTTGATTTTTCATGCTTAACTAATACATAATTTTCTGCAAAAATTCTATTCCCTAAAAAAAAAAAGGAGTCATTGGTGAAAAGAGCTACACGTTAGCAAATAACGGTGTGAAAGCTATCACCTAAAAAAATGACAAAAAGGAGATGTTGAGCAGCAACAGCTGCCTAATTTTGGGGGTCTTAAAATTTTGCGAAAAATAAAGGACTAACCATTGTTGGTGCGTAGCTGCCGTCTCACAGAAAAATTGGTGAAAAGAGCTACACGTTAGCAAATAACGGTGTGAAAGCTATCACCTTTTAAAAGAGATAGAAATTATGTTGGTGAAAAGAGCTACACATTAGCAAATAACGGTGTGAAAGCTATCACTAAAAGGGATGTAGTTTATGAGCAAGATCTGAATTAATTAGCGGCTGAATTTCAATACACTCAATTTCGTGAAAAATTACAATATTTGATGACGCCGATGAAATTCTTCTTCATATTGAGTCGAAAAATAAACGAGTGATCGAGAGCAACCATTAAAGGGAGTCGTGTGAAGTCACGAGTGGGAAAGAAATAATCAACCTCTTGGGGGGAAACCTTGCATTTTGGAATTACAAAAATAAAAACCGTGTTTTAACTTCAAAATCGTTAGTAGATTTATTTTGAATCTTGATTCATTTTTATCTACTGTATAAAGTTGGTTATTGTGTATTAATGCATTTTGATCTCTTTTTATCTTTATATATAATTATTTTTCTTAAATTTGCGTGTATTATTTTTTATTTTTTATTTTATGTCTTATTTTAATTTTTATTTTGTGTGTGATTAATAAAGAGTCTTGCTCGGGACTAGCAAGAATTTAAGTGTGGGGTATTTGATTAGTACATAATTGATCTAAAATTCATATACAAAATATTCATTTTTCCGGGCATAATTGTACTGATTTGTGATTAAAAATATATATTTTACAGATATGTCCAAACATGAGCTAAAAATGGTTATTTTACTGACATCGACATGAAGCATCAAAAAGGACGGAAAACAAGATCAAATCCAACGACGGGAATTTTTCAAGGCAAAACGACCTACAACACGGCGCAAACAAGACCGTGTTATGTAGGTCGTTTCACATACGGCGCAACAAGGGCCGTGTCTTGGGCCGTTTCACACACGGCCGGCATTTAGCGCCGTGTCCTCGCGCGTATTCCGGAAGAGACCGAGTCACCACAAAACGGCGCACAACACGGGGCAAACTGGGCCGTTTTTCATCGCCGTTTTTCAGCAGATTCCATGCAAAATTAGTCCACTTTTGACCAACTTGTGAACTCAACCACAAGATATTTTTTTGGTCAAAAATCTGAAAATTCAAAGACATGGGTGAAGTGTGAACAAAGAATTAAAAAAATGATATTACAATAGATATTTTGAATTAAATAATCAATTGTATTCTTGAAAATCACCTATAAAAGGACATCTTCATCCATTGCAAAATCACCAATTACCAATTCTCAAACCCATCTTCTTGCTAAGAAATACTCCTTTCTTTTAGCAATATATTTTCCTTAGAACTTTCAATTTTAGTTTGTATTTTATTTTTGGTTTGAAGTTTTTCTTTCATTTAGTTTGTAATTGAAAAGTGCTTGATCAATAAGCACTTAGTATTTTACTTTCAATTTTTGTAAGCTTGTAACCTTTAAACAAGTTTGAAGTTATATTTTGAAGTTTGTTTCTTGCACTTTGATTCATCATATTCAAGTAAGTTTTATTTATTGTCATCAAGTTCTAGTAATTAAAAGTTTCTATATATATATTATATATATATCAATTATTTCTATTATAATTTTAGTTTGTATAAATCAATGAGTAGCTAATCTTTCTTCCTAGGGGAAGGGGGATTTCTATTAGGTTATATATTGAGTATTTGATTGATTTAAACTATTTTTAGGACTAATTGGTTTAAATAGAGATTGATCATATCCTATTTTTACTAATGAAACCTTCTTGATTGATTGTTGAGTGAATTGGAAACATATCTTTTCAATCTATCAAATGTTAATCTTGTTATCAACATCTTAAGATTGCGAAAGTGGTTAAGACATCTTTGATTACGAAAGTACGGAGGTGAAAAGTTGATTACTCGATGAACGATCGCTTATCCTAAAAATAGTCAAGTTAGAGAAATGAAAGGACTAATTGGTTTAAATAGAGATTGATCATATCCTATTTCTACTAGTGAAACCTCCTTGATTGATTGTTAAGTGTATTGGAAACACATCTTTTCAATCTATCAAGTGTTAATCTTGTTATCAACATCTTAAAAAAGTGACAGTGATTAAGACATCTTTGATTACGAAAGTACGGAGGTGAAAAGTTGATTACTCGATAAACATTCATTTTTTCTTTTATATCCATATAAATCAATTCCTATACTTAATTAAATACCTAATTTAATGAACCCGTAATCCCCTAGATTATATAAATTCCCAACTTATTTTAATTCTATTCATTTTCACTAGTTAAAAATAGTCTAGTATAAATAGTCTAGTATAAATAGTCTTAATATAAATAATCTAGTATAAATAGTCTTAATATAAATAGTCTAGTATAAATAGTCTTAATATAAATAGTGTAGTATAAAAATAGTCTTATTAAAAATAGTCTTATATAAACTATTCTTATTAAAAAATAGTTTAGTTTAAAATATAGTGCAATTTAATTTAGTTAATATTTAAAAACCCAAAAATATATTTTAGAATATTTTAGTATTTATTTCTCGCAATTTGTAACAAAATATTATACGAAGCCCTGTTGGACAATCCTCGAGAGAAAAGACCTTGGTAGAACTTACCACAAACTACTTCTACCTCGTATATGTTTGCGAGCGACTCAAGAACTCCTATTTTTAGGATAAGTTTTTGACCGATCAAATTTTGGCGCCGTTGCCGGGGATTGTTTTAGGCCAAATATAATTTTTCTGTCCGGTCAAGTGGTGGATAACGGTACTCCGTGACTATCAAAGTCGTATTTTTCAGTTTCCCACAAACAACTGATATTTGTAGATATTTTATCGTTTTTCATTTTAATTTTTTTTTGTCATGGAAGAAACATTGTATAAAATTGAAAAAAGATTTCCCTTTCTAAGCAAAAATGCAATTTTAAAGATTTACAAGACAAGGCTTGAAAGGATGAGGTTGCTTTTGAATAAAAGCATACCTTTTGACATAAGATTCATTATCGAAGCCAAAGTAAGAATAGAAGGTGAATTCACAGAAACACCGACTAGATTTTTACTGGCTTGGAAAAAGTTCATAAGCAAAGAAACGACGAGTACAGAGGCTAGCCGATTCCTATAAATGTGCTAGATGGAACGTAATTTAAAATGTCGATCTTTAGGAATTCCATCTACAAACAGAGAAGATAAAATTCGGTTCATTAATGATGGTCCAATAAAGAGAATTTAGATAATATCGAAATTTCTCTTGACACGCATCCTAGTGGACTTGTATATTACGGAATTCAATGTTTGTGGAATAAATTTAAACCAGAATATGAACAACGTCTTGGGAATCTGACGTTAAAAGACCCTGTTTGCCAATTTGTAAGAAAATTGGATGGGAAGCTTCTCCCCGACTCATAGAAGGCGTTTAGGCCGTTTCTGAACGTAAAATCAGAGGAAGATGTGAGCCACAATCACAACTACTGTACATACACGTGAGTATCTTTTATTTTTGTCGTATCGTGAGATTTTCTGAATAAAAAATGTGATACGCAATAAATGCATTCATTATTCTATTGAGTAGTTGAAGCGCAATCAATGCAATCACAAACTCGTTAAACAATTTTTCCTCATTTTTTCTTCTATAAATAACCTTTGTGCTTGCTGTAACACCCCGAGATATTCGGAATATGTTACAGCGCCGTAGACCCCTACATGGGACCTACCAGGCTATAATAGAAAAACTCCACTCGACTAACCATCTTGGTTAGCGAGGATACACAATTAAATAACATGACATATAAAGATACGCCCGGAGCAACCGGCAAAATAAGCATCAACCCACAACGTGACAATTAAAAGCAATACAATACGGAGTTTGAAACAAAAAGCCTAAGTACTCGCGAGTACAATCTATAAGTTTAAAACTGTGGGAACAACCATATCGAAATGGACAAAGGAAATAATTAGACCCAATCGCACATGTCAACAACCCTGGCCAACATCCTCGTACTGTCCTGGTGCTCGCTCGTCCGGATAATCATAACCTGAAATCCATAACAAGAATTTCCCTAAAACGGGTCCCCAAAGGGGTTAGCAATTACGCTAGTACAAGTAATCAAGGCAAACCAATCGCTTACACATTTCATAGTACATGCACCAATATCAATTCAAAAACCAAAACCAGACATGTCTTTTCCGGAAATAAACAGCCCACAATTAGCCTTGAGAACAGGGCGGCAGCATACATTCTCACTCGAGGCCTCAGAGGGACCCTACCGAGTTGGCTACAATTACAGAAAAACAAAACCACGCACACGCTATGCCGTGAGAACAGGCGGCAAGATACATTCTCACTCGAGGCCTCACAAGGACCCTAACGAGTTGGCTAGCAAGATTTAAACTCGTGAAATCCAGCGGCAAAGATAGATTTCCCTCCTTGACCCCGTCGGGTCAACACAAGGTGAGTTACACACAAGTAATATACATCACCATTTCATGTTAAGCTTAAAGGTTTCCAAAAATACTTGCCTCGATTAATAGACGGTGACGCGAACGGAACGGAAGAATCAAGCACGACCGTGAGGAACCGACGAATGAACCTAACGATTCGAATAACACAATCACAACCAACTCTAGACGATTACGGAGATGGAATACACCCGGAAACCCGCCTACGATTCATGTATATTCATACCAAAATAACAACGAGGGCGGACCACAACCAAACCCTCCCGATTCCGTAAAAATCCACAAAATATCCATGAATCCGTAGGAAAACTAAAGATACTAACAATATTAATCGTATACATCATGAATCCACCAACAAAACGGAACGAATCGGAAGAAAAACCCGAAACCCCCAAATTAATCGAAAATAGGGTTTTAGAATATTACCTTAGGAGATTCAAGTACCAAGATCCGTAGAACACGCGTTAGATTGATTGCCCGGGCTTCACTACCGAAGAAAAATGGTGAAAATCGACCCCCCCAAAGGATAAGGATGAAGAACTCTTCCCCTCTCTCTCACTCTCTCTCGCGCTGCAGGTGAAAATGAGGAAGAAGACGATCGATTTCGTCTATTAAAGATGAGTTGCGCAGTTGACCACTTCGTGTGCCGCGGCACCTGGCAAAGTGTGCCGCACAGCGTAAAATTTACTCCTGTGTTTTGGCATTGTGCCGCAAGATGCCCGCGCAGTGCCGCGGCACCCGCATGGGTTTTGGTCGCAGAAGACACACGAGTGTGCCGCGCACTGGCCGGGCATTGTGCCGCGGCACGGATAGGTGTGCCGCGCACACGATGTCTGCTTGGCCAAGAATCGAAGAAATTTGTGTGCCGCGACACACGCATCTTGTGCCGCGGCCCACACCCCCCTTATGGGTCCCAAAATGATAAAAATGATCCGGAAAGAGAATAAAACGATAGGAATCAATATTTGGGAACCAATAACACGAAATGGATCCACGGCAACCCCGAAACGGCGGTTTCGCACAACAATAACAAGAATACAGTTCAACAGTTTGACAGGAAGGACACGCTGAAAAGTACACGAGGCTCACTATGACCGAGAAATATACCAAAAATGAAAATACAAGGGAAAGAAAAATACCGGATATTACATTCTACCCCTCTAAAAATAAGTTTCGTCCCGAAACTTAAGAAACAAATAACTCAGGGTACCTAGCACGCATGCTATCCTCGGTTTCCCAAGTTGCTTCCTCGACACCGTGTCTCGACCACTGCACTTTGACCAAAGGGATGGTCTTATGCCTCGCCTGCTTCTCACGATGCTCCAAAATCTTCAAAGGACGCTCCTCAAAAGTAATATCTTCAAGAATATCAATCTCGCCATAATCGATGACGTGACTAGGATCTCGAACATATTTCCTCACCGGGAAACATGAAAACGCTATGAACGTGACTCAAGGCCGGGGTAACGCCAAACGGTACGCTAATCCACCGACCCGCCGAGAATCTCGAAGGGTCCAATAAATCTCGGACTCAACTTCCCTTCTTCCCGAAACGGAAAACCCTCTCGCCGGCGACACCTTCAAGAAAACGTGGTCTCCCACCTCGAATTCTAAAGGTCGACGACGGACATCGCATATGACTGGCCGACTCTGGGCCGTCAACATCCGCTCCCGAATTAATTCTATCTTCCGCCTCGTCTCTAAAACGACATCCGGCTCGGTCCCGACCAAATCGGACGCCTCATTCCAACAAATCGGCGATCGACATCGCCGCCCATAAAGTGCCTCATACGGTGCCATCCGACCGACGCGTGCCAACCGTTGTTGTACGTGAATTCGATCAATGGCAATTGCTCTTCCTGGGCTACTCCAATCGAGGGCACAAGCACGCAACATGTCCTCGAATGTCTGGATAGTGCGTTCCGACCGCCCATCCGATTGGGGATGAAAAGAGGTACTCAAGTGCAAACGGGTACCTAACGCCTTATGCACCGCCCGCCAAAAGTGCGATACAAAACGGCCATCACGATCCGAAACAATAGACTTGAGTACCGTGAAGTCTCACAATCCGCGCGATAAACACAGAGCCAATTTCTCCGGCCCCAAGTGTCCTTGATGCCCGAAAATGTGCCGACTTGGTCAGACGATCAACAATCACCCAAACCATATTCATGCCCGATCTCGATCTCGGCAAACTCGTAATGAAATCCATCGATATATCCTCCCATTTCCATTCTGGAATGGGAAGTGACTGCAATAACCCAGCCGGTCGCTGATGCTCGATTTTGACTTGTTGGCAAGTCAAACATCTCGCCACAAACTGTGCGACCTCCTCCTTCATATCATTCCACCAAAAGTTCCTCCTCAGGTCCTTGTACATCTTACTCGAACCCGGATGAACGGAATAGGGTGTGGAATGGGCCTCACGCAAAATACTCTGTCGCAACTCTGGATCGTTCGGCACACAAAGCCGACTCTGGAATCTCAAAACACCATCCTCGTGAATCACAAACCTAGGAGACTTTCCCTTAAGAACGTTCTCTCGGATTTGAGTAATCATCGGATCCTCTAATTGTTTCAGCTTAATTTCATCGATCAAAGACGACGAAATATCTAAAGCACAAAGTTGCCCAACAGCTCCAGGCAACAAAACCTCAACACCAAACTCAATCAAAGCCCGCCGAAGCTCAGACCGAGACGTGAGGACCTCAAGCGTTCGCAACGCAATCGGTTTCCGACTCAGGGCGTCGGCTACGACGTTCGCCTTGCCCGGATGATAAAGGATTTCGAGGTCATAATCCTTAATCAGCTCTAACCACCTCCTCTGCCTCATATTCAACTCCCACGAGTAAATATATATTTCAGACTTTTATGATCGGTAAAAATCGACATGCAGAGCCGAAAAGATAGTGACGCCAAATCTTGAGCGCAAAAACGATCGCCGCTAACTCCAAATCATGAGTAGGGTAGTTAAGCTCATACGGTCTCAATCGCTCGACGCATAGGCAATGGTCTTGCCGTCCGCATCAATACGCACCCAAGACCCTCGCCCGGCATCGCTATAAACGGCAAATCCTCGTTGCCACACGGCAATGCCAAAACCGGGTCTGAAGTCAAACGCTTCTTCACTCCTCGAAACTCGATCGCCTCTCATCGGTCCGCATTTAACTTCTGATTTCGAGCAACTGTAAGTGGCCGAGCTAGTTTTGAGAAACCTCGACGAACCTACGGTAGTAGCCACCAAACCCAAGAAACTACGGACCTCCTTCACATTTGTGGGCGATGCCCAATCCAACACCGCTCAATTTTCTCGCGGATCCACACGGACTCCCTACCGAAATCACGTGACCCAAAACATCACTTCCTTTAGTTAACTCACATTTCGAGAACTTCGCATAGAGTTGCTCGGTCCTCAAAATGTCTAACACTATCCGCAGATGATGGGCATGCTCTTCCTCATTCCTCGAATAGATAAGAATATCGTCAATGAAGACGACGACACACTTATCCAAATACTCGATAAAGACTTTGTTCATCAATTGCATGAACACCGCCGGCGCATTAGTTAACCCGAAAGGCATAACTACAAACTCGTAATGTCTGTATCTCGTCCGAAAAGCTGTTTTCGGCACGTCGGACTCTCTCACACGGAGCTGATAGTACCCCGATTTCAAATCAATCTTCGAGAATACCGCAGCTCCCTGCAACTGATCGAACAAGTCATCAATCCTCGGCAAAGGATACTTGTTCTTGATGGTCACTTTGTTTACTTCGCGATAATCGATACACAAACGTAGTGAACCATCCTTCTTTCGCACAAACAGGACCGGTGCACCCCAAGGCGAGGCGCTCGGTCGAACATACCCTGACTCAAGAAGCTCACTCAACTGCTTCTTCAACTCTGACATCTCTGAAGGTGCCATACGATACGGCGCCTTTGAAATCGGAGCCGCGCCCGGCTCTAATTCTATAACAAACTCAACCTCACGATCCGGTGGCAATCCCGGTAACTCGTCAGAAATACATCAGAAACTCACTAACGACTGAATCGACGAAAACTCGACTCAGCCTTTCTCCGCCTTCAAAGCGTAGCACCAATAACCAAGACACCCCTTTCGCAGAGACTCATCGCCTTCAAGGCATTAATGACGAATTTCTGATTTCCTCCTTCGCCCCGCGAAGGAGTGCTCTGCCATCCTCGGCTAACATGGTGATGATCCTCGTGCGGTAGTTCATGATTGCACCATGCCGCTCGAGCCAATCATCCCCGAGAATCAAATCCTCACCCTCAATATTAACGACAATAAGATTAGAGAGCCAAGCTCTCTCACAAATAAACACAGAGCAGTCTCGGACCTCTCGATCACCGACGATTCTATCACCGCTAGGAAGTTTAACGATGAAAGGCTCGCAAGGTGACAAACAGTCGAGACTCAAACGGCGTACACACTCTAGAGAAATGAATGAATGCGTAGCACCCGAATCAAAAAGCACACTGACAGGATGGAAATGAATGTGAACGGTACCTGTCGCCACAGTAGCTGCTGGATCATCGGCTCTCCTCATCTCATAGATACGTGGCTGAGCAGAGCCGACACTGGAAACTCCACCCCTAGTGGGCTGACCCCGACCCTTACCTCGGTCGGCACTCGGTGGAGACGGCGGAGCAAATGATCCCTGGTTCACACTCGGCTCCAACGGGGCTGGTTGAGAAGAACGGGCGCCGCGAAGCTGTTTGATCTGCTCACAAAAAGGGGCCTTGTGGCCTAGCTGTCCACAAGTATGACAGGTAAGCTTCGGACGAGAACATTGCCGGCTCCTATGGCCCTGCACACCACAGTTAAAACATGTGGGTTCACGAGCGGAGGTTCCGGCGGCACCCCGAAAGCTCCCAGAGAAACGAGCCGAACCGCCCGTTGAAATATTTGCAGCTTGAGATTTCTGCTCGCCTCCACTCTTTGGACCAGAAAAATTTCCGACCGACTTCTGCTTCTTGCTCTCACGAGCCAAATCTCTTGCCATCACCGACATATCATAAGCGAGAGCTCGACTCTGATAATCCTTCAAGGTAGTACAGACGAGCCCAGACATATAGTCCCGAATGGGCAGCTTCATCCTCCTGGAAAAATGAAAAATTTTGTCGCTCTCAGCGACAACTTGGGTCTTCACATAACCCAACTCCTTGTTAAAGTCGCCAATGGCCTGAGATATGGGGATATCCCGTGGTTGAGCATCATAGAAAGCATGCACTCGAGCCTGTCTGACCGGCCACGGACAATATTCGGTCTCCATCAATTCTTGGAATTCGGCCCACGAAGCAACGTGTTCTTTGGGACCAACGGCCTCCCACCAATCTGTAGCATCTCCCGTGAGAAAATATTGAGCAATAGGGACCTTACGGTCCTCGGGGCAGTTGGTAGCAGTGAATACTTTGGATATCTCCTTGATCCACCCTTCCCAGCCGATCGGGTCCGAAGCTCCCGAAAACTGAGGAGGATGCATCTTGATGACATCCTCAAGCGCCGATCCGCTCCGCCCGATTAGCATGGGCCTGGTTGGGGTTCCTGACCACCCGAGCTATAGCCGCCATTTGGTTAACCATTTGCCGCATAATGCCCGCAATACCAAGATCGACGCGCTCCCGAGAAGAAGCATGACTGGGCGGTCACCAGATCACGCGGCCTCGAAGAATGCGACGTGGCCGCCCCACCGGCTGCCCCACGTCCCCGACCACGACCACGACCACGACCACGGTTTCCTCCGGCATCCATACTGATGTTGAGAGATAACAGAAGTATATCGATGATGAGTAAGGGAGGAAAAGCGACTACGATTCAAAAGTGGAAATACAATGCAAGAAACAAAAGAGCCGAATAAGAAAACTTACGAGCACCGGAAGTACTTGGGATGTCGGTGTGACAATGTGCAAAACAAAACACGACTAGACCCAAATAACCAACAAGCCTAGGTATCCATAAACCTAGAGCTCCGATACCATTTTCTGTAACACCCCGAGATATTCGGAATATGTTACAACGTCGTAGACCCCTACATGGGACCTACCAGGCTATAATAGAAAAACTCCACTCGACTAACCATCTTGGTTAGCGAGGATACACAATTAAATAACATGACATATAAAGATACGCCCGGAGCAACCGGCAAAATAAGCATCAACCCACAACGTGACAATTAAAAGCAATACAATACGGAGTTTGAAACAAAAAGCCTAAGTACTCGCGAGTACAATCTATAAGTTTAAAACTGTGGGAACAACCATATCGAAATGGACAAAGGAAATAATTAGACCCAATCGCACATGTCAACGACCCTGGCCAACATCCTCGTACTGTCCTGGTGCTCGCTCGTCTGGATAATCATAACCTGAAATCCATAACAAGAATTTCCCCAAAACGGGTCCCCAAAGGGGTTAGCAATTACGCTAGTACAAGTAATCAAGGCAAACCAATCGCTTACACATTTCATAGTACATGCACCAATATCAATTCAAAAACCAAAACCAGACATGTCTTTTCCGGAAATAAACAGCCCACAATTAGCCTTGAGAACAGGGCGGCAGCATACATTCTCACTCGAGGCCTCAGAGGGACCCTACCGAGTTGGCTACAATTACAGAAAAACAAAACCACGCACACGCTATGCCGTGAGAACAGGGCGGCAGCATACATTCTCACTCGAGGCCTCACAAGGACCCTAACGAGTTGGCTAGCAAGATTTAAACTCGTGAAATCCAGGCGGCAAAGATAGATTTCCCTCCTTGACCCCGTCGGGTCAACACAAGGTGAGTTACACACAAGTAATATACATCACCATTTCATGTTAAGCTTAAAGGTTTCCAAAAATACTTGCCTCGATTAATAAACGGTGACGCGAACGGAACGGAAGAATCAAGCACGACCGTGAGGAACCGACGAATGAACCTAACGATTCGAATAACACAATCACAACCAACTCTAGACGATTACGGAAATGGAATACACCCGGAAACCCGCCTACGATTCATGTATATTCATACCAAAATAACAACGAGGGCGGACCACAACCAAACCCTCCCGATTCCGTAAAAATCCACAAAATATCCATGAATCCGTAGGAAAACTAAAGATACTAACAATATTAATCGTATACATCATGAATCCACCAACAAAACGGAACGAATCGGAAGAAAAACCCGAAACCCCCAAATTAATCGAAAATAGGGTTTTAGAATATTACCTTAGGAGATTCAAGTACCAAGATCCGTAGAACACGCGTTAGATTGATTGCCCGGGCTTCACTACCGAAGAAAAATGGTGAAAATCGACCCCCCAAAGGATAAGGATGAAGAACTCTTCCCCTCTCTCTCACTCTCTCTCGCGCTGCAGGTGAAAATGAGGAAGAAGACGGTCGATTTCGTCTATTAAAGACGAGTTGCGCAGTTGACCACTTCGTGTGTGCCGCGCACAGCCGAAAATTTACTCCTGTGTTTTGGCATTGTGCCGCCAAGATGCAAGTAAAGCCGCGCACCCGCATACTGGGTTTTGGTCACGTAAGACACACGAGTGTGCCGGCACTGATGTGTGCCGCTGCATCAAGCCGGGCATTGTGCCGCGGCACTGTATAGGTGTGCCGCGCACACAAGCAGTCTGCTTGGCCAAAGAATCGAAGAAATTTGTGTGCCGCGACACACGCATCTTGTGTCGCGGCCCACACCCCCCTTATGGGTCCCAAAATGATAAAAATGATCCGGAAAGAGAATAAAATGATAGGAATCAATATTTGGGAACCAATAACAAGAAATGGATCCACGGCAACCCCGAAACGGCGGTTTCGCACAACAATAACAAGAATACAGTTCAACAGTTTGACAGGAAGGACACGCTGAAAAGTACACGAGGGTCACTATGACCGAGAAATATACCAAAAATGAAAATACAAGGGAAAGAAAAATACCGGATATTACACTTGCTTCTTTTATTCATCCCTCAAACTTGTACTTTTCTCTGTTTCTCTCTAAATAAAATTCTTTTCAAAAATGGAGTCATCATCTTCCACAAAAAGATTTAACTCAGTCTGCATTTTTGGTGGAGCTAGTTATGGAAAAGATGCATGCTTTACTGAAGCAGCACACAACTTGGGTCGTACTTTAGGAGAAAAATGCATTCATGTAGTTTACGGAGGAGGAAGTCTAGGATTAATGGGACGAGTCACGTCGCCTATATGGAAGGAGTAAGAGTGTTGGGAGTAATTCCAAAACCTCTGCCGAAAGTAAAATTACCGGGCAACTATTGGAGATGAGTTTAGATCTCAGAATATGCAAGATCGCATAACTCACATGACAAATAATTCTCGCGCCTTTATCACCCTTCCTGGTTTTGGCACCCTTGAGGAACTTTTTCATGTGGTTACCAGAGCCACTAAATGTTCATCAAAACCAATAGGTCTGCTTAATGTCAATGGTTTCTTTGATGGTTTACTATCTTTCATCGACTACTCTGCTGAAAAAGGTTTTATTTCCGAGCGTGCTAAACGAATCATAGTCGTTGCAACAACACCAGAAGAGCAAATCAAAAAACTCATTGAATTTGTTCCTCAACCAGATCCAGCTCTAGCTAATATTGTCTGGATAGAAGATCTCACCGTGAGAAAACGAAAAGTGGATTCATTCCTCTCTCTTTGATACCCCATATCAGACCTCTTGTTATTTTTACTTTCTGTCGTGTGTAATAATCGTGCTAAATGGTGGCAGCTTAAGGAGTTTCTTCTTGATCTCTTGACGCGCATCTATTCGCGATTTATGTATTGTTATTTTATTGCTGTAATTTTTATTGTGTGTTTTTTATAAAAGCATTGATGGCAGCGTAAGGCGACTCTTCGGACTTTCTTGATGCGCATCTTAAAAATTGTGTTATACTTCCGGGTATATTATTATTATTTTTTTGTTGTTTTGCCTCGTATATCTTTTCATGCAGATCCAAAAAGGCGTAGCTCAAGCATCAATTTTCATAACAGGGAGTATCTTTTTTTTTTCTCTTGCTTATTATTATCATTTTTTTTTTAGAAAAACCAAGGACGGTTTCTTTTTCAAGTTTGGGGGTAGTATGTTTTGGTGTGTTAGTATTTTGGTGTGTTTTTATTTGCCTAAATTTTTTTTTCCAGTATATATATATATATATATATATATATATTATTTTGATTTGTGAGATTTCTAGATCTGGCCATAACACCAATAAATTAGCTATATACAAGCTTCTAAAATTGTTTTAACCGGTAAAAATATTGTATATTCCAAAAAAATTTTGAGCCTTAATCTCTCTTTCCAAACCTTGTAGTTATCATATAAAATCGAATCATTCGTTACCTTGAGAAAAGAAGAATCAGTCGGTTGATGAAAAATAGAACTAAATTTACTTAATTTGTGGAGTTTTGATTTTTCATGCTTAACTAATAAATAATTTTCGCAAAATTCTATTCCCTAAAAAAAAAAGGAGTCATTGGTGAAAAGAGCTACACGTTAGCAAATAACGGTGTGAAAGCTATCACCTAAAAAATGACAAAAAGGAGATGTTGAGCGAAATACCGCCTAATTTTGGGGTCTTAAAATTTTGCGAAAAATAAAGGACTAACCATTGTTGGTGCGTAGTCGCTGCCTCACGTAAAAATTGGTGAAAAGAGCTACACGTTAGCAAATAACGGTGTGAAAGCTATCACCTTTTAAAAGAGATAGAAATTATGTTGGTGAAAAGAGCTACACATTAGCAAATAACGGTGTGAAAGCTATCACTAAAAGGGATGTAGTTTATGAGCAAGATCTGAATTAATTAGCGGCTGAATTTCAATACACTCAATTTTGTGAAAAATTACAATATTTGATGACGCCGATGAAATTCTTCTTCATATTGAGTCGAAAAATAAACGAGTGATCGAGAGCAACCATTAAAGGGAGTCGTGTGAAGTCACGAGTGGGAAAGAAATAATCAACCTCTTGGGGGGAAACCTTGCATTTTGGAATTACAAAAATAAAAACCGTGTTTTAACTTCAAAATCGTTAGTAGATTTATTTTGAATCTTGATTCATTTTTATCTACTGTATAAAGTTGGTTATTGTGTATTAATGCATTTTGATCTCTTTTTATCTTTATATATAATTATTTTTCTTAAATTTGCGTGTATTATTTTTTATTTTTTATTTTATGTCTTATTTTAATTTTTATTTTGTGTGTGATTAATAAAGAGTCTTGCTCGGGACTAGCAAGAATTTAAGTGTGGGGTATTTGATTAGTACATAATTGATCTAAAATTCATATACAAAATATTCATTTTTCCGGGCATAATTGTACTGATTTGTGATTAAAAATATATATTTTACAGATATGTCCAAACATGAGCTAAAAATGGTTATTTTAGACATCGACATGAAGCATCAAAAAGGACGGAAAACAAGATCAAATCCAACGACGGGAATTTTTCAAGGCAAAACGACCTACAACACGGCGCAAACAGGACCGTGTTATGTAGGTCGTTTCACATACGGCGCAACAAGGGCCGTGTCTTGGGCCGTTTCACACACGGCCGGCATTTAGCGCCGTGTCCTCGCGTATTCCGAAGAGACCGAGTCACCACAAACGGCGCACAACACGGCAACCGGGCCGTTTTCATCGCCGTTTTCAGCAGATTCCATGCAAAATTAGTCCACTTTTGACCAACTTGTGAACTCAACCACAAGATATTTTTTTGGTCAAAAATCTGAAAATTCAAAGACATGGGTGAAGTGTGAACAAAGAATTAAAAAAATGATATTACAATAGATATTTTGAATTAAATAATCAATTGTATTCTTGAAAATCACCGACATCTTCATCCATTGCAAAATCACCAATTACCAATTCTTAAACCCATCTTCTTACTAAGAAATACTCCTTTCTTTTAGCAATATATTTTCCTTAGAACTTTCAATTTTAGTTTGTATTTTATTTTTGGTTTGAAGTTTTTCTTTCATTTAGTTTGTAATTGAAAAGTGCTTGATCAATAAGCACTTAGTATTTTACTTTCAATTTTTGTAAGCTTGTAACCTTTAAACAAGTTTGAAGTTATATTTTGAAGTTTGTTTCTTGCACTTTGATACATCATATTCAAGTAAGTTTTATTTATTGTCATCAAGTTCTAGTAATTAAAAGTTTCTATATATATATTATATATATCAATTATTTCTATTATAATTTTAGTTTGTATAAACCAATGAGTAGCTAATCTTTCTTCCTAGGGGAAGGGGGATTTCTATTAGGTTATATATTGAGTATTTGATTGATTTAAACTATTTTTAGGACTAATTGGTTTAAATAGAGATTGATCATATCCTATTTTTACTAATGAAACCTTCTTGATTGATTGTTGAGTGAATTGGAAACATATCTTTTCAATCTATCAAATGTTAATCTTGTTATCAACATCTTAAGATTGCGAAAGTGGTTAAGACATCTTTGATTACGAAAGTACGGAGGTGAAAAGTTGATTACTCGATGAACGATCGTTTATCCTAAAAATAGTCAAGTTAGAGAAATGAAAGGACTAATTGGTTTAAATAGAGATTGATCATATCCTATTTCTACTAGTGAAACCTCCTTGATTGATTGTTAAGTGTACTGGAAACACATATTTTCAATCTATCAAGTGTTAATCTTGTTATCAACATCTTAAAAAAGTGACAGTGATTAAGACATCTTTGATTACGAAAGTACGGAGGTGAAAAGTTGATTACTCGATAAACATTCGTTTTTTCTTTTATATCCATATAAATCAATTCCTATACTTAATTAAATACCTAATTTAATGAACCCGTAATCCCCTACATTTTATAAATTCCCAATTCATTTTAATTCTATTCATTTTCACTAGTTAAAAATAGTCTAGTTAAAAATAGTCTTAATATAAATAGTCTAGTATAAATAGTCTTAATAAAAATAGTCTTAATATAAATAGTCTAGTATAAATAGTCTAGTTAAAAATAGTCTTAATATAAATAGTCTAGTATAAATAGTCTTAATAAAAATAGTCTTATATAAAATAGTCTTATTAAAAATAGTTTAGTTTAAAATATAGTGCATTTTAATTTAGTTAATTTTTAAAAACCCAAAAATATCTTTTTTAATATTTTAGTATTTATTTCTCGCAATCTATAACAAAATATTATACGAAGCCCTGTTGGACAATCCTCGAGAGAAAAGACCTTGGTAGAACTTACCACAAACTACTTCTACCTCGTATATATTTGCGAGCGACTCAAGAACTCCTATTTTTAGGATAAGTTTTTGACCGATCACTCGCCCTGAAGGCCCCCACCGCATGATGAAAATCAAGCAGGGGAAGGACGAGTCAGATGAAGATTACATCGACCGGGTAGACGAGATAGTCCTCACCGGCGAGCCCATCAGCGACGAGCTCGCTCTCAACTCAGTCATGAGCGGATTCCACGGACGCTCGCCCATGTTCAGGCACCTCACAAAGGATATCCCCCCGACCTACTCGGTCTTCCGCGGCAAAGCCGCCGATTTCCTGGCCAGGCAGAGGATGCTCTCACTCCGCTTAGACGAGGGATCTGTCGGAGAAGGAAAGGTGCCGTCCCACGTACAGAAGAAGGTGGTCGCCAAGCCCAAAAAGGCGGTCGCCAAGCCGCCCGGTGAGTTCAAAGCCTTCGAGGATGTAGAGGTCCACCTTCTTCACAACCTCGACTTATCTCCGGCCCACATCTTCAACGCGATCAAGGGGGCGCGAGTGGCTTTCCAAGCCAAAGCCGATAAGGGACCACGGTCATCTAGACCGCAGCAAATTCTGTGCATACCACAAGAGTCCCGGCCACAACACCAGCCAATGCCGCGACCTCCTCAGACAGCTCTGGCGACTGTTTGAGGAAGGCAAACTGGACAACTTGGTTACCAAGCCAGAACCTAGGACGGAGAGAGTCGGAGGGCGCGAGCGCCGAACAAACGAAAGAACTCCTCCCAATCCGGTCGCTAGAATCGAGCATGAACCGGAGTACTCCGATGAGTCGATCCCTCCGATCAACCCTGGCGGTCGGATCAACATGATTCAAGCAGGAGATGGAAACCTCGGGGCCTTTCCCCGGTTTCCACCATGTCAAACAGGAAGCGAAAGGCCGAACTGAGGGCGTTCGCCGGGGTCCATACCGTGGTACCTCCGGAGCCGACCATTTTTAAAGATGCACTCATCACCTTCTCCAACAAGGACAGGGAGGGAGTGCAATGCCCCAAAGAGGATGCACTGGTTATCTCTGCTTGTATCCTTGGGAAGATGGTCGATCGCGTGCTGGTCGACAATGGAAGTTTCTGCAACATCATATTCAAATCCGCCCTGGATCAGCTCGGCAACTTGACCAAATTCATCAAGCCATTCGACACCGTGCTCCAAGGGTTCGGCGACAACACAGTCCAAGCCTACGGGAAGATCAAGCTCTCTGTCGAGCTAATATGCTTTTACGATCCCAAGGTTAGGATTACTAGGAACCTAAACTTTGTAATCATAGATAGGCCCAACATCTATAATGGGTTCCTAGGTCGCCCCTTTCTAGAAACCTTTGAGGCGGTCGCCTCGTCTTTCTTTTACTGTATCAAATTCCCCACTGCCGATGGGACGGTCGGAACTGTAAAAGGAGATCAGCTAATGACAAAAAGATGTTTGAATTACTCCTATGTTGTTACTTCTTTCAATACTTACCATACTATGTGTAACATTGAAGCGATCGACGATCAACCCATGGAGATCGACAAGCCGAGGACATCGTACCAACCCGACTCAGGGGACGCCATCTCTCATCAATTGACGGACGACATCGAGCCAAGGATTGGTTTCGAGCCAAGTCTCGACATCGATCCAAGGATCGTACCAAACGAGAGGCGACCGTCCCTGTCGAAGAGTTGGAAAGCATTGCGGTGGATCCGGTTCATCCAGAACGGGAAGTACAGATCGGCGCAAACATCGACCGCGAACTAAAAGGGGACCTGATCGATTTACTACGTAAGAACATCAGAATCTTTGCCTGGTCGCATCAAGACATGGTTGGCATAAGTCCTGAACACACTTTCCACTATCTAAAGATCGACCCGGCAATGAAGCCTGTTCACCAAAAACGCAGGAAATTCGGTCCCGAGAAATACGCTGCGCTCGACATAGAAGTCCAAAAATTGCTCAACAACAAATTAATCGGAGTAGCTACAGACGAACCACAGTGGGTCGCCAATGCGGTGCTCGTCAAAAAGCCAACTGGCTCCTGGAGATTATGCATCGACTTCACCGACCTCAACGCGGCATGTCCAAAAGATCACTTTCCGATGCCTCATATCGATCACTTGGTCGATAGAACAGCAGGTTGCGAAATGATGTCGTTTATGGATGCCTTCGCCGGATATCATCAAATCCCAATGGCGGAGAAAGACATAAAACACACATCTTTCCACACGGAAAAAGACATATACTTTTGGGTCCGAATGCCGTTCGGCTTGAAGAACGCAGGGGCAACCTACCAGCGACTAGTCAACAGAATGTTCACCAATCAGATCGGAAAGACCATGGAGGTCTACATTGACGACATCGTGGTCAAAAGCCTCAAGAAGGAAGATCACCTCAATGATCTTGCCGAGACATTCGCCATCCTCGAGAAGTTTAACATGAAGCTGAACCCCAAGAAGTGCAACTTCGGGGTGGGCTCCGGGAAATTCCTGGGGCACATCGTGAGCCAAAGGGGGATCGAGGCGAACCCCACCAAGATACAGGCGATCCTTGACATGCAGGAGCCGCGAAACATCAAGCAGGTGCAACGCCTCACAGGTTGTCTAGCCGCCCTAAACCGTTTCATATCTCGACTCGGCGATAAAAGCAAGCCTTTCTTCGCGACCATCAAGAACAAGAAGTTCGCATGGACGAAGGAAAGTCAGATATCATTCGCCAAGATAAAGGAATATCTATCTAACCCCCAGATCCTGGCAAAGCCGATCCCCGGTGAAAAATTATTCCTTTACCTAGCGGCCTCGGAGGTCGCGCTGAGTGCCGTTTTGGTACGAGCAGAGGGACAAGTCCACTTGCCGATCTACTATGTTAGTCAAGCGCTCCACGACGCTGAGACACGCTATACACCATTGGAGAAGATCGCCTATGCCCTTGTCATGAGTGTTCGTAAGCTGAGGTCTTATTTCTTCGATCACCAAGTGGAAGTCCTAACAACTCTACCTCTAAGGCAAGTCCTACACCGACCAGACACCAACGGGAGACTCCTCAAGTGGTCGCTGGAGATCGCCCAATACGGTATCACATACGCTCCTCGCACAGTGATCAAAGGCCAAGCTCTGGCGGACTTTGTGGTGGAATTGACTTTCCCTCACAGTCCGACCTAGATCGGCCGACCTGCCTGGAAGTTATATGTGGATGGCTCGGCGACCAATTCGCGAGCAGGGGCAGGGATTGTCCTCATCAGCCCCGACGGACAAAGTTTCACAAATGCTGTGCGTTTCGGTTTTCGTGCGACCAACAATGAAGCCGAATACGAAGCTTTGGTAGGCGGGCTCGATCTAGCCCTCGCCCTAGATGTTCGTCGCCTTCATATCTTCAAGGACTCCCTCCTGGTCATGAACCAGGTCAAGGGAGAATATGAGGCGCGCGGCGAACAGATGGTCAAATACCAAGAGCTGGTCGTCGAAATGTGCACAAAATTTGAGAAAGTGCTAATCAAACAAGTCCCAAGAGAGCACAATTCCCAAGCCGATGCCCTTTCCAAGCTAGCATCATCAGATGGAGCAGCCAACTTCTCCAATATCCAAATCACTAAGTCGGCAAGGCCGGCGATCGATAGAAACCTGGTCGCCATGATTGCTATTGCCGAGGACAACTGGATGACCCCGTTCATCAAATACCTAAAGGACGGAACGGTCCCTGACGACCGTGTCAAAGCTCGTCAGCTCCAGCTCCGGGCGACCAGATATACCCTATTGGACGACCGGCTTTACAAGCGAGCTTTCAGCCTTCCCCTCCTCAAGTGTATTACACCGGAGGAAGGTCGGCTCTTTTTAGCCGAGATCCATGACGGGATCTGCGGAAACCATGCTGGCGGACGAGCTCTCATCCATAAAATAACCAGGCAAGGTTTCTTCTGGCCGTCACTTCAGAAGGACGCGATCGCCTACGCTAGGTCGTGTCACAGGTGTCAGATAATGGGCCCAAACATCAAACTCTCCCCCGAACAGCTCACCTCCATGTACAGCCCTTGGCCATTCGCGCAATGGGGCATCGACCTTATTGGTCCCCTGTCGACGGCTCCAGGGGGCTGTAAGTTTGCTATCATAGGGGTCGACTATTTCACTAAGTGGGCAGAGGCCGAGCCACTAAACAAGATCGGCCAGGAACAAGTGATCAAGTTTATCTAGAAAAACATCATATGCCGATTCGGTCTTCCCCAGGCCATCATCTTCGACAACGGAAAGTAGTTCGACGGCTTAGAAGTCATGCAATTCTGCGAGAAATGGGGAATCAAAATATTGTTTTCAGCACCCTATCACCCTCCGAAGAACGGACAGGTAGAGGCTGTGAACAAGATCCTCAAACACACAATTAAAGCGCGGCTCGAATCTAGGCAAGGGAGATGGGCGAGCGAGCTTCCAGACGTTTTGTGGTCTTATTGAACGACGACCCGTAATTCAACCGGCGAAACCCCATTCGCCCTCGCCTTCGGAACAGAAGCGGTGATTCCTTAGGAGATCGCCGTCCTCAGCCATCGAACCAAACAAGAGATGATGACCGACAACGATGTAGCCCGACAAATCGATCTAGACATGCTCGAAGAACGACGGCTGACCTCAGAAATGAAGAACACAATCCACAAAAGGAGAGCTGAGAAGTTCTTCAATTCAAAAGTCAAGGAAAGAAGGTTTCAAGTAGGCGATCTCGTCCTCAAGAAGATCCAAACCCACACAGGTGTCTTTGGTCCGAACTGGGAAGGCCCCTTCAGGGTATCCAGATGGCTAACTAAGGGAGCCTACCAACTTGAACATCCTGGCGGTACTCCGGATCAATATCCCTGGAACGCCGTACATCTAAAGAAATACTACCAGTAAAAAACTTTGTAATCAGTTTCTACTATCCTATGTACAAGGAATATAATGAGATTTTTTGCTGTCCCATATATTTTGACGATCGCCCCACTGAACATTTCACATACCGACGAGGATCGTCATCCAATCATGACGATCCAAGGAAGAAACAATGCAGCCATGGTCCTGGAGGTCGATGGAACCGACAGCTTCGCCCATGCAAGGTTTCTTTGGGCTGAGATCGCCCACCCTTCGTTTAAATACGAGGCCGGCGTAGCCAAATGACCCTCCAAAATAATCAGTGAACGCGTTCGCACGTCCTCAAGGTACATCATCTAACATGGTGAACCCGGACAATACGACGTGTCACTACCCCGTCTCAACGTACACCGTCGAGGGTCGCCATCATCATGGCGGGCCGAGGTGGAAGCAGAGCTAACAAGCCGCGGACGTGGAGTCGAATAAGCCGACGACACCCCGTGCAAGGACTTCTCCTGACGAAGATCGCCCGCCTTTCGTTTTAACACAAGGCAGGCGCAGCCTAACGGAGGACCCTCACAAAAAAGTGAGTCGCGGGATATACAGTGTCCCTCGCACACAAAGACACGATTGGGGAGGTCGGTCCATCGAACTCCCCGACCGTGCATGATTCTTCAGAATCGGCAAACCTGAAGATAGCCCGCCAGACAAACTAGTTTTTGTTCCCTTACTTACAATAAGTAAACAAAAACAGGGGGGTAGAACTGGGCCGAGCTAACCCCAAATATGATCGAACAAAAAGGAACCACGCACGATCGGCTTCGCTCAAACACACGCAGGACGATCGGAGTCGTTCGACAAAAGTTACAAGTAAGAATTCTGATTAAAAACATATCAATGCTTTCAACACTCAGACAATCGGTCAGATGAACAAAACGTCGAATGCAATCATACACGTCCTTGTAAAATTGCACGCAAACATTCAAAGGCGATCGTATGTAAAGAGACAGTATGAAAAGAGGAACATTTTATTCATAACACAAGTTTCGTACATTACGGGGCCCGAAGGCATTACAAAAGGAAAGCAGAAAAGTACAAGTTACAAAGGAAAACAAAAATATCTCTCAAGGCCCCGCCGGATGGTCATCGCCCTCAGGTTGCGGATCGGCTTGGGCCCCCCCATCGGCCTCAGGATGAATGAGTTTGCCAGTATACCAACTCAAGTCGATCCCAAAGTCGACAAGGTCAAGGATCGGCAAAGAGAACTCCGGGTGCAGAGGGTGCTCGAGCGCATAGGCTTTGAAGCTCTCCATCAAAGGACCGATCTCGATACCTACCTTCTTGGCGGCTCTGACAGCATCGGCGTAGGCCAGGTAATAGGCGAACTCGCCGAAGAGCGCCACATTGAGATAGGGATCGGTCTCGATCGCCTTCAGTTGCCCCTTCAACTCCACGGTCGTCTTCTCAGCCTCCCCCAACTCGACCACCTTGGCGGCATTCTCTCCCTTGGCCATCTCCAGCTCCTTCTTCGCCGCCTCCAGCTCACCGCTGAGCCGATCCACCATCGTCTTCAGCCCGGCCGCCTCCTCCTGCGAAGCCGCATACTTCTGGAGGGTTTCCTTCTCCTGATCACGGGACCGGTCGGCAACCTCCTTAGAGCGGCTCAACTCCTGCTTCAATCGGTCAATGTCCTGTTTAGCCCTTTTGGCCGTCTCCACATACTCCTTCTCCATAGACTGGATCCGGTTGGCAAATTCAATGTTTTTATTCCGGCGGCCTCGAGGTCGCTATGGAGTCGAGCAGAAGAGGGTCGCCCCTCAAAATCCCTAGCAGCTTGGACGGCCATCGTCGCCGTCTGGAGAGCCAGGGCAAGGGTCGCATGCATGGCATCTCCAGATCGCTGACGAGCGATCGCATCAAGATCGGTCGTCCAGGCCTTGGGCAGAGAGGTGATAGCCTGCTGGACGTAAGTAGGGACGTCGAGAGATGTTTGCGGAGCCTTACTCTACAAAAAGTCCAGCACCATAGGAGCGACGTCCGGGTCGGCAAGACGAACCCTGCAGCACAAACCAAAGAAACCAAGGAGTTAGCCTATACCTTGCTCAGAATGCCTAACTCAGAAAATTTTGATCCTTTCTTACCTGTTGACCAGCTCGGGATCGCGACCAAAATAAGGCTTGCCCCGAGAGGTTTCCGCCTCAGCGATCGCCACCTTCTTCGTAGGGCCGCCCGATGGCCGGGAGCCGGACGCCGAGGGCCTAGGGCCTGATCGCTCCGTCATCGGGATGGCAGAAATAGGAGCCGCAGCAACCGGAGGCTCAAGAATGGACACATCCGCCTCAGTAATCGGCAGGGACTCATCCGGCCTCCGCCTCTTGCGGCGCTGAAGTTGTTCCTCTCCCTGAACTACCGGCTCGGTGACCGGCACCTCAGCAGGCCTCATCACCGGAGCAGGACGAGACATCGTCGCAGGAACGCGACCAGTCTTCTTACCCAAGTGGAGGCGACCGATGAGTCCTGGATTCGACATGGCAATCTCTGGTGGTGGCTCGGCAAGTCGGGGAAAATGAACCTCTGTCAAAGAAGGGGTACAAACAAGTTAGACAGCAACTTAAACGCTAGGACCTCCTGGAGACGGTCGTCAAGCAAGGAAGCACCACTTAAGCCCATACCTGGAACTTTCAAGTGACGAGGGAAGCGAAACAATCGAGCCCCCAACCGATGAATTTCGTTACCAAGCGAGCGAACGTCAATGAAGGAATCCAGCAAGGAACGAATCAGCTCCCAAATGATCAAGAAATCGAAAGGAAGATCGCCGATCGCTAGAACAAGAGGTCCTGCAAAAAGAAAACAAAATTAGATTAGTCCAAGACAAGCTCAATCAAGGGGAGAGTTAAAATCCTTACTCGAATTCCTCTCCCGAAAAGTGGTGGGGATCTCCAACTCCTCATTCGGCCCGTCAGTCGATGCCGATCGCCACGCTCCGCCGACCCAGCACCATTTAGCTAGGTCACCCTTGGTCTTGTTCGGCACACCGAGGACCACTCTCCCCATTCGGCCTTGGATATGATTGCTGCCGATCGACCCTTTCTGCGCGGCCAGCTTAAATAGATAATTCATCTCCAGCGCGGTAAAGAGGCGGAACAATCGGTGACCGCCAAACAGTGTCAACGTGCAGATGACCTATAGCGAAGCGTTCGGCGTCAGTTGAAGCGGCGCCAAATTCCAGGCGATCAACAAGTAGGAGACGGTGAATGGCAGAGGGAATCGCAGGCCGGCCTCCATAATCATCTCGCTGACGGCAACCATATCCTCGGGCGGTTGATCGGCACGTTCATTCTCCGAGGGCACATGCAAGGAAACGTCAGAGGGGATGTGATATTTGGCCCTCCAACGGCTCATGTCTTTCTTGGTCGCCGTACTCCGGATCTTTCCGAGAGTCCACGGAGACGGGTCGGCGGCCCGAAAAACCGTCCGCTTCACATGTTCATAAGGATGAGCGGCGGAGTAGACTTCGAAGTCAAATTCCGGATAGGGTCCGGCGATCCCCTCCATAATCTTGGCAAAAGCCATATAGGCGGGGCCCAAAACACTCTGTCGTTCCCAAGTTAGCCGCTCCAGTTCGTCCTCATCCGTCGGCGAGCCCCCCTGCTCCGCCGTCGTCGCCGTCTTCGCCACTGCGGCCTCGTTGAAAAGCTCTTCGAGTTCTGCGGGTGCAATCCCCGCACGGATAGCCTCAACGGCCGTTTCCATGTCGACTCCAACGGGAATCTCCTCCCGGCCAAAGCGGCCGCGCGTAAGAACTTCCGGCCTCGAAGGTTTTGGATCCTCCCGACATATTATAAAAAGGAAGAGGGAGATAGAAGATTGATTTTTCTTACCTAGAGAAAAGAAGAAGATCAGCACAAGAAGCTCCAGAAATTTTTGCAGAGTTTCGGCTATGGATGCAAGGACGCGTAAAGAATGAAAATGAAGAAGCCCTAGCCCTTTTATAGATGGAGGCGAGGGTCTAAATGCAAATAGGAGAAATCTCGAGGGCTGGATCGCAACCGTCATAGTGGGGACACATTAAATGCTGCCCTCGAATCCCGCGTACGCGTCTTTTCGAGGGCACGCCAGCCGACAAATCTGACAAACCGTCGGACTCCCCCAACAGCGGCGCGACGCGTGTCCCTGCCACTTTTCGAGAGCCCGCCTTCGTTTCCCGCTGCTCCCAGCGCAAAAGAAGATCGTCCAGATTTAAATACAGATCGGCTGATCGGCTAAACGTCGGCGATCGCCAACAGTGCCACCTCACCCCGTGTTTTCAACATCGAGGCGAGCTGGGGGGCAATTGTTGTGCGGCGTTTAGTACGCCTCGATAGGCGATCGACATCACGATCAGAAAAGCCAATCATGGAAGATATGCTCGGGGCAAACACCTGGAAATCGGTACATACGGAGATCGTATTTTGATACCCAGTGATCGTCTTTTGATGACTAGCGATCGTCTTTGATGTCCAAACCAGAGACAATCGTTTCGTGCCGCGTATGGATCCAACATCTGTCAAAGTCGTCGAAGACCAAATCTTGGACGGTGGCCCACATGCAGATCCACAAAGGGCGCCGACAGATAGGACATTTGACCACAGCCTGTCACCTACCTCACCTACCGACAAGGCCGCCGAAAGGTACAAAGTGGGTCCTCCCCGGACAGCGACTCAAGACGCGTGCTGGCTTCCCATTGGTTCGCCCAGCTGGCCACCAGCAGCGACCTCGGACCTCAAGGGAATAGGCCCACGTGACGGGACGATCGGCCATCTTATTATATTATAGAAAACGGCAGTCGCCCGTGATCGTCTGAGGGGTCCCAACTACCTTGTCCCCTATAAATAGAGAACTCACTGCAGTGGCCAAAAGGACGCGAATTTACTGTGAATTCAGTGCAAAATACATACAAAAAGAGAATCAAATACTCTTTTGGCAACCACTTATACATTCATAGTGATATTCATACACATTTATCATATATCCCAAGCAAGAACTCACAGATTTACCTATCTGGTTCTTCCAGCAATCTACGCGCTCTAAAGCCTAGATAACTAGAAGTCTTTACACTCCTTGTAATAGATTCTAACATTAATATTTGTACTCGACAGTATATTTATTAATAACATCTCGCGAGAGCATTCAATCCCGGGATTAACAACCCCGGCTAATCTTGTGTCATCTATTTTCTCACGGAAGTGTTCTCGCATTTGTTTGTTACTCGATCATTCCAGCAATACTATCTCCGGATAATATTTTGGGTAACAACACCCGCTGCCGAAAGTGATCATCACTTCCCCAGCTCCAAGCTTCCTAATTTGTTCCAGATCCTGATTCACGGTACAAATATAAAAACTAGCACCCGAATCCAGTATCCGAGAAGTAGAAATACAGTAGCAGAACAATTTGTTTCCAAAACTAAAAGTTCTGTACTTGAAGCGCCATGAAGAATCGGACATTCTCTTTCCCAGTAGCCCAGCTCACCGCACTTGAGACATGCATCCTTTTTCTTAGGAACCATCCGGGCCTTGCCCTTACCCTTAAGGTCCTCGACTTGTGGTCCCATCCGCTTCTTGGTATTTTTCTTCTTGTTCTTAGACCTCCGAGATCCAGAAGAAATCACAAGTGCAGACTCCTTCATCCGCGGAGTCTTCATCTGAGATTGAGCGGTCACTAGTTTGTTCATTATCCAGCTAAGTTACATGCAATCTCATTGTAGTTGAAGTTCATAACAAACTATGAGAAAGAATCTGGGAGAGACTGTAGGATAAGGTCGGTTTGGAGAGAAGTATCCATTTTAAAATCAAGAGCCTTCAATCTCTCGATCATGGATATCATTTTGAGGACGTGTTCCCCAACCTTCTCACCTTCCTTCATCCTTGCACCGAACAGTTGCTTGGATATCTCATATCTAGCAATTTTGTTGTGCTCACCATAAAGTTCGGTTAGGTGAGATAGAATCTGCCTAGCAGAAGTCATTTTCTCATGAGCTCTCTGAAGCTCATTAGACATGGAATCCATCATATATGCATGGACTTTCACGTCATCCTTAACCCACTTTTTGTGATTTCAATCTCTTCCTGATTGGCTCTTGTCCGCACTGGAGGTGCCGGAATGTCCGTCTCCAAGACGTATCCCAGTGCCTCTATACTGAGGACTATCATCAGATTGTGGAGCCAATCCACAAAGTTAGGTCCGTTCAAGGTGTTCTTTTCGAGTAGAATTGCGAGTGGATTCATTGTCATATTGAGAGTTATGTCTGCATTAAGTACGACAGATTAATTAGTGACTCGTTCAATTATGATCTGAGTATAGAATTAAGGTCTTTTCTATTCTTGTTATCCAGCTCCCACTATTTTTATCGAATAACACACTCCCATGTGAATTCCGGAAGTATCGTTCGCTCTACTTGATAGTGGTGATTGAGTTCTTTATAAATCTTAATAGAGGGCAACCGAGCAGGTTTCTGGTCTATTAATTTTCATAAAGTGGTGTCCAACACCAACCCATCTAATGGATGATACGATCTTCTTTTTCCCCATGTTCACTCCCCTCAACCTATACGATTTCTATGGTTTGTGAACAAGTTAAGTTTATACCATCGACGCAAATCAGTTTCACAGTTGAATCTTATCCGGCAACCTATCAGGTTTCTAGGGATAAAATTTCCTCCAACCGAAGGTATCCAATGCGCTCCCGGTAATTTATCCATCCTCCCCGAACGACTACCCCGATAACTCAGAAGCACAGCACATCCAGTTTGGATTTCAATTTCCCGAAAGCTCGATGGAGGGAAGGAAAACCTTGAAACCTTATAAACTTAATAATTTGTCGTGGGAGAATTTTCATGATTAATGTTACACTTTGCACATTAATTCATTTAAGCGCGTTTGTGGCATTCATACAATATGAAACAACCATTCACAACCTAGTTGCTACCAACATGTGGTTCATAGACCGTTCCTAAAAAACAAAAACTCCGTAATCTAATTACAAGTCTTCGTCTTGAATCTTCGTCTTCTCGAAATGGATCTTCCTACGGTCTTCGTCATTACATATAAATTTTACATTGAAAATTACATCCTAGATACAAATATTTCTAATAAAATAAATAGGCTCAAAACGGCCTTTACAACCCAATCGAATAAAACGAACAATTCAAAAACTAAGTCCAGAACCACATCCCCATTCAAAAGCATTCATCCAATAAATACTATATAAATGGAAAGCGTAGAGATACATTGATCTAATCAACAATACGAACAGATCCACTCGATTCATCCAAAACGAATTAATCCAATTAATTCAAATAACCGTGAATTTTAACTTGTTCCGGACGAGAAAATATTTCATTAAATTAATTTCCCTAAGAATACAATTACCATAATTAAATCTTAGTCAAATTAAATCCAATTTGATTTGTGGGAAATTAATTATCGAACGAAATATAAAAAATGGAGTCAAAAAACACGGCGAACCTTGCCCGCCAGTGCCGAGCGAGGCCGAGGACCGAGACCATTGCTGCAGCATGGCAGGCTGCCGAGCACTGCTGACACAGACTGCGAGCGTGGCCGATCACGGGTCTAGACCGCGATCTGCTATCTCGGACCATGAGTCAACGCCCGGCCAGCTCCAAGTTGTCGGGTCCGATTATGTTTTTGGCTCGTTTTTCGCGCCGATTCTAAAAATAATATTTTTTTAATCTTTATATTACACTTTAAATCAGTTTTTTAAAAGAAAAATAGATTTATATTGTAGCATAAAATCATGAAAAAATAATTTTTGGATGAACAATAGAAAATCAACGATTAATACGATTATGATTCCAAATCATAGACCATCTAATCAAGCATTCCAAATGTTAATATTGTATATAATATCGCAAGACCTACGCTCTGATACCACTGTTGGGAGTCGGTGCCTAAATCGAAGACCCAGCGGAAGCGGTAAAATGAAAATTAATTCGATCTGAATCCCTACGAGGATCGATCGAGCTAAGTAGATACGAATATATTATGAAACACAAGAGATACGAGAAAACATATCCTTGTAGTCTGTTGATTAAATGGTATCCTTCTCTTGAGCTATTCCCCAAGCTTTAGTTGATTTCCCTACGATCCAATTCGCTCCAAGCTCTTGGATGATCCAACGCCGAAAATACCGCGTCTCTACTTGCCACGCGCTAGAGAAACGAACGGAATGACGATCACCCAATTAAACTCTAAGGTTATGGCTTGAATCAATTGATGGAAGCTTTCTTTGTGATTATGACACTCTAAGCGTATAACTCACTTTCTCTCTTTTGATTTCCTTGATTTTTCTCCAAGAACCACCAAGAACAAGATGAAGATGAAAATGAAGAGTATATGAGAAAACAATTTTCTCTCTCTTGAACTCTTACTCTCTTTCACGTATGAAATGAGTTGGTGTACTCTAGAGATTGATTTTCTTCTTCTCTTTATTCAACTCCCACCCACATGATACAAATCATACCACATGATGTCTAACCCAACAAAGTTATGATCATCTATTAATAAATGGAAGGAAAAGACAATGGGAAAGTGGGTGGAAGCAAAGGGGGCGGCCATCATGAAAAACGGACGAGTTTGGTTTGTTTCGGACTCCCGTGAGTCCAAACAGATAAACTCTGATTCCGTTCCGATGTATTTATATTAATTAATTAATCCAATTAATTAATCATATCAAATACATAATAACATAATTAATTTCTCCAAGAAATAATTATATTTATGAATTAAATTAATCACCCAGTAATTTATTTAATTCACTAGGCCGTAAATCAATTTATCCAATAAATCGATTTAGACATCTAATGTCCCAAATTAGATATCCAATATCTAATATTCATAATGAGAGATTTATGCTTGATTCGTTCCGTTGTCAATCCTATTGCGCGACTCGGTAGGTCCGTCTCAGTCAGCAATGGGAGGAACTAAAGAGTAGTAGCACCACCTAGCCAGCCTGGCGTCCTACACTGTACCCCAACTGAGAACGAATGATGGGATCATTCAAGAACCATTCTATCGTGAATACCAGTATACGTATAAACCCTTCTTTCAAATATCCCGATCAAGTTATAGGGTCACGGTCAGTCAAACCCTATCTGTACTTGACGTTATGCATTCGTTAATGCAAATTGAGATCATCGAGCTCACGTGTATCTAATACAACTAGCTCCAATGCTTTGGCCAAAGACTTATGATCTCATATTCCAATAACCGCATAGGACATAAAGTGAGAAAGAATTCTATCTTGGTATTCAGTAGGACCTCCTACTTGCCCATCAAGATGCACGTCGAGGTTGACCCCCACCTTCCGGTTTACAGGGTCAAACTACTCTAATGAAAATCTTGACGTCACAAGCACATTCCTACCAAATCCTCAAGTAGAAGGTTCTCGAATACCTATCACAACCTTTCGATTCCATCATTGATTGTCTCGGAGTGAAATCCGTGTGACGAATCAAGGGTGAGTCGGTTCGAGTATACTAATCCAATTAGCATACCTATAACGTGTGCTCCCACCAACCATTACTGTTCGACAGGCACTCTCCATGTCAAAGAACATGTCATACAAGTCTTCACATAAACTTAACGCCCAATCAAGTTTCATCGACTTGCGAACGATTAAGTATTTGAGCTATAAACCTTTCCAGTGCCTACCCCCTTATCCAATAAGGAGTGTAATGTTTTGTTCTCAAATTTATATTGATTGGGATGTGTTCTCCATTTATATATATTCCTCGTAAAATTAGCTTCGAAACGGTATATCATACGCTAAATTCCTAGATGAATTGATACAAGAACGAAGGATCAACCCGAAGAAGACCAAAAACCAGAATCAAAACAAGAAGAAACGACTTGGGCCGCGTCAGGAAACTCGACCGTGTCACAGGACACGGCCGGGTCTCATTCTAGTGAGATTTTCACGTTCCTAAAGAGTACAACACGGCCGTATCACAGGACACGGCTGAGTCACGATCCAGCCTAATCTCCATTTCTAGCGCAGTATGACACAGTCCGTGTCACAGGACACGGCCGAGTCCTATGGACAGAACACTTTAGTGTTTTCCAGGATAGTTCGACACGGGCCGTGTCACCTGACACGGGCCGTGTCACTTTTCTGTGCAAGTCCATTTCTTTGACATTTTACACGATTTTGGATGGATTTTTTTGGCACTTTTGGCTTTATAAAAAGGTGTTGGAGACCTTGGGAGAGACATTCTGATTTTGTAAGGGATATTGTGTGGAAAAATACATGATTTAGGGAGAGAAACACCAAAATAGGGAGGAAATAGAGATTTTTCATCACCTTCTTTGTATGTTCATCTTGAAGAAAAATTCATTTGTGAGTGAATATAATTCCTTGTATCATTTTGTTGTGAGTTCTTGAAGGAAGATCATCAAACCTTCATCGGGAATTCAATTTCGGCTTTTACAAGGGAAGTTTGTACCATGTCTTTTTTTGCAATTTCCATTATTATTATTGAAATAATCATGAGTAGCTAATCATTTCATATGGGTTTTTAGATTGAGCCACACACATGTTATCGACTGTTAGTTCCTATTGTTTTTCCGGGTAAAGTTTGGGATTGTTCCTCCTTGTTTGTTCTTCGTATAAGAACTTTTGATTTAGATCATCACACCTATTTCTTAGTTGTTATTATTATTCAAATCGAGGGTTTTTGTCGGTGTTCACCATCAAACGACCCGATAGAAGCGATTGTGAATGTTCTAAACCTTTTTCCGCGATCTTTTAGCGAATTACCCCATCAAAGGTATTAGCTAGTCGATTGTTAGTAGAGATTCGTCCCCATCAAAGGAGTGTCTCTTATCATGATTTTTAGAATTACTGCCATCAAACGGATTTCTTTTAATCGTGAGCAATCAATAATTCCAAACCTTATTTCTTTGAGTATTGGAACTAATAATTGATTACGTGTGTGTGTCGGTGATTCTAAACTCCCATATCATTCTCATAATTGTAATCTCTTAATTATCCAACCTTTAATTCGGTGTTGTTAACGTGTCATTTATTCTAAATTTCTGCGTTTTGTGATTGTTATCCTATCAAATCTTTGGTGTATTTTACTTTATTTTACTTTCGTCAATTCGACTATTTGCCGAATATTATCAAACTTCAAACCATTTCCAACTCCTTGTGAGATCGACCTCGGAGTCACTTGCCGCTTCCTACAAAAGCGATTCGTACACTTGCGAGTTTTTAATTTGTTCATCAAGTGGCATTCAAGGGCATACTCCTAACACATGGATAGAATAAGGGGTAGCATGGGCCTCTCTCAAAATAGAGTTTTTCAACTCATCATCCGCCGAAACGCATAACCGGTTCTTAAATCGCAAAAGTCCATCCTCGTGGACCACAAATCCAAGGTCTTTCCCCTGAGTTACATCATCTCGTATGCGCAACAAAAATGGGTCTGAACCCTATTTCGTTCTGACCGCCTCCTCCAGTGGCGATGAAATCTCTAATATACAAAGTTGCCCTTGTACTCACTGTAACTAGACCTCGATCCCAGGCCTTAGAAATTCCTGCTGAAGTTCCTTCTGAGTAGTCAAACGAGCAAGCATTTGCTCCTGAACGGACTTACGGCTCAAGGCGTCGGCGACGACGTTCGCCTTACCCGGGTGGTATTGTATCTCAATATCATAATCTTTAATCAGTTCCAACCATCATCTCTATCGCATGTTTAACTCCTTCTGGGTAAATATATACTTCAAACTCTTATGATCGGTGAAAATTTGACAGGTGACGCCATAAATATAATGACGCCAAATCTTCAACGCGAATACCACGGCCGCTAGCTCCAGGTCGTGGGTCGGCTAATTGACCTCGTAAGGCCTCAGTTAACGTGAAGCATATGCAATCACCTTCCCGTTCTACATTATCCGAGACCGTGTCCGGACGTGTCACTATAAACCACGAATCCTTCTGTCCTTTGTGGTAAAGAAAGGACAGGCGCTGATATTAAACGGCTCTTGAGCTCCTCAAAACTCTGCTGACACGCGTCAGACTACGTGTATATCTTATCCTTCCGCAAAAGGTTATTCATAGGCTGACACGCGTCAGACTACATGTATCTTATCAGAGAAAGCTTCGGATTTCCTTAACATTCTTTGGAGGTTGCCAATCTCGGATAGCCTCCGTCTTCTGAGGGTCGACACGAACTCCGTCTGATGAAATCACATGTCCGAGAAACGTAACTTCAGACATCCAGAACTCACATTTGGAAAATTTCCCATGGAGTTGCTCTCGTCTCAACACGTCGAGAATCTGATGAAGGTGAAGTTCGTGCTCCTCATGGTCATGAGCATAAATCAAAATGTCGTCTATGAAGACAACCATGAACTGATCTAAATAATCGATAAAAACTCAGTTCATCAACTCCATGAATACCGCAGGTGCATTAGTTAACCCAAACGGCATCACCACAAACTCGTAATGCCCATAGCGTGTCCAAAACGCCGTCCTTGCGATATCCGACTCTCGAATTCGCAACTGATGATACCCAAATCTTAAATCGATCTTAGAAAATACTGAAGCTCCCTGGAGCTGATCTAAGAGATCATCGATGCGGGGTAGGGGATATTTATTCTTGATCATCACCCTGTTCAGCTCTCGATAATTAATGCACAAGCGAAAAGAACCATCCTTCTTCTTAACAAATAACACTGGTGCTCCTTACGGAGATGCATTCGATCGGATATAACCTTTCTCGGTCAATTCTTCCAGTTGATTCTTCAGTTCCTGCATTTCAGTCGTGGCCATACGATATGGTGATTTCGATATTGGGGACGTACCAGGCTCCAACTCTATCGTGAATTCCACATCTCTCTGTGGAGGCAAACCAGGTAACTCATCTAGGAATACATCGGTGTATTCTCTCACTACCGGGATATCCGCCAACGTCACTGATGGTTTCTCGGTCTTGGTCATATAGCACCAATAACCAACACACCCATGATTGAGTAATTTCACTGCTTTCATCATATTAATAACACTTCCGGAACAGTTGGGATTAGCCCCCTGAAATACACACTCGACTCCATCATCTGAAATGATAGTTACCATACGCTTGCGGACACTAAGGATGGCATCATGACGATCCATCCAATCAATACCCAAAATAATATCCTCTTTAGGTAAATCTACCACGATCAGGTCCGCCAACCAGTTACGGCCATTAAGCTGAATCGGACAGTTCTTAACTTCATGATTCGCGAAAATTCTTCTACCGTATGGTAGACCAATGACATAAGGTTCACAACTAGTATCACTATCCAGGTGAAGTCTACTCAAGCATGACTCGTAAATGAATGAATGTGATGAGCCAGTATCAAAAAGGGTACACACAGGTTGAGATAAAATTTTGAGTGTACCTGAGATCATTCGGGCCTCCGGATCGTCGGTCCTCTTCATCTCGTAAAATTGGGGCTTGCCAGTCCCTGAACCAGATGCTCATGTCTGATAACTATGGGGTCTGCCATTGTTTGCTCCCGTCGTCTTAAACAACGTGGAATGAGTGACCTGATTCTGAACAACCGAAGTCTCTTCGGCAGAAATGGACCTTATGCCCGGCAATCCCACAGTTGTTACACGTGATAGTCTGACTCGGACACTTAGTGCTGTAATGACCCTGCTCTCCACAGTTGAAACAAATGATGGTCGAACTGGCCGCTCAGGACTGAGATTCCGCAGATTTAGGCACCATAAGAGGTCGCTCAGAAAAAGTAGAGTCCGCACGAGGCTTCTTGAAGGTTGCCCGACTACCTTCAAACTGATTATGATTCTTTGATTTCTTTCCAGTAGATGAAGTTTGATGCTTAGAAATTTCCTTCGCAGTAAGCTCATAAGTAAGAGCTTTCTCGATGAATTCGGCCAGGGTGGTGCAATGATGATTAAGCAACTGCATCCGCATACGAGGTTTCAACCTCTTACTGAAATACTTGATCTTATCTGCCTCGGAGTGGATAATGGATGAGGCGAATGGAAGTAGCTCCTGAAACTTCTCGGCGATGGCGAGGACATCTTCTTCCGCTGAGGGTCGGGGCTGAGTAACTCTGATAACTTGGTCTCTCTGAGTGAGTCCGGATAATACCTTTCCATCATGAGGGTCTTGAACTGGTCCCAAGTGCAAGATCCATCGGTGGGCTTCAAAGATAGCCACCAAGAGTGAGCGCTCTTACCCAGATAGTAAGCCGCAACTGAAACTTTGTGCCTTTCGGGACACTCCACCATAGCAAATAGCTTCTCAAAATGTTCAAGCCAGTGAATAATATCCACCGACTCAGATGAGCCCTCAAAAGTAGGTGGCCTCTGGCGAGAGATGTCGCCGATAATACTGCTCACACTCCTCTCTTGCCTCTGAGGTGGCGGCGGAGGGGCCTGTTGAGCCTGAGTGGCTGAGTTCTGCATCATCTCCATCAGACGTGCCATCTGAGTCATCTGGCCCATCATGCCCTGTATAAAAGTGAGTGGATCAACCCGAACACCTTCCAATTGAGCTGTATCTCGGGTACGACTTCCTGACAGTGAATGATTATCTCCCGGTGAATGAGTGGTAGCGTTGCTACTTGTTGAATTGATGTTATTCCTCGTGTTCGCGCGGGTATTCATGCGAGCTCCCGGGTTTTGGCCCGCACCGCGGCCTCTTCCCCTGCGTCCTCTGACAGCTCCATCCATACTGAAGTAAGAAAATACATGATAATTTTAGATCTCACATGAATATCGCATTATGATTATGTTATGAAACTATAATAATGAGCATACAAGCTCTAACGTAATGAACGCATTAATACTGCAATAAAATGATCGTAGGCAATACGCTGGAATATGATAAGGTCGTATGAAAGATCAACTGGGGTGACATAATTATCTGATGAAATTCCTGAAATGATTATCTTGAACAAGTTAACGAGATTGATAATACGATCCACAAGATCAACAACTGAGCAATGAGATTGACTGAGTAATTAATGAGTTGACATGATCGGCAAGATCCAAGAAAAGGATGATTGAGGATTGTTGACTGATGAATGATGAATGAGTGATTCTTATTGCCAGAAATTATACCATGGCGTCATAAATCATACCGTTCCTTTGGTCTGAGGGGCTTGGCGCTTGCACAGGTCACACGTGACGCGAAAGTCCAATGATACTAGTTTGATGAACGATGATTTCCAATGAGACACGACTCGTAAGGGTAGTATTCAAAACCCCACTCCGATTCCAACTCTGTAACACCCCAAGCTAGGCGGTTATTACAGTGCCGTGGACCCCCAACTAGGACCCACCCGGCGAATGAAAATTAATAAATTAAATAATATAATTGTAGTACCGAACCACATTATATTACCAATTAATCCGATGAGGAGTTTCAAGTACAATACACCCAGGAATACAGAATACATGTATATTTCATATGAAGATGAAATATACAACATTGAATAAAATGAAAATCCGAACGGAACTGCAGCGGAAAATACACATCAAAGAAACATGAATAAATGGAAAGATTGGGGGGCCCTACTAGTATCACTGGAACTCCTCGCCGTCAACGTTCTCTTATCGTGCATTTGCCTTGCTATGACCTGAAAACAACATCCCCAATGGGGTCAGTTACACAGAATAACAATCCTCAAGAGTTGAACAAATACAATAATCACATGAATTGGTTATGAAATCAAGTTGAATGAGGGGCATCATAGTACACCCGAATGGGATGTGCAAGTCCACAAGTATGCCGAGTGCCCGGCGTCCCGCATCAACACCCGCAAAACTTGGCCTAATTAGTCTCACGGAGGCACGTTACCGTGTTCACAGTCCAATATGTCCGGATACCCACATATACACAATGACCTTAGTGTGCCCGACTAAAAATTCCACACATATACCACCCGGCAATGCAATATAATCCTGGAAGGTCACAAAGACAAAAGCGACCATGAAGAGGAATAATAAATAGAAAATTGACAAGGGCCAAGAATGACTCACCGAGGTGAAATAATGACGCAATGAGTGATAGCTTCAAATGATATGATTGGAACCGTCATTCCCCGTGAATTGAATGATTAGTTTGATAATTACAAGTGCCAACATGATTAATATACTATGCATGAATTATACGTATGAATGAATAACAACGAAAGGAATGATTATCCTTTTAACTGAGCAATGATCAACTTGCCTCAAATATCGGTGAAGAATGTCCTTCCTCGAACAAACGTCCTTAATGGAATTATCGGTTGCTCGAATAACCTTGAATAACATAATAACCAACAATTCGCTTAATATACGTATCAATTATGATCATAACCAACTCAAGAAGTCGATACAACACACCCAAACTCATTGGGGCATTTTTATAAACATGTTTTAAGCAATCTTCCATTGTTTACAACCAATCCCAATTATATTAAAAACCGACCTCCAAATGAGTGATTCAAACCAACAAAACATCATCAATGAAATCAATAATCCAATAGGAATACACAACTCAAGGTTACGACCATATCTAATCGAAATCCCCAATTCCAAATCAACCTTCAAAGTGTTCTTGAATAATCCTCCAACAATCCAATGATAACTCATAAAAACTCATAATCATATGTATATCCCTTCACATATCATGATTATAACATCCAAAACATCATGCTCCAACTCAAAATCGAATTTAGGAATGAAGAAATTACCTTGGATTTAGGATGAATAACCCAAGTAGATGTTGTTAATCCACACCAAGAACTCGAGGAGGATGAAATCTCTGATATTGAAGATGCCAAATCTCCCAAAAATTCACCCGGAAGTCGCCCACGGAGAGAAAGAAGGAGAAAGGGGATGAAATGAACTTCTTCTCCCAAAAATCCACTGAAAAAGGGGTGATCTGACTCGCGTGCCGTGGCGCGGACTGAGTGTGCCGTGGCCCGTGGCTAAAAGTTGCAAGTATACTCCCAGCTAGTGCCGCGGCATGGCCAGCAGAGGGCCTCGGCGTGCTGTACAGTCGCTGCCATGTCCAAATCTACAAAGTGGGTGCCGCGGCGCGCAACCCCTTGTGTCGCGGCGCACACTGTTCGGGACCAAAAAGTGACGAAAAATGATCAGAGAAGAGAATAAACATAATAGAACTCCAAACTTAGGAATAATAACATGAAATAGAATTGCGGGAACCCCAAAACGGCGGTTCCGAGTAGTGATTATGAGAGTTGGTCCAAAATAGCACGAACCGAACAAGAAAGAGTAAATTCAAAATGATATGGACTCTAACATCAACATCAACTTACTAAGAAATTACAACGATTAAGATAATATTCTCGTCTCGATTCTCAAACAGAGTTGAACAATGAATGATACCGATACATGACTCAAAGTTACGTTGAACGGTATACACGAATGAATGAATATGAATCATTATTAATGAGTGAGAATTACTGAGTGACAATTACTGAATGAAAATAAATGAGTTCACAACCGGGTATTACATTTATATCCCTCTCTCGTCCTTCAGATCGAACTGTATGATTGGTTCGGAGTGAATGGCGTTTGATTTCCTGTATTGTCGCACCTTCACTTATTGTGCATGCAATTTTCATGCCTTGGTTAGAATCTTGTCAGCACTCCTCATATCATGTGAACCACTCCTTTATTTGGAGGTGCGCTCCGATTTCCCATGCCATGGGGCCTGCTCTTCTATCTACCCCCATCATTCTTTCAGGGTCTGCTCTTTCATTTCTCATCTCTCTCTATCTTTGTATATAAATGCCTTCAGGTGCCTGGCTTGGATGAGCCTCTCAATCTCGTTCTTAAGATGCCTGCTGTCATCTGTGGCGTGACTCACACTGCTATGAAACCTGCAAAATAGATGTGCTTTATCTAGTCCGACGTGATGGAACATTGGTTTCGGCCTCCTAACTAGTTGATCCATTTTTCTCTCCACAGTCTCCCATATGTGGGCCAAACTTCTAGTCAAAGGCATATACTGCTCCTGTCGGATTGTAGCTCGGGGAGCCCTGTCCGACCTATTCCCCTGACCTTCCAATATCTCCATACATCTCCTCTCTCATTATGGCCTCCATGAAACTGGTTCCTGTCCCCATCGCCCAAGCTCGGGCATCAAAAAGTATCATTCTGCTTCTTTTCGTTTATATACTTTGCACATCTCTCCAACAGGTCGTCGTAAGGTCGAGATGGTTTCTTCGCCAATGAATTGCGAAAGAGTCGAGGCCGCAATCCTCAAGTAAGTCTTCCCGCCTTAGTTTTCTCGGAGGCAGAAAATACCTCTAAGACCACTTGTGTACAATGGGGAGCAAGTCTCTTATCCCCTCTGAAAGTAAGAAGTATTAAGTCTTTTCCTTAACACCCTTTTTACATATGCAGTCATGTTTTGAAATCATACTTTTCACCCGAAAACTATTTTCGGGCTTAGGCGTCGGAGTTTCTTCACCGGTAACATTTTGAGAACATGGTTCTGCCACATAAATATACGGATCCAACTAAGTGACGAGCTCTCTTAGCCACCTTGACCGGAACAGCCCAGGACTGGTTCACTCAGATAGTCCCACGAAGCATTAATGATTTTAAGAGCTTCTGTTTACTCTTTTTACATTACTTCGCTAGCACAAAGGGTGATGAAAAGACGTATCTGGACTTAAGTGGCATGCAACAACGAGAAGGGGAATCTTTGTGGGAATTGTCGTTTTGTTTTTCAGATTGGATGGGTTCCTTGGTTTCACTGGATTTAGGTATAGTTCTCATTTCCCTTAAAATCCGAGACACTGTTATATTCCTACTTTTCAGGAGTTATACCCAGCGACAGCCTTATTAGAGATTGATAGGTGGTTACCCCGAGCTCCAACGCCTTGGCGGTCCGGTGATCTTAAGCCCAGACCCTGCTGAAATTTTTGACACTTTGGTTTTTAAACTCCGAGGTCGAGCTCTCGTGAGTGAGCTCCTCCCTAGGACTACCCGAGTTTACTGGATATGCCCCACCCCCTACAGGTCGGGCATACCAGCTGGACCGGTCGGAGCCGAGCTCTTCAGTCGAATTTTGAGAAGAGCAATATACGATGTCGTATCAAATTTGTCTCTCAAAGATATAAATTTTGGAGTATCCCTTGTACTTAAATTTACTTTAAAAAAATCGACCAAAATAAAAATAAGTTACTTAGAGAATATAGGGTATGTTTGGATGACCACTTAATCTAGATTATAATCTTAATCTAGATTAAAGTTGGTTAAATAATCTAAGTTGACCTTCAAAATCTTGTTTGGATGGTGCTAATTTAATCTAGATTATAATCTTAATCTAGATTAAATTCAAACGCTTTCGAATATAGCTTTCAACCCAAAGCTACCAGATTTTATTTTTTTATTCCGATTTTACCCTTAATGTATATTTTTTATATATATAATATATATATATATATATATATATATATTTATATATATATATATATATATAAATTTTATTTTTTCATTCCGATTTTACTCTTAATAAATATTTGTATAATAATATAAGTGATAACATAAAAAAAAACCTAAAATACCATTAAAAGTTGAAAACAAAATAAATAATAATATTGCATAATGTCAAAGAATAATAAGCAACATAAGAGTTAATATATAAATCTTAAGGTTGTTTTTATAATATTATAATATAACAATAAATATAAACGATGTACTTTTATGTCATTTTATAAATTTCAGCTAGTATGATAGCTAGTTTTGCCAAACAGTTTTAAATACAATAATTTAAATTATCATACTACAGCTAGATTATCAATTTTCAGCTAGATTATCTGATATAATCTAAATTATTGGTTTTCAGCTAGATTATCAACAATCAGCTAGATTATCAGTTAATACATCCAAACATACTCATAATATTCCAAATCCTGAAATCCGTGATGGCTCATTCCGTGCTTATTAAACCGATGATGAATAGAACTAGATAAATGATAAATAAATATTTCATTAATCAACAATATGTTATAGAATATTATATTATGGTATATATTCACTTTCCTTGTATAAGTGATGTCTAAACCCTAATCCTAATCCTTTATGCTCCTATAAATAGAGGTTTTAATCCTCATTGTAGACTACACAAGAATAATACGATATTCTCTCCATTGGTTCTCTCTAAACTTATCTCTTATTCTTTCTAGTTTACAACACATTATCAGCACAATAGTTCTAGATCTCTCATCTCCCTTCGACCGTAAAAGTAATTCTATTTTAATCTCTGCGCCGAATTCATGTGAATCATATAAGAGTGTAGTTAATTAAATAATTTCATCTCTATTTGACTTCACCAAATTCTCATATTATGTATATTTTTATGGAAGAAGTTTTAGGATTTTGATGGCTTGATAATCGAGAAACCTATTTTGAAATTTAAGGGATTGGATCTGCTTTATTTGATGCATCCACTTCACATCGTCAGAAACCAAGTTTCTTATAGGCATTGATGATAGGTTGATTTTAATTCACTGTCATAATGTTTTTATGTGTGTATATCACCGCCTATTTGTTTGTAGTTTTCACCATCTTATGTCTATTTGTTATTACCTTTCTATGCCTAAATATTTATAATTTCTAAGTTTTAGTTTTATATGTGCGTACTAGTTTATAGTGTATCGATATTGTCCGCCATACTTCTAATTAAAGTTACAAATTTTTTTTATCAGATGACATGATTTGAAATCTATGATATATACTTTGCAAATATATATATATATATACACACACACCTGATTGATTACGATTTTATGAATTTACTGTGAAGTTTATTGTTATCAATTTCCATGTCAAATTTCGTGATTTTTGTGATTTTATTTCGAATTTTGACATGTTATATTCTGAAATATATTATATATATAGTTTATTTTCTTTTTCGAAATGATCTTGAAAATTAATTGATGCTATTTAAATAGCACAAGTAGTATTCCTGAAGAATATTACATTCAAGATCTTAAATTATGCTATTAAAGTAGCACAATTAATATTCCTGAAGAATATTACATGCTCTATGAGCAAGTAAATTAAACATTTCGATAACATATCCTTGATTATTTTGTGCAGAATTGCACGGATGGCAAACATAGCCAAACTTGAGTTCATCGCCCTTGACATCTCGGGCAAGAATTACATGTCATGGACTCTTGATGCTGATGTTCACCTGATCTCAAGGGGTTTAGGAGATGCAATAAAAGAAGGAAACAAAGCATTCGAACAGGATCACGCTAAGGCACTAATATTCCTTCGTCATCACCTTCATGATGACCTTAAGACAGAGTATCTGACTATCAAAGATGCACAAGAATTGTGGACGAACCTCAAAGAAAGGTTTGATCATCAAAAGACTGTCGTCCTTCCTAAAGCTCGTTACAAGTGGATGCATCTAATAAGACTGCAAGACTGTGAGTGCTTATAATTATGATTTATTCAGAATTGTTTCTAAAGGAGAAAAATTAGTGATGCTGATATGCTTGAGAAAATATTCTCCACTTTTCATGCTTCTAATGTTCTGTTACAGCAACAATATAGGGAGCGTGGTTTCAAAAAGTACTCAGAACTAATATCTTGTTTGTTGGTTGCTGAGAAAAATAATGAATTGCTCCTGAAAAACCACGAACTCCGCCCCACTGGTTCCGCTGCATTGCCTGAAGCCAATACAACTTTCAACCATGATAATAGACGTTGTCGAGGGAACCAACATGGACGTGGGCGTGGACATGGACGTGGACGTGAATATGGTCGCGGTCGTGGATGTGGTAAACCACATGATGCAACCTCTAGCAACAAAAGACATAAAGTATACAACGAGCACAATTCATCCAAAAAGGAAGGTGAATGCCAAAGGTGTGGCATGACGGGACATTGGGCACGTACTTGCCGAACAGCAAAACACCTTGCGGATCTATATCAAAATTCAATCAAGGGAAAATGCATGAAGGAGTCCAATAATGTTGATTCTGACGGTCCAATTGATATTATTCACTTAGATGTCTCCGATTTTTTTGATGACCCGAAAGGAGATAATATGGATCAGTTGATTGGTGGTGGTGTGCTTTAAGATAATAATATGGACATTGTTTAGTCCTTTATCATTTATTTCTAGTTGATAAGAAGACATTGGTTATTTCAGTTATTTATTTCCACATCTTTGTCTTTCCGCTATAAACAATTGCTTATTTTTCCTTGAAATATTTACTTAATCAAATTGATCTTCCTTATAAAAAATGTCTCAGAAACTCAAATGGAATCTTGTGATATATGTCTTGCTGATAGTGCCACTACACATACCATCCTTCAAAAGAAGAAGTATTATTTTAAGTTGACATTAGCTGAGGATAATGTTAACACAATATCAGGAGCATCAAACATCATTGAAGGCTCCGGGAGAGCTTGTATCATTTTGCCAAATGATACTAAATTAGATATTGAAAATGCACTGTACTCTAATAAGTCTAAAAGGAACTTACTAAGTTTCAAGGATATCCACAATAATAGATACCACGTCGAGATAATTACGGAAGATAGCAATGAATATCTTTACATAAATTCTTTTGTTTCAGGCTATAAGCTGACAAAAGAAAAATTAGCAACACTACCTTCTGGAATGTATTACACATTCATAAAAGCAATTGAGACAAACCATGTTATGAACATGAAGTTAAATGACACGAAGAGCTTTAAGCTTTGGCATGATAGGTTTGGACATCCTGGAGCGACTATGATGCGCCGAATAATCAATAATTCATATGGGCACAACATAAAGAATCAAAAGATTCTTTCTACAAATGAATTCCCATGTGAAGCTTGTGCGCAAGGCAAGTTAATCATTAGACCTTCATATACGAAGGTTAATAATGAAACTCCATATTTCTTAGAAAGAATTCAAGGAGATATTTGTGGACCTATATGTAACACCCCCAAACCAATCGGGAATATTACAGCGCCGCAGACCCTCTCCGCGAGGATCTACCAGGCTAAATACAAAACAATGCGTCACTTCACATGCCGACATGGCTACGTAAAGGACCGTTAGACCGATTAGGTCTTATATCACAACACACACAACATTACATACATGATACTTGCCCAGAACACATACCCACGCAGGGGCTAGAATACAATAACACTTCCCATAAATCGGGGTAACAACACATCGGAGGGATAACCAACATAACTCTACCAAATACTCTACAATTGGTCTTCACGTGATTAGTATCTTCGTTTCCCATCATCCTTCGTATCGATCCCGTGATTCACTCCCGCCTACCGCAAGTACACGCAATACAGACATCCACCCCGAATACTCGGGGTTAGCAAACTCCACCGTTTTGCTAGTGCAAGTATAAAACTAAAAGTACAAGCCATACACAACGTGCTTCAAGAATATAAAATCTTGAATATATATTTCCCGAGATAAATCACTTAATCAAAACAGTTTGATTTATAAAAGGTAGGAAAAGAACCATGTGTCTCATACAAAATATTTTCGGTCTCGGGAGTTTGAAACATTTGGAAATAAGGAATTCTCAAGTCTTTCGAAAACACTTGGGGACACGGCCCAAAATCATCTTTCCAAAATACGATTCCAATAATAAAACGCGGTTTCACAACCCAATTCACAACACACGGTCCAAGACCCAAATCATAAGCCACAGGTCCACAACCCGAATCACATATCACATGTTCCTAAGGATTATTCGCGTCCGTGCTAACAAGCCACGAACTCCGAGATGCTCCCGTAGAACATACCGAGTGAATAACCCAACAGAAGCCATACCAAAATCACATGTCCTAGTGGCCACAACAAAATAACCATTCCATACCACAAACATAAGTTATCCCGGCATCGGGCTAACAAGCCACGAACCTCGGAGTCCCCACAAGACATACCCGATGATAACCCCACAAGTTATCTCGGCATCGGGCTAGCAAGCCCCGAACCTCGGAGTCCCCGCAAGACATACCCGGATTGGATAACCCTACGGTCACGCCCGACCCATACTAGCAAGTATGGATCCCGGAGATTCAACAATCCTACCCGGAGGCACATCACTTTCAGCCATCACATCACAATGAGCAGAACATCAAGCCAAGCAACACTTAAACATCACAACCTCCTTTCAAAGGAGTAACAACTAATATCCCACATAATACATTCTTAACGAACAAGTACACATAACGTTACGTAATCCCCGGCAAAGGATTACGGTCTAATAAACTCATTCAAGGTGATCATATCATCTTTTCAACATACAAATCCAACACACATATTCCGAGAACACATATATTCACGAAGTACATAAATTATCGTTGAAAGACAACATTTATCGAGAATATACCGATCCCCTTTTACGTTCATTAAACATTGGGTTTCGCACGAATTCCTTTACCATTAATTACGCCTACGAAACATGAAACGTATGGACAAGATACTTGCCTCGATATCACGAGCGACAAAACGACGAACGGGCACGATCGGGAAACCTTCGAACCTCCAAAAACGATCAAGACTTCGACAGCCCACGAATACTACGAAAATAGCATCACCACAAATCAATAACACTAATCGAAATCCAAAACGATCCTAAAAACGACAAGGATCTAAGTATTCTCAAAGAAATCAAGAATCGTTGATCCGGGCGATAAAAATCGATGAACGGTTAACAAAATCTGAAGATTACGGTCAAGACAAACAAGAACAAATAACCGATCGGATGAGATCGGTCAAGAATCACAAATCCAAACAAAAACCCCAAATTTAAGAAAATAGGGTTCTAACAAGAGATTACCTTGATTTGGACCAAGAAGACGATTAGATGTTGTTAAACATCTACAAATCCGCTCAAAGATGAAGCTAGAAGAAAAGATCGGTCTACTCGCCTCTGGATCTCACTCCGTCGGAAGGGATGAAGAAAAGTGGGAAATGACGACTTAATCCGTTGTCCAAGATTTATATCGATGATTAGCGTGCGCTAATCATCCTTCATTAGCGTGCGCTAACGGGGTCAACGCTCCAGAAACCGCGTATAACCTAGTTAGCGTGCGCTAGCCCAAAAGCCGTAGCGTGCGCTAACGGTCACAAAACCACCCAGTAGCCTCGACGTAATCGCACCTACCGAGTAGCGTGCGCTAGAAAGAAGAGGAAGTGTGCGCTAAGCAGTCGATAGCGTGCGCTAGCTATCGGCCTTAGCGTGCGCTAACAAAGCTCCAGTCCCAGTCCAGTAGCTACTGGACTGCCTCTGAACTGCCAGTTTAGCGTGCGCTACACATTCAGTAGCGTGCGCTAAACACCATGCAGTAGCGTGCGCTATGCTTCAAGCATTAGCGTGCGCTACGCCACAAAATCTCAAAAACTCACAAAGTGATCCGAAATGCCTCCAAAAACATGTCCCAACAAGTCACAACCAAACATGGCACGAAATTCCTACGATGAGGACCATGACAATTCGATAAAACCCAGAAAACCCAACGAATCCGGAATAAAGATCTCGGGTATTACATTCTACCCCTCTTTAAAGAAGTTTCGTCCTCGAAACTTGAAACATAAAACGAACGACGCAAAACAAACTCGGATAACACACGATATCTGTTGCCGAAATAACAAAACACGACGAACGAAAATCAATACGGTTGGGCCGATTCAAAGACACCAATCACAATGCGATCTAATCGGCCGAACAAATACGAAATTCCACAACACGAGGATTGGGAGGTCGAAAATGAAGCAAATTTCCCGAACTTAAGGAAATCACGAAGGAGCCTGAACGCTCAACGATTACGAAACGAGATCAACAAAAACTGAACCATCAAACGATTGAGTTACAACGATCGAGACGACAACAGTCGATCAATCATGTTCGAATCACGACGAACAATAATACTCAAACAACAACCCCAAAGTTCACATCTCGGCTTGAGACAATATACGATTCGGTGAAAACAACAAGATGTGTATTCACATAAGATCCACAGAAAGGGAATTGCAATTGGAAAGTCGAGCGACAAACGGTTTATTCTCAAACAATACTACAACTCGCTTGGTCAACCAAAAGCACAGAGCAGACAAGTTCGTAAAACATCAACGAACATAAACGATTCGACAGAGTCGAAAGTACAGAGTTCAAAATCCGATTCACTTCGAATAAAAGAAGTTAATCTCCTAATATCAAAACAACAAAACGAGGGAAATAACATAACAAACATCCGATAGATAAGCCACTCGTGGTTTCTGAGTCGATCCAGATGTCGGTGCTCAAGTCCGTGCCCTAAGGCTCGGAAACCATCTCGCAAACCGAACTCGGTGCCCTCGAGTCCACACTGTAACACGTTATCAAGTGAGAAGGACAATGTGCACGAACATGTCCCGCCACATTACAAAAACATCTCCGGCTTTACCAGAGTCGAATGAAGACTTGGAATTCTCGCCCACGCATCGAGCGATGGAGCTTCACAATGGAAAGACTACTACGTTGCAAATTGGAAACACCGACTCGCACCGTCCACGCGATCATCGGACTTCTTCGCTTCTTCGACTCGGAGACACGCTCCGATGATAACGAAGCTAGTTCACGGGCTAGTGCTCGATCTTGATAGTCCCTCAACGAAGTGCAATTGAATCCTGACATATACACGCGAATATCCGGCTTCATCCGTCTGTCAAAGTGAAGGATTCTCTCTTCCTCGGTTCTCACCCGGTCTCGCACATAACTGAGTTGTTTGCTATAATCGATGATAGCTTGCGACACCGATATATCTTGCGGTTCTGCCAAGTAGAATTCACGAATCCTCTGCTCTCTAATCGGTTTCGGGCAGAACTCGGCTTCCATAAATGCTTGGAACTCCGCCCACGTGACATCACGATCACGAGGTTTAACAGCTTCCCACCAATTAGCAGCATCCTTGTCGAGAAGGTACTGAGCGATAGGTACTTTCCGCTCTTCAGGACATCCGACAGCCTCGAAAATCTTTCCCAACTGGAAAATCCAATCATCCCAGCCCAACGCATCCGCAGCACCGGCGAATCGAGGGGGATTCATACGAACTACCTCGCGAAGCCATTGATTTACACCAACGTTCTGACTTGCGTCAATGCTACGTTGAACCACCTGGGTCAACTGAGTCATCTGAGTCGCTACTTGTTGCAATATAGTAGCAACACCCAAACTAAAATCATTCTCAACGACATTCCCTCGATTCTGCATCTGATCCCCGTGGCCATCAACACCACGGTTACGACCACGACCTCTGCCCCTCGGCATACTAACAAACAACAACCTATGGTAACGAAAGATCATAACACATAGCAAGATATTCACATCTCTGTCTTTAATCCAACATCATTAAATTATATACATATTACCATTTAATTCCAAATAGAGCACAATATACAAACTATTATACCAACAATCTTCATTTGTAATGCCGTTGTTATGCGATTTATAAATGTAATGAAATTGAAATCATCCATTATATCAAAATCACTTTCTCACGGTTTCTACGGAACTCACCAAGTTGAAAACCATTTTCGAAAACGTTCCAAAATGCCAAAAAGGCCGATGACGGTAATACTTTCCAAATACTCCCCAAAAATCATTTTCCAAACACCAAATACCGTCACCAAATACCGTTTGAAATTACAAGGCGTAGACGCGAAAACTCAATAGTTTCAAAATATATGTTAAATCGCCCGACAAAAGAGTTGGGAAAAAGGGTCAACGAAATAATTCAAATTTACAAATACGAAAGGTCATTTTGAAACACACACTATTTGGTAAAAGTACCCAAAAAGTCACTTTGAACTTTACACATGTAACACCCCAAACTAGGCGGATATTACAGTGCCGTAAATCCCCAACTGGGACCCACCAGGCAAATGAGAATGAATGAATTACACAAGATAAATGTAGTACCGAACTACATTACAACAATAATTACTCCGATGAGGAGTTTAGTTACAACACACCAGGATAATACCGAATACTAGTGTATTTTATATGAAGATAAAATACACAACACTGAATGAAACGGAGTATTCAAATGAAAGTTTGCAGCGGAAAATAAAGGACAATAACATGAATAATCGAAAGATCGGGGCCCCTACTAGTATCACTAGGACTCCTCGACATCAACATGCTATTCCCGTGCGTTTGCCTTGCCATGACTCGAAAACAAAATCCCCAAACGGGTCAAGCCATAAAGAACAACAATCCTCAAGAGTTGAAAATACACAATCATGATTATATCTCAAGTTATGAAATATCCTGTCGAAACATACGCAATCAAACATGCTATATGAATCAACTAATCAAGACGGCTCAAAGGAATGGCGCCACACTACGTCCGGATGGAAATGTGTCCGTGCACAAGCCACCAACGATCAAACACGCGTGGTCTTGTACCTAATCGGCCTCACGAGCAATCGACTCGAGTGCACACCCAATGTGAGGCCACCAACCAACACACGACTATAATGTGCCCGACATGAAAATCCTACACATACCAACCGCACGCCAAGATGACCCTAATGCCACAATATAACAAAAGTGACATCGAAAATGAATAATGACTCACCGAGATGGAATGGTAATGAAATAAATGACACCAATGAAAAGATTGGAACCGCTGCTCTTATGACTGAAACGATTAATTGATAACAACAAGTTTTGATTATAATGATGAATGAGTTATGATTATGAATGAACAACAACAAAAGGTATGAATATCCTTTTAACCGAGTAAGAATTAACTTACAAAATACCGATGAAGAAAGTCCTTCCACGAACAAATGTCCTAAATGAAGTGTCGGTCGCACGAACAACCTTAATTCAATACAATTACCGACAATCCGATCAATATACGAATCAAACACGAATATAACGAACTCAAAACGTCGATACGATAAAACTAAGTCCATAGAGGCATTAAAACAAACACGTTGCGTCCAAACTCCGATTGTTTACAATCAAACTTCAATATACCAATATCAAATCCCCCAAGAAGTGTTTCAAACCAACAAAACATCTCCAATACGATCAATAATCCGTTATGAATATCCAAAAATGTGATTATAACAACAATTAGTCGAAAATCCCCAATTCCAACTCGATTTACAAGGTGTTCTTGAATAATCCCTCAATAATCCAATGAATCCTTATACAAACTCATAATCATATACATATTCCTTCATATATCATGATTATAACGTCCAAAACATCCTATTTCAACACAAAATCGAAGTCCAAAGTGTTGAAGGAATTACCTCTTGATGATCCAAGTGCTTTAATCCGAAGAACACGCGTTAGATTGATTATCCGGGCTTCACGATCGAAAGGAGATGAAGAAAATCAAACACCCAAATGATTTGTGAAGGAAAACCCTCCCTCAAGCTTCCTCTCTCGGTTGCAAGTGAAAAAATGGGAAAGAAATGGAAGAAATGCTGAAAAAACGAATTTAAGGGAGTTGATCGTCACGGACACGGCCGTGCCGATCGGCACGGGCCGGCCGATACCGGCCGATTGGTCGACAGTGACTCGACCGTGTCCTCGCTGACACGGTCGCGGCGCGAGGGCCTCCCGACGATGACTCCGTCCGACGACTCAAGATGACTCGATCGCGCTGTGCGACACGGCCGGCGTGCTCGGCAATGGCTCGCTTATCCGGAAGGGTTCGACTCGGCCGTGCCAGACGACACGGTCGGGTCCTGAGGCAGACACTTCGGCACTCTCCGGACGAGTACGGCACGGGCCGTGTCGGACGACACGGCCGAGTTCGCTCGGCAGTGATCGGCCAACGAGCGGTTGAGCTAAAACGACCATAACTCTCTCGTCCGGACTCCGATTGACTCACCGTTTGAACCATTGGAAAGCTAACTCGATGCTCTATAATATTGCAAAGATTTAGAATTTTTGGAGTTACCAAAAATTAATGGTGATCTAACAAAGTCGAACTCATATGAGGAAAGTTGAAACAATGAACAATAACGATACACCACTCGAAGTTTTTCCGAACGGTGAACACGGTGAATGAATATGATTGATGAATGATTATAATTGAGTGAAAATACACTGAGTGACAATTACAGACTGATAATTACTGAATGATAATGATCAATTACAACCGGTATTACATACTCCCCTTAAAAAGAGTTTCGTCCCCGAAACTAAGGGTCAAACAACTCGGGATAACTCTCCCGCATATTCTCCTCGGTTTCCCAAAGGGCCTCTTCGACTCCGTGACTAGACTACCGAATCTTGACCAAAGGGATCGCCTTGTTCCTCAACCGTTTGATTCGCCGCTCTAATACTCGTGACAGACGCTCCTCGTTTAATGATCATCTCGCGATCCCGATTTCGCCGAATCAAGTATGTGACTTGGGTCGGCAATATACTTTCGCAATCGAGAGACATGAAACACATTATGAATTCGGCTCAAAGCCGAGGTAAAGCCAATCGATAAGCTAACTCGCCTACTCGATCCAAAATTTCAAACGGTCCAATGAATCTCGAACTCAACTTCCCCGATTTCCTAAACGGAAAAAAATACCTCGACTGGGATATCTTGACCAAAACATGGTCACCCGTCTCGAACTCTAGTGGTCGATTTACGATTATCCGCATACGATTTACGCCGACTCGAGTCCAACATACGACTCTTGATCAAAGCTACCTTCTCCGGACGGCTATAAGCATATCGGGCTCGGTGCCGATTGATTCTAACAAGTCATCCTAACACAAAGGAGATCGACAAAGACGACCGCATAAGGCCTCGTAAGTCGCCATCTTAATGGAAGCATGCCAACTATTATTATACGTGAACTCGATCAACGGTAGTTGGGCTTCCCAATCGTCCTTCCAATCGAGGACGCATGCCCTCAACATGTCCTCTAATGTCCGAATAGTTCTTCCGATTGTCCGCTGACCGAGGATGAAAGGCGATCGAGATTAAGCCGAGTTCCCATAGACGATGAATCGATTTCCAAAAATGTGACACAACCCGTCCGTCACGATCGGAAACAATACTTTTAGGAGTACCGTGCGGTCTCATTATCTCCTTGATGAACAATGGGCGATCTCTTGGGACTCCACAAATCCTTGATCTCAAGGAAATGAGTTGATTTAGTTAAGCGGTCCGCGATCACTCGATCGTATTTATGCCACGATGACTCGTCGGCAATTCGTGATGAATTCCATAGAAATGTCTTCCCACTTCCATTCGGAATAGGAGCGGTATCGCATACTCGCCGGCCGAGGTTCCATCTTGACTTGTTGACAGTTAAGCATCTCGAAACAAATTCTCGCGACTTCTCGCTTCATATTACTCCACCAGAATTTTGTTTCAAGTCCTTGTACATCTTGGACCCCGGATGAACAGAATAAGGGATAGCATGAGCTCCTCTCAAAATAGAGTTTTTCAACTCGTCATTCGCAGACACAACCGGTTCTTAAACCTCAAAAGTCCATCCTCGTGGACCACGAATCTGGGCTTTCCCCGAGCCATATCTTCACGGATGCGCAACAATGAAGGGTCCGAACTCGATTCTCTCTCGATTACCTCCTCAAGTGACGATGAAATCTCTAACATACAAAGTCGTCCTCGACTTGGCAAGCTGCACTCGATCTCGGGTCTAAGGAATTCTCGCCAAGCTCCTTCGAATCGTTAAACGAGTAAGCATCCGCTCCCGAACGGACTTACGACTCAAGGCGCCGCGACAACGTTCGCCTTGCCCGGTGGTAAAGGATCTCGATATCAAAATCTTTGATTAGTTCCAACCACCGCCTCTATCGCATATTTAACTCCTTGTGAGTAAATATATACTTCAACTCTTGTGATTGGTGAAGATCTGATAGGTGATTCCATAAAGGTAACGACGCCAAATTTCCAACGCGAAAACCACTACCGCTAGCTCCGCCGTGGGTTGGATAATTAACCACTAATCCGAGGAAACATCGGATTTACTTAATATCTTACGGAGATTGCAAATCTTGGATAGTCTCCGACTTCGAGGGTCGACACGAACTCGCGGATGAAATTACATGCCCGAGAAAGTCACTTCGACCTCCGTAACTCACATTTGGAAAACTTTCCATAAAGTTGCTCTCGTCTCAACACGCCGAGAACTCGAAGAAAATGAACCTCGTGTTCCTCTCGGCTAAGAGAATAAATCAAAATGTCGCCGATGAAGACAACAACAATCGATCTAAAAGTCGATGAAAACCCGATTCATTAACTCCATGAATACCACAGGTGCAATAGTTAGCCCGAACGGCATAACTACGAGCTCATAATGACCATAGCGTGTATGAAACGTTGTCCTCGCGATATCCGACTCTCGAATCCGCAACTGGTGATATCCAGATCTTAAGTCGATCTTGGAAAATACTGAAGCTCCCTGAAGTTGATCTAAAAGATCATCAATACGAGGTAAAGGATACTACTCTTGATCATCGCCCTGTTCAACTCTTGGTAATTAATACACACATGAGACGAGCCATCCTTCTCCTTGACAGATCACACTGGTGCTCCTCACGGGGACGCAATCGGTCGGAGATGACCTTTCTCGAATTACTCCTCGAGTTGAATCTTCAACTCCTGCATTCTGGTCGGGGCCATCCGATACGGTGCCTTCGATAAAGGGGACGTACCGGCTCCAACTCACTCCTGAATTCCCTTACTCTATGTGAAGGCAACCAGATAACTCGTCTGGAAATACATCGTCAACCGATGACAATGATACTACGAATGATTGAACATTTCGATTGCCCTAGAATGGTCAATCGATAAAAAGAGATACCAATAATGATTGAACAACTCGATTGCCTTAGAAAGGTCAAACGATGAAGATGATATAATGAATGTTTGAATAACTCGATTGCCTTTGAAAGGCCAATCGATAAAAATAATACAATGAATGATTGAATAACTCGATTGCCTTAGAAAAGCCAATCGATGGAAATGATACAAGGAATGATTGAATAACTCGATTGCCTTAGAAAGGCCAATCGATGAAAATGATGCAATGAATGATTGAATAACTCGATTGCCTAGAAAGGCCATTCGATGAATATGTTTCAAAGAATGATTGAATAGTTCGTTTGTGGAATTTCTTCGCTTCCGCCATAATAGAAATTCTCTGGAACAACGGGATTACTTCCTGAAGCACACATTCGACAACCAACGATTTTAAAGATAGCGACCAAACGCTAACAAACACTGAGGATTGTATCAAGACGGTTAGACCAACTAGTACCGAAAACTACATCGTCCTAAGATAAATTCACCACGATTAGGTCCACCAACCAATCGCGGTTACTAAGCTTACTTAGGTATGATTCGAAAATGAATGAATGCGGTGTACCGGATCAAAAGGTACACACAAGTTGAAATAAATTACGAGTATACCGAATCGTTCGGACCACCGGATCGTCGATCCTCCTCATCATATGAATCGGGACTTGCTAGTCCCCGAACCGACGCTCCCGTCTCGATAAATACGAGCTCCAACTCTATTTGCTTCCATTGTCTTAAACGACGATGACAAGGCGATCTGATTCAAACGCTGGTTGCTTCGGGGCCTGAGATGCCGCGAGTCGACTTGGAGTCCTTTCGGCAAAAACGGGCCTTATGCCCAAAATTCCCACAATTATAGCACGTGATAGACGGTTTGACACTCGGTGCTGAAATGACCTTGCCCACAATTGAAACAGTGATGACCGAATCGCCGCTCGGGAATGAGATCCCGCACGATTATGCGCCGTAGAAGGTCGCCGTAACGATAGGCTCACGAGGCTTCTTGAAGGTTGATCGACCGCCTTTGGGTTGATTACGCCGTTGATTTCCTGTTGACATATGCAGTTCTTGCCGCCAATTTCCTTAGCGGTGGCTCGTGACGGAGAGTTCTCTCGATTAATCCGGTCAGAGTGGCGCAATGATGATTGAGCAACTGCACATGGGTCGTCATGGCCTGCATAAAAGTGAGTGGATCAACCCGAACATCTTCTGATCGAGCCGAGTCCTGGGCACGATTTCCCGGCAGCGAGTGATTATTTATCGGGTTTCGGTCCGCACCGCGGCCTCTTCTCGTGCATCCCTTGACAGCTCTCTCCATACGGAAGTAGGAAGGTCGCATAATGATTATATTACCCGCATGATTAGCACGTTATGATTATGTCATGAGATGATGAAAATGAGTATACATGCTCTAACTTAATGATTATATGAATGATTTACTGAAGTTACATGATTATCTGATGAAATTCTTGAAATGATTATCTTGAATAACTTAACAAGATTGATAATATGATTATCCAGATTGACAACTGAGTAATGAAATGAATTGAGTAATTAATGAGTTAACATGATTGTCCTAATCACAATGAATGATGATGTTTGAGGATTGTTAATTGATGAATGATGAATGAATGACTATTGCCGTAAATTATACCATGGCGTTAGAAGTCTTACGCTTCTTTCTTGGCCTGATTGGCTCGGCATCTCGCACAGTCACACGTGACGCGAAAGTCCAATGATACTAGTCTGATGACGATGATTTCAAATGAGACATGACTCGGAAGGTAGTATTCAAAACCACGCTCCGATACCAACTCGTAACACCCCAAACTAGGCGGATATTACAAAGGCCGTAAATCCCCAACCGACCCACCGTGCAAATGAGAATGAATGAATTACACAAGATAAATGTAGTACCGAACTACATTACAACAATAATTACTCCGATGAGGAGTTTAGTTACAACACACCAGATAATACTGAATACTAGTGTATTTTATATGAAGATAAAATACACAACACCGAATGAAACGGAGTATTCAAATGAAAGTTTGCATGGAAAATAAAGGACAATAACATGAATAATCGAAAGATCGGGGCCCCTACTAGTATCACTAGGACTCCTCGACATCAACATGCTATTCCCGTGCGTTTGCCTTGCCATGACACGAAAAACAAAATCCCCAAACGGGCCGCCATAAAGAACAACAATCCTCAAGAGTTGAAAATACACAATCATGATTATATCCAAGTTATGAAATATCCTCGTCGAAACATACGCAATCAAACATGCTATATGAATCAACTAATCAAGACGGCTCAAAGGAATGGCGCCACACTACGTCCGGATGGAAATGTGTCCGTGCACAAGCCACCAACGATCAAACACGCGTGGTCTTGTACCTAATCGGGCCTCACGAGCAATCGACTCGAGTGCACACCCAATGTGAGGCCACCAACCAACACACGACTATAATGTGCCCGACATGAAAATCCTACACATACCAACCGGCACGCCAGTATGACCCGGAATGCCACAATATAACAAAAGTGACATCGAAAATGAATAATGACTCACCGAGATGGAATGGTAATGAAATAAATGACAGTTCAATGAAAAGATTGGAACCGCTGCTCTTATGACTGAAACGATTAATTGATAACAACAAGTTTTGATTATAATGATGAATGAGTTATGATTATGAATGAACAACAACAAAAGGTATGAATATCCTTTTAACCGAGTAAGAATTAACTTACAAAATACCGATGAAGAAAGTCCTTCCACGAACAAATGTCCTAAATGAAGTGTCGGTCGCACGAACAACCTTAATTCAATACAATTACCGACAATCCGATCAATATACGAATCAAACACGAATATAACGAACTCAAAACGTCGATACGATAAAACTAAGTCCATCGAGGCATTAAAACAAACACGTTGGCCCAAACTCCGATTGTTTACAATCAAACTTCAATATACCAATATCAAATCCCCAAGAAGTGTTTCAAACCAACAAAACATCTCCAATACGATCAATAATCCGTTATGAATATCCAAAATGTGATTATAACAACAATTAGTCGAAAATCCCCAATTCCAACTCGATTTACAAGGTGTTCTTGAATAATCCCTCAATAATCCAATGAATCCTTATACAAACTCATAATCATATACATATTCCTTCATATATCATGATTATAACGTCCAAAACATCCTATTTCAACACAAAATCGAAGTCCAAAGTGTTGAAGGAATTACCTCTTGATGATCCAAGTGCTTTAATCCGAAGAACACGCGTTAGATTGATTATCCAAGCTTCACGATCGAAAGGAGATGAAGAAAATCAAACACCCAAATGATTTGTGAAGGAAAACCCTCCCTCAAGCTTCCTCTCTCGGTTGCAAGTGAAAAAATGGGAAAGAAATGGAAGAAATGTCAAAAAACGAATTTAAGGGAGTTGGCGATCGTCACGGACACGGCCGACGCGGCACGGGCCGGCCGGTAATGGCCGACGCTGGTCGACAGTGACTGACCGTGTCCTCGCTTGACACGGTCGCGGCGCGAGGGCCTCCCGACAGTGACCCGTCCGACGACTCGGCATGACTCGACCGCCGTGCGACACGGTCGGGCGTGCTCAGCGATCGGTTCGCTTATCCGGAAGGGTTCGACTCGGCCGCGCTGCACGACACGGTCGGGTCCTCGAGGCGACACTTCGCACTCTCCGGACGAGTACGGCACGGGCCGTGTCGGACGACACGGCCGAGTTCGCTCGGCAGTGATCGGCCAACGAGCGGTTGAGCTAAAACGACCATAACTCTCTCGTCCGGACTCCGATTGACTCACCGTTTGAACCATTGGAAAGCTAACTCGATGCTCTATAATATTGCAAAGATTTAGAATTTTTGGAGTTACCAAAAATTAATGGTGATCTAACAAAGTCGAACTCATATGAGGAAAGTTGAAACAATGAACAATAACGATACACCACTCGAAGTTTTTCCGAACGGTGAACACGGTGAATGAATATGATTGATGAATGATTATAATTGAGTGAAAATACACTGAGTGACAATTACAGACTGATAATTACTGAATGATAATGACTGAATTACAACCGGGTATTACAACACACGCAACGAACAAGAACACAGTTCAAATTACACATAACCACACCCAACAGTTGTTATTCATGAACAACACACATGGAGTACCGTCTCGAACGGTCAGCCTAACAATCGCAAAAGTTAGACTTACGGACAGAATGTAGTTTCCGAGCTTCTGCTCAGATCGGTTAAGGTATGATTCAACAGAGACTTAGCGTGCGCTAGCTATACTAATTCAGCAACACATTCATGAACATATACCAAATAATGCCAAAAGCCGAAGGTTACATATAAATAGTAACATACGAATCCAAGCGCCAACAATTTACATTCTCACTACATATCGTTTAATCGAAAAAAAAAAATTGAAGGCGGAAGTCACGTCTCAAGTAAACTATTGGTAGACCTCGTTTAAGCATTTAAAATCAAATTTTGAAAATTTTCAATGCAAAATGAAAATATAATATGTGTAGTTTGACTTCTCAAAATCTTTGGTCTCGAGGTCATCATACGAAAATCAAATCATTTTTTTCTTCTCGAAGGATATTTTTAAATAGAATTTACGTGACTTCCCCAAAACATTTGAAGTTTAAAATACCACATTGATAAACTTTTATTGAGTAACTAGTTCAAAACACCATCCCTGTAAAAACGATTTCACACAAAGATGTATACATATATACATGCACACCGGTACTGCTCTTTATTCCAACACAATACGAGAATCAAACAAGTATGGAATAAGTATTCACGAGGCACAATTAGACTCCACATAGTAACACAGAATTACATAAAGTCGTATAGCACGAGACACAACAAAGTAGGAGACTTACATCCACAGATCGCACGAAGATGATGGTTGCACCTCGATACTAATCACGACCGACAACTCGAGACGACGCGTCGCGACACCACTCGGTCGGACTCAAACCGACAAGACAAGATCCGACAACACTTAACTCAACCCGACACCTAGGTTTCCTCAACCTAAGCTCGATACCATATTCGTAACACCCCAAACCAATCGGGAATATTACATAGCCGCACTCCTCTCCGCGAGGATCTACCAAAGCTAAATACAAAACAATGCGTCACTTCACATGCCGACATGGCTACGTAAAGGACCGTTAGACCGATTAGGTCTTATATCACAACACACACAACATTACATACATGATACTTGCCTGTAACACATACCACGCAGGGGCTAGAATACAATAACACTTCCCATAAATCGGGGTAACAACACATCGGAGGGATAACCAACATAACTCTACCAAATACTCTACAATTGGTCTTCACGTGATTAGTATCTTCGTTTCCCATCATCCTTCGTATCGATCCTGTGATTCACTCCCCAGATACCTGCAAGTACCTGGACGCAATACAGACATCCACCCCCCGAATACTCGGGGGTTAGCAAAACTCCACTGTTTTGCTAGTGCAAGTATAAAACTAAAAGTACAAGCCATACAACGTGCTTCAAGAATATAAAATCTTGAATATATATTTCCCGAGATAAATCACTTAATCAAAACAGTTTGATTTATAAAAGGTAGGAAAAGAACCATGTGTCTCATACAAAATATTTTCCGGTCTCGGGAGTTTGAAACATTTGGAAATAAGGAATTCTCAAGTCTTTCGAAAACACTTGGGGACACGGCCCAAAATCATCTTTCCAAAATACGATTCCAATAATAAAACGCGGTTTCACAACCCAATTCACAACACACGGGTCCAAGACCCAAATCATAAGCCACAGGTCCACAACCCGAATCACATATCACATGTTCCTAAGGATTATTCGCGTCCCGTGCTAACAAGCCACGAACCTCGGATGCTCCCGTAGAACATACCCGAGTGAATAACCCAACAGAAGCCATACCAAAAATCACATGTCCTCGTGGCCACAACCACGTAACCATTCCATACCACAACCATAAGTTATCCCAGACGGCTAACAAGCCACGAACCTCGGAGTCCCCACAAGACATACCCGATGATAACCCCACAAGTTATCTCGGCATCGGGCTAGCAAGCCCCGAACCTCGGAGTCCCCGCAAGACATACCCGGATTGGATAACCCTACGGTCACGCCCGACCCATACTAGCAAGTATGGATCCCCGAGATTCAACAATCCTACCCGGAGGCACATCACTTTCAGCAATCACATCACAATGAGCAGAACATCAAGCCAAGCAACACTTAAACATCACAACCTCCTTTCAAAGGAGTAACAACTAATATCCCACGTAATACATTCTTAACGAACAAGTACACATAACGTTACGTAATCCCCGGCAAAGGATTACGGTCTAATAAACTCATTCAAGGTGATCATATCATCTTTTCAACATACAAATCCAACACACATATTCCGAGAACACATATATTCACGAAGTACATAAATTATCGTTGAAAGACAACATTTATCGAGAATATACCGATCCCTTTTTACGTTCATTAAACATTGGGTTTCGTACGAATTCCTTTACCATTAATTACGCCTACGAAACATGAAACGTATGGACAAGATACTTGCCTCGATATCACGAGCGACAAAACGACTTAACGGCACGATCGGAAACCTTCAACCTCCAAAACGATCAAGACTTCGACAAATTCACGAATACTACGAAAATAGCATCACCACAAATCAATAACACTAATCGAAATCAAACGATCCTAAAACGACAAGGATCTAAGTATTCTCAAAGAAATCAAGAATCGTTGATCCGGCGATAAAAATCGATGAACGGTTAACAAAATCAAGATTACGGTCAAGACAAACAAGAACAAATAACCGATCGGATGAGATCGGTCAAGAATCACAAATCCAAACAAAAACCCCAAATTTAAGAAAATAGGGTTCTAACAAGAGATTACCTTGATTTGGACCAAGAAGACGATTAGATGTTGTTAAACATCTACAAATCCGCTCAAAGATGAAGCTAGAAGAAAAGATCGGTCCTACTCGCCTCGATCTCACTCCCGTCGGAAGGGATGAAGAAAAGTGGGAAATGACGACTTAATCATTGCCCGTATTTATATCGATGATAGCGTGCGCTAATCATCCTTCATTAGCGTGCGCTAACGGGTCAACGCTCCAGAAACCGCGTATAACCTAGTTAGCGTGCGCTAGCTCAAAAGCCGTAGCGTGCGCTAACGGGTCACAAAACCACCCAAGAGCCCTCGACGTAATCGCACCTACCGAGTAGCGTGCGCTCGAAAGAAGAGGAAGTGTGCGCTAAGCAGTCGATAGCGTGCGCTAGCTATCGGCCTTAGCGTGCGCTAACAAAGTTTCGATCCGGCCAGTAGCTACCGGATCGCTTCAATCGCCAGTTTAGCGTGCGCTACACATTCAGTAGCGTGCGCTAAACACCATGCAGTAGCGTGCGCTATGCTTCAAGCATTAGCGTGCACTACGCCACAAAATCTCAAAAACTCACAAAGTGATCCGAAATGCCTCCAAAAACATGTCCCAACAAGTCACAACCAAACATGGCACGAAATTCCTACGATGAGGACCATGACAATTCGATAAAACCCAGAAAACCCAACGAATCCGGAATAAAGATCTCGGGTATTACACTATAGATCCACCTAGTGGACCTTTTCGATACTTTATGGTATTGATCGATGCTTCTTCTAGATGGTCACATGTTTGCTTGCTTTCTACTAGAAATGCAGCATTTGCTAGACTACTTGCTCAAATCATAAAATTAAGAGCTCAATTCCCAGATAATTCAATTAAAAGAATTCGTCTTGATAATGCTAGTGAATTTACGTCTCAAGCATTTGAAAACTATTGTATGGCTATTGGAATTGAAATTGAACATCCAGTCGCTCATGTCCATACCCAGAATGGTTTAGCAGAATCGTTTATTAAACGCCTTCAAATTATTGCTAGACCATTACTTATGAAATCAAAACTCCCAACTACTGCTTGGGGTTATGCCATATTACATGCTGCAACATTAGTTCGAATAAGGCCATCAGCCAATCATGAATACTCCCCAATGCAAATTATTTTTGTCCGAGAACCTGATGTTTCTCACTTACGAACTTTTGGTTGCGCGGTTCAAATCCCAATTGCACCCCCACAACGAACAAAAATGAGTCCCCAACGAAGACTTGGGATATATGTTGGATTTGATTCACCATCGATTATAAGGTATTTAGAACCTTTAACAGGTGATTTATTTACTGCACGTTTTGCAGATTGTTATTTTAACAAAATGACATTTCCAACATTAGGAGAAACAAATCTACATCCAGAAAAGCACAAGGAAATATCTTGGAATGAGAAAAACTTGTCACATTTTGATTCTAGAACTAATCAATGTGAAAAAGAAGTTGAAAAGATCATTCACTTGCAAAAGATTGCAAATCAAATTCCTGATGCTTTCTAGATACAAGAAAAGTGACACAATCTCATATACATGCTGCAAACACTCCAGCTAAAATTGATATCCCTGAAGGACAAATAGCTTTGGCAGCAAATGAGTCTAAAATTCGTCAAAAACGTGGTCGACCAGTTGGTTCCAAAGATTTTATGCCTAGAAAAAGAAAGGGACAAGATGGAAACCAAACAATGATGAAAATGACTAATCAATCAAATGAAAGTGATGTAATTCCTGAAGAATTACAAGTATCTGAAAATTATGAGATCTCAATAAATTACTTATATTCTAATCAGCTACTGGAGAGAGAAAATATTATTGTTAATGATATATTTGCCTTTCATATAGCTCTTAAGGTTTTAGATGAGGATCCTGAACCACAATCCGTTGCAGAATGCAAACGGAGAATTGATTGGCCAAAGTGGGAAGAAGCTATGGAAAGTGAATTAAATTCCTGTGATAACCGGAAAGTATTTGGACCTATAGTCCTAACTCCGGAATCTGAAATTCATGTGGGATACATATGGATCTTTATTAGAAAGAGAAACGATAAAAATGAAGTTACGAGATATAGAGCAAGACTCGTAGCTCAAAGTTTCTCTCAAAGACCAGGAATTGATTATGAGGAAACATACTCTCCCGTAATGGATGCGAATACTTTAAGATTCTTGATTAGTCTGGCTGTGTCACAAAAGGTTGATATGCGCCTCATGGATGTAGTAACTGCTTATCTATATGGATCATTAGATAATGACATATATTGTTGGAAATTTTGATATGAAAATCCTAGTAGAACCATATTCTAATATGGTATTTATTTCGAGTAGATATATTTTACGTATTTATTTGTTCATATCCAAATTCGGATGAATGAGCAATTAAATTACAAAAAATAATACTTGAAATAAGATAATGTTTGGTGGTTACTAGGTCGCAACCATTCGCGAATAGCCACATTTGGTGGTTAATTATGAAAAATGGATCATACCTTTTCATGAAAAGTCGCATTGGTTCATGATTAATGGTGGTTGAAGGACCACACCTCTTCATGAACGGACACATTGGTTCATGATTAAAGGTGGGATGAAAGGTCACACCACTTTGCGAAAAGTCACTTATGACTATAAATAGTCCCCTACAATTGATGGTTAAAAATTCATTCGAACACACTCATTCGAACATAGATTCGTCTACAAATTCGAGCATTACATTCATACTAGTCTACTCGGTTCATTCATTATCCTAGTGGAAGTCTAGGAGTCTATACTCAGTCCCGAGTATCTATATTGTTCGATCGGAACTACGACCCGCGGTGCAGCGTTTCGTATTCAAAGTTTGTCGTTGTATCTTGGGGGCATTTGCTATAGACCGTGTGCACAAGTGCGGAGCAATTTGTCTTACGGAGAGAGAATCCAATTCTCGCCTCGGCATTTACGTCATAAGTTTTCATTTCTATTATTTGTTCTCCTTGTATTTATATATTTCCATTATTTCCAACACCCACAAATAACAATCGTAAGACAAATTTTCTATTCGTAGGTATTTTTCTGCACAAGTTAGCCAACTTTTTTTGACGTTTCCCGAAGTTTCAACCGTTGGATCGTCTTGAATTTTGGACGATAACTTCATAAGGTCTCTATCTAAATTCTGAACGGTGGAGATCGGATTTGGAGGTCCAGAGGTTCGTGTTCAAGGGACTGTAATGAGGCTGTTTTCTGGACTGGCTTATGTTGGAAGATGGAGTCTACTATTTATACGAGGAGGTTGCCGAAATTCTGCGGAACTGATTTCCGTCGTTGGAGGGACGAAATGATGTTGTTTCTCACAATGTTCGACATGGCTCGATTCCTAACGGAATACCCACTTGCTGCCCAACCGGAGGTTTCTGACGACCTCAACTTCGCCAGAATTACCGTCTGGAGTAACAGTGATTTTGAATGTCGTAATCAAATTCTTTATCACCTTAGTTTTCCTATCTACGTTATATTTACAGGTTGCCACACCTCGAAGGAACTCTGGGATGCCTTTGAGATAACGTTCAATGTTGGAGGCATTGACCACTCCCACCAAGCCAAGAAGGCGAAGGTCGATGGCCCACACTTTGAAGACACGGAAGATGATCCTCGTAAGATCGAGGAAGACTTCACAGACAAGGATGCTCCCTTATGGAGGGAAGAAATCCGCAATTAGATGAATCTCCTCATGGAAGAAATGGAGGGGATCATTTGTAAGTTCCAATGGGACCTACTTGAAAATATTCCAGGCACAACCCCGCTAGGCTACAAGTGGTGCCTACGCAAGAAGAGGATTGGCCACGGAACAGTCATCGGATTCAAGGCGAGTCTGTTAGGCTCACGCTTCCGACTCAAGAAAAGTCCCGTGTGACTTGTCCTAAACTTGTATATAGAAAGTCGTATAGGACTATCTATAATAAAGGCTTGTAAATAAATAAAGCCTTCATTGAAAATATATATAATATATATATATAGTCAAATATTTAGTATTTGATGCATGTTCATTTAATTTGATACAATTAAATGAATGAAATTGCTTCGTCTATATTCAAGTAGAGAAATAATTGATATATTTAATTCGTTGGAATTAAATGAAAACGGTTATCTTGATTAGTCTACAATAAAGTAGATAATCAAAAGGCATGTGGAATTAATGCTCATTTAATTTTAAGAATTAAATGAAGATATTAATTATCGTAGACATGTAATATTAATGCATATTTAATTTTAAGAATTAAATAGAGGTATTAATCACTCTATTATAAGAATAGAGGGAAATGCACATTTAATTTTAAGAATTAAATGAAGGCATTGATCATTTAATTATGATAATGAAGGTGTTAATTACTCTATTTAAAGCGATAGAGGAAATTGATTAGTCTACTTTGAAGTAGATAATCACGGTAGAAAATACGAATATCATTTAAAAAGTTAAATGATCAAGTTGACCCCGTGTCAATAACAATAGTTGATTAGTCTATTTTAAATAGATAATCAATGTGGGGGAACGTAGCTAAGTACTTTGTAAGTTTAGATCAATGATTTCACTATAAATCCAAACATTTAATTTTGGAACAAATTAAATGATAGATGGTTTATTTCAAGGAAATAATCATGCTATTTGGTAGTGGAAAAATTATTGAAAAACTACAAGTGTACTAGCACATCAAATGAAGAAATCGATTTGGAATAATATTTAATATTCATCATCATCCAAAGAACCAAAAGCATCTAGATAGATACGAATGAAATGTGGGGGTATCTTGACTAGCATGTCAAAATACAGTTAATATACCCAAAAGAAAAAGAAAATTTAATATTACTAGTATGACAAACGTTTATGTCGTTTAGTTAAAATCACATGTTGGAAAGTGTGTTACAAGGACAATAAAGAAAATTTGTCTTGTAAACACTTCACACTTGGAAAATTACTAAGACGACTAAAGAAAAAAAAAAGGTTGTATAGTAATGACTAAAAAGGCAAATATTTATCTTCGGATAATATATTTGATCATATGTGTATGTTGACTAAGAAAAGTCAAATACATTAATATGGCCATTATTTGAGATAAAATATGGTCAAATGCAGTAAGGGGAATGGATTGAAAACCACAATCAAATGGATGTTCATAAATGACACTCAACCATGATGACTGGAGATCCCAAGAACTTGGTTCAATGAGACAACTGCGTTATGAATGTTCAAGTTGTGCACTTGAAATTTGAAATCCATTCTCGTAGCTTCTCAAGTGCAAACCTGCAGCGTGTGGTAAAGGATAAGCCTAAAAAGCTTTTAATGATTCCTATAGCCTTTAAGGTGGAGTATGGCAGAATACTCTTTATAGGAGATCACCTATATAAGTAAGAAGTGTGGCCGCTTCTAAACGTTACAATACGTAAATACTTATGAATCCAAGAATGGTCCAAGGCCAAAAATGGACACAACATAAGAACAAGAGATATTAGATCTGTTATTGTGTATGTGTTATTGTCTAGGTTTACACAAAAGTTGACCGGTTCAAGACATCGCGTTCACCGAGCAGCGAGTAAATCCGATAGCACTATACTAAGGAAGGTTCAAGGCTAACTACCACCTATCCTGATGCAATAACAGGTCGTCGGGACTAAGTACATGTTGCATTTGCATTAATCGTCATTCATGTGGGGGATTGTTGGAAATTTTGATATGAAAATCCTAGTAGAACCATATTCTAATATGGTATTTATTTCGAGTAGATATATTTTACGTATTTATTTGTTCATATCCAAATTCGGATGAATGAGCAATTAAATTACAAAGAATAATACTTGAAATAAGATAATGTTTGGTGGTTACTAGGTCGCAACCATTCGCGAATAGCCACATTTGGTGGTTAATTATGAAAAATGGATCATACCTTTTCATGAAAAGTCGCATTGGTTCATGATTAATGGTGGTTGAAGGACCACACCTCTTCATGAACGGACACATTGGTTCATGATTAAAGGTGGGATGAAATGTCACACCACTTTGCGAAAAGTCACTTATGACTATAAATAGTCCCCTACAATTGATGGTTAAAAATTCATTCGAATACACTCATTCGAACATAGATTCGTCTACAAATTCGAGCATTACATTCATACTAGTCTACTCGGTTCATTCATCATCCTAGTGGAAGTCTAGGAGTCTATACTCAGTCCCGAGTATCTATATTGTTCGATCGGAACTACGACCCGCGGTGCAGCGTTTCGTATTCAAAGTTTGTCGTTGTATCTTGGGGGCATTTGCTATAGACCGTGTGCACAAGTGCGGAGCAATTTGTCTTACGGAGAGAATCCACCTCGCCTCGGCATTTACGTCATAAGTTTTCATTTCTATTATTTGCTCTCCTTGTATTTATATATTTCCATTATTTCCAACACCCACAAATAACATATATATATATATATATATATGAAAATTCCTGAAGGATTTAAAATGCCTGAAGGATTGCAGTCAAAACCCAAAATCATGTATTCAATTAAACTGCAAAAATCGTTGTATGGGTTGAAATAGTCCGGTCGTATATGGTACAATAGACTGAGCGAGTATCTTTTGAAAGAAGGATACAAGAATAAAGATATATGCCCTTGTGTTTTCATTAAGAAATCCAAAAGTGGATTTGCAATCATAGCCTTTTATGTTGATGATTTAAATTTAATTGGGACTCCTGAAGAGCTCAATAAAACTTCTGAATATTTGAAGAAAGAATTTGAGATGAAAGATTTGGGAAAGACAAAGTTTTGTCTTGGTTTGCAAATTGAACATATCCGTGGAGGAACATTTATCCATCAATCCACATGTACAGAAAAAGTGTTAAAACGCTTTTACATGGATAATGCACATCCATTAGCATCACCAATGGTCGTTAGATCTCTTGATACTAAGAAAGATCCATTTCGACCAATTGAAAAGGGTGAAACGATACTTGATCCTGAAGTACCATATCTAAGTGCAATTGGAGCGTTGACTTATCTGGCCAATAACACTAGACCAGATATAGCTTTTTCTGTCAACCTTCTAGCAAGATTTAGTGCTGCACCCACTTTGAGACATTGGAATGGTGTTAAACACATTCTACGTTATCTAAAGGGTATCATTGATCTTAGATTATATTATCCAGAAAATTATGATAACACTCTAGTGGGGTATTCGGATGCCGGATATTTATCCGATCCACATCAAGCTAAGTCCCAAACTGGCTACATTTTCACATGTGGTGGAACTGCTATATCTTGGAAGTCGGTGAAGCAAACCTTAACCGCAACATCCTCAAATCATTCTGAAATTATTGCAATCCATGAAACAAGTCGAGAATGTATATGGTTGAGAAATGTGACGAGTCATATCCAAGAATCGTGCGGATTAGCTTCATCAAAGGGCAAACCAACGGTTTTATACGAAGACAATGCTGCTTGCATCGTGCAACCCAAGGAAAGATACATCAAAGGCGATAGGACGAAACATATTTCTCCCAAGCTCTACTATACACACGACCTTCAAAAGGATGGCGATATCGACGTTTAACAAATTCGCTCAAGTGATAATCTGGCGGACCTATTCACCAAGGCATTACCAATATCGACATTCAGAAAGTTGGTACACGAGATCGGCATGCGCCGGCTCAAAGATCTTCAATGATCATTTTTAGGGGGAGCAGCTGTACTCTTTTTCCTTCGATCAAGTCTTTGTCCCATTGAATTTTTCTTGACAAGGTTTTAACGAGGCAGCATTCTTGTAGGGTTCAACATCAAGGGGGAGTGTTATAGAATATTATACTATGGTATATATTCATCTTCCTTGTATAAGTGATGTCTAAACCCTAACTCTAATCATTTATGCTTCCTATAAATAGAGGCTTTAATCCTCATTGTAGGCTACACGAGAATAAAACAATATTCTCTCCATTGGTTCTCTCTAAACTTATCTCTTATACTTTCTAGTTTACGACACAATAAATTTATTAACAAATTATTCGGATAAAAAATAACTAAGATGAGGTATAAAAATCGACGACCATGTGCAAACTTTGCTACCGAAAAATACTCCTATTTCATTAATTTAAATAAAGAAACAAATCAGTAGGAGATTAGTTGGCGCTTTGAAGCGTAACACCGAAATAGCGCCGACATTGGTGCATCGATTGGGAGGTGATTTTCTCGTCAAAAAAAAAAAAAAAAAAAAAAAGTTTGAAGTTGAAATACGGTACTATAACGGGTGCCTAAAGATCTTTGAAAAATCTTTCAAGTATAATTTACCATCCCAATTTTGAAGACCAAAAATCGAAAGACAGATTCCTATGTTTCACTTTCTTTTGGCCCAGCGATCAAAAAGCAAGCACGGAATCGAAGCTTTTACTCTTACAAATTGTCGGAAAAATGGACGATTTTGTTGAAGTGGTATATCAGATAATATAATGCACGGAGCATGATATATATTAATTTTGGTTATTATCATAATCACAATGTATAATATAATTATATTGAAAATACAATATAATTAAAATTGTTATATCACATAACTATTGTGAAAAATGAAGCATGGTGTATCACAACTAGTGTATCACATAATCACATTGGAAATAGAATATAATCACATAACTATTGTGAAAAATAAGGCATGGTGTACCACAACTAGTGAATCTCGCATCGAAAATAGAACATAATCACTATTGAAGTATCATGCACGATACATCATGTTGCAATTTTTTATGCCATTCTACCATTTAGTCGATGTTCCTTTCAGGCTGAAATTTGTGGAATTGAACTTAACTGACCTGAATTTTGCTGAATTGAACTGAATTTTGATGAACTGAACAGAATATTCCTGAACTAAACTAGAATTAAGTTAATGAATTGAACTAATTAAATAATAATAGATAATATATACACAATAATATTAATTATTGTTTATATTACAACAAAAAGTAATATTAATAGACAACATAAATATATATAACATTATTGATAATATTAAATCAATAATATATATCAATAATAATTATTATATATTATGATATTAATAATATTAATTATTATTATTGCGTATTATTGATAATATTATTAGTAACAATAATAAGTTTAGTAAGAATAATAAATTTTAATATTATTGGTATATAGTAAAACCTCAATAACTGAATATGGTCGAGACTGGAGAAAAATATTTATTTGACGAAGTTATTCTTATCGAGAAAAAATTTGAACATGTTATAAAGAGTTGGGACCAAAGAAAACTATTCATTTGACGAGGTTATTCATTTATCGAATATTCATTTATCGAGGTTTTACTGTATTAATATTGATAATAATGATAATATTATGGTAATAATACTAATAAATAATAATAATAATAATAATAATAATAATAATAATAATAAGTTTAATTTTGATTCTAAAGTTGAGCTAAACTGAATCTTATTGAATTAAATTGAATGATCGAGCTGAAGTTTAATTTTGCTGAGAACTGAAATAAATTAAGTTGAAAAGTGCTTAAATTAAGATGAAAAGAAAACCTTACGAATAAATCTTATTATTATTATTATTTATTATAATTTGTTATTATTAGAATTATATTATGATCATTATTATTAGTATTGATATTAATATTACCACTAATATTATACCTATATTGGTGTTATTCACTATCAATATTAATATATCAATAATATTATACATAATAATTACTATTATTAATCTTACTATTATTAGTATTGTTGTTGTAATATATTGCTATATTATTAATATTGTTGCATCTATATTATTATATTATTATATAATATCATGAATTACAATTATTATTAATATTTTTATCAATACTATTATATATATTTTTAATATTTTCTTCTTCTTATTTTTAATCATCTGATTATTATTAATATTTTATTGTTGTGATATGAATAATAAATATTACTTTTGGTGTATAATATCGTCGGTGTTAATATTATCAATGACATTACTACATAAATATTGTTGTTATTATTATTATTGTTGTTGTAATATGTATAAAAATAAATATGTTTTATATACAATGTCACCTAATATTATTATTTATTATTATTATTATTGATTTTATTATTATTATTTAGTTTAGTTTGGTTCAATAGTTTAACTTCAATTAAGTTCAGAAAAATATAGTTCACTTCAATCGATCAAATTCAGTTTAATTAAGTCCAATCCAATTTGTGCAGTAAGTTTCATCAGGAATGAATAGAGTCTTAATGTCTTCTATTCTAGTTGTAATAGTTTGCTATTTTGCACTACGTATATAATATTCACTCTTTCACAATTTAAGTGGGAGGTTTTATTTTTTTTAATTACCAAATAAACTTCCTATTTGGATATTATCCATTTTTATACCAAATTACGCTTATCGTAATAAATCATGTATATCACAAAAAATACTATATTTTTTTTGGTTTGTAACCAAGGTATCCGCCGCCTGCAGCAGTGACCAATTCCCTCGTGTTGGGTTGGTACCGCCACTAAAAATGGGATTTAGATAGTGCGGTTAATAATATAGAATTCTTTTGCGATTGCGGAAGCGATAAAGTGCGAAATGTAAATGACACAGCGATTTATAGAGGTTCGGCCAATATGCCTACGTCCTCTCTACTTATCTTTTTCTATAGGTTCAAGATAAAACTTTCCACCTTTTCTTCGATCGTCCGAGGTAAATCGTTATAATCTTGTCTTCTATCGATCCAAGAAACCGTTACAATCTTGTATTTATGTCGGTCCAAGATAAATCGTTTTCCTTTTCTATTGGATAAGGAATCAACATTTCTAGCTTTCTAGCGGTACTAGATGAACCTCACTTGGATTTAGATTATGATTCTAACAATGCTGGATCCACGATCCTAGTAACATCGAATCAAACCTACAATCCTTTATTTCCTCTCGTGCTTGGTTGAGTGAATTAAACACTCGAACTCTTATCAATTAAGCTCGATTACAACAACAATAATGTATATAATGATATCTGAAGTATATAAATTTGCTTGTAGTTGTTGTAGGGTGAATACCATATGAAATGGTATTTATATGCTTCAAAGCCTAAACTAGCCGTTGGTCACTGCCCTCTTTATAGTGTACGCTATATGTCTTCCGTAGCGTACATTAACCGTATTATGTACGTTAACAGTTCCTGTTACGTATGTTATTCGTTGCTTAAATCAGTCCAGTAGCTTCTGCCTCTTCTGTAGCGTACGTTAAGTTGTCTACGTAGCGTACATTATATCAACCTCAGATAGGCGTTGATATGATGACCTACTCCATGACGGCACAATGGTCTTATATTTTGAATTCTGCCTCAAACTCTTAGCGTACGCTATGTTACACATATAGCGTGCATTATGCGGTCTTCCTTGCGTGCGCTAATCTTCATATTAGCGTGCATTATCTGCTTCGATGCACAATGCAGTACTCACTGTCTTGATACATTGCGTACGTCTAGCGTACGTTAGCTTCACTATTGTTTTGCTTATTTGTTATTCTGTCTGTCTCGTACATCTTCAACTGTTGTTGATTTATTGTTGTTTTTCATCGTTTATCAACTTATCATGAAAATCTTTAAATGAATGTGTGGAATAAAATCTTCCAACAATCTCCCCCTTTTTGATAATGACAAAACAACAATTCTTGATGAGATTTATACCTGCAAAAGTACAGCAAACAATATACAGATAAAGTTTTCGGCTTTGTCGTTTCGTTAATTTTCTCCTCCCCATCATACCTCCTTCTTCTTCTCCCCATTTATTATTTCTCCCCAATTACATCTTCTCATTTTTCTCCCCCTATTTATCATTAGCAAAAAGTGCATTTAATTATTAAAATGATACCAATTATTTTGTAAGGAAATGGGTAATACTCCCCATCAATATATTTACTCCCTCTGAGTTAAATACCAATTTATTTGAATAACTAATTTTGAATTTTGGATATCCAACCGACTCTTGGTAGTTTTTCATTTGGCAAATAGATGATATTCGGTATTATGGTTCCTGTAAAATCCATATTTTCTTTATTCTTATCGTTCATCTTAGGCTTTTATAATTTTTGTTTGAATCTTAATCCTTGTTTATTTAACGAAAATTTTTGAACAGAGAGTAACTTTTCAAATTTCTCATTTCTGAGAAAAAAATTATTCGTTAAATCTTTAAATTCATTTTGAACTTTAATAAATCATTTTTCAATTTATTATCTTTTTCTAAACATAGAGAATGGTCGTTTGTTAGGTTTGGTACCGCCACTTGAATAGTGCGATGTAGAGTTTTCAAACTCTTTTGCGTTTGCGGAAGTGTATTTAAAGTGCGGAAGATAAACGACACTAGATTTATAGAGGTTCGGTCAAATATGCCTACGTCCTCTCTTCGTATCTTTTTATATAGGCTTAAGATAAACTTTTCCGCCTTGCCTTCTATCGGTCCGAGGTAAGCCGTTACAATCTTGTCTTTTTGTTGGTCCAAGATAAACCATTTTTCTTTTATATCGGACAAGAAATCAATGTATCTAGCTTTCGATTGGTACTAGACAAATCTCACTCGGATTTGGATTATGGTTCTAATAATGCCGGATCCTTGATCCTAATAACACCGAATCAAATCTACAATCCTTTCTTTCCTCTCGTGTATCGGTTGAGTGTATGATCACTCGAACTCTTAACAATTTAGCTCGATTACAACAACAATAATGAATATAACAATATCATATGTATATATGATTTGCTTGGAGTTGTTGTCAGGTGAATACCATATGAAGTGGTATTTATAGGCTTCAAAGCCTAAACTAGCCGTTGGCCACTGCATCCTTCATTACGTACGTCATATGTCATCTATTACGTACATTAAGCTTATTAGCGTACGTTAAGCTCGCAGGTTGCATACGTTATGTGATGTGCAGATCAGTCCAGTAGATTCTGTCTCTTCCATTACGTACGTTATTTCATATCCATTACGTACGTTATACATCATGTATCCATTGCATGCTTTTTGACCTTCTCGAATCAATCCAACGGGTTGATTTATTTGAATTCGTATCTCAACTCCTCATTACGTACGTTAAGCACATTGTATTGTGTACGTTAGATTCTGTCCACAGAGTAGGTTATCATTCATGTATTATGTGTGTTAACATAGCCATACTCGTCTATTTTCAGCTGGGTCTTCTATTACGTATGTTATCTATTGGTCATAGCGTACGTTAAACTTGATTTTGCTTCATATCAATGTTTTTCAGTCCAACTCTCGTTTCTTCAAACATCTTCTTGATTCATTATTGTTTTTCTTTGTTTATCAACATATCATCAAAACTTTAATTTACATGTGTGAAATAAAATATTCCAACATCATTTTCAATTAATTTCTCTTTTTCTCGAATTTTGGAGATTTCATCTTCCAATAATTTATTTTTCATTTTAAGGGATTTATTATCTTTTAACGAATTTTGAAAATCCGTATGTAATTATTCGAAGGCATTAAAAAGTTCATCTCGAGACGAAGTACATACCTGGCTTTCGTCGTCACTGTCGTCAAACGAGCTCCTTACCATGAGTGCGAGATTATTTTGAATATTTTCATATTCATCTTCTTCGTCACTTCAGGTGGCTATTAGCACTTCATTCTTAAAAGTCGAGCCACGACAATTCTTTGCAAAGTGGCCGGATTTTACATAATTTCGACAATTATTGTCGAACCGATTTGACTCGTTCCGGACTTGTGAGTTGAAGTCTCTTCTTCTCCGGTCTAATAAATTTTGATTCTTCATCATTATCATCAACCGAGATTTCTTCTTCATTTTTAAACTTTTTTTTTAGCTTTCAAAGCTATAGATTTTTCCTTCGGTTTTGGACAATCTCGTAATTTATTAGCGAACCAACAAGGGCGCTAAAATCAAGAGTATTGAGATCTTTAGATTCCATAATTACAGTAACCATCCCGTCCCATTCGCGAGGTAGTGATCGTAATATTTTCTTGACCTTTTCATTACTCGATAAGGGTTTTCCGAAGCATGCTAGTCCATTTATAATAACCAAAAATCGATCTAGCATATTTGTGATGGACTCTTCGTCTTTCTGTTGGAATATAAAATGCAGCGGAAGCGAATTAATATAATATTTTATGTTAGGTTTTATATACTAACCAACATAAATAGCGGATTTATTTAGGTTTATCAATTAATTAATTAAACAGATTAATATACAATTTAAATACACTGTTTACGTAGTACAATTGTAATTTATACTTTTGACGCGAAGTGGTACTATTATTCCTTTAGGGTCGATCGAAATCTCCTCCTTGCTCCTAGTTGATCTCCTTGTATTTCTACCTTTTAAATCTTCTAGAGTATATCCCACCTAAGCTCCAGATGCTGTGTGGGCAATAATCTATCGGATCAAACTTGGACTACAGGATAGGGTGACACGACCGAAACTTGATGTTGTTACCCAAAATATTATCCAGAGATGATATTGCTGGAATGGTCGAGTAACAAACAAATGCGAGAACACTTCCGTGGGAAAGTAAATAACACAAAATTTGCTGGGGTTGTTAGTCCCGGGCTTGAATGCTCTCGCGAGATGTTATTAATACAAATACTTTAGAGTACAAATATTAATGTTAGAGTGCAATTACAATGAGTGTAAATACTCTAGTTATCTTAGCTATAGAGCGTGAAGATTGCCGGAAGAACCAGATATGATGTTCTTGTAACACCCCCAATCCACTCAGGGATATTACACGCCGTAGACCCTCTCCTCGGGGATCTACCAGGCTGGTAACAACATTTAATATCTCGACAATGCCTTCAAGGCTAAAATGACTCAGTAGACCGATTTGGTCTTTCCACAAATACATACAACTCAAATACAACTCATGTCCACGCAGGGGACAAAATACAACCGCACCCGTACAACGGGAACAATATAGCAGCGGAAAATAAAGTACAACTGAACCAACACACGATGTTCGGTTCCTCATGTGATTAGTATCGATCATCTTTCATCATCCTTCGTGCCGACCCTGTGTTATGCTCCAAAACCTGAATGCAAAAACAGACATCCACCCCCCGAATACTCGGGGGTTAGCAAAACTCCACTGTTTTGCTAGTGCAAGAACAAAGTGCAAATACGAGCCATACAATTCACATTCCACGAATAACAATAACCGAGGATCCTCAAAGATCCAAACGAAACGAAAAGTACTTCCCGAGGCAAGGGTTTGAGAAAACATTTCAAAATCGAAATATCATAAATCAATGGAAGTAATTTATAAAACGCTTTAGAATGCCATCGAGAGTTTTAATAGAAAACAATTTAGGATTATCAAATCCTAATTTTCAAAATCCAAAAGACAAAAGGGGTCACCGCCCCAAAGGTTTACTTTCCGAAAAATGACATTTACCAAACCGTTGGGATTTTAGCCCCAAATCCGTAAAACGACTTTTATAAAACCATTGGGATTTTAGCCCCAAATCTCATCAACTCACAGTACACGAGAACGACAACAAGGTTCGTCTTCCAACATCAAAATCCACAAATAAAGGATTTAAAACAAACAACAAAATACTCTAGTGCCATCCTAGCCAAGTAGGCCAAACGAACAACTTACCTCTTACACACTTAGTCAATGCATGCAATCATGAAAACCGTTCAAAAGCACTCATTTCCGGAAATGCCATAATCAAATCACATTTGTAAAAATGTACCACAATTAACCATGGATCCACCCCTCCGTGGACCCCTACCGAGACCCCGTCGGATCTAACCCGTAGTGGTTAAAAGCAAGCTCGCGGATCCACCCCTCCGTGGACCCCTACCGAGACCCCGTCGGATCTAACCCGTAGTGAGCATACACACACACACGTTACTCATGCAATACTAATATGCTAAGAATGTAAGTTCATTAAGAATACTCACTAGAGATGGCCATTAACTCAACACCATTATCAAACTCTTCAAAACACCATAACAAGATTAAATACGGAATACACGATTCCATAACTTAAACAATAGGAGTATCATCATAAAATCCTTCAACGTTCAAAATAACCAAATCATAATCAATTCTCAAAACACCGTTCACAAATCACACTCGCTTTGAAAGAAAGTCTTTAACGAGTTAAATCAAATCCTTTGACACTTCATTTCAAATAACCAACCACACACATCCAGCCGACCACCGATCATCATATTCATAAAACGAGAAAAGTATGGGCAAGGTACTTGCCTCGAATAACTGGCACGACCGACCGAGCGACAATCCACAACAACGAACTAACGAAAACAATAACAACGAAAATGAATTCCAAATCGACCCAAAGCCGCTGAATTCAAAGAACAAATGACGAAAGTTCAAGGATTTCCCAAAGCGGCCAAGAACACGATTCGTTCGTTAAAACCGAAACGAATTCCAAGTTGAAATATGGATATACAATCCATAGAATATGTTTAAAAACATCATTTAACCATAATCGATCCATCGAAAACGGATGAAAAACGAGATCGGGGACAATTCCCCCAAAAAATCAATTTGAAGGAAATCGAGAAATATACTTCGATTCGACGAAGAACAATGGATTAAATGATGTAAAACACAAGAATACTATCAAGATTAATCATACCCATCATGAATTAATCAACAACACGGAACGAATCGGACAAAAATGCAAAAATCCCCAAATTCACGAAATTAGGGTTCTAGGGAAGATTACCTTGATTCGCTGGATCAAAGGATGATAACGGATGATTGATTGATGTTATGAACTCAAGAACTTCATGGATTTGTTGTTAAACAACATGGCTTCATGACCCATGAATCGCCACCCGCGGACGGAGAAGGAAGGAAGTGAAAACGAAATGATGATCGCTTCATATATATACCGGGCCGGAACTAGCGTGCGCTAGCCTTCCCGACTAGCATGCGCTATCGCCAAGACGCCGAGCACTGCGCCATGGCCCGCATGACCGGCAAGATTATCGGTCGCCGACCATGATCGGGTTCACTGACTTCGCAAGCTGGCGGAAGCTCGCGCTGCGCTTAGCACTGGCCCAAAGAGCCACTGGACTAACAAACTTACCCAGGTAACGTACGCTAGTCGGCCGGCAGCGTGCACTACCCCTGCCGGTTAGCGTGGCTACTGGACAGGTCGGCTAGCGCGCGCAGGCTTCCGGCCGTAGCGCACGCTAGCGGGAGTCGGGTGGACCAGTCATGGTCGGCAGAATTGGTCGGTGGTGACAGGTCATGCGGGCCATGGCCGAGAGTGCTCGGCCGGTACTGGCCGATAGCGCACGCTAGTTCCGGCCCAGTATATATATGACAGAGCAGTCACATTTCATTTCGTTTTTCACTTCCTTCCTTCTCCGTCCACGGGTGGCGATTCATGGGTCATGAAGCCATGTTTTATAACAACAAATCCATGAAGTTCTTGAGTTCATAACATCAATCAATCAACCGTTATCATCCTTTGATCCAGCGAATCAAGGTAATCTTCCTTAGAACCCTAATTTCGTGAATTTGGGGATTTTTGCATTTTTGTCCGATTCGTTCCGTGTTGTTGATTAATTCATGATGGGTATGATTAATCTTGATAGTATTCTTGTGTTTAACATCATTTAATCCATTGTTCTTCGTCGAATCGAAGTATATTTCTCGATTTCCTTCAAATTGACTTTTTGGGGGAATTGTCCCCGATCTCATTTTTCATCCGTTTTCGATGGATCGATTATGGTTAAATGATGTTGTTAAACATATTCTATGGATTGTATATCCATATTTCAACTTGGAATTCGCTGGGTTTTGACGGAACGAATCGTGTTCTTGGCCGCTTGGGAAATCCTTGAACTTTCGCTATTTGTTCTTTGAATTCAGCTTTGGGTCGATTTTTGGAATTCATTTTCGTTGTTATTGTTTTCGTTCGTAGTTCGTTGTTGTGGATTGTCGTTCGGTGGAGTCGGCGAGTTCGTAGTCGGTTCGTGCCAACCTACTTCGGCCGATTCTCCGCGTTGTGGTTATTCGAGGCAAGTACCTTGCCCATACTTTTCTCGTTTTATGGATATGATGATCGGTGGTCGTCTTTATGTATTTGTTTGGTTATTTGAAATGAAGTTTCAAAGGATTTCGGTTTGGCTTCGTTAAAGACTTTCTTTCAAAGCGAGTGTGATTTGTGAACGGTGTTTTGAGAATTGATTATGATTTGGTTATTTTGAACGTTGAAGGATTTTATGATGATACTCCTATTGTTTAAGTTATGGAATCGTGTATTCCGTATTTAATCTTGTTATGGTGTTTTGAAGAGTTTGTTGTTACCCAAAATATTATCCGGAGATAGTATTGCTGGAACGATCGAGTAACAAACAAAATGCGAGAACACTTCCGTGGGAAAATGGATAACACAAGATTTGCCGGGGTTGTTAGTCCCGGGCTTGAATGCTCTCGCGAGATGTTATTAATAAATATACTGTCGAGTACAAATATTAATGTTAGAATCTAATACAATGAGTGTAAAAGCTTCTAGTTATCTAGGCTTAAGAGCGCGTAGATTGCCGGAAGAACCAGATGGATGAATCTGTGAGTTCTTGCTTGGAAGTTATGATGAATGTGTGTGAATGTCACTATGAATATGTTAGTGCTTGCCAAAAGAGCCTTTTGTTCTCTCTTTGGTGTGTATTATTGCACTTAATTCGTGGTAGAATCCTCTCCTCTGGCCGCAACAGTGAGTTCTCTATTTATAGGGGACTAAGTAGTTGGGATCCCTCGGGCGATCGCGGGCGATCGCCGTTTTCTATATTAAAATAAACGGCCGATCGTCCTGGCCACGTGGGCCTGTTCCCTTGAGGTCCGAGGTTGCGCTTGGAGGCCACCGGGTGAACCAATGGGAAGCCAAGACGCGCCGCGAGTCGCCGTCCGAGGGGGTCCACTTGTACCTTTCGCGGCCTTGTCAGTAGGTGCGGTAGGTGACAGTCGGGGTCAATGATCCTTTTGTCGGTATCCTATGAAGATCCGCGGTGGGCCATCGTCCAAGATTCGGTCTTCGACGACTTTGACGGATCCGGATCCCCACGTGGCATGAGACGATCGCCTCAACTGCTAGACAAAGACGATCGCTGTGTATCAAAAGACGATCACTGGTTACCAAAAGACGATCGCTATATTATGCCGGACTTTAGGTGTTCGTCCGAGTTTGGCTTCTATGGTTGACTTTTCAGGAGGTCGCCGATCGCCTATCGTGGCGAGTTAATCGTCGCACAACAATTGCCCCACTCGCCTTGATGTTGAAAACACGGGGTGAGGTGGCACCGTTGGCGATCGCCGATGTTTAGACGACCACCGATCTGAATTCAAATATGGACGACCTTCTTTCGCGTCGAGCGCGGGAAAAGAAGGCGGGCCTTTCATAAGCGGGCCGACACGCGTCGTGCCGCCGTTGGGGAATCCGACGGTTTGTCGACTGGCTTACCGGCATGCCCTCGAAAAGACGCGTATGCGGGATTCGAGGGCCGCATTTAATGCGTCCCCACGTGACGGTTCCGATTCAGTCCCCGAGGTTTCTCCTTTTTGCACTTAGGCCCTCGTTCCCATCTATAAAAAGGGGGCTTCTTCTCCTTCACTTTTACGCACCCTTAGCATCCATAGCCGAATTTCTGTAAATTTCGGAGCCTTTGAGTGCCGATCTTCTTCTTCTTTCTAGGTAAGATTAAATTTAACCTTCTCCTTATCTTTATTTTCCAATATGTCGGGAGGATCGAAACCTTCGAGACCGGAAGTTCTTCCGCCGCCGTTGCTCGAACGGGAGGAGGTTCCCTGTTAGAGTGGATATGGAGACGGCAAACAAGCTATTCGAGCGGGATTGCACCAAGAACTCGAAAACTTTTCAACGAGGCCGAGGTAGCGAGGACGGCGGAGCAGGGGGTTCGCCGGTGGATGAAGACGATCTGGCGCGGGAGGCCCGGGAAAGAGAGAGCAGATTCGGCCCCGCCTATGTGGCTTTTGCTCGATGATGGAATCGATCACTGGACCTTGCCCGAATTCGATTTCGAGGCCTACTCCGCCGCTCACCCTTACAAACACGTGAATCGGACGGTCTTTCAGCCGCCGTCTGCCTCGATGGACTCTCGGCCGATCCGAGTACGGCGACCAAGAATGACTCCGAGCCGGAGGGCCAAATACCACATCCTCCGACGTTTCCTTCACGTGCCTTTGAGAATGAGCGCGCCACCAACCGCCCTGTGATATGGTCGCCACAACGAGATGATTATGGAGGCGGGTCTGCGATTCCGTTGCCACTCGCTGCCTCCTATTTGCCGATCGCTCGAATTTGGCGCCTCTTCAATCGACGCCGAATGCATGGTCCGCAGATCATCCGCACGTTGACCTTGTTTGGCGGTCACCGTTATTTCGTCACCTTACCGCTACCGAGATGAATTATTTGTTTAAATTGGGTCACAGAAAGGGACGATCGGCGGTTATCATATCCAGGCCGACTTGGGAGAGTGGTTCTTGGCGTGCCGAATAAGACCGGGCGACCCGCAAAATGGTGTTGGTCGGCGGAGCATGGCGATCGGCGTTGAGTGAAGGGTCAATGAAGAGTTGAGATTCCCACTATTTTCCTAGGAGAGGAATCCGAGTAAGGATTTAAACTCTCCCTTTGATTGAGCTTGTCTTGACTGATCTAATTTTGTTTTCTTTTGCAGACCTCTCGCCCAGCCGATCGACCTCCCATTTGATTTCTTGATCGTTTAGAGCGTATCCGTGCGCTGCCGAACTCCTTTATTGACGCTCGATCGCTTGGTACCGAAGCTCATCGGTTGGGGGCTCGCTTGTTTTGCTACCCTCGTCATTTGAAAGTTCAAGGTATGAGTTTAAGTGGTGTTTCCTTTCTTTGCCGATCGTCTCCAAAAGGTCGCTTTGTTTTGTCTAACTTGTTTGCATCTTTTCTTTGACAGAGGCTTATTTTCCCGAATTGCCGAACCTCCGCCAGAGATAACTATGTCGGACATGGGAGTTCTCGGTCGCCTTAAGTTGGGCAAGGTGACCGGTCGCGCCCAGCCGACGACGTCTCATCCCGCCCGGTGAAGAGACCCGCCGAGGCGCCGGCTGCCAAGCCGGTGGTCGAGGGAGAGGAACACCAAACGCCGCAAGAGGCGGAGGTCGAGTCCCCGTCGATCTCTAAGGCGGACGTATCGATTCTTGAGCCTCCGGCCGCCGCGGCTCCTATCTCCGCCATCCCGATGATGGAGCGTTCCGCCAAACCCACGGCCACCGGACTCCGGTCATCCGGGCACTCGCGAAGAAGATGGCGATCGCCGATGCGGAGACACCCCTGGGCAAGCCTTTTTCTGACGCGACCGAGCCGTCAATAGGTAAGAGTGGGTCAAAGTTTTTCGAGTTAGGCATTCCGAGCACGGTATGGGCTAACTCCTTGATTTCCGGTTTGCGCCGCAGGTTCGCCTCGCCGACCGGACGTCGCCCCCATGGTGCCGGGATTTCTGTCGAGCAAGGCTCCACAAGGTTCTCGAAGTCCCTTACGTTCTCCGTGCAATCACCTCCGCCCAAGGCTTGGACGACCGACCTTGACGCGATCGCTCGTCGGCGATCCGAGATGCCATGCAGGCGACCGTTGCCCTGGCTCTTCAGCGGCGACGATGGCCGTCCAAGCCGCCGGGATTTTGAGGGGCGACCCTCCACCGCTCATCTCCATCGCGAGCTCGAGACCGCCTTAATGTAAATATCGAGGATGCGAACCGGATTCGGCCGATGGAGAAAGAGTATGAGGAGACCGCCAAGCGGCTAAGCAGACGTGGATCGATTGGAAGCAGAGCCGGGTCGCCCAAGGAAGCCGCCGATCGATCTGTAATAAGGAGAAAGAGACTCGCCAAGCTCGAGGCTTCGCAGAGGAGGCGACTGGCCAAGGATGCGGATCGCCTGGTGGTGAGCCGGAGGCGGCGAAGAGAGAGCCGAGAAGGCCAGGCGAGAATGTTGCCAAGGCGGCCGAATCAAGTGAGGTCGAGAAGACGGGCGCGGATCTCAAGGGCACTGAAGGCGATCGAGGTCGATCCCTACCTTAACGTCGGGCACGTCGGCGAGTTCGCTTACTATTTGGCCTATGCCGACGCCGTCCGAGCCGCTAAAAAGGCAGGGGTCGAGACCGGTCCCCTCGATGGAAAGCTTCGATCCTATGTCTCCAAGCATCCTCTCGCATCCGCAATTCTCGCCGATCTCTGACTTGGTCGACCTCGGATTGACTTGAGTTGGTATACCGGCAAACTCATTCATCCCGAGGCCGATGGCGGTGCCTAAGCCGATCCGCAACCCGAGGGCGAAGACCAAGAGCGGGGCCTTGAGAGGCTTTTTGTTTTTCTTCCGTACCTTGTACTTTTTGTTGTAATGCCTTCTGCCTCGAAATGTATGAAGCTTGTGTTTATGAATAAAATACTCCTTTTCTCATTTTGCGTAATGCATTATATGCGATCGCCTTGATCAAGTTGCGTGTAATTTTTACGAGTATGCGTATATTTGCTTCGACTTTACGTCGTCCGCCGATTGTCCGAGTGTTGAAAGTATTGACGTGTTTTGAATTGGATTTCTTACTTGTAATTTTCGTGTCGGACGGCCTCGATCGCCCGCATGTTTTTAGCGGCCGATCGAGTATGGTTCCTCTTTGTTCGATCGTATCCGAGATTAGCTCGACCTATCCTTGCCCCCTTGTCTTTGTTCACTTATAGTAAGTAAGGAAACAAAGACTAGTCTATCTCGAGCTATCTTCATTTTGCCGATTCTCAAGAGTCATGTGTGGTTGGGGTGTCCGATGGACCGATCTCCCCAATCGTGTCTTCGTGTGCGGGATATTTAGTATCCTGCGACTCACTTTGTGAGGGTCCTCCGTTAGGCTACGCCGCCTTGTGTTAAAACGAAAGGCGGGCGATCTCGCCTGGAGGAGTCCTTGCGCGGAGTGTTGTCGGCTTATTCGACATCACGCCCGCGGCTTGTCGCCTCGCTTCCACCTCGGCCTGCCATGAAGATGGCGATCCTCGACGGTGTACGTTGAGACGGGGTAACGGCACGTCGCATTGTTCGGGTTCACCATGTTAGATGATGTACCTTGAGAACGTGCGATCGCGCCTACCGATTATTTTGGAGGGTCCTTCGCTACGTCGGCCTCGTATTTAAACGAAGGGCGGACGATCTCAGCCCCAAAGGAACCTTGCATGGGCGAAGCTGTCGGTTCCATCGACCTCCGTGACCATGGTCGCATTAATTTTACCTAGGATCGTCGTGATCAGCGATCGTCGGTGATATGCGATGTCCGTGGGGCGATCGCCATAACAGATGGGGTAACAAAAATCTCATTATATTCTTCGTACATCATTGAAATCGAATACAAATTTATCACCGATAGTATTTTTCGCATGCACGTGCCCAGGGTATTGGTCCGAGTACCGTCAGATGTTCCATTCGTAGGCTCCTTTAGTTAACCATCTGGATACTCAAAGGTCCTTCCTATTTGGACCAAAGACGCCCGTATGGGTTTGGATTTTCTTGAGGACGAGATCACCCACTTGAAATCTTCTCTCTCGACCTTTGAATTGAAGAACTTCTCGGCTCTCCTTGTGGATTGTGTTCTTCATTTCGAGGTCACCGTCTTTCTTCAAGCATGTCCAGTCGATTCGCCGGCTACATCGTTGTCGGCCGTCATCTCCTGTTCGGTTCGATGGCCGAGGACGGCGATCTCCGAAGGAATCACCGCTTCGCTCAAGGTAAGGGCGAACGGGTTTCGCCATTGAATTGCGGGTCGCCGTTCGGTAGGACCATAAAACGTCTGGGAGCTCGCCGCCCATCTTCCTTGCCTGGATTCGAGTCGTGCTTTGATCGTGTGTTTGAGGATCTTATTCACCGCTCTACTCGCCTGCCTCGTCCGAGGGTGATAGGGCGCCGAGAATAACCTTTGACTCCCCACTTTTCACGCATTGCATGACTTCTAAGCCGCCGAACTGCTTCCCGTTGTCGGAGATGATGGCACTGGGCAAACCGAATCGGCATATTATGTTTTTCCATATAAACTTGATCACTTGTTCTTGGCCGATCTTGTTGAGCGGTTCGGCCTCACCCATTTGGTGAAATAATCGACCCAACGATGGCGAACTTACACCGGAGCCGCTTCGGCAAGGGACCTATAAGGTCGATGCCCCATTGCGCAAACGGCCAAGGGCTATACATGGAGGTGAGCCGCTCGGGTGATAGTTTTATGTTGGGGCCCATTATCCGACATCTATGACAAGATCTCGCATAAGCGATCGCATCTTTCCGAAGTGATGGCCGAAAAATCCTTGTCCAGTCGTTTTATGGAGGAGGGCTCGCGCCCGCGTGGTTCCCACAAATCCCGTCATGGATTTCGGCTAAAACGAGCCGACCTTCCTCCTGTAATACACTTGAGGAGGGGAAGGCCGAAAGCTCGCTTGTAAAGCCGATCGTCCAATAGGGTATACCCGGTCGCATTTGCCGGAGTTGGCGAGCTTTAACACGGCCGCCGTGACCGCTCCGTCTTTAAGTATTTGATGAACGGAGTCATCCAATTCTCTTCGGCGATGGCGACCGTGGTAACCAAGTTCCTGCCGATCACGGCCTTGCCGACTTTGTGATTTGGATGTTGGAGAAGTGGTGCCCATCCGATGATGCTAGTTTGGAAAGTGCATCGGCACGGGAGTTGTGCTCTCTCGGGACTTGCTCGATTAGTACTTCTTCAAATTTTGTGCACATTTCGCGACGGCTCTTGGTATTTGACCATCTGTTCGCCGCGTGCCTCATATTCCCCCTTGACTTGGTTCACGACCAAAAGGGAGTCCATGTAGATATGGAGGCGTCGAACATCTAGGGCGAGGGCTAGATCAAGCCCGCCTACCAGAGCTTCGTATTCGGCTTCATTGTTGGTCGCACGAAAACCGAAACGCACGGCATTTGTGAAACTCTGACCGTCTGGGCTAATGAGGACAATCTCGCCTGCTCTCGCATTGGTCGCTGAGCCATCCACGTATAATTTCCAGGCAGGTCGGCCGACCTGGGTCGGACTGTGAGGGAACGTTAATTCCACCACGAAGTCCGCCAGAGCTTGGCCTTTGATCGCCGTGCGAGGAGCGTAAGTGATACCGTATTGTGCGATCTCCAGCGACCACTTGAGGAGTCGCCCGTTGGTGTCCGGTCGGTGCAGGACTTGTCTTAGGGGTAGAGTGGTTAGGACCTCCACCTGGTGATCGAAGAAGTAAGCTCTCGGGCCAGACACTCATGACAAGGGCATAGGCGATCTTCTCCAATGGTGTGTAACGTGTCTCGGCGTCGTGGAGCGCCTGGCTAACATAGTAGATCGGCAAGTGGGCTTGCCCCTCTGCTCGCACCAGAACGGCACTCAGGGCGACCTCCGAGGCCGCTAAGTAAAGGAATAATTTTTCACCGGGGATCGGCTTTGCCAGGATCTGGGGGTTGGATAGATATTCCTTTATTTTGGCGAATGCTATCTGGCTTTCTTTCGTCCATGCGAACTTCTTGTTCTTGATGGTCGCGAAGAAAGGCTTGCTTTTATCGCGAGCCGTGATATGAACGGTTGAGGGCGGCTAGACACTGTGAGGCGTTGCACTGCTTGATGTTCCGCGGTTCCCGCATGTCAAGGATCGCTCGTATCTTGGCGGGGTTCGCCTCGATCCCCTTCGCTCACTATGTGCCCCAAGAACTTCCTGAGCCCACCCCGAAGTTGCATTTCTTGGGGTTCACTTCATGTTAAACTTCTCAAGGATGGCGAACGCCTCGGCAAGATCGTTGAGGTGATCTTCCTTCTTGAGGCTTTTGACCACGATATCGTCAATGTAGACCTCCATGGTCTTGCCGATCTGATCGGCGAACATCCCGTTGACTAATCGCCGTAGGTCGCCCCTCGCTTTTTCAAGCCGAACGGCATTCTCGACCCAAAAGTATATGTCTTTTTCGTGTGGAAAGATGTGTGTTTTATGTCTTCCTCTCGCCATTGGGATTTGATGATATCCGCGAAGGCATCCATAAACGACATCATTTCGCAATCCCGTGCTATCGACCGATGATCGATATGAGGCATTGGGAAGTGATCTTTTGGACATGCCGCGTTGAGGTCGGTGAAGTCTATGCATAATCTCCAGGAGCGCCGGCTTTTTGACGAGCACCGTTGGCGACCCATCGTGGTTCGTCCGTCGCTACTCCGATCACCGTTGTTGAGTAACTTCGACTTCTATGTCGAGCGCCGCGTATTTCTCGACCGAACTTCCTACGCTCGTGAACAGTTTCATTGCCGGCCGATCTTCGATAATGGCAGCGTGTTCTGACTTATGCCAACCATATCTTGATGCGACCAGCAAAGACACCGATGTTCTTTCGTAGCAAGTTGATCGATCTCCCTTTAATTCGCGGCGATGCTCGCGCCGATCCGTACCTCCCGCTCGGATGATCCGGATCCATCGTAATGCTTTCCAACTCTTCGACAGAACGGCCGCCTCTCGCTTGGTACGATCTCCGACTCGGTCCTTCGATCGATGTCGAGACTTGGCTCAAACCGATCCTTGGCTCGATGTCGTCCGTCGATCGATGAGAGATGGCGTCCCCGAGTCGTTGGTACGAAGTCTCGTGCTCCGATCTCCATGGGTTGATCGTCGGTCGCTTCAATGTTACATACAGTACGGGAAGTGTTGAAAGAATTAACAACATAGGAGTAACTCAAACATCTCTTTGCCATTAGCTGATCTCCTTTTACAGTACCGACCGTCCCATCGGCAGTGGGGAATTTGATACAGTAAAAGAAAGATGAGGCGACCGCCTCGAAAGTTTCTAAAAAGGGGCGACCTAGGAACTGATCGCTAGGATTCGCGTAGTATGGTTTTCAAATCCGATCAATTTTAAAATTTGTAAAACCTCAGAGTATTTCCAAGGTGTCGAACCCAAGGGAATTGATGTGTCGAAAATAAAGGAATTAACTCTACTCAAAATTTGACTGCTATTTAGGAATCCGAAAAATTGTTTTGATTCTAATTATCTAATTTTAAAAATCGAAGAACAAAAATTAAATAAAAGATGAAATATCTAAATTAAGCAAATAAAGCAAATTAGCAAGATAAAATCACAAGTCGAAAGGTAATTGATCCTAGGGTAGTATCATCTAATTGAGTTCACACAATTTGTTCACTTGATTCCTTTTCCCCAAATTTTAATTCAATCCTAGAAATAATCACTCGGCCGATCTAGAATTCCTGTCAAGGCAACCTAGAAAGATAGTTAATTAAAACCCTTTTCCCCGTCAGGGCTCAAAGAATTAAAATCACTTAAAAAGCACCAACTTATTTATCTATGATTTATCTTTCTCCGCTAGGTCTCAAGATAAAAACATATTGTGTGTCAAGTATTTCCACTAATCAATTACTCCTTCCTGACAAAATCAATTAGCTAACATGCATCGATTAAGGGCCCTTTAATCTAACATGAGATTTAACACAACTTGAACACAAGCCTAGGATGAAAGGTCAAAAGGTAGTCAAAAGAACATCATGTGAACATCAATTAAAATTACTAACCCTAGAATCAATCAATGAATTAGCCAGACATACTTGAAATTAAGCAAGAACTAGTCAAGAATGCATATTATTAATATAAAAAGAGAGATTACAACCCGTACGTATGAACTCCGAGTCTTCAATAATAATTCTCCTCCAAAAAGTTCTTGAATCAAAGGAATAAATCTTGCTAAAAAGTGTAAAAATCGCTTAATATGATAAAAAAGTGATAAAAGTCGATGGAAGATAGATTCAAGATTCTCAAACTAGGTCTAAAACAGTTTATATAGCCTAAGGGGTTAAAATCCCGATTAGCCCTAATCTAGGAAATAAATAATATCCAAAAGAGTCAAAATCCGTTCAAAACGAGAGCTCACTGGGAAGCTTCGCCTATCGGCCGATAGCCGGCCGATAGGTGGTTCGCCGCTTTCCACTCGATAGGCAGGAGCTTTTTTGACGGCCCTATCGGCCGATAGTCGCCGATAGGTCTTCTCGCTTGGCGCAAAAATCCGCTTTCTTCGTCCGTTTGACTCGACTCTCGGTCCTTTGTCTCGCTTTTGGGTCCTTTTGGCTCTAAAAACCTGCAAACACACTAAAACCAACCCAAACGCGTAATACGGCTCGACTAATCATAAATAAGCCAAATACGAGCACATTAATCACGAAACGAGATAAAAACCTAGTATAAAATCCTAGAAATAAGTGGTAAAATTACCACTTATCAAACCCCCCCAAACTTAAGCCTTGTTCGTCCCGAACAACAAAAAGAAAAGAAAAAGAAAATCGTGAATCATCGTGCAACTCATAGTGTTCAACCTAATCAATACTACCCTGTAATTCTCTCTAAATAATCCGAGTGTCGTAAAAGCGAGCTGCACTCATAATAATGATTCCACAAAGTAGTCAAGTTCAGTCCTAATCATTCGTTCATGAAGAAAATCCAAATCAAAGATTAACAAAACGCAAGGCCAAATCGACCACAATATGAAAGGCTAAAATAAACAAGCTAGTTCGTCCTGCTACACATGAGTGGCACATTTTTCACGAGTTTCATAACAAATAAACCTCGGCAAGATTCCCTTATATATATGTTCACGAATTTAATTCGAGTTGACCACTAGGTTAGGATCTCGGATGTTTCATCGGGTAATCCTAGGTGGAACTTCCATTCTCATGTATTAGGAAACCGTTTGACGTAAAAGACACTCATGGGGCACATGGATGCTTCTAGTTACTAAGTTCCCGTCTACAATGGAGAAACAACTCGAATATATAATTTCCGCATGTCCGAATCAAGGTCGCCGTTTACGCGAGAGTAAACATGGTCACGCGAATACCCCGGTTACTAGGTTCCCTATCATTGGCACATGTGAAATATCTAAATCACTAGTCTAATCGAGTCGCTGCTTTACGCGAGGGTAAACAACGGGTCACGCGAATGCCCCTTACTAGACTTCCCTTCATAGAACAAGATTATCTCAACTTTTGGGAAAACTCGACCGACTCTAAACTCTATCTAAGTGCCAACACGATCGAAAACAAGATTTACTCACTATCCTAAGATGTAACCAAACGTATTGACGGTGATTTTAAAACAAGTATGTATCGTCTCTTATCCGCCAAGACCTCTACAATCACGAAAAATTTTGGACCTAAATAAATACTATGCAAAAATGAAATAATCGACCTAACTCGACTAAAACTCGACCGCTTCTTCGTAGAGAAAACAAAGGTCGTAACATCGGTATCACACAATTAGAAGCACGAAAAATTCACTAATAAAGAAAAACTAAGACAAGCAAGGCTATCTAAAAACAAACAACGAAAAGCAAATAAAAGCAAACACGAAATCTAAAAAAAAACTACTACGACCAAAAAAATAGAAAATAGAAACTAGCAAACACACCGAACGAAAATGAATAAAAAAAAAAAATCTAAAAACTAAGCAACAAAAAGCCAAAACCATGCAACACCAAAATGATAAGCACAAATAAACACAACGGGCACCAACACAAGCAAATAAAGATACAAGGCAAACACGGTACTCACACGTAAAGAAATTAACAAAGCCGCACTTCTTCCCCCCCCCAAACTTATTTCGCATCCCAAAGGAGGAATAAGTTTGAAAAGAGAAAGGAGTGGCTTTGTTAATGGAGTACCTGATCACTGTGGCGGAAATGGCGGGTTTGTCGGCGAGCTCGGATCATAGCGGGCATGTGAATCGGGGAAAGGAGCAAAGTGGTACATCTCGTGTAGCATTCGGTGGTAGTGGTCCTCCTGTGCCCACCTATCTTCCTGTCTCTTCCTCTCTTGCTCCCTCCAAGCAATCTCCTCTTGTCGCCACACTCCCCTCTTCGGCGCGTCTCTCCACGAGCTCGCATAACTCATTGACCCGAGTGGCAACAACACCCACCCGAGTCTCAACCTCGCCCAACCGAGTTCCCAAAGAACCAAACTCGGGCCAAAGAACGCATACTCGCCAAGTGATAATTATCTTGCGCTTGCATACTCGCCGTGCATCTCTCTCTCTCTCTCAAAAATCTCGTCTCAAAAGCATCAAACTCCTGAGCCCTCATCCGAAACTAGTACCTCCACCGCGGAATCTCGTCACGGCTACCCCCTCGGGTATATCATCCATCTCCTCCTCGGCTCCTCTAAGAATGGCTCATCAATGGTCACCTCTGCGTTGCCTCTTACGAGGCGCATCTAACGGTCGGATAAGTGCCACATGAGCCGCGGAGCTCATACTCCACCTCGCATATACATCGGGCGCGCGCCCATCATCAAGTCAAGGCCGAGAGAGGGAGTCGGAAGAGGGACACGGTTTTGTTCCGACTGCAATTTCCAAATAACCCCTCGGTGAAGGCAAGCATCTCCGCCTCTGCAAAGGTCGGTTTATCCAAATAGATGTCTCGACACCGGCTCTCCGCTAATGCGCACCCGAGATGCTCCGCACAGGGGTCACGAACGCCCCAATACCAATCCTCTCGTCTTGGCCACCGGCTTGTTTCTCCATATGCTCGATCGTAAAACATCCGGCGTGCTTCCGTACCGCTCAAGGCCGACCATAAAAGATGAAGATCCGTGGACAAGCACGCCCCCGAGTCGGTACGGCTCAAAATCGCCGATGTGAACAAAGCGGTGGACATATCGAGAACTGGGTTCCCGATCGAGGAGGCTTTGGCATATGTCGGATTATAAATAAGAAGCGTCTCCACCGCCGGAAATCATCTTGGACCACGCTTCTAAGTTTTCTTTGGCATGATCGCCTGCCGAATGATCCGTCCTCGGCCCCGTTGATAATGGCATTAACTTCATCGCCGAGAGCTCCCTTTCTATGTTGTCGAGATTGAAGCGAATAGAAGCCGGAGTCCCGCTCTCTAAAAACCTCAAGTGTGGACAGAACTCCACAAAGGAGCACGTGGTAAGCGAGGTAGTTAGCCCGAAAATTTGCTCAAACCCGCACTTCCTTGCTAGTAGCACAATATCATCGTAAACACCCATACCCCGAGCCGTCTCCTCATGCGAAATCGGCAATGCTTGTGTGACATGCCGATAAGGTGCGACCACCTTCTTTAGACTCGCCCGGTCAATCTCAGCCTTGAACTTCTTCGGTCGAGTGCAAATGGATCTAATAGCCGGCACTACCTTCATCTGAGCCTTTTCTTTTTCTCGTTGTCGCCTTAGACTTTCCATTGTACTCGGATTCGACTTCTTGCTTTGCTTTCCCATTTCAAAGTTCCTACAAAACAAACATCCAATCAAAATCCAATAAGCACTCATAATACACACACTCAACGAACATCGACATAACCCAATAATCCCATATACTACGAACAATAAATCACTCAACCTCCCCCAAACTTAGTCTCCCCCTTTTCATATTCAAAGTATCAAAATCACAACCCAGAATAACAAAACACACACTACGATCATATTAGGGCAAATTCTCTCCATTCCAATCTAATTCATCAACAATTCAACTCACATCAATCCCAATTAACAATTTAATTCAACAAATTTACCCCAATTTCAACAATTTCAAAATTAGGGTTCTTCCAATTTGGGGTTTTTTCAAAATTCGCTCAATTTCATCAATTAATCCCCCAATTCGAAGTACCCATGAACAATTAAGCATAGATAACATGATTCCATCAAGATTCTATCAACAATCGGGCATAGAATTCAAAGAACATCAAAATTTAGCAAAAGCCCCAAAAAGTGGATCCCCAATTCGATTTACATCAAAACTCCAAAAAGAATCCACAAAGTACTTCAAAACATGTATAGAATTGAAAAACAAGAAGATTAAGAGTCGAAACTACGTACCTTGATCGAGTTTGAAGGAAGAAAAGTAGAAAAAATCGCCTTTCTCTTATGTTCTATCGGCCGAGAGAGTGCAAGTGTGTGAGAAAATCGGGTGTAAAGAGTTTAAAAGGGGTATAAAATAACCGGTCGAAATAAATACTTGGCGGGCATGTTCCTATCGGCCCGCCTATCGGCCGATAGGCTTGGTCGATAGGAGCTTCGTCTCTTACCATGTTCATATCGGGTGGTTTTGGTCGATAGGAAGACCCTATCGACCACCGCTTGTACTCAATAAAAATTTGTTTATTTTCTCACTTATCGCCGGCCTATCGGCCGATAGGCTCGCCCGATAGGATTTTCTGCCTCAAAATTTTTTCAGCTCGTTCTTCTTCACATACTTGGTCCCGCTTTTGCTTGGATATGGCGATGAAAGACCTGCAGTATTCAAAACTCGGCATGCATGGATTAGAACTTAACAAAAACTAACAAAGCTACTACGAAATTAGAAACTACAAAAATCACGCAAACGAAAAATCGAAAATAAATTAAAAAAACTAACTAATATAAATACATACGTTGTGTTACATACAAACAAGTGATACGTTTAAATACTTTAGCTAGAAGATAACTCATTCATTCCGGTCTTCGAGGTAAGTAACATACTTCTCTTCGTGGTGCAAGGGCTTGAAATAGTGCTTCAACCGATGTCCATTCACAATGAACTTGTTCCCATCTTCTGTCATCACGACACATGATCCATTTTGATTTACTTGAAAGACGGTGTATGGACCACCACTTTGACATCAACTTCCCCGGAAATAGACGAAGCCGTGAATTAAAAACGAGCACTTCGTCTCCCGGGACGAAGTCCTTCTTCCGAATGCGATCATCGTGAAACTTTTTCGCTCTTTCCTTGTAAATCCTTGCATTTTCGAAAGCCTCGTTTCTCCATTCGTCGATTTCCAGCAGCTTCTCTCTTCTCGATCCACTAGCCTCAAGAAATTCAAATTAATCCGTCTAGTGGCCCAATATGCTTTAACTTCCACTCTACCAGAAATGACAGATTTCCCAAAGACGAGCTGGTATGGAGACATTCCAATTGGAGTCTTATACGCCGTCCGATAAGCCCAAAGTGCATCATCTAGATATTTAGCCCCTCTTCTTGTTCGTGACCGTCTTCTCTAAAATTTGTTTGATCTCCCGATTGGCGAGCTCGGCTTGTCCATTAGCTTGCGGATGATAGGCGGACGTAATCTTGTGTTTAACTCCATATTTTGCAAGAAGGGTTCCTAACCACCTATTATTAAAGTGGCTCCCCATCACTCAACAAAGCTCGTGGAGTCCCAAACGAGTCAAGATGTTCTTATTAAGGAATTTAATCACCACTTTCAATCGTCGTAATCGTGGCATTGCCTCAACCCATCTCGATACGTAGTCGACCGCAAGTAGAATATACGAATAGCCTCGTGATTTTGCAAACGGACCCATAAAATCGATACCCCATACGTCAAACAACTCTACTTCCATAATAGTGTGTCCGCGGCATCTCGCTCTTTTTGCTATGTTCCCAAGCGTTGGCATCTATCGCAATGTTTCACAAAAGCTTGGCAATCTTTATGAATAGAAGGCCAATAGAAGCCACATTGGTACACCTTCATGGCCGCTCGATTCACGCAAAATGACCCCACTCGGCACTATGGCATTCTTCAATTATCCTTTGCCATTCGCTTTGTCGAACACACATGCGAATAATCCCGCCTCGCGCACCTCCGATAAAGAATAGGTCTTCCCAATAGTAGAATTTAACGTCATGGAAGAATTTCTTTCTTTGATGAGAAGAAAGACTCGTTGGAACATGCTTGATAGCAAGGAAATTAACATAGTCCGCGTACCATGGTGTAACGTCGGCCAAGGCTAGGATATGCTCGTCGGAAAGTTCTCCTTTATTTCGATCCTCGAATCTTCTCCTCAACCGCTTCTCGAGACGGGAAAGGTGATCGGCAACAACATTCTCGCACCCCTTCCTATCCCGGATCTCCATGTCGAACTCTTGTAGAAGAAGTATCCATCTCACTAATCTCGGCTTCAATCCTTCTTGGCAAATAGATAGCGAATCGCCGCATGATCGGTATGAACAATAGTGTGAGTGCCCACTAGGTAAGGTCGGAATTTGTCGAATGCATAGACCACAATGAGCAACTCTTTTTCCGTCGTGGTGTAGTTCATTTGGGCTGAATCCATCGCCTTACTCGCATAATAAATTACCCGGAAAAGCTTATCCTGCTTCGACCCAAAACGCCCCAACGGCTCCACCGCCGCGTCGCACATCAACTCGAATGGTGCACCCTAATCCGGAGTGATCAAGACCGCGTCGAAATTAAGGCTTGTTTCAATGTCTCAAACGCCCTCAAGCAATCATCATCAAACTCAAATTTTGTGTCTTTCTCGAGCAAGGAACATAACGGCTTCGTGATTTTTGAGAAATCCTTAATGAACCGTCTATAGAACCCCGCATGGCCTAGGAAGCTTCAGATCGATTTAACATTGGTTGGAGGCGGTAATTTTTCGATAACAACCACCTTCGCCGATCAACCTCCAATCCTTCCGAAGATACTTTATGCCCCAAAGACTACTCCCTCTTGCACCATGAAGTGACATTTCTCCCAATTTAGAACAAGGTTCGTCTCCTCACACCGGCAAGTACCAAAGATAAATTTTTCAAGCAATGGTCGAAAGATGAACCAAAAACTGAAAATCATCCATAAAGACCTCCATTATGTTCTCGACTAATCCGTGAAAGATGGCCATCATGCACCTTTGAAAAGTTGCGTGCGTTGCACAAGCCAAACGGCATCCTCCTAAGCGAATACCCCATAAGGGCACGTGAAAGCGGTCTTGTGCCGGTCTTCCGAGCGATAGCAATTTGATTGTACCCCGAATACCCGTCCAAAAAGCAATAATACTCGTATCCGCCAAACGATCTAGCATTTGATCAATAAATGGAAGTGGAAAATGATCCTTCCTCGCCGCCGCATTAAGAAGCCGGTAGTCGATACAAACTCTCCATCCCGTGACTAGCCTTGTCGCGATTAATTCATCTTTCTCGTCCTTGATCACGGTCATACCCCCTTTCTTAGAGACGACTTGAGTAGGACTCACCCACTCACTATCGGAAATCGCATATATCATCCCGGCATCTAACAATTTGAGCACCTCTTTTCTCACAACCTCTTGCATTGCCGGATTTAATCTTCGCGGGCCGCACCTCGCTTATGATCGTCTTCTAGCAAAATCCCGTGCATACAAATAGAAGGGCTTATTCCCTTAATGTCCGAGATCGTCCATCCAATCGCCTTTGTGTTTTCGCAGACCCGTAATAGCTTCTCCAAGTTAGTAGGTCCGAGAGAAGAAGAAACTATCACGGATAGGACTCGTTTCGCCAAGAAGCAATATTGTAAGTGATCCGGCAAAGGCTTAAGTTCGACTTCGGCACCTCGATCGCTCGGTCTCGCCGACAACTCCCCTTGAACGGGTTTGTTGACATCAAGATAGCATACATCTCTCTCATTAGATCGAGACTCGCTCGCCTCCAACATTCGAACATACTCGCAATTCCTCGTAAATTCCTTCAACCTCGTAATGTGAGTAAATGGATTGTGAAATGCAATGCTCCAACAAGTCGGTCGGGCGGCATAATAGACTCAATTGCATAACATTCCTCGGGCGCATCCTCGGGCCTCTTCATCGAGTCATAGATGGAAATTTTCAGATTTTGGTCATTAACCCTAAGGTAAGATCACCCTCTTGAACGCCGATAAGTGCTCTCCCGCCGCTAGAAATGGTCTCCCAAAGATCGCTGGTTGATTCTCGTCCTCGGGCATATCAAGAACTACAAAATCGGCCGAAGACTAAGTGTTGGACTCTAACTAACACATTCTCCACAACTCCCCTGATAAGAGATCGACCGTCCGCCATGAGTAGAGAAATGGTAGTCGGCTTCATCTCCCAATCTTCAACCTCTTAAAGATGGATAGAGGCATAAGATTTATGCTTGCCCCATGATCACACAACACATTACGGAACGCTTGGTCGCCAATGATGCATGTCAAAGTAAAACGTCCGGATCCTTCGCTTGAGCGGAGCTTGTTCTCAATGATAGCGCTACACTCCTCTGTCATATTTATTGTTTCAAATTTCCCAACTTCCTCTTGCTTGCCACAGCGTCTTTCAAGAATTTCACGTACTCGGCATGTCTCTCAAAGCGTCTAGAAGTGGAATGTTGATATTCACCTTCAAACATGTCGATAAATCGTTGAAGCTTTTCATCATGTCTCGACTTGGCCAATCGCCGTGGAAATGGAGCTTTTACCTCAAAATCATTCACTTTCGAACCTCCAGGACCTTTCGGCCGATAGGGGGTCGATAGGATCCCCGGAGGTATTCTCGTCTGGTATCGACCGCCTATCGGCCGATACAGCCTACGATAGTCCCGCCGTATTCCATCTTCTATCTCGCTTTCGCTCCCGCTTCTAATACCTCCTCGTTCCTGCATTCCTTAACTCCAGCCCCATGATTATCGTACTTTGTCCCACTCCGAAGCTCGATTGCGTTGCATTGTTGAGTCTTCGGGTTGGTCTCTTGCCGCTCGGAAAATGGCCCGCTTATGAAATCCGGCCATGGGCGTTCGCCATTTGACTCATTTGGGTCTCCACCATCGACATCCGCTTTGTCAAGGCTATCACCGAGTTTCCAATAGATGTCACACTATGCTCGAGAGCCCCGAACCTTTGTCCGCTTGTAGATAAAATCTTTTGGCTCGCCTCTAATCGCTCCAACATCTCTTCCATTGGTGTCTTAGCAATCGGCTCTTGAATAACCCCGTTTTCACGTTAAATCCTTGGTGGCCGGAGGGCATTGTTCGGTTGGCATAGGAGAAATTAGGTGGTTTCGATTGTTCGGATAATAGTTTCCTATTTCCCTTGCCGGAAGTTTCCTCCTTGCAAGTAATTCACATCCTCCTCAATTGCAATAGGCTCGTTTAGCTCTTCAAAACCGCATTGACTCCCAAAGTCTTCTTTTTAGCATCTCAAGCTCTTTTTGTTGTTTTTCAAATTTTGCCTTTAAATCACCGTAGGCGTCCTCGCCACCGGATGGAACCTTCCTTCGTCATCTTCCTATCGGTCACCTCCTCATAATCATTGTTGACCACACCAATGAGATTCTTGGCCTCTTCATAATCGTTAGCTAGAAATCCCCCTTTCGATGAATAGTCCAACTCTCTTCTAGCCTTCCTCGTCAAACCCCGATAAAACCGAATATAGATCTCCTCTTTGTCAATTCCATGTTGTGGGCATTTGCGAAGTAGCTTCTTGAATCGGATCCATGCCTCGTATAAATATTCATCCTCATATTGCTCGAATTGCAAGATATCGTTGATTTGTTTTTGCACCTTCGAGGGAGGATAGAACTGTGCTAAGAACAAATGAGTCATCTCTCTCCAAGTACCAATTTCCTTCCGATCTAAGCTCTTGTACCAATCTAGCGCATCGTCTTCTAAGGAGAACCGGAATAGGCGGAGCTTAATGACATCCTGAGGCACTCCGCTTTGCTTGATAGTGGCACATATGTCCAAAACGACTCAAGGTGAGCGTTTGGATCTTCATTAACTCCTCCGTATGTTTGAGACTTCACCGTAGCAATGAGGGACGGCTTAAGCTCGAAATTGTTGGCATCAATCTTTCCCCAACCTCCTTCTTGATAATCGTCCGGCTTAGGTCAAGCGGGCATTCAAAGGGATCTTCTCGGGACGAGCGAGTTCTCGTGGTTGGTCAACAATGCCGGCCATGGTATCAACGAAAGGTATAGAAAGAGTCTCGGTTCTCGCTTCTTGCTTCTTCTTCCTCAAAGACCTCTCGATTTCCGGATCCAAAGGAAATAAGTTCTTTCCTTGGGATCTCGTGATCATGCACCGCCTACAAGGAAAAGAAAACAAGATGTGAGGAAACGAGATCGAATATTAATAATAAAAGTAAACTACCTAAAGTAACAATCTCTTCTTTTTCGAATTATTCCCTTAAATTTTCTATCAATTCCCCGGCAACGGCGCCAAAAATTGATCGCTAGGATTCGCGTAGTATGGTTTTCAAATCCGATCAATTTTAAAATTTGTAAAACCTCAGAGTATTTCCAAGGTGTCGAACCCAAGGGAATTGATGTGTCGAAAATAAAGGAATTAACTCTACTCAAAATTTGACTGCTATTTAGGAATCCGAAAATTGTTTTGATTCTAATTATCTAATTTTAAAAATCGAAGAACAAAAATTAAATAAAAGATGAAATATCTAAATTAAGCAAATAAAGCAAATTAGCAAGATAAAATCACAAGTCGAAAGGTAATTGATCCTAGGGTAGTATCATCTAATTGAGTTCACACAATTTGTTCACTTGATTCCTTTTCCCCAAATTTTAATTCAATCCTAGAAATAATCACTCGGCCGATCTAGAATTCCTGTCAAGGCAACCTAGAAAGATAGTTAATTAAAACCCTTTTCCCCGTCAGTGGCTCAAAGAATTAAAATCACTTAAAAAGCACCAACTTATTTATCTATGATTTATCTTTCTCCGCTAGGTCTCAAGATAAAAACATATTGTGTGTCAAGTATTTCCACTAATCAATTACTCCTTCCGACAAAATCAATTAGCTAACATGCATCGATTAAGGGCCCTTTAATCTAACATGAGATTTAACACAACTTGAACACAAGCCTAGGATGAAAGGTCAAAAGGTAGTCAAAAGAACATCATGTGAACATCAATTAAAATTACTAACCCTAGAATCAATCAATGAATTAGCCAGACATACTTGAAATTAAGCAAGAACTAGTCAAGAATGCATATTATTAATATAAAAGAGAGATTACAACCCGTACGTATGAACTCCGAGTCTTCAATAATAATTCTCCTCCAAAAAGTTCTTGAATCAAAGGAATAAATCTTGCTAAAAAGTGTAAAAATCGCTTAATATGATAAAAAAGTGATAAAAGCGATGGAAGATAGATTCAAGATTCTAAACTAGGTCTAAAAACAGTTTATATAGCCTAAGGGGTTAAAATCCCGATTAGCCCTAATCTAGGAAATAAATAATATCCAAAAGAGTCAAAATCCGTCCAAAAACGAGAGCTCCGGGAAGCCTTTCGGCTGCCTATCGGCCGATAGCCGGCCGATAGGTGGTTCGCCGCTTTCTCCACTCGATAGGCGTGAGCTTTTCGACGGCCCTATCGGCCGATAGCCGGCCGATAGGGTCTTCTGCTTGGCGCAAAATCCGCTTTCTTCGTCCGTTTGACTCGACTCTCGGTCCTTTGTCTCGTTTTGGGTCCTTTTGGCTCTAAAAACCTGCAAACACACTAAAACCAACCCAAACGCGTAATACGGCTCGACTAATCATAAATAAGCCAAATACGAGCACATTAATCACGAAACGAGATAAAAACCTAGTATAAAATCCTAGAAATAAGTGGTAAAATTACCACTTATCAGGAACCCATTATAGATGCTGGGCCTATCTATGATTACAAAGCTTAGGTTCCTAGTAATCCTAACCTTGGGATCATAAAAGCATATTAGCTCGACGGAGAGCTTGATCCTCCCGTAGGCTTGGACTGTGTTGTCGCCGAACCCTTGAAGCACGGTGTCGAAAGGCTTGATGAATTTGATCAGGTTGCCGAGTTGGTCTAGGGCGGATTTGAATATGATGTTGCAAAAACTCCCATTGTCGACCAACACGCGATCGACCGTCTTCCCAAGGATGCAAGCGGAGATCACTAGTGCATCCTCCTTGGGACATTGCACTCCTTCCCTGTCCTTGTTGGAAAAGGTGATGAGCGCGTCTCTAGAGATGGTCGGTTCCGGGGGTACAACGACGTGGACCCCGGCGAATGCCCTCAGCTCGGCTTTTCGTTTCTGTTCGACATGGTGGAAACCGGGAAAGACCCCCGAGGTTTCCACCTCCCGCTTGAAGCATGTTGACCCGGCCGCGAGTTGATCGGTGGGACCGAATCATCGAGTATTCCGGCTCATGTTCAATTCTCGCGGCCGGATTGGGAGGAGTTCTCTCGTGTTGCCGACGCTCGCGCCCTCCGGTCCTTTCCGTCCTTGGTTCCGGCTTGGTGACCAAGTTGTCCAGTTGCCTTCCTCAAACAATCGCGAGTTGCCGAGGAGATCGCGGCAGCTAGTGTTGTGGCCGGACTCTTATGATAGGCACAGAATTTGCTACGGTCTAGGTGACCGTGGTCCCTTATTGGCTTAGGCTTGGAAAGCCACTCGCGACCCTTGATCGCGTTGAAGATGTGGGCCGGAGATAAGTTGAGGTTGTGAAGAAGGTGGACCTCTACATCCTCGAAGGCTTTGAACTCGCCAGGCGGCTTGGCGATCGCCTTTCTGGGCTTGGCGACCGCCTTCTTCTGGACATGGGAGGGTGCTTTTCCTTCTTCGGATGGTCCCTCTTCTAAGCGGAGTGAGAGCATCCTCTGTCTGGCCAGGAACCCGGCGGCCTTGTTGCGGAAAATCGAATAAGTCGGGGGGATATCTTTGGTGAGATGCCTGAACATGGGCGAGCGTCCGTGGAATCCGCTCATAACTGAGTTGAGAGCGATCTCGTCGCTGACGGGCTCACCGGTGAGGACTATCTCGTCTACCCGGTCGATGTAATCCTCATCCGATTCGTCCTTCCCCTGCCTGATTTTCATCATGCGGTGAGGACCTTCCGGGCGAGCGACTTTGGCGGCGAAATATGACCTGAAGTCGTTCGCTAGCTTCTCAAAGCAATTGATTGAGCGAGATGGTAGTGAGGTGTACCATCTGTGGGCGAGGTCGCCCAGAGTTAACGGGAACATACGACATTTCGTCGCATCTGAAGCTCCGCACTGGTCATGTAGATCCTAATTTGCTTAAGTGGGTTTCCGGATCCGATTTCCTCGTATAAAGGTGTTTGTGGGGATTGATAGTTGGTTGGATCAGGCGAGCTCGACCGAGTCGTGAGTGGTTCGCTTGAACCAATGATCGATCTCTGGCGCCGCCCCATTTTCCATGAGCGCCTTCATCTCGTCGAGTGGCGTTGTATGGCGGCTATCGCTGCCGCCTCGATCGCCGCCGATTGACTCTCGTGAGCGTGAACCAAGGCGATCGTGTACCGATCCCCTCGGCCCCGTGGTGAACGACGATCTCCCGCGAGGGTTCCCTTCTTGGGCGGCAGGGCTCGTTGGCCGCCTGCCTCTTGGGAGTCGGATATGCCGAACTCTGGTAAAGGATTCGGATATCGATGTCTCCATTTGGGGCCTGAGTGCCCGGCCGCCATGAGGGATCGCTCCTAGGCGGTCAAGACGGAATCGCCCCGCCTTACGAGAGCCTTCTCCAGTGGCTCGGGGCTTCTGTCGATTTCTCAACATAGATCCCCTTGAGCTTAGTTTGCTTGCCGGCGGTTGGCCGACGGGTGATGGTAGGCGTATCGCGGCCCTCTCGTTCCTCGAGGATGGCTATAGCCTCCTCAACTGCTCCGATGTCCGAATCGGTCGAGTGAGAGGCTAGAACCGTCCCTCGGGGGCGGGAGTGAGAGCCTAGCGTCGCCACGGTCGCCTTCCGCCGTGGGCTGGGATTCGGTCCTCGCCGGAATAAGATTTCCGGCAGATCTCAGGGTGGCCCTCTTGGAGGTTGTTGCTGATGTCATTTTCTGATGGTTTTTCTATTGAAGAACAGTGAGTGTTTCTTCAAGTATATGTCCGGAGAACAGTGAGTGTTCTTCGAGACGGTAGGAATAAAAATGAAGGTTTGGAAGGCAGCGCGCCCTCCCTCTAGCGCCAATTGTTGTTACCCAAAATATTATCCGGAGATAGTATTGCTGGAACGATCGAGTAACAAACAAAATGCGAGAACACTTCCGTGGGAAAATGGATAACACAAGATTTGCCGGGGTTGTTAGTCCCGGGCTTGAATGCTCTCGCGAGATGTTATTAATAAATATACTGTCGAGTACAAATATTAATGTTAGAATCTAATATAATGAGTGTAAAAGCTTCTAGTTATCTAGGCTTAAGAGCGCGTAGATTGCCGGAAGAACCAGATGGATGAATCTGTGAGTTCTTGCTTGGAAGTTATGATGAATGTGTGTGAATGTCACTATGAATATGTTAGTGCTTGCCAAAAGAGCCTTTTGTTCTCTCTTTGGTGTGTATTATTGCACTTAATTCGTGGTAGAATCCTCTCCTCCGGCCGCAGTGAGTTCTCTATTTATAGGGGACTAAGTAGTTGGGATCCTCGGGCGATCGCGGCGATCGCCGCTTATATTAAAATAAACGGCCGATCGTCCGTCACGTGGGCCTGTTCCCTTGAGGTCCGAGGTTGCGCTGAGGCCACCGGGTGAACCAATGGGAAGCCAAAGACGCCGCGAGTCGCCGTCCCGAGGGGGTCCACTGTACCTTTCGGCGGCCTTGTCGGTAGGTGCGGTAGGTGACAGGCTGGGGTCAATGATCCTTTTTGTCGGTATCCTATGAAGATCCGCGGGTGGGCCATCGTCCAAGATTCGGTCTTCGACGACTTTGACGGATGCTGGATCCCCACGTGGCATGAGACGATCGCCTCTGAACCGTTAGACAAAGACGATCGCCAGGTATCAAAAGACGATCGCTGGTTACCAAAAGACGATCGCTATATTATGCCGGACTTTAGGTGTTCGTCCGGAGTTTGGCTTCTATGGTTGACTTTTCAGGGAGGTCGCCGATCGCCTATCGTGGCGAGTTAATCGTCGCACAACAGAGTTTGATAATGGTGTTGAGTTAATGGCCATCTCTAGTGAGTATTCTTAATGAACTTACATTCTTAGCATATTAGTATTGCATGAGTAACGTGTGTGTGTGTATGCTCACTACGGGTTAGATCCGACGGGGTCTCGGTAGGGGTCCACGAAGGGGTGGATCCGCGAGCTTGCTTTTAACCACTACGGGTTAGATCCGACGGGGTCTCGGTAGGGGTCCACGGAGGGGTGGATCCATGGTTAATTGTGGTGCATTTTTACAAATGTGATTTGATTATGGCATTTCCGGAAATGAGTGCTTTTGAACGGTTTTCATGATTGCATGCATTGACTAAGTGTGTAAGAGGTAAGTTGTTCGTTTGGCCTACTTGGCTAGGATGGCACTAGAGTATTTTGTTGTTTGTTTTAAATCCTTTATTTGTGGATTTTGATATTGGAAGATGAACCTTGTTGTCGTTCTCGTGTACTGTGAGTTGATGAGATTTGGGGCTAAAATCCCAATGGTTTTATAAAAGTCGTTTTACGGATTTGGGGCTAAAATCCCAACGGTTTGGTAAATGTCATTTTTCGGAAAGTAAACCTTTGGGGCGGTGACCCCTTTTGTCTTTTGGATTTTGAAAATTAGGATTTGATAATCCTAAATTGTTTTCTATTAAAACTCTCGATGACATTCTAAACCGTTTTATAAATTACTTCCATTGATTTATGATATTTCGATTTTGAAATGTTTTCTCAAACCCTTGCCTCGGGAAGTACTTTTCGTTTCGTTTGGATCTTTGAGGATCCTCGGTTATTGTTATTCGTGGAATGTGAATTGTATGGCTCGTATTTGCACTTTGTTCTTGCACTAGCAAAACAGTGGAGTTTTGCTAACCCCGAGTATTCGGGGGGTGGATGTCTGTTTTTGCATTCATGTTTTGGAGCATAACACAGGGTCGGCACGAAGGATGATGAAAGATGATCGATACTAATCACATGAGGAACCGTACATCGTGTGTTGGTTCAGTTGTACTTTATTTTCCGCTGCTATATTGTTCCCGTTGTACGGGTGTGGTTGTATTTTGTCCCCTGCGTGGGCATGAGTTGTATTTGAGTTGTATGTATTTGTGGAAAGACCAAATCGGTCTACTGAGTCATTTTAGCCTTGAAGGCATTGTCGAGATGTTAAATGTTGTTACCAGCCTGGTAGATCCCCGAGGAGAGGGTCTACGGTGTGTAATATCCCTGAGTGGATTGGGGGTGTTACAGTTCTGTGAGTTCTTGTAACAACGATGGGGAGCTGTGACGACCGTGAGAAATCGAGGGTCTCTCACAGTGTGTATTAGCTGTATGTCTGAGCCCCTGGACTTGCGAGTCTCTTCGAATCTGTGTTGCAGGGAGTTCTTGCCTATGCCGACCGTCTTCTGGTTGAGAGGTGCTGAGAGAGAGAAATCCTGAGATAGATTCAAGAGAGGAAGCCGAGAGTAAAGTGTGTATGTATTGTCGAAGCCTAAATGTTTTTCGGAACCTTTCTCCAGTTGTTGGAGGTTCTCTATTTATAGCACTGGGAGTTGCTGGGCGATCGCCTCTGCCGTATTATAATAAGCGGGTGATCGTCTTTAGCACATGGGTTGGTCTCCTTAAAGTCCGCGGCTGCTGCTGGCAGCTGGCTGTGCGGACCAATGAGAAGTCTGCACGCGTCTTGAGTCGCTGTCTGTCGGTAGGTGAGAAGGTGGTGATAGGCTGTGGTCAACGATCCATGTTCTGCGGCGGCTTTCGCGGGTCTGCACATGGGCGCTTGTTTTGAGATCTAGTCTTCATAGACTTTGACGGACAAAGGTCTTGTTCGTGCCACAGGACGATCGTCCTAGGTCGGGCACCAGAGTCGATCTCTAGGTGCCAAAAGGCGATCGCCTTGAGGGTCGATCGCTAGATGCTTCGAAGGTGGATTGTTACCTTTGTTCGGACAAGGTTGTCGTAGCTCTCTTGGTCGTAAACTCGGTCGCTCGGCCCTTATGCCGATCGCCGTCGAGGCTTATAAATCGCCGCACAACAATTGCCCCCCAGCTCGCTGCGATGTTGGAAACGTGGGGTGAGGTGGTTCTACTAGCGATCGCTTGACTTTGACGAGTGACTGCACTTTACGGAACTAGCGATCATCTTTGAGCGGATTGGTTCTGAACTTGTACGACCTGGTCGGTCGCTGAAATGAGCGGGGAATGACATCGATCGTGGAAAAGTCTCCGGGGCACGCGTCGGGTTCCTGTTGGGGGAGACCGATGGTTAGTTATGACTCCTCGACTGGAGTGTCCTTAAAACGACGCATACGCGGGTTTTAAGGGAGGCATTAATTGCGACGGTTGCGCTTCAGCCCCTGAGTCTCTCCATATTTGCACGGAAGTCCCTGCCATCCCTTATAAAAAGGCGCCGGGTTACAGTGTTAAAACCCTTATGCGCTTTTGTCGGAGAAGAAGAATATTGCCGAAGAATTCTCTGAAGCTTTGACTGCCGTTCGTCGACCAATTCAATCCTTGGTAAGAAAACACTCATTTTCTCCTCTTCTTATCGAAAATGTCTGGAGTAACTTCATCGTCTGGAATGGGCACCACCTCTGCTGTCGGGACTTCGACCTTCCGAGGAGGATCCTCCGTAGAATTCCATTTGGAGATGGCGGCCGAGGCTATCCGTGCCGATATTGATCCCGCGGAAGTCGAGGCACTATTCAATGAGGCCGACATTGCCAGGGAGGCGGCGGTTGAGGAGAAACATTTGCTGGCGGAGAAGGATATGGTGGTGAAGGCGTATTGGGAGCAGCATAGTGCTTTTGGCCAAGCCTATTTGGCCTTCGCTGAAATCATGGAGAGGTTGGCCGGTCCGTGCCCCAAGTTCGATTATCGGGAGTACTCGATCGCCCATCCCTACGGGCCGGCGGTTGCCACTGCTTTCGGCCGCAGCGCTCTCCTTGGTCCCTCGGCCAGATCAGGAGCTCGGTGACCAGGAAGGACCTGGCCGTCTGGAGAACGAGGTACCATGTCCCTTCAGATGTGGATCTTTTCGCGCCGGCCGAGAACGAGCGAGCTGACCAACCCCCGGAGGGTATGGTCGCCGTTAATGAGGCGATCATGGAGGCCGGGCTGCGGTTCCCTTTATCGTTTGTCATCTCCCATTTGTTGGCCATTTGGAACGTGGCGCCGCTTCAGCTAACGCCATACGCCTGGCTCCAGATCGTATGTGCCCTCACCTTGTTCAGCGGTTACCGACTGTACTGCCATCCCTCGCCATTGGAGATGAACCATTTATTCAAGCTGACGGTTCAGAAAGGGTCTGTCGGCGGCTATCATATCCAAGGCCGCTCCGTCGGGTGATCCTTGGAGTCCCGAACAAGGTGCGGGGCGATCCGGCAAAGTGGTTCTGGGTCGCCGCTACTTGGAAGGCCTCAGCGAGTCACAACCCCACGGGCGAGATGGAAATTCCCACTAGCTTTTGGGAGAGGAATCCGGGTAAGGGTTCAGACTGTCCCTTTGTTCAGATATGTTCTGAACTGGTCTAATTTGGTCTTCCTTTTGCAGGTTTCCATATTCCGGCGGTCGACGAGCTACCTTTCGATTTTCTGGTCGTCTGGGAGCAGATACGAAGTCTGCCGGACGACGACTTAGATGCTCGCCGGATTAACAAAGAGAGTCGTTGGCTGTCTGATCGGCTGTTCCATTTCCCGCGACATCTTTCGGTCCCATGTATGAGTTTCTATGATCTCCATCTGCTTGGCGAACATCCTGTTTGGAGAATGTGTCTAACCATTGCTTGGTTGTCTCTTGTTGCAGAGGTCCGCTTTCCTCGTTTCTTGGAGCCTCCAGCGGAGATAGCCATGTCGAACCCTGGAGATCTGAGCCGTCTTCACTAGAAGAAGTCGAGTAGGGTTCCTCCGGTGGCACTACCTCTAATTCCGGAGGTAAACGTAGAGCCGATCGTAGCGAAGGAGGAGGTTCAGGAGGAAGAGCTCCGATCGAACCGCAAGCGACAGAGGTTGGGGGAACCTCCAGTTTCTGCCCCTGCCGGTGAGGTGACGATCGCCGCGCCTCCGATCACCGCGGTCCCCCTGGTGGATGAGCCTACGCCCTCTGCGGCTTTCTTGCGAGAGATGGCGATCGCCGAGGCTGAGACCCCTCGCGGGAAACCATACTTTGGTCGCGACCCCGAGAAAGCCGAGAGGTAAACTTTGCTTGTTTGCTGAGTTTCATCACTTGCATGGGAGATGCACTAACTCTTTGTTGTTTGATGCAGGATCCATAGCACTAACCCAGCTTGCCCGCCGCTGGTATTGGATTTTCTGGCGAGTCGATCTCCTCGCCAGGCCTGTGAAGTCCCGCTATATGTCAACCGGTCCGTTTCTACTTTGCCGAAGGCCTGGACGATGAACTTAGATGCTATCACTCGCCAGCGATCCGGTAATACAATGCAGGCTGCTTTCGCTCTCTCTCTCTCTCCAGGCGGCGACGATGGCTGTCGAGGCTATGAAAGAATTCGAGGGGCGTCCTTCTACTACTCGTCTGCAGGCGGACCTCGAGGCCGCTCGGAAAGAGAATGCCGAGTTTGCCGACAGGATTGTGGTTATGGAGAAGGACTCATTGGTTGCATCTAAACGGGCGAGTCATGATCTTGAGCTGATGAGAGAGAATTATGAGCGAGCCCAGGCGGCGGTTGACCGATTTCGGAACCAGATGACAGATGCCCGTCGGTCGCATGAGGCTGCTCAGAAGGAGGTCGATCAGCTGAAGGTGACTGTCGCTCGGCTGACTAGTGAGCTGGCGTCGTCGAGGGGAGAGACGGCTGCTAAGGAGACCGAGCTTCAAGGTGCGCAACAGGCGGTTGCGGAGCTGAAAGGGAAGCTGAAGGCGACCGAGGCCGATCCCTTTCTCAACTTGGAGTTCGTCAGCGAGTTTGCCTATTACCTGCCGTTCGCTGACTCGCTCCGTGCTGCTAAGAAGGGAGGGCTGGAGGTCGGCCCTCTAGCCGAAAGCTTTAAGGCATATACGTTGGAGCATCCTCTCCATCCTGCTTTCTCCGTGCCGATCTTGGATATCGCGGAAATCGGTGTAGACCTGAGCTGGTACCCGACTCCGGAAAACCTTGTTCATCCAAATGCTCCGGAGGACGGGGAGGCAGCTCCGGAGGCTGGTGAAGGGTCGCGGGCCGATCCAGTGGTTGAAGGCGAAGGCCAGGCAGGGGCCTGAGGCTCTACGTCCTTATTTTATTTTAGCTTTTGCCTTGTAATTTTGTAGATTTCCTTGTAGTACTCAAGCCTTTGGGCAACCGTGTATGTACTTCGAAATCCCAAGTAATGAAATGAAAGTTTGCTTCTTCGATTTATTACTTGAATGATTGCTTTTCTGAGTCTTTGCATGACTTTGTACAAATGTGTGAGGAGAGATTGTTGCGTGTATAGCTCCAAGTGAATTGATAAACTCATATAGATAACTTTTACAACAAATTCGATCGCTGCACATACATATGAAAAATGCCGATCTCCGTATGTAATTGAATAGGGACGATCATCGTATAATAGCTCCACCCTTCCCCCTTGTTTTTGTTCACTTAGTGAAAGTAAGGGGACGAATATAAATCGTTGAGTGAGAGGTCTTCATTTTGCAGATTCCTCGAGGAAGGTCGTCCATCTCGGTCTTGAGGAACCGTGCACGATCGCGGAGTTCGATGGACCGACCTCCACGACTGTGTATTATGCGCGAGCGACATTCCGTCTGATGGCTAAGTTCTCGCGACTCACTTAATTGGTAGGGTCCTCTGTAGGCTGCGCCTCGCCTCGTATTTAAACGAAGGGTGTGCGGTCTTGGTCTGGAGGATTCCTTGCACGGGGCGTCGTCGGATTGACTCCACGTCCGCGGCTTGTTAGCTCTTTTTTACCTCGAGCCGCCATTAAGATGGTGACCCTCGACGGTATACGTTGAGACGGGGGGAGGGACGCGTCGCATTGCTCGGGAAGGACCCACCATGTTTAAGTGATGGACCTTTGAGGGCGAGCGAACGTGTCCACAGATCTATTTTGGAGGGCCCTTAGACTACGCCGACCTCGTATTTAAATGAAGGGCGGGTGATCGTGGCCTAAAGGGACCTTGCACGGGCACAGAGAACGGTTCCATCGTCCTCCACGACCATGTCGACACTCTTCTACCTCGGACCATCAAGTCAGATGACGATCCTCGACGGTATACATTGTGTAAGGGGAGGAGATCGCTTGCCTAGGTTCTTCATGTAGATGACGAACTTTAGAGGGCGAGCGAGTAATCCTCTGATTTGTTTTGGAGAGTCCTTCGGCTACGCCCGCCTCGTGTTTAAACGAAGGGCGAGCGATCGAAGCCCAAAGGAACCTTGCATGGACGGATCATCGGTTTAAACGATTTTCGCGACCATGGCAGCACTTTTCTACCTCGGACCATCATGTCAGATGAAGATCCTCGACGGTATATGTTGTGCTAGGGGAGGCGATCGCTGCCTAGGTCTATCATGTTGATGACGAACTTTAGAGGGCGAGCGAGTCATTCTCTTTTTCGAAGCGTTTGCTCAGGTAGTAGCCTTTGGTTTGATGAGGCGGTAATCGGGGAGAGACGTCCGAAGTTTCCTCCTCTTGATTGAAGCAAGTAGATACGGTTGCCGAGGTTGATCGAGGGGTCGGCTCGTATGAGCTTTCCGGCCTGTTCGCATTCGACTCGGGCGACCGCGTTAGGAGATTGGTGGGGCTCCGTCTAAGACAATAAACTATCCAACTTGCCCTCCTCGAACAATCTCCAGAGTTGTCTGAGGAGGTCGCGGCATTGGTTGGTCTTGTGGCCGGGACTCTTGTGGTAGGCACAATATTGATTGTGGTCCAGATGACAGTGGTCCCTTATTGCCTTTGGCTTGTTTAGCGGTTCGCACCCCTTGATGGCGTAAAAAATGTGGGCCGGAGTTCGGTTGAACTTGTGGAGGAGATGGGCTTCCACATCCTCGAAGGCCTTGCGATCGCCGGGTGGCTTGGCGACCGCCTTTTTAGTTTTAGCGATCGCCGTCTTTCGGACAGGAGGTGGCGTTCCCTCGCCTAGGCGGAGGGTGAGTAGCCTTTGCCTAGCTAGAAAGTCGGCAGCCTTAGCGGAGAAGATCGCGTAGGTCGGGGGTGTCCTTGGTGAGGTGCCTAAACATGGGTGAATGACCGTAAAATCCCCCTAAGACCGAGTAGAGAGCGATCTCGTCGCTGATGGGCTCACTGGTGAGGACTATCTCATCCACCCGGTCGATGTAATCTGCGCCGGATTCGTCTTCTCCCTGCCTGATTTTCATCATGCGGTGGGGGCCTTCTGGTCTGGCGACCTTGGCGGCGAAGTATGACGTGAAGTCACTCGCCAGTTTCTCAAAGGAGATGATCGATCGTGGCGGTAGTGAGATGTACCACCTATGGGCCAGCTCGCCCAATGTTAATGGGAAGATTCGGCACTTGGTTACATCTGATGCCCCACACCCGGTCATGTAGATCCGGAACTTGCTTAGGTGGGTCTCGGGATCCGATCTTCCTTCGTACAGAGGTGTTTTGGGAGGCGCGATCCTTGGTTGCATGGATCCAAGCTCGATGTGGACCGTGAGTGGCTCGGTCGGTCCGATGATCTTTCTACTGGTGCTTGCCCCAGTGTCCAGGAGCGCTTTCATCTCGTCAAGCTGGCGTTGCATAGCGGCCATCACCGCGGCCTGGCTTCTCACGGCTAGGCGCGCGGAGCGGGAGCCAAGGCGATCAAGAACTGACCCCCTCACGTTCGGAGCGGGAGTTAGATGGCTGACCTGTATTCGGCTGGGAGTTGGGTAGGCCGAACTCCTGGTGACGGACTCGGATTCCGTCGTCTCGTGGTTGGGGCCAGAATGCCCCGGTCTCCATGATGGATCGCTTCCTAAGCGGCTGAATACGGAACTATCCGGCCTTGCGAGAGCCTTTTCTTGCGAATCGGGGCTTTCTGACGATCGCTCGCCCAGTAACCCCTTGAACTTCTGTTTGCCCACGCGGCGGATGGCCGAGGGAGTTATAGCGGGCGTCGCGCATGCTCTCCGTCGCTCCTTTAGGATGTCCATATCCTCCTCGATCTGTTTGGAACTGGTCGAGCAAGAGGCTGGGGCCATTCCTCAGGTGCGGGATCGAGAGTCTCGCGTCACCGCGGCTTACCCTCTGCCGTCGGCTGGGGCTCGGATCGAGCCGGGATATGATGTCCGGCGGTTCGAAGAGTGGCTCTCTTTGGTATAGTGATAGACGTCATTATTCTGAAGGCTTTCTTTGAAGAGCAGTGAGTGTCATTTCAAGTATATACCCCGAGAACAGTGATTGTTCTTCGGGACGGTAGGAATAAAAATGAAGATTAAGATCCCCTTCTTCTAGCACCAATTGTTGTTACCCAAAATATTATCCGGAGATGATATTGCTGGAATGGTCGAGTAACAAGCAAATGCGAGAACACTTCTGTGGGAAAGTAAATAACACAAGATTTGCCGGGGTTGTTAGTTCCGGGCTTGAATGCTCTCGCGAGATGTTATTAATACAAATACTTTGGAGTACAAATATTAATGTTAGAGTGCAATTACAATGAGTGTAAAGACTCTAATTATCTTAGCTATAGAGCGTGAAGATTGCCGGAAGAACCAGATATGATATTCTGTGAGTTCTTGTAACAACGATGGGGAGTTGTGACGACCGTGAGAAATCGACGGTCTCTCACAGTGTGTATTAGCTGTATGTTTGAGCCCCTGGACTTGCGAGTCTCTTCAAATCTGTGTTGCAGGGAGTTCTTGCCTCTGCCGACCGTCTTCTGGTTGAGAGGTGATGAGAGAGAGAAATCCTGAGATAGATTCAAGAGAGGAAGCTGAGAGTAAAGTGTGTATGTATTGTCGATGCCTGAATGTTTTTCGGAACCTTTCTCTAGTTGTTGGAGGTTCTCTATTTATAGCACTGGGATTTGCTGGGCGATCGCCTCTGCCATATTATAATAAGCGGGCGATCGTCTTTAGCACATGGGTTGGTCTCCTTAAAGTCCGCGGCTGCTGCTGGCAGCCGGCTGTGCGGACCAATGAGAAGTCTGCACGCGTCTTGAGTCGCTGTCTGTCGGTAGGTGAGAAGGTGGTGATAGGATGTGGTCAACGATCCATGTTCTGCGGCGGCTTTCGCGGGTCTGCACATGGGCGCTTGTTTTGAGATCTAGTCTTCATAGACTTTGACGGACGAAGGTCTTGTTCGTGCCACAGGACGGTCGTCCTAGGTCGGGCACCAGAGTCGATCGTTAGGTGCCAAAAGGCGATCGCCTTGAGGGTCGATCGCTAGATGCTTCGAAGGTGGATTGTTACCTTTGTTCGGACAAGGTCGTCGTAGCTCTCTTGGTCGTGAACTCGGTCGCTCGGCCCTTATGCTGATTGCCGTCGAGGCGTATAAATCGCCGCACAACACTTGATCTTCAAGAATTACCTCAAAAATTTTCTCTATGTTTTTCTTGAATATTTGTTTATTTAGAAAAATATTGTGTTAGCTAAATTATGGAATCCAAGACACAAGTCAAGATCCACAATTAAACACAAAGTAGAGAAAAATCGAAAATTCTTGTTCGATGAAGGATAAAAATCGGCCAACCCCTTTGTCCTATTTATATGTGTTATGGGCTACTCTATGGACCTTAAGGAGGATAAGGTAAGGACTCCCAATAGATCTCATCTTACCATATTAGGAATCTTCCTAATATTATGAGTCTATTAACATCATCTTAGTCCACTAAATACTTGATATTTCACTTCCTACCAAAATCCCAAATTACGAAATTATGCTACTTTTTGAATTAATTATTTCCCGTGTTTAAGATATCCCATGTCCATTAATTAATTTATGCTACTGGTAGCTTTTAATTAATTAATATATCATGAGCATACCACTCGACCTTTATTATTATATCGGAAAATTAATTCCACCTGCAGGGTTTAATATAATAATCCTTTCGAGTGCTTCAAGGGACATGATCAACCCGACTGGTCGGGACATGATTTCTAGCTATAATATTAATTATTATATAAATAATAATAATATTGGCTAAAATATCGAGCATATTGAGTCCATCATTGTGGCTCTCATCCATGATAAATTAAAGCAATAAATATTAAATATATATAATTAAATATTAATTACTAGAATTAAGAAATAATAATTGTCCTAGATGTACGTTTTTCTTATAGTCAGTACAGAAGAATCTATCTCACCTTGATCCTATATAACGTATACCGAATACGCTAATATATGCTAATGGTCAAGACTAACCAATCTCAAGCATATAATACAACCTCTCACATAACTGTCTGATGTTATATAGGTTTTGAACTAATTATTACTATATAAGGAACCGATAATGTGATCTCGTGTGTGACTCTACACACCACATTATCTACAATATAAAGTAATTAGACAACATTTGCATAACCATAGCGTGAATAAATATGCAAAACATGTGATGAAATGAATTAAATATTTTCATAGATAAAGACCGGGAAATTAGATAATACAAGCATAAATTATGCTTTGATGTATACAACCCTAACACTTTCATCATGAGAAGCTCGTAGTCCTGCAGAAGCATATTTCATTTCCTTGACTTGATTCGTTCCTTCGTGAGTTACCTCTAATATTTTCCAAATTTCTTTGGCACTATCACACAATGAAATTTGATTATGCTCTTCTAGACTAAGAGCACAATAAATCAATTGCGTTGCTTTACAATTGTGATGATCGTTTTTTCAATCTTCATCACTATAATCTTCGAAGCTTTTGAGAAAGCCATCGGATTTTGTAGGAATCTTTGGACCAAGGCAAATAACCTTCCAAAGCTCGATATCATAAGCTCGGATGAATATTGATATCTTCTTCTTCCATGTAATAACATTTGATACATCAGAAAATGGAGGTCGGTTTAAGGCGATGCCTTCGATCAGGGCATAATGAAGCGCCATTGGATCTTTTTCTCCTTAGAAGTTAAGCCGACTATAAGAGATACCCGCTCTGATACCAATTGTTGGATTGGTACCGCCACTAGAAGGGGAGTTTAGATAGTGCGGTTAAGAATATAGAATTCTTTTGCGATTGTGGAAGCGATAAAGTGCGGAATGTAAATGACACAGCGATTTATAGAGGTTCGGCCAATATGCCTACGTCCTCTTTGCTTATCTTTTTCTATAGGTTCAAGATAAACCTTTCCACCTTGGAGACAATAATTTTCCCTCTATTCACAAAATCTCGAATGAGATGATATTTGGGCTTGATATGATTGCTTGCTTTGTGGGCCCATGGTTCCTTCAAATTTGCAATAGCACCGGTATTATCACAATAAAGTATAATACTCCTAGGTAAATTAGGAATCACACCCAAATCCTTTAGGAAGTACTTGATCCATACCGCCTCTTTAGCTGCCTCTGAGGCTGCTACATGCTCGACTTCCATAGTAGAGTCCGCTATGCATTTCTGCTTCACACTCCTCCAACTGATGGCTCCACCTCCCAAAGTGAAAACGTATCCGAAAGTTGATTTCGACTTTTCTTTGTCCGAACTGAAATCTGAGTCAATGTAACCCAAGGACAAAGTCTTCGATTGATATACAAGCATATGCTCCCTAGTCCTTCTCAGGTACTTGAGTATATGCTTGACAGCAATCCAATATCCCGGTCCTTGGTTGGACTGATATCTTGCCACCATGCCTACAGCATGACAGATATCAGGCTTAGTTCAAAGCATAGCATATATGAGGCTTCCCACTGCCAAAGCATAAGGGACCAGCTTCATGTCATCTATCTCACTGTGTCCTAGGACACATAGCCTTAGATTGCTGAATTTCATGTCTGTAAGGTAAGAAACCTTTCTTGAATATCTCCATGCTAAACCACTTTAGTACCGTCTCGATATAGGATGTCTGAGATAAGCACAACATCCTTTTCTTGTGATCTCGAAAGATCCTAATACCAAGGATGTGCCCAGCTTCTCCCAAATCCTTCATATCAAACTGCTCAGACAGTCATACCCTTATGTCTGATAATACCTTCGCTTTTTTTCAATTAAAAGTATATCATCTACATATAGTACAAGAAAGACCAACACGTTTCCATCACACTTTTTGTATACACAAACCTCACTGGGACATTATACAAAACCATACGACTGGATGACCTCATCAAATCGGATGTTCCAAGACCTTGATGCTTGCTTAAGACCATAAATGGCTCTCCTAAGCTTGCACACTAAGTGCTCCACTCCTTCAGCAATAAATCTCTCAGGTAGGCGCATATAAATTTCCTAGTCAAGACTCCCGTTCAAGAATACAGTCTTGACATCCATCTCCCAAATCTCCATATCCAAATGCGCTGCTATATCTAAGAGAATTCGGATCGATTTAAGCATGATAAGTCAACAAGTATCCTTTTTATTTTAATATATTCATTTAGATTTTTAGGATTTTTCAACAATTTTTTCACATTTTAGGCATGAAGATGGTGAATAGCAGTGATAACGAGTGTACAGTCATTAAATGCAGTGCATAACGATGCTTGTGTCGTTATGGTCATAAATATCTCTAAATTGATAATTGGCTGACCAATATTTTTAAAACCCATATATAATAAGTATAGCAGGAGACTTTCATAATTTCTTCCAACATCATATAATGAGTATATTAGCATACTTTTATGATCTCTCAACGACAATCACTTCACAAATATACTTAATATATAGTTTGTACTTCTTACAATGTACGGTCTATATGTTAACTACTAAAGTTTATGTGGGCCTTCTAATTTCCCAATTAGATAATTTTACATAATGAATTTTGTATATATGCAATGAAACAAGTGCAAATGTGACATTTGTGGGAAAAGGAATGTATAAAATTACCTAAAATATGAATAATGAAACAACCATTATTATGAGATACGTGCATCATTATGTTCGTAAAAAACTCCAAATTGATAATTAACCGAGCAAATTTCTTCCAACATTATATAATATTTATATTATGAGACTTCTACGATATGCCCACCAAAATCACCCCAGAGATGTGCATAACGTTTAGTTTGTACTTCTTGCAGTATAGAGTCTATATGTAACTATTAAATTTTATTTTGAGCCTTCTAATTTTCATGAATTTATGTGTATATTCAATGATAAAAGTGCAAATATGATATTTAGGGGAAAATTGTCTAAAATTACTTAAAATATGAATAACGAAATAACTATCGTTATGGGGTACATATGTTGTTATGTACGTAAACAACTCCAAATTGATAAATGGCCAACCAAATTTCTTACATCATATATTGAGTATATTAGGAGACTAAGTCCTCCCCTAAGAACCGGGCATTGGTGCTAATAATGACCTTCGGATTTTTAGGACTGTAGAATAAGCCACCTTTCGTTCCCTTTGGATATCCTACAAACACTCGTACTTCTGTACGAGATGCCAACTTATCAGCTTCCTTATTCAGCACGTGTGCTGGTGAACCCCAAATCCAAACATATCCCAAACTGGGCTTTGTGCCCATTCCACAGTTCTGTGGGTATTTTTGGAACTAATTTCGAAGGCACCAAGTTTAGAATGTACGCCGCTGTTTCTAATGCGTATCCCCAAAATGAAATAGGCAAATCAGAATAAATCATCATTGACCTAATCATCTCTAATAAAGTACGATTCCTTCGTTCAGCAACACCATTTTGTTGTGGTGTACCAGGCGCAGTGGGCTGGGAAGTAATCCCCTCATGTGCCAGGAAATCTAAAACTCTCCACTAAGGTATTCGCCACCACGATCAGATCGTAGTGACTTGATACTCTGTCCATGACGGTTCTCCGTTTCAGCCTTCAATTCTTTGAACTTATCAAAAGATCAGACTTACGTCGCATCAAATAGACGTATCCATATCTCGAATAATCATCTATAAACATGATGAATTATTCGAAGCTACCCCTAGCCTGGATGTTCATTAGACCACATACATCGGTATGAACCAACTCCAACACATTTTGTGCACAATTTCCTTTGCTTTGGAAAGCCCTTTTAGTCATTTTACCTTCCAAATAGGATTCGCAAATTGGAAATGACTCAACTTGGAGTGAATCCAATGGGCCATCGCTCACCAATCTTTGAATCCTTCTAAGGTTAATATGAGCCAATCGTAAATCCCACAAATATGTTTGATTTATGCTCGAAGGTTCTTTTCTTTTATTAGGATTAGTCAAAGAATTAAATGATTTATAATTATGCAAGGGAGTTTGTGCAGCTTTAATAATGTAAAGTCCTTCATTATAAGTACTTGTGCAAACATATTCATCGTTTCTTTTAATAAATGCTTTATCGTCAAAAGAAACTGAATATCCATCACAACGCAATTTAAAAATCAAAATTAAATTCATTCTAAAATTAGGTACCAATAATACATTATTTAGGACTAGAATCATATCATTAACTTTCAACTGCACGACTCTCACTGCAACAGCCTTCAGCCTGGAATAGTCGCCCCAGTTGATAGTAATCTCATCCGCACTAATCACTTTGGTTACTTGGAACCCCTGCGAGTCATAACAAACATGTTCAGTGGAGCCCAAATCTACTATCCACGAAGTGATAGAACAGGCAGCCAAACATGTTTTGACTACTAGTGCATGAGACGTACCTTTCTTAGGGCAGTCACTCTTGATGATAACCTTGTTTGAAGAGACCTTCAGCAGATTGAAGCTCTGTCAAAAGTTCCGCCAAAGTATATGTCCTACGGTTCATATTATAGAAGTCGGAACTGCTCAAAGCTTCTTGGTAAGCTGCCCAAGATAATATCGACCTGCAACTCCGCATCAATAGGAGTGGCATCCGATTCTAGATCCAGAGGGTTTTCCTAAGTTAACCCAAATTTATGCCCCTCGGTAGTCAGGACAATATCAATGTTTCTTTTCCAGTCGGCAAAGTTAATGCCATCAAGTTTATTTTCTTTGAAAATAACAGCAAGTGGATTAAAAGACATCTGAGAATAAAATTAAAAATACCATTCATCACATAGTTCGACACAAAATTTATTGAAAAACCTTAAAATACAATATATATGCAATCAACCAACACCTCGAAAAACCGCACATGCAAGTCACGTTAGTGTGAACGCTTACACATATATTTTTCAAGTAGATTTTAGCGTCTTTAATTTTACTATCTAGTCAAGATGCGTTTTGACAAGTAAAATTAATAATTGGTTCCTCCTGGCCATGTATTGAATTAACATAGACTCCGATGGGGAGCTTATTAATTAATACACCTAAGTGGATACCATAATTTAACAAACTTTAGAATATTATTTAATGATAATATTCCTACAGATGGAGAGGTCCTATCATAAAAAATAACATTCACCTTTTTGTTATTTAATTGAAGTTTAAAACTAGTGAGTCAATAATTAGCACATCTGATGTGGAAGAAGACTCTAATGTCAACGCGCATGCTAATTATTTCACAATTTAAACCAATTATGGAGGCCAACTGAATTTTGAAAAAAAAATCAATTTTTAAGGTTTTTAATTTTCTCGTCATAACATGTAAGAAATATATCACGCATACATTCATACATGACATACATCAAAACAGTAAAAATCAACAAATAGTTAAAACTGGATAATTATATCTAATTATCATGGCTTTTATTTCTCGTTTTGAATAACAAGAAAATTCTTGGCTCGCTTGCTCCCACTGCTTCAAGCATCTCATCACCTCCTCCCGGTTGGGCCACAAAAATTGCCAAATTAGAAACCTTCTTCCATGCAAAAATTAATTTCATAAGAAATTTCTATATTTAAATTTATTGTAGTCTAACGGACGCAACGAACGGTGGAAAAACTGAACAGGATCAGAAATTGCTCGACCCGATCCGAAACTGCCCGACCCAGACTGTCGGACCCGCGGCACTGCCCAGCCCGACCCGACCCGCTGCTATCGGCCGACCCAACCAGTGGCACCTGCGGCCGGGATCGCTTGCTCTCGGTCGAGTCCCGATCGGCAGCAAGCTGGTCTCGGTCGGTTCGTCAGATCAGGACTCCTTTTCGTGCTGGACTTTTCTTAATACCTTGTGTACTCCAACTCGATTACAATTTTACACAAAATAAAATATATAGTATTTACAACAAAAATTACAAGGAAAAATAAATCCTACTCTACCCATGGATTTTCTCATGAGAAAAACTTACACATGCCTCAAAACGTGCCAAATTACCAAAAACACGTAAATAAACTAAAAAATTCACATAGCCATGATAATTGGACCATATTCACCTGCAAGACAATTTATAGCAAAATATTCCAATACCATACTACATGAATGTTTAAATTGCTAGCAAATTAATCACCAAATTAATTAATTTGAACAGAACCTAAAGACCGGCTCCAATACCAATTGTTGGAATATAAAATGCAGCGGAAGCGAATTAATATAATATTTTATATTCAGTTTTATATACTAACCAATAAAAATAGCGGATCTATTTAGGCTTGTCAAGTAATTAATTAAACATATTAATAAGTAATTTAAATACACATATTTACGCAGTACAATTGATAATTCATACCTTTGATGTGAAGTGGTAGTATTATTCTTTTAGGGTCGATCAAAATATCCTCCTTGCTCCTAGTTGATCTCCTTGTATTTCTACCTTTTAGATCTTCTAGAGTATATCCCACCTAAGATCCAGATGCTGTGTGGACAACAATCTACCGAATTAAACTTGGACTGCAGTACAAGGTGACACGGCCGAAACTTGATATTCAAGAATTACCTCACAAATTTTCTCTCTGTTTTTCTTGGATATTTGTGTATTTAGAAAAATATTGTGTTAGCTAAATTATGGAATCCAAGACACAAGTCAAGATCCAAAATTAAACATAAAGTAGAGAAAAATCGAAAATTCTTGTTCAATGAAGGACGAAAATCGGCCAACCCCTTTGTCCTATTTATAGATGGGCTACTCTAGGGACCTTAAGGAGTGTAAGGTAAGGACTCCCAATAGATCTCATCTTACCATATTAGGAATCTTCCTAATATTATGAGTCTATTAATATCATATTAGTCCACTAAAAAGTTGATATTACACTTCCTACCAAAATCCCAAATTACGAAATTGGGCTCTTTTTTGAATTAATTATTTCATGTGTTTAAGATATCCCATGTCCATTAATTAATTTATGCTACTGACAGCTTTTAAGTAATTAATATATTATACCACTCGACCTTTATTATTATATCGAAAAATTAATTCCACCTGCAGGGTTTAATATAATAATCCTTTCGAGTGCCTCAAGGAACATGATCAACCCGACTGGTCGGGACACGATTTGTAGCTACAATATTAATTATTATATAAATAATAATATTGCCCAAGATATCGAGCATATTGAGTCCATCATTGTAGCTCTCACCCATGATAAATCAAAGCAATAAATATTAAATATATATATATAATTAAATATTAATTACTAGAATTGAGAAATAATAATTGTCCGAGATGTACGTTCTTCTTATCGTCAGTGCAGAAGAATCTATCCCACCTCGATCCTGTTCAACATATACCGAATACGCTAATATATGTTAATGGTGAAGACCAACCAATCTCAAGCATATAAAACAACCTCTCACATAACCGATGTTATATAGGTTTTGAACTAATTATTACTATATAAGGAACCGATAATGTGATCTTCTGTGTGACTCGACACACCACATTATCTATAATATAAAGTAATTAGACAACATTTGCATAACCATAGCGTGAATAAATATGCAAAACATGTGATGAAATGAATTAAATATTTTCATAGATAAAGACCGGAAAATTAGGTAATATAAGTATAAAGTATGCTTTGATGTATACAGCCCTAACACTTTCATCATGAAAAGCTCCTAGTTGTGTAGAAGCATATTTCGTCTCCTTGACTTGATTCGTTCCTTCGTGAGTTACCTCTAATATTTTCGAAATTTCTTTGGCACTATCACACATGAAATTCGATTATGCTTTTTTAGATTAAGAGCACAATAAATCAATTGCATTGCTTTACAATTGTGATGATTTTTTTTTCAATCTTCATCACTATAATCTTCGAAGCTTTTGAGAGAGCCATCGAATTTTGTAGGAATCTTTGGACCAAGGCAAATAACCTTTCAAAGCTCGATATCACAAGCTCGGATGAATATTGATATCTTCTTATTCCATGTCATAAAATTTGATACATCAAAAAATGGAGGTCGGTTTAAGGCGAGGCCTTCGATCGGGGCATAATTAAGCACCATTGGATCTTTTTCTCCACAGATGTTAAGCCGACTATAAGAGATACCCGCTCTGATACCAATTGTTGGATTGGTACCGCCACTAGAAAGGGGGTTTAGATAGTGTGGTTAAGAATATAGAATTCTTTTGCGATTGTGGAAGCGATAAAGTGCAGAATGTGAATGACACAGAAATTTATAGAGGTTCGGACAATATGCCTACGTCCTCTCTGCTTATCTTTTTCTATAGGTTCACGATAAACCTTTCCGCCTTGTCTTCGATCGATCCGAGGTAAACCGTTACAATCTTGTCTTCTCAAGGTCAGATTAACAGTTACAATCTTATCTTTATGTCGGCCCAAGATAAATTATTTTCCTTTTATATTGAATAAGGAATCAACCTTTCTATGTTTCTAGCGGTACTAGAAAAAACTCACTTAGATTTAGATTATGATTCTAACAATACCGAATCCACGATGCTAGTAACATCGAATCAAATCTATAATCCTTTATTTTCTCTCCTGCTTGGTTGAGTGAATTAAACACTCGAACTCTTATAAATTAAGCTCGATTACAACAATAATAATGTATATAATGATATTTGATGTATATAAACTAGTCTTTGTGTAAAAGACCAATGGTATTGAAGTTATTGTAGGGTGAATACCATGTGAAATGGTACTTATAGGCTTCAAAGCCTAAACTAGCCGTTGGTCACTGCCCTCTTCCTAGCGTACGCTATACGCCCTCTGTAGCGTACGTTAAGTGTATTACGTATGTTAACCATTCTTGTTACTGTAACACCCCCAGATTTAACCGGAAATATTATAGCGTAGTGGGCCCCGAGATGGAACCCACAAGGCTAAAAGAAATTTTCGCAAACATTTACAAATGCCCAAGAGGCCAACGACGGTACTATCTTTAAAAATTCACAAAGACATATAAAATCCATTTATCAAAAACCGTCGTAAAAACTCATTTGAAATCGCAAGGCCAAACAGCCGACACTCAAAAGTTTAGAAAACGATTTCCAAAGTAACCTCAGTTACTAGATACCAAAAGAGCATTTCAAAATACTTACGCAGCGGAAAGAGACCAACCATAAAGATACTCTAGCAGCGGAATACAAGAACCAATCAAGAAACTCAATGCACACAACATGTCCTAGCCAGTATTCTCCGGGAAGCTCATCTCTTCACGATCGCTACAAGCTCGATACTCCGAGAACCTAAAAAGAAATCCCACGACGGGGTCAGCCATAATATCCAACAATGATAACCGTCACATCACATTAATAATAACATACCAATGAGAATACGACCAGCGTAATCTTACCGCCATAACTTTGCTTACTCAAGTAATTCTCATCAGAATAACCATTATCACATTTCACATCTCGTACTCGATTAACCAATAAACTCGAACATAATATCTGTATTGTACCTCAAACAATACTCAAGATTCTCAAACGATCATAACCAACTCACGATATGGAAAATATACCAGTTCTGACCAAAACGATCCATCGAATAACATCATCAAATCCCAAGACGATAACCGATTTTCCATCAAAGACAAATACCAAGGAAATACGGAACATATCTCGAGATATGAAGTGCCACGACAATCATATCAGTCTAATCCGAGATCAGATCAATGCAATACGGACACGGTCCTAACACAAGACCTACAAATGCATACTCATATGACCACGTCAATATGATCACAGCAATAACAATCATGTATACTCAATGGAAATCCGACGATCCAGCGCCCTCAGCATAGATCCCTTTGTTGATACTATCAGATCAACATAAGGTGGATAACTAATAATACACATATGAACAACAACACATGATAAAATCAATGATGCGAATTCACAAGATTCCATCAACACAATACTGGTAATCCAACGATCCAGCGCCCTCAGCATAGATCCCCATGATGATCCCGTCGAACCAACGCATGGTGGAAAACCTGTCCAACGATCCAGCGCCCTCAGCATAGATCCTCATGATGATCCCGTCGAACCAACGCATGATGGACATTCGATCCAGCGCCCTCAGCATAGATCCTCATAATCCCATCGGATTATTTACACAACATAAACAACACAATATGCATACACATATGCAAATCAACACGTTCATCAACATGAACAACATAACATGCACGAAAACATGACAATTTACTAGGACGACTTCATGTTCAACAACATGAAAGAAAGTGTACGAGACCAAAATAAATAACATTAAACCATAATCAATATGGAATACTTGCCCCGAGTCCTTCGGGAGCAACCTCGATGTCCAATCATCACCGACGATTATCCTCAATGCTCGGCGATCCAAACGTACAATGAACTATAGATACTCATATCCTCGTCTTTACCATAATGTAACCTCGATACTCGAACATACCAATAACTGAGATAAAGCATATACATTATGATTTACCTCCGTAATCGAAAGAACGATATGCGATCCGAATACCCAGAGTTCACAATAATAATCATCGCTATATGCATTATAAACGAAATGAAACTGAAACCATTCATTAAATATTATAACTGCGCAAGTAATAACTTGCCTCGATACCGATACCACGAAGCTGCTGCCGAACACATTGCCTTTGTCTATGAGCTCCTCATCCCCGATCAAAAGCAATACAATGGACATACTCGAACACGACCGCAATATCCGGTTATAATCACTGATCAATAATCTCAACCTATCGAAGAAATCAAATAACACATATCCGATAACAATCAACAACCGACAAAACTAACCAATCGAACTCAACGGTTCAACACAACCTCGAATAAACGCAGTCAGAACAAACCAAATCAAACCATCACGAATTCATAATCAAAACACAAAAATATCGCACTGTCGCCTACTTAGCGCACGTTAAACGCATAACGTGGCGTGCGCTAAGTTGTCCCGTTAGCGTGCGCTAGCCGGTAAGCTTAGCGTGCGCTAATGTCATGCGATGGCATGCATTCCAAACATCGACTCACATCTTGCGACTACGAATCCGAATGAAGGGAGACATAAATCCCCATATCTCTTGAAGATAAACGACCCCATAATTACCACAATGATCATGTCAATGTCCATATATCAATAACAACCTCAATAATCAAACCGACTCGATAACAAGGATCATATCATGCTAAATCTGGAATTCAACCTAGTATCATGATTCATCTCATCTAAATCGGCCAATATAATTACCAAGATTCAGAAATCCTTCTTAGATCGGGTTAAATGAATCAACATCCTTATGGTATGAAGAATCTTAACTAACATCCGAAACTCTTATCAAAATTCCATTGAATCTCATATAACATCATCATATGATTATCCAACATGCTCCTTGCATGAAATCATCCAAGAAAAATGAACCACTAACGAAGGAATACGAAGATTACCTGGTTTAGATGAACCAAAAAGAAGAACACTAGAACTCCATCCAAAGAATCATGAACAACTTGAAGGACAAGGCTTGAATCCAAGCTCTCAATCTAATGTTGTTAAAGATTATCATTATACAGTGTTAGGGAACCTCAAATATATCCCAACTCTCTCTCTCTCTCGACTGAAAGAAGAAAAAATGACGAAATGCTTCTCAGCACCCTCCTGTCCCCTTTTATAATATTCATTATTAGCGTGCGCTAACATCTCATGTTTAGCGTGCGCTACCGCCTTAGCGTGCGCTAACTGACTTTGTTAGCGTGATGTCACGACCCGATATGACAGTGCGCTATCGAAGCCCAGAGGCTACTGCCTCGCTTCGTAAACTAGCTTACGTACGTAATGCCCATGCATTAACGTACGTAAAACATCCTGCTTAGCGTACGGAAGTCATTTAACTTAGCGTGCGCTATCCGAAGTTGACTTGCTACAGTACACACCTACCACTCGTGCCCCCACATGCCGAAAGCATCCGCGATTATCGGGATTCCTTTAACTGATCTGGAATTAGCGTGCGCTAGCCATACGGTTTAGCGTGCGCTAGCCCTACATGACAAACACCCGCTGACCTTATCTGGACACGCGTCGCAAGTGGCCGGGTCCACCCGCCGAAAGCTAAGATTCCGTTATTGGCGATCTGATGTTAGCGTGCGCTAACCAACATACGCTAGCGTGCGCTAACTGAATATAAAAATCAACCTGGGCCTACCTGTCGGTCACCTTCCGGAACTAACCCACCAAGTCGTTACGTACATTAAGGGTCCTCCTTAGCGTACGTAACCGAACCTCTTAGCGTACGTTATCAATACTTCGTAGCGTGCGCTACCTGTACCCAGTTGTAATACCCGGTTGTAATTCAGTCATTATCATTCAGTAATTTCATTCGGTGATTGTCACTCAGTGGATTTTCACTCATTTATAATCATTCATCAATCATGTTCGTTCACCGTGTTCACCGTTCGGAAAAACTTCGAGTTGTGTATCGTTATTGTTCATTGTTTCAACTTTCCTCTTATGAGTTCGACTTTGTTAGATCACCATTAATTTTTGGTGACTCCAAAAATTCTAAATCTTTGCAATATTATAGAACATCGAGTTAGCTTTCCAATGGTTCAAACGGTGAGTCAATCGGAGTCCGGACGAGAGAGTTATGGTCGTTTTAGCTCACCGCACATTTTTCAGTTATTGGCCGATCACTGCCGACCGAACTCGGCCGTGTCGTCCGACACGGCCCGTGCCGTACTCGTCCGGAAATGCCGAAGTCTCTGCCCATAGGACTCGACCGTGTCGTTTGGCACGGCCGAGTCGAACTCTTCCGGATAAGCCAGAACCGACTGCCGACACGCCCGACCGTGTTCCAGGACACGGTCGAGTCATGCCGAGTCGCTGTCGGACGGGTCACTATCGGAAGGCCCTCCGCGCCGCGACCGTGTCAAGCAGGACACGGTCGAGTCCCTATCGGCCAGCTCTGCGATACGACCATGCCGATCGGCGCGGGCCGTGTCCGGCAGGGCAGTCAACCCCTATAAATTCATTTTTTGAGCATTTCAGCTCATTTCTTTCCCTTTTTTTCACCTACAACCGAGAGAGAGAGCTTGAGGGAGGGTTTTTCCTTCACAAATCATTTGAGTGTTTGATTTTCTTCATCTCCTTTCGATCGTGAAGCCCGGACAATCAATCCAACGCGTGTTCTACGGACCTTAGTACTTGAATCTCCGAAGGTAACATCTCTAGAACCCTACTTTCGAATAATTGGGGATTTTGGGGTTTTTGTCCGATTCTTTCCGTTTTGTTGATAGATTCTTGATGAATATGATTAATCTTGTTGCTATCATAAATTTTCCTACGGATTCAGAGTATATTTTCATAGTTTTGCGGAATCGAGAGGGTTTGGTTGTGGTCCGCCCTCGTTATTATTTTGTGCGAATATACACGAATCGTAGGCGGGTTTTCGGGTGTATTCCATTTCCGTATTCGACTAGAGTTGGTTGTAATTATGTTCTTCGAATCGTTAGGTTTGGTTCAGTTGATTCCTAGTGTTCGTCGGTGATTATCCTTTCCGTTCGTTGCGTCATCAAAATATTCAAGGCAAGTAATTCTTGGAAACCTTTATGCTTAACGTGAAATGGTAATGTATATTGTGTGTGCTTTACTCACCTCGGGAGGGTCCGAAGAGGCCTCGAGGGAATCTATGGCTTCGTCCTGGATTCATGAGTTTGATTCGCTAGCCAGCTCGGGAGGGTCCTTAGAGGCCTCGAGTGGGATTCGTGGCTTCGTCCCGGTCCTAGGTGACGTGTGGTGCTTGATTTGTTTTGTGAATGTGGCCAGCTCGGGAGGGTCCTTAGAGGCCTCGAGTGGGATTCATGGCTTCGTCCTGGTCCTAGGCAAATTAATTGTGACTGTTTGTTTCCAGAAAAGACATGTCTTGTTTTGGTTTTCGAAATGATATTGGTGCATGTACTATGAAATGTGTAAGCGATTGGTTTGCCTTGATTACTTGTACTAGCGTATTGCTAACCCCTCTGGGGACCCGTTTTGGGGAAATTCTTGTTATGGATTTCAGGTTATGATCATCCGGACGAGCGGGCACCTGGACAGTACGAGGACGTTGGCCAGGGTCGTTGACATGTGCATTTGGGTCTTTCTATTCCCTTGCCCATTTTGAATTGATTGTTCTAATAATTATAAACTTATAGAGTGTACTCGCGAGTACTTAGGCTTTTCAAATTTAAACTCCGTGTTGTACTACTTTTAAATTGTTACATTGTTGGTTGATGATCATTTCGCCGGTTGCTCCGGGCGTAACTTTTTATGTCTTATAATTAAATGTATGTCCTCGCTAACCGGGATGTTTAGTCGAGTGAAGTTTTCTTGTTTGTAGCCTGGTGGGTCCCATGTGGGGGTCCACGGCGCTGTAATATACTCTGAATATCTCGGGGTGTTACAGAAATGGTATCAGAGCTCTAGGTTTATGGATACCTAGGCTTGTTGGTTATTTGGGTCTAGTCGTATTTGTTTTGCACATTGTCACACCGCTGCCAGCATCCCAGTACTTCTAGTGCTCGTAAGTTTTCTTATTCGGCTCTTTTGTTTCTTGCATTGTATTTCTACTTTTGAATCGTAGTTGCTTTTCCTCCCTTACTCATCATCGATATACTTCTGTTATCTCTCAACTTCAGTATGGATGCCGGAGGAAACCGTGGTCGTGGTCGTGGTCGTGGACGCGGCCGAGGACGTGGGGCAGCCGGTGGGGCGGCCACGTCGCATTCTTCGAGAGCCGGCAGTACCGGTGACCGTCACAGTCATGCTTCTTCTCAGGAGCGCGCCGATCTTGGTATTGCGGCCGTTATGCAGCAAATGGTTAACCAGATGGCGGCTATAGCTCAGGTGGTCCAGAACCCCGATCAGGCCCATGCTAATCGGGGCGGAACGGATCGTTGGCTTCAGGATGTCATCAAGATGCATCCTCCCCAGTTTTCGGGAGCTTCGGACCCGATCGGCTGGGAAGGGTGGATCAAGGAGATATCCAAAGTATTCACTGCTACCAACTGCCCCGAGGACCGTAAGGTCCCTATTGCTCAATACTTTCTCACGGGAGATGCTACAGATTGGTGGGAGGCCGTTGGTCCCAAAGATCATGTTGCTTCGTGGGCCGAGTTTCAGGAGTTGATGGAGACCGAGTATTGTCCATGGCCGGTCGACGAGGCTCGAGTGCATGCTTTCTTTGATGCTCAACCACGGGATATCCCCGTATCCCAAGCTATTGCCGATTTTAACAAGGAGTTGGGTTATGTGAAGACCCAAGTTGTCGAAGAAGGCGACAAGATTTTCCATTTTCGAGGAGAATGAAATTGTCCATTCGGGACTATATGTGGGCTCGTCTGTACTACCTTGAAGGATTATCGAGTCGAGCTCTTGCTTATGATATGTCGGTGACCACTAGCGATTTGGCTCGCGAGCAAGAAGCGAGTCGGTCGGAAATTTTTAGTCCCAAGAGTGGAGGCCATCAAATCTCGGTCGCAAATATTTCTACGGGCGGTTCGGCTCGTTTTTAGGAGCTTTGAGTGCCTCCGAACCGTCGTCAGGACCCCGGATGCTTTAAGCGTGGCAAGCCGTGCCACGTGAACGGGATTATCCTCGTCCACCTTTGACTTGTCATACTTGTGGTCGATCGGGCCACAAAGCTTCTTTTGCGAGAAGCTCGAGACAGGTTTCGCGGCGCCCGTTCTGCACTTATGGAGCCGAGTGTGAACCAGGGCTCATTTGCTCCGCCGCCTCCACCGAGTGCCGGCCGAGGTAGGGGTCGGGGTCAACCCGCTAGAGGAGAAGCTTCCAGTGTCGGCTCCGCCCAGCCGCGTATATACGAGATGAGGAGGGCCGATGACCCAGCAGCTACTGTGGCGACAGGTACCGTTCATATCCATTCTCATCCTGTCGGTGTGCTTTTTGATTCGGGTGCTACGCATTCATTCATTTCTCTAGAGTGTGTACGCCGTTTGAGTCTCGACTGCTTGTCACCTTGCGAGCCTTTCATCGTTAAACTTCCTAGCGGTGATAGAATTGTCGGTGATCGAGAAGTCCGGGACTGTTCTGTGATTATTTGTGAGAGGGCTTGGCTCTCTAATCTTATTGTCGTGGGTATCGAGAGTGAGGATTTGATTCTCGGGGATGATTGGCTCGAGCGGCATGGCGCGATCATGAACAACCGCACGAGAATCATCACTATGTTAGCCGAGGACGGCACCGAACACTCTTTCGCAGGGCGAAAGAGAAACCAGAAGTTTGTTATTAACGCCTTGAAGGCGATGAAACTCCTGCGAAAAGGGTGTACTGGTTATTAGTGCTACGCCTTGAAGGCGGAGAATGGTGGAGTCGAGCTTTCATCGATTCCAGTCGTTAGTGAGTTTCCTGATGTATTTCCTGACGAGTTTCCGGGATTGCCACCAGATCGTGAGGTTGAGTTTGCTATAGAGTTAGAGCCGGGTGCGGCTCCGATTTCGAAGGCGCCGTATCGCATGGCACCTTCAGAGATGTCAGAGTTGAATAAACAGTTGAGTGAACTTCTTGAGTCGGGGTATGTTCGACCGAGCGCCTCGCCTTGGGGCGCACCGGTCTTGTTTGTGCGTAAGAAGGATGGTTCACTACGTTTGTGTATCGACTATCGTGAACTGAACAAGGTGACCATCAAGAACAAGTATCCTTTGCCGAGGATTGACGACTTGTTCGATCAGTTGCAGGGAGCGGCGGTATTCTCAAAGATTGATTTGAGATCGGGGTACTATCAACTCCGGGTGAGGGAGTCCGACGTGCAGCGGCTTTTCGGACGAGATACGGACATTATGAGTTTGTAGTTATGCCTTTCGGGTTAACTAACGCGCCGGCGGTGTTCATGCAGTTGATGAACAAAGTCTTTATCGAGTATTTGGATAAGTGTGTCGTCGTCTTCATTGACGATATTCTTATTTATTCGAGGAACGAGGAAGAGCATGCCCATCATTTGCGGGTAGTGTTAGACATTTTGAGGACCGAGCAACTCTATGCAAAGTTCTCGAAATGTGAGTTCTGGTGAAGGAAGTGATGTTTTTGGGTCACGTGATTTCGGTAGGGAGTTCGAGTGGATCCGAGAAAATTGAGGCGGTGTTGGATTGGGCATCGCCACAAATGTGAAGGAGGTCCATAGTTTCTTGGGTTTGGTGGCTACTACCGTAGGTTCGTGAGGGTTTCTCAAAACTAGCTCGACCACTTACACTGATTGCTCCGTAAATCGAGAAGTTAAATGCGGACCGATGAGAGGCGATCGAGTTTTGAGGAGTGAAGAAGCGTTTGACTTCAGCCCCGGTTTTGGCATTGCCATGTGGCAACGAGGGTTTCGCCATTTTTAGCGATGCTTCGGGTCGTGGTCTTGGGTGCGTATTGATGCGGACGGCAAGACCATTGCCTATGCGTCGAGACGATTGAGGCCGTATGAGCTTAACTACCCTACTCACGATTTGGAGTTAGCGGCGGTTGTCTTTGCACTCAAGATTTGGCGTCACTATCTTTTCGGCTCTGCATGTCAGATTTTTACCGATCATAAAAGTCTGAAATACATATTTACTCAGCGAGAGTTGAATATGAGGTAGAGGAGGTGGTTAGAGTTGATTAAGGATTATGACCTCGAAATCCTTTATCATCCGGGTAAGGCGAATGTCGTGTCCGACGCCTTGAGTCGGAAACCGATTGCGTTGCGAACGCTTGAGGTCCTTACGCCTCGATCCCGAGCTTGACGGGCTTTGATCGGGTTAAATGTTGAGGTTTCTTTGCTGGATCTGTCGGGCAACTTTGTGCCTTAGAAATTTCGTCGTCTTTGATCGATGAAATTAAACTGAAGCAATTAGAGGATCCAATGATTACTCAAATCCGAGAGAACGTTCTTAAAGGAAAGTCTCCTGGGTTTGTGATTCACGAGGATGGTGTTTTGAGATTCCAGAGTCGGCTGTGTGTGCCGAACGATCCGAGAGAACGATCCAGGGTTGCGACAGGGTATTTTGCGTGAGGCCCATTCCACACCCTATTCCGTTCATCCTGGCTCGAGTAAGATGTACAAGGACCTGAGGAGGAACTTCTGGTGGAATGATATGAAGGAGGAGGTCGCACAGTTTGTGGCGAGATGTTTGACTTGCCAGCAGGTCAAAATCGAGCATCAGCGACCGGCTGGGTTATTGCAGTCACTTCCCATTCCGGAATGGAAATGGGAAGATATATCGATGGATTTCATTACGAGTTTGCCGAGATCGAGATCGGGCATGAATATGGTTTGGGTAATTGTTGATCGTCTGACCAAGTCGGCACATTTTCTGGGCATCAAGGACACTTGGGGCCCGGAGAAGTTGGCCCGTATATTTATCGCACAGATTGTGAGGCTTCACGGTACTCCGAAGTCTATCGTTTCGGATCGTGATGGCCGTTTCGTATCGCACTTTTGGCAGGCGGTGCATAAGGCGTTGGGTACCCGTTTGCATTTGAGTACCTCTTTCCATCCTCGATCGGATGGGCGGTCGGAGCACTATCCAGACGTTCGAGGATATGTTGCGTCCGTGCGCTCTCGATTGGGCGGCCCGGGAGGAGCATTTGCCATTGATCGAATTCACATACAACAATAGTTGGCACACGTCGGATTCGGATGGCACCGTCACGAGGCACTTTATGGCGGCGATGTCGGTCACCGATTTGTTGGAATGAGGCGTCCGATTTAGTCGGGACCGAGCCGGATGTCGTTTTAGAGACGAGGCGGAAGATAGAATTAATTCGAGAACGGATGTTGACGGCCCCGAGTCGGCCAGTCATATGCCGATGTCCGTCGTAGACCTTTAGAATTCGAGGTGGGAGACCACGTTTTCTTGAAGGTGTCGCCAACGAGAGGAGTTTTCCGTTTCGGGAAGAAGGGAAGTTGAGTCCGAGATTTATTGGACCCTTCGAGATTCTCGAGCGAGTCGGTGGGTTAGCATACCGTTTGGCGTTACCCCGGCCTTGAGTCATGTTCATAGCGTTTTCATGTTTCCCGGTGAGGAAATATGTTAGGATCCTAGTCACGTCATCGATTATGGCGAGATTGATATTCTTTGAAGATATTTCTTTTGAGGTGAGTCCTTTGAATATTTTGGAGCTTCGTGAGAAAGCAGGCGAGGCATAATACCATCCCTTTGGTCAAAGTGCAGTGGGCAAGACACGGAGTCGAAGAGGCTACTTGGGAAACCGAGGATAGTATGCGGGAGAGTTATCCCGAGTTGTTTGACCCTTAGTTTCGGGGACGAAACTCTTTTAAAGGGGGGGTGTATGTAATACCCGGTTGTAATTCAGTCATTATCATTCAGTAATTTCATTCGGTGATTGTCACTCAGTGGATTTTCACTCATTTATAATCATTCATCAATCATGTTCGTTCACCGTGTTCACCGTTCGGAAAAACTTCGAGTTGTGTATCGTTATTGTTCATTGTTTCAACTTTCCTCTTATGAGTTCGACTTTGTTAGATCACCATTAATTTTTGGTGACTCCAAAAATTCTAAATCTTTGCAATATTATAGAACATCGAGTTAGCTTTCCAATGGTTCAAACGGTGAGTCAATCGGAGTCCGGACGAGAGAGTTATGGTCGTTTTTGCTCACCCGCTCATTTTTCAGTTATTGGCCGATCACTGCCGACCGAACTCGACCGTGCCGTACTCGTCCGGAAATGCCGAAGTCTCTGCCCACAGGACTCGACCGTGTCGTTTGGCACGGCCGAGTCGAACTCTTCCGGATAAGCCAGAACCGACTGCCGACACGCCCGACCGTGTTCCAGGACACGGTCGAGTCATGCCGTCATTGTCGGACAGTCACTGCTCGGAAGGCCCTCGCGCGCGACCGTGTCAAGCGAGGACACGGTCGAGTCCCTGTCGGCAGGTGCGACACGACCGTGCCGATCGGCGCGGGCCGTGTCGGCGAGCGATCGGCCCTATAAATTCATTTTTGAGCATTTCAGCTCATTTCTTTCCCTTTTTTTCACCTACAACCGAGAGAGAGAGCTTGAGGGAGGGTTTTTCCTTCACAAATCATTTGAGTGTTTGATTTTCTTCATCTCCTTTCGATCGTGAAGCCCGGACAATCAATCCAACGCGTGTTCTACGGACCTTAGTACTTGAATCTCCGAAGGTAACATCTCTAGAACCCTACTTTCGAATAATTGGGGATTTTGGGGTTTTTGTCCGATTCTTTCCGTTTTGTTGATAGATTCTTGATGAATATGATTAATCTTGTTGCTATCATAAATTTTCCTACGGATTCAGAGTATATTTTCATAGTTTTGCAGAATCGAGAGGGTTTGGTTGTGGTCCGCCCTCGTTATTATTTTGTGCGAATATACACAAATCGTAGGCGGGTTTTCGGGTGTATTCCATTTCCGTATTCGACTAGAGTTGGTTGTAATTATGTTCTTCGAATCGTTAGGTTTGGTTCCGTTGATTCCTAGTGTTCGTCGGTGATTATCCTTTCCGTTCGTTGCGTCATCAAAATATTCAAGGCAAGTAATTCTTGGAAACCTTTATGCTTAACGTGAAATGGTAATGTATATTGTGTGTGCTTTACTCACCTCAGGAGGGTCTGACGAGGCCTCGAGGGAATCTATGGCTTCGTCCTGGATTCATGAGTTTGATTCGCTAGCCAGCTCGGGAGGGTCCTTAGAGGCCTCGAGTGGGATTCGTGGCTTCGTCCCGGTCCTAGGTGACGTGTGGTGCTTGATTTGTTTTGTGAATGTGGCCAGCTCGGGAGGGTCCTTAGAGGCCTCGAGTGGGATTCGTGGCTTCGTCCCGGTCCTAGGCGAATTAATTGTGACTGTTTGTTTCCGGAAAAGACATGTCTTGTTTTGGTTTTCGAAATGATATTGGTGCATGTACTATGAAATGTGTAAGCGATTGGTTTGCCTTGATTACTTGTACTAGCGTAATTGCTAACCCCTCTGGGGACCCGTTTTGGGGAAATTCTTGTTATGGATTTCAGGTTATGATCATCCGGACGGCGGGCACTGACAGACGATGCGAGGACGTTGGCCAGGGTCGTTGACATGTGCATTTGGGTCTTTCTATTCCCTTGCCCATTTTGAATTGATTGTTCTAATAATTATAAACTTATAGAGTGTACTCGCGAGTACTTAGGCTTTTCAAATTTAAACTCCGTGTTGTACTACTTTTAAATTGTTACATTGTTGGTTGATGATCATTTCGCCGGTTGCTCCGGGCGTAACTTTTTATGTCTTATAATTAAATGTATGTCCTCGCTAACCGGGATGGTTAGTCGAGTGGAGTTTTCTTGTTTGTAGCCTGGTGGGTCCCATGTGGGGGTCCACGGCGCTGTAATATACTCTGAATATCTCGGGGTGTTACACCAGTAGCGTGCGCTAATGAACACTTAGCCATTTTGCGCAATTTCTGTCCAACATCTTGACGTACCAAAAACGAACATGAGACACATTGAACACAAACACTGAATCCAATAATATTCTTATACGATAGACTCTATATCGAAAGTACGATAACCTGATACACGATATCCTCAAATGTAACTGTCGACCAGATACGACAATTATACCGATACTGACATCTCAATCCTTTATTTATTTTATCCCTACTGCATGATTCCACTGCATACAATATAACTCGGATAAAATAATATCAAACAACAGTAGTAGAAATTCCGGATATTACATTCTACACCACTTAAAATAAGTTTCGTCCTCGAAACTTGCAATCCGTCATAAAAACAAACAAACATACCGTTCAACCAAAATATCCCAAGCCATCACGACAACGATCAATCATCATCATTACTGAATAACCAAGAGAGTACACTTACAATACGCAGGTCGACGATCTCCTGAGATACTGGTAAGCGATCTCACTGTACAGTCCCAATACGCTTACAATCACGATTCCTTGAGTCTCAACAAAATTATCTCATTGTCAGATGAAATAATCTATCCGTGACAAATCCTGTTTGCCTGATCACATGATCAAATTCCAATTCCGATCAAACGAATAATATCCAATATATCTGTGAAACAACTACCCAAAACGACACGAATCCTGAGGCACCGACACAAAATCCGAACGCTCAGATGATCACCAACAATGATCAACAATCAACTGAATTTATCATCGACATGATAAATTCCAATATGACCAACTAGAGGTCAAAACACACTCGAGAATATCATCAACGTGATAAACTCCAATATTACCGACGAACGATCAACGAAAATCGAGAATATCTTCACATGGTAAACTTCAACACGATCAACACAGAACCACAGAAACAGATATACGAAAGAATAACATTCTCAAAATGACAAATCAATCACGTACAGTAGATCTCAATAAACATACCCAACTGGCGAACATTTCCCTCGGCATACGAATAACGAATCGCAAATCAACGAACATATCAATTCATACAAGGAGTGGGAACGACCACTCAATATCCAAAACAACCAGCATGGGGTCACCATCCCCAAATTTACACTTACAAAGAAATCATTCAAAGATCACTATGGTAAGATTGCGCTACTACCGCACCCATGGACTCACATAGCACGTATGTCCCGATTTTACAAAGTCCAAAGTTCCAAATTTACATCCTGCACATGAATCTACAACACGCAGTATATTTCTCTTATCTGATCAAACAACCGATCATCCTTGCATAACCAATCTACCATACTAAACTTCGAATCTCTTCTCCTTGTACCATCGATATGATATGCCCGATGCACTAAATGTGTATGTACATCAATCACATTTTCAAAACCAATTTGAAATCATATATTCTTGTCACGAAGACAATTTTCGAAAGTTCTTTCAAGAGTTTGAAAACTCAAAACATAAATTTTCGTAAGACCACGAAATCAATTTTAAAAATTAAATCGGCTCGCTGGTGCCAAGTTCTCGATAAAAATTCTTTTCGAATAGACACGATTAAATAAAATGGAATTTATGCAAATGCTTGTGCATATCCATACTCATGTATACCACTTCGGCTCGTCACCAATATCCACTGATATTCCATCGGAAAACCACACGATAGAGTTCCAAAATCTCAAATATATAGACTCTGATAAAAACTCCTTTCCACATACTACTCGCAACGTCAATCCTTAATCCATCCTGGATCGCCTCAAATATGATATGACAAAATATTGAAATAAATCAACAAATCAAACACAACGAAAGACTTCCCGAGAAGTTCCATTTGAACAAGTAAACCAAAACCTCAAAAGGTAGGAACAAAATAAATAAACGATTGATAAAGAGTTTTACAAATCTCGGGAGTTTTAGAAAACAGAAAAGCTTTCTTTTGAAACATTTAGGGTCTCAGCCCGTATCTTGTTCCGCATTACAAGAAGTTTAAAAAGTAGAAAACTCTTTTCGGACAAAGTCCTGAGTTACAAAACTATTTCAAAATCGATTGGGTCTCGGCCCAAAATTCATTTTCCGTAAAACATCCATAAAACATTCATTTTGAAAGGTATTATTTTCAAATGATCAAAAGCAGTTCATATATCTCAAAATGAATTAACATGCTACATGTTCTTCTCAACCATGCATAATATTTCTCCCCAAATGCACAATTCCGTTCCAAAATCTAACCAACATACTGATTTCCAAAATCATAGTTTCTCAAGATCATCAATCCTGTCCCACTCTGACATCTCTTACTGTAACGCATGATATCTGCTGAATCTCAAAACATATCAACTTAGAATGGCAATAAATCTCAATGAAATTCAAAAAATCCAAATACTTACAGATCGTGAAGCCGACGATTCCCCGTGATACTGGCACATGTCTCGACTCTAGAAAATACTCGACATGGATATTTTCAAAACACACGTTTTCCAAATCAATTCGACTCAAGAACACAATACATCTCATTCCAGAGAATCTCGTTAACACCATTTGGAAAAGTTATAACAAGCCCAGTACGATACTGGCAAATTCGATAACGCACAAGCCTGAGTGAACAACAAAGACTCACGGCTCTAATATTTGTCAATCGACAACTCGAATGACGCAACAAAAACACGACCCAACTCGACCCAAATGCCTAGGTTTTCTCAACCTAAGCTCTGATACCATATTCTGTAACACCCCCAGATTTAACCGGAAATATTACAGCGCCGTGGGCCCCGAGATGGAACCCACAAGGCTAAAAGAAATTTTCGCAAATATTTACAAATGCCCAAGAGGCCAACGACGGTACTATCTTTAAAAATTCACAAAGACATATAAAATCCATTTATCAAAAATCGTCGTAAAAACTCATTTGAAATCGCAAGGCCAAACAGCCGACACTCAAAAGTTTAGAAAACGATTTCCAAAGTAACCTCAGTTACTAGATACCAAAAGAGCATTTCAAAATACTCACGCAGCGGAAAGAGACCAACCATAAAGATACTTTAGCAGCGGAATACAAGAACCAATCAAGAAACTCAATGCACACAACATGTCCTAGCCAATATCCTCCGGGAAGCTCATCTCTTCACGACCGCTACAAGCTCGATACTCCGAGAACCTAAAAAGAAATCCCACGACGGGGTCAGCCATAATATCCAACAATGATAACCGTCACATCACATTAATAATAACATACCAATGAGAATACAACATAAGAATACGACCAGCGTAATCTTACCGCCATAACTTTGCTTACTCAAGTAATTCTCATCAGAATAACAATTATCACATTTCACATCTCGTACTCGATTAACCAATAAACTCGAACATAATATATGTATTGTACCTCAAACAATACTCAAGATTCTCAAACAATCATAACCAACTCACGATATGGAAAATATACCAGTTCTGACCAAAACGATCCATCGAATAACATCATCAAATCCCAAGATGATAACCGATTTTCCATCAAAGACAAATACCAAGGAAATACGGAACATACCTCGAGATATGAAGTGCCACGACAATCATATCAGTCTAATCCGAGATCAGATCAATGCAATACGGACACGGTCCTAACACAAGACCTACAAATGCATACTCATATGACCACGTCAATATGATCACAGCAATAACAATAATGTATACTCAATGGAAATCCGACGATCCAGCGCCCTCAGCATAGATCCCTTTGTTGATCCTATCAGATCAACATAAGGTGGATAACTAATAATACACATATGAACAACAACACATGATAAAATCAATGATGCGAATTCACAAGATTCCATCAACACAATCAGTAATCCAACGATCCAGCGCCCTCAGCATAGATCCCCATGATGATCCCGTCGAACCAACGCATGGTGGAAAACCTGTCCAACGATCCAGCGCCCTCAGCATAGATCCTCATGATGATCCCGTCGAACCAACGCATGATGGACATTCGATCCAGCGCCCTCAGCATAGATCCTCATAATCCCATCGGATTATTTACACAACATAAACAACACAATATGCATACACATATGCAAATCAACACGTTCATCAACATGAACAATATAACATGCACGACAACATGACAATTTACTAGGACGACTTCATGTTCAACAACATGAAAGAAAGTGTACGAGACCAAAATAAATAACATTAAACCATAATCAATATGGAATACTTGCCCCGAGTCCTTTGGGAGCAACCTCGATGTCCAATCATCACCGACGATTATCCTCAATGCTCGGCGATCCAAACGTACAATGAACTATAGATACTCATATCCTCGTCTTTACCATAATGTAACCTCAATACTCGAACATACCAATAACTGAGATAAAGCATATACATTATAATTTACCTCCCAGAATCGAAAGAACGATATGCGATCCGAATACCCAGAGTTCACAATAATAATCATCGCTATATGCATTATAAACGAAATGAAACTGAAACCATTCATTAAATATTATAACTGCGCAAGTAATAACTTGCCTCGATACCGATACCATGAAGTCAGTGCCGAACACATTGCCTTTGTCTACGAGCTCCTCATCCCCGATCAAAAGCAATACAATGGACATACTCGAACACGACCGCAATATCCGGTTATAATCACCGATCAATAATCTCAACCTATCGAAGAAATCAAATAACACATATCCGATAACAATCAACAACCGACAAAACTAACCAATCGAACTCAACGGTTCAACACAACCTCGAATAAACGCAGTCAGAACAAACCAAATCAAATCATCACGAATTCATAATCAAAACACAAAAATACTGCACTGTCTGCCTACTTAGCGCACGTTAAACGCATAACGTAGCGTGCGCTAAGTTGTCCCGTTAGCGTGCGCTAGCCAGTAAGCTTAGCGTGCGCTAATGTTGTCTGATGGCATGCATTCCAAACATCGACTCACATCTTGCGACTACGAATCCGAATGAAGGGAGACATAAATCCCCATATCTCTTGAAGATAAACGACCCCATAATTACCACAATGATCATGTCAATGTCCATATATCAATAACAACCTCAATAATCAAACCGACTCGATAACAAGGATCATATCATGCTAAATCTGGAATTCAACCTAGTATCATGATTCATCTCATCTAAATCGACCAATATAATTACCAAGATTCAGAAATCCTTCTTAGATCGGGTTAAATGAATCAACATCCTTATGGTATGAAGAATCTTAACTAACATCCGAAACTCTTATCAAAATTCCATTGAATCTCATATAACATCATCATATGATTATCCAACATGCTCTTTGCATGAAATCATCCAAGAAAAATGAACCACTAACGAAGGAATACGAAGATTACCTGGTTTAGATGAACCAAAAAGAAGAACACTAGAACTCCATCCAAAGAATCATGAACAACTTGAAGGACAAGGCTTGAATCCAAGCTCTCAATCTAATGTTGTTAAAGATTATCATTATACGATGTTAAGGGAACCTCAAATATATCCCAACTCTCTCTCTCTCGACTGAAAGAAGAAAAAATGACGAAATGCTTCTCAGCACCCTTCTGTCCCCTTTTATAATATTCATTATTAACGTGCGCTAACATCTCATGTTTAGCGTGCGCTACCGCCTTAGCGTGCGCTAACTGACTTTGTTAGCGTGCGCTATCGAAGCCCAGAGGCTACTGCCTCGCTTCGTAAACTAGCTTACGTACGTAATGCCCATGCATTAACGTACGTAAAACATCCTGCTTAGCGTACGGAAGTCATTTACCTTAGCGTGCGCTATCCGAAGTTGACTTGCTACAGTACACACCTACCACTCGTGCCCCCACATGCCGAAAGCATCCGCGATTATCGGGATTCCTTTGACCGATCTGGAATTAGCGTGCGCTAGCCATACGGTTTAGCGTGCGCTAGCCCTACATGACAAACACCCGCTGACCTTATCTGGACACGCGTCGCAAGTGGCCGGGTCCACCCGCCGAAAGCTAAGATTCCGTTATTGGCGATCTGATGTTAGCGTGCGCGATTATCGCTGAGTTTTTTTTTTTAACTTTTTAACATTTTATAATATAATCTTTGATGTAATGATATGCTCTTGAGCATTCTCATGACTACTGACTTCTGATTCTCACTAGCAATGGACAATGTCAACTGATTATTCTTAGGACCACTCATGATTCTTGTAAATGCCTTTTTTTAAAATGTCTAATATTACTAATACCACATTAGTGTATTACAATAATATTAATGATATTAATAACAATAACGATGATGATAATAATAATAATAATAATAATAATAATAATAATAATAATAATGGATATTGATATTGACATGGTCCTTCCTTTGATGATGCTCTACGTACCTTTAATGTGAATATGGATATTGACCTTTTGAGTAACCCTAGCGAGGTCGCTGCCCCCAAACTTATGAAGAAATTGGCAGATATATATTTCGACCGGGTCACCCAATCTGTTGAGTCTACTTTCCATCTTTCCTCCCGACAGATGGCGTTATGGAGTTCTTTAAAGGAGGATCACACCTCGGATTGGCTTAGGGTGGCTCCGATATCTGGATTGGGACAAACGATGAATGCCAGGGCTTATCGATGTGTACTGTGTTATCGTTTGGGTGTTCCTCTTTTCACTGTTCAGGTACCGTGTTCTGCCTGCTCTAAGGTTTTTCCTGGAGATATCTACGGGGACCACGCTGTTTTGTGTGCGGGTATTATTGGCATTAAACATCGTCACAACCTTGTGCGTGATGTTCTTGTTGATATATGCTCTCGGTCAGGGATCTCCGCTCGCAAGGAGGTAGATATTGGGCTTTTTGGAGATGGGGACAGATCCTTGCGACCGGCTGACATATTACTTTACTCTTGGGATAGTGGACGCGACGTATGTGTTGATCTTACGGGTTCGTCGCCTTTGACGCAATCCGGGTTGATTGATTTTATACCAGGGCGAGCAATCAGTGATCTTTGCCGCGTAAACGGGTCAAGTACGATGCTAAATGTGCAGATATTGGATATGGGTTTCTCCCCTTCTCTTTTTCCTCTTTTGTAGAACTTGAGAAAGATGCAGTCACCTTACTTAAGCGTATTCGACGATTCTCTATGACCCTGGGACATTGGAGCGCGTGCGTGATTCATATCTTTAATAGGATTGGTTTTACCATTCTTTAGAGTGTGGGAGCTCAGTTGGTTTCGAGGCTCCCCACTAATCTTTTGTAATCCTTTGAGTTTTTAATAAAAGTGTGTTTTTAAAAAAAAAAAAAATAATAATAATAATAATAATAATAATAATAACAACAATGACAATAATGATAAATAATAATAATCAACAACAACAACAAATATTATTATTAACAATAGTAAATATTATTAGTAATAATAATAGTAATCAATAACAACAACAATAATAATAATAACAATAATAATAATTAGGATTATTATTATTAATAATAAAAATTTATAAAAATAATAAGAAGAAGAAGAACTGAACTGAACTGAATGAACCTGAACTGAACTGATCTGAATTAAATTGAATGAACCTGAACTGAACTGAACTGAAAAAAAGAAAAATAAATATAAAAGAAGAGGGGCTAATTAGAATGCAAAATAAATCAATCGAAGAAGATGACTGTAGGCCCATTTCTCTTCCTTACTGAAGGAAAGCACTCAGAGATCTATTTGCAAAGTGACTACCAGTCTATCGGAGGCTTCCAGAGAGGAAAGGCATTATCCGGAGCGATTTTTATGAAGGAAAAAGATTTTTTGACATAATGTCTTTATTGTTGTAATTAATGTATGAATAATTTTTATGCCCCCTAAATTCTAATTCTGTATCTATAAATATAGGTATTTGGCCCTCATAATAATACACACCATTTTTCTTCTCTTACATTTTCCTCTCTTTTCTCTCGAGTTTATAACACGTTATCAACACGAACTGCCTACCAATTAATTTAATTATACGAAACCTGAATCTCCCAAGGTAGGATGATTTTTTTCTTTTCTTTGCTTTGTATGCGTTTCCCACAAACATTCAATTCTTTTTCAAAAAAAAAAAGATAGAAAATTGGAGAGAACCTATCTGAAGAAAGATCTTTTGTAATTCTTTGCTTTGTAGCAAAAACAATGTTTTGTGCTTTCATTTTTTTTTTCGTGCGTACTTAATTTTTTTTATAATTCTTCAATAATTTGGAATTAGTTATTTAGTTATTTTTTTGTAGACTATATGCATATTTCCACTAATTATATTGATTTCACCATCATCATACATAAATAATATATATGGTGATCTAAGAAATCTATTATCAAGTTGATAAATTGTTGTTTCCTGAAGAAACAAGATCTAACAATTCTTAATAGTCTAGATATTAAGTCAAAAGAATCTTAAACAAATACAATATTATTTCGACATATTCTAGTTGAATATGATGTGTTCCTGAAGAACACTACGAGATCTAAAATTTTGTGTAAATTCCTGATGAAGAACACAAAATAATATTCCTGAAGAATATTGTGTGGGCTCCTGAAGAAGCACTTTCTTTTGATTTATTTTATTTTGCACTATTCTATTATCGTGTATTTGTTTTTCTTAAAATTGTTGCTCCAGAAGTAGCACAATTAATTGCAATACTACTGACAAATATACTTATTTTAAAAGAACAAATCATATTCGTATTAAATCTCCCATGATAATACAATATTTCTGAAGAATATTGATATAAGATAATATCATAAATTATTATGCTCTTGAAGTAGCATAAGTTTTAAATACAAATGTGATATATGGCACAATATTTATCCCTCAAGAAAATTTTTATGTCATATTAAAAATGACTTGGTTTATTTTATTATGTAGATTTACATATGGCCAATATCACAAAGCTTGAGTTTGTTGCACTTGATATTCCTGGCAAGAACTATTTATCATGGACTCTTGATGCCGATATCCACTTGATCTCAAAGGGTCTGGGTGAGACAATAAAAGAAGGAAACAAAGAATCCCAGCAGGATCGTGTCAAGGCACTAATATCCCTTCGTCATCATCTCCATGATGATTTAAAAGTTGAGTACCTCACTGTCAAATATCCAAGTGAGTTATGGAAAAGTTTAAAAGAGAGGTTTGATCATCAGAGGACTGTAGTCCTCCCTAGAGCCCGACACGAATGGATACGTCTTCGCTTGCAAGATTTTAAAAGCGTGAGTGCCTATAATTCATAGTTGTTCAGAATCAGCTCTACTTTGAAGCTTTGTGGTGAAAAAAATAACTGATGAAGATATGCTTGAGAGAACATTCTCCACGTTTAACGCTTCAAATATGATCTTGCAACAGCAATATTGAGAGCGTGGTTTCAAAAAATACTCTGAACTCATATCTTGTTTATTGGTCGCTGAGCAAAATAATGAGTTGCTCATGCGAAACCACGAATTACGACCCACTTGTTCCGCAGCATTGCCTGAAGCCAATGCTACATTCAATCATGGAAATGGGCGTGGACGTGGCCGCGGACACAAGCGTGGACGTGGACGCAGATATGGACGTGGACGTGGCACAACACATAGCGAAATATCCAACAACAAAAGGCACAAAGCATCCAATGATAGTAACCCATCCAAAAGGGAAGATAAATGCCATAGATGTGGCATGAATGGGCATTGGTCACGTACATGTCGTACGACAAAATATCTTGTGGACCTTTATCAGAAATCAATCAAGGGAAAAGAAAAGATTGAAACTAATGTCCTTGATTATGATGGTCCACTTGATACGACTCACTTAGATGTCTCTGATTTCTTTGCCCATCCAAAAGGAGATATTGATCACTTGATTGGGGGTGGTGTGTTAGACGATATTGATTAGTTTGAGAATTGTTGCTTTGTTATTTTCTTTGCTTGGGAATTTTTTCAGTATGATGATTTGCTTTTGAACTAATTATTTTTGGAATGGTTATTTCATAATAAATAAATTTATTTCTAAAAAGTTCCTTTAAATTATTACAGAAATTACAATGGATGCTTGTGATATTTGTCTAGCTGATAGTGCAACTACGCACACCATTCTTGAAGATAAGAAATACTTTCTCAAATTAACATTAGCAGAAGATAATGTTAATACCATATCAGGTGCATCAAACGTCATTGAAGGCTCCAGAAGAGCATGTATTATTTTACCAAATAATACTAAATTAGTTATAGATTATGCACTTTACTCTAGTAAATCGAGAAGGAATTTACTAAGTTTTAAGGATATCCGCTGCAATGGATATCACATTGAGACAATTCAAGAATGTAATAATGAGTACCTTTGTATAAATTCTTTTGTGTCTGGCCAGAAGCAAACAAAAGAAAAATTCTCGACATTATTGTCTAGAATGTATTACACATTCATAAAAGCAATTGAGGCAAATCATGTCATGAACCTGAAGTTCAATGACCCAAAGATCTTTATGCGCTGGCATGAAATATTTGGACATCCTGGAGCAGCTATGATGCGTCGAATACTCAATACTTCATACGGACATAACATAAAGAACCAGAAGATTCTTTTAGCAAATGAAATCTCTTGTGATGCTTGCGCACAAGGAAAGTTAATCACTAGACCTTCAAGTACGAAAGTTAGCATTGAATCTCCATCTTTTCTAGAAAGAATTCAAGGAGATATTTGCGGACCAATAGATCCACCATGTGGACCATTTCGATACTTTATGGTATTAATTGATGCGTCTACTAGATGGTCCCCTGTGAGCTTACTTTCAACTAGAAATGTGGCATTTGCTAGTCTACTTGCTCAAATAATAAAATTACGCGCTCAGTTCCCTGATAATTCAATCAAGGCAATTCGTCTTGACAACGCTGGTGAGTTTAGATCCCAAGCATTCGACGAATATTGTATGGCAATTGGAATTGAGGTCGAACATTCAGTTGCTCATGTCCATACACAAAATGGTCTAGCAGAATCGCTTATTAAGCGTCTTAAACTAATTGCAAGACCATTACTTATGAAATCAAAACTCCCAACTTCTGCTTGGGGTCATGCCATATTACATGCAGCAACATTAGTTCGTATTAGGCCAACGACTTATCACCAATATTCTCCCATGCAACTTGTCTCTGGTCGAGAACCTGATGTTTCTCATTTACGAACTTTTGGTTGTGCTGTTCAAGTCCCAATTGCACCCCCACAATGCACAAAAATGGGTCCCCAACGAAGGCTTGGGATATACGTTGGGTTTGATTCACCTTCAATTATAAGGTATCTTGAACCTTTAACAAGTGATCTATTTACTGCACGCTTTGCAGACTGTCATTTTAATGAAATGACATACCCAACATTAGGTGGAACAAAACTACATCTAGAAAAGCAAAAGGATATCTCTTGGAATGAAAAAATCTTATCACATTTTGATCCGCGGAATAGTCAATGTGAGCAAGAAGTTGAAAAGATCATTCATATACAAAAGGATGCAAATCAACTACCTGATACCTTCGTTGATACATGAAGAGTGACAAAATCCTATATACCTGCTGCAAATACACCAGCCAGAATCGATGTCCCTGAAGGACAAGTAATAGCAGCAAACGAATCCAAAGTACGTCAAAAGCGTGGTCGACCAATTGGTTCGAAGGACTCTGTACCTAGAAAAAGGAAGGTGCAAGATAAGAACCAAACAGGAATGATGATTGATCAATCAAATGAAAGTAATGTAGATCCTGAAGAACTGTTAGTGTCTGAAAATAATGAGATCTCAATAAATTATTCATATTCTAGTAAATTATTGGAGAGGGAAAATGTCATCATGGATGATATCTTAGCCTTTAATATGGCTTGAGAAGTTTCAAATGAGGATCCTGAAGCGAATTCTGTTGAAGACTGTCGAAATAGAGATGATTGACCAAAATGGAAAGAAGCCATAGAGGCTGAATTAAATTCCTTGGAAAAACGAAAGGTGTTTGGACCGGTAGTTCAAACTCCAAAAAATGTTATCCCAGTAGGATACAAATGGGTTTTTGTTAGAAAGAAAAATGAACATCATGAAGTTACGAGATACAAAGCAAGACTCGTAGCACAAGGTTTCTCTCAAAGACCAGGAATTGATTATGAGGAAATGTACTCTCCAGTAATGGACACGATTACTTTTAGATTTTGATTAGTCTGGCTGTGTCACAAAGGCTCAATATGCGCCTTATGGGTGTAGTAACCGCGTATCTGTATGGTTCACTTGATAGTGACATATACATGAAAATCCCAGAAGGATTTAAATTACCAGCAACAAGTAATTCATATCCCAAAAGCATGTTCTCAAATAAGCTGCAAAGATCGTTGTATGGACTAAAATAATCTGGACGAATGTGGTACAATAGACTTAGTGAATATCTTTTGAAAGAAGGGTATAAAAATGATGTTGTCTGCCCTTGCATTTTCATAAAGAAAACAGACAGTGGATTTGCAATTATAGCAGTTTATGTTGATGACTTAAACTTAATTGGGACTCCTGAAGAGCTCAATAAAACTGCTGAATATTTGAAAACTGAATTTGAGATGAAAGATTTAGGAAAAACGAAATTCTGTTTGGGTTTTCAAATTAAACATGTCGATGGAGGATTGTTTGTTCATCAATCCTCTTATACTGAAAAGGTATTAAAACGTTTTTACATGGATATAGCACATCTGCTTACATTGTAATACCCGGTTGTAATTCAGTCATCATCATTCAGTAATTTCATTCGGTGATTGTCACTCAGTGGATTTTTACTCAATTATAATCATTCATCAATCATGTTCATTCACCGTGTTCACCGTTCGGAAAAACTTCGAGTTGTGTATCGTTATTGTTCATTGTTTCAATTTTCCTCATATGAGTTCGACTTTGTTAGATCACCTTTAATTTTTGGTAACTCCAAAAATTATTAATCTTTGCAATATTATAGAGCATCGAGTTAGCTTTCCAATGGTTCAAACGGTGAGTCAATCGGAGTCCGGACGAGAGAGTTATGGTCGTTTTAGCTCAACCGCTCATTTTTTCAGTGTTGGCCGATCACTGCCGAACGAACTCGGCCGTGTCGTCCGACACGGCCCGTGCCGTACTCGTCCGGAAAATGCCGAGGTGTTCGCCAGGACCCGACCGTGTCGTGCAGCACGGCCGAGTCGAACCCTTCCGAGATAAGCCGAGAATCGTCGCGCCAAAGACGCCCGGCCGTGTCGTCAGCACGGCCGAGTCATGCCGAAGTCGTTGTCGGACGGGTCAGCTCGGAAGGCCCTTCCGAGCCGCGACCGTGTCAAGCGAGACACGGTCGAGTCCTGTCGCCGCCAGTCGGCCGGTATGCGACACGACCGTGCCGATCGGCACGGCCGTGTCCGGCAGGTAGTCAACCCCTATAAATTCATTTTTTCAGCATTTCAGCCCATTTTTCTTCCTTTTCTTCACCTTAAACCGAGAGAGAAGGCTTGAGGGAGGGTTTTTCCTTCACAAATCATTTGGGTGTTTGATTTTCTTCATCTCCTTTCGATCATGAAGCCCGGATAATCAATCTAACGCGTGTTCTTCGGATTAAAGTACTTGTATCTTCAAGAGGTAATTCTTTCAACACTTTGGACTTCGATTTTGTGTTGAGATATGATGTTTTGGACGTTATAATCATGCTATATGAAGGGATATGTATATGATTATGAGTTTGTATAAGGATTCATTGGATTATTGAGGGATTATTCAAGAACACCTTGAATATCGAGTTGGAATTGGGGATTTTCGACTAATTGTTGTTATAATCACATTTTTGGATATTCATAGCGGATTATTGATCGTATTGGAGATGTTTTGTTGGTTTGAAACACTTCTTGGGGGATTTGATATTGGTATATTGAAGTTTGATTGTAAACAATCGGAGTTTGGACGCAACGTGTTTGTTTTAATGCCTCAATGGACTTAGTTTTATCGTATCGTCGTTTTGAGTTCGTTATATTCGTGTTTGATTCGTATATTGATCGGATTGTCGGTAATTGTATTGAATTAAGGTTGTTCGTGCGACCGACACTTCATTTAGGACATTTGTTCGTGGAAGGACTTTCTTCATCGGTATTTAGTAAGTTAATTCTTACTCGGTTAAAAGGATATTCATACCTTTTGTTGTTGATCATTCATAATCATAACTCATTCATCATTGTATTAATCATATTAAAACTTGTTATTGTCAATTAATCACTTAATTAATAATGAACATCTGTTCCTATATTTTAGTTGAGCTATCATTCATTTCATTATTACTCTCATCTCGGTGAGTCATTCTTGACTTTGTCAGATTAGTATTTAGTCATTGATATTCATTACGGTCATTCATGTTCATATGACCTTCTGGGTTCATATTGCGTGGCGGGTGCGGATGTGTGGAATTTTTAGTCGGGCACGTTATGGCCATGTATTGGGAGTGATACATTGGACCGTGCACACGGTAGCAGTTACCTCCGTGAGACTAATTAGGTACAATGATGGGTGTGTCCGGTCATTCGTCTTGTACACTTGCACGTAACACTACGGGCGTACTATGATACCCCTCTTCGGCGTAATTCATAACTAAGGATAATTCATAACTTGATTAAATCATGTTTGTGTATTTTCAACCCTTGAGGATTGTTATTCTGTTTAACTGACCCCGGCTGGGGATTTTGTTTTTCAGGTCATGGCAAGGCAAACGCACGGGAATAGCATGTTGATGTCGAGGAGTCCTAGTGATACTAGTAGGGGGCCCCGATCTTTTAGTTATTCTTGTTATTGTCCTTTATTTTCCGCTGCAGACTTTCATTTGAATACTCCGTTTCATTCAGTGTTGTGTATTTTATCTTCATATAAAATACACTAGTATTCGGTATTGTCCTGGTGTGTTGTAACTAAACTCCTCGTCGGAGTAATTATTGCTGTAATGTAGTTCGGTACTACATTTATCTTGTGTAATTCATTCATTTTCATTTGCCTGGTGGGTCCGAGTTGGGGATCTACGGCACTGTAATATCCGCCTAGTTTGGGGTGTTACAGAGTTGGTATCGGAGCGTGGTTTTGAATACTACCTTCCGAGTCATGTCTCATTTGAAATCATCGTCATCAGACTAGTATCATTGGACTTTCGCGTCACGTGTGACCTTTGCAAATGCCGAGCCAATCAGACCGAAAGAACTGTAAGATTTCTAACGCCATGGTATAATTTCTGGCAATAGTCATTCATTCATCATTTATCATTTAACAATCCTCAAACATCATCATTCATTATGATCAGGACGATCATATTAACTCATTAATCACTTAATTCATTTCAGTACTCAGTTAATGATCAGGACGATCATATTAACTCATTAATTACTTAATTTATTTCATTACTCAGTTAATGATCAGGACGATCATGTTAACTCATTAATTACTCAATTCATTTCAGTACTCAGTTGTCAATCTGTATGATCATATTATCGATCCTGTTAAGTTATTCAAGATAATAATTTCAAGAATTTCATCAGGTAATCATGTCACTTCAGTAAATCATTCATATAATCACTAAGTTAGAACATGTATACTCATTTTCATCACCTCATGACATAATCATAACGTGATAATCATGCGGGGAATATAATCATTATGCGACCTTCCTACTTCAGTATGGGGAGAGCTGTCAAGGGATGCACGGGGAGAGGCCGCGGTGCGGACCGAAACCCGAGAAATAATCACTCGCTGCCAGGAAATCGTGCCCAGGACTCGGCTCGATCAGAAGATGTTCGGGCTGATCCACTTACTTTTATACAGGCCATGATGACCCATGTGCAGTTGCTCAATCATCATTGCGCCACTCTGACCGGATTAATCGAGAGAACTCTCCCGTATGAGCCAGCTGCTAAGGAAAGTGCTGAACAACAACCTTCATTTGTCAGCAAGAAATCAACGAAGCGTAATCGGTCCGAAGGCGGTTGGTCAACCTCCAAGAAACCTCGTGCGGGTCCTATCGTTTCTGAGCGACCTCCTACGGCGCCTAGTCCTGCGGGATCTCGATCCGAGCGGCCGGCCATCATCTGTTTCAACCGTGGGGCGCGGCCATTTCAAGATTAGGTGTACGACACCGTCTATCACATGTCATAATTGCGGGAATTCGGCATAAGGCCCGTTTTTGCCGAAAGGACTCTAAGTCGGCTCGGTGTCATCTCGAGCCCCAAGCAACCAGCGTTTGAATCGATCGCTTTATCATCGCTGCTTAAGACAATGGAAGCAAATAGAGTTGGAGCTCGTATTTATCGACGGAGCGTCCGGTTCGGGGCCGGCAAGTCCTGCATTCATATGGTGAGGAGGATCGACGATCCGGTGGCCCGAATGATTTCGTATACTCGTAATTTTATTTCAACTTGTGTGTACCTTTTGATCTTTGGTACACCGCATTCATTCATTTTCGAATCATGCTTGAATAGACTTATTTCGGGATAGTCCTACTGCTTGTGGACCTCATACCATCGGTCTACCTGACGATGGAAGAATTTTCGGAATCATACCGAATTAAGCTTAACGACCGCGATTGATTGATGAATCTAATCGTGGTGAATTTATCTTAGGACGACTTAATTTTCGGTATTAGTTGGCTTAACCGTCTTGATACTATCCTCAGTGCTTGTTAGCGTTTGGTCGCTATCTTTCCGTCGTTGGTTGTCGAATGTGTGCTTCAGGGAAGTAATCCCGTTGTTCCAGTAGAAATTTTATTATGGCGGAAGCAGAGAAATTCCGCAATCGAACTATCCAATCATTCATTGTATCATTTTCATCGATTGACCTTTCTAAGGCAATCGAGTTATTCAATCATTTCTTGTATCATTTCCATCGATTGACTTTTCTAAGACAATCGAGTCATTCAATCATTCATTGTATCATTTTCATCGATTGGCCTTTCAAAGGCAATCGAGTTATTCAAACATTCCTTGTATCATCTTCATCGATTGGCCTTTCTAAGGCAATCGAGTTGTTCAATCATTATTGGTATCTCTTTTTATCGATTGACCATTCTAGGGCGATCGAAATGTTCAATCATTCGTGGTATCATTGTCATCGATTGACGATGTATTTCCAGACGAGTTATCTGGTTGCCTTCACATAGAGTAAGGGAATTCAGGAGTGAGTTGGAGCCGGTACGTCCCCTTTATCGAAGGCACCGTATCGGATGGCCCGACTGTAAGGCGGGAGTTGAAGATTCAACTTGAGGAATAGTTCGAGAAAGGTCATCTCCGACCGATTGCGTCCCCGTGAGGAGCAGTAGTGTGATCTGTCAAGGAGATGGATGGCTCGTCTCGTTTGTTAATTAATTACCGGGAGTTGAACAGGTGATGATCAAGAGTAGTATCCTTTACCCCGTATTGATGATCTTTTAGATCAACTTCGGGAGCCTCAGTATTTTCCAGGATCGACTTAAGATCTGGATATCACCAGTTGCGGATTCGAGAGTCGGATATCGCGAGGACAGCGTTTCATACACGCTATGGTCATTATGAGTTCGTAGTTATGCCGTTTGGGCTAACTATTACACCTGTGGTATTCATGGGGGTAATGAATCGGGTTTTCATCGATTTTTTTTTGGGATCAGTTTGTTGTTGTCTTCATCGAAGACATTTTGATTTATTCTCGTAGCCGAGAGGAATACGAGGTTCATCTTCATCAGGTTCTCGACGTGTTGAGACGAGAGCAACTTTATGGAAGGTTTACCAAATATGAGTTCTGGAGGTCCGAAGTGACTTTCTCGGGCATGTAATTTCATCTGCCAGAGTTCGTGTCGACCCTCAGAAGACGGAGGCTATCCGAGATTTGCAACCTCCGAAAGATGTTAAGGAAATCCGATGTTTCCTCGGATTAGCTGGTTAATTATCCAACCCACGGACGGAGCTAGCAACCGTGGTTTTCGTGTTGAAAATTTGGCGTCGTTACCTTTATGGCATCACCTGTCAGATCTTCACCAATCACAAGAGTTGATGTATATATTTACTCAGAAGGAGTTAAATATGCGACAGAGACGGTGGTTGGAATTAATCAAAGATTTTGATATCGATATCCTTTACCACCCGGGCAAGGCGAGCATTGTCGCCGACGCCTTGAGTCGTAAGTCCGTCGGGAGCGGATGCTTGCTCGTTTAACAATTCGAAGGAGCTCCAACAGAATTCCTTAGACCCGAGATCAAGGTCCGGCTCAAATTCGGGGACGACTTTGTATGTTAGAGATTTCACCATCTCTTGAGGATGCAATCGGGGAGAATCGGGGTTCGACCCGGCATTGTTGCGCATTCGTGAGGATGTGGCTCAGGGAAAACCCCGGATTCGTGATCCACGAGGATGGACTTTTGAGATTTAAGAACCGGTTGTGCGTCTGCGTGAGCAGCGAGTTGAAAAACTCGATTTTGAGAGAAGCTCATGCTACCCCTTATTCTGTTCATCCGGTCCAGCAAGATGTACAAGGACTTGAAACAAAATTCTTGGTGGAGTAATATAAAGCGAGAAGTCGCAGAAATTGTTTCGAGATGCTTAACTCATCAACAAGTTAAGATTGAACATCGGTGGCGGGTATCTTTGAAACCTCTCCCTATTCCGGAGTGGAAGTGGGAAGACATTTCTATGGATTTCATCACGAATTTCCGACGAGTTGTCGTGGCATGAATACGATCTGGGTGATTGTGGACCGCTTAACTAAATCAGCTCATTTTCATGAGATTAAGGATACTTGGGGTCCCAAGAGACTTGCCCAGTTATTCATCAAGGAGATAGTAAGATTGCACGATACTCCTAAGAGTATCGTTTCCGATCGTGACGGTCGATTTGTGTCTCATTTTTGGAAATCAGTTCATCGTGCTATGGGAACTCAGCTCAATCTCAGTACTGCCTTTCATCCTCAGTCCGACTGACAATCAGAGAGAACTATTCAGACATTAGAGGACATGTTGAGGGCATGCGTCCTCGATTGGAAGGACGATTGGGAAGCCCAACTACCATTGATCGAGTTCACGTATAATAATAGTTGGCATGCTTCCATGAAGATAGCACCTTACGAGGCCTGGTACGGTCGTCGTTGTCGATCTCCTTTGTGTTGGGATGACTTGTCAGAATCAATCGGCACCGAGCCCGATATGCTTATAGCCGCCCGGGAGAAGGTAGCTTTGATCAAGAGTCGTATGTTGACAGCTCAGAGTCGACAGAAATCATATGCAGATAATCGTCGTCGACCACTAGAGCTCGAGACGGGTGACCATGTTTTGGTCAAGGTATTCCCGAGTCGAGGTATTTTCCGTTTCGGAAAACGGGGGAAGTTGAGTCCGAGATTCATTGGACCGTTTGAAATTTTGGATCGAGTAGGCGTGTTAGCTTATCGATTGGCTTTACCTCCGGCTTTGAGCCGAATTCATAATGTGTTTCATGTCTCTCAGTTGCGGAAGTTTGTTGCCGACCCGAGTCACATACTTCAGTTCGACGAAATCGAGATCGCGGATGAGCATTCGTACGAGGAGCGTCCTGTACGAGTGTTGGAGCGGCGAATCAAACAGTTGAGAAATAAGTCGATTCCTTTGGTCAAGATTCAGTGGTCCAGACTCGGAGTCGAAGAGGCTACTTGGGAAACCGAGGATAGTATGCGGGAGAGTTATCCCGAGTTGTTTAACCCTTAGTTTCGGGAACGAAACTCTTTTAAGGGGGGGTGTATGTAATACCCGGTTGTAATTCAGTCATCATCATTCAGTAATTTCATTCGGTGATTGTCACTCAATGGATTTTTACTCAATTATAATCATTCATCAATCATGTTCATTCACCGTGTTCACCGTTCGGAAAAACTTCGAGTTGTGTATCGTTATTGTTCATTGTTTTAATTTTCCTCATATGAGTTCGACTTTGTTAGATCACCTTTAATTTTTGGTAACTCCAAAAATTATTAATCTTTGCAATATTATAGAGCATCGAGTTAGCTTTCCAATGGTTCAAACGGTGAGTCAATCGGAGTCCGGACGAGAGAGTTATGGTCGTTTTAGCTCAACCGCTCATTTTTTCAGTGTTGGCGATCAACTGCCGAGCGAACTTCGGCCGTGTGTCGTCCGACACGGCCCGTGCCGTACTCGTCCGGAAAATGCCGAGGTGTTCGCCTCGGGATCCGGCCGTGTCGCTCGCACGCGAGTCGAACCCTTCCGGATAAGCGAGAATCGTCGCCCAGACGCCCGACCGTGTCGTGCAGCACGGTCGAGTCATGCCGAGTCGCTGTCGGACGGGTCACTGTCGGAAGGCCCTCCGCGCCGCGACCGTGTCAAGCAGGACACGGTCGAGTCCCTGTCGGCCAGCTGTCGGCCAGCTATGCGACACGACCGTGCCGATCGGCACGGGCCGTGTCCGGCAGGGTAGTCAACCCCTATAAATTCATTTTTTCAGCATTTCAGCCCATTTTTCTTCCTTTTCTTCACCTTAAACCGAGAGAGAAGGCTTGAGGGAGGGTTTTTCCTTCACAAATCATTTGGGTGTTTGATTTTCTTCATCTCCTTTTGATCGTGAAGCCCGGATAATCAATCTAACGCGTGTTCTTCGGATTAAAGTACTTGTATCTTCAAGAGGTAATTCTTTCAACACTTTGGACTTCGATTTTGTGTTGAGATATGATGTTTTGGACGTTATAATCATGCTATATGAAGGGATATGTATATGATTATGAGTTTGTATAAGGATTCATTGGATTATTGAGGGATTATTCAAGAACACCTTGAATATCGAGTTGGAATTGGGGATTTTCGACTAACTGTTGTTATAATCACATTTTTGGATATTCATAGCAGATTATTGATCGTATTGGAGATGTTTTGTTGGTTTGAAACACTTCTTGGGGGATTTGATATTGGTATATTGAAGTTTGATTGTAAACAATCGGAGTTTGGACGCAACGTGTTTGTTTTAATGCCTCAATGGACTTAGTTTTATCGTATCGACGTTTTGAGTTCGTTATATTCGTGTTTGATTCGTATATTGATCGGATTGTCGGTAATTGTATTGAATTAAGGTTGTTCGTGCGACCGACACTTCATTTAGGACATTTGTTCGTGGAAGGACTTTCTTCATCGGTATTTAGTAAGTTAATTCTTACTCGGTTAAAAGGATATTCATACCTTTTGTTGTTGATCATTCATAATCATAACTCATTCATCATTGTATTAATCATATTAAAACTTGTTATTGTCAATTAATCACTTCAGTCATAAGGAACGACGGTTCCAATCTTTTAGTTGAGCTATCATTCATTTCATTATTACTCTCATCTCGGTGAGTCATTCTTGACTTTGTCAGATTAGTATTTATTCATTGATATTCATTACGGTCATTCTTGTTCATATGACCTTCTGGGTTCATATTGCGTGGCCGGGTGCGGATGTGTGGAATTTTTAGTCGGGCACGTTATGGCCATGTATTGGGAGTGATACATTGGACTGTGCACACGGTAACAGATTACCTCCGTGAGACTAATTAGGTACAATGATGGGTGTGTCCGGTCATTCGTCTTGTACACTTGCACAGAACACTACGGGCGTACTATGATACCCCTCTTCAGCGTAATTCATAACTAAGGATAATTCATAACTTCAGTTAAATCATGTTTGTGTATTTTCAACCCTTGAGGATTGTTATTCTGTTTAATCGACTCCGGGGATTTTGTTTTTCAGGTCATGGCAAGGCAAACGCACGGGAATAGCATGTTGATGTCGAGGAGTCCTAGTGATACTAGTAGGGGGCCCCGATCTTTCAGTTATTCTTGTTATTGTCCTTTATTTTCCGCTGCAGACTTTCATTTGAATACTCCGTTTCATTCAGTGTTGTGTATTTTATCTTCATATAAAATACACTAGTATTCGGTATTGTCCTGGTGTGTTGTAACTAAACTCCTCGTCGGAGTAATTATTGCTGTAATGTAGTTCGGTACTACATTTATCTTGTGTAATTCATTCATTTTCATTTGCCTGGTGGGTCCCAGTTGGGGATCTACGGCACTGTAATATCCGCCTAGTTTGGGGTGTTACATACATCACACATGGTCGTTAGAACACTTGATGTAACTAAAGATCCTTTCCGACCACTCGAGGATGGAGAAAAGATACTTGGTCCTGAAGTACCATATCTCAGTGCAATTGGTGCATTAACTTATCTTGGTAATTGTACTAGACCAGATATAGCTTTTTCTGTAAATCTCGTGGCAAGATATAGCCCTGCACCCACTATAAGACATTGGAACGGTGTCAAACATATTCTACGTTATCTAAAGGGCACCATCGACCTTGGGTTATATTATTCAGAAAGTTCTGGATATTCTCTAGTGGGATATGCAGATGCAGGCTATCTTTTGGACCCGCATAAAGGTAAATCACAAACAGGCTATCACACGTGGAGAAACTGTTATATCTTGGAAATATGTGAAGCAAACCCTAACAGCAACATCTTCAAATCATTCTGAAATAATTGCAATCCACGAAGCAAGTCGAGAATGTGGATGGTTGAGAAATTTGGCACATCACATTGAAGAGTCGTGTGGATTAACTACGTCAAAGGAGAATCCAACTGTATTGTATGAAGACAATGCGGCTTGCATTACACAACTCAAGGAAGGCTATATCAAAAGTGATAGAACAAAGCATATTTCTCCCAAACTTTTCTATACGCATGATCTGCAAAAGGATGGCGAAATTGATGTTCAACAGATTCGCTCAAGTGATAATGTGGCAGACTTATTCACAAAGGCGTTGCCGACATCAACATTCAGAAGACTGGTACACAAGATCGTAATGCGTCAACTCAAAGTTCTTATGTAATCGATTTCAGGGGGAGTAACTGTACTCTTTTTCCTTCGATCGGGTTTTTTCCCACTGGGTTTTCCCGATAAGGTTTTAATGAGGCAGCATGTATTAAAGGTCATTCAAGTCGGAGTGTTGTAATTAATGTATGAATGACCTTTATGCCCCCCTAAACCCTAATGGTGTACCTATAAATATAGGCCTTTGGCCCTCATAATAATACACACCATTCTTCTTCTCTTACATTTTTTCTCTCTTTTCTCTCGAGTTCATAACATTTATACCATAATATTCTTAATTTTTTTTTTATAATTATAGTTTATGTATTGACTAATATAATTGATCAATATATCCTTATGCTATTTTGGATGGAGATATGGAATTATATTTTTGCAATATATTAAAGCTATTTTGGATAAAAATATGGGAGTATAATTTAAAAAGGCATGCTTAATACCTATGAAGAATTAAAAAAAAAAAAATTGATTATGAACAGTAGATTCTATCCCCTTGTTACTTCATCTCACTCATTTTTTGAAAAAAAACGTATGATGATATTCTCATGTATGGTCACGATGATAATAACAACGATGAAGAAGGAGATGTTGCGACCGTTGATACTAATGGTTCAGACGACGGTAAAGGTTCAGGGGACGATGATGGTTCGGGCGAAGGTGATATTGTCGATCTCGATCCTATGCCGGGAATGGAGCATGACTCAAAAGATAGCTTGATCACAGCTTACCATGATTAATTAATTAAAATAGTTAAACGATAAAAAAGTTTATACACAAAATATCTTTATTTTTGAAATTAACTAAAAATAAAATAAACTGTAAAATTACTAAATAAGCCTTATTATGCATGAGACATTATGTATTTAAATAATGACCCTTTTATGAAATGAAATTGGCTGGTGTGGAATGGAATGAGTAGGAATTTAATAGTTTATATATATATATATATTTAAAAAATTAGTATAGAATTTATGGTCCTAAATTATTGGAAAAAATAAAAACCTTTCACTTAAATTGGGAAGGAAGAAATATTTTTTATATTATTTTTTTACCAACATAACTAAATATTAGCATCTAAAATATTAATTTGTGCGATTGTATATCATTAAAATGCTTTTATTTTTTAATTTTTGTACTACTTTATGATTAATAAAAAATATAATAATTAAATTTAATAATACAATGTTTTTCTCCTGTCTACATCTTTAAGAGAACAGTTTCGTAAGAACCTACAAAATACAGAAGAAGACGAATCCGCGACAATTTTAAGAGTCCAAGCCCCACATTCCCACACAAGGAGACATAAAATTGAAAAGAAGGAAAATCAAACACCAAATATTATTGGTCATACAAATAGGCGCCCCAATCAGCGCTGGTTCCTAATTCCTACTACATACATCCATAATATAAAATGGACTATAAAATACTTGATTCGTTATATACTTAACTACTATCTTTTCATTTTTGTTTCTTCCATATTTAACTGTTATTTTTCCATTTTTTTTTGTCCCATATTTAACTGTTACTCACTATAAAAGGAACTAAACCAATCATTCCCTCTAAATATACACCCCAAAATGATCATATATTTACCATAAAATGTCATTATGGACCCACCCAATTAAATTAATAAAGCCACTTTAACCAGCCCTAAACCCACTTAACCCTCCTATTGGAATAAATCAATGCTAATCGGGGTCCATAATACCCGAAACCCACATATTCCCCTACATAACCCTATTGTGTCTTATCATATAATCCATTTCGATTCGCCTCCCTCATTTGTGTCCAGAACATTCTTCATCTCTCTCTATATGTATCTCTCTTCCCGAAAACCCTAATCTCTTCGCCGCCGCTGAGGCGGATTGGCCACTAGATTATTGGTGGGAGGATTCGGAGCTTCTTGACTCCGTTTTGATGGATCTCTTTTCGACGATATCGTTGACGGAGAGCGTCACGGGTCGTCGCCGGTGACTCAGTCGTTGCTATGCGACGAGGGGTTCATCGATTTTGAGTCGCCGGAGTTGTTGATCGTCGCGACGCTTGATATACACGATTTGTCTCTTGGTATTTCCGACGAAAGTCAGTAGGATCTGGGATGCGATTCATCCATCTCAGGGGAGTCCATTGAGTACATTTCATATTTTTTTTTTAATTTAGATTTGGAATCCAAAAGATAAAAAACACCATTACGCCCCAAAAATGAGAATTAAAAACTAAATGCTCATAAATCCAAACTCAGTAATTTTTTTTCACAATTCAGAATAATTACTTTTATTGTTCTTTCCTTTTTTTTTTCCTAGTACTACATATGAACTTGTTCTAGGGTCTAGAAGTTGAATTTTTTTAAATAACTAGAAAATTATTGGATGCCAAACATAAACGTTATGACTGTCTTTCGTAGATAAAGATCTGATAAATTATCTTATAGTTGAAAAACCAACTAATATGTGAAAAGATTGTTCAAAACTTATAATTGATAGTTGGAAAGCATGTTAAAATATAAATAAAAGCATTTAGCAAAAAGTAACTGAAAAGATAAATAATTAACAAGTTGGTTCAGAGCTAATAAGCTGATAACTCATAGCTAATAAAAGAAAACATGCTGATATAAATAAAAATATTAGCAAAATTAGCTAAAGAGCTGACTACAAAATTTAAATTAACATAAAATATATTTTAAAAATTTTTTAATCAAAATAAAGAGGTTAAAAATGAAAAGCTCGGAAAATTTTAGTAAAATGCCTTAAAAAAACATATAATGATATAAGGTCGAACTTCTCAACAATATAGGCTCTCTTCAGCAACACTAGCTGATAAGCTAGCTTGTAGCTGATTAGGTAGATTGTAACCTAGCTGATTCTAATGCAGGTATTTATCATATTAGCTGATAAGTTAACTGGTATTTTGTAAAATGACATAAAAGGGCGTTACTCTTCTTTTTTATTCTATTTTTATTTTCTTAACTTCCTCATTATATTATTACACTAACTTTTTTAAATAAAAATATGTGATATTTTTCTCTTTAATTAGTTTAATATATACTCACTATAAATTCCATATATGTACTATTCATGGTAATTATTTACTTCATCAAAAGTTGAAAAATATTGGTGAGTATTCTAACGTGATAAGATAAAAAAAAATCGTCAATGATTGCATAAAATGCGCCAATTTGAGCGTGAGACTGGAGGAGCAAACTGTAACGGCAGAGGCAAATAGAAATAGTAACAATTTTTTAATTTAGGTTAGGGATATTTGTAGAATAAAAAGGATAAGATTGAGTTTTTTTTAATAAGCTAACTTTGTTAGCTTATCCATTAGTATAAGTTAGCTGATTTGAGAAGCTTAGCACTTATGTAACATGTTTATTTTCAATCAATGGCCAAATAAGCTCCTAAAGCTTATAAGTTAGCTGATAAGCTAGTGTTGAACACAGTCATAAGCTAGTTGCTGTTGTTTATCGAACATACATCGGGCCTTGTTTAGAAGTTGGATGTGTGGGTATAAGCGGTATTTAGCAAAACTATCCGATAAGTTAGCTTGCAGCTGATTAGGTAGCTGGTAGCTGATTAGGTAGCTGATAGCCTAGCTGATATGCTAGCTGATTTTAATGCACGTGTTTAGCAAGCTGGTAAACTAGCTGATATTTTGTAAAACGATATAATAGGGCATTACGCTTCTTTTTATTTATTTTCTTAACTTTCTCATTGTGTTATTACACTAACTATTTTAAAATAAAAATACATGATAATTTTTTCTCTAAATATTATATTATATACTCACTCTAATTACATTTATGTACTATTCACTATAACCTTAATAACATCATTAAAAATCATCAAGAGCAAAACTATCGGATTTCTAACTTGATATGATAAAAGAATCGTTAATGATTGCATAAAATTGTGCCAGAAAAATTGAGCGGGAGATGGAAGGAGCGAATTGTAACGGTAGAGGCAAAGAGGAATAGTAACAATTAGTTTTCTTTTTAATTTCGATCAGGAATATTTGTGGAATAAAAAAGCTAATGAGCTTTTTTAATAAACTAACTTTGTTTGCTTATCAATCAATTAGTCTATAAGCTAGTTGATTTGAGAAACTTCGTGTTCATGTAACGAGCTTATTTCCGATCAATAATCAAGTAAGCTCCTGAAAGTTATAAGTTAGCTGATACTCCCTCCGTCCCATAAGAGTGTGCTCACTCTTTATGGGTACAGGTTTTAATAAAAGTTAGGTAGTGGTGGATTTGAGTGGAGAAATGGTCCCACTTTTTGTTTTATTTATATGTTAATTATTGTTGTTGATGTTTGAGGAGAAAGTAAAAGACAGCAAATCAATTGTATTCATAACACTGATAGAGGGGCCTTTATATAGGCATTACAATGAGAGTCCTTCCATATATAGGATTCCTAGATAAGGTAAGACATCTAATAGGATCCTACTACCTCTAGAAGGATCTAGAACATTCCATCTATGTATCTACAATCAGTATTAGGTAAGACACATCACGGGAATAATAATTCCCGGAACACTCCCCCTATTTCGAGCACTAATACAACAATGATGCAGAAGATGTTGCCTTCGTAAAAACCTATTCCAAGCCAAAACAAAACCTCATGGGAAAAATAAAGGCTTGATGAGGAAAAGATTGCAACGCACCAACATAACATGTCATGTATACTCCCCCTGATATATACATAACGACTCCTCCTGATGAGTACCTCAAATCATAGGAGTCGGATGCCAAGTTTCCCTCACAACTATACCAAGGAAAAACCCAGTGGGAAAAATACCTCTTGGTCTAAGTTGAACAGAAGTACAACGCATCATTGTATGGATGTTCTCATAGGTCGCCTCGTTAAAAACCTTACCAAGTGAAAACCCAGTGGGAAAAACAAACCTTGGTTTAAGGACAAAAAGAGCGCGACACATCCAAAGTGCAGAGTCACTAAAGACTTATCCGAAAATCAAGTTTTATAAAGTCTTGACCTCCATGCACCAAATCAGTCGTAACTTCTTCGATTCAATAGGTATCAACAAAACTGTAAGAACTTTTGAAAACTAGACACCCATAGCTTTTCATTCACATACAGTACGTAACCTAGATCGACCTGAGTAGATCACAAAACTCTATCGAAGTTGACTCAGCAAATAACCGGACATATCCTGTCCTACTTTGCAACAATGGTCATATGTCACTCAACATGATGGATGTGATCAAATGGTTGGTTTCCTTGGAAAGTAGACACAAACCTTTCCAATGGCACCAATTTCACCATTTTCCATCAAATGAGCTGCCCTTTGGGTCATATGGAAGATAGACCAACACATTCTGGGCAAATTCGGGTATCAGTTTTCAAGTGTCCTTTTTTATCGAGATAGAGCGAGCTTCAAGCTTCTTGTCAATCACAGACATTGCGTGAGCGCATCCTAGGCCATCATCACAATGGTTTTACCGGATTATTACGAATGAGTACATCGAGTCAAACATGAGTACATAATACCGTACTTTTCAAGACTGCATCATCACTTAAGTGAGCCAAGTCTTATGATGACTTCGACAAATCATTGGGAATCATATAGGCATTACTTTATCGTCTCTTAGGGAAACCGTCCCTTAGATTGACTTAAACCGATTGATGAATACGCATCATCAAGTGTACCCAAGATCCTTTCATTCTTAACTTTGGATTTAGCGGAATCTCTTAGTCTCACAAGAGTACATCACTATAAACCCTTAGTTTTACACGCAAAAGCTTCATATCTCTTCCAAATCAAGTATATACTTAGTATGCGTTCCCGACAATCACTTGTCGACGTGCTCCGTGGTCAGGAGCCACTTGATTTGAGTTTGATCCACCACGAGATCCTTTCATCACTTAACTTAGTTCCCCACTAAGATAAGATTTAACCACAAGCTGCACGTCAGTTTTTGGGAAACTATCTAACTGAAAAGATAGTGGATGCTATAACATCCATTACGATAGCACAACTAAGTTTCGTGTCATCGTAGTCGATTCCAGTGCGTTCATGAGAAACCTCGCGCCATGTGGTGAGTTTAACTCCTTCTCTCACTCGCTTTAACAAAGTATACGGATAGATCTTATCTTTGGAGTGTCGGCACCACTTCAACAAAGGGCTATCACTTTGTTTATACTGGAGTCGCATATGTTTCCATTATAGGCCAAGGCTACAACGTTGTAGATTTTCAACGAAGTATGGTTCGATTAAACTCACATTCCACGTCCTCGTAAACCGGCTTTATTCATAGAGTACTCTTTATGGATTGGCATTCATTGAGGCGTCCCCCAATAATGACTATAATCCAGAATCACATGAGACAAATGAGTTCATTTGATCATATGATCAAGTTTCATGTACCAAGCTCGCATACATTCTTAGCGAGAGTATTTACCGAACCAAGTGGCATCCCAATACTCTATGAGATCCACGGCCTAGTAACACCATCTACCACAATTTGTGGTGTTACCATATCACCATTTATAGGTGACGAACGTCCATGACCGGACACAATCCTTACAGACATGTTTGCAGCATGTATTTAATCTCGTCACTTTAGGGAACTTGGTGAGGCACACTAGGGACAAACTATGACAATTCCAAGTCATTCTACTCGAACATGATTATTCGCATCTCCCCCTAACGACGGGAAGACTGGCTCATCAAAGTGACATACGAGATCGTCTGCCAAGGTATATTTTAAGCGGACTATGAGTGAAAGCGCATGTCATATTCATCATTTATAACCCGTCATAATGCGTTGTGGTGACGCACTTTTGGCACATGAACATGTGGACGATAAAGGTTTTCAGTGTTAACACAATCCAGTTAACAAAATGCATACTGTTACACTCGTAACTAAGCATTTGAATGATGATAGGTATAGGTGAATATGACATGTTGACCGATGCTACATAACCGTAGCTACTGGTCCTGAGAATCCAAAAAAACCGCCACCATGCACCACCGGGATCGAACATGAGGAAACGATTGAACCGATGATAGGTCGTTGGTCTTATTGAACCTCTGGTGCTTTCTTGAAGAGTTCACTCCCTTCACCAGCCCCAAACACCTCAAAATTTCATGAGCATGTATAAACGAGTGTTTAGGATTCCCAAACCATCAACCTTGTGGTAAAAAACCGATCGAAATGACATCGAACTGGTTAATAGGACGGCTCGTGGTATGTGAAAACTTCATTTAAGTGGTTCACCACCTTCCAAGTCTCCAAATGGCACCAAAATTTGTGAGAAGGTAGCCTTGGATGTTAGGAAGTACTCGTTAAAATTTCACTTTAAGACTTAGTCTGAAAAGTGGGTGAACCGACCTTTACAATGACTGGTCCGCAAGTTGGACAACCATATCTCAGGTTTCATCAACTTATCAATCATTGTCAAAGGAACCACATAACATATAAATGTTATCACTTGAGTACGACCATTTGTGAACACCATCATAGCATCATAAGCCACTCAGGCTAATACTTATGATCATGTATGTATAAGGACTCGGTGAAAAGGGAGGACTCAGCACCATGCTTATGCGAGTCACTACATTATTCTCTTTAGCATAGGAGGGTGTCATCTCCTAATCGTGCCAAAGAATAGGCTTAAATCAATGAACATGGCTAAAAAGGATCATCGGGGGGGTCTTTGGCGTCACACATGCTTATGAAAGCAAGACGCAGATGACATAAATATCATCATCGGTCATGAGCCTTGCTCACGACTCCACCAACGTACTTTGGTGTCTTTGATCCAACTGGTTTCTTTGTTCAAATAAAATGATGTCCATGACAATACCGTGGTATATGGATCATCAAATTGTCCAAATTCCGGACTATTAAAGTCTAAATGTGTCAATGTCCCAATACATCTTCTGGTTACACAAATCGATGCAAGCCGGACCATATTGACTCATGAATATTTTTCCTTTCACATATCCAATACAAGTGATGCATAAGATTTTATTCTCACAAATCACAATGAGATGCTATGAGTGATACACTTTGGCATATTTATCATCGAGTCATAACATGGTTCAATTGTTACGGAACATATGTGACTAGAAAACGCCATTCGGCATTCAACAACTTGAGCATTATACCACTCATTGATTGTGATGACTTAGTCATCATAGTCACAATGGATTTATAAACCGAAATCCAAAAATATCGTGTTCCTTGAAAATAGCTTAATACGCACTCAATTTCGCTTGCAAAATTTTACAAACATGAGCATAGCGAACAATCTAACAACATAGAGATTTTATACTTGATATGATCAAAATGATCTATCATATTGAGTGCATAACATGACAAGGTTATATGCCTAAGGGGCAAAAATTACGACACAAGCATGGTGCAAAACTACCATGCACACGCTCGACCTTCTTATAAGAGTGCGTATTTTGGGATTCCCCAAGGAAACTATTTCTCAACATTTGAAAGATGATAGTTTAGCGTACAACGCATACCAAAAACTGCATCATCTATGGCAAATTCGGCCAAAAAAAGAGGTTGAAAAATATGTGTCATAAGACCACTTGCAAATTCAAGATGGGAACCAAGTTGGTTGGGACAAAAGTTAGCACAATCGCTGGAAATAAAATTCCGTGCAACTTGACCTTTGTTCACTAAAACAGCGATAATTCCCTTGTTAGGAAGGCTATGGACTAACGGTCAGATGTTCTGGAAACTAGACTTACGTATCTTTCTATCCATATATTGTGCACTACACGGATCATTAAACTCTGATCACAGTGTATGTTTTAATTGGCTGCTTTAGTATTTCCCAAGTTTAGTGAGAAAACAAGGTTGAGACCATATCCAATGGCATAAGTGTTGATGCAAAACCATGACAATGACAGTCATAGGTGCGTTTAAACGCAGTAGGCTGTTCGATTTCTTATCTCGACTAATGATCCTTTCGGTAACTCCAAGTTGGTAGACTTGCAGAGAAAGTAGGAATGTCGGTACAGCTAAGGCTGTTTAAAAACCACTGATTCTATTTGAACTTTCAAAGCATAAACAAATACCAAGGAGGATGCGCCTAGTCATGATCAAAAGTGTAGACAAAATCCACCAAAGTGCATCAATCAACCAAGTATTTTAATTCTCAATTTACAAACATACGTCATAATAGCCATGTTATATGGATGCAACGCGGTGCATCATAATTAAGCATTTTGAACCATGAGACATAATGAATATACCATAACCAACTCGTCTTGACAATCCAATGAGATCGACTAAACATAGTCAAATGTATAAGGCACATGCCTTTATAAATACTCAGAAAAGTATTCGGACCTATAGTCATACGAACTATAATCGAGGTCAACGAATTCATGTATTTAACGCAATATGCCATTGCCTTACATGTTAAATTCATGAGAATTACTCGTACATTCTTTCATATATCTTATTGCAAGGAGACGGTGCATGACTACTGTAATACGCGGTTGTAATTCAGTCATTATCATGCAGTAATTTCATTCGATGATTGTCACCCAGTGTATATTCACTCGGTTATAATCATTCACCAATCATATTCATTCACCGTGTTCACCGTTCGGAAAAACTTCGAGTGGGGTATCGTTATTGTTCATTGTTTCAACTTTCCTCATATGAGTTCGACTTTGTTAGATCACCATTAATTTTTGGTAACTCCAAAAATTCTAAATCTTTGCAATATTATAGAGCATCGAGTTAGCTTTCCAATGGTTCAAACGGTGAGTCAATCGGAGTCCGGACGAGAGAGTTATGGTCGTTTTAGCTCAACCGCTCATTTTTCAGTTTTAGCCGATCACTGCCGAATGAACTCGGCCGTGTCGTCCGAAACGGCCCGTGCCGTACTCGTCCGGAAAGTGCCGAAGTGCACCGCCTCAGACCCGACCGTGTCGCCTGCACGGCCGAGTCGAACCCTTCCGGATAAGCCGAGCGGCCGCTGACACGCCCGACCGTGTCGCCCGCACGGCCGAGTCATGCCGAAGTCGCCGCTTCGGACGGGTCATCGTCGGGGGCCCTCAGCGCCGCGACCGTGTCAAGCAGACACGGTCGAGTCCTGTCGCCAGCCGCCGCCAATCGGCGATACGACCGCGTGCCGATCGCACGGCCGTGTCGGCAGGTAGTCAACCCCTATAAATTCATTTTTTCAGCATTTCAGCCCATTTTTCTTCCTTTTCTTCACCTTAAACCGAGAGAGAAGGCTTGAGGGAGGGTTTTTCCTTCACAAATCATTTGGGTGTTTGATTTTCTTCATCTCCTTTCGATCTCGAAGCCCGGATAATCAATCTAACGCGTGTTCTTCGGATTAAAGTACTTGTATCTTCAAGAGGTAATTCTTTCAACACTTTGGACTTCGATTTTGTGTTGAGATATGATGTTTTGGACGTTATAATCATGTTATATGAAGGGATATGTATATGATTATGAGTTTGTATAAGGATTCATTGGATTATTGAGGGATTATTCAAGAACACCTTGAATATCGAGTTGGAATTGGGGATTTTCGACTAATTGTTGTTATAATCACGTTTTTGGATATTCATATCGGATTATTGATCGTATTGGAGATGTTTTACTGGTTTGAAACACTTCTTGGGGGATTTGATATTGGTATATTGAAGTTTGATTGTAAACAATCGGAGTTTGGACGCAACGTGTTTGTTTTAATGACTCAATGGACTTAGTTTTATCGTATCGACGTTTTGAGTTCGTTATATTCGTGTTTGATTCGTATATTGATCGGATTGTCGGTAATTGTATTGAATTAAGGTTGTTCGTGCGACCGACACTTCATTTAGGACATTTGTTCGTGAAAGGACTTTCTTCATCGGTATTTAGTAAGTTAATTCTTACTCGGTTAAAAGGATATTCATACCTTTTGTTGTTGTTCATTCATAATCATAACTCATTCATCATTATATTAATCATATCAAAACTTGTTGTTATCAATTAATCGTTTCAGTCATAAGGAACGACGGTTCCAATCTTTTCATTGAGCTGTCATTTATTTCGTTACCATTCCACCTCGGTGAGTCATTATTCATTTTCGATGTCACTTTTGTTATATCGTGGCATTCCGGGTCATACTGGCGTGCCGGTTGGTATGTGTAGGATTTTCATGTCGGGCACGTTATAGTCGTGTGTTGGTTGGTGGCCTCACATTGGACTGTGCACACGAGTTGATGGCTTCGTGAGACTGATTAGGTACAAGACCACACGTGTATTCGATCGATACTCGTTGGTGGCTTGTGCACGGACACATTTCCATCCCGGACGTAGTGTGGCGCCATTCCTTTGAGTCATCGATAGTCGATTCATATAGCATGTTTGATTGCGTATGTTTCGACAGGATAATTCATAATTTCAGATATATCATGATTGTGTATTTTCAACCCTTGAGGATTGTTGTTCTTTGTAACTGACCCCGTTTGGGGATTTTTGTTTTTCAGGTCATGGCAAGGCAAACGCACGGGAATAGCATGTTGATGTCGAGGAGTCCTAGTGATACTAGTAGGGGGCCCCGATCTTTCAGTTATTCATGTTATTGTTCTTTATTTTCCGCTGCAGACTTTCATTTGAATACTCCGTTTCATTCAGTGTTGTGTATTTTATCTTCATATAAAATACACTAGTATTCGGTATTGTCCTGGTGTGTTGTAACTAAACTCCTCATCGGAGTAATTATTGCTGTAATGTAGTTCGGTACTACATTTATCTTGTATAATTCATTCATTTTCATTTGCCTAGTTGGTCCCAGTTGGGGATCTACGGCACTGTAATATCCGCCTAGTTTGGGGTGTTACAGAGTTGGTATCGGAGCGTGGTTTTGAATACTACCCTCCAAGTCATGTCTCATTTGAAATCATCGTCATCGGACTAGTATCATTGGACTTTCGCGTCACGTGTGACCTGTGCAGATGCCGAGCCAATCAGACCGAAAGAACTGTAAGACTTCTAACGCCATGGTATAATTTCTGGCAATAGTCATTCATTCATCATTCATCATTTAACAATCCTCAAACATCATCATTCATTATGATCGGCACGATCATATTAACTCATCAATCACTCAATTCATTTCATTACTCAGTTAATAATCAGGACGATCATATTAACTCATCAATCACTCAATTCATTTCATTACTCAGTTAATAATCAGGACGATCATATTAACTCATCAATCACTCAATTCATTTCATTACTCGATTAATAATCGTGACGATCATGTTAACTCGTTAATTACTCAATTCATTTCATTACTCGGTTGTCAATCTGATGATCATATTATCAATCTTGTTAAGTTATTCAAGATAATCATTTCAAGAATTTCATCGATAATCATGTAACTTCAAGAAATCATTCATATAATCACTAAGTTAGAGCATGTATACTCATTTTCATCATCTCATGACATAATCATAACGTGCTAATCATGCGGGAAATATAATCATTATGCGACCTTCCTACTTCAAGATGGAGAGAGTCGTCAGGATGCACGGAGAGACATGCGGACCGAAACCCGAGAAATAATCACTGTCACGGAAATCGTGCCTGTGACTCGCTCGATCGTAAGATGTTCGGGTTGATCCACTCACTTTTATGCAGCCATGATGACCCTTGTGCGGTTGCTCAATCATCATTGCGCCACTGACCGGATTAATCGAGAGAACTCTCCCGTTGAGCCACCGCTAAGGAAATTGGCCGGCAAAGAACTCCGCATATGTCAACAGGAAATCAACGGCGTAATCTATCCGAAGGCGGTCACCAACTCGCAAGAAGCCTCGTGAGTCCTATCGCTTCGAGCGACCTCCTACGGCGCATAATCGTGTGGGATCTCATTCCCGAGCGCCGCCTCGCCATCACTGTTTCAATTGTGGAACGCCGGTCATTTCAAGACCGAGTGTCCAAACCGTCTATCACGTGCTATAATTGTGGGAATTTTGGGCATAAGGCCCGTTTTGTCGAAAGGACTCCAAGTCGGCTCCGCGCATCTCAGCCCCAAGCACCGCCTTTCGTAATCGATCGCTTTGTCAACGTCGTTTAAGACACTGGAAGCAAATAGAGTTGGAGCTCGTATTTATCAGACGGGAGCATCCGGTTCGGGGGCCGACAAGTCCCAGATTTATATGATGAGGAGGATCGACGATCTGGTGGCCCGAATGATTTCAGGTATACTCGTAATTTTATTTCAACTTGTGTGTACCTTTTGATGCTGGTACACCGCATTCATTCATTTTCGATTCATGCTTGAATAGACGTATTTCGGGATAGTCCTATTGCTTGTGGATCTCATACCATCGGTCTACCTGACGATGGAAGAATTTTCGGAATCATACCTAATTAAGCTTAACGACCGCGATTGATTGATGGATCTAATCGTGGTGAATTTATCTTAGGACGACTTAATTTTCGGTATTAGTTGGCTTAACCGTCTTGATACTATCCTCAGTGCTTGTTAGCGTTTGGTCGCTATCTTTCCGTCGTTGGTTGTCGAATGTGTGCTTCAGGGAAGTAATCCCCGTTGTTCCAGTAGAAATTTTATTATGGCGAAAGCAGAGAAATTCCGCAATCGAACTATCCAATCATTCATTGTATCATTTTCATCGATTGACCTTTCTAAGGCAATCGAGTTATTCAATCATTTCTTGTATCATTTCCATCGATTGGCTTTTCTAAGAAAATCGAGTCATTCAATCATTCATTGTATCATTTTCATCGATTGGCCTTTCAAAGGCAATCGAGCTATTCAAACATTCCTTGTATCATCTTCATCGATCGCCTTTCTAAGGCAATCGAGTTGTTCAATCATTATTGGTATCTCTTTTATCGATTGACCGTTCTAGGGCAATCGAAATGTTCAATCATTCGTGGTATCATTGTCATCGATTGACGATGTATTTCCGCATTTGAGTTATCCGTTGCCTTCACATAGAGTAAGGGAATTCAGGAGTGAGTTGGAGCCGGTACGTCCCCTTTATCGAAGGCACCGTATCGGATGGCCCCGACCAGAATGCAGGAGTTGAAGATTCAACTTGAGGAATAGTTCGAGAAAGGTTATATCCAACCGAGTACGTCCCCGTGGGGAGCACCAGTGCTGTTTGTCAAGAAGAATGATAGTTCTTTTCGCTTGTGTATCGATTACCAGGAGTTGAACAGGGTGATGATCAAGAGTAGTATCCTTTACCTCGTATTGATGATCTTTTAGATCAACTTCAGGGAGCTTCAGTATTTTCCAAGATCGACTTAAGATCTGGATATCACCAGTTGCGGATTCGAGAGTCGGATATCGAGGACAGCGTTTCGTACACGCTATGGTCATTATGAGTTCGTAGTTAGGCCGTTCGAGCTAACTATTGCACCTGCGGTATTCATGGAGTTAATGAATCGGGTTTTCATCGACTTTTTAGATCAGTTTGTTGTTGTCTTCATCGATGACATTTTGATTTTTTCTCGTAGCCAAGAGGAACACGAGGTACGTCTTCATCAGGTTCTCGACGTGTTGAGACGAGAACAACCTTATGGAAAGTTTTCCAAATGTGAGTTCTGGAGGTCCGTGGTGACTTTCTCGGACATGTAATTTCATCTGACAGAATTCGTGTCGACCCTCAGAAGACGGAGACTATCCGAGATTGGCAATCTCCGTAAGATATTAAGTAAATCCGATGTTTCCTCGGAATAGTTGGTCAATTATCCAACCCACGCACCGGAGCTAGCAGTAGTGGTTTTCGCGTTGGGGATTTGGCGTCGTTACCTTTATGGCGTCACCTTTCAGTTATTCACCAATCACAAGAGTTGAAGGTTATATTTACTCACAAGGAGTTAAATATGCGACAGAGGCGGTGGTTAGAACTAATCAAACATTTTGATATCGAGATCCTTTACCACCTGGGCAAGGCGAACGTTGTCGCCGACGCCTTGAGTCGTAAGTCCGTTCAGGAGCAGATGCTTGCTCGTTTAACAGTTCAGAAGGAGCTTCAGCAGGAATTCCTTAGACCCGAGATCGAGGTCTGGCTTCAGCGAGTTTAGGGACATCTTTATATGTTAGAGATTTCATCGTCACTTGAGGAGGTAATCAGAGAGAATCAGAGTTCAGACCCTTCATTGTTGCGCATCCGTGAAGATATGGCTCAGGGGAAAGCCCCTGGATTCGTGGTCCACGAGGATGGACTTTTGAGGTTTAAGAACCGGTTGTGTACCGGCGAATGACGAGTTGAAAAACTTTATTTTGAGAGAAGCTCATGCTACCCCTTATTCTGTTCATCCGGTCCAAAGAAGATGTACAAGGACTTGAAACAAAATTACCGGTGGAGTAATATGAAGCGAGAAGTCGCGGAATTTGTTTCGAGATGCTTAACTTGCCAACAAGTCAAGATTGAACATCAGCGACCGCGGTTATGTTGAAAACCTCTCCCTATTCCTAATGGAAGTGGGAAGACATTTCTATGGATTTCATCACGAGTTTGCCGACGAGTCGTCGTGGCATGAATGCGATCTGGGTGATTGTGGACCGCTCAACTAAATCAGCTCATTTCCTTGAGATCAAGGATATGTGGGGTCCCGAGAGACTGGATCAGTTATTCATCAATGAGATAGTAAGACTGCACGGTACTCCTAAGAGTATCGTTTCCGATCGTGACGGACGATTTGTGTCTCATTTTTGGAAATCAGTTCATCGTGCTATGGGAACTCAGCTTAATCTCAAGATCGCTTTTCATCCTCGGTCCGACGGACAATCAGAGAGAACTATTCAGACATTAGAGGACATGTTGAGGGCATGCGTCCTCGATTGGAAGGACGATTGGGAAGCCCAACTACCGTTGATCGAGTTCACGTATAATAATAGTTGGCATGCTTCCATTAAGATGGCACCTTTCGAGGCCTTGTACGGTCGTCGTTGTCGCTCTCCTTTGTGTTGAGATGACTTGTCAGAATCAATCGGCACCGAACCCGACATGCTTATAGCCGCCCGGGAGAAGGTAGCTTTGATCAAGAGTCGTATGTTGACATTTCAGTCGGCGAAATCATATGCAGAAATCGTCGTCGACCACTAGAGTTCGAGACGGTGACCATGTTTTGGTCAAGGTATCCCAGTCGAGGTATTTTCCGTTTCGGAAAACGGGGGAAGTTGAGTCCGAGATTCATTGGACCGTTTGAAATTTTGGATCGAGTAGGCGAGTTAGCTTATCGATTGGCTTTACCTCCGGCTTTGAGCAGGATTCATAATGTGTTTCACGTCTCTCAGTTGCGGAAATATGTTGCCGACCCGAGTCACATACTTCAGTTCGACGAAATCGAGATCACAGATGATCATTCGTACGAGGAGCGTCCTGTACGAGTGTTAGAGCGGCGAATCAAACAGTTGAGGAACAAGACGATCCCTTTGGTCAAGATTCAGTGGTCTAGACACGGAGTCGAATAGGCCACTGGGGAAACCGAGGAGAATATGCGGGAGAGTTATCCCGAGTTGTTTGACCCTTAGTTTCGGGGACGAAACTCTTTTAAGGGGGGGTGTATGTAATACCCGGTTGTAATTCAGTCATTATCATGCAGTAATTTCATTCGATGATTGTCACCCAGTGTATATTCACTCGATTATAATCATTCACCAATCATATTCATTCACCGTATTCACCGTTCGGAAAAACTTCGAGTGGTGTATCATTATTGTTCATTGTTTCAACTTTCCTCATATGAGTTCGACTTTGTTAGATCACCATTAATTTTTGGTAACTCCAAAAATTCTAAATCTTTGCAATATTATAGAGCATCGAGTTAGCTTTTCAATGGTTCAAACGGTGAGTCAATCGGAGTCCGAACGAGAGAGTTATGGTCGGTTTAGCTCAACCGCTCATTTTTCAGTTTTGGCCGATCACTGCCGAACGAACTCGGCCGTGTCGTCCGACACGGCCCATGCCGTACTCGTCCGGAAAGTGCCGGGTGTTCGCCTCAGACCCGACCGTGTCGCCAGCACGGCCGAGTCGAACCCTTCCGGATAAGCCGAAGCGGCCGCTGACACGCCCGACCGTGTCGCCTCGCACGGCCGAGTCATGCCGAAGTCAGCCGGACGGGTCATCGCCGGGGCTCCTTCGCCGCGACCGTGTCGGGCAGACACGGTCGAGTCCCCTCGCCGCCACCGTCGGCCAATCAGGCGACACGACCGTGCCGATCGGCACGGCCGTGTCCGGCAGGTAGTCAACCCCTATAAATTCATTTTTTCAGATTTCACCATTTTTCTTCCTTTTCTTCACCTTAAACCGAGAGAGAAGGCTTGAGGGAGGGTTTTTCCTTCACAAATCATTTGGGTGTTTGATTTTCTTCATCTCCTTTCGATCGTGAAGCCCGGATAATCAATCTAACTCGTTTTCTTCTGATTAAAGTAATTTTATATTCAAGAGGTAATTCTTTCAAAACTTTGGAATTCTATTTTGTGTTGAGATATGATGTTTGGACGTTATAATCATGTTATATGAAGGGATATGTATATGATTATGAGTTTGTATAAGGATTCATTGGATTATTGAGGGATTATTCAAGAACACCTTGAATATCGAGTTGGAATTGGGGATTTTCGACTAATTGTTGTTATAATCACGTTTTTGGATATTCATATCGGATTATTGATCGTATTGGAGATGTTTTACTGGTTTGAAACACTTCTTGGGGGATTTGATATTGGTATATTGAAGTTTGATTGTAAACAATCGGAGTTTGGACGCAACGTGTTTGTTTTAATGACTCAATGGACTTAGTTTTATCGTATCGACGTTTTGAGTTTGTTATATTCGTGTTTGATTCGTATATTGATCGGATTGTCGGTAATTGTATTGAATTAAGGTTGTTCGTGCGACCGACACTTCATTTAGGACATTTGTTCGTGGAAGGACTTTCTTTATCGGTATTTAGTAAGTTAATTCTTACTCGGTTAAAAGGATATTCATACCTTTTGTTGTTGTTCATTCATAATCATAACTCATTCATCATTATATTAATCATATCAAAACTTGTTGTTATCAATTAATCGTTTACCATAAGGAACGACGGTTCCAATCTTTTCATTGAGTCGTCATTTATTTCGTTACCATTCCACCTCGGTGAGTCATTATTCATTTTCGATGTCACTTTTGTTATATCGTGGCATTCCGGTCATCTTGGCGTGCCGTTGGTATGTGTAGGATTTTCATGTCGGGCACGTTATAGTCGTGTGTTGGTTGGTGGCCTCACATTGACTGCACACGAGTTGATGGCTTCGTGAGATCGACAGGTACAAGACCACACGTGTATTCGATCGATACTGCTTGGTGGCTTGTGCACGGACACATTTCCATCCCGGACGTAGTGTGGCGCCATTCCTTTGAGTCATCGATAGTCGATTCATATAGCATGTTTGATTGCGTATGTTTCGACAGGATAATTCATAATTTCAGATATATCATGATTGTGTATTTTCAACCCTTGAGGATTGTTGTTCTTTGTAACTGACCCCGTTTGGGGATTTTTGTTTTTCAGGTCATGGCAAGGCAAACGCACGGGAATAGCATGTTGATGTCGAGGAGTCCTAGTGATACTAGAAGGGGGCCCCGATCTTTCAGTTATTCATGTTATTGTTCTTTATTTTCCGCTGCAGACTTTCATTTGAATACTCCGTTTCATTCAGTGTTGTGTATTTTATCTTCATATAAAATACACTAGTATTCGGTATTGTCCTGGTGTGTTGTAACTAAACTCCTCATCGGAGTAATTATTGCTGTAATGTAGTTCGGTACTACATTTATCTTGTATAATTCATTCATTTTCATTTGCCTAGTGGGTCCCAGTTGGGGATCTACGACACTGTAATATCCGCCTAGTTTGGGGTGTTACAACTACACCCACATGCAATATTTTATTTTAATAGGATGAAAGATGGAGTTTTCCAAGTATGGGATTGGGTCAAGACCAACGTGGTGGTCGCTCAATTCAACGTGACAATTCCGTCACAAATCGATTTTAACCACGACATATCCGTCGCAATTGATGTTTGTCCCATTTATACGTCACAAATTCGTGACTAATCATGAACGAGTCATAACTATACCGTTACCGACAATGTTCAATTTTTTTTTCAATTGTTGGTTTAAAATCGACAAAACGGCGACGTCAAATCGCACCCAAAACGTGGTGTATGCAACAACCACAAATATCGACTTTCAACAATTATCCGTGACTCCCCCAGGACCGTCACACAGTTTACTTCGACATATGAGAGTGATACCACCTCTCATTGTCTCATCCACCGCAAAGTAGCATGGGAGATAAAGAACCCAAATACCCAATTCTCCCAAAAAAAAAAATTCCCAAAAGAGAGGAATTGAAAAAAATGGGAACTTTAATAAAATCTTACGGGTACTTGGTCTCATATTTGCTTTGGTCCTTGAACGGGAGCTTCTCTCCATATGAGCAACATATTTCCATGGGTACTCCGTTCTATATTTACTTTGATCCTTGAATGGGATAAATATGGCTTTTTCTCCATATTTTGCACATCATCATGAGCAATATATTTTCCTATATGCCACGTAAAGCATAAACATAGTTAGATTCATAAACATACAAGTTAATGATAAATGAATCATGAATTAGAAAAATAGAGAGTTGAGAAACGCCCGGATAGGGCTACTGGGCTCGATGATTCGGCCGGAAAAGGACTCGAGCGCGGCGATGCAGCAGCTCGGTATTGGATGAGGTCGGATCTCAAAATTTCTTCGTAAAAATCTGCTTCTGTTCGGCAGCAGATTCAGTAAACAATATTACTCAGAATCTGATCTCTACCGTAGAATATACATATATTTGTGTTGGGAAGTTGCTACCAAAATTTCACACCGATCCGACGGTTAACGAATCGTGAAACGTGATTTTCGTACGACTGCGCTGTGCAGAAAATTCACGCGCGGAAATTCTCGTCTCTCGGCTTTTTTTTCTTTTCGATTTTGATAGGTTTGTCTCGACTGCACTAGGTTTTCAAACATTAAATATCACGTGCATAAAACCATAGGAAAATCCGGCGGTGCTTCGATCAGATCGGGTCGCAGCTTTAGGCAACAATACCGGACAAAAACGATCAAAACGGACTGTCGAGCGGGTCGGGTCAGCAACCGGGTCGGGTCGGGTCCATCAACAGCAGGCTGGGCAGCGGCGACGGGCGATCTAGGTGGACGATCTGGCCACAGGTTGTGGTGCCGTCTGGAAGGGTTGATGGCGGACGGTTCGGTGCGACCTGGTGTCTGCACTGGCAGGCGAACTGGCCGTGGATGGCGTCCGACTTGGAGGTTGGAATAGGAGCTGATCGTCGGTGAGGTTAGGGTCGTAGTTCCCGGGCTGGAGGAGGACCGTACAGGAATTGGTTGGATTTTGACGGGTCGTGCTGCTTCGGGTTCGATCTGGAGCAGAAGTTGGTGTTGCTTGAACGATGATGATGTCGATCTGAGGTGAAGGGTTGGCGGTGGTCCGCAGCTGGTTTTCTGGCTTCGGCGGCGGCGATCGGGATTAGGGTTTTCGATTTTTTTTTTTTCGGGATTTCTGAATTTCGGATGAATTTTTCCTACTCAGTTGAGATACTACGTGCTGATAACGTGTTTCAGGAGAAAGTAAAAAGACTGTAAATAGAGTCAATCAATTGTATTCATAACACTGATAGAGGGGCCTTTATATAGGCATTACAATGAGAGTCCTTCCATACATAGGATTCCTAGATAAGGTAAGACATCTAATAGGATCCTACTACCTCTAGAAGGATCTAGAACCTTCCATCTATGTATCTACAATCAGTATTAGGTAAGACACATCACGGGAATAATAATTCCCGGAACAGTTGATTAATAAAAGTATAAAAAGTGTGGGCCATCTTTGGTATTGTTGTAAATAAGTTGAAAAACTAGAGTAAAAGTATAAGAGGTATTTTCTAAAAATGGAATGGACACTCTTATGGAACGAATGAAAATGACAAATTGAGCACACACTTATAGAACAGAGGGATAAAATTTTACTAAACACAACCATAAATGAGACAGTTTTGACCCAATTTAGAGAATTGACAAATCAAATCATCTAATCAACTTGTTTGGTATATAAATGCTTAAATTATCTTTTGGGACTCAAGAATCGAAAAATGGAATGAAGAAAATGTGAGAGTGTTTGAGGAGAAAGTAAAAGACAGCAAATCAATTGTAATTCATAACACTGATAGAGGGGCCTTTATATAGGCATTACAATGAGAGTCCTTCCATACATAGGATTCCTAGATAAGGTAAGACATCTAATAGGATCCTACTACCTCCAGAAGGATCTAGAACCTTCCATCTATGTATCTACAATCAGTATTAGGTAAGACACATCACGGGAATAATAATTCCCGGAACACTCTCCCTGTGTCGAGCACTAATACAACAATGGTGCAGAAGATGTTGTCTTCGTAAAAACCTATTCCAAGCCAAAACAAAATCCCATGGGAAAAATAGAGGCTTGATGAGGAAAAGGTTGCAACGCACCAACATAACATGTCATGTATACTCCCCCTGATGTATACATAACGACTCCCCCTGATGAGTACCTCAAATCATAGGAGTCGGATGCCAAGTTGCCCTCACAACTATACCAAGGAAAAACCCAGTGGGAAAAATACCTCTTGGTCTAAGTTGAACAGAAGTACAACGCATTATTGTATGGATGTTCTCATAGGTCGCCTCGTTAAAAACCTTACCAAGTGAAAACCCAGTGGAAAAAACAAACCTTGGTTTAAGGACAAAAAGAGCGAGACACATCCAAAGTGCAGAGTCACTAAAGACTTATCCGAAAATCAAGTTTTCTAAAGTCTTGACCTCCATGCACCAAATCAGTCATAACTTCTTCGATTCAATAGGTATCAACGAAACTGTAAGAACTTATGAAAACTAGACACCCATAGCTTTTCATTCACATACAGTACGTAACCTAGATCGACCTGAGTAGATCACAAAACTCTATCGAAGTTGACTCAGCAAATTACCGGACATATCCTGTCCTACTTTGCAACAATGGTCATATGTCACTCAACATGATGGATGTGATCAAATGGTTGGTTTCCTTGGAAAGTAGACACAAACCTTTCCAATGGCACCAATTTCACCATTTTCCATCAAATGAGCTGCCCTTTGGGTCATATGGAAGATAGACCAACACATTCTGGGCAGATTCGGGTATCAGTTTTCAAGTGTCCTTTTTTTTATCGAGATAGAGCGAGCTTCAAGCTTCTTATCAATCACAGACATTGCGTGAGCGCATCCTAGGCCATCATCACTGTGGCTTTACCAGATTATTACGAATGAGTACATCGAGTCAAACATGAGTATATAATACCGTACTTTTCAAGACTGCATCATCACTTAAGCGAGCCAAGTCTTATGATGACTTCGACAAATCATTGGGAATCATATAGGCATTACTTTATCCTCTCTTAGGGAAACCGTCCCTTAGATTGCCTTAAACCGATTGATGAATATGCATCATCAAGTGTACCCAAGATCCTTTCATTCTTATTTGGATTTAGCAGAATCTCTTAGTCTCACAAGAGTACATCACTATAAACCCTTAGTTTTACACGCAAAAGCTTCATATCTCTTCCAAATCAAGTATATACTTAGTATGCGTTCCCGACAATCACTTGTCGACGTGCTTCGTGGTCAGGAGCCACTTGATTTGAGTTTGATCCACCACGAGATCCTTTCATCACTTAACTTAGTTCCCCACTAAGATAAGATTTAACCACAAGCTGCACGTCAGTTTTTGAGAAACTATCTAACTGAAAAGATAGTGGATGCTATAACATCCATTACGATAACACAACTAAGTTTCGTGTCATCGTAGTCGATTCCAGTGCGTTCATGAGAAACCTCGCGCCATGAGGTGAGTTTAACTCATTCTCTCACTCGCTTTAACAAAGTATACGGATAGATCTTATCTTTGGAGTGTCGGCACCACTTCAACAAAGGGCTATCACTTTGTTTATACTGGAGTCGCATATGTTTCCATTTTAGGCCAAGGCTACAACGTTGTGGATTTTCAACGAAGTATGGTTCGATTAAACTCACATTCCACGTCCTCATAAACCGGCTTTATTCATAGAGTACTCTTTATGGATTGACATTCATTGAGGCGTCCCCCAATAATGACTATAATCCAGAATCACATGAGACGGATGAGTTCATTTGATCATATGATCAAGTTTCATGTACCAAGCTCGCATACATTCTTAGCGAGAGTATTTATCGAACCAAGTGGCATCCCAATACTCTATGAGATCCACGGCCTAGTAACACCATCTACCACAATTTATGGTGTTACCATATCACCATTTATAGGTGACGAACGTCCATGACCGGACACAATCCTTACAGACATGTTTGCAGCATGTATTTAATCTCGTCACTTTAGGGAACTTGGTGAGGCACAGTAGGGACAAACTACGATAATTCCAAGTCGTTCTACTCGAACATGATCGTTCGCATCTCCCCCTAACGACGGGAAGACTGGCTCATCAAAGTGACTTACGAGATCGTCTGCCAAGGTACATTTTAAGCGGACTATGAGTGAAAGCGCATGTCATATTCATCATTTATAACCCGTCATAATGCGTTGTGGTGACGCACTTTTGGCACATGAACATGTGGACGATAAAGGTTTTCAGTGTTAACACGATCCAGTTAACAAAATGCATACTGTTAAACTCGTAACTAAGCATTTGAATGATTATAGGTATAGGTGAATATGACATGTTGACCTATGCTACATATCCGTAGCTACTGGTCTTGAGAATTCAACAAAACCGCCACCATGCACCACCGGGATCGAACATAAAGAAACGATTGAACTGATGATAGGCCGTTGTTTTTACCGAATCTCTAGTGCTTTCTTGAAGAGTTCACTCCCTTCACCAGCCCCAAACACCTCAAAATTTCGTGAGCATGTATAAACGGGTGTTTAGAATTCCAAAACCATCAACCTTGTGGTCAAAAATCGGTCCAAATGACATCGAACTGGTCGTTCGGACGGCTGGAGGTATGTGAAGACTTCATTTAACTGGTTGACCTCCTTCCAAGTCTCCAAATGGCACCAAAATTTGTGAGAAGGTAGCCTTGGATGTTAGGAAGTACTCGTTAAAATTTCATTTTAAGACTTGGTCTAAAAGTGGGTGAACCGACCTTTACAATGACTGGTCCGCAAGTTGGACAACCATAACTCAGGTTTCATCAACTTATCAATCATTGTCAAAGGAACAACATAACATATAAATGTTATTACTTGAGTACGACCATTTTTGAACACCATCATAGCATCATAAGCCACCCAGGCTAATACTTATGATCTTGTATGTATAAGGACTCGGTGAAAAGGGAGGACTCAGTACCATGCTTATGCGAGTCGCTACATTATTCTCTTTAGCATAGGAGGGTGTCGTCTCCTAATCGTGCCAAAGAATAGGCTTAAATCAATGAACATGGCTAAGAAGGATCATTGGGGGGGTCTTTGGCGTCACACATATTTATTAAAACAAGACACGAATGACATAAATATCATCATCGGTCATGAGCCTTGCTCACGACTCCACCAACGTACTTTGGTGTCTTTGATACAACTGGTTTCTTTGTTCAAATAAAATGATGTCCATGACAATACCGTGGTATATGGATTATCAAATTGTCCAAATTCCGGACTATTAAAGCCTAAATGTGTCAATGTCCCAATACATCTTCTGGTTACACAAACCGATGCAAGCCGGACCATATTGACTCATGAATATTTTTCCTTTCACATATCCAATACAAGTGATGCATAAGATTTTACTCTCACAAATCACAATGAGATGCTATGAGTGATACACTTTGGCATATTTATCATCGAGTCATAACATGGTTCAATTGTTACGGAACATATGTGACTAGAAAACGCCATTCGGCATTCAACAACTTGAGCATTATACCACTCATTGATTGTGATGACCTAGTCATCATAGTCACAATGGATTTATAAACCGAAATCCAAAAATATCGTGTTTCTTGAAAATAGCTTAATACGCACTCAATTTCGCTTGCAAAATTTTACAAATATGAGCATAGCGAACACTCTAACGACATAGAGATTTTATACCAGATACGATCAAAATGATCTATCATATTGAGGGCATAACATGACAAGGTTATATGCCTAAGGGGCAAAATTACGACACAAGCATGGTGTAACACTACCATGCACACGCTCGATCTTCTTATAAGAGTGCGTGTTTTGGGCTTTCCCAAGGAAACTGTTTTTCAACATTTGAAAGATGATAGTTTAGCGTACAACGCATACCAAAAACTACATCATCTATGACAAATTCGGCCAAAAAGAGGTTGAAAAACATGTGTCATAAGACCACTTGCAAATTCAAGATGGGAACCAAGTTGGTTGGGATAAAAGTTAGCACAATCGCTGGAAATAAAATTCCGCACAGCTTGACCTTTGTTCACTAAAATAACGATAACTCCCTTGTTAGGAAGGCTATGGACGAACGGTCAGATGTTCTGGAAACTAGACTTCCGTATATTTCTATCCACATATTGTGCACCACACGGATCATTAAACTCTGATCACAGTGTATGTTTTAATTGGCTGCTTTAGTATTTCCCAAGTTTAGTGAGAAAACAAGGTTGAGACCATATCCAATGGCATAAGTGTTGATGCAAAACCATGACAATGACAGCCATAGGTGTGTTTAAACGCAGTAGGGTGTTCGATTTCTTATCTCGACTAATGATCCTTTCGGTAACTCCAAGTTGGTAGACTTGCAGAGAAAGTAGGAATGCCGATACTGCTAAGGCTGTTTAAAAACCACTGATTCCGTTTGAACTTTCAAAGCATAAACAAATACCAAGGAGGATGCGCCTAGTCATGATCAAAAGTGTAGATAAAATCCACCAAAGTGCATCAAGTCAACCTAGAATTTTAATTCTCAATTTGCAAGTATAGTCATAATAGCCATGTTATATAGATACAACGCAGTGCATCATAATTAAGCATTTTGAACCATGAGACATAATGAATATACCATAACCAACTTGTCTTGACCATCCAATAAGATCGACTAAACATAGTCAAATGTATAAGGCACATGCCTTTACAGATACTCGGAAAAGTATTCGGACCTATAGTCATACGAACTATAATCGAGGTCAACGAATTCATGTATTTACCGCAATATGCCATTGCCTTACATGTTAAAATTCATGAGAATTACTCGTACATTCTTCCATATATCGTATTGCAAGGAGACGATACATGTCTACACCCACATGCAATATTTTATTTTAATAAGATGAAAGATGGAGTTTTCCAAGTATGGGATTGGGTCAAGACCAATGTGGTGGTCGCTCAATTCAATGTGACAATTCCATCACAAATCGACTTTAACCACGACATATCCGTCGCAATCGATGTTTGTCCCATTTGTACGTCACAAATCCGTGACTAATCATGAACGAGTCATAACTTTACCGTTACCGACAATGTTCATTTTTATTCAATTGTTGTTTTAAAATCGACAAAACGGCGACGTCAAATTGCACCCAAAACGTGGTGTATGCAACAACCACAAATATCGACTTTCAACAATTATCCGTGACTCCCCCAGGACCGTCACACAGTTTACTTCGACATCCGAGAGTGATACCACCTCTCATAGTCTCATCCACCGCAAAGTAGCGTGGGAGATAAAGAACCCAAATACCCAATTCCCCAAAAAAAAATTTCCCAAACGAGAGGAATTGAAAAACGGGAACTTAATAAAATCTTACGGGTACTTGGTTCCATATTTGCTTTGGTCCTTAAACGGGAGCTTCTCTCCATATGAGCAACATATTTTCGTGATATCCGGTTTTATATTTACTTTGATCCTTGAACGGGATAACAAATATGGCTTTTCTCCATAGCATGCACATCATCATGAACAACGTATTTTCCTATATGCCACGTAAAGCATAAACATAGTTAGATTCATAAACATACAAGTTAATGATAAATGAATCATGAATTAGGAAAATAGAGAGTTGAGAAACGCCCGGATAGGGCTACTGGGCTCGATGATTCGGCCGAAAAAGGACTCGAGCGCGGCGATGCAGCAGCTCGGTATTGGATGAGGTCGGATCTCTAATTTTCTCGTAAAAATCTACTTCTGTTCGGCAGCAGATTCAGTAATCAATATTACTCAGAATCCGATCTTCACCGTTGAATATACAGATATTTGTGTTGGGAAGTTTCTGTCAAAATTTCACACCGATCCGACGGTTAACGAATCGGGAAACGTGATTTTCGTATGACTGCGCTGTGTAGAAAATTCACGCGCGGAAATTCTCGTCTCTCGACTTTTTTTTTTTTCGATTTTGATAGGTTTGTCTCGACTGCACTAGGTTTTCAAACATTAAATATCACGTGCATAAAACCATAGGAAAATCCGGCGGTGCTTCGATCAGATCGGGTCGCAGCTTTAGGCAACAGTCGGTTTAGACGAAAACGGTATGAAAACGGGACTGTTGGGCGGGTCGGGTCAGCAACTGGGTCGGGTCGCTTGCCGGGTTAGGGTTTACAGCAAGCTGGGCTGGGAGTCAGCGGGCGAACTTCAGAGCCGTGCGTTTGGTTCGGAGCAGGGAAAGGTCGGCCGGATTTACAGATGGGTTGTGTCGCAGTCGGAGGCTGAGATTGGTGGAGCGGCCACGGGCGGTTGGCCGGCTGTTTCTTCCTGTGAAGCGGCGGATCCAGGTGCACCGAGCGCTGACGGTTCCGATTTGCAGAGGGCCCAGAGAAGGGCGGCGATGATGACTATGAAGTCGGCGTCGAGAGATCAGGTCCGAGGGATGATGGTTCCGATTTGCAGAGGATGACGACGACCGGTTGATGTGTTGTAGAATCTGGGACGAATTGGATCGGGGAAGAAGACGACGACGGGCAGGGTTTGCAGAGATTTTTTTTTCGGATTTTTCAGATTTTGTCGATTTTTCTTGTTCTATTGGTAGAGTACGTGCTGATAACGTGTTTTGTAACACCCCCAATCCACTCAGGGATATTACACGCCGTAGACCCTCTCCTCGAGGATCTACCAGGCTGATAACTAAAATCAAACATCTAAACATCGCCTTTAAGGCTAAAATGACTCAGTAGACCGACTTGGTCTTTCAATAATAACATACAACTCAATTCCAAACACATACCCACGCAGGGGTCAAAATACAATAAACTCCCGTACAACGGGGAAAAGATACTCAAATGAAAAGAAAATACAACTAGACCAATACGACATCAACGGATCCTCGTGTGATTAGTATCGTTCATCTTTCATCATCCTTCGTGCCGACCCCGTGCTATGCTCCAAAACCCGAATGCAAAATAGACATCCACCCCCGAATACTGGGGTTAGCAAACTCCACCGTTTTGCTAGTGCAAGTACAAGTGCAAAAATACGAGCCATACAATACAAGTTCCAAGAACAATAATAATCAGAATCCTCAAAGTTCCAAACGTAATGAAAAGCACTTCCCGAGGCATGAGTTTGGTAAAACATTCCAAAACCGAAAGATCACAAATCAAGGGAAAACAATTTATAAAACAGTTTAAAATGCCATCGAGAGTTTTAGTAGAAAATAATTTAGATTTCCGAATCCTTGTCTTTCCAAAATCAACAGGGTCACAAATTTCAAAGGTTTTGTTTTCGCAAATAGAAAATGCATAACAATTCACAGGCCCGAGCCCAACGTCACGTGTCCTCGACGGATATAAAAATCAACACAACGTAATCACGCACGCGCATCGCCAGACCGGATGAAGCCACAAATCCCACTCGAGACCTCGAAGGACCCTCCCGAGTCAAGCTAGCGAAACAAATCACAACATCTCACGGTTGGATCAATCACTTGTTGCATCCTGGCCACATGATCGCATGCCATGTGCCACCGTAGATTAACTTTGGCGCTCACGGTTGGATCAATCACTTGTTGCATCCTGGCCACATGATCGCATGCCATCTGCCACCGTAGTTTTTCTTAGGCTCTCACGGTTGGATCAATCGCTTGTTGCATCCTGGCCACATGATCACATGCCATGTGCCACCGTAGGCCCCGCCCACATTCACACAATCACACACATAGCACAATGCAACAAAGATATCCAAATAATTCATCCAGAGGCATCAACACTTAGCAAAACACCACGTCAAACCACAACGCACCGAAATGAAATAATATACGTCCACACGCAATACAAAGTGCGACATAAACACCAAACATATCCATAGAGTTCACATAGTCATTCTCAAACCACACCATTCACAAAACACACGCGTTTTGAAAGCAAGCCTTTAACAAGGCTAAACCGAATCTTTTGAAAGTTCAATTCAAACGACCACACAAACACATTTAGACGATCACCAATTATCATATCCATAAAACAAGAATAGTATGGACAAGGTACTTGCCTCAAAATCGGCACGCAAGTATCCCGACGAAGACGGCTCAACCGGAAAGCTTCGAAACGCCCGATGCAATCGAAAAGAAGGACGACAACGAACGGAAGGGTTCAACTCGGTTTCTTCGCAAGAAACTCGACCCTAACAATATATATTCAATAAATCATCGATCATACGAGGAAGAATAATCGTAGAACACCCGAAAACCTCTCTAAGACATTTTACCGGATACCTTCAAGGCGTCGGTCAAGAACTCGACCCAAATAACGAATCGATACGATCCAACCATGGAATAACAAGGGAAAAGATATAAAACATCTAAATAATCATCAATCCATCACAATCCTAAGTTAAATCGGATTAAAACGGATGAAAACAACCAAAACACCCAAATTCCCCAAAACTAGATTTCTAGGAAATCTGACCTGATTCGGTAGATCGGAGGATGTTATATGATGGATGATTGATGATATGAACTCCAAGACTTCATGGATTGATTGTCTAACAACATCCTTCCATGATTACAACACCTCCAGCCACGGAAGAGAAGGAAAACCGAGTGAAAATGGCTGAAGAAAACGCTGCCAGGCCTTAAATAGCCGATCATCGGCACGTTACGACGAATCGGCCATGGCTTACGACGAATCGCCATGGCCGAACTCACCGCTCGAAAATGCCTAACGTTACGTCACGCACGGCCGTGGCCTTACGACGTAATCGCCTTACGACGTAATCGCCGACACTATCGCACGTTACTCGCCAGTGGCCGGCTCGCCCGAGCATGCCCGGCCATGACTCCGGCCTGACCCACTCCGACACCAACGACCCCGAAACCCGAACTCCGAGTAATCGAAGATACGGTTACGAAGTACTCGCAAATACGAATCCGAGCACTAAGAGAACACACGATTCCGACCACCCGAAGGCTCAAAATTCGACAACGGAAAGTAATTACCCCAAACTTTGGGAAATTACGAAAATGGCCCAAAACGCCCAAAAATCACGATACGTGATCGAAACACCAAGCCAAAGCTCGCAACATGAATATTAACATTAAATGAACTTACGAGAAAGTCGAAACAACAGTTTCGGACGAGATTCGCAAGAATCGAACTCAAGTGCGGAAAAACCGCTAAAAAGCACGAAACTCAACAAAACGACACCGAAACGAGATCGGATGACAAAAAGTGAAGAATTAATCATTCTCGAAATGACGAAACGGTCATGAGCGAGTCGTCAAAACGGACTTCGGCCGAAAAAAAGAAATTTACCGAAAATCGAAAATTGCGGATATTACATTCTACCCTCCTTAAAAGAAGTTTCGTCCCGAAACTTAAAACAAGTAGGGAGAAGCAATATCCCGCCCGGAAAACCCAATGAGATACGCAAGAAACGCGTAACTAATGCCAAACGGCGAAACGTTACAAACAACGCAACGGAATATACGGTGTGAAAACACGCTCCACGACGACCAACACAATGTCGCCGTTAGGGATATAATAGAACCAACAAGTGACAAGCGTCAACAAATGGATAATACAATCAAGTCAATTATCCGAACAATCACAAGACACAACGAGCGAAAATCAATACGATTGACCAACCCAACGGTACATCAATCAAAACGCGAGCCAATCGCTCAAGGGTTGGAAGATCGAAAACGAGACAAATTTCCCGAACTTAAGGGAATTAGGAAGGAGCCTGAACGCTCAACAATCACGAAACGAGAACAAAAACCGAACAAACAAACGATCGAGACAACAAAAATCGAACAATCATGTCCGAAGTACGAACGATAATAAAATTCAAACAACAACTCCAAGGTTCACATCTCGACTCGAGACAATATATAATTCGGTGAAACAACAGGATGTGCATTCATATAAGATCCACAGGAAGGGAATGGCAATAGAAAAGTCACAACGACAAACGAGTTATTCCGAAGCAATACCACCCTCGTTCGATCAATAAAGGCAAGGGACACGGAAAGCTCAGAAAATGTCAACGAACATAAATGACTCGACAAAATCGAAAATACCGAAGTTCAAATCCGATCCGCCTCGAATAAAATAGTAGAACCAAAAGATGTTACTTCCGAACAAGGTTCACAAGAATCGAACCGGACTCGGAATAGTCACTGCGATAACCAGACCGACCCAAAACAAGATCACAGCTTGATTGAACGATGAAACCAGAATACAGAACAAGCTCAGAAAGTATCAACGAACACGAGCGAATCGATAGAATTGAGAAAGAGAAAATGCAGAAGCCAAAAATAATACGGGTATTATATTCGACCTCTTCTAAAAGAAGTGTCGTCCCCGAAACTCACAACAACGAAATCAAGGCGACAACACAACAAGCAACCGACAGAAACATCCTTCAAAGGCCTCTCAAAGCCGATTCTGATAACTGCGCTGAAGCGCGAACTCCGAAAGTCTTGGTAGTCAATTCGCAAAACTGAATTCGGTGTCCCTCGAGTCCATACTTGAAATGTGTTACCGACGAGAAGGACAATATACACGTGCATGCCCCGGCACATCACGGTTGAAACGTCTCGGCTCGGCATACCGAAAATACAGATGCTAGATACAATGGAACTAACACCGCAAAACAACATACCGGAGATGCCAACTCAGCATAACATATCAACGCATACAAAAATCACAACAACGGCATCATTCGACGATTACAACGGCTTAAACAATAGCCAGCACACAACCATAAACATCATGAAACGATCACCAATGTGCATAAACGCATAAAATTCCAAGCTTTAACAGCTCACACAGGTGCGATAACAGGCAAGCCACCACGAAATGACAACATTAAAGATCGTCATCACACCTCCCACAACGGGCTAACGAAACATATGCGTGGCGGACGACTCAACGTTCACGCCACCAATTCAATCACAATTCGGGGTTAACACCGTAACGAAAGTTCGAAAACGATACACGCATTTCTGGTCCGCAAACAGGAATGATAGGTTTTAAAAACGAAAACCAGCTTTTGAAAACAGTTTGGAAACAACAGTTGATCTTGAGTATCATTTTACAAAAAGTAGTACAAACACCATTATCGAGACTTTGAAAATCATCTTGCGTTTGAACAAAAATGAGGACACCTTCTCTTAGTGAAAGACTTTCAGAATATTCGACCCTCGGGTCTAAGTAAAAGTGTTTATAAAACATTTGAAAATATCTCAAAATATTTTGGTCCTCGAGTTAGAAGAATTTTGAAATATATTGTGGCACCTTGGACGTACCACGAGAAAATAATTCATTTTAAAAGTACGTCTCGAATTTTAATTTTCTAAGATACTCAAGGTTTTCAAAAATAATTCAATGGGCTAGAATGCCTAAAAAGTTTAGGTACTTACACGGAACATTATAGCGCCGTGTGTCCCGCTACGAAACCAAAGAGTTAAAAACCATTTACAAAAACGCCAAAAAGGCCGATGACGGTAATATTTCAAAAACTCACAGAAGCCATTTAGAAAATAATAAATACCGTCATAAGAATTTCGCCAAAATGATCAAGGCCGTAATGCCAAAAACTCGATTAAGGAATCGGTTTTCGAAATAAAACTCAGTCGGTAAAATACCGAAAGCCATTACAAAAGAACTCACGCAGCGGATAAAAGAAATAAAGTCAAACATGCACAAGACATCAACACTACTCCTCATATGAACGAAAAATGGGAGTCAAATAATCACATATCACGAAATCAAAATCCATAAGAGGATTCCGTCAATTAACTCATAATCATAAAAATAGCTCGTGACACACGAGGCACAACACAAAGAAGGGAGACTTACAACCACATGTCGCACGAAGATAATGATCGCCCACGATACTAATCACAACCAACCAACTCAGACGACGCGTCGCGACACGACTCAGTCAGATAAAATCCGACGAGACAAAAACTCAATAGACACCACTGACCCGATAGCCTAGGTTTCCACAACCTAAGCTCTGATACCATTCTGTAACACCCCCAATCCACTCAGGGATATTACACGCCGTAGACCCTCTCCTCGAGGATCTACCAGGCTGATAACTAAAATCAAACATCTAAACATCGCCTTTAAGGCTAAAATGACTCAGTAGACCGACTTGGTCTTTCAATAATAACATACAACTCAATTCCAAACACATACCCACGCAGGGGTCAAAATACAATAAACTCCCGTACAACGGGGAAAAGATACTGCAGCGGAAAATAAAATACAAATAGACCAATACGACATCAACGGATCCTCGTGTGATTAGTATCGTTCATCTTTCATCATCCTTCGTGCCGACCCTGTGCTATGCTCCAAAACCTGAATGCAAAAATAGACATCCACCCCCCGAATACTCGGGGGTTAGCAAAAATACACTGTTTTGCTAGTGCAAGTACAAGTGCAAAAATACGAGCCATACAATACAAGTTCCAAGAACAATAATAATCAGGAATCCTCAAAGTTCCAAACGTAATGAAAAGCACTTCCCGAGGCATGAGTTTGGTAAAACATTCCAAAACCGAAAGATAACAAATCAAGGGAAAACAATTTATAAAACAGTTTAAAATGCCATCGAGAGTTTTAGTAGAAAAAAATTTAGGATTTCCGAATCCTTGTCTTTCCAAAAATCAACAGGGGTCACAGCCCAAACGATTTGTTTTCGCAAATAGAAAATGCATAACAATTCACAGGCCCGAGCCCAACATCACGTGTCCTCGACGGACATAAAAATCAACACAACGTAATCACGCACGCGTATCGCCTAGACCGGACGAAGCCACAAATCCCACTCGAGGCCTCGAAGGACCCTCCCGAGCCGCTAGCGAAACAAATCACAACATCTCACGGTTGGATCAATCACTTGTTGCATCCTCGCCGATGATCGCATGCCATGTGCCACCGTAGATTAACTTTGGCGCCACGGTTGGATCAATCACTTGTTGCATCCTGGCCACATGATCGCATGCCATGTGCCACCGTAGTTTTTCTTAGGCTCTCACGGTTGGATCAATCGCTTGTTGCATCCTGGCCACATGATCACATGCCATGTGCCACCGTAGGCCCCGCCCACATTCACACAATCACACACATAGCACAATGCAACAAAGATATCCAAATAATTCATCCATAGGCATCAACACTTAGCAAAACACCACGTCAAACCACAACGCACCGAAATGAAATAATATACGTCCACACGCAATACCAAGTGCGACATCAACACCAAACATATCCATAGAGTTCACATAGTCATTCTCAAACCACACCATTCACAAAACACACGCGTTTTGAAAGCAAGCCTTTAACAAGGCTAAACCGAATCTTTTGAAAGTTCAACTCAAACGACCACACAAACACATTTAGACGATCACCAATTATCATATCCATAAAACAAGAATAGTATGGACAAGGTACTTGCCTCAAAATCGGCACGCAAGTATCCCGACGAAGACGGCTCAACCGGAAAGCTTCGAAACGCCCGATGCAATCGAAAAGAAGGACGACAACGAACGGAAGGGTTCAACTCGGTTTCTTCGCAAGAAACTCGACCCTAACAATATATAATCAATAAATCATCGTTCATACGAGGAAGAATAATCGTAGAACGCCCGAAAACTCCTCTAAGACATTTTACCGGACACCTTCAAGGCGTCGGTCAAGAACTCGACCCAAATAACGAATCGATACGATCCAACCATGGAATAACAAGGGAAAAGATATAAAACATCTAAATAATCATCAATCCATCACAATCCTAAGTTAAATCGGATTAAAACGGATGAAAACAACCAAAACACCCAAATTCCCCAAAACTAGATTTCTAGGAAATCGACACGATTCTAGATCGGAGGATGTTATAGGATGGATGATTGATGATATGAACTCCAAGACTTCATGGATTGATTGTCTAACAACATCCTTCCATGATTACAACACCTCCAGCCGTGGAAGAGAAGGAAAACCGAGTAAAAATGGTCAAGAAAACGCCGCTGTGCCTTAAATAGCCGATCGCCGGGTTACGACGAATCGCCATGGCTTACGACGAATCGCCATGGCGAACTCATCGCCTGGAAATGCCTAACGCTACGACGCACGGCCAGTGGCCTTACGACGAATCGCCTTACGACGAATCGCCTTACGTACGTAACTGCCGATCACTACCGCACGTTACTCGGCCAGGGCTGGCCTGGCCTGAGCATGCCCGGCCATGACTCGGCCGGGACCCACTCCGACGGCCCGAACGACCCCGAAACCCGAACCTGAGTACGAATCGAAGATACGGTTACGAAGTACTCGCAAATACGAATCCGAGCACTAAGAGAACACACGATTCCGACCACCCGAAGGCTCGAAATTCGACAACGGAAAGTAATTACCCCAAACTTTGGGAAATTACGAAAATGGCCCAAAACGCCCGAAAATCACAATACGTGATCGAAACACCAAGCCAAAGCTCGCAACATGAATATTAACATTAAATGAACTTACGAGAAAGTCGAAACAACAGTTTCGGACGAGATTCGCAAGAATCGAACTCAAGTGCGGAAAAAACGCTAAAAAGCACGGAACTCAACAAAACGACACCGAAACGAGCTCGGATGACAAAAAGTGAAGAATTAATCATTCTCGAAATGACGAAACGGTCATGAGCGAGTCGTCAAAACGGACTTCGGCCGAAAAAAAGAAATTTACCGAAAATCGAAAATTGCGGATATTACATGTTTGAGGAGAAAGTAAAAGACAACAAATCAATTGTAATTCATAACACTGATAGAGGGGCCTTTATATAGGCATTACAATGAGAGTCCTTCCATACATAGGATTCCTAGATAAGGTAAGACATCTAATAGGATCCTACTACCTGTAGAAGGATCTAGAACCTCCCATCTATGTATCTACAATCAGTATTAGGTAAGACACATCACGGGAATAATAATTCCCGGAACAGAGAGAACATAATTTAAAATATAATTCACATTTATTTTATTGTTAATAAAATTATATTAATATTAATCCTGATAGGACGACAAATGTAGACCTCCCAAAAACTCAGTCCAAAGGAGCCCAAAAATGAACCGACATACCGACCTCCAGGTAAAAAACAGAGGTCCGGACAAAGGGATTCCGACCCGACTGGCCCTATCCAGAGTTCAGTAAACTAGAACATCCGCAAAGATTAACAAACTAGCCGACCTCTTTGACAGGAGAGGAATGTCCCGACCCAAGGGGCCCCTTCATAGAATAGACCGACCTACATAACCCCAACCCGAGTCGGGAGCATCCGAACTCATGAAGATTAGGCTCCCAAAAGGTTAGGTTTTGACCTACCTGACAGAATCCCGAAAATCCAGGGGTGAATAAGCTGCAGCCCAAACCCCGGATATTCAGGGATAGGAAGCCGCAGTCTAAATTTCTGAATATCTGGGATCTTCCCTAAAACCAGGAAAAGGCCTCAAAGGAAAGACGGCCCCTCCCTTCTATAAATAAGGGAGAAGCATTTCCTCCCAAGACCAAACATTGTGGTATTAGAGAGAGAAATATTAAAGAGAGAGAGAGAGAAAAACATCTTGGAGGGAGAAAGGCATTTTATATATTTAGGGGATTGTCTCGGATAGATTTTTGAGATCAACCCTGTTCTTGGTGACCGACCAGTTCGGATTCATCCCCCTAAAATATATAAGAAACCAAAAATCGAAAAAAAAAAACTTTCCAAAAACAGAAAATATATATATACCAAGAATCGGTTGCAACTCAAGAACCGAAAATGACATGAAGAAAAGAGGAGCGAGGAGGATTTAAAATGCTATAATTTATATTTATTTTGTCTTTTAATATATATATATAACTCTTAATCTTTTATATGTTATTATCCGATTTCGATTACCCATTTACAGAAATTATAAGAACCGGAGCCTAGGAATGAAAAAATAACCGACCCAGAACCAAGAATCAAAAACAAAAAAATTGGAAAAGAACGAGCCAACTATTAAAAGAACTAGATGTTCTCCGGTGCGATGCACCGCATAAGATATTCTCTTATTAGAAAATAATTTCTCGATCTCTAAATTTATTTTTGATGATCTTCGACATGAATATCATATTAGCGTGAGTGTATTATGGGGTGTAATATAATTTAAGAAAGAGTACCACATTAGCGGAGTGTTAAGTCAATTAATGTCCATTACATGAACAAATTTCCTGAACATACCGAAAAAAAGTAGGAACAAATTTTAGAGACGAAAGTAATATGTGATTAAGTCTTAATATCTGTGTGTGTGCAGTGTATGTTTTATTATTTTTAGTTATTACAATTAAATAAATATCATAATTTATTTTTTATTTAAGAAATAAATGAGTTAATATATTTTTGTTTTGCATCAATTAATTTTACTGAAAATAAATATTCGTAGTTTTTATAATATAATTTTTTTGTGCAATCGGTCATTATTGTAAATCCATCAAATTTATTATATTCATATGGATGTCTAGTTGAAAATTATGAAATAAAAATTAATTAGATATATTTTTATTAAAAATAAACTTGATTTAAAAAATTATAAACATTTAAAATTTTAAGCATAAAGGAAGGATTTTTTTATTGGTAGATGAGGGTAAGTTGTGGAATAAAACTCACACAATACATATTTAGATTTTTTTTAAAGAAATTTAAGGATACATCTCTATATATAAACTATATTTTAAAATAAAAAATCAAAAAACTTAGAGAGTGACATGTGTCACGACTCTCTTTTTAATAGAAGTATAGATGTGAATCTTCACCGATTTTTAGGCAAAAGGTGGATGTTATAAATTGATATATTGTGCAAATATTCAGGATATATATATGTGGTTGAGCTTAATTAATAAAAAATATTGATAGTGATTATATGATGAAAATTAAATGTTGTGATTATGCTTACTTGATTTATAAGTATAAATTTTATAAATGGATAAATTTTTGAGTTTTGAGTGAGGTTTTATTTATCCATATAAAAAGAATAAGTGTAAATTTGTTAAAAAATAATTTTTAAGATTGAAATATAAACATCGAGGAGGATAGAGAGAGTAGTAACTTTTAGTATATTTCAAATCGGAACCAATACTACATCTATTCTACTAGAATTGCAACATCTGTAATTTCACACTTGTCAGTACACAATTTTGACTATTAATATTTTTAATTCTTTATTTTAAAAATTATAAAAAATTGATAAATATATTTCGAGATGAATTTAGAAGATCTCACGTGACCATATTTTTTCATATGCATGAATAACAAAGAATTATCAAAGAAAATATATAAACAGTGTAAATATTGCGATAATAATGGGACGGATAAAGTATTGTTTATAGTATTAGTTTCAAAAGGGGGACTAAAACACAGTGCAGGTTTGCTTGCATTACAGCAGTGAAACAGATACTGTGATGAAATTCCTCTATTTAATCCCCCTTTTGAGATTTTCAGAACCCCAATCTCCAAACACTTCCCTTCACCCAAAACACGAAGGGACAAAAAAAGAAGATAGAGCGTGTGTGTGTGATGATACTCTGCCTCTGCACACACTTCCCTTTCTTTATCCATTTTCTTTTCAGCTAACTCATCACTGTCACTTTCCTCCGCCCTCACCGTTTTCTGCCCTCATCCTCCCAAAGAAAGACCCAAAAATGCGTTTCATCTTGCTTCTCCTCCTCTTCCACCTACACCTCGGCCGTTCCGCCGCCGCAAAACCGCCACGGATGCCGGAATACCTCGCCCTACTCTCTATTAAGGCCGCCATCACCGAGGACCCGCACTCTGCCCTGGCTTCATGGAACAGTACGACCACCAAGTATTGCACGTGGAAGGGAGTCACGTGCGACCCCTCCGGGCGGCACGTGACGGCACTTGACATATCGGGCCTCAGTCTTACCGGGACCCTCTCCCCGGACGTCGGGCAGCTCCGGTTCCTCGTCAACCTCTCCGCCGCCGCAAATTTCATCTCCGGCCCTATTCCTCCTCAGATCGCCGACATCCCCAGCCTCCGCTACCTCAATCTATCCAACAATGTCTTCAACCTCAGCTTCCCCACACAGCTTTACCGCCTCAACAACCTCCAAGTTCTCGATCTTTACAATAATAACGTGACCGGAGACTTCCCCTCTAAAGCGTATTTGCTCACCAGTCTCCGTCACTTGCATCTCGGCGGAAACTTCTTCACTGGTCGAATCCCGCCGGAGTTCGGCTTGTTTGCTCATCTCGAGTTCCTGGCTATTTCCGGTAATGAGCTTACCGGAGCGATCCCGCCGGAGATCGGAAACATGACTCAGCTCAAGGAGCTTTACATTGGCTACTACAACGCATTTTCCGGTGGAATCCCTAAGGAGATTGGGAATTTATCGCAGTTGGTGAAATTCGACGCTGCCAACTGCGGACTATCCGGTAAAATTCCGCCCGAGATAGGGAATCTGCAGAATCTCGATACTCTGTTTCTCCAAGTAAATGGACTTTCCGGCGGCTTGACGCCGGAGCTTGGCAACTTAAAAAGCTTGAGATCCATGGATCTGTCAAACAATGTGTTTTCTGGTGAAATACCGCCATCATTTGCAGAGCTTAAAAACCTAACTCTGTTAAATCTTTTCAGGAATAAGCTTACCGGCTCCATAGCAGATTTTATTGCGGAGTTGCCGGAGCTGCAGGTTTTGCAGTTGTGGGAAAATAATTTTACTGGAATTATTCCTCCCAGCTTGGGGACTCATGGAAATCTTCAAGAAATTGATGTTAGTTCAAACAAATTGACAGGAAATCTGCCCCCAAATATATGCAAGGGCAATAAGCTGCACACAGTAATCACTCTGGGCAATTTCCTGTCCGGACCTATTCCTGACTCACTGGGTCAGTGCGTGTCACTAAACCGGATTCGCATGGGTGATAATTATCTAAATGGATCCATTCCAAAAGGGCTACTGAGTTTGCCTAAGCTAACTCAAGTTGAGCTACAAGATAATCTTTTATCTGGTGCTTTTCCAGAGACTAGTGTCTTGTCCACGAGCCTGGGGCAAATCACTCTTTCGAATAATCATCTCACCGGGCCATTGCCGCCGAGTATCGGGACTTTTGGGGCTGTTCAGAAACTTTTGCTAGACCGGAACAAATTTTCGGGCCGGATTCCAGCTGAAATAGGGAAGTTGCAGCAGCTGTCGAAGATTGATTTCAGCCACAACGATTTTACGGGGCCCATTGCACCGGAAATCAGCCAATGTAAGCGGCTGACATTCGTTGATCTCAGCCGGAATCACCTTTCAGGTGATATTCCGGGGGAGATTGCCGGTATGAGAATATTGAACTACTTGAATTTGTCAAGAAACCATTTGGTTGGTAGTATTCCATCAACCATTTCTAGTATGCAGAGTTTAACTTCTGTTGATTTTTCGTATAACAATCTGTCTGGTTTGGTTCCTGGGACTGGTCAGTTCAGTTTTTTCAATTACACTTCGTTTTTGGGCAATCCCGGTCTCTGCGGCCCATATGTGGGTCCTTGCAAAAATGTCATTGCTAGTGGGGATGTTAGACCCCACGAGCAGGGGACCTTCTCTCCTTCCCTGAAGCTTTTGCTTGTGATCGGATTACTCGTTTGTTCGATAGTTTTTGCCGTGGCTGCCATTATTAAGGCCCGGTCCTTGAAAAAAACAAGCGATGCACGTTCTTGGAAGCTTACCGCCTTCCAACGTCTCGATTTTACTTGTGATGATGTCTTGGATTCTCTTAAAGAGGATCATATTATTGGCAAAGGTGGTGCTGGCATTGTTTACAAGGGTGTTATGCCGAGCGGAGAGCTAGTAGCCGTGAAAAGGTTGGCATCAATGAGCCGTGGATCTTCACATGATCACGGGTTTAAGGCCGAGATACAGACTCTAGGGAGAATAAGGCACAGGCACATTGTTAGGTTATTGGGTTTTTGTTCGAATCACGAAACAAATCTTTTGGTCTATGAGTATATGCCTAATGGGAGCTTGGGGGAGATGCTTCACGGCAAGAAAGGAGGTCATTTGCATTGGGACACACGGTACAAGGTTGCGGTAGAGGCTGCGAAGGGCATCTGCTATCTTCATCACGATTGCTCGCCGTTGATCCTCCATCGTGACGTCAAATCGAACAATATCCTTTTGGATTCTGGTTTCGAAGCTCATGTTGCTGATTTTGGACTGGCCAAGTTCTTGCAGGATTCTGGAACGTCCGAGTGCATGTCGGCCATTGCTGGTTCTTATGGGTACATTGCTCCCGGTAAGCAAACAACATCAATTAACACTATAAATTATATCACCAAGTTTAGTTGCATTTCTTGTAGGTGAGCAAAAATAAAGTCAGCAAAGCAGTAGTTTTTAAATTTACTGATCAATTGGTTATTTTATATCTCTGTAGAATACGCATACACGCTAAAAGTTGATGAGAAGAGCGACGTATACAGTTTCGGAGTGGTTCTCTTGGAACTCGTGACCGGCAGGAAGCCAGTAGGGGAGTTTGGTGATGGTGTGGACATAGTCCAGTGGGTTCGGCAAATGACGGATGGGAACATGGAAGGAGTCCTCAGGGTGCTCGACCCGAGAATCCCGACGGCCCCCCTACATGAGGTGATGCACGTTTTTTACGTGGCAATGCTTTGCGTGGAAGAGCAGGCGGTCGGGCGGCCCACCATGCGGGAAGTGGTGCAAATTCTGACCGAGCTTCCTAAGCTGCCAGATGGAAAATCGGGGGATTTGGAGGTCATGAATTTGCCTGTGCCGAGGACCGGATTAGAAACTCGTGGTGCCGGCGCAAATGGCCATGACTGCTGGGGTCCTCAATCTCCGCCACCGGATCTACTCAGCATTTGAATTGAACTCAATTTGTTGAACTTGAGAGTGGGTCTTTAGTTTGCTTAAAAACAAAAAAATTAGGTAGCTAGTTTTGGTACACTTGTGGTCATTTTTTTGCCTATTGGCATTTTAATTTAATTGTTGATTGTGTTTTTCATTTATGGGTGGGTTGATTTGATTGTGCTTCTTCTCAAAGTAGTATTAATTCTGTTCTTCATTTTTTCTTTTTTTAATTGTTATTATTATTACTTCATCCGTTTCGTATTAATTATAGTTAGAGAAAATTCATTCTTAAATCGCACATTTTCAAGAACATTTAATTTTTCATAATTTCTGTCTTTATGGCAGAAGACTATCTTATGACATGTGTGATTCAATTGTATAGAAAAGGGACAGTAGGGGCCCCCTGGAAGATTGGACCGAGAAAAACTGTGCAGTGAAATCTTCAGGAAAATTTTCAGGAAATGTGTCATTTTATCTTTTTGCCCTCTATTGTTTTTGGATGATTTTTTGTTAAAATTTAAATTGAGGGCAAAAGGGTGAAAGAACATCAATTTTCTGAAAATATTTCTCTGTGCCCGTAGACCCGTTTTTGGACCGACTATATATGGTGTGGTGTAAGTGGTTTTCAAGGCAAATAATTGGCTGTCATTTCCAGGATTATTGATACATATGAATCCAAGGAGAGGCAATGATTATGTATTTGTACTACTCTGCCCTTGCCTGGAAAGGAAGTAAACCAGCCATTTCCTCTATCCTCATTTAAGAGCCTGTATTTCTATTACGGTTATTCTATATGGACAAAATTTGTCCATCTAGAGAAGGTTAAAATAGGAATTTTTGATAAAGTTAAAAATGGTAATGACCATTTTATCCTTGCAGTGAGAGGGTTCTTAATAAAATTTTAAGCATTAAATGTTTGTTTGTTTTCCCAATAAGACATTGAGCCCCAAAAAACGGTGCAACTCCCAAAAAACGGTGCAACTCACCAAAATGTTTGTTTGTTTGTCATTTATACTAGAATTTTTTATTCCTACTTTTAATAAATGTTGTTAATAAAACGGTGCAACTCCCAGAATTTTTTGTTCCTACTTTTTCATTTCTTCTTCTGCATGGCATACAACCCATTTCTTCTTCTGAACAAGTCGGTTCCGGGAGGATAAGTTCTCCTTCCTGATCTTTCATTCCTTCTTTTGTATATAATATTCAAAACATCGGCAGACTCCATTAATTACAAGGTTCAACCAGATCTGAAAGCCGAAGCGAATATATGTCGACTTCTAATTCAAGCAACAAAACTGGAAATGCTGTAAAATGTCCTAATTGCGGTGTTAACATGAAGTATAAAATTTCCCACACTGAAGACAACCCGAATAGGCCATTTTGGAGGTGTTATGCTCGTACTAAGGTATAAGATGCCATTTCTTTCTTATTTTTATTGAAAATCGCATGGGATCTAATTAATGTGTTTATAATTGTAGCATAGTGAGAAATGTGACGGATTTATTTGGCATGACGAGCTTGATATGTTCGACGAAGAAAGACATGTTATAAGAAATGAAGTGCAAAATACTACTGTACGTGCCATGGTTCAGAACTTTGCTCCGATTGCCGATAATATGAAGGAACTGAACCAATACTTAGCTCGCATTGCCGACAGAATCGACTTGTTGGCGTCCGAAAATATGGACCTGACTCATAATGAAAAAGATGCAGTAAATGGGCAGAAAAATATAGTTGAAATAGTTGACAATCTGAAGAAAGAGATGAAGAAAGAGATGATGGAGATGCGTGAAGAACTTTCCCATATTAGACAAGTGAAAGTTATCCTTACCATTATATTTTTTTATCTTGGGGACCTACTATTTTTAAGTGGGTCTATGCAAATGTTTAAGATATAGTGAAAGCAACTTATGTGATATTATGTACATGGACCTGTTTTTTATGAATCTATATGTTATATTGATCTATACTTTCGATGAAATACAATGACATTACGTTTTCGTTTTTCAGTTGTTTTATGTCGGCTAGCTAAAGAATTTTATGTATTTTTCAAGGCTACAAAATAGTTTCCTGACTTCCTCAATCGGTTCAAACTGAAATTATTTATGATTTATGTTTAATAAATATTTATCTGTGTTTTTTTGTTTGAAAATGCGATTACAAAGAGTTCAAAAAAAATGAAGTGTAAAAAGTTGGCTAACAAAAAAAATGGTTTCAGTGAAAATACAATTTGATATTTTTTTTCATAAAAAAAATATTTTTGTATGTGTGGTTTCAGATAAAAAAAATTGGTAAAAAAAAGTGTGCGAAAAATGTTTTTTTATGTGTTTGGTTCCAGATAAAAAAATTGGTAAAAAAAGTGTGAAAAAATATTTTTGTATGTGTTTGGTTCCAAATAAAAAAAATGGTAAAAAAAAAGTGTGTGATATACACGAAGAGAAAAACGAAAAAAAAACGGGAAAAAAAAATATTTGTACAACACTATTGATAAACAGAAAGAGAAAAACGAAAAAAAAAAAACTGGGAAAAAAAATATTGGTGGAACACTGGCGAGAGTCGAACCCAGTACTGGGGGAAAATGTGATAGAGCCCCTTGCCACCTTGTCCGGTAGTGGCATCCGCATCAACTCATGCACAAGAAAAAATAATTTATATGTAATAATAAGAGAAAAAACGAAAAAAAAAATATTGCTACGTCGACGGTGAGAATCAAACCCTGTACATAGGGCAAATGTGAAGAGCCCCTTGCCACCTTGTCCAGTAGTGGCATCCGCGTCAAGTGATGCACAAGATATTAACTTATACAACATACATGTGTAATAATAATAGAAAAACGGAAAAAAAATAATGCTACGTCCACAGCGAGAATTGAACCCCGTACCTAGTGCAAATGTGAAGAGCCCCTTGCCACCTTGTCCGGTAGTGGCATCCGCGTCAAGTGATGCACAAGATATTAACTTATACAACATACATGTGTAATAATAAGAGAAAAACGGAAAAAAAAATATTGCTACGCCCACAGTGAGAATCGAACCATGTACCTAGTACAAATGTGATAAGCCCTTGCCACCTTGTCCGGTAGTGGCGTCCGCGTCAAGTGATGCACAAGATATTAACTTATACAACATACATGTGTAATAATAAGAGAAAAACAGAAAAAAAAATATTGCTACGCCGACAGTGAGAATCGAACCCTGTACCTACTGCAAATGTGATGAGCCCCTTGCCACCTTGTCCGGTAGTGGCGTCCGCGTCAAGTGATGCACGAGATATTAACTTATACAACATACATGTGGGCCTGTGGCACATCCAAGCATTAGTTGAAATTGAACTTAATCGAGATCGATTTGAAATTTTTAACTTAATCGGTTCAAATTGAAATTTGAACTTAATCGGTTCAAATTGAAATTTTTAACTTAATCAGTTCAAATTGTAATTTTTAACTTAATCGGTTCAAATTGAAATTGAACTTAATCAGTTCAAATTGAAATTGAACTTAACCGAGATCGATTTGAAAATAAACTTAATCGGTGCAAATTGAAATTTGAACTTAATCGGAATCGATTTGAAATTTGAACTTAATCACTTCAAATTGAAATTGAACTTAGTTGATTTGAAATTGAACTTAATCAAGATCGATTTGAAAATTTTAACTTAATCGGTTCAAATTGAAATTGAACTTAATCGAGATCGATTTGAAATTTTTAACTTAATCGGTTCAAATTGAAATTGAACTTAATCGAGATCGATTTGAAATTTTTAACTTAATCGGTTCAAATTGAAATTTGAACTTAATCAGTACAAATTGAAATTGAACGTAATCAAAATCGATTTGAAATTTGAAGTTAATCCGTTCAAATTGAAATTGAACTTAGTTGATTTGAAATTGAACTTCATCAAAATCGATTTGAACTTTTTAACTTAATTGGTTCAAAATGAAATTGAACTTAATCGAGATCGATTTGAAATTTTTAACTTAATCAGTTCAAATTGAAATTTGAACTTAATCGGTGCAAATTGAAATTTGAACTTAATCGGAATCGATTTGAAATTTGAACTTAATCACTTCAAATTGAAATTGAACTTAGTTGATTTGAAATTGAACTTAATCAAGATCGATTTGAAAATTTTAACTTAATCGGTTCAAATTGAAATTGAACTTAATCGAGATCGATTTGAAATTTTTAACTTAATCGGTTCAAATTGAAATTGAACTTAATCGAGATCGATTTGAAATTTTTAACTTAATCGGTTCAAATTGAAATTTGAACTTAATCAGTAAAAATTGAAATTGAACGTAATCAAAATCGATTTGAAATTTGAAGTTAATCAGTTCAAATTGAAATTGAACTTAGTTGATTTGAAATTGAACTTCATCAAAATCGATTTGAACTTTTTAACTTAATCGGTTCAAAATGAAATTGAACTTAATCGAGATCGATTTGAAATTTTTAACTTAATCAGTTCAAATTGAAATTTGAACTTAATCGGTTCAAATTGAAAATTTTAACTAAATCAGTTCAAATTGAAATTGAACTTAGTTGATTTGAAATTGAACTTAATCAAAATCGATTTGAACTTTTTAACTTAATCGGTTCAAATTGAAATTGAACTTAATCGAGATTGATTTGAAATTAAACTTAATCGGTTCAAATTGAAATTTTTAACTCAATCAGTTCAAATTGTAATTTTTAACTAAATCGGTTCAAATTGAAATTTTTAACTTACTCGGTTCAAATTTAAATTGAACTTAATCGAGATCGATTTGAAATTTTTAACTTAATCGGTTCAAATTGAAATTTGAACTTAATCGGTTCAAATTGAAATTTTTAACTTAATTAGTTCAAATTGTAATTTTTAACTGAATCGGTTCAAATTGAAATTTGAACTTAATCGGTTAAAACTGAAATTTTTAACTTAATCGGTTCAAATTGAAATTGAACTTAATCGAGATCGATTTGAAATTTTTAACTTAATCGGTTCAAATTGAAATTTGAACTTAATCGGTTCAAATTGAAAATTTTAACTTAATCGGTTCAAATTGAAATTGAACTTAATCGAGATCGATTTGAAATTTTTAACTTAATCGGTTCAAATTGAAATTGAACTTAATCGAGATCGATTTGAAATTAAACTTAATCGGTTCAAATTGAAATTTGAACTTAATCAGTACAAATTGAAATTGAACGTAATCAAAATCAATTTGAAATTTGAACTTAATTAGTTCAAATTGAATTTGAACTTAATCGGTTCGATTTGAAATTTGAAGTTATTCAGTTCAAATTGAAATTGAACTTAGTTGATTAATTTCAATTTGTATGTGTTTGGTTCGAGATAAAAAAAATGGTAAAAAAAAAAGTGTTGTAACAAACAGGAAGAGAAAAACGAAAAAATAAAACTAGAAAAAAAAAATGTTGGTACAAGTACAACACTCGTGATAAACAGGAAGAGAAAAAACAAACAAAAAAAAATGGGAAAAAAAAATATTGGTACAACACAGATGAGAATCGAACCCTGTACCGGGGGCAAATGTGATAGAGCCCCTTACCACCTTGTCCGGTATGTAACACCCCCAAATCCTATTGGGTTATTACAGTGCCGTGGACCCCACGCCAGGAGATCCACCAGGCGAACATGACTAAAAATACATTAATTAACACAACAAGGGAAAATCATATTCCCTACCATGATATCCGACACAATATTCCGATAAGGAATTTTAACGACAAAAGTAGCCTACATGGCCAAAAATGAAATACAACAACATCCACGAACATCTGTTCGGGTAATACAACACGACAACAACTGACAAGACTGGAGTACACTCCAACCGACTGACCGACAATGAACAACTCGTACTAGTATCGCTTGAATGCCTCGTCGCCATCATCATGCCCTTGTGTCTCAACTCTCTCCTCGCAAGCACCTAAAACATGAAAAACATGTTCCGCCCACTGGTCAGTCATCCAGATAATGAACATCAAATACATGTATAACATGATATGCATCCAAAGGCAGAATGAAATGGTACAATGATGATAATAATACGAAATGCTCACAAACCAAGGTAAGAACCGAGCATTCGTGAAATACTATGCCCACGGCAAACTATTAATACCTGTTCCACAGGTTAGAACATAAGTGCCCGACGGCGAATCAAAATCACAGAATACCACAATGAATGACAAGACATGAACCAAACCAGGACTGAATTAATTACGAATCACAATGCCCGAAGGCTCCAATGAAATTACCAGGACAATAATAAAGGCCTGAAAGTCATTCAGCGGAAATTAACAAATATCACAAACACTGAAGTCAAAACATTAAGTCAGAATAATGAGGGTCGAAGCCACGGCACGAAGCCGTATCACAATGAGGGCGAAGCCACGTGATCCACCAGATCACAATTAGGGCGAAGCCATGGCATCCAGCCGTATCACAATTAGGGGAAGCCACGGCATCCACCAGTATCACAATTAGGGCGAAGCCACGACATCCACCGTATCACAATTAGGGCGAAGCCACGGCATCCACCGTATCACAATGAATGATAGTGTGCCGCCTTGAGTCGGCCAACACGATGATAGTAACACACGGATAGACACCGTCCTTGACACCCCAAATTAACACCTCGATTGCCTTAGAACGCCAACCGACAACAATGATGCAATGATGATTTAATACCTCGATTGCCTAAAACGGTCAATCGACAACAATGATACCATAAATGATTGAACACTTGATTTGCACGAGAACGCCAATCGATAACAATGATACGATGAATGAGTGAATACCTCGATTGCCTTAGAAAGGTCAATCGATAACAATGATTTAGTGAATGATTGAACATTTCGATTTACCTGAGAACGGCAATTCGATAACAATGATATGAAGGATGCCTCGGCACCTTTAATCGGTTACCGACGACGAAGATGAGAAATGAATAAGCCAATGCCTTAAATCGGCCTGCATGCTTTTAATGACAATCCGAACAGGAATAACAATGATCTCAACGATATCTTAAATTGACATCTATATTAACAACAATCGATACATCGATACCGCGAACCGGCTATCGACAATGACATTAATAATGAGTATCACAATGCCTTGACTCGGCCGTTAACGAACAACAATAACATTTGGCAAAATTGCCGAAAGGTATCGTATCGAACGATCTCTTGATATCAATGAATTCATGAAGAGACTAAGTCTCGGAATGATACAATACATTCATACACATACATGGTGACATTAGCTCATTGACCAGTACAAGTATAAAACTTGCCTCAAACCGAAGGCGAGAAGGTACTTCCACGATCAACGTCCTTAATGAAATTACCGGCCGCTTGAACAACCTTAAACAACACAAAAACCAACAATTCTCTTAATACGTGAATCAAGCATAATCACAACCAACTCAAAAGTCGATACAACAATACCCGAAACTCATTGGGGCATTTACACAAACGCGTTGTAAACAATCTCCAATTGTTTACAACCAAAACTCAATTACATCCGAAACCAACTCCCAATGAATGATTCAAACCCACAAAAACTCATGAATACTATCAATAATCCAATAGGAATACTTAGAACGATATTTCAACAACATTTAGTCGAAAACCCCCAAAATTCCAAAGTCAACCCGTAAGGGTTCTTGAACAATTCTTCAATTATTCACAAATTCCGAAAATTACACCAATGAATCCGTAGAAATACATGTATCCAAGATAGATAATCCATATCTAACATATTCCAACATAACATCGATTTACACGAAGAGATCGAAAGCAAAACACCCAAGATCCGAAATTCTAGATCCAAGAATCATTACCTTGATTTGGAGTGATGAAACTGATTTAGATGATGATTAATCCAACTTAGAAGGTTGAAGATGATGCTAGATGATTGTAGCTCGAAAAGACCTTTCTGAATCGCCCGAGCTCGTCCGAAATGATTGAGAAATGAAGAAATGACGAAAGTTGGACCAAACTGTCCTATATATACTGTCCCAGTTTAGCGCGCACTAACTCCTGATGTTAGCGTGCGCTAACGCGTGTACCGGGTAGTCCAGTACCCCCTGACTGAATCGTTAGCGTGCGCTAAGAACCTTTGGTAGCGTGCGCTAACAGCCTGTCATTAGCGTACGTTAACCTTATGTTAGCGTGCGCTACCTGATAGTTGGTATCCAAAATCCTGGAGTCCAGAACCTCGCCCTTCGATCCGAGCGCTAGCGTGCGCTACTCAAGTCTTAGCGCATGCACAGCATAGTTAGCGTACGCTACTTACCACTCGTAGCGTGCGCTACGAATTTCCAAAATCAGCCCAGTACCTTCTGGACTGTCTGCCTCACTTGCGCTAGCGTACGCTAAAAATGAATCATTACGTGCGTTACAGGCACCTCATTAGCGCGCGCTAACTACAATGGGTAGCGTGCGCTACCTCTCAAACTGAAAATCAAAACATGATGATGATGATGACAATAATCTCGGCTCGATCTCAAACAGTGATGATCCCAAAATACGCCGAATGGTGAACATAGTTGACTGAATATGAATGATGAATGATTATTACTGAGTGAAAAAAATTCGAGTGACAACATCAATGATAATAAATGAATTCACAACCGGTATTACATACCCCCTTAAAAAGAGTTTCGTCTCGAAACCGAGGGTAAACAACTCGGGATATGAACTATCCATCACGATCTGAAAACAATAACGCCCAAATAGTCCCTGACCAAATCAACCGCAAGCCCAAGTCCCCAAGACTTGACGTCTCGAAACACAATGAACAATTTCTCAAATTATCACGAAATCTCGAGCACAACGCCGAGGTATGAACTCCCAACAAATGATTCAAATCTCAAGATTCTCAAATATAATCATAATAAGATAGATCAACAATAAATGATCCACAAATACGATACATTATTACCGATAGATTAACACAATATCCAAAACGAGGTTACATCTCAAATGTACCCAACATCGATATCCTTCCATATCATCGATTTCCTCTATCTCAACGATTTAAGGTATATCCGACGATGAACTCGCCACTAACTATGATCTCGAAGGTCACGAGAATGAAAGTGACAAAAATGAATGATGAATGATAAATGACTACAAATCCGACAAGGATTTGGAATGACTCACCAAGGTGAATTAATAACGTCATGAGTGATAGATAGTCAAGTGATTGGAACCGCTCCTCGTGAATTGAATGATTAATCGATAATTATGAGTCCCCATATGATTGATATATATGATGAATGAATTATATGAATGAATGAACGACAATGAAATGAATGATTATACTATTAACGCACAAGAATTAACTTGTTCAAACCGGTGATGAATGTCCTTACCTCGCCCTCGAGGCCTGATAGGGTCCCTTGGATGATGCACGGGCTGGAGTAACGAAGTTTCTCGAGGCCCTCGAGCTCTCTTGAGATTTACGGGCGCTAGAACCCCTGCAGATTTCGCCGGTGTCCCCGCCTCCCACATAGAAAACAAACAATAGCCGGCACCGTGCACCGGTACTAACGTGACTCGCCAATCACGCTTAAAGCAAACAACGGCGAACTCGTCGCCGAGAGGAAGATGCTGTCCCAAAGACGAAGACGACTAGAAAACGACCCTTTGGATGACGGAGCCCGATGTCCCTCCGAACGAGCCGGCATTCTAGTCCTCTCACCAAGAAATCAAGGATGCTTCGAGTAAGCTCCTTGATCAAAAGCTCGCTCCAAGAGCCTTCCCGATGAACTCACTAAGTGAATTACAATTGTGGTTGAACAACCGCATCCTCAATCATGGATTTAGCCTCTTGCTAAAATACTTAATTTTATCCGCCTCAAGACGGATAATTGACGCAAATCAAGTAGTCCCCGAAACTTCTCATGATGACAATAACACCCTCGTCCCCATCGGGTTCGGGGTTCAAAACCTCGACAACTTAGCTTCACGAAGTGGAGCCGGATAATACCTCTCTAACATGAGAGTCTTGAACTCGCTCCAAATACAATCACGATCGATGGGTTTCACGAAAGCCACCACGAATAAGCGCCCTTACTCAAGTAATAAGCCGCTCATCGCCACTTTACTCTCCTCCGACACCGAACCATGTCGAAGAGTTTATCAAAATGCTCGAGCCAATGAACAATATCACCGGTTACGATTTAACCTCAAAAGTAGGCGATCATCGACGAGAGATATCGCCAACAATCTGATTCACTCCTCCATGGCCCATGAAATGGCACTGTATCCCCTGTTGCGGTGGACCACAACCCATCGAGGTCTGCATGGTCTCCACTATCCGCGTCATCCGAGTCATCCGGGCCATCATGCCCCGCATAAATGTGAATGGATCAACCCGAACACCTTCCGAGTGAGATGCCTCTGCACGACTCTGACAGTGAATGATTATCTCACGATGAATGAGTAGCCTCGCTATTTGATGAATTAATGATATCCCTCGCCAGTGTGGGCATGCACACGAGATCCCGGTTCCGGCCCGCACCGCGCCTCTTCCCCTGCGTCCTCCGATGGCTCTATCCATACCGAAGTAGGAAAGTCACATGATGATTATAGATTCCGCATGAATATCGCATTATGATTACGTTACAGAGTGACAGTAATGAGCATACACGCCCTCGCACAATGAATGCATTAATGATTTAATGAAATGATCGTCGACATTACGTCAGAGTATGATAAGACCGTATGAAACATTAAATGAGGTAACATGATTGCCTGATGAAATTCCTGAAATGATTACCTTGAACAAGTTAACAAGGTTGAAAATTCGATCCTCAAGATCAACAACTAAACCGTGAGATGGGCTGAATGATTAATGAATTAACTGAACAATGAGATTGACTGAATGAGGAATGAATTAACTGAGCAATGAGATTGACTAAGTGACGAGTGAATTAGCTAAACGATGAGATTAATTGAGTGATGAATGAATTAGCTGAACGATGAGGTTAATTGAGTGTTGAACGAAGCAACTGAGTAATTGATATTGACTGAATGATGAATGAATTATCTGAGTGATGAATTGACTGAGTAATGATATTGACTGAGTGATGAATGAATTATCTGAGTGATGAATTAACTGAGTAATGACATTGACTGAGTGATGAATGAATTATCTGAGTGATGAATTAACTGAGTAATGACATTGACTGAGTGATGAATGAATTAACATGATCGACAAGATCGATGACGATTGAGGATTATTAACCGATGAATGAGTTGATCCTTAATGCTTACACAAGCCACACGTGTCCCAAAATAATTAGTCATGAATCAATCATAACACTAATATCACATATAGGTTTCAGAAAGCATGAACAATTAATGACATGATGAATGTATGAACATAAAGAGAATCGAGTCCTTACACGTGTCATACGAAGCTTCGAGGTCTCGCGATACTAGTCTTCACCGACGACGACTCGATGAATGAATGACTCGTGCAAATGCACTAATGTTACGACTCACAAAACTCCGATCGACTAGATTGTCATAACCTCGACAATCCCACCACTACCGCGTCGGTAGGACCACATAACTCACATCTCGTGGTATTTCACAACCCAAAGCTCGATACCATTTCGTAACACCCCAAATCCTATCGGGTTATTACAAAGGTTGTGGACCCCACGCCAGAGATCCACCAAAGAACATGACTAAAAATACATTAATTAACACAACAAGGGAAAATCATAGTCCCTACCATGATATCCGACACAATATTCCGATAAGGAATTTTAACGACAAAAGTAGCCTACATGGCCAAAAATGAAATACAACAACATCCACGAACATCTGCTCGGTAATACAACACGACAACAATCGACAAGACCGGAGTACACTCCAACCGACCGACCGACAATGAACAACTCGTACTAGTATCGCTTGAATGCCTCGCCGCCATCATCATGCCCCCGTGTCTCAACTCTCTCCTCGCAAGCACCTAAAACATGAAAAACATGTTCCGCCCCACGGGGTCACCATCCGTATAATGAACATCAAATACATGTATAACATGATATGCATCCAAAGGCGTAATGAAATGGTACAATGATGATAATAATACGAAATTCTCACAAACCAAGGTAAGAACCGAGCATTCGTGAAATACTATGCCCACGACATACTATTAATACCTGCTCGACTGTGTTAGAACATAAGTGCCCGACGGCGAATCAAAATCACAGAATACCACAATGAATGACAAGACATGAACCAAACCAGACTGAATTAATTACGAATCACAATGCCCGAAGGCTCCAATGAAATTACCAGACAATAATAAAGGCCTGAAAGTCATTCAATGGAAATTAACAAATATCACAAACACTGTCAAAACACTCAAGTCAGAATAATGAGGTCCAAGCCACGGCACGAAGCCGTATCACAATGAGGGCCGGGCCACGGCATCCACCAGTATCACAATTAGGGCCACGGCATCCACCGTATCACAATTAGGGCGAAGCCACGCATCCACCAGATCACAATTAGGGGCCAAGCCACGACATCCACCAGTATCACAATTAGGGTTGCCACGCATCCACTCGTATCACAATGAATGATAGTGTGCCGCCTTGAGTCGGCCAACACGATGATAGTAACACACGGATAGACACCGTCCTTGAAAGTCCCAAATTAACACCTCGATTGCCTTAGAACGGCCAACCGACAACAATGATGCAGCGGATGATTTAATACCTCGATTGCCTAAAACGGTCAATCGACAACAATGATACCATAAATGATTGAACACTTCGATTTGCCTGAGAACGGCCAATCGATAACAATGATACGATGAATGAGTGAATACCTCGATTGCCTTAGAAAGGTCAATCGATAACAATGATTTAGTGAATGATTGAACATTTCGATTTACCTGAGAACGGCAATTCGATAACAATGATATGAAGGATGCCTCGGCACCTTTAATCGGTTACCGACGACGAAGATGAGAAATGAATAAGCCAATGCCTTAAATCGGCTGCATGCTTTTAATGACAATCCGAACAGAATAACAATGATCTCAACGATATCTTAAATTGACATCTATATTAACAACAATCGATACATCGATACCGCGAACCGCTATCGACAATGACATTAATAATGAGTATCACAATGCCTTGACTCGGCGTTAACGAACAACAATAACATTTGGCAAAATTGCCGAAAGGTATCGACGAACGATCTCTTGATATCAATGAATTCATGAAGAGACTAAGTCTCGGAATGATACAACACATTCATACACATACATGGTGACATTAGCTCATTGACAAGACAAGTATAAAACTTGCCTCAAACCGAAGGCGAAGGTACTTCCACGATCAACGCCCTTAATGAAATTACCTACGCTTGAACAACCTTAAACAACACAAAAACCAACAATTCTCTTAATACATGAATCAAGCATAATCACAACCAACTCAAAAGTCGATACAACAATACCCGAAACTCATTGGGGCATTTACACAAACGCGTTGTAAACAATCTCCAATTGTTTACAACCAAAACTCAATTACATCCGAAACCAACTCCCAATGAATGATTCAAACCCACAAAAACTCATGAATACTATCAATAATCCAATAGGAATACTTAGAACGATATTTCAACAACATTTAGTCGAAAACCCCCAAAATTCCAAAGTCAACCCGTAAGGGTTCTTGAACAATTCTTCAATTATTCACAAATTCAAAATTACACCAATGAATCCGTAGAAATACATGTATCCAAGATAGATAATCCATATCTAACATATTCCAACATAACATCGATTTACACGAAGAGATCGAAAGCAAAACACCCAAGATCCGAAATTCTAGATCCAAGAATCATTACCTTGATTTGGAGTGATGAAACCGATTTAGATGATGATTAATCCAACTTAGAAGGTTGAAGATGATGCTAGATGATTGTAGCTCGAAAAGACCTTTTCGAATCGCCCGAGCTCGTCCGAAATGATTGAGAAATGAAGAAATGACGAAAGTCGACCAAATCGCCCTATATATCGTCCCGCTTAGCGCGCTAACTCCCGATGTTAGCGTGCGCTAACGCTGCGGTACCGTAGTCCAAGACTTCGATCGATCGTTAAGCGTGCACTAAGAACCTTTGGTAGCGTGCGCTAACACTGTCCTTAGCGTCGTTAACCTTATGTTAGCGTCGCTACCCGATAGTTGGTATCCAAAATCCTCGGAGTCCGTAACCTCATCGTCCTCGATTCGAGCGCTAGCGTGCGCTACTCAAGTCTTAGCGTGCGTTACCGGCATAGTTAGCGACGCTATTTACCACTCGTAGCGTGCGCTACGAATTTCCAAAATCAGCCCAAGACCTTACGATCGCCTCACTTGCGCTAGCGTGCGCTAAAACTGAATCATTACGTGCGTTACAGGCACCTCATTAGCGCGCGCTAACTACAATGGGTAGCGTGCGCTACCTCTCAAACTGAAAATCAAAACATGATGATGATGATGACAATAATCTCGGCTCGATCTCAAACAGTGATGATCCCAAAATATGCCGAATGGTGAACATAGTTGACTGAATATGAATGATGAATGATTATTACTGAGTGAAAAAAAATTCTGAGTGACAGCTACTGAATGATAATAAATGAATTCACAACCGGGTATTGCACGGTAGTGGCATCCGCATCAACTAACGCACAAGAAAATAATTTATATGTAATAATAAGAGAAAAACGGAAAAAAAATATTGCTACGTCCACAGTGAGAATCGAACCCTGTACCTAGTGCAAATGTGAAGACCCCCTTGCCACCTTGTCCGGTAGTGGCGTCCGCGTCAAGTGATGCACAAGATATTAACTTATACAACATACATGTGTAATAATAAGAGAAAAACGGAAAAAAAAATATTGCTACGTCCGAGAATCGAACCCTGTACCTAGTGCAAATGTGAAGAGCCCCTTGACACCTTGTCCGGTAGTGGCGTCCGCGTCAAATGATGCACAAGATATTAACTTATACAACATACATGTGGGCCTGTGGCACATCCAAGCATTAGTTGGAAGAAAAAGAAACGGCTTGGTACGTACAGGGGTGCATTAAGGTTCATGCATTCAAGGCAGACGAAAAGTTTTACACTGGGGGAGATAAATTAGGGTTCAACCATTAATTAGGGTCACCGGCACCGATTTATAAATTCACTTCCTTGATAATCACACCATATACACACTAAATAATATTTTCAAGAAAAAAAATGGCGCAGACACCTCCGAGATCGTCAAGAAACAAGAAAGAATGGATCGTCCCTCCTTCTCCCAGAAGACTTGAAGCCATGCACTTTAATCTGAGACAGCAACACGATGAGCTGAAGGAAGAAGTTAAGGGTTTCCTTGGAAGGCTACTCAACTGCTGCCGTGAACATGCCGTGCGAGAACTTATTCTTCAGGAAGAGCCACTACTGAAGATCTACAAGTACATGCTTGAAGCTTCACAATCAAAGAAGCAAGAGGTTGGAACATATCACGGTGGAAGTAATGTTGGTGGAAATTCTGCAATTCCGAATCCAACTCAGAGGGATGTTCCTCTAGTCGTCATATCTGATGATAGCTCAAGCGAGATTTGATTCGATGGAAGTAATGTTGGTGGAAGTAACTTATCTATTTTCCTTAAATAATGCAAGCAAATATCTACTGCGCTGCCTTAGTTTTTAATTTTTAAGATTTGAATTGTTATCTATTTTCCTTAAATAATGCCTTTTGGTTTGCTTTTTTTGCCTTCGATGTGATAATCGGCTAAAAGATTAATTGCAACCTAAAGTCTCAATGATAAGATAATAGCTTTTGCCTTTTCTTTCTCCATTCATCATATTGCTTTTTTGTCTCATCACGCTCGTTGGTTACCACGTTAAGCTCCTTCACTCGCTCATTGTATACAAATACTTTTTTCCGATAACTGTAGAGAGAAGCAATTAAATAACAACAAAATGTAACATGTAACCACAAACATGTAACCACGGAGGAATAGTTATTCATGAATGGTTATTCATGAACATGAATAGCAGGCTTCTTTCTTCTTTATTCATGAACATGTAACCAACTGCATGTTTGAAATTGTAACCAATGTAGCAGGCTTCTTTCTTCTTTAATCTTACAGAATAGTTATTCATGAATAACATGTAACATGAATAACATGTAACCAAAGAAGAATGAGAAAAAGAAAACGTTTTTTTTAAACCAAAAGTCATCCCAACTATTCAACCATGGACAAGAATAGTTATTCATGTTTTTCTTATCAAAGAAAATGTGCAACTTTCTAAATAGTAAGTCAACTAGCATGTGGTAAATAATGCACGTCGTAGTGTCGGCATAGGAAATCTCATGCAGTCTTTGAATTATAAGTTTTCATGAACAAATGTCGTGTAGTTCAAAATGTACCAGCCTTCACAAAAGTTTTTAAAGAAACAATATTTCAAGTTTTATATTTTTGGAGTATTAACCTTAAGAATTTTACCATTTTGTCTCCTAAACAACGTTTAATATTTTGTGAGCAATTTTTGAGTCTTATCTTTCTGGATTCTGTCATTATAAGACAGCAAAAGAATATTGAGAATCACATTCTTTAAACATGGTTTCATGTTAGATATATGCTACAAAACTTACTGTTCCATGTGGTTAGAAAGAATTTTATTCAAACTTTTGAGCTTTTCATTGTAACCTTTTTCCTTTATTTCCAACTCCTTTAACATCTTCAAACAAAAAAGAACTCTTAATATTACAATCTGTTTTATGTTCACAACAATGGATATGGCTGGTTCAGGTCTAAATTGAACATGCTATCATCATTCGTTTGTTGTGAGCTTGCTCTTCCTCTTCTTGCACCAGCTCCACGACCTCTGCCTCTTGATCTTGCTCTAGTACCAGTTGCTCTTTGAGCAACTTCCCTAGCTGGCATCAAACAATTAGTTCTAGGCCTTCCCCTTCTTCGAGTAACATGAGGATCCAATATTGGGGTACCTACAACACGGAAACTCTCTGGTGTTGTTCCCGACAAACTTGCAGTAATTTCATTTTCATCCAAATTCAAAAGTTCATTCTTCAATTCGATCAATCTGTCCTTAATGATTTTCATCTTATATACGCTTCCTAAGGCTGCATCAGTACACATTTGAAAATATTTTTCAACTTCTTGAAATTTTTTGTACTCCTCGGTCATGTGTGGGTATCCTTCTTCAAAAAAAATTGTGCAATGTCTCCTGAACACGTCCTTTCTCCACCTACTTAATATATATCTCTCATTAATATGTTGGATATCCTTTTGAGCCATCACCTTGAAAATATGACAGCAAAGAATACCACTAAACTCAAAGTTCTTGCATTGGCATGTAAAATATTCTCCGGCCGGACGGTACTCGACTTTATACGTAAATTCCTTCATGAAAAAATCATTGCGAAGACTTCTCTCCAACACATTATACTTTTCAACTTCAACTTCATCTTCATATGCTTGAACTATATGACAATACATCATTCGATTCATCTCATTTTGGACCTTCAAGAAAATAGCATTTGTATAATGCTTTTGAAACTGCCTCTCCCAAATAAAATCTGTATTGCATCTTTTAACCTTCATCTTTGATTCAGAGTCAGCCATAAACTCCTTTTGAATCTTCTTACCAATTGCCACTTCATATTGTTCCATAAATTGCTTAAGTGTGCATCTTGAGTAAAGAAATTCATCAAAATATGCATGCATCCCTTCACTTCTCTGAGTCGACCTCATACCACCCCAGAAAATATGATTCAAGTAAACAAGAACCCATTTTTCCCTCTCAGTGTACAAATCTTTGAGCCATAAATTATTTTCCAGTTGAAATTTTACTAAAAATTCACCCCATTTTCCCTCAAATATAGGGATCGTAATGCTATCGTATACGATACCTTTGAATTCATTAACTGCACGATGATAGTCAGCAACACCTTTAAATTTAGTAGGCAACTTGAATAGTATATGCCATAAACAATAACGATGAATGGTTGTTGACATCACCTCCCTTACTGCAATCTTGATACTTTCACATTGATCTGTAATTATGGCAGTAGGATGAACGCCACCCATTGCTAAGATCCAATTTGAGAAAAGCCATTTGAATGATGCCGCATCTTCGCGTGTCACCAAAGCACAACCTAACAATATAGATTGGCCGTGATGGTTAATACGAACAAAAGCTCCAAATGGCATTTCATACCTATTGACTAAATATGTTGTGTCAAAACTCACAACATCGTTAAAATGTTCATAGGCAGCTCTGCTTCTCGGATGAATCCACAAAACATTTCTCAACCTACCCTCATTATCAATATCCACCAAATAAAAAAAATTTCGATCTTTATGTTGCAATCTGGCAAACAATTTGCGAATAGCCTCTGCATCTCCATCACCTAACCTAAACCTTCTCCTGCTCTCTATAAAATTCCTACAATCTTTCGGAAGACATCCTATATTCATAGGACCACCAGCTTGAACTTCACACAATCGAACATTCTTACTCGGCCTTATACCTGCAATATCATTGGCCTCCAACTGCCTTTTCATGTGTACAGATAAATTCCTATGAGCGGGCATTAGGATTGACATACTAGGATCAATATCATGATTGTGGGTTGTATGTGTGTGTGAAACAACCCATGATCCATCAACTTGTCTTTTTGCATTGAGTCTGGCAGGACACCCTATTCTTTTTGAACTTTTTTGTAATGACGAATGTCGTGATCTGTCACACGTCAAGAGAGCATACATGTCCTTGCTTAATGTCCTCTTCACAATACTGAAGCTCGATCTTTTAGCATGATCTTGATAAGCACGAAAAAGACTGTCAAGGCTCTCATAAGTCATACCTGGAGATGGTTCATTTCCTTGCACAGCCGTATTGTCCTGAGACTCAGAAATTATTTCATCTTCTGAATTTGGCTCGTGACTGGATTTGGACTGTGTTTCATTCACGATATTGTTGAAATAACTATCTCCATTGTCGAAGGTGTCTCCTACATATTCGGTATTATCACTGGATTCACTGCCGAATATTTCATGAAAAATTGCAGATCTGTTTGTATTCATATTTTGAGTGAAATAATCCAACAATTTCGATATTATATGAAGGAAAAAAAGGAAGATAATCACTATCAATGAAGTTCAAAATATCAATGAAGTGATGAAAAAGGAAGATGAAAATGGCGTTCAAAAGATGGTCATGAACAAACGAAGAGGATGTATAATCAATATCATTAAGTTCAATGTGTGGCTAGTTAATGATGTTTTTTGAAAACACCATAATCTCATTGAAAATGAAAATAGCTGCTTTGATAGAAGCAGAAGAGGTTTTCTGCATTAATAGGAAGAAGAAGATCTGTTTTTGCTGCTCACCTTAATGAGGGTTAAAATAGTAATTAGCAAAAATTAATTACATTAAATAATTATTTAATTCAAGTCTGGCCGGACAGATTTTGGCCATTTAGCATCTCCCTTTCTATTAATACTCGATTTAATCGTTTCCGCACAAATTCAAGACTTCATATATATATATATATATGATTATATGAGAATGGTTTTTATGTTGTGAATCGATAATAAATTTGAATCATTGATCTGTGTGTGTTGTACGGTTCAAATTGACTTATGCATGCAACATATGTATTTCGTGCATCAAACTTGCAATGCATAAAAACTCTCCATTATATGCATCATTATATCGATGAACTAGAATATTACATTCTATGCATACGTTTTTATGAGAATAAATCTAGGTTATCCATTTAATCAAGATCTATGGATGAAATTCATTCTTATTTCTTAACTTAAGTATCATTCTCACCAGAACCCAATATATATATATATATATATATATATATATATATATATATATATACTCACTCTAAATATAGTAAAAGGACATCCTACTAGGCGCTCCTAAGAGGTGGGGTAAAATTTGCTCAAATCCGATATTTCATTGTATTTAATCGTGTTTAACTATTATGAATATAAAAGTAATTTTGTACTTGGTCAAATAAATATTATTTTACTTATGTAATATGGATATTTATACAAAAAATTAATATGAGTATTATATTCATGTACTCAACTAAATGAGTATAATAGTAGTCATAATAATACTCATATACGAGTACTATTGTATTCATTTGACCGAGTAAATGAATAATGTAATACATTAAGTCTGATTTAATTCCGGAAGAGTTTAAACATAAGACCCAATTCCCATTCGCTCCCGCCTCTAAAGTACATATACTTCAAATTATAAATTTTAGATGTGTCGTAATCTCATATCGTATTCTATCGGGTTGGACTGGCGAGGTTGGTGGCGCTGTTCGGCAACTCGAGTCGGGTCGCGATCAATCAGTCGATTGGGAACGCGACACAGACCGCAACTCGATCGGAACGATCGGGCGCGGGGGTCCAGATGGCGACGCAGTTCGGTGCTGCATTGGATCGAATCGAATATGATCAAAACATGGCGGATCAGCAAATTTTCTAGCAAAAAATTTGTTGCTGTTCAAGCACGATTTCATCGAGAAACACAATTCGGGGAAATACGATCCTGAATCTGATCCCTACCGTTGAATTGTATATATGTTTAGCAGGAATGTGCAATTAAATTCCATGCTGATCTGATGGTTAACAAGGAGGGAAGCACAATCTTCGTGCGACCTCATATTGCAGAAAATTTACATCCGGAAAACACAATTTTTTTTTTTTTTGGATTTTCGTGATGTCTTTGTATAGGTTTTACAACGAGCCTCATTTCATTATAGGATCTTTTACAAGGAAATGAATAATAACAATCTTACTATCTCTGCAAAGATCTAGAATTCACATCTATGATATCTAGTCTAATCTGTATTAGATAAAAATACATCATGGAAAGGATAGACTTATAATTACCTGAACTGAACATATGTTTTAAAATGAAATTCGTGCCTGTAAGTGACTTTCGAAGACCAATTAACTGTTGATTAAAAACTAAAGAACCTTTCATAGACCAATGCCAGACGAGAAGAGCTGATCATATTCAACCCAAGCTGGGAAATATTCCAAGAAGTTATAGCCACTTAAGTTCAATGTCAAGGGGCTTTGCATTCTAGACATGAATCACAAGCTGTGGGATATGCTGAGGCGGCCCACACAATTCCTGCAACGTGTGCAGTATATTCAGAAAATAGCTGTCCAGATTGTGGATGATATCCAAATTAATAATAATAATAATAAAAAAAAGGTTTGTTGTTAAAGTAAATACACATGTGTGCCTTACTCTATGGTCTATTGGGCTCCTCCCAACTAGTATAGGACTAGGCCTATTAGAATATTCCAGAATATGTAATCTCTCCCTATTTAAAGGGACCCTATCAATGAGAATGAATACATCTCCTGCCCTAATTCTTGTCTTGTGTGCTTTCACTGCAACACGTTATCAGCACGTAGTCTACCACTGAGAGCAAGAAAAAAATCGTCCGAAAAAAAAAGCTTTTTCTGAAAACCCTACCCGCCTTCTTCCGCCTTCAGCGGATCCGTCCAGCACAGAACCAGACCAGATCGGAGAACTTGGTCGTTTTTCCCCCGCGCAGAACCCTAGCCGCCCTGCTCCGACGCGACTCACCCCCTGTCTCCTGCTCGTCGCCTGTCGTTTTCCCCGACGTTCCCCATCGTTTTCTCCCCGCGCGAAGACCAGATCGGACGCGACGCGACCAACCATCACCGATCGACCTGCCTCCTGCTCCGACGTTCCCATCTAGACCTGCGCAGCTCGTATTTCCAGTCCAGTTTTGGTACCAGCTGCAGATCCGATCCAGTTGAAGTGCGACCCATTTTTCAGTTCAGTCGCTGATCTGCTTGGAGTTCGCCCGGTTGACCACAGCTTCACCAAAATCATATTTTTTTCTCTCTCCCCCAAACGCCAAGTAGGTGCACAAATTCGAACCCTACTATCTGCTAAGTGCGCCACTTTATATGCTCTAATTAGTTTAATTATGCATATTATGATTTAGAATTGCTAAAATCATGCTTAATTAAATCTAATGAATTACGTAAAATAAATTAATTAACCAAAACAATTCACGATTCCCTGAATTTAATGACTAATTATAATTGCGCCATAAGATACCTATTTGACTGCATAATGTGTATCTAGTTAAACCACATAGGAATTATATGTTTATATATATTATTATATATAGAATTTGCATGCATATTTAAATATGACATGCAATCACTACTACACAAAAGGATTTAATGACGGCCATAAAACGTCATTAAAATGTTTCCATGACGTTTTTGAACCGTCATCAATTTCGCCGTCTATACCGGAGTCATGGTTTGAGCATGATACAATGACATTTCTAAAACGTCATCTAAATATTTTCTACGACAACTTATAAACGTCATAAAAAGAAAGCCATGACACATGTTGTCATGAAATACATTTTACGACATGTTAGAAACGTCATGAAAAGTACGGGATGATACTTCATAATTATCATGAAAACGTCATCTAAATATTTTCTACGACAACTTATAAACGTCATAAAAAGAAAGCCATGACACATGATAATTGTCATGAAATACATTTTACGACATGTTAGAAACATCATGAAAAGTACGGGATGATACTTCATAATTATCATGAAAACGCCATCTAAATATTTTCTACGACAACTTATAAACGTCATAAAAAGAAAGCCATGACACATGATAATTGTCATGAAATACATTTTACGACGTGTTAGAAACGTCATGAAAAGTACGAGATGATACTTCATAATTATCATGAAAACGTCATCTAAATATTTTCTACGACAACTTATAAACGTCATAAGCAGAAAGCCATGACACATGATAATTGTCATGAAATACGTTTTACAACATGTAAGAAATATCATGAAAAGGAAGGGATGATACTTCATAATTGTCATGAAATAAATATAATTTTACAAAAAAAAAAATTACAGAATTCAATTACAAATCCATAATCAAATATATAGTAGTAGCAGAATTCAAAATAACTAGATTTCCATTTAGGCAACAACTAGTTTCATTGCTTATGCCTCACTGCTATCGGCATAAGCAAGCATATATAATATCTAAGATTTGTTCAACAATAGCTTAACCAACACAAAAGCAAAATCTAATGGTTCCAAATCTAAAATTTCACAACAAAACAAAACATCAACCTCTCTCAAAGTAACCCAACCTAGTAGCAAAGTACTACTAATGTGCTAATCTATCTCAAAAGAAATCAAAAGCTAAAGTATGCAAAGGAACCATGCCCATGTAACACCCCCAAATTTAACCGGAAATATTACAGCGCCGTGGGCCCCGAGATGGAACCCACAAGGCTAAAAGAAATTTTCGCAAACATTTACAAACGCCCAAGAGGTCAACGACGGTACTATCTTTAAAAATTCACAAAGACATAAAATCCATTTATCAAAAACCGTCGTAAAAACTCATTTGAAATCGCAAGGCCAAACAGCCGACACTCAAAAGTCTAGAAAACGATTTCCAAAGTAACCTCAGTTACTAGATACCAAAATAGCGTCTCAAAATACTCACGCAGCGGAAAAAGACCAACCAAAACGATACTCTAGCAGCGGAAAACAAGAACCAATCAAGAAACTCAATGCACACAACATGTCCTAGCCAGTATCCTCCGGGAAGCTCATCTCTTCACGACCGCTACAAGCTCGATACTCCAAGAACCTAAAAAGAAATCCCACGACGGGGTCAGCCATAATATCCAACAATGATAACCGTCACATCACATTAATAATAACATACCAATGAGAATACAACATAAGAATACGACCAATGTAATCTTACCGCCATAACTTTGCTTACTCAAGTGATTCTCATCAGAGTAGCCATTATCACATTTCACATCCTGTACTCGATTTACCAATAAACTCGAACATAATATAAGTACTGTACCTCAAACAATACTCAAGATTCTCAAACTATCATAACCAACTCACGATACGGAAATATACCATTTCTGACCAATACGATCCATCGAATAACATCATCAAATCCCAAGACGATAACCGATCGTCCATCAAGACAAATACCAAAGGAAAAATACGGAACATACCTCGAGATATGAAGTGCCACGACAATCATACCAGTCTAATCCGAGATCAGATCAATGCGATACGGACAAGGTCCTAACACAAGACCTACAAATGCATACTCATATGACCACGTCAATATGATCACAACAATAACAATCATGTATACTCAATGGAAATCCGACGATCCAGCGCCCTCAGCATAGATCCCTTTGTTGATCCTATCAGATCAACATAAGGTGGATAACTAACAATACACATGTGAACAACAACACATGATAAAATCAATGATGCGAATTCACAAGATTCCATCAACACAATCTGTAATCCAACGATCCAGGCCTCAAGATAGATCCCCATGATGATCCCGTCGAACCAACGCATGGTGGAAAACATCCCAACGATCCGGCGCCCTCAAAGATAGATCCCCATGATGATCCCGTCGAACCAACGCATGGTGGACATTCGATCCAGCGCCCTCGGATAGATCCTCATAATCCCATCGGATTATTTACACAACAAAAACAACACAATATGCATACACATATGCAAATCAACACGTTCATCCACATGAACAACATAACATGCACGACAACATGACAATATACTAGACTACTTCATGTTCAACAACATGAAAGAAAATGTACGAGACCAAAATAAATAACACTAAACCATAATCAATATGGAATACTTGCCCCGAGTCCTTCGGGAGCAACCTCGATGTCCAATCATCACCGACGATTATCCTCAATGCTCGGCGATCCAAACGTACAATGAACTATAGATACTCATATCTTCGTCTTTACCATAATGTAACCTAGATATTCGAACATACCAATAACTGAGATAAAGCATATACATTATGGTTTTCCTCCCAGAATCGAAAGAACGATATGCGATCCGAATATCCAGAGTTCACAATAATAATCATCGCTATATGCATTATAAACGAAATGAAACTGAAACCATTCATTAAATATTATAACTGAGCAAGTAATAACTTGCCTCGATACCGATACCACGAAGCTGTTGTCGAACACATTGCCTTTGTCTACGAGCTCCTCACCCCGATCAAAAGCAATACAATGGACATACTCGAACAGACCGCAATATCCGGTTATAATCACCGATCAGCAATCTCAACCTATCGAAGAAATCAAATAACACATATCCGATAACAATCAACAAGCGACAATACTAACCAATCGAACTCAAGTTCAACACAACCTCGAATAAACACAATGTAACCAACCAAGTCAAACCATCACGAATTCCTAATCAAAACACAAAAATATCGCATCGTCGCCTACTTAGCGCACGTTAATCACCTAACGTAGCGTGCGCTAAGTTGCTCCCGTTAGCGTGCGCTAGCCAGTAAGCTTAGCGTGCGCTAATGCCGTCTGATGGCATGCATTCCAAGCATCGACTAGCATATTGCAACTACGAATCCGAATGAAGGAGACATAAATCTCCATATCTCTTGAAGATAAACGACACCATACTATCACAAGGATAATATCAATGTCCATATATCAATAATAACATCAACAATCAAACCGACTCGATAACAAGGATCATATCATATTCAATCCGAATTCAACCTCGTATCATGATTTAACTCCTCTAAATCGATCAATATAATTAACAAGATTCGAAATCCATCTTAGATCGGGTTAAACGAATCACCATCCTTATAGTAAGAAGAATCTTAACTAACATCCGAAACTCTTATCAAAATTCCATTGAATCTCATATAACATCATCATATGATTATCCAACATGCTCCTTACATGAAATCATCCAAGAAAAACGAACCATCATCAAGAGGATACGAAAATTACCTGGATTGGATGAACCAAGAATAAGAACACTAGGCTCCATTCCAAGAATCATGAATAACTTGAAGAACGAGGCTTGAATCCATGCTCTCCATCTTAATCTTGTTAAAGATCATCATCTCTCAGTGTTTGGGACCTCAAACCTCTCTCTAAAAACTCTCTCTCTCGGTTGAAAGAAGAAAGAATGACAAAATGCTTAATAACACCCTTCTGTCCCTTTTTATAATATTCATTATTAGCGTGCGCTAACATCTCATGTTTAGCGTGCGCTACCGCCTTAGCGTGCGCTAACTGACTTTGTTAGCGTGCGCTATCGGGCCTGCAGGCTACTGTCTTGCTTCGTAAACTAACTTACGTACGTAATGCCCATGCATTAACGTACGTATATCATCCTGCTTAGCGTACGCAAGTCATTTACCTTAGCGTGCGCTAATACCAGTTGACTTGCTACAGTGTACACCTACCACGAAGATGCTCATGACCCCACAAGCCGAAATCAACCAATAAAGCCAAGATTCCCTGTTGACCGATAAATAGTTAGCGTGCGCTAATCAACATGCATTAGCGTGCGCTAACACTACATTACAACATCCGTTGACTTATCAGAACGTGCGCCGAAAGTGGCCTGGTCCACGCGTAGATTCCTTCTGAGCTGATCTGCACTAGCGTACGCTAACCTATGAACGTAGCGTGCGCTAATCCTGCACGATAGCGTGCGCTATGCATGAATATCAGCGTGCGCTAATAAGGCTATACTTAGCCATTTTCAGCTATCCTTGTCCAACATCTCGACATATCAAATACGAACATACGGCATATCAAATATACATTACTTAACACATTATATCCTCAAATACAATTGTCGACCAAATACGACAATTATACCAATACTGACATCTCAGTCCTTCATTTATTTTATCCTTACTGTACAGATTCCATGCTGTACAATATAACTCGGATAAAATAATATCAAACAACAGTAGTAGAAATTCCGGATATTACAGCCCACAAGTGCTTAATGGTCAAGAACAATGTACTTGATTGGCCAAGCAATTGTACTCCCAACTGCATCTTCCATAACAGAAAACTCAGGATGGTAACGATAGAATTCAGCTCCAGGCTTGATAGCTTCAACAACCTCAATTCTATAGCAATCAGGTCTAAGCTTGTAGCCATGCACCTTTGTTGTAGGGTCAACTGCAGATATTCTCCCTGTAGCCACAACTTCTTCTGTTCCCTCCCAATCAAGCAACTTGCAGCAGTCATTAACACAAACTGTGGGTGCTTTAATTGCCTATACAACCAAACACAAAATTAAATAATTACCACCAGCTGTTGAAAATATAAAACATAACCTACCAAAGATGCGTAAATATAACTTATCTTAGAATTCCTAGTTGAAGGACTGAGGGCCACTATTTCTTCATTGTTTTCAGGTTCCTCCTTGTAAACATATAACCAAATCAACAACATAATATTTGACAGAACATTATGAAAATAACACTGAAACACTACAAGTACAGTACAACATAAAATCTCAGTTTAAGATTACTGTTCTTGAAAAGACATGTTCTAAAGCCTGTTCTTGAAAAGACATGTTCTAAAGCCTGTTCTAAAGCCTGTTCTAAAGGTACTATTCTCAATAAAGATAATAGATCAGTAAAAAAGGTACTGTTCTTGAAGCCTGTTCTAATTTCTAAAGGTACTGTTCTCAGTAAAAATAGATCAGTAAAAAAAAGATAATGTTGCAATAAAGATCAGTAAAAATACATCAAAAATACATCAGAAATACATCAAAAAAAGATAATGTTGCAATAAAAATAGATCAGTAAAAATACATCAAAAATACATCAGAAATACATCAGTAAAAATACATCAGAAATAGGTAGATAATTTAAAAGCCTATCAAAAGACATGCGGAAATAAAATAACTGTTCTTGAAAAAAAAAGATTACTTTCATTGGAAAGGAGGTGCACAAGGACAATGTTTAAAGTCTCAAATCAGAACCATACACCAGAAACTTAAAACATCGAAATTAGGTTAGTAACTTACTTATGGAGATGGAGTCGCAACAGCAGGGTGCTGCTGTGTGCTCTTGCTTCCACCATCAATAGTACCATGACAAGAACAACCACTTTGGCCCTATCAAACAGAAAGCACAATCCACTTTAATTCTCTCTCTCTCTCTCTCTCTCTCTCTCTCTCTTTATATATATATATATATATATATATACTTTACAGTACATAGCAACATTAGAGCATAAAACTTACAATTTTTAAAATAATATCCTCGAGAATTGTCATACGCTTGTTCCCCGCCTCAAGTTTAGTCTCTAGATTTGCTTTCCAGCTGGTATTTTGTATTTGGGCATCTACCTTTGAAGGTGTAACACCTGCTCCCATACCTCTAACACGACCAGGTTTCTCCTTACCAAGAACTTGACTCAATACATCCCACTTTACAGAATGGGCTCTTGACTAAGCGGCTGATCATTCAGTTTCTCTTGAATCTCAGCCTTTAAAGAAAGCAACAATTAAGTTCATTACATGTAAAATGAAACTGCATCTTAAATAAGCAACAATTGGTCATGGAGAATACTTACAATTTTTTTGGCCACGTACTCATTTTTGGCTTTCTTTGGTTCATGGCCTTTAATAAACGACTCAGTTCTACTCAATGTTTTTCCAGGATTATTCATTCCTAATTGAATAGAAACAAAAATTCAAATTCTACTCGATGCAAATTCCCATTATGGTCTAAGATGGTTATAGAAAACAGAACATGATTAATACACAAATATTTTATCAGATATTCTCCCACAACTGACTTACATATTCATATTGCATCCTTGCATACCCTTGTCGGCTTAGTGTGTGTGGAAGAAGCTGTAAACCTCTTATTTTCTTCATTTTCTCACTCTTTTCCTGCATATCATATAAACATAATATGGTTACATATGCATCTAAAACCTAATTTCAGATACAAAGCAAAGTATATCCTCAACTCCTTAATGTTATTATTACTACTATTGTTGGTATTAATATTATTATTACTGGTATTATTATTACTGTTATTGATCTCACAGCCACTTACTTTCCATTGATCCGAACGACGTATTGCAACAAATTCATCCCACTCGTTTTGCGGCACATCTGTGGGTCTTAACATGTTAAGTTGTCTTGTAGTTTCTGTCTTGTTGCGCCGAGACTCTAAAATCTTGGTAATGCTAATAGACAATTCAGATTTATAAGCCCTCCACAACCTTCCACATTGTTGTAAGACAATTGTCTTATGAGTAAGCTCCACACAAAATTTTTGCTACAAAATAAGATATTAAAATGTTATCTATTTTCACAGTAAAAACATGTATGTGTATATGCCAATAGAACACAAGTAAAAGCACATACAAAAGTTTCCAGATTTCATCTTTTGTATATATCACATTACCATCAAAAGTTTCCAGATATCTTTTTTGCTACAAATAAAACACATTACCATCAAAAGTTTCCAGATATATCACATACAAAAGATGAAATCTGGAAACTTTTGTTTTTACTGTGATGGTAGTGTGTTTTATTTCCAGATATATCACATACAAAAGTTTCCAGATATCTTTTTTGCTACAAATAAAACACATTACCATCAAAAGTTTCCAGATTTCATCTTTTGCAAGAGGTGCCGCTTTGTCCACCTTGTGCCAAGTATCTATGTTGATTGGCACTTGCTCTCGTACTAAACAACCAATAGTAGAGCTAAATCTCACTGAAAGTTGTCCAACAGGTTGTCCATTTTCATTCCACACAACCTCTTGCTTTGTTGTCTCTCCCGTTGGAATGACTTGTAAGGTAGTTTTACCTCTTACACGCTTATTTCCTGTGTTACCACTAGGAGTAAGTTCAGATTCAAGCTCAGTTTCATGGTGAGCTTCACGGTCAGCTTCAGGAGCATATAGTGCACCTGATTCAGCCCCATTTGTTGTACCTCTCTTCCTCCCTGTTTTCATAGTCTGTCTATGTAACAGAAGACAACAATGTTATATGATAATAATAATAATAATGATAATAATAGGATCAGATACACATGGTATTTTCACAATGTACCAATGTTCTAAACAAATGATAATTTTATATAATATATCAGTCACCAAAAATACAGATGAATAACATCAAAACTGATTACAAAACATTGATGCACAATCATATGCATAGTACAAAGAGCATAAAGTCTCACATTATACAGAGTCAAACATACAATAAATTACATATCCTCGTGGTCTATATCAAGTGCATATGACTCTTGAGCAACAAAAGTTGTAAAAGCACTCTCATCGAATAGTTCCAGGTTATAAAAGCCTCTTGGTGGTGCCTTTAACACTACATACCAACTTGATTTTTCATTATCTCTCGAGTAAAATACTTGCTCAGTATGTGATGCTAAAATAAAGGGATCTTTTTTAGTTAAACCTTCATGAAATTTCACTAAAGTGAATCCATCTACTTTCTTCACACCAGAGGTCATGTTGACCCAATAACAAAGAAATACAGTCAAACGGAAAGTGTAGAAATCCAAAACCAGAATATCTTGAACAATTCCATAATAATTTAATGAATCTGCTTCCAAATGGACACCATAGTCTTGTGTGGAAACAATAGCTTTCTTGGTATGAAAGCGCTTCCCATTGATAACAAAACCAGAATAGGACATTGCATAACGCCTTGGTCCTTTCACAAGGTAAGTGAGCGTTTCATCATGCTTAATATGCTCATTACCAGCTTCAAGTTTAATCTGAATACAATGATTAAAAAATATATACTTAAATTTCTAGCTAAACCAATCAAGACCTTGTAATAGATGAACTAGATACTAGTAAAAACAAACCTTATTCTGTATCCACTTAACAAACGTCTCTAAATGCTTTTTCTCTAGCATTTTGGAATCATTCATCAAACGTTCATCAGAGCACTTTAACTCATCTTTATGAACCCTATAATACAACATGCAAGCACTTTAATCTTGATTTCCAGAAGCAAAGTTTTAGAAGTTAAGAATATTTTTACTTACTCAATGTAAGGTACAACTTCTTGACTATTAAGAAGCACACAAAGATGCACAGCCTTGTGCATTTCATCAGCTAATTGAACAGAATAGCCTTTTCGAAGTGTCGACCCCTCAATCATTGTGTCGTTAAAAACGACATCATTCCTTTTTCGCTTATTACTAAAGATAGATGAATCATTCATGTATCGACTACAAAACCTAACACACTCATCAGCCAAGTAGTTTTCAGCAATGCTTCCTTCCGGATTTGCACGATTTTTGACATAGTCCTTAAGAACCTTCATGTATCTAAACATAAATTAAATAAAGACAAAGTTACAGAAAACTAAAATATGAGGAAACAACACATAAACTAGGTAGGGCTAAAGTATTTATGTACCTCTCAAAAGGGTACATCCAACGAAAGTGCACTGGACCACATAATTTAGCTTCTCTTGCTATGTGAATGGTTAGGTGAATCATAATATCAAAAAATGATGGAGGGAAGTACCACTCCAACAAACACACAGACTCAATAATCTCATCTTCAAGCTCTTCCAATCTTCTTTTATCTAGGACTCTTTGACATAGCTCATGAAAAAACGAAGAGAGACAAAATATTGTTGTTCTAAGTCCCCTAGGTAAAAACCCCTTCACGGCAACAGACAAAAGTTGTTGCATCAAGACATGATGATCATGAGACTTAAGTCCCAGAATTTTTTGTTTTTTCATCTTGATACAGTTTCCTATATTAGAGCAGTAGCCATCGGGAAAAGTTTGCATGAACAGCCTCCAAAGAAATTTTAATTTCTCATCTTTTGTTAAAGTGTAAGGTTTCTGAACTATTAAGCTTGTCCTTTCTTTGTGCTACTGGAACTTCTCCCAAAAGTTCTTGCAACTCTAGATCTCTACGAGACTCTCCCCCAATTTCAGATCTACCCTTCACATCTAAGATTGCATCTAAGAGTTTTTCACATACATTCTTTTCAATATGCATTACGTCCAGATTCTCACGCAAAACCAGTTCCTATTGTAAACCAGCAAACGATGCAAATACCATGTCAAACATATAATCAGCCAACAAAAAACATTCATGTTACAAGTTTAATTATTGACAAAGACTAAAATAAAGACACTGACCTCCCAATAAGGCAACTCATAGAGAAGGGACTTCTTCTTTAATAACTTAGCAGGGTCACCTTTTTTAAGTGTCTTTGTTTTTCCCCTATTTCCCCCCACTCATTTGTGAACCCGGCTAAAGCTAGAACTCTACGTCTCCCTGTGAATAATTTTGGCCGCATCCTCTTCTCTTTTCTTCCATTAAACCACTTATGTTTAGAGCGAAAGACATGGTTTGACGGAAGAAATCGTCTATGATCCATGTAAACAGTTTTTTTTGCAAGTGGTAGCCATTGTGAGCAAGTTTCAGGACCACATATAGGACAAGCAAATTCTCCTTTAGTGGTTAACCCAGCTAAATTTCCATAAGCTGGAAAATCATTAATGGTCCAAAGCAAGATAGCTCTAAGAATGAAACAGGATTTTGTATAGGCATCATACATAGAAACACCATCCCATAATTTTTTTAAGTCATCAATAAGTGGCTGCAAATATACGTCAATGTCATTACCGGGTTGGTAAGGGCCTGAAATTAGTAAGCTTAAGAGCAAATTTTCATAAGACATACACACACTTGGTGGAAGATTATAGATGACGATAATTACTGGCCAAGTACTGTGTGTAGAGCTTAGATTGCTAAACGGATGAAACCCATCCGTTGCAAGTCCAAACCTAAGGTTTCTTGGATCAGCTGCAAATGAAGGCCACTTTCTGTCTACTGTACTCCAAGCAATTGAGTCAACTGGATGACGCATTTTGTCATCTTGACTGTGATGAGTAGAGTGCCATGTAAGCTGCTCACTCATGTCTGCTCGGAGAAACATCCGTTGAAGTCTTGGAAGTATAGGAAAGTAGCGCAAAACTTTCGCTGAAACTCCTACTTTTATTTTTTTAGTACGAGGGTTGACTTTCCACATAGAAGAGTGACATTTTGGGCATTGATCAAGATCCTTATAATCATCTCCCCTAAACAGAATACAATCATTGATGCATGCATCAATCTTCTCATACCCTAAATCAAACTCTTTTAGTGTTTTTTTACGCATGCAATGACTGGAAAACTATTTCCATCCGTGACATATTCTTGAATTCTTTCAAGATGCTATCAAAGCCACTATTGAATGCACCATATGAAGCTTTCAACTTGTACAAATTTAAGGTGGTGATAGTTTTGTGTACTTAGTGCAACCGTGGTATAGTGGAACTTGACTTCTTCAATCTTCTTTTGGTACTTATCATCTAAGCCGCTTAAACTAGGGTTTGACCTTCACTACGTGGTGAAAAAAGCATCTTCATACATCCGAAGTACTTCTAACATTTCGTAATCCCCATCCCCATCCCCATGCCCATCCCCATCCCGATCCTCATCAATATGAGGTGACATTGGCGATGATCGATCCTTGCGGATCTTTCTACTGTACTATGTTCACCATGAGCAACCCAAACATTGTACATAGGATCAAAGCCATACTTAGTCAAATGTAATAACAGAACATCATCACATTGTGGACTACAATTTCCACAAATAACACAAGGGCATCTAATCATGTCAGGATTCCTTGCAAATCTCTTAGAGTTCATAATAAATTCTCTCACTTTATCTTGGTACTCTGGACTGTTTCTATCCCAATCAATCCAGCTTTTGTCCATAATAAACTGTAAAGCAATACATCTAGAAATTATTGAATAACTTTATTAGAACTAAAAACTTCAAAAACAGACCCAACAAGATAATTTCAACAAACAATATAATTATAAATTCATAAGTATCTAATTAGTATCCACTATTTGTATAAATCAAAAACCAATCAGCAACACCATTGACTATATACAACTTAAGAAAAAGCAGTAGCATCAAATATGAAAAATATAACAAGTTCCCATAACAAAGCAACAACAAGAAAAAGAGATAAGAGTAATACCAATTCAGTCAGCAAGTTCTTAGAGCAATACCACTTCTTACTCCTTACTCGTAAATTGCCAGATCAATATCAATCCTCTCATAAAATTTGGAATTTCAGTTTCTGTAAGTTACACAAAATATCATAAACCAGAACAACAATATCAATAGACCAAATATTATTGAAAGCTATGATCATGTCAATTGAACTTCCCAAATAAAACTAATTTGTTAGGTGTTATAGTTTTATTTATAAGTGGTTCAATACATAGAATAGGCTGGTTCAATTCAATACTTAGTATAGATAGTAAGGCTAATTTAATACTTAGTATTGATAGTATGTGCTGGTTCGATAATACTTAGTATATGTAGATATGGTTTCATACTTAATATAAATACAGTTATATATATAGATAGTATAGGCTGGTTCAATACTTAGTATATTCAGATCACAGAGCGGCAATTTGCAGAAATATTGCATGTAACTACACTGTTGGGGAATGCATCCGTTTTAGAACAAAGTGGGTTTGAACATGCAAGCCCCCTAGCTTCAGGAGGCATATATTCAAATGGAGGAGCTAACATGAACATATGGGCATCACCATTCCAATCAGAAGTATGGATACTAACCATTAACATAACTTTCTGTTTGATCTAATTCTTTACTGTTTTCAGAAGCTCTTGAAAACAACTTATACTTTCATCCTAACTTCACTATTCACTTTGGTGATATTAGGTTCAACTTCGACAAGTAGTTTAAAACTAACTACTTCAAGAATCCAATATAGAGTAGCGGCATGTCAGATACAATATTTTCACCTGTACTTAGAGTTGCAGTGATGTGACTTCCCATATGCCACTTTTGCCAACGAGCTTACAGATTTAACTTAGATTAATATGTATCTAAGCATTTAAAGATTTGTTGTTGTTTATAGCCACAAAATCTACTCACATTTCAAGCACTTACATAACCAGTGTTTATGCCCACCAGCTGAGAAAAACAAGAGAGGTGGTTAGGAGGAAAGAGTAAGGCAACTTATATGACCCAGTACGATTAAAATAACAGCCAGAAATAGGATATGATAGCACATAATGATATATTTGAGAAACTAAGCATCATCCTGCGGAACCTAATAGAAAAAAAGTTAGAAAGTAACAAAAAAAAACTCTAAAAAAATGAAATAAATAAAAGAACAAAATGAACACTAAAAACTAAAAATGAACCTTAAAAACTGTTAAATCAAAAGATGAAATAAAAAAGTAAATCAAAAACCTTAAAAACAGAAAAAGGCCCTAAGAGAGATTAAAAGAACTAACAAAACTGGATTTTTTTGCTAAGAAATGAAAAAAAAAGAAAAAAAAACTAAAAAAACTGAAAATCAGGCTCCGTCTTATTGAATATTAAATATATTATGTGAGACAGTCTCCCATGCATTTTTGCCAAAATTATAGGATAAGAATGGTATTACTCCTGAGGATGAGAATCTTGCATATCCAACTTATTCAACTGTCAACTAAATTTCACTGTTCATGACCGGTCTTTATTAAAGACTTTTCACGGTCTTTTTTTTAAAGCGAAAGAAACACACACAGATGCGGCAATTTACATTCGGAAAAGTGTGAGAAAAAAAAGCTCCTACACATTCAGCATCCACAATTGCATTATCATAATGTAAGCTGCAACCAAATTGAAGTAAAATATCGAAAAAGAAGTTCAATGAGGTAATAAAGATGACGCTCACCAAGTCCAACAGCTTGGAATTTGTGGTTTTGAGAAATATTCCTATGAGTTAACTGGGTCAAGGCAAAATAAAGCCCGACAACATCTATGAACCCAATCAAAGCTTTCAATAATTCCTGAGAGAGATTCATGAAAAGTACTTGAGATTTCTGAAAAACTAAAAATAAACAAATGATCCCAAATAATGATCAGAAAACTTTTGCCGTGGAGAAGTAAAGGATGCTGCAAAACTTAACAATCAGCATGCCCTAAACTTCCATCCACAACCACCATCACCCTTTCCACCCCCCTTTGTTAGTTGAGTAATCATTCTAGCGAACAAAGAAATGTCTTACAATGCACACGACAGATACAAAGTCGGATAAAAACCCAAACTGAAATTGTTCATAAGCATCTATGAAAGATACCTGAGAGGGATCGAAACTGTCACTTTCCGATACAGTAAGAAATGTTGCAAGACAAACAAGCTGAAAAAATCAATGGAGGTAAGAATTCAAGTCCATGAAAGAGAAGCACAACATCTGGAACCATTCAATTGAGCCTAATGGATCATACCTTTACTAATACTGTCACAAGATAAATGAAGGCTGCTTTAACTGAAGTACCAATCGTATCATACTCAGATCTGTTGAAGAAAACCAGTCAATACAACATACCTTTCATCTTATATGGTATAATTTAATATAGAATAAACAAGCTTGCATTAAACTTCAATAAACCTTTCAACATTTTTCTTTTAAAATCATAAACCCTACACTGTCGAGATTATAAATAGCTTACTCAACTCAAAACACCAAACTTAGCATAGCAACAAGGGGGGTGGGGAATACCCCAACTGGGTAATCGCAGACTTGAAATGACAAATAAAGAAAGTTGGATAACTCACGGTGGATGTCGCGGCGACAATATGAATCTGATGTGAAAAGTCGATGGACGCTGATTTGAACCCGATGTCCGTGGTCGCGGCTCTGAAGCAAACGTCTAAGGTTGTTGGTGAGACCGTGAAATTGGGAGACAACGACGAGGAGAAGTGAGAGAGAGAGAGAGAAGTGAGAAATTGGGAGAGAGGAGAAGAAAGGAGACCGTGCAATTGGGAGACGGCGAGGACAAGTGAGAGAGGGAGAGAGCGGCTAGGGTAGTAGGGTTTCAGAAAGGGAGAGAAGGAAAATAAAATAAGTGGGGGGGAGAGGAAGTCATACGGGAAATTTTCTAAGGGACTAATTTGGGATCAAACTTTTAATGATAGTAATAAATTGTCATTAGTGATAAACTATTTCATGACACTTTAAAAGTGTCATCAAAAACTATTACATGATATTTTTTAAAATGTCATACTATAGGTAAATCATGACATTTTAAAAGTGTTATTGATAAACAAATATGACATGAAAAAAACATCATGAATCTCGAAGAAACCATGATGTTCACAAAATGTCATATGGTTGTTCCATATTTTACATCCATGACGTTTGCTGCTATAAACGTCATGGAAATACGTTACAATGACGTTTTTGGCAAAACGTCATAAAATTTCTGTCATTAAAGGTCATATTTGTAGTAGTGAATTAGGCTACATACCTAGCATATTTAGATGACTGTATACCTACTACTCATAATACCATGATAACGAAATTTCATGTGTATCACATCGAAATCATGACCATATATCTTGGTTCTAAAATAAAATAATCCCATTATTTAATAATTTATCATTGACGAACTCATGATAATGTGAAACTAATTAATTTCCTCATCTTGTGTAGATGGCTGATCCGACTCGTCCGGAATTCGATATCCTGGACTCAGAAGGATTTGAGTACCATCGATGGGTATCCGATGTCGAGACCACTTTTGTCGCTAAGGACTATAGCGCAACACTCCTTGATCCTACGGCCAACGGACCGTCTGATAAGGTGAAAGCGAGTGCGCTAATTTTCCTTAGGCGGCACATCGAACCTAGCTTAAGGTGGGAGTATCTTCAGTTGAAATCCCCCAAAGAACTGTGGGATGCCCTTAAGGGCCGTTTCGGGAATATACACAATACCTTACTTCCCAAGTTGACCATGCAGTGGAACGAAATCCGCTTGCTTGATTATAAACGAGTCAACGATTTCAACAAAGATATGCTCCGCCTCAAGGCACGTCTCAACTTCTGTGGAAAGGAAATCACAGAGGACGACATGATCCAGAAAACACTTTCCACATTTCATACTTCAGCATTGATACTAGCGAACCAATATCGATTGGAGTACGATAACAAGCGTATCACCACCTTCAGTAAGCTAATCAACCTCCTTTAGGTGGCTGAAAGGCATAATGAGGTGTTGGTGAACAATAATTCCAGGCCAGCCGGGACAAAGCAAATTCCTGAGGCTAATTTTGGCAAAACGAAACGTGGAAAGCAACCCGACGAACATGGTACTGGATGCGCTAATCCTAAACCACATGGAACGAAACCGCATGGTGGTAAGGGACGTGGCGGTCGAAGACGTGGTCGAGGTAGTGGAGGCTCTTCTAGTGGAGAAAGTAAAGATAATGCTCCCGGCCATGGAACCAAGCAGCAAGTACCTCATAAGACTCATGCTCCCACAGAACGAGTACACGACGCCCTATGCTTTCGCTGTGGAATGACTGGCCATTGGTTGAGAAATTGCCACGCAATCAAGCACGTCGCAGCTGCATACAAGAAATATAGAGAGACCAAAGCAGAGGCTCAATATATGGAGGAAAATGATTACGACGTTCCACCCAATGTCAATTTCACAATCACTGATTGTCATAATAACACATACGAGTTGGAGTCATTAGATGCCCCACTCTATGACTAATTTATGTTTCGGTTGACATTTTTCGTATTTTGGCAGTTTTTGCCCTAAACGATTCTATTCAATAATATTGTGATGCATTTTAATTTTTGAACAAGATATTATTGTTGCTTACGTTATACATGTGACTGGCTTTATTCTACGTCTTGAATATTGCTCCTTATGCTTGAGTTTGTAAGTTCATAGTTTCTCCACTTTACGTAGGAATGAATCGTGGGGAACTTGAATGTTTGGTAGATAGTGGGATGACCCATACTATCCTTAGAAATAGGTTATTATTCATCGAACTAATAGCCTATCACACATCAGTGATCACGATGATTGGATCATCTCAGCTCATTCAAGGACGCGGCACTGCCCGGTTCTTGATGCCTAACGGCACGACTTTTACCGTCACTGACGCTCTTTATGCACCAAGAGCAACCCGAATATTACTAAGCTTCAAGGATATACATAGCAACGGTTTTAACATTGAAACACATTGTGAGAATGGAATAGAATTTTTCTATATCACCTCTAACGAATGCAGATGAAAACGCATCTTAGAGAAACTTACGAGTCAATCGAGTGGACTTTACCTCACGACGATTAGGGTTGTTGAATCCTATGCAATTACCCAAAACGAACTTTGGGATGCTATCTTGTATAGGCTTTGGTACGATAGATTAGGACATCCGGGTCATGGCATGATGATTCACATAATTAAGAATATGCACGGACATCCTTTCATTCGCATGAAAAGTAGAAAAGAACAACAACCCAACATAACGAACTTTGTCAGGGTTCCTCACACCATGTCGTCCGAAGTACCGAAGACCTATTCTACAAACATGGCTTTGTCAAATGCACATCGTCATTTCTGCAAAGCCTGCTCTTTAGCCAAAGTAGGAGTGAGACCTTCCTATGCTAAAGATGCAACTGAGAACATTCCATTCTTACATAGGATTCAAGGTGATATATATGGACCTATTCAACCAGAATGAGGGCCATTCAGATATTTTATGGTTCTGGTTGACGCTTTGACACGTTGGTCACATGTCGCCCTAATGTCCACTCGAAATGCTGCTTTTGCAAAGCTTCTAGCACAGATTATCCGTCTAAGGGCTTACTGTAATATCCGCAATTTTCGATTTTTGGTAAATTTCTTTTTTCGGCCGAACTCCGTTTTGACGACTCGCTCATGACCGTTTTGTCATTTCGAGAATGATTAATTCTGCACTTTTTGTCATCCGAGCTCGTTTCGGTGTCGTTTTGTTGAGTTTCGTGCTTTTTAGACGCTTTTCCGCACTTGAGTTCGATTCTTGCGAATCTCGTCCGAAACTGTTGTTTCGAGTTTCTCGTAAGTTCATTTAATGTTATTATTCTTGTTGCAAGCTTTGGTTTGGTGTTTCGATCGCGTATCGTGATTTTCGGACGTTTTGGGCCATTTTCGTAATTTCCCAAAGTTTTGGGTAATTACTCCCGTTGTCGAATTCCGAGCCTTTGGGTGGTCGGAATTGTGTGTTCTCTTAGCTCTTAGATTCGTCTTTGCGAGTACGTCGTAACCGTATCATCGATTCGTATTCAGGCTCGGGTTTCGGGGTCGTTCGGGCCATCGGAGTTGGCCCCGGCCGACATGGCCGGGCAATGGGCCAGGCAGTGCGGCCGAGTCACGGCCGCGTGATCGGCAGCTTATGGCCGAGTCACGGCCGGTAGTGATCGGCGGCTTCGGCCGAGCGGCCCGTGCGTAGGGCCGCGGCACATGCCGGCAGGCCGCAGACACTCTGTGGCATTTTTCGCCAAACCGATCAGACTGCCGCGGCACACGCCGACCGAGCCGCGGCACACCGCCGACCACCGGGAGCCATTTTTGGCCCCGTGCCGCAGCACACTCCATTTGGGGCACACCGTGCACTTATTTAAGGCCCAAAGAGACGTTTTTCTCGCCATTTTTCTCCTTCTTCCACTTCTCTTCCGCGGCTGGAGTTGTTCCCATCATGGAGAGATGTTGTTGGTCGACAAATCCATGAAGTTTTGGAGTTCATATCATCAATCATCCATCCTATAACATCCCTTGATCGAGCGAATCAGGTCAGATTTTCTAGAAATCTAATTTTGGGGATTTTGGGTATTTTGTTCGATTTCGCCCGTTTAATCCGATTTAACTTAAGATTGTGATGGATTGATGATTATTTGGATGTATTGTATCTTTTCCCTTGTTAACCCATGGTCGGATCTGTAACACCCCCAATCCACTCAGGGATATTACACGCCGTAGACCCTCTCCTCGAGGATCTACCAGGCTGGTAACAACATATAACATCTCAACAATGCCTTCAAGGCAAAAATGACTCAGTAGACCTATTTGGTCTTTCAATAAATACATACAACTCGAATACAACTCATGCCCACGCAGGGGTCAAAAATACAACCACACCCGTACAACGGGAAAGATATAGCAGCGGAAATAAAAGTACAACTATACCAATACGACAACAACGGGTCCTCGTGTGATTAGTATCGTTCATCTTTCATCATCCTTCATGCCGACCCTGTGCTCTGCTCCAAAAACTGAATGCAATACAGACATCCACCCCCCGAATACTCGGGGGTTAGCAAAACTCCACTGTTTTGCTAGTGCAAGTATAAAATACGAAAACGAGCCATACATATCATACTCCACGGAACATGTTAATCATAAACATACTTCCCGAGGTAAATCACTTAATTAAAACGGTTAAATCGAAAGATAGGGGTAAACCCGATATACATCTTGTGAAAACATTTTACGATCTCGGGAGTTTTGAAAACACTTGGGATTTTAAGAATTCTCAAACCTTTCAAAACATTTAGGGACACACCAAAAGTCATTCTCCAAAATTCAAGTTCCGGTAACAATACACAGGGTCCATAACCCATTTCACAAAACACGGGGTCCGTGACCCAAATCACAAATCACATGTTCCTAAGGATTATTCGTGTCCCGTGCTAACAAGCCACGAACCTCAGATGCTCCCGAAGAACAAACCCGAGTGAATAACCCAATAGGAAAAACATATCAAATCACATGTCACCGTAACTGATCACGTGACTACAAGCACATATACGTACATAATCAAACCACAACCATAAGTTATCCGGCATCGCGCTAACAAACCACGAACCTCGGAGTCCCGCAAGACATACCCGATGATAACCCTACAAGTTATCCGACATCGGGCTAGCAAGCCCCGAACCTCGGAGTCCCCGCAAGACATACCCGTATTGGATAACCTTACGGTTTCGCCGCACCCATACTAGCAAGTATGGATCCCGGAGATTCAACAAATCCTACCCGGAGGCACATCACAATACATCAAGCACACAACAATAATCACTTATCAATCCAAACAACATTAAGCATCACAAACTCCTTTCAAGGAGTAACAACTAATATCACACACATTACGTTCTTACCGAACAAGTACATAATAACAATACGTAATCCCCGACAAAGGATTACGGTCTATCAAACTCACTCGAATTGATCATATTATCTTTCAACATACAAAACCAACACACATATTCGTGAATACTTAGTCACGAAGTATACGAATTATCGTTGAAAGACAACATTTATCGAGAACATACCAATCCCTTTTTACGTTCATTAAATATTGGATTTCGCATAAAATCATTTATCAAGAATTATATCAACGAAACATGAAATGTATGGGCAAGATACTTGCCTCAAAATCGATACGCAAGTATTCCGACGAACACGGCTCAGCGGAAAGCTTCAAACGCCCAATGCTATCGAAGCGGAAGACGGCGAGCGAAAGGGTTCAAAAAGGTTTCATAGCAAGAAACACGACCCTAACATCAAACAATCAAAAAATAATCGACCAAACGAGGAAGAAAAAACCTAGAACGCCCTAGAAACCCTCTCAGACATTTCTAGGACACCTTCAAGGCGTCGGTCAAGAACTCGACTCAAACAACGAATCGATACGATCCAACCATGGAATAACAAGGGAAATGATATAATACATCTAAATAATCATCAATCCATCAAAATCCTAAGTTAAATCGGATTAAACGGACGAAATCGAACAAAATGCCCAAAATCCCCAAAATTAGATTTCTAGAAAATCTGACCTGATTCGCTCGATCAAAGGATGTTATAGGACGTATGATTGACGATATGAACCTCCAAACTTCATGGATTCATTGTCCAACAACATCTCTAGAAGATTCACACACCCACAGACGCGGAAGAGAAGTGGAAGAAGGAGAAAAATGGCCAGAAAAACGACTGCTGGGCCTTAAATAGGCTGACAGACTCGACCGTGTCCGCCTGACACGGTCGTGGCGCGATTGACCGCGAGGACTCGGCCGTGTCTGCTAGAAGCAGTCGCGGCGCGGAGGGCCTTCCGGCGATGGCCGTCGGCGACTCGGCACGACTCGGCCGTGTCTGGGAACGCGGTCGGGCGTGTCGGCGATCATCTCGAGCTTATCCGAAGAGTTCGGCAGGCCGTGTCGGGCGGACACGGTCGGGCCACTGAGGCGAAACTTCGGCATTTTCGGACGAGTGCGGCCGCGGGCCGTGTCGGACGACACGGCCGAGTTCGGCCGGCGATGATCGCCAATAACGAGCGGGTGAGCTAAAGCGACCATAACTCTCTCGTCAGGACTCAGATTGACTCACCGTTTGAACCATTAGAAAGCTAACTCGATGCTCTATAATATTGCAAAGATTCAGAATTTTGGGGTTACCAAAATTAATGGTGACTTTACAAAGTCGAACTCATACTTAGAAAAGTCGATTAAGGACACGGAACTCAATAAAGCGACAAAGCGAACTCGGATGACAAAAGTGCAGAATTAATCATTCTCGAAATGACGAAAGGTCATGAGCGAGTCGTCAAAGCGAACTTCCATGAAAAAATAAAATTACCGAAATTGAAATTGCGGATATTACATTCTACCCTCCTTAAAAGAAGTTTCGTCCGAAACTTAAAACAAGTAGGGGAGCAATATACCCACTTGGAAAACTCGACGAGATACACAAAATGGAAAACTCGCGCCCAACGGAGAAAGCGCGCAAGAAACGCAAAGAGACATACGGCGTGAAAACACGCTCCACGACGACCAACACAATGTCGCCGTTAGGGATACAATAAAACCAACAAATGACAAGCGTCATCAAACGGATAATATAGCCAAGTCAATTATCCGACAATCACGAAACACAACGAACAAAAGTCAGTATGATTGACCAACCCAACGGTACATCAATCGAAACGCGAGCCAATCGCTGAACTAATACTGAATTCCACCGCCCAAGGGTTGGAAGATCGAAAACGAGACTAATTTCCCAAACTTAAGGGAATTAGGAAGGAGCCTGAACGCTCAACAATCACGAAATGAGAACAAAACCGAACAAACAAACGATCGAGACAACAAAAATCGAACGGTCATGTTCGGATCACGAAGAACAATAAGGTTCAACCGACAACTCCGAGGTTCACATCTCGACTCGAGACAAAACAAGATCCGGTGAAAACAACAACGTATGCATTCACATAAGATCCACATGAAAGGGAATAGAAATTGAAAAGTCACAACGACAAACTAGTTATTAGAAATGATGCCACACTCGTTCGATAAACAAAAACAAGGGCGAGGACAAGCTCGAAATGTCAACGAACATAAGCGAGTCGACAGAGTCGAAAATACGAAGTTCCAAATCCGATCCACTTGAATAAGAGAACTAGTAAAACCGGATGATATCACTTAGAACAAGGTTCACAAGAATCGAACCGAACTCGAAAAAGTCACGGCGATAACCGAGTTGACCCAAAACAAGATCACGGCTCGTTCGAGCAGCCGAAACCGAAATACGAACAAGTTCGAAAGTATCAACGAACACGAGCGAGTCGATAGACTCGAGAAAGAGAAAATGCGAGTCTAAAAACAACACGGGTACTACATTCGACCTCTTATAAAAGAAGGTCGCCCCGCAACTCACAACAAGAAAATCAAGGTGACGACACAACAAGCAACCGCGAAACATCCTTGAAGGCCTCTCAAAGCCGATTCGATACTTGTCTTTGAAGCGCGAAAACCAGAAGTCTCGGTAGCCAATTCGCAAAATTGAATACGGTGTCACTCTAGTCCACACTTGAAATGTGTTACCGACGAGAAGGACAATATACACAAGCATGCCAACCCACATTACGGTTGAAACGTCTCGGCTCGGCATACCGAAAATACAAATGCTCGTCTGATGGATCAAAACACCGCAAAACAACATACCGAGATGCCAACTCGGCATAACATATCAACGCATACAAAAATCACAACAACAACGGCATCATTCGACGATTACAACATCCCGACGGCGGCCACACAATCACAAACATCATGAAACAATCACCCATGTGTATAACGCACAAAAATCCGTGCTTTAACAACTCACACTAGTGCGACAACACGCAAATCACCACGAGGCGATAAACGGAAACACCGGTTCACACCTCTCACGGAGGGCCAACAAAACATATGCGTGGCGAGCGACTCGACGCTCACGCCACCAATTCAATCACAATTTGGGGTTGGCACCGTAACGAAAGTTCGAAAACCATACACGCATTTCCGGTCCATAAGCAGGAATGATAGGTTTTAAAACGAAAACCACCTTTGAAGACAGTTTGGAAACACCGGTTGATCTTGAGTATCATTTTACAAAAAGTTGAACAAACATCATTTTGAGACTTTGAAAATCATCTTGCGTTTGAACAAAAATGAGGACACCTTCTCGTAGTGAAAAACTTTCGAATAATCGACACTTGGGTCTAAGCAATCGCATTTCTAAAAGTAATTGAAAATATCTCAAAATATTTTGGTCCTCAATTGGAATGATTTTGAAACATATTACGGTACTAGAAGGCACCTTGAAATCTTTGAGAAAATAATTCGTTTTATAAGTTCGTCTGGAATTTTTTTTTTCTATGTTACTCAAGGTTTTCAAAATAATTCAATGGGCTAGAATGCCCAAAAATTTGAGTAATTACAGAACATTATAGCGCCGTGGTCCCACGCCGGAACCCACCAGACTAAAAACCATTTACAAAAATGCCAAAGAGGCCGATGACGGTAATGTTTCAAAAACTCACAAAAGCCATTTTACAACATGCTAAATACCGTCATAAGAATTTCGCCAAAGCGATCAAGGCCATAATGCCAAAAACTTCGGTTAAGGAATTGGTTTTGAAATAAAACTCGGTCGGTAAAATACGAAAGTCATTGCAAAAGAACTCACGCGGCGGATAAAAGAAATACGGTTCAACATACAATCGAGCAACACTACTCCTCATATGAGCGAAATATGAGAGTCAAATAACCCCATATCACAAAATCAAAATCCATAAGAGGATTCCGTCACTTAACAAATAATCATAAAAATAGCTCGTGTCACACGAGGCACAACACAAAGAAGGGAGACTTACATTCACAGGTCGCACGAAGATGATGATCGCCCACGATACTAATCACGACCAACAAACTCAGACGACGCGTCGCGACACGACTTAGTCAGACAAAATCCGACGAGACAAAAACTCAATAGACACCACTAACCCGACAGCCTAGGTTTCCACAACCTAAAGCTCTGATACCATTCTGTAACACCCCCAATCCACTCAGGGATATTACACGCCGTAGACCCTCTCCTCGAGGATCTACCAGGCTGGTAACAACATTTAACATCTCAACAATGCCTTCAAGGCAAAAATGACTCAGTAGACCTATTTGGTCTTTCAATAAATACATACAACTCGAATACAACTCATGCCCACGCAGGGGTCAAAAATACAACCACACCCGTACAACGGGAAAGATATAGCAGCGGAAATAAAAGTACAACTATACCAATACGACAACAACGGGTCCTCGTGTGATTACTATCGTTCATCTTTCATCATCCTTCATGCCGACCCTGTGCTCTGCTCCAAACCCTGAATGCAATACAGACATCCACCCCCCGAATACTCGGGGGTTAGCAAAACTCCACTGTTTTGGTAGTGCAAGTATAAAATACGAAAACGAGCCATACATATCATACTCCACGGAACATGTTAATCATAAACATACTTCCCGAGGTAAATCACTTAATTAAAACGGTTAAATCGAAAGATAGGGGTAAACCCGATATACATCTTGTGAAAACATTTTACGATCTCGGGAGTTTTGAAAACACTTGGGATTTTAAGAATTCTCAAACCTTTCAAAACATTTAGGGACCATGACCAAGTCATTCTCAAAATTCAAGTTCCGGTAACAATACGCAGGTCCATAACCCATTTCACAAAACACGGGGTCCGTGACCCAAATCACAAATCACATGTTCTAAGGATTATTCGTGTCCGATCTTAACAAGCCACGAACCTCAGATGCTCCCGAAGAACAAACCCGAGTGAATAACCCAATAGGAAAAACATATCAAATCACATGTCACCGTAACCGCAGTCACGTGACTACAAGCACATATACGTACATAATCAAACCACAACCATAAGTTATCCCGGCATCGCGCTAACAAACCACGAACCTCGGAGTCCCCGCAAGACATACCCGATGATAACCCTACAAGTTATCCCGACATCGGGCTAGCAAGCCCCGAACCTCGGAGTCCCCGCAAGACATACCCGTATTGGATAACCTTACGGTTTCGCCCGACCCATACTAGCAAGTATGGATCCCGGAGATTCAACAAATCCTACCCGGGGGCACATCACAATACATCAAGCACACAACAATAATCACTTATCAATCCAAACAACATTAAGCATCACAAACTCCTTTCAAGGAGTAACAACTAATATCACACACATTACGTTCTTACCGAACAAGTACATAATAACAATACGTAATCCCCGACAAAGTATTACGGTCTATCAAACTCACTCGAATTGATCATATTATCTTTCAACATACAAAACCAACACACATATTCTGAGAATACATATTCACGAAGTATACGAATTATCGTTGAAAGACAACATTTATCGAGAACATACCAATCCCTTTTTACGTTCATTAAATATTGGATTTCGCATAAAATCATTTATCAAGAATTATATCAACGAAACATGAAATGTATGGGCAAGATACTTGCCTCAAAATCGGTACGCAAGTATTCCGACGAACACGGCTCAACCGGAAAGCTTCGAAACGCCCAATGCTATCGAAACGGAAGACGACGACGAACGAAAGGGTTCAACACGGTTTCTTCGCCAGAAACACGACCCTAACATCATACAATCAATAAATCATCGACCAAACGAGGAAGAATAATCGTAGAACGCCCGAAAACCCCTCTAAGACATTTTACCGGACACCTTCAAGGCGTCGGTCAAGAACTCGACTCAAACAACGAATCGATACGATCCAACCATGGAATAACAAGGGAAATGATATAATACATCTAAATAATCATCAATCCATCAAAATCCTAAGTTAAATCGGATTAAACGGACGAAATCGAACAAAATACCCAAAATCCCCAAAATTAGATTTCTAGAAAATCTGACCTGATTCGCTCGATCAAAGGATGTTATAGGACGTATGATTGACGATATGAACCTCCAAACTTCATGGATTCATTGTCCAACAACATCTCTAGAAGATTCACACACCCACAGACGCGGAAGAGAAGTGGAAGAAGGAGAAAAATGGCCAGAAAAACGACTGCTGGGCCTTAAATAGGCTGACAGACTCGACCGTGTCCGCCTGACACGGTCGTGGCGCGCAGTTGACCGGCAGGGACTCGACCGTGTCCTGCTAGACACGGTCGCGGCGCGGAGGGGCCTTCCGACAGTGACCGTCCGAAAGCGACTCGGCACGACTCGACCGTGTCCTGGAACACGGTCGGGCGTGTCGGCAGTCATCTCAGGCTTATCCGGAAGAGTTCGGCACGGGCCGTGTCGGACGACACGGTCGGGCCCTGAGACAGAAACTTCGGCATTTTCCGGACGAGTACGGCACGGGCCGTGTCGGACGACACGGCCGAGTTCGGCCGGCAGTGATCGGCCAATAACGAGCGGGTGAGCTAAAACGACCATAACTCTCTCGTCCGGACTCCGATTGACTCACCGTTTGAACCATTAGAAAGCTAACTCGATGCTCTATAATATTGCAAAGATTCAGAATTTTTGGGGTTACCAAAAATTAATGGTGACTTTACAAAGTCGAACTCATACTTAGAAAAGTCGATTAAGGACACGGAACTCAATAAAACGACACCGAAACGAACTCGGATGACAAAAAGTGCAGAATTAATCATTCTCGAAATGACGAAAGGTCATGAGCGAGTCGTCAAAACGAACTTCCGCCGAAAAAATAAAATTACCGAAATTCGAAATTGCGGATATTACAGGATCGTATCGATTCGTTATTTTGGTCGAGTTCTTGACCGACGCCTTGAAGGTGTCCGGTATAATGTCATAGAGGGGTTTTCGGGCATTCTACGATTATTCTTCCTCGTATGATCGATGATTTATTGAATTTATGTTGTTAGGGTCGAATTCTTGTGAAGAACTCGAGTCGGAACCCTTCCGTTCATTGTCTTCTTCGGGATCCGAGCTTCCCGGTCAAACCGTGTTCTTCGGAGCGTTTGGTAGCGGTTATTAAGGCAAGTATCTTACTATATGACTTGTATCTTGCGACTAGTAATTACGTATGAGATGTATGATGACTTTGCTTGCCTTCGTAAATATGTTCCGTTTGAGTTGGTTATGTTTGGTTAATAGTCCGTGCGGGTTGTTGAACCTACGGAGACACGTGACAGTGGATCACGGTGTCGGAGTTGATTATGTTTGTTTAATTGTGCGTGATGTAGTCCGTGCGGGTTGTTGAACCTACGGAGACACGTGACAGTGGATCACGGTGTCATGAGCATGATACTTTTCAAATCAAAGTTTTTAAAGGAAAAGTTTTAAGAAATAATGTTGGGCCGAGCCCCACGAGATTTATGGAAATGTTTAGGTATTGTAAGTCATTGGATTATGAAACGAGTTTTGGGTTAAGACCCTTAAGTTTTGAAAGGTTTTGTGAATCGGGACTTGAGGTCTTAAGGTTTTGAAATTCTAAAAATTCGAGATGATAATCTTATTTTGAATGCTTCATAGCTTATCTTTCCTTGTGAAAACCTCCGGAATATTTGATACTTGATTATTATATTTGATCACGATTATTAATTGCTTGTTACATTTCGTATGATTTGATACTTGCACTAGTAAAGCAGTGGAGTTTTACTAACCCCAGTAATCGGGGTGGATGTCTGTTTGCGTCGGTACATGCATTCGGGGAGCGATCAGGATTGGCACAAGAGGATGACGAGCTACGATACTAATCATGAGTCGAGAGTTATTTTGATTTTTGTTGTGTTGTCGAGTTGATTTCTCTTAGTTGTATTGTATTTCAACCCCTGTGTGGGTAATGTTATTTAAGTCGGTTTATCGATTGGGTTATGTGTCCTCATCGGTCAGTGTATTCACGTGTAAGTGACCACATCGGTCTGTATCATTTTATTGTTTGACCCTGGTCGGGCAAGCATTTGGTTGTTTACGGATGTTTAGCCTGGTAGATCCTTGTGGAAAAGGGTCTACGGCGTGTAATATTCCCATATGTTTTGGGGATGTTACAATTATGGTATCAGAGCTTAGGTTGCGGAAACCTAGGCTGTCGGGTCGAGTCGAGTCGTGGTTTGTCGAGTAATGTGTTGTCTTGTCGTTCGAGTCGTCAGGTGACAAGTTGAGTTGTGTGTAGTCACAACGTGTCGGATATGTTGTCGGATGAGATTAGTATCGTGGGCGACCGTCATCTCCGTGCGGCGTGTGGACGTAAGTCTCCTCTTTTATGCGAAGTACCTGTGTATCATGATTGTATCTAAATGAGTTAATTGCGGTGCATAATTTTATTTGCACGTTGTTGTGAATATAGTTGTATTTAATACGTGTGACATATAATACATGTATAAAACTGGGCCTATTGTTGTTTTACCTTTGAACCACTGTGAGGGGTGGTATAGTGTGAAAATTGAGAACCTTGTTGGGTTTCGAATAAGGTATCGACGATTGAGTTCGTGAGAAACTCCGAGGAACGGTTTTGTTATAAGTTTAAACTAGATGCTGTGAGACGTATTCAATTGGATTGTGCATGTTGGACTGTATTTTTTTTCCGCTGCGTGAGTTCTTTCAAATGGCTTTCGGACTTTTGCCAATTGAGTTTGATTTCGAAAACCGATTCCTTTAACCGAATTTTTGGCGTTATGGCCTTGAACGTTTTGGCAAAATTCTTGTGACGACACTTAGTATTTTGTAAATGGCTTTTGTGAGTTTTTGAAATATTACCGTCATCGGCCTTTTTAACGTTGTAAATGGTTTTTAGCCTGGTGAGTTCCGGCGCGGGACCCACGGCGCTATAATGTTTTGCGTAATTACCTAGAGTTTTTGGGCATTCTAGCCCATTGAATTATCTTTAAAAACCTTGAGTATCTTAGAAAATAAATTTCGAGACATACTTTTAAAATGAATTATTCTCTCGTGGTACATCCAAGGTGCCACAATATGTTTCAAAATTCTTCTACCTCGAGGACCCAGAATGTTTTGGGATATTTTCAATGTTTTATAAACACTTCTACTTAGACCCGAGGGTCGAATATTCTGAAAGTTTTTCACTAAGAGAAGGTGTCCTCATTTTTGTTCAAACGCAAGATGATTTTCAAGGTCTCGAAAATGAGGTTTGTTCAACTTTTTGTAAAATGATACTCAAGATCAACTGGTGTTTCCAAACTGTTTCCAAAAGGTGGTTTTCGTTTTTAAAACCTATCATTCCTGTTTGTAGTCCAGGAATGTGTGTATGATATTCACATTGTTGTTAGAATGTTAGCTCCCGAGAATTGGTGGAATGAACGTGTGTATGATGGAATTGGTGGTGTATGATGGAATGTGTGGGCAATACTCTGCCTCCAACGAAATGTGTGTATGATGGAATTGGTGGTGTGAACGTTGAGTCGTTCGCCACGCATCTGTTTTTTTGTCCCTTTGTGGGAGGTGTGATGACGATCCTTAATGTTGTCATTTCGTGGTGACTTGCGTGTTATCGCACCTGTGTGAGCTGTTAAAGCTTGGGTTTGTACGTTTGTGTACATGTGTGATTGTTTCACGATGTTTGTAATTATGTGCTAGTTATTGTTCGGGCCGTTAAGGTTGCCGAACGATACCGTCGTTGCTGTATTGTTTTTGTGTGTATTACTTTACGATGGAAATCGTTGTATATGATATGTGTTATGATTCTTTGTTGTGCTGAGTTGGCATCTCTGCTATGTTGTTTTGCGACGTTATGCCCCATTATATCTAGCATTTTGTATTTTCGGTATGCCGAGCCGAGACGTTTCAACCGTGATTCGGTTGGGCATGCTCGTTTAAATTGTCATTCTAGTCGGTAACACATTTCAAGTGCGGACTCGAGGACACCGAATTTAGTTTTGCGAATTGGCTACCGAGACTTTCGGAGTTCGCGCTTCGACAGCTTATCGGGATCGGCTCACGAGAGTCCCAGTGGAGATTTTTCTGTCGGTTGCTTTTTGTGTGGTTAACTTGTTTCCGTTGTTGTGAGCTGCGGGGACGACATTTCTTTTATAAGAGGTCGAATATAATACCCGTATTATTTTTGGCTTCTGCATTTTCTCTTTCTCAATTCTATCGGCTCGTTCGTGTTCGTTGATACTTTCTGAACTTGTTCTGTATTCCGGTTTCATCGTTCGAACGAGCTGTGATCTTGTTGTGGGTCGATTTGGTTATCGCTGTGACTTTTTCGAGTTCGGTTCGATTCTTGTGAACCTTGTTCGGAAGTGACATCATCTGGTTTTATTAGTTCTTTTATTCGAAGTGGATTGGATTTTGAACCTCTGTATTTTCGACTTTGTTGACTTGTTTATGTTCGTTGACATTTTCTGAGCTTGTCCTGCCCCTTGCTTTTGTTGATCGAATGAGTGTGGTATTGTTTCGGAATAACTCGTTTGTCGTTGTGATTTTTCAATTGCTATTCCCTTTCCTGTGGATCTTATGTGGGTGCACATCTTGTTGTTTTCACCGGATCATGTTTTGTCTCGAGTCGAGATGTGAACTTCGGAGTTTGTCGGTTGAACCTTATTGTTCTTCGTGATCCGAACATGATTATTCGATTTTTGTTGACTCGATCGTTATGGTTGATCGTTCATTGTTCGTTTTTTTTGTTGATCTCGTTTCATGATTGTTGAACGTTCAGACTCCTTCGTAATTTCCTTAAGTTCGAGAAATTAGTCTCGTTTCGATCTTCCAACCCTTGGGCGGTGGAATTCCGTATTTGTTCAGCGTTTGGCTCGCGTTTTGATTGATGAACCGTTGGGTTGGTCAATCGTATTGATTTTTGTTCGTTGTGTTTTATGATTGTTCAGATAATCGACTCGATGGTATTATCTGTTTGATGACGCTTGTCACTTGTTGATTTTATTATGTCTATACCGGTGGCGTCGTGTTGGTCGTCGTGGAGCGTGTTTTCACGCCGTATATTCCGTTGCGTTGCTTGTAACGTTTCGCCGTTGGGCATGAGTTACGCACTTCTTGTGTATCTCGTTGAGTTTTTCCTGGCGGGATATTTCTTCTCCCTACTTGTTTTAAGTTTCGGGACGAAACTTCTTTTAAGGAGGGTAGAATGTAATATCCGCAATTTTCGATTTTTGGTAAATTTCTTTTTTCGGCCGAACTCCGTTTTGACGACTCGCTCATGACCGTTTCGTCATTTCGAGAATGATTAATTCTGCACTTTTTGTCATCCGAGCTCGTTTCGGTGTCGTTTTGTTGAGTTCCGTGCTTTTTAGACGCTTTTCCGCACTTGAGTTCGATTCTTGCGAATCTCGTCCGAAACTGTTGTTTCGAGTTTCTCGTAAGTTCATTTAATGTTATTATTCTTGTTGCAAGCTTTGGTTTGGTGTTTCGATCGCGTATCGTGATTTTCGGACGTTTTAGGCCATTTTCGTAATTTCCCAAAGTTTTGGGTAATTACTCCCGTTGTCGAATTCCGAGCCTTTGGGTGGTCGGAATTGTGTGTTCTCTTAGCTCTTAGATTCGTCTTTGCGAGTACGTCAGAATCAGTATCATCGATTTGTATTCGTGCTCGGGTTTCGGGTCGTCGCCGTTGAGTTGGCCCCCGACATGGCCGGGCAATCTGGGCCCAGGCAGATCTTGCCGAGTCACGGCAGCGGTGATCGGCACTTATGGCCGAGTCACGGCCGGTAGTGATCGGCGACTCCGGCCGAGCAGCCGTGCCGTAGGGCCGCGGCACATGCCGGCAGGGCCGCAGACACTCGTGGCATTTTTCGCCAAACCGACCAGACTGGTGCCGCGGCACACGCCGGCCGAGCCGCGGCACACCGCCGACCACCGGGAGCCATTTTTGGCCTCTTGCGGCACACTCCCGGAGCCACGGCACACCGTGCGGCTATTTAAGGCCCATCAGACGTTTTTCTCGCCATTTTTCTCCTTCTTCCACTTCTCTTCCGCGGCTGGAGTTGTTCCTATCATGGAGAGATGTTGTTGGTCGACAAATCCATGAAGTTTTGGAGTTCATATCATCAATCATCCATCCTATAACATCCCTTGATCGAGCGAATCAGGTCAGATTTTCTAGAAATCTAATTTTGGGGATTTTGGGTATTTTGTTCGATTTCGCCCGTTTAATCCGATTTAACTTAAGATTGTGATGGATTGATGATTATTTCGATGTATTGTATCTTTTCCCTTGTTAACCCATGGTCGGATCGTATCGATTCGTTATTTTGGTCGAGTTCTTGACCGACGCCTTGAAGGTGTCCGGTATAATGTCATAGAGGGGTTTTCGGGCGTTCTACGATTATTCTTCCTCGTATGATCGATGATTTATTGAATTTATGTTGTTAGGGTCGAATTCTTGTGAAGAACTCGAGTCGGAACCCTTCCGTTCATTGTCTTCTTCGGGATCCGAGCTTCCCGGTCAAACCGTGTTCTTCGGAGCGTTTGGTAGCGGTTATTAAGGCAAGTATCTTACTATACGACTTGTATCTTGCGACTAGTAATTACGTATGAGATGTATGATGACTTTGCTTGCCTTCGTAAATACGTTCCGTTTGAGTTGGTTGTGTTTTCCGCAATTTGAAGGCTTTGTGATAATAGTGTTATATCAGTATACGTGTTAGGCGTTGTGCCATTTGTGCAGGAATGCGACGTACATATGGGATGGTTGTACACTTGGTTGTGCAATGTATTGTGTACCGAATGTGTGTTATGTTGGTTAAATGTCGTTGATTGATGATAGTTGTTGCGAGTGTCGAGGTTGTGTTATGTGCGTGCAATGTACGATTTTGTGGTGATCAAGGTGATTGATTAATTGCGCTCATTGTTGTATGTAATGTGAATGTGAATATGTGTGTGACCGCTAAGTTCACTCGTGTTGGTTCGACGGGACCTACGAGGATTCTTGGCAGTGGACTACGGGATCAGAACTTAGTGAGGTACTGAGGTCCAATCGTCTTTGATCTGACGAGGCCTACGATAACGCATGGCAGTGGACCATGAGTTTCGGACACAGTGCGTCCAACCGGGTGAGCTCGACGGGGCTTACGGTGACACGTGGCAGTGGACTACGGTGTCAGGACTGTGTGTGTGATTGTTGTGATTGATATAGTCCATGCGGGTTGTTATGCCTACGGAGACACGTGACAGTGGATCACGGTGTCGGAATTGGTTATGTTTGGTTAATAGTCCGTGCGGGTTGTTGAACCTACGGAGACACGTGACAGTGGATCACGGTGTCGGAGTTGATTATGTTTGTTTAATTGTGCGTGATGTAGTCCGTGCGGGTTGTTGAACCTACGGAGACACGTGACAGTGGATCACGGTGTCATGAGCATGATACTTTTCAAATCAAAGTTTTTAAAGGAAAAGTTTTAAGAAATAATGTTGGGCCGAGCCCCACGAGATTTATGGAAATGTTTCCGGTATTGTAAACTGTTGGATTATGAAACGAGTTTTGGGTTAAGACCCTTAAGTTTTTCGAAAGGTTTTGTGAATCAGGACTTGAGGTCTTAAGGTTTTGAAATTCTAAAAATTCCCGAGATGATAATCTTATTTTCGAATGCTTCATAGCTTATCTTTCCCTGTGAAAACCTCCCGGGAATATTTGATACTTGATTATTATATTTGATCACGATTATTAATTGCTTGTTACATTTCGTATGATTTGATACTTGCACTAGTAAAACAGTGGAGTTTTACTAACCCCGAGTAATGTCGGGGTGGATGTCTGTTTTGCGTCCAGGTACATGCAGATTCAGGGGAGCAGTCACAGGATTGGCACAAGAGGATGACGAGCTACGATACTAATCATGAGTCGAGAGTTATTTTGATTTTTGTTGTGTTGTCAGAGTTGATTTCAGTCTTCCGCTGTATTGTATTTCAACCCCTGTGTGGGTAATGTTATTTAAGTCAGTTTTATCGATTGGGTTATGTGTCCTCATCGGTCTGTGTATTCACGTGTAAGTGACCACATCGGTCTGTATCATTTTATTGTTTGACCCTGGTCGGGCAAGCATTTGGTTGTTTACGGGTGTTTAGCCTAGTAGATCCTTGTGGAAAAGGGTCTACGGCGTGTAATATTCCCATATGTTTTGGGGATGTTACACTTACCACCCTGTTCGGTCAATAAGACTGGATAATGCTGGAGAGTTCACATCTAAAGTATTTGATGAATACTGCATGTCGATCGGGATCGACGTAGAGCATCCCGTCCCCCACGTGCATACACAAAACGGTCTCGCAGAGGCAACCATCAAACGAATTCAGATGGTGGCCCGGGCATTGGTTATGTACACCAATTTACCTGTTTCTGCCTGGGGATATACAGTCTTGCATGCAGCTTTACTTATTCGTTTCCAACCCACAGCTAACCAACCATTTTTTGCATACTAGTTGGTAACTGGATATGAGCCTGACATTTCACATTTGCGAATATTTGGTTGTGCATCTTATGTGCCAATTGCGCCCCCACAACGCAATAAACTGGATCCGCAGAGACGTTTAGGTACTTATGTTGGATACGAATCCCCAACAATTATCCGCTACTTAGAACCTTCGACAGGCGATCTATTTGCCACTCGATTTATGGATTGTAACTTTGATGAGACAACCTTCCCATCGTTAGGGGGAGGGGAGAAGACAAACTTTATCCAAGAATGACAGGAATTGTTGTGGTCGGTTCCTACTCTGTCTCATTTTGATCCCCGAACTTCGCTATGTGATAGTGAAGTGAAAAAAATTCTAGATCTTAAGAACATAGCAGATTCGATGCCTGATGCGTTTACTGATATCGCAAAAGTGACGAGATCACACATACCTGTTGCAAACGTGTCTACAAGGATAGAAGTCCCCAGGAAGGGGCGCAACACCGACGAACTGAGTGCTGCTGTCGCACCTGGTGGCGGTGCGGCTGAGGCCGTGGGTCCCCAAAGGAAGCGGGGAAGACCACTTGGCTCGATTGACACCCGCCCAAGGAAGAAATGGGCCAGTGAGGCACATAATAATCCCCTAAACATCAACGCTGGTAATCCTTCCCACGAGATTATCTCTGACTATAGCTATGTTCATGAATCATTTCCGAGGGACGCCCCAAGGTCTGATTCAAGCTCAAAGAATAAAGAAATCTCCCTATACGAGAGTGTGTGTGATCTATTTGATAGGTCGAAAACTCGCATTGATGATGCATTCGCTTACCCTGTCGCCCATGACATCATGGAGCATGACGATATCGAACCACGCTCCATGGCCGAATGCCAACATAGAGCATATTGGCCCAAATGGAAAGAAGCAATCGAGGCAGAACTTGATTCTATGACAAAACTGTTAGGGTTGTATACGTCAAAGCATACTTTATGCTTGTATTACCTAATTTCCCGGTCTTTATCTATGAGAAATATTTAATTCATTTATCACATATTTTGGATATTTATTCACGCTATAGTTATGAAAATATAGTCTAAATTACTTTATATTGTAGATAATGTGGTGTGTCGAGTCACACAGAAGATCACATTATCGATTCCTTATATAGTAATATTTAGTTCATAATCTATATAACATTAGACCGTTATGTGAGAGGTTGTAGTATATGCTTGAGATTGGTTGGTCTCGAGCATTAGCATATATTAGCGTATTCGCTATATGTTGAACAGGATCGAGGTGAGATAGATTCTTCTGTAGTGACTATAAGAAGAACGTACATCTCGGACAATTATTATTTCTTAATTCTAGTGATTAATATTTAATTATATATATATATTCAATATTTATTGGTTTGATTTATCATGGGTGAGAGCCACAATGATTGACTCAATATGCTCGATATTTTGGGCAATATTATTATTTATATGATAATTAATATTATAGTTAGAAATCGTGTCCCGACCAGTCGGGTTGATCATGTACCTTGAGGCACTCGAAAGGATTATTATATTAAACCCTGCAGGTGGAATTAATTTTCCGATATAATAATAAAGGTCGAGTGGTATACTCATGTATAACACATTAATTAATTAAAAGTTGTCAGTAGCTTAAATTAATTAATGGACATGGAATATCTTAAACACGGGAAATAATTAATTCAAAAAGGAACCCAATTTCGTAATTTGGGATTTTGGTAGGAAGTGCAGTATCAACTTTTTAGTGGACTAAGTTGATATTTAATAGAGTCATTATATTAGGAAGAGTTCTAATATATGAAGATGACATCCAGTAAGAGTCCTTACCATATTTTCCTTAAGATCCCTAGTAGTAGTCCAAGAGCCTATAAATAGGACATCAAAGGGGATAGGCCGAGTTTTTTTATTATTATTCCAAGGTTGTGAGATTGATTTTTTTATCTTGTGTTTAATTGTAGATCAAGACTTGTGTCTTTGATTCTACAATTTAGATAACACATCAATTTGCTTAAGAGTGTTCATAAAATACTAAAAAGCAAAGAAAAATCGAGTGACTCTCACCAAAGGAGATTTTGGCCGATCCATTTTTGTCCAAGTAACATCCGGTAGCTCGTTGCCCACACAACGTCCGGGTGAAGGCGGATCATACTCTAGAAGATCTTGAGGTAGAAATACAAGTAGATCAAGGAAGAGTACGAGGAGGTGTTCAACCGACCAAAAGGGAATTTCTACCACTTCGCGACAATGGTATTAATTACCAACTCCCATGCGTAAATATATTTATTTGATTGTTTATTAATCTGTTTAGTTAATTAATTGACAAGCCTAAATAGATCCGTTTTTTGTGTTGGTTAATTTATAAAACTGTTTATAAAATTTTCACCAGCTAGCTTCCGCTGCGTTGTATATTCCAACAGTTGGTATCGGAGCCGGTCTTTAGGTTCTGTTCAATTTAATTAATTTGGTGATTAATATGCTAGCAATTAAATATTCATGTAGTGTGATTTTTGGAATATTTTGCTAGAATTTGTCTTGCAGGAAAATATGATTCAATTATCATGGCTATGTGATGTTTTTTATTTATTTACGCTTTTTTGGTAATTTGGCCTGCTTTTGAGGCATGTATAAGTTTTTCCCCTGAGAAAATCCACGAGTAGAATATGATTTATTTTTCTTGTAATTTGCTGTAAATTCAATGTATTTTATTTCGAATAAAATTGTAATCGAGTTGGAACACACAAAGTACGAAAGAGAAAGAAGCCCAACGCGAAGAGGAGTCCGATCAGACGAACCGACCGAGACCAGAGTCGCCGATCGACTCGGCAAGAATGTCTCGGCCGATCGCTCATTGGCCGACCAGGTCGGGCGGAGTGACAATGGTCGGGCACTCGGACAAATGGCCGGGCGAGGTTGGGCGATTCGGCAATGGGCGCAGTCGGCGGCCAGCGGGTCAAGTTGTCCGGATTCGGGTCGTTCGATGGATGGTCCTAGTCATTTTTCCGCGAGATGCTTGAAGCAGTGGGAGCAAACGAGTTGAAGATTTTTTCGTTATTCAAAACGAGGAATAAAAGCCATGATAATTGGATTTAATTATTCATTTTTTTTATTTTGATTGGTTTTTATTGTTTTGATATATGGCATGTATGGATGTATGCGTGATATGTTTCCTTGCATGTTAGGACGAGAAAATTAAAAACCTTATTTTCATAATAACTAAGTGATTTTAAATTAATTTTTCAAAATCAAATTGGCCTCCATAATTGGTTTAAATTGTGAAATAATTAGCATGCGCATTGACGTTAGAGTCTTCCTCCACATCGTATGTGCTAAGTATTGGCTCACTAGTTTCAAACTTCAAATTTGATAACAAAAAGGTGAATATTATTTTTTATGATATGACCTCTCCATCTGTAGGACTATTATCATTAAATGATATTCTAAGGTTTGTTAAATTATGGTGTTCACTTAGGTGTTTTGATTAATAAGCTCCCCATCGGAGTCTATGTTAATTAAATACATGGCCAAGAGGAACCAACTATTAATTTTACTTGTCAAAATGCATCTTGGCTGGATAGTAAAATTAAAGACGTTGAAATCTACTTGAAAATGTATGTGTACACGTCCACACTTTCGTGGCTTGCATGTGCGGTTTTTCAAGGTGTTGGTTGATTGCATATATATATATATATTGTGTTTTAAGGTTTTTCAATATATTATGCGTCGAATTTGTTGGGAGTATGCCCTCGAATGCCACTCAGAGGATGATTGAGTGAGGGCATTGTACTTGTAATTATGTAAATCACTAATATAAGGCAATGGATGTTTCTTTATTTACTGGTAGTTACTGGCATTCCTAACTCGTAAATATACATATAGAAACTAGTCCGTGCATTTGAGAGCAAAACGTTCCACTCCTTATTAGATAAGGGGGTCGGCACTAGAAAGGTTTATAGCTCAAATACTTAATCGTTCGCAAGTCGATAAAACTTGACTGGGCGTTAAGTTTATGTGAAGACTTGTATGACGTGTTCTTTGACATGGAGAGTCCCTGTCGAACGCTAATGGTTAGTGGGAGTACACATTATAGATATGCTAATTGGATTAGTATACTCGAACCGACTCACCCTCGATTCGTCACACTGATTTCACTCCGGGACAGTCAATGACGGAATCGAAAGGTTGTAGGTATTCGTGAACCTTCGACTTGAGGATTTAGTAGGGATGTGCTTGTGACGTCAAGATTTTCATTAGAGTAGTTCGACCCTGTAAACCGAAAGGCGGGGGTCAACCTCGACGTGCATCTTGACGGACAAGTAGCAGGTCCTACTGAATACCAAGATAGAATTCTTTCTCCCGTTAGTGAGTGGGTTATATGTCCTATGTGGTTATTGGCAGATGAGATCATAAGTCTTTCGCCAAAGCATTGGAGCTAGTTGTATTGGATACACGAGAGCTCGATGATCTCGATTTGCATTAACGCATGCATAGAGTCAAGGACAGATAGGGTTTGACTAACCGTGACTCTATAACTTGATCGGGACATTTGAAAGAAGGGTTTATACGTATAATGGTATTCACGACAGAATAGTTCTTGAATGATCCCAATCATTCGTTCTCAGTTGGGGTACGGTGTAGGCCGCCAGGCTGGCTAGGTGGCGCTACTTGTAATATCCGCAATTTTCGATTTTCGGTAAATTTCTTTTTTTGGCCGGAGTTCGTTTTGACGACTCTCTCATGACCGTTTCATCATTCTGAGAATGATTAATTCTACGCTTTTTGTCATCCGAGTTCGTTTCGGTGTTGTTTTGTTGAGTTCCGTGCTTTTTAGCGACTTTTCCGCACTTGAGTTCGATTCTTGCGAATCTCGTCAAATCATTGTTTCGAGTTTCCCGTAAGTTCGTTTAACTTTGTTATACGTGTTGTGAACTTCGGTTTGGTGTTTCGATCATGTATCGTGTATTTCGGACGTTTTGGGCCATTTTCGTAATTTCCCAAAGTTTGGGGTAATTACTTTCCATTGTCGAATTTCGAGCCTTCAGGTGGTCGGAATCGTGTTTTCTCTTAGTGCTCGGATTCGTCTTTGCGAGTAATTCGTAACCGTATCTTCGATTCGTACTCAGGTTCGGGTTTCGGGGTCGTTCGGGCCATCGGAGTTGGTCCCGGCCGAGTCATGGCCGGGCATGCTGGAGCGAGCCGCCACGCCGAGTAACGCGGTAGTGATCGCGATTACGTCGTAAGGCCGGTTACATACGTAAGGCCACGGCCGGTAACGTGCGTAACGCTTCCGGCATTTCCAGCGATGAGTCGGCCATGGCGATTCGTCGTAAGCCGTGGTCGATTCGTCGTAACCCGGCCGTGATTAACCTATTTAAGGCCCGGCGTATTTTTCACCCAGTTCCTCATTCTTTTTCTTCCCGTACGCGGCTGTGGGTGTGTATATCATGGAGCCATGATGTTGTTCTTTCAATCCATGAAGTCTTGGAGTTCATATCATCAATCATCCATCCTATAACATCCTCCAATCTACCGAATCAGGTAGATTTCCTAGAAATCTAGTTTTGGGGAATTTGGGTATTTTGGTAGTTTTCGTCCGATTAATCCGATTTAACTTAGGATTATGATGGATTGATGATTATTTAGATGTATTATATCATTTTCCTTGTTATTCCATGGTTGGATCGTATTGATTCGTTATTTGGGTCGAGTTCTTGACCGACGCCTTGAAGGTGTCCGGTAAAATGTCTTAGAGGGATTTTCGGGCGTTCTACGATTATCCTTCCTCGTATGAGTGTTGATTTATGGATTATATGATGTTAGGGTCGAGTTTCTTGCGAAGAAACCGTGTTGAACCCTTCCGTTCGTTGTTATCTTCCTTTTCGTTAGCATCGGGCGTTCCGAAGCTTCCCGGTTGAGCCATGTCCGTTCGCGGTTCCGTGATCGTGGTATCGAGGCAAGTACCTTGTCCATACATTTCTTGTTTTGTGGATATGATGATTGGTGATCGTCTTGGTATGTGTGTGTGTTTGTTTGAAACGAGTTTTTCAAAAGATTCGACTAGCCTCGTTAAAGGCTCACTTTCAAAACGCGTGTGTTTTGTAAATTGTGTGGGTTGTAAGTGACTATGTGAATCCTATGGATATGTTTGGTGTTGATGTTGCGCTTGATAACACGTGTGTGCATATATTATCTCATTTTTTGTGCGTTGTGATTTGACGATTATGTCGTGCTTTGTGTTTGTTGCCTTTGGTGGATTGTATGAATATCCTTGTTGTGACGTGTTAATTGTGTGAATGTATTTCGCACACCTCGGGAGGGTACGACGGGATCACGGAGGGAGTTCAATGGTATAGCCCTGGATTCACGAGTGCGGTTGTTTGTTTTGTGAATGTATTTGCTCACCTCGGGAGGGTTCGACGGGGCCACGGAGGGAATTCCAATGGTATAGCCCTGGATTCACGAGTAAAACTTCACGAGTGCGTGTGTATGTTTGGTGAATGTATTTGCTCACCTCGGGAGGGTTCGACGGGGGCCACGGAGGGAATTCCAATGGTATAGCCCTGGATTCACGAGTAAAACTTCACGAGTGCGTGTGTATGTTTGGTGAATGTATTTTCTCACCTCGGGAGGGTTCGACGGGGCCACGGAGGGAATTCCAATGGTATAGCCCTGGATTCACGAGTAAAACTTCACGAGTTGGTGTATATGGTTTCGAAAACGCATTCTGCTCACCTTGGGAGGGTCCGACGGGGCCACGAAGGGAATCCAATGGTATAGCCCTGGATTCACGAGTTGATGTTGTATTTTTGGTGACCAAGGTTTACGTATCTTGGGCGATTATATTGTATTGATTTTATGTCCGCCGAGGACACGTGACGTGGGTTTTAACCGTGTGAATTGTTGTTGGTTTTCTAATTGCGAAAACAAAACCTTTGGGCTGTGACCCCTGTTGATCTTGGAAAGATAAGGATTCGGTAATCTTAAATTGTTTTCTATTAAAACTCTCGATGGCATTTTAAACTGTTTTATAAATTGTTTCCCTTTAACTTGTGGTCTTTAGATTTTGGAATGTTTACCCAAATTCTTGCCTCGGGAAGTACTTTTCGTTACGTTTGGATTTTTGAGGATTCCTGGTTATTGTTATTCGTGGAATGTAAATTGTATGGCTCGTATTTTTGCACTTGTACTTGCACTAGCAAAACAGTGGAGTTTTGCTAACCCCCGAGTATTCGGGGGGTGGATGTCTATTTTTGCATTCAGGTTTTCGAGCATAACACAGGGTCAGTACGAAGGATGATGAAAGATGAACGATACTAATCACACGAGGATCCGTATGATGTCTTCGGTTTAGTTGTATTTTATTTCTGCTGCAGTATTCTTTTCCCGTTGTACGGGAGTGTGTTGTATTTAACCCCTGCGTGGGTATGTGTTTGGAATTGAGTTGTATGTTATTATTGAAAGACCACATCGGTCTACTGAGTCATTTTAGCCTTAAAGGCGATGTTTAGATGTTTGATTTTAGTTATCAGCCTGGTAGATCCTCGAGGAGAGGGTCTACGGCGTGTAATATCCCTGAGTGGATTGGGGGTGTTACATAAATGGTATCGGAGCTTAGGTTGTGGAAACCTAGGCTGTCGGGTCAGTGGTGTCTGTTGAGTTTTGTCTTGTTGGATTTTGTCTGACTGAGTCGTGTCGCGACGCGTCGTCTGAGTTTGTTGGTCGTGATTAGTATCGTGGGCGATCATCATCTTCGTGCGACCTGTGGATCTAAGTCTCCCTTCTTTGTGTTGTGCCTCGTGTGACACGAGCTATTTTTATGATTATTTGTTAAGTGACGGAATCCTCTTATGGATTTTGATTTAGTGATATGTGGTTATTTGACTCCCATATTTCGTTCATATGAAGAGTAATGTTGCTGGATTGTGCATGTTGGACTGTATTTATTTTATCCGCTGCGTGAGTTCTTTTGTAATGGCTTTCGGTATTTTACCGACTGAGTTTTATTTCAAAAACCGATTACCTTAACCGAGTTTTTTGGCATTATGGCCTTGATCGTTTTGGCGAAATTCTTATGACGGTATTTAGCATGTTGTAAAATGGCTTTTGTGAGTTTTTAAAACATTACCGTCATCGGCCTTTTTGGCATTTTTGTAAATGGTTTTTAGTCTGGTGGGTTCCGGCGTGGGACCACGGCGCTATAATGTTATGTGTAATTACCTGAAATTTTTGGGCATTCTAGCCCATTGAATTATTTTTGGAAACATTGAGTTTCTTAGAAAATTAAAATTCGAGACGTACTTTTAAAACGAATTATTTTCTCGCAGTACTTTCAAGGTGCCTTCTAGTACCGCAATATGTTTCAAAATTATTCCAATTGAGGACCAAAATATTTTGAGATATTTTCAATTATTTTTTAGAAATGCAGTTGCTTAGACCCAAGTGTCGAATATTCTGAAAGTTTTTCACTACGAGGAGGTGTCCTCATTTGTGTTCAAACGCAAGATGATTTTCAAAGTCTCGATAACAATGTTTGCACTACTTTTTGTAAAGTGATACTCAAGATCAACTGGTGTTTCCAAACTATTTTCATAAGGTGGTTTTCGTTTTTAAAACCCATCATTTCCTGCTTGTGGTCGGAGAAGGTGTGTATGATGTTGGTATTGTTGTTTGGGTGTTAGCCCTCCGAATTGTGATTGAATTGGTGGTGTGAACGTTGAGTCGTTCGCCACGCATATGTTTTGTTAGCCCTCTGTGAGAGGTGTGAACTGATGTTACTGTTTATCGCCTCGTGGTGATTTGCGTGTTGCCGCACGAGTGTGAACTGTTGAAGCTTGGGTTGGTGTGTTCATGTATATGTGTGATTATTTCATGATGGTTGTAATTACGTGTTGGTTATCGTTCGGGCCATTGAAGTCGCTGAACGATACCGTCGTTGCTGTAGTGTTTGTGTGTGTATTACTTTACGATAGTAATCGTTGTATATGATATGTGTTATGATTCCTTGTTGTGCTGAGTTGGCATATCCGCTATGTTGTTTTGCGACGTTACGCCCTATTGTGTCTAGCATTTGTATTTTCGGTATGCCGAGCCGAGGCGCTTCAACCGTGATGTGCCGGGGCATGTATGTGTAAATTGTCCTCGTCAGTAACGCTTTTCAAGTGTGGACCCGAGAGACACAGGATCCAGTTTTGCGAGTTGGGTTTCGAGTCTTTTGGGGCGCGAACTTCAGTACAGATATGAGGATCGGCTCTGAGAGGCCCATGTGAGATGTTTCTGTCGGTTGCTTGTTGTTTTGTCACCTTGATTTCGTGTTGTGAGTTTCGGGAACGACACTTCTTTTAGAAGAGGTCGAATATAATACCCGTATTATTTTTGGCTCCTGTATTTTCTCTTTCTCAATTCTATCGGCTCGCTCGTGTTCGTTGATACTTTCTGAACTTGTTCTGTATTCTGGTTTCATCGTTCGAACGAGCTGTGATCTTGTTGTTGGTTGATCTGGTTATCGCTGTGACTTTTTCGAGTTCGGTTCGATTCTTGTGAACCTTGTTCGGAAGTGACATCATTGGTTCTATTAACTCTTCCATTCGACGTGGATCGGATTTTGAATTTCTGTATTTTCGACTCTGTCGACTCGTTTATGCTCGTTAACATTTTCTGAACTTTCCCTATCCTTTGCTTTTGTTGATCGAACGAGGGTGGTATTGTTTCAGAATAACTCGTTTGTCGTTGTGACTTTTCAATCGCTATTCCCTTCCTGTGGATCTTATGGGAATGCATGTCTTGTAGTTCTCACCAGATCATCCTGGGAGTTGTTGTTTGAATTTTATTATCCTTCGTGTTTCGGACATGATTGTTCGATTTTTGTTGTCTTGATCGTTTGTTTGTTCGGTTTTTGTTGATCTCGTTTCGTGATTGTTGAGCGTTCAGACTCCTTCCTAATTTCCTTATGTTCGGGAAATTAGTCTCGTTTTCGATCTTCCAACCCTTGGGCGGTGGAATTCCGTATTTCTTCAGCGATTGGCTCGCGTCTTGATTGATGTATCGTTGGGGTGGTCGATCATATTGATTTTCGTTCGTTGTGTTTTGTGATTGCTCGGATAATTGACTTGACTATATTATCCGTTTGATGACGCTTGTCATTGTTGGTTTTATTACATTCCTAACGGCGACGTTGCGTTGGTCGCCGTGGAGCGTGTTTTCACACCGTATTTTCCGTTGCGTTGTTCGTAACGTTTCGCCGTTGGGCGTTAGTTACGCGTTTCTTAAGTATCTCGTTGAGTTTTCCTGGCGGGATATTTCTTCTCCCTACTTGTTTTAAGTTTCGGGACAAAACTTCTTTTAAGGAGGGTAGAATGTAATATCCGCAATTTTCGATTTTCGGTAAATTTCTTTTTTCGGCCGGAGTTTGTTTTGACGACTCTCTCATGACCGTTTCGTCATTCTGAGAATGATTAATTCTACGCTTTTTGTCATCCGAGTTCTTTTCGGTGTTGTTTTGTTGAGTTCCGTGCTTTTTAGCGACTTTTCCGCACTTGAGTTCGATTCTTGCGAATCTCGTCAAACTATTGTTTGAGTTTCCCGTAAGTTCGTTTAACTTTGTTATACGTTTTGTGAACTTCGGTTTGGTGTTTCGATCATGTATCGTGTATTTCGGACGTTTTGGGCCATTTTCGTAATTTCCCAAAGTTTGGGGTAATTACTTTCCGTTGTCGAATTTCGAGCCTTCGGGTGGTCGGAATCGTGTGTTCTCTTAGTGCTCGGATTCGTCTTTGCGAGTACTTCGTAACCGTATCTTCGATTCGTACTCAGGTTCGGGTTTCGGGGTCGTTCGGGCCGTCGGAGTTGGTCCCGGCCGAGTCATGGCCGGGCATGCTGGAGCCAGGTCGGCCCTGGCCGAGTAACGTACGGTAGTGATCGGCAGTTACGTACGTAAGGCCGGTTACGTATGTAAGGCCCTGGCCGGCAACGTACGTAACGTTTCCGGCATTTCCAGGCAGTGAGTCGGCCATGGCCGGTTACGTACGTAAGCCATGGCCGGTTACGTACGTAACTCGGCCGGCAGTTGGCCTATTTAAGGCCTGGCAGCGTATTTTTCACCCAATTCCTCATTCTTTTTCTTCCCGTACGCGGCTGTGGGTGTTTATATCATGGAGCCATGATGTTGTTCTTTCAATCCATGAAGTCTTGGAGTTCATATCATCAATCATCCATCCTATAACATCCTCCAATCTACCGAATCAGGTCAGATTTCCTAGAAATCTAGTTTTGGGGAATTTGGGTATTTTGGTTGTTTTCGTCCGATTAATCCGATTTAACTTAGGATTATGATGGATTGATGATTATTTATATGTATTATATCATTTTCCTTGTTATTCCATGGTTGGATCGTATCGATTCGTTATTTGGGTCGAGTTCTTGACCGACGCCTTGAAGGTGTCCGGTAAAATGTCTTAGAGGGATTTTCGGGCGTTCTACGATTATCCTTCCTCGTATAATTGTTGATTTATGGATTATATGATGTTAGGGTCGAGTTTCTTGCGAAGAAACCGTGTTGAACCCTTCCGTTCGTTGTTATCTTCCTTTTCGTTAGCATCGGGCGTTCCGAAGCTTCCCGGTTGAGCCATGTCCGTTCGCGGTTCCGTGATCGTGGTATCGAGGCAAGTACCTTGTCCATACATTTCTTGTTTTGTGGATATGATGATTGGTGATCGTCTTGGTATGTGTGTGTGTTTGTTTGAAACGAGTTTTTCAAAAGATTCGACTAGCCTCGTTAAAGGCTCACTTTCAAAACGCGTGTGTTTTGTAAATTGTGTGGGTTGTAAGTGACTATGTGAATCCTATGGATATGTTTGGTGTTGATGTTGCGCTTGATAACACGTGTGTGCATATATTATCTTATTTTTTGTGCGTTGTGATTTGACGATTATGTCGTGCTTTGTGTTTGTTGCCTTTGGTGGATTGTATGAATATCCTTGTTGTGACGTGTTAATTGTGTGAATGTATTTCACTCACCTCGGGAGGGTCCGACGGGATCACGGAGGGAGTCCAATGGTATAGCCCTGGATTCACGAGTGCGGTTGTTTGTTTTGTGAATGTATTTGCTCACCTCGGGAGGGTTCGACGGGGCCACGGAGGGAATTCCAATGGTATAGCCCTGGATTCACGAGTAAAACTTCACGAGTGCGTGTGTATGTTTGGTGAATGTATTTGCTCACCTCGGGAGGGTTCGACGGGGCCACGGAGGGAATTCCAATGGTATAGCCCTGGATTCACGAGTAAAACTTCACGAATGCGTGTGTATGTTTGGTGAATGTATTTGCTCACCTCGGGAGGGTTCGACGGGGCCACGGAGGGAATTCCAATGGTATAGCCCTGGATTCACGAGTAAAACTTCACGAGTGCGTGTGTATGTTTGGTGAATGTATTTGCTCACTGTTGTTGCCCAAAATATTTATCCGAAGATTAATATTGCTGGAAGACGGACAACAAACAACAATTGCGGGAGCACTTCCGAGAGAAGATAAATAATACAAGATTTGCCGGGTTTGTTAGGCCCGGGCTTGAATGCTCTCGCGAGATGTTATTAATACGAATATTCGTGGATACAAGTATTAATGAGAGAAATCTAAATACAATGAGTGTAAAAAGACTCTGTTGATCCGGCTCTTGAGCGAAGCTCGGTGTTCTTCGTCCCGCCGGTAATGCTCGAGGAGAAAAGTAGGAGAAGTAAGACCGAAAGAAAGCTGTTGCCAAGAGTTGGATGTTAGCCAAGTGCTTGATGTTTGCTCCTGTATTGCCTATGTATTGCAAGAATGTAGGAGAGTGCAGAGTGTTTAGAGAGTCAAAATCTCGGTCCTTTTTACAAGTGCCTGCTGCCTTGTATATATATATGCTGAGGGACCCTGTCAACTAGTGGGCGATCGCTTTCGGCATTTAATGTAGCAGGCGATCGTCTAAAGGCACGTGGCTGCCTGCCAAAAGTCCAAAGCTACAGCTGGTGGCCAGCCGTGCGGTCCAATGAGGATCCAGCACGCGTCCGGAAGTACTGTCACAGGAGGTCCCACATTGCTACTTTCGGCGGACTTTGTCAGGGTAGGTGACAGGCTGTAGTCACATGTCTTGTCCGTCAGCCCCTTTCGCAGGTCTGGGCCCTGTTGGTAGGTGAGGTAGGTGACAAGTTTGTCAGCGCCTTTTGTGGATCTGCACGTGGGTGCCGTCTGTTTGCTCGGCCTTGGCCGACTGGATGGCCATCGGCCAGTCACTGAAGGTTGGCAAAGGTCGGTCACCAAGGGTCGATCGGCAGATGCCGAGAGAGGATCGTCCGCTCGTCGATCGCCAAGAGTCGGTCGCCCAGTGCCGAGTGATGATCGTATCGAGGTCGATCGCTCGGTGCTGGGACTTGTCTGGGACCTTCCTTTGGCCGATTTAGGCTGGTCCCATTGGGTTGAGGCTTGGTCGCACAGTGTTGCTCGCGAGTCTGCCTTGGCCTCTCGCGATAAGTCGGTCGCTCGGCCTCGGAGGCGATCGCCGGTCGGAAGGTGTTAAATCTTGACACAACAATTGCCCCCCAGCTTGCTCCTATGTTGAAGACATGGGGCGAGGTGGTTCTTGCTGGCGATCGCGTCTGGATGAGGACGGGCGATCTGAGCCGACTTAGGACTTGGACTTGGGCTAACATAGTCGATTGGCTTAGCTATCTTTCGGTCTTGTACCTGCAAAAAACAACATTGGCCGATCCCCCACGGAAACTTGGTGGTTTCGCTTGCTTGAGGAATCGTGCACAGTCGCGGAGATCGATGGACCGACCCCATGACCGTGTCTTGGTGCACAAAGACAATGAGTGCCTCGTGACTCACTTTATTATGAGGGTCCTCTGTTAGGCTGCGCCTCGCCTTGTATTTAAACGAAATGTGTGCGGTTTCGGTCTAGAGGAGTCCTTGCGCGGGGCAGCGTCGGATGAATCAACTCCACGCCCGCGGCTTGTTAGCTCTGCTTCCACCTCGGCCAGCCATGGAGATGGCCGACCTCGACGGTGTACGTTGAGACGGGGTTGTGGCACGTCGCATTGTCCGGGTTCACCATGTCAGATGATGAACCTTTGAGGGCGAGCGATCGTGTCCACTGATTAATGTTGGAGAGCCCTCCTACTACGCCGGCCTCGTATTTAAACGAAGGGCGGGCGATCTCGGCCGAAAGGGACCTTGCATGGCCGAAGCAGCCGGTTCCATCGACTGCCAAGACCATGGCTTTATGATGTGCGGTGGAGGCGATCTTATGCCTTAGTCCGTCATGTTATATGCTGGACTGTAGATGGCGATCGTGTTCTCCGGACTGCGGATGATGTAGCGTGATGATCGGCGATCGGGCCGGAAGACGGCGATCGTCGCTCGGCTGCCGATCGCTTATTCGTAGGTCGATATTGGCGATCGGGCGGGAGATCGTCGTCCGGGTGCCGATCGCGCTGCTCACAGGCTAAGAAGAAACCTTTGCCTGGCCAGAAAATCTGCGGCTCTTGCCCGGAAGGCTGCGTAGGTCGTAGGTTGGGTCTTCGTGAGATGCCTGAACATAGGCGAAAAACCCTGAAAACCTCCTAGGACCGCGTAGAGGGCGGTCTCATCGCTTATGGGCTCGCCATTGAGGATGATTACGTCTACCCGGTCGATGTAGTCCGAGTCGGACTCTTCTTCTCCGCTTGATTTGCATCATGCGAAGGGGACCTTCGGGCAGACGACCACAGTGGCGAAGTACTCGGTGAAGCCGTGCGCCACTCGTTAAAGGAGCCAATGGACCGAGGTGGCAATGAAGTGTACCACCGGTGGCGAGGTCGTCCAGCGTCGGAGGAACATTCGGCATCTGGTCGCGTCGGATGCCCCACACCGATCATGTAGATGTTGAACTTCCTCAGTGCACTTGGGGTCCGATCGCCCCTCGTACACGGGTGTTTGCGGGCGATCTTGTCTTCTGCGGGGCGAGCTCGATGTCGATCGCGAGCGGCTCGCTTGGCACGGCGATCGTCTTCTTGGCGCCGCCTGGATTCGGGAGCACCTTCATGTCGTCGAGTTGTGGCATCGCGGCCATCGCCGTGGCTTGGTCGCTTGCCGATCGGCTTTGGGAGCGAGAGCCTGGCGATCGTGTACCGATCTCCGGGCTCGCTACCGCCGACCTCGGCAATTTGGCGAGGGGAGCCAGACGGCTGGGCGCCTTCCGGGAGTCGGGTAGGCCGAGCTCCTGGTGACGGACTCAAACTCCGTCGTCTCGTAGGCCGGGCCGGGTGCCCGTGCAGTCGGGTCACGCCCGAGCGATCGAAGACAGAGGTGCCCAGTGCCGAGCGCCTCTTCTGCGGACCGGAGCCTCACAGCGATCGCTCGGCCGATAGTGCCTTGAGCTTCCGCTTGATCTTTCGGCGAGAGGGGGACGGTAGGCTGGAGCGCGTCGAGCACTCCGTCGCTCTGTGGGGCGGCGGGGCCTTCGATCTGTTCCTTGGTTCGAACCGATCGAGCGAGAGGCAGGCCGCCGTCCGAGGGCGGATCGAGCGTCTCTGACCGCGGCGGCTACCTTCCACCGTTGGCTGCGGCTCGGACTGGGACGGAACAAGGGGTCTGGCCGGCTGGTCAGCGGCTTTCTTCGGCGCGGAGGCGGAAGACATGTTTTCTGAAGGATTTCTTTGAAGTGCAGTAAGTGTCACTTCAAGTATCTGCCCCGAGAACAGTGAGTGTTCTTCGGGACGGTAGGTGTAAAAATCGAGGGTTGGATGCCCTTCTTCTAGCGCCAATTGTTGTTGCCCAAAATATTTATCCGAAGATTAATATTGCTGGAAGACGGACAACAAACAACAATTGCGGGAGCACTTCCGAGAGAAGATAAATAATACAAGATTTGCCGGGTTTGTTAGGCCCGGGCTTGAATGCTCTCGCGAGATGTTATTAATACGAATATTCGTGGATACAAGTATTAATGAGAGAAATCTAAATACAATGAGTGTAAAAAGACTCTGTTGATCCGGCTCTTGAGCGAAGCTCGGTGTTCTTCGTCCCGCCGGTAATCTGCTCGAGGAGAAAAGGCCGGGAGAAGTAAGACCGAAAGAAAGCTGTTGCCAAGAGTTGGATGTTAGCCAAGTGCTTGATGTTTGCTCCTGTATTGCCTATGTATTGCAAGAATGTAGGAGAGTGCAGAGTGTTTAGAGAGTCAAAATCTCGGTCCTTTTTACAAGTGCCTGCTGCCTTGTATATATAGAGGCTGAGGGGCCCTGTCCCCTAGTGGGCGATCGCCTTTCGGCATTTAATGTAACGGGGCGATCGTCCTAAAGGGCACGTGGGCTGCCTGCCAAAAGTCCAAAGCTACAGCTGGTGGCCAGCCGTGCGGTCCAATGAGGATCCAGCACGCGTCCGGAAGTACTGTCACAGGAGGTCCCACATTGCTACTTTCGGCGGACTTTGTCAGGGTAGGTGACAGGCTGTAGTCACATGTCTTGTCCGTCAGCCCCTTTCGCAGGTCTGGGCCCTGTTGGTAGGTGAGGTAGGTGACAAGTTTGTCAGCGCCTTTTGTGGATCTGCACGTGGGTGCTGTCCTGTTTGCTCGGCCTTGGCCGACTGGATGGCCATCGGCCAGTCACTGAAGGTTGGCAATGGTCGGTCACCAAGGGTCGATCGGCAGATGCCGAGAGAGGATCGTCCGCTAGTCGATCGCCAAGAGTCGGTCGCCGAGTGCCGAGTGATGATCGTATCTGAGGTCGATCGCTCGGTACCGAGACTTGTCCTGGGACCTTCCTTTGGCCGATTTAGCTGGTCCGCTGGGTTGAGGCTTGGTCGCCTGGTCGCTGCTCGGCAGATCTGCCTTGGCCGCTCGGCAGTAAGTCGGTCGCTCGGCCTCGGAGGCGATCGCCGGTCGGAAGGTGTTAAATCTTGACACAACACTCACCCCGGGAGGGTTCGACGGGGCCACGGAGAGAATTCCAATGGTATAGCCCTGGATTCACGAGTAAAACTTCACGAGTTGGTGTATATGGTTTCGAAAACGCATTCTGCTCACCTTGGGAGGGTCCGACGGGGCCACGAAGGAAATCCAATGGTATAGCCCTGGATTCACGAGTTGATGTTGTATTTTTGGTGACCAAGGTTTACGTATCTTGGGCGATTATATTGTATTGATTTTATGTCCGCCGAGGACACGTGACGTGGGTTTTAACCGTGTGAATTGTTGTTGGTTTTCTAATTGCGAAAACAAAACCTTTGGGCTGTGACCCCTGTTGATCTTGGAAAGATAAGGATTCGGTAATCTTAAATTGTTTTCTATTAAAACTCTCGATGGCATTTTAAACTGTTTTATAAATTGTTTCCCTTTAACTTGTGGTCTTTCGGGTTTGGAATGTTTACCCAAATTCTTGCCTCGGGAAGTACTTTTCGTTACGTTTGGATTTTTGAGGATTCCTGGTTATTGTTATTCGTGGAATGTGAATTGTATGGCTCGTATTTTTGCACTTGTACTTGCACTAGCAAAACAGTGGAGTTTTGCTAACCCCCGAGTATTCGGGGGGTGGATGTCTATTTTTGCATTCAGGTTTTGGAGCATAACACAGGGTCAGTACGAAGGATGATGAAAGATGAACGATACTAATCACACGAGGATCCGTATGATGTCTTCGGTTTAGTTGTATTGTATTTCCGCTGCAGTATTCTTTTCCCGCTGTACGGGAGTGTGTTGTATTTGACCCCTGCGTGGGTATGTGTTTGGAATTGAGTTGTATGTTATTATTGAAAGACCACATCGGTCTACTGAGTCATTTTAGCCTTAAAGGCGATGTTTAGATGTTTGATTTTAGTTATCAGCCTGGTAGATCCTCGAGGAGAGGGTCTACGGCGTGTAATATCCCTGAGTGGATTGGGGGTGTTACACTACTACTCTCTGGTTCCTCCCATTGCTGACTGAGACCGACCTACCGAGTCGCGCAATAGGATTGACGACGGAATGAATCAAGCTAATTCTCTCATTATGAATATTAGATATTGGATATCTAATTTGGGACATTGGATGTCTAAATTAATTTATTGGATAAATTAATTTACGGCCTAATGAATTAAATATAATTACTGGGTGATTAATTTAATTCATAAATATAATTATTTCTTAGAGAAATTAATTATATTAGTATGTATTTGATATGATTAATTAATTGGATTAATAAATCGATATAAATACATCGGAACGGAATCGGAGTTTATTTGTTTGGACTCACGGGAGTCCGAAATGGACCGAACTTTTTCCTACCCTTCTAGATGGCCGCCCCCCCATTTCCACCACCTTTCATCTTGTTTTTTGTTTCCGTTTTTAAATGGAAGACAAGTGACTTGTGGGGTAATCTCATGTGGATGAGTTGTAGGTGTGGGGTGGGAGTGTATAAAGAAAGGGATGAAGACTAATCTTGATTCTCACTTTGATTCTTAGCACATTCATACGTAAGAGTTGAGTGAGTTCAAGAGAGAGAAAAGTTCTTTCTCTAAGTCTTCTTCTTCATCTCATTTCTTGAGAGTTTATCTTAGAAAAAATATCAAGAAATAAAGAGAGAAAGTGAGTTATACACTAAGAGTGTTGTAATCACAAAATCAATAGCTTCATCATCTAGCTCTAGCCGCATCCATGGAGGATAGCAAGGTGATCGTCATTCCATTCGTTTCTCCGGCGCGTGCCAAGTAGAGACGCGGTATTTTCGGCGTTGGATCATCCAAGAGCTTGGAGCGGATTGGATTGTAGGGAAAGCAATCTAAAGTTTGGGGAATAGCTCAAGAGAAGGAATCCATTTAATCAACGGACTACAAGGGTGAGTTTCTATATCTCTTGTGTTTCGTATAATATTCGTATATACGTAGCTCGATCGATCCTCGTAGGGATTTGGATCGAATTAATTTTCGTTTTACCGCTTCCGCTGGGCTATCGTTTTAGGCTATGGGCAAGGCTCCTCAGTCAAAGGCTCCTCCTGAGGCGAACAAAAAGCCGAAGGGCAAGTGCTTCAATTGCGGTCTGAAAGGGCATTTCAAGAGTGATTGCCCTAAGAAAGGTATGTCTCATGCACTAGTGGTCAAAACATATTTGGCTGCCTGTTCTATCACTTCGTGGATAGTGGAGTCGGGCTCCACTGATCATGTTTGTTATGACTCGCAGGGGTTCCAAGTAACCAAGGTACTTAGTGCCGATGAGATTACAATAAGTTGGGGCGACTATTCCAGGCTAAAGGCTGTTGCAGTGGAAGTCATGCAGTTAAAAGTTGATGATAGGATTTTAGTTCTAAATAATGTATTATTAGTACCCGATTTTAGAATGAATTTAATTTCAGTTTCTAAATTGCGTCGCGATGGATATTCAGTTTCTTTTGAAGATAATGCAGTTATTAAAAGAAATGGTGAATATGTTTGCGAGAGTACTTATAGTGAAGAACTTTATATCATTAATGCTGCACCAGCTCCCTTGCATAATTATAAATCGCTTAATTCTTTGACTAATCCTAATAAAAGAAAAGAACCTTCGAGCATAAATCAAATATATTTGTGGCATTTACGATTAAGTCATACTAACCTTAGAAGGATTTAAAGATTGGTGAGCGATGGCCCATTGGATTCACTCCAAGTTGAGTCATTTCCAGTTTGCGAATCCTGTCTGGAAGGTAAAATGACTAAAAGGGCTTTTCAAAGAAAAGGAAATCGTTCACAAAATGTGTTGGAAATGGTTCATACCGAAGTATGTGGTCCAATGAGCATCCATGCTAAGGGTGGTTTCGAATACTTCATCACGTTTATAGATGATTATTCGAGATATGGAGACATCTATTTGATACAACGTAAGTCTGAATCTTTTGATAAGTTCAAGAATTCAAGGCTGAAACGGAGAAGTGTCATGGACAGAGTATCAAGTCACTACGATATGATCGTGGTGGCGAGTATCTTAGTGGAGAGTTTCTGGATTTCTTGGCACATGAGGGGATTACTTCCCAGCTCACTGCGCCTGGTATACCACAATAAAATGGTGTTGCTGAACAAAGGAATCGTACTTTATTAGAGATGGTTAGGTCAATGATGAGTTATTCTGATTTGCTTATTTCGCTTTGGGGATACGCCTTGGAAACAGCGGCGTACATTCTAAACTTGGTGCCTTCGAAATCAGTTCTAAAAACACCCACCGAACTGTGGAATGGGTGCAAGTCCAGTCTAGGACATGTTCGGATTTGGGATTCACCAGCACACGTGCTAAATAAGGAAGCTGATAAGTTGGCATCTCGTACAGAAGTACGAGTATTTGTGGGATATCCGAAGGGAACGAAGGGTGGCTTATTCTACAGTTCTAAAGACCAGAAGGTCATTGTTAGCACTAATGCCCGGTTCTTAGAGGAGGACTATGTAATATGCCACTAGCCTATGAGTGAGGTCATTCTAGAAGAACTTAGGGGTGAGATTTCAACAATACCAATTGTACAAACACCTAGTGTACCACATATCGACACCATTGTGGATACGCAAACCAAGGACACGCCTCATCGTAGTGGGAGGGTTATTCGTCAACCTGAACATTTCATCAGCGTGGGAGCATCTTCGGACCACTCCCCGAACCAGGATGAAACGGATCCATGTATGTATATGCAGGCAGTTCAAAACAAGGATGCTGAATCCTGGAAAATAGCAATGGAATCCGAAATGGGATCTATGGATTTTAATCAAGTGTGGGAGCTAGTAGAGCTAACCAATGGGGTAAAACCCATTGAAAGTAAGTGGGTCGACAAGCGGAAGAGAGGATCGAAAGGGAAGGTTGAAACCTTCAAAGCAAGGCTTGTTGCGAAAGGTTACACTCAGAAGGAGGGCATCGACTACAATGAGACCTTTTCGCCAGTAGCCATGCTTAAATCGATCTGGATTCTCTTAGCTATAGCTGCACATTTAGATATGGAGATTTGACAGATAGATGTCAAGACTGCGTTCTTGAACGGGAGTCTTGATAAGGAAATCTACATGTGCCAACCTGAGGGATTCATTGCTGAAGGAGAGGAGCACTTAGTGTGCAAGCTTAAAAGAGCCATTTATGGTCTCAAGCAAGCATCAAGGTCTTGGAACATGCGACTTGATGAGGTCATTCCATCGTATGGTTTTGAACAGTGTCCTAGTGAGGTTTGTGTATACAAAAAGTGCGATGGAAATGTGCTAGTGTTTCTTGTACTGTATGTAGATGATATACTTCCGATTGGAAACAATGTGAAGGTATTATCAAGCGTAAGGGTATGGCTATCTTAGCAGTTCGATATGAAGGATTGGGAGAAGCCGGGCACATCCTTGGTATTAAGATCTTTCGAGATCGCAAGAAAAAGATGTTGTGCTTATTTCAGGCATCATATATTGATACGGTGCTAAAGCGGTTTAGCATGGAGAATTCCAAGAAAGGTTTCTTAACTCACAGACATGGAATTCAGCTATCTAAGACTATGTGTCCAAAGACACAGAAGAAGATAGATGACATGAAGCTGATACCTTATGCTTCGGCAGTGGGAAGCCTCATGTATGCTATGCTTTGCACTAGGCTTGATATCTGTCATGCTGTAGGCATGGTGGCGAGATATCAGTCAAACCCAGGACCGGGACATTGGATTGCTATCAAGCATATACTCAAGTACCTGAGAAGGACTAGGAAGCATGTGCTTGTATATCAATCGGATACACTTTGTCCTTTGGATTACACTAACTCAGATTTCCAGTCAGTCAAAGTTAAGCTTAAGTCAACCTCGAGATATGTTTTTGTTGGACTGAGATGTGGTTCTTGGTTTGCATAGAAGTATCACAATTTTATTGTGGCAATACTGGTGCATTTATAGACCCGGAGGAACCATGAGCCCATAGAGAAAGGAAACATATCAGTCGCGAGTAACGTTGTAAAACGAGGGAACGTAGTGTTGTTCAAGATTGCATCTCGAAACAACCTATTTGATTCTTTCATGTGGAAGGAATGGGGTTGAGATGTATGGCAACATTGCTTTGAGTATAAATGGGAGATAGACAGACATAGTCTAGATAGTATACTTCAAAAGCATGCTTTGAGTGTAAGTGGGAGATTGTTAGGGTTGTATACGTCAAAGCATACTTTATATTACCTAATTTCCCGGTCTTTATCTATGAGAATATTTAATTCATTTATCACATATATTGCATATTTATTCACGCTATGGTTATGCAAATGTAGTCTAAATTACTTTATATTGTATATAATGTGGTGTGTCGAGTCACACAGAAGATCACATTATCGGTTCCTTATATAGTAATATTTAGTTCACAATCTATATAACATTAGACCGTTATGTGAGAGGTTGTAGTATATGCTTGAGATTGGTTGGTCTTGACCATTAGCATATATTAGCGTATTCGCTATACATTGAACAGGATCGATGTGAGATAGATTTTTCTGTATTGATTATAAGAAGAACGTACATCTTGGACAATTATTATTTCTTAATTCTAGTGATTAATATATAATTATATATATTTAATATTTATTGTTTTGATTTATCATGGGTGAGAGCCACAATGATTGACTCAATATGCTCGATATTTTGGGCAATATTATTATTTATATGATAATTAATATTATAGCTAGAAATCGTGTCCCGACCAGTCGGCTTGATCATGTCCCTTGAGGCACTAGAAAGGATTATTATATTAAACCCTCCAGGTGGAATTAATTTTCCGATATAATAATAAAGGTCGAGTGGTATACTCATGTATAACACATTAATTAATTAAAAGCTGTCAGTAGCTTAAATTAATTAATGGACATGGAATATCTTAAACACGGGAAATAATTAATTCAAAAAGGAGCCCAATTTCGTAATTTGGGATTTTGGTAGGAAGTGCAGTATCAACTTTTTAGTGGACTAAGTTGATATTTAATAGAGTCATTATATTAGGAAGAGTTCCAATATAGGAAGATGACATCTATTAAGAGTCCTTACCATATCCTCCTTAAGATCCCTAGTAGTAGTCCAAGAGCCTATAAATAGGACATCAAAGGGGGTAGGTCGATTTTTTTTATCATTATTCCAAGGTTGTGAGATTGATTTGTTTATATTGTGTTTAGTTGTAGATCAAGACTTGTGTCTTTTATTCTACAATTTAGATAGTACATCAATTTGCTTAAGAGTGTTCATAAAATACTAAAAAGCAAAGAAAAATCGAGTGACCCTCATCAAAGGAGATTTTGCCGATCCATTGTCGTCCAAGTAACATCCGGCACACAACTTCCGGGTGAAGGTGGATCATACTCTAGAAGATCTTGAGGTAGAAATACAAGTAGATCAAGAAGAGTACGAGGAGGTGTTCAATCGACCAAAAGGGAATTTCTACCACTTCGCGTCAAAGGTATTAATTACCAACTCCCATGCGTAAATATATTTATTTGATTGTTTATTAATCTGTTTAGTTAATTAATTGACAAGCCTAAATAGATCCGATTTTTATGTTGGTTAGTTTATAAAACCGTTTATAAAATTTTCACCAACTAGCTTCCGCTGCATTTTATATTCCAACAAAAATGCCAGGTATTTGGCCCGGTAGTGCTAACCCCGCTAAGTGTAAAGTTTGTTGGACATAAATGGGTTTTTGTGAGAAAGCGAAATGAGAAGAAAGAGGTCCTTCGGTACAAGGCGCGACTTGTCGCCCAAGGCTTCTCACAATGCCCTGGAATTGACTATGATGAGACGTATTCTCCCGTAATGGACGTGATAACTTTCCGTTACTTAATTAGTTTGGTAGTTTCCGAAGGACTGGAAATGAATCTAATGGATGTGGTCACTGCGTATCTCTACTGATATCTTAATAGAGATATATACATGAAAGTGCCTGATGGAATTTCACTACCCAAGTCAAGTGACTCTAGGCCATGGAGTGCGTATTCAGTCCGATTGAAATGCTCACTTTACGGATTAAAATAATCCGGGCGGATGTGGTATACCCGCCTAAGTTGTTGGAGCAAGATTGGTCGGAATCGCCGTTTGGAGATAGAGTTGTAAAACTCTTTCGCGTTGTGGAAGCGATTTAAATAAAGTGTAGAAAATAAATCGACACAAGGATTTATAGAGGTTCGGCCAAACGTGCATACGTCCTCTCTTGGTATATTTTTCTATAGGATGAAGATCAACCTCTGCACCTCTCTTCTATCGGTCAATGAATAACCGTTACAAGCTCGTCTTCTATCGGTCTGAGTAAACTGTTCTCTTACTTGTCTTTATGTCAGTCCAAGTTAAACCGTTTTTCTTTTCTATTGGACAAGGAATCAACCACTCTAGCTTTCTATCGGTACTAGATAAACCTCACTTAGATATCGATTGTGATTCTAACAATGTCGGATACTTGATCCTAATAACACCGAATCCAATCGTATCATTTCTTTTACCTCTCGTGTATGTGTTGAATGTATAAACACTCAAACTATCAATATAAGCACAATTACAACAACAAGAATTTGTATAACAATATATGATCACTGAATCGTTTGCTTTGCGTTGTTGTATGTTCAATACCATAGGAAGTGGTATTTATAGGCATTTGTTTTCCAACTACCCGTTAGCCTTCTGTGCCTTCTTTATGTACGTTACCAGCCCTCTCTTACATATGTTATATTCCTTACGTACATTAACATAAATATGTTACGTACGTTATACTCTTCACCAAACAGTCTAGTAGCCTTCGTTTTATGTGTTACATACGTTAGTAAATTACCCATTATGTACATTATCATTTGTCAACATATCCGTTACTTGCTGACCTATGCCATGACGTCATCTCCAATGTTCTTCTTGTTTGAATACTGAAACACTTCGTTACGTATGTTATCATCATGTTGTTAAGTACGTTAAGCTCAGCATATTACGCATGTTATGCTATCAATATAGCGTACGTTATCTTCCTTTTGTCCAGCTTTTTGCGTCTTCGACTTCTTCGTTGTTTTGTTTCGCTTCTTTGTTGTTTTCCTTTGTTTAACAACTTTAATCATCAAAACTTTATAATGAATATTTAGAATAAAATATTCCAACATAAGTAACTACTTGATTGTAAGGGGATATAAGAACGACGAACTGTGTCCCTGCGTGTTTATAAATAAAACAAGTTCGGGATTAGCGATTGTAGCTGTATATGTTGATGATCTCAACATAATCGGCACTCTTGACGAAGTAAGGGAAACCTTCAGCTATCTAAAATCCGAATGTGAGATGAAAGATCTGGGGAAAACTCGGTTTTGTAGGTTGAAACCTTCAAAGCAAGGCTTGTTGCGAAAGGTTACACTCAGAAGGAGGGCATCGACTACAATGAGACCTTTTCGCCAGTAGCCATGCTTAAATCGATCTGGATTCTTTTAGCTATAGCTGCACATTTAGATATGGAGATTTGACAGATAGATGTCAAGACTGCGTTCTTGAACGGGAGTCTTGATAAGGAAATATACATGCGCCAACCTGAGGGATTCATTGCTGAAGGAGAGGAGCACTTAGTGTGCAAGCTTAAAAGAGCCATTTATGGTCTCAAGCATGCATCAAGGTCTTGGAACATGCGACTTGATGAGGTCATTCAATCGTATGGTTTTGAACAGTGTCCAAGTGAGGTTTGTGTATACAAAAAGTGCGATGGAAATGTGCTAGTGTTTCTTGTACTGTACGTAGATGATATACTTCCGATTGGAAACAATGTGAAGGTATTATCAGACGTAAGGGTATGGCTATCTGAGCAGTTCGATATGAAGGATTTGGGAGAAGCCGGGCACATACTTGGTATTAAGATCTTTCGAGATCGCAAGAAAAGGATGTTGTGCTTATCTGAGGCATCCTATATCGATACGGTGCTAAAGCGGTTTAGCATGGAGAATTCCAAGAAAGGTTTCTTAACTCACAGACATGGAATTCAGCTATCTAAGGCTATGTGTCGAAAGACAAAGAAGGAGATAGATGACATGAAGCTGATACCTTATGCTTCGGCAGTGGGAAGCCTCATGTATGCTATGCTTTGCACTAGGCTTGATATCTGTCATGCTGTAGGCATGGTGGCGAGATATCAGTAAAACCCAGGACCGGGACATTAGATTGCTGTCAAGCATATACTCAAGTACCTGAGAAGGACTAGGAAGCATATGCTTGTATATCAATCGGATACACTTTGTCCTTTGGATTACACTAACTCAGATTTCCAGTCAGTCAAAGTTAAGCTTAAGTCAACCTCGAGATATGTTTTTGTTGTACTGAGATATGGTTCTTGGTTTGCATAGAAGTATCACAATTTTATTGTGGCAATACTGGTGCATTTATAGACCCGGAGGAACCATGAGCCCATAGAGCAAGGAAACATATCAGTCGCAAGTAACGTTGTAAAACGAGGGAACGTAGTGTTGTTCAAGATTGCATCTGGAAACAACCTATTTGATTCTTTCATGTGGAAGGAATGGGGTTGAGATGTATGGCAGCATTGCTTTGAGTATAAATGGGAGATAGACAGACATAGTCTAGATAGTATACTTCAAAAGCATGCTTTAAGTATAAGTGGGAGATTGTTAGGGTTGTATACGTCAAAGCATACTTTATGCTTGTATTACCTAATTTCCCGGTCTTTATCTATGAGAATATTTAATTCATTTATTACATATATTGCATATTTATTCACGCTATGGTTATGCAAATGTAGTCTAAATTACTTTATATTGTAGATAATGTGGTGTGTCGAGTCACACAGAAGATCACATTATCGGTTCCTTATATAGTAATATTTAGTTCACAATCTATATAACATTAGACCGTTATGTGAGAGGTTGTAGTATATGCTTGAGATTGGTTGGTCTTGACCATTAGCATATATTAGCGTATTCGCTATACGTTGAACAGGATCGATGTGAGATAGATTTTTCTGTATTGATTATAAGAAGAACGTACATCTTGGACAATTATTATTTCTTAATTCTAGTGATTAATATATAATTATATATATTTAATATTTATTGTTTTGATTTATCATGGGTGAGAGCCACAATGATTGACTCAATATGCTCGATATTTTGGGCAATATTATTATTTATATGATAATTAATATTATAGCTAGAAATCGTGTCCCGACCAGTCAGGTTGATCATGTCCCTTGAGGCACTCGAAAGGATTATTATATTAAACCCTCCAGATGGAATTAATTTTCCGATATAATAATAAAGGTTGAGTGGTATACTCATGTATAACACATTAATTAATTAAAAGCCGTCAGTAGCTTAAATTAATTAATGGACATGGAATATCTTAAACACGGGAAATAATTAATTCAAAAAGGAGCCCAATTTCGTAATTTGGGATTTTGGTAGGAAGTGCAGTATCAACTTTTTAGTGGACTAAGTTGATATTTAATAGAGTCATTATATTAGGAAGAGTTCTAATATAGGAAGATGACATCTATTAAGAGTCCTTACTATATCCTCCTTAAGATCCCTAGTAGTAGTCCAAGAGCCTATAAATAGGACATCAAAGTGGGTAGGCCGATTTTTTTTATCATTATTCCAAGGTTGTGAGATTGATTTGTTTATCTTGTGTTTAGTTGTAGATCAAGACTTGTGTCTTTGATTCTAGAATTTAGATAATACATCAATTTGCTTAAGAGTGTTCATAAAATACTAAAAAGCAAAGAAAAATCGAGTGACCCTCATCAAAGGAGATTTTACCGATCCATTGTCGTCCAAGTAACATCCGGTAGCTCGTTGCCACACAACGTCCGGGTGAAGGCGGATCATACTCTAGAAGATCTTGAGGTAGAAATACAAGTAGATCAAGAAGAGTACGAGGAGGTGTTCAATCGACCAAAAGGGAATTTCTACCACTTCGCGCCAAAGGTATTAATTACCAACTCCCATGCGTAAATATATTTATTTTATTGTTTATAATCTGTTTAGTTAATTAATTGACAAGCCTAAATAGATCCGGTTTTTGTGTTGGTTAGTTTATAAAACCGTTTATAAAATTTTCACCAACTAGCTTCTGCTGCGTTTTATATTCCAACAAAAACGCCAGGTATTTGGCCCGGTAGTGCTAACCCCGCCAAGTGTAAAGTTTGTTGGACATAAATGGGTTTTTGTGAGAAAGCGAAATGAGAAGAAAGAGGTCCTTCGGTACAAGGCGCGACTTGTCGCCCAAGGCTTCTCACAATGCCCTGGAATTCACTATGATGAGACGTATTCTCCCGTAATGGACGTGATAACTTTCCGTTACTTAATTAGTTTGGTAGTTTCCGAAGGACTGGAAATGAATCTAATGGATGTGGTCACTGCGTATCTCTACGGAGATCTTAATAGAGAGATATACATGAAAGTGCCTGATGGAATTTCACCACCCAAGTCAAGTGACTCTAGGCCATGGAGTGCGTATTTAGTCCGATTGAAACGCTCACTTTACGGATTAAAATAATCCGGGCGGATGTGGTATACCCGCCTAAGTTGTTGGAGCAAGATTGGTCGGAATCACCGTTTGGAGATAGAGTTGTAAAACTCTTTCGCGTTGCGGAAGCGATTTAAATAAAGTGTAGAAAATAAATCGACACAAGGATATATAGAGGTTCGGCCAAACGTGCATACGTCCTCTCTTGGTATCTTTTTCTATAGGATGAAGATCAACCTCTGCACCTCTCTTCTATCAGTCGATGAATAACCGTTACAAGCTCGTCTTCTATCGGTCCGAGTAAACCGTTCTCTTACTTGTCTTTATGTCGGTCCAAGCTAAACCATTTTTCTTTTCTATTGGACAAGGAATCAACCACTCTAGCTTTCTATCGGTACTAGATAAACCTTACTTAGATATCGATTGCGATTCTAATAATGTCGGATCCTTCATCCTAATAACACCGAATTCAATCGTATCATTTCTTTTACTTCTCGTGTATGTGTTGAATGTATAAACACTCAAACTATCAATATAAGCACAATTACAACAACGAGAATTTGTATAACAATATATGATCACTGAATCGTTTGCTTTGCGTTGTTGTATGTTCAATACCATAGGAAGTGGTATTTATAGGCATTTCTTTTCCAACTACCCGTTAGCCTTCCGTGCCTTCTTTACGTACGTTACCAGCCCTCTCTTACATATGTTATCTTCCTTACGTACGTTAACATCAATATGTTACGTACGTTATACTCCTCACCAAACAGTCCAGTAGCCTTCGTTTTATGTGTTACATACGTTAGTAAATTACCCATTACGTACGTTAACATTTGTCAACATATCCATTGCTTGATGGCCTATGCCATGACGTCATCTCCAACGTTCTGCTTGTTTGAATACTGAAACACTTCGTTACGTACGTTATCATCATGTTGTTAAGTACGTTAAGCTCAGCATATTACGTACGTTATGCTATCAATATAGCGTACGTTATCTTTCTTCTGTCCAGCTTTTTGCGTCTTCGACTTTGATCGCTTGGATTCGCGTAGTATGGTTTTCAAATCCGATCAATTTTAAAATTTGTAAGACCTCGGAGTATTTCCAAGGTGTCGAACCCAAGGGAATTGATGTGTCGAAAATAAAGGAATTAACTCTACTCAAAATTTGACTGCTATTTAGGAATCCGAAAAATTGTTTTGATTCTAATTATCTAATTTTAAAAATCGAAGAACAAAAATTAAATAAAAGATGAAATATCTAAATTAAGCAAATAAAGCAAATTAGCAAGATAAAATCACAAGTCGAAAGGTAATTGATCCTAGGGTAGTATCATCTAATTGAGTTCACACAATTCGTTCACTTGATTCCTTCTCCCCAAAATTTAATTCAATCCTAGAAATAATCACTCGGTCGATCTAGAATTCCTGTCAAGGCAACCTAGAAAGATAGTTAATTAAAACCCTTTTCCCTTGAGCTCAAAGAATTAAAATCACTTAAAAGCACCAACTTATTTATCTATGATTTATCTTTCTCCGCTAGGTCTCAAGATAAAATCATATTGTGCATCAAGTATTTCCACTAATCAATTACTCCTTCCGGACAAAATCAATTAGCTAACATGCATCGATTAAGGGCCCTTTAATCTAACATGAGATTTAACACAACTTGAACACGAGCCTAGGATGAAAGGTCAAAAGGTAATCAAAAGAACATCATGTGAACATCAATTAAAATTACTAACCCTAGAATCAATCAATGAATTAGCCAGACATACTTGAAATTAAACAAGAAATAGATGGAGAATGCATATTATTAATATGAAAAGAGAGATTACAACCCGTTCGTATGAACTCCGAGTCTTCAATAATAATTCTCCTCCAAAAAGTTCTTGAATCAAAGGAATAAATCTTGCTAAAAAGTGTAAAAATCTGCTTAATATGATAAAAGAGTGATAAAGGCTGATGGAAGATGATCCAAGATCATAAAAGCTAGGTCTAAAAACAGGTTTATATAGCCTAAGGGGTTAAAATCCCGATTAGCCCTAATCTAGGAAATAAATAATATCCAAAAGAGTCAAAATCCGTCCAAAAACGAGAGCCCGCTGGGAAGCCTTTCGGCCTGGCCTATCGGCCGATAGGCTGGCCGATAGGTGGTTCGTCGATTTCTTCACTCGATAGGCAGGAGCTCCTTTCGGACGGCCCTATCGGCCGATAGGCTGGCCGATAGGGTCTTCTGTTTGGCGCAAAAATCCGTTTCTTCGTCCGTTTGACTCGACTCTCGGTCCTTTGTCTCGTTTTGGGTCCTTTTGGCTCTAAAAACCTGCAAACACACTAAAACCAACCCAAACGCGTAATACGGCTCGACTAATCATAAATAAGCCAAATACGAGCACATTAATCACGAAACGAGATAAAAACCTAGTATAAAATCCTAGAAATAAGTGGTAAAATTACCACTTATCAAACCCCCCCAAACTTAAGCCTTGTTCGTCCCGAACAACAAAAAGAAAAGAAAAAGAAAATCGTGAATCATCGTGCAACTCATAGTGTTCAACCTAATCAATACTACCCTGTAATTCTCTCTAAATAATCCGAGTGTCGTAAAAGCGAGCCGCACTCGAATAATGATTCCACAAAGTAGTCAAGTTCACCCTAATCATTCGTTCATGAAGAAAATCCAGCTCAAAGATTAACAAAACGTGAGTCAAATCGACCGTCAATATGAAAGGCTAAAATAAACAAGCTAGTTCGTCCCGTTACACAGTCTAGTGGCACAATTTTCACGAGTTTCATAACAAATAAACCTCGGTCAGTATTCCCTTATATATATGCTCAAAAATTTGATTCGAGTTGACCACTAGGTTAGGATCTCGGGATGTTTCATCGGGGTAATCCTAGGGTAGAACTTCCATTCTCATGTATTAGGAAACCGTTTGACGTAAAAGACACTCATGGGGCACATGGATGCTTCTAGTTACTAAGTTCCCGTCTACAGCGGAGAAACAACTCGAATATATAATTTCCGCATGTCCGAATCAAGGTCGCCGTTTTACGCGAGAGTAAACAGCGGGTCACGCGAATGCCCCCGGTTACTAGGTTCCCTATCATTGGCACATGTGAAATATCTAAATCACTAGTCTAATCAGAGTCGTCGTTTTACGCGAGGGTAAACAACGGGTCACGCGAATGCCCCCGGTTACTAGACTTCCCTTCATAGAACAACATTATCTCAATTTTTGGGAAAAACTGACCGACTCTAAACTCTATCTAAGTGCCAACACGACTGACGAAACAGTACGACTCACTATCCGGAAGATGTAACCAAAACGTATTGACGGTGATTTTAAAACAAGTATGTATCGTCTCTTATCTGCCAAGACCTCTACAATCACGAAAAATTTTGGACCTAAATAAATACTATGCAAAACAGAAATAACTGACTACAACTCGACTAAAACTCGACCGTTTCTTCAGAGAGAAAAACAGTGTTGTAACATCGGTATCACACAATTAGAAGCACGAAAAATTCACTAAAAAGGAAAAACTAAAGACAAGCAAGGCTATCTAAAAACAAACAACGAAAAGCAAATAAAAGCAGACACGAAATCTAATCTAAAAAAAAAAAACTACTACGACCTAACGAAAAAAATAGAAACTAGCAAACACACCAAACGAAAATGAACATAAAAATCTAAAAAAAAAACTAAGCAACAAAAAGCCAAAACCACGCAACACCAAAATGATAAGCACAAATAAACACAACGGGCACCAACACAAGCAAATAAAGATACAAGGCAAACACGGTACTCACACGTAAAGAAATTAACAAAGCCGCACTTCTTCCCCCCCCCCCAAACTTATTTCGCATCCCAAAGGAGGAATAAGTTTGAAAAGAGAAAGGAGTGGCTTTGTTAATGGAGTACCTGATCACTGTGGCGGAAATGGCGGGTTTGTCGGCGAGCTCGGATCATAGCGGGCATGTGAATCGGGGAAAGGAGCAAAGTGGTACATCTCGTGTAGCATTCGGTGGTAGTGGTCCTCCTGGGCCCACCTATCTTCCTGCCTCTTCCTCTCTTGCTCCCTCCAAGCAATCTCCTCTTGTCGCCACACTCTGACCTCTTCGGCTCGTCTCTCCACGAGCTCGTACAACTCATTGACCCGAGTGGCAACAGCACCCACCCGAGTCTCAACCTCGCCCAGCCGAGTTCCCAAAGAACCAAACTCGGTTGTCAAAGAACGCATACTCGCCAAGTGATAGTTGTCTTGCGCTTGCATATTCTCTTCGTGCATCTCTCTCTCTCTCTCAAAAAATCTCGTCTCAAAAGCATCAAAATCTGGAGCTCTCATCTGAAAACTAGTACCTCCACCGGCGGGAATCTCGTCACGGCTACCCCCCTCGGGTATATCATCCATCTCCTCCTCGGCTCCCTCTAAGAACGGCTCATCAATGGTCACCTCCCGGCGTTGCCTCTTACGAGATGCATCCAACGGTCGGATAAGTGCCACATGAGCCGCGGAGCTCATACTCCACCTCGCATATACATCGGGCGCGTCGCCCATCACCGAAGTCAAGGTCGGAGAGGGGAGTCGGAAGAGGGACACGGTTTTGTTCCGACCGTGCAATTTCCAGTCGAACCCCTCGGTGAAGGCAAGCATCTCCTGCCTCTGCAGTGTCGGTTTATCCAAATAGATGTCTCGGGATACCGGCTCTCCTCTAATGTGCACCCCAAGATGCTCCGCGATAGGGGTCACGAACGCCCCAATACCAATCCTCTGCTTCCCGGTCAGCCGGGCTTGTTTCTCCATGTGCTCGATCAGAAAACATCCGGCGTGCTTCCGTGTACCGTTCAAGGCCGACCACAAAAGGTGAAGAGCAGTGGACAAGCACGTCCCCGAGTCGGTACGGCTCAAAATCGTCGATGTGAACAGGCGGTGGACATAACGGAGAACTGGGTTCCTGATCGAGGAGGCTTTGGCATATGTCGGATTATAAATAAGAAGCGTCTCCTCCCTGCGGGAAATCATCTTGGACCACAGCTCTAAGTTTTCTTTGGCATGATCGCCCTGCTGGAATGATCCGTCCTCGGCCCCGTTGATAATGGCATTAACTTCATCGGCCGAGAGCTCCCTTTCTATGTTGTCGAGGTTGAAGCGAATAGAAGCCGGAGTCCCGTTCTCTCTAAAAACCTCAAGTGTGGACAGAAACTCCACAGTGAGCACGTGGTAAGCGAGGTAGTTCGCCCGAAAGATTTGCTCAAACCCGCACTGCCTCGCTAGTAGCACAATATCATCATAAACACCCATACCCCGAGCCGTCTCCTCATGCAGAAATCGGCAATGCTTGTGTGACATGCCGATAAGGTGCGACCACCTTCTTTTAGACTCTGGCCCGGTCAATCTCAGCTTGAACTTCTTCGGGTCGAGTGCGGTATGGATCGGAATAGCCGGCACTACCTTCATCGGAGCCTTTTCCTTTTCTGTGGTTGCCTTAGATTTTCCGGCCGTACTCAGATTCGACTTCTTGCTTTGCTTTCCCATTTCAACGTTCCTACAAAACAACCATCCAATTAAAATCCAATAAACACTCATAATACAAACATTCAACGAGCATCGACATAATCCCATAATCCCACAATATCAAGAGCCCTCTATAAATCACACAATCTCCCCCAAACTTAGACTCCCCCATTTCATATTCAAAGGATCAAAATCACCACCCACAATAACAAAACAACACACTACAATCATATTAGGGCAAATTCTCTCCAATCCAATCTAATTCATCAACAATTCAACTCCTATCAATCCCAATTAACAATTCAATTCAACAAATCCACCCAATTTCAACAAAATGCGAAATTAGGGTTCTTCAAATTTGGGGTTTTTTCAAAATTCGTTCAATTTCATCAATTAATCCCCCAAATTCGAAGTACCCATGAACAATCAAGCATAGATAACTTGTTTCCCTCAAGATTCTATCAACAATCGGGCATAAAATTCAAAGAACATCAAAGTTTAGCAAAAGCCCCAAAAAGTGGATCCCCAATTCGATTTTTATCAAAACTCCAAAAAGAATCCGTCAAAGTACTTCAAAACATGTATAGAATTGAAAAACAAAAGGATTAAGCGTCGAAATTACGTACCTTGATCGAGTTTGAAGGAAGAAAAGTAGAAAAAAAATTCGCCCCTTTCGTTCTTGTGTTCTATCGGCCGAGAGTTGTGTAAGTGTGTGAGAAAATCGGGTGTGAAGTGTTTAAAAGGGGTATAAAATAACCGGGTCGAAGTGGATACTGGGCCGGGTATGTTCCTATCGGCCAGGCCTATCGGCCGATAGGCTGGGTCGATAGGAGCTTCTGTCTCTTACATACCTTATATCGGGTGGGATATCGGTCGATAGGCATACCCTATCGACCACTGCTTGTAATCAATAAAAATTTGTTTATTTTTCTCAGCCTATCGGCCGATAGGCTCGCCCGATAGGATTTTCTGTCTCAAAAATTTTTTCAGCTCGTTCTACTTCACATACTTGGTCCCGTTTTTGCTTGGATATGGCGATGAAAGACCTGCAGGTATTCAAAACTCGGCATGCATGGATTAGAACTTAACAGAAACTAGCAAAGCTACTACGAAACTAGAAACTACAAAAATCACGCAAACGAAAAATCGAAAATAAACGAATAAAACGAACTAATATACATACGTTGGGTTACCTCCCAACAAGTGCTACGTTTAACGTCTTTAGCTAGACGATACCTCATTCATTCCGGGTCTTCGAGGTAAGTAACATACTTCTCTTCGTGGTGCAAGGGCTTGAAATAGTGCTTCAACCGATGTCCATTCACAATGAACTTGTTCCCATCTTCTGTCATCACGACACATGATCCATTTTGATTTACTTGAAAGACGGTGTATGGACCAGTCCACTTTGACATCAACTTCCCCGGAAATAGACGAAGCCGTGAATTAAAAACGAGCACTTCGTCTCCCGGGACGAAGTCCTTCTTCCGAATGCGATCATCGTGAAACTTTTTCGCTCTTTCCTTGTAAATCCTTGCATTTTCGAAAGCCTCGTTTCTCCATTCGTCGATTTCCAGCAGCTTCTCTCTTCTCGATCCACTAGCCTCAAGAAATTCGAAATTAATCCGTCTAGTGGCCCAATACGCTTTAACTTCCAGCTCTACCGGTAAATGACAGGATTTCCCAAAGACGAGCTGGTATGGAGACATTCCAATTGGAGTCTTATACGCTGTCCGATAAGCCCAAAGTGCATCATCTAGATATTTAGCCCAGTCCTTCTTGTTCGTGACCGTCTTCTCTAAAATTTGTTTGATCTCCCGATTGGCGAGCTCGGCTTGTCCATTAGCTTGCGGATGATAGGCGGACGTAATCTTATGTTTAACTCCATATTTTGCAAGAAGGGTTCCTAACCACCTATTATTAAAGTGGCTCCCCCCATCACTCAACAAAGCTCGTGGAGTCCCGAAACGAGTCAAGATGTTCTTATTAAGAAATTTAATCACCACTTTCGAATCGTTCGTAATCGTCGGCATCGCCTCAACCCATCTCGACACGTAGTCTACCGCAAGTAGAATATACGAATAGCCTCGTGATTTTGCAAACGGACCCATAAAATCGATGCCCCATACGTCAAACAACTCTACTTCCATAATAGTGTCTTTGCGGCATCTCGTCTCTTTTTGCTATGTTCCCAATCGTTGGCATCTATCGCAATGTTTCACAAAAGCTTGGCAATCTTTATGAATAGAAGGCCAATAGAAGCCACATTGGTACACCTTCATGGCCGTTCGATTTCTTTGCAAAATGACCCCCACTCGGTGCACTATGGCATTCTTCAATTATCCTTTGCCATTCGCTTTGTCGAACACACATGCGAATAATCCCGTCTGCGCACCTCCGATAAAGAATAGGGTCTTCCCAATAGTAGAATTTAACGTCATGGAAGAATTTCTTTCTTTGATGAGAAGAAAGACCCGTTGGAACATGCTTGATAGCAAGGAAATTAACATAGTCCGCGTACCATGGTGTAACGTCGGCCAAGGCTAGGATATGCTCGTCTGAAAGTTCTCCTTTATTTCGATCCTCGAATCTTCTCCCTCAACCGGCTTCTCGAGACGGGAAAGGTGATCGGCAACAACATTCTCGCACCCCTTCCTATCCGGATCTCCATGTCGAACTCTTGTAGAAGAAGTATCCATCTCACTAATCTCGGCCGAATCCTTCTTGGCAAATAGATAGCGAATCGCATGATCGGTATGAACAATAGTGTGAGTGCCCACTAGGTAAGGTCGGAATTTGTCGAATGCATAGACCACAAATGAGCAACTCTTTTTCCGTCGTGGTGTAGTTCATTTGGGCTGAATCCATCGTCTTACTCGCATAATAAATTACCCGGAAAAGCTTATCCCGTTTCGACCCAAAACGGCCCCAACGCCCAATCGCTCGCGTCACACATCAACTCGAATGGTGCACCCTAATCCGAGTGATCAAGACCGGTCGAAATTAAGGCTTGTTTCAATGTCTCAAACGCCCTCAAGTAATCATCATCAAACTCAAATTTTGTGTCTTTCTCGAGCAAGGAACATAACGGCTTCGTGATTTTTGAGAAATCCTTAATGAACCGTCTATAGAACCCCGCATGGCCTAGGAAGCTTCGTCTCGATTTAACATTGGTTGGAGGCGGTAATTTCTCGATAGCAACCACCTTCGCTCGATCAACCTCCAATCCTTCCGAAGATACTTTATGCCCCAGCACTACTCCCTCTTGCACCATGAAGTGACATTTCTCCCAATTTAGAACAAGGTTCGTCTCCTCACACCGGCAAGTACCAAAGATAAATTTTTCAAGCAATGGTCGAAAGATGAACCAAAACTGAAAAATCATCCATAAAGACCTCCATTATGTTCTCGACTAATCCGTGAAAGATGGCCATCATGCACCTTTGAAAAGTTGCGGGTGCGTTGCACAAGCCAAACGGCATCCTCCTAGCGAATACCCCATAAGGGCACGTGAAAGCGGTCTTGTCTTTGGTCTTCCGGAGCGATAGCAATTTGATTGTACCCCGAATACCCGTCCAAAAAGCAATAATACTCGTATCCGGCCAAACGATCTAGCATTTGATCAATAAATGGAAGTGGAAAATGATCCTTCCTCGTTGCCGCATTAAGTAGCCGGTAGTCGATACAAACTCTCCATCCCGTGACTAGCCTTGTCGCGATTAATTCATCTTTCTCGTCCTTGATCACGGTCATACCCCCTTTCTTAGAGACGACTTGAGTAGGACTCACCCACTCACTATCGGAAATCGCATATATCATCCCGGCATCTAACAATTTGAGTACCTCTTTTCTCACAACCTCTTGCATTGCCGGATTTAATCTTCGTTGCGGCTGCACCCTCGGCTTATGATCGTCTTCTAGCAAAATCCTGTGCATACAAATAGAAGGGCTTATTCCCTTAATGTCCGAGATCGTCCATCCAATCGCCCCTTTGTGTTTTCGCAGCACCCGTAATAGCTTCTCCAAGTTAGTAGGTCCGAGAGAAGAAGAAACTATCACGGGATAGGACTCGTCCTCGCCCAAGAAGCAATATTGTAAGTGATCCGGCAAAGGCTTAAGTTCTGACTTCGGCACCTCGATCGCTCGGTCCTCAGCGACAACTCCCCCTTGAACGGGTTTGTTGACATCAAGATAGCATACATCTCTCTCATTAGATCGAGACTCGTTCGCCTCCAACATTCGAACATACTCTGGCAATTCCTCGTAAATTTCTTCAACCTCAGAATGTGAGTAAATGGATTGTGAAATGCAATGCTCCAACAAGTCGGTCGGGGGCAGCATAATAGACTCTATTTCATAACATTCCTCGGGCGCATCCTCGGGCTTCTTCATCGAGTCATAGATGGAAATTTTCAGATTTTGGTCATTAACCCGGAAGGTAAGATCACCCTCTTGAACGTCGATAAGTGCTCTCCCCGTCGCTAGAAACGGTCTCCCAAAGATCAGTGGTTGATTCTCGTCCTCGGGCATATCAAGAACTACGAAATCGGCCGGGAAGACTAAGTGTTGGACTCTAACTAACACATTCTCCACAACTCCCCTCGGATAAGAGATCGACCGGTCCGCCATGAGTAGAGAAATGGTAGTCGGCTTCATCTCCCCAATCTTCAACCTCTTAAAGATGGATAGAGGCATAAGATTTATGCTTGCCCCATGATCACACAACACATTACGGAACGTTTGGTCGCCAATGATGCATGTCAAAGTAAAACGTCCCGGATCCTTCTGCTTGAGCGGGAGCTTGTTTTGAATGATAGCGCTACACTCCTCTGTCAAATTTATTGTTTCAAATTTCCCCAACTTCCTCTTGCTTGCCACAGCGTCTTTCAAAAATTTCACGTACCCCGGCATGTCTCTCAAAGCGTCTAGAAGTGGAATGTTGATATTCACCTTCTGAAACATGTCGATAAATCGTTGAAGCTTTTCATCATGTCTCGACTTGGCCAATCGCTGTGGAAATGGAGCTTTTACCTCAAAATCATTCACTTTCGAACCTCCAGGGACCTTTCGGCCGATAGGGGGGTCGATAGGATCCCCTGCCTGCATTCATGCAGGTATCGGTTGGGCTATCGGCCGATAGCCGGCCGATAGGTTCTCGTATTCCATCTTCTTTCTCGTTTTCGCTCCCGTTTCTAATACCTCCTCGTTTCCAGATTCCTTAACTCCAGCCCCATGATTACTGTACTTTGTCCCACTCCGAAGCTCGATTGCGTTGCATTGTTGAGTCTTCGGGTTGGTCTCGGTGCTGCTCGGAAAATGGCCCGGCTTATGAAATCCGGCTTGGGCGTTCGCCATTTGACTCATTTGGGTCTCCACCATCGACATCTGCTTTGTCAAGGCTATCACTGAGTTAACAATAGATGTCACACTATGCTCGAGAGCCCCGAACATCTTTTCTCCTTTGTAGATAAAATCTTTTTGTCTCCCCTCTAATCGTTCCAACATCTCTTCCATTGGTGTCTTAGCAATCGGCTCTTGAATAACCCCGTTTTTCACGTTAAATCCCAGTGGTGGCTGGAGAGCATTGTTCGGGTTGGCATAGGAGAAATTAGGGTGGTTTCGATTGTTCGGATAATAGTTTCCCTATTTCCCTTGCCTGGAAGTTTCCTCCTTGCAAGTAATTCACATCCTCCTCAATTGCAATAGGCTCGTTTAGCTCTTCAAAACCGCATTGACTCCCAAAGTCTTCTTTTAGCATCTCAAGCTCTTTTTGTTGTTTTTCAAATTTCGCCTTCAAATCACCGTAGGCGTCCAAATCACCGGATGGAACCTTTCTTCTCGTCATCTTCCTATCGGTCACCTCCTCGTAATCATTGTTGACCGCTAGCTCAATGAGATTCTTGGCCTCTTCATAATCGTTAGCCGTAAATCCCCTTTCGATGAGTAGTCCAACTCTCTTCTAGCCTTCCTCGTCAAACCCCGATAAAACCGAATATAGATCTCCTCTTTGTCAATTCCATCTTGTGGGCATTTGCGAAGTAGCTTCTTGAATCGGATCCATGCCTCGTATAAATATTCATCCTCATATTGCTCGAATCGCAAGATATCGTTGATTTGTTTTTGCACCTTGGAGGATAGAACTGCTAAGAACAACCGAGTCATCTCTCTCCAAGTACCAATTTCCTTCCGATCTAGGCTCTTGTACCAATCTAGCGCATCGTCTTCTAAAGAAAACCGGAATAGGCGGAGCTTAATGACATCCTGGAGGCACTCTTTGCTTGATGGTGGCACATATGTCCAAAACGACTCAAGATGAGCGTTTGGATCTTCATTCACTCCCCCTCCGTATGTTTGAGACTTCACTGTAGCAATGAGGGACGGCTTAAGCTCGAAGTTGTTGGCATCAATCTTTCCCCAACCTCCTTCTTGATAATCGTCCAGCTTAGGTCGAAAGCGGGCATTCAAAGGGATCTTCTCGGGACGAGCGAGTTCTCGTGGTTGGTCAACAATGCCGGCCATGGTATCAACGAAAGGTATAGTAATAGTCTCGGTTCTCGCTTCTTGCTTCTTCCTCCTCAAAGACTTCTCGATTTCCGGGTCCAAAGGAAATAAGTCCTTTCCTTGGGATCTCGTGATCATGCACCGCCTACAAGGAAAAGAAAACAAGATGTGAGGAAACGAGATCGAATATTAATAATAAAAGTAAACTACCTAAAGTAACAATCTCTTCTTTTGAATTATTCCCTTAAATTTTCTATCAATTCCCGACAACGGCGCCAAAAATTGATCGCTTGGATTCGCGTAGTATGGTTTTCAAATCCGATCAATTTTAAAATTTGTAAAACCTCGGAGTATTTCCAAGGTGTCGAACCCAAGGGAATTGATGTGTCGAAAATAAAGGAATTAACTCTACTCAAAATTTGATTGCTATTTAGGAATCCAAAAATTGTTTTGATTCTAATTATCTAATTTTAAAAATCGAAGAACAAAAATTAAATAAAAGATGAAATATCTAAATTAAGCAAATAAAGCAAATTAGCAAGATAAAATCACAAGTCGAAAGGTAATTGATCCTAGGGTAGTATCATCTAATTGAGTTCACACAATTCGTTCACTTGATTCCTTCTCCCCAAAATTTAATTCAATCCTAGAAATAATCACTCGGTCGATCTAGAATTCTGTCAAGGCAACCTAGAAAGATAGTTAATTAAAACCCTTTTCGCCTGAGGCTCAAAGAATTAAAATCACTTAAAAGCACCAACTTATTTATCTATGATTTATCTTTCTCCGCTAGGTCTCAAGATAAAATCATATTGTGCATCAAGTATTTCCACTAATCAATTACTCCTTAGGACAAAATCAATTAGCTAACATGCATCGATTAAGGGCCCTTTAATCTAACATGAGATTTAACACAACTTGAACACGAGCCTAGGATGAAAGGTCAAAAGGTAATCAAAAGAACATCATGTGAACATCAATTAAAATTACTAACCCTAGAATCAATCAATGAATTAGCCGACATACTTGAAATTAAACAAGAAATAGATGGAGAATGCATATTATTAATATGAAAAGAGAGATTACAACCCGTTCGTATGAACTCCGAGTCTTCAATAATAATTCTCCTCCAAAAGTTCTTGAATCAAAGGAATAAATCTTGCTAAAAAGTGTAAAAATCGCTTAATATGATAAAAGAGTGATAAAGGTGATGGAAGATGATCCAAGATCATAAAAGCTAGGTCTAAAAACGAGTTTATATAGCCTAAGGGGTTAAAATCCCGATTAGCCCTAATCTAGGAAATAAATAATATCCAAAAGAGTCAAAATCCGTCCAACGAGCTCGCCGGGAAGCCTTCGGCTGCCTATCGGCCGATAGCCGGCCGATAGGTGGTTCGTCGATTTCTTCACTCGATAGGCAGGAGATCCTTTCGGACGGCCCTATCGGCCGATAGGCTGGCCGATAGGGTCTTCTGTTTGGCGCAAAAATCCGTTTCTTCGTCCGTTTGACTCGACTCTCGGTCCTTTGTCTCGTTTTGGGTCCTTTTGGCTCTAAAAACCTGCAAACACACTAAAACCAACCCAAACGCGTAATACGGCTCGACTAATCTTAAATAAGCCAAATACGAGCACATTAATCACGAAACGAGATAAAAACCTAGTATAAAATCCTAGAAATAAGTGGTAAAATTACCACTTATCAGACTTCTTCGTTGTTTTGTTTCGCTTATTTGTTGTTTTCATTTGTTTAACAACTTTAATCATCAAAACTTTATAATGAATATTTAGAATAAAATATTCCAACATAAGTGACTACTTGATTGTAAGGGGATATAAGAACGACGAACTGTGTCCCTGCGTGTTTATAAATAAAACAAGTTCGGGATTAGCGATTGTAGCTGTATATGTTGACGATATGAACATAATCGGCACTCTTGACGAAGTAAGGGAAACCTTCAACTATCTAAAATCCGAATTTGAGATGAAAGATCTGGGGAAAATTCGGTTTTGTCTAGGTATTGAGCTAGAACACCGAGCTTGTGGAATCCTCATCCACCAGTCTGCCTATGTCCAAAAGATACTCAGGCGTTTCAATATGGACAAGGCACACCCAGTTAGCACCCCCATGATCGCCGTAACTGGATTTGGAAAAAGATCCATTTCGTCCAAAGCAATGTGACGAAGAGCTTTTCGGAGCTGAAATTCCCTACTTAAGTGCAGTCGGCACATTATTGTACTTAGCTCAGTGTACTCGACCTCATATTGCTTTCTCAGTGAAATTGTTGGCAAGATATAGTTCTGAGCCCTCGCAACGTCATTGGACCGGTATCAAGAACATCTTTCGATACCTAAAAGGAACCATTGACTTGGGACTTTTCTTCCCATCCAAGGCTAACGAACCTGCCAATAATTGCGCAATCACTAAAGCAAGTGTGAATGCCAATATTACTACCCCGGCGAATGTGTTGGTAGGTTTTGCTGATGTTGGGTATCTTTCAGACCCACATAAAGGTCGATCCCAAACTGGTTATGTATTCACAGTTGGAGATACCGCTATATCTTGGAGATCAACTAAGCAAACCCTTGTTGCTACCTCCTCGAATCACGCTGAGATTATCGCTCTACACGAGACGGTACGTGAGAGTATATGGTTGAGAGCCATCATCACACATATTCGAGGTAACAGTGGACTAAGTAATGTCACTGATGCACCCACATGCATATACAAAGATAATGCTGCTTGCATCGAACAGATGAAGCTTGGGTATATCAAGGGGGATAATACGAAGCATATCTCTCCAAAGTTTTTCTATAATCAGCAACAATAGGCCCCCCTCAATATCCAAGTTAAGCAAGTGAAGTCTGAGGAGAATGCGCTTGATTTATTCACTAAATCATTGCCTAAGGCCGTATTTGAAAAACATGTGAGAAGCATCAGAATGCGTAGGATCTCCGAACTCCCGAGATCGAAGTAAGGATCGAATGGGAGGGTGAGGTATAACGAATTTTACCCACCAATGTCGTACTTTTTTCTTTGACCAACGTTTATTTTTTCCCACTGGGTTTTGTTACTTGGCAAAGTTTTTAACGAGGCAACACCACTTACACTATTTTTCGATTCCTTGATTGTGAACTAATCGGGGAGATGTAGACTTGAGGGGGAGTCTTACATCCACGTCGCAAGTTACACTCTTTTTCTTAACCAAGGATTCTTTTTTTTTTTCCAACTGGGTTTTTATCATTTGGAAAGATTTTTAACGAGGTACCTAGACGTTTAGCTCATTGATCGACGAACTGATCACGTTCTTGAGCATATTGATGACGAAATGATTAGTAGAGGTTTTGGCTTAACGAAATTACGTAACCTATATGTCTAGATGTTGTACTATTTTTCCTACGATCAAGACATTTTTCCCATGTGGTTTTTCCTTGACGAGGTTTTAACGAGGCAACTTGACATGCTTTGAAGACTCGGCACAAGGGGGAGTGTTAAAGTAAATACACATGTGTGCCTTAGTCTACGCGTTATTGAGCTTCTCCCAACTAGTATAGGGCTAGGCCTGTTAAAATGTTTCAGAATATGTAATCTCTCCCTATTTAAATGGACTCTATCAATGAGAATAAATACATCTTCTGCCCTAATTCTTGTCTTGTATGCTTTCACTGCAACATTTGTTATTATTTTCCGCGTAACATGGAATTATTTGTGATACTATTTCGATTAATTACTAATTATTTTAAAGAATAAAAGTGGGAGAGAGATGGTGTTATGCCGTAAGAAAGATGTTTTTTTTTTTAATTTATTTAGCTATCTACTAATTTTAATTGACGTCTGATTTTTTTACTATTTCTTTCGTCCTGTCCAAATATTTATATTTATTATTTTTTTATTCAATTAAAAAGTTTACATTTATTATTTTTAAACAGTCAAATCAAACAATAACTTTTTACTTTTTAATTTTCCCCACACAATCACCATCATTATTTTCTTATTCTTAATTTTCACCATACATTCAACATCATTACTTAACTAATTATTACCTAAAATATACTATATACACACCATCTATCAAGCTTTCGTGTGGGACAGAATGAGTATAATTCATTGTTTTCCTTCTTTTTTTTTCATCAATATATCGGATAGAAGAAGTATAATTAGACATGACAATTTACCACACAACACGAAAGCACGACACGAAAAATTAGTGTTTGAATTTGTATTTTGAGTATGAGATTTGCCGAGGCGATCCACACAATTCCCGCAACGTGTGCAACATATTTGGAAAATAGCCGTTCAGATTATGGATGATATCCAAATTAAAAATAATAAAAAAAAAGTTTTGGTATTTTTTTCCCGCGTAACATGGAATTATTTGTGATACTATTTCGATTAATTACTAATTGATTTAAAGAATAAAAGTGGGAGAGAGATGGCCTTATGCTGTCAGAAAGATGTTTTCATTTATTTATTTATTTGCTTATCTACTAATTTTACTTGAAGTCTGATTTCTTTTAGTATTTCTCCTATCCCGTTCATATCTTGATAGTTATCATTTTTTTATTCAATTGAAAGTTATTTTTACACGGTCAAATTAAATAATTATATTTTACTTTTTAATATCCATCATATAATCACCATCATTATTTTCTTGCTTTTAATTTGCACGACACATTCAACATTATTATTTAACAAATTATTACCTAAAATATACTAAATATACACCATGATCATGATACATCCGCATAATACGGTTAAAGTGTCATTATAGACAATATGTAACATTTTGATGAGTGTTACATTTGTTAATGTTACATAAAGGCTAAAAAACGCTATTGATATTTTTAGTAACAAAATATATAATGACACTTTAGTCGTATTATGCTTCTCCCAACTATGATTGTGGAGAGCCAAATGTGGATAATTGTGATGTGGAAAGCTTGATAATATGTTGATTTGGTGTAATTGCGATATTCCGGAATAATGATTTTGGAAATGGTTTTTCCTAATGACTTGTTTGCGTTGAATCGTGTATGTATATAATGTTATGTAAATGTGTACTTGCACTAATTTATTCGAATCTGCTAACCCTTAAATGGGAATCGTCTTATGCATTTCAGTGCGAGGAGATGAGGAGCAAGCACGGGACATGCATGCAAAGGATGGGCTGGCTTGATGATGTGGCTCGAGTCTACATTTTATGTTTTGTCATTGGATTGTCGAGTATTGAAGTTAACAAAGAGCCAAAACATGCAGACGAGGCCAGAAGTAAAGATCAATACATTGAAGATTGAAGACCCGCATAAGTTTATCTTTTCAAATTTGTCTTTCTTCATTCTTTCTCAATTCTTGAACACATGCTTATTTTATATTTATTTGGGATTATCCATAGTTTTTGGCTAATTTATTCTATGATTCTAGGATTATTGTTAGTACCTTGATATATTCATGCTTTGTATTTGATTAAAGTAGTTCATTATCTCTATGCTTTGACTCTTCATGTGTGAATATCATTAGTTACGCATACTTAAGTAGTTGTTTTGAGATCGAGAAGAGATAGTTGATTACATGATTGTGGGAATTTACAACATAAACGTATGCAATTTCTAACCGAATAGCATATATTTATGAGGATAATCTAATGCTGTGAAGGTAATTATTAATTTTGAGATCGGGAGATGATAACTAATAGCTAATCAACGTTTTATCTTTACCTAGATGGAGCGTTAGAATGTTTAAGTGATTATTCTTGTAATGTGCATGCATTTTATTCTTAATGTGTATCTCCTTGACTTGTTCTCCATCTGTTGGGTATGATTCATTGTTGGATTTATTGCTTCAATTTCTATGTTTCATTATGAGTTTTGTGATGTTTCGTTAGTTTTTACCAATTATGATTTCTGTGGTTTTGTACTATTGGATCATGCTTGATGTTGTCCTTATTGTGTGGAATGAAAATGCTTGAGTTCACCGTGAGTATGTTATGATGTTATTCTCTTGGAACTTCCAGTATTGAAGTGATGTGTGGGAATTGGTGTTTTGTGGGCTATTCGGGATAACACCGTGATATAAACAATTCTGTTTGCGCGCAGTGTGTTGTACGGTGTTGCCTAGTGCCGGGTTGTGCATCGGGTGCTCGAGCGGGTGTGCAGGAGCTCACTGCCTCCCGAAACACTATACGACGGAGACGCATGCGCAAAGCCTGGCGAGGGTGTTGCGCCATGTTACAACATGACGCTGAACATGTGGATCGCTACAAAGAGCCAATAAATCTAAGATCAAACACATACGGATTCCCAGATGTTCAGTCCCAAAGTTCAGTTGAGCGTCGTAAAAGGCATATTTTGAAGTAGTGTGAAACAAATGCAATTGTCGCTGTATCAATTGTCGCCGTTTTTCATGACATAAACAAATACTTCCTCCGTTATCTTATTATTGCAACGTGCTGACTATTACACTGTTCACATACTCTCTTTTGACCATCATTTGTGATTTATACATATGAAAAAATATAGTCATGTGAGATCTTGTTAGATTCATCTCGAAATATACTTTCAAAATATCAACTTCTTATCATTTTTAGAAATAAAGAATTGAAGATACTCATAATCAAAGTTGTGCATTGACAAGCGTGAAAGTCCAAATGTTGCAGTTATAAGAGAACAGAGGTAGTATTATATTAGCCTCGGCACTATATTTGTAAGGGGTTGTTTACTTTCAACTTAATGGCCTTAATGGGCTGGACGACTTATTCGTGCAGACACGGGTGAGTGTTTACTTACGACTTAATGAAAAATGAGGAGTCTGAATCGCTAAGTGACCTGCCCCTTCCCCTTTTGACCATCTTTTGTGATTTATACATATGAAAAAATATAGTCATGTGAGATCTTGTTAGATTCATCTTGAAATATACTTTCAAAATATCAACTTCTTATAATTTTTAGAAATAAAGAATTGGAGATATTCATAATCAAACTTGTGCATTGACAAGCGTGAAAGTACAAATGTTGCAGTTATAAGAGAACAGGGGTGTCGAACGGTTCGGTTCCGGTTGACTGGACCAAAATTTTCGGTTAACCGGAACCATAATTGCCCAAAAATGAGAACCGAAAACCGATCCATATAAAATCTTGGTTAACCGGAACCGGAGCGGTTATTTTCAGTTCCGGTTCGATTAAACCGACAGAACCATTTTTTTTGCACGGGTTAAATTATAAATTATAAAATATAAAATTAATATTTAATACATATATAATATATTATTATAAATTTTTTACAAAATATAAAATATTTATGTAACAATATTAGGGTTTTAAATTTATTATTTACAAAAATTAAAATAATAAAATATGTAAGTATAAAATATAAAAATAATATTTAATAAATACATTATAATTCGGTTTTCGGTTCGGAACCGTTCGGTTCCGGTTCCGAACCAAAAACCGAACAATTATGTAATAAGGAACCGAAAACCGGACCTTTAACCGATTATACGGTTCCGGTTCTAACCGAGAACCGGGAACCATTTAGACACCTCTACAGAACAGATGTAGTATTATATCAGCCTTGTCACTATATTTGTAAGGGTTGTTTACTTTCAACTTAATGGGCTTAATGGGCTCGACGACTTATTCGCGCAGACATGGGTGAGTGTTTACTTACGACTTAATGAAAAATGAGGAGTCTAAATCGCTAAGTGACCTCCCCCCTCTTTTTTTTTTCCACACACGCACACAAGGGGGATCGTCCCCTGTCCTGAGTCCCCCCAAGAGGCTCGAGCTCACCCCCGATCTAGAGGTAAGTTTGTCAGCATGACCTGATCGCCTCATTGTCCCCCGCTTGGGTTACAGGCCCGCGCTTACTGGGCCCGGTCAGGGTTAATGGTTTCATCCCCGGACATTGCCTAAGGGCTTCAGCCGTTCCCCTAGACACAAAAATGACACCCGTTACCCCTCTCCCCTTTCAAGACCTGATTCTCCATATTGGGAAGAAAAAAAAAAAGAAAAAATTTAAAAAACCTGAAAAAAAAATCAGAACTTTTAAGAAAAAAATCTGGAATAGTAATATTAAAAATGAGAACTTTTTATTTAAAATTCGAAAATAAAAAGTAAAAAATAAAAAAAATCTAAAAATTCTGGAAAAAATAGAATATCTGACAAAAAATCGGAACTTTTATTTTTAAGAAAAAAAATCTGGAATAATAATATTAAAAATCAGATTTTTAATCTAAAATACAAAAATAAAAAGTGAAAAATAAAAAAAATCTGGAAAATTTAAAAAATCTGACAAAAAATCGGAACTTTTATTTTTTAAGAAAAAAATTTCTGGAATAGTAATATTAAAAATCAGAATTTTTTCTTTAAAATTCGAAAATAAACAGTTTGGTTAATAATATTTAAACTTGTCTACTTTGTGTTTGAATTTGCCTACTTTATATTTGAACTTGACTTCTTTGTGTTTGAAATTGGATTTTTTACTTTATGAATTTATATTTTGATTTTTGGATTATATCATTTATTTGGCTTAAAAAATAAACAGCATTTTATAAAACAGCTTATAATTCATATTAAGGGTAAATCGGTCATTTCTGTTATTCAGACAGTTTATTCAGATGAAAACGTAAACAACAACATCAATTTACCCGGACATGCACATTTACCTAAACATACATATTTACCCAGATAGATAAATTTGGTAAACATACCATAACTGTCTCATATTTGCACTCATCTAGGGGTATATTCCGAACCGAACGAACCGAAAAGTGATTTTAACGAACGTTCGTTCGTTAAGGATTCAGTTCGTTCGGTTCATGTTCGTGTTCGATAAAATTACAAACCACTTGTTTGTGTTCGTTCGTTAAAATTTCACATTTTTCGTGTTCGTTCGTTAGCGTTCGATTGTTCGGTTCGTTTTGATCGTTCGTTTGTATTCTAAAATATAAAAAAATATTAAAGTGCAAGTAATAATAATTAAAAAATAAAAAAAAAGAAGAAGATATATTTATAAATTAAGGGTTTTGAAATGGTAGGTTTTATTTTGTATATATATTTATTAATTATTGTAAGATTATTAATTATATTTATTAATTATTGTAAAATTATTAATAAATATATAAAAAACCCTTTGTTCGTGAACTGTTCGCGAACTAACGAACATATATTATTTTGTTCGTGTTCGGTTCGTATGTGTAACGAACATGTTCGCGAACCGTTCGAATTTGACCGAACCGAACACGAACTAAACGTTGACCGAATATTTTTGCGAAATTTTCACGAACGTTCGGTTCGAAATACACCCCTACACTCATCAATATTTCCTGTCTTTTTATTTATTAACAATGACTTTTTCCTATATAGATAGGTCATCTTAAATGTAATAAGAGGTGAAAAAGAGATGGTTCTTAGAGCATGGAGTATCATGGCTAAATTTTGCTCTTCATTTGGATTCCACGGGATGCCACATCACTTCTAACACACCCACTTAAAAATACCCCCATTCACAACTAACACAAAGCTTTTCACTTGGGCCCCACTCACCCTCATTTTATTTCTTTTTCATATTTTTCAAACACAATAAAATTCATTTTATCTAAATAAATTTTGTCTTCATCTTCGTCATGTCCACAACGAATAGGTAAGTGGCGAGCTTCGGCGAGATAATATGGTATGTTGGCAAGCTTCGGCGAGGCCTCCACCTTGGATCGGCGAGCTGAGCTCGTTGCCATACTCGATGCTCTTATGTTCTTTCTATTTGAAAAAAAAAATACTATAGTTATTGAATCTACAAACTAATATATTATCTGTATGTTTCAGTTAGTTAAACTTAGGGGTGGACACGAACCGAACGAACCGAGATTTTGGTGTTATTGACCGTTCGTTCGGTTCGTGAAGTGTTCGGTTCGTGTTCGTGTTCGACGAACATTATAAATTAGTGTTCGAGTTCGGTTCGACATATTTTTTATTGTCCGTGTTCGGTTCGTTTGTGTTCAATTGTTCTATTCGTACGCTTTGTTCGTTATGTTTAATTGTTCTATTTGTTTGTTCGGTTCATTTGTGTTCAATTGTTTCTGTTGGTGCCATATTTTATATACGAGGCTTGATCCAACCCGTGCGATGCACGGTCTTTGGTTGCAGACGCTTGAATGAGCATTGATTGCAGACGCTTAAATGAGCATTGATTGCAGACGCTTAAATGAGCATATGACGGTATTTAGATGCCTATTAGAGAATTTATATTGTATTTATTTTAGAGGATTTAATTGTGATGTTATCATAACTTTTATATTTAAATTAGTTTATTTACATTAAAAATTACAATTAAAATAGTTTTTTCACATGTAGTCTTTTAATATGAATAAGGACTCATCTGTAACGCTTTTTCCGTGTAGAATTCTTTTAGTCTATGTAATTAGTTATATGTAATGTATTATATTTATTTTAAATGTTCATAGTGTAATATTTTTTCAACCCGTGCGTTGCACCCATTGCATCTAAATATTCATAGTATAATGGTCGGTACTAATTAGGTTTCCAGTAGTTAAAATAGTTTATTCACATTAAAAGAGTACATGTAAAAAGACTTTTTCTAAGACGTTACATTTAAAAGAGTCTCTTCACATGTAATCTTTAAATACTAACGACTTTTGTTTTAACATTTTACAATTTTATGCAATCTTGAAACTACGACATGATTTCGTTTTTAATTCACAACGGTAATTACCACCTTACCATCCCCCAAGCAAAACGTAAAAGTGAATAATACAAACGGAATGGACATGAAGAGTCTCCATTATATTGTAGGAAACTATTAGTAGCATCATCATGAGATAGAGAGAAAGCGTGCATATTGATTATGTAAATCATTAATATGAGGTAAATTTCCAATGGAGAATGCCACCCATAAAGCAAAATACCCATGTAGCCATGCTGTATCTATAATATTTTTCAGCTTCTTTATTCAATGTATACCAATATCGTACCTATGTGTCTGCATACATACGTGATACGTGTTTATGTATGCATTGATGAATGTATGTATGTGTCAAATTTACCAACTGCTGGAGGTCCGACTCAGTATTCACATAAGCTTCTCATTATTACATGCATATATTCATTCATTAGCTTTTCATGAGTTGTACACTTTAAAACAATCATTTTATTTCAATCCATTTTGTTTCATTTCTTTTAGCAAACACCAACCGATTGATTATTGACATCAATTCATTGTGTTTTGAGATTGTTTTGCTACGGATGGATCCAGTCTAACATATTAAAACACAAAACCAATGCGATAAAAAAAATCGGGTAAGATGGGATCCAATCCATTCCAAGATATACATCTAATTTTTTATCACTATCCTAAAAACATCTGCCTCCCATCCATCTTTTTCTCTAGTTTTGCAAATCAACCACCAAACATGAACACAGTTTCACATACAAACCACCGTCATTGTAACTCCTTACCCGAAATAATCAAACACAACATCAAACCCTTTAATGTTTCTGCTCAAAATCATTCGATTTAGTTTCTGTGTTTTTTAACGAGCAAAGAAAAGAAAGTAACATCAAATCACATATCTCCATATTCGAAAGAATACTACAGCAAGTCTTTAACTCCATACAAACATCAAACCCTTTAATGTCAGAAGCACACACAAACATCTTTAAAGAATACCACAGCAAGTCTTTAACTCCATATTCGAAAAGGTAGGCCAAGATTAAAAAATAGTGACATCCTATCATCTATATATAAATAGAAAACGTAACAGGAGGCTTATATGGCAAACTGCAAAACTGGTGTGGTTTTTTGCTATGTTGTTTTCTCGTCTTTGGATGGTTTATATAGTGCTTCAAGCATAAATACTTCAGCAACACTTCATATTCATCAATTATGAGAGCATGGTTCCAGGAACCCTTTTGTGTTCACTCCATCATTACACGATTGTTTGTACTCCTTGAAGTTTAATATGTAGATGTAAATTCAACATATAATTCCTATGTGATATAACTAGATACACATTATGCAGTCAAATAGATATCTTATGTCGCAATTATGATCAATTAATAATCTAAGAGCATGAATTAAATAATTTAATTCAAGTGGCTAATTAATTTATTTGATTTAATTAGACATAGTTACATTAAGTCTGATTAATCATATTATGCTATTAAATCACATGTAGCATACAAGTATCTACACAAAGCAAATAGTAGGATTATTCGGATTGTGTACCTTACCGGAAAGACATGATTCTTTCGTTGGGCATACCATCAATTTGTTTGGTAAATTGCATCTTCGTTCCAATCACTGTTTGGATCGTCTTAATACCTTGCAGGACATGAAAAAAAAGGTTAAATTTATACTACCTCTTGACAAAAATAATATAATTAATTTAATTACATTCGTGAACAACGTATTTAAATTAATTCGTCCCTTTTTTTTAGGGCTGGGCACTTGAACCCGAAATCCCGATCCCGTCCCGATCCCGTCCCAAAAACTAGCGGGACGGGACGGGATAGTTTATTAAAATGGCAATCCCATCCCGTCCCGTCCCGCTCTGTTACTATTCAAATGGGACGGGATGGGATCGGGACCATCCCGATCAATCCCGTTCCGTCCCGTAATATTTAATATAATCAATTTTTTATATATATTTTAAATATGTAAACCCTAAATTGATGTATGATGTATGAAACATCAAAGTTTCAGTTTTAAATTTTCAGTTTTAAGTTGATGTTTTCTGCACTTTCAATTTGAATTTTATCTTCACGTGTTGATTTTGATGTAATATGCACTATGCATTTGGATTATTGTTCTATTGTCCTTTGTGCGTGTTTACGTTACTATCTATTTTTTGTTGTGTATTTTTTAAGTTTCTAATGGATATTGAGAGTCATTTTTTTTTGGAATGACTAGTTTGGATTTTTTTTTTAATTTCTACCTCATTCATTTGATAATTCTAAAATTTATAGTTGTCTCATTCGTTTTTTTAAAATTTCTGTCAAGGTCAATAAATGTGCGGGATATCCCATCCCGTCCCGGTCCCGACCCGAACCCGAACGGGATCGGGACGTGCGGGATGAATTTCAAAATACGCAATCCCGTCCCGTCCCGTCCCGGTAATTTATTTTCGGGACGGGACGGGATTCGCCCAATCCCGACCCATCCCGTCCCATGCCCACCCCTACTTTTTTTTGTGTGTGTGAACGCAAGTGAATTAGGCCCAATTGGTTAGCTTCCTTCCTATCCTTCCATCTGCAAGAATCAGGCCCAACAAGGCGAGGAAGACCAGAAGCTTGGCGGCCAACTTGCGGTGAGACTCGTTTCGTCTGAATATGGTGTCTGTGTTGGGAGACGGGCGGGGCTGGAATGTGGGCAGGAACGCAGCGTGCTGGCGAGCTCAAACGCGGCGCCGGAACGCGGGGGTCGCGACGGAGTTTGATGATCGGTCTGTGAGGAAGATCGGATCTGTGATAAAGGCGACCGATTTATTGTAATGGCGCCGACGAGCGAGCTAGGGTTTGCAGAACGGTGGTGGTTAGGGCCGGCATATCTATCCCGATCTGGTGCGAAGGGATTGGACGGGGGTGACGATTTGTTCCGGTGGTTAGGGATTTCGGTCAGAGGGGGTTGGTGGAGAAGATGAGTTTGGGGGGTGGCCGATTGTCCGAACTGTTGGGAAGAGGGTGACCCACCGACCTGGCGTGTGTCGGCGGCGAACTGCTTGTAGGGTTTGCAGGCATCGCGGCGGGGGGGAGACGGCGGCGGACTGCTGCTAGGATTGGCAGGCGTTGCGGCGGGGGCGACGGCGGCGGACTGCTGCTAGGGTTTTTCGATTTTTTTTTTAATTTTCGAACGGATTTTGTTTTTCTCAGTGGTAGACTACGTGCTGATAACGTGTTGTAGTAAAAGTAAAGAAAGACAAGAATTAGGGCAGAAGATGTATCCATTTTCATCCTCTAAATAGAGAGAGATTACATGTTCTAGAATATTCTAACAGGCCGAGCCCTATACTAGTTGGGAGAAGCTCAATATCCCATAGACTGAGACACACGCTGTGTATTTACTTTAACACAAAAGCAAAAATGGGGGGTTATTAAGACCCCCGTATATTACAAAGTACGGGGGTTATTATATATTTTGTAAAGTGTCTCTGCTCCCACAGAGACACTGCTCCTATTACGTACGCCATAGGAAGTGGTATTTATAGGCATTTGTTTTCCAACTACCCGTTAGCCTTCTGTGCCTTCTTTATGTACGTTACCAGCCCTCTCTTACATATGTTATATTCCTTACGTACATTAACATAAATATGTTACGTACGTTATACTCTTCACCAAACAGTCTAGTAGCCTTCGTTTTATGTGTTACATACGTTAGTAAATTACCCATTATGTACATTATCATTTGTCAACATATCCGTTACTTGCTGACCTATGCCATGACGTCATCTCCAATGTTCTTCTTGTTTGAATACTGAAACACTTCGTTACGTATGTTATCATCATGTTGTTAAGTACGTTAAGCTCAGCATATTACGCATGTTATGCTATCAATATAGCGTACGTTATCTTCCTTCTGTCCAGCTTTTTGCGTCTTCGACTTCTTCGTTGTTTTGTTTCGCTTCTTTGTTGTTTTCCTTTGTTTAACAACTTTAATCATCAAAACTTTATAATGAATATTTAGAATAAAATATTCCAACATAAGTAACTACTTGATTGTAAGGGGATATAAGAACGACGAACTGTGTCCCTGCGTGTTTATAAATAAAACAAGTTCGGGATTAGCGATTGTAGCTGTATATGTTGACGATCTGAACATAATCGGCACTCTTGACGAAGTAAGGGAAACCTTCAGCTATCTAAAATCCGAATGTGAGATGAAAGATCTGGGGAAAACTCGGTTTTGTAGGTTGAAACCTTCAAAGCAAGGCTTGTTGCGAAAGGTTACACTCAGAAGGAGGGCATCGACTACAATGAGACCTTTTCGCCAGTAGCCATGCTTAAATCGATCTGGATTCTTTTAGCTATAGCTGCACATTTAGATATGGAGATTTGACAGATAGATGTCAAGACTGCGTTCTTGAACGGGAGTCTTGATAAGGAAATATACATGCGCCAACCTGAGGGATTCATTGCTGAAGGAGAGGAGCACTTAGTGTGCAAGCTTAAAAGAGCCATTTATGGTCTCAAGCATGCATCAAGGTCTTGGAACATGCGACTTGATGAGGTCATTCAATCGTATGGTTTTGAACAGTGTCCTAGTGAGGTTTGTGTATACAAAAAGTGCGATGGAAATGTGCTAGTGTTTCTTGTACTGTACGTAGATGATATACTTCCGATTGGAAACAATGTGAAGGTATTATCAGACGTAAGGGTATGGCTATCGGAGCAGTTCGATATGAAGGATTTGGGAGAAGCCGGGCACATACTTGGTATTAAGATCTTTCGAGATCGCATGAAAAGGATGTTGTGCTTATCTCAGGCATCCTATATCGATACGGTGCTAAAGCGGTTTAGCATGGAGAATTCCAAGAAAGGTTTCTTAACTCACAGACATGGAATTCAGCTATCTAAGGCTATGTGTCGAAAGACAAAGAAGGAGATAGATGACATGAAGTTGATACCTTATGCTTCGGCAGTGGGAAGCCTCATGTATGCTATGCTTTGCACTAGGCTTGATATCTGTCATGTTGTAGGCATGGTGGCGAGATATCAGTAAAACCCAGGACCGGGACATTAGATTGCTGTCAAGCATATACTCAAGTACCTGAGAAGGACTAGGAAGCATATGCTTGTATATCAATCGGATACACTTTGTCCTTTGGATTACACTAACTCAGATTTCCAGTCAGTCAAAGTTAAGCTTAAGTCAACCTCGAGATATGTTTTTGTTGGACTGAGATATGGTTCTTGGTTTGCATAGAAGTATCACAATTTTATTGTGGCAATACTGGTGCATTTATAGACCCGGAGGAACCATGAGCCCATAGAGCAAGGAAACATATCAGTCGCAAGTAACGTTGTAAAACGAGGGAACGTAGTGTTGTTCAAGATTGCATCTGGAAACAACCTATTTGATTCTTACATGTGGAAGGAATGGGGTTGAGATGTATGGCATCATTGCTTTGAGTATAAATGGGAGATAGACAGACATAGTCTAGATAGTATACTTCAAAAGCATGCTTTGAGTATAAGTGGGAGATTGTTAGGGTTGTATACGTCAAAGCATACTTTATGCTTGTATTACCTAATTTCCCGGTCTTTATCTATGAGAATATTTAATTCATTTATCACATATATTGCATATTTATTCACGCTATGGTTATGCAAATGTAGTCTAAATTACTTTATATTGTAGATAATGTGGTGTGTCGAGTCACACAGAAGATCACATTATCGGTTCCTTATATAGTAATATTTAGTTCACAATCTATATAACATTAGACCGTTATGTGAGAGGTTGTAGTATATGCTTGAGATTGGTTGGTCTTGACTATTAGCATATATTAGCGTATTCGCTATACGTTGAACAGGATCGATGTGAGATAGATTTTTCTGTATTGATTATAAGAAGAACGTACATCTTGGACAATTATTATTTCTTAATTCTAGTGATTAATATATAATTATATATATTTAATATTTATTGTTTTGATTTATCATGGGTGAGAGCCACAATGATTGACTCAATATGCTCGATATTTTGGGCAATATTATTATTTATATGATAATTAATATTATAGCTAGAAATCGTGTCCCGACCAGTCAGGTTGATCATGTCCCTTGAGGCACTCGAAAGGATTATTATATTAAACCCTCCAGATGGAATTAATTTTCCGATATAATAATAAAGGTGGAGTGGTATACTCATGTATAACACATTAATTAATTAAAAGCCGTCAGTAGCTTAAATTAATTAATGGACATGGAATATCTTAAACACGGGAAATAATTAATTCAAAAAGGAGCCCAATTTCGTAATTTGGGATTTTGGTAGGAAGTGCAGTATCAACTTTTTAGTGGACTAAGTTGATATTTAATAGAGTCATTATATTAGGAAGAGTTCTAATATAGGAAGATGACATCTATTAAGAGTCCTTACTATATCCTCCTTAAGATCCCTAGTAGTAGTCCAAGAGCCTATAAATAGGACATCAAAGGGGGTAGGTCGATTTTTTTTATCATTATTCCAAGGTTGTGAGATTGATTTGTTTATCTTGTGTTTAGTTGTAGATCAAGACTTGTGTCTTTGATTCTACAATTTAGATAATACATCAATTTGCTTAAGAGTGTTCATAAAATACTAAAAAGCAAAGAAAAATCGAGTGACCCTCATCAAAGGAGATTTTGCCGATCCATTGTCGTCCAAGTAACATCCGGTAGCTCGTTGCCACACAACGTCCGGGTGAAGGCGGATCATACTCTAGAAGATCTTGAGGTAGAAATACAAGTAGATCAAGAAGAGTACGAGGAGGTGTTCAATCGACCAAAAGGGAATTTCTACCACTTCGCGCCAAAGGTATTAATTACCAACTCCCATGAGTAAATATATTTATTTTATTGTTTATAATCTGTTTAGTTAATTAATTGACAAGCCTAAATAGATCCGGTTTTTGTGTTGGTTAGTTTATAAAACCGTTTATAAAATTTTCACCAACTAGATTCTGCTGCGTTTTATATTCCAACAAAAACGCCAGGTATTTGGCCCGGTAGTGCTAACCCCGCCAAGTGTAAAGTTTGTTGGACATAAATGGGTTTTTGTGAGAAAGCGAAATGAGAAGAAAGAGGTCCTTCGGTACAAGGCGCGACTTGTCGCCCAAGGCTTCTCACAATGCCCTGGAATTGACTATGATGAGACGTATTCTCCCGTAATGGACGTGATAACTTTCCGTTACTTAATTAGTTTGGTAGTTTCCGAAGGACTGGAAATGAATCTAATGGATGTGGTCACTGCGTATCTCTACGGAGATCTTAATAGAGAGATATACATGAAAGTGCCTGATGGAATTTCACCACCCAAATCAAGTGACTCTAGGCCATGGAGTGCGTATTTAGTCCGATTGAAACGCTCACTTTACGGATTAAAATAATCCGGGCGGATGTGGTATACCCGCCTAAGTTGTTGGAGCAAGATTGGTCGGAATCACCGTTTGGAGATAGAGTTGTAAAACTCTTTCGCGTTGCGGAAGCGATTTAAATAAAGTGTAGAAAATAAATCGACACAAGGATATATAGAGGTTCGGCCAAACGTGCATACGTCCTCTCTTGGTATCTTTTTCTATAGGATGAAGATCAACCTCTGCACCTCTCTTCTATCAGTCGATGAATAACCGTTACAAGCTCGTCTTCTATCGGTCCGAGTAAACCGTTCTCTTACTTGTCTTTATGTCGGTCCAAGCTAAACCGTTTTTCTTTTCTATTGGACAAGGAATCAACCACTCTAGCTTTCTATCGGTACTAGATAAACCTTACTTAGATATCGATTGCGATTCTAATAATGTCGGATCCTTGATCCTAATAACACCGAATTCAATCGTATCATTTCTTTTACTTCTCGTGTATGTGTTGAATGTATAAACACTCAAACTATCAATATAAGCACAATTACAACAACAAGAATTTGTATAACAATATATGATCACTGAATCGTTTGCTTTGCGTTGTTGTATGTTCAATACCATAGGAAGTGGTATTTATAGGCATTTCTTTTCCAACTACCCGTTAGCCTTCCGTGCCTTCTTTACGTACGTTACCAGCCCTCTCTTACATATGTTATCTTCCTTACGTACGTTAACATCAATATGTTACGTACGTTATACTCCTCACCAAACAGTCCAGTAGCCTTCGTTTTATGTGTTACATACGTTAGTAAATTACCCATTACGTACGTTAACATTTGTCAACATATCCATTGCTTGATGGCCTATGCCATGACGTCATCTCCAACGTTCTGCTTGTTTGAATACTGAAACACTTCGTTACGTACGTTATCATCATGTTGTTAAGTACGTTAAGCTCAGCATATTACGTACGTTATGCTATCAATATAGCGTACGTTATCTTTCTTCTGTCCAGCTTTTTGCGTCTTCGACTTCTTCGTTGTTTTGTTTCGCTTATTTGTTGTTTTCATTTGTTTAACAACTTTAATCATCAAAACTTTATAATGAATATTTAGAATAAAATATTCCAACATAAGTGACTACTTGATTGTAAGGGGATATAAGAACGACGAACTGTGTCCCTGCGTGTTTATAAATAAAACAAGTTCGGGATTAGCGATTGTAGCTGTATATGTTGACGATATGAACATAATCGGCACTCTTGACGAAGTAAGGGAAACCTTCAACTATCTAAAATCCGAATTTGAGATGAAAGATCTGGGGAAAACTCGGTTTTGTCTAGGTATTGAGCTAGAACACCGAGCTTGTGGAATCCTCATCCACCAGTCTGCCTATGTCCAAAAGATACTCAGGCGTTTCAATATGGACAAGGCACACCCAGTTAGCACCCCCATGATCGGTCGCAATCTGGATTTGGAAAAAGATCCATTTCGTCCAAAGCAATGTGACGAAGAGCTTTTCGGAGCTGAAATTCCCTACTTAAGTGCAGTCGGCACATTATTGTACTTAGCTCAGTGTACTCGACCTCATATTGCTTTCTCAGTGAAATTGTTGGCAAGATATAGTTCTGAGCCCTCGCAACGTCATTGGACCGGTATCAAGAACATCTTTCGATACCTAAAAGGAACCATTGACTTGGGACTTTTCTTCCCATCCAAGGCTAATGAACCTGCCAATAATTGCGCAATCACTAAAGCAAGTGTGAATGCCAATATTACTACCCCGGCGAATGTGTTGGTAGGTTTTGCTGATGTTGGGTATCTTTCAGACCCACATAAAGGTCGATCCCAAACTGGTTATGTATTCACAGTTGGAGATACCGCTATATCTTGGAGATCAACTAAGCAAACCCTTGTTGCTACCTCCTCGAATCACGCTGAGATTATCGCTCTACACGAGACGGTACGTGAGAGTATATGGTTGAGAGCCATCATCACACATATTCGAGGTAACATTGGACTAAGTAATGTCACTGATGCACCCACATGCATATACAAAGATAATGCTGCTTGCATCGAACAGATGAAGCTTTGGGTATATCAAGGGGGATAATACGAAGCATATCTCTCCAAAGTTTTTCTATAATCAGCAACAATAGGCCCCCCTCAATATCCAAGTTAAGCAAGTGAAGTCTGAGGAGAATGCGCTTGATTTATTCACTAAATCATTGCCTAAGGCCGTATTTGAAAAACATGTGAGAAGCATCGGAATGCGTAGGATCTCCGAACTCCCGAGATCGAAGTAAGGATCGAATGGGAGGGTGAGGTATAACGAATTTTACCCACCAATGTCGTACTTTTTTCTTTGACCAACGTTTATTTTTTCCCACTGGGTTTTGTTACTTGGCAAAGTTTTTAACGAGGCAACACCACTTACACTATTTTTCAGATTCCTTGATTGACGAACTAATCAGGGGGAGATGTAGACTTGAGGGGGAGTCTTACATCCACGTCGCAAGTTACACTCTTTTTCTTAACCAAGGATTCTTTTTTTTTTTCCAACTGGGTTTTTATCATTTGGAAAGATTTTTAACGAGGTACCTAGACGTTTAGCTCATTGATCGACGAACTGATCACGTTCTTGAGCATATTGATGACGAAATGATTAGTAGAGGTTTTGGCTTAACGAAATTACGTAACCTATATGTCTAGATGTTGTACTATTTTTCCTACGATCAAGGCATTTTTCCCATGTGGTTTTTCCTTGACGAGGTTTTAACGAGGCAACTTGACATGCTTTGAAGACTCGGCACAAGGGGGAGTGTTAAAGTAAATACACATGTGTGCCTTAGTCTACGCGTTATTGAGCTTCTCCCAACTAGTATAGGGCTAGGCGCATTAAAATGTTTCAGAATATGTAATCTCTCCCTATTTAAATGGACTCTATCAATGAGAATAAATACATCTTCTGCCCTAATTCTTGTCTTGTATGCTTTCACTGCAACATTTGTTATTATTTTCCGCGTAACATGGAATTATTTGTGATACTATTTCGATTAATTACTAATTATTTTAAAGAATAAAAGTGGGAGAGAGATGGTGTTATGCCGTAAGAAAGATGTTTTTTTTTAATTTATTTAGCTATCTACTAATTTTAATTGACGTCTGATTTTTTTACTATTTCTTTCGTCCTGTCCAAATATTTATATTTATTATTTTTTTATTCAATTAAAAAGTTTACATTTATTATTTTTAAACAGTCAAATCAAACAATAACTTTTTACTTTTTAATTTTCCCCACACAATCACCATCATTATTTTCTTATTCTTAATTTTCACCATACATTCAACATCATTACTTAACTAATTATTACCTAAAATATACTATATACACACCATCTATCAAGCTTTCGTGTGGGACAGAATGAGTATAATTCATTGTTTTCCTTCTTTTTTTTCATCAATATATCGGATAGAAGAAGTATAATTAGACATGACAATTTACCACACAACACGAAAGCACGACACGAAAAATTAGTGTTTGAATTTGTATTTTGAGTATGAGATTTGCCGAGGCGATCCACACAATTCCTGCAACGTGTGCAACATATTTGGAAAATAGCCGTTCAGATTATGGATGATATCCAAATTAAAAAAAATAAAAAAAAAGTTTTGGTATTTTTTTTCCCGCGTAACATGGAATTATTTGTGATACTATTTCGATTAATTACTCATTGATTTAAAGAATAAAAGTGGGAGAGAGATGGCCTTATGCTGTCAGAAAGATGTTTTCATTTATTTATTTATTTGCTTATCTACTAATTTTACGTGAAGTCTGATTTCTTTTAGTATTTCTCCTATCCTGTTCATATCTTGATAGTTATCATTTTTTTATTCAATTGAAAGTTATTTTTACACGATCAAATCAAATAATTATATTTTACTTTTTAATATCCATCATATAATCACCATCGTTATTTTCTTGCTTTTAATTCGCACGACACATTCAACATTATTATTTAACAAATTATTACCTAAAATATACTAAATATACACCATGATCATGATACATCCGCATAATACGGTTAAAGTGTCATTATAGACAATATGTAACATTTTGATGAGTGTTACATTTGTTAATGTTACATAAAGGCTAAAAAACGCTATTGATATTTTTAGTAACAAAATATATAATGACACTTTAGTCGTATTAAAAGTAACACTTTTAGTAGGTGCGTGGGAGACAGACATCTGCTCTGGTGAGAAGGGTCGAGAGTTTAGTAGTTGTCAGGGAGAAGAGGAGAGGCAGACCGAGGAGGACGTGAGAGGAGCAGCTGAGATTAGATTTGAAGGCCTTAAACCTTTCCGAGACCATGACTGTTGATAGGTACGCTTGGAGGCGCCAGATCAGAGTTGTGGATTCTTTAGTTGGGAGTGGTGCTGTAGTTGAGAGCCTCAGGGTTGGGTTGTCTGGTTAGCTTTGACCTAGAGCATTGCATTTTTATATTTATTGTATATTTTATCCTATTGCCTTTTGCGTGTGGTGTATTTTTGACAGGGAGCTGTGTGCGGAGTCAACCTCTCTTCTGTTTGAGCAGCGTTCATCGGGAGGGAAGTAACCAAATTCCTCTTAGGTAAGTCCCATGTGGATTAAGCCATGAGCTCAGGTATGGTATTGAGTTTTTTCGTATCATATGCTTCCCTTTGTATTTTTCACTCAATATGCTGTTGTGCACTAAGCTGAGGGTCTTCACGGAAACAGCCTCCCTACCGTAATAGGTAGGGGCATGGTCTGCGTACATCTCACCCTCCCCAGACCCTGCTCTGAGCGGAATATACTGGGTATGTTTGGTTTGGTTTAAAAGTAACACTTTTAATGTATAACATGTTGGAATCGTTAATGATTTTAATTTTATTTTGTAAAATTAAATATCATAGGATCGATCTACGTTCCGAGTAGATGATCGTGGTATATTCACTTTCTCTAAACCGATTCCCGATGAGTGAGAAATAATGAATTAAAATTTGTCACTTAATTGTGAATAAATGAGGGATGGCTATCTCACATTGAATAGAGCTATCATTGTTCAAGTATATAAGGAGTTACCATTATTCATGTAATAATTAATGACACATGTGTATGTACTTAAATCCCACACGCGCGCACACGAGCGCACCGCCGCCGCCGCCCGCCTCGGCCTCGGCCGCGTGCCACGAGCCGCGTGCTGTGTCCACGTGGACCGTGATCTTAGATCTTGGCAATTGTTCTTTGAGCCTAGTCGTGGCCTTCCTTAAAGAATTTATTGGACTAGCTCAACAATGTTGTTGGGTTCGTATGTGCACATAAGGATGTCCAGGTACATCCCTCGAGCAGTTAATGAGCTGAATACAGTCTAGGTGCGTCCTGACTGTTCAAATTCAGTCCAAACCCAGAAGTAACCTCCCAGGTGTGATGAGGAGGAGTAAATGGATGATTTGAATTCCGTAACTCCTGCCTGTTGAATTTTGAAACTCCAGTGTTCAATGCAGGCATGAATGCCTGCATTATGACAGCCATTAGTGCTGTGTTTAAACCCCTCGCAGGTGTGAGATGGCCTATAAATAGGCATGCATCTCATTGCATCAGAACACACGAAAAATCGAAAAGTTTTTTCCGCATACTCTGCATTTCACATTTCATAAGTCAGTCCAGTCCTCAGATCGATCGAGCTCGCCGGAATTGTGGTGCTACACCCGTCGAGACAAAAGTCGTTTTACCTTTGGAGACAAATTGCCAAATCGAAGAGAACTATCGGGGCAATATTTGTCTTGCGGGAAGAGGTCTCCTCTACCCGACTTAATATAGAGTTTGTTATTTCATTTCTTATAGTTCAATTATTTCCTTTGTAGTCTCAATCTCTATATTTCTTTTCCATGTTCTTTGTAATCACGAAATGTGTAGCCCAGTTCTTACAATCGCAAGACAAATACTTTGCTACGTTACTCGTTCGTGTGAAGAAGGAGATTTGGAGATTTTATAATTGAACTTCAAATTTTTTTCGAAACTTAATTCCCTTTGCTTGGAGATGTCGACTGTCGCCGCCATCGGTGCTTCCACTACCGCATCCACTGCCGACTCCACCATCAACGCCTCTCCCACTGGATCAACCTTGGCGAACATCGTTGCTGCGACCATGTCTAACATGATAAGCTCAACCACCTCATCAACAACTCCATGGGTGTTTTCAAACTCCTTTCTAACTACCGGTGGATCCACCTCGAGTGGCACTGGTGGTTCCACTTTCAGTGGGACCGTAGGATCTATGTTGGGATCTACTATTGGTAGGGGTGGGCACAAATCTCGGTTCCCGTTTGGCTGAACCGGACCATTCCGGTACCGTTCCAAAAGTGTCCCGGACCATTTGGGACGGACAAATTTTGTCCCGAACCGGTCCCGGACCGATCAAAAATGGGACAGGAGCGGGACCGGTGATTTTTGTCCCGTCCCATCCCGTTTGTCTCGAAATATGGATTTTTTAAAATTAATATTAGATTTATGAGATTTTAATTTGTAAATTAATTTTTACCTCATAAATCAATTAGTCGAATATACCTAAACTTACTAAATTATTGATAAATAATGCAAAATTTATAAAATTTTGATTATAAATTTGCAAATAAATATCCAAAAATACAAGAAAATATTTTCTAAATATATTTTTTATCATTTATATTTACCAAAAAATATCCCGTTTTGTCCCGGCCCGTTCCGAAACCGTTCCGGTCCCGAAAATACCAGAACAAAACGGGAAGCACCTTTGTCCCGGACCGGTCCCGGACCGCTTATATTAATTGGGATCGGGATCGGGACCGGGACCGACCCAATCCCGAACTGTCCCGGACCGTGCCCACCCCTAACTATTGGAGCCTACGGGTTCAACACAAGTGGTTCCTTTTTTGAAACAACCTTGGGGCCAAGGATGATGCCTACCGCCGAGAAGCCGCCAAAGTTTGGTGGAGCCGAATTTAAAAGGTGGCAACAAAAGATGTTGTTCTATTTGACAACATTGGGCTTTGCAAATTTTTTCAAGGAAGATGAGCCACCAGCGCCAAGTGCACAAGAGACAAGTTTCACTATCCGAGCTGCCTATGACAACTGGCATAATGGAGATTATCTTTGTAAAAACTTTATTCTGAATTCTTTAAAGGATAGTTTGTACAATATATATTTTGTTGTAAACACATCAAAAGAGATGTGGGATGCACTTGAAAAGAAGTACCGTAGTGATGATGCAGGTACAAAGAAGTTTGTAGTCGCCAAGTATTTGGACTACAAGATGGTTGACTCAAGGCCAATCATGGAACAAGTGCAAGAGTTCCAACTCATCATTCATGATGTCAATGCCGAGGGGATGGTCCTGTCGGACGCCTTCACTGTTGCAACTGTGATCGAGAAGTTACCTCCCCCAGTTGTAAAGACTTCAAGAGCTACCTCAAGCACAAGTGAAAGGAGAACTTTTGAAGACTTGATTGTGAAATTGTGCATCGAGTCAGACGTGCGCAAGAATTATCATAAACTAAAAGGCCTGATCGATGCTAAGGCCAATCTGTCGAATCAAGGCGGTCCCTCTATCAAACGAGCTCGCCCAAGCGTCCAAATCAAGAATAAAGGGAAGCAACCAGCCAAGAAGTTTGATGGTGATTGCTTCAACTGTGGCAAACATGGGCACGCGGTGAAGGACTGCAGAATGCCGAAGGCCAACAAGAGGAAACATGTTGCCAACATCGCCGAGATTAATGACGTGTGGAAAGAGGACGATCTTGCTGTTGTGGTCACCGAAGAGGTCAACCACGTTGAGAACCAAGGTGGTTGGTACGTCGACACCGATGCGACCGCCCAAGTTGGTGCCGGTAGGAACCACTTTAAGAACTATCAAGCTATTGGGGGGAGGAAGCTCAACATGGAGAATCCAGCTTCATCTGAGATTATCGGAGTTGGAGAAGTGGCCATTAAACTAATGTCCGGACAAACACTCACCTTGAATTATGTGCTTCATGTTCCTGATATGAGGAAGAACTTGATCTCGGGCTCTATACTAGTTAATAAGGGGTTTAAACTAGTGTTTGAGTCATATAGAGTTATCATAAACAAGTTTGATAGGTTTCTTGGTAAGGGTCACCTCACAGAGGGACTCTTTAAACTTAACACTTTGGCTATGCGCCATGTAACCAAGTCTGCTAATGCTAATGAAAATGCTACTGCTTCCTCTTATTTGACCGAGTGTTTTGATTTATGGCATTGTAGATTAGGTCATGTGAATCTAAATGCTATAAAAAGATTAGCAAACTTAGATTTACTGTAATTAAATGAAGTCAATACTCAAAACAAATGTGAGATTTGTGTTGAGGCAAAAATGACGAAGCTACCGTTTCATTCGGTAAAACAGAACACAAAATCCCTTGAATTAATTCACACAGACGTGTGTGATTTAAAATTTGTGCAAACTATAGGTGGTAAGAAGTACTTTATCACTTTTATCGATGACTGCACAAGATATTGTTATCTTTATCTTTTGAGAAGTAAAGATGAGGCTATTGAAGCCTTTAAGAAATTCAAGAATGAAGCCGAGAATCAATTAGGCTGTCGTATTAAGATGGTTCGAAGCGATAGAGGTGGCGAATATGTAGTCCCGTTTGAGGAATTATGCTACGAGAGTGGTATAATTCATCAAACAACAGCTCCATATGCAACACAATCTAATGGCGTTGCTGAACGTAAGAATCGAACACTTAAAGATATGATGAATGCCTTATTGATTAGTTCAGGGTTGCCCCAGAACAGGTGTGGGGAAGCTGTCTTGACAACCAACTACATACTGAACAAGATTCCATGCAAAGGTAAGGATGTCACTCCTTATGAGTTGTGGAAATGTAGAAAACCATTTTACAAATATCTCAAAGTATGGGGTTATTTGGCAAAGGTTGAGGTGCCTCTACCTAAATAGGTTAAAATTAGTCCTAAAACGGTCGATTGTATCTTTATTGGGTATGCACTGAACAACAACACTTATCGGTTTGTTATCCACAAGTCAGAAGTACCTGATATGACTGTGGGACAACAATTGAATCAAGGAATGCTATATTCTTTGAAAATATATATCCTTGTAAGGACAATGATAAAGTTGGGAATAATTCTAGCAATAGAGTTGAAGATGAAGCAACAAGTTCAAAATCTGTGAATGTAGATCCAAAGTCACGTAAGCGATCGAGATCTAATCTGGAATATGTAGAACTAAGACGTGGTAGTAGGGTTAGGACACCAAAGACATTTGGTCCTAACTACATAGCATTCATGTTGGATGAAGAACCAACATCGATCAAAGTAGCTTATACTAGACCAAATGGGTTGCTCTCGAAAGTAGCTGTTCAGGGTGAAATTGACTCAATTTTACAAAACCAAACTTGGGTTTTGGTTGATTTACCTGAAGGTTGTAAACCCTTAGGATTCAAATGGACCCTTAAAAGAAAGTACAAGGCTGATGGGTCAATTGATAACTATAAAGCTCGTTTAGTAGTCAAATGTTTCAAGTAGAAGGAAGGGTACGATTTTTTTGATACCTATTCACCTGTAATGAGAATTATATCTATTCGAGTGCTTCTCGCGATTGCTGCTTTGAACGATCTTGAGATTCATCAAATGGATGTTAAGACTGCTTTTCTGAACGGTGATCTGGATGAAGAGATCTATATGGAACAAACTGAAGGGTTTGTAGTACCTGGACAAGAGAAAAAGGTCTGCATACTGGTTAAGTCTCTATATGGATTGAAGCAAGCTCTATTACAGTGGCACTTGAAATTTGATAATGTAATGTTATCAAATGGTTTTAAAATAAACGAGTGTTATAAATGTGTTTATATTAAGAACCCTAATAACGGCTATGTTATTATGTGTCTTTATATACATGACATGTTAATCATGGGTAGCAATATACAAGTGATTAACGACACTGAACATGTTGAAAAGAAATTTTGACATGAAAGACATGGGGCTAGGCGATGTGATTCTTGGAATGAAAATTTTGAGAAAATCTGATGGAATCATCTTGACACAATCTCACTATGCCGAGAAAGTTCTCAAGAAGTTTAATGCTTTTGATAGCTTGCCGGCTAAGACCCTAATAGAGTTAAATGTTCACTTGAGCAAAAATCGAGGGGAGCCCGTTCCACAAGAAGAATATGCACGAGTAATTGGGTGTTTAATGTATCTTATAAATTACACTCGACCCGACTTAGCTTGCGCTGTGAACAAATTGAGTCGTTACACGAGCAATCCAAGCAAAGAGCATTGGAAGGCTCTTGTTAGAGTTTTGAGGTACTTAAAGTATACTCAAAACCTTGCGTTACACTATTCGAGATACCCCCGGTACTTGAAGGGTACTGTGATGCGAATTGGATACCCGATACGGAAAGTTTATTTTCTACAAGTGGTTACGTGTTTACCATTGGGGGTGGAACTGTCTCGTGGAAGTCCGCGAAACAAACGTGTGTAGCCCGATCTACCATGGAATCGAAATTCATAGCTTTGGACAAAGCTAGTGAAGAAGACGAGTGGCTCAGAAACTTTCTAGAAGATATTCCATGTTGGTCAAAGCCAGTGCCTGCAGTGATGATACACTGCCATTGCCAAGCTGCTATTGATAGGGCGAGAAGTAACGTGTATAATGGAAAGTCTCGACATATTCGCCGACGCCATAATACCGTGATACATTTGATCAAAAGTGGGATTATCTCTATTGACTACGTGAGGTCATTGGATAATCTAGCGGATCCGTTAACCAAAGGGTTAAACTGTGATCAAATGAATAAATTGCTTGAGGGAATGGGTTTAAAATCCACAAATTGAGAATTATCATAGTGGTAACCCAACCAAGATGACTGGAGATCCCAAGAACTTGGATAAATGGGAGAGCTAAGCTATGAGAGTTCATGTGAAACACTCATCTAAGTTTATTTTCTATAGAGCAATTGAGTGTTGAAAGCTTGCCTAGTGGTGAGGTTAAGTCTATGACTTTTAATGATTCCTAAAGACCTCGAGGAGGTTGAGTATGGCAAGATACTCGGAAAAGAATCACCTATGTCAGTGAGAAGTGGCGTGATAGGACGACAAATGTGCTTCCTAAAAACCCGGTTTAAAGAAGCCCAATATAAACCGACGTACTGATCTCTGAATAAAAGAGGGGAGACCTAGACGAATGAAGTCCGGCCTATGGACTTGGAGAAGAGTGTCCCAACCTAAGGGGTCTTGCTGACCTACGGACTTGGAGAAGAGTGTCCCGACCTAAGGGGTCTCGCCGACCTATAGACTCGGAGAAGAGTGTCCCGACCTAAGGGGTCTCTCCGACCTATGGACTCAGATAAGAGTGTCCTGTTGTGAGGAAATCCCTCACACTATGCCGCAAGTGCACGGTGTCAACAAGTAATAAAGTGATAAGTAAGATATCGTTCCCTCGAGGACTGGTTTTACTAAGTACCAAAATATAGTCAACTCGTAATTTTATTTGAAGAACAATTATATAGAATTTATTTCTAAACTAATTGCAGAAAAATAAATAGAAAATAATACTAATACTATTATTAATAATAATAATAATAATAATAAGGGCGTAGCATTATGATTTTCACCTCAAACAATCAGGAATGATTTTTATTTAATTCAATTCACTTTTATTCAATTGATTGTAAGCCAGGAATTCCTAAATTATTCTAAAGCTTCTCCCAAAGTCGATAGAAAATACTAATAATTATTAACTCGAAATATTCCTATTCAAATTAGATAATTAATAGCTAGAACAGTTCATAAATCCCCACAATAAATAGGCTTCACAATTCCCATGAGTATATCCCTATCTCACAACAATCATGATTTTTCTCACAAGAACTATGCCTAAATTTCATCTCCCGAATCTATAAAGACATTCAAATCAATTCAACTGTTGGCCAGACAATTAAAAGGCATTAAGAACAATGAGAAAAATCCAACTCAATACGAATAACGAGTGAATTGAAATAAAAATAAATAAATCAAACCGTCATGTAATCAGCTACAATCACAATCCTATTCGAACAGATCTAGAAAATAAGATGCGGAAAAATTCAGTAAAACCGTAAGGGATCCGTGGTCTTGTCGTCACCCACAAATCTCCTCGTTTCCGCTCTCCCTGGATTCTTGTGTTCTTCGATCCCCTCCAACGATTCCTCGATCCTCTCCATCCCCTTTTTCTTACCTTCAATGTTTATTTATAGCTGTCCTAAGGCTCCAAAACGCGTCCGGGAATTAGGTTGAGAACATGCTCCAAAAAAAACGGCCCAGAAACGCGGCAAATTCATCAAATCCACCCTGTGGGCTGCGGCTCAGTAAGTGTGTGCCGCGGCCCCTAACCTTCAGCGCCTATACCTGGGCGCTATATTTTCTTCCTGGGCCGCGGCTCAGCATCCTTGTGCTGCGGCTCCCGGTACAGTTCGCTCGGCGCTCTCTGTGTGTCGTGCATGTGCCGCAGCTCAGCATATGGGTGCCGCGGTCCCAGGCCAAAAATTGTCGTTTTGGCCCGTTTTTCGCCGTTTGAGCTTCCGGACTCCAATTTTCTACAAAACATATAAAGATAGTGCATTAAAAGCTCATTTATGCGGATTTAGGCTCAAAATGGATATAAAATAATGATAAATAAGCGTATAAAAATACGCCTAACAAATACCCCCAAACCTGAGCCTTTGCTTGTCCTCAAGCAAAAAAAATCAATTTTCAAATAAAAAGTATTGTGAATGATCGTGCACATCCATAGTGCTCAACTTAATCAATACTACCCTGAAAATCTCAAAGAATAATACGAGTATCGTAATAGTGAGTCACATCAAGGACACTGACTCCACAAAGTAACCATTTTAAGTGCTAATCACTCGTTTATGAAGAAAATCAAGCTCAAAGATTAACAAGCATGAATTTAACCGACCGCCCATACGAAGGGTTAGAGTAAACAAGCCAACGCGCCCAGTCCCACAGTCTAATGGCGTAAATTCAAGAGTTTCATCCTCAAAAAAATAAACCTCGGACAGCATTCCCTTTTGTATGATCAATAATATGATTCGAGTTAACCACTAGGTTTCGGATCTCGGGATGTTTCGTCGGGATAACCCTAGGGTCGATTTCTATTTGTAACACCCCCAATCCACTCAGGGATATTACACGCCGTAGACCCTTTCCTCAAGGATCTACCAGGCTGGTAACGACATTTAACATCTCAACAATGCCTTCGAGGCTACAATGACTCAGTAGACCGATTTGGTCTTTCCACAAATACATACAACTCAAATACAACTCATGCCCACGCAGGGGACAAAATACAACTACACCCGTACAACGGGAACAATACAAAGAATGAAAATAAAGTACAATCGAACCAACACACGATGTACGGTTCCTCATGTGATTAGTATCGATCATCTTTCATCATCCTTCGTGGCCGACTCGTGTTATGCTCCAAAACCCGAATGCAAAAACAGACATCCACCCCCCGATTACTCGGGGTTAGCAAACTCCACTGTTTTGCTAGTGCAAATACAAAGTGCAAATACGAGCCATACAATTCACATTCCACGAATAACAATAACCGAGGATCCTCAAAGATCCAAACGAAACGAAAAGTACTTCCCGAGGCAAGGGTTTGAGAAAACATCTCAAAAACGAAATATCATAAATCAATGGGAATAATTTATAAAACGGTTTAGAATGCCATCGAGAGTTTTAATAGAAAACAATTTAGGATTATCAAATCCTACTTTTCAAAATACAAAAGACAAAGGGGTCACCGCCCCAAAAGTTTACTATCTGAAAAATGACATTAACCAACCGTTGGGATTTTAGCCCCAAATCCGTAAAACGACTTTTACAAAACCATTGGGATTTTAGCCCCAAATCTCATCAACTCACAGTACACAAGAACGACCACGAGGTTCGTCTCCCAACATCAAAATCCACAAATAAAGGATTTAAAACATAAACCACAAAATACTCTAGAGCCATCCTAGCCAAGTAGGCCAAACGAACAATTTACCTCTTACACACTTAGTCAATGCATGCAATCATGAAAACCGTTCAAAAGCACTCATTTCCGGAAATGCCAATATCGAATCACATTTGTAAAATGCACCACAATTAACCGCGGACCCACAGCTTCGTGGATCCCTGCCGAGACCCCGTCGGATCTAACCCACAGTGGTTAAAAGCAAGCTCGCGGTCCACAGCTTCGTGGAGCCCTACCGAGACCCCATCGGATCTAACCCGTAGTGAGCATACACACACACACGTTACTCATGCAATACTAACATGCTAAGAATGTAAGTTCATTAAGAATACTCACTAGAGATGGCCATTAACTCGACACCATTACCAAACTCTTCAAAATACAATAACAAGCTTAAATACGGAATACACGATTCCATAACTTTAAACAAGAGGAGTATCCTCATAAAATCCTTCAACGTTCAAAATAATCGAATCATAATCAATTCTCAAAACACCATTCACAAAACACACGCGTTTTGAAAGAAAGCCTTTAACGAGGCCAAATCAAATCTTTTGAAACTTCATTTCAAACAACCAAACAAACACATTAAGACGACCACCGATCATCATATACATAAAACGAGAAAAGTATGGGCAAGGTACTTGCCTCAAATCGGCACGCAAGTATTCCGACGAACACGGCTCAACCGGAAAGCTTCAAACGCCCGATGCTAACGAAAAGGAAGACGACAACGAGCGGAAGGGTTCAACACGGTTTCTTCACAAGAAACTCGACCCTAACAACAATATAATCAATAAATCATCGATCATACGATGAGGAATAATCGTAGAACGCCCGAAAACCCCTCTAAGACATTTTACGGACACCTTCAAGGCGTCGGTCAAGAACTCGACTCAAACAACGAATCGATACGATCCAACCATGGAATAATAAAGGAAATGATATAATACATCTAAATAATCATCAATCCATCAAAATCCTAAGTTAAATCGGATTAATCGGACGAAAACAACAAAACCCCCAAATTCCCCAAAACTAGATTTCTAGGAAATCGGCACGATTCGCTCGATCAAAGGATGTTATAGGACGGATGATTGATGATATGAACCTCCAAACTTCATGTATATGTTGTTAAACAACATGGCTACAATCTTGGAACACGCCCACCGCAAGAGAAGTGGAAGAAGGAGAAAAATGGCGAAAAAACGATCACTGGGCTTTAAATAGCTCGACAGACTCGACCGTGTCCGCCTGACACGGTCGTGGCGCGCAGCTGGCCGGCAGGGACTCGACCGTGTCCTGCTAGACACGGTCGCGGCGCGGAGGGGCCTTCCGACGGTGACCGTCCGACAGGCGACTTCAAGACGACTCGACCGTGTCTGGAACACGGTCGGGCGTGTCGGCGATCCTCGTGCCAATCCGGAAGAGTTCGGCACGGCCGTGTCGGACGACACGGTCGGGCCCCCGAGACAAACTTCCGGCTTATCCGGACGAGCACGGCACGGGCCGTGTCGGACGACACGGCCGAGTTCGGCCGGCAAAGATCGCCAATAACGAGCGGGTGAGCTAAAACGACCATAACTCTCTCGTCCGGACTCCGATTGACTCACCGTTCGAACCATTGGAAAGCTAACTCGATGCTCTATAATATTGCAAAGATTCAGAATTTTTGGAGTTACCAAAAATTAATGGTGACTTTACAAAGTCGAACTCCCACGTGAAAAAAGTCGATTAAGGACATGGAACTCAATAAAACGACACCGAAACGAACTCGGATGACAAAAAGTGCGGAATTAATCATTCTCGAAATGACGAAAGGTCATGAGCGAGTCGTCAAAATGAACTTCCTCCGAAAAAAGAAAATTACCGAAATTCGAAATTGCGGATATTACATTCTACCCTCCTTAAAAGAAGTTTCGTCCCGAAACTTAAAACAAGTAGGGAGAAGCAATATTCCGCCAGGAAAACTCAATGAGATACGCAAGAAACGCGTAATTAATGCCAAACGGCGAAACGTTACATACAACACAACGGAACATACGGCGTGAAAACACGCTCCACGGCGACCAACACAACGTCGCTGTTAGGGATATAATAAAACCAACAAATGACAAGCGTCATCAAACGGATAATATAGCCAAGTCAATTATCCGACAATCACAAAACACAACGAACGAAAATCAATATGATTGACCAACCCAACGGTGCATCAATCAAAACGCGAGCCAACCGCTGAACAAACACGGAATCCCACCGCCTAAGGGATGGAAGATCGAAAACGAAACTAATTTCCCGAACTGAAGGGAATTACGAAGGAGTCTGAATGCTCAATAATCACGAAACGAGAACAAAAACCGAACAAACAAACGATCGAGACAACAAAAATCGAACAATCATGTCCGAAACACGAAGGATAATAAAATTCAAACAACAACTCCAAGGTTCACATCTCGACTCGAGACAATATATGATCCGGTGAAAACAACAGGATGTGCATTCACATAAGAACCACAGGAAAGGGAATAGCAATTGAAAAGTCACAACGACGAACGAGTTATTCCGAAACGATACCACACTCGTTCGATAAACAAAAACAAGGGGCGGAAAATCTCAGAAATGTCAACAAACATAAATGAGTCGACAGAGTCGAAAACATAAGAGTTCCAAATCCGATCCACTTCGAATAAAAGAACTAGTAGAACCAAATGATGTTACTTCCGAACAAGGTTCACAAGAATCGAACCGAACTCGAAAAAGTAACATCGATAACCAGATCGACCCACAACAAGGTCGTAGCTCGTTCGGACGATGAAACCGAATTACAGATCAAGTTCGTAAAGTGCCAACGAACATGAGCGAATCGATAGACTGGAGAAAGAGAAAATACAGAAGTCAAAATAGTACGGGCATTACCTCCGACCTCGTCCACGAAATTCACAAAAAACGGGAGCAAGGTAACAAGACATTAAACAATCGACACAAAACGGAACCATCACCGATGCACACGGTCATACCAAACCAAGCTCTAACATCTCGCACATGTGCGACAACGCCGGAATCACTACGAGGCGATAATATTCAACACCAACATCCCGCCTCTCACAGGGGCTAACACAACAAATGTGTGGAAAACGACTCAACACTCACACCGCCAATTCGGTCATACTGGAGCAAACATCAAAATGACAACGCGAACATCATACATATATACCCACCCTCAAACGGGAATGTATATGTTTTAAACACGAAAACCTCTTTTTGAAAATAATTTGAAGAATACCTATTGTTCTTTTGTATCTCCTTTCAAAAATTACAAACGTGAAACATCGTTATCGAGACATTGGAGAACCATTTCGCATTTGATAAAAATGAGGACATTTTCTCTTAGTGAAAACTTTCAAAATATTCGACCCTCGGGTCTAAATAAAAGTGTTGAAAATATCTCAAATATTTTGGTCCTCGAGGTAGAAAATTTTTGAAATACATTGTGGCACCTAGGATGTACCACAAGAAAATAAGTCATTTGAAAAGTATGTCTCAAGTTTATTTTTCTAAGATACTCAAGGTTTTCAAAAATCCAATAGGCCGTAATGCCCAAAACTCACACATACCGACGTTCACTAAAACAACTCCTAGCACACGCATCAAAACGTTTAAAATCAAGACAATACATGTCTTTAAACGAAAATAAACGATAAAATACCACATTCGTAACAAAACCACCGATAAAATACCCTCCCGCACTAGTGAACAAGTCGAACGCGTATAAGCACAAAGCTTCCACAATAGAACTTGTAAAACGTGCGGATCGATTCGAAATTCATCACCACGGACAAAAACAACAATAAAAAGACATCAAAAGTGACGACACTCCTCGTATAAATCAAATACGAGAGTCGACTAAATACATATCGTGAAATCAAAATTCACATAAGAATTCCACCACTTAACAAATAATCATAAAAATAGCTCGTGTCACACGAGGCACAACACAAAAAGGGAGACTTACTTCCACAGTCGCACGAAGATGATGATCGCCCCACGATACTAATCACGACCAACAAACTCAAACGACGCGTCGCGACACGACTCGATCGGATAAAATCCGACGAAACAAGACTCAAACAACACGACTTGACCCGATAGCCTAGGTTTCCTCAACCTAATCTCTGATACCATTTATGTAACACCCCAATCCACTCGGGGATATTACACGCCGTAGACCCTTTCCTCAAGGATCTACCAGCCGGTAACGACATTTAACATCTCAACAATGCCTTCGAGGCTACAATGACTCAGAGACCGATTTAGTCTTTCCACAAATACATACAACTCAAATACAACTCATGCCCACGCAGGGACAAAATACAACTACACCCGCATACAACGGAACAATACAAAGAATGAAAATAAAGTACAACCGAACCAACACACGATGTACGGTTCCTCATGTGATTAGTATCGATCATCTTTCATCATCCTTCGTGCGACCACGTGTTATGCTCCAAAACCCGAATGCAAAAACAGACATCCACCCCCCGATTACTCGGGGTTAGCAACTCCACCGTTTTGCTAGTGCAAATACAAAGTGCAAATACGAGCCATACAATTCACATTCCACGAATAACAATAACCGAGGATCCTCAAAGATCCAAACGAAACGAAAAGTACTTCCCGAGGCAAGGGTTTGAGAAAACATCTCAAAAACGAAATATCATAAATCAATGGGAATAATTTATAAAACGGTTTAGAATGCCATCGAGAGTTTTAATAGAAAACAATTTAGGATTATCAAATCCTACTTTTCAAAATCCAAAGACAAAGGGGTCACCGCCCAAAAGTTTACTATCCGAAAAATGACATTAACCAACCGTTGGGATTTTAGCCCCAAATCCAGAAACGACTTTTACAAAACCATTGGGATTTTAGCCCCAAATCTCATCAACTCACAAGACACAAGAACGACCACGAGGTTCGTCTCCCAACATCAAAATCCACAAATAAAGGATTTAAAACATAAACCACAAAATACTCTAGAGCCATCCTAGCCAAGTAGGCCAAACGAACAATTTACCTCTTACACACTTAGTCAATGCATGCAATCATGAAAACCGTTCAAAAGCACTCATTTCCGGAAATGCCAATATCGAATCACATTTGTAAAAATGCACCACAATTAACCGCGGACCCACAGCTTCGTGGATCCCTGCCGAGACCCCGTCGGATCTAACCCACAGTGGTTAAAAGCAAGCTCGCGGTCCACTGCTTCGTGGAGCCCTACCGAGACCCCGTCGGATCTAACCCGTAGTGAGCATACACACACACACGTTACTCATGCAATACTAACATGCTAAGAATGTAAGTTCATTAAGAATACTCACTAGAGATGGCCATTAACTCGACACCATTACCAAACTCTTCAAAATACAATAACAAGCTTAAATACGGAATACACGATTCCATAACTTTAAACAAGAGGAGTATCCTCATAAAATCCTTCAACGTTCAAAATAATCGAATCATAATCAATTCTCAAAACACCATTCACAAAACACACGCGTTTTGAAAGAAAGCCTTTAACGAGGCTAAATCGAAATCTTTGAAACTTCATTTCAAACAACCAAACAAACACATTAAGACGACCACCGATCATCATATACATAAAACGAGAAAAGTATGGGTAAGGTACTTGCCTCAAATCGCACGCAAGTATTCCGACGAACACGGCTCAACCGGAAAGCTTCGAAACGCCCGATGCTAACGAAAAGGAAGACGACAACGAACGGAAGGGTTCAACACGGTTTCTTCACAAGAAACTCGACCCTAACAACAATATAATCAATAAATCATCGATCATACGATGAGGAATAATCGTAGAACGCCCGAAAACCCCTCTAAGACATTTTAGGACACCTTCAAGGCGTCGGTCAAGAACTCGACTCAAACAACGAATCGATACGATCCAACCATGGAATAATAAAGGAAATGATATAATACATCTAAATAATCATCAATCCATCAAAATCCTAAGTTAAATCGGATTAATCGGACGAAAACAACAAAAACCCCCAAATTCCCAAAACTAGATTTCTAGGAAATCGACTGATTCGCTTCGATCAAAGGATGTTATAGGACGGATGATTGATGATATGAACCTCCAAACTTCATGTATATGTTGTTAAACAACATGGCTACAATCTTGGAACACGCCAAATTGAAGAGAAGTGGAAGAAGGAGAAAAATGGCGAAAAACGATCACTGGGCTTTAAATAGCCCGACAGACTCGACCGTGTCCGCCCGACACGGTCGTGGCGCAGCTGATTGGCAGCGAGGACTCGACCGTGTCCTGCTAGACACGGTCGCGGCGTGAGGGGCCTTCCGACGCTGACCCGTCCGACAATGACTCAAGACGACTCGACCGTGTCCTCGAACACGGTCGGGCGTGTCGGCGTCTCGAGCCAATCCGGAAGAGTTCGCACGGGCCGTGTCGACGGCACGGTCGGCCCCGAGACGAAACTTCCGGCTTATCCGGACGAGCACGGCACGGGCCGTGTCGGACGACACGGCCGAGTTCGGCCGGCAGTGATCGGCCAATAACGAGCGGGTGAGCTAAAACGACCATAACTCTCTCGTCCGGACTCCGATTGACTCACCGTTCGAACCATTGGAAAGCTAACTCGATGCTCTATAATATTGCAGAGATTCAGAATTTTTGGAGTTACCAAAAATTAATGGTGACTTTACAAAGTCGAACTCCCACGTGAAAAAGTCGATTAAGGACACGGAACTCAATAAAACGACACCGAAACGAACTCGGATGACAAAAAATGCGGAATTAATCATTCTCGAAATGACGAAAGGTCATGAGCGAGTCGTCAAAATGAACTTCCTCCGAAAAAAAGAAAATTACCGAAATTCGAAATTGCGGATATTACACTATTCTCATGTATTAGGGAATCGTTTGACGTAAAAGACACTCATGGGGCACATGGATGCTTCTAGTTACTAAGTCCCTCTCTACAGCGGAGAAAAAACTCGAATAGCTATTCCCGCACGTCAAGGTTGCTGTTTTACGCGAGAGTAAACAACGGGTCACGTGAATACCCCCGGTTACTAGGCTTCCCATCATCGGTAATGCAATATTTTTAAACCATTAGTCTATTCAGGGTTGTCGTTTTACGCGAGAGTAAACAACGGGTCACGTGAATACCCCCGGTTACTAGACATCCCATCATAGAACATGTATAAATTCTCGACTTTTTGGGAGAAACTGTCCGACTCTAAACTCAATTTCAGTGCCAACAAAACTCATGTTACTGGACTACTAGCTACGCGAAAAGTGTAACCAAACGTATAGACGGCGATTTGAAAATACATATGTCTCCTTTCTTATACGCTAAGATTTCTACAACAACGAAAAATTTTGGACCTAAATGAATACTCAGAGGAAACAGATATCGCTATCTGCAACTCGACCAAAAGTCAACCGTTTCTTCAAAAAAAATCAGTATCATAACATCAATTTTACACACGGAAGCACGAAAAATTCACGAAAAATTCACGTTTTTTTTTTTTTTGGCAAAAACCAACAACAACATGCAAGAAAAATAAGGCAATGATGAAATCGCAATTTATAACCAAGAAAAATTAAGAAAATATCGCATGCTTCAATTTATTCCACTACACATAAAATCATCAACAATAAAACTCATGTGAAAATAAAAGAGATAAGGAAAAGTGAATCTTATTCCAAATGTCTTCTTGAACGCCAGCACATGTTTGAGTGGAATCGTCTGTCAATCCATACTTCGAATAATGCCCAACATCACCAGGGACCCCCAAACTTAGTCTATAGTCATGAAATAACTATAGACATTAAGTCAAGAAAGACTAGAATATCAAGGATGATAACTCCTTGGGGTTATATAAAAATTTTAGAGAAATAAGGGCCAACAAGAATACACGAATCCAAACGAAATAACAAACAAAAGAAAAAAATTATTAACGAAAAATCAAATAAAAACAACTAACTAGAAAGCAAGTAAAAATGATGGGTTGCCTCCCATCAAGCGCTCTATTTTACGTCTTGAGCACGACGTGGCAAATAAAAAAAATTAACGTGGCTAATTTCTAGGGAGATTGCCAAATACCCCCTTCTTGCAATCTATAAGCCTCTTATTCCACAAGGGAGGCTTTGGTTCATGCCTGGTTGCCAAAAATAATGAGTAAGAATAATTATGCGGACAACCAAAAAATAATGAAAGAATATAATAATTATAAGGTATGAAAAAATAAGCAGAGTTCGAATGAGTAGATAATAAAGAAATATCATGAACAACCTCATTAGAACTCAAAGAATCAGCCTCAACAAAATCAAAAGTAATGGGGCCAATCTCTCCCAATATGGATTTAGAAAAAATTATGCGTGGCACCGTTAATAAAATTTTAGGCACAAAAGTGTTCACCTTATTATTCGAAGTTTGATGACAAATTAATGAAATTTCTTTGGAAACATCATCAATGGTAACTTCTTCTACAAGCTCATCACACTTTATTAAATTATCAGGTGCTGGGGGATCGACCCTAAAACTCAGCATGTCTTTCTTCTCAACCTCCCCCTCTACTTCACTACTAAAGCGATGAGCTGGAAAATAACCATAGTGAATATCAAGACCACGATTTGCACATTCCTGCTTAAGAGGGGTACTATCAGGATTTTTGAGAGCGTCTACACAATATTCAAACATGGTCTTTTGTTTCAGGGGAGGGGGCTGACTGACCCTATTAGGCAAATTATTAAGATCATCGAAATTTATGAAATGCCAAGGGTCACGATAATCAAAGGAAAACATAATGAAAAAATAAAAATATAGAGACTAAAGAAAAAAACTTCAAATTAAAATTAGAGTCGCTTGGAAATGATATTAGCGAAAATCAGTCCCCGGCAACGGCGCCAAAAACTTGTTGTGAGGAAATCCCTCACACTATGCCGCAAGTGCACGGTGTCAACAAGTAATAAAGTGATAAGTAAGATATCGTTCCCTCGAGGACTGGTTTTACTAAGTACCAAAATATAGTCAGCTCGTAATTTTATTTGAAAAACAATTATATAGAATTTAGTTCTAAACTAATTGCAGAAAAATAAATAGAAAATAATATTAATACTACTACTAATAATAATAATAATAAGGGCATAGCATTATGATTTTCACCTCAAACAATCAGGAAGTATTTTTATTTAATTCAATTCACTTTTATTCAATTGATTGTAAGCCAGGAATTCCTAAATTATTCTAAAACTTCTCCCAAAGTCGATAGAAAATACTAATAATTATTAACTCGATATATTCCTATTCAAAATAGATAATTAATAGCTAAAACAGTTCATGAATCCTCACAATAAATAGGCTTCTCAATTCCCATGATTATATCTAGGGGTGGGCATAGGACGGGATGGGTCGGGATTGGGCGAATCCCGTCCCGTCCCGAAAATAAATTACCGGGACGGGACGGGACGGGATTGCGTATTTTGAAATTCATCCCGCACGTCCCGATCCCTTTCGGGTTCGTGTCGGGACCGCGACGGGACAGGATATCCAGCATATTTATTTACCTTGACAGAAAATGTGAAAAAACGAATGAGAAAGCTATAAATTTTGGAATTATCAAATGAATGGGGTAGAAATTTAGAAAAAAAAAATCCAAACTAGTCATTCCAAAAAAAAGTGACCCCCCAATATCCATTAGAAACTTAAAAAATACACAGTACAAAATAGATAGTAACGTAAACACGCACAAAGGACATTCAAATCAATTCAACTGCATATATAGTGCATATTACATCAACATCAATACGTGAAGATAAAATTCAAATTGAAAGTGTAGGAAACATCAACTTAAAACTGAAAACTACTACTGAAACTTTGATGTTTCATACATCATACATCAATTTAGGGTTTACATGATTAAATGATATATAAAAAAATTGATTATATTTAATATTATGGGACGGAACGGGATTGATCGAGATGGTCCCGATCCCATCCCGTCCCATTTGAATAGTAACAGAGCGAGACGGGACGGGATGGGATTGCCATTTTAACAAACTATCCCGTCCCGTCCCGCTAGTTTTCGGGACGGTATCGAAACGGGATCGGGATTTCGGGTTCAAGTGCCCAGCCCTAATTATATCCCTATCTCACGACAATCATGATTTTTCTCACAAGAACTATGCCTAAATTTCATCTCCCGAATCCATAGAGACATTCAAATCAATTCAACTGTTGGCCAGACAATTAAAAGGCATTAAGAACAATGAGAAAAATCCAACTCAATACGAATAACGAGTGAATTGAAATAAAAATAAATAAATCAAACCGTCATGTAATCATCTACAATCACAATCCTACTCGAACAGATCTAGAAAATAAGATGCGGAAAAATTCAGGAAAACCATAAGGGATCCGTGGTCTTGTCGTCGCCCACAAATCTCCTCGTTTCCGCTCTCCCTGGATTCTTGTGTTCTTCGATCCCCTCCAACGATTCCTTGATCCTCTCCATCCCCTTTTTCTGACCTTCAATATTTATTTATAGCTGTCCTAAGCCTCCAAAACGCATCCGGGAATTAGGTTGAGAACAGGCTCAAAAAAAAAAACGGCCCAGAAACGCGGCAAATTCATCAAAACCGCCCTGTGGGCCGCGGCTCAGTAAGTGTGTGCCGCGGCCCCTAAACTTCAGCGCCTGTACCTGGGCGCTATATTTTCTTCCTGGGCCGCGGCTCAGCATCCTTGTGCCGCGGCCCCCGGTACAGTTCGCTCGGTGCTCTCTGTGTGCCGTGCGTGTGCCGTGGCTCAGCATATGGGTGCCGCGGCCCCAGGCCAAAAATTGTCGTTTTGGCCCGTTTTTCGCCGTTTTAGCTTTCGGACTCCAATTTTCTACAAAACATATAAAGATAGTGCATTAAAAGCTTATTTATGCAGATTTAGGCTCAAAATGGATATAAAATAATGATAAATAAACGCATAAAAATACGCCCAACAAATACCCCCAAACTTGAGCCTTCGCTTGTCCCCAAGCAAAAAAAATCAATTTTCAAATAAAAAGTATCGTGAATGATCGTGCACATCCATAGTGCTCAACTTAATCAATACTACCCTGAAAATCTCAAAGAATAATACGAGTATCGTAATAGTGAGTCACATCAAGGACACTGATTCCACAAAGTAACCATTTTTAGTGCTAATCACTCGTTTATGAAGAAAATCAAGCTCAAAGATTAACAAGCGTGAATTTAACCGACCGCCCATACGAAGGGTTAGAGTAAACAAGCCCACTCGCCCAGTCCCACAGTCTAATGGCGTAAATTCAAGAGTTTCATCGTCAAAAAAATAAACCTCGGACAGCATTCCCTTTTGTATGATCAATAATATGATTCGAGTTAACTACTAGATTTCGGATCTCGGGATGTTTCGTCGGGATAACCCTAGGGTGGATTTCCATTCTCATGTATTGGGGAATCGTTTGACGTAAAAGACACTCATGGGGCACATGGAAGCTTCTAGTTACTAAGTCCCCCTCTACAGCGGAGAAAAAACTCGAATAGCTATTCCCGCACGTCAAGGTTGCTGTTTTACACAAGAGTAAACAACGGGTCACGTGAATACCCCCGGTTACTAGGCTTCCCATCATCGGTAATGCAATATTTCTAAACCATTAGTCTATTCAGGGTTGTCGTTTTACGCGAGAGTAAACAACGGGTCACGTGAATTCCCCGGTTACTAGACATCCCATCATAGAACATGTATAAATTCTCGACTTTTTGGGAAAAACTGTCCGACTCTAAACTCAATTTAAGTGCCAACAAGACTCATGTTACTGGACTACTAGCTACGCGAAAAGTGTAACCAAACGTATAGACGCCGATTTGAAAATACGTATGTCTCCTTTCTTATACGCTAAGATTTCTACAACAACGAAAAATTTTAGACCTAAATGAATACTCAGAGGAAATAGATATTGCTGTCTGCAACTCGACCAAAATTCAACCGTTTCTTCAAAAATAAATCAGTATCGTAACATCAGTTTTACACACGGAAGCACGAAAAATTCACGAAAAATTCACATTTTTTTTTGGCAAAAACCAACAACAGCATGCAAGAAAAATAAAGCAATGATGAAATCGCAATTTATAAGCAAGAAAAATTAAGAAAATATCGCATGCTTCAATTTATTCCACTATACATAAAATCATCAACAATAAAACTCATGTAAAAATAAAAGAGATAAGGAAAAGTGAATCTTATTCCAAATGTCTTCTTGAACGCCAGCACATGTCTGAGTGGAATCGTCTGTCAATCCATACTTCAAATAATACCCAACATCACCAGGGACCCCCAAATTTAGTCTATAGTCATGAAATAACTATAGACATTAAGTCAAGAAAGACTAGAATATGAAGGATGATAACTCATTGGGGTTATATAAAAATTTTAGAGAAATAAGGGCCAACAAGAATACATGAATCCAAACGAAATAACAAACAAAGGAAAAAAATTATTGACGAAAAATCAAATAAAAACAACTAACTAGAAAACAAGTAAAAATGATGGGTTGCCTCCCATCAAGCGCTCTATTTTACGTCTTTAGCACGACATGGCAAATAAAAAAAAAATTAACGTGGCTAATTTCTAGGGAGATTGACAAATACCCCCTTCTTGCAATCTATAAGCCTCTTATTCCACAAGGGAGGCTTTGGTTCATGCCTGGTTGCCAAAAATAATGAGTAAGAATAATTATGCGGACAACCAAAAAATAATAAAAGAATATAATAATTATAAGGAATGAAAAAATAAGCAGAGTTCGAATGGGTAGATAATAAAAAAATATCATGAACAACCTCATTAGAACTCAAAGAATCAGCCTCAACAAAATCAAAAGTAATGGGGCCAATCTCTCCGAATATGGATTTAGAAAAAATTATGCGTGGCACCGTTAATAAAATTTTAGGCACAAAAGTGTTCACCTTATTATTCGAAGTTTGATGACAAATTAATGAAATTTCTTTGGAAACATCATCAATGGTAACTTCTTCTACAAGCTCATCACACTTTATGTAATTATCAGGTGTTGGGGGATCGACCCTAAAACTCAGCATGTCTTTCTTCTCAACATCCCCCTTTACTTCACTACTAAAGCGATGAGCTGGAAAATAGCCATAGTGAATCTCAAGACCACGACTTGCACATTGCTGCTCAAGAGGGGTACTATCAGGATTTTTGAGAGCGTCTACACAATGTTCAAACATGGTCTTTTGTTTCGGGGGAGGGGGCTGACTGACCCTATTAGGCAAATTATTAAGATCATCGAAATTTATGAAATGCCAAGTGTCACGATAATCAAAGGAAAACATAATGAAAAAAATAAAAATATAGAGACTAAAGAAAAAAACTTCAAATTAAAATTAGAGTCGCTTGGTAATGATATTAACGAAAATTAGTCGCCGGCAACGGCGCCAAAAACTTGTTGTGAGGAAATCCCTCACACTATGCCGCAAGTGCACGGTGTCAACAAGTAATGAAGTGATAAGTAAGATATCGTTCCCTCGAGGACTGGTTTTACTAAGTACCAAAATATAGTCAGCTCGTAATTTTATTTGAAGAACAATTATATAGAATTTATTTCTAAACTAATTGCAGAATAATAAATAGAAAATAATACTAATACTACTACTACTAATAATAATAATAATAATAATAATAATAATAATAAGGGCGTAGCATTATGATTTTCACCTCGAACAATCAGGAATTATTTTTATTTAATTCAATTCACTTTTATTCAATTGATTGTAAGGCAGGAATTCCTAAATTATTCTAAAGCTTCTCCCAAAGTCGATAGAAAATACTAATAATTATTAACTCGATATATTCCTATTCAAATTTGATAATTAATAGCTAAAACAGCTCATGAATCCCCACAATAAATAGGCTTCACAATTCCCATGATTATATCCCTATCTCACGACAATCATGATTTTTCTCACAAGAACTATGCCTAAATTTCATCTCCCGAATCCATAAAGACATTCAAATCAATTCAACTGTTGGCCAGACAATTAAAAGGCATTAAGAACAATGAGAAAAATCCAACTCAATACGAATAACGAGTGAATTGAAATAAAAATAAATAAATCAAACCGTCATGTAATCGGCTACAATCATAATCCTACTCGAACAGATCTAGAAAATAAGATGCGGAAAAATTCAGGAAAACCGTAAGGGATCCGTGGTCTTGTCGTCGCCCACAAATCTCCTCGTTTCCACTCTCCCTGGATTCTTGTGTTCTTCGATCCCCTCCAACGATTCCTCGATCCTCTCCATCCCATTTTTCTGACCTTCAATGTTTATTTATAGCTGTCCTAAGCCTCCAAAACGCGTCCGGGAATTAGGTTGAGAACAGGCTCAAAAAAAAACGGCCCAGAAACGCGGCAAATTCATCAAAACCGCCCTGTGGACCGCGGCTCAGTAAGTGTGTGCCGCGGCCCCTAACCTTCAGCGCCTATACCTTGGCGCTACATTTTCTTCCTGGGCCGCGGCTCAGCATCCTTGTGCCGCGGCCCCCGGTACAGTTCGCTCGGCACTCTTTGTGTGCCGTGCGTGTGCCGTGGCTCAGCATATGGGTGCCGCGGCCCCAGGCCAAAAATTGTCGTTTTGGCCCGTTTTTCGCCGTTTGAGCTTCCAGACTCCGATTTTCTACAAAACTTATAAAGATAGTGCATTAAAAGCTCATTTATGAAGATTTAGGCTCAAAATGGATATAAAATAATGATAAATAAGCGCATAAAAATACGCCTAACATGTCTCAACCTAAGTGTCCCTTTGTAATATGAATCGACCTGCCTAGTCATACCCGGGGTCGAAAATCGCCGGGCTCATGAAGGTTGAGCTCTCGGAAAGGTAGATCTTGACCTACCTGATAGAATCCCAGAGATTCAGGGGCTGGTAAATCACAGTCCCCCAATCCCGGATATCCAGGGATGGGAAATCGCAGCCTAAATCCCTGAATATCCCGGATCTTCCCTAAAATCAGGAAAAGATCTCAAAGACAGGCAGCCCTCCCTTCTATAAATAGGGGAGAAGTCTTTCTTTCAAAGGTCAAGCATAATTCTGAGATTACAATATTTTTTAGAGGGAGAAAGAAACATACATAGAGAGAGAGAGTGACACTTCACATATAAGGGTTTTCTCAGATAAACTTCTGAGATTAACCCGGTTCTTGGTGACCGATCAGCTCGGTTACATCAAGTGGCGCCGTCTGTGGTAACTGTGACATCTAGTCACTCTGAGTTGAGACGTGAGATCAGTAATGGCGGAAGAAACGAACCAGAAGAAAATGGGGGAGCTGATACCCCGAAATTCGGAAGAAGAACTAGCAGCTGCGGGTAGAGAATCGACTCTGAAAAAAACACCCATCACCCCGGTAGAAGAAGCTGCACTTAGCACAATCACACTGAAAAAGGAAAGCCTTATCCGCTTGCTAAGGAGATTCGTGGATATTTTCACGTTCACGACCGAGGATCTGGTGCGAATCAGCCCAGCAGTTGCCGAGCACAGGTTAAACATCGACCCAACTGTAAGGCCAGTAAAGCAGAAGAGGAGGCATTTTGGGCCGGAAATTGATGGAATCATTGGGGAAGAAGTTGACAAGCTCCTCCGAGCTGGGGACATAAGGGAGTTCCAATTTACGGAGTGGTTATCCAACGCTGTCATTGTAGGGAAAAACCAAGGGAAGTGGAGAATGTGCATAGATTTCCGATACCTAAATAAAGCATGTCCGAAGGATCACTACTCATTGCCCCGCATAGATCAACTACTAGACTCTACCTCGGGGTGCGAATGCTCAGTATGATGGATGCTTGACACGTCTTTAGTATAACTATCGCAAGTGCACGATATCGTATCAAGTAGTAAGTGGACTTTTTGAGTCCGGTTTATCGATCCCATAAGGAAGTTATGTTATATATTGAATTATAAACTATTTAACTATTTATTATATAGATTTATATGATTGAAACACACAATTTAAGAGTTTGGTTTGACAATAGCAAAGAAAATGAAATAATAGTTCTAATATTCAAGGAAATGAAAGATTGCACTAATAATAGATTAATAAAAGATAAAATGAAATAGTTGGGATTATAAACTTAGTTCATCATTAGTTATAGAAGATGAATAGTGTAACACCCCCAAGATATTCGAGGTATATTACAGCGCCGTGAAACCCTATATGGGACCCACCAGGCTGAACAAACATCATATTCATCGACTCACATAAACAACAGAATAACACCTCGTCTTAAAGACGCCAAACAAAATAATCCACCTGGTTCAACCAGTCAAACATAACACCATAATCCGACACAAACATAATAAACAACAATACAATCCAGACGAGCAAAAATTCTTAAGTACTCGAGTACTTCTATTAGCTTAAAGACCACAAAAGGTAAAAAGATAAAAGGCAATAAGACACCACTCGTGCACAATCATCACGCACGGCCATCATCCGCATACTGGTCCAGCGCCTGCTCGTCTCGATGAACCTGATCTGAAATTCATAAAACGAATTTCCCCAAAACGGGTCCCCAAAGGGGTTAGCAATTACGCTAGTACAAGTAACCAAATGAATGACTTACATCTTACACATATAGTCAATGCATGAAATCACGAAACATAGTTCCAAAACATTCATTTCCGGAAATTCCAATAATCCAAATCACATTTGTAAAATACACCACAATTAACCGTCGATCCACGTCTCTGTGGACCCCTACCGACACCCCGTCGGATCTAACCCGTAGTGGTTAAAAGCAAGCTCGTCGATCCACATCTCTGTGGACCCCTACCGAGACCCCGTCGGATCTAACCCGTAGTGAGCATACACACACACACACACACCATTCTCATACAATACTACTATGTCAAGATTGTAAGTTCATAAGGGTACTTGCCTCGATCAAATAGACGGTGACACGAACGGGAATGAAGGATCAAACACGACCGCGAGGAACCGGCGGAAATGGACCTAACGATTCGAATAACACACTCACAACCACTTCTAAACGATTACGGAAATGGAATACACCCGGAAACCCGCCTACGATTCATGTATATTCGTATAAAAGTAACAACGAGGGCAGACCACAACCAAACCCTCCCGATTTTTCAAAACTATGAAAATATACCATGAATCCGTAGGAAAAACTAATGATATCAACAAGATTTATCATATTCATCATGAATCCACCAACAAAACGGAATGAATCGGACGAAAATCCCAAAACCCCCAATTTATCCAAAGTAGGGTTCTAAGAGATTTTACCTTGGATTAGGATGAAAGATTCGTGTTGATGTCGTTATAATACACCAAGAACTCAAGGGAGACGTTGGATGAGATGATTGGAGGAAGAAATCGCCAAGAAAATCGCCCGCTAATTCCTTTATCTTGGTCAACTCCCTGGTTTATATAGCCAGGGAGTGTTAGCGCGCGCTAATTCCTCAAGGTTAGCGTGTGCTAACGGGGTAAAATCCCAATCCATACAGTTAGCGTCCCAGTCCAGTAGCCAGATTCCTGGCCGTTAGCGTGCGCTACTTGAAACGTAGCGTGCGCTAATAACTTCTCGGTAGCGCGTGCTATCGACCAATAGCGTGCGCTACCTGGACATCAGCCGAGTCCAGAAGCTAACTGCCCAAAACTCACCTGACCCGTTAGCGTGCGCTATCGTACAAACGTAGCGTGCGCTACGGCCCTGACCGAAGTTCAGCAGAACCGTCCAAGATCGATGCCACGCTAGCGCGCGCTACCGAACAACTTAACGTGCGCTAGTCTCCCGACATTAGCGGGCGCTAGACAAAGTAGCGTGCGCTAATCCGATAGTCCATAGGGCTGGGAACAGAACTGCCACTCCCAGGGCTAACCCACTAGCGCGCGCTACGAAGTAAACGTAGCGTGCGCTACTAAGGGACCTCTAGCGTGCGCTATGCAGAAAATTTAGCGTGCGCTAGATACGGAATATAAACAGTTCAAAACACCGGAATATAAACGAAACATTAAATGGAACATCTCAAAACGCATCAAAACATAAAATAGATCCATGGCAACCCCGAAACAGCAGTTCCGTACAACAATAATGAGAATCAGGTCAATAGATGACGGGAAAGATACACTGAAGGGTACACGAGGGTCACTACGATCGAGAAATACACCGAAAATGAAAATACAAGGGAAAGAAAAAAAAATGTGGATATTACATTCTACCCCTCTAAAAATAAGTTTCGTCCCGAAACTTAAGAATCAAACAACTCAGGGTAGCTAGCACGCATGTTATCCTCGGTTTCCCAAGTTGCCTCCTCGACACTGTGTCTCGACCACTGCACCTTGACCAAAGGAATGGTCTTATGCCTCAGTCGTTTCTCACGATGCTCCAAAATCTTCAAAGGACGCTCTTCAAATGTAATATCCTCGCGACATCAATCTCACCATAATCGATGTCGTGACTAGGATTCGGGACATATTTCCTCAGCTGGGAAACATGAAAAACGCTATGAACATGACTCAAGGCCGGAGGTAACGCCAAACGGTATGCCAACCCACCAACGCGCTCGAGAATCTCAAAGGGTCCAATAAATCTCGGACAACTTCCTTTTCTTCCCGAAATGAAAAACTCCCTTCGCCGGCGATACCTTTAGCAAAACGTGGTCTCCCACCTCGAATTCCAAAGGTCGACGACGGACGTCGGCATACGACTTCTGTCGACTCTGGGTAGTCAACATCCGTTCCCGAATTAATTCTATCTTCTGCCTCGTCTCTAAAACGACATCCGGCTGGGGCCCGACCAAATCGGACGCTTCATTCCAACACATCGGTGATCGACATCGCCGCCCATAAAGTGCCTCATACGGTGCCATCCGAATCGATGCGTGCCAACTATTGTTGTACGTGAATTCGATCAATGGCAAATGCTCCTCCCAGTCACTACTACAATCGAGAGCACCAGCACGCAACAAATCCTCGAACGTCTGGATAGTGCGTTCCGACTGTTCATCTGACTGGGGATGAAAAGAGGTACTCAAACGCAAACGGGTACTCAACGCCTTATGCACCGCCTGCCAGAAGTGCGATACAAAACGGCCATCACGGTCCGAAACGATAGACTTCGGAGTACCGTGAAGCCTCACAATCTGCGCGATAAACACATGAGCTAACTTCTCCGGGCCCCAAGTGTCCTTGATGCCTAGAAAATGTGCCGACTTGGTCAGACGATCAACAATCACCCATACCATATTCATGCCCGACCTCGATCTCGGCAAACTCGTAATGAAATCCATCGATATATCTTCCCATTTCCATTCCGGAACAGGAAGTGACTGCAACAACCCAAATGGCCGATGCTCGATTTTGACCTGCTGACAAGTCAAACATCTCGCTACAAACTGTGCGACCTCCTCCTTCATATCATTCCACCAGAAGTTCCTTCTCAAGTCCTTGTACATCTTACTCGAACCAGGATGAACGGAGTAAGGTGTAGCATGGGCCTCACGCAAAATACTCTGTCTCAACTCTGAGTCGTTTGGCACACAAAGCCGACTCTGGAATCTCAAAATACCATCCTCGTGAATCACAAACCCAAGAGACTTTCCCTTAAGAACGTTCTCTCGGATTTGAGTAATCATCGGATCCTCTAACTGCTTCAGCTTAATTTCATCGATCAAAGACGACGAAATCTCTAAGGCACAAAGTTGCCCGATGGCTCCCGGCAACAAAACCTCAACATCTAATTCGATCAAAGCCCGCCGAAGCTCAGATTGAGACGTAAGGATCTCAAGCGTTCGTAACACAACTGGTTTCCGACTCAAGGCGTCGGCCACGACGTTCGCCTTGCCCGGATGATAAAGGATTTCGAGATCATAATCCTTAATCAGCTCTAACCACCTCATCTGCCTCATATTCAACTCCTGCTGAGTAAATATGTATTTCAGACTTTTATGATCGATAAAAATCTGACATGCAGAGCCGAAAAGATAGTGACGCCAAATCTTGAGCGCAAAAACTACTGCCGCTAACTCTAAATCATGAGTAGGGTAGTTCAGCTCATACGGCCTCAACTGTCTCGACGTATAGGCAATGGTCTTGCCGTGCTGCATCAATACTCACCCAAGACCCTGACCCGAAGCATCGCTATAAATGGCAAAACCCTCGTTGCCACATGGCAACGCCAAAACCGGGGCTGAAGTCAAACGCTTCTTCAATTCCTCAAAACTCGAGTGCCTCTCGTCATTCCAGACGAACTTCTCGGATTTCTGGAGCAACTGCATAAGTGGCCGAGCTAGTTTCGAGAAACCCTCGATGAACCTACGATAGTAGCCAGCCAAACCCAAGAAACTACGGATCTCCTTCACATTCTTGGGCGGTGCCCAATCCAACACTGCCTCGATCTTCTGTGGATCTACACGAACCCCCTCGGCTGAAATCACGTGACCTAGAAACATCACTTCCTTCAGCCAGAACTCACATTTCGAGAACTTCGCATAGAGTTGCTCGGTCCTCAAAATGTCTAACAGTACCCGCAAATGATGAGCATGCTCTTCCTCGTCCCTCGAATAAATAAGAATATCATCAATGAAGACGACGACAAACTTATCCAAATACTCGATAAAGACTTTGTTCATCAACTGCATGAACACCGCTGGCGCATTAGTTAACCCGAAGGGCATAACTACGAACTCATAATGTCCGTATCTCGTCCGAAAAGCTGTTTTCGGCACATCTGACTCCCTCACCCGGAGCTGATAGTACCCCGATTTCAAATCAATCTTTGAGAACACCGCAGCTCCATGCAACTGATCGAACAAGTCATCGATTCTCGGCAAAGGATACTTGTTCTTGATGGTCACCTTGTTTAGTTCGCGATAGTCGATACACAAGCGCAGTGAACCATCCTTCTTTCGCACAAACAGGACCGGTGCGCCCAAAGGCGAGGTGCTCGGTCGAACATACCCCGACTCAAGAAGCTCACTCAACTGCTTCTTCAACTCGGACATCTCTGAAGGTGCCATGCGATAGGGCGCCTTCGAAATAGGATCCGCGCCCGGCTCTAACTCTATAGCAAACTCGACCTCACGTTCCGGTGGTAATCCCGATAACTCGTCAGGAAATACATCAGGAAACTCACTAATGATTGGAATCGACGAAAGCTCGACTCCACCACTCTCCGCCTTCAGGGCGTAGCACCAATAACCAGTACACCCCTTCCGCAGGAGTCTCATAGCCTTCAAGGTGTTAATAACTAACTTCTGGTTTCCCCTCTTTCGCCCCGCGAAAGAGTGCTCGGTGCCGTCCTCGGCTAACATAGTGATGATTCTCGTGTGGTAGTTCATAATCGCACCATGCCGCTCGAGCCAATCATCCCCAAGAATCAAATCCTCACCCTCGATACCCACAACAATAAGATTAGAGGGCCAAGCCCTTTCACAAATAAGCACAGGACAGTCTCGAACCTCCTGATCACCAACGATCCTATCACCGCTAGGAAGCTTAACGATGAAGGGCTCACAAGGCGTCAAACAGTCAAGACTCAAACGGCGCACACACTCCAGAGATATGAATGAATGCGTAGCACCATAATCGAAAAGCACACTGACAGGATGAGAATGAATATGAGCGGTACCTGTGGCAACGGTAGCGGTCAGATCATCGGCCCTCCTCATCTCGTAAACTCGCGGATGGGCAGAGCCGACACTAGAAGCTCCCCCTATGGCGGTCTGACCCCGACCTCTCCCTCGACTGGCACTCGGTGGGGACAGAGAAGCAAACGATCCTTGATTCACGCTTGGTTCCCTAGGCGCTGGAATGGAAGCCCGGGCACCAAGGATTCTCGCCCTCTCAGCACAGAAAGCAGCCTTGTGGCCCGACTGGCCACACTGATTACACGTCAGCAAAGGGCTCAAACAAGTACAAATGACGTGGCCTGCACGGCCACAATTGAAACACTTCACATCACGGAAAGGAGCACTGGTAGTTCCACGAGGACCCCCAGTGGAACGAGCTGGACCACTGCCGGCGGGGAAGTTAGCAGATTGGGATTTCTGCTGACTCCCTGTAATATCCGTATTTTTCTTTCCCTTGTATTTTCGTTTTTGGTGTATTTCTCGATCGTGGTGACCCTCGTGTACTTTTCAGCGTGTCCTTCCTGTCAAACTGTTGAACTGTATTCTCGTTATTGTGATGCGGAACCGCCGTTTCGGGGTTGCTGTGGATCCGTTTCGTGTTATTAGTCCCTAAATATGGATTCATATCGTTTTATTCTCTTTCCGGATCATTTTTATCATTTTGGGAACCAAAATGGGGTGTGGGCCGCGGCACAAGGTGCGTGCGCCAAGGCACACAAATTTCTCCAAATGTTGGTCGCAAATCAGACTGCGTGTGCCGCGGCACACCCATCCGGCAAGCCGCGGCACGCTGCATGACAGTGCCGCGGCACACCTGTCCGGTGCCGCGGCACACTCGTGTGTCTTCCGCGACCAAAACCCAATCAGACTGCAGTGCCGCAAGACACGCAGCCGTGCCGCACAACGCGAAAACCTCAGGAGTATTTTTGGCACTGCGCGGCACACTTTGGCCGTGCTGCGGCACACGGTCAATCAGGCAACTTCGTCTTTATCGATTTAAATCGCCACTTTTTCCCCATTTTCACTGCGCGAGCGAGAGAGAGAGCTTAGGGGAGAGAACTCTCAAGCATTCTTCATTCGGAGTCGATTTTTCATCATCTTCCTTCGGTTGTTAGGCTCGGGCAATCAATCTAGCGCGTGTTCTACGGATCTTGGTACTTGAATCTCCTAAGGTAATATTCTAAAACCCTATTTTCGATTTAATTTGGGGGTTTTGGGTTTTCCTTCCGATTCGTTCCGTTTTGTTGGTGGATTCATGATGTATACGATTGATATTGTTAGTATCTTTAGTTTTCCTACGGATTCATGGATATTTTGTGAATTTTTACGGAATCGAGAGGGTTTGGTTGTGGTCCGCCCTCGTTGTTATTTTATTCGAATATACATGAATCGTAGGCGGGTTTCCGGTGTATTCCATTTCCGTAATCGTCTAGAGTTGGTTGTGATTGTGTTATTCGAATCGTTAGGTTCATTCGCTTGCCCGCATGGCCGTGCTTGATTCTTCCGCTCCGCTCGCGCCACCGCCTATTAATCGAGGCAAGTATTTTTGGAAACCTTTATGCTTAACGTGAAATAGTAATGTATATTGTGTATAATTTGCTCACCTTGTGTTGATTCGACGGGGTCAAGGAGGGAAATCTATGCTGCCGCCCTGGATTTCACGTGTTTCGTACCGCTAGCCAACTCGTTAGGGTCCTTGTGAGGCCCCGAGTGAGAATGTATGCTGCCGCCCTGTTCTCACGGCATAGCGTGTGCGTAGTTTTGTTTTTCTGTATTGTAGCCAACTCGTTAGGGTCCCTGTGAGGCCCCGAGTGAGAATGTATGCTGCCGCCCTGTTCTCAAGGCTAATTGTTTGACTGTTTATTTTCCGGAAAAAGGCATGTCTTGTTTTGTTTTTCGAAATGATTTTTGGTGCATGTACTATGAAATGTGTAAGCGATTGGTTTGCCTTGAATACTTGTACTAGCGTAATTGCTAACCCCTCTGGGGACCCGTTTTGGGGAAATTCGTTTTATGAATTTCAGTCGTTCATCGAGACGAGCAAGGCTGGACCAAGACACGGATGACGTCCGTGCGTGATGATGGTGCACAAGTGATGTTTTAGTGTCTTTTACCTTTTTGTCTTTTGTGGTTTTGAACTAATAGTTGTACTCGGGTACTTAAGGGGTTCTTGTTCGTTTGAATTGTATTGTTGCTTATTATGTTGTGTTGGATGATGATGTTATATTGACCGGTTGAACCGGGTGGATTGTTCTGTTTTGCGTCTTTATGACGTGGTGTTATTTTATCGTTTCTGTGGGTCGTTGTGTATGATGTCGTTTCACCGTGGGTCCCATATAGGGATTCACGGCGCTGTAATATACCTCGGATATCCTGGGGGTGTTACAGAAAATGGTATCAGAGACAGGTTTATGGATACCTAGGCTTGTTGGTTTATTGGGTCTTGTGGTGTTTCGTTTTGCACATCATCGTCACGCTGCCATGATTCCGGTACTACCAGTGTCCGTAAGTTTTCCTTCCTCTGTTCATTATTTCCTTTTATCGTACCTTTGATTCTCGACTTGTGATTGTTCTTTTCTTGTACTGATCCTCGTATGGCTTTTGCTACCTATTTAACTCCAGTATGGATGCTGGAAGAGGTCGTGGTCGCGGTCGCGGTCGTGGACGCGCCGGGACGTGGGGCAACGGGGCGGCCACGTCACGATCTTCGAGCCGCGATCGGGCGACCGTCATAGCCATGCTTCTTCTCGGGAGCGTGCCGATCTTGGTATTGCGGCCGTAATGCAACAGATGGTGAACCAAATGGCGGCGATAGCTCAGCGGTTCAGAACCCGGATCGTGCCCACGCTAATCGGGCGGAGCGGATCGTTGGCTCCAAGATGTTATCAAGATGCATCCTCCTCAGTTTTCGGGAGCTTCAGACCCGATTGGCTGGGAAGGGTGGATCAAGGAGATGTCTAAGGTCTTCGTTGCCACTAAATGTCCCGAGGACCGTAAAGTCCCTATTACTCAATATTTTCTCACCGGGACGCTACGGATCGGTGGGAGGCCGTTAGGCCCAAAGACCATCTTTGCTACGTGGGCCGAGTTTCAAGAGTCGATGGAGATCAATATTTCCCGTGGCCGCCGACAGTGCTCGGGTACATGCTTTTTATGATGCTCAACCACGGGATATCCCCGTAGCTCAAGCTATCGCTGATTTTAACAAAGAGTTGGGTTATGTGAAGACCCAAGTTGTCGAGGAGAGTGACAAGATTTTCCATTTCTCCAGCGGATGAAGTTGCCGATTCGGGACTATATGTCGGGGCTCGTATGTACTACATTGAAGGATTATCGAGTAGGGCCCTTGCTTATGATATGTCCGTGACGGCGAGTGAGGCGGCCCGCGAGAGTAAGAAGCGAAGTCGCTGGAAATTTTTCGGTCCCAAGAGTGGAGGCCGCAGAAATCTCAAGCCGCAAATTTTTCAACGGCGGTTCGGCTCGTTTCGGGAGCTTTCGGTGCCGCCGAACCTCCGCTCATGAACCCACATGTTTTAACAGGTGTGCAAGGCCATAGGAGCCGGCAATGTTCTCGTCAAGCTTACCCGTCATACTTGTGGACAACTAGGCCACAAGGCCCCTTTTGTGAGCAGATCAAACAGCCTTCGGCACCCGTTTTCTCAACCAGCCCGTTGGAGCCAAGTGTGAATCAGGGTCGTTGCTCCTCAATCTCCGCCGAGTGCTAGTCGGGAAGAGGTCGGGGTCAGCCCTCAAGAGGAGCTTCCGGTGTTGGCTCCGCCCACCCGCGTGTCTATGAGATGCGGAGAGCCGATGATCCAAATGGCTACCGTGGCGGCAGTACCGTTTATATTCTTTCTCATCCTGTCGGTGTGCTTTTCGATTCGGTGCTACGCATTCGTTCATATCTCTGGATTGTGTGCGCCGTTTGAGTCTCGACCGTTTGACACCTTGTGAGCCCTTCATCGTTAAGCTTCCTAGCGGTGATAGGATCGTTGGTGATCGGGAGGTTCGAGACTGCTCGTGCTTATTTGTGAGAGGACTTGGCCCTCTAATCTTATTGTTGTGAGTATCGAGGGTGAGGATTTGATTCTTGGTGATGATTGGCTCGAGCGGCATGGTGCAATCATGAACTACCGCACGAGAATCATCACCATGTTGGCCGATGATGGCATCGAGCACTCTTTCGCCGGGCGAAAGAGGGGGAACCAAACTCGTTATTAACGCCTTGAAGGCGATGAAACTCCTGCGAAAGGGATGTATTGGTTATTGGTGCTATGCCTTGAAGGCGGAGAGTGGTGGAGTCGAGCTTTCGTCGATTCCAATCGTTAATGAATTTCCGATGTTTTTCCTGACGAGTTACCGGATTGCCACCGGATCGAGAGGTCGAGTTCACTATAGAGTTAGAGCCGGGTGCGGCTCCTATTTCGAAGGCACCCTATCGCATGGCACCTTCAGAGATGTCCGAGTTGAAGAAGCAGTTGAGTGAGCTTCTTGAATCGGGGTATGTTCGACCGAGTGCCTCGCCTTGGGGCGCACCGGTCCTATTTGTGCGGAAGAAGGATGGTTCACTACGTTTGTGTATCGACTATCGCGAACTAAACAAGGTGACCATTAAGAACAAGTATCCTTTGCCGAGAATTGATGACTTGTTCGATCAGTTGCAGGGAGCTGCGGTATTCTCGAAAATTGATTTGAAATCGGGATACTATCAGCTCCGGGTGAGAGAGTCCGATGTGCCGAAGACAGCTTTTCGGTCGAGATACGGACATTATGAGTTTGTAGTTATGCCTTTCGGGTTAACTAATGCGCCGGCGGTGTTCATGCAGTTGATGAACAAAATTTTTATCGAGTATTTGGATAAGTGCGTCAGTCTTTATTGATTTATATTCTTATTTATTCGAGGAACGAGGAAGAGCATGCCCGTCATTTGCGGATAGTATTAGACATTTTAAGGATCGAGCAACTCTATGCAAAGTTCTCCAAATGTGAGTTCGCCGAAAGAAGTGATGTTTTTAGGTCACGTGATTTTCGGTAGGGGTTCGTGTGGATCCGCAGAAGATTGAGGCCGTGTTGGATTGGGCACCGCCAAGAATGTGAAGGAGCTCCGTAGTTTCTTGGGTTTAGTGGCTACTACCGTAGGTTCGTCGAGGGTTTCGAATCGGCTCGCCACTTACGCAGCTTGCTCCGAAATCCGAGAGGTTCGTCTGGAATGACGAGAGGCGGTCGAGTTTTGAGGAGTCAAGAAGCGTTTGACTTCAGCCCGGTTTGGCGTTGCCATGTGGTAACGAAGGTTTTGCCGTTTATAGCGATGCTTGGGCCGTGGTCTTGGGTGCGTATTGATGCAAGACGGCAAGACCATTGCCTATCGTCGAGACAATTGAGGCCGTATGAATTGAACTACCCTACTCATGATTTGGAGTTAGCGGCGATGCTTTTGCGCTCAAGATTTGGCGTCATTATCTTTTCGGCTCTGCATGTCGATTTTTACCGATCATAAAAGTCCTAAATACATATTTACCCAAATGAGAATTGAATATGAGGCAGAGGAGGTGGTTGGAGTTGATTAAGGATTATGACCTCGAAATCCTTTATCATCCGGCAAGGCGAACGTCGTGGCCGACGCCTTGAGTCGAAACCAGCTTGCGTTGCGAACGCTTGAGATCCTTACATCTCGGTCGAGCTTCGGAGGGCTTTGATCGAGTTAGATGTTGAGGTCTCGTTGCCGGAGCCGCCGGCAACTTCGTGCTTTAGAGGTTTCGCTGCCTTTGATCGATGAAATTAAGCTGAAGCAGTTAGAGGATCCGATGATTACTCAAATCCGAGAGAACGTTCTTAAAGGAAAGTCTCCTGGATTTGTGATTCACGAGGATGGTGTTTTGAGATTCCAGAGTCGGCTTTGTGTGCCGAACGACCCAGAATTGAGACAGAATATTTTACTGAGGCCCATGCTACACCTTACTCCGTTCATCCTGGTTCGAGTAAGATGTACAAGGACTTGAGAAGGAACTTCGTGGAATGACATGAAGGATGAGGTCGCATACTTGTAGCGAGATGTTTGACTTGTCGCCAGGTCAAAATCGAGCATCGCCGACGCCGGACTTTTGCGCTACTTCCGCTCCGAATGGAAATGCGAACATATATCGATGGATTTCATTACGAGTATGCCGAGATCGAACTCGGGCAAGAATATGGTTTGGGTGATTGTCGATCGTCGACCAAGTCGGCACATTTTCCGCCATCAAGGACACTTGGGGCCCGGAGAAGTTAGCTCGTGTGTTTATCACGCATTGTGAGACTTCATGGTACCCCGAAGTCTATTGTTTCGGTTCGTGACGTCCGTTTTGTATCGCTCTTCTGGCAGGCTGTGCATAAGGCGTTGGGTACCCGTTTTCTTTTGAGTACCTCTTTTCAGCCCCAGTCAGATGGACAATCGGAACGAACTATCCAGACGTTCGTGGACTTGTTGCGTGCCTGTGCTCTCGATTGGAGTAGTACTGGAGGAACATTTGCCGCCGATCGAATTCACGTACAACAACGGTTGGCACGCGTCGATTAGGATGGCACCGTATGAGGCACTTTACGGACGGCGATGTCGATCACCGACTGTTGGAATGAGGCGTCCGATTTGGTCGGGACCGAGCCGGATGTCGCTTTAGAGACGAGGCGGAAGATAGAGTTAATTCGAGAACGGATGTTGATCGCCTGCAGTCGGCGAAGTCATATGCCGGCGTCCGTCGTCGACCCTTGGAATTCGAGGTGGGAGACCACGTTTTGCTAAAGGTGTCGCCGACGAAGGGAGTTTTTCGTTTCGGGAAGAAAGGGAAGTTGAGTCCGAGATTCATCGGCCCTTTGAGATCCTCGAGAGAGTAGGTGGGTTGGCATACCGTTTGGCGTTACCTCCGGTCTTGAGTCATGTTCATAGCGTTTTCCATGTTTCCCAGTTGAGGAAATATGTTCCGGATCCTAGTCACGTCATCGATTATGGCGAGATTGATATTGCCGAAGATATTACCTTTGAGGAGCGTCCTTTGAAGATTTTGGAGCATCGTGAGAAACGATTGAGGCATAAGACCATACCTTTGGTCAAGGTGCAGTGGTCGAGACACGGTGTCGAGGAAGCAACTTGGGAAACCGAGGATAGCATGCGTGCTAGGTACCCGGAGTTGTTTGTTTCTTAAGTTTCGGGACGAAACTTATTTTTAGAGGGGTAGAATGTAATATCCGTATTGTTCTTTCCCTTGTATTTTCGTTTTTGGTGTATTTCTCGATCGTGGTGACCCTCGTGTACTTTTCAGCGTGTCCTTCCTGTCAAACTGTTGAACTGTATTCTCGTTATTGTGATGCGGAACCGCCGTTTCGGGGTTGCTGTGGATCCGTTTCGTGTTATTAGTCCCTAAATATGGATTCCTATCGTTTTATTCTCTTTCCGGATCATTTTTATCATTTTGGGAACCAAAATGGGGTGTGGGCCGCGGCACAAGGTGCGTGCGCCGCGGCACACAAATTTCTCCAAATGTTGGTCGAGCAATCTGTACTGTGTGCCGCGGCACACCCATCCGGCCGCGCAACACGCTGCACTGGTGCCGCGGCACACCTGTCCGGTGCCGCGGCACACTCGTGTGTCTTCCGCGACCAAAACCCAACTGTACCGTGTGCCGCGGCACACGCAGGCTGTGCCGCGGCACAACGCGAAAACCTGGGAGTATTTTCTTGGCCTGTGCCGCGGCACACTTTGGCTGTGCCGCGGCACACGGTTGTCAATCAGGCAACTTCGTCTTTATCAGACGAAATCGGCCACTTTTTCCCCATTTTCACTGCGCGAGCGAGAGAGAGAGAGCTTAGGGGGAGAGAACTCTCAAGCATTCTTCATTCGGGAGTCGATTTTTCATCATCTTCCTTCGGTTGTTAGGCTCGGGCAATCAATCTAGCGCGTGTTCTACGGATCTTGGTACTTGAATCTCCTAAGGTAATATTCTAAAACCCTATTTTCGATTTAATTTGGGGGTTTTGGGTTTTCCTTCCGATTCGTTCCGTTTTGTTGGTGGATTCATGATGTATACGATTGATATTGTTAGTATCTTTAGTTTTCCTACGGATTCATGGATATTTTGTGAATTTTTACGGAATCGAGAGGGTTTGGTTGTGGTCCGCCCTCGTTGTTATTTTATTCGAATATACATGAATCGTAGGCGGGTTTCCGGGTGTATTCCATTTCCGTAATCGTCTAGAGTTGGTTGTGATTGTGTTATTCGAATCGTTAGGTTCATTCGTCGGTTCCGCACGGTCGTGCTTGATTCTTCCGTTCCGTTCGCGTCACCGTCTATTAATCGAGGCAAGTATTTTTGGAAACCTTTATGCTTAACGTGAAATAGTAATGTATATTGTGTATAATTTGCTCACCTTGTGTTGGCCCGACGGGGTCAAGGAGGGAAATCTATGCTGCCGCCCTGGATTTCACGTGTTTCGTACCGCTAGCCAACTCGTTAGGGTCCTTGTGAGGCCCCGAGTGAGAATGTATGCTGCCGCCCTGTTCTCACGGCATAGCGTGTGCGTAGTTTTGTTTTTCTGTATTGTAGCCAACTCGTTAGGGTCCCTGTGAGGCCCCGAGTGAGAATGTATGCTGCCGCCCTGTTCTCAAGGCTAATTGTTTATTTATTTATTTTCCTAAAAGGCATGTCTTGTTTTGTTTTTCAAATGATTTTTGGTGCATGTACTATGAAATGTGTAAGCGATTGGTTTGCCTTGAATACTTGTACTAGCGTAATTGCTAACCCTCTGGGACCCGTTTTGGGGAAATTCGTTTTATGAATTTCAGTCGGAGTTCATCGAGACGAATGGCGCTGACCAAGATACGGATGACGGCCGTGCGTGATGATGGTGCACAAGTGATGTTTTAGTGTCTTTTACCTTTTTGTCTTTTGTGGTTTTGAACTAATAGTTGTACTCGGGTACTTAAGGGGTTCTTGTTCGTTTGAATTGTATTGTTGCTTATTATGTTGTGTTGGATGATGATGTTATATTGACCGGTTGAACCGGGTGGATTGTTCTGTTTTGCGTCTTTATGACGTGGTGTTATTTTATCGTTTCTGTGGGTCGTTGTGTATGATGCTGTTCAGCCTGGTGGGTCCCATATAGGGATTCACGGCGCTGTAATATACCTCGGATATCCTGGGGGTGTTACACTCCCACCCTTGTGGCCCGAAAAATTCCCGGCGGACTTCTGTTTCTTGCTCTCACGGGCCGCCTCGCTAGCCGTCACTGACATATCATAAGTAAGGGCCCTACTCTGATAATCCTTCAAGGTAGTACAGACGAGCCCCGACATATAGTCCCGAATCGACAATTTCATCCGCCTGGAAAAATGGAAAATTTTGTCGCTCTCCTCGACAACTTGGGTCTTCACATAACCCAACTCCTTGTGAAAATCGGCAATAGCTTGAGATACGGGGATATCCCGTGGTTGAGCATCATAGAAAGCATGTACTCGAGCCTGTCTGACCGGCCACGGGCAATATTCGGTCTCCATCAATTCTTGAAATTCGGCCCACGAAGCAACATGGTCTTTGGGCCCAACGGCCTCCCACCAATCCGTAGCGTCCCCAGTGAGAAAGTAATGGGCAATAGGGACCTTACGATCCTCGGGACAGTTGGTAGCAGTGAAGACTTTAGACATCTCCTTGATCCACCCTTCCCAGCCGATCGGGTCCGAAGCTCCCGAAAACTGAGGAGGATGCATCTTGATGACATCCTGAAGCCAGCGATCCGCTCCGCCCCGATTAGCGTGGGCCGGATCCGGGTTCTGAACCGCCTGAGCTATCGCCGCCATTTGATTCACCATTTGCTGCATAACGGCCGCAATACCAAGGTCGGCGCGCTCCTGAGAAGAAGCATGACTGTGACGGTCGCCGGTACTGCCGGCTCCCGAAGACTGCGACGTGGCCGCCCCACCGGCTGCCTCACGTCCCCTTCCGCGTCCACGACCGCGACCACGACCTCTTCCAGCATCCATACTGGAGTTAAATAAGTAGCAGAAGACATACGATGGTAAGTACAAGAAAAGAACAATCACAAATCGAGAATCAAAGGTACGATACAAGGAAATAAGGAACATAGGAAGGAAAACTTACGGACACTGGTAGTACCGGAATCATGGCAGCGTGACGATGATGTGCAAAACAAAACACAACAAGACCCAATAAACCGACAAGCCTAGGTATCCATAAACCTAGTGCTCTGATACCATTTTCTGTAACACCCCCAAGATATTCGAGGTATATTACAGCGCCGTGAATCCCTATATTGGACCCACCATGCTGAACAAACATCATACTCATCGACTCACAGAAACAACAGAATAACACCTCGTCTTAAAGACGCCAAACAAAATAATCCACCCGGTTCAACCGGTCAAACATAACACCATAATCCGACACAAACATAATAAACAACAATACAATCTAGACGAGCAAAAATTCTTAAGTACTCGAGTACTTCTATTAGCTTAAAGACCACAAAAGGCAAAAAGATAAAAGGCAATAAGACACAACTCGTGCACAATCATCACGCACGACCATCATCCGCATACTGGTCCAGCGCCCGCTCGTCTTGATGAACCTGACCTGAAATTCATAAAACGAATTTCCCCAAAACGGGTCCCCAAAGGGGTTAGTAATTACGCTAGTACAAGTAACCAAATGAACGAATTACATCTTACACATATAGTCAATGCATGAAATCACGAAACATAGTTCCAAAACATTTATTTCCGTAAATGCCAATAATCCAAATGACATTTGTAAAATACACCACAATTAACCGTCGATCCACGTCTCTGTGGACCCCTACCGACACCCCGTCGGATCTAACCCGTAGTGGTTAAAAGCAAGCTCGTCGATCCACGTCTCTGTGGACCCCTACCGAGACCCCGTCGGATCTAACCCGTAGTGAGCATACACACACACACACCATTCTCATACAATACTACTATGTCAAGATTGTAAGTTCATAAGGGTACTTGCCTCGATCAAATAGACGGTGACACGAACGGGAATGAAGGATCAAACACGATCGCGAGGAACCGGCGGAAATGGACCTAACGATTCGAATAACACAATCACAACCACTTCTAAACGATTACGGAAATGGAATACACCCGAAAACCCATCTACGATTCATGTATATTCGTATAAAAGTAACAACGAGGGCGGACCACAACCAAACCCTCCCGATTTCGCAAAACTATGAAAATATACCATGAATCCGTAGGAAAAACTAATGATATAAACAAGATTTATCATATTCATCATGAATCCACCAACCAAATGGAATGAATCGGACGAAAATCCCAAAACCCCCAATTTATCCAAAGTAGAGTTCTAAGAGATTTTACCTTGGATTAGGATGAAAGATTCGTGTTGATGTCATTATAATACTCCAAGAACTCAAGGGATACGTTGTATGAGATAATTGGAGGAAGAAATCGCCAAGAAAATCGCCCAGAATCGCCTTAGCCGCGGAGAGGAGGAAGAAATGAGAAAATGCTTTTATCTCGGTCAACTCCCTGGTATATATAGCCAGGGAGTGTTAGCGCGCGCTAATTCCTCAAGGTTAGCGTGCGCTAACGGGGTAAAATTCCAATCCATACAGTTAGCGTCCCAGTACAGTAGCCAGATTCTTGGCCGTTAGCGTGCGCTACTCGAAACGTATCGTGCGCTAATAACTTCTCGGTAGCGCGCGCTATCGACCAATAGCGTGCGCTACCTGGACATCAGCCGAGTCCAGAATCTAACTGCCCAAAACTCACCTGACCCGTTAGCGTGTGCTATCGTACAAACGTAGCGTGCGCTACCGGGCGCCTGACCGAGTTCAGCAATAAACTGTCCAGTACTGGACAGTCACGCTAGCGCGCGCTACCGAACAACTTAACGTGCGCTAGTCTCCCGACATTAGCGTGCGCTAGACAAAGTAGCGTGCGCTAATCCGATAGTCCGCAGGGTCGGGAACAGAATCGCCACTCCTGTGGCTAACTCGCTGGCGCGCCATTTAAGTAAACGTAGCGTGCGCTACTAGGGGACCTCTAGCGTGCGCTATGCAGAAAATTTAGCGTGCGCTAGATACGGAATATAAACGGTCCAAAACACCGGAATATGAACGAAACATCAAATGGAACATCTCAAAACGCATCAAAACATAAAATGGATCCATGGCAACCCCGAAACAGTAGTTCCGTACAACAATAACGAGAATCAGGTCAATAGATGACGGGAAAGATACACTGAAGGGTACACGAGGGTCACTACGATCGAGAAATACACCGAAAATGAAAATACAAGGGAAAGAAAAAAATGCAGATATTACATATAGGAGATCATAATATGAATTTACTTATTATGTTGTGTAGATTCGATTTTCCTTAAAAAGACGGTTTCTCTTTCGAACAATAAAACACCCCTTATATATTGAATCAATCCACTATATTTCTATGTTGATTGGCTTCAATACATAGCATTAGGTTTTATGAAAACAACTCAAAGAACCATCCAAGGTCTAGAGGTATATTTCTATCCCCTAGAACAACTTAGAGTGAAGACTAATCAAACATATTTTCTTTCGAAACATATGAAGACCATAAATATCGTCATTTATTGGCCAAATAAATAAAGATTGTTAATACAATGAAAATCACACACAATAATAAGTAATTCAGAATAGATCTTTATACAAACTTAAATAACATGACTAACCTTGTTTATAATCCCAACTAAGGTAACTTAGCCCATGAAGAGTTTAATAAACATAATATAAGTTTGAGTGGTCATTATTAGTTGAAAAAGAGAAAGAATTGATCCTAACTCCCTTAGTAGATAAAGGAGAAAGAAGCAATAAACTCTCTTAACAACATATGCTATACCACTATTACACAAATCACTCAAGAACACAAGTGTGTTCTTCACACAAAAAGAAAATATTACAAAAAGTGGAAAAATATAAGATGAATGATGATTAATGATGGATCTAAGGGCTCTAAAATAATGATGGAAAAATATAAGATGAATGATGATTAATGATGGATCACAAGTGTGTTCTTCACCCATAAATGATGATTTATACACCTAAAGTCATCTAATAGCTCTAAAACTCCAGCATTATTACATTAGATCGGATCAATACCAGTCATCCCCTCAATAATAGACCAAAAGTATAAAAAATTAGGCAATGATCAATAATCTGCCAAGAGTTATGGCCGTAACATTGAGGAGTTACGGCCGTAACTTTGATGACTTACGGCCGTAACATTGTGGAGTTACGGCCGTAACATGGCTTCGTAAATTTGCATTTGTGAGTTACGCCCGTACAAGCCCGTATGGAGTTTCAGATTTCATTTTCAGCCAGAATTTCTTTGACTTTGCGTTTTTGCCCCAAATCTTCTTCGGATGATAACTTTTGATATATAACTCTGATTTTGAATCCGGAAAGACTGCCGAACTCGTCTCGGAAAGCCATACAACATGAATACATAAAAATTCTACAAATATAATATTTTATAAACATGTTATTTCTTGAGTAAATCAGTAATTCAATCCGATTAAGACTAGATTTACATCTTCATCTGATAAATAATAAAATCATTAAAAGCTAATTAATTCTAAGAAAAAAATGAGTAGACTAGCTCAATTATGGGTGAAATATATCGATACAAACCATGGATAAGTGTATAAAACTGACACTTATCACACCCCCAAACTTGAATTCTTGCTAGTCCCGAGCAAGACTCTTTATTATTCACGCTCAAAATAAAATGAAATAAGACACAAAATAAAAAAAATACACACACAAATTTAAAAAAATCATATAAAAAGAGAAAAGGAGATCAAAATGCCATTAATACACAACAACCAGCTTTATACAGTAGATAGAAATGAATCAAGATTCAAAATAAATCTACTAATGATTTTAAAGTTAAAACACGGCTTTATTTTGTAATTCCAAAATGCAAGGTTTTCCCCCCAAAAGGTTGATTATTTCTTTCCCACTCGTGACACACATGACTCCCTTTAATGGTTGATCTCGATCACTCATTTATTTTCGACTCAATATGAAGAAGAATTTCATCGGCGTCATCAAATATTGTGATTGTTCAAGAAATTGAGTGTATTGAAATTCAGCCGCTAATTAATTCAAATCTGCTCATAAACTACATCCCTTAGTGATAGCTTTCACACCGTTATTTGCTAACGTGAAGCTCTTTTCACCAACACAATTTCCATTTTTTTAGGTGATAGCTTTCACACCGTTATTTGCTAACGTGTAGCTCTTTTCACCAACACAATTTCCATTTTTTTAGGTGATAGATTTCACACCGTTATTTGCTAACGTGTAGCTCTTTACACCAACACAATTTCCATTTTTTGTGAGACGGCAGCTACGCACCAACAATGGTTAGTCCTTTTATTTTTCGCAAAATTTTAGGACTCCCAAAATTAGGCAGTTGTTGCTGCTCAACACTTCTCCCCTTTTTTTCAACTAGACTCCTTTCACCAATGACCTTTTTTTTTTAGGAAATAGAATTTTTGCAGAAAAATCGTTTATTAGCTAAGCATGAAAAAAAACTCCACAAATTAAGTAAATTTCAGTTCTATTTTTCAGCAACCGACTGATTCTTCTTTTCTCAAGGTAACGAATAACTCGATTTTATATGATAACTACAAGGCTTGGAAAGAGAGATTAAGGCTCAAAAATTTTGGAATATACAATGTTTTTACCGGTTAAAACGATTTTAGAAGCTTGTATATAGCTAATTTATTGGTGTTATGGCCAGATCTAGAAATCTCACAAATCACTGCCAAATAATAAAAATAATCAAAACATACCAAAATAATCAAAGCACACCACACACTACACACCAATAACACAATCATACGATTTAAAACAAAATAAACACCACAGTTCAAAAACAAACAAAATAAACACAAAAGTTCTAAAACACCCCCAAACTTAAAGATAAAAACTGTCCCGAGTTTTAGAAAAAATAAAAAAGCAAGGGAACAGAATACTCCCTGTTATGAAAGTTGATGCTTGAGCTACGCCTTTTAGAATCTGCAAGAGAATAAATATACGAGGCAAACAACAAAAGAAAATAAAATATACTCGAAAGTATAACACAATTTTTAAGATGCGCTTCAAGAAAGTCCGAAGAGTCGCCTTACGCTGCCATCAATGCTTTAATAAAAAAACAAACAATAAAAATTACAGCAATAAAATAACAGTACATAAATCGCGAATAGATGCGCGTCAAGAGATCACGAAGAAACTCCTTAAGCTGCCATCATTTGGCACGATTTTTACACACAATAGAAAGTAAAAATACAAGAGGTCCGACATGGGTTATCAAAGGGAGAGGAATGAATCCACTTTTCATTTTCTCACGGTAAAATCTTCCATCTAGACAATTTTAGCTAGAGCTGGATCTGGTTGAGGAACAAATTCAATGAGTTTTTTGATTAGTTCTTCTGATGTTGCAACGACGATGATTCGTTTAGCACGTTCGGAAATAAAACCTTTTTTCAGCAGAGTAGTCGATGAAAGATAGTAAACCATCAAAAAACCATTGACATTAAGCAGACCTATTGGTTTTTGATGAACATTTAGCTGGGCTCTGGTAACCACATGAAAAAGTTCCTCAAGAGTGCCAAAACCACCGGGATGGGTGATAAAGACGCCAGAATTATTTAACATGTGAGTTATGCGATATTGCATATTTACAGCTCTAAACTCATCACCAATAGTTGCCCCAGTGATTTTACTTTCAACCAGAGGTTTTGGAATTATTCCCAACACTCTTACTCCTTCCATATAGGCAGAAGCAGCAGCTCGTCCCATTAATCCTAGACTTCCTCCTCCGTAAACTACATGAATGCATTTTTATCCTAAGGTACGACCCAAGTTGTGGGCTGCTTCAGTAAAGCATGCCTCTTTTCCATAACAAGCTCCACCAAAAATGCAGACTGTGCTAAATTTTTTTGTGGAAGATGATGACTCCATTTTTGAAAAGAAATTATTTAGAGAGAAAAAAAGAAAAGTACAAGTTTGAGGGATGAATAAAAGAAACAAGCATAATGTTTATTTATAGAAGAAAAAGAAGGTAAAAATGTTTAAAAAGTTTGTGATTGCGTTGATTGCGCTTCAACTACTCAAAGAATAATGAAAGAATTTATTGCGTATCACATTTTTTATTCAGAAAATCTCACCATACGACAAAAATAAAAGATACTCACATGTATGTTCAGTAGTTGTGATTGTGGCTCACATCTTCCTCTGATTTTACGTTCAGAAATGGCCTAAACGCCTTTTATGAGTCGAGGAGAAGCTTCCCGTCCAATTTTCTTACAAATTGGCAAACAAGGTCTTTTAACGTCAGATTCCCAAGACGTTGTTCATATTCTGGTTTGAATTTATTCCACAAACATCGAATTCCGTAATGTACGAGTCCACTAGGATGCGTGTCAAGAGAAATTTCGATATCATCTAAATTCTCTTTATTCAGACCATCCTTAATGAATTGAATTTTATCTTCTCTGTTTGTAGATGGAATTCCTAAAGATCGACATTTTAAATTACAGATCCATCTAGCACATTTATAGCAAACGGCTATCATCTTTGCTCGTCGTTTCTTGGCATATGAACTTTTTCCAAGCCCTGGTAAAAATTTAGTCGGTGTTTCTGTGAATTCACCTGCTATTCTTACTTTGGCTTCAATTATGAATGTAATATCAAAAGGTATGCTTTTATTCATAAGCAACCTCATCCTTTCAATTCTAGCTTTGTAGATTTTTAAAATTACTTTTTTACTTAGAAAGGGAAATCTTTTTTCAATATTATTCAAAGTTTCTTCCATGATAAAAAAAATAAAATAAAATGAAAAGGGAGAAAATATCTACAAATATCAGTTGTTGTGGGAAACTGAAAAATCCGACTTTAATAGTCACAGAGTACCGTTATCCGCCACTTGACCGGACAAACACAATTGAGTACTAAGTTACAACGTCGAGAAATTTGTGTCAATAAAAATAGTTTACAATGTAAGGTTTCAAAATAACACTTATATTTCCCCGGCAACGGCGCCAAAAACTTGACACGTCTTTAGTGTAACTATCGCAAGTACACGATATCGTATCAAGTAGTAAGTGGACTTTTTGAGTCCGGTTTATCGATCCCACGAGGAAGTTAGGTTATATATTGAATTATGCACTATTTAACTATTTATTATATAGATTTATATGATTGAAACACACTCAATTTAAGAGTTTGGTTTGACAATAGCAAAGAAAATGCAATAATAGTTCTAATATTCAAGGAAATGAAAGATTGCACTAATAATAGATTAATAAAAGATAAAATAAAATAGTTGGAATTATAAACTTAGTTCATCATTAGTTATAGAAGATGTATAGGAGTTCATAAGATGAATTTACTTATTATGTTGTGTAGATTCGATTTTCCTTAAAAAGACGGTTTCTCTTTCGAACTATAAAACGCTCCTTATATATTGAATCAATCCACTATATTTCTATGTTGATTGGCTTCAATACATAGCATTAGGTTTTATGAAAATAACTCAAAGAATCATCCAAGGTCTAGAGGTATATTTCTATCCCCTAGAACAACTTAGAGTGAAGATCATTTGATCTAATCAAACATATTTTCTTTCAAAACATATGAAGACCATAAATACCGTCATTTATTGGCCAAATAAATAAAGATTGTTAATACAATGAAAATCACACACAATAATAAATAATTCATAATATATCTTTATACAAACTTAAATAACATGACTAACCTTGTTTATAATCCCAACTAAGGTAACTTAGCCCATGAAGGGTTTAATAAACATACTACAAGCTTGAGTGGTCATTATTAGTTGAAAAAGAGAAAGAATTGATCCTAACTCCCTTAGTAGATAAAGGAGAAAGAAGCAATAAACTCCCTTAACAACATATGCTATACCACTATTACACAAATCACTCAAGAACACAAGTGTGTTCTTCACACAAAAAGAAAATATTACAAAAAGTGGAAAAATATAAGATGAATGATGATTAATGATGGATCTAAGGGGTCTATTTATACACCTAAAGTCATCTAATAGCTACAAAACTCCAGCATTATTACATTAAATCGGATCAATACCAGCCATCCCCTCAATAATAGACCAAAAGTATAAAAAATTAGGCAATGATCAATAATCTGCCAAGAGTTACGGCCGTAACATTGAGGAGTTACGCCCGTAACTTTGATGACTTACGGCCGTAACATTGAGGAGTTACGGCCGTAACATGGCTTCGTAAATTTTCATTTGTGAGTTATACCCGTACAAGCCCGTATGGAGTTTCAGACTTCATTTCCAGCCCAGAATTTCTTAGACATTGCGTTTTTGCCCCAAATCTTCTTCGGATGATAACTTTTGATATATAACTCTGATTTTGAATCCGGAAAGACTGTTGAACTCGTCTCGGAAAGCCCTACAACATGAATACATAAAAATTCAACAAAGATAATATTTTATAAACATGTTATTTCTTGAGTAAATCAGTAATTCAATCCGACTAAGACTAGATTTACATCTTCAACTGATAAATAATAAAATCATTAAAAGCTAATTAATTCTAAGCAAAAACGAGTAGACTAGATCAATTATGGGTGAAATATATCAATACAAACCATGGGTAAGTGTATAAAACTGACACTTATCAATGCCTCTCAGGGATATCATCAGATTCCCCTCGCACCCGAGGATAGAAAGAGGGTCAGCTTTGTGGTATCAAAAGGAACCTTTTGTTATGTACGCATGCCTTTCGGGTTAAAGAATGCGGGAGCCACGTATCAAAGGATGGTCGATAGAATTTTTAAATCCCAGATCGGCAGAAACATGGAAATCTACGTGGATGATATGCTAGTAAAAAGTGTAAAGACGGGAGAGCATATCAAAGATCTAGAGGAAACGTTCGCAAACTTGCGCACGTACGGAATGAAGCTCAACCCATCAAAGTGTTCTTTTAGGATAAAATTGGGAAAATTTCTGGGATACGTGGTCACAGAGCAAGGAATCGAAGTCAATATGGAAAAAGTCAAAGCAGTACTACAAATGAATCCTCCAAAAAACATCAAAGATATCCAGGTACTAACAGGAAGAATAGCAGGGCTGAGCCGATTCATATCACGCTCAGCCGAGAAGGGATTCCCATTTTTTAAACTCTTAAGAAAAGGGAACATATTCGAATGGACCTCCGAAGCACAAGCAACTTTCGAGAAATTAAAGGAGTATTTAGCCGAGCTGCCTCTGCTCACCAAACCAATACCAAGAGAGGAGCTCATACTCTACTTATCCGTAGGAGAGGGGGCGGTTAGCTCGGTCTTGCTAAGAGAAGAAGCGAACCAGCAAAAACTATCTATTATACAAGCCGAATTTTGCAAGGGGAAGAACGGAACTACTCCGAGCTAGAGAAGGGGGCACTGGCGTTAGTAGTTACAACTCGGCGATTGAGGCCATATTTCCTATACCACCGAATAAAACTGCGAACCAACTTGCCCTTAAGAGAGACACTAGGGCGACCTAATGCGTCTGGTCGCCTGGTAAAATGGGCGGTAGAGATGGGGGAATATGACATGGAGTATGAGCCGAGAACGGCGATCAAAGCTCAGGCCCTAGCGGATTTCATCTAAGAGGGGGCCACACCATCGCCGCCGGAAGGGCAGTGGTTACTACATGTGGATGGATCAGCAACGACCGGTGGCTCTGGGGCAGGGATAGTCCTCACTACCCCAGAGGGCGAACAACTAGAGTATGCTGTAAAATTCGATTTCAAAGCCTCCAACAACGAGGCCGAGTACGAAGCCCTGGTTAAAGGAATGCAGCTGGGAATAGACTTGGGTGCGCGATGACTTATAGCTTATTTTGATCCTCAGCTGGTCACACAACAGGTAGGAGGAAAATTTGAGATAAATGAGGAACGGATGAAGAAGTATGTCGAAGAACTGAAAGAGGCCGCCAAAAAACTAGGGGAATGGAAGTTGATCCATATTCCTAGGGCGGAAAATGTAAAAGCTAATTACTTAGCAAAAATAGGAAGCTCTTTGGTGGATTGTCGCTCACGGACATTAACGATTTTAGGAGCAGCCCGGAGTAGCATCGCGAAACAGGTGATGGAGGTGAACGAGATAGTGGACTGGCGAACTCCCTTGTTGGCATACCTGAGAAGAGCAGAACTACCAAATGAAAGACAAGAAAGCGAAAATTGTACGGAGGGCAGCGAGGTTCTGTTGCATTAACGATAAATTATACAAGAGATCCTACCTCGGTCCATACCTGAGGTGCGTCTCGGAAGAGGAAGGGCAGGGTATATTGGAAGAAATTCATGAAGTGTGTTGCGGTGATCACAGCAAAGGAAGGGCGCTAATTAGCAAAACACTAAGAGCCGGCTTTTTCTGGCCGACAATGAGCAAGAAGGCGGTGAATATGGTTAAGCGGTGCCAAAAATGTCAAATACATGCACCCTTAATACACATCCCAGCGGAAAATATGATCACCATGGGAGCACCCTGCCCTTTTGCTAAATGGGGGATCGATATCATGGGGCAGTTTACACCTGGTTCGGGAGGAAGAAAGTTCTTAGTAGTAGCCATAGACTACTTCAGCAAGTGGGTAGAGGCCGAACCCGTGGCCACCATTACCAAGCAAAGAATCATAAGCTTTCTGTTTAACAACATCTGTTGCAGGTACGGAGCTCCTCAAATTCTTATCTCAAATAATGGTACTCAGTTCAATGGGAAAATAACCCAGTCCTGGTGCGAGGGTATGCGCATCAAACAAAGGTTCGCCGCGGTAGCTCATCCGCAGACCAATGGACAGGTGGAGGTAACTAACAGAACAATCTTGCAAGGGATCAAAACCCGTTTGGACAAGTCCGGAGGAGGATGGGTGGACGAACTAAGCTCGGTGCTATGGTCATACCGAACCACACCTAGATCATCGATGGGGGAAACACCCTTCAGTATGGTATATGGATCAGAAGCTGTAATCCCGATAGAGGTAGGAGAAATGTCACATCGGGTTCGGTGGTTCAACGAGGAGGAAAACAAAGAAATGATGAGGAAGTGTTGGACACCATAGAAGAAAAAAGAGAAATGGTCGTAGCTCGAACGGAGAGATACAAAAGCTTGACAAAAGCAGCTCATGACAAAAGGGTAAGGAAGAGACAGTTCCAAGTCGGCGACACGGTGCTTAGGCGAGCTGATGCCCTAAGAAAAACAGGAAAGCTGGAGCCGAACTGGGAAGGCCCTTACAAGGTCATCCGAATTTATGCAGGGGGAGCTTATTAGCCCGAGGATATGAAGGGACACCCCATCAAAAGACCTTGGAACATATGCCACTTAAAAAATATTTTGTATGAAGAAGTGTTGAAAAAAGCTTGTAGTGTTTTAATAAGAGTGTATTACAAAAAAAAATCTGAATGTGCTGATCGAACAAAACTAGAAAGGAAATCTGATCAGGTGAAATGCCTTCAGATCCGAGCAAGGGTGAACTGTCCTATGAAATCTGATCAGGTGAAATGCCTTCCGATCCGAGCAAGGGTGAACTGCCCTAGGAGATCTGATCAGGTGAAATGCCTTCAGATCCGAGCAAGGTTGAACTGCCCTAGGAAATCTGATCACATAAAATACCTTCAGATCCGAGCAAGGGTGAATTGCCCTAGGACATCTGATCAGGTGAAATGCCTTCAGACCCGAGCAAGGGTGAACTGCCCTAGGAAATCTAATCAGGTGAAATGCCTTCAGATCCGAGCAAGGGTGAACTTCCCTAGGAAATCTGATCAGGTTAAATGCCTTCAGATCCGAGCAAGGGTGAACTGCCCTAGGAAATCTGATCAGGTAAAATGCCTTCAGATCCAAGCAAAGGTGAACTGCCCTAGAAAATCTGATCAGGTGAAACGCCTTCAAATCCGAGCAAGGGATAACTGCCCTAAAAAATCAGACGAGGTGAAACACCCTCGGATTCAGATAAAGGCAAACTACCCCGAAACTAAAGCTCGAAAAAATAGCCTCAAACTTAAAGTTTGAGCCGATCTATAAAAGAAAGGATACTTTCGGTAAAAAGAGTTGGAATTATCCAGGCTATCCCACTCGAGAGAGTTATAAATATCCAAGCTACATTAAATTCCGAAGGGTTGTTCGAAATATTCGACCTATATTAAGGTCGGTGATAAAGTCAGGTTGGGTCAACTTAAAATAGCTGAGTTATATTACCTTGCAAAATCGAAGTGGCCGAGTTATATTTAAAGTGTTACAAAATTTAAAGTAATCCCATAGAGTATCCGAGCTATACTAAAGTTCGGATTAAAAAATGAATCGCGTGGACTTCAAAGAAGTTTTGAAGTAGCCGGGCTGTTTCAGATCGTTGAGCTATATTAAGGTTGCGGTTGAGGCCGAGCTGTATCAACTTCCAAAGAGTGTTTTGAAGTAGTCGAGCCATATTAACTTTAAATAAGTGGTTTTTAAGACGAGCTATGTTAGAAAGCACTATTCTCATAATCAAGTTACATTAACAAGGCATATCACTATCGTACAGATCCGAGCTACATTCACATCAAAATATTTTTCATTAAAAACATCCGTGCTAGTACAATAAAAAGAATTAAATACATATACAAGCAAAGTCTAAGCTACAGGTTCGGGAAAATGGGGAGGGGATGAGGCAGAAGCATCAGGTTCGGCCCCAGTCGCATCTGGATTAGGAGTGTTGGCCTTGACTGGCAATGTAGGAGGAATAGAGGGCAACTCCAAATCCAGGCCGGATTCCTTTATAGACTCTCCAAGGGTGTCCTCCCACCAGGCTGCCTCGGGAGATTCGTTCACGTCGCCAGACCAACCTAAAGAGGACGAAGCGCCGATCTTATGCTCCTCCGCGAAGGTCACAAAAGTAGCGCAGAACTGTATAGGGGGGAAAAGCAGTTGTATCAGAACATAAAAAAGGAAAAAATATATATACAAAAAAATAAAAGTGGTAAAAAAGGGGAAAAATGCGAGAAAAAAAGTACCTTCCAAAAATACATCATCATGGCCTCGAAAAGAGCGTCCTCCGTGGAGTCTCGTAATGCCTGATTATCCTTATCCGGGATCATAGAGCTGAAATACGGAAGAAACTTCTCCCACTCCTTGCAACGAAGCAAAGTCTCCATAGCCGGTCCAGAGGGACCTGCAGTCTTCGGCCGCTTAGGAACAGGAGAGCTGGGGGAATGGGCCCTCTTGGTGACCTGAATGTTAGATTGGTACCGCCACTAGAAGGGGGGTTGAGTAGTGCGGATAAGAGTTTTGAAATCTTTTTGTGCAGAAGCTAAAATATCGGAGTAAGTAAAATACGGAAAAGAAAGAACACAAGAAATTGTCCGAGAGGTTCGGCTATTAACGAAGCCTACGTCCCCTACCTAGTTTTATCGACTAGGACTTTTCTTAGAAACTTAGAATGTACTTTCTAGTTTAGTGCCAACTCTTACAATTTCTTGATTTCCGGGCTCAAGAACAACCTCAGTAAATCTCTCTTGTTTTTCCGGGTACAAAATAACCTTACAAGAAAACAATTGCGAGTAAGAACTCGACTTTACAAAGAATGTCACTCTTAGATACAAGAATATAAGTAGGAAGTGATGGAACAATTCTCCTTGTATCGCGATGTAGAGAATGTATATCTCTTGTAAAATATGCTTTGAAATAGCTTGGTAATATTTGTGAGCTCAGATGATTTGTTGTATCTTCCCAATCCATGAAATGTGCTATTTATAGCCTTCATGAGCTGAATTTCCCGTTGGAACAGTTGCACAGTTTACGTACGTTACGCAGCCTAGTTTACGTACGTTATGTCTTCTACGTACGTTATGTAGCTTGAGTAGCGGCCGTAACGAACTGTGAGAAATAGTCCAGTGACATATGATAAAATCCATTACGTACGTTACATAGTAGTGGCTTACGTACGTTAACTTTCAGTCAGAGATCCGTTGGATGTGAAGACTTGTTGTAACGGCTAATGGCTTTTTGCAACGGGCAGAATGTTCAAACGTTACGTACGTTATATTGAGTGTGTTACGTACGTTACCTGTATAAAATTACTTGCAAAAACTGTGAGTGTTACGTACGTTATAGAAGGGTTTTTTACGTATGTTAAATAAAGGAAAAATATGTTAAGTTAAATAACTCATCATCAAAATGTATAAAATGAATTATTAAAAATATTGTACCAACACTGAAGCTGTCGAGAGGAACTTGCAGGGCTCCGCCCAGTGGTCAAGGGAGGAGCCAGGTCAGAGGGGAGAGTCACCCCAACCTTGGGTCGGGACGAGGGCTTCTGCTTGGTTTTGGACGAGCCCTCCGCCCTCTCTTTAGGGGAATCCATCGACCTGGGGACCTTCTCCTTTGTCGGTTCAGCAGGCTTAGAAGCATCGGATTGGCAGGTCCGCATAAAGCGATCTATGAAGAACAATACAATAAGTAGTTCAGTAAGATAGCTGAAAAGCAAAATAATAAAAATTATACTAGGAAAGAGCCATTAAAGCCTACCAATATCGAGAATAGCTGGATATGAATTCGAGCTCAGCCCACAATGGAATAAAAGGTCATGAAATTGCATCACCTGGAAAGCATTATAAGGAATAGCGTTCCATTCCCGAACCTTCTCAACCCACCCAGCTCGGATAGAACTGCACCTGGGAATAGGAGCTTGGCTCGGACTGGCTTGCGTCCATTCCGTGGGGAAGCCCCAGGAGTCATTCGAAGGAAGCCGGAGAAAAAAGAAGCGCGACCTCCAGTCCTTCACATTGAAAGGGAGGTGGGTGAAGAAATGGGCGTTGTTCCGGGAAGTCAAGTAAAAGGACCCTTTAAAGCTCTTTAGCCTGAAGCAAAAATGGAAAAAATCCAGGTCAGGTTCCTCGTGTCTATAATGACATAAGACAAGAAAACCGACCATATAGCGAAAAGAGTTGGGGGAAAAGTGGTTGAGGGGAAGGTTATATTTAATAGAAAACGAAACAAGGAAGGGGTGAAGAGGGAAGCGGAGACCACTGCTCACCTGATCCACAAACCAAGTAATATGACCTGGAGGAGGGGTGATCACGGGTGTCGCGAGCCTGGGGCGTGACAATTTTCCACCCCGGAGGAAGCTTGAGAAATTTTATAAAACTGGCCAACGCGGCTGGGCTAGTCCTAGATAGAGGATGAGGAGGAAGAACCCAAGTAGCTCCTGCGACCGCCTGATACGGATCAGTTAAAAGGCCGGTGACAGTTACCTCACCCGTAGGAGGAGGAGACGGGGGATCTACGATGACTAGAGGGATGCCAGAAGGTAGGTTAGAGGGGATGTCGCCCAGCTCGGACCAATCTACATCACCTAGAGGTTCGTCTCTAAGACGAAGGGAGGAGCTTATAGCTCGCTCCGATCTACCACCCGAATCCCCATCGGAAGAAGACAAAGCTTCCAAAAAGGAGTCCACGGCCGATTGGCTGGAGATGTTCTGAGAATCGGAGGCGGAAGACATTGTAAAAGGAAGGAAAGGGAGAGAGAGAAGAAAGGAGAATATAGGTAGCAAACAAAAAAAAAGTGAAGAAGAAGAGTGCAGGTGTTTAAATGAACATACCCATGAGATTAGGTGGAAGTAAGAACACCGGAGTAAGATTGCGAAAGCACCACCAAAAGCAGGAAACCAGGGTCACAGATGTCGCTGGAAGATTCTTTCACAATAGTGTTCAGCAAAATAAAAACGCAGAAGTGGCGGAGGGAGTAAAGGATCCCTTTTATAGGGGATAAGGGCGAAAATCAAGAAGAAAATGGACGATCTGGAGCGTCCGATGCCTTATGTGAAGGAACGACTTAGATCTGACACCGCCTCATCCGACCTATAGCAGACTGACACCTGGACCTAAGTATAGATGCGACGGTTGGGAGGCAAGAAAAGGAGAAAATGTTGATATAAAGGCGCACGGATCTCGAGAGGCCTCGTTAACTGGGAACGGGATTACCAAGTACTACCGCATCGAGATCGTTAGTTCATAAATGAATCTTACTCTACTCGGTCTTACAGCTCGACTAGAGTACGGGGGACTGGTTGATAGGACCGCAAATGTATGCTTCCTAAACACCCAGTTTAAAAAAGCCCAATATAAACCGACGTACTAATCTATGAGTAAAAGAGGGGAGACCTAGACGAATGAAGTCCGGCCTATGGACTTGGAGAAGAGTGTCCCGACCTAAGGGGTCTCGCTGACCTACGTACTTGGAGAAGAGTGTCCCGACCTAAGGGGTCTCGCCGACCTAAGACTCGGAGCGCCGACCTATGGACTCAGATAAGAGTGTTCCGACCTAAGTGGCCCTTTGTAATATGAATCGACCTGCCTAGTCATACCCGAGGTCAAAAATCGCCGGGCTCATGAAGGTTGAGCTCTCGAAAAGGTAGATCTTGACCTACCTGATAGAATCCCAGAGATTCAGGGGCTGGTAAATCACAGTCCCCCAATCCCGGATATACAGGGATGGGAAATCGCAGCCTAAATCCCTGAATATCCGGGATCTTCCTTAAAATCAGGAAAAGATCTCCAAGACAGGCAGCCCTCCCTTCTATAAATAGGGGAGAAGTCTTTCTTTCAAAGGTCAAGCATAATTCTGAGATTACAATATTTTTTAGAGGGAGAAAGAAACATACATAGAGAGAGAGAGTGACACTTCACATATTCGGGTTTTCTCGGATAAACTTCTGAGATTAACCCGGTTCTTGGTGACCGATCAGCTCGGTTACATCATGGGGGCCACGTCATGACATACACTTATGAATCCAAAGAGGTGTCCAAGGCCCTCAAAGGACAAACGTGAGAATGGATGAGGTTGAGGTGCAAGTGTTAGCACCATTGTCTCGGTGCACGCCGTGGGGGAATAGTTAAAAGCATCACGCCACTAATCCACCTGTGTACCCGATGGTATTAACTATGGAAGGTTCAAAGCCACGAACTACCTATCCTTATACTTTAACGCCTCTTGAGGACTGAACTTGTGTCTGTACATTGCATTTGGGCTATTTTCACTCATGTGGGGATTGTTGGAATCGTTAATGATTTTAATTTTATTTTGTAAAATTAAATATTAGGATCGATCTACGTTCCGAGTAGATGATCGTTTTATATTCACTTTCTCTAAACCGATTCCCAATGAATGAGAAATACTGAATTAAAGTTTGTCACTTAATTGTGAATAAATGAGGGATGACTATCCCACATTGAATAATGAGCTATCATTGTTCAAGTATATAAGGGGTTATCATTATTCATGTAATAATTAATGGCACATGTGTATGGGCTTAAAGCCCACACGCGCACACACGCGCGCGCCGCCGCCCGCCTCGCCTCGGCCTCGACCGCGTGCAGCGAGCCACATCCATGTGGACCTTGGCCTTGGCCTTGATCCTGATCTTGGACTTGGACTTGGACTTGGATCTTGGATCTTGGAAATTGGTTTTTGGACTGTTCTTTGGGCCTGGTCGTGGGCTAGGCATTGGACTTGTTTAAAGAATTTTTTGGACTAGCTCAACAATATTGTTGGGCTCGTATGTGCACATAAGGATGTCCAGGTACATCCCTCGAGCAGTTAAGGAGCTGAATACAGTTCGGGTGCGTCCTGAATGTTCAAATTCAGTCCAAACCTGGAACTAACCTCCCAGGTGTGATGAGGAGGAGTAAATGTATGATTTGAATTCTGTAACTCCTGCCTATTGAATTTTGAAACTCCAGTGTTCAATGCAGGCATGAATGCCTGCATTATGACAACCATAAATGCTGTGTTTAAACCCCCTCCAAGTGTGAGATGGCCTATAAATATGCATGCATCTCATTGCATCAGAACACACAAAAAATCAAAAATAAATTCTGCATGCATTTCGCATTTCATAAGTCAGTCCAGTCCTCAGCTCGATCTTGTTACTCAAATAAATATTAGAGTTAATTACATAAATCGTCCTTGTGGTTTGTCGGGTTTCACAGGTTTAGTACTTATACTTTTTTTTCACCGGGTCATGTCCTTGTGGTTTTTGATCGTTACGGATTTAGTCCTTGTGGTTTGTCGGGTTTCACATGTTTAGTCCCTATACTTTTTTTTCAGATGGTCATGTCCTTGTGGTTTTTGATCCGTTACGGGTTTAGTCCTTGTGGTTTGTCGGGTTTCACAGGTTTAGTCCCCATAATGCCCAATTACTTCCAGAGTTTACACATACGGTCGACATTCGAATGGTGGACGTAAAACAAAGGGTCATACCCCGCGGAGTAGAAGTTACCCACGTCCTCATTATTAGGATTTGGCGAGTCACCAACCCATCTTTGCACAGCGGTGTGAGTCCAGCTTCGACCGATCCAATCGACTTGGCACCATTTGCAACAGGCGCATCCCCAACTACGTATGTTTCATGGGTTTTTGTAACAACCAACCGCCATATAAGATATGATAAGATAGATAAAACTTTACCAATCAAACATGTGCTTATTTTCAGTAATTCAAGCCTCTAATATCAATTCGGAGGTGTGGCAATCTAAAGAAATGTATGTGTTATTTATAGGCCCCATTCCATGTAACTTATGAATGATTGTAATTAACTATCCTCAATTAATAAGGAAATGAAACTGTTAACCTATCATGTCCCAATCGTTTGGTTATTTGTGTTTTATGGTCTTTTGGTTTTCTTGTATTGATGGTTGTGTATTATATTCGGATATTAAAGATAATGAGTTGAAGATTTAAGAGTCCATAATAATTAAGACATAAAAATTGGAGTCATTAAGGCCCCACAATAAATTTAAGGACTCGATCTTTATATGTATAAAATAATCATAAAATAAAGAACTAATTACAACGTACTCAAATAATAATAATAATAATAATAATAATAATAATAATAAAATATATGAAAAGACGAAAATATCCTTCAAATTAACGATCAACTAACAGAATTATTGGTCAAAGGACTAAACCCGTAACGGATCAATAACCACAAGGACATGACCCGCTGAAAAAAAAAGTATAGAGACTAAACATGTGAAACCCGATAAACCACAAGGACTAAACCCGTAACGGATCAAAAACCACAATGACATGATCTGCTGAAAAAAAAGTATAGGGACTAAACCTGTGAAACCCGACAAACCACAAGGACGATTTATGTAATTAACTCTAAATATTACATGAATCTTTGGTGTGTTGCTCGAACCGATTCGATAAAAAATAAAACATGCAATTTAGATATGATGAGTTGTTGTTAAACATTGGACTAAAGAAATTCTTTTAAATATGAAAGATTACAACCCCAAGGCTCCTGCACTTTCAATACTATTCCTGTTCCGTTTAAAATAATATAAGAATAAACGTCAAAGACTTCGGATAATATCTGAAGTAAAAACGTTATAATTACCGAAGTCTATGTTCGTGTAGTTAAAGGTATACTTTAAACTTCGCTTATTAGGCGAAGTCTAATATCGTAATAACCGAAGTCTATCTCGGTTTTTAGAACCCGAATATGGGGGTTTGCGAAGTAAAAAATGTCCTTCCACTTCACTTATCTTATAATCGCTGAAGTGTATATTTCCTATTCGCTTCAGTAAAATATATACAAATGAAGTGAAATAATGTTATCGACTTCACTTGTTAATAGGCAACAAAGTTAAAGATACCACATTTACTTCACTTTTATTTGTTTAGCCGAAGCATTACACTCCTTTTTACTTCGCTTATTATATTTTGTGTCACTAATTATATATCTCTGACTTCGTTTTTTATCCGAAGTAAATAACCACATTGCATATTTTTTTTCAATTTGTAAATATAGAATCCCTATTGTACAAAAACATGATCCATCCAATAAAAAACCTCAATTCACAAGTTCACAACAACACAACCTCAAATACATCAATAAACCTCATTAAAAATCCAACAAACTCAAATCACAAGACCCCAATTCAATAACACAAGATCATAAGCATTGATAATAGTAATAAACCACACTTTCATATATAAACGGCGGATTGTCGTACAAAAATGCCAAATATTCACCATATTTACTTCCACAATGTCTACGAGACACATTCATAGGTCTAGATAATGGACTGCACATCAACCAAACATTCACCATATTTACCCGATGAAACGACATGTTCTGATCTAACTATACCAACAGACATTCACCATCATCACCTGAGTACCAGTAATGTTGCAACCAAGACCATACATATATAGTACTGAATTGAAACTAGACAAAGAACTTCCTGACAATGAAGCGAGCCTAAGCACCATCGACAACCGTGTAGACGAACTCGCTCCACTCGTTCCTGACTTCATCATACTGCTCCTGAGTGTAGTATTGGTCTTTGACTGAACCAAGATACTGATCAAATCACATTGAAACAAAAAAAAATAGATTAAGTACGTTCATAAAAGATGCATCCACATCAAAAATTTCAGTACCAAAACATACTATATAATATAAAAGGATGACACAATGAAAATTACCATCTTCTCAAGCTATGGATCTTTGCTTTCAACGATCTCTTTGATGTAGCGGAGGACACAAAATCCGCAGTGAAGGGAGGATAGTTCTTGTTTCAGATTTCCCTATAAAATTTAAAAGCCATGAATGAGTCACTCCATGTCAAATTTATATATATATATATATATTCACTCGTGCGAAAAGTTGTGTAAGTTGCATTTTATTGTCATTTTTTCCATTCAGCCAACAATGGAAGTATTCTACTGTTCATTCATTTTGCATTTCAACTTTCGAATATAAGAACTCCTTGTAGTTTTCCTGTTCGTCCAAGACTATAAGAAGAAATCTAACTACATACCAGGAGCTTCTTCTTATGTTGTTTGCGCTGTGGAAGTATGCCAAGGGCATCGACCATTGATTCATCCAATTCTGTGAATACATTGATAACTTAGTATATTGCATATATGCAATAGCTAACTAGCAATAAGGTGAGCTTATGACCTTTAGTCTGCAATAGAGTAGCCAGCACATTTAAAGAGCCTGAAACTTGGACATCATCTCCATAGGTGACAAATGAAAGCAAAGCTTCCCTGCATGATTTGGACCAACAGATTAAATCGACTCTTAACAGCAATAGTACAAAGGAACTTACAAATTCTCTGGAAATCGCAAAGGCTAAGAAATCTAATATTTATATGGCAAAGTCACATCATTTTCGGTAATAAAAGTCCCTTGTTGTGCAAGGTACTCAAACCGAATAATCACTCAAGCGAGCTGAGAGAAAGAAAAGTAATAATACTCTTCAGCACCGTAACTATACCAGAATATTTCAGAAGACCTGTTTGATAAAATGTACTATTTCTATGAAGTCAAAGCTTCTTCTCACCAAATTATCTTAAAGATCATATAATAATTTTTGTCCCAAAACAAAGAATCCATCTGTTTTATTTGAAAACTTTACACAAAACTCGAGATACACTCGAAAGCAGTGAGTTATATGAACACCTTGAAGACTTATATTCCTCGACAAGATTGAGATATTAATATGAACCCTATGGGAAGGAGGGTATCGGTTATCCGTTTTCATACTATGTGAAGTTGTTGGTTTAAGTATGTGTACATAAAGCTTATCGTGATGATTGGCAAACATTTAAAACTTGACATTAAAGTGACGGATATAATACAAAAATGGATTTTCACAACAATAACCAATCGTCAAAAAGCTCAAGTATGAAAGTAAATGTCAGTAACGGAATTGATTACCTTGGCGCAAATTGTGTACCACCACCACAAGCATGACCTAAAACACCACCTGGTGAAGTATTGTGGGAGGAATTAGATGTCCGAATGATAATTTGTAAGCTTCAAGCATCAGATGTTGAACAGTGATTATTCCCATCTGCATTTTGGTTAGCTGCATCTAATGAACCATGGCCCAACATATTACCATTGAGCTTAGCTTCAGAGTTCCCAGTGAAGGTCTCTGGACAACATAGAAGAGCAGTAACAACAATGTTTGCCAAATCTTTGATTTTGACTATGCGCAAAATGCAACAAAGTAAATATAAACAAGTGACAGCACCAAGACTTGGTTCCTGAATGTATAACACTAAGATAGTTACAAAATTATATATAAAACCACAAAACCAGTAACCAACAGAATATAAAAACCCATACCAATTGAAAAAAGTTCAGAAAACAAGTAAGAGAAAACAAATAAGACACAATATAGAGGACAAATACAGCATACAATATAGGTATGAACACCTTGACTACTTCAGTCTTCAAGGAAGGAAGAATTAATGGAACTATCAGCAGCCTCAAAACATTGTCCATAATCAACCTTCCTACACCAGGAATTCAGTGAAACGACATCACTAAAATAATAGAAATTGTCTTCAATCTCGTCAACGGTCAAAGATTGACAGATGGCGGCTCCATGCTCAGTTTACATCAAAAGCTGCTTTTGTCGAGAAACCAAGAAAAAATAAATAACAAAATAAACCGAATAGAATACAAAATTTCATTGTGAGGAAACACAATGTTTAACATCTTACTTTGAAGCATTTGAAATCACTAAATTCAAATGGATGCACTGATCTCGGAAAAAACTGACCAAGTCCAAAAAGTAATCCGCATGAGGAGCCTTCGACACAAACCTATTTACAACATCATCTCCAACTGCAAATCAGCACAAGATAATGTATTTCAATCGGTCAAAATGTTCTTCCACAATGAGTAGAACCATTGGATTGAGAAGTCAAGAAATAAAAAAGCAGAAACTCACCATGATAAATATTTAGGAGCTCTAAAATTTAACATCTAACCATGGGTAAAACTTGTTTCAAAAAAAATAAAGAGCAAAGAAGTATTGGTGAACGAGTGACAGAACATCTAACATCATCCTTGTAGTTAAGTCAGGATCAGCAGGATCAGAAAGTAGCCACATAATTGTATCTAGCCAATTTCATTAACAATCTCAACTTAGGAACTCCACAAATTCCTCCAATCACTAGTATCTTATCATGAATATGCATAAAATTTCAGAAACTTTGAAAATTTATCTACGCTGGTTACAATTTTGAATTAATTTCAATAAAAACTGAAATATAAAGCAAAAAGGGGTGTTCTAAGCTAAAGATCACATTCACATACGTACTATACCAATATTATGTAAACTCAGTAAAACAATAGGATCATTAAATATATTTCCTTCCAAATGCCTTGTTCTCTCCCTTCAACCCCCCCAACCCACACACCGGATAGTGTTGAACGGATCTTGATGCATTTAGGTATTTAAAATGAGATAAACCAATTAAGATTTGTAGCAAAGTGAACTTGTACAATTTTTTTTTTTTTTGGGGGGGGGGGGGGATGCAAACAATCATAAACATACTTAACTCCACCGTTAAGGTAATATGTGCTCGAGCAAGAGTTTATCTAAGAATAAAGTTTCAAAAGTGAGAATTAGTTTTCAGGAAATTTCAACATACCTAAAGAAAAAGACATACTACATAAAATTTGAGAGGAACAAATTTGGTTGTTTTTGTTCCTACAACTTCAAACATGTTCCCATGAATCTTCTCTTAGAGTGGCATTAGGCATCATTAATACAGCTACCATACCACGACATGCTATCATTCTACTCTGGGAAAATAATGCATAAAATTTCTCGAGTCCAAATGGTCAATGGACAGGACATTTATCCCACGTGATTCACACGGATCGCGAGATCTTAAGGTACTATTAATCTCATTCCTGTACCCAAGTTAAAAGATCAATCATCTGACCTTATTCCTCAAAAATCTATATCCAACATAAACACATTGGCTTACTTTTGATTATATATGTAAGCATAACAAATTTATCGAAGACACTTCGCACAACTTTTTTTTGCATATAAAATGATGATGATGCATAACATGAGTCTTGCTAGCAGGAACACTGACTGAAAGACTATCTCCCAAGTATGAAAGAGATATAAGAGCCTCGATCGCCAAAAACCACGTAAATAAACAGGCCTCACATACCAGACTAAGAGTTGTTGTTCCTAGAAGCAGCATGTACAATTTACCCTGCATAAGATATTACCCCAATTAGTTGTTCATTTTAGCAAAACAGGTCAAGGATTAGAATAATGGTTGAATAGAATAATAAGCAACAGAAGTGATTCCAGTAATAGAAATGCATCAATGTAGTAAAAATATTGTGGACATGTGAAATTTCACAATGAAAACATTCAAACAAACTCATGAGTAAAGCAGGACCTCAATCAGCTTAAGGTTTGATGCGCGGCTAAGAAGAACAAAAGCAAATTCTCCAATTTGTGCAAGAGACATCCCAACCTGTATGTCATACAACCAAGATCCATTCATCATAAATAACAAACTAAATTTTTTAAGAAGATAGGGCAATCACATACAAGAAGCGACGTTTTGTTGTTGTAGCGAAATCCTCTCACGATTAAAGTGACAACAACTGTTTTTATAACAATCACCAATATAACAGCTGCCACCAAAATGTCAATGTGGTTCCAAAGAAATTGAATATGAATAAGCAGTCCAATACCGCGTAAAAGGGTGCAAATAAGTTTCGATTGGCTCCACTGCAAAACAATGAGTCCAGATAAGAAACCCTATATGGAATAACAATGAAACATTATTTGATATCTACCAATGCTTCTATGCTTGTTATGCAAAACTGCAAAATATATTGGAAATTTTCAACACAGAAGAGCAGTAAGACATCAAAAATTGGCATTCAACTAGAAGGTGGAGTATAAAGACAAACAAGATGGGCTCCAAACAGTTCAAAGAAATGAAGGGAAAAAAGAGTAAGCATCCTCCAAGCTGATTTTAGGACCTTACTCACAGTCATGATGAAGTATCATAAATCCAATTTCAAGAATAATTTTAGAGCCCTTCGGATCATGGTGTCAACTCACAATGAGTAGAACCATTGGATTGAGAAGTCAAGAAATAAAAAAGCAGAAACTCACCCAGCTTCAATATGGAGCCTATGGAAATCGAGAAATGCTTCAATTTTCAGAGGGCATTCGACACCACATAGTCCCTAGTTTTCCAAATCAAAAGAATGAGCCTCGATCTACAATTATCCATGAAAGGGAAGAGCAAATCGGGGCAGTATCATACCTGGAAGAAGTTGGCGACTGGATGGGTCAAAATCAATATTGATGGATCGCTCCCATCAACCGGTCAACAGGCTGGAATCGAACGAGTTGCACATGACTCCAATGGAGACTGTTATGGGGGTTGAGCCAGCAAACTCCGGTAGCACCCATAAACCAAATCGAGCTTACAGCTCTAAAAACAACCCGCACTGCTATGTGGGTAAGAAGAATTCCAAATTTAGAGGTGAAGGTCGATTCATTGATGAGCTTAAAGATGATCCAAGGAGATGTGGAAACCCCAGCATACCTTGTAGATCTAGTTCGATAGTGCCAGGAGCTTATCAAGATGCCTTGGACGATCTGATTGAGATGGGTGCCTCGCGCTGCAAACCGCCTTGCAGATTTTCTCGCCGCATTTGGAACTGAAGAGGAAAGGAGTGAAATCGCTTTCCCTTTTCTTCTCGTGATTTCAGGGAACTACTAATGATTTAGGTGATTAGAGGAGGAGTTCATGGGAGACCGGTCTCCATCTTTCTCCACAGAGAAGAAAGAAGAGAGAAATGAGAGCTGGGGAGAGATTGAGGGGGCGGTTCTAGTAGGGTTTGGGTAAAATCCCGGTTAAGATATACGTTACTTCACTAATGGGGATATATTTTTAATCAAAAAAATTCATTGCGCTTTTTAATTCAGTAATTATCAAATTAGCGAAGTCTTTGTAACTTTAAATTTCTAACTAGCTCCTACTTTTTTGTTTGATGCAATTCTTGTTTACATGTGGATTTTTTACTTCAGTAAATTGAAAAGCAAAGTTGTTATTTGTTTTTACTTTGCTAATATAGATTACCGAAGTGAGACGTACCGAAGTCTTTGATGTTTATTCTACTAGTGAAACGTACATTTTTTTTATTTTTTTATTTTTTTGAAAGCTTTACATTTATTATTTTTACACACTCACATCAAACAACACATCATTTGAATTCAACCTCACACTTATCATCAATAATTTTTATTTTTTAATCTTCATCATACACTCATTATTATTATTATTATTATTATTATTTAATTAATTTACCACTTATTATATTTAGTTATTTACTTAAAAAATATTAAAATTACACATTTTATTAAACTTTAAGCGGAACAGACCGATTAAACTTTTTTCAAAAGTTAAATTAAATATGTGTTTTAATGCTTAAAACTATGACGCCGAACAGGATTGATATCGCCGGGTTTTCTCTGTGGCTTGAAGTTCATAAAAGAATATAAAAAAGCTGACCAAACACAGTATGAAATATACATTAGTCTTCAGATAAGGAAAACCCCCCATCAACCCAGCATATTATATTCTTTATTTTGGCTTGCTCTGCTATGTCTGTCTGTGTTTACCAGTGGCACATGACATGATTCTTACTTATAAGATGCGGTTAGGACTCGGGTAGGTATTATCCAACTCTGGAATTACGAATAAAAATCAAACTGGGCTCAAATCAATTTCGTAGTATATATTATCTTGGATTTAAAGTTTTGGTTTTTCGCACTGGATCGCCTTATAATTAATATGCGTGATTGTCTGTGTTATTCTACTTTATGAATTAATGCGCTATTGTTTACAATTTGTATTTGTAATGCATGAATTATAATCGTTTAAATATCATGGTTACAGTATTATTTTTTACTACAAAATTAGCAATTGAAAACTTGATAAATCTATTTTTTTTTAAGTTATCTACAGGTCGCTGCATCATACGACATTACTCGTTGTATTGTAGCATCCACAGATGCAAAGCTGCAGCGTTGCATCCAGGGCCGGTCCTGATATTTTGTTGGCCCTAGGCGAACTCTGATAAATAGGCCCCATTATCTAACATTAATAAACATCAAAAATTTTTTGAAGCAAAATGGGAATGTGCAATGAGCCTCATTAAAACTTTATGGCGCGAAACCCAATTTGGGAAAACACCATTAAGGAAAGAGTACCCCACCCCAATTCATTGAAAGAAATAACAAAGAGTACAAAAAGTTAGGGCACATAAAATCAAACCCAAGTGAAAATATAACAAAAATTCCTAACGTCTTAAAAAGCGGTTTCTTCGAGCATTTTGAGATGCAAAATCACATATAATCACATCAACATCAATTTTCTCCAACATATCCTTCTCAATTGATAAAATTGCCAAACCAGTCAGTTTCTCTTGTGACATTGATGACCTCAAGTAGGTTTTAATCAACTTCAGTTTTGAAAAACTTCTTTCCGCTAATGCTACAGTCACTGGCACCGTCAGTAAAACTCTGGATAACAATCTGCAAGTTTGACAAATTCAAGAATATCGATGGCAGATATTGTTTCAGTTGGTAAAGTGAACTGCAACACTTTTAATTCAGAGAATAGATCATCTACATCAACATCAGATAAGTTGTCATGAGAAAAAACTGAATGAAACCTAACACAACATTCTTTTAGCTCATTATCATCCAATGACTTTAGCTTTTTTGAATCATATAAAAATCCAAAGATACTTTCAAATGTCTTCAGTTCCTCAAACCTGTTTATCAAAGAACTAATTGCCATGTCAACAACAACAAGAAAATAGTTGACTTTAAATGATTCTTCAGGTGACTGGCTTTCATGTTCCTCATTGTTCTCTCCAAACTGTTTTTTTCTAATCACACGACGTTTTGTTGGGAATATAGGCTCAACATCCATCTCAAGTGCAACACTTTTTGCAATATTCATACTTTGTATAAAACCTTCTTCTCGATATTTTTCAAAATACGAAGACACATGTTCCAATTGATTTATGGTTATGTCTATGCACATAGATTTAGATTGCAACGTTTTGCTAACCATATTAATAGCAAATAAAATATCATACCAAATAACCATGCCAAGCAAAAATTCAAAACTTTCTAGTGCGTTAATCAAACTCTCTGCTTCACTCTTTGTCTTCGGGTCATTATCAGAAGATTCATATAATTCCATCAAGGCCAATCTTATTTGGGGACATTGAAATCTAATGGCTTTAACACTTGATTCGATTTTCCCAACGAGTATTAGACAAATATTACATAGTTAAACCAGGAACGTTATCAAGCAAAATCTTCCATCCTTTTGTAGATCCCGAAAATAATGAATATAAGCGTTGAATAACTCCAAAGAAGGAAATAGCCTTAACACAAGAATGTGCCATATCGCCAAGAGTAAGATTAAGACTATGACAAGCACATGGCATGTACAATGCTCTAGGATTAATCTCAAGAAATCTCTTTTGAACACCTTGATGTTTTCCTTTCATATTCGAACCATTGTCATAACCTTGCCCCCTCACATCACCAACATCAAGATCAAGAGCCTTTAAAACATCTAATAATTCATTCAAAAGTCCTAATCCTGATGTATCATCAACTCTTAAAAATTCTAAAAAAAACTCCGCAATTTTTATTTTAGTATTTGACATATTCACACAACGAATTATAAGTGTCATTTGTTCTTGATGGCTTACATCTGGGGTACAATCAAGAATTATCGAAAAGTATTTTGCCTCTTTAATGATCTTAATGATTGAACATCTAACACTTTGAGCCAAAAGAGAAATAAATTCATTCTGAATTTTATGTCCAAGATAGTGGTAATGAATTTCACGATCCTGAATGCGTCTCACATGATCTTGCATTATCAAATCGAATTCCGCAATCATTTCAATCAATCCAAGAAAATTCTCATTATTATCTTGATATAATTTTTCGTTGGATACTCGAAAAGGAAGACTTTTCTTAGCAAGACATTTTACAGTTGCAAATATTCTATGTAAAACTTGTCTCCAACGTTCTTTCTCTTTCATAATTTCTTCCTGCACGTGCTTATCAATTGTCAAATTTTTGTCCAATCTTTTTCGCAAATCATTCCAAGCATTCATATTAGTCATATGCTCAACACAATTTTCATGATTTTGGAGTCTTTGACTAATATGCTTCCAATCACTTAAACCCTCAGTTGCTAGCAAACTCAAGTTACTACTACGAGAAGACTTAAACAACTTACAACAAAAACAATATACCTTATCAATATATTTGCAATAAACTAACCATTTCCGATCATGTATCTCACCATTACTTAATTTTCGGAAATAATAAGAATATGCAAAATGCCTCTTATATTTATCTAAGGGATATTTAAATTTAGGATCCATTTCTCTACTATCTCTAGTAGGGCCCTTTTCAACTAGAATATCCCTCGATGTGTTATCAAGATTCTCCCAATTTCTTGGGTCATAAATATCAAACCGAATAATTTCTTCTTGTTCTTTAGCATTTGACACATCATTATCATTTTGCACATCACCTAATTGATCATTTGACATATCATTAGCATTTTCCACATCATTGATATTTGACATATCATTAGCATTTGGCATATCTATCTTTTTGAAAACAAATTTATCAAGAGCTCCGTATTGTGATTTTGTAAACTCTATATCTAGTTTTCTTTTTTTTTTTTTCATTTTTCAGCACCAGATTTGTATTTTTTAGGATACATCTTGATCAAAGAACAACACTAACACTAGCAAATTAGCAAATAACAATTAGCAACAAATCAAACAATATGAGATAGGAATTAAAAATCAAAACAACAGGTAGCAATTAGCAAACCAAACAAAACAAGCTAGGAATTAAAAATCAGAACAAAAACACCTCGGCCTCATGGCGCTGGCGGCGGATGGCGGAGGCGTAATGATGGAGGCTTGGAGAGGAGACTTGGAGTTGGGGCACCTAGGGTCGGGCGTGGCGGTCGGACTCGCAGAACAAATTACAAACACCTCGCTCGGGACAAGTCACTTCGTCTTCCCAGTCGCACAATGATAAGAAGAAGAAGATGCAGCTTAGAGTTAGGGTTCACTGACCGTTCAGACTTTTTTTGAGGGGCTGGGGAGTGGGGACTTTTTATTTATTTTTGTTAGACTTTTTCTTTCTTCAGATTTTTTCTTTCTTTGCCGTGCCCACTGCTATGCCTACAAGTATTAAAAAAAAAATTTGGGCCCCTTTACACTATGGGCCCTGGGCCGGGACACCCCACGCCTACCCTCAGGGCCAGCCCTGGTTGCATCACAACAAAGCCACTCTGCATCATTGTTACATACATCGCCGTTGTGTTGCTTCTAATGTCTGTAAAAGAATAGAGTGCAGTCGAGCCAACCAAATGGTTGATACAATCCTACCAACCAAATGGTTTCTTGACAAAATTAGAAGCAATGACATTTCTAGGATTCCATCAAACTAGAAGTATGCTTCTAATCTGCGTCATTTATTATAGTTTTGACTTACCGAACTCGAGTTCTAGTTTTTTCTTATCGCGTCGAGCCAAGCTCGATAAGCTTATCTGACAAAATTTTGTTTTCGAACTCGAGCCCATTTTCTTATCAAACTGAGTCGAGTCGAGCTTATCGAGTTCGAGGTTCTTAACGAGCAACTTGGTCCATTGACATACAACATCCTACCAATTTCCGATATTAGAAGTAGGGTGTGAGGGTTATTTGTTTTCTTTTTAGATTCAGTATTTAATAAAATACTAAATAAATAAAAGGATAATTGGGTAGTATCGCTTTTTTTTCAATTTTATTTTGTATTTTTATTAGTATTAAATTAAAAACTGCCACATACTTCTTCTAATTTTTTTAGTTGCAATACTTCATTATTTCACATTATTCATGTCCGATCTACGATCATACTTTGTTCTACTGATATAAAAAATAATTTAACATGTAAGATGCTATTGAAATTATCTCAATTTATATTTTCATAATATTTTTTTCTAATAATTTTACAAATATATAATTAAAAATATTAATGATCAAAGTTGTACATTGAACTCCATTTCGATCCAACATCGCAATTAAAATCGAGGTGAACTGAAGTTGGTATACTGTGTGCTTGAAATGAGTTCAGCCAAATCCTTATAGAAGACCTAACTAAACCGTACTCTAAACATTCAATCAAATTAAACCGTACTCTAAGGGCCCGTTTGGTAACCCTACTGTTTTGAATTTTTGTTTTTTTGTTTCAACAATACTGAAAACAGGACGTAAAAACGTGTTTGGTAAAATTGTTTCTGTTGGGTTTTAATTGGCCCAAATGAATAAAATAATAAGGGCTCAATTTATATCTCCTGCAGCCCACTTAAAATCGGACCCGGCCCGGAACCTTTTTGGAAGCAGCCCATTAGTGTGGGATTAATCCTGGCCATTTATCTGGTATCTATTAATCCCAGCCGTTGGTTTTATATTTACCCTAAATATATAAACCCTTACCCCAAACCCTACCCCCTCCCTTCACTCATTTCACCCGCCGTCTGTCTTCACCCACCCCTTATCTCTCCCGATTTTCTTTCCTTCTTCTCCTCGGTTTGACCTGTTCTTCTGATGGAAAGTAAATCCTCCCGATTTCATCTCTTCGTTTTGTTGTTCCGATTCTCCTATAAATTCCGATTTCGGAGGAGATGAAAGTACAACAAAAAACGAAGAGAGCAAGTGATAATTTTTCCTTGAATCCCTTGGTTTTTCTTTGTGAAATAATTGAGGGTTTTTTGTGGGTGAGGTTTGTGAGAATCGGGATCTGATTTTCTGGGGTTTTTCGGTAGCTTTGTGCTTCGATTCTGGTTTTGGGGTTTTGGATCGGTTGAATCTTGCTTGGTGCTTTGATTCTTCGGTGGTTGCTTCCGGTTCCGGTGGTGGGTTTCGGTTCGAGGTGCTGGCCGCGGGTCTTGTGAGTCCAGGACGTGGCTACGGGGACGGAGGACTGAGCCGGCCGGTTGTTTCCGACAGTGACATCACTTTCCGACGGTTTCGGCCGTTTGGTTTGCATTTCTATTCCCACTGTTATTATTTTCTTTTCCCAGTTGTTGTTTGATTTATTTAATAGAAGTTGTGTAATCCCTAATCCCTATCCCGAGTAGATTCGTGTAATAGTTATATTTGTTATAATCATTGTAATAATCGTGCCACCCGATTCGGACCAATACTCAACATTGGTACCGGAGCTTTGGTTCGGATCTGTCCGAATCGGGTCAACCCGGATCGCTCAGGTATATCGGCTTAACCCTCTCCTTATTTTCTGTTTTTTACTTGCTCGTTGTTCTTTGTGATATTATTCCCGTCGTTGTTCTTGGTGATTTTTTCTTTGTGATATTTTTTTGTTCGGATCTTGCTGCTCTTCGTGTTGCTCTCGGCCCACTGTTCTTCGTGTTTTTGGGGCTGACTGTCTCGGCCCTGTTATTATTGCTTCTGCTGCATTGTTGGTAATATTCTGTGTGTTTATTACTGCAATTTTACTTCGTGTTGAATCTGGAATTTTTTCATAATCGGGCATTTAAACCCTCCTGCCTGGACCGCTTAAGTGTCCTCGGATCTTGTAGGGGCCTGGTATTGGATTTTTTCAGATTCGTTTAAATTTAATCATCTGTATGATTTTATTGATTACTTTGTGTTTCTGAGGTTTGATAAAATTAACCGTTTCCTCCTTGTTTGTGTTTTCCACAAATTTTCAAAAACTTTGTTCATTTTGAAAATTAAAATGGGAACAATCTCTGCCTTCTCTGTGGCACCATTTGATGGAAAAGGTGATTTTGCCATTTGGCAACAAAAAATGAAAAGCATACTTATTCAACAAAAATGCTTCAAAGCTATTGATAATTCTTTCGCTTCTAATGTGACGGCGGATAAAAAGGCTGAACTTGATGAGTTTGCTTATTCTGCAATTATCTTGAACCTTTCTGACTCTGTGATAAGAAAATTAGGTAAACATGGTTCGGCTAAAGAGTTATGGGAAAAATTAGAAGAAATGTATACTGAAACTTCGCTGCCCAATAAATTGTTTCTTATTGAAAAATTTTTCCACTACAAGCTTGATCTTAATAAAGACATTGATGGCAATTTAGACGTGTTTACAAAACTGGTTCAAGATATAAAGTTAACGGGAGATAAAAACATCGATGATTACACTCCGATTGTTCTCTTGAATGCTATTCCTGATTCTTATAGTGATGTGAAATCTGCCATTAAATATGGTAGAGATTAAGTGACCTTAGATATTGTTGTAAACGGCTTAAAGAGCAAAGAGTTAGATTTGAAAAACAATAAAGGTGCTGCCCTTAGAAATCTTGGCGAGGTTAATTTTGTCAAAGGAAGACCTCAAAAACGCTTTCAAAATAAAAAGTCTTCCAACAGTCAAAATAACCAAGCCAACAAGAAAAAGGGCAATGAAAAATTTCGGTTTAAACCTAGACCTAATAATCGTAAGTGTTACAATTGTGGTGAGTATGGTCACTACATTCAAGACTGCACTAAACCTAAGAAAAACCAGCAATCTGAACAGGCTAACTTAGCTGTCGGTGAAAATCTGGGTGATGTGTTTATGATTTCTGATGCTATGCATGCTTCTGTGAACTCTGTGTTAGCTGACCTTGGTGAAAATGATTGGCTGGTTGATTCTGGATGCACATTTCACATGACTCCGCATAAACAACTTTTTTCTAGCTATCGTGATTTAAAAAATCGATATGTATCTATGCCGGATCATGTAAAACGAAATGTTGCTGGAATAGGAACTGTGTGCCTTAAATTTGAATCTGGAAATTCGATAACTTTGGAAAATGTCCTCACTTAGCTCATAATTTAATGTCATGTGCATGTCTTGAAGATGATGGTTTTGAAGGTACATGGGCTAAGGGTGCTATGAAAGTTACGAGAGGTCCCAAAACCTTTTTTGTCGCCATTCGTAAAATGAATTTATATATTTGTTCCACTGTAAGTAACTTTTCCGTTAATGCAGTACATAGAGACAAAACTGAAATCTGGCATAAACGATTGGGTCACATTAGTGGTAAAGGTCTTGAAATATTGCACAAAAATGGTTGTTTTGGGAATCATAAAATATCCGACTTGCCATTTTGCGATAACTGTGTGTATGGTAAGCAACATCGTACGAACTTTCCTCATTCACCTTCCCCAAACCCCCCTAAGAGTTCAAATGTGTTTGAATGTCTACATGCTGATGTGTGGGGGCCTGCCAGTGTTCCGACACATGGCGGAAACCGATATTTTTTATCTGTGATTGATGATTATTCCAGGAAAGTCTTTGTGTTTCTCCTTAAGAACAAATCTGATGTGTTTGACACGTTCAAAACGTGGAAAATTTTAATTGAAAATCAGACCAGTAAGAAAATTAAAATTTTGAGAACTGACAATGGCCTGGAATTTTGCAATAATTTGTTTGATACTTTGTGTGCGGAAAGTGGTATTCAAAGGCATAGGACAACACCCTACACCCCCCAACAAAACAGAATCGCTGAGCGCATGAACCGAACCCTCCTTGATAGGGTAAGGTCTATGCTCGTTAGCTCCGGATTGTCAAAACGTTTTTGGGGTGAGGCTTTATCTACAGCTGCCTATATTATAAACAGATCTCCATCTATTCCTTTGAATGGAAACTATCCAGAATCTGTGTGGACTGGTAGTAATATTGATTTCTCAAATCTTCGTGTATTTGGGTGTGCTGCATATGTTCATCAAAAACAAGATAAACTAGAACCTAGATCGATAAGATGTGTGTTCTTAGGCTACCCGGAGGGAGTTAAGGGATTTAGGTTATGGCTTAAGGGCGAACCAGGGTTTAAGGTGCTAATTAGTAGGGATGTTATATTTAATGAAGATGAATTTCCTTGTCTTGAGCATCCTGCACCCGCACCCGTGAACATACCTAATCCAGAATTTGTTTCTAACTACCCTACCTTGAGTGAGGTGGAGCCTGAAAATGATGAAACTTTGCATGCTGAAAATGAAAATCATTCCGAAAATTCTAGTGATGAAGTAATTGAAAATGTTGATGAAAGTGCTGATCTGACTAACTATCAATTAACTAGAGATAGGCCTAGAAGAGAGAATGTTAGGAGGCCTCACCACTTTGATGATTTTCATATGATGTCCCATGCTTGCAATGTGTTTGAATCTTTAGATAATAACGAACCTAAAAGCTACAAAGATGCTTTAAAATCTGAAAATGCTTCTGATTGGTTAAATGCTATGAATGATGAAATGAATTCCCTGCATGTTAACCAAACCTGGACTCTTGTTCCAAAACCTGAACGTTGTTCTCTTGTGGACTGTAAGTGGTTATTTAAGGTTAAGAATGAAGTAGAGAATATCAGATTTAAAGCTAGGTTGGTTGCTAAAGGTTTCACTCAAAAGGAAGGAATTGATTACACTGAGATATTTGCTCCTGTTGCTTTAGTTGCTCACTTTAATTGGGAATTAAAACAAATGGATGTTAAAACAGCTTTTCTTCATGGTGAATTAAATGAGAAAATTTATATGAGGCAGCCAGAAGGTTTTGTCGACTCTAAGAAACCTGATCACGTTTGCCTTCTTAAAAAGGCTCTTTATGGCCTGAAACAATCTCCAAGGCAATGGAACAAGAAATTTGACTCTTACATGCTTTCTTTAAAATTCAAACGTAGTTCATATGACCCTTGTCTCTATTTTAAAGAAGACTCCACTGTTCCTATCTTCTTGCTTATCTATGTGGATGACATGTTACTTATGAGTCCGTGCATAAAATTGATTGATCATGTTAGATCGTGTCTTAGTGATCAATTTGACATGAAATACCTTGGAGACGCCCAGAAAATTTTCTAAATCTGGTGATGGTGTTAAACTTGTTGGATATGTGGATTCTAACTTTGCTAATGATCGTGACAATCGAAAATCCACGACCTCTTATGTGTTTACCCTTTGTGGCTCTTGCATTAGTTGGAAATCTCAGTTACAGAATGTTGTTGCTTTATCTACAACTGAATCTGAATATGTTGCTACAACTGAGGCATTTAAAGAAGCCATATGGCTAAAGGGTCTTCTGTCCGAAATCGGTTTTCTGAAAGAAAAAGTCGTGGTATTTTCAGATAGTCAATCTGGAATTCAGCTATGCAAAAATCCTGTCTTTCATGACCGCACTAAACATATTGATGTTAAATTTCATTTTATTTGTGACATTGTTGAAAAAGGTGAACTTGATCTTGGAAAAATTCCTTCAGAATTCAATCCTGCAGATATGGGCACCAAATGCTTGCCTTTGGAGAAGTTTGTGTCCTGCACTGACCTGCTGAACTTGGGAACTCAAGACTAACTCTTAGTCTTTGCCTTCTTTGTGATGGCTTTACATTCTTAGTGAATTATTATGCTAGACCTGCTGTCTTAGTGATTGCTTTCTTTGTGATTACCTGTACTTACTTTGTGTTTTGTGTGCAGGTGATGTCCGGCGATGATGACCTCCGTCTCCCTTATGTACCCCGATGACTCATTTGGCCCAGGTGGAGAATTGTTGGGTTTTAATTGGCCCAAATGAATAAAATAATGAGGGCCCAATTTATATCTCCTGTAGCCCACTTAAAATCGGACCCGGCCCGGAACCTTTTTGAAAGCAGCCCATTAGTGTGGGATTAATCCTGGCCATTTATCTGGTATCTATTAATCCCAGCCGTTGGTTTTATATTTACCCTAAATATATAAACTCTTACCCCAAACCCTACCCCCTCACTTCACTCATCTCACCCGCCGTCTGTCTTCACCCACCCCTTATCTCTCCCGATTTTCTTTCCTTCTTCTCCTCGGTTTGACCTGTTCTTCTGATGGAAAGTAAATCCTCCCGATTTCATCTCTTCGTTTTGTTGTTCCGATTCTCCTATAAATTCCGATTTCGGAGGAGATGAAAGTACAACAAAAACGAAGAGAGCAAGTGATAATTTTTCCTTGAATCCCTCAGTTTTTCTTTGTGAAATAATTGAGGGTTTTTTGTGGGTGAGGTTTGTGAGAATCGGGATCTGATTTTCTGGGGTTTTTCGGTAGCTTTGTGCTTCGATTCTGGTTTTGGGGTTTTGGATCGGTTGAATCTTGCTTGGTGCTTTGATTCTTCGGTGGTTGCTTCCGGTTCCGGTGGTGGGTTTCGGTTCGAGGTGCTGGCCGCGGGTCTTGTGAGTCCAGGACGTGGCTACGGGGACGGAGGACTGAGCCGGCCGGTTGTTTCCGACAGTGACATCACTTTCCGACGGTTTCGGCCGTTTGGTTTGCATTTCTATTCCCACTGTTATTATTTTCTTTTCCCAGTTGTTGTTTGATTTATTTAATAGAAGTTGTGTAATCCCTAATCCGTATCCTGAGTAGATTCGTGTAATAGTTATATTTGTTATAATCATTGTAATAATCGTGCCACCCGATTCGGACCAATACTCAACATTGGTACCGGATCTTTGGTTCGGATCTGTCCGAATCGGGTCAACCCGGATCGCTCAGGTATATCGGCTTAACCCTCTCCTTATTTTCTATTTTTTACTTGCTCGTTGTTCTTTGTGATATTATTCCCGTTCGTTGTTCTTGGTGATTTTTTCTTTGTGATATTTTTTTGTTCGGATCTTGCTGCTCTTCGTGTTGCTCTCGGCCCACTGTTCTTCGTGTTTTTGGGGCTGACTGTCTCGGCCCTGTTATTAGCCTGTATTATTGCTTGTTGGTAATATTCTGTGTGTTTATTACGCAATTTTACTTCGTGTTGAATCTGGAATTTTTCATAATCGGGCATTTAAACCCTCCTGCTGGACCGCTTAAGTGTCCTCGGATCTTGTAGGGGCACAGTATTGGATTTTCGCATTCGTTTAAATTTAATCATCTGTGATTTTATTGATTACTTTGTGTTTCGAGGTTTGATAAAATGAACCGTTTCCTCCTTGTTTGTGTTTTCCACAAATTTTCAAAAACTTTGTTCATTTTGAAAATTAAAATGGGAACAATCTCTGCCTTCTCTGTGGCACCATTTGATGGAAAAGGTGATTTTGCCATTTGGCAACAAAAAATGAAAAGCATACTTATTTAACAAAAATGCTTCAAAGCTATTGATAATTCTTTCGCTTCTAATGTGACGGCGGATAAAAAGGCTGAACTTGATGAGTTTGCTTATTCTGCAATTATCTTGAACCTTTCTGACTCTGTGATAAGAAAATTAGGTAAACATGGTTCGGCTAAAGAGTTATGGGAAAAATAAGAAGAAATGTATACTGAAACTTCGCTGCCCAATAAATTGTTTCTTCTTGAAAAATTTTTCCGCTACAAGCTTGATCTTAATAAAGACATTGATGCCAATTTAGACGTGTTTACAAAACTGGTTCAAGATATAAAGTTAACGGGAGATAAAAACATCGATGATTACACTCCGATTGTTCTCTTGAATGTTATTCCTGATTCTTATAGTGATGTGAAATCTGCCATTAAATATGGTAGAGATCAAGTGACCTTAGATATTGTTGTAAACGGCTTAAAGAGCAAAGAGTTAGATTTGAAAAACAATAAAGGTGCTGCCCTTAGAAATCTTGGCGAGGTTAATTTTGTCAAAGGAAGACCTCAAAAACGCTTTCAAAATAAAAAGTCTTCCAACAGTCAAAATAACCAAGCCAACAAGAAAAAGGGCAATGAAAAATTTCGGTTTAAACCTAGACCTAATAATCGTAAGTGTTACAATTGTGGTGAGTATGGTCACTACATTCAAGACTGCACTAAACCTAAGAAAAACCTGAGAATCAACGAGCTAACTTAGCCGTCGGTGAAAATCTGGGTGATGTGTTTATGATTTCTGATGCTATGCATGCTTCTGTGAACTCTGTGTTAGCTGACCTTGGTGAAAATGATTGGCTGGTTGATTCTGGATGCACATTTCACATGACTCCGCATAAACAACTTTTTTCTAGCTATCGTGATTTAAAAAATCGATATGTATCTATGCCGGATCATGTAAAACGAAATGTTCTTTGGAATAGGAACTGTGTGCCTTAAATTTGAATCTGGAAATTCGATAACTTTGGAAAATGTCCTCACTTAGCTCATAATTTAATGTCATGTGCATGTCTTGAAGATGATGGTTTTGAAGGTACATGGGCTAAGGGTGCTATGAAAGTTACGAGAGGTCCCAAAACCTTTTTTGTCGCCATTCGTAAAATGAATTTATATATTTGTTCCACTGTAAGTAACTTTTCCGTTAATGCAGTACATAGAGACAAAACTGAAATCTGGCATAAACGATTGGGTCACATTAGTGGTAAAGGTCTTGAAATATTGCACAAAAATGGTTGTTTTGGGAATCATAAAATATCCGACTTGCCATTTTGCGATAACTGTGTGTATGGTAAGCAACATCGTACGAACTTTCCTCATTCACCTTCCCCAAACCCCCCTAAGAGTTCAAATGTGTTTGAATGTCTACATGCTGATGTGTGGGGGCCTGCGTTGTTAGACACATGGCGGAAACCGATATTTTTATCCGTGATTGATGATTATTCCAGAAAGTCTTTGTGTTTCTCCTTAAGAACAAATCCGATGTGTTTGACACGTTCAAAAGCGTGGAAAATTTTAATTGAAAATCGACCGTAAGAAAATTAAAATTTTGAGAAGCGACAATGGCCGGAATTTTGCAATAATTTGTTTGATACTTTGTGTGCGGAAAGTGGTATTCAAAGACATAGACAAGACACCCTACACCCCCAACAAAACGGAATCGGCGAGCGCATGAACCGAACCCTCCTTGATAGGGTAAGGTCTATGCTCGTCGACTCGGATTGTCAAAAGCGTTTTGGGGTGAGGCTTTATCTACAAATTTGCTGTATTATAAACAGATCTCCATCTATTCCTTTGTATGGAAACTATCCAGAATCTGTGTGGACTGGTAGTAATATTGATTTCTCAAATCTTCGTGTATTTGGGTGTGCTGCATATGTTCATCAAAAACAAGATAAACTAGAACCTAGATCGATAATATGTGTGTTCTTAGGCTACCCGGAGGGAGTTAAGGGATTTAGGTTATGGCTTAAGGGCGAACCAGGGTTTAAGGTGCTAATTAGTAGGGATGTTATATTTAATGAAGATGAATTTCCTTGTCTTGAGCATCCTGCACCCGCACCCGTGAACATACCTAATCCAGAATTTGTTTCTAACTACCCTACCTTGAGTGAGGTGGAGCCTGAAAATGATGAAACTTTGCATGCTGAAAATGAAAATCATTCCTAAAATTCTAGTGATGAAGTAATTGAAAATGTTGATGAAAGTGCTGATCTGACTAACTATCAATTAACTAGAGATAGGCCTAGAAGAGAGAATGTTAGGAGGCCTCATCACTTTGATGATTTTCATATGATGTCCCATGCTTGCAATGTGTTTGAATCTTTAGATAATAACGAACCTAAAAGCTACAAAGATGCTTTAAAATCTGAAAATGCTTCTGATTGGTTAAATGCTATGAATGATGAAATGAATTCCCTGCATGTTAACCAAACCTGGACTCTTGTTCCAAAACCTGAACGTTGTTCTCTTGTGGACTGTAAGTGGTTATTTAAGGTTAAGAATGAAGTAGAGAATATCAGATTTAAAGCTAGGTTGGTTGCTAAAGGTTTCACTCAAAAGGAAGGAATTGATTACACTGAGATATTTGCTCCTGTTGCTTTAGTTGCTCACTTTAATTGGGAATTAAAACAAATGGATGTTAAAACAGCTTTTCTTCATGGTGAATTAAATGAGAAAATTTATATGAGGCAGCCAGAAGGTTTTGTCGACTCTAAGAAACCTGATCACGTTTGCCTTCTTAAAAAGGCTCTTTATGGCCTGAAACAATCTCCAAGGCAATGGAACAAGAAATTTGACTCTTACATGCTTTCTTTAAAATTCAAACGTAGTTCATATGGCCCTTGTCTCTATTTTAAAGAAGACTCCACTGTTCCTATCTTCTTACTTATCTATGTGGATGACATGTTACTTGTGAGTCCATGCATAAAATTGATTGATCATGTTAGATCGTGTCTTAGTGATCAATTTGACATGAAATACCTTGGAGACGCCCAGAAAATTTTCTAAATCTGGTGATGGTGTTAAACTTGTTGGATATGTGGATTCTAACTTTGCTAATGATCGTGACAATCGAAAATCCACGACCTCTTATGTGTTTACCCTTTGTGGCTCTTGCATTAGTTGGAAATCTCAGTTACAGAATGTTGTTGCTTTATCTACAACTGAATCTGAATATGTTGCTACAACTGAGGCATTTAAAGAAGCCATATGGCTAAAGGGTCTTAATCCAAATCGGTTTTCTGAAAGAAAAGTCGTGGTATTTTCAGATAGTCAATCTGGAATTCAGCTATGCAAAAATCCTGTTTTTCATGACCGCACTAAACATATTGATGTTAAATTTCATTTTATTCGTGACATTGTTGAAAAAGGTGAACTTGATCTTGGAAAAATTCCTTCAGAATTCAATCCTGCAGATATGGGCACCAAATGCTTGCCTTTGGAGAAGTTTGTGTCCTGCACTGACCTGCTGAACTTGGGAACTCAAGACTAACTCTTAGTCTTTGCCTTCTTTGTGATGGCTTTACATTCTTAGTGAATTATTATGCTAGACCTGCTGTCTTAGTGATTGCTTTCTTTGTGATTACCTGTACTTACTTTGTGTTTTGTGTGCAGGTGATGTCCGGCGATGATGACCTCCGTCTCCCTTATGTACCCCGATGACTCATTTGGCCCAGGTGGAGAATTGTTGGGTTTTAATTGGCCCAAATGAATAAAATAATGAGGGCCCAATTTATATCTCCTGCAGCCCACTTAAAATCGGACCCGGCCCGGAACCTTTTTGGAAGCAGCCCATTAGTGTGGGATTAATCCTGGCCATTTATCTGGTATCTATTAATCCCAGCCGTTGGTTTTATATTTACCCTAAATATATAAACCCTTACCCCAAACGCTACCCCCTCACTTCACTCATCTCACCCGCCGTCTGTCTTCACCCACCCCTTATCTCTCCCGATTTTCTTTCCTTCTTCTCCTCGGTTTGACCTGTTCTTCTGATGGAAAGTAAATCCTCCCGATTTCATCTCTTCGTTTTGTTGTTCCGATTCTCCTATAAATTCCGATTTCGGAGGAGATGAAAGTACAACAAAAAACGAAGAGAGCAAGTGATAATTTTTCCTTGAATCCCTCGGTTTTTCTTTGTGAAATAATTGAGGGTTTTTTGTGGGTGAGGTTTGTGAGAATCGGGATCTGATTTTCTGGGGTTTTTCGGTAGCTTTGTGCTTTGATTCTGGTTTTGGGGTTTTGGATCGGTTGAATCTTGCTTGGTGCTTTGATTCTTCGGTGGTTGCTTCCGGTTCCGGTGGTGGGTTTCGGTTCGAGGTCTTGGCGCGGGTCTTGTGAGTCCGGACGTGGCTACGGGACGGAGGACTGGCCGGTTGTTTCCGACAGTGACATCACTTTCCGACGGTTTCGGCCGTTTGGTTTGCATTTCTATTCCCACTGTTATTATTTTCTTTTCCCAGTTGTTGTTTGATTTATTTAATAGAAGTTGTGTAATCCCTAATCCCTATTCCGAGTAGATTCGTGTAATAGTTATATTTGTTATAATCATTGTAATAATCGTGCCACCCGATTCGGACCAATACTCAACAGTTTCCATTTTCTTTTTTTTTATAAATGTTTTTACTTTTGATAAAAAAAAGTGCAAACACAAAAAAGGTGTTTTGCAAATACTTTCATGCAACCAATTTGAAAAACATAAATTGTTATGGCTGAAGTTTTTACCATTGTTATAGAATTGTATCGGAGTAATTGATGGAACACACATGAAGCTTGTATACCAATTCCACAACAAATTCCTTATCGCGGCAAAAAAGTTGAGCCTACCCAAAATGTGATTGCAGCATGTTCATTTGATTTGCGCTTCACCTTTGTAATGTGTGGTTGGGAAGGAACGGCAAATGATTCAAGAATTTTACTGCATTACTAATCCTGATAATAAATTTCCAATGCCCATTGGAGGTTTTATTTATATTCAACAAATAAATAGTTTTGCTTTTTCAATATTTATTCCTTTTAATATGTTAATTATTCGTATTCTTCTTTGACAGATAAGTATTATATCGTAGATTCTGGATTCACAAACATGCCTGAGTTTTTAGCACCAACTCGTCAAGAAAGATATCACTTGAATGACTGGAGAAACAGTGGTCGAGTACCACAAGGACGAGAAGAAGTTTTTAATTACTATCATTCCTCGTTAAGAAATGGCATAGAGCGAAGTTTTGGAGTATTAAAAGAACGATTTAAAATTCTGAGCAATATGCTTCCGTATCCAATGGAGACTCAGAAATATAATTATGCCCCGATGAAGACATGATTGTAGAAGACTCTGAATTTGGCATTGGCGCTGGTGAGATTGAGATTGCTGACCAAATATGGGCTAGTTTTTGTGGCACATATTTCGTAGAATGTTTTTGAGTGTGACTAAAATTGCGACATTGAGATATTATTTATAAGATATTCATCTATGCTTTTGACTAGTTATCTACTTTGATTGAAGTTTTGATATTGAGATACTATTTCTATGTTACTGATTTATGCTTTTGACTAGATATATATTGTGTATGTATATATCAATATGTAAAGATAATGTAGTAACAAAAATAAATAATAATAATAATAATAATACAAAAAACAAAAACTTTAACACGTTTTTACCAAACATGTTTTCATGTTTCAATTTTCAATTTCTCAAAATTTGAAAAATTTATCAAACACATTTTGCTTGCATTTTTTAACACAAAAAAAAATAGAAACATTATTTTTGTTTGCTTTTAAAAAAATAGAAATGATCATGGTTACCAAACGAACCATAAATATATACACACATATTTTGGGGCGGGTTTTGTGGGATTGGGTAGTTGGGTACCCAATCCACCAGTTTTTTGCTCAACTCGTTGTAGACCCAGACCCAAAATATGTTACCCGCATGTATTCAATCCACCGTTATATTTGCCATACACTCTTGTTATTTTTAATTGTTTAATAATTGATTAATAGGGTTCATAGCGTATGGAAAATGAAACTGAATTTAAGATTAGCTATTTGTAATTTTTTTTTTCTAACAGCAACAAAGAGGAACACTAGACAAGGAGCTTCAGCATGGCCATCACCCCCGACTAATGAACCTAAATTTTATTAAAACTAACTAGCAAGGTGCTAGACATAAACAAGTACAAACATGAACCCAACTACATATATAATTCTATGACTCCAACTTTGTGTTCAAATACCAATTTGACTATAAAAGACTCCCTTTAACTTGTCTCTAGTTACAATCCAAAAATAAGAAAAACTTTGAATGCAACCAAAGATAAACATAATAGACAATTCTTTCTCCAGGAAGCGGATTTTATTTCTTTGATGCCAAAGAGCCCAGCAAAGTGCAGCCATTACCACTGAGAAGTAGGCCAATCTTGCACCCGAGAAGCCTTCTAATTCACCGCAGTTCAAAAGATCTTCTATTAAGACAGGAATATGACCATCAATGCACCACCATTTCTTGATTTCGAGGAGAAGAATCTGAGCTGTAGGACAAGAGCAGAAGACATGTTCTTCGGATTCAGGGGCGCCATGACAAAAAACACATGAAACTGAATCAAGAGAGATACCACTACACCAGAATCACGATTTTGTGACTGTTAAAAACTGTCACAAATGGCAAAAACAGTCACAAAGGACTGTCATAAAATCACCAGTCACAAGTTTTTTTGTGACTATCAAAAATAGTCACAAAACAATGGCAAAACCTCATTTATATGACTTTACAATACCACTTTCCATGACAGTCATAAATATCATTTATGACTGTCATTAGCAGTCACGAATTTCCACTTTTGTGACAGTCATTAGCAGTCACGAATTTCAACTTTCGTGACTTCCATGGACAGTCACAATTATCATGTTTCTTGACTATCTTGTGACTGTTTTTAGAAGTCACAAATGTTGAAAAAAATACAAAAAAAAAAGTAAAACCCCATTTTTCTCTGAATGTAATCTAATCATTTTTCACAATGAATTTATAATACAATCCAAATATATTTCTCAAAGTATTCACACAACACTCCAATTAATTTTTACAAGACATAAAAATCACAATGTAATGCTGAAAATTAACACATGTAAAGAAAACTCCGAACCAACCCATTGAAAATAAAATAAGTATGGGGTATTAGTTATATACTGAAAAATATCAACAACTAAAAAGTTCAATTAATAGAATCATAAGCTTCATCCATGGAACAAATAGGTGGAGCAACGCCTCCTAAGACAATGGTTTGAGGAGCACCTTTTGTCTGAACAACAAAATAAAATATATAAATCAGTCATTAACCAAAATAAATAAAGATAAATGGACATGGATAGAAAGAAGGGTGGGGGGCTGGAAGTTCCCTTACATGTTGGAAATTTCTCATTCGTCCAAGGTCATAACGCCATTTTGGAGTGGTCTTCTTCTCATAAGCCTACATACAAAGACAATAAAAACATCAGCTAAACATCTTCGAATAATCTGCAATTAGAATATGTATTAAGGAAAATAATGAAAACCTCTTTGTATATACAAGTTCAGTAAAGGCATTTCGACTTCCATTATCTCCATTCCAGCATAACATTACCAATTAACAAGAACTAAATGCATGCTATTGTGGGAGAAAATCAAGGGAAATCAAAAGTAGAAGTACTATCAAGTAACTAACATCTATCTGAGAAATACCTTTGAACTACAACCGAGGCATCAAACACAACTTTAAACTTACACAGAAAGTTGGACTAGGACTATCCCTTCACGATATTAAGTCCCTAATTATAAAATATTGATTCAACACTTTTACCAGGAAACAATGGCTTCCCTGACAAGACTTCCGCAAATATGCATCCTACACTCCAAATATCAATAGCAGGGGTATACTGCAGAAATACACAACATACATGAGACATATTTAAAAGAATAAAACAATAGAACCCTCCAGGAGATGATACAAACTGACACAAATTACCTCCGTAGATCAGAAATATCAACTTCCAGGAGAGTTCAATAGTCCTCCCTGAACAAGAATTGTTTTAATCTACAATTGCTACTAATATGATGACTCTAAATTTGTTCACATTGTATTAAAACAACAAAAGCCTTTGCAACATCACGGTGAAGTAAGCCCCAACCGTAGCAGAAGGATGAGGCTAAAAAAAGTATTATATATATGCATATACACACACACACCCCAATTTCCTTATCGTATTATCAGTTAACCTACTGACAAGGTGAAAAACTAAGAAGCAAAGAAAGACGATCAAGACCTTGAAAAAAGTCTAGTTTCTATGCTCGTTACCTGTATGCATATATTTCAGTGCCCGTAGCATTTGATACAGAAAGAATCGGTGATGCTCATGTGTCAAATCGTCATTAGCTTTTATGACTTGATGGAGGCCAGACTCCATAATCTCGAAAACAACATAAATGTCCCTGTAGTCACGCCTAGAGGGTGGCATCATGATCCGCTTAATTTCAACAATACCAGGATGCCGCAAAAGGCGAAGCAATTTAATCTCACACAAAATTCGAATAGCATCAGAGATATGCTCAAAGATATCTGTTATTTTCTTTATTGCTACTCTTTCCCCAGTGTGTGTCAATAGCAGCACAAACAACTCCATAGCTACCCTTACCGATAATTTCCAAAATTTTGTATCTATTAGCCTCTCCATACTCGGTGAAAAAATCTACCTCTTTTGGGACCTGCAATATTTATTATATCATTGTCTAAATGATGGAGGAATATGAGAGTACATGAACGAATGAAAAGCATAGTTTACACAAATGTTTGAGAATTTCAAGATACCAGAATCCATTGGACCTCATCTTTTAATCTCAAAACCATTCGTATAAAGAAAAAGTAAGATCTTATATATAAAGCACCCCATAACACTGGATTTAGTCATAAAACTTAAAAGAAATTTTGAGGAAAATAAGCCAGGAAAATTCAAATTAAATCCTGTAAACCATGAGTACCACCAAGAAAAAGAATATAAAACTAGTAGGAAAGTTCCTATTTCCCAAGATACAATCCAAAACAAAAATAATACAACTTCACAAAGCTCTTGTTCTTGGAGAGGATACAAAAATAGAGTTTGAAAGGATAATAAACCGAACCAACTCAGACTGGTAAATCCTTGAGTTCACTGGTCTCAGTTCTACGACTCATGCGAAGTCAAAATTAATAACACTAAGTATATCGTCAGTCCACATAATTACAAACATACAGAAAAGAAGATAAAAAGATTAGACGAACAGACTTAACTACAAATAAACTCTCTTTTTTAGGGTTCTGCAAGAAGATAAAAAGATTAGATGAACAGACTTAACCACATAAATATTACAGTTTAACAACGACAGAGGCGCAGACGAAAAACAAATCAACCTTCTTTCCCTTATCTTGCTGCTACATTCTTCCTTTTCAAAATTCAAACTGTCAGTGGTCTTTGTTCCTCGATCCGATCAGATCACATCAAGAATCTTTTTTTCTATGAAAATACAAATTAATAAACCCCAAACAAAATCAAGTGATAAGCTTTTAACCAAAACAGAACTTCTTGCATTGACCAATGACTACAACTGTATTGTAATCTACACCACCTTAGCTCAACCTTCAGCCTCTCCGCTAATGTGCGTAAAAAGATGCATATAGAAATAAACAAAAGGGAAGGGTGAGGGGTTTGGAGATCTGACGGTGAGGGGAAGAGGAGAAAGAGAAATGAACTTGGGTGAGTTGGTGAATGTAGAGTCGATTTTTAGAAAGAGCCATTTTTATGTGGTCTACTTTTTTTCACTCTTCTTTCTTTTTTTTTGTCAATAATTCGTTTTTTTCTTAATATTTGTTATGAACTTGGGAGATGGGGGCCGAGGGTGAGATCGGGAGAGAATACAGAGATGTAGAGGACCAGAGAGAGGAGGAGTCGAGGTAAGAAAGAAGATGGAGATGGAGGGCATGAGCATCAGGTAGAGAGAAAGAGAAGACAGGGAGGGGGATGGTGAATGAGGGTAATGGAAAAACATATTAGTTTGATTGCAATAAAAAGAAAAAAAAAGAAAAAAAAGGTTTATGAATGCCCAAGACAGTCACAAACATGTGAATTTGTGACACCTCAAGGCAGTCAGAACACTTGTGACAGTCATTAACCGTCACAAATATTTTGGATTTATCACTATTTGGTCTTTGTGACTGTTATTGGCAGTCATAAAGTTGTGACTGTCATTGACAGTCACAAATCCAGCCAATGTCATAAAATCCTATTTTTGATGTAGTGACTCCTTTGCCCCCAGGGGCATAACCTAGTGGTTAAGGCTGCGATGACGTGGGATATCATCCCCGACAAATGCGGTTCGATTATCGTGTGGTACAGTTTCCTTACCTTGATGTGGGGGGCTGTGCTGGAGGTCGGTATTGTGGGTCCTCTCGCTCAGATTCTGGCCACTAGGGCACAACCCTCGTTTATCTCCTGCAGGACTGAGGGGCCAACGGTCCTATGGGGGGAGAGCTCACTCCCTCAACAAAGAGATATACTCCTTTTCTCAAGGTTTACCCGAGTTGGTACGCGCTTATGTTTAAGCCGATATACCATTAAGTTAACTTTGTTGGGAACTATCTTCAATCATTATGTCTGAAAAGAGCAAACCGGATACAACAAGGCTCCATCAATTTCGCATCAAAGAGAAGCGACTGAAAAGGACCCCAGTTGATCAAGACTCCACCTCCAAGTCTTATTAACTGAATCATAAGAAATCAATTGATCAACTTGAAAGTTTAGGATGTTCAACACAGTTCTGATTGAGATGATTGATCCCCAAACACCACCTTTTTTCGAACCAAAGGGATCCAAAGGAGAATTCCAATGAAAACCATGAAGAGCATTTATAACCCGACACCAAAGCACTTTCGGATTACATTTAAATGTCCACCACCATTCAAAGAGTAAAGCTATATTAAATGCTTTTAAACTTCCAATTCCCAAACCTCCATTTTCTTTAGATGCCAAGATCTTCTTAAAACTAATCCAAGAGATTTTCTTTTTATTCTCAGATTCTCCCCAAAAAAGTTGACGTCTAAGTCCTTCTAACATATTTAAAAAACAACATCCGGAGCTTTGTATATGGAGAATAAATAAATACCCAAGGTGTTATTATTTTTGGCCCAAACATTGGCCCAGAATTAATTATCTCTATGGCCCAGATGTGCTAGCCCGGCCCATGGCAGCCCTTTTATTAGGAACCGTCCGATCCAGACTTATTATCCCCTTTTAATCTGGACCGTCCGGACTCCCCTATTTAAACCCTAACCCTAAAACTCCACTCCCTCACTTCACCTCTCTGCGCTGTCACCCCCCTTCCCCTCTTTTCTTTCTTCTCTCCCGTGACCTTCCTTCCCTGGTCAAAACTCCTCCTCTCGCCGCGATTTTGCTCCCGATTCTCACTACCTCCTCTCCCCCGTGAGCGGTTGAATATCACAATGGAATCCCGTGACCGATTCCATCCTTGTGAGTATTTAAATCGCGGCTGGGGAAGGAGTTTTAGACACCGAGAGAAAGAAATCGACTTGTGCCTTGAGAATCCGAAGTGAAACAAGTGATATTCTTATTGTGATATCATTGAGGGTGACCGGGATTTGTTCCTGAGGTTTCTGAGGGTTTTTTCTTGGTTTAGAAAGGTGCTACCGGGCTGTGTGCCGGCCGGCGTTGGATCGGCGTTCGTCCTTCGTGGATCGGACATATTTGGTGTCAAATTGCATAGGGTTCGGAAGATATGAGCCTATTCACCACTTTCACAAAGGGGGTTTCTTGTCCTTTGTTATTTCTTCCGTTTTTCTTATTTATATATATATATTATATATATATATATATTTGTTATATATATATTTATATATATATATTCTGTTCTTTCGGTATTTATATATATATATTATATATATTTTTTATATATATATATTTATATATATTCTGTTCTTTGGTTGTTATTTATATATATATTATATATATTTGTTATATATATATTTATATATATACTTTGCAGAATCGTATTTATATATATATATATATATACTGCTTTATATATATATTAGTTATATATATAATTTATATATATATATAAATACTACAGTTTCTGTTTTATCTATACATATATAGTATATATATATCAGTTATATATATACCTATATATTTATACTGCATTCGTATTACTTGGTGTATTCGATCGGTATTTTCATATCTCGGCTAACTTGAACATCATTGTGGTTTTTCAGATCTGTTCTGACGATTAAATTCCCTGTTCGGGAGTCTGCTTGTTCTCGGGTTGATTTATTTAAGTATTTGGTTATTATAGGTTAATTAGTTGGCCTGTAATCCTTAATCCCTTTTCCCGTTAAATATAATTGTAATAGTTGTATTCGTTTTAATCCGCTTGTATTAACGATCCTGTCTTTAGCCATTGATAGACCCGATACCCAACAGTGGTATCAGAGCCGTTTTGTCGGGTGTCGGGTTCTTTGGCTTCGTGGTGATACGGAATAACCCATCCGGGTTTCCGCTCAGGTATATCGGCTTGAACCTCTCTTTTACTATTGTTTCTTGTTTCGGTTCTCTTGTTGTCCCTTCTTGTTTCGGGATTTCTTGCATTGCCTTTATCTCTGTGATTATTTGGTTGGATTCAGTTTTTCGGGCGACTCTTGTTTTCTCTTTTAATTAAAACTCAAACGAATTAAAACCTTAAAATCCAAAACGGCACTAATCTTGCGCTGCCTGGACCAAAAAGTGTTCCTCGGATCTTTGTCAAGAGCCTGAGGATCCCGGTTTTAATTTAAACGGGTTTTAATCTCAAAAATCAAATCGAGTCCCTTAATTCTGATTCTCATCAGCTGTGTGCTTTCATTTCTGTGCGATTTGCGGTTGTCTTTGTGATTACCTTATACTGTGTGTATCAATGGGCTCTTTCTCTGTGTTTAACATTGCACCTTTCGATGGAAAAGGAGATTTTCAAATTTGGCAACAAAAAATGAAGGGCATTTTGATTCAACAAAAAGTTTTCAAAGCAATTGATCAATCTTTTTCTGACAACACTGCTGCCGATAAAAAGGCCGAGGCAGATGAGTTTGCGTATTCATCAATTATTCTAAATCTGTCCGATTCTGTAATTCGGAAAATCGGTAAACATGATACTGCTCATGCTTTATGGGAAAAATTGGAAGAGACTTATACTGAAACTTCCTTGCCTAGCAAACTGTTTTTACTTGAAAAATTTTTCCGGTTCAAACTTGATATTTCAAAGGATATAAATGATAACCTGGACACTTTTACAAAATTAATCCAGGATATCAAACAAACCGGTGACAAAAATATTGATGAATACACCCCTATTGTTCTTTTAAATGCCATCCCTGATTCTTACAGTGATGTTAAGTCTGCCATCAAGTACGGCAGAGACAAAGTAACTCTTGATACTGTTATAAACGGTTTGAAAAGTAAAGAATTGGATTTGAAAAACAATAAGGGGAATAAATCTCTTGGTGAGGTTAATTTTGTGAGGAAGACCTCAAAACCGCTGAAAACTAAAGCCTTCATCAAGTCAAAATCTTCAGAGTAATTTTTCTGAAAAGAAGAAGGGCAAATGGAAGAGTAGGTCAAAATCTCGACCAAAGAATCGTAAGTGCTATAATTGTGGTGAGTCTGGTCATTACATTCATGAGTGCACTAAACCTAAGAAAAATTATCAAAATGATAATGCCAACGTTGTGGCTGAAAATAATCGTGAAGATGAAGTTTTCATGGTTTCTGAAATTTGTGAACAAGCTAATACTGTGCATACTCTCACTTTGTGTGAAAATGAGTGGCTTGTTGATTCTGCTTGTACGTTTCATATGTCGCCTTTCAAAAGGCTATTTTCTGAATATAGAGAAGTGACAAATTGGTCTGTCTCTATGGCTAATGAGAAAAAGTGTCAAGTTCAGGGTTTAGGAGATATTCAAATAAGATGTGACTCTGGTTATTTGTTAACTTTAAAGAACGTGAGGCATGTTCCTGATTTGTGTCACAATCTTATTTCTTGTGGTACCCTTGATGATGAGGGGTATGAAGGTAAATGGGGAAATGGGATTATGAAAATCTTTAAAGGAAATTTGTGTGTTTTCAAAGCTATAAAACGGAATAACCTCTATGTAAAAATTGCAAAATATGATTCTTTAGTGAATGCTGTCCAAGGTGACTCGACAGATCTGTGGCATAAACGTCTTGGCCACATCAGTGATAAGGGTCTGGAAATTTTGCAAAAACAAGGGGTTTTGGGGAAAGATAAATTGTCCCCTATACCGTTTTGTGACTCCTGTGTGGTAGGTAAACAACACCGTGTTAAATTTCCAAATCCCCATCCCCCTAGAACTCCTACAACTTATGACACTTTGCATTATTTGCATGCTGATGTGTGGGGGCCATCTAGTGAACCCACACATGGTGGAAATAGATATTTCCTATCTATGATTGATGACTATTCCCGTAAGGTCTTTGTGTTCCTTTTGAAAAACAAATCTGATGTCTTTGAGAAATTCAAAAATTGGAAAATGTTGATTGAAAATCAAACTGGGAAGAAAATTAAAATCTTAAGGACCGACAATGGCCTTGAGTTTTGCAATCAAATGTTTGATGAGCTTTGTGCTCAATCTGGTATTCAAAGACATAAGTCTGTCCCTTACTCACCCCAACAGAATGGGGTGGCTGAACGCATGAATAGAACTTTGCTAGAAAGGGTCAGAAGCATGTTGGCTATGTCTGGGCTCTCGAAAAAATTCTGGGGTGAGGCTTTACTTACTGCTGCTTATTTGATAAATAGATCTCCCTCTGTGCCGTTGAATGGTAATTATCCTGAATGTGTTTGGTCTGGTCGATCTATTGATTTTTCTAATCTTCGCGTATTTGGCTGCTCTGCTTATGTTCATCAGAAAAATGATAAGCTTGAGCCTCGTTCTATGAGATGTGTGTTTCTGGGATACCCGGAAGGGGTAAAAGGCTATAGGGTTTGGCTGAAAGGTCAGCCCGGTTTCAAAACCATGATTAGTCGAGATATTGTTTTCAACGAAAATGAATTTCCTTGCCTTTTACCGGATCCGGAAAACCCCCCCACTCCTAATGAGGTGGAGCTGCACATTTCTTTGGATAATATGGATAATGTGCAAACCGAAACTATTCTTGATAATCTTGATAATGCTGATGTGCATGATGAAACAGAGGAAGTTCTTGAAGATAATTTGCATGATTATCAACTTACTCGAGATAGGTCTAGGAGAGAAATTAGAAGACCTTCTCACTTGAATGATTATCATATGGCATCATATGCATTCAATATGTTTGAATCTATTGATAATTGTGAACCCAAAACATATGATGAAGCTTTGAAATCTGAACACTCAGAACAGTGGCTTTTTGCAATGAATGAAGAAATGACTTCATTGCACTCAAATGAAACTTGGGCTCTTGTGCCCCGACCACCTAAGCTCGGTGGTTATTTGTAAATGGCTTTTCAAAGTTAAGGAAGAAAATGAGTCGGTCAGATTCAAAGCTAGACTAGTTGCTAAGGGTTTCACCCAGAAAGAAGGTATTGACTACACTGAAATCTTTGCTCCAGTTGTTAAGTTTACTACTGTGCGTATCATGCTTGCTCTTGTTGCTCAATTTGATTGGGAACTAAAACAATTAGATGTCAAAACCGCCTTTTTACATGGTGAACTTGAAGAAAAACTCTATATGAGTCAACCTAAAGGCTTTATTGATCCCAAGCTCCCTAATCATGTTTGCTTGCTTAAGAAATCGATTTATGGTTTAAAACAATCACCTAGTCAATGGAATAAAAAGTTTGATGAGTACATGCTCTCACTTAAATTTTCAAGGAGCAATTATGACCATTGTTTGTATTTCAAAACTGATTCCCAAAATCCTGTTTTCTTACTCATATATGTTGATGATATGCTCTTAGTGAGTCCGTGTGTGAAAACAGTGGATCATGTCATTAAATGCTTAAGTGCGAAGTTTGACATGAAGCACCTTGGTGATGCTAAGCGTATTCTTGGGATGAACATCTTTCGTGATAGAAAAAATTCCACCATTGTTTTAAACCAAGATTCCTATGTGCAGAAAATTATATCCAAATTTTCTATGAGTCAATCCAAATCAACCTCTGTGCCCCTAGCTGGTCATTTCCTATTAAGTAAGGATCAATCCCCGAAAACTGAGGATGATATCAATTATATGAAAAAGGTACCTTACTCAAATGCCATTGGTTCGGTCATGTACCTAATGGTCAGCACAAGACCGGACATAGCTTATGCTGTGAGTTGTCTTAGTCGTTATATGGCTAACCCAGGGGTTTACCATTGGCAAGCCGTTAAGTGGCTCTTAAGGTATTTGAAGGGCTCAACCAGGTATGGTCTTAAATTTTCTCGACACCCACAAGGTGTAAAATTGGTTGGATACGTGGATTCTAATTACGCTGCTAATCGTGATAACCGTAAGTCTACTACTTCATATGTGTTTACTTTGTGTGGCACACCGATCAGTTGGAAGTCTCAATTACAACCTATAGTTGCTCTATCCACTACAGAATCTGAGTATGTTGCTATAACAGAAGCATTAAAAGAAGCTATATGGTTAAAAGGTCTATTATCAGAAATCGGTTTTCTAAAAGATAAAGTAGAAGTTTTTTCGGATAGTCAATCCGGTATTCAACTGTGCAAGAATCCAGTTTTTCATGATAGAACAAAACATATTGATGTTCGTTTCCACTTCATACGAGATGTTGTTGCTAAACGTATAATCTATCTTGAAAAAATTCCCTCCCAATTTAATCCTTCAGATATGGGTACTAAGTGTTTACCCGTCGAAAAATTTAAATCTTGTTTAAAAAGACTGAATTTTGATTCAGTCGAATAAATTTTCTGAACTTTGTGTTCTTTAGGGGATCTCTTTGTGAGTTAGTCTTCTTTGTGAATTCTTTTACCTTATTTACTTTGTGTATGTGCAGGTAACCCCGAAGATAGGCGATGATGAATCTTCTCCGTAACCCGAAAATGCAATTTGACTGGTTGGCCCAAAAAGGTGGAGAAATGTTATTATTTTTGGCCCAAACATTGGCCCAGAATTAATTATCTCTATGGCCCAGATGTGCTAGCCCGGCCCATGGCAGCCCTTTTATTAGGAACCGTCCGATCCAGACTTATTATCCCCTTTTAATCTGGACCGTCCGGACTCCCCTATTTAAACCCTAACCCTAAAACTCCACTCCCTCACTTCACCTCTCTGCGCCGTCACCCCCCTTCCCCTCTTTTCTTTCTTCTCTCCCGTGACCTTCCTTCCCTGGTCAAAACTCCTCCTCTCGCCGCGATTTTGCTCCCGATTCTCACTACCTCCTCTCCCCCGTGAGCGGTTGAATATCACAATGGAATCCCGTGACCGATTCCATCCTTGTGAGTATTTAAATCGCGGCTGGGGAAGGAGTTTTAGACACCGAGAGAAAGAAATCGACTTGTGCCTTGAGAATCAAGTGAAACAAGTGATATTCTTATTGTGATATCATTGAGGGTGACCGGATTTGTTCTGAGGTTTCGAGGGTTTTCTTGGTTTAGAAAGGTGCTATGGGCCGTGTGCCGGCGTTGGATCGGCGTTCGTCATTCGTGGATCGGACATATTTGGTGTCAAATTGCATAGGGTTCGGAAGATCGAGCCTATTCACCACTTTCACAAAGGGGTTTCTTGTCCTTTGTTATTTCTTCCGTTTTTCTTATTTATATATATATATTATATATATATATATATTTGTTATATATATATTTATATATATATTACATTCTTTCTGTATTTATATATATATATTATATATATTTGTTATATATATATATTTATATATATTCTGTTCTTTGGTTGTTATTTATATATATATTATATATATTTGTTATATATATATTTATATATATACTTTGCAGAATCGTATTTATATATATATATATATATACTGCTTTATATATATATTAGTTATATATATAATTTATATATATAAATACTACAGTTTCTGTTTTATCTATACATATATAGTATATATATATATCAGTTATATATATACCTATATATTTATACTGCATTCGTATTACTTGGTGTATTCGATCGGTATTTTCATATCTCGGCTAACTTGAACATCATTGTGGTTTTGGATCATTACGACGATTAAATTCCTGTTAGTGCTTGTTCTCGGGTTGATTTATTTAAGTATTTGGTTATTATAGGTTAATTAGTTGGCCTGTAATCCTTAATCCCTTTTCCCGTTAAATATAATTGTAATAGTTGTATTCGTTTTAATCCGCTTGTATTAACGATCCTGTCTTTAGCCATTGATAGACCCGATACCCAACACAAGGATCCCAAAATAGATTTACACAGTAAGATTCTACCTGCAGCTGAAAGAGTAGAAAATTTCCATCTTGACATTTTCGACTGAAACTTCTCAATCAAAGGCTGCCAATTAGACGCTTTTCTCATGGACACACCCATTGGAACACCAAGATGAATAAAAGGAAGTTTACCAATGTTACAATTCAGTTTTGAAGCAATTCTAAAAACCTCATGAGGGGCCACACCAATACTGAATAAATTAGTTTTTGAAAGGTTAAGCTTCAACCCGGATGATAGGTAGAAACATCTTAACAATCTGATCGGATTTAGGATATTATCATCCGACCATTATCCAATAAATATGACATCATCTGCACAAAAAAGTGAGAAATAATAGGACCATTATGAGGTAGCAAAATACCTTCAAAGAAACCACATTTAATCGCCTCATGTAACGCAACATTAAGAGCTTCCATTGCCAAAATGAATAAAGAATGCGCCATCGGATCCCCTTGTCTAACTCCACGATTCATCTTGAATTCCTTGGTCGGGCTTCTGTTAATTAAAATTGAGACAAAAGACGACTCCAAGCAGCCCTAAACCCATTGTTGTCATTTTGGGCCAAAGTTCATTTGTCTAAACACGAAGTCAAGAAAAGACCAACTCATTGAGTCAAAAGCCTTCTCAAGATTAATTTTTAACAGGAATAATCTTTTTTTTGCCGTTTTGGCCCAAGATATAACTTCATTTACCATCAAAGGCCCATCAAGAATGCTACACCCTTTTATAAATGCCGTTTGTTCGTCACCCACATTAGCTATTTGTAATTAGAATGAGTTTTTAAGGCATTTAATTTTAGAGCCGCACTTACGGTCTGACGGCCTGTCTTTTTTGATTGAAAAAAAGTAAAAGTTACGAAATTCAAAAAGATTCAAAAAAAGTATAGTCCTTCAGTCCCAGTTGCATTGGCTAATTGAGATTTCACAAGGATTAAAAAACGTATTGGAAAAGAAAATTATAAAAATAACTTCCTAATATGTTCATGTTTATTTTTTATTGATAAATTAATGCTAGTGTGGATGCTTCTTTGACATGAGTTGACAAACATTTACAAAAACCACTTGCTGATGTGGATGCTCATTTGGCATATGTTGGCATAATAAATTAATTTGAACTAAATAATTTAAATAAAAATTATTTTTGTATAAAATCTTATTTATATAAATTAATAAATTGATTTATTAGTAATAAACAAACAAATGTCTTCTTCCTCATTCTGCTTCCGCGACGGACGACGGAGAGTTGAGCTCGCGTCTGCTTCGTGGGGTGGGGTGAACGACTTCTTTTAGCTTTCTCGACCTTTATTGCGGGAGAATGAAGAGTGGAAGCTATTGGAACCTTGTGAGATCAGATATCAGAACCAGGAAAAGCAGCGATCTTGTTATTAAAAAAGGTAATTTTGAGTGCCATTTTTCTCGGTATTTCTTGAAAATATAAATATAAATGAAAAACTTTATTTTTTTTTGCTCCTCAAAACTTATGTATTGTGATAATCTCCCTTCATCTTGAGATAGAAGACATTGGAATCGCGGGCGGTGACAAAGGGTGGGGCGGAGGGAGAGGGGGTCCTAGGAGGTCCACGGCCACCTCCGGCGGACGAAAATTCCTCTATAAAATAGAGAAAACTATATATATAGTTGTTCGACATCCGTATTTTCTATGGCTCCGGACTCTTCTGAGTAAGTGTTCTGTTTGTGCCTCTGACAGAGGGGATAAGCTTCTCGTCAAGCTGCTTGCGAAAGCCGCCGCAGATGGTGGAAAGCTCCGACTCGATCTTAGATATGTACTCTTCAATGGTGTTGATGTGGTCCTCGTTTCCCCTAGACTACTCCTTCTGCTTGATTGAAGATATAATCCGCCACGACGCCCTCCGCGCGCCGATCACATTCTTGTGGGTCACCGACAGCAGATTCCGGCCCTCCACCGTGAGCTCCTCCTTCTCCGGCAACGACGCAGAGACCTTCTCTATGAACTCCACCATTTCTTCGTACCTCTGCGTCTGCTCGGCCAGCTTCACCATGTACACGTTCTCCTCACACGCCGTCGCCATGATGAATTTTCTCGATGTAGGTTCTTTTCTGTGCGAAGAAAAAGTGACAAAAGCACGAAGGGGTACATCAAAAAAATATCAAACATATGCATCCAGGGGCAGATCTACAGTCCATTTAAACTGTGTTTAGCGACGCCAATTACATTATTTATTTGGGCACCCGCCGAGTGCGAAAAAAAGTAGTGAAATTTAGAGTTGCTGGCCCGATCTAGGGCGTCTCCCTCCTCTTTTTATTTTTTATTTTTGTGTTGAAGGGAAAATAACTTGAGACAGAAAGTAGGGCAAAAGTATTGTATTATTCCATTAATGAGATTCCTTTAAATAGGGTGAAGTACATACAAACAGGCATCAGCCAAATCCTAACTACAAAAGCCCATAAACTAACAGACTTAGGCACACAACGGGTATTATTCCTTTAACACTCCCCCTTATGCCTAGTCTACAAGCGCATGTCATGTTGCCTCGTTAAAACCTCGTCAAGCAAAAACCCAGTGGGAAAAATGTCTTGATCGTAGGGAAAAGAGTACAACATCTAGACACATCAAGTTTAGACTTCGTCCTTTGAATCTATCCTCTCATATGATCGTTACATTTAATCATAGCGCTACTAAGGTGACCATTTCATCGATCCCTAAAATCGTAGATCTTGTTATCTCGTTAAAAACCTTTCCAAGTGATAAAAAACCCGTGGGAAAAATGATCCTTGGAAGGAAAAGAGTATAACGTACGGTGTGGATGTAAGACTCCCCCTCAAGTCTACATCTCCCCCTGATTTGTACATCAATCAAGGATACTTTGAAAAACTTGTGCATGTGTCGTTTGCCTCATTAAAAACTTTGCCAAGTAACAAAACCCAATGGGAGAAAATAAACCTTGGTCAAAGAAAAGAGTACAACGTCGGTGAGTAAGTTTCTTTATGACTCACCCTTCTCCCTCTACCTTTACATCGATTTCGAGAGTTCGGAAATTCTCCGCATTCCGATACTTCTCACATGTTTTTCAAACACGGCTTTGGGCAGAGATTTGGTGAACAAATCGGCCACATTCTCCTCAGATCTGACTTGATTTACTTGAATATTGAGGAGAGCCTGTTGTTGCTGATTATAGAAGAATTTTGGAGATATGTGTTTTGTGTTATCCCCCTTGATATACCCAAGCTTCATCTGTTCGATGCAAGCTGCATTATCTTTATATATGCATGTGGGTGCTCCAAAGGTGACATTACTTAGTCCATCAAGTTACCTCGGATATGTGTAATGATAGCTCTTAACCAAATACACTCACGCATCGCCTCATGCAAAGCGATAATTTCGGCGTGATTAGATGAGGTAGCTACAAGGGTTTGCTTTGTGGATCTCCAAGATATAGCGGTGTTCCCAATAGCAAATACATAGCCGCTTGGGAACGACCTTTGTGTGGGTCGGAGAGATACCCTCGCAGAAATCCTACCAATACGTTCGTCGGGGTAGGTTCTATGGCATTAGCATTTACTTTAGCATTTGCCTTTACTAAGCGCAGTTTCCTTTGCACCTTGTAGGGAAAGAATAGTCCCAAGTCAATGGTTCCTTTTAGGTATCGGAATATATTCTTGATACCATTCCAATGACGTTGCGTCGGAGCTGAACTAAATCGAGCTAGTAAGTTTACTGAGAATGCGATGTCCGGTCGCGTACATTGAGCTAAGTACAATAGAGCGCCTATTGCACTTAAGTAGGGAATTTCAGCTCCCAAAAGCTCTTCGTCATCTTCCTTTGGACGAAATGGATCTTTCTTCGCATCCAAGCTACGACCGATCATGGGAGTGCTAACCGGGTGTGCTTTGTCCATGTTAAAGCGTCTAAGCATCTTCTGGACATAAGCAGACTGGTGGATGAGAATTCCACAGACTCTATGTTCTATTTGAATACCAAGATAGAAACGAGTCTTCCCAAGATCTTTCATCTCAAACTCAGTTTTCAAGTATCTGGTGGTTCTCTTATTTCATCAAGAGTGCCGATTATATTCATATCGTCGACATACACTGCGATGATCGCAAATCCAGAACTTGTTTTCTTTATAAAGACGCAAGGACACAGTTCATCATTCTTGTATCCCTTTCCAATCAAGTATTCACTCAGACGGTTATACCACATCCTTCCGGATTGTTTCAAACCATAAAGTGAGCGTTTCAAACGAACTGAATACGCACTCCGTGGTCTGGAGTTACTTGATTTGGGCAATGAAATGCCTTCGGGCACTTTCATGTAAATCTCCATATCTAGATCCCCATAGAGATACGCATTGACCACGTCCATTAGCTGCATTTCCAATCCTTCGGAAATAACTAGGCTGATTAGATAGCGGAACGTAATAACGTCCATTACGGGGGAGTACGTTTCCTCGTAATCTATACCAGGGCGTTGTGAGAAACCTTGTGCAACAAGGCGAACCTTGTACCTCAGGACTTCGTGATTCTCATTACGCTTTCTGACAAGAACCCATTTGTGTCCAACAGGCTTTACATTTGGCGGAGTTAGCACTACTGGGTCAAGTACCTTGCGTTTTGTCAGAGAGTCGAGCTCTTTCTGGATAGCTTCTTTCCATTTAGGCCAATCGGCTCTTTGTTGACATTCTTCAACAGAGCGTGGTTCGACATCATCGTGCTCTATGATTTCTTGAGCAACTGTGTATGCAAACACATCATCAATATGAGTGGTCGATCGTTCCATCAAATCAGACGCACTTTCATAGTTGATCGAGATCTCTTTATTTTCTAATGCTGAATCGATCTCCGGGGCGTCCCCCATTAATGATTCGTGGACATAGCTATAGTCAGAGATGATCTCGTGGGAAGGATTCCCAGTATTGATGATTAATGGGTTGGTTTGTACCTCACCTGCCCTTTTCTTCCTTGGGCGGGTGTCTGTCGAACCGGGTGGCCTCCCCCTTTTTCTTTTGGGAGCCACGGCCTCGATCGCGCTTCCACTGGGTGCGATCGCATCACTCGGTACGTTGGTGATGTGCCCTTTATTCGGGACTTCTAACCTTGCAGGCACATTTGCAGCTGGAATGTGTGATCTTGTCACTTTGGCGATATCAGTAAACACATCAGGCATCGAATCTGCTATGTTCTGAAGATCGAGGATTCGTTGTACTTCTCGATCACATAGTGAGTTACGGGGATCATAATGAGACAGACTCGGGACGTACCAGGACAATTCCTGTCGTTCCTTGAGAAATTTCTTTTTCTCCTCTCCCCCTAACGACGGGAATTCTGACTCATTGAAGTGACAATCCGCAAAACGCGCGGTAAACAGATCACCTGTCAAGGGTTCTAAGTAGCGGATAATTTTTGGGGATTCGTATCCAATGTAAATACCTAAACGTCTCTGAGAACCCATTTTATTGCGTTGTGGGGGCGCAATCGGCATATATGTTGCACAACCAAATATGCGTAGGTGTGAAATATCCGGTTCATATCCAGTTACCAACTGGTACGCAGAAAATAGTTGGCCAACGGTGGGTCTGAAACGAATAAGTACGGCTGCATGTAGGACTGCATTTCCCCAAGCAGAGATGGGCAGATTGGTGCGCAAAACCAATGCTCGTGCTACCATTTGGATTCTTTTAATGGTTGCCTCTGCGAGACCATTTTGTGTATGCACATGGGGAACGGGATGCTCTACATCGATTCGGATTGACATGCAGTAGTCATCAAATACTTTAGATGTAAATTCTCCTGCATTATCGAGTTGAATAAACTTGATAGGGTGATCAGGATGGTGAGTCCTTAGATGAATGATCTGAGCTAGGAGTTTTGCAAATGCAGCATTTCGAGTGGAAAGGAGTGCGACATGTGACCAGCGTGTCGAAGCATCCACCAATACCATAAAGTACTTAAATGGTCCGCATTCTAGGTGGATGGGTCCACAAATATCTCCTTGTATACGTTGTAAGAATGGGATGTTTACTTTAGTATCTTTAGTGTAGGAAGGTCTCGCTCCTACTTTAGCTAAAGAGCAGGCTTTGCAGAATGAGCGATGTGCTTTTGACATAGTCAATTGCTTAGAATGGGCATATGTCTCTATTTCTTTAGATGACATAGCATGATTAACATCAATACTGTTCTTCGTGTTGAGTTGTTGACCCTTTTTCGCTCGAAAGAAAGGATGTTCGTGCGAGTTCTTTAGGATACAGATCATCATATCTCGACCAGGATGACCTAGTCTATCGTGCCAAAGCCTATATGAGTCTTTGTCCCAAATTTCATTTATGGTGACAGCATAGGATTCGAATACCCTAATGGTTGTGGTGCACAGTCCACTATTTTGACTCTTAAGTTTTTCTAATATGCGTTTACGTCCACATTTATTAGATGTAATATAAAGGAACTCGATTCCATTCTCACAGTGGGTTTCGACGTGGAAACCATTGCTACGTATATCTTTAAAACTTAGTAAGGTTCGAGGGGCCCTAGGTGCGTATAGAGCATCGGTAACTCGGATAAGAGTGCCGTTAGGCAATAAAAATCGGGCATTGCCTCGCCCTTGGATGAGTTGGGAGGACCCAGTCATCGTGGTTACCGAGGTTTGACATGCAATTAATTCCGTGAATAGAACCCTATTCCTATGAATGGTGAGGGTGGTCCCACTGTCAACCAAACATTCAAGTTCTCCCTGATTCATTCCTACGAAAAGGAGAGAAAAAAATTCGAACCATAAACATGCAAGCAATATTCATTTCTTCGAAATAAAGCTAAGGATATAACGTAAGCAATAATAATATCTTGTTCTAAAAAAAAAAGTTTCATCACACCATTATTGAAAATAAAACATCGATAAAATCGTTCTGAGCTAACAATGCCAAATGTAAACGAGAAAGTAAACATAATGAAACATTCAGTCATAAAGGGGTGCCTCTAATGACTGTGACACGTATGGCTCATTGTGATTATCGGTGACTGTGAAATTGACGTCGGGGGACTCGTCGAGAGCATCTTCCTCCATATAGTGAGCCTCCCGTTCTTTATACTCCCTATATTTCTTGTAGTGTGCTGCAACTTGTTTACTTGCATGGCAGTTCTTGTACCAATGTCCAGCATCTCCACATCGATAGCACGGTTCATTGCCAACTCTGACTTTGGGGGCGACATGGGGGGTAGGTGCTTTGTTTCCTTGGCCAGAAGAGCCGGGAGCACCAAGTCTTCTCATTACATTGGAAGAACCCCCACGTCCTCGACCACGTCCTCAACCACTGTGCCCTCTTCCACGTTGTGGTTTGGGGTTGCCATGACCAGTCCCCTGTGCATTGGGGTTCTTTCCACCTTTCACTTTGCCATAGTTGGCCTCGGGAACTTTCTTTGTCCCAGCCGGCCTGGCATTGTTGCTCACTAATACTTCATTGTGCCTCTCAGCCACTTGCAGTAGGTTGATAAGCTTATTGAAGGTAGTGATGCGTTTATTGTCATACTCCAGCCTATACTGGTTCGCTAGTATAAGGGCGGAAGTAGGGAAAGTGGAAAGAGTTTTTTGAATCATATCATCTTCTGTGAGGTCCTTTCCACAGAAATTAAGGCGTGCTTTCAGAAGGAGCATATCTTTGTTGAAATCGTTGATCTGTTTATAATCAAGCAAGCGGATTTCATTCCACTGCATGGTCAACTCTGGGAGCAAGGTATTGTGAATGTTCCCAAAACGGCCCTTAAGGGCATCCCACAGTTCTTTCGGGGATTTCAACTGCAGATATTCCCACCTTAGGCTCGGATCGATATGTCGCCTAAGAAACATTACTGCACTAGCTTTGGTTTTGTCAGACGGTACTTCGCCTGCTTTTTCAAAGATAGTAGCAATATAGTCCTTAGCGATAAAAGTGGTCTCTACGTCAGAAACCCATCTATGGTACTCAAGCCCTTTTGAGTCCAAGATGTCAAATTCAGGACGAGTTGGATCAGCCATCTTAAGACAAGAAAAAAAGGAAAATGAATTTTCACAGTATATCATGAGTACTTTCCATGATAAAATTTTCAATAATGTGGAGGGTTATTATTTTTCAGAACCAAGATATGGTCAAAATTACTTTCGATGCTATTGTGGTTACCGATGAAATTACTTTATCACGGTTCGAGTTGATATAGATAGTAGAAATAAGTCCTCTAAAATCTACTAGTGATGGAGCCTAATTTGCATGCCATAACTATATATGTATGCAAATATATGTATATTTATAGATATAATCACATAGCCTCTATGAATATATCTATACACGTATAAATGCAGTCAAAGAGGTATCTTATGCCGCAATAATTATTAATTCAACGTGAATTTATTTTTAATTCAAGTTGCTTAAGCAATTTATTTTAATTTAGTTAAAATTATGAATGCATCATGCTTTTGGTTTAATTAAGCATAAATAAATTACAGAATATAAATATGCAATCAATAGTAATTAAAAACATATATATTCGCATATTGCAGATAGTAGGGTTCGTATTTGTGTACTTTGTTTTGTGAATAGGAGAGCGTAAAATGCGGGTGAATCGTCCGGGTCAGCCGCCGAGTGCTGGACAACCGGGTCTGTATCGCGGGCCGAGTGCTGGACAACCGGGTCTGGATCGCGGGCCGAGTGCTGGACAACCGGGCTGACTGAGAACGGAGCAGGAGACGGGTTGGCTTCTGTGCCCTTGGTCCGTGCGGTGGTTTCCGATTGCGGGCGGTTGCGGGCGGTCACGTCGGGTCCGATTGAAAGCCGGTGATGGAGACGGGACTGGTGTGCAGTCGACGGGAGGGCGAGTTTTCTTTCTTCGGCGAGTCTGGTGCGACGTCGGACGGGGGGGAAGGGATCGCGATTCTATGCGACTAAGGTTTCGGTCGCGAGCAGAGGTGACGGCTGGGGAAGGTGCGGTCGGGGAAGTCGCGAGCAGAGGTGATGGTTTGCGAATCTGGGCGGGTTCAGTCGCGGGCAGATCGCGTCGGACGTCGAGGAAGGATGCAGGTGGGCGGCTGCGGGGTTGGGTTTCGGTGGTGGCGGCTAGGGTTTCGGCCGCGGGATTTTCAGAAAAAAAACGGAACGGGATTTTTCGTGCTCAGCCGGGAACTACGTGCTGATAACGTGTTGAAGGGAAAATAACTTGAGACAAAAAGTAGGGCAAAAGTATTGTATTATTCCATTAATGAGATCCCTTTAAATAGGGTGAAGTACATACAAACAGGCCTCAGTCAAACCCTAACTAAAAAAGCCCATAAACTAACAGACTTAGGCACACAACGGGTATTATTCCTTTAACATTTTGTGATATTTGTCATAATTTTATTAGTTCTACATAATATATATGGATATTAAAATGACAATTCATATTTATAAAAATACCAAAAAAATTTCCATTCGCTATAAATTGGTATCAATATTTTATTAATGTGTAATTTTGTCATTTGTTCGAAGCATCAATTATATATTTTTTATTGTTATTGGTTTATAATCTTGAGTTTTTATTAGTTTGTAATTTTTTTAGTTTTTTATTTTATTTTTTCTATTATTTAATTTTACTTTTAATAAAATTAAAATATTATAATTAAAAATAATAAGAAAGTAATTATATATATGTCTGTTGTTGGGTTGTCAGGTGGTCATTGATAAATCATAAAAAATAGATGTATTGGGTTGGGACTAATATTATTGATGTGAAAGAGAGAGAAATTAATTAATTATTGAAAATATTGGATGATTGAGTGGTTAAGAAGGTTGCTGATAAACTTAGCCTTAGTGACGGAGGTGCCCTCAGCCAGAAAAAAAAAAAAACTCTCTTGTATTTTGTATTTTAATGTTTCTGTTTCTTAGATTGAAAATACTCCCTCTCTCTATATATATGATAAGAAAATACTTATAATTTACCTTATTTCCTTATAATAGAAAAAATACTTATACAAAATAATTATCATAAAAAATATATTAATTACATGTGTACCCTTTCATCATAGATTTTGGATCCGCCACTGCATGCATATAACCCCCAATTTTCCGTAATAACTAGTGAATAATCATAAAGACACATGTGGCCGCTCTGCCCAATCCATTGAGAGTCGAGGATTCGTGCTTCCCACTTAATAGCGCGGACACACATAGACATTGTAAGAGAATTAGGTTAGATTGGATCAAGAATAAGAAAGAAATCCAAATCCGGGCGGCTCGCTGGCGCGGACAAACCATTCAATATTTAGTTTTATAATCAATGTGTAAAGTTGGTTCTAACACGTCCCTTTCGGTACATCTTGTGGACCGAGCGAAGAAACGATAAGCTCTAGGCTAATTAGGAGGGTCAAGCTCGTACATTTTTCTTTAGAATTGGAGTACAAGTAGAAGCATCAATATAAGATGGATCTCCCGAGTGTGGGCTAGACTAGAGAGAGAGAGAGAGAGGTCTGAATGCGAGCGTGGGTTTAATCCAGACTACATATAGATCATATTGAAAGTTCCATCTTACTACCAATTGGTATTAAGAGAAGTAACTCTTCAAGTTCATATGGACAACAATTCTAAAATGTATAAATCCAGTATTGATTAATCATTTGGAGACAACTCCTTGTATATAGTAATTGAGGACTCATTTTTTTTTCCTTTCTTCACTAGACCACCACTTGGTCACCGCCCAAAGCCTTCATTAAAATTTACATTTTCAGGAGCATAAAATAAAATGAATTTGTAGAATAAAATTTTAGAAATTAACCTTCCAAACTATAGTCATATAAAATATTAACAAAGTTCTAAACAAATACTTGATCACTTCGATTTTCTGTATATCTATAATACTTAAAGATTCAATACTTTAATTTATTGTGGAAGAGCGAATGTGCACAAAAGCATGTATTGTACAACATACTTGAAGCCCATCAAAGCTATCTATAATAATACGATAACCTAATGCTTCGAATTTAATGCAGACTAATTGAATGTCCAGGATGAATACGAACCATTTGAGTTTTGGACCAATTCTATAATATCAATTGTTGTTTCAGTTTTAGGTATACAAAGCATTTCAAATTCCAAGTATTAACCACACAAACCATATTTATTGTTTAACTCTTTCAACTTCTTCTTTCAAGTATAAATAGCTCAATCCAGCATGCTCAACGATCTCAATTTTCTCTTTTCCTAGGTTACCAAATCATATCAGACCTCGAAGGTCATATAAACAAAAGAGGAAATCACCATCGATCCATTTTTGAAGCTTAGCTTCATAAATATCCGAATATAAAAGATAAGAAATATAACAGTCGTGTTATTTTCTCTCTTTAAATCGTTTAAGACCAAACCAAAACCTAAAAACGTGTCGAACCTACCCGAGCCCTTCAAAGGACCATGTCTGTGGTCTTGGTCGTGGTCTTCTTGCCTCTTCAAAGTCACCTGAGTATAACATGAAGGAGAGGTGCTCGGATTGGAAGGGATGAAGGAGTTTATGGAGTGTTCGGTTATGATTGATGCTGGGAGATGTTAGATGATGTCTGACCTTGATGAGTTTGATGATGATGGATATAAGTTATTAAGATTGGATCTTGATCGGTTTGGGATAATCAGTTAGATTGGGGCGGTTATCAAGTGAGGTGTGTGTAGGTTTAGGTCAAATGAGATGTTTGTGGTTACACACAATATAACCAGGTTATCAAAAGTGTATTGGACTGGGTTAATCATTTCAACTGGTCTAGAATTAGTTATTGAATCCGGGGTGTATTGGGTATGAGTTGTTGGACTATATTTTGGGCTGGGTATTAATAATTTGAGTACGTGTTATAAAAGAATCGAAAGTCCAGATAAATATGAGGGTTCGTTTTAGCAATTATAAATGAGGAGTAAATACTAAAGCTTGATGTATACATGGAATTGAAAAAACGACATCGAGGAGATCACGCTAGATTGGTTGTCAATTATTTACTTGCCATATTATTTGTGAAAAAACCGAGCATCATATGTCACGTGTACATGTATCTTAAGTGTACAATAGGCAAACTCAATATTTGCATCTATCGTATTTTTCATATTTAACTATTTTTTTATTTAATACTTATACCCAATTTAATATCATCTTTACAAGTTGATTACTTTAAATCACGATTGAAACTAATGTTGAAATAAAATGATAGGTTTATAAAATGTTTGCATCAAAGTTGAGACTGAATTTTAGTATCTATTGTCATTCATGTATATAAGTTTGACGGTGTAATAAACATGAAGGTGTCAACTAGACAATATCTGGCATCGAAAATATTATATTACATTTCTATCACTAGGAAAATTTTAGTTAATGTTAACCCATTATATTTTGTTTATATACCTTAACATATGCATTAAATCAATATATAATAGTGAAACATATTAATATGTTTAATGGTTAAATGGAAAATTATTATTAAAGTTTGTGAAATGTAAATATAAGAAGCATAATAAATCAAGCGACAAACAAACAAATCTAAACTGTGTGCAACGCAATAAACTCAAAAAATGGTAAATCTACCTAAAAATTAACAAAATCCTACCGACGAAGCCCAAGTTATACATTGTTGTATATTTTAGCCTCACCATCACGGTAACAACTCAGCAATTTACTCAAACATTACGCAATCAACAATTAGATACAATTTGTGCAATGCACGGGTTCGTAAAGCCTCGTATATATATAAAATGGTATGGGATTAATTTACGGGCTCTATCTTTTGTAATACCAAACCATAAAAATAACAAGTAATATATCCTCATTTATAAGAGTATAAGTTTTTTATACCATTTTTCTTAAAAAGACTAAAATGTCCTCAAAAGTTGGTGATGTTGATTTTTTTTCTTTTTGTATTTTATTTAATTTAAATCCTTTTTTTTCTTTTTATTTTTTCCATCAGCTTCTCCATGACTAACTACCGAATCCAACAACTAAATTTTAATGTCTAAATGGGTCTTTCAAAATCCTTATAAAAATCACAGGATTTTGCGAAAAAAAGAAGTTGACGTTCTAATAAAACTTCATTTATTGTGCTCATAGGTTTTTTTTTTCCACACACGCACACGAGGGGGATTGTCTCCTGTCCTGAGTACCCCCCAAAGAGGCTCGAGCTCACCCCCGATCTAGAGGTAAGTTTGCCAGCATGACCTGATCGCCTCATTGTCCCCCGCTTGGGTTACAGGCCCGCGCTTACTGGGCCCGGGCAGGGTTAATGGTTTCATCCCCGGACATTGCCTAAGGGCTCCAGCCGTTCCCCCTTATTGTACTCATAGGTTCATAAAGAAGGTATGCAACTATATTTAATCGCCAGAATGTTTTTTTTTGAGTAGTTCTTTCTCACACGATGGCTGCATACGATGGCTGCACACGATAGCAGAACTGCACATGATGGCTGCACACGATTGCTGCACATGATGGCAGTTATGATCGTGCATACGATGGGACTAGCCATCGTGTGCACATGAACTTTTTAGTTTTTTGGCCAATTTGATTGAATGTGTTACCAATATGGATGTTTTGTAATTCTAAAATGATTGTTTAAATATTAACAACTACATAGCATCGTATGCAAACTCATATATGTTATTTCGTGTAATTCAATAGTGTATGAGCTATTTCATACAGATGCTGAACTTATATACGAACTTATATATTGAGAACATATAGACTACACATGATATGAAATAAATCATGTTAATTCAAGCTATAACTGTATAAATAAGTATATTGTTAGTAAATACTTATTAATATATAAGTAACAACACGTAAATTGGCAAATTATTTTAGAAATTAGTGAAAATGTGCATGTTCTTGTGCGCACGATGGCTAATCCCATCGTGGGCACGATCATGACTGCCATCGTGTGCACATGAACTTTGGACTTTTGGGTCAATTTGATTTAATGTGTTATCGATATGGATGTTTTGTGATTCTAAAATTGATTGTTCAAACATTAACAACTATTTGACATCATATGCAAACTCATATTTGTTATTTCATGTAATTAAATAGTGTATGAGCTATTTCATACAGATGATGAACTTATATATACGAACTTATACATTGAGAATATATGGACTGCACGTGATATGAAATAGATCATGTTAATTCAGTCTATAACTTTACAAATAAGTATATTGTTTATAAATACTTATTAATATATAAGTAACAATACGTAAATTGGCGAGTTAGTTTAGAAATTAGTGAAAATGTGCATGTTCTTGTGCACACGATGGCTAATCCCATCGTTGGCACGATCATGACTCGCATCGTGTGCACATGAACTTTGGATTTTTGGGTTAATTTGATTTAATGTGTTATCGATATGGACGATGGCGGAACCTGCTCAGATTAATTTTGTGACGGTTGTCGTGAGACGACTTGGACGTGAGTTTGCAGGTCAGTCGCAGAGTTCAACAGCGGCGGTTGCCGCCCCTTTGCTGATTCAACTCGCTGAAGCCAACTCAGTGAGTCCGCCCCGAGCTCATTTTTGCGGCGTCAATCTAGGGTTTCCTAGGCCCTCACAAAAATCGGTTTCTTAGCATCTGACCCAATCGAGTGGTTCTCAATCGACCCAGATGACAAAGCAGTTCGGGTCAATTCTACATCCGGCCCGTATTGAGCTCCTTGCGGCTACCTGAATCTGAGTGATGCTTTCGTGCAGTAGGACCAACGTAAGAACGAGAAGTATGCCTTGTTTGTCCAGATTCTTTTTGTTTATTGTTCCCGAGCTTACATGAATTCTGTTTAAGGCTATGTTTGATTTCAATTCGGCTGAATTATGCACTTCAGACTTTTGTCGCATTCGGTTTAGAACATATTGTCTTTTGTTGCTTTTGTTACTGTTGGGTCGTATGTTGCTTGAGGTGGGATTTGCAGCACAATTAACCGGTTTGTTGCATTTCAACTCCCAAACTTACACCAGGGTATTGATTTATTTGCCTTTGGTTGTTATTCGATCAATTCGATGGAGATATATCTTCACTTTGAGTAGCTTGCCTTGGTTTGTATATTTGATCATCTGCTATTGTGGGATTCTATCAAGGCCTGTGATAGCTTTGATATTGTAATTCTATCAAGGTTTTGTGATTGTATCTTCATTTTATTGTACTTCCACAACGAACAGCAGCGATGTGATCGTTCTAGCTGGTTTTGTCTGGGCTTGAGATTGTAATTTTTCTAGAAATGTACACGGTCCGGAATCAGCCTTTGGGTTGTACTTACAAATTTGACAGCTTTAGAGGCGCTAGATTTCTGGCACGGCCCAGTGGTGGAGCTAACAGCCTTTCCGGCCGTTGAGATTTCCGGCCGAGGCTTCAGAGGCGCTAGATTTCTGACTATTCAGGTAAAATTTTGCTCGTCTTACTGCTCGATTCGTGGTATTTTTCTTCATTCTTAGTTGCATTTTTCGTGCTATTTTGCTTCTCTTTTTTTAGACAGATATCGACCTCCTTCTTGGCAACTCCCTTCTTACCTTGATATCGACTTCCTTCTTGACAAGATCGCGAATCGGACAAACACCGAAAGGATGAAATTGTTCGTAAGATTTTTTATTTCTGAAATTTCAACTTTTAGGTTCATTGTTTTTTTAATCTCGATAACGCCATGTTACGATTAAATGGCTGAGATTGATTCACGCATGTCTCAAGAGGATTTGCATTTATTCATTTCCATTCAGTAAGTTTAGCTCATGTATGATGGTGAAGAAGTACCAACTTTTGTTTTTCTTTTGCTTACTCTTGAAGAAAATTAAACTGTATCAAGTAGTTTTAATATTCTAAATGAAGGTTTAAAATTTCAATGCATGGAAAGAATCACGGAAGACAAGGTGCCTTCATCTGTTCATTTTCATGATATATGCAAAGCTTTTTTTGTGTTGGGCATGTAGTAATATCGTTTACAAAATTTCCAGCATTGCTCTTCAAACATTTAGTGTATCTATTCTATATCATGTCTAGTTCTCATTATTTTTAAGCGTATTTACTCTCTTCTACTAAGAGGATGGTTTTTCTGTATGATGTTCTTCATGTTCTTGGTTATGTGTCATTTTTCATTTATGGAACATGGTTGATGTATCAATGTATCTTGTTGTTTATGCATACTTTGATTTTCAGGTTGAGGATGCTACTAAAGCACTCGAAGCAACAAATGGTACTACTTTGGAGAAAAACGGGCAGATTCTTCGAGGCTCCGGCGGCTTTAGTGGAGCACCGTCGAGCTAAACTTATAGATTTTGTCCGATCATAGTCTTTTATAGGAGGATTTAGATATTGGATTGATGTGGAACCAAAACTTGTATTTCACCATAAATGTCCTGTGCTGCTATTTTTAGATATCAGACTCTTTTTTTTTCAGAATTTTTTTTACTCAATATTGAAAAACAGAACAGGTGGATTTTGGCAAATTTGGTAGTGCTGGGTTTGAAAACATATATATACAGTTCACATCGGTTATTGAAGAAACCGATGTGAATTTTTTTGCATCAATTTTACATCGGTTGTAAGGCATAACCGATGTGAATTACTCATTTAACATCGGTTTTATTGAAAACCGATGTGAATTACACATCCTGTAGTTGCAATTCACATCAGTTATTTAAGAAACCGATGTGAATTTTTTTGCATCAATTTTACATCGGTTGTGAGGCATAACCGATGTGAATTACTCATTTTCACATCGGTTTTTAAAAACCGATGTAAATTTTAACATCGTTAGATACACCATCGGTTTTAAAACTGATGTGAATAGTACTTAAAAACCGATGTGAAATCCTATTTTCGTAGTAGTGACTACACGTGATATGAAATAGATTATGTTAATTCAATATACTTATTTGTAAAATAATCTATTTCATATCATGTGTATATAGGTTTTCAATGTATAAGTTCGTATATATAAATTCATCATATGTATGAAATAGCTCATACACTATTAAATTACACGAAATAACAAATATGAGTTTGCATACGATGCTATGTAGTTGTTAATGTTTAAACAATCAATTTAGAATCACAAAACATCCATATTGGTAACACATTCAATCAAATTGGTCAAAAAACTAAAAAGTTCATGTACACACGATGGCTAGTCCCATCGTGTGCACGATCGCTGCCATCGTGTGCAGCGATCGTGTGCAACCATTGTGTGCAGCCATCGTGTGCAGTTCTGCCATCATGTGCAGCCATCGTGTGCAACCATCGTGTGCAGTTCTGTCATCGGGTGCAGCCATCGTGTGCAACCATCGTATGCAGCCATCATGTGCAATTTAGCCATCATGTGCAGCCATCGTGTGAGAAAGAACTCCTCAAAAAAAATTATGGCGATAAAATATAGTTGCATACCTTTTTTATGAACCCAGGAGCACAATAAATGAAGTTTTATTAGAACGTCAACTTCTCTTTTTCGCAAAATCGTGTGATTTTTATAAGTATTTTGAAAGACCATTTAGACATTAAATTTTAGTTGTTGGATTCGGTAGTTAGTCATGGAGTAGATGATGAAAAAAGTAAAAAGAAGAGAAAAAGAGTTTAAATTAAATAAAATAAAAAAAAAAGAAATTCAACATCACCAACTTTTGGAGTACATTTTAGTCTTTTTAAACAAAATGATATAAAAAATTTACACTCTTATGATTGAGAATATATAACTTGTCAATTTTATTATTTGATATTAAAAAAATTAATTCTCACTTAATTTATTATATTGTGTCGGTATTAAAAACTATCATTGATATGTGGATCCTCATAGGGTTATTATGGTCAATATCGACATTATATAAATCATAAAAGACAAAAAGCATTTCTCTCAAAAAAAAAAAAAGCATTAGTAGAGAACCCGTAAATAATAAATGTGACCGTATATATATATATTCTAAATTAGGGCTATTTAAAAGGTTCGTGGTTAGTTGTTTTTACTGGAATCGAATCGAATCGACGTGATTCCGGTTAATCAAGAATCACTATTTGTGGTTAGGGTGCGGTTTGTGGTTCCTACTTCAAAAAAAATATGGTTGATGATTAATCAGAACCGAATGTCTCCAGAACCACAAACTGAAATTATGATAAATTAATAAATTATAATTATATATTTTTATCCAAAAAAGAAATTCAATTGAATTAATAATATGTAAATTAATTACCCCCACATCGATTCTCCGTTTGTGATTGTGTTGCATTTTAATTGTTGGATTTATGGATCAATTTTGACTTATAGTTGTTGGATTTATGGATTAATTGTGTTGTTGTCTACTATTTTTATTTTAAAAGATTAATTTTATCATTTTAGAATTGATTATTTCAGTTTTTTCGGATAAAAAAGAAAAGAAAAATGATTTTTAAGGTTAATCGAACCGAAACCATATATAATCGATGTGATTCCGATTAGCCAAAATTTAAAGTAGTGTGCTTAGTGATTTCTATTTTGGGATGTTTATGATCCCGATTAATCGAAAATTATGGTTCAATTAACCGGAACCGAACCACTCTGACACCCCTATTCTAAATCCTTTTGGTTGCACTTAACATGCAACATCCGATAATTCCAAAAAGTTAGCTACTGTACAAATTGTTCTAACGTGGTGAGTGGAATAACGTCCACTTTAATAATGTAAATCTTCTTTGGATGTCACGGATAAAGATCGTATCCCCTACAAATAAATTTAAGTATTTGGGTTCGATCATTCAGAAGGAAAGTGAGTGTGAAGATGATGTCACGCATCGTATCAAGGCGGGGTGGCTAAGGTGGAGAGCAGCGACAGTCCCTGTGCTCTAAAGAAAGTCACAAAGTTGAAGGTAGAGCGGCAATCCGACTTCGCAATGTTGTATGGCTCGAATGTTGGGCGATGAAGAAGTCGCTTGAGCAAGTTGGAAGTGGTGAAATGAGAATGTTACGTTGGTCGTGTGGTCGCACAATGTTAGATAGAATTGCGAACGGGGTTTTCGAACGCTACTTGAAGTGGCGCCAATTTCAAAAGTTAGGGAAGGAGATTGAGATGGTTTGCCACGTCCGCAGAGGCGCAGATCTGCTCGGTGAGGAGGGTCGAGAGTTTAATGGTTGTCGGGAGTATGCCTCGAATGCCACTCGAGAGGTTGTTGAGTGTGAGATTGCATTGTAATTATGTAAACCATTTATATAAGGCAAATGAATGTTTCTTTATTTACTTTGTAGTTACCGGCATTCCTAACTCGTAAATAAACATATAGAAACTAGTCCTCGTATTTGAGAGCAAAACTTTCCACTCCTTATTGGATAAGGGGTCGCACTGAAAGGTTATAGCTCAAATACTTAATCGCTCGCAAGTCGATAAAACTTGACTGGGCATTAAGTTTATGTGAAGACTTGTATGACGTGTTCTTTGACATGGAGAGTGCCTTCGAACACTAATGGTTAGTGGGAGCACACGTTATAGGTATGCTAATTGGATTAGTATACTCGAACCGACTCACCCTCGATTCGTCACATGGATTTCACTCGGGACATCAATGACGGAATCAAAAGGTTGTGATAGGTATTCGTGAACCTTCGACTTGAGGATTTAGTAGGGATGTGCTTGTGACGTCAAGATTTTCATTAGAGTAGTTCGACCTCGTAAACCTAAGGCGGGGTCAACCTCGACGTGCATCTTGACGGCAAGTAGCAGTCCTCATCAATACCAAGATAGAATTCTTTCTCCCGTTAGTGAGCGGGTTATATGTCCTATGCGGTTATCGCGATGAGATCATAAGTCTTTGGCCAAAGCATTGGAGCTAGTTGTATTAGATACACGATACCGATGATCTCGATTTGCATTAACGCATGCATAGCGTCAAGTCTGAGATAGGGTTTGATCGACCGTGACCCTATAACTTGATCGGGACATTTGAAAGAAGGGTTTATACGTATACCGGTATTCACGAGAATGGTTCTTGAATGATCCCAATCATTCGTTCGATTGGGGTACAGTGTAGCCGGCCAGGCTAGGTGGTGCTACTACTCTTTGGTTCCTCCCATTGCCGATCGAGACGGACCTACCGAGTCGCCAATAGGATTGACGACGAATGATTCAAGCTAATTCTCTCATTATGAATATTAGATATTGGATATCTAATTTTGGAACATTGGATGTTTAAATCGATTTATTGGATAAATTGATTTACGGCTAATGAATTAAATAAATTACTTGGGTGATTAATTTAATTCATGTATATAATTATTTCTTGGAGAAATTAATTATATTATTTTGTATTTGATATGTTTAATTAATTGGATTAATTAATCGATATAAATACATCGATACGGAATCGGAGTTTATCTGTTTAGACCTGAGTCCGAAACGAACCGAACTCGTCCGATTTCTAGCATGGGCCAACCCCACATTCCACCCACCTTCCTTTTGGACTTATGTCTCCATTCTTTAATGTATTATTATTGTGGAGGTGGGGTTAGATTCCCATGCATGAGTTGTTAAAGGTAGTGGGGAGTAGGGTGGGCGGGGCGGGTTGGGGCGGGCGAAGGTAAACCGCATCCGCCCGCAATTTTTGTGCGGTGCGGGTTTTTGCGGGCGGGGCATTTTGATATTGAAAACCGCACAAAATCATAGTTTTGCGGGCGGCAAATACAATATTTATATAAATATCTAAGTGTTTTCCCCTGTTATATGCGGGGCGGGGCGGTTTTTTGCGGGGCGGTTGGGAAAAAAATAAAACCGCATTCGCCCCGCAATTTTGGTGCGGTGCGCGTTTTGTGCGGGGCGGGGCGAAATCAACATTTGAAACCGCCCCGCCTCGCTATTTTGTGGTGCGGTGCGGTGCGGGGCGGGCGGGGCGGTTTGTTTTGCCCAGCCCTAGTGGGGAGTTGAATAAATAAAGGAGGATGACTATCACTTACACACACCAGCTATCATACGTGAAAGTGAAATAGAGAGAGAGAAAGAGAAAAACCTTTTTCTCAATTATCTTCATCATCTTCTTCATATCATCTTAATTGTTCTTGGAGAAAATTAAGAGATTCATTGAGAGTAAGTGAGTTATACACTTGGAGTGTTGTAATCACAAATATATAGCTTCATCACTTAGCTCTAGCCGTATCCTCGGAGGATAGCAAGGTGATTGTTGTTCCGGTCGTTTCTCCGGCGCGTGGCAAGTAGAGACGCGGTGTTTTCGGCGTTGGATCGTTCAAGAGCTTGGGGAATAGCTCAAGAGAAGGTTATCCATTTAATCAACGGACTACGAGGGTATGTTTCTCGTATCTCTTGTATTTCGTTTTGATATTCGTATATACGTAGCTCGATCGATCCTCGTAGGGATTCGGATCGAATTAATTTTCGTTTTACCGCTTACTGGCCTTCGCTTTAGGCACCGAATTCCAACAAATGGTATCGGAGCGAGGTCTTGCAATCGTATATACGATATTTAGCATTTGAATGCTTATTTTGTGATTTAGAATCACTTTGATAATCGTAGATATTTTATTGTTCGTCAGTAGTGTCGCTTTTCTCGTGATTTTATGTTATGATATAAATCAGGTTTTTCTTGGAAATATGATTTATATTAATAATATTCGATCGGGAATAACAATTTTAGAAATCGCTTCAAAACGAGTGATCGAATCGTTGGACGATTTTCCATACACGCCGAGTGTGCCGATCACGTCCGGCCGTGGCGGACGCTTGTCAGATTCTCGCCGAAGCGTTGCCGTTGGTCACCGGTCGCTGCCGAGCGCTTGCTTTATCCAAGTGAGTGCTTGGCCGAGCGCGCTGTCAGATCCGGCCGAGCGTGGTTGTTGGGTCCGCCGGTCTGCCGAGCGCTTGTCAGATCCAAAAGTGCTTGGCCGAGCGCGTTGTCAGATCCACCGAAGCGTTGCCGTTGCCTTCCGGCCGCTGCCGGCACGTCCGTATCCCGCCGGCGTGTCCGGCATGATCGCCCCCTTTCTGTCTGGAGCGGCGTGGCCTCGTAGGCCGCAGTGGCGTGGCTCGTAGCCGCCAGGCAGGAGCCCGGTGCCGCCGCGCTTCAGCCGTCGGCACCGGGTCTCGTTTTCAAGATATTTTCGATTATTGAATTTTCCTGTATTAAAATCATTAATTTGGAATTTTTGATGATGGAAAACTCAAAGAAAATATTTTATGGGTACACTACTTGACGAAAATTAAATTGTCGATTATTGTTGAATTGATTGGATCAATTCTATTTATTGTTGATTATTGATTGGATCATATGTAATCTTCTCGCTATCCATTTATTGAGTATTTATTGGATGAATGCTTTTGAATGGGGATGTGGTTCATGGACTTAGTTTGAATCGCTCGTTTTATTCGATTGGGTTGTAATGGCCGTTTTGAGCCTATTTATTTTACTAGAAATATTTGTATCTAGGATGCAATTTTTCAATGTAAAATTTATATGTAATGACGAAGACCGGAGGAAGATCCATTTCGAGAAGACGAAGATTCAAGACGAAGACTTGTAATTAGATTACGGAGTTTTGTTTTCTAGGAACGGTCCATGAACCACATGTTGGTAGCAACTAGGTTGTGAATGGTTGTTACATATTGTATGAATGCAACAAACGCGCTAAAATGATTAATGTGCAAAGTGTAACGTTAATCGTGAAAATTCTCCCACAACAAATTATTAAGTTTATAAGGTTTCAAGGTTTTCCTTCCCTCCATCGAGCTTTCGGGAAATTGAAATCCAAACCGGATGTGCTATGCTTCCGAGTTATCGGGGTAGTCGTTCGGGGAGGACGGATAAATTACCGGGAGCGCATTGGATGCCTTCGGTTGGAGCAAATTTTATCCCTAGAAACCCGATAGGTTGCCGGATAAGATTCAATTGTGAAACTGATTTGCATCGATGGTATAAACTTAACTTGTTCACGACCATAGAAACCGTATAGGTTGAGGGGAGTGAACAAGGGGAAAAAGAAGATCGAATCATTCATTAGATGGGTTGGTGTTGGACACCACTTTATGAAAATTAATAGACTAGAAACCTGTTCGGTTGCCCTCTATTAAGATTTATAAAGAACTCGATCACCACTATGAAGTAGTGCGACGATACTTCCGGATTTCACATGGGAGTGTGTTGTTCCGATAAAAATAGTGGGAGCTGGGTAACAAGAATAGAAAAGACCTTAATTCTATACTCAGATCATAATATAACAAGTCACTAATTAATGTTATACTTAATGCGCACAAATCTCAATATGACAATGAATCCACTCGCAATTCTACTCGAAAAGAACACCTTAATGGGACCTAACTTTGTGGATTGGCTCCGCATCGATGATTGTCCTCGATAGAGGCACTGGGATACGTCTTGAGACGGACATTCCTGGCGCCTCCTATGCGACTCGAGCCAATCAGAAGAGATTGAAAACCACGAAAAGTGGGTTAAGGATGACGTGAAAGTCCGTGCTTATATGATGGCTTCCATGTCTAATGAGCTTCGAGAGCTCATGAGAAAATGACTTCGCTGGCGATTCTATCTCACTTAACCGAGCTTTATGGTGAGCACGGAGAAGCGCTAGATATGAGATATCCAAGCAAATGTCGGTGCAAGGATGAAGGAAGGTGAGAAGGTTGGGGAACACGTCCTCAAAATGATATTCAGGATCGAGAGATTGGAGGCTCTTGATTTGAAATTAGTTACATCTCTCCCAACCGACGATAGCCTACAGTCTCTCCGATTCCTTCTCACGCTTGTTATGAACTTCAACCGCAATGAGATTGCATGTAACTTAGCCGGCTAATGAACAAGCTGGTGACCGCCGCCTCGGATGAAGACACCGCGGATGAAGGAGTATGCACTTGTGATTTCTTCTGGACTTCGGAAGTCTAAGAATAAGAAGAAAAAGACCAAGAAGCGGACTGGACCACAAGCTAAGGACCTTAAGGGAAAGGGCAAGGCCCCGATGGTTCCAAAGAACAAGAAGAAGAAGGATGCTTGTCTCAAGTGCGGTGAGCTGGGCCACTGGGCTAGAGACTGTCCGATTCTTCATGGCACTTCAGGATCTGGAACAAAGTAGGAAGCTTGGAGCTGGAGAAGTTATGATCACAGTCGGAAGCGGGCATAGTGTCGAGGCGACCGACATAGGATCACTTCTTTTGGGTTTAGAATCCGGCTTTGTTTTGACTTTAGAAGATGTACTTGTTTTGCCCAAGGGGCATAAAAACATTGTATCCATTCCGGTCATGGACCGAAAAGGCTTTTCATTTTTCATTGGTGATGGTTCCTGCAAAATTTATTTTAGAAATAAACTAGTGGGTACTGCTACATTGTTGAATGGATTGTATCATCTAAATCTCAGCAACAAAGTAGTTGTGAATACTATGACTAGAAAACGTGGTAGGGATGAAACCAACCAAGTTTTGAAATGGCATCTTAGACTTGGTCATGTTGGTCAGACCAAGGTTTACAAGATGGAAAAAGATGGACTTATGGGTCCATTGGGATCGGATCCTTTTCCTACTTGTGAATCTTGCCTTAAAGGCAAAATGACTAAGTCCCCCTTCACAGGGACTTTTGAAAGAGCCGCTGATAAACTGGGATTAATCCATACTGACGTTTGTGGTGCTTTGGAAGCAGCACGTGACGGATATCAATATTTCATTACGTTTACAGATGATCATACTAGGTATGGTTATGTATACCTAATGAAACATAAATCCGAGGCCTTTGAGAAATTCCAGAATTCAAGGCCCTAGTCGAAACAAACCGGTAATCATATCAAAGCACTTCGGTCGGACCGAGGTGGCGAGTATATGAGTACGGAGTTTGACGAGTTCCTTAAAGAACATGGAATAGTTTCACAACTAACACCTCCAGGTACTCCTCAGTTAAATGGTGTGTCAGAAAGAAGGAACCGGACCCTGTTGAACATGGTCCGTTCCATGCCGAGCTATCTTGACTTGCCAATTTACTGTGGGGTATGCACTGATCGCCGCATATATCTTGAACAGATGTCCTTCCAAATCCGTTCCTAAAACTCCACATGAGATGTGGGAAGGAAGGAAACCAAGTCTTAATCATATTAGGATTTGGGGATGTCCCGCTTATGTCAAGAAGACTAAGGTGGAAAAGTTGGAAGCTAGGTCTGGGAAGGGACGTTTCATTGGATTCCCGTCTGGGACGATGGGATATCTATTCTACATGCCCGAAGATCGAAGGATCATTGTTGCCTTATGTATGCTATGTTGTAAGGAAATGAGTAATATACCATATGCTTCGGCCGTGGGTAGCCTTATGTATGCTATGTTGTGTACAAGACCTGACATCGCGCATGATGTAAGCGTGGTGAGTAGGTTTCAGGCAAACCCAGGTAGGGAACATTGGACTGCCGTAAAGAACGTTCTCAAGTACTTGAGAAGGACTAGAGATATGGTTCTGATGTATGGCGGTGGAGATTTGGATGTGGTGGGATTCACTGATTCGGACTTCCAAGGACTGAAGGACGACTCGATGTCTACTTCTGGCTACATATTTACTCTTAATGGAGGAGCAGTATCTTGGCGTAGCGCCACGCAAAGCGCGACCGCGATTCCACTGTCGGGATGAGTATCAAGCGACCTGAGGCTTCCAAGGAAGGGTTACGGATTAAGAAGTTTAGGAGAACTTCAAATAATACCATGTGCCGAGATGCCTGCTCACTGCATCGCGACAACGACGGAGTCAGAGCGCAGCCAAGGAGCCGAGGTTTCACAACAAAGACCAAACATATTGAGAGGAAGTATCATCTCGTAAGAGAATTTGTTCGCAAGGGATACATCAGGCCGCACAGTAGACTCGGCTGACAACGTCGCCGATCCACTGACCAAGCCACTTTCTCAGACTAGCTTGGAGCGTCATCTGGAGAACATGGGTATTAGATACCATAGTGTGTGGCATTGAGTGCAAGTGGGAGATTGTTAGGAGTATGCCCTCGAATGCCACTCAGAGGTTGTTGAGTGAGGGCATTGTACTTGTAATTATGTAAACCATTTATATAAGGCAAATGAATGTTTCTTTATTTACTGGTAGTTACTGGCATTCCTAACTCGTAAATAAACATATAGAAACTAGTCCCTGTATTTGAGAGCAAAACTTTCCACTCCTTATTGGATAAGGGGGTCGGCACTGGAAAGGTTATAGCTCAAATACTTAATCGTTCGCAAGTCGATAAAACTTGACTGGGCATTAAGTTTATGTGAAGACTTGTATGACGTGTTCTTTGACATGGAGAGTGCCTGTCGAACACTAATGGTTAGTGGGAGCACACGTTATAGGTATGCTAATTGGATTAGTATACTCGAACCGACTCACCCTCGATTCGTCACATGGATTTCACTCCGGACGATCAATGACGGAATCAAAAGGTTGTGATAGGTATTCGTGAACCTTCGACTTGAGGATTTAGTAGGGATGTGCTTGTGACGCGTCAAGATTTTCATTAGAGTAGTTCGACCTCGTAAACCTAAGGCGGGGTCAACCTCGACGTGCATCTTGACGGCAAGTAGCAGGTCCTATCAATACCAAGATAGAATTCTTTCTCCCGTTAGTGAGCGGGTTATATGTCCTATGCGGTTATCAGATGAGATCATAAGTCTTTGGCCAAAGCATTGGAGCTAGTTGTATTAGATACACGGCACTCGATGATCTCGATTTGCATTAACGCATGCATAGCGTCAAGTACGAGATAGGGTTTGATCGACCGTGACCCTATAACTTGATCGGGACATTTGAAAGAAGGGTTTATACGTATACCTTGGTATTCACGACAGAATGGTTCTTGAATGATCCCAATCATTCGTTCTCGGTTAAGTGCAGTGTAGGCGCCAGCCAGTAGGTGGTGCTACTACTCTTTGGTTCCTCCCATTGCCGATCGAGACGGACCTACCGAGTCGCCTTGATAGGATTGACGAGAATGATTCAAGCTAATTCTCTCATTATGAATATTAGATATTGGATATCTAATTTTGGAACATTGGATGTTTAAATCGATTTATTGGATAAATTGATTTACGGCTAATGAATTAAATAAATTCTTGGGTGATTAATTTAATTCATGTATATAATTATTTCTTGGAGAAATTAATTATATTATTTTGTATTTGATATGTTTAATTAATTGGATTAATTAATCGATATAAATACATCGATACGAATCGGATTTTATCTGTTTAGACCCTCGGAGTCAAAACGAACCGAACTCGTCCGATTTCTAGCATGGGCCAACCCCACATTCCACCCACCTTCCTTTGGACTTATGTCTCCATTCTTTAATGTATTATTATTGTGGAGGTGGGGTTAGATTCCCACATGCATGAGTTGTTAAAGGTAGTGGGGAGTTGAATAAATAAAGGAGGATGACTATCACTTACACACACCAGCTACCATACGTGAAAGTGAAATAGAGAGAGAGAAAGAGAAAAACCTTTTTCTCAATTATCTTCATCATCTTCTTCATATCATCTTAATTGTTCTTGGAGAAAATTAAGAGATTCATTGAGAGTAAGTGAGTTATACACTTGGAGTGTTGTAATCACAAATATATAGCTTCATCACTTAGCTCTAGCCGTATCCTCGGAGGATAGCAAGGTGATTGTTGTTCCGGTCGTTTCTCCGGCGCGTGGCAAGTAGAGACGCGGTGTTTTCGGCGTTGGATCGTTCAAGAGCTTGGGGAATAGCTCAAGAGAAGGTTATCCATTTAATCAACGGATTACGAGGGTATGTTTCTCGTATCTCTTGTATTTCGTTTTGATATTCGTATATACGTAGCTCGATCGATCCTCGTAGGGATTCGGATCGAATTAATTTTCGTTTTACCGCTTCCGCTGTGCCTTCGTTTTAGGCACCGAATTCCAACATAATGGTTGTCGGGGAGAGGAGGAGAGGCAGACCGAGGAGGACGTGGGAGGAGCAACTGAGATTAGATTTGAAGGCCTTAAACCTTTCCATGACTGTTGATAGGTGCGCTTGGAGGCACCAGATCAGAGTTGTGGATTCTTTTGAAGGGAGCGGTGCTGTAGTTGAGAGCCTCAGGGTTGGGTTGTCTAGGTTAGCTTTGACCTAGAGCATTGCAGTTTTACTTTTATTGTATATTTTATCTTATTGTCTTTGCGTGTGGTGTATTTTTGACAGGGAGCTGTGCGCAGAGCCAACCTCTCTTTTGTTAGAGCAGCGTTCATCGGGAGTGAAGTAGCCAAATTCCGCTTAGGTAAGTCTCATGTGGATCAAGCCATGGGCTCAGGTATGGTCTCAAGCTTTTTCGAATCATATGTTTTCCTTTGTATTTATCACACAAGATTCTGCTGTGCACTAAGGTAGGGGTTTTCACGGAAACAGTCTCCCTACACTACAAAAAAAACAGTTTTTACCGACGCCAGCACCGCCGTTGTTAAACTTATAATTTACCGACGCCATTTACCGACGCCCGTACTGCCGTTGTTAAATTTATAATTTACCGACGCCATTTACCGACGCCCGATTTACCGACGCCATTGTCGACGACCGGTTCGCAGACTTATTTTTTTTACAATTAACGACGCCGTTTACCGACGCCATTTACCGACGCCATTACCGACGCCATTTTGGCGTTGGTAATTTTTTTTTTTTTTTAAATTTACCGACGACGTTTACGCCATTACCGACGCCATTTCTGGCGTCGGTAATTTTTTAACACAATCCCACATCGAAAAACATCAATGTTTTGGTGGTTTATAAACCAAAATCCTTCTCAACCATTTGAAATTGAATGGAGTCCGAACCCGATCCGCCGACCCGCACCCGACCCGCCGGACCCCGACTGGACTGACCGAACCCTCCCGCCCTTTGAGCCGGACCAAACCCGCCCGAGCCCCGCCCGAGTCCTAACCGACTTTTTAATTTTTTTTTAATTTAACGACGCCAAAAATGGCGTCGGTAAATGTGGCGTCGGAAAATGGCGTCGGTAAAAATTACCGTCGGCGTTTTCCAACGGCGGTTTGCCGTCGTAATGGCGTCGGTAATTTTTACCAACGCCATTTTACATTTTTACCAACGCCATTTTGGCGTCGGTAAAAGCTTTTTTTGTCGTCTTCTACCGTAATAAATAGGGCGTAGTCACGTACATCTTACCCTGCACTCGCTGCGAACGGGATATACTGGGTATGTTTGATTTGGTTTGTTTTTCTTTGGATGTCACGATTTTCTCCAATTAATGAACCTATTATGTTATTTTCTCCTATTGAAATTATTAGATTTAAATGGATTGAATTTTTTTTATGCAAACTTTGTAGTTTTGATGGAATTTCAATTTAATTAAGGCACTCGTGAAATTTTAGTTTAGTAATGTTTTCTGTACGAATAGATAAATGTTAGACTTTTTTGATGAATATATTAAACGTGTCCGAGATACTTGTAGAAACCCATAATCCCAGCTCATGCGTCCAGTTCTTAACTTGTATAATCAAAACTCTAGCATATACCGCAGAATATTATTTCTTTACAAATTGAGTAGGTATTTCTCTCTCTTTTTTTTTTTTTCAAAATGATGATACTTATAATTAATGAAAGCAAAGAAATACTGTCAAGAACTTGTTTTTAGGGTTTATATCTTCTTCTAAGGATATATTTACGTTTTACTGAGTTATTTTCCATATTATTTTAGGACTTGTGACTACAATACTTTACATTTAAAGGTTGTTGTTCTATTTATTTTTATATTTTAGAACTCGTATCTCTATTATATCACATTTTATCGTTGATATTATATATATTTGTATGTTTTAAGATTTGTTTCCACACTATCTAATAGTTTAGGGCTTAACTTTCGAGGATGTATACTTCCTTTTATGGTTTATTATTAGTTATTATTTCAAGTTTTAAAAACATTAGTTATGTTTTATTTTTATTTTAGATTCTAAAATTATCATTTTGATATTTAAATAGTTCGAGGTGTGTCTAACTCATTCGCCTATATTATTGTAAGAAACTGCAATGACTAATTTGAAATATGATTCATGAGTACCGGACAATACTGAGTTGAGCGGACCGCGTGGATTATATTAAAATGCTGAGCGGACTCGATGGATCTAATCCGATGGATTTTAAATCCAAGAAATAAAATGGATTTTGTCGAGTACTATTTTACGAGATTGTGCGGAGATGATGCCGAATATGAAATTGCAAAAGTTGAGAGGAATATTGATGATCTTGTAGTTGAATATTAGAGGAGAAATGAAGGAAGAAAATGCCAAGCACCATTATAAAGAGGTGCTCTGACTTGTGATGGTGAAGAGAATGAGTATGCTGTTGATATGTTACCTGATTTTGATTAAATATGGATAATTTCAGCTTGAAATTTAAGTTACAAGTATTGTGAAATATTTATGTTAGTAGGGTTGTTTTCTTATATCCTTCCAGCATTAAAGGAGGATTTTCTGACTTGTGTCTGAAGTACTTCTCTTTAATCATTTTTGTGTAAAGTCATATGACAAATAAAGTAGTTTCTACTGTTATAAATAAAACTGAGTAATTTATCGCTTTCACGCAATCAAATCACTGTTGATATGACCCGTTATACTTACTCATTTTTTTTTGTCCTTTTAAAATTTTTACATTTATCACTTTTATATACACATTTATCATTATTACTTAATCTAATTATTACCTAAAATACTAAATATATATTCTTTATCAAGTTTTGAATGGGATGGAAAAAATACTAGTTAGTATAATCAAATTTGTCATTTAGCTATTTCAGTTTATGCAATACTTTTCTGAGTTTCGTTTGCTTTTTCATGCATGAATAAAGTTTGATCATAGTAGTTTTTTTTGTTGGCAAAGGTACATTGGAAGGCACTCGTGCCTCTTCCACCGTTGCTGGAGATTTTGATGATGATGGAGAGGTAACTAATTTTATTGGCATGATAACATATGGGATCTCTCTTTTTTAGTAGCAGAGCATAAAATTAACAAGTTATATATTCTTATTTATAAAATTATAAGTTTTTTATATCAAAATGTGTTAAAATACATTATTACCCTTAAAGTCTACCACTAAAAGATAAAAAATATAAAAAATAAAAAATTATTAAAAGCAAACAACAATAATCTAAACGGTCCCACAACTCAATATTTCTCTCTCTTGCAAAAAAAACTCTCGTTGTATCTCTCGTGAAACCGAAAAACTCCCGTCGTGAAACCCTTTCGCCGGCCAGAAAATATCGAACTCCGACTACGACAGAGAATCTGAAGACGCCAGAAGTTCCTCACACGCTAGTGACACTCCATCTGAAGAGGAATTCGTCAATGAGCCGCCGGTTAGTGTATTTTCATTCACACACGTTCGTGCCACGACGGTTGTTCATCGTCTCACGATGGTGCTGAACAAGATGACACCATCGTGTGCACGATGGTCTTTCGTGGGTACGATGGTTTACACACGACGGTCGCCGATCGTGTGAGCCATCATGGGCAAGAAGACCAAAGGCTTCTGCCTTGCACACGATCGATGCCCGTCGTGTGAGCCGTCGTGTTGCACACGATGGTCTTCACACGACGGGCATCGATCGTGTGCATGCCATCGTGTGCAAGCAGTGTCATTTTTTTTCGTTCTCTTAAGCATTTTATCATATTCTTATGATTTGTATGTCTATATTGCAGACTGGTTGCGTATGGAAAGGCCTACATTGCGCTTTGTTACACGACAAGTGAATCTTTACATACGGGAGGTGATTTTTAAAGAGATTATTGAGACACTAAGAAGTATGGGCCGCAATTCTGCAGTTGGTGATCGAGATATCGAGAGCTGGACCGAGGGGGTCCTGGGGCGTTTGATTAAAGTTAGGAGAAATAGGAGTACAAATACTGCCCTACATCACTTGATTGCCCGTCAGTTGGAGGGTGATCAAATCCCACCGGATGAGTCGTGATTCCAGGTTTGCGAGAGGACCATTCGTTTTACAGCCTGCGATTTTGCCATGATCACTGAACTGCATTTTGAAAACTTTACCTTCCATCCAAAGGATGACTATATCCTTCGGTCTGACGGTATTTTCCACAGAATACTCCATGGCAAAAATATTAAGGTTAGTGTTCTGCGGAAGAGGTTCAATGCTCAAGATTTTGGTATAGACATAAGAGATTATTTAAAGGTTGCTAATTTGCTTATTTATTACTACTTTATCTTATGCCGTGACGACATGATGGTCGAGACATGGGCATGGGCATTAGTTGAGGATTTCGAGCAGTGGGATATGTTTCCTTGGGGTTCTTATGCCTTTGGGGTTTTGTCTTACTACATAGGCAATGTTGCCATGAAGGAGGGACAGGAACATAAGGACTATCACTTTTATGGTCCTGTTTGGGCTTTACAGATATGATCGTATGAGATGATTCCTTCATTGGGAGAATTGTGTGGAATTCGAGATAAATCTGTTCAAGTCTCCCGGTGTTTGATGTGGACTACGAGGAAGATGTTCTGCGATTTCACTCATTTTTTCGACGATAAGGTACATAAATTTATAAAAGTATTTTCTCCTGACTTTACTCATCTCTTCAACGTTATGTGATTACCCATCTAATGGTATGCTTTAATGGCTACTTTTGCAGCATAAAGTACTTCCCTCTTTACCGCATCTGGAGGAGAATGAGGCTGAGTACTACTACCTGAGTTTTGAGAATGGCTCGCCATATGACGTTAAGTTCATAAAGCCTATAAGAATAGCTGTGAAGAACAAGGAGGATGAGCCTGCGCCGATGACGTGAAAGAAAGTTATGGATAGGTTGAAGAATGCTGCTGGGAAATTGATTACATATGAGTCGACACATAAAGTGTCGAAGCAATGCCGGAAGAGTACCCCACCAGTAGATGGTACAGAGACATAGGACCAGGAGAGGAAGCCAGAGAGGGTGTGTTGTGTCCACGGACTTCCTTGTCCAGACCACACCCAAGACGCGAACAGGGATGAGTACTTCGATCGCCGTTTGAAGGCGATCTTGTACGACGAGTCTGAGACAGGATTTATTGCTCTAGTTTCTAGCCGGGTGCTTTCTGGGAGGATTTCTTTGGACCTACGCATAGACGTTCTAGGAGCCCGGTGCACTACTTAGCTGGGAGCCATGATAGGTTTCCCGATAGGCCTCGTCATTCTGCATCTGTTAGCAGTGCCCAGCGGAGGATTCCAGACCCTCCACGTCACTTAGTCTCTGGTGCAGCCCACAGTCACCATTCTCAGCGCCAACCTAGTCATCATTCTCAGCGTCATCCTAGTCACCATTCCCAGCGTCAGCCTAGTCACCATTCTAAGTGTCAGCCTAGTCACCACCATTCTAAGGTCCAGCACAGTCGCCATTATGAGATCCAGCACAGTCATCATTCTCAGATTCATCATTCTTTTGAGTGGACTGAGCAGCCCCTTGAGCCGACTCCGCAATTTCTAGATTATGAGCATCAGTATCATCCATTTGATGTGCCGTTTAAGCAGTATGGGACGATGTTCGATTGGTTTCAGGACAAGCATCATTATAGTATGATGTTTCCCGGCCATAGTAGTAGTTCTCAGCAGCAGCCTCCATTTCAGATCGAGCAGCCAGTTTTTGAGATCGAGCATCCGATTGTACAGGTGTTTGATCGTTATAGTTGTGAGAGGGATGTTGAGGGCGATGAAATTGGTGAGAGTGCCGGGACGCAGCAGTTGGGTGAGCGTAGTCTTCCACCGCGAGTGAGTCGACCTTCTGCTGCTCTTCGGGAGCCTTTTATGGTGCCACCTCCAAGAGATAGTGAGGCTCTGAAGAAGTTGTACCTACAGTTTAGGGAGCAGCCACGTGATGCTATTGTACGGTGTTTAGAGACTGGGCATGCTCTCACCCAGGCGTTATTTGACCGGATAGAGTCTAGCCGTGAAGACTTTGATGCCGAGGTGATAGATTGTTATGTGCTTGCGACTCGAGCGAGGCTTCGGAGGGGAGTCCGTAGTGTTGGTGTCGGTAGAGTTGGCATTGTACTTGTCGGCTCTCAATTTAACGTAAGTTCTGTAAATTACTCGCTTGTATATCATTGGTGTGATGTGGATTTTTTTATATTTTGTGTTTTGGCTTTTATAGTTAGTTATGGTCAACGAGTTTGCAAGACTCCATCCGAATGATCGACTTGGTATCAAGGTGACAGGGAAGCCGGTTTACAAGGATTGGAAAATTCCTAAATCCATCGAGGACTACATGACAGGTCTTGATACACCAAATGCGGTTCCAAGGTAAATTGCGACGAAGTAAGTTTGAAATTGATATTTATAAATGATTCGCTATGTTTGATGTGATGATCTTATATGATTATATATTTCGTTTCAACAGATTATTGCCATTTGTTGCCTCGACCAGAGCCACTGGGTGACTATCAAGATTAACATCATAACATGGACCATGGAGTTGTACGATTCCTTGTCACACCAACACCAAGATGGTCGATACCGATTCAACAAACTGCGACCAATTACTCATCTGATGCTTCGTGTGCTAGCTCAATCCGGGTATTGACTAAACAACCAATCGAATAAGAAGTATGACATGGAGATGAGTTTCAAAATAATGCCACGAGAACTACAGTTCATACAAAACGACAATCACAGTTGTGGCCCATTCGCGTACTTGGATCGACTCATCTCTGCAAACCCAGCAGGAAGGCACCAAATCAAGGAACTTAATGAGAAATATATTAAGAAATATCGATATGGTTTAGCTGCTAAAATCTTTGTTTTGTCATTAGACGTAGTGTAGGATATTTTTGATACTGATGAGTATGTGTTTTAATTTTAATTCAGATATATTTTGGCAAGATTGATGTGTTGTGTTGTTAAATCACACGTAAAATGATTTATGGTGCAGTTGGTAAATCCAGACCAGCTCTGTGTTTCACACGATGACTGCACACGATCGTGGCCATCATGGGTTACGATCGTGTGCAACCTGCCCATGGTCATGGGTTGCTGCTGTCGTGTACCCACGATGGCTGCCATGACCGTGTGCACACGGTCATGTGTCCCATCATGGGCACGACCGTGTGCACCATCGTGTGCACATGAAATTTTGGTATTTTTGTCAATTTGATTTATTGTGTTATCTAGAAGGATGTTTTGTGATTCTAAAATTGCTTGTTCAAACATTAATTACTACATGATTTCTCATACAAATTCATATTTGTCATTTCGTGTAATTCATTAGTATATGAGAATCAAAATATCAGCACATGATTGTTGCTAGTAAGTCACAAATATAAAAATACATAAGCAATTTAAGTTTCATGGTATGGACATCCCCTTATGTCATGGTCATCATTACGACAAATGCCACACCTCTTCTTCTGCCGGCGCCTTTGCCTCGTTTGTTCATTCATACTTTGAGTTTCTTCTGGAGGGATATTAAAATCCCCACCACATATGGGAATGAATGCTTTGCAAGAATTTTTATTTTGGCTGGTTCCCTTACACTACCGCACACCTGAGGCCGTCTACCTGCGTGCAAATTTTCAACAGCGGACCATGCACGACTCATCCTTGGTTGGCCGGATTGTCATACCCCCTCTGGAGGTAAGCAAACGATGGATGATATCTCTGGTGGGACATTCCACTCATCAGGATGTGGGATATGATTAATATGCTCCTTATAAGTCTCTCTAAAGCCTTGTTTCTTGAAATAACGACTAACAAAATCATACACAGACAAACCATTGCCGGCGCGCCTGTTACAATAAGCAATTGTGTCAAGGATGTGGTGTAGGATAATGTATTTTTCAAACTAATGAGTATGTATTTTACTTTTTTATTCAGATATATTCTGGTAAGATTGATGTGTTGTGTTGTTAAATCTGGAAAACTGGTTTATGATGCAGTTGGTAAATCTAGACCAGCCCTGTGTTGCACACCATGGTAGCACACGATCATGCCCATCGTGGGTTACGATCATGTGCATCTTGCCCACGGTCATGGGATGCTGCTGTCGTGTGCATCCTGCCATGACCGTGTACACACCATCCTACACACGATGGCAGCACACGATCGTGCCCATCGTGGGTTACGATCGTGTGCATCTTGCCCACGGCCATGACCGTGTGCACACGAAAGCATAGACAAAAATATTGAATGATGTGCACATTAGAGCAAAACAATTACCTTATAGTGGCAACAACATGACGACATGGAATCTGATCTAAATCAAACTCCCGACAACAACATGTCCAGGTTCGAAGGTCGACCACATAAGAAACTTTGTTTTCTTCGACTTTATAAACAAGTGGGGTGGTAGCTCGAACAGTAAGAGTCAGACTGGCTTGCATAGAGTTAGATAGCTTTTCAAAAGTGTGCATTGTCAACTCATGGTCTCTTGATGTAGCTTCTCCCCGCTTCTCATCAAACCAATTCTCGAAAATTAGGCGAAATATCTCAAGTAACGAGCAAATGGGTAAACGCCTCGCCCACAACATATGATTATTAAAGCATTCAACAACATTAGATGTCAAGAAGTTATAGCGTCGTACCGGACACTTCGACTTAGCCCACCTCTCTGGCCCAATTTCAGAAAGGCGACTGTAAGCCCCATTAGGGCTTTCAATAAGTAGTTTCGAAAAGTAGTTTTCAAAAACTTCTCCACGATGCGTGTAGGCAGCAGTTCTAAAGAGTCCTATAGCATGAGCACCGTAAGAGGTCAGATTTTTTGCAAGATGGTGATAGCACAACCCTTGGAATGCATTCAGATAGACGGCTCGAACAGCATTCTGAATGCTCTTATGTTGGTCACTCGCAATCAGTAAATCTTCCATCGAATTGTAGCATCTGCGCAGGTTATACAGAAAATAAGTCCATGACTCGTCGTTCTCTATCGGATCGAGACCAACTACAAGAGGAATTACTTGCTCGTTACCGTCAAATGTGACGCCCGCAGATAGAGTTCCTTCATTCCTTCCTTTAGGTGGGTCCCATCAACTATAATCACCGATCGAAGGCACATATCAAGTGCCCTAATACTCTGTCCGAGTGTAACGAACATGTGGCAAAACACTCCCTCACGAGTTGTCTGCAAATCATAAATTGTCCCTGGATTACGCTGTTTTAACAAATACAAATAAGATGAGAGCCTCTGACACGACTCATCAAAGCCGTCATATGTATTCTCTATCACTATATTCCTCATCCGGAGAGCAAAACTGTATAGCATGTCAATGCCATACTCCTTACACATCTCTGCAATCATCTCATTCGGCCTCAAAGTGACCCCCTCAACGATCAATCTTTTAGCAAAATAATGGGCGGCAACCTCAGAAGTGATCGACCGTGCAGCAGCACATTCAAATCAGGGTGACAGTTGTGCTCCAATGTCAACTTAGTAATTCTCCAAATAGTTGCACCCTCAATAGCACACAACCTAAACTGACAATTGTTTCGCCCACTCTTACTGACACACTATACGTTTATCGGTGGAACGATCAGTGATACACTGTAGCATGTTTTACAAATGATAGATTCCTACAGTTATCCTCAACTCTGTTTTGGATCGAAAGGACCCCAGCTCTAGCTGACCTGTGACCGGTGGAGGCTGCTCGACCCAACCCAAAGTCCCAGCACTACTGGGGCCCGGAAATGGAATGATCCAGTTACACATTGATTGTAGATGTTCATGCTCGCTCACAGATTGATGGTCGGATGAGAAGTTCTGACAACTCATAATCCTATCCATTTGGGCCGGTTGGCGAACCCAAGCAAGAAATTCCGCAGATAGTGACTCAAGCAAGTCTTTACAACAATCTTCATCTTCGGATGTATGCACCTCCTCATCTTTCTAGTCTTCCTCATCTTCCTCGTATTGATAATCTTTGGAAGGCATGTCATAATTTATGTTGCCGGGCTCTACTCTCGAGTTGCTACATCCCATATTAACCTCGGGAGTGAAGGAGTTGCTGTTCTCAACATAGACCTCAGGATCCTCCGTGTATTCTACTAGTAATCGAAGTATCTCGGTATCGCCCCGTAATATGACTTTTACTCTGTTTCCCTTGGTCATGTGTGTCAAGTACCATAATTTGTAATCGGACTCATTTGGACCACCAAAACCCTCTCTGATAACACCCACGAGGTTTGCGCGACTAACTTTGCTCGTGTCGATGTAGATAAAAAATGAGTCCCCGTCTATATATGTCGATCGCTCCTAATGACCACCGTGATGTATCAAAATACGCTGCCACGACATCTGATTATAAAAAGATCAATAACTATTCAGAAAACTGAGCGAACAATATTCTAAAATAGTCTGCCTTGGACACGACCGATGCACAGGGTCGTATGCTATCATGTGCAAGTTTATGGCCATGAACACGATCTGCACACGATTGTAGACGATCCTATTAAACGATCGTGAATACGTTAGTTGTGCGCACGATGTCAAGACCGTTGCACATGATCGCTGCACACGGTGGCTTCCCATCGTGTGCAGCGATCGTGTCCGTAAGAACTTGTCGGGGAAAAAAAATTCAGCGGTAAAATATTGATGCATACCTTCTTTATGAACCCAGAAGCACGACAAAGGAAGTCCTATTTGAACGTCAACTTTTCTTTTCGAATAATCTTGGGATTTTTATAAGATTTTTGAGAAACTCTTTATCAAAAATGGTTGTGTTGTTTTGATGTATATGTTGTAGTAAAATTTTGGTTGTTGGACATTAATGATCGACTTTGAGCATATGAGGAAATTGAAAAAGAAAAAGAAAAGAAAAGTAGTGTAGATTAAATAAAATACAAAAAGAAAAGAGAAAGTCAACATTACAACTTTTGGGAGGACATTTTAGTCTTTTTAATCAAAATGGTACTAAAAACTTATACTCTTATAAATGGGGATATAAAACTTGTTAATTTTATGATTTGATATTAAAAAATTGATTCCCACTAACGTTTTTACTTCTATCTTATGCTTATCGTACTTAAACAAGTGTGAAGTGTGCAATTTTTTTAACTATCTTCCTTTCTTTGCTTCTTTTATGAAGTTGATATATTTTGTAATTAATGTGTAAAAAAAACAACGTGGACTGGATCCATATCCGTGGACACACCGTATCTAAATGTTTCGGATTTGATGGGTCTAGATCAAATCTGGGCCTATAGGTAAAAACGGTTATGGATCTGGGTCCAGCAAGGTCCGGTCCAGATCCGAGCCCTTGCCATCTCTAGCTGATGCAGGCTCAGAATAGAAACATAGCTCAGCTCCCATTACTGCGAATGAGTACAGGACAAGAGGAAGAGCTGCCACAAGATGAGATGACCCTCCTAATGCAAAAAATTCGAAAGTTCATGAAGAAGAACTTCGGAAAAACTCCAACGGGCCAAAGTCATCCAACTTAGCAAAAGTGAGTGATAAAATCTCCTAATACACACTCTAACATGTGTTACAATTGTAGGAAGCCGGATATTACGCAAATATGTGTCCTTTTCCTAAGGTTTTCAAACATCCCGAATGAGAGAGACATGAAAGACAGGAAATGAGAAGTATACAGAACCACAAATTGCGAGCACTGTTGGGTGAAGCCAAGACAAAATCTCCCAAAAAAGATACAGAACTATATGTGTTCACAGTTACGGTTCGAACTGGCAAACCGGCGGTTTTGAACCGTTGACCGCAGTTCGGTTAACTGTGGATTGCGGTCCGGTTCAAAACTAGAACCGTCAATCGTTTTAAGACGGTTCAGTTCCGGTTCGGCGTTTTGACAAACCGCGAAACCGCCGATTTTTTTAAGAAAAAAAATTGAATTTTTGAATTTTATATCCGTTGCTCCGAAACGTAGGTTCAAACCGGAACCGACGGTTCAACCGATTTACTAAACTTTTATTACTCAAGTTAGAGAGGAAGTTTTGCTAAAATTTCTTACACTTTACTACAATGCTTTATTTCCTAATCTTATTGCTAATTTTATTCCTCCAAATCCTAGTGATTGTGTTCAAAGTGCAAGAAATTCTTTATCCGCTCTTTACCGCGAATATGCTTGTAGCTATAGTGGTAGTCTTGATCTTGGTACAGATTCTTCTTCTCCTGTTCACATTCCTTCTAGTAGTAGTATATCTTCTTTTGATTTTGCTATTCCGGATCTTGGTGAGTTGAATGCTTATCAAGAAAATTTATCCCGAAAACGAACAAAGTACCAAATTAATGCTTATCAAGAACTTGAAAATTATTTAACTACATTTGATTTGGGAGCTTTAGAACGTGGACCAAATGGTAATAACAATCTTCTTAAGTGGTGGGCGAAAAGGTCTACAATCTTTCCTGTAGTTGCCACGATCGCATAGGAAATACTAGTTGTCCCCGCCTCAACAGTTTCTATTGATCAAACCTTCAATGTAGAAGGATACATTCTAGATGAACGACGATCTCGATTGACGCCTCAAAATCTTAAAGCCCAAGCATTATTGAATGATTGGGTGAAAGCCGAGTTACGCCAAGAAGAACCAAATTATAATGAACAAGAAGACAGCGATACATATGATACCAGATCTAGCAATGATTCGGTTGACTTGAGTGATTGAACTATCTACCCTCCGCCTCCGCTCCCTAAGGTAAGTATAAGGTAAGTGAACTATGAGAACTTTGATTCCTAAGGTAAGGGGATACCTGGGCAACTTAATCCAAATATTCAAAGTTGAAATTCTTAATTTTGACTTTAAAAATTTGAATTAAACTCAAGTCCATTTTTATTCTTTTCCCCTACCCCCCCCCCCAATCTAAAAATGAACTACGGGGACTTTGATTTTAATTTCTAAACTCCAAAGATACGGATATCGGATACATAGGCGCTTAATTCAAATATTGCAAATTAATAAATTCAAATTTAAACTTTAAATACTTGAATTAAACTCAAGTCCAATTTTTACCTCATAATTTTTTAAATTAAAATTTAAAAAATTCAAAAAAAAAAATCGTGAACCGTTTCGCGGTTCAAAACCGAAACCGTAAACTGCAATAAGGCGGTTCGGTTCTGGTTTCGATTTTCGGCAAACAGGAACAGGCGGTTCATGAACCGGCAACCTCCGGTTCATGAACCGCCGAACACCTCTATACAGAACCCTCCAAACATCCCACCTCTACAGATATCTAACAGTGAAGATGAGGCATACTTCTGTATGATAACAAAAGAGAAGGAATATAACAGTGACGACGAAGTAACATCATCGTCCTTTGTAGACTTAACTTCATATGCCAACATGTCCGACCTTTTTAAAAATGATGAATGGTTTTAAAACTATATAGTTACCTTATGAGGTTTTGAAAAGGGAAAAACTACAACTCACTATTTTAAACGCCGAGCGTCGATGAACAAGATAAAAATCATATTTTTAGTAGATGATGAAAGCAAGTCAAAGATTTAACAACTCGTGATTACTAATCAAGAATTGGCCACTGAGCGTAGTGCTCTCAAAATGAGAATCAATGTTCTTAGAAAAATGATCGATTACGTGGCAAATTTGGTTGATAAAATTAATCGTCTTAAAAAATGAGAAGAACTTGAGGTCTCCCTAAAATACTTTAGAAATATATCAAAGTGGTGGAGAATATTCTAAGCATTGGTCACGTACTAACAACCAAAAAGGCTTGAGATATTCCACGTTTTCTATTTCAAAAGGTTGTTACGTCCTTTGTTAAAGAGAAGGAACCTACAGGGATCAAGTTTGCTGGAGGAATGCTCAAGGTTGATCTAGATCCAAAAGACAAATGTGAAGCAGTTGTTGTAATTCATGAACAATGTCAAAAGCTGATTATACCACAATGAAGGATACAACACCATAGACGCATATCATATCAGGGTAGACCATAAAGTATATATACATATCAAAGACGCTCATGTAGTGGACCTGCTGTACAAAGAAGAAAGCCAAACTACAGGGTATATCAATATGGAGACAAGACTGGAGATCTCAAAGGCCCTATGGAAGACTGCCTATAGTGAGTCGTGCATGGTTCATCCTTCATACATGAATCATCATTCTTATAATCATATGCATACTTCGAGATCCAATAGGAAATACACGCCTGCCACACGTAAATAAAAGCTGACAACAAAACAACTCATGTTAGACAAATTTGGGTTCTAAAAGGCATGACTAATGCACGACCCATTCAAAAATGAGTACCTAAGACTGCTTGATTTACATTTCAGGACATACAAGAAGAGGGCATCTGGTAGTTCGGGAGCGGAATGTCACGCCCCACCTCAAGGCAACAAGCATCACGCAGCATCAGGCTGAAGCCTTGCGGATGGACAGGCGGCAGGGCCGCGCGTGCACAGGAACCGTGTCAAGCTCACAGAGGACTACCCTCCCTTTAATAGTCTTAGAAAGAAAGAGCCTTGTGAGTCCACTAGACACTAAAAAGCCGAGGAGCACACCATTCCAAAAGAAGACCTTAGAAGCTTCAAAAAGGAGACCAATCAGTTCCAGAAGGTCAAAGAGGATTCCAGAAGCCCAGAAAACGGGTCGGATTACTACGGGCCGAATCGGGCCTCGAGAGGACCGGGCCGGGACACTAGGCTGGGGACTCCAAGGAGTCTTCTTAGAATTATTTAGAATTGTATAGAATATTCCAGATGATCGCATTCTTGTAAATACTTAGACTATTAGTGTGATGATGGTCATTTGTAGGGCTTGGAGGATTAGTATAAATACCCCCTTAGGGTTCATTTGTAAACCATCTTGAGATATCTGATTTGCTACAGTGAAATACAAGCAATATTCCCCAAGCATTCTCCTACTTTCCTACTTGGCAATCTTACTTGTTAAAAGGCTTACTACTTAGACTTGTGACAATCTAAGATAGTGTCGTACAGTGAAGTATCTTAGCGAGACGCAAGTAACTTAGCGAGACACAAGTATATTAACCAAGCATTCTCCTACTTTCCTGGAGGAATGCTCAAGGTTGATCTAGATCCAAAAGACAAAGGTGAAGCAGTTGTTGTAATTCATGAACAATGTCAAAAGCTGATTATACTAATTATACCACAATGAAGGATACAACACCATAGACACATATCATATCAGGGTAGACCATAAAGTATATATACATATCAAAGACACTCAACGTGGACTTGCTGTACAAAGAAGAAATACAAACTACAGGGTATATCAATGGAGACAAGACTGGAGATATCAAAGGCCCTATGGAAGACTGCCTAGAGTGAGTCGGGCATGGTTCATCCTTCATACATGAATCATCATTCTTATAATCATATGCATACTGTTGTTACCCAAAATATTATCCGGAGATAGTATTGCTGGAACGATCGAGTAACAAACAAAATGCGAGAACACTTCCGTGGGAAAATAGATAACACAAGATTTGCCGGGGTTGTTAGTCCCGGGCTTGAATGCTCTCGCGAGATGTTATTAATAAATATACTGTCGAGTACAAATATTAATGTTAGAATCTAATACAATGAGTGTAAAAGCTTCTAGTTATCTAGGCTTTAGAGCGCATAGATTGCCGGAAGAACCAGATGGATGAATCTGTGAGTTCTTGCTTGGAATCTATGATGAATGTGTGTGAATGTCACTATGAATATGTTAGTGCTTGCCAAAAGAGCCTTTTGTTCTCTCTTTGGTGTGTATTTTGCACTTAATTCGTGGTAGGATCCCTCCCTTTGGCCGCAACAGTGAGTTCTCTATTTATAGGGGGCTAAGTAGTTGGGATCCCTCAGGCGATCGCGGGCGATCGCCGTTTTCTATATTAAAATAAACGGCCGATCGTCCCGTCACGTGGGCCTGTTCCTCTGAGGTCCGAGGTTGCAGTTGGAGGCCAGCTGGGTGGACCAATGGGAAGCCAGCACGCGTCGCGAGTCGCTGTCCGAGGAGGGTCCACTACGTACCTTTCGGCGGCCTTGTCGGTAGGTGCGGTAGGTGACAGCCGGGGTCAATGATCCTTTTGTTGGTATCTGTGAAGATCCGCGGGTGGGCCATCGTCAAGATTCGGTCTTCGACGACTTTGACGACGCTGGATCCCCACGTGGCATGAGACGATCGCCTCGATCCGTTAGACAAAGACGATCGCTGTGTATCAAAAGACGATCGCCGTTACCAAAAGACGATCGCTATATTATGCCGGACTTTAGGTGTTCGTCCGGAGTTTGGCTTCTATGGTTGACTTTTCAGGAGGTCGCCGATCGCCTATCGCGGCGAATTAATCGTCGCACAACAATTGCCCACTCGCCTTGATGTTGAAAACACGGGGTGAGGTGGCACCGTTGGCGATCGCCGAAGTTTAGATGATCACCGATCTGAATTCAAATATGGACGACCTTCTTTCGCGTCGGGAGCGTGGGAAAAGGAGGCGGGCCTTTCACAAGCGGCCGACACGCGTCGTCTTTGCCGTTGGGAATCCGACGGTTTGTCGGACACAGCCGGGGCGTGCCCTCGAAAAGACGCGTATGCGGGATTCGAGGGCCGCATTTAATGCGTCCCCACGTGACGGTTCCGATTCGATCCCGAGGTTTCTCCTTTTTGCACTTAGGCCCTCGTTCCCATCTATAAAAAGGGGAGGGCTTCTTCTCCTTCACTTTTTACGCGCCCAAGCATCCATGCCGAATTTACTGCAGAAATTTCGGAGCCTTTGAGTGCCGATCTTCTTCTTTTCCTAGGTAAGATTAAATTTAACCTTCTCCTTATTTTTACTTTCCAATATGTCGGGAGGATCGAAAACCTTCGAGACCGGAAGCTCCTCTGCCGCCGCCGCGTTGCCTGAACGGGAGGAGGTTCTCGTTAGAGTGGATATGGAGACGGCCGCGAAGCTATTCGAGCGGGATTGCACCAAGAACTCGAAAACTTTTCAACGAGGCCGAGGTGGCGAGACGGCGGAGACGGCGGAGCAGGGGGTTCGCCGGTAGATGAAGACGATCCAGTGCGGGAGGCACGGGAAAGAGAGAGCGGATTCGGCCCCTCCTATGTGGCTTTTGCCCGGATGATGGAAACGATCACTGGACCTTGCCCGAATTCGATTTCGAGGCCTACTCCGCCGCTCACCCTTACAAACATGTGAATCGGACGGTCTTCAGCCGCCGTCCCGTCTCCGTGGACTCTCGGCCGATCCGAGTACGGCGACCAAGAATGACCCGAGCATTTGGAGGGCCAAATATCATATCCTCTCGACGTTTCCCTCCACGTGCCTTTGGAGAATGAGCGCGCCACCAACCGCCCTGTGATATGGTCGCCACAGCGAGATGATTATGGAGGCGGGTCTGCGATTCCGTTGCCACTCGCCTCCTATTTGCCGATCGCTCGAATTTGGCGCCTTCAATCGACGCCGAATGCTTGGCTGCAGATCATCTGCACGTTGACCTTGTTCGGCGGTCACGTTATTTCGTCACCTTAGCGCTACCGGAGATGAACTATTTGTTTAAACCGGCTGCGCAGAAAGGGACGATCGGCGGTTATCATATCCGGGGCCGAATCGGAGAGTGGTTCTTGGCGTGCCGAATAAGACCGGGCGACACAGCAAAATGGTGTTGGGTCGGCGGGGCATGGCGATCGGCGTTGAGTGAAGGGCTGAATGAAGAGTTGGAGATTCCCACTATTTTCCGGAGAGGAATCAGTAAGGATTTAAACTCTCCCTTTGATTGAGCTTGTCTTGACTGATCTAATTTCGTTTTCTTTTGCAGACCTCTCGTACGGCGACCATGACCTCCCATTTGATTTCTTGATCGTTTGGGAGCGTATTCGTGCGTTGCCGAACTCCTTTATTGACGTTCGATCGCTTGCATCAAGCTCATCGGTTGGGGCTCGTTTGTTTTGCTACCCTCGTCACTTGAAAGTTCCAGTATGAGGTTAAATGGTGTTTCCTTTCTTTGACGATCGTCTCCAAGATGTTGTTTTATTTTATCTAACTTGTTTGCACCTTTTCTTTGTGAGGCTTATTTTCCCGAATCGCCGAACCTCCGCCAGAGATAGCTATGTCGGACTTGGGAGTTCTTGGTCGCCTTAATTTGGGCAAGCGGTCGGTCGCGTTCTGCGGCAGCGTCTCAACTCGCCCGGTGACGAGACCCGCCGAGGCGCCGGCCGCCAAGCCGGTGGTCGAGGGAGAGGAATAGCTCAAACGCCGCAAGAGGCGGAGGTCGAGTCCGTCGATCTCCGAGGCGGACGTATCGATTCTTGAGCCTCCGGCCGCCGCGGCTCCTATCTCCGCCATCCCGATGATGGAGCGTTACGCGCCAAGCCCACGGTCACCGGACCCGGTCATCCGCGGCTCGCGAAGAAGATGGCGATCGCCGATGCGGAGACACCTGGGCAAGCCTTTTTTCTGACGTGACCCAGTGGTCAATAGGTAAGAGTGGGTTAAAAGTTTCTTCTGAGTCGGGCATTCCGAGCATGGTATGGGCTAACTCCTTGATTTCCTTGGTTTGCGCAGGTTCGCCTCGCCGACCGGACGTCGCCCCATGGTGCCGGATTTCTGTCGAGCAAGGCTCCACAAGGTTCTCGAAGTCCTCGCTTATGTTCGCGTGCAATCACTTCCCCGCCCAAGGCACAGACGACCGACCTTGACGCGATCGCTCGTCGGCGATCCGAGACGCCATGCGGCGACCGTTGCCACAGCTCTTCAGCGGCGACGATGGCCGTCAGCCGCTCGGGATTTCGAGGGGCGACCTCCACTGCTCATCTCCATCGCGAGCTCGAGACCGCCTTAATGTAAATATCGAGGATGCGAACCGGATTCGGTCGATGGAGAAAGAGTATGAGGAGACCGCCAAGCGGGCTAAGCGGGGACGTGGATCGATTGAAGCAGTGAGCCGAGTCGCTCCAAGGAAGCCGCCGATCGATCTGTAATAAGGAGAAGGAGACTCGTCGAAGCTCGAGGCTTCGCAGAGGAGGCGACCGGGCCAAGGTCACGGTGGATCGGCTCGGTGGTGAGCCGAGGCGGCGAAGAGAGAGCCGGAGAAAGCCGGGCGAAAATGTTGCCAAGGCGGCCGAATCAGCGGAGGTCGAGAAGACGGCGGCGGATCTCGAAAGGGCGGTGAAGGCGATCGAGGTCGATCCCTACCTTAACGTCGGGCACGTCGGCGAGTTCGCTTACTATTTGGCCTATGCCGACGCCGCCCGAGTTGCTAAAAAGGCGGGGTTGAGACCGGTCCTCGATGGAAAGCTTCAGATCCTATGTCTCCAAGCATCCTCTGCATCCAGAATTCTCTCGCCGATCCTTGACTTGGTCGACCTCGGGATTGACTTGAGTTGGTATACCGGCAAACTCATTCATCCCGAGGCCGATGCCCAAGCCGATCCGCGACCCGAGGCGAAGACCAAGAGCGGGGCTTTGAGAGGCTTTTGTTTTTCCTCTGTAACTTGTACTTTTTGTTGTAATGCCTTCAGCCTTGAAATGTATGAAGCTTGTGTTTATGAATAAAATACTTCTTCTCTCATTCCGCGTAATGCATTATATGCGATCGCCTTTGACTATTTGTGTGCAATTTTTCGAGTATGCGTATATTTGCTTTCGATTTTTTTGTTCGTCCGCCGATTATCCGAGTGTTGAAAGTATTGACATGTTTTGAATTGGAATTCTTACTTGTAATTTTCGGACGGTCTCGATCGCCCGCATGTTTTTGAGCGAAGCCGATCGAATATGGTTTCTCTTTGTTCGATCGTATTTGAGAGTAGCTCGGCCTATCCACTGCCCCTTGTTTTTGTTCACTTATTGTAAGTAAGGGAACAAAGACTAGTCTGTCTGGCGAGCTATCTTCATTTCGCCGATTCTCGAAGAGTCATGTGTGGTTGCGGTGTTCGATGGACCGATCTCCCCAATCGTGTCTTCGTGTGCGCGGGATATTTAGTATCCTGCGACTCACTTTGTGAGGGTCCTCCGTTAGGCTACGCCCGCCTTGTGTTAAAACGAAAGGCGGGCGATCTCGTCTGGAGGAGTCCTTGCGCGGAGTGTTGTCGGCTTATTCGACACCACGTTCGCGGCTTGTCGGCTACTGCTTCCACCTCGGCCCGCCATGAAGATGGCGATCCTCGACGGTGTACGTTGAGACGGGGTAACGGCACGTCGCATTGTTCGGGTTCACCATGTTAGATGATGTACCTTGAGAACGTGCGATCGCGCCATCGACTATTTTGGAGGGTCCTTCGGCTACGTCGACCTCGTATTTAAACGAAGGGCGGACGATCTCACCAAAGGAACCTTGCATGGGCGAAGTCGGTTCCATCGACCTCCGTGACCATGGTCGCAATAATTTTTCCTAGGATCGTCGTGATCGGCCGATCGTCGAAGATATGCGATGCACTGGTGGGGCGATCGCCATAACAGATGGGATAACAAAAATCTCATTATAATCCTTGTACATCATTGAAATCGAATACAAATTTATCACCGATAGTATTTTTCGGATGCACGGCGTTCGGGGTATTGGTCCGAGTACCGTCGGGATGTTCCATTCAGAGGCTCCTTTAGTTAACCATCTGGATACTCGAAAGGTCCTTCCCATTTGGACCAAAGACGCCTGTATGGGTTTGGATTTTCTTGAGGACGAGATCGCCCACTTGAAATCTTCTCTCGACCTTTGAATTGAAGAACTTCTCGGCTCTCCTTTTGTGGATTGTGTTCTTCATTTCGAGGTCACCGTCTTTCTTCAAGCATGTCTAGGTCGATTCGCCGGGCTACATCGTTGTCGGTCGTCATCTCCTGTTCGGTTCGATGGCCGAGGACGGCGATCTCCGAAGGAATCACCGCTTCATTCGAAGGTAAGGGCGAACGGGTTTCACGGCCAATTGCGGGTCGCCGTCGGTAGGACCATAAAACGTCTGGGAGCTCGCTCGCCCATCTTCCTTGCCTGGATTCGAGTCGTGCTTTGATCGTGTGTTTGAGGATCTTATTCACCGCCTCTACCTGCCCATTCGTCCGAGGGTGATAGGGCGCCGAGAATAACCTTTTGACTCCCCACTTTTCACGAAATTGCATGACTTCTAAGCCGCCGAACTGCTTTCCGTTGTCGGAGATGATGGCACAGGGCAAACCGAATCGGCATATTATGTTTTTCCATATAAACTTGATCACTTGTTCTTGGCGATCTTGTTGAGCGGTTCGGCCTCACCATTTGGTGAAATAATCGACCCAACGATGGCGAACTTACACCTGGAGCCGTCGGCAAGGGACCTATAAGGTCGATGCCCCATTGCGCAAATGGCCAAGGGCTATACATGGAGGTGAGCTGTTCGGGTGATAGTTTTATGTTGGGGCCCATTATCGACATCGATGACAAGATCTCGCATAAGCGATCGCATCTTTCCGAAGTGATGGCCGAAAAATCCTTGTCTGGTCGTCTTATGGAGGAGGGCTCGCCCGCCCGCGTGGTTCCCACAAATCCCGTCATGGATTTCGGCTAAAACGAGCCGACCTTCCTTCGGTGTAATACACTTGAGGAGGGGAAGGTGAAAGCTCGCTTGTAAAGCCGATCGTCCAATAGGGTATACCTGGTCGCACGGCCGAGTTGGCGAGCTTTAACACGGCCGCCGTGACCGTTCGTCTTTTAAGTATTTGATGAACGGAGTCATCCAATTCTCTTCGGCGATGGCGACCGTGGTAACCAAATTCTGTCGATCACGGCCTTGCCGACTTTGTGATTTGGATGTTGGAGAAGTCACGCCCATCCGATGATGCTAGTTTGGAAAGTGCATCGGCCTGGGAGTTGTGCTCTCTCGGGACTTGCTCGATTAGTACTTCTTCAAATTTTGTGCACATTTCGGCGACCAGCTCTTGGTATTTGACCATCTGTTCGCCGCGTGCCTCATATTCCCCCTTGACTTGGTTCACGACCAAAAGGGACGATTAATTCGCCGCGATAGGCGATCGGCGACCTCCCTGAAAAGTCAACCATAGAAGCCAAACTCCGGACGAACACCTAAAGTCCGGCATAATATAGCGATCGTCTTTTGGTAACCAGCGATCGTCTTTTGATACCTGGCGATCGTCTTTGTCTAACGGATCAGAGGCGATCGTCTCATGCCACGTGGGGATCCAAGTCCACAAAGTCGTCGAAGACCGAATCTTGGACGATGGCCCACCCGCGGATCTTCACAGGATACCAACAAAAAGGATCATTGACCCCAGCCTGTCACCTACCGCACCTACCGACAAGGCCGCCGAAAGGTACGTAGTGGACCCTCCTCGGACAGCGACTCGCGACGCGTGCTGGCTTCCCATTGGTCCACCCAGCTGGCCTCCAACTGCAACCTCGGACCTCAGAGGAACAGGCCCACGTGACGGGACGATCGGCCGTTTATTTTAATATAGAAAACGGCGATCGCCCGCGATCGCCTGAGGGATCCCAACTACTTAGCCCCCTATAAATAGAGAACTCACTGTTGCGGCCAAAGGGAGGGATCCTACCACGAATTAAGTGCAAAATACACACCAAAGAGAGAACAAAAGGCTCTTTTGGCAAGCACTAACATATTCATAGTGACATTCACACACATTCATCATAGATTCCAAGCAAGAACTCACAGATTCATCCATCTGGTTCTTCCGGCAATCTATGCGCTCTAAAGCCTAGATAACTAGAAGCTTTTACACTCATTGTATTAGATTCTAACATTAATATTTGTACTGATAAGATATTTATTAATAACATCTCGCGAGAGCATTCAAGCCCGGGACTAACAACCCCGGCAAATCTTGTGTTATCTATTTTCCCACGGAAGTGTTCTCGCATTTTGTTTGTTACTCGATCGTTCCAGCAATACTATCTCCGGATAATATTTTGGGTAACAACAATTGGCGCTAGAAGGAGGGCAATCTAAACCTTCATTTTTATTCCTACCGTCTCGAAGAACACTCACTGTTCTCCGGACATATACTTGAAGAAACACTCACTGTTCTTCAATAGAAAAACCATCGAAAATGACATCAAGAACAACCTCCAAGAGGGCCACCTCGAGATCTCACGGAAATCTTATTCCGGCGAGGACCGAATCCCGGCCCACGGCGGAAGGCGACCGTGGCGACGCTAGCTCACTCCCGCCCGAGGGACGGTTCTAGCCTCTCACTCGACCGGCCTGGACATCGGAGCAGTTGAGGAGGCTATAGCCATCCTCGAGGAACGGCAGAGGCCCGCGATACGCCTACCATCACCCCGTCACCTAACCGCCGGCAAGCAAAAGGAAGCTCAAGGGGATCTATGTTGAGAAATCGACAAAGCCCCGAGCCGGAGAAGGCTCTCGTAAGGCGGGACGATTCCGTCTTGGCCGCCTAGGAGCGATCCCTCATGGCGACTGGGCACTCGGGCCCCAAATGAGACATCGATATCCGAATCCTTTACGGGAGTTCGGCTTATCCGACTCCCAAAAGACAGACGGCCAACGAGCCCCGCTCGCCCAAGAAGGGAACCCTCCGGCAGGAGATCGTCATTCACCACGAGCTAGGGGATCGCACACGATCGCCTTGGTTCGCAGCCTGAGAGCCAATCGGCGAAAGGCCAGATGATCGCCGCTATGCAACGCCACTGACGAGATGAAGACGCTCCTAGAAATTGGGGCAAACGCCAGAGACCGATCCCGGGCTAAATGAGCCACTCGCGGTCCAGATCGAGATCGCTCCACCCAATCAACGATCAATCCCCACAAACACCTCGATTTAGGGGAGAACGGATCCGAACCCACTTAAGCAAATTCCGGATCTACATGACTGGATGCGGAGCTTCGGATGCGACAAAATGTCGTATGTTCCCGCTAACTCGGGCGATCTCGCCCACAGTGGTACATCTCGCTACCATCTCGCTCAATCAATTGCTTTGAGAAGTCGCGAACGACTTCACATCATACTTCGCCGCCAAAGTCGCTCGCCGGAAGGTCCCCACCGCATGATGAAAATCAGCAGGGAAGGATGAATCGGATGAGGATTATATCGACCGGTGGACGAGATAGACCACACCGGTGAGCCCGTCAGCGACGAGATCGCTCATCACGCAGACCTGAACGGATTCCACGGACGATCGCCCATGTTCAGGCACCTCACAAAAGATTTTCCAACGACCTATGCAGCGTTCAGCGTCGAGCCGCCGATTATCGGCCAGCAGAAAATGCTCTCGCTCCGCCTGGACGAGGGACACCCAAGAAGGGAAAGCACCTTCCCATGTCCGTAAGAAGACGGTCGCCAAGCCCAGAAGGCGGTCGCCAAGCCGCCTGGCGAGTTCAAAGCCTTCGAGGATGTAGAGGTCCACCTTCTTCACAACCTCAACTTATCTCCGGCCCACATCTTCAACGCGATCAAGGGTCGCGAGTGGCTTTCCAAGCCAAAGCCGATAAGGGACCACGGTCATCTAGACCGCAGAAATTGTGCCTATCATAAGAGTCCCGCCACAACACTAGCCAATGCCGCGACCTCCTCGTAGCTCGCGATCGCTTGAGGAAGGCAAATCGATAATTTGATCACCAAGCCAGAACCCAGGACGGAAAGAGCCGGAGGGCGCGAACGCCGACCGAGCGAGAGAATTCCTCCCAATCCGATCGCCAGGATCGAGCATGAGCCGGAGTACTCTGATGAATCGATCCCTCCGATCAACCCTGGCGGTCGGATCAACATGCTCCAAGCAGGAGGTGGGAGCCTCGGGGGCCTTTCCCCGGTTTCCACCTTGTCAAACAGGAAGCGAAAAGCCGAGCTGAGGGCATTCGCCGGAGTCCATGTTGTAGTACCTCCGGAGCCGACCATCTCTAGAGACGCGCTCATCACCTTTTCCAACAAGGACAGGGAAGGAGTGCAATGTCCCAAAGAGGATGCACTAGTGATCTCCGCTTGCATCCTTGGGAAGACGGTCGATCGCGTGTTGGTCGACAATGGGAGTTTTTGCAACATCATATTCAAATCCGCCCTAGACCAACTCGGCAACCTGATCAAATTCATCAAGCCTTTCGACACCGTGCTTCAAGGGTTCGGCGACAACACAGTCCAAGCCTACGGGAGGATCAAGCTCTCCGTCGAGCTAATATGCTTTTATGATCCCAAGGTTAGGATTACTAGGAACCTGAGCTTTGTAATCATAGATAGGCCCAGCATCTATAATGGGTTCCTAGGTCGCCCCTTTTTAGAAACTTTTGAGGCGGTCGCCTCATCTTTCTTTTACTGTATCAAATTCCCCACTGCCGATGGGACGGTCGGTACTGTAAAAGGAGATCAGCTAATGGCAAAGAGATGTTTGAGTTACTCCTATGTTGTTAATTCTTCCAACACTTCCCGTACTGTATGTAACATTGAAGCGACCGACGATCAACCCATGGAGATCGACGAGCCTGAGACTACGTACCAACCCGACTCAGGGGACGCCATCTCTCATCGATCGACGGACGACATCGAGCCAAGGATCGGTTTCGAGCCAAGTCTCGACATCGATCCAAGGACCGAGTCCGAGATCGTACCAAACGAGAGGCGGCCGTTCTGTCGAAGAGTTGGAAAGCATTACGATGGATCCGGATCATCCGAACGGGAAGTACAGATCGGCGCGAGCATCGACCGCGAATTAAAGGGAGATCGATCAACTTGCTACGTAAGAACATCGGTGTCTTTGCCTGGTCGCATCAAGATATGGTTGGCATAAGTCCCGAACACGCCCGCCATTATCTCAAGATCGACCGGGCAATGAAACCTGTTCACAAGCGTAGGAAGTTCGGTCCCGAGAAATACGCAGCGCTCGACATAGAAGTCCGTGGTTACTCAACAACGGTCGATCGGAGTAGCGACGGACGAACCACAATGGGTCGCCAACGCGGTGCTCGTCAAAAAGCCGATCGGCTCCTGGAGATTATGCATAGACTTCACCGACCTCAACGCGGCATGTCCAAAAGATCACTTCCCAATGCCTCATATCGATCATCCGGTCGATAGCACGGCGAGTTGCGAAATGATGTCGTTTATGGATGCCTTCACGGATATCATCAAATCCCAATGGCGAGGAAGACATAAAACACACATCTTTCCACACGTAAAAGACATATACTTTTGGGTCGAATGCCGTCGCTTGAAAACGCAGGGGCGACCTACCGGCGATTAGTCACGGGATGTTCGCCGATCAGATCGGCAAGACCATGGAGGTCTACATTGACGATATCGTGGTCAAAAGCCTCAAGAAGGAAGATCACCTCAACGATCTTGCCGAGACGTTCGCCATCCTTGAGAAGTTTAACATGAAGCTGAACCCCAAGAAATGCAACTTCGGGGTGGGCTCCGGGAAGTTCTTGGGGCACATAGTGAGCCAAAGGGGGATCGAGGCGAACCCCGCCAAGATACGAGCTATCCTTGACATGCAGGAACCGCGGAACATCAAACAGGTGCAACGCCTCACAGGCTGTCTAGCCGCCCTCAACCGTTTCATATCACGGCTCGGCGATAAAAGCAAGCCTTTCTTCGCGACCATCAAGAACAAGAAGTTCGCATGGACGAAAGAAAGCCAGATAGCATTCGCCAAAATAAAGGAATATCTATCCAACCCCGGCAAATCTTGTGTTATCTATTTTCCCACGGAAGTGTTCTCGCATTTTGTTTGTTACTCGATCGTTCCAGCAATACTATCTCCGGATAATATTTTGGGTAACAACACATACTTTGAGATCCAAGAGGAAATATGCGCCTGCAACACGTGTATCCGGTGGCAATGTTATTCGTTGTCACCGGTTGTCTCCCTGTGGCAAGCTCGAATGGACTTCGTCCGGTTGATTCACTTTTCTACAAATTTTATGAGAATTGGGCCGTGTCTAAGAGTTTGCCCCAATCCCACTGATTGGCACTCACATAGTGCCGCAAGTAGCACTCAAGCAATGCATTAACTCTTTCCATCTGCTCGTCCGTCTATGGGTGGAAGCTTGTTGAGAATGCTAAATTCGAGCCCAATAGTTTGAAAAGTTCGGACCAAAACTTCCATGTGAAACGTGGGTCTCGGTCACTCACGATTGTCTTTGGAATACCCTAATGTTTTACCACATGTTTTAAGAACAACTTGGCTGTATCCGGAGCCGTTACGTCCGCCGGTGCTGAAATAAAGGTTGCATATTTTGAGAACCTGTCCACTAGTACCCCTCCGATTTAGGTAATCCCGTAATAAAGTCCATTGAAACGCTTTCAAAAGGATGTTCCGGTATGGGTAAGGGTTGAAGTAGTCCACCTTGTCTTGTTGGCATACAAGACATGTCCGAACGTATGCCTCTACGTCCTCACGCATCCTAGGCCAAAAGTAAGAATTGTCAATTAAAGCCATTGTACGGTGCATACCTGGGTGTCCAGCCCATAGTGAATCATGTCATTCCTTCATGATGTCCCTCCGTAAGTTTCCCCACTTGGGCACGTACAAACGGTTGCCTTTGGTAAAGAGTAGCCCGTCTCGTTCCCAGAACCGTCTTGTCTTGCCGCTCCTGGGAAGTTCCATGATGTTTCCTGCGAAAGGGTCCTGCCTCAGTCCCTCGCGTATGTGGTCCTTGATGCTTCCCTCGGCTTTGGTCAAGGTTGCAAGCTCGGCCTTCCGGCTTAATGCATCGGCTTATACTCCAGGCTATAGTCGAACTCGGCTAGGAATTCCTGCCATCTTGCTTGCTTTGGCATGAGCTTCTTTTGGGTTTGAAAATAACTTGTGGCTACATTGTATATTCGTACCACAAACTTGCTCCCAAGTAAATAATGCCTCCCTCCAGGCCCTGAGGCAATGTACCACGGCAGTCATCTCCTTCTCGTGTACCGAGTACCGTCTCTCGGTGTCATTCAAATTTCTGCTCTAGTAGGCAACGGGATGTCCTAGCTGCATCAATACTCCACTGATGGCATAATTCGATGCATCGGTCTGAACCTCGTATGCCTTGGCATGATCCGGCAAGGCAAGAACTGGTTACTCCGTCACTTTACCTTTGAGTCGCTCAAAGGCCTCTCGGCATTTATCCATCCACTCCTATTTGTGGTTCTTCTTTAATAGGTCCGTTAGTGGTGCTGCTATCCGGGAGTATCCTTCTATAAACTTCCGGTAGTAGTTCACGAGTCCCAGAAAAGATCGGAGTTGGGTTACATTGGTCGGCGGTTCCCAATCACGAACGACTTTCACTTTGGCCTCGTCCATCATTATTCGGCCATCCTTGATACGATGCCCCAGAAAAGTCACTTCCTGTTGGGCGAATGTGCACTTTTCTAACTTTGCATAAAGTTTATTTACTCATAATGCCTGGAACGCCTGTCATAAGTGTTCTACATGCTCCTCAATCGATGATGAGTAAATGACAAAATCGTCTAGATATACGACCACGAACTTGTCTAGGTATGGTTGAAACACCTTGTTCATCAATGTGCAAAAGGTCGCTGGGGCGTTTGAAAGCCCGAACGGCATCACCAGAAAGTCGAACAATCCATACCTTGTTGCCATAGCAATCTTGGGTTCGTCTCCTTCGGCTATGAAGGATGACAACAAACCAGCTCATGTTAGACAAATTTGGGTTCTAAAAGGCATGACTAATGCACGGCCTATTCAAAAATGAGTACCTAAAACTGCTTGATTTACATTTCAGGACATACAAGAAGAGAGCATCTGGTAGTTCGAGAGCGGAATGTCACACCCCACCTTAAGGCAACAAGCATCACACAGCATCAGGCCGAAGCCTTGCGGACGGACAGGCGGTAGGGCCGCACGCGCACAAGAACCGTGTCAAGCTCACATAGGACTACCCTCCCTCTAATAGGCTTAGAAAGAAAAAGCCTTGTGAGTCCACTAGACACTAAAAAGCCGAGGAGCACACCATTCCAAAAGAAGACCTTAGAAGCTTCAAAAAAGAGACCAATCAGTTTCAGAAGGTCAAAGAGGATTCCAGAAGCCCAGAAAATGGGTCGGATTACTACGGGCCGAATCGGGCCTTGGCCGGGCCGGGCCGAGACACTTCGGATCGGGTCGGGCCGGACGTTCCAGAAAAGGATGGGGACTCCAAGGAGTCTTCTCAGAATTATATAGAATTGTATAGAATATTCCAGATGATGACATTATTGTAAATACTTAGATTATTAGTGTGATGATGGTCATTTGTAGTGCTTGGAGGATTAGTATAAATACTCCCTTAGAGTTTATTTGTAAACCATCTTGAGAAATCTGATTTGCTATAGTGAAATACAAGCAATATTCCCCAAGCATTCTCCTATTTTCCTTCTTAGCAATCTTACTTGTTAAAAGACTTACTACTTAGACTTGTGACAATCTAAGATAGTGCCGCACAGTGAAGTAACTTAGCGAGACGCAAGTATAACCCCATGACAGTTGGTATCGGAGCCACGGTTGAGACAACCAAGGCTGATTTTCGAAGATTGCTAGCTGATCGTGCAAGGAGGAAGATGGCACAATCATCCGATGGTACTTTCTACTATCAATGCTTGTGATGGGGACATGAAGAAAGAGTTGACCGATTTTCGGGCCATGATCTTGGCCATGCAAGAAAGCATGGAGGTTCTCAAGACGGAGATGGCAACTGTGAAGAGGGCAATAGCCAATGGAGAAGGACATGCGGGTACGACACCCGCACGAATTGACATTCCACGGCCTAGAAAGTTCAACGGATCGAGAAACGCCAAGGAGATTGACAATTTCTTATAGAACCTGGAACAATACTTTGGTGCATCAAACATTAGAGATGATGACACCAAGTTGCGGACAACGCCCTTGTACTTAGCTGACACAGTCGTACTATGGTGGAGGACCAAGCAGGCTGACATTGAGAGTGGCACGTGCAGAATGGCTTCCTGGGAAGACTTCAAGACTGGATTGAAGAAGCAATTCTATCCCGAGAATGTGGAGTTCGAGGCTCGGGGCAGGCTGAAGAGACTTGCCACACTCGCACTATCAAAGACTATGTCAAGGAGTTCCAAGAAATTGTGCTGGAGATACCAAGCTTGACGCCAACCGACAAGCTGTTTGCATTTATGGATGGACTCAAGCCTTTTGCGAGGCAAGAGTTGGAAAGGCGTAATGTTCAGGAGACTGACATTGCTGTGGCCGAAGGCTTAAGGGAGTTCAAAACTAGCAATAAGTCAGGGACTTTCCGTACGAATAAAGGCAGAGGTGGGGGAGACCACCCATCAAGATTCAGACGAAACAACTACTCGGGCAAGCAACCAGTGGACGAGATCGGTAAGCCTAAAGGTTGTCACATTTGTCATAGTATCTCTCACATGAAGTTCAATTGCCCATTTCGTGGAAGAAGGTCGCAGCCATTCAAGAGACCACAGAGACCGAGGTTTCGGATGGTGCGCACATGGGCTCATTCAGTCTGCTCAATGCCGTCAAAGCCGTCGTAGATCCGGTGAAGGGACTCAGAAAAGGGTCTATGTTCGTGGATGCCTTGATCGGGGGCACACACATTAAAGCCTTGGTGGATACAGGAGCTACGCACAACTTCAAGCGGCAAAGCGTAGCCAAAGCATTACGAATTACCGTCACTCCAACAAATGGATCGATCAAGTCAGTGAACACACATGCCAAACCGGTGACCAGTGAAGCAAGAGGAGTGAAAGCAACGATAGGTGATTGGCAAGGAATGATCACCTTCACCGTAGTACACCATCGATGACTACGATTTGGTTCTTGGGTTACAATGGTTCGATCAATTTCGGGCTTGCATTCTTCTATTTTCAGATTCCTTGGTCATTTTGGACTCTGACAAGACACAGGCCATTCCGGCCAAGAGAGAAGCAAAGGGGACAAGCACCCTTTTAGCCATACAACTTAGTCGAGGACTTCAGAAGCAGGAAGAGACCTTCATTGCATTTTACGTTCCTGATGATGGAAACGACACTGAAGGGAAAGATGTACCAAAGGAGGTTTAAGCAGTTTTGGAGGAGTTCCAGGATGTGATGCCCGCGGAACTACCTAAGAAGTTGCCGCCCAGACGGGATGTGGACAACAAAATCGAACTGGTTTTCGATGCGAATCCACCTTCAAGGACACCCTATAGGATGTCACCACCTGAACTAAAGGAGTTGCAGAAGCAATTGAAAGAGTTGTTGGATTCCAAGATGATCCAACCATCCAAATCTCCTTATGGATCCCCCGTTCTGTTCCAGAAGAAGCCTGATGGATCCTTACGTATGTGCGTGGACTATAGGGCACTCAATAAGCTGATGGTTCGCAACAAGTATCCCATTCCACTCATTGGAGAATTGTTTGACCAACTGGGAGGTGCCAAATACTTTTCAAAGATCGATCTAAGATCCGGATATTGGCAGGTCCGGATAGCCGAAGGAGATGAACCCAAGACTGCTATGGCAACAAGTTATGGATTGTTCGACTTTCTGGTGATGCCGTTCAGACTTTCAAACGCCTCATCGACCTTTTGCACATTGATGAACAAGGTGTTTCAATCATACCTAGACAAGTTCGTGGTTGTATATCTGGACAATATAGTCATTTACTCATCATCGATTGAGGAGCATGTAGAACACTTATGATAGGTGTTCCAGGCATTACGGGTAAATGAACTTTATGCAAAGTTGGAAAAGTGCACATTCGCCCAACAGGAAGTGACTTTTCTGGGGCATCGTATCAAGGATGGCCGAATAATGATGGATGAGGCCAAAGTGAAAGCCGTTCGAGATTGGGAACCGCCGACCAACGTAACCCAACTCCGATCTTTTCTGGGACTCGTGAACTACTATCGGAAGTTCATCGAAGGATACTTCCGGATAGAGCACCACTAACGGAACTATTGAAGAAGAACCACAAATGGGAGTGGACGGATAAATGCCGAGAGGCCTTTGAGCGACTCAAAGGTAAAGTGACGGAGCAACCAGTTCTTGCCTTGCCGGATCATGCCAAGGCATACGAGGTTCAGACCGATGCATCGGATTATGCCATCGGTGGAGTATTGATGCAGCTAGGACATCCCGTTGCCTACGAGAGCAGAAAGTTGAATGACACCGAGAGACGGTATTCGGTACACGAGAAGGAGATGACTGTCATGGTACATTCCCTCAGGGCCTGGAGGCATTATTTACTTGGGAGCAAGCTTGTGGTACGAACAGACAACGTAGCCACAAGTTATTTTCAAACCCAAAAGAAGCTCACGCCAAAGCAAGTAAGACGGCAGGAATTCCTAGCCGAGTTCAACGATAGCCTGGAGTGCCAGGAGTGCTTAACCGAGTAGCCGATGCATTAAGCTGGAAGGCCAAGCTTGCAGCCTTGACCAAATCCGAGGGAAGCATCAAGGACCGCATACGCGAGGGACTGAGGCAGGACCCTTTCGCATGAAACAACATGGAACTTGCCAGGAGCGGCAAGGTTAGACGGTTTTGGGAAAGAGACGGGCTACTCTTTACCAAAGGCAACCGTTTGTACATGCCCAAGTGGGGAAACTTACGGAGGGACATCATGAAGGAATGCCACGATTCACTATGGGCTGAACACCCAGGTATGCACCGTACAATGGCTTTAATTGACAATTCTTACTTTTGGCCTAGGATGCGTGAAGACGTAGAGGCATACGTCCGGACATGTCTTGTATGCCAACAAGACAAGGTGGAGCAGCAACAACCTGGTGGACTACTTCAACCCTTACCCATACCGGAACATCCTTTTGAAAGCGTTTCAATGAACTTTATTACGGCATTACCTAAATCGGAGGGGTACGGGTCAATCATAGTAGTGGTGGACAGGTTCTCAAAATACGCTACCTTTATTCCTGCACCGGCGGACGTAACGGCTCTGGATACGGCCAAGTTGTTCTTAAAACATGTGGTAAAACATTGGGGTATTCCAAAGACAATCGTGAGTGACCGAGACCCACGTTTCACAGGGAAGTTTTGGTCCGAACTTTTCAAACTATTGGGCTCGAATTTAGCATTCTCAACAAGCTCCCACCCACAGACGGACGGGCAGACGGAAAGAGTTAATGCACTGCTTGAGTGCTACTTGCGGCACTATGTGAGTGCCAATCAGCAGGATTGGGCCAAACTCTTAGACACGGCCCAATTCTCATACAATTTGCAGAAAAGTTAATCAACCGGACGAAGTCCATTCGAGCTTGCCACAGGGAGACAACCGGCGACAACAAATAACATTTCCACCGGATACACGGGACAGGGTCCCGCAGCATATACCTTTGCTAAGACATTACAGGAGGAATCGAACTTGGCCCGAGCATCATTGGACAAGGCGGCCAAGAAGATGAAGAAATGGGCCGATCTCAAGCGACGAGCGATTGAGTTCAATGAAGGAGACTTAGTTATGGTGAAACTTCTCCCGCAGCAATTTAAAGCATTTCGGGCTGTGCATAAGGGACTTATCCGGAGATACGATGAACCTTATAAAATTGAGCGGCGTGTTGGGACAATTTCATATCGAGTGGAACTACCGCCGAAAATGAAGATACATACGGTCTTTCATGTAAGCCAATTGAAGCCATACCATCAAGACATGGAGGATCCGGACCGAGCTCAGTCACATCGAGCACCTACTGCCGTGACTACTTCCTTCGACAAAGAAGTAGCCGAGATTATTTCACATCGGGAGGTTCGATGAAGGTGCGTGATCCCATACACCGAATACTTTGTGCAATGGAAGGGACTCTCAGAAGCTGAAAATAGCTGGGAACATGAGGATCACCTTTGGCAATTTCGGAAGAAGATCGAAGAGTATCGGGACAGCATCGTGCCGAGGACGTTCACGACTTTGGTGGGGGAGAATTTCACGCCCCACCTTAAGGGAACAAGCATCACGCAGCATCAGGCCGAAGCCTTGCGGACGGACAGGCGGAAGGGTTGTGCGCACATAGCACACAGGAACTGTGTCAGGCTCACAGAGGACTACCCTCCCTATAATAGGCTTAGAATGAAAAAGCCTTGTGAGTCCACTAGACACCAAAAAGCCGAGAAGCACACCATTCCAAAAAAAGACCTTAAAAGCTTGAAAAAGGAGACCAATGTAATACCCCCAATCCGCTCAGGGATATTACACGCCGTAGAACCTTTCCTCAAGGTTCTACCAGGCTGGTAACAAAACCGAACAACTCAACAACGCCTTTAAGGCTAAAATGACTCAGTAGACCGATTTGGTCTTTCAATAAATACATACAACTCAATTACAATACATGCCCACGCAGGGGTACAATACAACACATTCCCGTACAACGGGAAAGAAATACTGCAGCGGAAAAATAAACTATAACTAAACCAAAGACATCATACAGATCCTCATGTGATTAGTATCGTTAATCTTTCATCATCCTTCGTGCCGACCCTGTGTTATGCTCCCAAACCTGAATGCAAAAACAGACATCCACCCCCCGAATACTCGGGGGTTAGCAAAACTCCACTGTTTTGCTAGTGCAAGAACAAAGTGCAACTACGAGCCATACAATTCATATTCCACGAATGACAATGTTGTTACCCAAAATATTATCCGGAGATAGTATTGCTGGAATGATCGAGTAACAAACAAATGCGAGAACACTTCCGTGAGAAAATAAATAACACAAGATTTGTCGGGGTTGTTAATCCCGGGCTTGAATGCTCTCGCGAGATGTTATTAATAAGTATACTGTTGAGTACAAATATTAATGTTAGAATCTATTACAATGAGTGTAAAGACTTCTAGTTATCTAAGCTGTAGAGCGTGTAGATTGCCGAAAGAACCAGATATGAAGATCTATGAGTTCTTGCTTGGGATGTATTATATGTGCGTATGAATATCACTATGAATGTGTAAGTAGTTGCCAGATGAGTCTTTGATTCTCTCTCTGTATGTTTTTTGCACTGTATTCACGGTGAATTCCTCTGATCTTATGAAGATAATCGCATGATCCTTGGACACTGTTGTGAGCCTCCTATTTATAGGAGACAAGGCTCTGGGGCCTCTCCGGCGATCACCCGCGATCGCCGTATTCTATATTATAGTAAGGTGGCCGATCGTCCCATCACGTGAAATTTTCCTTAAAGTCCGAGGTCTGCTGGCAACACTGTGCGAGCCAATGGGAAGCCTGCACGCGTCCTGAGTCATTGTCCGGGGAGGACCCACTTTGTACCTTTCGGCGGCCCTGTCGGTAGGTGAGGTAGGTGACAGGCTGGGGTCAAAGGTCCTATCTGTCGACGCCTTTTGTGGATCTGCACGTGGGTCATCCTCCAAGATTCGATCTTCGACGACTTTGATGGATGTTGGATTTATACGTGGCACGAGAAGACCGTCTCTGGTTGGATATCAAAGACGATCGTCAGGTACCAAAAGACGATCGTCGGATACCGAAAGACGATCGCCGTGGGTGCCGACCTCTGGGTGTTTGCCCAGAGTATGTCTTCTACGATTGGCTCTCGGATCATAATGCCGATCGCCACCGAGGCGTATTAATCGCCGCACAATAATTGCCCCCCAGCTCGGCTCGATGTCGAAAACACGGGGTGAGGTGGCACTGTTGGCGATCACCATTGCTTAGACGATCAGACGATCTAATTTCAAATTTGGACGATCTGCTTCAGTGCTGGGAGCAGCGGAAAATGAAGGCGGGCTCGCGAATCGTTGCAATGACACGCGTCGCGTTTCTATTGAGGGAATCCGACGGTTTTTCAGATTTTGTCGTCTGGCGTGCCCTCGAAAAGACGCGTACGTGGGATTCGAGGGCTGTATTTAATGTGTCCCCCCGACGGTTGCACTCCAACCCTCGGGATTTCGCTTATTTCCTGCCTATAAAAGGGGCTATGTCTTCTTCATTTCTACTCTTCACGCTTCCTCGTTTTCTAGCCGAGATTCTGCAAAATTTTTCCGATGACCCTTGAGCCGACCGTCCTTCCTTTTAGGTAAGAACATAAATCTTCTTTCTCCCCTTTATTTTTTTTTTATAACATGTCTGGAGGATCTAAGACCTTCGAGACCGGAAGCACCTCCGCCGCCGCGGCTTCGCCGGCCCGGGAGGAAATTCCCGTGGGACTCCATATGGAAACGTCCATTGAGGCTATTCGTGCGTGGATTGCACCCGCAGAACTTGGGGAGCTCTTCAACGAGGCCGAAGTGGTGAGATCTGCGGCGACGGCGGAGCAAGGGAGTTCGCCGGTTGATGAAGATGAACTGGTGCGGTTGTCTTGGGAAAAAGATAGCGTGTTCGGCCCCGCCTATATGGCTTTCGCTAAGCTTATGGAGGGGATTGCCGGGCCCTGTCCAGAATTTGATTTCGAAGCTTACTCCACCGCTCATCCCTACGAACATGTGAAGCGGACGGTGTTTCGGGCCGCCGAACCGTCTCAGTGGACTCTCGGTAAGATTCGGAGTTCGGCGACCCAGAAAGACTTGAGCCGCTGGAGGGCCAAATATCATATTCCTTCTGACGTTTCACTGCACGTGCCCTCCGAGAATGAACGTGCCGACCAGCCTCCCGAGGGTATGGTCGCCATTAATGAAATGACCCTGGCGGCCGGACTGCGGTTTCCCTTGCCATTTGCCATCTCGTATCTGCTGGTCGCCTGGAATCTGGCGCCTCTCCAGTTGACGTCGAACGCCTGGCTGCAGATTATCAGTACATTGACGTTGTTCGGCAGTCACAGGCTGTTTCGTTTGCCTTCTGCGCTGGAGATGAATTATCTTTTTAAGCTGACTGTGCAGAAGGGATCGATCGGCGGTTACCATATCCAAGGCCGCCTGAGTAGGGTGGTCCTTGGGGTGCCGAACAAGGCTCAGGGCGACCTGGCAAAGTGGTTCTGGGTCGGCAGTGCATGGAGGTCGGCATCGGGCGATAATCCGAAGGAAGAATTGGATATCCCCACCAATTTTCGGGAGAGGAATCCGAGTAAGGGTTTTAACTCTCCCTTTATTTGGATACTCCTTGAACTGATCTAATTTGTCTCTCTTTTTGCAGGATTCCCTGTTCCAGTGATCGACGATCTTCCCTTCGATTTCTTGATCGTCTGGGAGCGGATTCGCGCATTGCCGGATTCCTACATAAACGTTCACTCAGTCAGCCTCAAACTTCACTAGTTGGGAGCTCGACTGTTTTGCTACCCTCGCCACTTGAAGGTCCCTGGTACGACTTTTTATTCACTCTTTCCTGCGTGACGGTCGTCTCCAAGAGGTTGCAATGTCTAAGTAGGTGTCTAACTTGTTAGAGTTTGTTCTTTGGCAGAGATTCATTTTCCCCATTTCGCCGAGCCATCACAAGAGATCGCCATGTCTAACCCTGGTCTCATCGGTCGTCTTCACCTGGGAAAGAAGACGGGTCGTGTTCCTGCGACGACGTCTCGCCCTGTTCCTGTGGTGAGGCCCGCTGTTGTGCCGGTCGCTGAGCCGGAAATTCAGGAGGAGGAACAACTCAAGCGCAACCGCAAGAGGTGGAGGCCGGAGGAGTCCCTGCCGATTAATGAGGCGGACATGTCTATTTTGGAGCCGCCGGTTGCCGCGGCCACTATCTCTGCGGTTCCGATGGTGGAGGGATCTGGCTCCAGTCCCTCGGCATCCGGCTCCAGGTCATCGGCCGGCTTCTTGAAAAAGGTGGCGATCGCCGAAGCTGAAACTTCCCGGGGCAAGCCCTATTTTGGTCGCGACCCCGAATTGGTCAACAGGTAAGACCGGATTGATCTTTCTGAGTTAGGCAATTTGAGTAAGGTATATACTAACTCCTTTGTCTCTTTTGTTTGTGTTGCAGGGTCCGTCTTGCTGATCCGGACGTCTCGCCGATGGTGCTGGACTTCCTGGAGAGCAAGTCTCCGCAGAAGTCCCTCGACGTCCCTACTTACGTCCAGAAGGCCATCACCTCTCTGCCTAAGGCTTGGACGACCGATCTCGATGCGATCGCTCGTCGGCGGTCTGGAGATGCCATGCAGGCGACCATTGTCCTGGCTATCCAGACGGTGACGATGGCCACCCAAGCCGCCATGGACTACGAGGGCGACCCTCTAACGCTCACCTTCACAAAGACCTCGAGGCCGCTCGGTACAAAAACGTCGACTTCGCCAACCGGATCCAGGCCATGGAGAAGGAATTCTCGGAGTCGGCCAAACGAGCCAAGCAGGACCTCGATCGGTTGAAGCAGGAGCTTAGTCGGTCCAAGGAGGTGGCCGATCGGTTCCGGGGCCAGGAGAAGGAAGCTTGCCGGATGCATGCGGCCTCGCAGGAGGAGGCGACTGGCTAAAGGCGACGGTGGATCGGCTCAACAGCGAGCTGGAGAAGGCAAAGGGAGAGCTTGAGAAGGCTAAAGGAGAAACGGCCGCCAAGGTGGTCGAGCTAGCGGAAGCTGAGAAGGCGACCACGGAGTTGAGAGGGCAGCTAAAGGCGATCGAGACCGATCCCTACCTCAATGTGGCACTCGTCAGCGAGTTTGCCTATTATGTGGCCTACGCCGACGCTGTCCGAGCCGCGAAAAAGGTAGGGATCGAGATCGGTCCTCTGATGGAGAGCTTCAAGGCCTATGCACTCGAGCACCCTTTGCATCCGGAGTTTTCCCTGCCGATCCTTGACCTCGTCGACTTGGGGATCAACTTGAGTTGGTATCCTTTTCTGGATAAACTCATTCATCCTGAGGTCGATGGGGGAGCGCGTGCCGATCCGCCACCTGGGGGCGAAGACCGGCCGGAGGGACCTTGAGAGATTTCTCTGTTTTCCTTGTAACTTTTTCCTCTTTCTTTGTATTGCCTTCGGGCTTCGTTTTGTATGATCTCCTTGATAATGAATAAAATACTCCTTTTTGCATCTGTGTCTTTACACGTCCGATCGCCTTTGAATGTTTGCATGCAAATTTTTACAAGTACGTGTATGATTGCTTCCGATGTCTTGTTCACCTGATCGATTGTCTGAATGTTTGAAAGTATTGACATGTTTGGAAATTCTTACTTGTAAATGTTGTTGAACAATTCCCATCGTCTTGCGTGTGTCTGAACGAAGCCGATCGAGTACGGTTCCTTCTGTCTGATCGCATTTAGGATTAGCTCTCCTTCTCTGCCCCCTTGTTTTTGTTTACTTATTGTAAGTAAGGGAACAAAAATAGTATGTTTGGTGAGCTATTTTCAGTTTTGCCGACTCTGAAGAATCGTGCACGGTCGCGGAGTTCAATGGACCGATCTCCACAACTGTGTCTTTGTGTGCAAGGGATATTCCCGCGACTCACTTTATTGTGAGGGTCCTCCGTTAGGATGCGCCCGCCTTGTATTTAAACGAAAGGTGGGCGGTCTTGGTCTGGAGGAGTCCTTGCACGGGGCGTCGTCGGTTTATTCGACTCCACGTCCGTGGCTTGTTAGCTCTGCTTCCACCTCAGACCGCCATGAAGATGGCGACCCTCGACGGTGTACGTTGAGACGGGGGTAGTGGCACGTCGCATTTTCCGGGTTCACCATGTTAGATGATGAACCTTTGAGGGCGGGCGATCGTGTCCACTGATTAGTTTTGGAGGGCCCTCAGACTACGCCGGCCTCGTATTTAAACGAAGGGTGGGCGATCTTGGCCCAAAGGGACCTTGCATGGCCTAAGCAGTCGGTTCCATCGACTACCAGGACCAGGGCTGCATTCTTCTACCTTAGATCGTCATGTTAGATGGCGACCCTCGATGGTATACGATATGCCTGGTGGGGCGATCGCTAGAATAGATGGGATATGAAGAAATCTCATTATATTCCTTGTACATAGGGTAGTAGAAACTGAATACAATGTTTTCACCGGTAGTACTTCTTCAGATGTACGGCGTTCCAAGGATATTGGTCTGGAGTACCGTCAGGGTGTTCAAGTTCGTAGGCTCCCTTAGTTAGCCATTTAGATATCCTGAAGGGGCCTTCCCAGTTCGGACCAAAGACACCTGTGTGGGTTTGGATCTTCTTGAGGACGAGATCGCCCACTTGAAAACGTCTTTCCTTAACCTTCGAATTGAAGAACTTCTCGGATCTCCTTTTGTGGATAGTGTTCTTCATTTCTGAGGTCAGTCGTCGTTCTTCGAGCATGTCGAGGTCGATCCGTCGGGCCACATTATTGTCGGTCGTCATCTCTTGTTCGGTTCGATGGCTGAGGACGGAGATCTCCGGGGGGATCACCGCTTCTGTTCCTAAGGCGAGGGCGAATGGGGTTTCGCCGGTTGAATTACGGGTCGTCGTTCGATAAGACCACAAAACGTCCGGGAGCTTGCTCGCCCATCGTCCTTGCCTGGACTCGAGGCGCGCTTTAATCGTGTGTTTTAGGATTTTGTTTACGGCTTCTACCTGCCCGTTCGTCTGAGGGTGGTAGGGGGTCGAGAACAACTTTTTGATTCCCCACTTCTCGCAGAATTGCATGACTTCTAAACCGTCGAACTGCTTTCTGTTGTCGGAGATGATGGCCTGGGGCAGACCGAATCGGCATATGATGTTTTTCCAGATGAACTTGATTACTTGCTCTTGACCGATCTTGTTGAGCGGTTCGGCTTCAGCCCATTTGGTGAAGTAGTCGACCCCTACGATGGAAAACTTACACCCCCTGGCGCCGTCGACAAGGGACCTATAAGGTCGATGCCCCATTGGGCGAAAGGCCATGGGCTATACATTGAAGTGAGCTGCTCGGGGGAGAGTTTGATGTTTGGTCCCATTACTTGACACTTATGACACGATCTGGCATAGGCGATCGCATCCTTCTGAAGTGACGGCCAGAAAAAACCTTGCCTAGTTGTTTTGTGGATGAGAGCTCGTCCGCCAGCATGGTTTCCGCAGATCCCATTATGGATCTCGGCTAAAATGATCCGACCTTATTCCGGTGTAATACACTTGAGGAGGGGAAGGCTGAAAGCTCGCTTGTAAAGTCGGTCGTCCAATAGGGTATATCTGGTCGCGCAGAGCTGGAGTTGGCTAACATTGATGCGGTCGTCAGGGACCGTTCCGTCCTTTAAGTATTTGATGAACGGAGTCATCCAGTTCTCCTCGGCAACAGCAACCGTGGTAACCAAGCTTCTTTCGATCGCCAGCCTTGCTGATTTGTAATTTGGATATTAGAGAAATCGGCTGCCCCATCTGATGACGCTAGTTTGGATAGGGCATCGGCCTGGGAGTTGTGCTCTCTCGGGACTTGTTCGATTAGCACTTCCTCAAATTTCGTGCACATTTTGGCGACCAGCTCTTGGTATTTGACCATCTGTTCGCCGCGCGCCTCATATTCTCCCTTGACTTGGTTCACGACCAAGAGGGAGTCCATGAAGATATGGAGGCGACGAACATCTAGGGCGAGGGCTAGATCGAGCCCGCCTACCAAGACTTCGTATTCGGCTTCATTGTTTGTCGCGCGAAACTCGAAACGCATGGCATTTGTGAAACTTTGGCCGTCGGGGCTAATGAGGACAATCCCTGCCCCTGCTCGCGAGTTGGTCGCTGAACCATCCACGCATGCCTTCCAGGCGGGCGAGCCAGGACGGACCAGGTGAGGGAATGTTAATTCCACCACGAAGTCCGCCAGAGCCTGGCCTTTGATCGCCGTGCGGGGAGCGTAGGTGATACCGTATTGGGCGATCTCCAGTGACCACTTGAGGAGTCGCCCGTTGGTGTCCGGTCGGTGTAGAACTTGCCTTAGAGAAAGAGTCGTCAGAACCTCCCCTTGATGTTCGAAGAAGTAGGCCCTTAGCTTGCGAACAGTCATGACCAGAGCGTAGGCGATCTTCTCCAATGGTGTATAACGCGTCTCTGCGTCGTGGAGTGCTTGAATAACGTAGTAGATCGGCAAGTGGACTTGTCCCTCCACTCGCACCAAAACGGCACTCAGTGCGACCTCTGAGGCCGCTAGGTAAAGGAATAATTTCTTACCGGGGATCGGCTTTGCCAGGATCTGAGGGTTAGATAGATATTCCTTGATTTTGGCGAATGCTACCTGACTCTCCTTCGTCCATGCGAACTTCTTGTTCTTTATGGTCGCGAAGAAAGGCTTGCTTTTATCCCCGAGCCGAGATATGAAACGATTGAGGGCGGCCAGACATCCTGTGAGTCGTTGCACCTGCTTGATATTCCGTGGCTCCTGTATGTCGAGGATCGCCTGAATCTTGATGGGGTTCACCTCGATCCCCCTTTGGCTCACAATGTGCCCCAGGAATTTTCCGGAGCCCACCCCGAAGTTGCATTTCTTGGGGTTCAGTTTCATGTTGAACTTCTCGAGGATGGCGAACGTCTCGGCAAGGTCATTGAGGTGGTCTTCCTTCTTGAGGCTTTTGACCACGATGTCGTCAATGTAGACCTCCATGGTCTTGCCGATCTGATTGGCGAACATCCCGTTGACTAATCGCTGGTAGGTTGCCCCTGCGTTCTTCAAGCCGAACGACATTCGGACCCAAAAGTATATGTCATTCTCTGTGTGGAAAGATGTGTGCTTTATGTCTGTCTCCGCCATTGGGATTTGATGGTATCCGGCGAAAGCATCCATGAACGACATCATTTCACAACCTGCGGTACTATCGACCAAGTGATCAATATGAGGCATCGGAAAGTGATCTTTTGGACATGCCGCGTTGAGGTCGGTGAAGTCGATGCACAACCTCCAAGAGCCAGTTGGCTTTTTGACGAGCACCGCGTTGGCGACCCACTGTGGATCGTCTGTAGCTACTCCGATTAGTTTGTTGTTGAGTAGCTTTTTGACCTCTATGTCGAGCGTCGCATACTTCTCAGGACCGAATTTTCTACGTTTCTGGTAAACAGGCTTCCTTGCTGGGTCGATTTTCGTGTTCAGGACTTATGCCAACCATATCTTGATGCGACCAGGCAAAGACTCCGATGTTCTTACGTAGTAAATTGATCAGTCCCTCTTTCAATTCGCGATCGATGCTTGCGCCTATCTGTACTTCCCGCTCTGGGCGAACCGGATCTATCGTTATATTTTCCAACTCTTCAACGGGGATGGTCGCCTCACGTTTGGAACGATTTTCGGACTCGATTCTTGGATCGATGTCGATACTTGGCTCGAAACCGATCCTTGGCTCGATGTCATCCATTAATCGATGTGAGATGGCGTCCTCTGAATCGAGTTGGTACGATATGCTTGGCTCATCGATCTCCATGGATTGATCGTCGATCGTTTCAATGTTACACATAGCATGGGAAGTATTGAAAGAAGTTACGACATAGGAGTAGATCAAACATTTCTTTGCCATTAGCTGATCTCCTTTTACAGTACCGACCGTCCCATCGGCAGTGGGGAATTTGATACAGTAAAAGAAAGACGAGGCGACTGCCTCAAAGGTTTCTAGAAACGGACGACCTAGGAACCCATTATAGATGATGGGCCTATCTATGATTACAAAATTTAGGTTCCTAGTAATCCTAACCTTGGGATCGTAAAAGCATATTAGCTCGACAGAGAGCTTGATCCTTCCGTAGGCTTGGACTGTGCTGTCGCCGAACCCTTGAAGCACGGTGTCGAACGGCTTGATGAACTTGGTTAGATTGCCGAGCTGGTCAAGAGCGGACTTGAATATGATGTTGCAAAATCTCTCGTTATCAACCAGCACGCGGTCGACCATCTTCCCAAGGATACAAGCAGAGATCACCAATGCTTCCTCTTTGGGGCATTGTACTCCCTCCCTGTCCTTGTTGGAGAAGGTGATGAGCGCGTCTTTAGAGATGGTTGGCTCTGGAGGTACCACGACATGGACCCCGGCGAACGGCCTTAGTTCGGCCTTTCGCTTCCTGTTTGATATGGTGGAAACCGGGGAAAGGCCCTCGAGGTTTCCACCTCCTGCTTGAAGCATATTAATCCGACCGCCAGGGTTGATCGGAGGGATCGATTCATCCGAATACTCCGGCTCATGCTCGATCCTGGCGACCGGATTGGGAGGGGTCCTTTCGTTTTGTCGGCGCTCGCGCCCTCCGGTCCTCTCTGTCCGAGGTTCTGGCTTGGTGACCAAGTTGTCCAATTTGCCTTCCTCAAACAGTCGCGAGAGTTGTCTGAGGAGGTCGCGGCATTGGCTGGTGTTGTGGCCGGGACTCTTGTGGTAGGCACAGAATTTGCTACGGTCTAGATGACCGTGGTCCCTTATTGGCTTTGGTTTGGAAAGCCACTCGCGCCCCTTAATTGCGTTGAAGATGTGGGCCGGAGATAAGTTGAGGTTGTGGAGGAGGTGAACCTCTACATCCTCGAAGGCTTTGAATTCACCAGGCGGCTTTGCGAACGCCTTTCTGGGCTTGGCGACCGCCTTCTTCTGGACATGGGATGGCGTCTTCCCTTCTCCGGAGGGTCCCTCACCTAAGCGGAGGGAGAGCATCCTCTGCCTGGCCAGGAAATCGGCGGCTCTGACGCGGAAGACCGAGTAGGTCGGGGGGATGTCCTTAGTGAGGTACCTGAACATGGGTGAGTGGCCGCAGAATCCCCCCAGGACTGAGTAGAGGGCGAGCTCGTCGCTGATGGGCTCGCCGGTGAGGACTATCTCATCTACCCGGTCGATGTAATCTTCATCTGATTTGTCCTTCCCCTGCCTGATTTTCATCATGCGGTGGGGGCCTTCCGGGCGAGCGACTTTGGCGGCGAAGTACGACGTGAAGTCGTTCGCCAGCTTCTCAAAGCAGTTAATTGAGCGAGGTGGTAGTGAGATGTACCACATGTGGGCGAGGTCGCCCAGAGTTAATGGGAACATTCGACACTTCGTCGCATCTGATGCTCCGCATCCGGTCATGTAGATCCGAAATTTGCTCAAATGGGTCTACGGATCTGATCTTTCCTCATACAGAGGTGTTTGTGGGGGAGAGATCTTCGGTTGTACTGGGGCGAGCTCAATCTGGACCGCGAGTGGTTCACTTGGTCCAGCGATCGATCTCCTGGCGCCTGCCCCATTTTCCAGGAGCGCCTTCATCTCGTCGAGCTGGCGCTGCATGGCGGCCATCGCCGTCGCCTGACTGCTCGCTGATTGGCTCCCAGAGCGCGAACCAAGACGATCGTGCACAGATCCCTTGGCCCCATGGTGGACGATGAGTTCCTTGCCAGCGGGCTCATTTCTTGGGCGAGCGGGGGCTCGCTGACCGGCCTGTCTTCTGGGAGTCGGATATGCCGAACTCCGGGTAAAGGATTCGGATACCGATGTCTCCCGGCTGGGGCCTGAGTGCCCGGGTCGCCATGAGGGATCGCTTCCCAAGCGGCTGAAGACGGAGTCATCCCGCCTGACGAGAGCCTTCTCCTGCGGCTCGGGGCTTTCTGTCGATTTCTCAACATAGATCCCCTTGAGTTTCCGCTTGCCTGCTCGGCGGATGGCTGACGGAGTGATGGTGGGCGAGTTGCATGCCCTCTGTCGCTCCCTGAGGATGGATATAGCCTTCTTAATCTGTTCCGCGGTCTGGAACTGATCGAGTGAGAGGCTAGGACCGTCCCTCGGGGGCGGGAGTGAGAGCCTTGCGTCGCCGTGGTCACCTTCCGCCGTGGGCTGAGATTCGGTCCGGGCCGGAATGAGGTTTCCGGCAGATCGTAGGGTGGATCTCTTGGAGGTCGTTGCGGATGTCATTTTTCTGAAGGCTTTTCTTTTGAAGAACAGTGAGTGTTTCTTCAAGTATATGTCCAGAGAACAGTGAGTGTTCTTCGAGACGGTAGGAATAAAAATGAAGGTTTAGAATACGCCCGCCCCTTCCTCTGGCGCCAATTGTTGTTACCCAAAATATTATCCGGAGATAGTATTGCTGGAATGATCGAGTAACAAACAAATGTGAGAACACTTCCGTGAGAAAATAATTAACACAAGATTTGTCGGGGTTGTTAATCCCGGGCTTGAATGCTCTCGCGAGATGTTATTAATAAGTATACTGTTGAGTACAAATATTAATATTCGAATCTATTACAATGAGTGTAAAGACTTCTAGTTATCTAAGTTGTAGAGCGTGTAGATTGCCGGAAGAACCAGATATGAAGATCTGTGAGTTCTTGCTTGGGATGTATTATATGTGTGTATGAATATCACTATGAATGTGTAAGTAGTTGCCAGATGAGTCTTTGATTCTCTCTCTGTATGTTTTTTGCACTGTATTCACGGTGAATTCCTCTGATCTTATGAAGATAATCGCATGATCCTTGGACACTGTTGTGAGCCTCCTATTTATAGGAGACAAGGGTGTTGGGGCCTCTCCGGCGATCGCGGGCGATCGCCGTATTCTATATTATAGTAAGGTGGCCGATCGTCCCGTCACGTGGGGCTGTTCCCTTAAAGTCTGAGGCTGCTGCTGGCAGCCAGCTGTGCGAGCCAATGGGAAGCCTGCACGCGTCCTGAGTCGTTGTCCGGGGAGGACCCACTTTGTACCTTTCGGCGGCCCTGTCGGTAAGTGAGGTAGGTGACAGGCTGGGGTCAAAGGTCCTATCTGTCGGCGCCTTTTGTGGATCTGCACGTGGGTCATCGTCCAAGATTCGGTCTTCGACGACTTTGACGGATGTTGGATTTATACGTGGAACGAGACGACCGTCTCTGGTTGGATATCAAAGACGATCGCTAGGTACCAAAGGACGATCGTCGGATACCGAAAGACGATCGTCGTGGGTGCCGACCTCTGGGTGTTTGCCCAGAGTATGTCTTCTATGGTTGGCTCTCGGATCATAATGCCGATCGCCACCGAGGCGTATTAATCGCCGCACAACAGGCAATAACCAGAAATCCTCAAAGATTCAAATACAGCGAAACGAATACTTCCCGAGGCAAGAGTTTGAGGAAAACTTTCCAAATCCGAAAGATCACAAATAACGAGAACGGTTTGCAAAATGGTTTAAAAATAGCCTCGGGAGTTTTAATAGAAAACAATTTAGGATTATCAAATCCTTCTCTCTCCAAAATCAACACGGGTCACAGCCCAAGGGTTTTTGTTTTCGCAAATAGAAAACCACTAACAATTCACAGGGTCAGAACCCATATCACGTGTCCTCGACGGACATAAAATCAACAAAACATAATCGCGCACGCGCATCGCCTAGGACCGGGACGAAGCCACAAATCTCACCCGAGGCCTCGAAGGACCCTCCCGAGCTGGCTAGCGAAACAAATCACACACATGCATCGCCTAGGACCGGGACGAAGCCACAAATCCCACCCGAGGCCTCGAAGGACCCTCCCGAGCTGGCTAGCGAAACAAATCACACACATGCATCGCCTAGGACCGGGATGAAGCCACCAATCCCACCCGAGGCCTCGAAGGATCCTCCCGAGCTGGCTAGCGAAACAAATCACAACATCTTTGGCGCTCACGGTTGGATCAATCACTTGTTGCATCCTGACCACATGATCACATGCCATGTGTCACCGTAGTTTTTCTTAGGCTCTCACGGTTGGATCAATCGCTTGTTGCATCCTGGCCACATGATCACATGCCACGTGCCACCGTAGACCCCGCCCACATCCACACAATCACACACATAGCACAATGCAACAAAGATATCCAAACAATTCACCCAAAGGCATCAAACACTAAGCAAAACACCACGTCAAAACACAATGCACCGAAATGAAGTCGTATACGTACACACGCATTACCAAGCATAACATCAACACCAAATATATACAAAGGATTCACATAGTCGCTTACAACCCACACAATTCACACAAAATACACACGTTTTGAAAGTGAGTCTTTAAAAAGGCTAAACCGAATCTTTTGAAAGTTCAATTCAAACGATCAAACAACCACATTTAGACGATCACTAATTATTGTATCCATAAAATAAGAATTGTATGGACAAGGTACTTGCCTCGAAATCGGCACGCACGTAGTCCGACGAACACGGCTCAACCGGGAAGCTACGAAACGCCCGATGCCATCGAAAAGGAAGACGACAACGAACGGAAGGGTTCAACACGATTTATTCGCAAGATACTCGACCCTAACATCATACAATGAATAAATCAATGATCATACGAGGATGAATAATCGTAGAACATACGAAAATCCATCTAAGACATTCTACCGGGCACCTTCAAGGCGTCGATCAAGAACTCGACCAAAACAACGAATCAATACGATCCAACCATGGAATAACAAGGGAAATGATATAATACATCTAAATAATCATAAATCCATCATAATCCTAAGTTAAATCGGATTAAACGGACGAAATCAACCAAAATACCCAAATTCCCCAAAATTAGATTTCAAGAAATCTAACCTTGATTCGGTAGATCGGAGGAGGTTATTGGATGATTGATTTATGTTAGAAACTCAAGAACTTCGTGGATTGATAGTTTAACAACATCTATACAAGTACTCCAAGCCCCATCCGCGGAAGGAGAAAGAACGAAGTGAGAAAATGGTGAAAAACACGTCTGCCCGACCATATATACTGCCCAGCGACGCACGAGCAGGCACGCACGAGCAATGGCCGTGGCGCTGGTCGTGGCGCGCCACCGCCACCAATCGCCGACGCACGAGCACCGGGCACGAGCACCCGCTCGTGCATGTGCAGTTAGGGCCGCACGAGCACCTGATCGTGCGCGCAGCTCGTGTGCCACGCTCTTGCGCGCCTGGCAGGCCCCTGCCGCACGTGGCCGGCCAATGCCTAGCCGCCAAGACTCGACGACTCGTATTCCCGAAAACGCACGAAACGAACACGACGAAATGCTCTCGGACAACAACATCGATCCGAAAAGAAATACCATGCAACAATTAACCACACTCGACCATGAAAAAGGTCAAAACAACAAATACGAATGCGGATACCCACAACTTTGGGTAAATTACAAAATGACCCAAAACGCCCGAAAATCACGATACGTGATCGAATAACCAAACCGAAGTTCACAACATGTATAACAAAGTAAAACAGACTTACGGGAAACTCGAAACAGCAGTTTCGAACGAGATTCGCAAGAATCGAGCTCAAGTGCGGAAAAGTCACCAAAAAGCACGGAACTCAACAAAACAACACCGAAACGAACTCGCATGACAAAAAGTCCAGAATTAATCATTCTCGGAATGACGAAACGGTCATGTGCGAGTCGTCAAAACGGACTTTCGCCGAAAAAAAAAAAGAAATTACCGGAAATCGAAATTACGGGTATTACACACTACCCTCCTTAAAAGAAGTTTCGTCCCGAAACTTAAAACAAGTAGGGAGAAGTAATATCCCGCCAGGAAAACTTAACGAGATACGCAAGAAACGCGTAACTAACGCCCAACGGCGAAACGTTACAAACAACGCAACGGAATATACGGTGTGAAAACACGCTCCACGACGACCAACACAACGTTGCCGTTAGGGATATAATAAAACTAACAAGTGACAAGCGTCATCAAATGGATAATACAATCAAGTCAATTATCCGAACAATCACAAAACACAACGAACAAAAATCAATACGATTGACCAACCCAACGGTACATCAATCAAAACGCGAGCCAATCGCTGAACAAATACGGAATTCCACCGCCCAAGGGTTGCAAGATCGAAAACGAGATTCATTTCCCGAACTTAAGGGAATTAGGAAGGAGTCTGAACGTTCAACAATCACGAAACGATATCAACAAAAACCGAACAATCAAACGATCGAACCACAACGATCGAGACAACAAAAATCGAATAATCATGTTCGAATCACGAAGAACAATAAAATTCAAACAACAACTCCAAGATTCACATCTCGACTCGAGACAATATATGATCCGGTGAAAACAACAACATGTGCATTCACATAAGATCCACAGGAAAGGTAATAAAAATTGAAAAGTCACAACGACAAACGAGTTATTCCGAAACAATACCACGCTCGTTCGATCAACAAAAACAAGGGGCAGGACAAGCTCAGAAAATATCAGCGAACATAAACGAGTCGACAGAGTCGAAAATACAGAAGTTCCAAATCCGATCCACTTCGAATAAAAGAATTAGTAGAACCAAAAGATGTTACTTCCGAACAAGGTTCACAAGAATCGAACCGAACTCGGAAAAGTCACAGCGATAACCAGATCGACCCAAAACAAGATCACAGCTCGTTCGAACGACGAAACCGAAATACAGAACAAGTCCGAAAAGTATCAACGAACACGAGCGAGTCGATAGACCTGAGAAAGAGGAAATGCAGAAGCCCAAAAACAATACGGGTATTACATTCGACCTCTTATAAAATAAATGTCGTCCCCGCAACTCACAACAACGGAAACAGGGTAACAACACCAAAAGCAACCGACAGAAAAATCTCCCATGGGCCTCTCAGAGCCGATCCTGATATTTGTGCTGAAGCGCGAACTCCGAAAGTCTCGGTAGCCAATTCGCAAAACTGAATTATGTGTCCCTCAAGTCCGCACTTGAAATGCGTTACTGACGAGAAGGACAATTTGCACGTACATTCCCCCGGCACATCACGGTTGAAATGCCTCGGCTCGGCATACCGAAAATACAAATGCTAGATACAATGGGGCATAACGTCGCAAAACAACATAGCGGAGATGCCAACTCAGCACAACAAAGAATCATAACACATATCATATACAACGATTACCATCGTAAAGTAATACACACACAAACACTACAGCAACGACGGTATCGTTCGGCGACCTCAACGGCCCGAACAATAACCAGCACATAATTACAAACATCATGAAACAATCAGACACGTACACAAACGTACAAACCCAAGCTTTAACAGCTCACACAGGTGCGATAACACGCAAGCCACCACGAAATGACAACATTAAAGATCGTCATCACACCTCCCACAAAGGGCTAACAAAACATATGCGTGGCGAACGACTCAATGTTCACACCACCAATTCGATCATACTCGGGAGCAAACATCATAACATCAACGCGAACATCATACATACATACCCAGCCCTCAAACGGGAATGGATAGGTTTTAAAAACGAAAACCACCTTTTGAAAACAGTTTGGAAACAACAGTTGATCTTGAGTATCATTTTACAAAAAGTTGAACAAACATCATTTTCGAGACTTTGAAAATCATCTTTGCGTTTGAACAAAAATGAGGACACTTTTCTTTTAGTGAAAAACTTTCAAAAATATTCGACCCTCAAGTCTAAGCAAAAGCATTTCTAAATCAATGAAAATATCTCAAAACATTTTGGTCCTCGAGGTAGATGAATTTTGAAACATATTGTGGCACCTTGGAAGTACCACGAGAAAACAATTCATTTTAAAAGTACGTTTCGAAATTTATTTTCTAAGATACTCAAGGTTTTCAAAGATAATTCAATGGGCTAGAATGCCCAAAAATTTCACGTAATTACACGGAACATTATAGCGCTGTGGGTCCCGCGCCGGAACCCACCAGGATAAAACCATTTACAAAAACGCCAAAACCCTTCTCACAAGGATTTACCAGGCTAAGCACAATTTTACACGTCATTTCAAAAATGCCAAAAAGGCCGATGACGGTAATATTTCAAAAACTCACAAAAGCCATTTACAAAATACTAAATACCGTCATAAGAATTTCGCCAAAACGATCAAGGCCATAATGCCAAAAACTCGGTTAAAGGAATCGGTTTTCGAAATAAAACTCAGTTGGTAAAATACCGAAAGCCATTACAAAAGAACTCACGCAGCGGATAAAAGAAATACAGTCCAACATGCACAATCCAACAACACTACTCCTCATATGAAGGAAATATGAGAGTCAAATAACCACATATCACGAAATCAAAATCCATAAGAGCATTCCGTCACTTAACAAATAATCATAAAAATAGCTCGTGTCACACGAGGCACAACACAAAGAAGGGAGACTTACATCCACAGGTCGCACGAAGATGATGATCGCCCCACGATACTAATCACGACCAACAAACTCAGACGACGCGTCGCGACACGACTCAGTCAGACAAAATCTGACGAGACAAAAACTCAACAGACACCACTAAACCCGACAGTCTAGGTTTCCACAACCTAAGCTCTGATACCATTTATGTAACACCCCCAATCCGCTCAGGGATATTACACGCCGTAGAACCTTTCTCAAGGTTCTACCAGGCTGGTAACAAAACCGAACAACTCAACAACGCCTTTAAGGCTAAAATGACTCAGTAGACCGATTTGGTCTTTCAATAAATACATACAACTCAATTACAATACATGCCCACGCAGGGGTCGAATACAACACTCCCGTACAACGGGAAAGAAATACTGCAGCGGAAAAATAAACTATAACTAAACCAAAGACATCATACGGATCCTCGTGTGATTAGTATCGTTCATCTTTCATCATCCTTCGTGCCGACCCTGTGTTATGCTCCCAAACCTGAATGCAAAAACAGACATCCACCCCCCGAATACTCGGGGGTTAGCAAAACTCCACTGTTTTGCTAGTGCAAGAACAAAGTGCAAATACGAGTCATACAATTCATATTCCACGAATGACAATAACCAGAAATCGTCAAAGATTCAAATACAGCGAAACGAATACTTCCCGAGGCAAGAGTTTGAGGAAAACTTTCCAAATCCGAAAGATCATAAATAACGAGAACAGTTTGCAAAATGGTTTAAAAATAGCCTCGGGAGTTTTAATAGAAAATAATTTAGGATTATCAAATCCTTCTCTCTCCAAAATCAACAGGGGTCACAGCCCAAGGGTTTTTGTTTTCGCAAATAGAAAACCACTAACAATTCACAGGGTCAGAACCCATATCACGTGTCCTCGACGGACATAAAATCAACAAAACATAATCGCGCACGCGCATCGCCTAGGACCGGGACGAAGCCACAAATCCCACCCGAGGCCTCGAAGGACCCTCCCGAGCTGGCTAGCGAAACAAATCACACACATGCATCGCCTAGGACCGGGACGAAGCCACAAATCCCACCCGAGGCCTCGAAGGACCCTCTCGAGCTGGCTAGCGAAACAAATCACACACATGCATCGCCTAGGATCGGGACGAAGCCACCAATCCCACCCGAGGCCTCGAAGGACCCTCCCGAGCTCGCTAGCAAAACAAATCACAACATCTTTGGCGCTCACGGTTGGATCAATCACTTGTTGCGTCCTGACCACATGATCACATGCCATGTGTCACCGTAGTTTTTCTTAGGCTCTCACGGTTGGATCAATCGCTTGTTGCATCTTGTCCACATGATCACATGCCACGTGCCACCGTAGACCCCGCCCACATCCACACAATCACACGCATAGCATAATGCAACAAAGATATCCAAACAATTCACCCAGAGGCATCAAACACTAAGCAAAACACCACGTCAAAACACAATGCACCGAAATAAAGACGTATACGTACACACACATTACCAAGCATAACATCAACACCAAACATATCCAAAGGATTCACGTAGTGGCTTACAACCCACACAATTCACACAAAACACACGTGTTTTGAAAGTGAGCCTTTAAAAAGGCTAAACCGAATCTTTTGAAAGTTCAATTTAAACGATCAAACAACCACATTTAGACGATCACTAATTATTGTATCCATAAAACAAGAATTGTATGGACAAGGTACTTGCCTCGAAATCGGCACGCACGTAGTCCGACGAACACGGCTCAACCGGGAAGCTACGAAACGCTCGATGCCATCGAAAAGGAAGACGACAACGAACGGAAGGGTTCAACAAGGTTTCTTCGCAAGAAACTCGACCCCAACATCATACAATGAATAAATCAATGATCATACGAGGAAGAATAATCGTAGAACGTCCGAAAACCCCTCTAAGACATTCTACCGGACACCTTCAAGACGTCGATCAAGAACTCGACCAAAACAACGAATCGATACGATCCAACCATGGAATAACAAGGGAAATGATATAATACATCTAAATAATCATCAATCCATCATAATCCTAAGTTAAATCGGATTAAACGGACGAAATCAACCAAAATACCCAAATTCCCCAAAACTAGATTTCAAGAAATCTAACCTTGATTCAGTAGATCGGAGGAGGTTATGGGATGATTGATTGATGTTAGAAACTCAAGAACTTCGTGGGTTGATAGTTTAACAACATCTATACAAGTACTCCAAGCCCCAGTCGCGGAAGGAGAAAGAACGAAGTGAGAAAATGGTGAAAAACACGTCTGCCCGACCATATACACTGCCCAGCGACGCAAGAGCAGTACGCACGCCTGGCGCTCGGTCGCGGCGCGCCATCTTGCCACCAATGCCGGACGCACGAGCACCGCACGAGCACCCGCTTCGTGCGCAGGCGTGGCCGCACGAGCACTGATCGCGGCGCGCACTGCGGCGCCACGCTCAGGCGCTCGGGCAGCCTCGCCGTGACGCGTGGTCGGCCGTTTAGCTGGCCAAGACTCGACGACTCGAATTCCCGAAAACGCACGAAACGAACACGACGAAATGCTCTCGGACAACAACATCGATCCGAAAAGAAATACCATGCAACAATTAACCGCACTCGACCATGACAAAGGTCAAAACAACAAATATGAATGCGTATACCCACAACTTTGGGTAAATTACAAAATGGCCCAAAACGCCCGAAAATCACGATACGTGATCGAATAACCAAACCGAAGTTCACAACACGTATAACTAAGTTACCGGACTTACGGGAAACTCGAAACAGCAGTTTCGAACGAGATTCGCAAGAATCCAGCTCAAGTGCGGAAAAATCGCCAAAAAGCACGGAACTCAACAAAACAACACCGAAACGAACTCGGATGACAAAAAGTGCAGAATTAATCATTCTCGGAATGACGAAACGGTCATGTGCGAGTCGTCAAAACGGACTTTCGCCGAAAAAAAGAAATTATCGGAAATCGAAATTACGAGTATTACAACCAATCAGTTCCAGAAGGTCAAAGAGGATTCCAGAAGCCCAGAAAACGGGTCGGATAACTACGGGCCGAATCAGGCCTTGGTCGGGTTGGGCCGGACGTTCCAGAAAAGGCTGGGGACTCCAAGGAGTCTTCTTACAATTATTTAGAATTGTATAGAATATTCCAGATGATGGCATTCTTGTAAATATTTAGACTATTAGTGTGATGATGGTCATTTGTAGAGCTTGGAGGATTAGTAAAAATACCCCCTTAAGGTTCATTTGTAAACCATCTGATTTGCTATAGTCAAATACACGCAATATTCCCCAAGCATTCTCCTACTTTCCTTCTTAGCAATCTTATTTGTTAAAAGGCTTACTACTTAGACTTGTGACAATCTAAGATAGTGCCGCACTGTGAAGTAACTTAGTGAGACGCAAGTATAACCCACTGACATGATGCTCTCAATACATGGCCAAGAACAAAGAGGATAATGTTCGACTATATAACAGAGGTCCGAAAGTGTGTTTTGGGGACAAATCAAACAGGCGGACTACATAAAAATGATCTTTAATTATTGGAAAAATCAAAATCACTGATGTAATTACAGGTGGCCAGAAAACCCGCACCCGGCGGGTCGACCCGCCGACCCAGGCCGCCGGACCCGTGTAGGACCCGAACACGGCCAACCCGTCGAACCGGGGACTCGGCCCCGTGGTATACACAGGTGGGGTCCGGGTCCCACATTTTGTGACCCATCGACCCGCCGGGTCCGACCCGACTGAAAATTAAAAAAAAATTAAAAACTGATCGTTGAACCCGGTGGTCCAACGAAAAAATTTTCAATTTTTTTCAAAAAAATGAATAAAAAATTATATCTATAAATACTCCCCCAACCTCTCATTTTTTACACTCATTCTAATCTATCTATTCAACTACTATTTCTATATTCTAATCTCTCTCTTTTTACTATCATTTTATCATCCGGAATAAAACAAAATGACTCACTAAACTAGCTGCACTTCTTTTTCTCATGAAGTACTAGTCATTCCATGCAATTCTCGATGCAATTTTCATTTTGGATCATCCTAAACAAATTTCTCTGTGTTAAGGCGGTAAGGTCACAGACATCCGATCCCCCTTACCCCGCTTTTTGCGGGAGCCATTGAGGCATTGGGGTAATGTTGTTGGTTGTTGGTTTATCGTTATGTCAAGCTCTGACAAGGGAAAAGGTATTACTACGTCTCCATTGAGAGCAATTTCAGTGAAGGAGGCTATATGTTGGACGAGCAGAGATCCCGAATGACGTCAAAAAATCTTGAGGCTCAAATGATGCTTAAAGACGAAACAAAAGCCGAGTTACGAGATCAAAAAATAAGTGGGATGACCTATTAGGGGACCAAGACGCCTATCAAGAAGGCACTAACTGAAGGAGAGTCTAGTCAAATGGGTCAAACCAACGATCAAGACGAAAACGACGACTTCCACTAAAAGTAAGTATGGTAAGTCAAGTAAGTAAAAGAACGACGTAGGGCTTTGATTCCTCACGAGCATAGTTGTTAAAGGCGAAAGGCGCACCAAGGCGATTCGGGCTCCCATCGCCTGAGGCGCAAGGCGCAAGGCGAGGCGCGCGCCTGAGAGATGTGAGGCGCATAAAAACTAAAAAAATAAATTAAATTGAATTATAAAATTTATAAGAACATAGTCACAAGAAAATTTAACTATCCATAAAAAACTTGATAATTAATAAAATTGAAGTGTCAATACAACCAAATAACTTTTACAAAATATTCTGAAAAATAAAGAAAAAAAAAAGAAAAAAGAAGTCCTACTGCCGAGGCACGCCTGAGGCGCAGCAAAAAGGCGCACCGAGGCACATCAAGGCGCGCGCCTGGCTGAGGTCGCCCGCCTGGAGGCTCAAAAGGCAACCTGCCTTTTTTTAGGCGCGCTTGAGGCGCGCCTTTAACAACTATGCTCACGAGGATACGTAGGCGATTTATTTTTAAGTGAAAACTTAAAGTTAAATATAAGCTCATTTTTTCCAATTATTTCCTTTGTTCATTAGTTGTTTTTTCGTATATAAAATGATAATAAATAAAATTTTAAAAATATAATTCCAAAAAAAAAAAAGAAAACTATATACAGGTCAGAGCCGTGGCCGACCCGTGAACCCGCCGACCCGTACATTTCATATGTATGGGTGCGGTCCGGGTCCTGGTCGGCCGCCCCGTGGACCCGCCTGGTCGGAACCCGAACCCGTGAATGGCCAGATGTAATCTATGTTCTTAAGCGTCGGTCAATTCTATGACAAACAATTCTCTTTCAAATTATTTTAAAAATATTGTTGGGCAAAGGACACCAAGACAAAACAAGTAGTATTAACAGGAACGAGATCCGGCAACATATACATTGCAGATCGGATTGCTGAGGGCGATGTTACATGTTTCGCTGCAAAGAGTCAACCAGAACAAAGCTAGCTAATAGCACAAAAAGATGTCACATCTCAACCTCAAAACAATCAGCAAGTCAGCAAGGAATGAATTAATACGCGGACTCCCAAATTGCATATCAAAAGGACATTGTATGCGGATCATGTCAAAAGAACAAACAAACCAAATGCACATTCAAAAACAAGACATAAATCTTTCCACAGGGTCCTCGACTAACTGCACATGAACTTATACGGCCATGTGGATCCGATCAATATGGGAGAAAAGAGACAGCATGATAATTGTTGAACTGCTCAAAATTCACATGAACAATCTTTCTAGGTAAGAAGAAAGAAACATTGACCAAGTTTGCACAACATTTGAAGCTACAAAATGAGGAGCATAAATTTAGTAACAATCAAATTCGACCGAAGCATTGAGTTCACTAACAAATTCTTTGGAGTGTTCGCGACGAATAATCGGAGATATGTGCTTTTTAAAAAGTGGAGATGCCCCTTTTTTTTGTCCTCTAAAATCAAAAATGGGAAGAGATGCGTGTTTTTAATCGAAGATGCAGTGTTTTTTACAACCTCTGGAAAAAGGAGAAGGGTGTGGGCTTTTGGCATAGATGTGATGTGTGCTGTTCGAGCCTCTATTCGTGATGGAGAAACACCCGTTTTTAACAATTATTTGATGGGTCAAGAACAACATGCTAAATTATCTACCTATAAATACTAAAAATTAATCTGTATACATTTTTAAAATTTTCAATATGAAAAGACGCAAATACATATACTAAAAATCACAGTCACATACATAAGAACTTGAAAATTGTGGGGTAACCATTGCCAAAATCACAGTCATATACATAACTTAAAAATTGTGGATTAACCATCGCCCCCTCCCCACCCTAAAACCACCACTATGCCTTCCTTTAAGCTATCAACCATGCCTAGTTAAAAGGGGCTCTGCCTACAAAAATTTATACTCCCTCCGTCCACCAAAAACTTGCACCAGTTTCCTTATTGGAGTGTCCGCCAAAAACTTACCCCAATTTTCTTATTGGGAAAGTTTCTCTTTTTTTCTTCTCAAAAGTGACCCTTTCTATACTAAAAATCACTTTATACCAGTTTTTCTTTAAAACTCGTGCCATCCCAACTGGGGCAAATTTTTGGCGGACGGATGGAGTACCATTTTTCTCGTCTTGATTTTGTTTAACAGAAGGCCATTTTATATTCCGTCTATTCCACATACAGCAACCAAAAACTGCTATCACGAAATGTATATTATTTACATTACTTATATATTGTATACTAGTTACATTATACTTTTCAATGCTGTTACAGGGCAACTGATCAACGCCTATTCCTTTAAAAAAAGAATGCTGCAAGGATTCGTGCATTCTAATAAACACAAAATAGTGTTTTGAAATAGAAGATCCCATCCGGAAAAACCAATTACGGTGCCTTTAAAAACTATACATACACAACATTCGAAGTAAAGGCAGTACCCATTCATTCATTATCTTTATTTTTCTCTAAACAGGTGCATTTATGATTCTTGATGCAGATCCCGATGACTCAAATTTGTCCGGTTTATTCTACAAAACGCTACCAGTTATTCTAGAAGTATGGTCGTATGCAAGCTGTGATTAGTAAACAAACAAACAAACAAGAAATATCCAAACTCATTTCCTTACAAAGGCAACACCCTTATCAATGCTTTCAGCCAGCTCTTTCTTCGCCTTCTCCAACCCAACCCTGCAATGACCAGAAACGTCACTAAACACGAGTCGGCATGCAAAATTACAAGGAATGATAATTGAAGAACACTAAGCACCTTTTATGCTTATGTACCTTTCGTATTCATTTAGTGGACCAAGTGGGTAGATCTCCTCGACTCCATTACGTCCAAGACGCACTCTTGAAGCAAAGAATGGAAGTTCAGTTACCTGAGAAGGAAAAAAATAATTGAAAATCAAAAGTTGATAGCGTTTGCAAATAGAAGCTTATAGTTGAACAAGTTAATATAAGATTTGTTATACAAGTTGTAGAAAGTGCTTTATTTAAAACACTCCTACTTTTGGGATTCTCATTCTATTGTGCAGAAACGAATATTTTTTTTTGGGTATAACTGAAGTATTTTTTATTTTTCTTCTCAGCATTTGGCTAACAATCACTTATTTCAAGTGTTTGCAAAAACACACCCTTAATGTTCTTAAAAGTATAAAAAGTAAAGCTTCAGATAATGGAAATCAGAGAACATCCTATCTGCCAGCTCCTATAAACTAGAAGAAGCGAAAACATGCCTGAGAAGATACAAATGCACACTCAACAATACCAGCATCTCCCCTCAATCCCCTCAAGCAAGCATCGGCAAATTTGACTGCTGCATACGCCTGTACCATTTATTTACTTTTTCTCATCAAATGTTTCCTTTGCATTCCAAATATAACTAAGTAGTACCACAATATTAGCTGCCTACCATTGAAAGAGTTGCAGAACCGGCCCCTGCTTTCGCCTGAACAAAAATAAACAGCAACTTGTAATCACTGACCAAGTCAGTGTGAAGATATCATTTACCAGTGATTCAGGTACTTTGCCTAATGTATTAACAATTTTTAATTAATGATTTCAAGGGTACACGAAAGCATCAAAACCCATAGGGGTTTAAGGCTAGGAGCATGATTTACTCAATATGTACGATTTCATGCTTATGAGAACATATTTACAATACCTACACAAGTTTTAGTAAAAAAATTGACCAAGACAATAAGGTAGCTTAACAGCTCTAGTTTAACTAAAAACTAGCAACACTCATTCATGTAATGCATACTTTCATATCATTAAGCTGCGATTTACTTGTTGGTTCTCGATTATTACTGGCTTAAGATAATGTAAACAATCAATTTAAAGTATCAATCTCAACAATTGCTATCCCATAGAACATTTTTTCGCCAATAAGAATGAGATCTAGCAAATTTCACACATAATATATAATACATAATCCGATTTATTCGAGGTCTCATGTTGCAACAAATCTTTCTCAGAAAATTTTAGAGGGAAATAAAAGGAAATCCTAAATGTTCATTTTCCTCTCACAGGCATTTTATTCTGGTCATTTCTCTAGTTCGTGCAGATACAACTCATTCTAACCTAGCACAGTTTTGTATTTAGAACTTGAAACATGTGTTAGGCACATGTTATGATGCTATATACCATAAATTACTGTTCATCAGCACCATACAAAAACTATGATCAAGGAAACTAATCCTTATGTCAACCAAGACTCACACCTACCTCAACCACTTCAGTCCCGCCATTCTGAGTGCGGGATGTCAGGTATTCTGTCTCTTCTCGAGTAAAAGAGCAAGCAGGTTTAACCTACGTAATATGGAAAATGAAGTGAAATGAAGATATGCAATCACTCCCTAGTAAATCAGTATTGTAAGATCAATTATCATCTCAACCTGGGAAAGAAGAGGCAAGATTGTCACGCCAGCATGGCCTCCTACAACTGGAACGTTAATTGCTCGTGGATCAAGGCCCAAAACTTCAGCCTTAATATACAACATATTGCAATAAATAAAATTGGTCAAAAACGTACATATAGGATGGAACTGTACTGTTGATGGTTATTTCATAAAAAGACGTCTACAAGATTGCAAAACGTGTAACTTCAAATACAGTTAATATAGTAAATAATGTTACGACAAGTGTAACATTATAAGAGACAAAAACAAGTCCATCTACGGTTTTCTACGAAAGAGGGTGGGAAAAAATCTCTTATACAAGCAACATACTGAGATGTCAAAACTAATATAATCTACCATCACTGTACACATCAATTACCGCAACAGGGATCCAATACTGCTCCATGTAAATATGCTAAGGAAAAAAAATGCTTACCACAAATGTATTAGCCCTAACTACGTCAAGCAATGTGACTCCTAGGAGTCGCTTTGGATCATAGATTCCAGCTTTCTTGAAAACCTCTGCTGCAATAGGAACTGTAGAGTTCACAGGATTACTAATTAAGTTGACAATGGCTTTAGGACAGCACTCAGCAATTCCTTCACAAAGAGTCTTTACTATTCCTGCATTGATGTTGAAAAGATCATCCCTCGTCATTCCAGGTTTCCTGGGAACACCAGCAGGAATGATTACAAGGTCCATGCCAGTGAGTGCATCCTCCAACTGGTTTTGACCCACAAATCCACGAACCTAATGATCAAAGATTCAGTCAAAGTTCTCAACTGGCTTATTTGCCATGTGTGTATCAATCGTAAAACTGGCCCTATAGTTAGGCACATATTGCAATATCTTTATTTTATCAAAATCACCAGCATTATTTTAACTCCGTCTTCTATGACATCCCCATGCAGTTACCCAAAATGTAGAATATAGCAGGGGAAAATAATGCATTCAAGCCCGCGGCGGAATCTCTTGAAAACAGCAAAAGGCTTAAGATTTGTGAATTATTCAGATTCACAGACAATTGAGTTTCACATATAGACAAAAGTTTCCCTGAGTAGATTATAAAAGATACGAAAATCTATTCCCTCTGTTAGCCTTCCCCTTGAAACACGAAGACCTATGATTCAAACAGCAATGTGGATGTGTGTCTTCCCTCATTGTATTAGCTATTCCTTTCTGCTCTGCATTTAATTGAATCAACTTCACACTTCTAAAGTAAACGAATTTGTGTAGATCGTGACTTCTTTACTTTTAGTTCTTGAATCACGAGCTATTACAAGTGTTCATTAATTTTTTCATACAAAAAAGACACAACTCATTTACTTTATCAGCTGCCCCTTATAATCACGTTACACCTATTCCACAAACAACAAGCAAGAGAGAAATCTCTTCCACATCTACCCCATTCGCCCAGAGAAACTATTCACTATCCGGAAATGAACATAAAAAGAGGGCATAATGAAATTTAACCCCAGGCAATGATCGACAAAACCTTTTTTACATCTGGCAAAGCATTTAATATCAACAACCCCAAGCTGATGCCGTAAACTTGAATCCTATTCTATTTTCTCATTGGCTCCCACCATAAAACTGAAACCATAGGATTAGAGAAAACTGAAAATCAAAACTGTTCTATCAAAATTAAGAAAAGGGCTGGAATAAACAATGAAAACTGAAGGGGGATGGTAAGATGATATTACCACAGCACCAGTGTCCATATGGCTGATATCTGCTGTGACTCCCGGCGTGTTAACCACATCATAAAGATGAAGCAAGGATACCAATGGATTCATCTTCATCAGCATCGCTAAAGGCTGGCCTATGCCGCCAGCTGCCCCCAATATGGCCACCTTGAATCCGGGTGACCCTCCTTTCGCCCGGCAATCCGCACGCCATAAACTCGAAACCCCTTCTACCTTTCAGAACAACCACAAACATACATTATAAGCTCTACCCCAAACTTGACTTTTTTACCCAAACTTCATCAAAAGAATGTAATCTCAATAAAATGTAATTGTCCAAATTCCCACGATTTCGCAAGTAATCCAGATCTGCCTAGAGACTAATGCTATTTTGTTGACCAAGTTTATGACATTGCGATATTTCATGACCAAGCCAAGAAAAAAAATCCTTCAAAATCTCAAACTTCTTTGGTTCTTAAAGGAAAATGACGAGGAGATCAATGGCGACAAAGGAGGAAAGAAGCTCAATCATTTAATTATTTACTTATTTTTCAGTCATTTCCTCACAAAAATCTGTTAAAGAAGTAAAATTCTCCTCTATTTAAAGTATATTCATTTCCTCATCAAAGTGTATCAAATTGCAAACTGAAGAAATATTTCCAGTTAAATACTACTACTTCCAATTCAACGTTGAAGTCAAGTACTGCACCCAAATTCATATTCCCTCTCAACAATAAAAGGAAACAAATGATAAATAAAAAACCAAAGAGCAATACAGACCTGGGAATGATTGGTAGGTGGATCAAGGTGAGCTGAAATTCTTGCAATTCGTTGATGAATATCCGCCCCGTGCTGCATAGTGCCTACTCAAATGCAATTCTTCTCCCAAAGCTGAAACCAGAAGCAAATGCTTGGAATTTAAACTAAAATGATGAGATGAAAGGAAGTTGGAAATTTGCAACGCGTATATCAAACAGGATTGAACAATAAATACGAAATAAGCAGGAAAAAGGAAAGGAGAGAGATGACGCCAGACGCTCGTTGGGATGTGTGAATTCGGATATGGTTTTCATAGATCGTCTTGTCTTTAAGCTTTTCCATTATTACTCAACCATCTATTTTTTTTTTTTTTTTGAGTTGCTATTACTCACCTATCTATTTCAGAAATCTTATACTCATTCAAACAAAATTGCTACTCCCGTCCTAACCGAATTAGGGCTGCAATTTAGGACGCAATACAATAATCTTACACGAACACGCATGTAATTCTATGCGAACACGCATAAAATTAATGAGTTAGTATTTGGCCTTATCATATTTATGTTCTTAATGTGTCGACACGATAAGGACACGCTAATTTCGTGTCGTGTTCGTGTAACACGATAACTTTCGTGTCCGTCTCGTATTCGTGTAACCCGATAATATTTATATATTTTTAGCATTAATTTATTATCATTTTAAATATTTTAAGTTTATTTTCTAATTTTTTATTTGAATTTATCGATTTGTGTCGTATCGTGTCGTGTCAACACGAAAAATATCGTGTCATATCATGTTCGTGTCGTGTCCGTGTTTCAACCTTTCGTGTCGTGTTCGTGTTCGTGTCGGGCATATACTTAACGTGTCGTGTTCGTGTTTGGCCTTATCGTGTCGTGTCGTTATCGTGTCGACCCGATAACGACATGACACGTACGAATTGCCAGCCCTAAACCGAATTGCAATATTTTTGAGTAAATTTTGTGTATTTTAGAAAAATAAATATATATAAATTTTTTAAATATAGAAGGTGAATTTATATTGTAAATTAAAAAATAAAAATTATTGACGGTGAACATATGATAAAAATTACTAAAAAATAAGAGATGATTGTTTGATATGATTTGAAATATTTAATGAAATAATGCATTTCTATATAGACATTTTTGGATCAAATATTACACTTCGAACACGATGGAGGGAGTATATAAAAAATTACTATTTAATAAACACTCCCTCCATCCCATCCAAAACTCGAAGGTTGTCATTTGATGTATTTCTACAAATTTTAGATAAATAATTATAGTGATAAATTGACGAGTTGTGTATATAAAATATTAATGATGAGTGCGTGATTGAGATAAAAAAATAAAAGGTGATTGTTTATTTTGATCTTATAAAAATAATAAATGTAAACTTTTAAAGAGAATTCTTTTGGGAATTTTTTGAGTGAATTAGAACGGGACTATGGGAGTAATAATTTTTTTGAGAGAAATGTTTTTTTACATGACCATTTACTCATTTTTTTACCTAAAATATCAAAATATTCTTTAACGATTATCACCCTAACATTCAGTTTTTGCACCACTATCTACTAGGGTGTTCAAAATATCCGATATCCGATCCGAAATATCCGAAAATTCGAAGTTCCGGATATCCAAAAATTCGGATATCCGAAAATTCGGATATCCGAAACTTCGGATTCGGATATCGGATAGTACTTTTCAGAAAAATCGGATATTCGGATATCCGAAATATCCAAAAAATATTAAAAATTTTATTTTTTTATATTTTAAATAATATAAGGTATTCGGATATTCGGATATCCGATATCCATATCCGAAGTTTTTTTCGGATATTCGGATATCTGATATCCAAATCCGAATTTTTTTTCGAATATATGGATATCCGAACATAATTCGTATTTTTTTCGGATATTCGGATATCGGATATCAAAATCTACTATCCGAATTTTCGGATATCCGTAATTTCGGATATCCGAAAGTCCGGATATCCGGTTTTGAACACCCCTATCTACCTGCTTTTTCTCTCTATGTGTGTCATTTCAATTAATCGGCACAAATATTCGACGTTTTGGTGTCACTCTCTTATCCACCTTCTCTCTCTATAATTATATCACCTCAAGTACTGTGGGAGCCAAATACACATCTCGCGATTTAACTGGTAGCAGTACTGTGGGGCCGGGGCTGTTATCCCGAGGACTAGTCAGGTGTAAGCTTGGAACCTCGCTATCAAAAAAAAATTATATCACCTCAAGTAATCCACATTAATATTTAACTTTTTAGAGCCCAATCTCCCTATAATTATTATCCCAATGAGCACTAATATCCAATTTGTTATTCTCCTATTTCTCTCGCAACCCTCTCTCTCTATATCTCTCTCTTTAAACCTAGTACACCACGTAATCTGCACTAATACTCAATTTTTTACTACTCTCTTTATTTACATTATCTCTTTAGAATTACTATCACAAGTAATCGATACTAGTATTCGATTTTTTACTCTCCCCTCTCTTTATCTACTTTATTTCTCTCTAGAATTATCACCTCAAGTAATCGATAGGATTGTATACTGCAAAATATATTTTATGCTTGTATTATGAATTATCTTCCTAATTTTATACATTTCATCACATTTTTGCATATTAATTCACATACTTCAAATTATACAAATATTATCTACATATTTTATATTGTAGGTAATATGGTGTCTTTGTGCCACATAGAAAATTATTCTATCGGTTCCTTATGCATACGGGTTCATAACTTATACAATCTTAGACAATTTAAATGAAAGGTTACATTGTATATTTGAGAGTAATTGGCATTGACTATTAATTTACACTCGAGTATTCAGTATACGTCAAACTGGATTGCAGTGAGATAAATTCTCCTGTACTGACCAACTGAAGAATTATAATTTCGAAAAAAATTATCATTTCTAGATTCCAGTGTATAAAATATTTGGTTGTGTATTTATAATAATTATTACTTTGATTTATCATGAGTGAAAAACATGTATGATTTAATATGACTGGTGTTTTGGGCATTAATATTACTTATATGATAATTAATATTATAGCTAGAAATCATGTCTGAATTCTAGTTGATGATGTCTCCTTGAAGAACTCCAAAGGTTTATTATAATAAACCTTGTCGAGGGGTTGATTTCTTATAAATCAAGTGGTACCACTCTTAGATAATAAATTAATAAATTAAAATTGTTAGTAACTTAAATTAGTTAATGAACATGTAATATTTTAATTACAAGAAATAATAAATATAAAACGAAGCCCAATCATAAATTGTGATTTGGTTAGATAGTGCAATATTTATTACTCAGTGGACCAAATTAATATTTATGGACCCAATTATAATAATGACTTAATATAGTAAGTTTAGATCCACTAGGAATCTTTTCCTAATTCTCCATACGGCCTCTAGGGTAGTCCATGTTGCATATAAAAACACCTATGGGGTTGGTCAATTCATGCTACAAGGGCACATCCCCCTCTCTCTTTTCTTGTCTCTTTCTCTCTCTTTCTCTTTCCTTTTATGTGCTAAATTGTGGATTTTGACTTATGTTTTTCAATCCATAATTTGGGGAGGCTTTAGCATTTGAAAAAAATACTATAAAATCACGAAAACTCTGAACACCAAAGAAGATAAAAAATCGAAATATTGTGTAATTCAGCCAATTCTACAAAGATGTGTCGAGGTGGTCTGGTAGCTTGTTGCCAGACAACCTTCAGATCTAAGTGGAGAATACTCTAGAAGATCTTGATGTTAGTTCCATCAATCAAGTTTAGATCTCTACATTACATTGTAAGGCTACTACTTGATCTCCTTAGATCTAGTATAATAAGTTTTTCAAATATAATTACACAAACTGTATTTTAAATTGCTAATTAGTATCGATATTATTTAATTAATTATCATCCAAAAGATTCAGCTTGACCCCTCTCTCAAAAACATGCTGCTGCAGTAAAATATTTCCGACAATTAGTATCACAGACATGTTTTTAGGCTCCGATAAATTAATTAGTTATTTGTTTTAAAAAATTCATACTTTATGATTCACGAATATTCTTTGTAGAATTGTCTTGTAGTTGAATTAAAAATATAATTATCATGGTTGTATGAACGGTTCAGATTTGCATATTTAGTAGTTTAATTGCACAGTTTGTGAATGTAATTGTTTTTCCCTACATTTTTTTTTTGTATTTTGCTTCATGTATTCAGTGTATTTATTTTGTATAAAATGGTAATCGGAATGGAGAAGACGAAATACAATATAAATCTTGGGGTAAATAGGGGCGCTAGCCGCACAAAGGAGGCTAGCAGCTAGCCGCTGATGGTTACGACTGTCAGCGGCGATGAGGCGAGCAACGCCGAGCCGCTTGCAGGACCGCAGGTTGGGCTATTGGTGCCTATGTCTGTTTTATGGTCTCATCTGTTTTAATCATCATTCATTGCATCCACAAGTGAGCTAGTATTTGATTGTTGAAATTTCTTTTTTACTTATTGCATAAGAGAATTTTATAATATAAAAATCAATGGCCCGGTTGGAAGTAAAAGTGACGAGAACTTGATTCAGTTAAGTTTTTGAGCCTAAGTTTTGTTGGAATATTTTATTCTATACATTTATTAATAGAGTTTTGATTATTAAAGTTGCTTAACAAAACAAAACAACAAAGAGGCGAAGCAATCATCGCAGAAATCGAAGTCGCAAAAAGCTGGGCTGAAGGAAGATAACGTACGCTATTCTTATAGCATAACGTACGTAACTATGTGACAATAACGTGCGTAATGATCAGTTGATAACGTACGTAATGTGATGGTTCTGAGTTCAAACGAGATGAATGTTGGAGATGACGTCATGGCATAGGTCAGCGAACAACGGACATATTGACTATATATAACGTACGTAATGGGTGGTTGATTAACATACATAAAGGAGGAAACGAATGCTACTGGACTGAAATTGGACTAAGCTAGCATACGTAAGGCAGAAGGGCTAACATATGTAAACTGTCTAACGTATCTAAAGGAAGAGCTTTAGCATACGTAATGAAGGCATAGGGAGCTAACAGCTAGTTTGATGAAGAAGGCTATAAATACCACATCCTTGTTATTAATCCACACAACAACTTCAAGCATTCAAGACATTGTTCTGATATTCATATACATTCTATTGTTGTTGTAATATTGAGCTTATATTGATAGTTTGATTGTTTATACATTCAACACATACACGAGAGGTAAAAGAAAAGATACGATTGGATTCAGTGTTATTAAGATCAAGGATCCGGCATTGTTAGAATCGCAATTGATATCTAAGTGAGGTTTATCTAGTACCGATAGAAAGCTAGAGAGGTTGATTCCTTGTCCTACGAAAAGGAAAATGGTTTAACTTGGACCGACATAAAGACAAGTACGAGTGGTTTATCACGGACCAATTGAAGACGTGATTGTAACGGTAATCCCTCGACCGATAGAAGAGAGGTGCAGAGGTTTTTCTTTGCTTTATTGAAAAAGATACCGAGAGAGGATGTAGGCTCGATTATAGCCGAACCTCTATAAATCCGTGTGTCGATTTAATTTCTGCACTTTATATTTACGCTTCCGCAACACGGCGCAAATACCGATATTGCTCCAACAATTAGTATCAGAGCGGTACCTCCAATAAGTGGCTTAACATCCGAGGAGTCAATCCAAATGGCGTTTCAATATGCTCCAATCGAAGGTCTTGCTCTCAACCGACCACCATTTTTTTGTAATACCCGGTCGTAATTCAGTCATTATCATTCAGTAATTATCATTCAGTTATTGTCACTCAGTAATTATTCACTCATTAATCGTTCATATTCATTCATTGTATTCACCGATCAGAGTAATTGTATCGTACATCAGTTATTATTCGTCGTCCTACCTGGTTGGAGGATCGAACTGTGGTCATCATCATTATCATCCTCATAGTGGGCTGTGTGTGAGGAGTAGCGCACGCTACGTACTCTCTTTAGCGCACGCTAATTGAGTACGGGTAGCGCACGCCACCTCTCCGTATTAGCGCACGCTAATGTGGTTCAGGCCTGCAGCCCAGAAGGCACTGGACTGCAGCCGAGTTGGAGTAGCGCGCTCTACGAAAGGTTAGTAGAGCACGCTAGTAATTTTGGATAGGGCCCTCTATGCAGTCAGTGCAGCGCGCGCTAAGGCCGATCAGGCAGAGTCCTGTGGGTACTGGACTGATTTTGGAATAATTCGTAGCGCACGCTATGAGTGGATTTTAGCGTACGTTAATGGGGTAGTAGCGCACGCTGATTATTGGACGTAGCGCACGCTATCGCGAGTAAGTCCGAGGACAGGAGATTCTGGACTTCAGTCACTGAACATCAGGTATTTAGATAGCGCACGCTAAAATTTGGAGTTAACGCACGCTATCGGGAGGGCGTTAGCGCACGCTATCAAGTTCGTAGCGTACGCTAACGAGGCAATCAGAGTTCACTGGACTGTCCGATTAACCCGTTAGCGCACGCTAAATATCAGGTCGTAGCGTGCGCTAAACTGGAATTACTATAAATAGGACAGTCCGGCTCAGATTCATCATTTTCACTTCTCACTTCGATTCCGGGCGATTTTGGGCAATTCAGAGAGATCTTTTCGAGCTGCACTCATCCATCATCACCTTCAAGCTTATCATTTAAATTTATCATCATTTCATCCTCTCCAACACATCAAATCAAGGTAATTATTTCTTGAATCTAGAATTTTGGATTTTGGATATTTTCCTTCCGTTTTTCTTCGTGTAAGCTTGGATTGTTGTTGGAATATGTTAGATATGGATTATCTACCTTGGATAAATATAATCCTACGAATTTATTGATATTTTTTCGGATTTGATGAACATTTGGAGAATTTATCAAGAACCCTTGGTGTTGACTTTGGTTATTTTTGGGGGTTTCCGAGTATAGTTGTCGTAACTTCGAGTTGTGGTTTCCTATGGGAATATTTATATCATCGAAGTTGTTTTGTTTGCTTGAACTACTCATTTTTGGAGTTGGTTTCGATATATTTGGGTTTTGGTTATAATCAAGGGTTGATGTTCGCTAAGTGGTTGTTTGAATGCCTCAATGAGTTTGGATATTGTTGTATCGACCTTTGAGTTAGTCGTAATTCATGCTTGATACGTATATTGAGCGGATTATTGGTAATTGTGTTATTCAAGGTTGTTCGAGCCACCGACATCTCTTTTTAGGACGTTGTTCGAGGAAGGACATTTCAACACCGGTATTGTGTAAGTAAATTCTTACTCAGTTAAAAGAATATTCATTCCTTACATTGTTGTTCATTCATACATGTAATTTACTCATAATATATCATTCATGTCGAGACTTGTATTTATCAACTCATCATGTAACTCACAAGTAACGACGGTTCCAAATCATTTCATTGAAGCTATCACACGTTGTTTCATTATTTCATCTCGGTGAGTCGTTCTTGATCCTTATCGGATTCCATTCATTACTCCTCACCTTGGTTATTTTGTTCTGGTGATCTTCTGGAATTATATTGCATGGCCGGTTGGCAAGGGATTTAGTTTAGCGTATGTCCATTGGCCTAATTCGTGTGACTATGGATTGTATTTGATAATATCGAAAACCATTGTTAACCTAATGTCCGGACAGGTACCCAATGGTCTATGTTCGGGGGTAAGCAAGATTGTACTACTCTATCATTGTGTATAGACTCAAGATTGTCTTTGATTAGGAGTACAGTGCACGTCTATATTACGAAAGCACCTTATCGTAAGGTTGAAATTTATCCGGAGGATACTGGCTGGTACTTGTAATCTTCCATACATTTTTATACTCTTCAAACTATTCCTTGGAATATTATACTCTTTAAAACATAAATATTTTACCCCGCTAAGGGTCATTTTTTTTCCTGCCGACCTAATTCTTCTTCCCATACTTGAGTATGATCTCATACTTGGAATGGATTGGCTATCTAAACACTTTGCACAACTCGACTGCCATTCCAAAATAGTTCGATTCTGCAAACCCGATCACCCAGTAGTTGAACTACACGGAGATGCTAGAATTAACTCGGCCCCAATCATATCAGCTATGAAGGCGAGAAAGGCCATCTCGAATGGAGCAACGGGATATTTGGCTTTTGTCATTAACAAACCCAAGAGTAAAATGGAGATTGAAGCTATACCAGTAGTATCATAATACCATGATATTTTCCCCGCGAAACTTACTTCCCTACCTCCAGATAGGGAAGTTGAATTCAGCATTGATATCTTGCCAGGAAAGGCACCTGTGGCTAGAACGCCATATCGAATGGCCCCACTGGAACTGCAAGAACTGAAGGTTCAGTTGCAGAAATTGCAAGAGGTTAGATTTATCCGACCGAGTATATCTCCTTGGGGATCACCAGTGCTATTCGTAAAGAAGAAAGATGGCACACTAAGATTGTGCATCGATTACCGAGAACTTAACAATATTACTGTTAAGAACAAGTATCCACTTACCAGGATCGATGAACTATTCGACCAACTACAAGGAGCAATGGTTTACTCAAAGTTCGATATTCAACAGGGATATTACCAATTGAGGATCATGGAGAATGACATACCGAAGACTGCCTTTCAAACTAGGTATGGTCATTACGAATTCGTGGTAATGCCTTTTGGATTGACCAACGCACTGGCTGCATTTATGGATTTAATGCACCGCGTATTCCAACCATATCTGGATCAATTCGTAGTGATATTTATTTACGACATACTTGTTTATTCCAAGTCGGATCAGGATCACGAAACTCACCTAAGATTGGTGCTAGAAACGCTAAGGAGTCATAAGTTGTATGCCAAATTCAGTAAGTGTGAATTCTGGTTAAGAGAAGTAGCATTTTTAGGACACGTAATATTTGGAGAAGAAGTTGCAGTGGATCTATCAAAGGTGGAGACTATTCTAGACTGTAAGAGGCCAGAAACAGTCACTGAGATTCGGAGCTTTCTTGGACTTGCGGGTTACTACCGCAAATTCATTAAAGATTTTTCCAAAATCACAGGACCACTCACAAGACTGACGCAGAAGCACGTCAAATTTGAGTGGAACGATAAGTGTAAGTTGAGCTTCCAAGAACTCAAGATAAAACTCACCACCACACCAGTACTAACACTTCCCGAAGGAAGTGAAGGATTTGTGGTATACAGCAATGCATCCAAGGAAGGATTAGGAGCTGTGCAGATGCAAAACGGCAAGGTTGTGGCTTATGCATCACGAAAGCTGAAAATCCACGAGATGAATTATCCGACCCATGACCTTGAACTAGCAGCAATAGTGTTTGCTTTGAAGAAATGGAGACACTACCTATATGGAACTACATTCACCATCTTTACCGACCACAAGTCTCAAATATTTGTTCTCTCAGAAGGAGTTGAATCTAAGACAGAGACGGTGGATAGAACTTCTTGAGGATCATAACCTCACCATTCAGCATCATCCGGGCAAGGCCAATGTCGTAGCAGACGCCTTAAATGGGAAAGCGAGTGTGGCTAGACTCATGATAAGGTAATGGGATGCCCTAAGAGAAATAACCCAATGGAACCCAAGACAGTCTATGACACACGTTGTGTGCGCTAATTTGTCAATGACCCCAGACTTACTAAAGGAAATCCAAGAAGCACAGAAACAATACGAGAAATTGTGTAAACTTAAGAAAAGGGTCGCACAAGATGAGAAATCTGAGTTTAGCATGTCGGAAGATGGAACACTAAAATTCAAACACCGTATATGTGTTCCCGATAATGACGAACTCAAGAAGAAAATTTTGGCAGAAGCTCACTGCTCTCGGTATACAATTCATCCAGGTGGTAATAAGATGTATAAGGATCTAAAGAAACACTACTGACGGGTGAATATGAAGAACCAAGTTGCATAATTCGTAGCAAGGTGTTTAACCTGTCAAAGAGTGAAGGTTGAACACCAGAGACCATCAGGATTGCTACAACCACTCAAGATTCCTGAATGGAAATGGGAACTAATCACGATGGACTTCGTGACGGATCTACCAACAACCAGTGGAGGATATAACACAATCTGGGTGGTCGTGGATAGACTTACAAAGTCAGCTCACTTCCTACCCGTAAGAAAGAATGATAGTCTGTAGAAGCTAACAAGGACGTATATCCGAGAAATCGTTAGATTACATGGAGTACCTGTAGACATTGTGTCAGACCGTGACCCCAAATTTGTCTCCAGATTCTGGAAGAGCCTTCATCAAGAACTTGGGACGGCATTAAGTTTCAGAATAATAATTTCATAAATAAGTTCTATGTTGACTTGTACAGAGTATTTATGTACATTGAGATATGGTTGCCAACACACGGAGGAATGTGTTTAATACCAATCGTGGCTTAATCATTGTAATCTTTTGAGATACGGTTTTATACATTGAGTATAAAAATGGTTTAATAAATACTCCCTCCATCCCATCCAAAACTCGAAGGTTGTCATTTGATGTATTTCTACAAACTTTAGATAAATAATTATAGTGATAAATTGATGAGTTGTGTATATAAAATATTAATGATGAGTGCGTGATTGAGATAAAAAAATAAAAGGTGATTGTTTATTTTGATCTTATAAAAATAATAAATGTAAACTTTTAAAGAGAATTCTTTTGGGAATTTTTTGAGTGAATTAGAACGGGACTATGGGAGTAATAATTTTTTTGAGAGAAATATTTTTTTTACATGACCATTTACTCATTTTTTACCTAAAATATCAAAATATTCTTTAACGATTATCACCCCAACATTCAGTTTTTGCACCACTATCTACTAGGGGTGTTCAAAATATCCGATATCCGATCCGAAATCCAAAAATCCGAAGTTCCGGATATCCGAAAATTCGGATATCCGAAGTTCGGATATCCGAAACTTCGTATTCGGATATCGGATAGTACTTTTCAGAAAAATCGGATATTCGGATATCCGAAATATCTGAAAAATATTAAAATTTTTATTTTTTTATATTTTAAATAATATAAGCTATTCGGATATTCGGATATCCGATATCCATATCCGAAGTTTTTTTCGGATATTCGGATATCTGATATCCAAATCCGAATTTTTTTTTCGAATATATGGATATCCGAACATAATTCGTATTTTTTCGGATATTCACATATCCGATATCCGTATCCGAAATTTTGGATATCCGAAAATCGGATATCTGAAATTTCAGATACGGATATCGGATATCAAAATCTACTATCCGAATTTTCGGATATCCGTAATTTCGGATATCCGAAAGTCCGGATATTCGAAAGTCCGGATATCCGGTTTTGAACACCCCTACTATCTACCTGCTTTTTCTCTCTATGTGTGTCATTTCAATTAATCGACACAAATATTCGACGTTTTGGTGTCACTCTCTTATCCACCTTCTCTCTCTATAATTATATCACCTCAAGTACTGTAGGAGCCAAATACACTTCTCGCGATTTAACTGGTAGCAGTACTGTGGGGCCGGGACTGTTATCCCGAGGACTAGTCAGGTGTAAGCTTGGAACCTCGGTATCAAAAAAAAAATTATATCACCTCAAGTAATCCACATTAATATTTAACTTTTTAGAGCTCAATCTCCCTATAATTATTATCCCAAGTAATGAGCACTAATATCCAATTTGTTATTCTCCTATTTCTCTCGCAACCCTCTCTCTCTCTATATCTCTCTCTTTAGACCTAGTACACCACGTAATCCGCACTAATACTCAATTTTTTACTACTCTCTTTGTTTACTTTTTCTCTTTAGAATTACTATCACAAGTAATCGATACTAGTATTCGATTTTTTACTCTCCCCTCTCTTTATCTACTTTATTTCTCTCTAGAATTATCACCTCAAGTAATCGATAGGGTTGTATACTGCAAAATATATTTTATGCTTGTATTATGAATTATCTTCCTAATTTTATACATTTCATCACATTTTTGCATATTAATTCACATATAAATTATACAAATATTGTCTACATATTTTATATTATAGGTAATATGGTGTCTTTGTGCCACATAGAAAATTATTCTATCGGTTCCTTATGCATACGGGTTCATAACTTATACAATCTTAGACAATTTAAATGAAAGGTTACATTGTATATTTGAGAGTAATTGGCATTGACTATTAATTTACACTCGAGTATTTAGTATACGTCAAACTGGATTGCAGTGAGATAAATTCTCCTGTACTGACCAACTGAAGAATTATAATTTCGAAAAAAATTATCATTTCTAGATTCCAGTGTATAAAATATTTGGTTGTGTATTTATAATAATTATTACTTTGATTTATCATGGGTGAAAAACATGTATGATTTAATATGACTGGTGTTTTGGGCATTAATATTACTTATATGATAATTAATATTATAGCTAGAAATCATGTCTGAATTCTAGTTGATGATGTCTCCTTGAAGAACTCCAAAGGTTTATTATAATAAACCTTGTCGAGGGGTTGATTTCTTATAAATCAAGTGGTACTACTCTTAGATAATAAATTAATAAATTAAAATTGTTAGTAACTTAAATTAGTTAATGAACATGTAATATTTTAATTACAAGAAATAATAAATATAAAACGAAGCCCAATCATAAATTGTGATTTGGTTAGATAGTGCAATATTTATTACTCAGTGGACCAAATTAATATTTATGGACCCAATTATAATAATGGCTTAATATAGTAAGTTTAGATCCACTAGGAATCTTTTCCTAATTCTCCATACGGCCTCTAGGGTAGTCCATGTTGCATATAAAAACACCTATGTGGTTGGTCAATTCATGCTACAAGGGCACATCCCCCCTCTCTTTTCTTGTCTCTTTCTCTCTCTTTCTCTTTCCTTTTATGTGCTAAATTGTGGATTTTGACTTATGTTTTTCAATCCATAATTTGGGGAGGCTTTAGCATTTGAAAAAAATACTATAAAATCACGAAAACTCTGAACACCAAAGAAGATAAAAAATCGAAATATTGTGTAATTCAGCCAATTCTACAAAGATGTGTCGAGGTGGTCTGGTAGCTTGTTGCCAGACAACCTTCAGATCTAAGTGGAGAATACTCTAGAAGATCTTGATGTTAGTTCCATCAATCAAGTTTAGATCTCTACATTACATTGTAAGGCTACTACTTGATCTCCTTAGATCTAGTATAATAAGTTTTTCCAATATAAAACAAACTGTATTTTAAATTGCTAATTAGTATCGATATTATTTAATTAATTATCATCCAAAAGATTCAGCTTGACCCCTCTCTCAAAAACATGCTGCTGCAGTAAAATATTTCCGACAATTAGTATCACAGACATGTTTTTAGGCTCCGATAAATTAATTAGTTATTTGTTTTAAAAAATTCATACTTTATGATTCACGAATATTCTTTGTAGAATTGTCTTGTAGTTGAATTAAAAATATAATTATCATGGTTGTATGAACGGTTCAGATTTGCATATTTAGTAGTTTAATTGCACAGTTTGTGAATGTAATTGTTTTTCCCTACATTTTTTTTTTGTATTTTGCTTCATGTATTCAGTGTATTTATTTTGTATAAAATGGTAATCGGAATGGAGAAGACGAAATACAATATAAATCTTGGGGTAAATAGGGGCGCTAGCCGCACAAAGGAGGCTAGCAGCAAGCCGCTGATGGTTACGACTGTCAGCGGCGATGAGGCGAGCAACGCCGAGCCGCTTGCAGGACCGCAGGTGGGGCTATTGGTGCCCATGTCTGTTTTATGGTCTCATCTGTTTTAATCATCATTCATTGCATCCACAAGTGAGCTAGTATTTGATTGTTGAATTTTTTTTTTTACTTATTGCATAAGAAAATTTTATAATACAAAAATCAATGGCCCGGTTGGAAGTAAAAGTGACGAGAACTTGATTCAGTTAAGTTTTTGAGCCTAAGTTTTGTTCGAATATTTTATTCTATACATTCATTAATAGAGTTTTGATTATTAAAGTTGCTTAACAAAACAAAACAACAAAGAGGCGAAGCAATCATCGCAGAAATCGAAGTCGCAAAAAGCTGGGCTGAAGGAAGATAACGTACGCTATTCTTATAGCATAACGTACGTAACTATGTGACAATAACGTGCGTAATGATCAGTTGATAACGTACGTAATGTGATGGTCTGAGTTCAAACGAGATGAATGTTGGAGATGACGTCATGGCATAGGTCAGCGAACAACGGACATATTGACTATATATAACGTACGTAATGGGTGGTTGATTAACATACATAAAGGAGGAAACGAATGCTACTGGACTGAAATTGGACTAACCTAGCATACGTAAGGCAGAAGGGCTAACATATGTAAACTGTCTAACGTATCTAAAGGAAGAGCTTTAGCATACGTAATGAAGGCATAGGGAGCTAACAGCTAGTTTGATGAAGAAGGCTATAAATACCACATCCTTGTTATTAATCCACACAACAACTTCAAGCATTCAAGACATTGTTCTGATATTCATATACATTCTATTGTTGTTGTAATATTGAGCTTATATTGATAGTTTGATTGTTTATACATTCAACACATACACGAGAGGTAAAAGAAAAGATACGATTTGATTCAGTGTTATTAAGATCAAGGATCCGGCATTGTTAGAATCGCGATTGATATCTAAGTGAGGTTTATCTAGTACCGATAGAAAGCTAGAGAGGTTGATTCCTTGTCCTACGAAAAGGAAAATGGTTTAACTTGGACCGACATAAAGACAAGTACGAGTGGTTTATCACGGACCAATTGAAGACGTGATTGTAACGGTAATCCCTCGACCGATAGAAGAGAGGTGCAGAGGTTTTTCTTTAGCCTATTGAAAAAGATACCGAGAGAGGATGTAGGCTCGATTATAGCCGAACCTCTATAAATCCGTGTGTCGATTTAATTTCTGCACTTTATATTTACGCTTCCGCAACACGGCGCAAATACCGATATTGCTCCAACAATTAGTATCAGAGCGGTACCTCTAATAAGTGGCTTAACATCCGAGGAGTCAATCCAAATGGCGTTTCAATATGCTCCAATCGAAGGTCTTGCTCTCAACCGACCACCATTTTTTTGTAATACCCGGTCGTAATTCAGTCATTATCATTCAGTAATTATCATTCAGTTATTGTCACTCAGTAATTATTCACTCATTAATCGTTCATATTCATTCATTGTATTCACCGATCAGAGTAATTGTATCGTACATCAGTTATTATTCGTCGTCCGACCTGGTTGGAGGATCGAACCGTGGTCATCATCATTATCATCCTCATAGTGGGCTGTGTGTGAGGAGTAGCGCACGCTACGTACTCTCTTTAGCGCATGCTAATTGAGTACGGGTAGCGCACGCCACCTCTCCGTATTAGCGCACGCTAATGTGGTTCAGGCCTGCAGCCCAGAAGGCACTGGACTGCAGCCGAGTTGGAGTAGCGCACTCTACGAAAGGTAAGTAGAGCACGCTAGTAATTTTGGATAGGGCCCTCTATGCAGTCAGTGCAACGCGCGCTAAGGCCGATTAGGTAGAGTCCTGTGGGTACTGGACTGATTTTGGAATAATTTGTAGCGCACGTTATGAGTGGATTTTAGCGTACATTAATGAGGTAGTAGCGCACGCTGATTATTGGACGTAGCGCGCGCTATCGCGAGCAGGTCAGAGGACAGGAGATTCTGGACTTCAGTCACTGAACATCATGTATTTAGATAGCGCACACTAAAATTTGGAGTTAACGCACGCTATCGGGAGGGCGTTAGCGCACGCTATCAAGTTCGTAGCGTACGCTAACGAGGCAATCAGAGTTCACTGGACTGTCCGGTTAACCCGTTAGCGCACGCTAAATATCAGGTCGTAGCGTGCGCTAAACTGGAATTACTATAAATAGGACAGTCCGGCTCAGATTCATCATTTTCACTTCTCACTTCGATTCCGGGCGATTTTGGGCGATTCAGAGAGATCTTTTCGAGCTGCACTCATCCATCATCACCTTCAAGCTTATCATTTGAATTTATCATCATTTCATCCTCTCCAACACATCAAATCAAGGTAATTATTTCTTGAATCTAGAATTTTGAATTTTGGATATTTTCCTTCCGTTTTTCTTCATGTAAGCTTGGATTGTTGTTGGAATATGTTAGATATGGATTATCTACCTTGGATAAATGTAATCCTACGAATTTATTGATATTTTTTCGGATTTGATGAACATTTGGAGAATTTATCAAGAACCCTTGGTGTTGACTTTGGTTATTTTTGGGGGTTTCCGAGTATAGTTGTCGTAACTTCGAGTTGTGGTTTCCTATGGGAATATTTATATCATCAAAGTTGTTTTGTTTGCTTGAACTACTCATTTTTGGAGTTGGTTTCGATATATTTGGATTTTGGTTATAATCAAGGGTTGATGTTCGCTAAGTGGTTGTTTGAATGCCTCAATGAGTTTGGATATTGTTGTATCGACCTTTGAGTTAGTCGTAATTCATGCTTGATACGTATATTGAGCGTATTATTTGTAATTGTGTTATTCAAGATTGTTCGAGCGACCGACATCTCTTTTTAGGACGTTGTTCGAGGAAGGACATTTCAACACCGGTATTGTGTAAGTAAATTCTTACTCGGTTAAAAGGATATTCATTCCTTACATTGTTGTTCATTCATACATGTAATTTACTCATAATATATCATTCATGTCGAGACTTGTATTTATCAAATCATCATGTAACTCACAAGTAACGACGGTTCCAAGTCATTTCATTGAAGCTATCACACGTTGTTTCATTATTTCATCTCGGTGAGTCGTTCTTGATCCTTATTGGATTCCATTCATTAATCCTCACCTTGGTTATTTTGTTCTGGTGATCTTCTGGAATTATATTGCATGTCCGGTTGGCGCATGTGTGGAATTTTTGTCGGGCACACTATGGTCATGTGTATATGCGGGACTCCGGACACATTGGACTGTGCGCATGGTAATGTGTATACGCGGGACTCCGGACACATTGGACCGTGAGATTAATTTGGCCAATAGCGGGTGTATATGCGGGACTCCGGACACTCGGATATTTGTGCTCTTACGCATTTCATTCGGGCGTACATTGATGCTCATCATTCAACTTAATTCATTAATTCATTTATGTGATTGTTGTATACTGTTCAACTCTTGAGGATTGTTGTTCTATGTAACTGACCCCGTTGGGGGATGTTGTTTTCAGGTCATGGAAAGACTAAAGCACGGGAAAAGAACGTTGACGGCGAGGAGTCCCAGTGATACTAGTAGGGGGGCCCAGTCCTTTTCAGTCATTCGTGTTTCTTCATTTTATTTCCGCTGCAGACTTCCGTTTGAATACTCATTTTATTCAGTGTTGTATATTTTATCTTCATATAAAATATACATGTATTCTGTTTTATCTTGGGTGTGTTGTAATGAAACTTCTCATCGGAGTAATTTGATGATATAATGTGGTTCGGTACTACAATTATATTATTTAAGTCATTAATTTTCATTCGCCTGGTGGGTCCCAGTCGGGGTTCCACGACACTGTAATCTCCGCCTAGTTTGGGGTGTTACATTTTTGGTATCGGAGCGTGGTTTTGAATACTACCTTCCGAGTCATGTCTCATTGAAATCATCGTTCATCAGACTAGTATCATTGGACTTTCGCGTCACGTGTGACCCGTGCAAGAGCCGATCCCCTCAGACCAAAGAACAGTAAGATTTCTAATGCCATGGTATAATTTCTGGTAATAAGAATCACTCATTCATCATTCAACAGTCAACCATCCTCGTTCATCATTTTCATTTGTGATCATGTAGATCATGTTAACTCATTAATCACTCAGTTCATTTCACTGTTCAGTTGTTGATCTTGAGGATCGTATCATTAATCTTGTTAACTTGTTCAAGATAATCATTTCAAGAATTTCATCAAATAATCTCGTCACTTCAGTTGATCATTCATGTAATCATTGTGTTTGAGCGCGTGTGCTCATTTTCATCATTTCATAACGTAATCATAATGTGATATTCGTGTGAGATATATAATCATCTTGTGACTTTCCCACTTCAGTATGGAAAGAGCTGGCAGAGGATGCGGGGGAAGAGGCCGCGGTGCGGTCCGAACCCTGAGAACTCGTGTGAATACACGTGCGAACGCGAGGAATAATGCTAATTCATCGAGCAGCGACGCCGCCACTCATTCTCCTAAAAATGATCATTCACTGTCAGGGAGTCGTACCCGGGACACAACTCATTCAGAGGGTGTTCGGGTTGACCCACTCGATTTTATGCAGGGCATGATGGCCCAGATGACTCAAATGGCACGCCTCATGGAGACGATGCAGAACTCAGCTACTCAGAATCAACAGGCTCTTCCGCCGCCACCTCAGGGGCAGGAGAGGGGTGTGAGCAGTATTATTGGCGACATCTCCCGCCAAAGACCACCTACCTTCGAGGGCTCGTCTGAGCCGGCGGATATTGTTCATTGGCTTGAGCATTTCGAGAAGTTATTTGCTATGGTGGATTGCCCCTAAGGGCATAAAGTTTCAGTTACGGCTTACTATCTGGGTAAGAGCACTCATTCATGGTAGTTATCGTTGAAGCCCACCGACGGATCATGTACTTGGGATCAATTCAAGACTCTCATGATGGAGAGGTATTATCCGGCCCCACTCAGAGAGGCCAAGTTATCAGAATTACTCACTCCCGACCTCTCAGCGGATGATGATGTTCTCCCTATCACCGAGAAATTTCAGGAGCTTCTTCCTTTCGCCTTATCTATTATTCACTCCGAGGCAGACAAGATCAAGTATTTCAGCAAGAGGTTGAAACCTCGTATGCGGATGCAGTTGCTTAATCACAATTGCACCACTCTGGCCGAATTCATCGAGAAATCTCTTACTTATGAGCTTACTGCTAAGGAGATTGCTAAGCAACAACCTTCATCTGCTAGCAAGAAGTCAAAGAATCGTAATCAGTCTGAAGGCAGTCAGGCAACTTTCAAGAAGCCTTGAGTGGGCTCTACTTTCACTGAGCGACCTCCTATGGCGCCCAGACCCACGGAATCTCAGTCACGAGCGGCCAGTTCGGCCATTACCTGTTTCAACTGTGGAGAACATGGTCATTGCAGCACGAAGTGTTTGAGGCGAACCGTCGCGTGCAATAACTGTGGAATGGCAGGGCATAAGGCCCGTTTTTGCCGAAGGGACTCCAAACATACTCCGGCGTCATCTCAGGCCCCGAAACAGTCAGCGGTTCCGAATCAGGCTACTCAGTCCGCGTCGTTTAATACGACGGGAGCTAACAAAGGCGGAGCCCACAGCTATCAGACGGGAACATCCGGTTCTGGGGCTGGCAAGCCCCGAATTTATGAGATGAAGAGATCTGATGATCCGGAAGCCTGAATAATCTCAGGTACACTCGAAATTATATCTCAACCTATGTGTACCCTTTTTGATACTGGCGCATCGCATTCATTCATTTCCGAGTCATGTTTGAGTAGACTACGTCTGGGTAGTGCTACTAGTTGTGAGCCTTATGTCATTGGTCTACCTGATGGTAGAAGAATTATCGGGAATCATGAGATTAAGGATTGTCCGATTCAGCTTCATGGCCGTGACTGGTTAGCAAACCTAATCGTGGTTGATTTACCGAGAGACGACGTCATCTTGGGTATTGATTGGATGGATTGTCACGATGCCATCATTAGTGTCCGTAAGCGTATGGTCACTATCATTTCAGACGATGGAGTTGAATGTGTTTTTCAGGGAGGTAATCACAGCTGTTCCGGTAGAGTCATCAACTTGATGAAAGCAGTGAAATTACTCAATCAGGGGTGTGTCGGTTATTGGTGCTATATAACCAAGACCGAGAAACCATCAGTAATGTTGACGGATATTCCTGTAGTGAGAGAATATGCCGATGTATTTCCAGACGAGTTACCTGGTTTGCCTCCACAGAGAGATGTGGAATTCACGATTGAGTTGGAGCACGTACGTCCCAATATCGAAGGCACCGTACCGGATGGCCCCGACCGAAATGCAGGAGTTGAAGAATCAATTAGAGGATCTAACCGAGAAGGGTTATATCCGGCCGAGTGCGTCCCCGTGGGGAGCACCTGTGTTGTTTGTCAAGAAGAAGGATGGTTCGTTTCGCTTGTGTATCGATTACCGGGAATTGAACGGGGTGACGATCAAGAATAAATATCCTCTACCCCGTATCGATGATCTTTTGGATCAACTTCAGGGAGCTTCAGTATTTTCCAAGATCGACTTAAGATCTGGATATCATCAGTTACGAATTTGAGAGTTGGATATCGCAAGGACGGCGTTCCGAACACGCTATGGTCATTATGAGTTTGTGGTAATGCCGTTTGGGTTAAATAATGCACTTGCGGTATTCATGGAATTAATGAATCGGGTTTTCATCGACTATTTAGATCAGTTCGTGGTTGTCTTTATTGATGACATTCTAATTTATTCTCGTGATCGGGAGGAGCACGAGTTTCACCTTCATCAGGTGCTCGACGTGTTGAAACGCGACAACTTTATGGAAAGTTTCCAAATGTGAGTTCTGGATGTCGGAAGTGACATTTCTCGGACATGTAATTTCATCAGACGGAGTTCGTGTCGACCCTCAGAAGACGGAGGCGATCCGAGATTGGCAACCTCCAAAGAATGTTAAGGAAATCCGAAGTTTCCTCGGATTAGCTGGTTATTATCGGCGATTTGTGGAAGGATTTTTTAAAATTGCTCAAACCATGACAAACCTTTTACGGAAGGATAAGAAATACACGTGGTCCGACGTGTGTCAGCAGAGTTTTGAGGAACTCAAGAGCCGATTAATTTCAGCACATGTCATTTCTTTACCGCAAGGGACAGAAGGATTTGTGGTTTATAGTGATGCGTTCGGACAGGGTCTCGGATGTGTACTAATACAGAACGGGAAAGTTATTGCTTATGCTTCACGGCAATTGAGACCTTACGAGGTTAATTATCCGACCCACGACCTAGAGCTAGCAGCCGTGGTGTTCGCATTGAAGATTTGGCGTAATTATCTTTATGGCGTTACCTGTCAGATATTCACCGATCATAAGAGTTTGAAGTATATATTTACTCAGGAGTTAAATATGCGGCAGAGGTGGTGGTTGGAACTAATCAAAGATTATGATATTGAGATACTATACCACCCGGGCAAGGCAAACGTTGTCGCTGATGCCTTGATTCGTAAGTCCGTTCAGGAGCAGATGCTTGCTCGATTAACAGTTCAGAAGGAACTTCAACAGGAATTTCTAAGGCCCGAGATCGAGGTCTGGTTACAGCGAGTGCAAGGGCAACTTTATACGTTAGAGATTTCATCGCCACTTGAGGAGGCGATCAGGGAGAATCAGGGTTCGAACCCATTTTTGTTACGCATTCGAGATGATGTGACTCAGGGGAAAGCCTCTGGATTTATGGTCCACGAGGATGGACTTTTGCGATTTAAGAATCGGTTATGTGTACCGGCGAGCGACGAGTTGAAAAACTCGATTTTGAGAGAAGCTCATGCTACCCCTTATTCCATTCATCCGGGGTCTAGCAAGATGTACAAAGACTTGAAACAAAATTACTGGTGGAGTAATATGAAGCGAGAAGTCGCGGAATTTATTTCGAGATGTTTAACCTGTCAGCAACTCAAGATAGAACATCAGCGACTGGCGGGCATGCTGAAACCTCTCCATATTCCAGAGTGGAAGTGGGAAGATATTTCGATGGACTTCATCACGAGGTTGACGACGAGTCGTCGTGGCATGAATATAATTTGGGTAATTGTGGATCGTCTAAATAAGTCAGCCTATTTCCTTGAGATTAAGGATACGTGGGGTCCCAAGAGACTTGCCCAGTTGTTCATCAAAGAAATAGTGAGATTGCATGGTACTCCTAAGAGTATCGTTTCTGATCGTGACGGGCGATTCGTGTCACATTTTTGGAAATCAGTTCATCGTGCTATGGGAACTCAGCTTAATCTCAGCACAGCTTTTCATCCTCAGTCCGACGGACAATCAGAGAGGACTATTCAGACATTGGAGGACATGTTGAGAGCATGTGTCCTCGATTGGAAAGATGATTAGGAAGCCCAACTACCGTTGATTGAGTTCACGTATAATAATAGTTGGCATGCTTCGATCAAGATGGCACCTTATGAGGCCTTGTACGGTCACCATTGTTGATCTCCTTTGTGTTGGCATGACTTATCAGAATCAATCGGCACCGAGCCCGATATGCTTATAGCCGCCCATGAGAAGGTAGCTTTGATCAGGAGTCGTTTGTTGACCGCTCAGAGTCGAAAAAAATCATACGCAGATACCCGTCGTCGGCCATTAGAGTTCGAGGCGGGTAACCATGTTTTGGTCAAGGTATCCCCGAGTCGAGGTATCTTCCGTTTTGGGAAGAGGGGAAAGTTGAGTTCGAGATTCATTGGACCGTTTGAGATTTTGGATCCAGTAGGCGAGCTAGCTTATCGATTAGCCTTACCTCCGGCGTTGAGCCAAATTCATAATGTGTTTCACGTCTCTCAGTTGCGGAAGTATGTTGCCGATCCGAGTCACATACTTCAGTTCGAAGAGATCGAGATCACAGACGATCATTCGTATGAGGAGCGTCCCGTACGAATCTTAGAGCGGCGAATCAAACAGTTGAGGAACAAGACGATTCCTTTGGTTAAAATTTAGTGGTCTAGACACGGAGTCGAAGAGGCTATTTGGGAAACTGAGGATAGTATGCGGGAGAGTCATCCCGAGTTGTTTGACCCTTAGTTTTGGGGACGAAACTCTTTTAAGGGGAGGTGTATGTAATACCCGGTTGTAATTCAGTCATTATCATTCAGTAATTATCATTCAGTTATTGTCACTCAGTAATTATTCACTCATTAATGATAATTCATCGTTCATATTCATTTATTGTATTCACCGATCAGAGTAATTGTATCGTACATCAGTTATTATTTGTCGTCCTACCTGGTTGGAGGATCGAACCGTGGTCATCATCATTGTCATCTTCATAGTGGGCTGTGTGTGAGGAGTAGCGCACGCTACGTACTCTCTTTAGCACGCGCTAATTGAGTACGGGTAGCACATGCTACCTCTCCGTATTAGCGCACGCTAATGTGGTTCAGGCCTGCAGTCCAGAAGGCACTGGACTGCAGCCGAGTTGGAGTAGCGCACGCCACGAAAGGTAAGTAGAGCACGCTAGTAATTTCGGATAGCGCCCCCTATGCAGTCACTGTAGCGCGCGCTAAGGCCGATCAGGCAGAGTCCAGTGGGTACTGGACTGGTTTTGGAATAATTCGTAGCGCACGCTATGAGTGGATTTTAGCGTACGCTAATGGGGTAGTAGCGCACGCTGATTATTAGACGTAGCGCGCGCTATCGTGAGTAGGTCAGAGGACAGGAGGTTCTGGACTTCAGTCACTGGACATCAGGTATTTAGCTAGCGCACGCTAACATTTGGAGTTAACGCACGCTATCGGGAGGGCGTTAGCGCACGCTATCAAGTTTGTAGCATACGCTAACGAGGCAGTCAGAGTTCACTGGACTGTCCGGTTAACACGTTAGCGCACGCTAAATATCAGGTCGTAGCGTGCGCTAAACTAGAATTACTATAAATAGGACAGTCCGGCTTAGATTCATCATTTTCACTTCTCACTTCGATTCCGGGCGATTTTGGGCGATTCAGAGAGATCTTTTCGAGCTGCACTCATCCATCATCACATTCAAGCTTATCATTTGTATTTATCATCATTTCATCCTCTCCAACACATCAAATCAAGGTAATTATTTCTTGGATCTAGAATTTCGGATTTTGGGTATTTTCCTTCTGTTTTTCTTCGTGTAAGCTTGGATTGTTGTTGGAATATGTTAGATATGGATTATCTACCTTAGATAAATGTATTCCTACGGATTTATTTGTTAGATTGGTACCACCACTAGAAGGAGGGTTGAATAGTGCGGATAAGAGTTTTGAACTCTTTTTGTGCGGAAGCTAAAATATCGGAGTAAGTAAAATGCGGAAAAGAAAGAACACAAGAAATTGTTCGAGAGGTTCGGCTATTAACGAAGCCTACGTCCCCTACCTAGTTTTATCGACTAGGACTTTTCTTAGAAACTTAGAATGCACTTTCTAGTTTAGTGTCAACTCTTACAATTTCTTGATTTCCGGGCTCAAGAACAACCTCACTAAAACTCTCTTGTTTTTCCGGGTACAAGATAACCTTTTCAGTAAAACAAATGCGAGTAGGAACTCGACTTTACACGATATATCGCTCTTAGATACAAGAATGTAGATTAGAAATAATAGAGCAAATCTTCTCGTATCACAATATGGAATATGTATATCTCTCGAAATATTTGCTTGGAATAGCTTGAGTATGCTTGTAAGCTCAGATCACTTGTGTGTTTTCCAAAACCTTGAAGTGAGCTATTTAAAGCCTTCTTAAGCTGAATTTCCCGTTGGAATAGTTGCGCTGCTTACGTACGTTATGCTCCCTGGATTACGTACATTGTCTTTGCTACGTACGTTATATGGCTTGTGTAGCGGCCGTAACGAATAGGGAAAAATGGTCCAGAGAAATTCGATAAAATACATTACGTACGTTACGCAAGGTAGGCTTACGTACGTTAACTTCCAGTCAGAGAACCGTTGAGTGTGACGACTTGTTGAAACGGCTAATGACTTTTTGCAACGGTCAGAATGTTCAAACGTTACGTACGTTAAGTTACGTACGTTACCTGTGTAAAATATCTTGCAAAAACTGTGAATATTACGTACGTTATAAAAGGTTCGTTTACGTACATTAACTGAAGGAAAAATGTTTAAGTAAATTTTGGTTAAATAACACATCATCAAAATGTATAAAATGATTTAAAAATATTGTTCCAACAATCTCCTCCTTTTTGATGATGACAAAATTTAAGTATGGGAGTTTTTGAAAAAATAGGAGTTTTGGAAGATCGAAAAAAAATTTAATAAACTCTCCCCCTGAGTAAGACTCCCCCTGAAACGAGAAAGGGTTATTTCAAAAACGATACATATTTTTCTCCTCATTTTTGTCATTAACAAAAAGTCAAGAGATCCTGTAAAAACCAGCGAAACACAGAATAGTCAACAAATTTCAAGACAACGAATAACCATGAATAAGAATACATAAGAACATAGATAGTTTAAAACAACATACATCCATTAGAAAATAAAAAGAGTAATTGTTCATGATAAAAATGCATGAAAATGTTTGGTCTGGATAAAAATGGAAACAACATCATAAGAAAGAGAACACGGCTAATCAAGGTCCGCATCCGGAGGTGTAGGCGGGATTCCGAAGTGAGTGCAAATACTTTTAACCATAATTTTTATCTCACTCATCTCTTTCTCTAAATTATCCATCCGAGCGACCATCTGGGATGAAGAGCTTTCTTGACGCGGGCGAGAGGTACCAAGATGAGACGAAGGGCGAGGTCGAGTATGATCAATCCCTCGAGACGTGATCCTCTCCTCCGGTCTCGGAAGGGCACCACCATCAACAAGGCGATCGTCATCCTTGAGGTAAGCAAAGTAGATCCACCCTCGGTTTCTTGTGCGGAGATACCTCATAGTCCGAATGGTCCCTTCGGTAACTAAGCTCCCCCTCGGGATGGGAACCCCATGAAGCCCTGTGAGATCGACTCCGGCATTCTCAAATATTTCAGTCAATATGGATCCAAATGGCATTCCGGATTTCCTTTGCCGATCAACTTTGGCATAACTCTTTTTGTGGAAGATTTGTCCTTTTTCCACAAACCACTTAAGCACGATAAAAGCAAAGTTAACTTGATGATCCTTCCAGACATGATAAATAATTTCCATGTAAATGTTTACCAAACGATGCTGAGCGTTCACTTTCGGCATTAGACAACGAGTAATAGCATCGTGAAGCAAACGGATATTTATCCCAAAATCATTATTTTCAAAGCATCCCGAATGGCCATCAATAACTGCTTTGCTCGACAAAAAAATCATGCACATCAGATTCATGAACATCATGATTTTCATCACTATACATAGAATAATCAACAACCTCATCAGGAGCTGCAAATACTCCTTTACAACAAAATCCCTCGTTAGGGAGACCAAAAAGTTCCGATAATTTTTCGGCATTAAAAGAAATTGGTTTGCCACGGACTAGAGAATTAACGATGGCTAAACCGTCGGAATCATAAGTAACGAAGAAATTCGCGTAAAACTCTTTCACACAATCCACAAAGACAGGACAAGCTAGGCTAACAAAATGATTAATACCAAGCATATCGAAAAATTCTTCGATTGCAATACCTTAAGGGATTCAAAATCGAAGTGATGGTCACGAATAAAATGGTGACGAATTTCTATATGTTTTGTCCTACAATGCAAAATGGGATTTTTTCTTAAATTGATGGCACTTGTATTGTCACAAAAAATAGGAGTATTTTTAAGCAAGTAATTGATTTTTGATCCAAAGGACTTGTGCACATGCACTTCCCGCAGCCACATGTTTTGCTTCAACTGTGGAAGTAGCGACACTAGTCTGTTTCATACTCCCCCATGAAATCAAACATGAACTCATAAAATGACAAGTTCTGGTGGTGCTTTTTCTATCAATTTTATATCCACCGAAATCGGCATCACTATATGCAAAAAGTTGGAGATCAATGCTAGAAGGATACCACAGACCTAAGCCAGCAGTATATTTTAAATACCGAAAAGTCCTTTTGCATGCAATGAAATGTGATTCTTTAGGATTCGCTTGAAAACGAGCACACAAGCAAGTAGCAACATTATATCGGGTCTAGATGCAGTTAAATAAAGTAAAGAGCCGATCATACCTCGATACTGTTTTTGGTCAACAAACTTATCATTTTCATCTTTGTCGAGTTTAAGAGTGGAAGACATAGGAGTAGATATTTCTTTGCAATCTTCCATCTTAAATTTCTTTAGGAGCTCATTGACGTACTTGGATTGGTGAATGAATATTCCGTCGTTGAGTTGCTTAATTTGGAGTCCGATAAAGTTTTTCAACTCTCCCATCATGCTAATTTCGAACTCTCCCTTCATAAGATTTGAAAATTCTTGGGACAAAGATTCGTTAGTTGCACCAAAAACAATTTCGTCCACATAAATTTGACAAATAAGCATATCATCACCTAAATTATTAATGAATAGGGTATTATCAACATTACCTCTTTTATACCCATTTGAAATAAGAAAAGTGCTTAGACGATCATACCATGCTCTCGGAGAAAAATTCATAGAGAGCTTTATGGAGCTTGTACACATGATATGGATGATCATAATCTTCAAAACCCGGCGGTTGCTTGACATACACTTCCTCCTGGATGATTCCATTTAGGAACGCACTTTTTACATCCATTTGATGGAGTTTGATTTTCTTGTATGCGGCAAAGGCACAGAGAAGACGAATAGCTTCAAGATGAGCAACAGGAGCAAACGTTTCTTCATAATCCAAGCCTTCTTCTTGATTATAACCTTGGGCGACCAACCTCAATTTATTTTTAATTGGGAGACCATCATCATCGGTTTTAATTTTATGAACCCATTTGGTACCAATGATTGATTTGTCTACCGGTGCCGGAACTAATTCCCAAACATTATTTCTTTCGAATTGGTTTAGCTCTTCTTGCATAGCAATAGCCCAATTCTCATCATTTATGGCCTCATCGATATTCTTTGGTTCTGTAAGAGAAATAAACGCAATATTGTTAATACAATCATTTATATTTCTCCTAGTTCGTACACCTTCATCGATTTTTCCGAGAATTTGTTCCATCGGATGGTCTTTCACATTTGCCCAATCTTTAGGAAGGTTGTAAGTATTTTCCTCCTGCTTGTCCGAGCTTACGTCGAGCTTCTCCAACTCATTTGATACTTCTGATATTTCTTTAGCCGGAACCATACCTGCATCATCATCAAAAACAACCTTTCTCGGGGGCTGTATCATTGAATTTTACATGAATTGACTCTTCTACCGAGCCTCTTCTACAATTAAATACACGATATGCTTTACTGTTAGTCGAATAACCAAGAAATATTCCAATATCTGATTTTGAATCAAATTTACCCAAATTATCCTTACCATTATTATGAATAAATACTTTACAACCAAATGGATGAAAATAAGATAAATTGGGCTTTTTACCTTTAAATATCTCATATGGGGTCATCATTTTGTTCCTCCTGAGATGGACTCGATTAATAACATAACAGGCGGTGTTAACGGCTTCGGCCCATAAATATTTAGGAAGACCATATTCATTGCGCATTGTCCGGCTCATTTCTTCTAGAGAACGATTCTTCCTCTCAACAACTCCATTTTGTTGAGGTGTCCGAGGTGCCGAAAAGTTGTGCCCAATACCATAATTATCGCACCAATCTTCAAAAATATTAGAATCAAATTCTCCACCATGATCGGTTCGGATGGCGATAATTGGTAACTCTTTTTCCTTATGGGTAACCTTACACCACTTAACAAACTCGTTAAATGCATCATATTTATTTTCTAAGAATTTTACCCAAGTAAATCTCGAAAAATCATCGACAAGAACTAAAGTATAAAGTTTACCTGTTAAACGGGCATGTCGAGACGGACCAATTAAATCCATATGAATTAATTAAAGAATGCGACTAGTGGAAATTTCCATTTTCAGTTTAAACGAGCCTCTTGCATGTTTACCTTTAATACAGGCCTCACAAATATGGTCTTTTCTGAAATTTAATTTTGATAGACCACGGACAATATCGTTTTTGGCCAATTTTGAAAGAAGTGGTAAAGAGGCATGTCCCAATTTTCGGTGCCAAATAACGGCATTTTCATCGTATGAAAGTAAACATTTTTCGTTGAAAGAAGATTCATCTTGGAGATCAACAATGTAAATATTTCCATAACGTAATCCAATAAAAACGATTTGGTTTTTTCTCATTGCAGTACAATGCGTACTTTCAAAAATTAATTTAAGACCGGTGTCACAAAGTTGGGAAATACTCAGAAAATTATGGCAAAGACCATCAACAAATAGAACATTTTCAATGGTAGGTAAAGGTTTCTTACCGATTTTACCTGTCCCTTTTATTTGGCCCTTTTTATTATCGCCAAAGGTAACACAGCCACGATCTTCCTTTTTCAGCTCCATGAAGAGATGTTCATTCCCACTCATGTGATTTGAACATCCACTAACATACCATTTATTTGATAATGTTGTCTTCCTTGCTGTACCTACAAAAACAATTTTCTTCCATTTTATAGGTACCCAGGCTAATTTGGGTCCTGAGGAGTTAGATACAAAAACTTGATTTTTAACAACGGTCCCTTTTGATACCCAAATTTGTTTGACCCTTATAGTTTGTCTAGAACTTCTACAGTATGTTTCGGTATGTCCTGGTTTTAAACATTTTGGACATGATGGTATTCCCGTTTTTAAAGTGTCCGAATCTTTCGTGGTAATTTCTAAGGACTTTTTCATTGGAAATGAATTATACCCAAGTCCTTGTTTTGAAAGAGAAAATTTTTGACCAAATAATAGTTGTTCGAATTTGTTATTACCACACGAGAATTTTCTAACGTAAAGTCTCAATTCTTTCTGATTTTTGTGTAAATCATCTCTTAGAATTTTCTCGGTTTCCAAACAATTTGTATGATCAATTGATAATCCTTGTTTTTCAATAATTTTGAATTTTCACTTTCAAGAGATTTTATTTTCTTTTTCAAATCTTTATTACTATTGCAAACTTTTTTATATTCATTGTTCAAACATTCGAAAGCATCAAGAAGTTCTTCATGAGAAGAATCACTAACCTCGACTTCTTCGTCGCTATCTTCGGATGCGCGAGCCATTAGAGCAAGATTGGTTTGAACTTGAGGTTCATCATCCTCATCATCACCGCTCCATGTAGCGACATAGACTTCCTTCTTTTTGAACTTTTTGTGAGGTGGTTTAGATGAACTCATTGGAGCAGCAGCACGACAATCTTTAGCAAAATGGCCTGGAATGCCGCACCTTCAAAAAGTGTTGTTCGAACCTTTTATTTTGTGGGAAGTGAGTCTTTTTGGATTCATCCCTTGGATCTTGTTTGATGTCTCTCCGGCGCCTTTGTAGAAGATTTTTGAATTTCTTTATGTTTTTGGCATAAAAGACGGTTTCTTCGTCCTCTTCTTCGACAGGTTCATCCTTTAGATCGCTTTCTTCTTTGGCTTTGAAGGCGATTGTCTTTTCTCTCTCCTTGGGTTTTGGTTTCGAACTTCGAGATTTAATGACAATCTCGTAATTAATGAGAGATCCGATGAGAGCGCTGAATTCTATGGTGTTGAGGTCTTTCGACTCCATGATGGCCATAATAGTAGCATCCCATTCTCTTGGTAGAGACCGAAGGATTTTCTTGGCTTTATCACTACTTGATATCGGTTTCCCGAATGAAGCTAGCTCATTAGTGATTGCCGAGAAACGGTCAAGCATAGTGGTAATGCTTTCTTCTTCTTTCATAGTGAAAAGTTCATAATCGTGAAGAAGCATATTGATTTTGGTTTCCTTCACTTGACTCGTACCTTCGTGGTGTAATATCCGGATTTATTACTGTGTATTTCATCTGTATTCGAACCTTGTATTATTCGGATTTGTAATCTTGATTATTGGAGTATCACATTTCTTGCAATGGCATCTTTGTACATAAGTATAGCATCATGCAAACTCGTGATAGCGCACGCTAAGAATGTAGCTTAACGCGCGCTATCGGCTACTATTAGCGCACGCTACGTATGTAGGAGTTGCGTGCGCTAGACATTGAATTATTGAGCTGGGCGGCTAGCACATGCGCCAGCCGGCACATGGGTCCGGATAAGATTCCCGCGGACGAACCTGGACAGATTTGGAGTCAACGCTTATTAGCGTGCGCTAATTATGTATTATAGCGTGCGCTAATTAGCTAAAGTGCAGAATATTATAAATGAGACAACAACCCATTTTGGCTTACATTTCCTTCATCCATTCTTCATTCTTGAGAGGCCAGAGAGCAATAATTATCCTTCTAACACACTTAGAACACATCTTCTTGATCCTTGAAAATTGGTTATTACTTGTGAGTGATCATTGAAGAGAAGTAACACCTTGGAGTGGCATATAACCAACCGGAGTTGGATCTTACCTTACGGTTCAGTAATTTCGGCATATTAAGGTATGTTCAATCCATATCCAACCTTAGATTTGGATCCTAAGGAATTAAATGATCATGTTAATGAGATATTGAATTTCATTAGTGAATTATTCAACAATATCATGTTTAGAAAATTGGAATGTCTACGATTACGATATTATTGTTGGAACCTTGAAGTTGGAATCCTAGTACTTCAAATGGTGAGAGAAACATTCTGAAGTTAGCAATCCGTATGATTTATGTTATCTTTGTGATCATGAACTGGAGGTGATATTATTTTCGGTTATAAGAACTTGAAGGAAGAATCATCTTAGGAAATATTCTTTCATATAAGTTGGAATTGTTAGTTCACCTCAAGATGAAGCCTGAATGTGTATAATGATAGTAGAATCTGATACATCAACCGGAGATCACCAAACTTCGCATGAGAATTGTAATCAAGACGGATTATGGTGTTATGATGATTATACGTATACTTGCACCTCGGAGTTGTTATTATCCATGAGATCATTCATAAAGGTTATGAACATAACATGAAGTCGGATAACAAACATTAATCAATGAGGAATTCGCTTACTTCATCACCATTTGTATAATCTGCTGCCCTCCAGTGAACAACCATGCACGCTTAACGTGCGCTAAGCTACGTGAATTAGCGTGCGCTATCGAGTACATTTAACGTACGCCACGTTTGGAACTTAGCGTGCGTTAAGTCATCAGGCGAGTCAGTTGTAATATCCGACGGAAATTCTTACTTACTGTTGTATCGTTCGGATAATTCAAATACTGTTGTACTCTTGTTGCATTTGTGTATTGTTATTGATATTGGAATATATCATAAATAAACATAATAATAACGATCACTCGCACTATAATTGGATTCTCAACGTCGCATAGATTAATACATTTTTTTAGCTACTAACCTGGGTATAACGTACGCTAATCCTTAAACATAACGTACGTTATGCTTAGTTCTTTACGTACGTAAAGGTGTGCTTGTTACGTACGTAACCAGTGTAATCGTATCCGATCTCAACTTTCGGCGTGTAGGGCCGGACGGATTCGAATATCGATCTTTTGGAGGCAATCTAGTTGACCTACATTACGTGCGTAATGCGTTGATAGGTAACATACGTAACGATGTTCGTGTTTCACCAGAAGCATCTGGACAGAGCTTACGTGCGTAATACCGTCCGGTAGCGTACGTAACGAGTCATCTTGTTATAAAAAGACAGCTTGTGTCTTTCATTTTGCACGACCAAACTCTGAGTTTTCACCTAGATAATCATCCTCCTGCACCCCTAGATCAAAATTACCTTCTTCCAACTTGTGTTTGAGCTTTACATTTAGATTTTGGAGCTTGTTGATTGGGAGTTGGAGTCATTCTTGAAGCTTAGATTGTGTTCTTGTGGTCTTGGTGTATTGTTCTTCAATTCTGAAGGTATGTCATACGTTTTAACCCTATAATCTCATAGTTATAATGATAGTGATTAAGTATACTCCACCTAGTGATGATTTAATCAAGCTAAACATGTTCATAGTTAAGCTTCCAACAAACTTAATGATGAATATGATAGTTAAGGGTTGTGTTCTTAGTATCTTAAATGATGATGATCATGTTTAGTTAAACCAAACTCTTATTCCTGGACTAATAACACCAATAGACTACTAATAATCTTTGTTTCATTATGATGTAAATAACTTCTTGGAATAATTACCATAAAATGTTTTGAGAAACCCTTGTTGATCATTAGAAGTATGGAATCACCTTCTTGAACCTAAGCTAAAGTGAATCCAGAGGAGTAATGTTTAAACTTCCAAGTTAACTAGAAGATTATAAGGAAGGTGTTGAACCCGTAGTGGTCTTCATGATCATAATATGGAATTATAACTACTTAACTCAACATAAGTAATTGATTGAAGTGCAGATTTTACTTTTTGATGTTCTTGATAAGTTTAAAGAGTAGGAGATTATTGGTTAACACATCTTAATCCATCAAACATTTGGTAAACATCTTGTAATCAATTGTAAGAATAGAATGGTATTGAATGAGGTTCTTGGAGTAACGCTCAACATCTTAAAGTTGAACTACTCAAATGAGAATTAGGATGTTGTCTCGTCAAGTTTGGTATAGATGATCATATGAACGCATTATTGAATAAAATATACTTCATTCAAGGTTGATTGTCCGAGTAACCAATTTTGAATCGAGGGCCTACTGCTCGTTCGACAAAGAAGGACTTTACACGCCTCCGTATTGAGGCAAGTTATCTTGCTTGGTTATAATGATGTGTGAATTCTTATGATGATTATGCATTTCGTGTATATGAAACACTTATAAACTTGTGTCTTGTGATTTGATGTTGTTCTTAATGATGTCCCGTTTTCATCGTGGGATTGTATTCCCAAGTTCGTTACTTTTGGACCCTTGATATTGTTGATCTTGTTGTCATCTCGGTGAGTCGTCGATCCTTATTCGGATTTTGTGAATTATTGAATTCGTTGTCATGTTGCATCGTGACATATCCGGAGTCATATCTACGTTCCGATTGGATATTGTGTAGGATTTTTAGCCGGGCACATATATAGTCATGCGTGAATATTTTTCCGTGAAAGGCTGTGCACACGAGACGTAGTTCGTTGAGGCTAATTAGGTACATTGTCCCACGTATATCCTGGATTCCGTATACGGGGTGGACATGTGCACTGACACATATTCGGATCGGGCGTACTGTGATGTCCCTCTGGAGCCATACTATCTTAGTCGCTCACAGTCCATTTTTATACTTGGATGTGTTCGACATTTTGTGACTGAGCGTTCATACGCCCGAGGGGTATGTTCGTTAGTCGAGGAGTTATTCTTGAAATCTTATATACGTGAATTGTATACTATCTTGAGAATCATTTATCATGTATATCTGACCCTGTGTTGGGCGAAATACTTGTGTTGTATTTTAGGAAGAGGAAAAGGCAAGGCACGGGAAGATCAAGGTGATGACGAAGGGTTCGAAGGATACTAGTTCGGGGGCCCCAAGTCTTTCGTGTCCGGTCATGTTCGTACCGTGTAATGTTATTTTTTCCGCTTCATTTTAAGTTTGAACAAATGTATTGTTATTTAAGGTATAATTCATCTCCATATGGATTATACTTATGTTTTGGATCCTGTGTGTAATAAGGCCGTAGGCCATATCTTGTAAACTCCACATCGGAGTAAGTACTATGTTTTGTGGTTCGGTATCACATGTATTGTGTATTTAATCATACTTTGGATATCGCCTGGTGGATCCCGGTGTAGGGTCCACGGCACTATAATGGCCGCCTTATCGGGGTGTTACGTAAGATGGTATCAGAGAGTTTTTCTAGAGGTCGTTTTCTTTCTTTTGAGTCTTTGTGTATTAAACTAGTATCAAGAGACCTTCGTGTCACGTGTGACCCGTGCGAACGCCTGATCCTACGAGCCAAATGCGGTACGTACTTTATGAACCATGAATAAATTATTGACATGATATTGATCTCTGAATAGATCTCCTTGTTGATCTCGGCATTTTAAGGGTTTGTGGCAGGAATTATCTGATTGATGATTCAAATAAAATTCTGGATTGATTATATGATCGAAATCGTTCGACTCAAACGTCGATATGATATTTTGTGTGACTCCCGTAGTGATGATAACTCATTACGAACTGTTTTCTTGAATATGTAATTTCTTACTGCCATTAACTTAGCGTGAAGTCTGATTGGTATCATGAACTCTACTTATGATTATCATTACAAATTGATTCTTTCAGTATGGAAAGAAATTTGAGAGGCCGTGGCAGAGAGGGACGAGGCCGCGGAAGGGGCCGAATCCCGATACCGCGAGCCAACAGACGTGCGAACGCAGAGCATAGTTCCGCAGGCAGTGATTCGCCTTCTAGGGACCAATCGCACCACAATGGACGCGAGAATGCTCGTATCGATCCTTACACTGTAATGCAGGGCATGATGGCTCAGATGACCCAAATGGGTCAGTTAATGGAAACTATGCAAAGAGCTGCTACCGACCGGATCGGGGCCACCTCACGTATATGGCGGGCGGTGAATCGATCATCAACGACATCTCGCGCCAACGACCCCGATTTTGAAGGTTCCTCCGAGCCGCTGATATCGTGCATTGGATCGAACACTTGAGAAATTGTTCAATATGGTAGACTGTCCCGAGAGAATCGCGTCTCGTGTGACTTACTATTTGGGCAATGGCGCCCACACTTGGTGGCTTTCGGTGAGGCCGGTGATGGCGTATGCACTTGGGAAGAATTTAAAAATCTCATGCTAGATCGTTACTATCCGTGTCCTCTCCGCGAGGCCAAATTATCGAATTGCTGAATCCGGAACCGTCAGAAGATGATGACGTACTATCTATCGCCGAAAAATTCCGGGCACTTCTCCCTTTTGCCGCGACGATTGTCCACACGTGTGATAAGATCAAATACTTTCTCAAAAGGCTTAAACCCCGAATGAGGATGCAGCTGTTGAACCATCATTGTGTGACCCTACCGGAGTTCATCGAGAAAGCTCTGGAGTACGAATTGACCGTGAAGGAAATTTCCAAGAAGCAACCGCAGTCTAACAACAAGAAATTCATGAACCAGAACCAGTCAGACAGCAACCGGGGAACATTCAAGAGACCCCAACCAGTGCCAAATCCTTCTGAACGGCAACCTACGGCATCGAAGCCAACCGGATCGCAACCTCGAGCGTCGGCCACCTATACATTGTGCTATAATTGTGGAGACCCGGGGCACATCAATTCGAAATGTCCTAGGCCAGCCGTGTCATGCCATACTTGTGGGAAGAACGGACATCGTGCTCGTTATTGTAGGAGTGGACTAGGACGTATTCCCGCAGCACCTCATGCTCCAGTACAATCTTCAGTTCAGGACCGTGTACCTCCATCCACTTCTTATCAGACTACCGGGGCAAACAAAGGGATGGGACGTGGAAATCAAGCAGGTACATCTGGTGCAGGGGCTGCAAAACCTAGAGTTTACGAGATGAAGGGGGCTGAAGATCCCGAAGCCAGCATGATTGCAGGTACTCTCGAGATCCAATCTCAGCCTGTCTGTGTTCTTTTTTATACTGGTGCTTCACACTTCTTTTTATCTACTTCTTGTTTGAGTCGTTTGCAATTAGAGCATGTTATCAATTATGAACCTTATATAATTGGTCTACCCGATGGTAGAAGAATTGTTGGGAATCGTGAAGTTCAGGACTGCTCGATTCGAATGAACGACCGTGAGTGGTTGTCAAATTTAATTGTGATCGATTTACCTAAAGATGATGTGATCTTGGGTATCGATTGGATGGACCGTCATGATGCCATAATTAGTGTCCGCAAGCGAACAGTGACCGTCACATCTGACGATGGTCTTGAGTGTACCTTCCAGGGTGATAATCCCAGCCGTTCCGGGAGAATCATCAGCGCTATGAAAACGGTGAAACTGCTTAATCAAGGATGTATTGGCTATTGGTGTTACATGACCAAGACAATGGATCGACCAGTTGAATTGATCGATATTCCGGTAGTCCGAGACTACCCAGACATATTTCCAGATGAGTTGCCAGGCTTACCTCCGCATCGTGATATAGAGTTCAATATTGAGTTAGAGCCTGGTACGTCCCCGCTTTCAAAAGCACCGTATCGTATGGCTCCGACTGAGATGCAGGAGCTGAAAATCCAACTTGAGGATTTGACCAAGAAGGGCTACATTAGACCTAGCGTGTCCCCTTGGGGAGCACCAGTACTATTTGTACGTAAGAAGGACGGATCCGTACGTCTGTGTATTGATTATCGTGATCGGAACAAGGTAACCATTAAGAACAAATACCCATTGCCGCGTATTGATGATTTATTGGATCAGCTTCAAGGGGCTGCTGTGTTTTCTAAGATCGACCTGAGGTCTGGTTACCATCAGTTGAGGATTCGTGAGTCTGATATTTCGAAGACCGCTTTTCGTACTCGCTATGGGCATTATGAGTTCGTAGTGATGCCTTTTGGACTGACGAATGCACCGGCAGTATTCATGGAGCTGATGAATCGAGTGTTTATTAATTATCTGGATCGCTTTGTAGTCATTTTTATTGACGACATTCTGATCTATTCTCGTGACCATGAAGAGCACGAGCGTCATCTCCATCTAGTTCTCGAGGCGTTAAGGCGAGAGCAGCTTTATGGAAAATTTTCTAAATGTGAGTTCTGGATAAATGAAGTTATCTTTCTCGGGCATGTGATATCAGTTGATGGGGTGCGAGTAGACCCGCAGAAGACAGAAGCTATCCGAGACTGGTTACCACCAAAGAACATTAAGGAAGTACGCAGCTTCTTGGGACTAGCAGGTTATTACCGACGGTTCGTGGAGGGTTTTTCCAAAATTGCCCAACCAATGACTAATTTGTTGAGGAAGGATAAGAAGTATTTCTGGTCAGAGGCATGTCAGCAGAGATTTGATGAACTTAAGAGCCGGTTGATTTCGGCGCCTATTTTAGTCCTACCAAAAGGAACGGAAGGTTTTGTAGTGTATAGTGACGCATCTAAGCAGGGCCTTGGGTGTGTACTAATGCAAAACGGGAAGGTGATCTCCTATGCATCAAGACAGCTACGACCTTACGAGGTCAACTACCCTACCCATGATTTAGAACTCGCAGCTGTGGTGTTTGCTTTAAAAATCTGGCGTCATTATCTGTATGGAGTTACAGCCGATTTTTACGGATCACAAGAGCTTGAAATACATTTTTACTCAGAAGGAGTTAAACATGAGGCAGAGAAGGTGGCTAGAACTCATCAAAGACTATGATATCGAGATCCTTTATCATCCGGGCAAAGCAAATGTAGTTCCTGACGCTTTGAGTCGTAAAACAGTACAGGAGCAGATGTTTGCCCGCCTAACAACTCAGAGGGTATTGCAGTTAGAATTGGCGAGGCCGGAAATTGAAGTCTGGTTACAGCGTATTCAAGGGCAACTCTGTACACTTGAGATTTCATCGTCCCTTGAGGATATAATTAGATCGAAGCAAGTTACGGACCCATTCATATCTCGAATCCGCGACGAAATAACTCAAGGGAAAGCTCCTGGCTTTGTGATACACGAGGATGGATTGATACGCTTCAGGAACCGAGTTTGCGTACCCGCTGATGATGAGTTGAGAAGTTCTATCCTGAGAGAAGCTCATGCTACCCCGTACTCTATCCACCCGGGGTCTAGCAAAATGTATAAGAATTTGAAACAATATTATTGGTGGGGAGGTATGAAACGTGAAGTTGCAGAATTCGTTTCGAGGTGTTTAACCTGTCAACAAGTTAAGGTTGAGCACCAGTGACCCGCAGGATTGCTGAAACCGCTTCTGATTCCCGAGTGGAAATGGGAGGACATATCGATGGATTTTATTACCAGCCTGCCGACGAGTCGTCGAGGGATGAATACGATTTGGGTGATTGTGGATAGTTTGACCAAATCAGCCCACTTTCTGGAGATTAAAGATACTTGGGGACCCGAGAGATTGGCCCAACTATTTATCAAAGAAATTGTAAGGTTACATGGTACCCCTAAGAGTATTGTATCAGATCGTGACGGGCGATTCGTGTCACATTTTGGAAAGCGATTCATCGTGCGATGGGTACGCATTTGAACTTCAAGACAAAGATTTCACCCGCAGACGGATGGTCGACCGAGAGAACTATCCAAACTTTAGAGGATATGCCGAGGCGTGCGTTCTCGATTGGAAGGATGATTGGGAGGCCCAACTACCCTTGGTGGAATTCACTTATAATAATAGCTGGCACACTTCTATTCAGATGGCACCTTATGAAGCATTGTATGGCCGTCGTTGTAGATCCCCTCTGTGTTGGGACGATCCATCTGAAACCCTGGGTACGGAACCCGATATGTTGTTAGCAGCCCGTGAGAAGATCGCCCTAATTAGGAGTCGTTTGTTGACGGCTCAAAGCCGACAGAAGTCCTACGCAGACAACCGCCGGTGACCGCTTGAGTTCGAGGTCGGCGACCATGTACTAATGAAGGTGTCCTTTACTCGAGGAGTTTTTCGTTTTGGGAAGAGAGGCAAGCTGAGTCCGAGGTATATCGGGCCGTTTGAGGTTTTGGACCGAGTGGGCGATTTAGCCTATCGCCTGGCTTTACCACCAGCCCTGAGCCGAATTCATAACGTGTTCCATGTCTCCCAGTTAAGGAAATACGTTGCTGATCCGAGTCATGTACTTCAGTTCGATGAGATCGATTTAGCGGAGGATCATTCGTATGAGGAGCGCCCCGTACGAATACTTGAGAGGAGGATCAAACAACTGCGTAATAAGACGATTCCCCTACTGAAGGTTTAGTGGTCACAACACGGGGTCGAGGAAGCCACGTGGGAGACGGAGAGAAGCATTCAAGAGAGGTATCTTGAATTGTTTACCCCTTAGTTTCGAGGACGGAACCCCTTTTAAGGGGGGGAGTATGTAATATCCGACGGAAATTCTTACTTACTGTTGTATCGTTCGGATAATTCAAATACTGTTGTACTCTTGTTGCATTTGTGTATTGTTATTGATATTGGAATATATCATAAATAAACATAATAATAACGATCACTCGCACTATAATTGGATTCTCAACGTCGCATGGATTAATACATTTTTTTAGCTACTAACCTGGGTATAACGTACACTAATCCTTAAACATAACGTACGTTATGCTTAGTTCTTTACGTACGTAAAGGTGTGCTTGTTACGTACGTAACCAGTGTAATCGTATCCGATCTCAACTTTCGGCGTGTAGGGCCGGACGGGATTCGAATATCTGATCTTTTGGAGGCAATCTAGTTGACCTACATTACGTACGTAATGCGTTGATAGGTAACGTACGTAACGATGTTCGTGTTTCACCGGTAGCATCCGGACAGAGCTTACGTGCGTAATACATCGTCCGGTAGCGTACGTAATTTATCTTTGTTATAAAAAGACAGCTTGTGTCTTTCATTTTGCACGACCAAACTCTGAGTTTTCACCTAGATAATCATCCTCCTACACCCCTAGATCAAAATTACCTTCTTCCAACTTGTGTTTGAGCTTTACATTTGGATTTTGGAGCTTGTTGATTGGGAGTTGGAGTCATTCTTGAAGCTTAGATTGTGTTCTTGTGGTCTTAGTGTATTATTCTTCAATTCTGAAGGTATGTCATACGTTTTAACCCTATAATCTCATAGTTATAATGATAGTGATTAAGTATACTCCACCTAGTGATGATTTAATCAAGCTAAACATGTTCATAGTTAAGCTTCCAACAAACTTAATGATGAATATGATAGTTAAGGGTTTTGTAAGGTTGTGTTCTTAGTATCTTAAATGATGATGATCATGTTTAGTTAAACCAAACTCTTATTCCTGGACTAATAACACCAATAGACTACTAATAATCTTTGTTTCATTATGATGTAAATAACTTCTTGGAATAATTACCATAAAATGTTTTGAGAAACCCTTGTTGATCATTAGAAGTATGGAATCACCTTCTTGAACCTAAGCTAAAGTGAATCCAGAGGAGTAATGTTTAAACTTCCAAGTTAACTAGAAGATTATAAGGAAGGTGTTGAACCCGTAGTGGTCTTCATGATCATAATATGGAATTATAACTACTTAACTCAACATAAGTAATTGATTGAAGTGCAGATTTTACTTTTTGATGTTCTTGATAAGTTTAAAGAGTAGGAGATTATTGGTTAACACATCTTAATCCATCAAACATTTGGTAAACATCTTGTAATCAATTGTAAGAATAGAATGGTATTGAATGAGGTTCTTGGAGTAACGCTCAACATCTTAAAGTTGAACTACTCAAATGAGAATTAGGATGTTGTCTCGTCGAAGTTTGGTATAGATGATCATATGAAGGCATTATTGAATAAAATATACTTCATTCAAGGTTGATTGTCCGAGTAACCAATTTTGAATCGAGGGCCGGCTGTTCGTTCGACAAAGAAGGACTTTACACGCCTCCGTATTGAGGCAAGTTATCTTGCTTGGTTATAATGATGTTTGAATTCTTATGATGATTATGCGTTTCGTGTATATGAAACACTTATAAACTTGTGTCTTGTGATTTGATGTTGTTCTTAATGATGTCCCGTTTTCATCGTGGGATTGTATTCCCAAGTTCGTTACTTTTGGACCCTTGATATAGTTGATCTTGTTGTCATCTCGGTGAGTCCTCGATCCTTATTCGGATTTTGTGAATTATTGAATTCGTTGTCATGTTGCATCGTGACATATCCGGAGTCATATCTACGTTCCGATTGGATATTGTGTAGGATTTTTAGCCGGGCACATATATAGTCATGCGTGAATATTTTTTCGTGAAAGGCTGTGCACACGAGACGTAGTTCGTTGAGGCTAATTAGGTACATTTTCCCACGTATATCCTGGATTCCGTATATGGGGTGGACATGTGCACTGACACATATTCGGATCGGGCGTACTGTGATGTCCCTCTCGAGCCATACTATCTTAGTCGCTCACAGTCCATTTTTATACTTGGATGTGTTCGACATTTTGTGACTGAGCGTTCATACGCCCGAGGGGTATGTTCGTTAGTCGAGGAGTTATTCTTGAAATCTTATATACGTGAATTGTATACTATCTTGAGAATCATTTATCATGTATATCTGACCCTGTGTTGGGCGAAATACTTGTGTTGTATTTTAGGTCTTCATTGGATATTTGTATTCTCGGTATGGAACCAGACAGTTGTATTTTATTTCAGTGATTTCATAAGTTGGTATCTGTTATTGTCATTTCATTTATTCAGCCTTGTAAATTCTTATGTAAAGGATTTACAGCGCTGTAATATTCCCGAATATATCGGGGGTGTTACAGAATATGGTATCGGAGCTAAGATTATGGATATCTTGGCCATTGGGTTAAAATAGGGGTCATTTACGTCTTTTGAGGTAACCGGCCGTGAATGACATCACTGCACTGCCTACATCTTCATGTGAATGGTGGTTGTAAGTTCCTAAACTCTATCTCGTTCTTTACATGTTGTACCTCTTTATACTTGAACATTAGAACGATGTTGTTTCCTGTATATTGAGTATTTATGCTTACAGTATGTTGAGAGGCGGACGTGGACGTGGTCGCGGTCGTGGACGCGGACGAAGGAATGCTGAAAGGGAGGCGTCGCCTTCTAATCAGGCCAGTCATAGCTCAGGCAAGCCGCAACGATCCATCAATAACGAACCGGAACCTGCTGTACCAGAAATCCTTCGTCAAGTAGTGAACCAGATGACTCAGTTCGCTCAGGTCGTGGACCGAATGCAGGTGGCGGTGGGATTTCAGCAGGGAGATAGACAGCAAAGGATCCCAGAGATGGGAAATCGAGGTGACCGATGGTTGCAAGAGGTAGCGAAAATACAACCACCCAAATTTGACGGCATTTCCGAGACTCCCACTTGGGATCATTGGTTGAAGGAATTGGAGAAATTTTTTGCTGGAATTAATTGCCTGCATTTACAGAGAGCTTCTATTGCCCAAGATTTCTCGATAGGGAAGCATCCGAGTGGTGGGAAGCTATCTGACCTGCAGATCATGATGCCGATTGGACGGAATTTAAAATGATGATGGAAGCTCAGTATTGCCCTCGTCCTGTGAGGGAAGCCAAGATTCGAGAGTTTTTCTCCGCTCATCCATCAGACGAACCCGTATCCCAGATAATTAAGACGTTTAACCAGCAGTTAGCATTTGTTTGACATCTGGTCAGAACAGATGCAGAGATGATGATTCACCTTGAAATGAGGATGAAACTAGAAATCCAGAGGTACATGTCCGGTTTTGAATGTACCACCCTCCGTCAATACCAAAATAAGGCGTTAGCGTACGAAATTAAGAAGCAGCAATGGAGAAGTTTATGGAGTCGAAGAAACAGAAAGTCTCTGGTACTTTTACATAGCACAAGAGCAGTGGGACCCGCAAGGCCCAATCTTCTTTTCATTCTTTCAAGAAACCTCCGCACCCATCTAAGAGCGGAAAGAATTTCGGAACAATGCCAGCTACGACAGATACAGCTAGGAAGTGCTTTAACTGTGGTCGCCCAGGCCACCTTTGGCGTGATTGTTTGCGCACTCCAGTTACATATTTTGATTGCGGACAGGAAGGGCACCGTGCGACGTTTTGCAAGGATGCCACCAAGTACAATGGAACCCGTTCATCGCAGCCAGTTCAGAAGGAAGCTAGTATCCAACAGACACAGCAAAGTGTTCAGATGCCTCAAAATTTTGGCCGCGGACGAGGCAGAGGACATTGGGACCGAAAGGGGACATCGAGTGCCGGATATGTTCCCCCACGTCTGTACGAGATGAGGAGGACAGACGATCAGGATGCTGCTGTCGCATCAGGTAGTGTCCAGATCCTTTCCCAGCCAGTTAGCGTTTTATTCGATACAGGAGCTACGCATTCTTTTATATCCTTGTCTTGTGTAAATCGTTTGAATATTTCTGGTTTTCATACTTGTGAACCTTATGTTGTTGGTTTACCGAGTGAAGAGAGGATTGTTAGGAACTTAGAGACTAGAGATTTCCCTGTATCATTTGGGGGTAGGGAGTGGCTCTCAAATCTAATTGTGATAGAAATGCAAGGAGACGACCTGATACTCGGAGACGATTGGCTTAATCGATATGGAGCTATTGTAAACTACCGAAGGAGGAATATTTCGCTGATCGCTGACGATGGCTCCGAAGTACTGTTTGAGGGATGGAAACTAGGAAGTTCAGGAAAGTTGATCAAAGCAATGAAAGTTGTCAAATTGTTGAAACAGGGCTGTACCGGATACTGGTGTTATGCAATGAAGAGAGAAGACGAAATTGTGGAACTTTCATCCATTCCCGTTGTTAATGAATTTCCAGATGTATTTCCTGACGAGTTACCTGGACTATTCTAAGGCGCCGTATCGTATGGCACCTACTGAGATGTATGAACTGAAAAAGCAGCTGGAGGAGTTACTGGACAAAGGCTATATCCAGCCAAGCGTTTCGCCCTGGGGAGCGCCAGTTCTTTTTGTCCGAAAGAAGGATGGATCGCTTCGACTGTGTATCGATTATCGAGAACTGAACAAGATGACGATTAAGTATAAATATCCGTTGCCACGGATTGATGATTTATTTGACCAGTTGCAAGGAGCAACAATATTTTCTAAAATCGATCTGAGATCAGGATACCATCAGCTGAGGATTAAGGAATCTGATGTTCCAAAGTCAGCATTCAGAACTCGCTACGGACACTATAAGTTTGTAGTGATGCCGTTTGGTCTCACTAATGCACCTGCTGTATTCATGCAATTGATGAACCGAGTGTTCATCGAATATTTGGATAAATTTGTGGTCGTGTTCATTGATGACATTCTGGTGTATTCTAAGAGCCCAGAAGAACATGCGCAGCATTTGCGGATTGTGTTAGAACTTTTGAGAAACGAACGACTGAACGCCAAACTCTCTAAGTGTGAATTCTGGCTAAAAGAAGTAATGTTCCTCGGTCATGTGGTATCAGCTGAAGGAGTCCAAGTAGATCCTCATAAGATCGAAGCGGTTTTGGATTGGAAGCATCCAAAGAACGTGAAAGAAGTCCGAAGTTTCTTAGGACTTGTTGGGTATTATCGTCGGTTCGTGGAAGGGTTTTCCAAAATCTCCCGCCCACTTACTCGACTCCTGCAGAAAACTCAAAAGTTTGAGTGGAACGAGTCGTGTCAGACTAGTTTTGATGAATTGAAGAAGAGATTGACGACAGCACCAATCTTATCACTTCCACAGGGGACTGGAGGATTCATAGTTTACAGTGATGCTTCGAACCATGGACTCGGATGTGTATTGATGCAGAATGATAAGGTGATCGCTTATGCTTCACGAAAGCTGAACCTTATGAAATGAATTACCCAACACATGATTTAGAGCTGGCAGCAGTAATTTTTGCTTTAAGATCTGGAGGCATTATCTGTACGGGACTCACTGTCAGATCTTTACGGATCACAAGAGTCTCAAATACATCTTCAGTCAGAAAGAGTTGAACATGCGGGAAAGAAGATGGTTAGAACTGATTAAGGACTATGACTTGGATATTTTGTATCATCCAGGCAAAGCGAATGTAGTGGCCGATGCACTCAGCCACAAGCCTGTTTCTATTCAGATGCTGGAGACGCTGACCTCCCAACTTAGCCTTCAACTGTAATACCCGGTCGTAATCCATTCATTATCATTCAGTAATTATCAGTCAGTTATTGTCACTCAGTAATTTTTCACTCATTGATAATCATTCATCATTCATGATTCATTCATTTGCGTTCATCGTGGGCGTGTTATAACCATGTATCAGTTACCGATCGTCATTTCATCTCCATTTATGGATCGAGATGGGAGTATTAACATTATCATTGTGATTGGTAGTCTTGTGCTGGAAGTTTCATCTTTGGACTTGTTCACTTTCACATACGTATGGTTTGTCGGATCATTCATCAGTCGTAGCGAGGAATCGGAGTTATCGGATTTTCACCATGTCCAGCATTGAGTTACGGCCGTAAGGCTGTCGGCAGGTTTTTGGACGAAGCCGAGTTACGGCCGTACAAGTTGGCCGGTTACGGCCGTAAGGCCGTTGACCTGGGATGTTACGGCCGTATGAAGGCTGAGTTACGGCCGTAACTTCCGGCAGTTTATATAGAGTTGGCCGGGACTTTTTCTTCATTTTCACTTTCTTCTTCCATCTTGTCCGAGAGAGAGCTTGGGGGGAAGGGATTTTCCTTCATCAAACACTTGAGTACTTGATTTTCTTCATTTCCATTCGATCGTGAAGCTTGGATACTCGATTTAACTCGTGTTCATCGGATCGAAGTGGTTGGATCTTCAAGAGGTAATTTCTTCAACATCTTGGATTTCGATTTTGTATTGGAATATGATGTTTTGGACGTTATAATCATGTTATATGGAGAGATATGCATATGATTATGAGTTTGTATAAAGATTCAATGGATTATCGAAGGATTTTCCAAGAACACTTTGAATATTGAGTTGGATTTGGGGGTTTTCGATTAATTGTTGTTGAAATCACGATTTTAGATATTCATAATGGATTATTGATCGTATTGAAGTTGTTTTGTTGGTTTGAAACACTTCTTGGGGATTTGATGTTGGTGTTATCGAGGTTTGGTTATAATCAATCGAAGTTGGCCACATAGTGTTCGATTTAATGCCCTAATGAACTTGGTTTAGTCGTTTTGACGCCTTGAGTTCGTTATAATCGTGTTTCATTCGTTTATTGAGCAGATTGTTGGTAATTGTGTTATTCAAGGTTGTTCGAGCGACCGACACTTCATTTAGGACGTTTGTTCGTGGAAGGACATTCTTCATCGGTATTGTGTAAGTTAATTCTTACTCAGTTAAAAGGATATTCATTTCCTTTTGTTGTTGTTCATTCATAATCATAACTCATTCATCATTGTATTAACCGTATCAAAACTTGTCATTGTCAATTAATCACTTCAGTCACAAGGAACGACGGTTCCAATCATTTCATTGAGCTATCATTCATTTCACTATCATTTCATCTCGGTGAGTCATTATTCGTTTCCGATGTCACTTTTGTTATATCGTGGCATTCCGGGTCATACTGGCGTGCCGGTTGGTATGTGTTGGATTTTCATGTCGGGCACGTTTAAGTCGTGTGTTGGTTGTTGGCCTCACATTGGACGGTGCACACGAGTCATATGCCTCGTGAGACTGATTAGGTACAAGACCACACGTGTATTCGATCGATACTCGTTGGTGGCTTGTGCACGGACACATTTCCATCCCGGGTGTAGTGTAGCGTCACCCTTTGAGCCGTACTGTTAGTTGATTCATATAGCATGTTTGATTGCGTCTGTTTCGATAGGATATTCCATAACTTCTGATATAATCATGATTGTGTATTTTCAACCCTTGAGGATTGTTGTTCTGTGTAACTGACCCCATTTGGGGATTTTGTTTTCAGGTCTTGGCAAGGCAAAGGCACGGGGAGAGCACGTTGACGGCGAGGAGTCCCAATGATACTATAAGGGGACCCCAGTCTTTTCAGTCATTTATGTTTCCTTCATTTATTCCGCTGCAGACATTCCGTTTGAATACTCATTTCACTCAGTGTTGTATATTTTATCTTCATATAAAATATACATGTATTCGGTATTATCCTGGATGTGTTATACGAAACTCCTCATCGGAGTAATTATTGTTGTAATGTGGTTCGGTACTACATTTTCCCTGTGTAATTCATTCATTTTCACTCGCCTAGTGGGTCCCAGTCGGGGGTCCACGGCACTGTAATGTCCGCCTAGTTTGGGGTGTTACAGAGTTGGTATCGGAGCGTGGTTTTGAATACTACCTTCCGAGTCAGGTCTCATTTGAAATCATCGTCATCAGACTAGTATCATTGGACTTTCGCGTCACGTGTGACCTGTGCAAATGCCGAGCCAATCAGACCGAAAGAACTATAAGATTTCTAACGCCATGGTATAATTTCTGGCAATAGTCATTCATTCATCATTCATCAATTAACAATCCTCAAACATCATCATTCATTGTGATTAGGACGATCATGTTAACTCATTAATCACTTAATTCATTTCATTACTCAGTTAATGATCAGGACGATCATGTTAACTCATTAATTACTCAATTCATTTCATTACTCAGTTGTCAATCTGGATGATAATATTATTAATCTTGTTAAGTTTTTCAAGATAATCATTTCAAGAATTTAATCAGGTAATCATGTCACTTCAGTAAATCATTCATATAATCGCTAAGTTAGAGCATGTATACTCATTTTCATCATCTCATGACATAATCATAATGTGATAATCATGCGGGAAATATAATCGTTATGCGACCTTCCTACTTCAGTATGGGGAGAGCTGTCAGGGGATGCACGGGGAGAGGCCGCGGTGTGGGCCGAAACCCAGGAAATAATCACTCGCTGTCGGGAAATCGTACCCAGGACTCGGCTCGATCAGAAGATGTTCGGGTTGATCCACTCACTTTTATGCAGGCCATGATGACCCATGTGCAATTGCTCAATCATCATTGCGCCACTCTGGCCGGATTAATCGAGAGAACTCTCCCGTATGAGCTCGCTAAGGAAATTTGAACAACAACCTTCATCTCGGCAAGAAATCAACGGCGTAATCAATCCGAAGGTGGTCAATAACCTTCAAGAAGCCTCGTGTGAGTCTTATCGTTTCGAGCGACCTCCTACGGCGCATAATCGTATGGATCTCGCCCCGAGCGCGCTGGCCGCCATCACTGTTTAACCGTGGAGCGCCGGGTCATTACAGCACTAAGTGTCTGAAACCGTCTATCACGTGCCATAATTGTGGGAATTTTGGGCATAAGGCCCGTTTTTGCCGAAAGGACTCCAAGTCGGCTCCGGCGGCATCTCAGGCCCCGAAGCAATCAGCGATTCAGAATCAGACTGCTCTGTCAACAACGTTTAAGACAATGGAAGCAAATAGAGTTGGAGCTCATATTTATCAGATGGGAGCGTCCGGTTCGGGGCCCCGCAAGTCCCGGATTCATGTGATGAAGAGGATCGACGATCCGATGGCCCGAATGATCTCAGGTATACTCGTAATTTTATTTCAACCTGTGTGTCCCTTTTTGGATACTGGTGCACCGCATTCATTCATTTTCGAATCATGTTTGAATAGACTTATTTTGGGATAGTCCTATTTCTTGTGGACCTCATACCATCGATCTACCTGACGATGGAAGAATTTTCGGAAATCATATCGAATTAAGCTTAATGACCGCGATTGGTTGGTGGACCTAATCGTGGTGGACTTACCTTAGGACGATGTAATATTGGGTGTTAATTAGATGGATCGTCACAATACCATCCTTAGTGATCGTAAGCGTTTGGTCACTATCATTTCAGTCATTGGAGACGAGTGTGTATTTCAGGGAAGTAATCCCCGTTGTTCCAGAAGAATTATTATTATGACAGAAGTAGGGAAATTCCTCAATCGAGTTGTTCAATCATTCATTGTATCATTTTCATCGATTTGTTGTTTTAAGGCAATCGAGATGTTCAATCATTCATTGTATCATTTTCATCGATTGGTCTTTCTAAGGCAATCGAGTTATTCAATCATTCATTGTATCATTTTCATCGATTTGCTGTTTTAAGGCAATCGAGATGTTCAATCATTCATTGTATCATTTTCATCGATTGCCGTTTTAAGGCAATCGAGATGTTCAATCATTCATTGTATCACTTTTTATCGATTGACCATTCTAGGGCAATCGAAATGTTCAATCATTCGTGGTATCATTGTCATCGATTGACGATGTGTTTCCAGACGAGTTATCTGGTTTCCTTCACATAGAGTAGTGGAATTCAGGAGTGAGTTGGAGCCTGGTACGTTCCCGTTATCGAAGGCGCCGTATCGGATGGCCCCGACCGAAACGCAGGAGTTGAAGATTCAACTTGAGGAATAGTTCGAGAAAGGTTATCTCCGACCAAGTGTGTCCCCGTGAGTAGCACCAGTGTGATCTGTCAAGGAGAAGGTTGGCTCGTCTCGTGCGTGTATTAATTATCAGGAGTTGAACAGGGTGATGATCGAGATTAGTATCCTCTACCCCGTATCGATGATCTCTTAAATCAACTTCAGGGAACTTCAATATTTTTCCTAGATCGACTTAAGATCTGGATATCATGAGTTGGGAATTCAAGAGTCGGGTATCGCAAGGATGGCGTTTCGTACACGCTATGGTCATTATGAGTTCGTGGTAATGCCGTTCGGGCTAACTAATGCACCTGCGGTATTCATGGAGTTAATGAATCGGATTTTCATCGACTTTTTGGATCAGTTTGTTGTTGTCTTCATCGATGACATTTTGATTTATTCTCGTGATCGAGAGGAACACGAGGTACGTCTTCATCAGGTTCTCGACGTGTTAAGACGCGAGCAACTTTATGGAAAGTTTTCTTAATGTGAGTCCTGGATGTCCGAAGTGACTCTTCTCGGGCATGTAATTTCATCAGACAGAGTTTGTGTCGACCCTCAGAAGATGGAGGCTATCCGAGATTGGCAACCTCCGAAAGATATTAAGGAAATCCGAAGTTTCCTCGGATTAGATGGTTAATTATCCGACCCATGACCTGGATCTAGCAGCCGTGGTTTTCGCGTTGGAAATTTGGCGTCGTTCCCTTTATGGCGTCACCTGTCAGATCTTCACTGATCACAAGAATTGAAGTATATATTTACTCAGAAGGAGTTAAATATGTGACAAAGACGGTGGTTGGAACTAATCAAAGATTATGATATTGAGATACTTTACCACCCGGGCAAGGCGAACGTTGTCGCCGACGCCTTGAGTCGTAAGTCCTGCTCGGATGCTTGCTCGTTAATGTGTCGAAGGAGCTTCAGCAGGAATTCCTTAGACCCGAGATCGAGGTCCGGCTTCAGCAAGTTCAGGGACAGCTTTGTATGTTAGAGATTTCATCATCACTTGAGGAGGAAATCAGGGAGAATCAGGGTTCAGAAGCCCCTGGATTCGTGGTCCACGAGGATGAACTTTTGAGATTTAAGAATCGGTTGTGCGTACCGGCGACTGACGAGTTGAAAAACTCGATTTCGAGAGAAGCTCATGCTACCCCTTACTCTGTTCACTCGGGGTCTAGCAAGATGTAAAACGACTTGAAACAAAATTACTGGTGGAGTAATATGAAACGAGAAGTCGCGGAATTTGTTTCGAGATGCTTAACCTGTCAACAAGTCAAGTTTGAACACCAGCGACCGACGGGTATGCTGAAACCGCTCCCTATTCCAGAATGGAAGTGGGAAGACATTTTTATGGATTTCATCACGAGTTGCCGACGATTCGTCGTGGCATGAATACGATCTGGGTGATCGTGGACCGCTTATCTAAACCAGCTCATTTCATTGAGATCAAGGATACGTGGGGTCCCGAGAGACTTGCCCAGCTGTTCATCAAAGAGATAGTGAGACTGCACGGTACTCCTAAGAGTATCGTTTCCGATCGTGACGGATGGTTTGTGTCTCATTTTTGGAAATCAGTCCATCGTGCTATGGGAACTCAGCTTAATCTCAGTACTGCTTTTCATCCTCAGTCCGACGGACAATCTGAGAGAACCATTCAGACATTAGAGGACATGTTGAGGGCATGCATCCTCGATTGGAAGGACGATTGGGAAGTCCAACTACCATTGATCGAGTTCACGTATAATAATAGTTGGCATGCTTCGATTAAGATGGCACCTTATGAGGCCTTGTACAGTCGTCGTTGTCGATCTCCGTTGTGTTGGGACGACCTTTCGGAATCAATCGGCACCGAGCCCGATATGCTTATAGCCGCCCGGTGTAATATCCGGATTTATTACGGTGTATTTCATCTGTATTCAAACCCTGTATTATTCGGATTGGTGATTTTGATTATTGGAGTATGATATTTCTTGCATTGATATCATTGTGCATAAGTATAGAAGCATGCAAAATTTCTCATGCAAACTCATGTTAGCGCACGCTAAGAATGTATCTTAACGCACACTATGCAGATAGGGGTTGCGTGCGCTAAGAACTCAATTATTGAGCGGGACGGCTAGCACATGCGCCAGCCGGGACATGGGTCCGGATAAGATTCCCGCGGACGCATCCAGACAATTCTGAAGTCAACCATTATTAGCGCACGCTAAGGAATACTTAGTAGCGTGCGCTAACTTGTTAAAATGCAGAATATTATAAATGGGACAAGAACCGTTTTGGCTTTCATTTCTTTCGCCCATTCTTCATCCTTGAGAGTTCAGAGAGCTGAAATAATCCTTCTATACACTTAGAACACATCTTGTTGGTGTTTGTATATTGGTTATCACTTGGGAGTAACCATTGAAGTGGAATAGCACCTTGGAGTGTCATACAACCAACCGGAGTTGGATTCTACCTTACGGTTCAGTGATTTCATCATATTGAGGTATGTTCAATCTATCCCCAGACTTAGAGTTGGATTTTAACGAATTGGATGATCATGTTAACGAGATATTGATTTTCATAGATGAATTATCCAAAGTATATCATGTTTGGAATATTGAGATGATTAAGCCTTAAGTACCTTGATTATGATCATCATGATTCGAATCTTATTACATTGAACAAGTAGAGGAAGCTTCTATCATTGGTAATCCGAATCTAGTAGATGACTTCATAATAATCATGGACTTGACTTTAACAATCATTATTGTTAGATAAATCTAAAGGATTGATCATGGAAGGATTTATCTAGTATAGATGGAATGTTAAACAACTTCAGCATGATAATATTGATTGATGTAAAGGTGTTGATATCAACCGTTAAGCTTTTCGAATCGTCATATGAAGAATTGTAGTCGAAATGGAATATGGTTTATATGGTATGCATATCCTTGAATCCGAAGTTATTGTTATCCGTAAGATCATTCAGAATCGTATGTACATGATATTCATGGAGGTAACATGAAGTATCACGGAAGATTTCATTGTTTCGATCATGGCGAGAACAGTTTACTGCTCAGCAGTAAACTGCCATGCACAGATAGCGCACGCTAAGCTATATAGATTAACGTGCGCTATCGAGCACGAGTTAGTGTACGCTACGTTTGGTACGTAACGTACGCTAGGCCATCAGACGAGTCAGTCGACTGATCAGTGAAGTACTGACCATACATAGTTAGCGTACGCTAGGCTTTGTTGTTTGCGTGCGCTATCGAGCAGACTTAACGCATGCTACACAGAGTACTTAGCGTGCGCTAAGCAGTTCAGGCAAATTGCGTTTTATGAACTTTTGGCCGTAAATCGAATTGTTAAACATTCGTACGACGTGAGATAAATCCTATATCATTTCTTTTGTTAAGGTTTGGTCTCGTCACGTGATTGATTGAGGAGGACGACCTTCGAGTGTTCATTTTCGTGGAAGTGTTGTTCTTGTCTTCAAATTGAGGCAAGTACTTTAATTGTTTTATGTATTGATGTTATACATATTATCGTACATGTATGTCGTTGTTGTATGTCCACCTCGTGTTGGTCCGACGGGATCATCGGGGGATCTATGCTAGCGTGCGCTGGATCATCGGACGGGTTTTTCCACCACGGGTTGGTCTGACGGGATCATCGTGGGTTCTAGGCAGTGAACGCTGGATCGACGGAATTACCATGTGTATGTTATGATATCATGTTGTGATTATCAGTTGTGCATGTCATTTTTGAGTTTCTCGTAGGAGAAGACTCGTTGGTATTTTTGTCGTTTACATTCTTCGTGAGATATGAATTATATGTTGTGGTACTTGTACTAGCATCGTTGTGCTAACCCCTTCGGGGGTGAACATTTTGTTTATGTTCAGGATCCAGGAGAGCGGGAAAACAACCACTGGAGCTGCATGACGACGAGGGTGCAGAGTGATGTTCCGGCCGGGTTATTTATCTGTTGTTTATTCGTTATTTCAATAAGTACTCGAGTACGAAGTCATTTGTGATGGATTTGAATTTGGTGATGTATTATTGAGTTCCTGTTGAACAATTGTACTTTCAGTATTTGGTAAGAACTGTTGTATCTTAATTCCGTTATCTCCATTCGTTAGTACCTTTTAATGTCTGTTCAATTCTTCAGCCTTGTAAATCCTTATGTAAAGGATTTACGACGCTGTAATATTCCTAAATATATCGGGGGTGTTACACCCGGGAGAAGGTAGCTTTGATCAAGAGTTGTATGTTGATAGCTCAGAGTCGACAGAAATCATATGCAGATAATCGTCGTCGACCGCTAGAGTTCGAGACGGGTGGCCATGTTTTGATCAAGGTGTCCCCGAGTCGAGGTATTTTCCGTTTCGGAGAGCGGGGAAAGTTGCGTCCGAGAATCATTGGACCGTTTGAGATTTTGGAGCGAGTAGGCAAGTTAGCTTATCGATTGGCTTTACCTCCGGCGTTGAGCCAAATTCATAATGTGTTTCACATCTCTCAGTTGCGGAATTATGTTGCCGACCCGAATCACATATTTCAGTTCGACGAAATCGAGATCGCGAACGATCATTCGTATGAGGATCGTACTATGCGAGCTTTAGATCGGTGAATCAATCAGCTGAGGAACAAGATGATTCCTTTGGTCAGGATTCAGTGGTCTAGACACGGAGTCGAAGAGACTACTTGGGAAACCAAGGAGAGTATGCGGGAGAGTCAACCCGAGTTGGTTGGCCCTTAGTTTCGGGGACGAAACTCTTTTTAAGGGGGGAGTATGTAATACCCGGTCGTAATCCATTCATTATCATTCAGTAATTATCAGTCAGTAATTGTCACTCAGTAATTTTTCACTCATTGATAATCATTCATCATTCATGATTCATTCATTTGCGTTCATCGTGGGCGTGTTATAACCATGTATCAGTTACCGATCGTCATTTCATCTCCATTTATGGATCGAGACGGGAGTATTAAAATTATCATTGTGATTGGTAGTCTTGTGCTGGAAGTTTCATCTTTGGACTTGTTCACTTTCACATACGTATGGTTTGTCGGATCATTCATCAGTCGTAGCGAGGAATCGGAGTTATCGGATTTTCACCATGTCCAGCATTGAGTTACGGCCGTAAGGCTGTCGGCAGGTTTTTGGATGAAGCCGAGTTACGGTCGTACGAGTTGGCCGGTTACGGCCGTAAGGCCGTTGACCTGGGATGTTACGGCCGTATGAAGGCCGAGTTACGGCCATAACTTCCGGCACTTTATATAGTGTTGGCCGGGACTTTTTCTTCATTTTCACTTTATTCTTCCATCTTGTCCGAGAGAGAGCTTGGGGGGAAGGGATTTTCTGTAATACCCGTAATTTCGATTTCCGGTAATTTCTTTTTTTGGCGGAAGTCCATTTTGACGACTCGCTCATGACCGTTTCGTCATTCCGAGAATGATTAATTCTGCACTTTTTGTCATCCGAGTTCGTTTCGGTGTCGTTTTGTTGAGTTCCGTGCTTTTTAGCGACTTTTCCCCACTTGAGCTCGATTCTTGCGAATCTCGTCCGAAACTGTTGTTTCGAGTTTCTCGTAAGTTCACTTAATGTTATTATTCATGTTGCGAGCTTTGGTTCGGTGTTTCGATCACGTATCGTGATTTTCGGACGTTTTGGGCCATTTTTGTAATTTCCCAAAGTTTGGGGTAATTACTTCCGTTGTCGAATTCGACACTTCGGGTGGTCGGAATCGTGTGTTCTCTTAGCGCTTGGATTCGTCTTTGCGAGTACTTCGTAACCGTATCTTCAATTTTACTCAGGTTCGGGTTTCGTCGTCCGGCTTGAGTGGCTACTACGAAGTCACTGGCCGGAGCAGTGGCCTGGCTTTGGCCGAGTTACGGCCGTAAGGTGCCGATTCTGGCGATGCGTGTGCGATTCGGCCGTAAGACGTGATCGGTACGGCCGTATGGCGCCTGGCGCTTTCGACGAAGGCCGATTACGGCGTAATGTGTGCGAGTTACGGCCAGTAAGTGTCACGGGCCGGCGTGCATTTTTGACGAATGCCGGTTACGGCCGTAAGGCCTGCCGAGTACGGCCGTAAGGGACCGAGTTACGGCCGTAAGGCACTACCGGTTACGGCCGTAACCCTGCCGGCCATATATAGGCCTGGCTCGGCCAGACTTCGTTTTTTCTCATTTTTTCTCCTTCTTTCGGCGGCTGGCGACGGGTGCGACAGGAAATCGAGTCCTTGGCCGGTTCTAATCATTTCCAAGGCATTTTGGAAGATCCTTGTTGATTATATCATCATCCAATCCGTGTTCTTCGTCGAATCAAGGTATATCTCTTGATTTTCCTTCAAGTTGACTTTTTGGGAATTTGTTCTTGATTTCGATTCTAGTCCGATTTTGATACATCGGTTGGTGTAGTATGATGTTATTAATCGTGTTCTATGGGTTGTATATCCATATATCGAGTTTGTTTAACTCGATTGACGATTCGAGTGTTCTTGGGAATTATTGAACATTTAGTGTTCGATTAAATGTCCCAATGAGTTTCCCTTCGATAGTTTGTTGGGATTTCCGTTGTTTTGGCCTTGATTCTCGTCGTAACCATGTGTTATTGTTCCTTCCGGAGGTTTATAGGTGTTCGAGGATTCCGATGTTGAATCCCGTTTGGTGATTGATGATTCGTGTGTTGTTATTCTCGTAATACTCGTGGTGCTATCACGTTCTTGATATTGTTCGGGGGTTCGGGGCTATTCGACCGCGTCCTATCCGTCGTCTTATTGCGATCGTGATTTCGAGGCAAGTACCTTGCCCATACTATTCTTGTTTTGTGAATATGATAATTGGTGATCGTCTTTATGTGGTTGTTTGATTGTTTGAAATGAGTTTTCAAAAGATTCGGTTTAGCCTTGTTAAAGGCTTGCTTTCAAAACGCATGTGTTTTGTGAATGGCGTGGTTTGTGAATAACTATGTGAATTCTATGTATATGCTTGGTGTTAATGTTGCACTTGGTATTGTGTGTAGACGTATATTATTTCATTTTGGTGCGTTGTGGATTGACGTGGTGTTTTGCTAAGTGTTTGATGCCTCTCGGCGAATTGTTTGAATATCCTTGATGTGATATGTTATTTGTGTGAATGTGTGGATATGGTTGAAGGTCTACGGTGACACATGGCACGTGATCATGTGGTCAGGATGCAACAAGTGATTGATCCAACCGTGAGAGCCTGAGATAATCTACGGTGGCACATGGCATGCGATCATGTGGCCAGGATGCAACAAGCGATTGATCCAACCGTGAGATGTGTGTGATTTGTTTCGCTAGCCGGGAGGGTCCTTCGAGGCCTCGGGTGGGATGTCTGTGGTAGCGTCCGGTCTGGCGATGCGCGTGCGTGATTATGTTTCGTTGATTTTATGTCCGTTGAGGACACGTGATGTTGGGCTCGACCTGTAAATTGTTGGTGGTTTCCTATTTGCGAAAACAAAACATTTGGGTCATGACCACTATTGATTTTTGGAAAGAGAAGGATTTTATAATCCTAAATTGTCTTCTATTAAAACTCTCGATGGCATTTTAAACTGTTTTATAAATTGTTTCCCTTTATTTGCGATCTTTCGGTTTTGGAAATGTTTACCCAAACTCTTGCCTCGGGAAGTACTTTTCTTTACGTTTGGATCTTTGAGGATTCCTGATTATTATTGTTCTTGGAACTTGTATTGTATGGCTCGTATTTTTGCACTTGTACTTGCACTAGCAAAACAGTGGAGTTTTGCTAACCCCCGAGTATTCGGGGGGTGGATGTCTATTTTTGCATTCAGGTTTTGGAGCATAGCACAGTGTCGGCACGAAGGATGATGAAAGATGAACGATACTAATCACACGAGGATCCGTTGATGTCGTATTGGTCTAGTTGTATTTTCTTTTCCGCTGCAGTATCTTTTCCCCGTTGTACGGAAGTTTATTGTATTTTGACCCCTGCGTGGGTATGTGTTTGGAATTGAGTTGTATGTTATTATTGAAAGACCAAGTCGGTCTACTGAGTCATTTTAGCCTTAAAGGCGATGTTTAGATGTTTGATTTTAGTTATCAGCCTGGTAGATCCTCGAGGAGAGGGTCTACGGCATGTAATATCCCTGAGTGGATTGGGGGTGTTACATAAATGGTATCAGAGCTTAGGTTGTGGAAACCTAGGCTGTCGGGTCAGTGGTGTCTGTTGAGTTTTGTCTTGTCGGATTATGTCTGACTAAGTCGTGTCGCGACGCGTCGTCTGAGTTTGTTGGTCGTGATTAGTATCATGGGCGATCATCATCTTCGTGCGACTTGTGGCTGTAAGTCTCCCTTCTTTGTGTTGTGCCTCGTGTGTCACGAGCTATTTTATGATTATTTGATTAGTGACGGAATCCTCTTATGGATTTTGATTTCTTGATATGTGGTTATTTGACTCTCATATTTCGTTCATATGAGGAGTAGTGTTGCTCGATTGTGTATGTTGAACCGTATTTCTTCTATCCGCTGCGTGAGTTCTTTTGTAATAACTTTCGGTATTTTACCGACTGAGTTTTATTTCAAAAACCGATTCCCTTAACCGAGTTTGTGGCATTATGGCCTTGATCGTTTTGGCGAAATTCTTATGACGGTATTTAGTATTTTATAAATGGCTTTTGTGAGTTTTTGAAGTATTACCGTCATCGGCCTTTTTAACGTTGTAAATGGTTTTTAGCCTGGTGAGTTCCGGCACGGGACCCACGGCGCTATAATGTTTTGTGTAATTACCTGAAATTTTTGGGCATTCTAGCCCATTGAATTATCTTGGAAAACCTTGAGTATCTTAGAAAATAAATTTCGAGACGTACTTTTAAAATGAATTATTTTCTCGTGGTACATCCAAGGTGCCACAATATGTTTCAAAATTCTTCTACCTCGAGGACCCAAAAATGTTTTGAGATATTTTCAATATTTTATAAACACTTTTACTTAGACCCGAGGGTCGAATATTCAGAAAGTTTTTCACTAAGAGAAGGTGTCCTCATTTTTTTTCAAACGCAAGATGATTTTCAAAGTCTCGATAATGGTGTTTGTACTACTTTTTGTAAAGTGATACTCAAGATCAACTGGTGTTTCCAAACCGTTTTCAAAAGGTGGTTTTCGTTTTTAAAAACCCATCATTTCGTGCTTGTGGTTGGAGAAGGTGTGTATGATGTTGGTATTGTTGTTAGGGTGTTAGCCCTCCGAATTGTGATTGAATTGGTGGTGTGAACGTTGAGTCGTTCGCCACGCATATGTTTTGTTAGCCCGTTGTGGGAGGTGTGATGATGATCTTTGATGTTGTCATTTCGTGGTGGCTTGCGTGTTATCTCACCTATGTGAGCTGTTAAAGCTTGGATTTTTGTGCGTTTATGCACATTGGTGATTGTTTCATGATGTTTGTATTACGTGCTGGTTATCGTTCGGGCCATTGAGGTCGCCAAACGATACCGTCGTTGTTATAGTGTTTGTGTGTGTATTACTTTACGATGGTAATCGTTGTATATGATATGTGTTATGATTCCTTGTTGTGCTGAGTTGGCATCTCCAGTATGTTGTTTTGCGGTGTTATGTTCCATTGTATCTAGCGTTTGTATTTTCGGTATGCCGAGCCGAGGCATTTCAACCGTGATGTGCCGGGGGAATGTACGTGCAATTTGTCCTTCTCGTCAGTAACACATTTCGAGTGTGGACTCGAGGGATACCGAATTCACTTTTGCGAATTGGCTACCGAGACTTTCGGAGTTCGCGCTTCAGCACAGATATCAGGATTGGCTCTGAGAGGCCCATGGGAGATTTCTCTGTCGGTTGCTTTTTGTGTTGTTACCTTGTTTCCGTTATTGTGAGTAGCGGGGATGACCTTCTTTTATAAGAGGTCGAATGTAATACCCGTATTGTTTTTGGACTTCTTCATTTCCTCTTTCTCAAGTCTATCGATTCGCTCGTGTTCGTTGATACTGTCTGAACTTGTTCTGTATTTCGGTTTCATCGTTCGAACGAGCTGTGATCTTGTTTTGGGTCGATCTGGTTATCGCTGTGACTTTTCCGAGTTCGGTTCGATTTTGTGAACCTTGTTCGGAAGTAACATCTTTTGGTTCTACTAGTTCTTTTATTCGAAGTGGATCGGATTTGGAACTTCTGTATTTTCGACTCTGTCGACTCGTTTATGTTCGTTGACATTTTCTGAGCTTGTCTTGCCCCTTGCTTTTGTTGATCGAGCGAGCGTGGTATTGTTTCGGAATAACTCGTTTGTCGTTGTGACTTTTCAATTTCTATTCCCTCTCATGTGGATCTTATGTGAATGCATCTGTTGTTGTTTTCACCGGATCATATATTGTCTAGAGTCGAGATGTGAACCTTGGAGTTGTTGTTTGAATTTTTATTGTTCTTCGTGATTCGAACATGATCGTTCGATTTTTGTTGTCTCGATCTTTGTGGTTCGATCGTTTGATTGTTCGGTTTTTGTTGATCTCGTTTCGTGATTGTTGAGCGTTCAGACTCCTTTATAATTCCCTTAAGTTCGGGAAATTAGTCTCGTTTCGATCTTCCAACCCTTGGGCGGTGGAATTCCGTATTTGTTCAGCATTTGACTCACGTTTGGATTGATGAACAGTTAGGTTGGTCAATCGTATTGATTTTCGTTCGTTGTGTTTTGTGATTGTTCGGATAATCGACTTGACTATATTATCCGTTTGATGACGCTTGTCATTTGTTGGTTTTATTATATCCCTATCGGCGACATTGTGTTGGTCGCCGTGGGGCGTGTTTTCACGCCGTATATTCCTTTGCGTTGCTTGTAACGTTTCGCCAATGGGCGTAAGTTACGCGTTTCTTGTGTGTCTCGTTGAGTTTTTCCTAGCAGGATATTTCTTCTCCCTACTTGTTTTAAGTTTCGGGACGAAACTTCTTTTAAGGAGGGTAGAATGTAATACCCGTAATTTCGATTTCCGGTAATTTCTTTTTTTGGCGGAAGTACATTTTGACGACTCGCTCATGACCGTTTCGTCATTCCGAGAATGATTAATTTTGCAATTTTTGTCATCCGAGTTCGTTTCGGTGTCGTTTTGTTGAGTTCCGTGCTTTTTAGCGACTTTTCCGCACTTGAGCTCGATTCTTGCCAATCTCGTCCGAAACTGTTGTTTCGAGTTTCTCGTAAGTTCATTTAATGTTATTATTCATGTTGCGAGCTTTGGTTCGGTGTTTCGATCACGTATCGTGATTTTCGGACGTTTTGGGCCATTTTTGTAATTTCCCAAAGTTTGGGGTAATTACTTCCGTTGTCGAATTCCGACACTTCGGGTGGTCGGAATCGTGTGTTCTCTTAGCGCTTGGATTCGTCTTTGCGAGTACTTCGTAACCGTATCTTCGATTTTACTCGAGTTCGGGTTTCGGGGTCGTCCGGGCCGTCGGAGTGGCCACGACCGAAGTCACTACGAGCAGGTGGCTGGCTTTGGCGAGTTACGGCCGTTAGGTGCGATTACGGCCGTAACGCAGCGATTACGGCCGTAAGGCGTGATCGGGTACAGCCGTATGGCGCCTGGCAGCTTCCTGACGAAGGCCGGTTACGGCCGTAATGTGTGCGAGTTACGGCCGTAAGTGTCCGGCTAGTGCTGGGCAGATTTTTGACGAATGTCGGTTACGGCCGTAAGGCCTGCCGAGTACGGCCGTAAGGGACCGAGTTACGGCCGTAAGGCACTGCCGGTTACGGCCGTAACCCTGCCGGCCATATATAGGCCTGGCTCGGCCAGACTTCGTTTTTTTTCATTTTTTCTCCTTCTTTCGGCGGCTGGCGACGGGTGCGACGGGAAATCGAGTCCTTGGCCGGTTCTAATCATTTCCAAGGCATTTTGGAAGATCCTTGTTGATTATATCATCATCCAATCCGTGTTCTTCGTCGAATCAAGGTATATCTCTTGATTTTCCTTCAAGTTGACTTTTTGGGAATTTGTTCTTGATTTCGATTCTAGTCCGATTTTGATACATCGGTTGGTGTAGTATGATGTTATTAATCGTGTTCTATGGGTTTTATATCCATATATCGAGTTTGTTTAACTCGATTGACGATTCGAGTGTTCTTGGGAATTATTGAACATTTAGTGTTCGATTAAATGTCCCAATGAGTTTCCCTTCGATAGTTTGTTGGGATTTCCGTTGTTTTGGCCTTGATTCTCGTCGTAACCATGTGTTATTGTTCCTTCCGGAGGTTTATATGTGTTCGAGGATTCCGATGTTGAATCCCGTTTGGTGATTGATGATTCGTGTGGTGTTATTCTCGTAATACTCGTGGTGCTATCACGTTCTTGATATTGTTCGGGGGTTCGGGGCTATTCGACCGCGTCCTATCCGTCGTATTATTGCGATCGTGATTTCGAGGCAAGTACCTTGCCCATACTATTCTTGTTTTGTGAATATGATAATTGGTGATCGTCTTTATGTGGTTGTTTGATTGTTTGAAATGAGTTTTCAAAAGATTCGGTTTAGCCTTGTTAAAGGCTTGCTTTCAAAACGCATGTGTTTTGTGAATGGCGTGGTTTGTGAATAACTATGTGAATTCTATGTATATGCTTGGTGTTAATGTTGCACTTGGTATTGTGTGTAGACGTATATTATTTCATTTCGGTGCGTTGTGGATTGACGTGGTGTTTTGCTAAGTGTTTGATGCCTCTGGGCGAATTGTTTAAATATCCTTGATGTGATATGTTATTTGTGTGAATGTGTGGATATGGTTGAAGGTCTACGGTGACACATGGCACGTGATCATGTGGTCAGGATGCAACAAGTGATTGATCCAACCGTGAGAGCCTGAGATAATCTACGGTGGCACATGGCATGCGATCATGTGGCCAGGATGCAACAAGCGATTGATCCAACCGTGAGATGTGTGTGATTTGTTTCACTAGCCAGCTCGGGAGGGTCCTTCGAGGCCTCGGGTGGGATGTCTGTGGTAGCGTCCCGGTCCTAGGCGATGCACGTGCATGATTATGTTTCGTTGATTTTATGTCCGTTGAGGACACGTGATGTTGGGCTCTGACCCTGTAAATTGTTGGTGGTTTCCTATTTGCGAAAACAAAACATTTGGGTTGTGACCCTATTGATTTTTGGAAAGAGAAGGATTTTATAATCCTAAATTGTCTTCTATTAAAACTCTCGATGGCATTTTAAACTGTTTTATAAATTATTTCCATTTATTTGCGATCTTTCGGTTTTGGAAATGTTTACCCAAACTCTTGCCTCGGGAAGTACTTTTCTTTACGTTTGGACCTTTGAGGATTCATGATTATTATTGTTCTTGGAACTTGTATTGTATGGCTTTTGCACTTGTACTTGCACTAGCAAAACAGTGGAGTTTTGCTAACCCCCGAGTATTCGGGGGGTGGATGTCTATTTTTGCATTCAGGTTTTGGAGCATAGCACAGGGTCGGCACGAAGGATGATGAAAGATGAACGATACTAATCACACGAGGATCCGTTGATGTCGTATTGGTCTAGTTGTATTTTCTTTTCCGCTGCAGTATCTTTTCCCCGTTGTACGGAAGTTTATTGTATTTTGACCCCTGCGTGGGTATGTGTTTGGAATTGAGTTGTATGTTATTATTGAAAGACCAAGTGGGTCTACTGAGTCATTTTAGCCTTAAAGGCGATGTTTAGATGTTTGATTTTAGTTATCAGCCTGGTAGATCCTCGAGGAGAGGGTCTACGGCGTGTAATATCCCTGAGTGGATTGGGGGTGTTACATTTTCCTTAATCAAACACTTGAGTACTTGATTTTCTTCATTTCCATTCGATCGTGAAGCTTGGATACTCGATTTAACTCGTGTTCATCGGATCGAAGTGGTTGGATCTTCAAGAGGTAATTTCTTCAACATCTTGGATTTCGATTTTGTATTGGAATATGATGTTTTGGACGTTATAATCATGTTATATGGAGGGATATGCATATGATTATGAGTTTGTATAAAGATTCAATGGGTTATCGAAGGATTTTCCAAGAACACTTTGAATATTGAGTTGGATTTGGGGGTTTTCGATTAATTGTTGTTGAAATCACGATTTTAGATATTCATAATGCATTATTGATCGTATTGAAGTTTTTTTGTTGGTTTGAAACACTTCTTGGGGATTTGATGTTGGTGTTATCGAGGTTTGGTTATAATCAATCGAAGTTGGCCACATAGTGTTCGATTTAATGCCCCAATGAACTTGGTTTAGTCGTTTTGACGCCTTGAGTTCGTTATAATCATGTTTGATTCGTTTATTGAGCGGATTGTTGGTAATTGTGTTATTCAAGGTTGTTCGAGCGACCAACACTTCATTTAGGACGTTTGTTCGTGGAAGGATATTCTTCATCGGTATTGTGTAAGTTAATTCTTACTCAGTTAAAAGGATATTCATTTCTTTTTGTTGTTGTTCATTCATAATCATAACTCATTCATCATTGTATTAACCGTATCAAAACTTGTCATTGTCAATTAATCACTTCAGTCACAAGGAACGACGGTTCCAATCATTTCATTGAGCTATCATTCATTTCACTATCATTTCATCTCGGTGAGTCATTATTCATTTCCGATGTCACTTTTGTTATATCGTGGCATTCCGGGTCATACTGGCGTGCCGGTTGGTATGTGTTGGATTTTCATGTCGGGCACGTTTAAGTCGTGTGTTGGTTGTTGGCCTCACATTGGACGGTGCACACGAGTCATATGCCTCGTGAGACTGATTAGGTACAAGACCACACGTGTATTCGATCGATACTCGTTGGTGGCTTGTGCACGGACACATTTCCATCCCGGGCGTAGTGTGGCGCCACCCTTTGAGCCGTACTGTTAGTTGATTCATATAGCATGTTTGATTGCGTATGTTTCGACAGGATATTTCATAACTTCTGATATAATCATGATGGTGTATTTTCAACCCTTGAGGATTGTTGTTCTATGTAACTGACCCCATTTGGGGATTTTGTTTTCAGGTCTTGGCAAGGCAAAGGCACGGGGAGAGCACGTTGACGGCGAGGAGTCCCAATGATACTATAAGGGGACCCCAGTCTTTTCAGTCATTTATGTTTCCTTCATTTATTCCGCTGCAGACATTCCGTTTGAATACTCATTTCACTCAGTGTTGTATATTTTATCTTCATATAAAATATACATATATTCGGTATTATCCTGGATGTGTTGTACGAAACTCCTCATCAGAGTAATTATTGTTGTAATGTGGTTCGGTACTACATTTCCCCTGTGTAATTCATTCATTTTCACTCGCCTAGTGGGTCCCAGTCGGGGGTCCACGGCACTGTAATGTCCACCTAGTTTGGGGTGTTACATCAACAAGAGATAATTCGAGAAGGAATTGAAGTGTGGTTACAAAGAGTCCAAGGACAACTGTGCGTGATGGAAATAACTTCATCATTAACCGAAGAAATCAAATCTAGACAGGCAAATGATCCTCTGATGATTCGGTTACGTGATGAAGTGATCAAGGGGAAGGCCCCCGGATTCGTAATTCATGATGATGGAGTTTTGAGATTTCAGAACCGACTCTGCGTTCCCGATATCGATGTTCTGAAATAGACAATTATGAAGGAAGCTCACAATTCGCCCTATTCTATCCACCCGGGCACCAGTAAGATGTATAAGGACTTGAAGTAGAATTTCTGGTGGGGCAACATGAAGAAAGATGTAGCGGACTATGTTTCAAAATGCTTGACTTGTCAGCAGGTTAAGATCGAGCATCAACGGCTGTTAGGCGTATTTTTATACGCTTATTTATCATTATTTTGTAGTATTTTGGAGAGTGAAATTGTCTAAATGAGCCTTCAATGCCTTAATTTTGTATGATTGACAGGAAATTGAAGTCCGGGAGCTAAAACGAGGCAAAACGGGCGTAAACGGCAAATCTGGACTCTGAGCCGCGGCACAGGAAGACACCCAGCCGAAGACAGAGTAACCTGTACTCTGTGCCGCGGCACAGCCCAGGTGAGCCGTGGCTCAGAAGAAATTGATGACGCCCAGGCTTCCAGCTGAAGGCCCTGTGCCGCGGCACAGGTTTAGTGCGTCGCGGCACACTTGGCGGTTTTTGTATGTCCGCGCGGATTTTGGGCCGTTTCGAAGCCAGTTTTCGACCGACTGATACGGACGCGATTTGGAGTTGTGCTGAGCTATAAATAGGGTTTAAGACCCTAATTAAATGATCTTTGGATCTTGAATCTTTTAGAGCTTAAGCTTGGAGACGGCAGAAGAAGAGGGAAGCAGAAGACTTCAAGGGCAGAGGGCGGAAGCTGAAGAACGGAGGAATCCGAGCTTCATCTGCGTTTGAATTTTATGCTTTCATTTATTTATTCTGTATTTTCAATTATTAGTATGTCAGGCTAAAGCCCTAATCTAGGGTTTTGATGAAATCTTTGTTTTGACGAATTTCTTGAGATTATCCAATTAATTACCTTTTTATTGAGTTTTCCCAATTATGTTTAATGCTTGCAATTATCTGGCCAATAGTTGTATTGATTTAATCATTCACTTCGAATCGGGAGAGGAGATTTGGTGAGGAACTATTGGTGAGGACCGTTTTATTCTGTGAGATAGGAATATACTCATAGGAACTACGTGGCCTTTAGGAGATTTTATGCTTTTCGCCTATTGACGAATTAATTCACCTAGGGATAGAGTGCGTTATTCGCCTTTAGATAAATCTATTGACCTCGGGAGAGGCGGTAGAATATATTAGCAATCTCCGCCTTCAATAAACTGGGAAAATTATTTATTACGGATAATCGAGAGTAAATTCGCATAAACTAAGGTGGATTCAGAATCCTAGACTTATTCATCATTTGATTTATTTTATTCAAGCCATCGTTTTCTACTAGTCTTTTAGTAATTCTTCTAGTTATTAATTACAAAAATCCCAAATTCGATTGTTCAGATAAAATTGGAATACACAGAAATCGGTAGTTAGAGATTCAGTCCTCGTGGGAACGATACTCTACTTATCACTTTATTACTTGTAAACGATGACGTGCACTTGCGTGTAAGGAAAATCGCAACAAGTTTTTGGCACCGTTGCCGGGGATTGAAATTTTCTAATATCGATTTAAGTATTTCCAGTCTTAATTTGAACGTTTTATTTTTATTTTTGTGTATTTAATTTCGTTTATTTGTCTTTCCTTTCAAGACCTTTCGTGTAGTGCATGAGAAAACTCGGTAACGAAGGCCTACTACCTTTGGATACCGAGCTCGAGCGCACTCTAAGAAGGAACAAAAAGGAGAAAAGAGAGTTGCAGACGACGGTCAACATGGTCGAGAATATCGAAGTCCAAGGAGGAGATAACCAAGTGCGGCAAGTTCAACCGGAACTAGCTCTTCGAGATTATGCCATACCGCAGATCAATGCTAATTTTTCGGGAATTCGGCGTCCCACTATCCAAGCTAATAATTTTGAGATCAAGCCTGCTATTATTCAGATGGTGCAGGCGAGCCAATTCTGTGGACTGCCGAATGACGACCCGAATGCCCATATTGCTTCTTTCCTTGAGATATGCGACACGTTCAAGACTAATGGTGTCACCAACGATGCCATCCGATTGAGGCTTTTCCCTTTCTCTTTGAGGGATAAAGCGAAATTTTGGTTAAATTCCTTACCGCCGGGATCGATTACAACATGGGAGGGGTTAGCGCAAGCCTTCCTTGCCAAATTCTTCCCACCCGCTAAGACGGCGAGGTTGAGAAACGAAATAACCACATTTGGTCAGTACGATATGGAATCGCTCCACGAGGCGTGGGAGCGATATAAAGATTTGCTACGAAGATGCCTTCATCACGGCCTTCCTGATTGGCTTCAGCTTCATACGTTCTATAATGGTTTGAGTTCTTCTACACGCACCCTCGTGGATGCGGCCTCTGGTGGGGCCTTGATGGGAAAATCTATGGCCGAGGCACACGTGCTTTTGGAAGATATGGCCGCAAACGCATACCAATGGCCATCGGAAAGATTGACACCGAAGAGAGTCATGGAAGTTTCAAGCAATGATCCAATTTCCACCTTGTCAGCTCAAGTCGCCGCTTTAACCCAGCAGCTCCAGGCATTCTCGCACGCACCAGCCCCCGTTACCATAGAGACATGCAATTGGTGTAACGGATCACACCCGAGCGCAGAGTGTCAAGTTGGGAACCCGTTCAAGCAACATCAGATGGAGCAAGCTCAATTTGTGGCCAATGGAAATCGACAAAACAATTCTTACCCCAGCACTTATAATCAAGGGTGGCGGAATCAACAAAATTTTCCATGGAGAAATGGGCAAGCTATGAAACCTCCACAACCTCACTTCGCGCAGCCCCCACAGCAGCCCTCTCAATCACCAAAGGTGTCTTTGGAATATGCTCTTGCTCAATTGGCGGCTAACACAAGCCAATTCATGACCCGCACCGAGACGACCCTCCAAAATCATTCTACCTCCATCCGAAATCTAGAAACACAAATGGGGCAGATTGCTAATTTATTGTCTTCTCGGTCTCAAGGTGCATCAAGTAGCAACCAAGTGAAATCCAAAGAAAATGTACAAGCGATCGAATTACGAAGCGGAAAAGAGTTGAAAGGGCAGCCTAGTATTGACAAAGAGCAGCAGATCGAGCAAAACGAGAAGGAAAAGGAAGAGGCGCCCAAGCCAAAGGAAGTATCGACCACTCAGCCCACTCCTCAAATTCCATTCCCACAGCGTTTCCAAAAGCAAAAACTGGACAAGCAGTTTTCAAAATTCCTCGACGTCTTCAAGAAATTGCACATAAACATTCCATTTGCCGATGCATTGGAACAAATGCCGAGTTATGTGAAATTCATGAAAGAAGTCTTGTCCAACAAAAGAAAGCTCGAGGAATATGAGACGGTCGCTTTAACGGAGGAGTGCAGCGCTATTTTACAAAAGAAGCTCCCACCTAAATTGAGAGATCCGGGAAGTTTCACCATTCCTTGCATCATCGGAAATTCGTCTTTTGAAAGAGCCCTATGCGATCTCGGGGCCAGTATAAATCTTATGCCCCTCTCTATTTTTAAAAAGCTGGATATTGGGGAAGCCAAGCCGACGACAGTCTCTTTACAATTGGCCGATAGATCCATCAAATATCCGAGGGGTGTGATAGAGGACGTTTTAGTCAAAGTTGATAAGTTCATCTTTCCGGCCGATTTCATCGTACTTGACATGGAAGAAGACCAAGATATCCCAATTATCTTGGGAAGACCATTTTTGGCGACCGGCCGAACGTTGATTGATGTGGAAAAGGGGAAGCTGACTTTGCGTGTTCAAGAGGAGCAAGTAACATTCAATATCTTTCGATCCGTAAAATATCCAAGTGGCGCTGAAAATTGTTTCCAAATTGACGTCATTGACTCGTGCGTGAGTAGAACTTTTCGAGAAAATTATCCACCCGATCCGTCGGAATCTGTTTTGATTGGGGCTGTTTCCGAACCAAATGGAGAGCATGCAGCCTACGTACGACACATGGATGCTTCACCGCCAATTTTTATTCGTAAACCGTTCGAGGAGCTCGGAAGTTCACTAACTCGACAAACCCCATCGATTGAAAAACCGCCAAAGTTGGAACTCAAAAAGCTGCCACCTCATTTGAAATATGCATTCCTAGGGCCCGACAACTCCCTTCCAGTTATTCTTTCGGCTACTTTAGCGGGAGATCAAGAGGTGAAATTATTAAGAGTTTTGAGGGAGTACAAATCTGCTCTTGGGTGGTCTATTGCGGATATTAAGGGGATCAACCCATCAATTTGTATGCACAAGATTTTGATGGAGGAAGATTACAAACCATCCGTGGAGCATCAACGCCGGCTGAATCCCAACATGAAGGAGGTGGTAAAAGTCGAGGTTTTAAAACTCCTCGACGCAGGTATGATCTTTCCAATTTCTGATAGCAAGTGGGTAAGTCCGGTCCAAGTTGTGTCGAAAAAGGGTGGGATAACAGTTGTTCAAAACGATAATAATGAATTAATTCCCACTAGGATTGTTACGGGGTGGCGTATGTGCATAGATTATAGGAAATTAAATAAGGCCACTAGAAAAGATCATTTCCCCTTGCCTTTTATTGATCAGATGATAGATAGATTAGCCGGACACGATTTCTATTGCTTTCTCGATGGTTATTCGGGGTATAATCAGATTTACATAGCCCCCGAAGACCAAGAAAAAACGACGTTTACATGTCCTTATGACATTTTCGCTTATAGGCGCATGCCTTTTGGATTGTGTAATGCGCCGGCTACTTTTCAACGGTGTATGATGGCTATTTTTTCTGACATGGTAGAGCAGTGTATTGAGATTTTTATGGATGATTTTTCTGTTTTTGGAGATTCGTTTGACATTTGTTTGGATAACTTGCAGAAAGTCTTGAGAAGATGCCAAGAGACCAATTTAGTCTTGAATTGGGAGAAGTGTCATTTTATGGTGCAGGAGGGCATTATGCTTGGCCATCGAATATCCTCACATGGAATTGAAGTCGACCGAGCAAAAATTGAGACAATTGAGAAGATGCCTCCACCCACTTCGGTCAAGGGGATTAGAAGTTTTTTGGGACATGCCGGTTTCTATCGCCGATTTATTAAGGATTTTTCAAAGATCACGAAGCCGCTGTGCAATTTACTCATGAAAGATGTCCCATTTACTTTTGACGAGTCTTGTAAAGAAAGTTTCGAGTTGCTGAAGAAAGCTCTAAGCACGGCACCGGTGATAGTCGCTCCGGAGTGGGACCTTCCGTTCGAATTAATGTGTGATGCTAGCGACTTTGCCATTGGGGCTGTTTTGGGGCAGAGACGAGGGAAGGTGTTCCATGTCATATACTATGCGAGCCGAACACTCGATGACGCCCAAAGAAATTACGCCACAACGGAGAAGGAATTGTTGGCGGTGATCTTTGCATTTGATAAATTCCGGGCTTATCTACTAGGAACGAAAGTGATAGTGTGGACCGATCATTCGGCAATAAAATACCTTTTGGAGAAGAAGGATGCGAAACCAAGGTTGATTCGGTGGGTGCTACTCCTTCAAGAATTCAACTTGGAGATTCGGGACAAGAAAGGGACAGAAAACGTTATAGCCGATCACCTTTCACGATTAGAGAGTCCTCTCGAGAAGGAAGAAAGTCAGCCACAAATTATAGAAACCTTCCCCGACGAGCAGCTCTACAAGTTGGATTCAACACATGCGCCTTGGTATGCTGATCTAGTAAACTACTTAGCAAGTAAAATAATTCCGAACGACCTCTCACGTCATCAAAAGAAGAAGCTAATCTCGGATGCTAAGTACTATTTGTGGGACGATCCTTTTCTCTTCAAGCGATGCCCCGATCAAATTATCCGTAGATGCATTCCGGACGAGGAAATCCACAAGCAGTCTTTGAACCATTGCCATGCATCACCCTACGGTGGACATTTTAGTGGAAATAGAACAAAGAAAAAGGTCTTACAATCGGGATTTTATTGGCCGTCCTTATTCAAAGATGCTCACTCCTTTGTGTCTACGTGTGATCGGTGTCAACGGACAGGAAACATCTCAAGACGACACGAAATGCCGCTGAACACCATACTTGAAGTCGAATTGTTTGATGTATGGGGAATCGACTTCATGGGTCCATTTCCCCCATCAAACAAGAACCTCTATATTTTGGTGGCCGTAGATTATGTCTCAAAATGGGTTGAAGCGGTGGCACTACCTACGAATGGGTCCAATGTCGTAATCAAGTTCATTAAACAACATATCTTCACACGTTTTGGGACTCCACGTGCTATTATAAGTGATGGTGGGTCACACTTCGACAATAAATTTCTCGATGCGGTTTTGAGAAAATACGGAGTCACTCATCGTGTTGCCACAGCATACCATCCGCAGACGAGCGGTCAAGTCGAGATATCAAATTGAGAGCTGAAGTGGATTCTAGAAAAGACGGTCAGCTCGTCTCGAAAAGATTGGTCATTTAAACTCGATGATGCACTTTGGGCATACCGGACTGCGTATAAAACACCTATCGGAATGTCGCCCTACAGATTGGTCTATGGGAAAGGTTGCCATCTACCCGTAGAGATGGAACACCGTGCTTATTGGGCGATAAAGAAACTAAACTTTGATCTAAAATCCGCTGGTGAAAAGCGTTGTTTGCAGCTGAACGAGTTGGAAGAAATTCGCCACAACTCATACGAAAATGCAAAACTTTATAAGGAGCGGACAAATATTTGGCATGATAAGCACATCACGCAGAGAGAATTTGTCCCGGGTCAAGAGGTGTTGCTATTTAACTCTCGCTTAAAGTTATTTCCCGGGAAATTGCGTTCACGATGGTCGGGACCGTTCACCGTAGTTCAAGTGTTTCCACATGGTGCAGTATAAGTTCAAAAAGACGCTCGAAAATTCAAAGTTAATGGACAACGGTTGAAGGCATACTTGGGAAATCCAATAGACACGCAGAAAACGAGCGTCACCTTATCCACCGCCGGATGAATGCGAGAAAAGTCCGGCTGAAGACTATAAACTTAGCGCTCCTGAGGCAACCCGACTATTAGTTGTATATTCTTTTTTTTTTTCTTTCATTTTTAGAGTTTTTCTTCGTCGTCATTCTTCTTTGATCCGTCCTTCCTCTCGTCTTGATGTTTTCGTAAAAATTCTCGTGGTGAATCAAGAAAGGGGAGGAATTCAATGATGGGCCGCGGCACAACAGAAGTGAGCCGCGGCACACACCAGCTGATGAAAAAAGGCCGATCAAACTGTACCATGTGCCGCGGCACAATATTACTGAGCCGCGGCACACAAGGTCACTGAGCCGCGGCACACTAAATCTGAGCCGCGGCACACCAAATGGCCAAGAAACGCCCAGGAGGCTGTACTTTGTGCCGCGGCACGCGTAAAATGAGCCGCGGCACACTAACTCACTGAGCCACGGCACGAAAAGTGAGCCGCGGCACTGGCCATTACAAAACGTCCCCAGCCTCTATCAGACTTTGGGCCGCGGCTCACTTATATTGTGCCGCGGCCCCGTCCGCAAAATAAGAGCAACAGTAGGGCTCATTCAATCGATCGGCCCGCATAAGATACTTCTTCCTCCCTTCCTTCCTTCCTTCACACAATGAGGTCAGTTGATACCATTCTATTGTCTCCTTCTCAAATTCTCCAGGTAATTGTTGATTTCTAAATCATAAGTGATTCTTGATGTGAAAAGATTTGAAGTTTTATATTGCTAGTTGTTCTTCACTTTTGTTTCTAAAATGGAGTTGGAATATGGGGAATTTGATATTGTGATGGAATTGATGTTTATGAACGAATTGTTGATGATAGTTATCGTGATTCAGGGTTATTATCTGTGTTATTATTTTGGGGGTTTGGAATTCACCATCAAAATTCTTGTTCTTCATTTTAACTTGTGCACACAAGGTGTTTGATAAATTGCAGCAATGGAAAATTGTCAAGAAGCGTGCAATCTCACCGGATGATGCCGGCACCAGCTCCTGAGCAGACTGGAGGGGAGTACTTGACCTTTTACTTTTATTGCATATCATTTTTTGTCCATTGAGGTCAATGTACGTCCTAAGTTTGGGGGGGATTTACTTTCAGTTGCTTCATTCATTGCTGTACTTTATTTCAGTGCTATACTTTATTTCGTTGCACTTTTCATTACTTTGCGTAAAATTTTTTTTAGATAGCCTTGCTTGTCTTAGTTTTTCTTTATTCGTGAATTTTTTGTGCTTCTATTTGTGTGATACTGATGTTACGACACTGTTTTTCTCTCTGAAGAAACGGTTGAGTTTTAGTCGAGTTGTAGTCAGTTATTTCTGTTCTGCTTAGTATTCATTTAGGTCCAAAATTTTTCGTGATTGTAGAGGTCTTGGCAGATAAGAGACGATACATACTTGTTTTAAAATCACCGTCAATATGTTTGGTTACATTTTCCGGATAGTGAGTCGTCAAGCTTTACGTAGACGTGTTGGCACTTAGATTGAGTTTAGAGTCGGTCAGTTTTTCCCAAAAGTCGAGATAATGTTGTTCTATGAAGGGAAGTCTAGTAACCGGGGGCATTCGCGTGACCCGTTGTTTACTCTCGCGTAAAACGACAACCCTGATTAGACTAGTGATTTAGATATTTCACATGTGCCAATGATAGGGAGCCTAGTAACCGGGGGTATTCGCGTGACCCGTAGTTTACTCTCGCGTAAAACGGCAACCTTGATTCGGACATGCGGAAATTATATATTCGAGTTGTTTCTCCGCTGTAGACGGGAGCTTAGTAACTAGAAGCATCCATGTGCCCCATGAGTGTCTTTTACGTCAAACGGTTTCCCAATACATGAGAATGGAAGTTCCACCCTAGGATTATCCCGATGAAACATCCCGAGATCCTAACATAGTGGTCAACTCGAATCAAATTCTTGAACATATATATAAGGGAATACTGTCCGAAGTTTAATTGTTATGAAACTCGTGAAAATTGTGCCTTTAGACTGTGGAACATGACGAACTAGCTTGTTTATTTTAGCCTTTCATATTGACGGTCGATTTGACTCACGTTTTGTTAATCTTTGAGCTGGATTTTCTTCATGAACGAGTGATTAGGACCGAACTTGATTACTTTGCGGAATCATTATTCTGAGTGCAGCTCGCTTTTATGACACTCGTATTATTTAGAGAGAATTGCAGGATAGTATTGATTAGGTTGAACACTATGAGTTGCACGATGATTCACGACATTCTTTTATTGAATTTAATTCTTTTTGCTTGAGGACAAGCAAAGGCTTAAGTTTGGGGGTATTTGTTAGGCGTATTTTTATACGCTTATTTATCATTATTTTGTAGTATTTTGGAGAGTGAAATTGTCTAAATGAGCCTTTAATGCCTTAATTTTGTATGATTGACAGGAAATTGAAGTCCGGGAGCTAAAACGAGGCAAAACGGGCGAAAATGGACTCTGAGCCGCGGCACAAGGAAGCTGAGCCGCGGCACAGGAAGACACCCAGCCGAAGGCAGAGTAACCTGTACTCTGTGCCGCGGCACAGCCCAGGTGAGCCGCGGCACAGAAGAAATTGATGACGCCCAGGCTTCCAGCTGAAGGCCCTGTGCCGCGGCACAGGTTTAGTGCGCCGCGGCACACTTGGCGGTTTTTGTATGTCCGCGCGGATTTTGGGCCATTTCGAAGCCAGTTTTCGACCGAATGATACGGACGCGATTTGGAGTTGTGCTGAGCTATAAATAGGGTTTAAGACCCTAATTAAATGATCTTTGGATCTTGAATCTTTTAGAGCTTAAGCTTGGAGACGGCAGAAGAAGAGGGAAGCAGAAGACTTCAAGGGCAGAGGGCGGAAGCTGAAGAACGGAGGAATCCGAGCTTCATCTGCGTTTGAATTTTATGCTTTCATTTATTTATTCTGTATTTTCAATTATTAGTATGTCAGGCTAAAGCCCTAATCTAGGGTTTTGATGAAATCTTTGTTTTGACGAATTTCTTGAGATTATCCAATTAATTACCTTTTTATTGAGTTTTCCCAATTATGTTTAATGCTTGCAATTATCTGGCCAATAGTTGTATTGATTTAATCATTCACTTCGAATCGGGAGAGGAGATTTGGTGAGGAACTATTGGTGAGGACCGTTTTATTCTGTGAGATAGGAATATACTCATAGGAACTACGTGGCCTTTAGGAGATTTTATGTTTTTCGCCTATTGACGAATTAATTCACCTAGGGATAGAGTGCGTTATTCGCTTTTAGATAAATCTATTGACCTCGGGATAGGCGGTAGAATATATTAGCAATCTCCGCCTTCAATAAACTGGGAAAATTATTTATTACGGATAATCGAGAGTAAATTCGAATAAACTAAGGTGGATTCAGAATCCTAGACTTATTCATCATTTGATTTATTTTATTCAAGCCATCGTTTTCTACTAGTCTTTTAGTAATTCTTCTAGTTATTAATTACAAAAATCCCAAATTCGATTGTTCAGATAAAATTGGAATACAGAAATCGGTAGTTAGAGATTCAGTCCTCGTGGGAACGATACTCTACTTATCACTTTATTACTTGTAAACGATGACGTGCACTTGCGTGTAAGGAAAATCGCAACAACGGCCTACCGGAATGTTGAAGCCGCTCCCGATTCCTGAATGGAAGTGGGAGGACATATCGATGGACTTTATCACCAGTATGCCGAGAACCAAGACAGGAATGAACATGATTTGGGTGATAGTTGATCGTTTAACTAAATCAGCTCACTTTCTAGGCATTAAGGACACGTGGGGACCAGAGAGGTTGGCACGAGTATTTATTTCGGAGATAGTTCAATTGCATGGTACGCCGAAGACCATTGTTTCTGATCGAGACGGCCGTTTTGTGTCTCACTTTTGGAAAGCAGTTCATAAGGCATTGGGAACCGAATTGAACTTCAGCACAGCTTATCACCTGCAGACTGATGGACAATCCGAGAGGACTATTCAAACGGTGGAAGATATGCTGAGGGCTTGTGCCTTAGATTGGTCAACTGATTGGGAAGTTCATCTACCATTGATTGAATTTACCTACAACAATAGTTGGCATGCTTCCATTATGATGGCACCGTTTGAGGCATTATACGGGAGGAGATGTAGATCACCCCTATGTTGGGACGATTCATCAGACTTGATCGGGACAGAACCAGAGTTGATCATACAGACTCGAGAGAAGATAGCCTTGATTCATGAAAGGCTGTTGACCGCCCAGAGTCGCCAGAAATCTTATGCAGACGTACGTCGTCGCCCATTGGAGTTCAATATTGGAGACCACGTACTTTTAAAGGTTTCTCCTACTCGGGAAATCTTCCGTTTTGGAAGAAGGGGAAAGCTGAGTCCGAGATATATCGGACCGCTCGAGATCCTTGAGAGAGTTGGAGAGTTGGCATACAGATTGGCATTGCCACCGTCATTGTGCCATGTTCATAACGTGTTCCACGTATCCCAGTTACGGAAATATATACCAGATCCTAGTCATGTCATTGATTTCGGCGAGATCGAAGTCGCTCATGATGGGACATTTGAAGAAATACCGGTCAAGATACTCGAGAGTCGAGTTAAGCAGTTGAGGAACAAACCAATCGTTTTGGTCAAAGTTCAATGGTCACGTCACGGAGTGGAAGAAGCCACATGGGAAACGGAAGATGGCATGAAGTCCAGATATCCCGAGTTATTTTCGTCTTGAGTTTCGGGATGAAACTCCTTTTTAGTAGAAGAGTATGTAATATCCGGATTTATTACTGTGTATTTCATCTATATTCGAACCCTGTATTATTCGGATTTGTAGTCTTGATTATTGGAGTATCACATTTCTTGCAATGGTATCTTTGTAAATAAGTATAGCATCATGCAAATTTTCTCATGCAAACTCGTGATATCGCACGCTAAGAATGTAGCTTAACGCGCGTTATCGGCTACTACTAGCGCACGCTACGTATGTAGGAGTTGCGTGCGCTAGACACTGAATTATTGAGCTGGGCGGCTAGCACATGCGCCAGCCGGCACATGGGTCCGGATAAGATTCCCGCGGACGAACCTGGACAGATTTGGAGTCAACGCTTATTAGCGTGCGCTAATTATGTATTGTAGCGTGCGCTAATTAGCTAAAGTGCAGAATATTATAAATGAGACAACAACCCGTTTTGGCTTACATTTCCTTCGTCCATTCTTCATTCTTGAGAGGCCAGAGAGCAATAATTATCCTTCTAACACACTTAGAACACATCTTCTTGATTCTTGAAAATTGGTTATTACTTGTGAGTGATCATTGAAGAGAAGTAACACCTTGGAGTGACATATAACCAACCAGAGTCGGATCTTACCTTACGGTTCAGTAATTTCGGCATATTAAGGTATGTTCAATCCATCTCCAACCTTAGATTTGGATCCTAAGGAATTAAATGATCATGTTAATGAGATATTGAATTTCATTAGTGAATTATTCAACAACATCATGTTTAGAAAATTGGAATGTCTACGATTACGATATTATTGTTTGAACCTTGAAGTTGGAATCCTAGTACTTCAAATGATGAGAGAAACATTCTGAAGTTAGCAATCCGTATGATTTATGTTATCTTTGTGATCATGAACTGGAGGTGATATTATTTTCGGTTATAAGAACTTAAAGGAAGAATCATCTTAGGAAATATTCTTTCGTATAAGTTGGAATTGTTAGTTCACCTCAAGATGAAGCCTGAATGTGTATAATGATAGTAGAATCTGATACATCAACCGGAGATCACCAAACTTCGCACGAGAATTGTAATCAAGATGGATTATGGTGTTATGATGATTATACGTATACTTGCACCTCGAAGTTGTTATTATCCATGAGATCATTCATAAAGGTTATGAACATAACATGAAGTCGGATAACAAACATTAATCAATGAGGAATTCGCTTACTTCATCACCATTTGTATAATCTACTGCCCTCCAGTGAACTGCCATGCACGCTTAACGTGCGCTAAGCTACGTGAATTAGCGTGCGCTATCGAGTACGTTTAACGTACGCCACGTTTGGAACTTAGCGTGCGTTAAGTCATTAGGCGAGTCAGTCGGCTGATCAGTGAGGCACTGACCATGCCTGGTTAGCGTACGCTAGACTGTGTGTACTGCATGCACTAACGAGTAGCATTAACATACGCTACATAGGATTCGTAGCATGCATTAATCGATCCAGACAGATTGCATATTAAGGACTTCCTACCGTAATTTTTGAATTGTTAGACGTTCGTACGGCATGAGATGAATTCTATGCTATTTCTTTTGTTAAGGTTCGAGCTTAACACGTGATTGATCGAAGGGGACGACCTTCGAGTATTTTGATATTCGTGGAAGTTTTATTCTTGTCAACGAACCGAGGCAAGTACTCTAACTAGAATTGTTTATATTATGACCGTTATGATGTGATTGTATTGTGTAAATATGTTGTGATTATATGTCCACCATGCGTTGATCCGACAGGAATCATCATGGGAATCTATAGTTGTGTGCGCTGGATCGTTGGACAGGTAGTTCCACCATGTGTTGGTCCGACGGGATCATCATGGGAATCTATAGCTGTGTGCGCTGGATCGTTGGAATACCATCAGTATGTTGAAACTGTTATGATATGATATGTGTTGTGGATATTTCTCGTTGGAGAAACTTGTTATGATATAATTGTTGATTATATCACTGTTGTATGATTATTGTACTTGTACTAGCATCGTTGTGCTAACCCCTTCGGGGGTGAACATTTGTGTATGTTCAGGATCCAGGAGAGCGGGGAAACAACCACTGGAGATGCATGACGACGAGGGTGCAGAGTGATGTTCCGGCCGGGTTTTATTGTCTGTTGTTTGTTGGTGATTTCAATAAGTACTCGAGTACGTCGTCAGTTTATGATGTTTGGATTTTATTGATGTATTAATAACTCTTCATTAGATATTTGGATTCTCGGTATGGAACCAGACGGTTGTATTTTATTTCAGTGATTTCATAAGTTGGTATCTGTTATTGTCATTTCATTTATTCAGCCTTGTAAATTCTTATGTAAAGGATTTACGGCGCTGTAATATTCCTGAATATATCGGGGGTGTTACACGTGGGTGATCTCTAACATTTTCCAGATCTCTTTTGCCGTCTCGCAAGAAGAAATTCTGTTGTGATCTTCTGGATTGAGAGCATAGTAAAGCAGTTGAGTGGCTTTACTATTGAAGTGATCGTTCTTCCTGTCGGCATCGTCGTACTCTTCAAAACTTTTGAGAGAGCCATCCTTCTTCTTAGAAATGGTAGGTCCAAGGGCAATGACCTTCCATATTTCAATGTCGTGAGCTCGGATGAAGATGGAAATTTTCTTCTTCCATGTCATGAAGTTTGAACCATCGAAGAAGGGAGGGCGACTGAGAGCGTTGCCTTCAAGGGAAGAGTGGATAAAGGCCATTTCTGGATCTTTTCTCTAGTGGGTGTTAATCCGGTGATAAAGAGACCGCTCCGATACCAATTGTTAGATTGGTACCGCCACTAGAAGGGGGGTTGAATAGTGCGGATAAGAGTTTTGAACTCTTTTTGTGCGGAAGCTAAAATATCGGAGTAAGTAAAATACGGAAAAGACAAGAAATTGTTCGAGAGGTTCAGCTATTAACGAAGCCTACGTCCCCTACCTAGTTTTATCGACTAGGACTTTTCTTAGAAACTTAGAATGCACTTTCTAGTTTAGTGTCAACTCTTACAATTTCTTGATTTCGGGCTCAAGAACAACCTCACTAAAACTCTCTTGTTTTTCCGGGTACAAGATAACCTTTTCAGTAAAACAAATGCGAGTAGGAACTCGACTTTACACGATATATCGCTCTTAGATACAAGAATGTAGATTAGAAATAATAGAGCAAATCTTCTTGTATCACAATATAGAATATGTATATCTCTCGAAATATTTGCTTGGAATAGCTTGAGTATGCTTGTAAGCTCAGATCACTTGTGTGTTTTCCAAAACCTTGAAGTGAGCTATTTATAGCCTTCTTGAGCTGAATTTCCCGTTGGAATAGTTGCTCTGCTTACGTCCGTTATGCTCCCTGGATTACGTACGTTGTCTTTGCTACGTACGTTATATGGCTTGTGTAGCGGCCGTAACGAATAGGGAAAAATGGTCCAGAGAAATCCGATAAAATACATTACGTACGTTACGCAAGGTAGGCTTACGTACGTTAACTTCCAGTCAGAGATCCGTTGAGTGTGACGACTTGTTGTAATGGCTAATGACTTTTTGCAACGGTCAGAATGTTCAAACGTTACGTACGTTATATTGAATGAGTTACGTACGTTACCTGTGTAAAATATCTTGCAAAAACTGTGAATATTACGTACATTATAAAAGGTTCGTTTACGTACGTTAACTGAAGAAAAAATATGTTTAAGTAAATTTTGGTTAAATAACGCATCATCAAAATATATAAAATGATTTAAAAATATTGTTCCAACAGTTTACGTACGCTAACGAATTATTCGATCAGGCAGAGTCCAGTGGGTACTGGACTGATTTTGGAATAATTCGTAGCGCACGCTATGAGTGGATTTTAGCGTATGCTAATGGGGTAGTAGCGCACGCTGATTATTGGACGTAGCGTGCGCTATCGCGAGCAGGTCAGAGGGCAGGAGGTTCTGGACTTCAGTCACTGGACATCAGGTATTTAGCTAGCGCACGCTAACATTTGGAGTTAACGCACGCTATCGGGAGGGCGTTAGCGCACGCTATCAAGTTCGTAGCGTACGCTAACGAGGCAGTCAAAGTTCGCTGGACTGTCCGGTTAACCCGTTAGCGCACGCTAAATATCAGGTCATAGCGTGCGCTAAACTGGAATTACTATAAATAGGACAGTCTGGCTCAGATTCATCAATTTCACTTCTCACTTCGATTCCGGGCGATTTTGGACGATTCAGAGAGATATTTCCGAGCTTCACTTATCCATCATCACCTTCAAGCTTATCATTTATATTTATCATCATTTCATCCTCTCCAACACATCAAATCAAGGTAATTATTTCTTGGATCTAGAATTTAGGATTTTGGGTATTTTCCTTCTGTTTTTCTTCGTGTAAGCTTGGATTGTTGTTGGAATATATTAGATATGGATTATCTACCTTGGACAAATGTATTCCTACGGATTTATTGATATGTTTTTCGGATTTGATGAACATTTGGAGAATTTATCAAGAACCCTTGGTGTTGACTTTGGTTATTTTTGGGGGTTTCCGAGTATAGTTGTCGTAACTTCGAGTTGTGGTTTCCTATGGGAATATTTATATCATCGAAGGTGTTTTGTTGGCTTGAACTACTCATTTTTGGAGTTGGTTTCGATATATTTGGGGTTTGGTTATAATCAAGGGTTGATGTTCGCTAAGTGGTTTTTTGAATGCCTCAATGAGTTTGGATATTGTTGTATCGACCTTTGAATTAGTCGTAATTCATGCTTGATACGTATATTGAGCGGATTATTGGTAATTGTGTTATTCAAGGTTGTTCGAGCGACCGACATCTCTTTTTAGGACGTTGTTCGAGGAAGGACATTTCAACACCAGTATTGTGTAAGTAAATTCTTACTCGGTTAAAAGGATATTCATTCCTTACGTTGTTGTTCATTCATACATGTAATTCACTCATAATATATCGTTCATGTCGAGACTTGTATTTATCAACTCATCCTGTAACTCACAAGTAACGACGGTTCCAAATCATTTCATTGAAGCTATCACACGTTGTGTCATTATTTAATCTCGGTGAGTTGTTCTAGATCCTTATCGGATTCCATTCATTACTCCTCACCTTGGTCATTTTGTTCTGGTGATCTTCCGGAATTATATTGCATGGCCGGTTGGCGCATGTGTGGAATTTTAGTCGGGCACACTATGGTCATGTGTATATGCGGGACTCCGGACACATTGGACTGTGCACATGGTAATGTGTATACGCGGGACTCCAGACACATTGGACCGTGAGACTAATTTGGCCAATAGCGGGTGTATATGCGGGACTCCGGGCACTCGGCTATTTGTGCTCTTACGCATTTCATTCGGGCGTACATTGATGCTCATCATTCAACTTAATTCATTAATTCATTTATGTGATTGTTGTATATTGTTCAACTCTTGAGGATTATTGCTCTGTGTAACTGACCCCGTTGGGGGATGTTGTTTTCAGGTCATGGCAAGTCTAAAGCACGGGAAGAGAACGTTGACGGCGAGGAGTCCCAGGGATACTAGTAGGGGGCCCAGTCCTTTTCAGTCATTCATGTTTCTTCATTTTATTTCCGCTGCAGACTTCCGTTTGAATACTCATTTTATCCAGTGTTGTATATTTTATATTCATATAAAATATACATGTATTCTGTTTTATCTTGGGTGTGTTGTAATGAAACTCCTTATTGGAGTAATTTGATGATATAATGTGGTTCGGTACTACAATTATATTATTTAAGTCATTAATTTTCATTCGCCTGGTGGGTCCCAGTCGGGGGTCCACGGCACTGTAATATCCGCCTAGTTTGGGGTGTTACATTTTTAATGGCTCAAACTTCATGACGTGGAAGAAAAAGATGTCAATATTCATCCGAGCATATGACATCGAGCTTTGGAAAGTAATATGTCTTGGTCCGAAAATTCCTCTCAAATCCGACGGTACGCTTAAATCTTTCGAAGAATATGATGACGCGGATTGGAAGAACGACCATCTAAATTGTAAGGCTACTCAATTTCTAGTTTGTGCCTTAAATCCAGAAGAGTTCAATCGTATTTCATCGTGTGAAAGTGCTAAAGAGATATGGAAAATTCTTGAAATCACACACGAAGGGACAACTCAAGTCAAGGAGACGAAGATCAATATGCTTCTCCATGACTACGAGTTATTCATGATGAAGGGTGATGAGTCCATCACCAACATGCTCAAACGATTTTCGGTCATCACAAATGGACTTGCTTCATTCGGTAAACCATTATCAAGTAGTGGGAAAGTCAAGAAAATCTTAAGATCACTACCTGTTGAATGGGACGGTACGGTTACGGCGATTATGGAGTCGAAAGATCTCAATAATCTTGATTTTAGTGCCCTCGTTGGTTCACTAATAAATTATGAGATAGTCCTTAAATCTCGAAATGCTAAACCAAAGCCTAAGGAAAGAACTATAGCCTTGAAAGCTAAGATGTCAAAAAGAGAAGAAATCTCGGTTGATGAAAGCGACGAAAAATCGGCATATTATGCCAAGAATATTAATAAGTTCCAACACTTACTAAACTAGAGAAAGAAGGACATCCAAATGAGCGAATCTAAGAAATTCGACAATAATTGTCGATTATGTGGTAAACGAGGCCACTTTGCTAAAAATTGCCGAGCAAAACCCAAGAAGGAGGTTCTCGTTGCAACATGGAGCGATGAAGACAAAGATGATGATTTTATCAATCAAAATAATCTCGCTCTTATGGCACGAAGTTCATTCGACGATAGCGACGTCGAAAGCCAAGTAAGTAATTCTTACGACGAACTTTTTGAAGCATTTAAATTATTGCATACGGTTTATCAAAATGCTTTATCCGAAATTAAATCCCTTTAATTTAAAAATAAATTATTGGAAATTAAAAATTCCAAAATTCTGGAAAAGGAAAAGTTTATCGAGATCGATCATTCTAAATGCCTTGAAAACGAAAATATTTTAAAGGATGATCTTGCTAAATTTCAAACCGAGCTAAAAAAATCAATGAAGAAATTTTCTCTCGGAAACGAGAAATTTGAAAATATGCTCTCGGTTCAAAAGTTTACTTTAAATAAATAGGGGTTGGGATTCAAACCTCGTTCTAAAAATGAATCCTTAAATTAAAAAATACCCCGCTGCGAAAAATATTTAAAAATCGGGCACCATATTTCAAACTGTAAAAGCCCAAGACGGATGATTAAAGTTAAGAAAATTTGGATTCCTAAATGAACCACCATCCCAAACATCGTTCACGTCTCGAAACAAAAACCAACTATAGGTTGGAACCCCAAAAATTATTTTGTATTTTATTCAGGGGGAGTATAATTTTTTTTACGAATATTTTTGTCAAGGGTATAACTCTATTTCCTATTCATGCATATAGTTATATTCATCAATTGGTATCACATATTTTTATCAATTTGGTATTTATTACTCGTTTTTATTACACTTTTTGATGAAGATAAAAATGGGGAGAAAGGAGAAAGGAGAAGAATGGGATTAACCCTGAAAGGGGGAGAAATCGAATAAAAGTCGAAAAAGGGAAGTTGATAAGAAAAATGAGAAGACATCAAAAAGATAATGAGAAATTGAAAATTTGAAAAGAAAAAGAAAAGGAAAGAAGGAGTCGAAAAAGAAATGAGAGAAGAAACTAATGAAACGGATAAAGTCTAAAACTTTGGTCTGTGCACATATACATATATTCGTAATTTTGCAGGTAAATTCCATTGACGAAGTGTTGTTTTGTAATCATAAAAAAGGGGGAGATTGTTGAAATATTTTATTCCATACATTCATTAATAGAGTTTTGATGATTAAAGTTGCTAAACAAAACAAAACAACAAAGAGGCGAAGCAATCATGGAAGAAATCGAAGTCGCAAAAAGCTGGGCTGAAGGAAGATAACGTACGCTATTCTTATAGCATAACGTACGTAACTATGTGGCAATAACGTGCGTAATGATCAGTTGATAACATACGTAATGTGATGGTTCTGAGTTCAAACGAGATGAACGTTGGAGATGACGTCATGGCATAGGTCAGCGAGCAACAGACATATTGACTATATATAACGTACGTAATTGGTGGTTGATTAACGTATGTAAAGGAGGAAACGAATGCTACTGGACTGAAACTGGACTAAGCTAACGTACGTAAGGCAGAAGGGCTAACGTACGTAAACTGTCTAACGTACGTAAAGGAAGAGCTTTAGCGTACGTAATGAAGGTACAGGGAGCTAACGGCTAGTTTGATGAAGAAGGCTATAAATACCACATCCTTGGTATTAATCCACACAACAACTTCAAGCATTCAAGACATTGTTCTGATATTCATATACATTATATTGTTGTTGTAATATTGAGCTTATATTGATAGTTTGAGTGTTTATACATTCAACACATACACGAGAGGTAAAAGAAAAGACGATTGGATTCGGTGTTATTAGGATCAAGGATCCGACATTGTTAGAATCGCAATCGACATCTAAGTGAGGTTTATCTAGTACTGATAGAAAGCAAGAGATTTTGATTCCTTGTCATACGAAAAGAAAAACGTTTTAACTTGGACTGACATAAAGACAAGTACGAGTGGTTTATCACGGACCAATTGAAGACGTGATTATAACGGTAATCCCTCGACCGATAGAAGAGAGGTGCAGAGGTTTTTCTTTAGCCTATTGAAAAAGATACCGAGAGAGGACGTAGGCTCGATTATAGCCGAACCTCTATAAATCCGTGTGTCGATTTAATTTCCGCACTTTATATTTACACTTCCGCAACACGGCGCAAATACCGATATTGCTCCAACAAGTTTCTCTAGTGTTTAAACGAGAAATAAAACCATGATAATTAGATTTATTTATTTATTTAAATTATATGCTATGATTTTATTGTTTGATGGATGTTTAGCATGTTATGTGTGATACATTTTTGACACACTAATACAAGAAAGGCAAAACCTTAGAGGAAAATACTAAGTGATTAAACTGGTTTATTTAATTTTTCAAATAAAATTAAACCTAGAGAAAAATTAGCATGTGTGTTGGAATTATGATTTTACTCCATTGGATGTGCTAATCAGGGCCGGTACCAGCAAATTTGAAGCCCCAGATGAAAGTATCTATATATCTATAAAGAATGAGTTTCATGTTTTAATGTGAGCATTAATGGCATTAGCTAAGAAACTCTATATCTATAAAGAATGAGTTTCATGTTTTAATGTGAGCATTAATGGCATTAGCTAAGAAACTCTATTATGCAAATTTGTGAAGTTTGATGAGGTAAGAATTTTCTTTTAATAATTTTTAAAGTTTCATGACAATAAAGTTCTTGAATTGAAGATTTAAGTTGAGTTTTGAGTTTCGTAGTAATATTAAAGATCTTGAAAAGTTGGAGAGTCTTTTTAATTTATAAGAACCCGAAGAGTTTTGTAACTAAAACATTAGTTTTCCATTACATGATCTTTGATTTGCAAGAAAAAAAGAGTAACGTCTAACTTTTGGTATGCAAGTAACATTAAAGATTTTGAAAAGTTTGAGAGTCTTTTTAATTTATAGGAACCCGAAGTTGGTAACTAAAACATTAGTTTTCCATTACATGATCTTTGATTTGCAAGAAAAAAAGAGTAACGTCTAACTTTTGGTATGCAAAAGTTGAGTTTTAACAATAAATGAGACAATGGTTTCTGATGCCTATATAAAGTTTCATGACAATAAAGTTCTTGAATTAAAGATTTAAGTTGAGTTTTGAGTTCCGTAGTAACATTAAAGATCTTGAAAAGTTGGAGAGTCTTTTTAATTTATAAGAACCTGAAGAGTTTTGTAACTAAAACATTAGTTTTCCATTACATGATCTTTGATTTGCAAGAAAAAAAGAGTAACGTCTAACTTTTGGTATGCAAGTAACATTAAAGATCTTGAAAAGTTGGAGAGTCTTTTTAATTTATAGGAACCCGAAGAGTTTGGTAACTAAAACATTAGTTTTCCATTACATGATCTTTTGTTTGCAAGAAAAAAAGAGTAACGTCTAACTTTTGGTATGCAAAAGTTGAGTTTTAACAATAAATGAGACAATGATTTCTGATGCCTATATATAGTTCAATTTAGTATTTTCGCCAATCACGCATTGCAAATTTGCAGATAATACATAACCCTCATGGCTAATATATCAAACACTATGCTTTATTATCCTAAGAAAAGCTTAACTTTCTTTCATGATCAATGGTGAGAAGGTGTCTTTGGTATCATAATAATGATGATAGGTCGTAAGTGATATGTCAACATTAAAGATACGTGATCAAACATCTTTGTTTTGCTACTAAGATGGATGTGATTTCAATGCATAAATCTTCTTTTATTGCTTATGTATGAAGCAATTTGTATATATATTGATGTAAATGAATAGAATTATTTTGGAAGTAAATGTGACGAGATACTATTTTTTTGACGTTTGTCTTCCATTGAGTTTATTAGTTTTCACTATTATTTGTACACAAGTTCTACAAGGTTAGATATAAATATTAGCTTCACAACTACACAAAGTTATAGACAAATCTTCATGATAATTTGTATCGGTAGTGTAACAGCCCAAAAACAGTGGCCATTACAGTGCCGTGGATCCCTCCTGGGACCCACCAGGCAATATCACAAAATACACTTAAAATCCGACAACGTGGCACCGTACCACGATATTTATCAAAACCCCGGTGTGGAGTATGAGTTATTCATATTTTTAAATACAAGCAAACATACACAGGATCCAAACACGGTACAGACCATATGACGATGGGTAGTACCTAACAAGTTTTAGTACATTCATCCGACACAAAAATAAAAACGAAAGTCACGCTTAAAACATAACCGAACAACCAAAAGACTCGGGGCCCCCGAAATAGCATACATCAGAATCCTCCGTCGCCATTGTGCTCCTCCTGTGCCTTGCCCTTCCCTCGCCCTGAAATACAAGTATTTCGCCCCAAACCACAGGGTCAGCTATACATGATAATAATTCTCATGGCATTATACAATTCATATATATACTGATTTCAATGAAATCCACCGACTCGAATATACCCAAGGCGTATAAACAATCGATCCCAACCGAAACATAATCAAGTATACGAACGACCACATACTATGGCTCAAGACGGACGTCACAGTACGCCCGATCCGGAAATGTGTCCGTGCACATGTCCACCCCGTATACGGAATCCAGAATATACGTGGGACGATGTACCTAATTAGCCTCACGAACTACGTCTCGTGGGCACGATCTAAATGCGGAAAACATCCACGCATGATCATCAAGTGCCCGGCTAAAAATCCTACACATAACCAATCGGCGCGCAGATATGACTCCAGAGATGTCACGATACAACATGACAACGAAACTCAACGAATTACACTTTTACGAGGGAATCGAACAACTCACCGAAGTGTCAACCAAGCTCAAAAGAACTAACGGTAATAAGGACGGTAATTCCGGGGGTATCATCCCCAACACCATGACAATACGATCGAGGTATCACCATATCACGAATCATAGATTATCGTAACATTTCATACACACGAACTGCATAATAATCACAAGAATTCAACCATCACTATAACCAAGCAAGATAACTTGCCTCAATTCCGTAGACGAATAATCCTTCTTTGAATGGTCAAACGAACGGTATCCTCGTCTAACAATAGTCACGTGAACAAGCAACCTTGAATGAAATATAATCCATTCAACAACACATTCGTATGATAATGGTATTATCACATGAACAATATTCGTGAATTCACTTTGAATAAATAGATTATCCTATTGACCATTTTAATGTTCTTATTACAAATCATCGCATGTTTATCATGTTCATTACATATTCTAATCTTGATGTCAAATTCTTGATGTCCAGTTTATCATCAATGTAATATCGTGAGGATATCGTTTCAAATCATCGACACTTCTAATTACGATATAAGTTGTGTTTAATTACATTCTTCATTATTTACCGACGATTCCATTCAAAACTTGATTATCATATGAAACGTAAGTTCAAGTCTTTAATGAGTTAAGAACATTATCTTAATTTACTCCTCTAGACATGCACGGATTAATGAAATGGAATTCGGCTATTCATCTACCGTATTTGTATCGTCATATTCAACACAACTCTCTTAAGAACATTATTAACCTATTAATGTAGTGATTAACGCTCTTTGGTGAAATCGATAAATTCGAACGTACGGAGATTACAACTTCCTCCTATCAACATTCATTGTTTTACTTTGAAGAATTTATTAAATGCCTAGTTATACCATTGGATACTTGAGATTTTTGAAGTAATTTCATCCATCTAACAAAGATCATCTTCAAAGGGTTAATATCATCTTTCCAACAATTCCATCACAAAGGTTTTAAATGCCAAAATCATGGTTTCATGCAACCTTTAAGGATCAATAGAATGTTCAAGACAATCTTAACATTTCCCACTTTTAATCATTAAGGACATCATCTCTAACATGTTCCTAGTGTAGAGACTAAAATCAACTTCCGATTATCATGCTATACCTCAGGTTTTATGTATATCATTATCAACACAATCATATTATGAAGTTATTTACCTCAAGAAGCAATACTAATACCTTCAAAATTAATCTTCACTTGATTTGAGTATGATTCAATTAACTTATCATGTTTACACTAATCTATACTATCATTATGTGAAGTATTTATCTACTAACATCATCAGAAACATGGAATTGATATGAGTTAAAGAAAGACCAACCTTAAAATGAAGAACAACACCAACACTTCAAGGAATATACTTCAATCTCTAGCTTCTCCAAGTCACCAATCAAGTGTTGAGGCTCCAACACAAGTTAGAAAGGCTTAGAAAGCGAAGTTGGAGGAAGGGAATCGTTCCTTAGTCGGGAGATTGAAAAAGGCCGAGTAGGAAATGAATGGCAAGTCCTACATTTATAATCAATGGACATTACGTCGTTAACGAGCGTGGTTAACGTGCGTTATAGCCTTTACGTCGTAATCTTATGATCATTACGTCGTAACCAATTTCATCAAACTCACGCCTAAAAACACGCGATTCGTTAAATGCGTAACCAAGCGGCTATTACGTGCGTAGTGGCCGTTGACTTGGGTGTCGCGATCGACTCCCGACCGGCTACCCTTGCTCGACCCCACCCGCGAAAGGCGGATTCTTTGAGAATCTTCCGCATTACGTGCGTTAACGTATCGGTGTTACGTCGTAAGGCGGCCTTCATAGCGTGCGTTAAGAATACATGTTAACGTCGTTAAGTACTATAACGAGTATAAATGGAATTTTCGCAATATCACCCAACAACTAATATAGTATGAATGACCATGAATCCAACTTAACATAATTTGTCGGTACATGCTACACATCACAGATATGGTGCAACAATACTTAACTTAAATCATGAAATACAATATTAAAGGCGAGGGTATTACATACTCCCCCCCTTAAAAAGGAGTTTCGTCCCCGAAACTAAGGGGTAAACAGTTCGGGGTATCTCTCTCGCATGCTATCTTCTGTCTCCCACGTAGCTTCCTCGACTCCGTGTCTTGACCACTGAATTTTTAATAAGGGAATCGTCTTGTTCCTCAGCTGTTTAATTCTCCTTTCGAGTATCTGCACAGTCTGCTCCTCATACGAATGGTCGTCGGCTATTTCGACCTCGTCGAATTGAATAACGTGACTTGGATCGGCAACATACTTCCTTAATCGAGATACATGGAATACGTTGTGAATCCGACTCAAAGTGGTGGTAATGCTAAACGATAGGCTAGGTCGCCTACTCGTTCCGGGATCTCAAACGGACCAATATACCTTGGGCTCAATTTGCCTCTCTTCCCGAATCGGAAAACACCTCTAGTAGGAGATACTTTGACCAAGACATGGTCACCAACTTCAAACTCGAGTGGTCGTCGACGATTATCCGCATATGATTTACGGCGGCTTTGGGCCGTTAATAGACGGCTCTTGATCGGGAAATCTTCTCGCGGTGCCAATAACATATCGGGTTCCGTACCAATAGATTCGGATAATTCGTCCCGGCCTGATGGGGACCTACGGCGACGACCATATAGTGCCTCATAAGGTGCCATCATGATCGAGGCGTGCCATTTGTTATTGTATGTGAATTCTACCAACGGCGGTTGGGCTTCCCGATCAGGCTTCAATCGAGCACATGCCCTCAACATATCCTCTAGAGTTTGAATTGTCCTCTCGGGTGACCGTCGGTCTGAGGATGAAAAGCCGTCTTGAAGTTCAAGCTGTGTACCCATAGCACGATGAACCGCCTTCCGGAAGTGCGACACGAACCGTCCGTCGTCGATACAATACTCTTAGGGGTGCCATGCGGTCTCACAATCTCTTTGATGAATAATTGGGCCAATCTCTCGGGGCCCCAAGTATCCTTGATCTCCAAGAAGTGGGCTGATTTAGTCAATCGATCCACAACCACCCAAATCGTATTCATGCCTCGGCTCGTCAGCAAACTAGTAATAAAGTCCATCGATATGTCTTCCCACTTCCACTCGGGAATAGGAAGCGGTCTCATCATGCCGGTGATGCGTTGATGCTCAATCTTGACCTGGCGGGTCGACATTTCAAGCGAACTCGGCAACCTCCGTTTCATATTACCCCACCAATAATACGGCTTCAAATCCTTATACATTTTGTTTGATCCCGGGTGTATGGAATACGGGGTAGCATGAGCCTCCTTCAGAATAGTATTCCTCAACTCTTCGTCCATTGGTACACACACTCGATTTTTAAAGCGTAACAGTCCATCCTCGTGAACCACAAATCCAGGGCCTTCCCCGATCGATTTCTCCTCGAATTCGGATAAGAATGGGTCCGACATCTGTTTCGTCCGATCGTCTCATCAATGGATGGTGAAATCTCAAGCATGCACATTGTCCACGAATCGTTGTATCCGGACCTCAATCTCTGGTCTCATGAACTCTAACGCAACTCCCTCTGGGCGGTCAAACGAGCTAGCATCTGCTCCTGCACCGTCTTGCGGCTCAAGGCATCGGCAACCACGTTTGCCTTGCACGGATGATAAAGGATCTCGATATCATAGTCTTTGATTAGCTCTAACCACCTCCTTTGTCTCATATTCAACTCCTTCAGGTAAAAATATACTTCGTGCTCTTGTGGTCCGTAAAAATCGCGGGTAACTCCATACGGATAATGGCGCCGATTTTTAAAGCAAACACTACTGTGCTAACTCCAAGTCATGAGTCGGGTAGCCGACCTCGTAAGGACGCATCGTGCGGACGCATAGGCGATCACTTTCCCGTCACCGCATTAATACGCACCAAGGCCCCGCCTCGATGCATCGCCGTATACCGCGAATCCTTCCGTCCCTCTAGGTAGTACCAAAGCAGTCTTGAAATTAATCGACCTTTGAGTTCATCAAAACTTTTGACATGCTTCCGACCACAAGTACTTCTTATCTTTTCTCAAGCAGTTAGTCATCGGTTGAGCAATTTTGGAAAATCCTTCCACGATAAATCGTAATAGCTGCTAAACCGAGAAAACTACGAACTTCCTTCACGTTCTTGGGGTAGCCGATCTCGGATAACCGTCTTACGTGGGTCTACTCTTACTCCCTCTGCTGATATCACATGACCCGGAAAAATAACTTGGACATCCGAATTCACACTTGGAAAATTTTCCATAGAGTTGTTCTCGCCTTAACGCATCGAGAACACAGGCGGAGGTGACACTCATGCTCCTCATGATCACGAGTAGACCAAGATATCGTCAATAAAACGACTACAAAAGCGATCCAGATAAATAATAAAAACCCGATTCATCAATTCCATGAATACTGCAGGTGCATTAGTCAGTCCGAATGGCATGACAACGAACTCATAATGCCCATAGCGAGTGCGAAAAGCTGTCTTCGGGACGTCAGACTCTCGAATCCGCAATTGGTGGTACCCAGACCTCAAGTCGATCTTGGAAAATACAGCGGCTCCCTGGAGCTGATCCAATAGATCATCGATGCGAGGTAAAGGATACTTGTTCTTAATTGTTACTTTGTTCAGCTCCCGTAATCAATACACAATCGCATCGATCCGTCCTTCTTCCGTTCGAATATCTCCGGCGCTCCCCAAGGGGATGCACCGGGTCGAACGTACCCTTTCTCGATTAATTCTTTGAGTTGTCTTTTTAATTCCTGCATCTCGGTCGGGGCCATACGGTATGGTGCTTTCGAAAGTGGGGACGTCCTGGCTCCAACTCAATGGTGAATTCCACCTCTCATTGTGGGGGTATTCCCGAAGCTCGTCGAAATACATCTGGATAATCTCGAACTACGGGAATATCAATCAATTTGGTGGCGGTCATTTGTCTTAGTCATGTAACACCAATAACCAATGCATCCTGGTTTAGTAATCTCATAGCCTTCATAGCGCGATGACTCTCCCGAATGATTGGGATTATCACCCCGAAAAATACACTCGACGCCATCATCCGATGTAGCGGTCACCATTCGCTTACGGACGCTAAGGGCGGCATCGTGACGATCCATCCATCAATACCCAAGATTACATCATCTTTAGGTAAATCCACCACAATCAAGTCAGACAACCACTCACGGTTGTTTATGCTAATCGGACAGTTCTGTACTTCACGACTCCCAATAATTCTTCTACCATCGGGTAGACCAATTACATAAGGTTCACAATTGATAACATGATTCAAATGCAAACGACTCAAGCAAGAACTAGACAAAAAGGAGTGTGAAGCACCAGTATCAAAAAGAACACAAACGGGCTGAGAGTGGATCTCGAGAGTACCTGCAATCATGCTGGCTTCGGGATCATCGGCTTTCTTCATCTCGTAAACTCTGGGTTTTGCAACCCCGGAAGCAGGTGTACCAACTTGGTTTCCACGGCCTATCCCTTTGTTCGCCCCGGTAGTCGGTAAGAAGCGGATGGAGGAGCACGTTCTGAGCAGAAGGCATCTTTGGAGCAAGAGATCTTCTTGAGGCACGCCAGTCCACCCGGCAATAGCGGCGCGATGACCGTTCTTCGCAAGTGTGACAGCAACGGCCGGCCGGACACTTGGGTGATATGCCCTGGTCCCCATAGTTATAACACACGACAGGTGGTGATTGCCCGAGAGTGCGTTCTGCCGGTTTGGTGCCATAGGTGGCCGCTCGGAAGGATTTGGTACAGTGGGGTTTCTTGAATACCCCGGTTCTTTGTCTCCTTGGAGTGCAGTTCCTGGATCTCTTGTTGGAAAAGCGAGGTTGTCTCTTAGAAATCTCCTTCGCAGTAAGTTCATACTCAAGCCTTCTCAATAAACTCCGGTAAGGTAAATGCAGTGGTGATTGAGTAATTGCATCCTCATTCGGGGTTTAAGCCTCTTGAGGAAATATTTGATTTTATCGGCTTCGAACGGACAAGCGCGTAGCAAAAGGGAGAAGTGCTTGGAATTTTCGGAATTGCTAACACATCTTCGTCTTCCGATGGGTGGGGTTTAATAATTCGGACGGTTTGGCTTCACGGAGGGTGCGGGATAGTAACGATCTAGCATAAGAGTCTTAAATTCCTCCCAAGTACTCGCGCCTTGGCGAGGCCTCACGAAAGCCACCAAGTATGGGCACTCTTACTAAGGTAGTAGGCTGCCACAAAGAACTCGATTTTCCTCCGGCACTCCACCATCTCGAACAGTTTCTCGAAATGTTCTATCCGAGGTACAATGTCGGCAGCTCGGATGAGCCTTCAAAAGTCGGAGGTCGCTGCGTGATATGTCGCTAATAATCCGGCTCACGATCCCGCCAGTACTGTGGGCGGAGGCCGTGCCTATTGTTGACCAGTAGTATTCCTTTGCATAGTTTCCATCAGCCGACCCATTTGGGTCATTTGGGCCATCATGCCCTGCATCACGGTGTAAGGATCGGCACGTGCATTCTCTCCAGTGTGGTGTGATTGGTCCCGAGAAGGCGAATCACTGCCTGCGGAACTCTGTTCCACATTCACGCGTCTGTTAGCTCGTGGTATCGGAATTCGGCCTCTTCCGCGGCCTCGTCCCCCTCTGCCACGGCCCATAAGGTTCCTTTCCATACTGAAAGAATCAAGTCACAAGTACAGTTTGATTTATCAATCACAATTCATGCTAAGTTAATAACAACAGGGAATTTCCTATCGATAAAGCGATTGTAAAGAGTCATTTGGCACTACAAGTGTTACACACTCAATATCATATCAACATTAAGTCGAAACAATTCCAATCACATAATTAATTTAGGTTCTCTTCAATAGATGAATTTTGCCTCATGGTAGCAAGATGCCAAGATAAGTAAGGAGACCAATACATCGTCAATATCATGCCAGAAATCAAATTATGGTTCATGAGAACATACCGTATTCGACGGGTCGCGCTTGCACGGGTTACACGTGGCACGAAGTTTTCTTGATGCTATTTCGATCCTACAATGACTCAAAATAAAAACACACATCGTCTACGATACCATCTTACATGTGACCCAAAAGCAGTGGCCATTACGGTGCCGTGGATCCCTCCCAGGACCCACCGGGCAATATCACAAAATACACTTAAAATCCGACAACGTGGCACCGTACCACGATATTTATCAAAACCGGTGTGGAGTATGAGTTATTCATATTTTTAAATACAAGCAAACATACACAGATCCAAACAGTGCAGGACCATATGACGATGGGTAGTACCTAACAAGTTTTAGTACATTCATCCGACACAAAAATAAAAACGAAAGTCACGCTTAAAACATAACCGAACAACCAAAAGACTCGGGGCCCCCGAAATAGCATACATCGAGAATCCTCCGTCGCCATTGTGCTCCTCCTGTGCCTTGCCCTTCCCTCGCCCGAAATACAAGTATTTCGCCCCAAACCACAGAGTCACTATACATGATAATAATTCTCATGGCATTATACAATTCATATATATACGATTTCAAAGAAATCCACCGACTCACGAATATACCCGAAGGCGTATAAACAATCGATCCCAACTGTCAAACATAATCAAGTATACGAACGACCACATACTATGGCTCAAGACGGACGTCACGATGCGCCCGATCCGGAAATGTGTCCGTGCACATGTCCACCCGTATACGGAATCCGAATATACGTGGGACGATGTACCTAATTAGCCTCACGAACTACGTCTCGTGTGCACGATCTAAATGCGGAAAACATCCACGCATGATCATCAAGTGCCCGGCTAAAAATCCTACACATAACCAATCGGCGCGAGATATGACTCGAGAGATGTCACGATACAACATGACAACGAAACTCAACGAATTACACTTTTACGAGGAATCGAACAACTCACCGAAGTGTCAACCAAGCTCAAAAGAACTAACGGTAATAAGGACGGTAATTCCGGGGTATCATCCCCAACACCATGACAATACGATCGAGGGTATCACCATATCACGAATCATAGATTATCGTAACATTTCATACACACGAACCGCATAATAATCACAAGAATTCAACCATCACTATAACCAAGCAAGATAACTTGCCTCAATTCCGTAGACGAATAATCCTTCTTTGAATGGTCAAACGAGCGGTATCCTCGGCTAACAATAGTCACGTGAACAAGCAACCTTGAATGAAATATAATCCATTCAACAACACATTCGTATGATAATGGTATTATCGCATGAACAATATTCGTGAATTCACTTTGAATAAATAGATTATCCTATTGACCATTTTAATGTTCTTATTACAAATCATCGCATGTTTATCATGTTCATTACATATTCTAATCTTGATGTCAAATTCTTGATGTCCAGTTTATCATCAATGTAATATCGTGAGGATATCGTTTCAAATCATCGACACTTCTAATTACGATATAAGTTGTGTTTAATTACATTCTTCATTATTTACCGATTCCATTCAAAACTTGATTATCATATGAAACGTAAGTTCAAGTCTTTAATGAGTTAAGAACATTATCTTAATTTACTCCTCTAGACATGCACGGATTAATGAAATGGAATTCGGCTATTCATCTACCGTATTTGTATCGTCATATTCAACACAACTCTCTTAAGAACATTATTAACCTATTAATGTAGTGATTAACGCTCTTTGGTGAAATCGATAAATTCGAACGTACGGAGATTACAACTTCCTCCTATCAACATTCATTGTTTTACTTTGAAGAATTTATTAAATGCCTAGTTATACCATTGGATACTTGAGATTTTTGAAGTAATTTCATCCATCTAACAAAGATCATCTTCAAAGGGTTAATATCATCTTTCCAACAATTCCATCACAAAGGTTTTAAATGCCAAAATCATGGTTTCATGCAACCTTTAAGGATCAATAGAATGTTCAAGACAATCTTAACATTTCCCACTTTTAATCATTAAGGACATCATCTCTAACATGTTCCTAGTGTAGAGACTAAAATCAACTTCCGATTATCATGCTATACCTCAGGTTTTATGTATATCATTATCAACACAATCATATTATGAAGTTATTTACCTCAAGAAGCAATACTAATACCTTCAAAATTAATCTTCACTTGATTTGAGTATGATTCAATTAACTTATCATGTTTACACTAATCTATACTATCATTATGTGAAGTATTTATCTACTAACATCATCAGAAACATGGAATTGATATGAGTTAAAGAAAGACCAACCTTAAAATGAAGAACAACACCAACACTTCAAGGAATATACTTCAATATCTAGCTTCTCCAAGTCACCAATCAAGTGTTGAGGCTCCAACACAAGTTAGAAAGGCTTAGAAACGAAGTTGGAACGCAACGGAATCGTTCCTTAGTCGGGAGATTGAAAAAGGCCGAGTAGGAAATGAATGGCAAGTCCTACATTTATAATCAATCTGGACATTACGTGCGTTAACGAGCGTGGTTAACGTGCGTTATAGCCTTTACGTCGTAATCTTATGATCATTACGTACGTAACCAAATTCAACAAACACACTGCCTAAAAACACGCAGTTCGTTACGTACGTAACCAAGCGGCTATTACGTACGTAGTGGCCGTTGACTTGGCTGTCGTGATCGACTCCCGACCAGCTACCCTTGCTCGACCCCACCCGCCGAAAGGCGGATTGCTGGAGAATCTTCCGCATTACGTACGTTAACGTATCGGTGTTACGTACGTAAGGCGGCCTTCATAGCGTACGTTAAGAATACATGTTAACGTACGTTAAGTACTATAACGAGTATAAATGGAATTTTCGCAATATCACCCAACAACTAATATAGTATGAATGACCATGAATCCAACTTAACATAATTTGTCGGTACATGCTACACATCACAGATATGGTGCAACAATACTTAACTTAAATCATGAAATACAATATTAAAGGCGAGGGTATTACAGGTAGTTGGTGCCAACCTTTATATATAACTATTGATTTGATTACGGAGTATGTCAATACATAATAATCATGCGTAAGGTTTTTTTATCATGTTCATTTATTAAAATAGGCTCATTCAATTACCCGTAATGCACAAATTTCTTTATTTATTTGTTTGTTATCTTTGGTAAAGCTGAAAATGTAAATACATATTTTAGTATTGGAAAAAATTGTCATTCTAATTCAGCTTGAAAAGGACAATTAAACTAAAATATATTTAAATATTTGATACAAAAAAATGTTTGCTTTATTGAACGATGAAAGATTGTATATATTTAACGTCAATTATCTTACACAAACAAACATAGTAACAAACAAACACAATAAGACTCTCTGAACCACAACAGAAAAAAGAGTCGTTGCGTACTGATGGAACTTTCCATCTTATACTAAAACTATAAGATATGAAAAATAAAGTAGAAGAGTAGTAAAGTCAATTAAGGAATTTTTAAGACCATGATTATATTTTGCCATTGAGTTTTGGTACAAATATCATCAATTCATAAGGTCACTAATTTGTGTTATAATCCCTTCAACTATTCAAATCCGAGAGTTGAGTTTCGACAAAAGTTGTGTAAGTAATCGCAATAAATAAAGGTCTTAATGTTATGATATTACCTTTTTTTTTCTTAAAAAGGTCTAAATAATGACATATTTTCAAAAGAGAACTGTTGCGTATTTTACATTCACGATTTATCATCTACTGCTTTGAACCCAAAAAGTGGAAATAGCTCAAGCCATGAAAAAAGAAAGTAGCTTGGTGTGTGAGTGTTAAAAGTGAGATGCTAAGGTGGCTATTTAGCTTAAGCCACAGTACCGTGTCCTTTAATATATAAATGTTGAGTTTCATCATTAAACGTGGGTATTTATAATCACAAATTATATTTTTTTAAAAAGTGTTTAATATTTATGATAACCTTTACTATATTATAAATCATTTGTGACTTTCACGAAAGTCTTAAAATATTAAGCATACATACTTACTTAGAGCATCTACAATGCATCAAGTTTTTAAAGACTTGATGCATTTAATACATATTAACCACAAAGTTTGTGCAATGGAACTCGCCCCATTATCACGCATCTGGGAGAATTTGTTATTCAAGCAAAACTCACTTGGAGACGTAACGACGCAATCGTTACAAATGAAAGACAAGACTCGAAGCTGGTACATCAATTTTGGTGTAAGAGACAAGAAAAAGACCTAAGTTGTGTGTAGTATAAATTTTGTTTTTGAAATAGCATGTATTGCGTTATGGTGATGAAAGTCACTCATGTATTTGATACATTTTTATTGAAATAATTTTATTTACAAAAACTTACTTAAACAAATTTTCTTTATTCAGTCGAGTACCCCTGATCGAAACTAAGCATAATAACTAAATACGCATAACCCTTGCAAAACTGATGATTCTTTACGGTGAACAAAGCCCGTGCATTGCACGGGCCATGATGTCTCGTAAAACTTATAAAACAAGGCTCATGAATTAATATTAAAGCCAACAAGAAAATAGAAGATTTGTTTGAAAATCTCACACAAATGTGATCAACTCCATAAATATTTAAAGAGGTCACAATTCTCAGTTCTCGTAGACAATTCATCAAAACAAGTTGATGGCAGAATAGAAAACCACGACAGTCATACACTTTTTTTATTATTTTTTTTTTTTGTTAAACAAAAAAAGATATTATTAAGCAAACCAGGAAATTGAGGGTGGACGAGTCCCTCTACACGCCCAAAAGGAACGAGGGAGGACGAGCCCCTCTACACGCCCCAAGACAAATGCCCCACAACTAAGGAGGCAAAACTTTTTATTTCTAAGATACGGAAAACTAATTTTATCTAAACGAATAAGGCCAAGGATTTTCCCTTTAAGATCAAGCCCATTCGAACAAAAAAATCTCGACGAAAACATCCTTGATTAGCAAGAATGTCGGCAATCCCATTTCCTTCCCTATAGATGTGGGAAAAACGAATAGTCACTTGACTCGAGAGTTTGTGAATTTTAGTCACCAAGTTTTGAAGGTTCCAATGGCAAGTAGACTTCCTCCGAATTAATTTCAAAGCCACAACGAGTCCACTTCAACCCAAATATAATTAAACTTCTTGTCCAAGCAAAGCTCAATCCCACGCCAAATAGCATAGAGCTCCGCAAAAGTGTTGGTTTGAACACCAATATGTTCGGAAAAACAAATAATGGGGCTGCCCAAATGGTCTCGAATAATACCACCCGCCCCCGCAAAACCGGGATTCCCTTTGGCCGCACCATCCGTGTTAAGTTTGACCCAACCGGTACACGGTCTTGCCCATCGCACGGCCACAATTTTACAAATTCTCCTAGGCGCAGATTCAACTCCAAGACGGCCGCAAAAGCATCCGCACCCTTCCAAAAGGTATGACAATATTTGTCGGCAATTTTAATAGATCTAAGGTATTTCCAAATCCGGGAGCAAACACGCTCGGCCGTAAAAGGGATACCCTTCATTCTTTTGTCATTCCTACAACACCATAAAAACCAAAGTATAAGGATTGGGATGACATAGAATAAATGTACCTTACCTTTAGTTTTGGAGAACCATGATGCCAAGATAAAATTAAAATTATCGGTTCTAGGTCCGTGAAATCCCGCTAAGTTATAAAAATATTCCACACCTTGGTAGCAATAGGGCCAATAATAAATAGGTGGGCCATCGTCTCAATATTATTACAACAAAAGCACGGGATATCAACAATCATCCCTCTCTTGATAAGACAATCCGATGTGGGGATCCATTTATTCAACAAACGAACCATAAAAACCGAAATCGTGGGAGTAATCATAGGTTGCCAACAATATTTAAGAAAATTGTGCTCGATCTTTTTCTTTCTAATAATATCCCAGGTACCTTTGTAGGAAAAATTGCCATTGGGAGAAAGTTTCCAACAAGGTTGGGGATTATTCAAATGGGAGGGGAGTGCACAAATATAATCACAATATTGATGGGGTAATACCGAATGAAGCTTCGGTTTATCCCAATCCCTGTCCCCCCAAAAATGTTTAATGAGAGCTTTGGATTTAGTCGGGAAAATATTAGAAAGAGGGCTGAAGTCGCACCACATATCGTGCCAAAAGGAAACATTGCCATCTCCACTATTCCACAAAATATTACTATCCGCATAATACGACAGTCATACACTTCCTAAAATTTAACTTAACTAAACTTTGAGAATAATTATTGTACTGTTGATCTTTTGAGTCGTCGTCTCCAGTCTGATTTTGAAGTTTTTACATCAAACTTTTAGAGATATTTGAGTTTTCTATTGTAGTCTAATTTTGAGGCTCTTCATATACTATTAACTAAATAAAATTCAAATATAACATATTTAATTTAAATAGATAAAGAAGTGATTTAATTTTGGCGAGGCCCCAGGAGGCATGGGTGGGCTGCCTCCCCTTGAAACCAGCTCTGGTGCTAGTTATATGTTTCCTGATTTTAAGCTTCAAGTCGATAATAAAGTTGAAAATCATTTTCAATTGGTACGATTTTTCAATTTGTAAGCTTATCATTTGAAAAATATTCTATAGTGTTAAAATATGGTATTCACTTAGATGTAATAATGAATACATTTCCCATGAGAATTCTGCTATAAATGCATGACCAATATGAACCAACTATTAGTTTTACTTGTCATAAACGAATGTTGGATAGTAAAATTAAAAATATAAATCTACTTGAAAAATGTGTGCATAAACGTCCAAATTATCATGGCTTGAATATACGATTTTTGAGGTGTTGGTTAGGTCCATAAATATTGTTATAAGGTTTATCAATATATCATGTTTCTTCAATTATGTGATGACTGTTTTATTTTTATTATCAGTTTTTACAAGATGTCCTTCAACCCACTTGCCATAATTCTCAAAGAAAATAAACGATGGAGCTAATTTCACAAATTGGTAACATAATTTTTTGTACATTTATCCTGACTGCAGAAATAAACAAATGTGTTCTGAACGAGAATTGCCCGACTCTTCGAAATCCTAATCCAACTCATGGGAAAGTGAATGGTTATAGGAAGTGGAAGCAGTCAGAAGAGATGGCTAGCTGTTATATTTTGACATCTATGACTAATGTATTAAAGATTTAGCATCAGGCCATGGCCACAACCATAGAAATGATGCTCAATCTCCAATAGATGGTAAAATGCTATCAAGGGGTCTTGATGACTAGCGAGATGCCTAAAGGGACTCCAGTAAGGGATCACATTCTGAAATGATTGCTCATTTGAATGAGTTGTATATAGTGGGAGCTAATATTAACGCGAAAAAAGAGGTCGATATTATCATAGGTAGCCTGTTAATAAATTTTGAGCAGTTTCGAATCATAGGGACTACATTTTGGCGAAATTGCTGAAAAAACTTCAGGCTGCCGAAGGCGTCTCTGGACAAAGGTATCAAGTTCTTGCGTCTATACGCGGTTCAACTTTTAAACCCAATTCGGGTACAAAAAAGAAGCAAGTTGGACAGCATCAAGTAACTATCCGTAAATTCAAGGGTAAGGCGCCTCAGTCCGAAGTAATTAAGAAGCCCATGGGAAAGTTTAATAATTGCTGTCAGAAATTACACTATAAGACCTAATGTCCTATTTCCGATAAAGGCACGTCTCGTGCACCAATAGTTGAAACATGTTTGGTTGCTTGTTATAAAACATTGTGGATAGTAGACTCAGGAGCCACTAATTATGTTTGTTACGACTCGCAGGGTTTCCAAGTAACTATGTGGCTTAGTGCGGGAGCCATTACCATCAAATGGCGCGATCATTCAAAGGTAGTGATTGTTGAAGCGGGAGTCGTGTAATTATTCTTCAGAACTAATATATGCTCGTTAAATATCTTATTTGCAAACGGCAAGTGTATGATATAGCTATAGTAAGCGGATAGACAAGGTCGTGTCCGCAAGGAGGGCAGGAATTTGACGACTATTTCAGTCATGATATTTTGGATATTATTTGGACGATTCTAGAGTTTGCGAATTGATTTATAAAATAAACTAAGCTAAATTTAACTAATAGTTAAGCGATGTTAAAAATAACTAGGAAGGGAAACTATACGAGAACAGTCGAGAAGCAATCAAAGGATATGTTTTCCCATAATTTATTCATATGCAATTGATAATTAAAACCAAGTTGGATCCCTATACATGTAGGATTAATCGCTTAAGTATCCCAAGTCTCTTGTTAGAGCAAAGACGGAACATAGACTAGCTATTAATTATTAACCTCTCGATATAAGACACAATAATTGCCCCTTTTGTTTCTAAAATTAGGTTATCCTTATAAACATATATTATTCGGTTAGAACTAGCACACATTTATGTTGCAATTCCTCAATTATGTAGTCGATATCTTCTCTCAATCTCAAATTAACTACTTAAGCATGCATAAATACTGATCAATTACTTACAAATGAAAAATCAAAGCAGAAAATAAGCAAACAAATAGATAAATGGATACAATTTAATCAATTGAAAAACATGAATATTATAAGGTATTAATAATTTATAATAGAGTCATATAATAATTAAGCCAAAAACCATGGCTATGATCCTAAAAAAAATATAAGAGAAACATGTGTTCAAGAATTGAGAAAGAAAGAAAGAAGTCCGCATGGGCAGCTCAACTGGTTCCTGGGTGGCAGATTGCTACAAGTACGCAGGTTCGAGTCCTGGCAGCCGCAGTGTGGGAGTTTTATCCCTCCAATGTGGGGGATAGCCCCTTGTGGATACCAGACACTGTTCCTCCCACCTAGTGGGCCGTTGAGTCACCATGATTTAATTTCTCCACCAATCCCTATCGGGCCGGGGGGTGGGGGCCCTGGGGGAGAGGGATTTCGCCTTTTGCTACGAGAAAGAAAGAAAGAAGAAAGAAAAATTGTCATATATAAACTTACGTTGGCTCTTGAATCTTCATGTCTTGATTTTCGCTTCTAGCCTCTTCTGCATATTTTGGCTCTTCGTGAGGTGAAGACTGATGTATTTATCATACGGGTATTACCTGACCCATAATTATTGTTATTGAGCTTCTTCAAATACCCGAGATTTTTATCTCAATTTTTCTAGTTATCTGTCGTTTTGTACCGAATATTTTTCTGATGTTGTATACTATTTGTTGCGATCGTGTTGTGATAATCGTCGAGTACCATTTGTAGTGGCATGTGTTGTTTTGATCATGTGCATGTGCATGTGGCATTGTATGTTGTGTTTCGTCGTGTGTTGTTTTTATTAGATCATAGTAGTGTGTTTGAGTGATCGAGATGTTGCCGAACGTCGGGTAGTTGGAGTTGTAGGTGGTCAATGCTGCGATCAGCGGTGCACTTACGACCATAAGTTGAGAGCGTTACGACCGTAAGAACGTCATTGTTACGGTCGTAAGTCGTTCAGTTAAGTTCCAGTGGTATTCCCATAGGTTAGTTATGGCCTTAAAATTTCAGAGGTACGGTCGTACCATCCCTTGTTACGGCCGTTAGCATTGGTGTATTACGGCCATAATGTGCCGACAATATATAATATTGGACAACTGTATATCACATTTATTCCTTATTCCTTCTTTGGGCGATTTTGTATGGGGATTCTGATAACACACATTTTTACACATATTTTTATAAGGTTTTTCCGGATTTTAAGATCCTAAAATGTGTAGAATTGTGTCGTTTGTACTCATATTGTGCTTGTTGGACTCGATCACGCTTGGGTATATTTTATTTGAATTTATAGGTGTTTTAAGGACATCATCAAGCAAGACCGAAGTCTCAATCCCCAAATACATATCAAGCAATGCAGAAACGAGAGAACGAGGCCTAAAACGATGAAGATTGAAGCACTACCTGTCGTATTTTCTAATCTCCAGATTCATTACTTCGAATAAGGATGCGTTATATATATATATGGATTCCTCATGAAATCAGCTTCGCAACGGTATATCATACGCTAAATTCCGAGGTGTATTGAGGGAGATATGGCTTCTAGACCACGACTTCACAGTTCAGAAAGTTTTTGCATTTTCTGGGACAGTATGACACGGGCCGTGTCAAATGACACGACCGGGTCTGCTGTCCAGCAAGTTTTTGTATTTTCTGGGACAGTATGACACGGGCCGTGTCATTTGACACGGGCCGTGTCACTTTTCGGTGGAAAAATCACTTTTTGACATTTTTGAAGATTTGAACATGAAAAGGTGGTTTTTTAAGCTTTATAAAAAGAGGTATTGGGGAAGACTTGAGGGATATGCTGAAGATTGGAGAGATTGGAGAGAGATAAACACAAGATTTGAGAGTTTTTCATCCAAAAAAAAGGAGATTTGAAGGAAATTCTTGAAGAACACTTCAAGAACATTTGAAGGCTTCAACCGGGATAAATCAAGAAACCTTCCGAGTTTTATCTTCTTCCTATCTTTTATTCATTTTGTTGTTTTATTTAGCATGAACATGATGAACATGATGATTATTAATCTTTCTTTCATTACCATGTCCGGCTAAACTCGTTAGATTCCGGGCATGGGAGTACGTTGATTTGCTATGGTTTTGAGGGATTGATGATTATATATATCTAGTGTGATTTCTTTATCAAATACTTGGTTTTTATTCATGTTTAGACACTTGATCAATGTTTTTATATGTTTAACTTAATTGCTCATAATTCGAGAGAAGAGGGCATTAATAGGTTTCGAGTATTTGACATAGTAAATTACGAGATTGAGAAATCGGTGATAAGCTATGATGATGTTTAAATCTTATGAACATTTTGGAGTTAGATAATTTATAGTAAACGGAGACGTTGTTATAGGTTGTTTAATCTACGTTTTAATGCATCTCGAGAGGGACTTTAGAATATTATTGTGATTATCATTTTGGAAACACACTTAGAACTTTTGGAACCAATCCCGACTAAACTTAGTGATCAACGGAAACCGAGCCTTGGAATCTTTCTTTCTAAACTCTTGCAATTCTCCTTAATTCGGATATTTTCTTTTATTGTCATCATTTTATTTTATTTCGTTAACCATCCATTCAACTTTCGATCGTCTAGATAAAACCGGAATTATTATAATCTAGTACTCAACGCAATAGGAATATTTAGTCTCTGTGGAATACGACCTTGCTCGCCGCTTTCTACATTTACTCCGTACACTTGCGGATTGTTTAAAAATATAGCGAACAAGTTTTTGGCGCCGTTGCCGGGGACTAATTTATTTTTGTTTGTATTGATATTACGATAAGTGTTTCCGGTCTTACTTTAGACATATTTTTCTGTTTTATTTTATTTTGTTACTTCCGTATTGTTTTTGGCCGTGTTACAGGAAGTACATGAACACCCGCTCCTCTCGAGAACCTTTGGAAAACTTTATTCCCGAAGTAGAGGCATTTGCTCGAAGAACAAGTGTTGCTACACGGAAATTACGAAGGGATCTATCTGACGAAATGGAAAGAGCGGGAGACGTAATTGCCGACATGGGCAATGATAATGCAATAACCCACAATCCAAACAATGAAGGCGTACGGGCTGAGCGGCCGCGATCAATTCAATCGATTCGATGCAGTTTCGGCCGAGGCTTGACCAAAATTATGGGGAATTTCTCATATTCCTATCAACGCCCTCAATTTTGAGTTGAAACCTTCATTAATATCGATGGTTCAACAAAATCGGTTTGGGGATTTGCCACGGAAGATCCGCCCGCCCATTTATTCCACTTTATTCAACTTTGTGATACCATTAAAATGAATGGGGTGCCTACCGATGCAATAAGCTTGAGGCTATTTCCGTTCTCCTTGAGAGAAAAGGCTCGTAGTTGGCTTGGAACTCTTGCTGCGGGAGCATAAGTACATGGAACGAGTTGGCGAAAAGTTTCTTTTCAAATTCTTCCCGCCCAACAAGACTATGAGATTGAAGAGCGAAATAATGCAATTCGACAAATGGATTCGAGATGTTATATGAGGCGTGGGAACGCTTCAAGGATTTGTTAAGACGATGTCCTCTTCATGGGTTTCGGAAGACCAACAAATGTGTTTCTTTTATAATGGGTTGGCCGGAGAGACGAAATCTTGTTGACGCTTCGGAGGAGCTTTGCTAGCTAAAACTGCAGAGGAAGCATATGAATTGATCGAGGAGATGGCCATGAATAGCTATCAATGGCCTACCGAGAGGAGTAATATTCGTAGAGTGGTGAAATTTCGGACTCGGATCATATAAAGGCTTTAATCGCACAAATGTCGATTTTGACCAACCATTTGGGAATTCTAACGAAGAGTGCAAATGAAAAAATAAATCCAAAAGGAAGTGCACCACCACCGGACTGTTGGAGGAAGCTCATTATATCAATAACCATAATTTCAATAACTATCGAAATAATCCTCATCCGGTTTTATCATCCTTCAAATAAGAATCACGAGAATCTTAGCTACGGGAATTCGAGAAATGTGTTGAAACCACCGACGGGATTTAAAGTGTCGAATGGTGAGGTGATAGAAGAGTCCAAGCCAAATTCTAATCTAGAGAATATTTTGGCTACTTTTATGATGGAAACAAAAAGTCGGTTTACCCGAGATGAAGAAAAGCTTGATCAGATTGGAAATCATGTCACTCAATTAGCAACCACCGTTGGAGCTCAAATGAGAAACTTAGAAACGCAAATCGGTCAATTGGCTAAGATTGTGGGGAGCCAATATCAAAAGGGCCAATTTCCAAGCAACACCGAAGAAAATCCAAAAGCACAATGCAATGCCATTTTTTCGTGCGCCATGAATGAAGTGATATCGGAATCGGAGAATGAAGACGAAGATGCAATCGTGTTGTCTAATAATGCTGATGAGGAGAAAGATCGATCCGAAATTGAACATATCAAGGAGAAGAAAAATTTTGAGGTTTTCGTGCAAGACATGGCATCAAAGAAAAAAGAATTGGAGCGCCTACCGACTAAGCTTAAGGATCCAGGGAGTTTTTCAATTCCTTGCTCTATTTTGGGTTGTTCATTAAATGATGTATTTGTTGATCATGGTTCAAGTGTCAATATATTGCCTTTGTCTATTTTCAGGACACTTGGATTAGGAGAGTTGAGACCATCTCCAGTGAGCTTACAATTCATAGATCGATCTTTAGCTTACCCAAAGGGAATTGTGGAGGATGTAATTTTAAAAATTGATAAGTTCGCCTTCCCCGTTGATTTTATAGTGCTTGATGATGATGAGAAGCAAAATGGTCTAGTAATACTTGGACGTCCGTTCTTAGCCACTGCACGAGCATTAATTGATGTGGATAGAGGAGAATTAACGATTAGGACGCATAGTCAAAATGTTGTATTTTTGATGACTCCTCCCGATAAAATTGCACGTAAACCGGATTATAAGAGCTCGTTGAATGATCCGGGATGAAGGAAACATGCGTCTGGCTGAAGACGTTAAATTTAGCGCTGGTTGGGAGGCAACCCAACACTTGCGTCCGGCTGAAGACGTTAAACTTAGCGCTAATTGGGAGGCAACCCATTGGTTCTTGTTATTTTATTTTGTTCTTATTCGCATTTTATTTCTATTTTTACTTGATGAGGAACTGACCGGTTCAACTGTAGCTGTCCAATTCGCAGGAAAAAGATCCGGAGACCAGAAGCGCACTATCCAAGCTAGTACGACACGGGCCGTGTCATTTGACACGGCCGGGTTGGCCATCCAGACATTTTTTGAGTTTCTGGGCAAGTATGACACGGGCCGTGTCATTTGACACGGTCAGGTCAGGTGGGCAGACGATTTTTGGCAAATCTGAGCAGGTGTGACACGTGGCATGTCCAACAAGGCCACTTCCCTCCGCCCAATCAATATGACCGGTTGTAAGTATTTCTTGACCCAAAGTTTTTATTGCTTAAATACTATACCCCCTTCGTGTGTACATTCTTTAATTCAAGTTTGGGGGGAGATATTGGGTCAAGATATACTTATATTGTTCGTTTATTTTTTTTAACACCTTGTTTTATTTGTTTGTTTCTATTTTTTTCGAATTTTAGTGTGAAGATTTGCTTGGATTTTGGTGTGGATTGTTGTTTTTGAACTTGGTGTGTTTTGAGTATCATGTACTTGGATGAAACTCGAAAGAATGAACTCTTGTCTTGGATACCTCGGGATTTATTTTGTTATTTTGATATGCAAATCGAGGATAATTTGAAGAGGAAAAAATTGTAGAATAATCAAAAGGATGTGAAATTGAATAAATAGTTTAATCTCTTGGAAATATGAACAAATCTAGCTTGTGAGCTTTTGAGCCTTCATGCATCTTTAAATATGCAAGTTTCATTATCGAGTGTACCATTCATGTTTTAAGACTCTAGAACTTGCCCAGTATCTTATTCGAAACTACAAGTGTGTGCGCAAATTAGTGAAAGTGATTTTAGGCGATTTTTATTGACAACCCTTCAAACCTTTTGGCCAACCCGAAAATTTATTTCCCTAGTTAGCCCATTTGAGCTTAAAGCATATTTCTTGTTAGCCACATTATGAGCTTTCCGTTCCATTATAAACTTTTGTCCCTATACTTGAGCTACTTAGAACAAATTGGCAAAAGAATGAAAAGATATGTGGAGGCGATGGGGAAGATTGTTGGTTCAAAATGCAATGATTTATCAAAATAAATTTGAAGGAAGATTGGTGTGATTTAATGATGATATTGTCCACCACATGAAAACATAAAAAAAAAATCGTGGACACAAAAGAAACGAGATGTATGGAGCAATAAGGAGGAATAAGGTTGTGATTCTCACTTTCAAAAGTGCTTAGTGCGATGATATTAAAATCAAGGGGTTGAAGGAAACAAATTCTAAGGGATTATTGAGCTTCTAATTGAGCGAAGTGATTATTGAGATAATGTTCTAATTTGCTCAAGTCAAGTCACTTTAAGCCATACTTATCCTACCCCGACCAAAAAGCCTACATTACAACCGATAAAGTCCTTTTTGATTCACCAAATTTGCATGCACAACTAGTGGTAGAGATGTAGACGATTGGCAAGCCTATGGGGATTCTTATTTCATTGAATGAGTTTTGAGCGTCACTTATCCCATTATACACTTTGAGAGTGAGGGAATACACTTGACCGGAGAGGTTCGTATTATTCAAGTATTAGCTATGATGTTAAGGAAGCACCCCCGAGATTTGAATACTTTATAGAACTCGACTTATTTATTTCTTGAGGCGTATTGATGAATTTTCAAAATGATCCTTTGAGGTATGTTGAGGACGAGTTCCCTTAAGAGTGGTTATTTTAAAGTGCATTGCTCGGGACGATCAACGTTCAAGTTTGGGGGATTTTGATAACACACATTTTTACACATATTTTTATAAGGTTTTTCCGGATTTTAAGATCCTAAAATGTGTAGAATTGTGTCGTTTGTACTCATATTGTGCTTGTTGGACTCGATCACGCTTGGGTATATTTTATTTGAATTTATAGGTGTTTTAAGGACATCATCAAGCAAGACCGAAGTCTCAATCCCCAAATACATATCAAGCAATGCGAAACGAGAGAACGAGGCCTAAAACGATGAAGATTGAAGCACTACCTGTCGTATTTTCTAATCTCCAGATTCATTACTTCGAATAAGGATGTGTTCTATATATATATGGATTCCTCATGAAATCAGCTTCGCAACGGTATATCATACGCTAAATTCCGAGGTGTATTGAGGGAGATATGGCTTCTAGACCACAACTTCACAGTTCAGAAAGTTTTTGCATTTTCTGGGACAGTATGACACGGGCCGTGTCAAATGACACGACCGGGTCTGCTGTCCAGCAAGTTTTTGCATTTTCTGGGACAGTATGACACGGGCCGTGTCGTTTGACACGGGCCGTGTCACTTTTCGGTGGAAAAATCACTTTTTGACATTTTTGAAGATTTGAACATGAAAAAGTGGTTTTTTAAGCTTTATAAAAAGAGGTATTGGGGAAGACTTGAGGGATATGCTGAAGATTGGAGAGATTGGAGAGAGATAAACACAAGATTTGAGAGTTTTTCATCCAAAAAAAAGGAGATTTGAAGGAAATTCTTGAAGAACACTTCAAGAACATTTGAAAGGCTTCAATGGGATAAATCAAGAAACCTTCCGAGTTTTATCTTCTTCCTATCTTTTATTCATTTTGTTGTTTTATTTAGCATGAACATGATGAACATGATGATTATTAATCTTTCTTTCATTACCATGTCCGGCTAAACTCGTTAGATTCCGGGCATGGGAGTACGTTGATTTGCTATGGTTTTGAGGGATTGATGATTATATATATCTAGTGTGATTTCTTTATCAAATACTTGGTTTTTATTCATGTTTAGACACTTGATCAATGTTTTTATATGTTTAACTTAATTGCTCATAATTCGAGAGAAGAGGGCATTAATAGGTTTCGAGTATTTGACGTAGTAAATTACGAGATTGAGAAATCGGTGATAAGCTATGATGATGTTTAAATCTTATGAACATTTTGGAGTTAGATAATTTATAGTAAACGGAGACGTTGTTATAGGTTGTTTAATCTACGTTTTAATGCATCTCGAGAGGGACTTTAGAATATTATTGTGATTATCATTTTGGAAACACACTTAGAACTTTTGGAACCAATCCCGACTAAACTTAGTGATCAACGGAAACCGAGCCTTGGAATCTTTCTTTCTAAACTCTTGCAATTCTCCTTAATTCGGATATTTTCTTTTATTGTCATCATTTTATTTTATTTCGTTAACCATCCATTCAACTTTCGATCGTCTAGATAAAACCGGAATTATTATAATCTAGTACTCAACGCAATAGGAATATTTAGTCTCTGTGGAATACGACCTTGCTCGCCGCTTTCTACATTTACTCCGTACACTTACGGATTGTTTAAAAATATAGCGAACAGATTCCGGTTCTTGGGCTTGGATAATCGATCTTCATCGATTGGGGAAGCTTGGTTCGTATCAATTATCATCCTTCGTCTTGATTCGTTCGGATCGAAGGTAAATTCTTGTTAATCCCTAAGTTAAATTTTCAGGGGGTTTTCTTTAGGTTTTGATTCTAGTTTGAATTCTTTGATTTAAATAATGTTATTGGGTGTTATTGATCATGTTCTATGGATTGTTAATCCAAACCTTGGTTTCGGTCAACCCGGATTTTGATCTGGGTGTTCTTGAGGAAATCCTTGAAATTCAATGTTGATTAAATGTTTTAAGGGATTTCTATTCGGGTTTTGGGATGTTCTCCGCCGTGATTTGTTACTATTCTCGAAGTAATTATTGTATTGTCGTGTTTCTCATGATAGTCAAAGGTTTTGTGGTGGTTCGATCGAGATGTTTCCTTCAGAGCATTCACGTGTTGATTATCGAGGCAAATATCTTGTCCATATAAATCGTATATTGTGAATTGAGGTTGCGAATTGGATTTGTGATGATTTGTCCTTTCTTGTTGATTGTGGATTATGTGAATTATTGTGGTAGATGTCTTGTGTTGTTGTTGTTCTTGAATTTTTTTTTGTGGAATTGTGTTAGTTGTGGAGATTGTACTAGTTTGTTTATACACTTGGACTATTGTACTATATTTTTGATCGAGGTATATGTTGTGTTGTTTGTGTATTGTTTATGAAGATTTGTTGCGAGGTTAATGTAACACCCCCAAATTTAACCGGAAATATTACAGCGCCGTGGGCCCCGAGATGGAACCCACAAGGCTAAAAGAAATTTTCGCAAACATTTACAAATGCCCAAGAGGCCAACGACGGTACTATCTTTAAAAATTCACAAAGACATATAAAATCCATTTATCAAAAACCGTCGTAAAAACTCATTTGAAATCGCAAGGCCAAACAGCCGGCACTCAAAAGTTTAGAAAACGATTTCCAAAGTAACCTCAGTTACTAGATACCAAAAGAGCGTCTCAAAATACTCACGCAGCGGAAAAAGGCCAACCAAAAAGATGCTCTAGCAGCGGAATACAAGAACCAATCAAGAAACTCAATGCACACAACATGTCCTAGCCAGTATCCTCCGGGAAGCTCATCTTTTCACGACCGCTACGAGCTCGATACGCCAAGAACCTAAAAAGAAATCCCACGATGGGGTCAGCCATAATATCCAACAATGATAACCGTCACATCACATTAATAATAACATACCAATGAGAATACAACATAAGAATACGACCAATGTAATCTTCCCGCCATAACTTTGCTTACTCAAGTGATTCTCATCAGAGTAACCATTATCACATTTCACATCCTGTACTCGATTTACCAATAAACTCGAACATAATATAAGTACTGTACCTCAAACAATACTCAAGGTTCTCAAACTATCATAACCAACTCACGATACGGAAATATACCATTTCTGACCAATACGATCCATCGAATAACATCATCAAATCCCAAGACGATAACCGATCGTCCATCAAGACAAATACCAAAGGAAATACGGAACATACCTCGATATATGAAGTGCCACGACAATCATACCAGTCTAATCCGAGATCAGATCAATGCAATACGGACAAGGTCCTAACACAAGACCTACAAATGCATACTCATATGACCACGTCAATATGATCACAACAATAACAATCATGTATACTCAATGGAAATCCGACGATCCAGTACCCTCAGCATAGATCCCTTTGTTGATCCTATCAGATCAACATAAGGTGGATAACTAACAATACACATGTGAACAACAACACATGATAAAATCAATAATGCGAATTCACAAGATTCCATCAACACAATACTGGTAATCCAACGATCCAGCGCCCTCAGCATAGATCCCCATGATGATCCCGTCGAACCAACGCATGGTGAAAAACCTGTCCAACGATCCAGCGCCCTCAGCATAGATCCCCATGATGATCCCGTCGAACCAACGCATGGTGGACATCCGATCCAGCGCCCACAGCATAGATCCTCATAATCCCATCGGATTATTTACACAACATGAACAACACAATATGCATACACATATGCAATTCAACACGTTCATCAACATGAACAACATAGCATGCACGACAACATGATAATTTACTAGGACGACTCCATGTTCAACAACATGAAAGAAAATGTACGAGACCAAAATAAATAACACTAAACCATAATCAATATGGAATACTTGCCCCGAGTCCTTCGGGAGCAACCTCGATGTCCAATCATCACCGACGATTATCCGCAACGCTCTACGATTCAAACATATCATGAACCATAAATACTCGAATCCTTGTCTTTATCACAATGTAACCTCGATACTCGAACATACCAATAACTGAGATAAATCATATACATTATGATTTACCCCCCCAGAATCGAAAGAACGATATGCGATCCGAATACCCAGAGTTCACAATAATAATCATCGCTATATGCATTATAAACGAAATGAAACTGAAACCATTCATTAAATATTATAACTGAGCAAGTAATCACTTGCCTCGATACCGATACGACGATGATGAGGTCGTTACCAATTCCATTGTCATCATCTACAAGTTCCTCGGTCCCGACCAAAGCAATTCACGAACATCCTCGAACACGACCGCAGCATACGGTTATAGACACCGATCAATAAACTTGACCTAGTACAATAATCGATTAACAACAATCCGATAATAATCAACAACCGCTAAAACCACTTCACAAACCCAACGGCTCAACAATATCTTAGTTAACCACAAGTCTGATCAAACCAACTAAAACGATCATGAATTCATAATTGAAACAGAATATATTACCATGCCTGTTGACTCAGCGAACGTTAATCTTTAACCGTAGCGTGCGCTAAGTTGTTCCCGATAGCGTGCGCTAGCCAGTAGGCTTAGCGTGCGCTAATAACGTGCAGTTACATGCATTTCGGGTACCGATCAACATCTGGCGATTATCAAAAACTCTAAGTTATTCTGAATCATGTTCATAGCTATCAAACAACGAAATCCAATATCCTTTAACATATAGGTAATCATCCGACTTTTAATTCAAGTCATATATTCATATTTCATCTTTCTTAATATCAACAACCTAAACATCAAGAACTCATAATCATGCCATGTTCATCATCATATGAAGGAACCAACAACAACAACATCACAGATCCGAATTGAAGGAAGACATTATCCAACATATCTCTTTGAAGATAACAACTCATTCGAAACCATCCAATTCATATCAATATCTTCATATCAACAATAACATTATCATAATCCGGTAATCCAACTCATAATCATACTTATGAACTTGTTTATATGATAATCATCAGCTCAAGAACATCATATACAATCCAAAACGAAATCTCAAAGTGAAGAGTAATTACCTTTTTGAAGGAATGGATTGATTTCCAAGGTTGAATCCATTTACAAGAATCACCAATGATTTCAAGCTTCAAATGTTGTTATGGATGATTAACTCCATCTTAATCCAGTGTTTGGAACCTCAAATATATCCCAACTCTCTCTCTCTCTCTCGGCTGAAAGAAGAAAAAAATGACGAAATGCTTAATAACACCCTTCTGTCCCTTTTTATAATATTCATTATTAGCGTGCGCTAACTGACTTTGTTAGCGTGCGCTATCGAAGCCCAGAGGCTACTGTCTTGCTTCGTAAACTAACTTACGTACGTAATGCCCATGCATTAACGTACGTAAATCATCCTGCTTAGCGTACGCAAGTCATTTACCTTAGCGTGCGCTAATACCAGTTGACTTGCTACAGTCTACACCTACCACGAAGATGCTCATGACCCCACAAGCCGAAATCAACCAATAAAGCCAAGATTCCCTGTTGACCGATATATAGTTAGCGTGCGCTAATCAACATGCATTAGCGTGCGCTAACACTACATTACAACATCCGTTGACTTATCAGAACGTGCGCCGAGAGCGGCCTGGTCCACGCGTAGATTCCTTCTGAGCTGATCTGCACTAGCGTACGCTAACCTATGAACGTAGCGTGCGCTAATCCTACACGATAGCGTGCGCTATGCATGAATATCAGCGTGCGCTAATAAGGCTATACTTAGCCATTTTCAGCTATCCTTGTCCAACATCTCGACATATCAAATACGAACATACGGCATATCAAATATACATTACTCAACACATTATATCCTCAAATACAATTGTCGACTAAATACGATAATTATACCAATACTGACATCTCAGTCCTTCATTTATTTTATCCCTACTGTACAGATTCCATGCTGTACAATATAACTCGGATAAAATAATATCAAACAACAGTAGTAGAAATTCCGGATATTACATTCTACACCCCTTAAAATAAGTTTCGTCCTCGAAACTTGCAATCCGTCATAGAAAACAAACAAACATACTGTTCAACCCAAAATATCCCAAAACCATCACGACACTGATCAATCATCATTATTCTGAATAGCCAAAACCGCATACTTACAAATACGCAGGTCGACGATCTCCGGAGATACTAGCCAGCGTTCTCACTGTACAGTCTCAACAAAATATATCATCTTCGGATCAAACAATCTGCCCGAATCAAATCCTGTCTGCCTGATTACATAATCAGGTCTCAATTCCGGTAAAACGAATAATATCCGATGTATCTGTGAAACAACTGCTCAAAACAACGACACGAATTCCGAAACATCAACACAAAATCCGAACGCTCAGATGATCACCAAAATGATCAACTAATAAATCAACCGAATTTATCATCAACATGATAAATTCCCATATGACCAACCAGAGGTCAAAACACAATCGAGACTACCTTCACACGGTAAACTCCAACACGATCAACACAGAACCACAGAAATAGACATACGAAAAAGCAAAATTCTCAAAACGACACACCGATCACATACAGTGGATCTCAATAAACATATCCGACTGGCGAACATACCCCTCGGCATATGAACAACCAATCACAAACTGACGAACATGCCCAATCATACACGGAGTGGAAAGGACCACTCAATATCCAAAACAACCAGTATGGGGTCACCATCCCCAAATCTATGCTTACAAGGAAATCATTCCAGAATCACTAAGGTAAAATCGTGCTACTACCATACCAATGGAATCACATAGCACATATGTTCCGGTTTCACAAAATCCCAAGTTTCCAAAATAATATTATGTGCATGAATCTACAACACGCAACATATTTCTCTTATCCGATAACTCAACCGATCATCAACGGCTAATCAAACTAACATACTGAAGTTCGAATTTCTTTTCCATCGTACCATCAATATGATATGCACTATGCACTAAATGCGTATGTATATCAATCACATTTTCAAAACCAGTTTGAAATCATAAAGTCTCGTCAAGAATACAAATTTTCGAAAGTTCTTTCAAAAATTTCAAAACTAAAAACATAAATTTTGGTAAGACCACAAAATCAATTTTCGAAAAATTAACTTGGCTCGATGGTGCCAAGTATTCGATAACAGGTTCCTTCGAATCCACACGATTTCGAAGTTTTAAAATGAAAGGTATGCAAATGCTCGACTATATCCATACTCCTGTATACCAATTCGGTTCGTCACCAATATCCACTGATATTCCATCGGAAAACCACACGATCGAGTTCCAAAATCTCAATATATGAATTCCGACTAAACTCCTTTTCCACACATGACTCGTATCGTCAACCATTTACCCATCCTGGATCACCTCAAATATGATATGACAAAACGTTGAAACAAATCAACAAATCAAACACGGCGAAAGACTTCCCGAGAAATTCCATTTGAACAAGTAAACCAAAGCCTCGAAAGGCGGAAATAACATAGGTAAACGATTGGTAAAGTGTTTTACAAGTCTCGGGAGTTTTAAGAAAACAGAAAAGCCGTTTGAAACATTAGGGTCTCAGCCCGTAACTCGTTCCGCATTACAAGAAGTTTAAAAAGTAGAAAACCCTTTTCCAAACCCAAGTCCTGAGTTATAAAACCATTTCAAAATCAATTGGGTCTCGACCCAAAAATCATTTTCCGTAAAACATCCGTAAGACATTCATTTTAAAAAGTATCATTTTCAAATGATCAAAAGCAATTCATATATCTCAAAATGAATTTACATGTTATATGTTCTTCTCAACCATGCACAATATTTCTCCCAAATGCACAATTCTGTTCCAAAATCTAACCAACATATTGATTCTCAAAATTATAACTCCTCAAGATCATCAATCCTGTCCCAACTCTGTCACCTTATACTATAACATATAATATTCTGCTGAATCTCAAAGCATATCAACTATAGAACAGCAATAAATCTCAATGCAATTCAAAAATCCAAATACTTACAGATCGTGAAGCCGACGATTCCCCGTGATACTGGCACATGTCTCGACTCAAGAAAATACTCGACACAGATATTTTCAAAACACATGTTTGCCAAATCGGTTCGACTCAAGAACACAATACATCTCATTCCACAGAATCTCATTAACACCATTTGGAAAAGTTATAACAAGCCCAGTACGATACTGGCAAATCCGATAACGCACAAGCCTGAGTGAACAACAAAGACTCACGGCTCTAATATTTGTCAATCGACAACTCGAATGACGCAACAAAACCACGACCCAACTCGACCCAAATGCCTAGGTTTTCTCAACCTAAGCTCCGATACCATATTCTGTAACACCCCCAAATTTAACCGGAAATATTAGTAGCGTGGGCCCCGAGATGGAACCCACAAGGCTAAAAGAAATTTTCGCAAACATTTACATATGCCCAAGAGGCCAACGACGGTACTATCTTTAAAAATTCACAAAGACATATAAAATCCATTTATCAAAAACCGTCGTAAAAACTCATTTGAAATCGCAAGGCCAAACAGCCGGCACTCAAAAGTTTAGAAAACGATTTCCTCAGTTACTAGATACCAAAAGAGCGTCTCAAAATACTCACGCAGCGGAAAAAGGCCAACCAAAAAGATACTCTAGCAGCGGAATACAAGAACCAATCAAGAAACTCAATGCACACAACATGTCCTAGCCAGTATCCTCCGGGAAGCTCATCTTTTCACGACCGCTACGAGCTCGATACGCCAAGAACCTAAAAAGAAATCCCACGATGGGGTCAGCCATAATATCCAACAATGATAACCGTCACATCACATTAATAATAACATACCAATGAGAATACAACATAAGAATACGACCAATGTAATCTTCCCGCCATAACTTTGCTTACTCAAGTGATTCTCATCAGAGTAACCATTATCACATTTCACATCCTGTACTCGATTTACCAATAAACTCGAACATAATATAAGTACTGTACCAAAAACAATACTCAAGGTTCTCAAACTATCATAACCAACTCACGATACGGAAATATACCATTTCTGACCAATACGATCCATCGAATAACATCATCAAATCCCAAGACGATAACCGATCGTCCATCAAGACAAATACCAAAGGAAATACGGAACATACCTCGAGATATGAAGTGCCACGACAATCATACCAGTCTAATCCGAGATCAGATCAATGCAATACGGACAAGGTCCTAACACAAGACCTACAAATGCATACTCATATGACCACGTCAATATGATCACAACAATAACAATCATGTATACTCAATGGAAATCCGACGATCCAGCGCCCTCAGCATAGATCCCTTTGTTGATCCTATCAGATCAACATAAGGTGGATAACTAACAATACACATGTGAACAACAACACATGATAAAATCAATAATGCGAATTCACAAGATTCCATCAACACAATACTGGTAATCCAACGATCCAGCGCCCTCAGCATAGATCCCCATGATGATCCCGTCGAACCAACGCATGGTGAAAAACCTGTCCAACGATCCAGCGCCCTCAGCATAGATCCCCATGATGATCCCGTCGAACCAACGCATGGTGGACATCCGATCCAGCGCCCTCAGCATAGATCCTCATAATCCCATCGGATTATTTACACAACATGAACAACACAATATGCATACACATATGCAATTCAACACGTTCATCAACATGAACAACATAGCATGCACGACAACATGATAATTTACTAGGACGACTCCATGTTCAACAACATGAAAGAAAATGTACGAGACCAAAATAAATAACACTAAACCATAATCAATATGGAATACTTGCCTCGAGTCCTTCGGGAGCAACCTCGATGTCCAATCATCACCGACGATTATCCGCAACGCTCTACGATCCAAACATATCATGAACCATAAATACTCGAATCCTCGTCTTTATCACAATGTAACCTCGATACTCCAACATACCAATAACTGAGATAAATCATATACATTATGATTTACCCCCCCAGAATCGAAAGAACGATATGCGATCCGAATACCCAGAGTTCACAATAATAATCATCGCTATATGCATTATAAACGAAATGAAACTGAAACCATTCATTAAATATTATAACTGAGCAAGTAATCACTTGCCTCGATACCGATACGACGATGATGAGGTCGTTACCAATTCCATTGTCATCATCTACAAGTTCCTCGGTCCCGACCAAAGCAATTCACGAACATCCTCGAACACGACCATGCAAAGATACGGTTATAGACACCGATCAATAAACTTGACCTAGTACAATAATCGATTAACAACAATCCGATAATAATCAACAACCGCTAAAACCACTTCACAAACCCAACGGCTCAACAATATCTTAGTTAACCACAAGTCTGATCAAACCAACTAAAACGATCACGAATTCATAATTGAAACAGAATATATTACCATGCCTGTTGACTCAGCGCACGTTAATCTTTAACCGTAGCGTGCGCTAAGTTGTTCCCGATAGCGTGCGCTAGCCAGTAGGCTTAGCGTGCGCTAATAACGTGCAGTTACATGCATTTCGGGTACCGATCAACATCTGGCGATTATCAAAAACTCTAAGTTATTCTGAATCATGTTCATAGCTATCAAACAACGAAATCCAATATCCTTTAACATATAGGTAATCATCCGACTTTTAATTCAAGTCATATATTCATATTTCATCTTTCTTAATATCAACAACCTAAACATCAAGAACTCATAATCATGCCATGTTCATCATCATATGAAGGAACCAACAACAACAACATCACAGATCCGAATTGAAGGAAGACATTATCCAACATATCTCTTTGAAGATAACAACTCATTCGAAACCATCCAATTCATATCAATATCTTCATATCAACAATAACATTATCATAATCCGGTAATCCAACTCATAATCATACTTATGAACTTGTTTATATGATAATCATCAGCTCAAGAGGGATAAGACCAGAATATGGCACCCATGGTCCGGAGTATTCCTGTGTAGATGCTTCTGTGACCCTTGGTTGTGGCCTTGGGAGTTTATGTGTTGATATTATATGCGTTGTTGAGCATGCTGTGAACGGTTGTCTAACGGAAATACGACATTGTGGTCGTGTCGATCTTTCATTGAACATCATATACAATCCAAAACGAAATCTCAAAGTGAAGAGTAATTACCTTTTTGAAGGAATGGATTGATTTCCAAGGTTGAATCCATTTACAAGAATCACCAATGATTTCAAGCTTCAAATGTTGTTATGGATGATTAACTCCATCTTAATCCAGTGTTTGGAACCTCAAATATATCCCAACTCTCTCTCTCTCTCTCTCGGCTGAAAGAAGAAAAAAATGACGAAATGCTTAATAACACCCTTCTGTCCCTTTTTATAATATTCATTATTAGCGTGCGCTAACATCTCATGTTTAGCGAGCGCTACCGCCTTAGCGTGCGCTAACTGACTTTGTTAGCGTGCGCTATCAGCTCGAGAGGCTACTGTCTTGCTTCGTAAACTAACTTACGTACGTAATGCCCATGCATTAACGTACGTAAATCATCCTGCTTAGCGTACGCAAGTCATTTACCTTAGCGTGCGCTAATACCAGTTGACTTGCTACAGTCTACACCTACCACGAAGATGCTCATGACCCCACAAGCCAAAATCAACCAATAAAGCCAAGATTCCCTGTTGACCGATATATAGTTAGCGTGCGCTAATCAACATGCATTAGCGTGCGCTAACACTACATTACAACATCCGTTGACTTATCAGAACGTGCGCCGAGAGTGGCCTGGTCCACGCGTAGATTCCTTCTGAGCTGATCTGTACTAGCGTACGCTAACCTATGAACGTAGCGTGCGCTAATCCTACACGATAGCATGCGCTATGCATGAATATCAGCGTGCGCTAATAAGGCTATACTTAGCCATTTTCAGCTATCCTTGTCCAACATCTCGACATATCAAATACGAACATACGGCATATCAAATATACATTACTCAACACATTATATCCTCAAATACAATTGTCGACTAAATACGATAATTATACCAATACTGACATCTCAGTCCTTCATTTATTTTATCCCTACTGTACAGATTCCATGCTGTACAATATAACTCGGATAAAATAATATCTAACAACAGTAGTAGAAATTCCCGATATTACAGTTAATACTATGTATTGTGGTATGATTGTACATTTTTTCTATGCGTTGTGTTGCTAAGTTCACTTGTGTGGGTTCGACACAACCTACAAGGATACATGGAAATGTGGTGCTCAGGTTCATTCGTGCGAGTCTGATGAGGCCTATGTTGACACATGACCAGCGATCATGGGGTCAAAATGCGACATGGTTCAACCGTATGGGTTCAATGAGATCTACGGTGACTCGTGGCAGGAGATCGTGGAGTCGTAGACCGGAGTTTGTCTTTGTGTTGATTGAGTTGGTACACCACTAGAAGGGGGGGTTGAATAGTGCAGTGTAGAGTTTTGAACTCTTTTCGTGCACAAGCAAATATTGGAGTAAAGAAAAAGTGCGGAAATAAGATGACACAAGAAATTATTGCAAAGGTTCGGCTATCTAAAAGCCTACATCTCCTACACTGCGCCATAGATGACTTTCTACAACACTTAGAGGGGGTGTTACCTTCTTGGATGTTACCATAGCTATGAAATTTTGGACCTACCACAACGTTCGGATTATGGTGTTACCAAATCTTGAAATATATGTTACTCTAGCTATAAAAGGTGTAACTCTCAGTAACACCATGAGATATGTTACCTTAGAGTATTAATAAACAAAACTTTGAATTTTATATAAAACTAATGATTTAATAAATTTTTAACTTTAAAAATAATTAATTTTAATAAAACGTTGAATCTATTTTTATAAAAAAATTATTCTATCAAATAATGAATTATATATATTTTTTATAAATAATAAAATATTTTTAATAAATTTAAATTGAAAAAGTTTTAAAATAAAGTAGTATTTGAAAAATTAATAAATTTTGATTTAAATAATTAAAAAAATTATTAAAAAAATAAAAGCTTGTAATAACTATGAATAATTATAAAATAATTAAAATAACAAATTTAATGTCTACATATAATAACAAATTTTAATAAAAATAATGTCGAGTCGCTACGCTGACTAAACTAAATGCCCATTAATTAAGGCAACGACATGACATAGATAAGAGGTAATAATTGCGGTGAAAATAAATTTATAATTTAATATTTCTAATCAAGATTTCCTCAAATTTTACACCATGTATCCTAAATTTAAAACGTAAATAGAATATCACATAACAGTCCAATTAAAGCAATTCTAATAATTAAAAGATGTATGGGATGAAATTGAATAAATGTAGAAATAAGAGACTTAATTGATCTTTTCACAAAACTCTGGGTATATAAACCCTATCATCGATCAGCCGCCGTCACTCCTCACTTCTCACTTCTCTACCTCTCGCAAATGAGAAAATGAGGAATTGAGCATCTAGATTCAATTGTCTTTTGTTTTATTCAGGTGCCAATTCCTTTGAGTCTTCAGTTAAACAACTTCTAGTTATCAAATTTGACGGCATGCACTACTACAAAAACAAGAAAAGAGACCCTTAATAAAAGACCCGTTGGTCAAGATAACAGGTCTCTTTAATGTAAAAGACCTAATATTAAAAATAACAAGTCTCTAAGGTGTTAAATGCACTCACCATTTTTTTGTAAGTAAAATAAGAGATCCGATGTTTGACTTAACAGGTCTCTAATGTGTATCTATAAGAGATCCGTTGTTTGATTTAACGGGTCTCTATTGTGTAAAAGTGAAAAAAAGACCCGTTTTCTGAGTCAACGGGTCTCTTAACCTTCAAGCACACAACATAAAAAAATCTCGCCCTCTCCACTTCTCTCTATTCTTCGTCCGCCGCCCCCCTTAATTTTCCAGCCCACCACGCCGCTCTTAGTTCCCCTTTTCTCTACATCCAGATTCCTTTTCCCATCGCCACAATGACGACTCGATTCAAGAAGAACCGCAACCAGCGCGGCCACATCAGCACCGGCCATGGTCGTATTGGCAAACACCGCAAGCATCCCGGTGGTCGCGGTAACGCCGGAGGCATGCACCAGCACCGGATTTTGTTCGAAAATCACTCGGCAGACGTAGCATCCGTTCTCCGTCTGCAACTATCTCCGCTGCGCATCCTTCCACCTCTTCGCCCACCATTCAGGCAAAATATTGGATAATTTTGTTATTTAATTGATTCATTAGTTAATCCTCCTTGTTCTGCTTCTCTATGAAATTATTAATCTAACACCTAAAATGTTCCATTTAATAGTTGATTGGAATTGCATGTAGCGCCTTTTTTTATTACTGTATTACCGCAGTTAACTTTTCTGACTAAGAGTGGTTAATTAAGTTCGAGTTTTCCTTTGTCTTTATTTTTTACTTTACCTGTTAATGTTATTGATGTTGAATTTTGAGCTACGGCTTACTCTAGTATGATCTTCTATCTTCCGATGCATTTCTGGAGAAACATAAATGATGAGGGCTCATAGTTTTGTTCGGGAATTGATCTCATGCTTAAGCCCGTCCGTGATGCATAAATGTATTACGATACTCATATTGTTCGGCCAAAGTGTACTGCTGTACGCGTATAACTAAATGGGTACTACTGCGTTCATTTGGCCAAGCACATGAGTACATTAGTACTCAGATTATATATAATAATTTTTGTTGTTGTTGTAAGTAGTCATAATATCATATTACATGAGTAAAATAATACTCATATTATATGAGTACATTCGACCAAGTACATGAGTACTAGTGCATTCATAACCCTTAACAACCATGTAAGTACCCGAGGCTTAAGCACCAGATCATTGCCCGTTATCTTCTAGCACAAACATGAAATGTGCACGATGAAAAATGCATAGGCGTACGCTTAAAATAAAATTAACCTCGTCAATGTTCAGAAACTAATATGTTCACGTATTTATGCGGGTTTTTTTCTCTGTGTTGATTTACAATGAATACTTTGCAGATTGTTAGTGGAAAGAATTTTAGATGGGATGGGATAGAGCTTGAAACTAAGCAACAATATAGATATTGACTCTGAAGAATTTGATTGGGTAGAATTAGAAGCTGATCTTCGCTACTGGACAAATGCATTACATCCTGTTCAGGTACGAATAAGGTGTGGACTTCACTACCCATGTTTTGCAATGGCGAATCGGTCAGGTACGAATAAGGTGTGGACTTCACTACCCATGTTTTGCAATGGTGAATCGGTCATAGTATCTTCTGTTGATTCTGATACTAGCTCTTCTTGTACTTTTAATGTGGTTGAAATTTAACAGTGGTATCCTGGTCATATTGCGAAAACTGAAAAAGAACTCAAGGACCAGCTGAAATTGATGGATGTTGTGATAGAAGTTCGGGATGCTAGGATACCAGTGTCCACGCCATCCACAGGTTTAATTTTTTTTTTTTTTGGATTATGTCTTGAAATTATGTACAAATTTAATGTATGAGATGTTAGTAGCTTCTAATTTATCATTGCTATTGATCTCTATCTTTGCGTTGATGAAGATCTTGTTTGAAGAAACCATCTATGCATTCTAGCTGTAGTTCGAACTTGTGGCCCTGGCCCCAAAATCATTTGAAAAAAAATAACAGAAAGCTAGTAACTGTAGCACCTTCAGATTTATTGGTCGTTCTCATGGAAAAACAGCAATAAGTCCTTTAGGTTTAGCATTATGGAATTCATGGAGGAAGGTCTTGTTTGAAGAAATCGTCTAGTATTCTAGCTCCAGTTTGAACTTTATGGCCCCAAAATCATTTGAAAAAAATAACAACAAAAAACTAATAAATATAGCACCTGCACATTTCTTAGTTGGTAAAAAGTTATGACGCACCGACAAGGGTATGCACATGGGTACCAGTACAGGTACGGGTATGGGAGACGGCATTTTTGGAAAAAACGAGACAGGGGTATGGGGGATACGGCATACAAATATGTTTATGTATATATGCATAGATAATCATAGAAACCAGAAAATGTACTTAAATTAAAAACAGTATCGACGATTAATAAAATTTTACTCCTAGTTTTTTTAGATTAATAAAAAGGAACAAAATCTTCTATTATATAAAAATCCCCATTTTGTATTTTTTTGTATTTATATCTAGACAGGTTGTGGTGATATATGAATTGGTTGATCTTATAATAATTTAGGTTGAGGTTGAAGATTATGAGACATGGATGTAAAAGCTGGAAATATTAAAAGGATGCATAATGAAGGAACATATTTACTGTATCTTTGATTGATGTACAATGTAAATGATGTCATGGTCACCTTGATGTCTCTTAGACTTGTATCTATGACTCACTTGCACATTTGAAACAGGTAATGAGAGAAGCGCTTTCGGACTCTGGTATATTGGGTTAACCCCATATTGAATCGAGGATAAAAACCATTAAAAAAGACTGACAGGTGGTCTATGATATGTTGCATGGTTCTAACACCAGCGGATTTGGCTTTGATAGTCAAAAACTTTGCGTGGCTACGATATTTCAGCCTTTAATATTTGATTTACTATATCATTCGGTAGAGCCTTAAAGGCATTCTTTATGCATTTATTTTAGATTCTTACTGCAAAAAATATATGTTTTTCTAAATTCTAAAATGTTCTACTCGTTAGGTCATTCTTGTGATGGTAGGTGATCTTAAAAATATTCAAGCTTTCCTTGGAAAATTTGAATGAAAAGAGTAGTGTGCTTGGATTTTAAACCTAGAGAAATAGGGAGGTACGTGTTCTTTTATGTACTTTAGTTTATTCTTGAAAAGTATCAGAATTCGATAAATGATCCTTCAAATTTGGTCAAGATAAATAAACTTGGCAAATTATTTATGTTTTAGAACAACTAGTTTGGATACCTTATTTTTCTGATAGTTGTTAACAGGATGCCTATTTGTAAGCTTAGTAACCATCACTAATTATTGACTCTTCTTTCTCGTTTCATTCTGCAGCCTCTCGTTGAAGAAGGTGAAGTTTGTGAATGGACACCCACTCATTCAAATTGGATAATCCTTGGCTAATTGAATAAGTGTTCCACAGAGTGGTTTCTTAGAGTCTTTTTGTATATTAGTCTTAGACGTCCACTGATGTAATTGTTTAAAAATGACCAAGTTATTTTCTTCTAGTATTTGTATATATGTAGTTGGTGAAGTAGTTGGTTGGCTTTGTGATTGGATATAATTTTTTTATGATGAGATTATGCAGTTGGATGATGTAATTGGTTTCTGTGAATTGGTTTGTTGGTTTTTTTAATGGGAAATATTAAATTTAAAATTTACATTTTTATTTTGTTAAAATGAAGGTGTTACCTTAAATACTATATATATGTTGCAAATGTCTTTCATTGGTAACACCTGTAACACCTAGTGTGTTGCAATTGGTAATATAGGTGTTGCAATAGACTAAAAATTGCTTCACATTTGTGGTCCCACATGTGAGCCCCACAAAGTAGGCCCCACTAACAGGCCTAAGAAAAGTGGGTCCCACCAGCTGACCTCACTAAGTGGGTCCCACCGTTGGGCTCGACCTGTGGGACCCACAAAATGGGCCCCACATGTGAAACCCACTAAATTGGCTATATATTTTACAAAATTATAAAGTCTATTGCAATACGAATATGATGTTGCTGTAGGGTCCTTAGGATGTTGCTGTAGGGTCCTTAGGTAACAAATAATCCTATGTTAGCTTAGGATGATCCACATGTTGCCTTTGAGTCCAAAGGCTACTGCTCACAGAGCAACTTAGCTAAAATGTTACCTTTGCCCATTTTGGGTCTGTGGCAACAGAAAATTGGGTCTAAGGTAACACAGTGATGTGGTTGCCGAAGGCCATTTATGGCGCAGTGCTACTTGTTGGGAAATTGGCCTCAATATTTCCTCAACAAGCCTCCCAAAGAACGAAAACAGAGAAAAATAAATAACACAAGAATATACGTGGAAACTCCAAAATCGGAGAAAAACCACGGGCCTCCAGAGAAAAAAGAATCCACTATATGAAAAATTGTTACAATCACACAGCTCTAATCTCTCAAGCCTTACCCGATAACACCCACACTTTTCTCACAAATACCTATATATCTATATATAGATATATGTACATATATATATATATAAGTTCTACATATATATAAACCCAGAGAGAAGCGGAGAAAGAGCCATGCACATGCACTTAATGCTCACTGCATACTCACCACTCAATTTGAGGCTTTTTACACACATTCCATCCTAGAATGCATATACATATTTATAAGAAAAATCAATGGAGTAGGTGGAAAGTAGGCGTGTATTTTTTTTCAACCTCATGTGCCACCTTTCTCATTCACATGCAATGTAGGTGGAAAAACAAATGTCAACATGGCAGCCTATTTTTTTTTCTTGCATTCACATGGCAACCTCTTTCTCATTCACATGTTATCTTCAAAACCACTTTACTTTTATTATAGCCAAAATACCAACAAACTCCATCTTAGCTAAATAAAGGAAAGTCCTCGCTGCAACACCGGCAACCATTGTCTGAACCAACAATCATAATTCTCAAAATAGAGAACTATCATACTCCACCATAAAAGAGTATCATCACTTAGAATAATCCATTATAAGAATTTTACCACGGCACATGTCGAAAAACTTGCTGAAAGGTTTATGGTACAACTTCCCTGTTGGCCACCCAGAAGTTCATCAGCCCTCGACATCAATCTTCACCACACATCTTGCATCAGTGCCAACCCAATGCCCATGTGTAAATCCGTAAACCCGCTAACAAAAAGACACATCTCTTTCCATGGTAACGGGCATACCATGGGGATGCCAACTTCTCAAAAGAATTCTTCACCGTCAGTGATGACGGAAACATTGTTAGCACTTGATTTGGAGTCTTTTGCCGAGCCGACTCCAGCTGGACAATTGCTCTTGACATGTCCAGACTGTCCACACTTCCAGCATGTTACATTCTTCCCGGAGTTCTTCTTCTTCCCTTGCCTAGTCACCAAAACCTTACCTTCTGATAAAATCATATTGCTACCTTCCAATCTTCTCTCCTCAGATAGGAGTTTGCTAGTAACATCTGTAAACTTCAGGGTCTCTTTCCCATACATCAGAATAGGTTTCATGTGCTCATAAGAAGACGGTAAAGATAATATTAGCCTCAGTGCTTTATCTTCATCTTCTACCTTAACTCCGATGGCCTCCAGTTCTGAAACGATATTGTTAAGAATACTAAGATGATCTGAAATTTTTGTACCTCCATCCATACGTAGAGTATGAAATTGTTCCTTAAGATACAACCGACTTGAGATGCCTTTGCCCTGGTACAACTGCTCAAGATTCTCCCAAAGCTCCTTGGCCGTTGATATCCCGTGCACGTTTGCAAGAACATTCTTTGCTAGACACAGACGAATAGTGCTTGTCGCTCTCAAATCTAAATCATCCCATTCTTCCTCGCTTTTACTGGTACTGCTCGATTCACCGCTGGAAACTGGTTTTCCCTTTAATGCCTTATGCAACCCGGATTGAATCAATACATCCTTGACTTGAACTTGCCACAAGCCAAAATTGATCCTTCCATCAAACTTCTCTACATCGAACCTCATGGGACTGAACTTTGACATCGTATCCGTGTCTCAAACCCAACAGAATCCTCGTTTCTGATGTGGAAGATCAGACAAAGCTGCAACCACAGAGCATACTCCGAACCTCTAAAATACCAAGACACCCTCTAATACGACCAATAGAAATTTGTTTCTGATGTGGAAGATCAGGCAAAGCTGCAACCATAGAGCATACTCCAAACCTCTAAAATCGAGACCTCCCCGAACCCGGGGCTCCGATACCAGTTGTTGGGAAATTGGCCTCAATATTTCTCCAACAAGCCTCCCAAAAAATAAAAACAGAGAAAAATAAATAACACAAGAATATACGTGGAAACTCCAAAACCGGAGAAAAACCACGGGCCTCCAGAGAAAAAAGAATCCACTATATGAAAAATTGTTACAATCACACAGCTCTAATCTCTCAAGCCTCACCCGATAACACCCACACTTTTCTCACAAATACCTATATATCTATATATATATATATATGTATATATAAGTTCTACATATATATAAACCAGAGAAAAGCGGAGAAAAAGCCATGCACATGCACTTAATGCTCAATGCATACTCACACTCAATTTGAGGCTTTTTACACACATTCCATCCTAGCATGCATATACATATTTATAAGCAAAATCAATGGAGTAGGTGGAAAGTAGGCGTGTATTTTTCTTCAACCTCATGTGCCACCTTTCTCATTCACATGCAATGTAGGTGGAAAAACAAATGTCAACATGGCAGCCTATTTCTTTTTTCTTGCATTCACATGGAAACCTCTTTCTCATTCACATGTTATCTTCAAAACCACTTTACTTTTATTATAGCCAAAATACCAACAAACTCCACCTTGGCTAAATAAAGGAAAGTCCTCGCTACAACACCGGCAACCATTATCTGAACCAACAATCATAATTCTCAAAATAGAGAACTATCATACTCCACCATAAAAGAGTATCATCACTTAGAATAATCCATTCTAAGAATTTTACCACGGCATATGTCGAAAAACTTGCTGAAAGGTTTATGGTACAACTTCCCTGTTGGCCACCCGAAAGTTCATCAGCCCTCGACATCAATCTTCACCACACATCTTGCATCAGTGCCAACCCAATGCCCATGTGTAAATTCGTGAACCCGCTAACAAAAGGACACATCCCTTTCCATGGTAACGGGCATACCATGGGGATGCCAACTTCTCAAAAGAATTCTTCACCGTCAGTGACGACGGAAACATTGTTAGCACTTGATTTGGAGTCTTTCGCCGAGCCGACTCCAACTGGACAATTGCTCTTGACATGTCCAGACTGTCCACACTTCCAGCATGTTACATTCTTCCCGGAGTTCTTCTTCTTCCCTTGCCTAGTCACCAAAACCGTACCTTCTGATGAAATCATATTGCTACCTTCCAGTCTTCTCTCCTCAGATAGGAGTTTGCTAGTAACATCTGTAAACTTCAGGGTCTCTTTTGTTGGGATTCCGAAAATAAAACGAAATACGCAGCGGAAATAAATAAGAATCCCAAACAGGATCGATCAAGTAACGTATATACGAAAAAAAATACGAAGATTAAGAATCATACCCTTGAAGCCTTTGAAATAATTCTTCGTAAAATGATGATGATCACGAACCCCATCCCGAACACGAAATCTCTTCGTTCCAAGCATCGAAAGTTCGAAGCCTCTGCTTCACACGCGTCGGAAGTTTTCCGGAAAAATCTACAACACTCCGTTCTATGAAGAACACGGCTAGGAAGTGTTGTAGGAATTTATATATCACTTTTTCTTAACTTTTATATCACCTCCAAGATGAAAATAGAAAAGAAAAAAATTTCTCCTCCCTCACTTTTTGAAGACACGGCTGAACTCCTCTCTCAAAAGATGAATATGAGTTGTATCTAGTTTCATCTCATCATGTGTGTATATATATATATTATATCTCATATAATAATTATATATCATGTTATAATTATTTTGAGAATAAGAATCTCTACAAATAATTAAAACACGACAACACACATGCAAGGTGGTCATGTGAGGGGGCGGCCTACTAGGAAGATTCCTAGAAAACGAGCCGAGCCACTCGGCTCGTGTACCGGACGTTCGTCAAATGACTCCGTTTAATTATCAATGTATTTATATTAATTAATTAATCTAATTAATTAATTATATCAAATACAAATATATTTCTCTAAGAAATATAATTTATGAATTAAATTAATTACCCGGTGTAACACCCCCAAATCCCATTGGGTTATTACAGTGCCGTGGACCCCACACCAGGTGATCCACCAGGCGAACACGACTAAAATACAACAAACTGTCCAAAATAGGAAATCACAGACCCTACTATGACGTCCGACATACTATTCCGATATGGAATTTCAACGACAAGAATGGACCTACATGGCCAAAATAAAAATACAACAACATCCACGAGCCTTGCTCGGATAATACAAAACGACAACGACTGAACAAAAGTGGAGTACTCCAACTGTCTGACCAACATGAACACCAAAATATCTCGGACTAGTATCGCTCGAATGCCTCGTCGCCATCGTCATGCCCCTGTGTCTCAACTCTCTCCTCGCAAGCACCTAAAACATGAAAACATGTTCCGCCCCCACGGGGTCAATCATCCAGTATAATGAATATCAAGTACATGCACAACATGATATGCATCCGAAGGCAGAATAAACAGTACAACAATGGTAGTACGAGATGCTCACAAACCAAAGTAAGAATCGAGCATTCGTGGAATACTATGCCCACGGCATACGATCAATACCTGCTCAATAGGTTAGAACATAAGTGCCCAACGGCGAATCATCAATATAAAACACAACAATACATTACCCGAAGGTAAATCAATCCAACGCTGAAATAAGGATCACAATGCCCGAAGGCTCAAACGGAAATAACGTTACATCACAATGGCCTGAAAGCCCTCAGCCGAAGCTGCCAAAATATCACGATGGCCTGAAAGCCGAACAACCCGAAGCTGCCAAAATATCACGATGGCCTGAAAGCCGAACAGCCCGAAGCTGTAAATCATCACAATACAGATCTCAAAGAAACAAACATGACTGTCGAACATACCCCTCAGGCGTATGAACGCTCAATCACAAAACGTCAAACTCATCCAATACTATGGACGATCAAAGTTTATGGCTCAAAAGATGGACATCACAGTACGCCCGATCCAAAAATGTGTCCGTGCACATGTCCGCCCCGTATATGGAATCCAGAATATACGTAGGACAATGTACCTAATTAGCCTCACGAAACTACGTCCCGTGTGCACAGTCCAATGCGGAATAATATCCGCCAATGACTATATGTGCCTGGCTAAAAATCCTACACAATAACCAATCGGAACGCAGATATGATTCCGGATATGTCACGATACAACATGACAACGAAACTCAAAGGATAACACATCCAAAACAAATCATACGACTCACCAAGTGAACGATGACACACGAATAATGAAAGATCGACACGACCAACAATATTCAAAACAACCATCCTGGGATCAAAATCCCTGAGGACCGACTAACACGAGCAACGATCACAACACAACAGTTCGGGAAATCCTCAACCTTCAACGATCACAAAATTACCGAGTTCACAAGAATAATAGTGTGCTGCCTTGAATCGGTCAACACGACAATAATAATTCAACGGATGGGAATTATCGTTGATAATCCCAATTCAATACTTCGATTACCGTAGAATGGCCAATCGATAACAATTATACAACGGATGGGAATTATCTTTTTGACAACGGGTGGAAATTATCTTTGATAATCCCAATTCAATATATCGATTACCGTTAGAGCGGACAATCGATAATAATTATACAATGGATGGGAATTATCTTTGATAATCCCAATTCAATATATCGATTACCTTCAGAACGGTTAACCGATAACAATTGTACAACGGATGTCTCGGCACCTTTAATCGGTTACCGATAACGAAGATGATAATCGAATACGTCAATGCCTTCAATCGACCAAAACGACATCAATAGAAAAACACTGATATCAATAACGACGATTCACAAAAATATATTGATGGAACATCAATCAATAATAACAATCGATACGTCGATGCCGCGAACCGGCTATCAACAACAATATCTCAAAGGAACATCAATCAACAATAACAATCATATGTCGATACCGCGAACCGGCTATCGACAACAATATTACCAACAAGTATCGCAATGCCTTAAATCGGCCATTTACGAACAACAATAATATTTGGCATAATTTGCCGAAGGGTATCGTATCAAACAATCCCCTGATATCAACAAAATCACAAAGAGACCAAGTCTCGAAATGATACACACATTCATACACATACATGATAACATTAATCTCATTGACCAGTACAAGTATAAAACTTGCCTCAAACCGAAGGCGAGAAAGTCCTTCCACGATCAACGTCCTACCACGAATCGATCAACGCGTCCTCCGACAATCACAAGCACTCGAACAACCTTGAATGAAATACAATTCATTCGATAACACGATATCGACCGAAAACAACACAATAGATAATTCCGATTCCAACACGAACACATACTATACTCGTATTTATCCGTATACATACGTATATATATAATATATATTACATATATATAATAATATATATACAATACAACCCACAATATCTATATATATATATATATATATATATATATATATATATATATATATATATATATATATACCCACATGAGACACACACACACACTTCACGGCACACACTATACAATTTATATATATATACACAACACATATATATATATATATATATATATATTCTTATACCACACACACACCACTGCACATTATATATGTATACAACACACACACTCCACTGCACACTATATATATATATATATATAACACATCTAAACACATACAAAAAAAAAGCTTACCAGGAGCCGATCGGCCAGTCCCGGAAAGAAGAAAGAGAAAAAAACTCCCATGCCGGAAATCGATCGCCGGAAAAATTGACCCGCCGGACTTCGTCCAACTCCGGTCCGTTTCCGTCTATGGCCGGTTTTCACCATCTCCGTTTGCAACTCTTCGCCGGAAGAATGTCAAACCTCCGTTCCGCCGTCCGTTCCGGACAAAAACCACCTCCGGTCGCCGGAATCAATGGAGCTCCGTCCATGGCCGGAAACCATGAAGATCGCCGGTGCCTGCTCCGTCTCGCCGGAAGAAGAAAAAAATGCCGGCTGGATTCTCCGTTCGAATCAGATATCGACGAACAGCTCGACTGGATTTGCAGCCTTCCGATTCGGAAATTCCGACCAGGCAGCCGCCGAGCTCCGGTCGCGAGCCGCCTGCCGTCGCCGAGCTCTACCTCGCCGGAAAAAATGGAGAATCCAGCTGCCCGTCCTCAAGCTCCACCTTGCCGAAAAAAAAAATGAAATGGAAGAGATGGAGAGAAGAGAGGGAGGACGAGAGGGAGAGAACAAGAGAGAGAGAAGTTGGCAAAAAAAATGAGGGAGGGGACGAGAGACAGAGAGGACAATTGAGAGAGGAGATGATAAAATGTATATGTATATATTATATATATATATATACAGAAAGTGAGGGAGAAAGGGAGGAGAGAGAAGAATAAGTCAACGTGAGAAAAAGTTGATAACATGTTTATATATATATATATATATATATATATATATATATAAATGATACCTCAAAGATATCCTCGCCCCGAAAGTTGACCACGAGGAAAGTTCCCACCACCTACCACGCATTACGTACGTAACCTCAGGGCGTAACGTACGTAATCGCAACAAATTAGCGTACGTAATGCTATACAGATAGCGTACGCTATAGCTATAAACTTAGCCAAAATTCCAAACTCGCCAAGCAACAACCAAACGACGAAACCAAACTGACGACCAGTATAAATATTTCGATCCCGAAATATTCTAATACAATATACATTGTATCGGTCCAAACAACAACACTTGTACAATTCCAAATGAATACGTACAACCCAACAGTAACACGAAAAAAAAAAAAATTACCCCCGGATATTACATACTCCCCCCCTTAAAAAGAGTTTCGTCCCCGAAACTCAGGGTGCACAAGTCGGGGCACGGACTATCCATCAGGATAAGAAAACAACATCTCCAGGAATACTCCTCAATACGAGCAATTCTGCCTGAGCAACTGGGCCGACCCCACGGGTCCCCACGTCTCCTCTGCCTGAACAAGGCGAAAAAATCAAGTGATAAAGACACTCAACCAAATGCGAGATTAGCCGAATCATGACTCCTCCGCCAGAGACCAGCCAGGAAGTCGCACCACCCGCAAGACTCGTAACACCGGCGTACACACCCCGCGGGTGCCGCCCATTGTACATGTCTACGATCATCGGTGTACACTCCCCCGTTCTCATCAGCATCGGACGCCCATGCAAACACGGACTCGCACCACAAAAGATAATAACAACACAGACATAGTCCTCGGGACTATATCGAACGCACGCCCAAGTCCTCACGACTTGATGTCTCGAATCACAATGAACGATTACCCAGATCATCACAAAAATCTCGGGTACAGGACCAAAAGGAAAGAAAATCACATCAAATGACTCAAGTGTCAAGATTCTCAGATACAATGATTACAAGATAGATCAATAATAAATGGTTCACAACCGCAACATTAAAATAAAGACCGAGTCAAAAATCAATCCGAAAGACAAGAAAAATACAAATCAAGGTTACATCTCAAATGTACCCGAAATCAACATCCTCCAGATCATCGAGTTCCTCGATCAAAAGCTCTGCTTCACGAGCCTTCTCGATGAATTCGCCAAGTGAACTACAATTGTGATTGAACAACTGCATCCTCAACGGCGGGTTCAACCTCTTGTTAAAATACTTGATCTTATCCGTCTCAGTACGGATAACAGATGAAGTAAACTGAGAAGTCCTTGAAACTTCTCAGCAATAACAATAACACCCTCGTCCTTGACGGATTCGGGGTTCAAAACCTCCGACAACTTGGCTTCACGAAGTGGAGCCGGGTAATACCTCTCTAACATGAGAGTCTTGAACCCGATCCAAACATAATCACGATCGGTGGGTTCTCGAGCACGACTCCAAAAATGATTCATCAGCCACCAAATTATTGGTACGAGGTTTCGGGTGTCGGCCCACTCTGCGGCCTCTACCCCCTCTGTCACGTCCTCTTTCCATACTGAAAGAATAACATTCAATCATGACCACAGCTCAAATACGCCTCAATGGCCAGAATGCTAGGTCAAAGCAAAACACGAGTATACATACTCAACAGATAAACGATCACATCGATCGCGCTAATCATAGCCGATACAGAGCCCACACGCTCCAAAGCAAATAATCATAAATCAATCGCACCCGATCGTCACATACAAGTGTCAACAAAACAGGTTTAATCAATGACATAATGAATGTATGCACACAAAAGAGAATAGAGTCCTTACACAGGTCATACGAAGCTTCGAGGTCTTGCGATACTAGTCTTCACTGACGACGACTCGATGAAAGAATGACTCATACAGTCGTCTAACTATCACGACTCACAAAACCCGATCGTCAGTTGTCATAACTTTGTGACCTCACTACTACCGCCTTGGTAGAGCCACATAACACACAAGCCAGGGTATCTCACAACCCAAAAGTCTCTGATACCATCTTCTGTAACACCCCCAAATCCTATTGGGTTATTACAGTGCCGTGGACCCCACACCAGGTGATCCACCAGGCGAACACGACTAAAATACAACAAACTGTCCAAAATAGGAAATCACAGACCCTACTATGACGTCCGACATACTATTCCGATATGGAATTTCAACGACAAGAATGGACCTACATGGCCAAAATAAAAATACAACAACATCCACGAGCCTTGCTCGGATAATACAAAACGACAACGACTGAACAAAAGTGGAGTACTCCAACTGTCTGACCAACATGAACACCAAAATATCTCGGACTAGTATCGCTCGAATGCCTCGTCGCCATCGTCATGCCCCTGTGTCTCAACTCTCTCCTCGCAAGCACCTAAAACATGAAAACATGTTCCGCCCCCACGGGGTCAATCATCCAGTATAATGAATATCAAGTACATGCACAACATGATATGCATCCGAAGGCAGAATAAACAGTACAACAATGGTAGTACGAGATGCTCACAAACCAAAGTAAGAATCGAGCATTCGTGGAATACTATGCCCACGGCATACGATCAATACCTGCTCAATAGGTTAGAACATAAGTGCCCAACGGCGAATCATCAATATAGAACACAACAATACATTACCCGAAGGTAAATCAATCCAACGCTGAAATAAGGATCACAATGCCCGAAGGCTCAAATGGAAATACCGTTACATCACAATGGCCTGAAAGCCCTCAGCCGAAGCTGCCAAAATATCACGATGGCCTGAAAATTTGACGGCCGAAGCCGCCAAAATATCACGATGGCACGAAAGCGAGCGAAGCCGTAAATCATCACAATCTGAGATCTCAAAGAAACAAACATGGTATCGAACATACCCCTCAGGCGTATGAACGCTCAATCACAAAACGTCAAACTCATCCAATACTATGGACGATCAAAGTTTATGGCTCAAAAGATGGACATCACAGTACGCCCAATCCGGAAATGTGTCCGTGCACATGTCCGCCCCGTATATGGAATCCAGAATATACGTAGGACAATGTACCTAATTAGCCTCACGAAACTACGTCCCGTGTGCACAGTCCAATGCGGAATAATATCCACCAATGACTATATGTGCCTGGCTAAAAATCCTACACAATAACCAATCGGAACGCAGATATGATTCCGGATATGTCACGATACAACATGACAACGAAACTCAAAGGATAACACATCCAAAACAAATCATACGACTCACCAAGTGAACGATGACACACGAATAATGAAAGATCGACACGACCAACAATATTCAAAACAACCATCACGGGATCAAAATCCACGAGGACCGACTAACACGAGCAACGATCACAACACAACAGTTCGGGAAATCCTCAACCTTCAACGATCACAAAATTACCGAGTTCACAAGAATAATAGTGTGCTGCCTTGAATCGGTCAACACGACAATAATAATTCAATGGATGGGAATTATCGTTGATAATCCCAATTCAATACTTCGATTACCGTAGAATGGCCAATCGATAACAATTATACAATGGATGGGAATTATCTTTTTGACAACGGGTGGAAATTATCTTTGATAATCCCAATTCAATATATCGATTACCGTTAGAGCGGACAATCGATAATAATTATACAATGGATGGGAATTATCTTTGATAATCCCAATTCAATATATCGATTACCTTCAGAACGGTTAACCGATAACAATTGTACAACGGATGTCTCGGCACCTTTAATCGGTTACCAATAATGAAGATGATAATCGAATACGCCAATGCCTTCAATCGACCAAAACGACATCAATAGAAAAACACTGATATCAATAACGACGATTCACAAAAATATATTGATGGAACATCAATCAATAATAACAATCGATACGTCGATGCCGCGAACCGGCTATCAACAACAATATCTCAAAGGAACATCAATCAACAATAACAATCGATATGTCGATACCGCGAACCGGCTATCGGCAACAATATTACCAACAAGTATCGCAATGCCTTAAATCGGCCATTTATGAACAACAATAATATTTGGCATAATTTGCCGAAGGGTATCGTATCAAACAATCCCCTGATATCAACAAAATCACAAAGAGACCAAGTGTCGAAATGATACACACATTCATACACATACATGATAACATTAATCTCATTGACCAGTACAAGTATAAAACTTGCCTCAAACCGAAGGCGAGAAAGTCCTTCCACGATCAACGTCCTACCACGAATCGATCAACGCGTCCTCCGATAATCACAAGCACTCGAACAACCTTGAATGAAATACAATTCATTCGATAACACGATATCGACCGAAAACAACATAATAGATAATTCCGATTCCAACACGAACACATACTATACTCGTATTTATCCGTATACATACGTATATATATAATATATATATATATATATATTACATATATATATAATAATATATATACAATACAACCCACAATATCTATATATATATATATATATAAATATATATATACCCACATGAGACACACACACACACACTTCACGGCACACACTATACAATTTATATATATATACACAACACATATATATATATATTCTTATACCACACACACACCACTGCACATTATATATATATACAACACACACACTCCACTGCACACTATATATATATATATATATATATATATATATATATATAACACATCTAAACACATACAAAAAAAAAAGCTTACCAGGAGCCGATCGGCCAGTCCCGTAAAGAAGAAAGAGAAAAAAACTCCCATGCCGAAAATCGACCGCCGGAAAAATTGACCCGCCGGACTTCGTCCAACTCCGGTCCGTTTCCGTCTATGGCCGGTTTTCACCATCTCCGTTTGCAACTCTTCGCCGGAAGAATGTCAAACCTCCGTTCCGCCGTCCGTTCCGGACAAAAACCACCTCCGGTCGCCGGAATCAATGGAGCTCCGTCTATGTCCGGAAACCATGAAGATCGCCGGTGCCTGCTCCGTCTCGCCAGAAGAAGAAAAAAATGCCGGCTGGATTCTCCGTTCGAATCAGATATCGACGAACAGCTCGACTGGATTTGCAGCCTTCCGATTCGGAAATTCCGACCAGGCCGCCGCCGAGCTCCGGTCGCGAGCCGCCTGCCGTCGCCGAGCTCTACCTCGCCGGAAAAAATGGAGAAGCCAGCTGCCCGTCCTCAAGCTCCACCTTGCCGAAAAAGAAAAAATGAAATGGAAGAGATGGAGAGAAGAGAGGGAGGACGAGAGGGAGAGAACAAGAGAGAGAAGTTGGCAAAAAAAAATGAGAGAGGGGACGAGAGACAGAGAGGACAATTGAGAGAGGAGATGATAAAATGTATATGTATATATTACATATATATATATATATATATAAATATATATATATATATAAAGTGAGGGAGAAAGGGAGGAGAGAGAAGAATAAGTCAACGTGAGAAAAAGTTGATAACATGTTTATATATATATATATATATATATATATATATATATATATATATATATATATATATATATAGGGGTGGGTTATGGAGTGAAATGATTTAAGTGTAAGAAATAAGAATATATCCTAACCTTACATCTATAAAGAATTAAGGGTTCAGATTTAACTAGATTTGATGCTGACATCATCATTGATTCACCCGATTTTAACAACAAGGGTATTTGTGAAATAAAATTTTTTCTCACTCCTTTCCATTCATCTTATCCATCTTTTAAGGAATTCTGAATTTATTTTCAAAATTAATTTTCTCTCCCCTCATTTCAATCTATCCCTAATTTCGTCCGCTCATTTTCTCTCCCCCATTTCTTCTCGCATCGCTCCCCCATTCCAGTGCATTCCGTCGCATTGTATATTAGCACGATTATTCTGAGTAGTTAGCACAATCTTTGTAATTAGTAAGCACCTTTAATATTATTTTGCAGCATAAGTGTGTTTATTATCAGCACATTTAGCTGATTGTTTCTGCACATTTATAATAATTTTTCAGCACATTTAGCTGATGGTTTCTGCACATTTAGAAAAAAAATAAGCAGTAATATTTGTGCTAAGTAGTGTAATGTGATTTATTAGTAAGCACAATAAATATAATTTTATTTTATTTTTTGCAATCTGTAAATTTCTTGAGAGCTTAAGTTATTATTATTATTATATTTTTTTACAGATAATGATAAGGGTAAAGCAAATGGAGATAAGAGTATAAATGATGGAGGAAGGATGAAGGAAAGAGATAAAAGGATGGAGGAAAGAGAAAACAAAATCACCACGTTGGGAAGAGATGGGAAAGTGGGATATGAAATCCCATGATTATAGGAAATACCAAACATACAATTTGTATAATTACAAATATATCCCCACAAAAATATTCCGCGTAGCACACTTAGGCTAAATTCTTAGCACAACGTGACCAAATCGCAGTCATTGATCACCAAAGATCAAAGACCCAAAATCATTCTTATTTCTTACGGAAAAAAGCTTTCCTACCTGAACCTATCCCTATATATATATATATATATATATATATATATATATATAAATGATACCCCAAAGATACCCTCGCTCCGAAAGTTGACCACGAGGAAAGTTCCCACCACCTACCACGCATTACGTACGTAACCTCAGAGCGTAACGTACGTAATCGCAACAAATTAGCGTACGTAATGCTATACAGATAGCGTACGCTATGGCTATAAACTTAGCCAAAATTCCAAACTCGCCAAGCAACAACCAAACGACGAAACCAAACCGACGACCAGCATAAATATTTCGATCCCGAAATATTCTAATACAATATACATTGTATCGGTCCAAACAACAACACTTGTACAATTCCAAATGAATACGTACAACCCAACAGTAACACGAAAAAAAAAATTACCCCCGGATATTACACCCGGTAACTTAATTTTAATTCATAAGACCGCTATTTGATTTATCCAATAAATCATAATTAGATATCCAATATCTAATATTAATAGAGAGATAATAAATTCACATTTATCCGTCAATGCTCCTAATGCGCGACTCCGTAGGTCCGTCTCAGCCGGTATTGGGAGGAACGATGAGTGCGTGACACTTAGCGGCTTAGCGGGCCGCCCGTAAACCCAGGCGAGAACGAATGAAGGGATCATTCTAGAACCATTATGTCGTGAATACTATATACGTATAGACCCTTCATCGGATGTCCCGATCAAGTCTTCGGTCACGGTAAAGTCAAACCCTACATTGACTAAACTCTATACATGTGTTAATGCAAATCAAGACCAACTGATCAATAGTGTATCTAATACTACTATATCGTAATGCTTTGGCCAAAGACTTATGATCTTATTTGCCATTAACCGTATAGAACATTCGCCTGCTCACTAACAGAGATAGAATCTTTTCTTGGCGTCTGATAAAGATCGCTACCGCCCGTATAGTCCACACTTCGAGGTCGACTCAAGAATTAAGCAAATGAGTCTAACTACTCTAATGACAAACTAAACGTCACAGCACATCTTCTACCGAACCCTCAAGTCAAAGGTCCACGTATACTATCACAACCTTTCGATTCGTCATCGACTCTCCGAGAGTGAATACCGTGGTGAATCGAGTATGAGTCGTGTTCGAGTATACTGGTCCCACCAATATACTTATAACTATGCTATCAAGACATGCACATGTCCTAGCATTAGTTATACAAGTCTTATTAAAAACTTAATGCCCATTTAAGTTTATTGACTTGCGAACGATTTACGTAAATAAACTTTAAACACTTCCAGTGCATTTTCTCTTATCCCATAACGAGAATGAAATGTTCGATTTATTTACATGGACTTCACTTCAATGTTTAACAAGTCAAGAATGCAATTGAAATACAATAAACAGTGAATGAATCGAATTGCCTTTTTATTATTTATTATTCCATAATTACAAGTACAATACCCATACTCTCTCATCCCCTGAGTGGCATTCGAGGGCATATTCCTAACAATCTCCCACTTGCACTCAATGCCACATATCATGGTATCCAATACCCATGTTCTTTAGATGTCTTTCCAAGACAGCCTGAGATAATGGCTTAGTCAGCGGGTCAGAGACATTGTCTTCTGAGTCTACTCTTTACAATGAAACATATCCTTTTTCCACCATCTCTCGAACGATGTGGTACTTTCTCTCTATATGCTTGGTGTTGTGGTGAGCCCTCGGCTCCTTAGCTTGAGCGACAGCTCCATCATTATCACAGAATAGTGATATAGGCAACTCCGCATTAGGGACCACTTGAAGTTCTTGTATAAACTTCGCATCCAAATGCTTCTTTGCTAGCCTCTGAGGCAGCTTGATACTCTGCTTGGCAGGTGGAATCTGCAGTAGCGGTTTGCTTGGAGCTTCTCCAAGATACTGCTCCTCCATTGAGAGTAAACAAATACCCAGATGTCGACTTAGAGTCGTCATTGTCTCCTTGAAAATCAGAATCGGTGAATCCAATCACCTTCAGTTCTCCACCACCATAAGTAAGAACTAAATCTCTAGTTCTTCTTAAGTACTTAAGAATGTTCTTTACGGCAGTCCAATGTTCCCTTCCCAGGTTTGCTTGAAATCGACTTACCATACTCACAGCATAGGCTAAGTCTGGTCTCATACACAACATAGCGTATATGAGGCTACCCACTGCCGAGGCATAGGGTACCTTACTCATCTCTCTCTTGTCTTCCTCACTTTGAGGACACATTTTCGTGGTGAGATGAATTCCATGTCACATGGGAAGGAACCCTCTTTTAGATTCATCCATCTTGAATCTTCTCAGGATTTTATCGATATAAAGGGCTTGGGAAAGTCCTATCATTCTTCGCGGTCTATCTCTGTAAAGACGGATCCCTAGAATATAGGAAGCTTCTCCCAAGTCTTTCATGGAGAGCGTTTTAGAAAGCCAAGCTTTCACAGTGCTGAGCATTGCTATGTTATTTCCTATAAGTAGAATATCATCTACATATAGTACTAAGAACGCAATGTTGCTCCCACTGACCTTTTTGTAAACACACGATTCCTCCTCATTTCGTACGAAGTTAAAGTCCTTAACTGCTTCGTCAAATTGAAGGTTCCAACTCCGAGAAGCTTGCTTCAGACCATAAATGGCTCGTTGCAGCTTACACACTTTATGAATATTAGCTTTGGACACAAAACCTTTAGGTTGTTCCATATAGATTTCCTCCTCGAGGTATCCATTTAGAAAAGCCGTTTTGACATCCATTTGCCATATTTCATAATCATAATAGGCAGCAATGGCAAGCATCATGCGAATCGATTTTATCATAGCTACGGGCGAGAAGGTATCATGATAATCGATTCCTTCCCTTTGGGTATAACCCTTTGCCACAAGCCTGGCCTTATAGGCATCAACCTTGCCATCCCCATCAGTCTTTCTCTTATAGATCCATTTATTTCCAATAGTCCTCATGCCAGTTGGAAGATCTACTAGAGTCCAGACCTGATTGGTATGCATCGAGTCTATCTCAGCTTCCATTGCTTCTTGCCATTTATCGGAGTCTATATCCACTATCGCTTGGTCATAGGTGACAGGGTCGTTTTCACTGCTATCAGGTGTGTCGTGGAGACCCAGTTCCTCGACATGTGTATAGCCATACCTCTCAGGTAAGTGAGATACCCTATTAGACCTTCGAAGTGGAGGTTGTGTTACAATAGGTTCGGTTCTTGATCCCTGATCAGATGTCTCCTTAGGACTTTCATTATGCTCTTCCAAAGAGATATTTCTACCCGAGCCACCTTCCTGAATGAATTCATCCTCAAGGAAGTGCGCTTGTAATGCCACAATGACCCTATGGTCTTCTGGAATGTAGAATAGATAACCCATCGAGTCCTCTGGGTATCCTATGAAACGTCCTTTTATGGACCTCGCTTCCAGTTTGTCCACCTTAGCCTTTTTGACATAGGCTGGACATCCCCAAATCCTTATGTGATTAAGGCTTGGTTTCTTACCCTTCCACATCTCATGCAGAGTGATAGGAACAGATTTGGAAGGACATCTATTAAGGATATAGGCAGCGGTTAGTAAGGCATACCCGCACAGGTAAATAGGTAAATCAGTGTAATTTAACATGGAGCGAACCATGTCCAACAAAGTCCGATTTCTCCTTTCTGAAACACCATTTAACTGTGGGGTTCCTGGAGGCGTGAATTTTGAAACTATTCCATGTTCCTTAAGGAACTCATCAAACTCAGTGCTCATATATTCGCCACCTCGGTCCGACCGAAGTGCTTTGATATGACATCCAGTTTGTTTTTCAACTAGGGCCTTAAATTCTTTGAATTTAGCAAAGGCTTCGGATTTATGTTTCATTAAGTACACAATCCCATACCTAGTATGATCATCTGTGAACGTTATGAAATATTTATATCCGTCTCGGGCTACTTCTAAAGCACCAAAAACATCGGTATGCACCAATCCAAGTTTATCGGCAGCCATTTCAAAAGTCCCTGTGAAGGGGAACTTAGTCATTTTGCCTCTAAGGCAAGATTCACAAGTTGGATAGGGTTCTACACCCAATGGACTTAAAAGTCCATCTTTCTCCATTTTCTGAACCTTGGTCTTACCAATATGACCAAGTCTAAGGTGCCATTTAAGAGCTTGATTAGTATCTTGCCTACCACGTTTCCTAGTTATAGTGTTCACTGCTATTTTATTTTGCATGTTCAGATGATATAAACCATTCAACAATGTAGCTGTTCCAACCAATTTATTTCGAAAATAAATTTTACAACTGTCATTGCCAATGAAGAAACAAAATCCTTTCCGGTCCAAGACTGGAATGGATACAATATTTTTATGCCCCTTGGGCAAAACAAGTACTTCATCTAATGTCAAAATAAAACCGGATTCTAAACCCAGAAGGATTGATCCAATATCGGTTGCCTCGACACATTGTCCGCTTTCAACAGTGATCATTATTTCCCCAGCTTCAAGTTTTCTACTTCGTTCCAGATCCTGATTCATAGTACAAATGTGAGAAGTGGCACCTGAATCCAGAATCCATGAAGCAGAATATACAGCAGCGGAACAATTAGTTTCAAAAAGAAAAAGTTCCGTACCTGATGCGCCATTAATCTTGGGACAAGTCCTTCGCCAGTGGCCCAGCTCACCGTATTCAAGGCATTTGTCCGTAGGTTTTGGACCGCCTACCTTTTGAACCTTTCGGGCCTTGCCCTTTCCTTTTTGCACCCCTTTCTTGGGTTTGTACTGCTCGTAGGTCTTTTTCTTCTTGTTCTTGGACCTCCTAGGCCCAGAAGAAATCACAAGAGCAACCTCTCTCGGTTTAGTCTTCATGTTAGACTGCGACGTCACCAGTTTATTCATTAGCCCAGCTAATGTGCATGTAATTTCATTACAGTTGAAATTCATTACAAACTGCGTGAAAGAGTCAGGGAGAGATTGAAGGATGAGATCAATTTGAAGGGATAAATCCATATTAAAGTTGAGCACCTCGAGCCTCTCAATCATAGAGATCATCTTGAGGACGTGGTCTCCCACTTTCTCCCCTTCTTTCATCCTAGCACTGAACAACCGCCGATATCTCATATCTAGCGATCTCATGCTCTCCATAAAGTTCGGTCAAGTGTGCGAGAATCTGCCTAGCAGAAGTCATTTTCTCGTGCGCTCTCTGCAGCTCATTAGTCATTGATCCCATCATAAAGCCACGGACTAGCACGTCATCCTTGACCCATTTTTCATCGACGTCAATGTCTTCCTGATTACCCCTAGTCCGGATTGGAGTCGGTGGAATGTCCGCCTCCAAGACGTATCCCAAAGACTCCATACTGAGTACAATCATCAGATTCCGCAACTTGATCAACAAAGTTAGGGCCATTAGGAGATTCTTTTCAAGTAGTATTGCAAGTGGGTTTTTAGCCATTTTAGAGATTGATTTCGTTTTCTGCAAAGATTTAGACAAGATTAAATTAGTGACTTGTTTAATTATGACCGAGTATAGAACTTAAGGGCTTGTATAATTCTTGTCTCGGCTCCCACTAATTTTATCGGAATTATACACTCCCATGTTATAATCTGGAAATCATGGTTAGATCGACTTCTTAGTGGTGATCAAGTTCTTTACAAATTTTAACAGACGCAACCTATCAGGTTTCTTGCCAATTAATTTCTGTAAAGTGGTGTCTAACACCAACCCGTCTAACGGATGATTTGATCTTCTTTTATCCCTAGTCTTCATGCCCTCAACCTATCAGGTTTCTTGGCAATCCAGACTATCTAAGTTGTTGACCATCAACGTCTATCAGTTTGACTATTGAATCTCACCCGGCAACCTATCAGGTTTCTAGGGGCGAAATTTATCACCAACCGAAGGCATCTAATGCACTCAAGAATTTTTCAACCTCTACCAAATGTACTACCCCGATAACTCGGAAGCATAGCACACCAGCTCGGGTATCAATTTTCTACGAGTTTGATGGAGGGTAGGAAACCTCGTAACCTTTTTCAAACTTAGTCTGTTTGTAGTCGGGAGAATTTCGCGATTAGTGTTACACTTTGCACATTAATTCAATTATACGCGCGTTTGTTGGTTTGTCAATCATTCAAAATGAAAAACAGAAAACAGTAACCTAGTTACTACCAACATATAGCTCATGGACCTAATTCCGAATGACCCAATAAAAAAACAGTCTTCGATTCTTCGTCTTCTCAGTTGGTTGTCTTCGGTCTTCTTCATACCCAAAATAATAATTACATCATTGAAAAATTGCATCCTATACAAGTTTTTCTAGTAAATATAAATAGGCTCAAAACGGCCTTTACAACCCAATCGAATCGAACAAATCAAAAAACTAAGTCCACGAGCTATATCACCATCACATAATGATTCCATACAACATGTAATGGCAATGATATTAAACAATTAATCTTAATATAAATTAATCTAATTAATCTATAAATTAATCTATTCAATTTCTACTAAATTAATCCAATTAATATAAAGTGGCATTAAAATTAAATAATCAATTAATATATTAATCCAATCAATATAAAATTAATCTATTCAATTTTAATGGTATTAATCCAATTAATACTAATAATCGTCATTTTAATTCGTTCGAAGTAATCCGGCCAAAATAATATTCTCGTTTAATTTATTTCCCTTAAAACAAAAAAATTCCAAATATTAATTTAGTCAAATTAAAATCCAATATAAATTTTGGGAAATAATTACAACGAAATATAAACTTAAAACGGAGTCCCGGATAATCCGGTTTTAGGCCCAGCTCGCGGCCCGATTCAAAATCGGGCCAAAACCGAGGATCGCTGGCCGAGCCATGCTTGGCACTGGCCGAGTCGATCGGCGAGTATCGGCCGCCTCTCGCAGCTCGGCCGAGACATGGCCGAGCATGCTCGACAAGTAGGCGACGGCCAGGCGATCTTTGCCGGCACCACTGCCGACCGTTTCTTCGTTTTTCGGCCCGTTTCCAAAAACGTGATGCTACAACGAACAATTTAAAATCTACGATTATTCCAAACATGATTCTAAATCATAATCATCATCCAAAAGCATTCAAAATGCACAAATAATCGTATATACGAAAACATTGACCTCGCTCCGATACCACTGTTGGGATTCCGAAAATAAAACGAAATACGCAGCGGAAATAAATACAAATCCCAAATAGGATCGATCAAGTAACGTATATACGAAAAAAAATAGGAAGATTAAGAATCATACCCTTGAAGCCTTTGAAATAATTCTTCGTAAAATGATGATGATCACGAACCCCGTCCCGAACACCAAATCCCTTCGTTCCAAGCACCGAAAGTTCGAAGCCTCTACTTCACACGCGTCGGAAGTTGCTCGGAAAAATCTACAACACTCCGTTCTATGAAGAACACGGCTAGGAAGTGTTGTAGGAATTTATATATCACTTTTTTCTTAACTTTTATATCACCTCCAAGATGAAAAATAGAAAAGAAAAAAATTTCTCCTCCCTCACTTTTTGAAGACACGACTGAACTCCTCTCTCAAAAGATGAATATGAGTTGTATCTAGTTTCATCTCATCATGTGTGTATATATATATATATATATATTATATCTCATATAATAATTATATATCATGTTATAATTATTTTGAGAATAAGAATCTCTACAAATAATTCAAACATGACAACACACATGCAAGGTGGTCATGTGAGGGGGCGGCCTACTAGGAAGATTCCTAGAAAACGAGCCGAGCCACTCGGCTCGTGTACCGGACGTTCGTCAAACTGTAATACCCGCAAATTCGATTTCCGGTAATTTTCATTTTCCGGCGGAGGTCCGTTTTGACAACTCGCTTGACACTGTTTTGGAATTCTGAACCTATTTTGTTCTTGGAGTTTCTCCGCTTAGACGGGTCTCGATGATGTTTTTACGTAATTTCTTCTTGGGGTATATTTTGTCTCATGCGTATTCTATTCTCCTTAAACTCGTTCGATTTCGTCATTTTATTACTTCCATGAGTTCGTATGATTGAGTAGAGCATGTTGTGAGTTTCGGATTGTTAATCCGACGTTGTATCGTGATTTTCGGATGTTTGGGCCGTTTGTGTAATTTCCTAGAAGTTTAGGGAATTTGTTCCTTGTTCGACCTTGGTTGTGTACCTCAGATCGTTTTGGGGTTCCGTACTTCCATTTCGTGTTATTGTTGCCCAAATATCGATTCCTATTGCTTTTATTCTCTTTCCGGATCTTTTTTCATCATTTTGGGACCCGAGGGGGGGTGTGAGCCGCGGCACAAGGATTGTGCGCCGCGGCACACATACTACCCAGTTGTTGGCCGAGCAGTCAGTGTGCCGCGGCACAAGGATTGTGCGCCGCGGCACACAAGTCGATGCCGCGGCACACTTGTCCGGCGCAGCACACCGTGTGGCACTGCCGGCTAAAACCTCTGTCTGCGTGCCCGGCACGATCCGTGATCTGCGGCACATGCAGTCGAGCCGCGGCACACTCCGAATGAGCCGCGGCACAACGAGCGGTCGGCCGACCACTGGCGCAATTTTTGGCCCTGGTCATTGAGCCGCGGCACACGATGCGGTCGGCGCTATAATCGGGTGTTTTCAATGAGTTTCGCTCATTTCCTCCTTTTCTTCCACCGTGCGCGAGAAAGGGTTGAGAGGGGGATTTCTTCTCCATCCACCCTTTTGATTGTGTGTTTTTCTTCATCTTCCTTCGATCGTGTAGCTCGGATTGTGGATCTAGCACGTGTTCTTCGGATTATAGGGTTTGTATCTTCAAGAGGTAAGATCTCTTATACCCTAGTATAATTTTTGGGGAGGGTTTGGTGGTGATCTTGTGTTTTAATCCGAATTAACCGATGTTGTTGTTAGATTTTGATAGTACTCTCGTGACCCTTGGTTTTCTTGTTTTTGGTTGGGATGAAATCCCGTTAGTTCACCGTTAACCGATTTCAATTCCCTACGCACTCTTGGTGTTCGATAAATCGTCCCAACGCGTAGAACTAGGAGGGATTTCTTCGTATTCATGATGTGAGATTGATTGTATATCATTATTGTGTTAGGGTCGGATTTGAGAGGATTGTTCGGACCGGAACCTATTCCTTCGCGTCGTATTACCAAGACAAGTACCTCGATATACGAATTGTAACTGCGTGAAATCATTGTTGTCGAAGTGTATGAGTTTATATGGAGATATATATATATATGTATGTGTATATATATATATATATATGTGTGTTTATATATATAGTTACATGTTAAATATATGTATGTATATACATATATTAATATAGATGTTTATGTCGGTGATCGACGAGTGTTGAATTCTACCATTAGTTGACGTACTCAACTTGGATTGATGGGCGAACTATAGTTATTCTTATAATATAGTGAGGTTATATATATATATATATATATATATATATCTATATATATAAATGTGTATATATTCGGTTGAGTCGCAACATAGAGATATATGTGCGGTGTTGATTGAGTTTGATTGATAACGTCCGTGTTATTGTTTATTTGCGTGGATATGGACTGGCGGAGAAATTGTGTGACTTGATGTACCGAGTTGAAAATTGTTGTGACAATTGTCCGTGTGCTTGATATTTGAACAATGTGGATACTTGTTGTGAGAAACGTCATATCCGGGAACCTCTGAGGGCGGGGCGGTGTACTCCCTGGTGTCTGTGCAATGTGCGGCTCCATATAGGTGGTGAACGCCGGTGTCACCTAATGCGCGTGCAAGGGGCGGCTCTTGCGGGAGTGACGCCGGTGCGGTGACATGTTCAAGGAGCGGCCGACATAGTGGAGTGAACGCCGGTGCACAGGTGTGCAGTGGAGGCGCCTGGCAGGCTTATTGGTTACGGGTATTTGAGTGATATCTAAGACCCCGTTACCGAACGATGTTCGTATCTCAAATTCTTTCAACTCACTTTTAATGTTTGTCTTGATACAGACCGCAATCCGTGTTTTTGAAAGCTTGTTTCAAATTGTTTTTAAAGCGTTGGTATCAGGGTTAGTTAACCACGGAGGTTTGACGAAATCTCCGAGGGTTAATTAATCGGGGGTCTTAAGCAGGATATGTCGAATGAGAGTTTTGTACCTTTGATTGTATTGTGGTGCTATTCTGTGTTTTGGGTCGAGGACCCTGTGGAATGTTGAGATGATTGGTCTCGTGATGATGTTATTTGGAATGGGTTGAGAACCCTGTGAGATGTTGTAATGATTTCGTTTGTGGCAGTGTTCTATAAATTGGGTCGAGGACCCCGAATAAGTTGACTTGGTTTTTGTGTAATCGTTTTCCATACGTTGGGTCAAGGACCCGAGAGTTTTTGAAATTATTTCCAAAAGTATTCCCATTCGATTTTTTTTAAAACCCCTAAACGGCCCGAGTCAATAATAATGATTGCAAACTATCTTATCAAAATACTTTTCCTTTTACAAAAGGGATCTTCCTGACTCCTTGGGCTCGTTTAAAGTTTCATGAATGTTATTTTCCGTAAGGAGAATATGACTATGTGATTACCTTTCACCTCGTGTATGCGAGTGTTATTCTGTGCTGACTGTGGGAATGTATGGTTTGTGTTAAGGCTTCACGGCGGTTGAATTTTGTGTTGTTACTGTTCGTATATCTTGTATATTATGTACTTGCACTAGCAAAATTCCAGTTTGCTAACCCCCGAGTTTTCGGGGGGTGGGTGCCTGTTATGCGCTCAGGTTTTGGCAGCTCGGGAGCAGTCATGGGATTGGCTTGGAAGGAGATGGAAGACGACAATGCTAATCACACCAGAGTCAGAGTCTTTTCTTTTGTATCATTTTGGTCGGTATTTCTTTGTCGTTCGAGTATTCACCCTTGCATGGGTGTAGTTATCATTTATTAAATTGAGTTGTCATTCTTTTCTATGTTCAAGTTTATTGTGGTCATTGTAATATGAATGTCGTTAGTTTCTGAATTGGTTTATGACCTTGTCGGTCTGTTTTCTATTTAATTTTGACCCCGGTCGGTCAATCATCGAGTAGTCTTTTGGAGTTTAGCCTGGTAGATCCTTGCGATAAGGGTCTACGGCGTGTGACATTCCCGGTCATATTCTGGGGGTGTTACATTTATGGTATCAGAGCCTAGGTTTGCGAAAAACCTAGGCCGTTGGGTCAAGTCCATGTCTTGTGTAAGTCGCGCGCATCAGAGTCGTGATTAGTATCGTGGTTCCGACATCATCTTCCGGCAATCCGTGATGGTAAGCCTCCCGATTGTAAGTCCCCTTATATACGTATTTGATTACATTGTGCTAATATGCTTAATGTGAGCTAGGGATTGGAACTTGTTGGTGATATTATCGTTTTAGGATATAACATGCGCATGCGGTCCGAGCATAAATAGTTACGTAGTATGCTTCGGAAGTCGAGCATGTTTATCTGTTTCGGTACTTTATTAGAATGAATTTACGAATGATAATGTTATCCACCGCATGAGTATTTTAAGATGGTTTTTGTTATCTTGCAAACCGAGTTTTGATATTTTGGTCTTGCATATTTTGATAGTATTCTTATGACGGTATTTGATATTTCATAAATGACTTTTGTGAGTATTTGAGAATGTTACCGACTTCGGCCTTTTTGGCATTTAGATCATTTTTTTTAAGGAATTTTTGCCTGGTGGGTTCCGGTACGGGGCCCACGGCGCTGTAGTATCTCGAATATTTTAAAGCAATGCTTTGAAATTTTCTAACATTGTGTAAAGCCATGATTTAATATCGTCATGTTAAATGGTCACGTATCTCGGTGGAGAATTCTTTCGAATAAACATTTTTGAAGAAGAGGAAAGATTTTCAAAATTTTGATAATTGGGACTCAACATTTTCGAAATATTTCAAATTAGTTACGAATTAATTTTCGATTTCCTTTTTTTTCTTTTATTCATCACTCGAAAACAATTTTTAGAGTCATTATGTAAACTTCCTCTTCCGAAATAAAAGACAGTGTTTACAAGTCTTGGGCGCAACGTGACTAGCCCTCTTTTTCAAAAATTTGTTTTCATTAAGTGCATACATATAATGACCGTCCTCATCGAGGAACTCGAAATTGACTTCATAAAACTTTATGCTTTACGATAGTACCGTTATTCTAAGGATGCTAACTAAAACTCGGGTTGATAATTGTGGTATATTGTACGACTGATAAACTAATACTGTTGATCGGTGTTATCCGTATTAGTATGTCAAGCCTCGGCGGACGTGGACGTGATGATGGAAATGGAAGCGGCAAGGTGGTTCGTACGACCACGATCCATGCTACGGTGAAGGAGTATCTAGATCAATCGATATCCTATGAAATCTCCTCAGTGGTCTAGCCCACGAGCAAAGCCAAGAGACCGAGGATATCTGGGAAGTTTTTGGGCGGTGAAGGGCCTAAGGCTCCCAAACCCCAACGTCGTTCGAACGCGTCGTCTTCGCGATCAGGAGTGAGCGCTTGGAATCCCAAGCCAACATCGGTGACTCTCGGTAAGAAGGGAGGGTGCTTCAACTGCAATCGTCAGGGACATGTTCGTGCAAATTGTCCCTTTCCACTCTTGACTTGTTACCGGTGCGGGTGTGAAGGTCATCGGGAGAAGCATTGTGAGATAATTTCCGAACTGGCAAAGAATGCTACCCTGTTGGCGAACAGAGCAAGTGACTGGAGAATGTCCCGAAACCCTATGTCTCCTTCTGAAGAACCTAACATGGGAGGATGAATATTTTGTAATATGCCCTGATTGTTGCTGTTTTGAACAATCGTGACTTTGATCGTTCTTCATTTCATTGCTCTATATTTCCAACTCTTGTTGTTCTAAGTTCGGGATCGAAATGTTTTCTTAGTATGGGGAATTGTACTACCCGTACTCTTCATAGTATTTTCAGTGTTGGGTGACTTTCATTGTTGGTACCTCAACTATGACCCTCTCGATAGATTTTAAACTATCTTGTTCTTCTTAGCCTGCCGTCCTCCGAACGAATTTCGGAGCTGTTTTGTTAAAACCCGTGGATTATTGTGGTCTTCCCCTATCTGAACTTAATTCTTGCAAATTTTGTTCGGAACTATTATTCCCACGCGTGCAATTGACACTTCCGGATGTGTTATGAACTTGGATTGCGGTTGGTCGAGCTCGAAAGATGGTTTCAGGACATCTGAGCCGCCTTGTGGTTTTCTTAACTCTTGGAGTTATTGTCTCGAAATTCATACTCCTCCACCTCGACTTATCGTGTTCACTTACATTTTTAGAACCTCGCATTCGCGCATTGCTCGTGATGATTTGGGGCTGAGCAAGTAGTTATTTCCTTGATTGTTCCGCCGCTCTCTATTTTAAGTTTCGGGACGAAACTTCTTTTAAGGAGGGTAGAATGTAATACCCGCAAATTCGATTTCCGGTAATTTTCATTTTCCGGCGGAGGTCCGTTTTGACAACTCGCTTGACACTGTTTTGGAATTCTGAACCTATTTTGTTCTTGGAGTTTCTCCGCTTAGACGGGTCTCGATGATGTTTTTACGTAATTTCATCTTGGGGTATATTTTGTCTCATGCGTATTCGATTCTCCTTAAACTCGTTCGATTTCATCATTTTCTTACTTCCATGAGTTCGTATGATTGAGTAGAGCATGTTGTGAGTTTCGGATTGTTAATCCGACGTTGTATCGTGATTTTCGGATGTTTGGGCCGTTTGTGTAATTTCCTAGAAGTTTAGGGAATTTGTTCCTTGTTCGACCTTGGTTGTGTACCTCAGATCGTTTTGGGGTTCCGTACTTCCATTTCGTGTTATTGTTGCCCAAATATCGATTCCTATTGCTTTTATTCTCTTTCCGGATCTTTTTTCATCATTTTGGGACCCGAGGGGGGGTGTGAGCCGCGGCACAAGGATTGTGCGCCGCGGCACACATACTACCCAGTTGTTGGCCGAGCAGGCTGTACCGTGTGCCGCGGCACAAGGATTGTGCGCCGCGGCACACAGCCGAGTCAGTGCCGCGGCACACTTGTCCGGGCCGCGGCACACCCGTGTGGCACCTGCCGGCTAAAACCTCCTGTACCGCGTGCCCCGGCACAGTCCGGCAGGTTGCAGCACATGCCGAGTCCGAGCCGCGCACACTCCGAATGAGCCGCGGCACAACGAGCGGTCACCACCACCGGGCGCAATTTTTGGCCCCGTGCCGCGCATGGTTAGCTGAGCCGCGGCACACGATGCGGTCAGCGCTATAACTGGGTGTTTTCAGCGAGTTTCGCTCATTTCCTCCTTTTCTTCCACCGTGCGCGAGAGAGAGAGGGTTGAGAGGGGGATTTCTTCTCCATCCACCCTTTTGATTGTGTGTTTTTCTTCATCTTCCTTCGATCGTGTAGCTCGGATTGTGGATCTAGCACGTGTTCTTCGGATTATAGGGTTTGTATCTTCAAGAGGTAAGATCTCTTATACTCTAGTATAATTTTTGGGGAGGGTTTGGTGGTGATCTTGTGTTTTAATCCGAATTAACCGATGTTGTTGTTAGATTTTGATAGTACTCTCGTGACCCTTGGTTTTCTTGTTTTTGGTTGGGATGAAATCCCGTTAGTTCACCGTTAACCGATTTCAATTCCCTACGCACTCTTGGTGTTCGATAAATCGTCCCAACGGGTAGAACTAGGAGGGATTTCTTCGTATTCATGATGTGAGATTGATTGTATATCATTATTGTGTTAGGGTCGGATTTGAGAGGATTGTTCGGACCGGAACCTATTCCTTCGCGTCGTATTACCAAGGCAAGTACCTCGATATACGAATTGTAACTGCGTGAAATCATTGTTGTCGAAGTGTATGAGTTTATATGGAGATATATATATATATATGTATGTGTATATATATATATATGTGTTTATATATATAGTTACATGTTAAATATATGTATGTATATACGTATATTAATATAGATGTTTATGTCGGTGATCGACGAGTGTTGAATTCTACCATTAGTTGACGTACTCAACTTGGATTGATGGGCGAACTATAGTTATTCTTATAATATAGTGAGGTTATATATTTATATATATATATATATCTATATATATAAATGTGTATATATTCGGTTGAGTCGCAACATAGAGATATATGTGCGGTGTTGATTGAGTTTGATTGATAACGTGCGTGTTATTGTTTATTTGCGTGGATATGGACTGGCGGAGAAATTGTGTGACTTGATGTACCGAGTTGAAAATTGTTGTGACAATTGTCCGTGTGCTTGATATTTGAACAATGTGGATACTTGTTGTGAGAAACGTCATATCCGGGAACCTCTGAGGGCGGGGCGGTGTACTCCGGCCTGGTGTACGCTGCAATGTGCGGCTCCATATGGGTGGTGAACGCCGGTGTCACCTAATGCGCGTGCAAGGGGCGGCTCTTGCGGGAGTGACGCCGGTGCGGTGACATGTTCAAGGAGCGGCCGACATAGTGGAGTGAACGCCGGTGCACAGTGTGCGGTGGAGGCGCCTGGCGAGCTTATTGGTTACGGGTATTTGAGTGATATCTAAGACCCCGTTACCGAACGATGTTCGTATCTCAAATTCTTTCAACTCACTTTTAATGTTTGTCTTGATACAGACCGCAATCCGTGTTTTTGAAAGCTTGTTTCAAATTGTTTTTAAAGCGTTGGTATCAGGGTTAGTTAACCACGGAGGTTTGACGAAATCTCCGAGGGTTAATTAATCGGGGGTCTTAAGCAGGATATGTCGAATGAGAGTTTTGTACCTTTGATTGTATTGTGGTGCTATTCTGTGTTTTGGGTCGAGGACCCTGTGGAATGTTGAGATGATTGGTCTCGTGATGATGTTATTTGGAATGGGTTGAGAACCCTGTGAGATGTTGTAATGATTTCGTTTGTGGCAGTGTTCTATAAATTGGGTTGAGGACCCCGAATAAGTTGACTTGGTTTTTGTGTAATCGTTTTCCATACGTTGGGTCAAGGACCCGAGAGTTTTTGAAATTATTTCCAAAAGTATTCCCATTCGATTTTTAAAACCCCTAAACGGCCCGAGTCAATAATAATGATTGCAAACTATCTTATCAAAATACTTTTCCTTTTACAAAAGGGATCTTCCTGACTCCTTGGGCTCGTTTAAAGTTTCATGAATGTTATTTTCCGTAAGGAGAATATGACTATGTGATTACCTTTCACCTCGTGTATGCGAGTGTTATTCTGTGCTGACTGTGGGAATGTATGGTTTGTGTTAAGGCTTCACGGCGGTTGAATTTTGTGTTGTTACTGTTCGTATATCTTGTATATTATGTACTTGCACTAGCAAAATTCCAGTTTGCTAACCCCCGAGTTTTCGGGGGGTGGGTGCCTGTTATGCGCTCGGGTTTTGGCAATCGGGAGCAGTCACGGGATTGGCTTGGAAGGAGATGGAAGACGACAATGCTAATCACACCAGAGTCAGAGTCTTTTCTTTTGTATCATTTTGGTCGGTATTTCTTTGTCGTTCGAGTATTCACCCTTGCATGGGTGTAGTTATCATTTATTAAATTGAGTTGTCATTCTTTTCTATGTTCAAGTTTATTGTGGTCATTGTAATATGAATGTCGTTAGTTTCTGAATTGGTTTATGACCTTGTCGGTCTGTTTTCTATTTAATTTTGACCCCGATCGGTCAATCATCGAGTAGTCTTTTGGAGTTTAGCCTGGTAGATCCTTGCGATAAGGGTCTACGGCGTGTGACATTCCCGGTCATATTCTGGGGGTGTTACACAAACGACTCCGTTAAATACACTCCGTTTAATTATCAATGTATTTATATTAATTAATTAATCTAATTAATTAATTATATCAAATACAAATATATTTCTCTAAGAAATATAATTTATGAATTAAATTAATTACCCGGTAACTTGATTTTAATTCATAAGACCACTATTTGATTTATACAATAAATCATAATTAGATATCCAATATCTAATATTAATAGAGAGATAATAAATTCACATTTATCCGTCAATGCTCCTAATGCGCGACTCCGTAGGTCCGTCTCAGCCGGCATTGGGAGGAACCAATGAGTGCGGCAAGACTTAGCCACTAGCGGCCGCATCAGTAAACCCCTAATCGAGAACGAATGAAGGGATCATTCTAGAACCATTATGTCGTGAATACTATATACGTATAGACCCTTCATCGATGTTCCGGTCAAGTCTTCGGGTCAAGGTAAAGTCAAACCTCATCATTGACTAAACTCTATACATGTGTTAATGCAAATCAAGACCAACCGATCAATAGTGTATCTAGTACTACTATATCGTAATGCTTGCCAAAGACTTATGATCTTATTTGCCATTAACCGTATAGACATTCGCTGCTCACTAACAGAGATAGAATCCTTTCTTGGCGTACGGAAAGATCTACCTGCCCGTATAGTCCGCACTTCGAGGTCGACTCAGCAATTAAGCAAATGAGTCTAACTACTCTAATGACAAACTAAACGTCACAAGCACATCTTCTACTGAACCCTCAAGTCAAAGGTCCACGTATACTATCACAACCTTTCGATTCGTCATCGACTCTCCGAGAGTGAATACCGTGTGACTGAATCGAGTATGTGTCGTGTTCGAGTATATTGGTCCCACCAATATACTTATAACTATGCTATCAAGACATGCACATGTCCTAGCATTAGTTATACAAGTCTTATTAAAAACTTAATGCCCATTTAAGTTTATTGACTTGCGAACGATTTACGTAAATAAACTTTAAACACTTCCAGTGCATTTTCTCTTATCCCATAACGAGAATGGAATGTTCGATTTATTTACATGGACTTCACTTCAATATTTACCAAGTCAAGAATGCAATTGAAATACAATAAACAGTGAATGAATCGAATTGCCTTTTTATTATTTATTATTCCATAATTACAAGTACAATGCCCATACTCTCTCATCCCCTGAGTGGCATTCGAGGGCATATTCCTAACATCTTTCCCATACATCATAATAGGTTTCACGTGCTCATAAGAAGACGGTAAAGATAATATTAGCCTCAGTGCTTTATCTTCATCTTCTACCTTAACTCCGATGGCCTCCAGTTCTGAAACGATATTGTTAAGAATACTAAGATGATCTGAAATTTTTGTACCTCCATCCATACGTAGAGTATGAAATTGTTCCTTAAGATACAACCGACTTGAGATGCCTTTGCCCTGGTACAACTGCTCAAGATTCTCCCAAAGCTCCTTGGCCGTTGATATCCCGTGCACGTTTGCAAGAACATTCTTTGCTAGACACAGACGAATAGTGCTTGTCGCTCTCAAATCTAAATCATCCCATTCTTCCTCGCTTTTACTGGTACTGCTTGATTCGCCGCTGGAAACTGGTTTTCCCTTTAATGCCTTATGCAACCCGGATTGAATCAATACATCCTTGACTTGAACTTGCCACAAGCCAAAATTGATCCTTCCATCAAACTTCTCTACATCGAACCTCATGGGACTGAACTTTGACATCGTATCCCTGTCTCAAACCCAACAGAATCCTCGTTTCTGATGTGGAAGATCAGACAAAGCTGCAACCACAGAGCACACTACGAACCTTTGAAATACCAAGACACCCTCTAATACGACCAATAGAAATTTGTTTCTGATGTGGAAGATCAGGCAAAGCTGCAACCACAGAGCATACTCCAAACCTCTAAAACCGAGACCTCCCCGAACCCGGGGCTCCGATACCAGTTGTTGGGAAATTGGCCTCAATATTTCCCCAACAAGCCTCCCAAAAAACAAAAACAGATAAAAATAAATAACACAAGAATATACGTGGAAACTCCAAAACCGGAGAAAAACCACGGGCCTCCAGAGAAAAAAGAATCCACTATATGAAAAATTGTTACAATCACACAGCTCTAATCTCTCAAGCCTCACCCGATAACACCCACACTTTTCTCACAAATACCTATATATCTATATATAGATATATGTATATATATATATATAAGTTATACATATATATAAACCCAGAGAAAAGCGGAGAAAGAGCCATGCACATGCACTTAATGCTCACTGCATACTCACACTCAATTTGAGGCTTTTTACACACATTCCATCCTAGCATGCATATACATATTTATAAGCAAAATCAATGGAGTAGGTGGAAAGTAGGCATGTATTTTTCTTCAACCTCATGTGCCACCTTTCTCATTCACATGCAATGTAGGTGGAAAAACAAATGTCAACATGGCAGCCTATTTCTTTTTTCTTGCATTCACATGGCAACCTCTTTCTCATTCACATGTTATCTTCAAAACCACTTTACTTTTATTATAGTCAAAATACCAACAAACTCCACCTTGGCTAAATAAAGGAAAGTCCTCGCTGCAACACCGACAACCATTGTCTGAACCAACAATCATAATTCTCAAAATAGAGAACTATCATACTCCACCATAAAAGACATGTCGAAAAACTTGCTGAAAGGTGTATGGTACAACTTCCCTGTTGGCCACCCGGAAGTTCATCAGCCCTCGACATCAATCTTCACCACACATCTTGCATCAGTGCCAACCCAATGCCCATGTGTAAATCCGTGAACCCGCTAACAAAAGGACACATCCCTTTCCATGGTAACGGGCATACCATGGGGATGCCAACTTCTCAAAAGAATTCTTCACCGTCAGTGACGACGGAAACATTGTTAGCACTTGATTTGGAGTCTTTCGCCGAGCCGACTCCAACTGGACAATTGCTCTTGACATGTCCAGACTGTCCACACTTCCAGTATGTTACATTCTTCCCGGAGTTCTTCTTCTTCCCTTGCCTAGTCACCAAAACCGTACCTTCTGATGAAATCATATTGCTACCTTCCAATCTTCTCTCCTCAGATAGGAGTTTCCTAGTAACATCTGTAAACTTCAGGGTCTCTTTCCCATACATCAGAATAGGTTTCACGTGCTCATAAGAAGACGGTAAAGATAATATTAGCCTCAGTGCTTTATCTTCATCTTCTACCTTAACTCTGATGGCCTCCAGTTCTGAAACGATATTGTTAAGAATACTAAGATGATCTGAAATTTTTGTACCTCCATCCATACGTAGAGTATGAAATTGTTCCTTAAGATACAACCGACTTGAGATGCCTTTGCCCTGGTACAACTGCTCAAGATTATCCCAAAGCTCCCTGGCCGTTGATATCCCGTGCACGTTTGCAAGAACATTCTTTGCTAGACACAGACGAATAGTGCTTGTCGCTCTCAAATCTAAATCATCCCATTCTTCCTCGCTTTTACTGATCGCTTTCGATTCACCGCTGGAAACTGGTTTTCCCTTTAATGCCTTATGCAACCCGGATTGAATCAATACATCCTTTACTTGAACTTGCCACAAGCCAAAATTGATCCTTCCATCAAACTTCTCTACATCGAACCTCATGGGACTAAACTTTGACATCGTATCCGTGTCTCAAACCCAACAGAATCCTCGTTTCTGATGTGGAAGATCAGACAAAGCTGCAACCACAGAGCATACTACGAACCTCTGAAATACCAAGACACCCTCTAATACGACCAATAGAAATTTGTTTCTGATGTGGAAGATCAGGCAAAGCTGCAACCACAGAGCATACTCCAAACCTCTAAAACCGAGACCTACCCGAACCCGGGGCTCCGATACTAGTTGTTGGGAAATTGGCCTCAATATTTCCCCAACAAGCCTCCCAAAATACAAAAACAGAGAAAAATAAATAACACAAGAATATACGTGGAAACTCCAAAACCGGAGAAAAACCACGGGCCTCCAGAGAAAAAAGAATCCACTATATGAAAAATTGTTACAATCACACAGCTCTAATCTCTCAAGCCTCACCCGATAACACCCATACTTTTCTCACAAATACCTATATATCTATATATATATATATATATAAGTTCTACATATATATAAACCCAGAGAAAAGCGGAGAAAGAGCCATGCACATGCACTTAATGCTCACTGCATACTCGCACTCAATTTGAGGCTTTTTACACACATTCCATCCTAGCATGCATATACATATTTATAAGCAAAATCAATGGAGTAGGTGGAAAGTAAGCGTGTATTTTTCTTCAACCTCATGTGCCACCTTTCTCATTCACATGCAATGTAGGTGGCAAAACAAATGTCAACATGGCAACCTATTTCTTTTTTCTTGCATTCACATGGCAACATCTTTCTCATTCACATGTTATCTTCAAAACCACTTTACTTTTATTATAGCCAAAATACCAACAAACTCCACCTTGGCTAAATAAAGGAAAGTCCTCGCTGCAACACCGGCAACCATTGTCTGAACCAACAATCATAATTCTCAAAATAGAGAACTATCATACTCCACCATAAAAGAGTATCATCACTTAGAATAATCCATTCTAAGAATTTTACCACGGCACATGTCGAAAAACTTGCTGAAAGGTTTATGGTACAACTTCCCTGTTGGCCACCCTAAGTTCATCACCGACATCAATCTTCACCACACATCTTGCATCAGTGCCAACCCAATGCCCATGTGTAAATCCGTGAACCCGCTAACAAAAGGACACATCCCTTTCCATGGTAACGGCCATACCATGGGGATGCCAACTTCTCAAAAGAATTCTTCACCGTCAGTGGCAATTAAACATTGTTAGCACTTGATTTGGAGTCTTTTGCCCAGCCGACTCCAACTGGACAATTGCTCTTGACATGTCCAGACTGTCCACACTTCCAGCATGTTACATTCTTCCCGGAGTTCTTCTTCTTCCCTTGCCTAGTCACCAAAACCGTACCTTCTGATGAAATCATATTGCTACCTTCCAATCTTCTCTCCTCAGATAGGAGTTTGCTAGTAACATCTGTAAACTTCAGGGTCTCTTTCCCATACATCAGAATAGGTTTCACGTGCTCATAAGAAGACGGTAAAGATAATATTAGCCTCAGTGCTTTATCTTCATCTTCTACCTTAACTCCGATGGCCTCCAGTTCTGAAACGATATTGTTAAGAATACTAAGATGATCTGAAATTTTTGTACCTCCATCCATACGTAGAGTATGAAATTGTTCCTTAAGATACAACCGACTTGAGATGCCTTTGCCCTGGTACAACTGCTCAAGATTCTCCCAAATCTGAAAGAATATACGTGGAAACTCCAAAACCGGAGAAAAACCACGGGCCTTCAGAGAAAAAAGAATCCACTATATGAAAAATTGTTACAATCACACAGCTCTAATCTCTCAAGCCTCACCCGATAACACCCACACTTTTCTCACAAATACCTATATAACTATCTATCTATATATATATATATAAACCCAGAGAAAAGCGGAGAAAGAGCCATGCACATGCACTTAATGCTCACTGCATACTCACACTCAATTTGAGGCTTTTTACACACATTCCATCCTAGCATGCATATACATATTTATAAGAAAAATCAATGGAGTAGGTGGAAAGTAGGCGTGTATTTTTCTTCAACCTCATGTGCCACCTTTCTCTTTCACATGCACTGTAGGTGGAAAAACAAATGTCAACATGGCAACCTATTTCTTTTTTCTTGCATTCACATGGCAACCTCTTTCTCATTCACATGTTATCTTCAAAACCACTTTGCTTTTATTATAGCCAAAATACCAACAAACTCCACCTTGGCTAAATAAAGGAAAGTCCTCGCTGCAACACCGGCAACCATTGTCTGAACCAACAATCATAATTCTCAAAATAGAGAACTATCATACTCCACCATAAAAGAGTATCATCACTTAGAATAATCCATTCTAAGAATTTTACCACGGCACATGTCGAAAAACTTGCTGAAAGGTTTATGGTACAACTTCCCTGTTGGCCACCCGGAAGTTCATCAGCCCTCGACATCAATCTTCACCACACATCTTGCATCAGTGCCAACCCAATGCCCATGTGTAAATCCGTGGAAACAGGGAAATTGTTCCTTAAGATACAACCGACTTGAGATGCCTTTGCCCTGGTACAACTGCTCAAGATTCTCCCAAATCTCCTTGGCCGTTGATATCCCGTGCACGTTTGCAAGAACATTCTTTGCTAGACACAGACGAATAGTGCTTGTCGCTCTCAAATCTAAATCATCCCATTCTTCCTCGCTTTATCTTATCGCTCCATTCACTGAAACCGGGTTTTCCCTTTAATGCCTTATGCAACCCGGATTGAATCAATACATCCTTGACTTGAACTTGCCACAAGCCAAAATTGATCCTTCCATCAAACTTCTCTACATCGAACCTCATGGGACTGAACTTTGACATCGTATCTGTGTCTCAAACCCAACAGAATCCTCGTTTCTGATGTGGAAGATTAGGCAAAGCTGCAACCACAGAGCATACTACGAACCTCTGAAATACCAAGACACCCTCTAATACGACCAATAGAAATTTGTTTCTGATGTGGAAGATCAGGCAAAGCTGCAACCACATAGCATACTCCAAACCTCTAAAACCGAGACCTCCCCGAACCCGGGGCTCCGATACTAGTTGTTGGGAAATTGGCCTCAATATTTCCCCAACAAGCCTCCCAAAATACAAAAACAGAGAAAAATAAATAACACAAGAATATACGTGGAAACTCCAAAACCGGAGAAAAACCACGGGCCTCCAGAGAAAAAAGAATCCACTATATGAAAAATTGTTACAATCACACAGCTCTAATCTCTCAAGCCTCACCCGATAACACCCACACTTTTCTCACAAATACCTATATATCTATATATAGATATATGTATATATATATATATAAGTTATACATATATATAAACCCAGAGAAAAGCGGAGAAAGAGCCATGCACATGCACTTAATGCTCACTGCATACTCACACTCAATTTGAGGCTTTTTACACACATTCCATCCTAGCATGCATATACATATTTATAAGCAAAATCAATGGAGTAGGTGGAAAGTAAGCGTGTATTTTTCTTCAACCTCATGTGCCACCTTTCTCATTCACATGCAATGTAGGTGGCAAAACAAATGTCAACATGGCAACCTATTTCTTTTTTCTTGCATTCACATGGCAACATCTTTCTCATTCACATGTTATCTTCAAAACCACTTTACTTTTATTATAGCCGAAATACCAACAAACTCCACCTTGGCTAAATAAAGGAAAGTCCTCGCTGCAACACCGGCAACCATTGTCAGAACCAAACTATCATACTCCACCATAAAAGAGTATCATCACCTAGAATAATCCATTCTAAGAATTTTACCACGGCACATGTCGAAAAACTTGCTGAAAGGTTTATGGTACAACTTCCCTGTTGGCCACCCGGAAGTTCATCAGCCCTCGACATCAATCTTCACCAGACATCTTGCATCAGTGCCAACCGAATGCCCATGTGTAAATCCGTGAACCCACTAACAAAAGGACACATCCCTTTCCATGGTAACGGGCATACCATGGGGATGCCAACTTCTCAAAAGAATTCTTCACCGTCAGTGACGACGGAAACATTGTTAGCACTTGATTTGGAGTCTTTCGCCGAGCCGACTCCAACTGGACAATTGCTATTGACATGTCCAGACTGTCCACACTTCCAACATGTTATATTCTTCCCGGAGTTCTTCTTCTTCCCTTGCCTAGTCACCAAAACCGTACCTTATGATGAAATCATATTGCTACCTTCCAATCTTCTCTCCTCAGATAGGAGTTTGCTAGTAACATCTGTAAACTTTAGGGTCTCTTTCCCATACATCAGAATAGGTTTCATGTGCTCATAAGAAGATGGTAAAGATAATATTAGCCTCAGTGCTTTATCTTCATCTTCTACCTTAACTCCGATGGCCTCCAGTTCTGAAACGATATTGTTAAGAATACTAAGATGATCTGAAATTTTTGTACCTCCATCCATACGTAGAGTATGAAATTGTTCCTTAAGATACAACCGACTTGAGATGCCTTTGCCCTGGTACAACTGCTCAAGATTCTCCCAAAGCTCCTTGGCCGTTGATATCCCGTGCATGTTTGCAAGAACATTCTTTGCTAGACACAGACGAATAGTGCTTGTCGCTCTCAAATCTAAATCATCCCATTCTTCCTCGCTTTTACTGGTACTGCTCGATTCACCGCTGGAAACTGGTTTTCCCTTTAATGCCTTATGCAACCCGGATTGAATCAATACATCCTTGACTTGAACTTGCCACAAGCCAAAATTGATCCTTCCATCAAACTTCTCTACATCGAACCTCATGGGACTGAACTTTGACATCGTATCTGTGTCTCAAACCCAACAGAATCCTCGTTTCTGATGTGGAAGATCAGACAAAGCTGCAACCACAGAGCATACTACGAACCTCTGAAATACCAAGACACCCTCTAATACGACCAATAGAAATTTGTTTCTGATGTGGAAGATCAGGCAAAGCTGCAACCACAGAGCATACTCCAAACCTCTAAAACCGAGACCTCCCCGAACCCGGGGCTCCGATACCAGTTGTTGGGAAATTGGCCTCAATATTTCCCCAACAAGCCTCCCAAAAAACAAAAACAGAGAAAAATAAATAACACAAGAATATACGTGGAAACTCCAAAACCGGAGAAAAACCACGGGCCTTCAGAGAAAAAAGAATCCACTATATGAAAAATTGTTACAATCACACAGCTCTAATCTCTCAAGCCTCACCCGATAACACCCACACTTTTCTCACAAATACCTCTCTCTCTCTATATATATATATATATATATATATATATATATATACATATATATAAACCCAGAGAAAAGCGGAGAAAGAGCCATGCACATGCACTTAATGCTCACTACATACTCACACTCAATTTGAGGATTTTTACACACATTCCATCCTAGCATGCATATACATATTTATAAGCAAAATCAATGGAGTAGGTGGAAAGTAGGCGTGTATTTTTCTTCAACCTCATGTGCCACCTTTCTCATTCACATGCAATGTAGGTGGAAAAACAAATACTCACACTCAATTTGAGGATTTTTACACACATTCCATCCTAGCATGCATATACATATTTATAAGCAAAATCAATGGAGTAGGTGGAAAGTAGGCGTGTATTTTTCTTCAACCTCATGTGCCACCTTTCTCATTCACATGCAATGTAGGTGGAAAAACAAATGTCAACATGGCAACCTATTTCTTTTTTCTTGCATTCACATGGCAACCTCTTTCTCATTCACATGTTATCTTCAAAACCACTTTACTTTTATTATAGCCAAAATACCAACAAACTCCACCTTGGCTAAATAAATGAAAGTCCTCGCTGCAACACCGGCAACCATTGTCTGAACCAACAATCATAATTCTCAAAATAGAGAACTATCATACTCCACCATAAAAGAGTATCATCACTTAGAATAATCCATTCTAAGAATTTTACCACGGCACATGTCGAAAAACTTGCTGAAAGGTTTATGGTACAACTTCCCTGTTGGCCACTCGGAAGTTCATTAGCCCTCGACATCAATCTTCACCACACATCTTGCATCAGTGCCAACCCAATGCCCATGTGTAAATCCGTGAACCCGCTAACAAAAGGACATATCCCTTTCCATGGTAACGGGCATACCATGGGGATGCCAACTTCTCAAAAGAATTCTTCACCGTCAGTGACGACGGAAACATTGTTAGCACTTGATTTGGAGTCTTTTGCCCAGCCGACTCCAACTGGACAATTGCTCTTGACATGTCCAGACTGTCCACACTTCCAGCATGTTACATTCTTCCCGGAGTTCTTCTTCTTCCCTTGCCTAGTCACCAAAACCGTACCTTCTGATGAAATCATATTGCTACCTTCCAATCTTCTCTCCTCAGATAGGAGTTTGCTAGTAACATCTGTAAACTTCAGGGTCTCTTTTCCATACATCAGAATAGGTTTCACGTGCTCATAAGAAGACGGTAAAGATAATATTAGCCTCAGTGCTTTATCTTCATCTTCTACCTTAACTCCGATGGCCTCCAGTTCTGAAACGATATTGTTAAGAATACTAAGATGATCTGAAATTTTTGTACCTCCATCCATACGTAGAGTATGAAATTGTTCCTTAAGATACAACCGACTTGAGATGCCTTTGCCCTGGTACAACTGCTCAAGATTCTCCCAAAGCTCCTTGGCCGTTGATATCCCGTGCACGTTTGCAAGAACATTCTTTGCTAGATACAGACGAATAGTGCTTGTCGCTCTCAAATCTAAATCATCCCATTCTTCCTCGCTTTTACTGGTACTGCTCGATTCACCGCTGGAAACTGGTTTTCCCTTTAATGCCTTATGCAACCCGGATTGAATCAATACATCCTTGACTTGAACTTGCCACAAGCCAAAATTGATCCTTCCATCAAACTTCTCTACATCGAACCTCATGGGACTGAACTTTGACATCGTATCCGTGTCTCAAACCCAACAGAATCCTCGTTTCTGATGTGGAAGATCAGGCAAAGCTGCAACCACAGAGCATACTACGAACCTCTGAAATACCAAGACACCCTCTAATACGACCAATAGAAATTTGTTTCTGATGTGGAAGATCAGGCAAAGCTGCAACCACATAGCATACTCCAAACCTCTAAAACCGAGACCTCCCCGAACCCGGGGCTCCGATACCAGTTGTTGGGAAATTGGCCTCAATATTTCCCCAACAAGCCTCCCAAAGAACGAAAATAGAGAAAAATAAATAACACAAGAATATACGTGGAAACTCCAAAACTGGATAAAAACCACGGGCCTCCAGAGAAAAAAGAATCCACTATATGAAAAATTGTTACAATCACACAGCTCTAATCTCTCAAGCCTCACCCGATAACACCCACACTTTTATCACAAATACCTATATATCTATATATAGATATATGTACATATATATATATATATATATATATATATATATATATATATATATAAGTTCTACATATATATAAACCCAGAGAAAAGCGGAGAAAGAGCCATGCGCATGCACTTAATGCTCACTGCATACTCACCACTCAATTTGAGGCTTTTTACACACATTCCATCCTAGCATGCATATACATATTTATAAGCAAAATCAATGGAGTAGGTGGAAAGTAGGCGTGTATTTTTCTTCAACCTCATGTGCCACCTTTCTCATTCACATGCAATGTAGGTGGAAAAACAAATGTCAACATGCCAGCCTATTTCTTTTTTCTTGCATTCACATGGCAACCTCTTTCTCATTCACATGTTATCTTCAAAACTACTTTACTTTTATTATAGCCAAAATACCAACACTACCTAGCATTATCGACTAGGATTTTTCTCAAAACTGAATGCACTTTATAGTTCAGTGCCAACTTTTTACAGCAGCACTTTCAAGATTAGTGCCAAACTTTGATTTCTTGGTTTCTGGGCTCAAGAACAACTGCAACTGCAAACATTCTTATTTTTTCGGGTACAAGACAACCTCACAGGATTACAAAGAATATTGCGAGTACAATTTACTCAACCTACAGAATAATCGCTCAGAGTGATACAAGAATATATATATGAAAGAATGTTTGAACATTTCTTCTTGTATTAGTTACAATATGTAATATTATCTCTCAAAGTATATGCTATTTTTAAACTCAAAAAATAATAAATATAAAATGGAGCGCAGTCATAAATTGTGATTTGGTTAGATAATGCAATATTTATTACTTAGTGGACCATTTAATATTTATGGACCCCATTATAATAATGGCTTAATACAGTAAGTTTAGATCCACTAGGAATCTTTTCCTAATTCTCCATACGGCCTCTAGGGTAGTCCACGTTGCATATAAAAACACCTATGAGGTTGGTCAATTCATGCTACAAGGGCACATCTCTCTCTCTCTCCCCTTTTATGTGCTAAATTGTGGATTTTGACTTATGACTTTCATTCCATAATTTGGAGAGGTTTTAGCTTTTGAAAAATTACTATAAAATCACGAAAACTCCGAACACCAAAGAAGATAAAAAAATCGAAATATTGTGTAATTCAGCCAGTTCTACAAAGATGTGTCAAGGTGGTCCGGTAGCTTGTTGCTAGACAACCTTCAGATCTAAGTGGAGAATACTCTAGACGATCTTGATGTTAATTCCATCTATCAAGTTTAGATCTCTACATTACATTGTAAGGCTACTTGATTGATCTCCTTAGATCTGGTATAATAAGTTTTTCCAATATAATTACACTGATATATTCGGAGTATTCTTGTGTATCTCAACTCCTCCAAATGCCTCTATTAATAGTATTTAGGAGTTTACCATTGGTATAGTTCTTCACTTTAGCATACGTTATGTAACACCTGTTACGTACGTTAACATGATGGCGTATGTTACTTCGTCATGGTAACGTCCACAACACTAGTACAGTAGCATCCAATAGCATATGACTTGTTTCCTTGCGTATGTTAACTACCATGTTTGCGTACGTTGTTGTTGTCCTCATTTAGCCATTTGATTTGTTGACCTTCTAGATGTCATCAAAGGTTTAATTTTGAATCCAACTTCAAACGTTTAGCGGCCGTTACTATATCCCTTTAGCTACGTTAATATGTAGATGACCGTTCAATGCGTTGACCTTTTGAAAACTGCAAAACAGTTCATTTTAGAACTTAGAGTACGTTACTCCAAACCTTAGCGTACGTTAAGCTTGTCCTGCAATGTAGTTTCTCCATCTACGTAACCCTACACGATTTTAAGACTTTCCAAAAATACAAGAGAGTAACTTTTACGTACGTTAAGCTATAGGCATAGCGTAAATTATCACTCAGAGTTTCTTGATTCAATCATATTGAATGTTAACTGAGTGTAGATTTGAAATGAATTGCAGAGTGCTCTTAGTAATTATTATTTATTTCTATGAACATCATAAAAATATGTATGATAAAAATATTATTCCAACAATTGGTAGTGTGGTTTTTCCACGTGAGACGTGAGTTAGAGAGGAAGAAAGAAGGGTGTGAAGACATTTTTAGTTCTCCACTCACTTAGGAGAGATACTTTTTCAATTATTCTCTTAGAGGATTTGAACTAGTAAGAAGTAATATATATCCCACCATTACTACTCGTAGCCGTCGGCCTTAGAGATTTAGTAGTGGTGGTTGTAACTTTTTCGAGATTTTCACTTTCGGTGTTGGGGATTTCCAAAAGCTATACAATTTGAAATTGTGTTCATCATCATCAACAAAATAATCAAAGGACATCAAGGGCATGATTTGTATTTCTTATCCTTTTATTCTATTGTATATATGATCCTTGATCGATCCCTTTAGGGGTTAGGATGAGCATACTTTGTGCGACTTTATTTTTCGTTACATATTCAATTTTGTGTTTTGAATGCTTGGTTGTATGGTTTTATGATTTGGAATCATATTGATATTGATATAATCATAAATATGTAGTTGTTCGTCGTAGTTATATTTTTCTTAACTTATATCAAAATATGATATATTATATTTCGGAAAATGATTTATATTGAAACATGTAAGTCAAAAAAATATGATTGAAAGAGGTTCAGGGATCAACAAAGGACTTCGGGCATGCTACAACCTTTGCTTGGAAATCCGATCAAAAAACAAGTCCCATACGTTCGAAAAACTGAGCAGCTACCAGGCGCGCTGCCTGGCAGCACTATTCGGCCGAGGGGATGCCTGACCGGGATAGCTTGCTGTCGAGCCCCGAGCAGGGCCCCGGTCACCGAGCACGGGACTATTTTTTCTTGTATTCCAGTAAATCAATTTTCCCCATTTTAAGTTATATTTAACTTGATTAAAATGCAAACATGATACTTTATTTAATTAGAAAATTCATTTTTAAGGGTATCAATTTTGGCCGAATTGCTATGAACAAATTAAAATTGTCGAATATATGGATTAGTTGGATTAAGTTAGTCAGACACATATATATAATCATATTTAGCAACTAAATAAGCGAAATATCATATAAATCATTGAACCAAAACATCAAGTTTTAAAACATAATAAAGTGCAAGGTTGTCCAGAAAATCATCATGAAGAAGAAAAATATCTAGTCAAGATCAGGATCGTCATCTGACGGCTGAGGTAGGATAGCTATACCAAAAAGAGTATAGAGGTTTTCAAGTATTTTCTCTGACCTTCCGACCCTTACTTTCATCTCTTTAAATTCCTCCTCTAGTCGCCCTATAAGGTCATCGTTCTGAGAAGAAGACGAACCTCTTCTACTACCTCGAGATGAGCTGGGCTAAGATATAGGAGCACCGATGTGTTGCCTCTCAGTCTGAGGACCTTGGGCCATAATCATTTCCTCAACGCGCGGTAACGCACCTCCATCGACCAATACATCGCCATCCCTAAGATATGAATAGTACACCCATCCACATTTTGATGTTCGGACACAATGCATTGTTCGAATAGTCCCTTCGTGGATCATATGTTCTTTAGGGATAGGAGTTCCTTTGACACCAGAAAAATGAACACATCTTTCAAAAATCCTCCTCAAATTGAGCCAAATGGCACCCCAGACTTCATTTGGCGCACACGGCCACCGTAACCTTTCTTAAGAAAAAAGTACCTTTTTCCAAAAACCATTTCATAATAAGACGAGTGAAATTGACTTTTTAATCATTCATAATATAGTACAAGATTTCCATGTAAATATTCACGAGCTTTTGCTGAGCCTTCACTTTGGACATAATGCTTCGAGTGATCGCATCGTGTAAAAATCGGTTTTGAATCCTGAAATCATTATTTTCAAACTTTTCACTCGAAACATCAATCACAACTTTTCAGTGAAGATAATATCTAACTACAACTTCATTCAACACGTCATTTTATTCATCTTCATTCGGATGAATTCTCGATAAATTTCCTAAACAAACTGTCCCTTCATTTGGTAAACTGAACCAAGTACTCAAGTTTCCGGCATTAAAAGTTATAATTGTTCCATTCACTTTCGACCTAACCAAAACTTCACCATTATCATTGTACGAAGTAGTAAAATTAGCATAGAATTCCTTGACAAAACCTTCAAAAATAGGTAGAGATAAACCAACAAACTCAGAAATTTCCAATGAACCAAAAAAATTCCTGGATATTAATTCCAACCTCATGAAGCAACTCAAAAGCCAAAGTAGTGACTATCCGTAATCTCTTCATTTGACATATCAGAGAATACCTTTTCACATTGTGGGTTGAAGAATATGGAGACGATCGGAGACGAAGCTTCTTCTCTGGCCCGTTTTCCCATTGCAACTCTTTGAGTTCCTTGTCCCGATACCATTGATTTCAAGAAATTTGAGTGATATTTGGCTTAGAAGTATATTCAGTCGATTTTTAGAGAGAGAAAAATAGGGTTTCGGTGTTTGGGAGAGGAGAGATTGAGGCTTAATGAACCGAGGGGAAAGAAAAAGAGGGTTTTGTTACACAGCGTTGCCACTAATGTACGTAAAGCATACTTAATAGCTAGGCCGTAAGGGTTGTTCCAGTAGCTACTGCCCTTTGATTCCTTGTTCGTAACATACTACTCCGTCCCGCCCAAAGGTTTACATTTTTATTAAAAAGTAGTCTCTTTAGTAAGTTTATGTATATCACTTTTTACAATCAAATCAAACAATCACTTTTTACTTTTTAATCTCCACCCCTCATTCATCATCAATACTTTTTACTTTTTAATCTTCACTACACATTTAATCATCATTACTTATACCAATCATTACCTAAAATATACCAAATATACACCCTCTGTCAACCTTTGGCTGGGACAGAGGGAGTACGTAATTTAGGTCCGCTACAAAGTGTAACATACGGTACTTTTTGTAGCCAGTGTACGCTACCATACTGAAGGTTTCTGGGACAAGATAATTCATAGCGACCGTTAGATGCACTAAAGGTTTAGGGAATTAAAATTGTTGACAGCGGTAGTATTGACCAAATGAATAGTAAATCATGCAGATCGAAACACATTTTGTTAGGCGGCGTTAAAGATTCATCGTGAGCCAAGTAAATTTAAATTCCGCTTAGGTAAGTCGTGTGGATCAGTCGTTGCAGTATGGTCTCGAGTTTTTTCGAATCATATGTTTTCCTCAGTATTTATCACACAAGATTCACGCGCACTTAATGTGCTTCACTTGAAGCAGTCTCCCTACCGTAATAAGTAGGGGCGTGGTCACAGACATCTTACTCCTCCCTGCACTCGCCTGAAGCGGGATATACTGGGTATGTTTGGTTTGGTTTGGTTTTCTTCTGATGACCGTAACCAGAGTTTGGTAGCGACCGTTAGATGAACTAAAGGTTTATGGAATTAAAATTGTTGACAGTGGTAGTATTGACCAAATGAATAGTAAATTTCTTCTCATGATTTCTGTCTGTTTTTCAGGATCATTTCGCTATATATGTAAAAAGGCAGATTTAAAATGATGAACATGCCTCATTCCTATATTTATCCTTATAAAATTAAATGATTCTTCGGGCAATAGTTTTGTGAAAATGTCTGGCAATTGTTCATTTGTACCCACAAATTGAAGACAAACATTCCCGTTTTGGACATGATCACGAGTAAAATGATGACGGATTGCGATGTGCTTTGTCCTACTATGTAAACTTGGATTCTTGTTCAAATTTATTGCACTAGTAATGTCATAAAAAGTAGGTGTTTTTTTAAGAGTAATGCCATAATCCAGTAATTGATTTTGGATCCACAGTACTTGTGCACATGCACTTCCAGCAGTCACACATTCGGCGTGAGCTGTGGAAGTAGCCACAATAGTCTGTTTCTTACTTCCCCAAGATATCAAACATAAACCCATGAAGTGACAAGTTCCGCCAGTACTTTTTGTCAATTTTACATCCACCAAAATCAGCGTCACTATATGCAAATAGTTCAAAATCAAAGATTGATGGATACAATAATATTAAGCCAGTAGTACCTTTCAGATATCGAAAAATTCTTTTACAGACAATTAAATGTGATTCTTTAGGATTAGCTTAAAATCTAGCACATAAACATGTTGAAAACATAATATCGAGTTGTTGTGCGGCGATTTATACGCCTCGGCGGCGATCGGAATAAGTGCCGAGCGACCAAGTCCACGACCGAATAAGATACGGCAAACTTGCCTAAACGGAGATAACAGTCCACCTTCGAGTATCTAGCGATCGACTCCCAAGGCGATCGCCTTCCGGAACCTAGTGATCGACTCTGGTGCCCGACCTAGGGCGACCGTCCTGTGCCATCGAGCAAGACCTTCGTCCGTCAAAATCCACGAAGACCGAATCTCAAAGCAGCGCTCATGTGCAGATCCGCGAAAGGCGCCGTAGAACATGGATCGTTGACCACAGCGTGTCACCACCTTCTCACCTACCGAAAGATCCGCCGAAAGGTACAAGGTGGGACCGCCCGTGACAGCGACTCAGACGCGTGCAGACTTCTCATTGGACCGCACAGCTGGCTGCCAGCAACTCCTGCGGACTTTAAGGAGACCAACCCATGTGCTAAAGACGATCGCCCGCTTATTATAATACAGCAGAGGCGATCACCCAGCATCTCCCAGTCCTATAAATAGAGAACTTCCAACAACTGTAAAAAGGTTGGAAATTCGGTTCGCAATTCGTTCCAATCAGTTCAGAACTCAGTTGACAACCACATTCAGAATACATACATTCCTTCAGGCTCTCGGCTTCCTCTCTTGGATCTACCTCATGATTTATCTCTCAGCACCTCTCATCCAGAAGACGGTCGGCAGAGGCAAGAAACTCCTTGCAGTACAGATTCAACGAGACCCGCAAGCTCAGGAGCTCAAACATACAGCTAATACACACTGTGAGAGACTGTCGATTTCTCACGGTCGTCACAGCTCATCAACGTTGTTATAAGAACTCACAGAGCATCATATCTGGTTCTTCCGACAATCTTCACGCTCAATAGCTAAGATAACTAGGGTCTTTACACTCATTGTAATTGTACTCTAACATTAATACTTGTATCCCAGAATATTTGTATTAATAACATCTCGTGAGAGCATTCAAGCCCGGGACTAACAATCCCGGCAAATCTTGCATTATTTACTTTCCCACGGAAGTGTTCTCGCACTTTGTTTGCTACTCGACCATTCCAGCAATATCTATCTCCGGATAATATTTTGGGTAGCAACAATTGGCGCTAGAAGGAGGGCATCTAAACCTTCATTTTTATTCCTACCGTCCCGAAGAACACTCACTGTTCTCGGGGCATATACTTGAAGTGACACTCACTGATCTTCAAAGAAAAGCCTTCAGAATTATGACGTCCACCACTACATCGAAGAGAGTCACTCTCCAAACCACCGGACATCATATCCGGCTCGATCCGAGCCCCAACCGACGACAGAGGGAAGCCGCGGCGACGCGAGACTCTCGATCCCGCACCTGAGGGGTGTCCCCAGCCTCTCACTCGACCAGTTCCAAACCGCGGAACAGATCAAGGAGGCTATGGCCATCCTAAGGAGCGATGGAGTGCATGCGCGGCACCCGCAATAACTCCCTCGGCCATCCACCGCGTGGGCAACCGGAAGTTCAAAGGGTTACTGGGCGAGCGATCGTCAGAAAGCCCCGATTCGCGAGAAAATGCTCTCGCCAGACCAGACAGTTCCGTATTCAGTCGCTTGGGAAGCGATCCATCATGGCGACCGGGGCATTCTGGCCCCAACCACGAGACGACGGAATTCGAGTCCGTCACCAGGAGTTCGGCCTGCCCAACTCCCAGCCAAATACAGGTCAGCCGTCTGACTCCTGCTCCGAACGCCAGGGGATTAGTACTTGATCGCCTCGGCTCTCGCTCCGAACGCCAATCCGCGAGCAGCCAGGCCGCGGCGATGGCCGCTATGCAATGATAGCTCGATGAGATGAAAATACTCTTGGATACTGGGGCAAGCACCAGTAGAAAGATCATCGGACCGACCGAGCCACTCGCGGTCCACATCGATCTTGCCCCCATGCAACCAAGGATTGCTCCTCCCAAAACGCCTCTTTATGAAGGGAGATCGGACCCCGAAACCCACCTAAGCAAATTCCGGATATACATGACTGGGTGTGGGGCATCAGACGCGACCAAATGCCGAATCTTCCCATTAACCTTGGGCGAGCTGGCCCATAGGTGGTACGTCTCGCTACCACCGCGATCGATCATCTCCTTTGAGAAATTGGCGAATGACTTCACGTCATACTTCGCCGCCAAGGTCAACAGACCCGAAGACCCCCACCGCATGATAAAAATAAGGCAGGGGGAAGACGAATCCGGTGCAGATTACATCGACTGAGTAGACGAAATCGTCCTCACCGGCGAGCCCATCAGCGAAGAGCTCGCTCTCTATTCGGTCCTGGGGGGATTCTACGGCCACTCACCCATGTTTAGACATCTGACGAAGGACATCCCCCCAACCTACGCGATCTTTCGCGCCAAAGCTGCCGACTTTCTGGTCAGGCAAAGGCTACTCACCCTCCGCCTAGGCGAGGGAACGCCGCCTCCTGTCCAAAAGATGGCGATCGCCAAAACCAAAAAGACGGTCGCCAAGCCATCCGACGATCTCAAGGCCTACGAGGATGTGGAAACCCATCTCCTCCACACGTTCAACCGAACTCCGACCCACATTTTCTACGCCATCAAGGGGCGCGAACCGCTGAACAAGCCAAAGGCAATAAGGGACCATGGTCATCTGGACCACAACTAATATTGTGCCTACCACAAGAGTCCCGGCCACAACACCAACCAATGCCGCGACCTCCTCAGACAACTCTGGAGATTGTTCGAAGAAGGCAAGTTGGACAGCTTATTGTCTTAGCCGGAGCCCCACCAATCTCCCAAAACGGTCGCTCGAGTCGAATGCAAACAGGACGGAAAGCTCATATGAGCTGACCCCTCGATCAACCTCGGCGACCGTATCTACATGCTTCAATCAAGAGAAGGGAACTTCGGAAGTCTCTCCCCAATTTCCCGCCTCATCAAATCAAAGGCTACTGCCTGAGCAAACGCTTCAAAAAAGAGGATGACTCGCTCGCCCTCTAAAGTTCGTCATCGACATGATGGACCTAGGCAGCGATCGCCTCCCCTAGCACAACGTATACTGTCGAGGATCGTCATCTGACATGATGGTTCGAGGTAGAAGAGTGCCGCCATGGTCGCGACAATTGATTAAACCGACGATCCGTCCATGCAAGGTTCCTTTGGGCTCCGATCGCTCGCCCTTCGTTTAAATACGAGGCGGGCGTAGCCGAAGGACTCTCCAAAACAAATCAGAGGATTACTCGCTCGCCCTCTAAAGTTCGTCATCTACATGAAGAACCTAGGTAGGCGATCTCGTCCCCTTACACAACGTATACCGTCGAGGATCGTCATCCGACTTGATGGTCCGAGGTAGAAGAGTGTCGCCATGGTCGTGGAGGACGATGGAATCGTTCTCTGTGCCCATGCAAGGTCCCTTTGGGCCACGATCGCCTGCCCTTCGTTTAAATACGAGGCCAGCGTAGTCTAAGGGCCCTCCAAAACTAATCTGTGGATACGTTCGCCCGCCCTCAAAGGTCCATCACTTAACGTGGTGGGTCCTTCCCGGACAACGTGACGCGTCCCTCCCCCCGTCTCAACGTATACCGTCGAGGGTCGCCATCTTAATGACGACCCGAGGTATAAAAGAGCTAACAAGCCACAGACGTGGAGTTGATTAATCCGACGATGCCCCGCGCACGGAATCCTATAGACCAAGACCACACACCCTTCGTTTAAATACGAGGCGAGGCGCAGCCTTCGGAAGACCCTACCAATTAAGTGAGTCGCGAGAACTTAGCCATCAGACGGAATGTCGCTCGCGCATAAGACACATTCGTGGAGGTCGGTCCATCGAACTCCGCGATCGTGCATGGCTCCTCAAGACCGAGATGGACGACCTTTCGAGGATTCGACAAAATTGAAGACCGCTCGCTCAATGATTTATTTTCGTCCCCTTACTTTCACTAAGTGAATAAAAACAAAGGGGAAGAGTGCGGAGCTATTTATACGACGATCGTCCCTATTCAATTACATACGAAGATCGGCATTTTTCAGATGTTTGTGCAGCTATCGAATTTGTTGTAAAAGTTATCTATATGAATTTATCAATTCACTTGGAGGTATACACGCAACAATCTCTTCTCACACATTTGTACAAAGTCATGCAAAGACTAAGAAAAGCAATCATTCAAGTAATAAATCGAAGAAACAAACACTCATTTCATTACTTGAAATATCGGAGTACATACACGGTCGCCCGAAGGCCTAAGTATTACAAAGAGAAGGCTACAAAATTACAAGGCAAAAAGCTAAAACATTAAGGACGTGAAGCCTCAGGCCCCCGCCTGGCCTTCGCCTCCAACCTCCGGATCGGCCTGCGACCCTTCGCCAGCTTCCGGAGCTGCTTCCCCGCCCTCCGAAGCGTCTGGATGAACAAGATTCGCCGGAGTCGGGTACCATCTCAGGTCTACGCCGATGTCCGCGAGATCCAAGATCGGCACGGAGAAAGCAGGATGAAGAGGATGCTCCAACGCATATGCCTTGAAGTTTTCAGCAAGAGGGCCGACCTCCAACCCACCCTTAGTAGCAGCTCGGAGCGAGTCAGCGAACGCCATATAATAGGCAAACTCACTGACGAACTCCACGTTAAGAAAAGGATCGGCCTCGGTCGCATCCAGCTTCCCTTTCAGCTCCGCGACCGCCTGTTGCGCACCTTGAAGCTCGGTCTCCTTAGCAGCCGTCTCTCCCCTCGATGACGCCAGCTCGCTAGTCAGCAGAGCGACAGTCAACTTCAGCTGATCGACCTCCTTCTGAGTGGCCTCATGCGACCAACAGGAATCTGTCATCCGGTCCCGATATCGGTCAACCGCCACCTGGGCTCGCTCATAATTCTCTCTCATCAGCTCAAGGTCATGACTCGCCCACTTAGCTGCATCCAGGGAGTCCTTCTCCATAGCCACAATCTTGTCGGCAAACTCGGTGTTCTCTTTCCGAGCGGCCTCGAGGTCCGCCTGCAGACGAGTAGTAGAAGGACGCCCCTCGAACTCCAGCACAGCCTGGGCAGCCATCGTAGCCGCCTGGAGGGAGAGAGCGAAAGCAGCTTGCATCATATTCCCGGATTGCTGGCGAGAGATCGCATCTAAGTCCGTCGTCCAGGCCTTCGGCAAAGCAGAAATGGCCCGATTGACGTACATTGGGACATAGCAGGCCGCGCGAGGAGATCGGCTCGCTAGGAAATCCAGCACCATCGGTGGACAAGCAGGGTTAGTGCTGCGGATCCTGTACCAAAACAGCAAAAGTTAGCACATCGCCCACGCAAGTGACGAAATTCAACAAACAAACAATGTCTACCTCTCGGATCTATCCGGGTCACGACCAAAGTATGGTTTGCCGCGAGGGGTCTCAGCCTCGGCGATCGCCATCTCTTGCAAGAAAGCCGCAGAGGGCGTAGGCTCATTCACCGGAGGGACCACGGTGATCGGAGGCGCGGCGATCGGCACCTCACCGGTAGGGGCAGAAACCGGAGGTTCCCCCGACCTCTGCCGCTTGCGGTTCATCCGGAGCCCCTCCTCCTGAGGTTCCTCCTCCACTATGATCGGCTCCGCGTTGGGCCTCACCTCCGGAATGAGAGGTAACGCCACAGGAGGAGCTCGAGATGACTTCTTGTGGCGAAGGCGGCTCAGAACTCCGGGGTTCGACATAGCTATCTCCGCTGGAGGCTCCAAGAAACGAGGAAAGCGGACTTCTGCAATAAAAGAACAATCAAACCACGGTCAAACACATTCTCCAAAGCAGGAAGATGGCCAAGCAATTGGAGATCGCGGAAACTCATACCTGGGACCGAGAGATGACATGGAAAACAGAATAGCCGAGCAGACAGCCAACAGCTCTCCTTGTTGATCCGGCGAGCGTCTAAGTCGTCATCCGGCAAACTTTGTATCCGCTCCCAGACGATCAACAAATCGAAAGGAAGCTCGTCGATCGTCGGAATATGAAAACCTGCAAAAGGAAAACCAAATTAGATCAGTTCAGAACATATCCGAACAAAGGGAGAGTCAGAACCCTTACCCGGATTCCTCTCCCGAAAGCTAGTGGGAATATTCAGCTCGTCGGTAGGATTGTCGCTCGCTAATGCCTTCCATGAACCGCCGACCCAGAACCACTTTGCCGGGTCGCCCCGCACCTTGTTCGGGACTCCGGGGATCACCCGACCGGATCGGCCTTGAATATGATAGCCTCCGACCGACCCTTTCTGAGCCGTCAGCTTGAACAGGTGGTTCATCTCCAACGGCGAAGGAAGGCGGTATAGTTGGTGACCGCCGAACAAGGTGAGAGCGCAGATGATCTGGAGCCAGGCATTCGGCGTCAACTGGAGCGGCGTCATGTTCCAAGCAGCCAGCAGATGGGAGATAGAAAAAGACAGAGGGAACCGCAGCCCAGCCTCCATGATTGCTTCGTTCACGGCGACCATGCCCTCCGGAGGCTGATCGGCTCGTTCATTCTCGGCCGGCACAAAAAGATCCACATCTGAAGGGACATGATACCTCATCCTCAAGACGGACAGGTCCTTCCTGGTCACCGAGCTCCTTATCTGGCCAAGGGACCATAGAGATCGCTGCGCAGCCCGAAACAGTGATCGCTTAGCAGGTTGATAAGGGTGAGCGATCGAGTACTCCCGATAATCGAACTTAGGAGACGGACCGGCCAACCTCTCCATGATTTCAATGAAGGCCAAATAGGCTTGGCCAAAGGCACTATGCTACTCCCAGTAGGCCCTCACCGCCGAATCTCTCTCCATCTGCGAGCGTCTTTGCTCAACCGCCGCCTCCCTAGCAACGTCGGCTTCATTGAACAGCGCCTCGACTTCCACGGGGTCAATACCGGCCCGGATACCCTCGGCGACCGTCTCCAAATGGAATTCTGCGGAGGATCCTCCCCGGGCAGTCGAAGCCCCGACGGCAGAGGTGGTGCCCATTCCGTGCGATGAAGATGTTCCAGACATTTTCGAAAAGAAGAGGAGAAAAGGAGTGTTTTCTTACCAATGATTGAATCGATCGACGATCGGCAGTCAAATCTTCAGAAAAATCCTTCGACGATATTATCCTTCTTCTCCGATAAAAGCGCGTAAGAGTAACACTGCAACCCAACGCCTTTTTATAGGAGATGGCAGGGACTTCTATGAAATAAAGGAGAATCTCAAGGATCGGAGTGCAAACCGTCGCAATTAATGATCCCCTTGAAACCCGCGACGCGTCGTTTTGAGGGCACGCCAGACGAGGAGTCATAACTAACCGTCGGTCTCCCCCAACAGGAATCCGACACGTGCCCCGGAGACATTTCCACAACCACTGTCGTTTCCCGCTCATTCCAGCGACCGACCAGGTCGTCCAAGTTCAAAACCAATCCGCTCAAAGACGATCGCCAATTCCATAAAATGATGAGTCACTCGTCAAAGTTAAGCGATCGCCAGTAGAACCATCTCACCCCACGTTTCCAACATAGGAGCGAGCTGGGGGGGCAATTGTTGTGCGGCGATTTATACGCCTCGGCGGTGATCGGAATAAGTGCCGAGCGACCGAGTCCACGACCGAATAACCTACAGCAAACTTGCCTAAACGGAGATAATAGTCCACCTTCGAGTATCTAGCGATCGACTCTCAAGGCGATCGCCTTCCGACACCTAGCGATCGACTCTGGTGCCCGACCAAGGGCGACCGTCCTGTGCCATCGAGCAAGACCTTCGTCCGTCAAAATCCATGAAGACCGGATATCAAAGCAGCGCCCATGCGCAGATTCGCGAAAGGTGCCGTAGAACATGGATCGTTGACCACAGCCTATCACCACCTTCTCACCTACCGAAAGACCCGCCGAAAGGTACAGGGTTGGACCGCCCGTGACAGCGACTCAGACGCGTGCAGACTTCTCATTGGACCGCACAGCTGGCTGTCAGCAACTCCTGCAGACTTTAAGGAGACCAGCCCATGTGGTAAAGACAATCGCCCGCTTATTATAATACAGCAGAGGCGATCGCCCAGCATCTCCCAGTCCTATAAATAGAGAACTTCCAGTAACTGTAAAAAGGTTGGAAATTCGGTTCGCAATTCGTTCCAATCAGTTCAGAACTCAGTTGACAACCACATTCAGAATACATACATTCCTTCAGGCTCTCGGATTCCTCTCTTGGATCTACCTCAGGATTTATCTCTCAGCACCTCTCATCCAGAAGACGGTCGGCAGAGGCAAGAAACTCCTTGCAGTACAGATTCAACGAGACCCGCAAGCTCAGGAGCTCAAACATCAGCTAATACACACTGTGAGAGACTGTCGATTTCTCATGGTCGTCACATCTCATCAACATTGTTACAAGAACTCACAGATAGGGATGACAGTCGGGTACGGCGGCGCAGATAGTGCCTATCCACATCCGTACCCGTGAGGTAAACCTGTACCCGAGACCCGACCCGCGACCCGCGACGGGTATGATTTGCCCACCACACCCGCGACCCGCGGGTATCCACCACCCGCCACCCGTCGGGTATCCACAATCCGCTATTCGCGAATACCCGCGATGCAAATAAACGAATTCAATATAAATAAAAATTTTACACAAATTAATATCCATAAATTAAACTCATAAATTCAAATCCTCTAACCCACAAAGTTCAAAATTTAAATCCACAAATCACAAAACACAAAATTAATATCCAAAATCATCAACTAAAAACAAAGTTTAAATTCTAAAAAAAGCATATTATTCGAAGTCAACAGTTGAAATAGACCTATTTTTCTCTTATTTGTTGTGAATGCTTGAAATAATGAGTGTGGGCCGGGCTGTATTCGGGTATTTTGTGGGTATTTCGTGGGTATTTTTGTGGTTATTTTGTGGGTATCTTCGTGGGTGTTTTTCGTAGGTAGACGGGTTTCGTGGGTACGGATAGTAACTATCCATATCCGTACCCACGAACCTAATGGATTGTAATCACATACCACTAAGCTATCCATGGATACCAAATGCCCACCAAACCCGCACCTATTAGGGTCGGGTGCCCGTGGTTATCCGTTACCCGTGGGTAAATTGCCATCCCTACTCACAGAGCATCATATCTGGTTCTTCTGGCAATCTTCACGCTCAATAGCTAAGATAACTAAGGTCTTTACACTCATTGTAATTGTACTCTAACATTAATACTTGTATCCCAGAATATTTGTATTAATAACATCTCGCGAGAGCATTCAAGCCCGGGACTAAAAACCCCGGAAAATCTTGCGTTATTTACTTTCCCACGGAAGTGTTCTCACACTTTTTTTGCTACTCGACCATTCCAGCAATATCTATCTCCGGATAATATTTTGGGTAGCAGGACGGGACGACTGGCTCGACGACCGGCATTATAGTAGGTCTCTCCTCGGGGACAGGACGGGACGTCGTTGCAGGGGCACGACCCGCCTTCTTTTCTTGGTGGAAACGACCCAAAAGACCGGGGTTCGACATCAAAATCTCTCTCGGGGGCTCGGCGTAGCGGGGAAAATGGATCTCTGTCAAAGAAGAAATTCAGACAAGTTAAACATCTCTTTCAATCAGACGATCATCAAGCAAGGAAGAGGAAGTAAAATTTTATACCTGGAACCTTCAGGTGGCGAGGGAAGCGAAACAATCGAGCTCGCAACCAATGATGTTCGTTGTTGACTGTGCGAACGTCGAGGTAGGAGTCCGGCAGACCACGAATTCGCTCCCAGACGATCAAGAAATCAAAAGGGAGATCACCGATCGCTGGAATAAGGGAGCCTGCAAAAAGGAAATCAAATTAGATCAGTTCAAGATGTATCCAAATAATGGGAGAGTTTAAACCCTTACTCGGATTCCTCTCCCGAATACTGGTGGGGATATCCAATTCTTCCTCGGCTTGTCGCTCGATGCCGACCTCCACGCTTCGCCGACCCAGCACCATTTTGCCAGGTTGCCCCGAACCTTGTTCGGCACCCCAAGGACCACCCGACCCATGTGACCCTGAATGTGGTAGCCGCCGACCGATCCCTTCTGCGCAGTCAATTTGAAGAGATAGTTCATTTCTAGCGCAGTAGGTAGACGGAACAACCGATGACCACCAAAAAGTGTCAGGGTGCTAATAATCTGCAGCCAGGCATTCGACGTCAACTGGAGCGGCGCCACATTCCAGGCGATCAGCAAATATGACACGGCGAACGGCAATGGGAACCGCAAGCCGGCCTCCAGGATCATTTCGTTGACAGCAACCAAACCCTCGGGAGGTTGATCGACACGTTCATTCTCCTAGGGCACATACAACTAGATGTCAGAAGGGATATGGAATTTCGCCCTCCAACGACTCAAGTCTTTCCTGGTCGCCGAACTCCAGATCTGACCAAGGGTCCATAAGGAGCGGTCCGCGGCCCGAAACACCGTCCATTTCACGAGCTCATAGGGGTGGGCGGCAGAGTATGCTCCGAAGTCAAACTGGGGACGTGGTCCGGCAATCTTCTCCATGAGCTTAGCAAAATCCAAAAAGACAGGGCCGAACACGCTGTTGTGCTCCCAGTACAGCCTCACCGCTTCATCCTCATCCACCGGCGGGCCCTTCTGCCTCGCCGCCACCACCGATCTCGCCACGTCGGCCTCATTGAAGAGCTCTTCAACCTCCGCGGGTGTGATTCCCGCACGGATGGCCTCGATGGCCATCTCCGTGTGAAGAACCGCGGAAGTTTCTTCCCGGGCAGGCGAAGTCATGGCAGCAGAAGAGCTACCGGCCACATATGCTTTGGATCCTCCTCCAGACATGTTTCGAAGAATAAAGAGGGAGAGAGAATTTTTATTCTTACCTAGAGAGAAAGTCGGTCGGCACAAGAATCTTCAAAGAAATTCGGCAGAGTCTCGTCTAAAAGGCAAGGGCGCATAAAGAGATAAACTGAATTGACCCTAGCCCTTTTATAGGCGAGTACAAGGACCTTTGTGTAAATAGGTGGAATCCCGGGGGCTGAAGTGCAACCGTCGGGAGGGGGACACATTAAATACAACCCTCGAAACCCACGTACGCGTCGTTTGGAGGGCACGCCAGCCGACAGGTCTGACAAAACCGTCGGATTCCCCCAACGGGAGCGCGACGCGTGTCCCTGCAACGTTTCGAGAGCCCGAATCCAGTTCCCGCTATTTCTAGCGCATAAGGAGATCGTCTGGATTCGAAATCAGATCATCCAGGCGACGATCGTCCTTTTCACAAACAGATGAGTCAATCGTCTAAAACGGGCAATCGCCAACAGTGCCACCTCACCCCACTTTTTCAACATCGGAGCGAGTTGGGGGGAAATTGTTGTACGGCGATTTATACGCCTCGATGGAGATCGGCACAATGGTCAAGAGCCAGCCAAAGAAGACAAATGTTGGGCAAGCGCCTAGCGGTCGACGTCTGAGGCGATCGTCTATCGACATCTGGCGATCGTCTATAATGTCTGATTGTAGACGATCGTCCCGTACCACGTATGAATCCGACACCCGTCAGAGTCTTCGAAGACCGAATCTCGGACGAAGACCCACGTGCAGATCTGCAAAAGGCGCCGCAAGATAGGGCCTTTTGACCCCATCCTGTCACTACCTTCACACCAACCGACAGGCCCGCCGAAAGGTACAAAGTGGGTCCTCCCCTAACAGCGACTCGGGACGCGTGTGGACTTCTCATTGGCTCGCACATCTGGCTGCCAGCAGCAGCTTCGGACTTTAAGGAAACAGTCCCACGTGATGGGACGATCGCCCACCTTATTCTAATATATAAAACGGCGGTCGCCCGCGATCGTCGCGGAGGACCTAGAAAACTCTTCTACTATAAATAGTAGGCCTCCAATAGTGGCCTGAGGGAGCGACATACACATACACAGTGAAATTACTTGACAGAATATTCAGTCACACAGAACACAAACAAAAAGCAAGAACTCACAGAGCATCATATCTGGTTCTTCCGGCAATCTTCACGCTCAATAGCTGAGATAACTAGAATCTTTACACTCATTGTAATAGTATTCTAACATTAATATTTGTACTCCCTAGTATTCATATTAATAACATCTCGCTAGAGCATTCAAGCCCGGGACTAACAACCCCGGCAAATCTTGTGTTATTTACTTTCCCACGGAAGTGTTCTCGCATTTGTTTGTTACTCGACAATTCTAGCAATATCATCTCCGGATAATATTTTGGGTAACAACACGAGTGTTAGATAAAGTAAAGATCCGATCATACCTCGATATTATTTTTGATCGATGAGTTTACCATTCTCATCTTTATCAAGTTTCAGTTTGGATGACATAGGTGTCGCTACTTCCTTGCATCATTCTATCATGAATTTATTTAAAAGCTCGTTGACGTACTTTATTTGATGATAAATATTTCGTCTTCGAGTTGCTTTATTTGAAGTCCGAGAAAGAATTTTAATTTGCCCATCATGCTCATTTAGAATTCTCCCTTCATTATATTTGCAAATTCTTGGGACAGAGAATCGTTAGTAGCACCAAATACAATATCATCGACATATATTTGATAAATAAGCATATCATTATCAAAAGTCTTGACAAATAAAGTATTATCTACATGTCCTCTATTATATCCATTAGAAATAAGAAAAATACTTAGCCTTTCATCCCATGCTTTCGGTGCTTGTTTTAATCCATATAGAGCTTTATGGAGCTTTTACACATAGTCTGGATGATCATAATCCTCAAAGCTCGGTGGTTGCTTGATATAGACTTCTTCTTGAATAATTCCGTTCAGAAAGGCGCTTTTCTATCCATTTGATGAAGTTTGATCTTTTTATATGAAACAAATGCACATAGTAGCCTCAAGACGAGCAACCGATGCAAAAGTCTTTTCGTAGTCTAGTCCTTTTGTAGTCTTTTCGTAGCCTTATCAAATAAAAGGCTTAAATACATTTTTGGTCCACCAAATGTGACAATCTCACGATTTTGATCTCCAAGTTTTAATTTCACGATTTTTTATTCGCCAAGTTTCTCAATTTGCAAAATCAGGATCCTGCTAATCTGTCAAAATCAAGTCTGGCATGTCACCATTTAATCAACGTGGCTGCCATACTGGCATGCCAAAGTGACTTTTTACATTAAAAAGTTTTTTTTATTTTACAATTTAGTTAATATATATTTATATAATATAATAATTAAGAAATTAGAAATTAAACAAAATAAAACACTTAAAGTATAACTGTATAACACGAAAGATAGCAGAGAGAGAGAGAGAGAGACTAGAGCTTCTTCATCTTCTTCGTTTGTTCTTCGCTGAGAAAGCAGAGATCATTAGACATGGCGACGACGACGACAATGAACGAGCACGGTTGAACTCTAATCGAACGCCGCTATTTCCATCACAATTTTTTAATATAAATAGCCACTTTGCCATGCCAGCCACATAGATTAAGTGGCGACAGATCAGACTAAACTTCGACTAGATTAGTAGAACCTGATTTTATAAATTGGGAACTTGGGGATCAAATTGGTGAAATTAAAATTTAGGGATCAACTCGTGAGTGGTCATACTTAGGGAACCAAAAGTGTATTTAAACCAGAGAAACTGCTCAATAGTTTGGGTTTAGAACTTCATACGAAACCCAAAACCTCTTTTCTCAAAAAGAAGGCGAAGCCGCTCCTGTCACTCTGTTTCTCTCCCGACGGCAAAACCCTCTCCAGGGCCGGCCCTGGTACCGGGCGAGGTAGGCGACAACCCAGGGCATCAAACTTTTGGTGGCATCAAATTTTAGGTTCATGTATATTGTGTAGAAGAAAATTTGAAAGAGTAGATCTCAGATTTTTTTTTGATAAGAGTGGAGGAAAAAGATATAACAGTGAAGGAAGAAGATGATACATTGAGGAAAGCAAAAAACAAAATAAAAAATAATATTTATTTAAGGTGTTGTGTCGGATTACCCATGTGGGTAAGAGGGTTAATATGTGGCCAATAGAAATAAAGTTTTTTAAAGATTATTGTAATCAAACATATTTGTTTGTACTTTTACTTTTTCCAAAAAATTCACTTGTCTGCGTCTTGAGTTGTGTGCTTTTCTACTTGTACGAAAAATCCAATTCTTTGCAAAGTACTCGTAGAATATATGAACTCACCATTATTCTCATGTGTAATATGGATTAAAGATGTATAAAACTCAATCGTATTAGTTTATTACCACTACTACACAAAAGGATTTAATGACGGCCATAAAACGTCATTAAAATGTTTCCATGACGTTTTTGAACCGTCATCAATTTCGCCATCTATACCGGAGTCATGGTTTGAGCATGATACAATGACGTTTCTAAAACGTCATCTAAATATTTTCTACGACAACTTATAAACGTCATAAAAAGAAAGCCATGACACATGATAATTGTCATGAAATACATTTTACGACATGTTAGAAACGTCATGAAAAGTACGGGATGATACTTCATAATTATCATGAAAACGTCATCTAAATATTTTCTACGACAACTTATAAACGTCATAAAAAGAAAGCCATGACACATGATAATTGTCATGAAATACATTTTACGACGTGTTAGAAACGTCATGAAAAGTACGAGATGATACTTCATAATTATCATGAAAACGTCATCTAAATATTTTCTACGACAACTTATAAACGTCATAAGCAGAACGCCATGACACATGATAATTGTCATGAAATACGTTTTACAACATGTAAGAAATATCATGAAAAGGAAGGGATGATACTTCATAATTGTCATGAAATAAATATAATTTTACAAAAAAAAAATTACAGAATTCAATTACAAATCCATAATCAAATATATAGTAGTAGCAGAATTCAAAATAACTAGATTTCCATTTAGGCAACAACTAGTTTCATTGCTTATGCCTCACTGCTATCGGCATAAGCAAGCATATATAATATCTAAGATTTGTTCAACAATAGCTTAACCAACACAAAAGCAAAATCTAATGGTTCCAAATCTAAAATTTCCCAACAAAACAAAACATCAACCTCTCTCAAAGTAACCCAACCTAGTAGCAAAGTACTACTAATGTGCTAATCTATCTCAAAAGAAATCAAAAGCTAAAGTATGCAAAGGAACCATGCCCACAAGTGCTTAATGGTCAAGAACAATGTACTTGATTGGCCAAGCAATTGTACTCCCAACTGCATCTTCCATAACAAAACTCGGGATGGTAACGATAGAATTCACTCCGGGCTTGATAGCTTCAACAACCTCAATTCTATAGCAATCGAGTCCAAGCTTGTAGCCATGCACCTTTGTTGTAGGGTCAATCGCAGATATTCTCCCCGTAGCCACAACTTCTTCCTCCCTCCCAATCAAGCAACTTGCGTGATCATTAACACAAACCGTGGGTGCTTTAATTGCCTATACAACCAAACACAAAATTAAATAATTACCACCAGCAGTTGAAAATATAAAACACAACCTACCAAAGATGCGTAAATATAACTTATCTTAGAATTCCTAGTTGAAGGACTGAGGGCCACTATTTCTTCATTGTTTTCAGGTTCCTCCTTGTAAACATATAACCAAATCAACAACATAATATTTGACAGAACATTATGAAAATAACACTGAAACACTACAAGTACAGTACAACATAAAATCTCAGAAAAAGATTACTGTTCTTGAAAAGACATGTTCTAAAGCCTGTTCTTGAAAAGACATGTTCTAAAGCCTGTTCTAAAGCCTGTTCTAAAGGTACTGTTCTCAATAAAGATAATAGATCAGTAAAAAAGGTACTGTTCTTGAAGCCTATTCTAATTTCTAAAGGTACTGTTCTCAGTAAAAATAGATCAGTAAAAAAAAGATAATGTTGCAATAAAGATCAGTAAAAATACATCAAAAATACATCAGAAATACATCAAAAAAAGATAATGTTGCAATAAAAATAGATCAGTAAAAATACATCAAAAATACATCAGAAATACATCAAAAATACATCAGAAATACATCAGAAATACATCAGTAAAAATACATCAGTAAAAATACATCAGAAATAGGTAGATAATTTAAAAGCCTATCAAAAGACATGCGGCAATAAAGTAACTGTTCTTGAAAAAAAAAAAGATTACTTTCACTAGAAAGGAGGTGCACAAGGACAATGTTTAAAGTCTCAAATCAGAACCATACTCCAGAAACTTAAAACATCGAAATTAGGTTAGTAACTTACTCGTGGAGATGGAGTCGCAACAGCAGGGTGCTGTTGTGTGCTCTTGCTTCCACCATCACTAGTACCATGACAAGAACAACCACTTTGGCCCTATCAAACAGAAAGCACAATCCACTTTAATTCCCCCTCTCTCTCTCTTTATATATATATATATATATATATATATATATATACTTTACAGTACATAGCAACATTAGAGCATAAAACTTACAATTTTAAAATAATATCCTCGAGAATTGTCATACGCTTGTTCCCCGCCTCAAGTTTAGCCTCTAGATTTGCTTTCCAGCTGGTATTTTGTATTTGGGCATCTACATTTGAAGGTGTAACACCTCCTCCCATACCTCTAACACGACCAGGTTTCTCCTTACCAGAACTTGACTCAATACATCCTACTTTACATGAACAGGCTCTTGACTAAGCGGCTGATCATTCAGTTTCTCTTGAATCTCAGCCTTTAAAGAAAGCAACAATTAAGTTCATTACATGTACAATGAAACTGCATCTTAAATAAGCAACAATTGGTCATATAGAATACTTACAATTTTTTTGGCCACGTACTCATTTTTGGCTTTCTTTGGTTCATGGCCTTTAATAAACGACTCAGTTCTACTCAATGTTTTTCCAGGATTATTCAGTTCCTAATTGAATAGAAACAAAAAATTCAGTCCTACTCGATGCAAATTGCCATTATGGTCTAAGATGGTTATAAAAAACAGAACATGATTAATACACAAATATTTTATCAGATATTCTCCCACAACTGACTTACATATTCATATTGCATCCTTGCATACCCTTGTCGGCTTAGTGTGTGTGGAAGAAGCTGTAAACCTCTTATTTTCTTCATTTTCTCACTCTTTTCCTGCATATCATATAAACATAATATGGTTACATATGCATCTAAAACCTAATTTCAGAAAGCAAAGTATATCCTCAACTCCTTAATGTTATTATTACTACTATTGTTGGTATTAATATTATTATTACTGGTATTAATATTACTGGTTATTGATCTCACAGCCACTTACTTTCCATTGATCCGAACGACGTATTGCAACAAATTCATCCCACTCGTTTTGCGGCACATCTGTGGGTCTTAACATGTTAAGTTGTCTTGTAGTTTCTGCCTTGTTGTGCCGAGACTCTAAAATCTTGGTAATGCTAATAGACAATTCAGATTTATAAGCCCTCCACAGCCTTCCACATTGTTGTAAGACAACTGTCTTATGAGTAAGCTCCACACAAAATTTTTGCTACAAAATAAGATATTAAAATGTTATCTATTTCCACAGTAAAAACATGTATGTGTATATGCCAATAGAACACAAGTAAAAGCACATACAAAAGTTTCCAGATTTCATCTTTTGTATATATCACATTACCATCAAAAGTTTCCAGATATCCTTTTTGCTACAAATAAAACACATTAACATCAAAAGTTTCCAGATATATCACATACAAAAGATGAAATCTGGAAACTTTTGTTTTTACTGTGATGGTAGTGTGTTTTATTTCCAGATATATCACATACAAAAGTTTCCAGATATCTTTTTTGCTACAAATAAAACACATTACCATCAAAAGTTTCCATATTTCATATTTTGCAAGAGGTGCCGCTTTGTCCACCTTGTGCCAAGTATCTATGTTGATTGGCACTTGCTCTCGTACTAAACAACCAATAGTAGAGCTAAATCTCACTGAAAGTTGTCCAACAGGTTGTCCATTTTCATTCCACACAACCTCTTGCTTTGTTGTCTCTCCCGCTGGAATGACTTGTAAGGTAGTTTTACCTCTTACACGCTTATTTCCTGTGTTACCACTAGGAGTAAGTTCAGATTCAAGCTCAGTTTGGTGAGCTTCACGGTCAGCTTCAGGAGCATATAGTGCACCTGATTCAGCCCCTATTGTTGGACCTCTCTTCCTCCCTGTTTTCATAGTCTGTCTATGTAACAGAAGACAACAATGTTATATGATAATAATAATAATAATGATAATAATAGGATCAGATACACATGGTATTTTCACAATGTACCAATGTTCTAAACAAATGATAATTTTATATAATATATCAGTCACCAAAAATACAGATGAATAACATCAAAACTGATTACAAAACATTGATGCACAATCATATGCATAGTACAAAGAGCATAAAGTCTCACATTATACAGAGTCAAACATACAATAAATTACATATCCTCGTGGTCTATATCAAGTGCATTTTACTCTTGTGCAACAAAAGTTGTAAAAGCACTCTCATCGAATAGTTCCAGTTATAAAAGCCTCTTGGTGGTGCCTTTAACACTACATACCAACTTGATTTTTCATTATCTCTCGAGTAAAATACTTGCTCGGCATGTGATGCTAAAATAAAGGGATCTTTTTAGTTAAACCTTCATGAAGATTCACTAAAGTGAATCCATCTACTTTCTTCACACCGGAGGTCATGTTGACCCAATCACAAAGAAATACAATCAAACGGAAAGTGTAGAAATCCAAAACCGAATATCTTGAACAATTCCATAATAATTTAATGAATGCTTCCAAATGTACACCATAGTCTTGTGTGGAAACAGAGCTTTCTTGGTATGAAAGCGCTTCCCATTGATAACAAAACGAGAATAGGACATTGCATAACGCCTTGGTCCTTTCACAAGGTAAGCGGCGTTTCATCATGCTTAATATGCTCATTACGACTTCAAGTTTAATCTGAATACAATGATTAAAAAATATATACTTAAATTTCTAGCTAAACCAATCAAGACCTTGTAATAGATGAACTAGATACTAGTAAAAACAAACCTTATTCTGTATCCACTTAACAAACCTCTCTAAATGCTTTTTCTCTAGCATTTTGGAATCATTCATCAAACGTTCATCAGAGCACTTTAACTCATCTTTATGAACCCTATAATACAACATGCAAGCACTTTAATCTTGATTTCCAGAAGCAAAGTTTTAGAAGTTAAGAATATTTTTACTTACTCAATGTAAGGTACAACTTCTTGACTATTAAGAAACACACAAAGATGCACAACCTTGTGCATTTCATCAGCTAATTGAACAGAACAGCCTTTTCGAAGTGTCAACCCCTCAATCATTATGTCGTTAAAAACGACATCATTCCTTTTTCGCTTATTACTAAAGATAGATGAATCATTCATGTATCGACTACAAAACCTAACACACTCATCAGCCAAGTAGTTTTCAGCAATGCTTCCTTCCGGATTTGCACGGTTTTTGACATAGTCCTTAAGAACCTTCATGTATCTAAACATAAATTAAATAAAGACAAAGTTACAGAAAACTAAAATATGAGGAAACAACACATAAACTAGGTAGGTCTAAAGTATTTATGTACCTCTCAAAAGGGTACATCCAACGAAAGTGCACTGGACCACATAATTTAGCTTCTCTTGCTATGTGAATGGTTAGGTGAATCATAATATCAAAAAATGATGGAGGGAAGTACCGCTCCAACAAACACACAGACTCAATAATCTCATCTTCAAGCTCTTCCAATCTTCTTTTATCTAGGACTCTTTGACATAGCTCATGAAAAAATGAAGAGAGACGAAATATTGCTGTTCTAAGTCCCCTAGGTAAAAGCCCCTTCACGGCAACAGACAAAAGTTGTTGCATCAAGACATGATGATCATGAGACTTAAGTCCCAGAATTTTTTGTTTTTTCATCTTGATACAGTTTCCTATATTAGAGCAGTAGCCATCGGGAAAAGTTTGCATGAACAGCCTCCAAAGAAATTTTAATTTTTCATATTTTGTTAAAGTGTAAGGTTCTGAACTATTAAGCTTGTCCTTTCTTTTTGCTACTGGAACTTCTCCCAAAAGTTCTTGCAACTCTAGATCTCTACGAGACTCTCCCCCAATTTCATATCTACCCTTCACATCTAAGATTGCATCTAAGAGTTTTTCATATACATTCTTTTCAATATGCATTACGTCCAGATTCTCACGCAAAACCAGTTCCTATTGTAAACCAGCAAACGATGCAAATACCATGTCAAACATATAATCAGCCAACAAAAAACATTCATGTTACAAGTTTAATTATTGACAAAGACTAAAATAAAGACACTGACCTCCCAATAAGGCAACTCATAGAGAAGGGACTTCTTCTTTAATAACTTAGCAGGGTCACCTTTTTTAAGTGTCTTTGTTTTTCCCCTATTTCCCCCCACTCATTTGTGAACCCGGCTAAAGCTAGAACTCTACGTCTCCCTGTGAATAATTTTGGCCGCATCCTCTTCTCTTTTCTTCCATTAAACCACTTATGTTTAGAGCGAAAGACATGGTTTGACGGAAGAAATCGTCTATGATCCATGTAAACAGTTTTTTTGCAAGTGGTAGCCATTGTGAGCAAGTTTCAGGACCACATATAGGACAAGCAAATTCTCCTTTTGTGGTTAACCCGGCTAAATTTCCATAAGCTGGAAAATCATTAATGGTCCAAAGCAAGATAGCTCTAAGAATGAAACAGGATTTTGTATAGGCATCATACATAGAAACACCATCCCATAATTTTTTTAAGTCATCAATAAGTGGATGCAAATATACGTAAATGTCATTACCGGGTTGGTAAGGGCCTGGAATTAGTAAGCTTAAGAGCAAATTTTCAGAAGACATACACACACTTGGTGGAAGATTATAGATGACGATAATTACTGGCCAAGTACTGTGTGTAACACCCCCAATCCACTCAGGGATATTACACGCCGTAGACCCTCTTCTCGAAGATCTACCAGGCTGGTAACAACATTTAACATCTCGACAATGCCTTCAAGGCTAAATGACTCAGTAGACCGATTTGGTCTTTCAATAAAAATAAACAGCTCAATTACAACATATACCCACGCAGGGGTCAAAATACAATAAACTCCCGTACAACGGGGAAAAGATCCTGCAGTGGAAAAGAAAATACAACTAGACCAATACGACATCAACGGATCCTCGTGTGATTAGTATCGTTCATCTTTCATCATCCTTCGTGCCGACCCTGTGCTATGCTCCAAAACCTGAATGCAAAAATAGACATCCACCCCCCGAATACTCGGGGGTTAGCAAAACTCCATTGTTTTGCTAGTGCAAGTATAAATACGAAAACAAGCCATACATATCATACTCCACAAAAACAGAATAATCGCGAATATACTTCCCGAGAAAATTCACTTGATCAAACCATTCAAAACGTGAAAGGTTGGAAATAACCCAATGTCCACATTACAAAACATTTGACGATCTCGGGAGTTCAGAAAACATTTGGGATATAAGAATTCTAAAACCTTTCGAAAACATTTAGGGACACAGCCCAAAAGTCATTTTCCAAAATTCAAGTTCCGGTAACAATACGCAGGGTCCACAACCCATTTCACAAAACACGGGGTCCGTGACCCAAATCACAAATCACATGTTCCTAAGGATTATTCGTGTCCCGTGCTAACAAGCCACGAACCTCAGATGCTCCCTGTAACACCCCAAACTAGGCGGATATTACAGTGCCGTGGACCCCCGACTGGGACCCACCAGGCGAATGAAAACGGATGAGTTACACAGGGTAAATGTAGTACCGAACCACATTACAACATCAATTACTCCGATTAGGAGTTTCATACAACACACCCAGGATAAGATAGAATACATGTGTATTTTATGTGACGATAAAATACACAACACTGAATGAAATGAGTATTCAAACGGAATGTCTGCAGCGGAATAAATAAAGGAAACATAAATGACTGAATAAATGACTGAACAGACTGGGGCCCCTTTCTAGTATCATTGGGACTCCTCGCCGTCAACGTGCTCACCCTGTGCCTTTGCCTTGCCATGACCTGAGAAACAAATATCCCCAAACGGGTCGATTATCTGAACAACAATCCTCCGAGTTGAATAAACACAATCATATAAATATGTAGTATAAACCACAAGTTCGATTAAAATGAAGCGGTTAGATTATAACCCAAACTTGTTGAAAACATACGCTATCAAACATCTTTGTATGAATCAACTAACAATGCGGCTCAAAGGGTGGCGCCACTCTACTCCCGGGATGTAAATGTGTCCGTGCACAAGCCACCTACGTGTATCTATCGAATACACAAGTGGTCTTGTGCCTAATCATTCACACGTAGCAATCGACTCGTGCACGAGTCAATGTGAGGCCAACAACCAACACACGACATAATTGTGCCCGACATGAAAATCCTACACATACCAACTGCACGCCAAGATGACCGAATGTCACGATATAACAAAAGTGACATCGGAAGCGAATAATGACTCACCGAGATAAAATGATAGTGAAATGAATGATAGCTCAACAAAATGATTGGAACCGTTCCTTGTGATCAAGTGATTAATTGACAATGAAAAGTTTTAATACGGTTAACACAATGATGAATGAGTTACGATTATGAATGAACAACAACAAAAGGAAATGAATATCCTTATAAGCGAGTAAGAATCAACTTACACAATCTGTGACAATTATCCTTCCACGAACAACGTCCTAATTGAGATATCGGTCGCTCGAACAACCTTGAATTGTACAATATCCAACAACTCGTTCAATATACGAATCAAACACGAATATAACGAACTCAAGACGTCGATACGATTAAACCAAGTTCATTGGGGCATTATATCGAACACTTTGAGGCCAACTACGATTGATTACAACTAAACCTCAACAATACCAACCTCAAATCCCCAAGAAGTGTTTCAAATCAACAAAACATCTCCAATACGATCAATAATCCGTTATGAATATCCAAAAACGTGATTATAACAACAATTAAACGAAAACCCCCAATCTCAACTCGATAATCAAAGTGTTCTTGAATACTCCTTCAATAATCCAATGAATCCTTATACAAACTCATAATCATATACATATCCCTTCATATAACATGATTATAATGTCCAAAACATCATATCTCAACATAGAATCGAAATCCAATGTGTTGAAGAATTTACCTCTTGAAGATCCAATCACTTCGATCCGAAGAACACGAGTTTAAACGAGTATCCAAGCTTTCCAAATGAATGAAGATGATGAAAATTACACACTCAAGTGATTGATGATTGCAAAATCTCTCTCTCAACCCTCTCTCTCGGATGAAGATGGAAAAATGAAGAAGTGAGAAGAAATGACCCGGCCAAGTCCTTAAATACTGCCGGAAGTTACGGCCGTAACTCGGCCCTCTTACGGCCGTAACTTTCCAAGTCAACGGCCTTACGGCCGTAACCGGCCAACTCGTACGGCCGTAACCCGGCTTCGTCCGAAAGCCTGCCGACAGACTTACGGCCGTAACCGCTCCTGAGTTACGGGCGTAACCCGCCTTCGTCAAAAACACCCGTCGACAGCCTTACGGCCGTACCGCACACCTTACGGCCGTAACACGGATGATACGGCCATATCCGGCCAACCTTACGGGCGTAACCCGCCTTCGTCAAAAATGGCCAGACATCCTTCCTGCAGCGTACGGCCGTATCCGGCCAAGCCTTACGGCCGTACCTGCCTCGACTTACGGCCGTATGCCGCAACCCTTACGGCCGTAAGTCACCCTTGGTCGACAACACCAGAAATTTACGAACACCACTTACGGCCGTATCTCACCTTCCTTACGGCCGTAACTCACCTTCGGCCAAAATGCCTGGGCAACCTGCTGGACCACTTACGGCCGTAACCGGCCAGCCTTACGGCCGTACCCGCTGAACTTACGGCTGTATCCCAGAACCTTACGGTCGTAACTCGATGCTGGCCAAGGTGGATATATTCGATAATTCCGATTCCTCGCTACGACTGATGAATGATCCGACATATCATACGAATGTGGAAGTGAACAAGTCTAACACGAGCCAAAGATGATACTCTCAGTAAGGCTATCAATCACAATGAAAATGATAATACTCCCGTCTCGATCTAAAGACGGAGATAAAATGACGATCGGTAACTGATATACGATTACAACATGCCAACAGTTAACGCAAATGAGTGATTCATGAATGATGAGTGATTATTAATGAGTGAGAATTACTGAGTGACAATTACAGACTGATAATTACTTAATGAAAATGAATGAATTACAACCGGGTATTATATACTCCTCCCCTTAAAAAGAGTTTCGTCCCCGAAACTAAGGGTCAAACAACTCGGGATAACTCTCCCGCATATTCTCCTCGGTTTCCGAAGTGGCCTCTTCGACTCCGTGCCTAGACCACTGGATCTTGACCAAAGGGATCGTCTTGTTCCTCAACTGTTTGATTCACTGCTCTAACACTCGTACAGGACGCTCCTCGTACGAATGGTCATCTGCGATCTCGATTTCGTCGAACTGAAGTATGTGACTCGGGTCGGAAACATACTTTCGCAACTGAGAGACGTGAAACACATTATGAATCCTGCTCAAAGCCGGAGGTAAAGCCAATCGATAAGCTAACTCGCCTACTCGATCCAAAATTTCAAACGGTCCAATGAATCTCGGACTCAACTTCCCCCGTTTTCCGAAATGGAAGATACCTCGACTCGGGGATACCTTGACCAAAACGTGGTCACCCGTCTCGAAATCTAGTGGTCGACGACGATTATCTGCATATGATTTCTGTCGACTCTGAGCTGTCAACATATGACTCTTGATCAAAGCTACCTTCTCCCGGGCGGCTATAAGCATATCGGGCTCGGTGCCGATTGATTCTGACAAGTCATCCCAACACAAAGGAGATCGACAACGACGTCCGTACAAGGCCTCGTAAGGTGCCATCTTAATGGAAGCATGCCAACTATTATTATACGTGAATTCGATCAATGGTAGTTGGGCTTCCCAATCGTCTTTCCAATCGAGGATGCATGCCCTCAACATGTCCTCTAATGTCTGAATAGTCCTCTCTGATTGTCCGTCGGACTGAGGATGAAAAGCGGTACTGAGATTGAGCTGAGTTCCCATAGCACGATGAACTGATTTCCAAAAATGAGACACAAATCGTCCGTCACGATCGGAAACGATACTCTTAGGAGTACCGTGCAGTCTCACTATCTCCTTGATGAACAACTGGGTTAGTCTCTCGGGACCCCACATATCCTTGATCTCAAGGAAATGAGCTGATTTTGTTAAGCGGTCCACAATCACCCAGATCGTATTCATGCCACGACGACTCGTCGGCAAACTCGTGATGAAATCCATAGAAATGTCTTCCCACTTCCACTCTGGAATAGGGAGAGGTTTCAGCATACCCGCCGGTCGCTGATGCTCAATTTTAACTTGTTGACAGGTTAAGCATCTCGAAACAAATTATGATACTTCTCGCTTCATGTTACTCCACCAGTAATTTTGTTTCAAGTCTTTGTACATCTTGCTAGACCCCGGATGAACAGAATAAGGGGTAGCATGAGCTTCTTTCAAAATCGAGTTTTTCAACTCGTCATTTGCCGGGACGCACAACCGATTCTTAAATCTCAAAAGTCCATCCTCGTGGACCACGAATCGTGGGCTTTCCCGAGCCACATCCTCACGGATGCGCAACAATGAAGGGTCCGAACTCCGATTCTCTCGATTCACGCCTCAAGTGACGATGAAATCTCCAACATACAAAGTTGTCCTCGAACTCGCTGGAGCGGACCTCGATCTCGGGTCTAATGAATTCTTTGAAGCTCCTTCGAATCGTTAAACGAGCAAGCATCTGCTCCTGCACGGACTTACGACTCAAGGCGTCGGCGACAACGTTCGCCTTGCCCGGTGATAAAGGATCTCGATATCATAATCTTTGATTAGTTCTAACCACCGCCTGCCGCATATTTAACTCCTTCTGAGTGAATATATACTTTAAACTCTTATGATCGGTGAATATCTGACAAGTAACGCCATAAAGATAATGACGCCAAATCTTCAATGCGAACACCACGGCTGCTAGCTCCAGGTCGTGAGTCGGATAGTTAACCTCGTAAGGTCTCAATTGTCGTGAAGCATAAGCAATAACCTTTCCATTCTGCATGAGCACACATCCGAGACCCTGTCCGGACGCATCACTATAAACCACAAATCCCTCCGTCCCCTGCGGCAAGGAAAGTACAGGTGCTGACATTAACCGGCTCTTGAGTTCCTCAAAACTCCGTTGACACGCGTCGGACCACGTGTATTTCTTATCCTTTCGCAAAAGGTTCGTCAAGGGTTGAGCGATTTTAGAAAATCCTTCCACAAACCACCGATAATAACCCGCTAATCCGAGAAAACTTCGGATTTCCTTAACATTCTTCGGAGGTAACCAATCTCGGATAGCCTCCGTCTTCTGAGGGTCGACACGAACTCCGTCTGATGAAATTACATGTCCGAGAAAAGTCACTTCGGACATCCAGAACTCGCATTTGGAAAACTTTCCATAAAGTTGCTCTCGTCTCAACACGTCGAGAACCACGATGAAGATGAACCTCGTGCTCCTCTCGGTTACGAGAATAAATCAAAATGTCATCGATGAAGACAACAACAAACCGATCCAAAAGTCGATGAAAACCCGATTCATTAACTCCATGAATACCGCAGGTGCATTAGTTAGCCCGAACGGCATAACTACGAACTCATAATGACCGTAGCGTGTTCGAAACGCCGTCCTCGCGATATCCGACTCTCGAATCCGTAACTGGTGATATCCAGATCTTAAGTCGATCTTGGAAAATACTGAAGCTCCTTGAAGTTGATCTAAGAGATCATCAATGCGGGGTAAAGGATACTTATTCTTGATCGTCACCCGGTTCAATTCCCGGTAATCAATACACAACCGGAATGAACCATCCTTCTTCTTGACAAATGTAATCGGGTGCTCCCCACGGGACGCACTCGGTCGGATATAACCTTTCTCGAACAATTCTTCAAGTTGATTCTTCAACTCGCATTTCGGCCGGGGCCATCCGACGGTGTGCCTTCGATATCGGAGACGTACCAGTCTCCAACTCGATCGTGAATTCCACATCTCTCTGTGGAGGCAAACCAGGTAACTCGTCTGGAAATACATCGGCATATTCTCTCACAACCGGAATATCCGACAACAATACTGATGATTTCTCGGTTTTGGTCATATAGCACCAATAACCAACACATCCCTGACTGAGTAACCGTACTGCTTTCATCAAATTAATGACTTTACCAGAACAGCCGGGATTACCTCCCTGAAAAACACATTCAACCCCATCGTCTGAAATGATAGTGACCATACGCTTACGGACACTAATGATGGCATCATGACGATCCATCCAGTCAATACCCAAGATGACGTCGTCCCTCGGCAAATCTACTACGATTAGGTTCGCTGGCCATACACGACCATGAAACCGAATCGGACATTTCTGAATCTCACGATTACCGATAATTCGTCTACCGTCAGGTAGACCAATGACATAAGGCTCACAACTAGTAGCACTACCCAGACGTAGTCTACGCAAACATGACTCGGAAATGAATGAATGCGATGCACCAGTGTCAAAAAGGGTACACACTGGTTGAGATAGAATATCGAGTGTACCTGAGATCATCCGGGCCTCTGGATCATCGGTCTTCTTCATCTCGTAAATTCGGGGCTTGCCGGCCCCCAAACCAGATGCTCCCGTCTGATAGCTCTTGGCTCCGCCCTTGCTAGCTCCTGTCGTCTTAAACGACGCTGACTGAGTGGCCTGATTCTGCATCTTTGAATGTCCTGGGGCCTGAGATGACACCGGAGTGGGTTTAGAGTCCCTTCGGCAAAAACGGGCCCGATGCCCAACAATTCCACAGTTATGGCATGTGACAGTCTGCTTCGGACATTTGGTGCTGAAATGACCCTGTTCTTCACAGTTGAAACAGGTGACGGCTGAACTGGCCGCTCGAGACTGAGATTCCACGGGTTTAGACGCCAGGGGAGGTCGCTTAGAAAAAGTAGAGCCCGCTCGCGGTTTCTTGAAGGTGGCCTGACTTCCGTCAGACTGATTACGGTTCTTAGACTTCTTGCCAGCAGATGAAGGTTGCTGCTTAGAAATCTCCTTAACAGTAAGCTCGTAAGTAAGAGCTTTCTCAATGAATTCGGCCAACGTGGTGCAATTATGATTAAGCAGCTGTAGCCGCATCCGAGGTTTCAGTCTCTTGTGAAATACTTGATCTTGTCCGCCTCGGAGCGAATGATAGATGAGGCGAACGGAAGAAGTTCTGAAATTTCTCGGCATGGCGAGAACATCCGCGTCGATGAAGGGTCGGGAGTGAGTAACTCGACGGCTTGGCCTCTCTGAGTGGGGCCGGATAATACCTCTCCATCATGAGAGTTTTGAACCGATCCCATTTACATTATCCTTCGGTGTGCTTCAACGAAAACCACAAAGAGTGCGCTCTTGCCCAAGTAGTAAGCCGCATGAAACTTTGTGTCCTTCGGGAAACTATACCATAGAAAACAACTTCTCGAAGTGTTCGAGCCAATGAATAATATCTCGGCTCGGGCGAGCCCTCGAAAGTCGGTGGCCTCTGGCGAGAGATGTCGCCGATGATATTGCTCACATTCCTCTCTTGCCTCTGAGGTGGCGGCGGAGGAGCCTGTTGATTTTGATTGACTGAATTGTGCATCGTCTCCATAAGTTGTGCCATCTGCGTCATTTGGGCCATCATGCCCTGCATAAAAGCAAGTGGGTCCACCCGAACACCTTCTGACTGAGCCGTGTCCCGGGTACGACTCCCCGATAGTGAATGATCACGCCCAGGTGAATGAGTGGCAGCATCGCTGCTCGATGAATTGGCATTGTTTCTCGCATTCGCACGTGTGTTCACACGAGCTCTCGGGATTCGGCCCGCACCACGGCCTCGTCCTCCTCGTCCTCTGCCACTCTCTTTCCATCGAAGTGGAAAGTTACATGATGATTATATCTCTCGCATGAATATCACATTATGACTATGACATGAGGTGATGAAAATGAGCATACTCTCTAACACGGTGATTACATGAGCGATTAATCGAGGTGACATGATTTCTGATGAAATTATTGAAATGATTATCTTGAACAAGTTAACAAGATTAATTATATGATCTTCCAGATCAACAACCGAGTAATGAAATGAATTGAGTGATTAATGAGTTAAAATGACCGTCCTGGTTAAAATGAAAATGATGTTTGAGGATTGTTAACTGATAAATTATGAATGAATGAAAATTGCCAGAAATTATACCATGGCGATAGAAGTCTTACAGTTCTTTCGGTCTGATTGGCTCGGCATCTGCACAGGTCACACGTGACGCGAAAGTCCAATGATACTAGCCCGGTGACAATGATTTCAAATGAGACATGACTCGGAAGGTAGTATTCAAAACCACGCTCCGATACCAACTCTGTAACACCCCAAACTAGGCGGATATTACAGTGCCGTGGACCCCCGACTGGGACCCACCAGGCGAATGAAAACGGATGAGTTACACAGGGTAAATGTAGTACCGAACCACATTACAACATCAATTACTCCGATTAGGAGTTTCATACAACACACCCAGGATAAGATAGAATACATGTGTATTTTATGTGATGATAAAATACACAACACTGAATGAAATGAGTATTCAAACGGAATGTCTGCAGCGGAATAAATAAAGGAAGCATAAATGACTGAATAAATGACTGAACAGACTGGGGCCCCTTTCTAGTATCATTGGGACTCCTCGCCGTCAACGTGCTCACCCTGTGCCTTTGCCTTGCCATGACCTGAGAAACAAATATCCCCAAACGGGCCGGTCGATTATCTGAGAACAACAATCCTCCAGAGTTGAATAAACACAATCATATAAATATGTAGTATAAACCACAAGTTCGATTAAAATGAAGCGGTTAGATTATAACCCAAACTTGTTGAAAACATACGCTATCAAACATGCTGTATGAATCAACTAACAGTACGGCTCAAAGGGTGGCGCCACACTACGCCCGGGATGGAAATGTGTCCGTGCACAAGCCACCAACGTGTATCAATCGAATACACACATGGTCTTGTGCCTAATCAGTCTCACGAAGCAATCGACTCGTGTGCACAGTCCAATGTGAGGCCAACAACCAACACACGACATAATTGTGCCCGACATGAAAATCCTACACATACCAACCGGCACGCCAGTATGACCCGGAATGTCACGATATAACAAAAGTGACATCGGAAACGAATAATGACTCACCGAGATAAAATGATAGTGAAATGAATGATAGCTCAACAAAATGATTGGAACCGTCGTTCCTTGTGACTGAAGTGATTAATTGACAATGACAAGTTTTAATACGGTTAACACAATGATGAATGAGTTACGATTATGAATGAACAACAACAAAAGGGAATGAATATCCTTATAACTGAGTAAGAATCAACTTACACAATACCGGTGACAATTATCCTTCCACGAACAACGTCCTAATTGAGATATCGGTCGCTCGAACAACCTTGAATTGTACAATATCCAACAACTCGTTCAATATACGAATCAAACACGAATATAACGAACTCAAGACGTCGATACGATTAAACCAAGTTCATTGGGGCATTATATCGAACACTTTGAGGCCAACTACGATTGATTACAACTAAACCTCAACAATACCAACCTCAAATCCCCAAGAAGTGTTTCAAATCAACAAAACATCTCCAATACGATCAATAATCCGTTATGAATATCCAAAAACGTGATTATAACAACAATTAAATGAAAACCCCCAATTTCAACTCGATAATCAAAGTGTTCTTGAATACTCCTTCAATAATCCAATGAATCCTTATACAAACTCATAATCATATACATATCCCTTCATATAACATGATTATAATGTCCAAAACATCATATCTCAACATAGAATCGAAATCGATGTGTTGAAGAATTTACCTCTTGAAGATCCAATCACTTCGATCCGAAGAACACGAGTTTAAACGAGTATCCAAGCTTCCCAAATGAATGAAGATGATGAAAATTACACACTCAAGTGATTGATGATTGCAAAATCTCTCTCTCAACCCTCTCTCTCGGATGAAGATGGAAAAATGAAGAAGTGAGGAGAAATGACCCGGCCAAGTCCTTAAATACTGCCGGAAGTTACGGCCGTAACTCGGCCCTCTTACGGCCGTAACTTTCCAAGTCAACGGCCTTACGGCCGTAACCGGCCAACTCGTACGGCCGTAACTCGGCTTCGTCCGAAAGCCTGCCGACAGACTTACGGCCGTAACCGCTCCTGAGTTACGGGCGTAACCCGCCTTCGTCAAAAACACCCGTCGACAGCCTTACGGCCGTACCGCACACCTTACGGCCGTAACTCGGATGATACGGCCGTATCCGGCCAACCTTACGGGCGTAACCCGCCTTCGTCAAAAATGGCCAGACATCCTTCCTGCAGCGTACGGCCGTATCCGGCCAAGCCTTACGGCCGTACCTGCCTCGACTTACGGCCGTATGCCGCAACCCTTACGGCCGTAAGTCACCCTTGGTCGACAACACCCGAAATTTACGAACACCACTTACGGCCGTATCTCACCTTCCTTACGGCCGTAACTCACCTTCGGCCAAAATGCCTGGGCAGCCTGCTGGACCACTTACGGCCGTAACCGGCCAGCCTTACGGCCGTACCCGCTGAACTTACGGCCGTATACCAGAACCTTACGACCGTAACTCGATGCTGGCCAAGGTGGATAAATTCGATAATTCCGATTCCTCGCTACGACTGATGAATGATCCGACATATCATACGAATATGGAAGTGAACAAGTCTAACACGAGCCAAAGATGATACTCTCAGTAAGGCTATCAATCACAATGAAAATGATAATACTCCCGTCTCGATCTAAAGACGGAGATAAAATGACGATCGGTAACTGATATACGATTACAACATGCCAACAGTGAACGCAAATGAGTGATTCATGAATGATGAGTGATTATTAATGAGTGAGAATTACTGAGTGACAATTACAGACTGATAATTACTTAATAAAAATGAATGAATTACAACCGGGTATTACACTCCCGAAGAACAAACCCGAGTGAATAACCCAATAGGAAAAACATATCAAATCACATGTCTCCACGACACGAATATCACAACCAAACCACAACCATAAGTTATCCCGGCATCGCGCTAACAAGCCACGAACCTCGAAGTCCCCGCAAGACATACCCGATGATAACCCCACTAGTTATCCCGGCATCGGGCTAGCAAGCCCCGAACCTCGGAGTCCCCGCAAGACATACCCGTATTGGATAACCCTACGGTTTCGCCCGACCCATACTAGCAAGTATGGATCCCGGAGATTCAACAATCCTACCCGGAGGCACATCACATACAACAAGCACACAACAATAGTCGATTATCAAGACAAGCAACATTAAGCATCACAACCCCCTTTCAAAGGAGTAACGACTAACATCACATCATGTCGAATACCCACCGAACAAACATACAATTCAATACCCAATCCTCGGCAAACAATTATGGTCTATTATATTCACTCAATGCGATTATAACGTCTCTCAACGTACGAAACTAACACACATATTCCGAGAACATATCCATTCACGAAGTATTCGAATTATCGTTGAAAGACAATATTTATCGAGGACATACCGATCCTTTTTAACGTTCATTAAAACATTGGATTTCGCATAAAATCATTTATCAATAATTATGCCGATGAAATATGAATTGTATGGGCAAGATACTTGCCTCGAATAATCGCAACACGGAGAATCGACCGAAGTAGGTTGACACGAACCGACTACGAACCCACCGACTCCACCGATCGCCAACTCACGGTCATAAACTACGAAGGACAAGAACAACAATGAAATGAATTCCATAACACGACTCAAAGCCGTTGAATTCAAAGAACAAATGACGAACGTTCAAGTGTTTCCCCCAAAACGGCCAAGAACACGATTCGTTCCGTCAAAACCCAAAAACGGAATTCCAAGTTGAAATATGGATATACAATCCATAGAATATATTTAACAACATCATTTAACCATAATCGATCCATCAAAAACGGATGAAAAACAAGATCAAGGACAAATCCCCCAAAAAGTCAATTTGAAGGAAATCAAGAAGTATACTTCGATTCGTTGAAGAACAATGGATTAAATGATGTTAAACACAAGAATACTACTAATATTAATCATATCCATCATGAATTAACCAATAATACGGAACGAATCGGACAAAAACGCAAAAACCCCCAAATTCACGAAATTAGGGTTCTAAGGAAGATTACCTTGATTCGCTGGATCAAAGGATGATAACGGATGATTGATTGATGATATGAACTCAATAACTTCATGATTTGTTGTCAAACAACATGGCTCCATGGTGGTATCACCTTCAGCCGCGGAAGGAAATGAGAAGAAGGAGAAAAATGGCCAAAAACCCGTGTGCAGGACCATAAAGTCCGCACACAGTGCCGCGGCCCAATGAGTGTGCCGCGCACGAGCCCAAAAATGGCTCCTGGTCGGCAGCAGGTGCCGCGGCTCAGGCGGCAGCCGCGGCACCCGCAGTCGGGTTGGCCGAAAAATGCCATAGAGTGTCTTTGCCGCGCCCCAAAGATGTGCCGCGGCCCTACGGTGCGGCTGCTCGCCGGAAAGGCGCCGATCACTGCCGACCGTGACTCGGCCAGAAGCTGCCGAGCACTACCGGCCGTGACTCGGCGATCGGCTGGGCCCAGATTGCCGGCCATGACTCGGCCGGCCAACTCGACGGCCGAACGACCCAAACCCGAACACGAATACGAATCGATGATGCGATTCTGACGTACTCGCAAAGACGAATCTAAGAGCTAAGAGAACACACACCGACCACCCAAAGGCTCGGAATTCAACAACGAAGTAATTACCCAAAACTTTGGGAAATTACGAAAATGGCCCAAAACGTCCGAAAATCACGATACGCGATCGAAACACCAAACCAAAGCTTGCAACATGAATAATAACATTAAATGAACTTACGAGAAACTCGAAACAACAGTTTCGGACGAGATTCGCAAGAATCGAACTCAAGTGCGGAAAAGTCGCTAAAAAGCTCGGAACTCAACAAAACGATACCGAAACGAACTCGGATGACAAAAAGTGCAGAATTAATCATTCTCGAAATGACGAAACGGTCATGAGCGAGTCGTCAAAACGGACTCCGGCCGAAAAAAGAAATTTACCGAAAATCGAAAATTGCGGATATTACATTCTACCCTCCTTAAAAGAAGTTTCGTCCCGAAACTTAAAATAAGTAGGGAGAAGCAATATCCCCTGCCAGGAGAACTCGACGAGATACGCAAAAACCGAAAACTCGCGCCCGACGGCGAAATGCTGCAAGAAACGCAAGGAGACATACAACGTGAAAACACGCTCCGCGACGACCAACACAACGTTGCCGTTAGGAATATAATAAAACCAACAAATGACAAGCGTCATCAAACGGATAATATAGTCAAGTCAATTATCCGAACAATCACAAAACACAACGAAAATCAATATGATTGGCCAGGCCAACGGTACATCAATCAAAACGCAAGCCACTCATTTGAACAAATACGGAATTCCACCGCCCAAGGGTTGGAAGATCGAAAACGAGACTAATTTCCCGAACTTAAGGAAATTAGGAAGGAGCCTGAATGCTCAACAATCACGAAACGAGGACAAAAACCGAACAAACAAATGACCGAGACAACAAAAATCGAACAATCATGTCCGAACCACGTAGGATAATAAAATTCAAACAACAACTCCCAGGATGATCTGGTGGGAACTACAAGACATGCATTCCCATAAGATCCACCGGAATGGGAATAGCGATTGAAAAGTCACAACGACAAACGAGTTATTCCGAAACAATACCACACTTGTTCGATCAACAAAAGCAAGGGGCAGGACAAGCTCAGAAATGCCAACAAACATAATGAGTCGACAAAGTCGAAAACACAGGAGTTCCAAATCCGATCCACTTCAAATAAAGGAACTAATAGATCCATATGATGTCACTTCCGAACAAGGTTCACAAGAATCGAACCGAACTCGAAAAAATCACAGCGATAACCAGATCAACCCACAACAAGATCACAGTTCGTTCGGATGATGAAACCGAAATACAGAACAAGTTCAGAAAGTATCAACGAATACGAGCGAGTCGAAAGAATGCAGAAAGAGAAAATACAGAAGTCAAAATAGTACGGGTATTACCTCCGACCTCATCCACGAAGCTCACAAAAACAGGAGCAATGTAACAAGACATTAAACAACCGACACATAACGGAACGATCACCGATGCACACGGCCATACCAACCCAAGCTCTAACAGCTCGCACATGCGCGACAACGCAGAAATCACCACGGGGCGACAATATTCAACACCAACATCCCGCCTCTCACAAGGGGCTAACACAACAAATGTGTGGAAAACGACTCAACGCTCACACCGCCAATTCGGTCATACTCGGGAGCAAACATCAAAATGACAACGCGAACATCATACATACATACCCAGCCCTCAAACGGGAATGGATAGGTTTTAAAAACGAAAACCTCATTTTGAAAATAATTTAGAAGAACACCGGTTGATCTTGAGTATCACCTTTCAAAAAGTACAAACGTGAAACATTGTTATTGAGACTTTGAAAACCATCATGCACTTGGTAAAAATGAGGACATCTTCTTTTAGCGAAAGACTTTCAGAAATATTCGACCCTCGGGTTTAAGTATAAGTGTTTCTAAACATCGAAAATATCTCAAAATACTTTTGGTCCTCAATTGGAATTTTTTTGAAATATATTGCGGCACGAAAGCACCTCGAAAACACCGCAAGAAAATAATTCGTTTTAAAAGTACGTCTCGAAATTTAATTTTCTAAGATACTCAAGGTTTTCAAAAATCCAATAGGCTAGAATGCCCAAAACTCACACATATCGACGTTCACTAAAACAACTCCTAGTACACGCATCAAAACGTTTAAAACCAAGACAATACATGTCTTTAAACGGAAATAAACGAAAAAAAATACCACATTTAGAACAAACCAATGACCCCATTCGAGGCCTCTAAGGACCCTCCCGCACTGGCTAGTGAACAAGTCGAACGCGTATAAGCACAAAGCCTCCACAAGAGAACTTGTAAGACGTGCAAATCGATTCGAAAATCATCAGCAACGGACAAAAACAACAATAAAAAGACATCACAAGCGACGACACTCCTCGTATAAATCAAATACGAGAGTCGACTAAATACATATCGTGAAATCAAAATCCACATAAGGATTCCATCTCTTAACAAATAATCATAAAAATAGCTCGTGTCACACGAGGCACAACACAAAGAAGGGAGACTTACTTCCACAGTCGCACGAAGATGATGATCGCCCCACGATACTAATCACGACCAACAAACTCAAGCGACGCGTCGCGACACGACTCGATCGGACAAAATCGACAATACAAGACTCAACAACACATAACTCGACCCGACGGCCTAGGTTTCCTCAACCTAAGCTCGATACCATTTATGTAACACCCCAATCCACTCGGGGATATTACACGCCGTAGACCCTCTCCTCGAAGATCTACCAGTGGTAACAACATTTAACATCTCGACAATGCCTTCAAGGCTAAATGACTCGATAGACCGATTTGGTCTTTCAATAAAAATAAACACTCAATTACAACATATACCCACGCAGGGTCAAAATACAATAAACTCCGCATAACGGGAAAAGATCTGCAATGAAAAGAAAATACAACTAGACCAATACGACATCAACGGATCCTCGTGTGATTAGTATCGTTCATCTTTCATCATCCTTCGTGCCACCTGTGCTATGCTCCAAAACCTGAATGCAAAAATAGACATCCACCCCCCGAATACTCGGGGGTTAGCAAAACTCCACTGTTTTGCTAGTGCAAGTATAAATACGAAAACAAGCCATACATATCATACTCCACAAAAACAGAATAATCACGAATATACTTCCCGAGAAAATTCACTTGATCAAACCATTCAAAACGTGAAAGGTTGGAAATAACCCAATGTCCACATTACAAAACATTTGACGATCTCGGGAGTTTAGAAAACATTTGGGATATAAGAATTCTAAAACCTTTCGAAAACATTTAGGGACACACCCAAAAGTCATTTTCCAAAATTCAAGTTCCTAGAATAAATACGCAGGTCCACAACCCATTTCACAAAACACGGGTCCGTGACCCAAATCACAAATCACATGTTCCTAAGGATTATTCGTGTCCCGTGCTAACAAGCCACGAACCTCAGATGCTCCCGAAGAACAAACCCGAGTGAATAACCCAATAGGAAAAACATATCAAATCACATGTCTCCACGACACGAATATCACAACCAAACCACAACCATAAGTTATCCCGGCATCGCGCTAACAAGCCACGAACCTCGGAGTCCCCGCAAGACATACCCGATGATAACCCCACTAGTTATCCCGGCATCGGGCTAGCAAGCCCCGAACCTCGGAGTCCCCGCAAGACATACCCGTATTGGATAACCCTACGGTTTCGCCCGACCCATACTAGCAAGTATGGATCCCGGAGATTCAACAATCCTACCCGGAGGCACATCACATACAACAAGCACACAACAATAGTCGATTATCAAGACAAGCAACATTAAGCATCACAACTGTAACACCCCAAACTAGGCGGATATTACAGTGCCGTAGATCCCCAACTGGGACCCACCAGGCAAATGAAAATGAATGAATTACACAAGATAAATGTAGTAACGAACTACGTTACAGCAATAATTACTCCGATGAGGAGTTTAGTTACAACACACCAGGACAATACCGAATACTAGTGTATTTTATATGAAGATAAAATACACAACACTGAATGAAATGGAGTATTCAAATGAAAGTCTGCAGCGGAAAATAAAGGACAATAACATGAATAACTGAAAGATCGGGGCCCCCTACTAGTATCACTAGGACTCCTCGACATCAACATGCTATTCCCGTGCGTTTGCCTTGCCATGACCTGAAAAACAAAATCCTCAAACGGGCGATAAAGAACAACAATCCTCAAGAGTTGAAAATACACAATCATGATTATATCCGAAGTTATGAAACATCCTCAGAAACATACGCAATCAAACATGCTATATGAATCAACTAACAAGACGGCTCAAAGGAAATGGCGCCACACTACGCCCGGATGGAATGTGTCCGTGCACAAGCCACCAACGAGTATCGATCGAATACACGTGTGGTCTTGTACCTAATCGATCTCACGAGACAATATGACTCGTGTGCACACCCAATGTGAGGCCACCAACCAACACACGACTATAATGTGCCCGACATGAAAATCCTACACATACCAACCGGCACGCCAGTATGACCCGGAATGCCACGATATAACAAAAGTGACATCGAAAATGAATAATGACTCACCGAGGCGGAATGGTAATGAAATAAATGACAACTCAATGAAAAGATTGGAACCGTCGTTCCTTATGACTGAAATGATTAATTGATAACAACAAGTTTTGATACGGTTAATATAATGATGAATGAGTTATGATTATGAATGAACAACAACAAAAGGGATGAATATCCTTTTAACCGAGTAAGAATTAACTTACTCAATACCGGTGGCAATTATCCTTCCACGAACAACGTCCTAATTGAGATATCGGTCGCTCGAACAACCTTAAATAATACAATTACCAACAATCCGTTCAATATACGAATCAAACACGAATATAACGAACTCAAAACGTCGATACGACTAAACCAAGTCCATAGAGGCATTAAATCAAACACGTTTTATCCAAACTCCGATTGTTAACAATCAAACCTCAATATACCAATATCAAAATCCCCAAGAAGTGTTTCAAACCAACAAAACATCTCCAATACGATCAATAATCCGTTATGAATATCCAAAAATGTGATTATAACAACAATTAGTCGAAAATCCCCAATTCCAACTCGATATTCAAGGTGTTCTTGAATAATCCCTCAATAATCCAATGAATCCTTATACAAACTCATAATCATATACATATCCCTTCATATAACATGATTATAATGTCGAAAACATCATATCTCAACACAAAATCGAAGTCCAAGGTGTCGAAGAAATTACCTCTTGAATATCCAATCACTTCGATCCGAAGAACACGAGTTTAATCGAGTATCCAAGCTTCCCAAATGATTGAAGGTGATGAAAAATACACACTCAAATGATAATTGATGAAGAAAATTCTCCCTCAAGCTTATCTCTCTCGTAAGAAGGTGGAAAAGATGGAAAAAATGAGCTGAAATGCTCAAAAAACCAATTTATAGGGGTTGACTACCCTGCCGGACACGGCCCGTGCCGATCGGCACGGTCGTGTCGCACAGCTGGCCGACAGGGACTCGACCGTGTCCTGCTTGACACGGTCGCGGCGCGGAGGGCCTTCCGAAAGTGACCCGTCCGACAGCGACTCGGCATGACTCGACCGTGTCCTGGGACACGGTCGGGCGTCTGGGCAGTCGGTTCTGGCTTATCCGGAAGAGTTCGACTCGGCCGTGCCAAACGACACGGTCGAGTCCTGTGGGCAGATACTTCGGCATTTCCGGACGAGTACGGCACGGGCCGTGTCGGACGACACGACCGAGTCCGGTCGGCAGTGATCGGCCAAAAGCTGAAAAATGAGCGGGTGAGCTAAAACGACCATAACTCTCTCGTCCGGACTCCGATTGACTCACCGTTTGAACCATTGGAAAGCTAACTCGATGCTCTATAATATTGCAAAGATTTAGAATTTTTGGAGTTACCAAAAATTAATGGTGATCTAACAAAGTCGAACTCATATGAGGAAAGTTGAAACAATGAACAATAATGATACACAACTCGAAGTTTTTACGAACGGTGAACACGGGTGAATGAACATGATTGATGAATGATTATAAATGAGTGAAAATCCACTGAGTGACAATCACCGAATGAAATTACTGAATGATAATGACTGAATTACAACCGGGTATTACATACACCCCCCTTAAAAAGAGTTTCGTCCCCGAAACTAAGGGTCAAACAACTTGGGATAACTCTCCCGCATATTCTCCTCGGTTTCCCAAGTGGCCTCTTCGACTCCGTGTCTAGACCACTGAATCTTGACCAAAGGGATCGTATTGTTCCTCAACTGTTTGATTCGCCGCTCTAACACTCGTACAGGACGCTCCTCGTATGAATGATCATCTGCGATCTCGATTTCGTCGAACTGAAGTATGTGACTCGGGTCGGAAACATACTTCCGCAACTGAGAGACATGAAACACATTATGAATTCGGCTCAACGCCGTAGGTAACGCCAATCAATAAGCTAACTCGCCTACTCGATCCAAAATTTCAAACGGTCCAATGAATCTCGGACTCAACTTCCCCCGTTTTCCGAAACGGAAAATACCTCGACTCGGGGATACCTTGACCAAAACATGGTCACCCGTCTCGAACTCTAGTGGTCGACGACGATTATCTGCATATGATTTCTGTCGACTCTGAGCTGTCAACATACGACTCTTGATCAAAGCTACATTCTCTCGGGCGGCTATAAGCATATCGGGTTCGGTGCCGATTGATTCTGACAAGTCATCCCAACACAAGGGAGATCGACAACGACGACCGTACAAGGCCTCGTAAGGTGCCATCTTAATGGAGGCATGCCAACTATTATTATACGTGAACTCGATCAGTGGTAGTTGGGCTTCCCAATCGTCCTTCCAATCGAGGACGCATGCCCTCAACATGTCCTCTAATGTCTGTATAGTCCTCTCTGATTGTCCGTCGGACTGAGGATGAAAGGCGGTACTGAGATTGAGCTGAGTTCCCATAGCACGATGAACTGATTTCCAAAAATGAGACACAAATTGTCCGTCACGATCGGAAACGATACTCTTAGGAGTACCGTGCAGTCTTACTATCTCCTTGATGAATAACTGGGCCAGTCTCTCGGGACCCCACGTATCCTTGATCTCAAGGAAATGAGCTGATTTAGTTAAGCGGTCCACAATCACCCAGATCGTATTCATGCCACGACGACTCGTCGGCAAGCTCGTGATAAAATCCATAGAAATGTCTTCCCACTTCCATTCGGGAATAGGAAGAGGTTTCAGCATACCCGCCCGTCGCTGATGTTTAATCTTAACTTGTTGACAGGTTAAGCATCTCGAAACAAATTTTGCGACTTCTCGCTTCATATTACTCCACCAGTAATTTTGTTTCAAGTTCTTGTACATCTTGCTGGACCCCGGATGAACAGAATAAGGGGGTAGCATGAGCTTCTCTTAAAATAGAATTTTTCAACTCGTCATTCGCCGGTACGCACAACCGGTTCTTAAACCTCAAAAGTCCATCCTCGTGGACCACGAATCCAGGGGCTTTCCCCTGAGCCACATCTTCACGGATGCGCAACAATGAAGGGTCTGAACTCTGATTCTCTCTGATTACCTCCTCAAGTGACGATGAAATCTCTAACATACAAAGCTGTCCCTGAACTCGCTGAAGCCAGACCTCGATCTCGGGTCTAAGGAATTCCTGTTGAAGCTCCTTCTGAACTGTTAAACGAGCAAGCATCTGCTCCTGAACGGACTTACGACTCAAGGCGTCGGCGACAATGTTCGCCTTGCCCGGGTGGTAAAGGATCTCGATATCATAATCTTTGAGTAGTTCCAACCACCGTCTCTGTCGCATATTTAACTCCTTGTGAGTAAATATATACTTCAACTCTTGTGATTGGTGAAGATCTGACAGGTGATGCCATAAAGGTAACGACGCCAAATTTCCAACACGAAAACCACGGTTGCTAGCTTCGGCCGCGGGTTGGATAATTAACCAGCTAATCCGAGGAAACATCGGATTTACTTAATATCTTTCGGAGGTTGCCAATCTCGGATAGTCTCCGACTTCTGAGGGTCGACACGAACTCTGTCAGATGAAATTACATGTCCGAAAAAGTCACTTCGGACCTCCAGAACTCATATTTGGAAAACTTTCCATAAAGTTGCTCTCGTCTCAACACGTCGAGAACCTGATGAAGATGAACCTCGTATTCCTCTCGGCTACGAGAATAAATCAAAATGTTGTCGATGAAGAAAACAACAAACTGATCCAAAAAGTCGATGAAAACCCGATTCATTAACCCCATGAATACCACAGGTCCAATAGTTAGCCCGAACGGCATAACTACGAACTCATAATGACCATAGCATGTACGAAACGCTGTCCTCACGATATCCGACTCTCGAATCCGCAACTGGTGATATCCAGATCTTAAGTCGATCCTAGAAAATACTGAGGCTCCCTGAAGTTGATCTAAAAGATCATCAATACGGGGTAAAGGATACTTATTCTTGATCGTCACCCGGTTCAATTCCCGGTAATCAATACACAAACGGAACGAACCATCCTTCTCCTTGACAGATCACACTGGTGCTCCTCATGGGGACGCAATCGGTCGAAGATGACCTTCCTCGAACTATTCCTCAAGTTGAATCTTCAACTCCTGCATTCTGGTCGGGGTCATCCGATACGGTGCCTTCGATAAAGGGGACGTACCGGCTCCAACTCACTCCTGAATTCCCCTACTCTATGTGAAGGCAACTAGATAACTCGTCTGGAAATACATCGTCAATCGATGACAATGATACCACGAATGATTGAACATTTCGATTGCCCTAGAATGGTCAATCGATAAAAAGAGATACCAATAATGATTGAACAACTCGATTGCCTTAGAAAGGCCAATCGATGAAGATGATACAATGAATGTTTGAATAACTCGATTGCCCTAGAAAGGCCAATCGATGAAAATGATACAAAGAATGATTGAATAACTCGATTGCCTTAGAAAGGCCAATCGATGGAAATGATATAATGAATGATTGAATAGTTCGATTGCGGAATTTCTCTGCTTCCGCCATAATAGAAATTCTACTGGAACAACGGGGATTACTTCCCTGAAGCACACATTCGAAAACCAACGACGGAAAGATAGCGACCAAACGCTAACAAATACTGAGGATAGTATCAAGACGGTTAAACCAACAAATACCGAAAATTACATCGTCCTAAGATAAATTCACCACGATTAGGTCCACCAACCAATCGCGGTTACTAAGCTTACTTAGGTATGATTAGAAAATTCTTCCATCGTCAGGTAGACCGATGGTATGAGGTCCACAAGCAATAGGACTATCCCGAAATAAGTCTATTCAAGCATGATTCGAAAATGAATGAATGCGGTGTACCAGCATCAAAAGGTACACACAAGTTGAAATAAAATTACGAGTATACCTGAAATCATTCGGGCCACCGGATCGTCGATCCTCCTCATCACATGAATCTGGGACTTGCCGGCCCCCGAACCGGACGCTCCCGTCTGGTAAATACGAGCTCCAACTCTATTTGCTTCCATTGACTTAAACAACGATGACAAAGCAGTCTGATTCTGAAACGCTGGTTGCTTCGGGGCCTGAGATGCCGTCGGAGCCGACTTGGAGTCCTTTCGGCAAAAACGGGCCTTATGCCCAAAATTCCCACAATTATAGCACGTGATAGATGGTTTCAGACACTCAGTGCTGCAATGACCCGGCGTTCCACAATTGAAACAGGTGATGGCCGAACTGGCCGCTCGGTAATGAGATCCCGCACGATTATGCGTCGTAGGAGGTCGCTCAGAAACGATAGGACTCACACGAGGCTTCTTGAAGGTTGACTGACCGCCTTCGGATTGATTACGCTTCGTTGATTTCTTGCTAGCAGACGAAGGTTGCTGCTTAGCAATTTCCTTAGCAGCTGGCTCATACGGGAGAGTTCTCTCGATTAATCCGGTCAGAGTGGCGCAATGATGATTGAGCAACTGCACATGGGTCATCATGGCCTGCATAAAAGTGAGTGGATCAACCCGAACATCATTTGATCGAGCCGAGTCCTGGGCACGATTTCCCGGCAGCGAGTGATTATTTCTCGGGTTTCGGTCCGCACCGCGGCCTCTCCCCGTGCATCCCCTGACAGCTCTCTCCATACTGAAGTAGGAAGGTCGCATAATGATTATATTTCCCGCATGATTAGCACGTTATGATTATGTCATGAGATGATGAAAATGAGTATACATGCTCTAACTTAGTGATTATATGAATGATTTACTGAAGTTACATGATTATCTGATGAAATTCTTGAAATGATTATCTTGAATAACTTAACAAGATTGATAATATGATCATCCAGATTGACAACTGAGTAATGAAATGAATTGAGTAATTAATGAGTTAACATGATCGTCCTAATCACAATGAATGATGATGTTTGAGGATTGTAAATTGATGAATGATGAATGAATGACTATTGCCACAAATTATACCATGGCGTTAGAAATCTTACAGTTCTTTCGGTCTGATTGGCTCGGCATTTGCACAGGTCACACGTGACGCGAAAGTCCAATGATACTAGTCTGATGACGATGATTTCAAATGAGACATGACTCGGAAGGTAGTATTCAAAACCACTCTCTGATACCAACTCTGTAACACCCCAAACTAGGCGGATATTACAGTGCCGTAGATCCCCAACTGGGACCCACCAGGCAAATGAAAATGAATGAATTACACAAGATAAATGTAGTACCGAACTACATTACAGCAATAATTACTCCGATGAGGAGTTTAGTTACAACACACCAGGATAATACCGAATACTAGTGTATTTTATATGAAGATAAAATACACAACACTGAATGAAACGGAGTATTCAAATGAAAGTCTGCAGCGGAAAATAAAGGACAATAACATGAATAACTGAAAGATCGGGGCCCCCTACTAGTATCACTAGGACTCCTCGACATCAACATGCTATTCCCGTGCGTTTGCCTTGCCATGACCTGAAAAACAAAATCCCCAAACGGGGTCAGTTACAAAGAACAACAATCCTCAAGAGTTGAAAATACACAATCATGATTATATCTGAAGTTATGAAACATCCTGTCGAAACATACGCAATCAAACATGCTATATGAATCAACTAACAGTACGGCTCAAAGGAAATGGCGCCACACTACGCCCGGGATGGAAATGTGTTCGTGCACAAGCCACCAACGAGTATCGATCGAATACACGTGTGGTCTTGTACCTAATCAGTCTCACGAGACAATATGACTCGTGTGCACAGTCCAATGTGAGGCCACCAACCAACACACGACTATAATGTGCCCGACATGAAAATCCTACACATACCAACCGGCACGCCAGTATGACCCGGAATGCCACGATATAACAAAAGTGACATCGAAAATGAATAATGACTCACCGAGGTGGAATGGTAATGAAATAAATGACAGCTCAATGAAAAGATTGGAACCGTCGTTCCTTATGACTGAAATGATTAATTGATAACAACAAGTTTTGATACGGTTAATATAATGATGAATGAGTTATGATTATGAATGAACAACAACAAAAGGGATGAATATCCTTTTAACCGAGTAAGAATTAACTTACTCAATACCGGTGGCAATTATCCTTCCACGAACAACGTTCTAATTGAGATATCGGTCGCTCGAACAACCTTAAATAATACAATTACCAACAATCGTTCAATATACGAATCAAAGACGAATATAACGAACTCAAAACGTCGATACGACTAAACCAAGTCCATAGAGGCATTAAATCAAACATGTTGTATCCAAACTCCGATTGTTAACAATCAAACCTCAATATACCAATATCAAAATCCACAAGAAGTGTTTCAAACCAACAAAACATCTCCAATACGATCAATAATCCGTTATGAATATCCAAAAATGTGATTATAACAACAATTAGTCGAAAATCCCCAATTCCAACTCGATATTCAAGGTGTTCTTGAATAATCCCTCAATAATCCAATGAATCCTTATACAAACTCATAATCATATACATATCCCTTCATATAACATGATTATAACGTCCAAAACATCATATCTCAACACAAAATCGAAGTCCAAGGTGTCGAAGAAATTACCTCTTGAATATCCAATCACTTCGATCCGAAGAACACGAGTTTAATCGAGTATCCAAGCTTCCCAAATGATTGAAGGTGATGAAAAATACACACTCAAATGATAATTGATGAAGAAAATTCTCCCTCAAGCTTATCTCTCTCGTAAGAAGGTGGAAAAGATGGAAAAAATGAGCTGAAATGCTCAAAAAACCAATATATAGGGGTTGACTACCCTGCCGGACACGGCCCGTGCCGATCGGCACGGTCGTGTCGCCGCCTGGTGGCCGACAGGGACTCGACCGTGTCCTGCTTGACACGGTCGCGGCGCGGAGGGCCTTCCGAAAGTGACCCGTCCGACAGCGACTCGGCATGACTCGACCGTGTCTTGGGACACGGTCGGGCGTCTGGGCAGTCGGTTCTGGCTTATCCGGAAGAGTTCGACTCGGCCGTGCCAAACGACACGGTCGAGTCCTGTGGGAAGATACTTCGGCATTTCCGGACGAGTACGGCACGGGCCGTGTCGGACGACACGACCGAGTCCGGTCGGCAGTGATCGGCCAAAAGTTGAAAAATGAGCGGGTGAGCTAAAACGACCATAACTCTCTCGTCCGGACTCCGATTGACTCACCGTTTGAACCATTGGAAAGATAATTCGATGCTCTATAATATTGCAAATATTTAGAATTTTTGGAGTTACCAAAAATTAATGGTGATCTAACAAAGTCGAACTCATATGAGGAAAGTTGAAACAATGAACAATAATGATACACAACTCGAAGTTTTTACGAACGGTGAACACGGGTGAATGAACATGATTGATGAATGATTATAAATGAGTGAAAATCCACTGAGTGACAATCACCGAATGAAATTACTGAATGATAATGACTGAATTACAACCGGGTATTACAACAACCCCCTTTCAAAGGAGTAACGACTAACATCACATCATGTCGAATACCCACCGAACAAACATACAATTCAATACCCAACCCTCGGCAAACAATTATGGTCTATTATATTCACTCAATGCGATTATAACGTCTCTCAACGTACGAAACTAACACACATATTCCGAGAACATATCCATTCACGAAGTATTCGAATTATCGTTGAAAGACAATATTTATCGAGGACATACCGATCCTTTTTAACGTTCATTAAAACATTGGATTTCGCATAAAATCATTTATCAATAATTATGCCGATGAAATATGAAATGTATGGGCAAGATTCTTGCCTCGAATAATCGCAACACGGAGAATCGACCGAAGTAGGTTGACACGAACCGACTACGAACCCACCGACTCCACCGATCGCCAACTCACGGTCATAAACTACGAAGGACAAGAACAACAATGAAATGAATTCCATAACACGACTCAAAGCCGTTGAATTCAAAGAACAAATGACGAACGTTCAAGTGTTTCCCCCAAAACGGCCAAGAACACGATTCGTTCCGTCAAAACCCGAAAACGGAATTCCAAGTTGAAATATGGATATACAATCCATAGAATATGTTTAACAACATCATTTAACCATAATCGATCCATCAAAAACGGATGAAAAACAAGATCAAGGACAAATCCCCCAAAAAGTCAATTTGAAGGAAATCAAGAAGTATACTTCGATTCGACGAAGAACAATGGATTAAATGATGTTAAACACAAGAATACTACTAATATTAATCATATCCATCATGAATTAACCAATAATACAGAACGAATCGGACAAAAACGCAAAAACCCCCAAATTCACGAAATTAGGGTTCTAAGGAAGATTACCTTGATTCGCTGGATCAAAGGATGATAACGGATGATTGATTGATGATATGAACTCAATAACTTCATGGATTTGTTGTCAAACAACATGGCTCCATGGTGGTATCACCCTCAGTCGCGGAAGGAAATGAGAAGAAGGAGAAAAATGGCCAAAAACCCGTGTGCAGGACCATAAATAGCCGCACGGTGTGCATGGCCCAGGGAGTGTGCCGCGGCACGAGCCCAAAATGGCTCCCGGTGGTCGGCGGTGTGCCGCGGCTCGGCCGGCGTGTGCGCGGCACCGTGATCAGGTTGGCGAAAAATGCCACAGTGTGCCGCGGCCCTGCCCGGCATGTGCCGCGGCCCTACGGTGCGGCTTTGCTCGGCCGGAGCCGCGATCACCGCCGACCGTGACTCGGCGAAGCTGCCGAGCACTACCGTCCGTGACTCGGCGATGCGGCACAGGCCCAGTGCCGGCCATGACTCGGCCGGGGCCAACTCCGACGGCCCGAACGACCCCGAAACCCGAACCTGAATACGAATCGATGATGCGGTTACGACGTACTCGCAAAGACGAATCTAAGAGCTAAGAGAACACACAATTCCGACCACCCGAAGGCTCGGAATTCAACAACGGAAGTAATTACCCAAAACTTTGGGAAATTATGAAAATGGCCCAAAACGTCCGAAAATCACGATACGCGATCGAAACACCAAACCAAAGCTTGCAACATGAATAATAACATTAAATTAACTTACGAGAAACTCGAAACAACAGTTTCGGACGAGATTCGCAAGAATCGAACTCAAGTGCGGAAAAGTCGCTAAAAAGCTCGTAACTCAACAAAACGATACCGAAACGAACTCGGATGACAAAAAGTGCAGAATTAATCATTCTCGAAATGACGAAAAGGTCATGAGCGAGTCGTCAAAACGGACTCCGGCCGAAAAAAAGAAATTTACCGAAAATCGAAAATTGCGGATATTACACTGTGTGTAGAGCTTAGATTGCTAAACGGATTAAACCCATCCATTGCAAGTCCAAACCTAAGGTTTCTTGGATCAGCTGCAAATGAAGGCCACTTTCTGTCTACTGTACTCCAAGCAATTGAGTCAACTGGATGACGCATTTTGTCATCTTGACTGTGATGAGTAGAGTGCCATGTAAGCTTCTCACTCATGTCTGCTCGGAGAAACATCCGTTGAAGTCTTGGAAGTATAGGAAAGTAGCGCAAAACTTTCGCTGAAACTCCTACTTTTATTTTTTTAGTACGAGGGTTGACTTTCCACCTAGAAGAGTGACATTTTGGGCATTCATCAAGATCCTTATAATCATCTCCCCTAAACAAAATACAATCATTGATGCATGCATCAATCTTCTCATACCCTAAATCAAACTCTTTTAGTGTTTTTTTTACTGCATGCAATGACTCGGGAAAACTATTTCCATCCGGCAGCATATTCTTGAATTCTGTCAAGATGCTATCAAAGCCACTATTGGACAGACCATATGAAGCTTTCAACTTGTACAAATTTAAGGTGGCTGATAGTTTTGTGTACTTAGTGCAACCAGGGTATAGTGGAACTTCAGCTTCTTCAATCTTCTTTTGGTACTTATCATCTAAGCTGCTTAAACTAGGGGTTTGACCTTCACTACGTGGTGAAAAAAGCATCTTCATACATCTGAAGTACTTCTAACATTTCAGAATCCCCATCCCCATCCCCATCCCCATCCCCATCCTGATCCTCATCAATATGAGGTGACATTGGGCAGTGATCGATCCTTGCGGATCTTTCTACTGTACTATGTTCACCATGAGCAACCCAAACATTATACATAGGATCAAAGCCATACTTAGTCAAATGTAATAACAGAACATCATCACATTGTGGACTACAATTTCCACAAATAACACAAGGGCATCTAATCATGTCAGGATTCCTTGCAAATCTCTTAGAGTTCATAATAAATTCTCTCACTTTATCTTGGTACTCTGGACTGTTTCTATCCCAAACAATCCAGCTTTTGTCCATAATAAACTGTAAAGCAATACATCTAGAAATTATTGAATAACTTTATTAGAACTAAAAACTTCAAAAACAGACCCAAGAAGATAATTTCAACAAATAATATAATTATAAATTCATAAGTATCTAATTAGTATCCACTATTTGTATAAATCAAAAACCAATCAGCAACACCATTGACTATATACAACTTAAGAAAAAGCAGTAGCATCAAATATGAAAAATATAACAAGCTCCCATAACAAAGCAACAACAAGAAAAAGAGATAAGAGTAATACCAATTCAGTCAGCAAGTTCTTAGAGCAATACCACTTCTTACTCCTTACTCGTAAATTGCCAGATCAATATCAATCCTCTCATAAAATTCGGAATTTCAGTTTCTGTAAGTTACACAAAATATCATAAACCAGAACAACAATATCAATAGACCAAATATTATTGAAAGCTATGATCAAGTCAATTGAACTTCCCAAATAAAACTAATTTGTTAGGTGTTATAGTTTTATTTATAAGTGGTTCAATACATAGAATAGGCCGGTTCAATTCAATACTTAGTATAGATAGTAAGGCTAATTTAATACTTAGTATTGATAGTATGTGCTGGTTCGATAATACTTAGTATATGTAGATATGGTTTCATACTTAATATAAATACAGTTATATATATAGATAGCATATGCTGGTTCAATATTTAGTATATTCAGATCACAGAGGCAGCAATTTGCCCGAGAAATATTGCATGTAACTACCGTTGTTGGGAATGCATCAGTTTTAGAACAAAGTGGGTTTGAACATGCAAGCCCCCTAGCTTCAGGAGGCATATATTCAAATGGAGGAGCTAACATGAACATATGGGCATCACCATTCCAATCAGAAGTATGGATACTAACCATTAACATAACTTTCTGTTTGATCTAATTCTTTACTGTTTTCAGAAGCTCTTGAAAACAACTTATACTTTCATCCTAACTTCACTATTCACTTTGGTGATATTAGGTTCAACTTCGACAAGTAGTTTAAAACTAACTACTTCAAGAATCCAATATAGAGTAGCGGCATGTCAGATACAATATTTTCACCTGTACTTAGAGTTGCAGTGATGTGACTTCCCATATGCCACTTTTGCCAACGAGCTTACAGATTTAACTTAGATTAATATGTATCTAAGCATTTAAAGATTTGTTGTTGTTTATAGCCACAAAATCTACTCACATTTCAAGCACTTACATAACCAGTGTTGATGTCCACCAGCTGAGAAAAAGAAGAGAGGTGGTTAGGAGGAAAGAGTAAGCCAACGTATATGACCCAGTACGATTAAAATAACAGCCAGAAATAGGATATGATAGCACATAATGATATATTTGAGAAACTAAACATCATCCTGCGGAACCTGATAGAAAAAAAGTTAGAAAGTAACAAAAAAAACTCTAAAAAAATGAAATAAATAAAAGAACAAAATGAACACTAAAAACTAAAAATGAACCTTAAAAACTGTTAAATCAAAAGATGAAATAAAAAAGTAAATCAAAAACCTTAAAAACAGAAAAAGGCCCTAAGAGAGATTAAAAGAACTAACAAAACTGGATTTTTTTGCTAAGAAATGAAAAAAAAAAGAAAAAAAAACTAAAAAAACTGAAAATCAGGCTCCGTCTTATTAAATATTAAATATATTATGTGAGACGGTCTCCCATGCGTTTTTACCAAAATTATAGGATAAGAATGGTATTACTCCTGAGGATGAGAATCTTGCATATCCAACTTATTCAACTGTCAACTAAATTTCACTGTTCATGACCGGTCTTTATTAAAGACTTTTCACGGTCTTTTTTTTAAAGCGAAAGAAACACACACAGATGCGGCAATTTACATTCGGAAAAGTGTGAGAAAAAAAAGCTCCTACACATTCAGCATCCACAATTGCATTATCATAATGTAAGCTGCAACCAAATTGAAGTAAAATATCGAAAAAGAAGTTCAATGAGGTAATAAAGATGACGCTGACCAAGTCCAACAGCTTGGAATTTGTGGTTTTGAGAAATATTCCTATGAGTTAATTGGGTCAAGGCAAAATAAAGCCCGACAACATCTATGAACCCAATCAAAGCTTTCAATAATTTCTGAGAGAGATTCATGAAAAGTACTTGAGATTTCTGAAAAACTAAAAATAAACAAATGATCCCAAATAATGATCAGAAAACTTTTGCCGTGGAGAAGTAAAGGATACTGCAAAACTTAACAATCAGCATGCCCTAAACTTCCATCCACCACCACCATCACCCTTTCCACCCCCCTTTGTTAGTTGAGTAATCATTCTAGCGAACAAAGAAATGTCTTACTATGCACACGACAGATACAAAGTCGGATAAATTGTTCATAAGCATCTATGAAATAGATACCTGAGAGGGATCGAAACTGTCACTTTCCGATACAGTAAGAAATGTTGCAAGACAAACAAGCTAAAAAAATCAATGCAGGTAAGAATTCAAGTCCATGAAAGAGAAGCATAACATCTGGAACCATTCAATTGAGCCTAATGGATCATACCTTTACTAATGCTGTCACAAGATAAATGAAGGCTGCTTTAACTGAAGTACCAATCGTATCATACTCAGATCTGTTGAAGAAAACCATTCAATACAACATACCTTTCATCTTATCTGGTATAATTTAATATAGAATAAACAAGCTTGCAATAAACTTCAACAAACCTTTCAACATTTTTCTTTTAAAATCATAAACCCTACACTGTCGAGATTATAAATAGCTTACTCAACTCAAAATACCAAACCTAGCATAGCAACAAGGGGTGTGGGGAATACCCCAACTGGGTAATCGCAGACTTAGGCATGGGTAATCGCAGACTTGAAATGACAAATAAAGAAAGTTGGATAACTCACGGTGGATGTCGCGGCGACAATATGAATCTGACGTGAAAAGTCGATGGACGCTGATTTGAACCCGATGTCCGTGGTCGCGGCTCTGAAGCAAACGTCTAAGGATGTTGGTGAGACCATGAAATTGGGAGACAACGACGAGGAGAAGTGAGAGAGAGAGAGAGAGAAGTGAGAAATTGGGAGAGAGGAAAAGAAAGGAGACCGTGCAATTGGGAGACGGCGACAAGTGAGAGAGGGAGAGAGCGGCTAGGGTAGTAGGGTTTCAGAAAGGGAGAGAAGGAAAACAAAATGAGTGGGGGGAGAGGAAGTCATACGGGAAATTTTCTAAGGGACTAATTTGGGATCAAACTTTTAATGATAGTAATAAATTGTCATTAGTGATAAATTATTTCATGACACTTTGTTGGTCCTTTATTCAAAGTATATTCGATACAGCTTGGGAAATGTTTAAGCAACAGGCTGTATGGTTTTTCTAATTTGGAGTGCGTAGCGGAAGTCTTTAATACGGTAAGTTGCCGTCGATACAGCAACTCGGTCTAATCTCCTGTTAGCTTGGTGCGTACAGGGTTTTGCAGTGTATACTTGATTAAATCACAGTTATGAAAACACTAACGGCGAAAGGTAAATAACACAGTATTTAAGTGGTTCGAGGTAAACCCCTCTACGTCCACTGGTCCTCCACACAGGAGTAAAACGTTTATTATAAATACTGCGTACACAACTATGTATTTATAATCAAACCTATCCTTGTATCGTTCACACAGATTGATACAAAGACTGTCGCTTTCAACCGTTCACACAGATTGGTTAAAGCTTCGTTCTTGACTAGCTTCTTCACACACAGTTCCAAAGCTTCGTCCTCTTATTCGTCCCACACAGGTCAGAATAACTTGTTGAGTTCACACAGAGCTCGGTTTTTACACAAAGGTAAAAAGGTAGGTAACCGGGTAAGAACAGCAGTTTTGAATATGAAGTTCTTGAGCTGATGATGGCTGTTCTTGATGTTGAGCACTGTATATCTCTTTAGATCTGATTTGCAGAAAGATTCTGGAGATATGTTTTGCTCTGATGTATATATTGATAGCTTTTTCACTTGGTAACTTCGGTATATTGATTGCATCTACTTGATCTTCAAACTCTGGGGATATATATAGTCTTCTTGGATATATCCGTTGAGATAGATCCGTTGGGCAAGATTCGATAGTTGACTTGAATAGACCAGGATCCGGATATAGCGGGATTTGAAGATCTCTGACAGCTTCAGTATTTAAATACTTTATCCTTTCAGTATTTAAATACTTCTTTATCAAACGGTACTTGACTTTAGTGAATACTAAAGATTCTTTTTCAAATGGTCTTCAGTCCTGATCCGAAGCGAATGCTGTATCCACTGGTGCTGTAGGCATAATGGAATAGTCAGGCGCTGTATGGAAGGGTGCTGTATTGAGGTTTCGAGACAGCTTCCATACTTGGCTGCGATTTAGATTTTGTTGCTGTATCTTGGTGGCGCGAGAGCTTGCTGTATGCTGGCGCTATCAGAAGGTCTTCGATACAGGATTGCAGCTTCAACTGGATTTCGATACAGGGCTTGCTGTATCGAGCTTTTGGCAATTATCAAAACAAAATTATTTATCCCAACAATTTCCCCCTTTTTGATAATTTCCAAAACTTCTTGATGATACCAAAACTTCTTGATTATGCCACGGTTTTGATATCAAAATCTCTTCAGACTAAAAACAATTTGCCTTTCGATAACCACTTGTTGGCAACATGAGAAGACTTCGATACAGGAAATGTTTTAATCCCACTGTTTCCTTCTCTATTTGATAATATCTTGAGCAGGTTTCTTGATCTTCTGTCAACTGATCTGGTCTTCAGCACTTAATCTAAAAGAAATGTGAACTGCTCGCAGGCAAGTTCTAAAATGATAGCATCTAATAGGGAAGTGTATTACATCTTAAACTTATGATTGGCGCGCAGGCACAATCTTACATTGTGATCTAGTTGAGTACAACTTAACCTATGAACTGTTCGTAGATGAGTTCTTACTGTAATAATACGATAAAATTTGTTTTAAACAACAAACTGTATCCTCGGATAATATAGTGTTCCCCCTCAAAAGGTACATACAGGATTCAATTAATGTTAGGATTAATGCTGTATTCATGGGTCGTACTGTATTCCCCCTAAATTATTGCACACGTCAGCTGTAGGATTCTTAGTTCTTTGTTCGCTACAGTGCTGTATTGACGATTCTGAGTGTACAAATAATTAACGTTGGATACTGTATTCTTGGGTCTTACAGCATTCCCCCTCACTTAATGAGTAAAAGCATAAATACTTACAGGGATTTCTGGCTGTAGCGCTTCCAATTTATGTTGAAACATTAAGTAAATTTGGGTCCTGGTGTGATAGTGCCTTTTGGTACCCAAATTTGCCGGACAACAATTTGTTTGTTGTAGGCTACTTTTGGTCCATTATATCGATATCTACGTGGGGCAGGCACGTAGTCATTGTAATCATTATAATGCATGAAAAATCGAGAATTATAGTTATTATTCCAGTACGATTGTCGTCTCGGAGGTGGAGCCATTTTCTTTGGCCTAACATCTTGCCTTCTGGGTCTCCAGTTGGATTCCCAATGATGTTGTTGATACTGCGCGGACACCTGCTTTCTTGATGGATAACGGGGCTCCTGTATCCGATTACTGGCCATTTATCTTGAAATCTTTATGCGGGCCTTTGTTGGTTGGATACAGCCTTTTTCCTGAATGACTGCTGGCGTTTATGATATGCTTGTGGAGCATGCTGTTGAGTACGCCTTCTGAGTGGCTGTTGGTTCCACTGTCTCGAATAGTAGAGTTGTGGGGGCGGGATGGCAGCTTTTGCTGTTCGAGGTGCAACAGGTTCCTTCACAGAACTCGGAACTTCTTTCGATATAGGAATGGATTCCTCACTCTTGACGAATACCGTACTAGATTTTTCTTTGTTGGAGAACGAGTTGTACCCTAAGCCACGTTTATCATGAGCATGTTGCCCAGTGCTTAGGATCTCTTCCATTCTTTTAGAGGATTTCTCGAAAGATTTCAAGATTGTCTCTAATTCTCCTTCACGTTTCTCGAGAGATTTTACTTTGGCTTCGAGTAGAGCCAAATCATTATGCTTGCTTTCAAGATGAGACTTAGTCTCATTTAGATTATGATCAAGTTGATGATTGCTCTCCATGAGTTTTTCTAAATTGACATTGCTGTTTTCGCAATCAGCTAAAATATTTTCGTAATTATTCTTCAGCAAGTCATTTTCTTCCTTCAGCTCTAAGTTGGAAATTTCAAGCTGGGTGTTTTCTCTTTTCAATATCTCATGGGCCGTTTGAATGTTATTAAATTCATTCAACATATTTTCAAAAGTATGAGATGCATTTATAGCTGTAGTTGAGGTGGAGCTTACCTCATCATCATCGCCGTCTTCATTTTCTTCTTTAACTTCGGCCATAGAGCACACATAGGCTCTCTCTTCTAGCTCATCATCTGACGAGTCACTATCAGTGACCACCTGAAGATATTCTTCGGTCTTTGTTGATGTGGGCGGAGCTTTTAATTCTCCAATGAAGGCTTTGAGTTTGTTCTTCATCCTGTTTCTCCAGTCATCAAACTCGTTAATGTGAAACATAGATATCTTTTTAGACATAAAGGTGTCCATATTAGAAGATGGGATATGCAAAGACTGTTTTCGAAATTAAGTATTTTTAAGGATCTGATTCAGTTAAAAATGCGACTGATTCTTTTTAGAATCAACCGCTCCGATACCAATTGTTGGTCCTTTATTCAAAGTATATTCGATACAGCTTGGGAAATGTTTAAGCAACAGGCTGTATGGTTTTTCTAATTTGGAGTGCGTAGCGGAAGTCTTTAATACGGTAAGTTGCCGTCGATACAGCAACTCGGTCTAATCTCCTGTTAGCTTGGTGCGTACAGGGTTTTGCAGTGTATACTTGATTAAATCACAGTTATGAAAACACTAACGGCGAAAGGTAAATAACACAGTATTTAAGTGGTTCGAGGTAAACCCCTCTACGTCCACTGGTCCTCCACACAGGAGTAAAACGTTTATTATAAATACTGCGTACACAACTATGTATTTATAATCAAACCTATCCTTGTATCGTTCACATGATTGATACAAAGAGCCGCTTTCAACCGTTCACACAGTTGGTTAAAGCTTCCTTCTTGACTAGCTTCTTCACACACAGTTCCAAAGCTTCGTCCTCTTATTCGTCCCACACAGTCGAATAACTTGTTGAGTTCACACAGAGCTCGGTTTTTACACAAAGGTAAAAGGTAGGTAGCAGGGTAAGAACAAAGCTTTGAATATGAAGTTCTTGGTGATGATGGCTGTTCTTGATGTTGAGCACTGTATATCTCTTTAGATCTGATTTGCAGAAAGATTCTGGAGATATGTTTTGCTCTGATGTATATATTGATAGCTTTTTCACTTGGTAACTTCGGTATATTGATTGCATCTACTTGATCTTCAAACTCTGGGGATATATATAGTCTTCTTGGATATATCCGTTGAGATAGATCCGTTGGGCAAGATTCGATAGTTGACTTGAATAGACCAGGATCCGGATATAGCGGGATTTGAAGATCTCTGACAGCTTCAGTATTTAAATACTTTATCCTTTCAGTATTTAAATACTTCTTTATCAAACGGTACTTGACTTTAGTGAATACTAAAGATTCTTTTTCAAATGGTCTTCAGTCCTGATCCGAAGCGAATGCTGTATCCACTGGTGCTGTAGGTATAATTGAATAGTCAGGCGCTGTATGGAAGGGTGCTGTATTGAGGTTTCGAGACAGCTTCCATACTTGGCTGCGATTTAGATTTTGTTGCTGTATCTTGGTGGCGCGAGAGCTTGCTGTATGCTGGCGCTATCAGAAGGTCTTCGATACAGGATTGCAGCTTCAACTGGCGTTCGATACAGGGCTTGCTGTATCGAGCTTTTGGCAATTATCAAAACAAAATTATTTATCCCAACACACTTTAAAACTGTCATCAAAAACTATTACATGATATTTTTTAAAATGTCATACTACAGGTAAATCATGACATTTTAAAAGTGTTATTGATAAACAAATATGACATGAAAAAACATCATGAATCTCGAAGAAACCATGATGTTCACAAAATGTAATATGGTTGTTCCATATTTTACATCCATGACGTTTGCTGCTATAAACGTCATGGAAATACGTTACAATGACGTTTTTGGCAAAACGTCATAAAATTTCTGTCATTAAAGGTCATATTTGTAGTAGTGTACATTACATATTAGTATCTTAGAGTATGTGATGACTATGTTATTAATTTTATGGTGTTAGAACTTGTAAGATTTATTTTCATTTACGGTTGATTATGATATTTATTTTCCATGATATGGTGATATTATAGTAGCGAATGTTGATTATGATGAGATAATCGATGGTTTTTTCTCAAGATATAAGCGACAAAATCGTTTTAAGTGTTGTATTTTGAAATTGTAATTCGAAGTTTATATTTTATACCGTAATATTTTATTTACTAATGAAAAATTGGTGTGAGGGTGAGCGTCGTAACTTGCCGAGATTACAAATTTCTAAAAACTAGTATGTTGTTCGCTTACTAGGAGCATTTTTCTATTGCCTCGCCCAAGGCATCCGAAACTCAGGACCGACCCTGACCCTCTCTGCAGCAATTGGCCTGTCCCGGCGGCAACAGTTACTCTCTTGTCTCTGTGCATTAGTAGGGTAGATGAACCCATCAATCATATCTCATCTAATCACTGCGCTGAGTACAAACTAATTTGATGTTATAAAATCCAACCCATCACTAGTTTTAGTTAGTAATCATAATCGTTGGGGTTTTATTCTTTTCTTGGAATGATATATGTTGTTTGTGCATATGAGATAATTAGGGTTTTCTGGGTGTTGGATTCTTGCTTCTATCTATACCAGTAGGTGTTGGGGTATTAGGGTTTATTATGGAGATCCGGATTCCCGATGGATCGTGTAATCACTTTTCGAACTGATACTTCTACCTTATGCCTGGGTTACAAGAAATTCAGCCTAGGATAATCCAAAGGGACACTTACGAATCTAGGCACAGAAACATAAGCCAAATTGCTAGAGAGATTCTGAGTTTTTCAGAAGAAGGAGAGAGCTCAGAAAAGGGTGTCATTCGACTCAAGGCCAAGAAACTTATTTATACATGTCGAATTTAGGGTTGCATAGGGATGGATTAGGGTTTCTTGAGGCGGCGCCGTCAGAAGGATTTAGTTAGTGATCGAAATTAGGGTTAGACCGATGGCTTTCCAAAATTGACGAAAATTAGTCAATTTTACCATAATCTCCCTCTAAAATTCGGAATTTTCACTAAGTTCGAAAAGTGATTACACGATCCATCGGGAATCCGGATCTCCATAATAAAGCCTAATACCCCAACAATCGAACTGATATTTCCTATCTTCTCGAGATGGCTGAATCAATCCGCGAGATGACTACAAAGTTCAACAAACTGGACAAGTTCGAAGGCAATGATTTCAGGCGCTGGCAGGAGAAGATGCACTTCATGTTGACTACTCTGAAGGCGGCGTATGTGCTGAGTACTCAAAGACCAGAGGTGGTTGAGAACGAGACATTGGAGGATACCAGGAAGAGGAGCAAGTGGGACAACGATGACTACATCTGCAGAGGTCACATATTGAACGGTATGTCTGATTCTTTATTCGATATCCATGGTGATGCTAAAAGTGCGAAGGAATTGTGGGACACCCTTGAATCAAAATACATCGCTGAGGATGCTTCGAGTAAGAAGTTTCTGGTTAGCTATTTTAATCTTATAAGATGGTTGATTCAAGGTATATCATAGAACAATACAATGAACTCCTTCGTATTTTGGGTCAATTCAAACTGCACAACATGAACATGGATGAATCCATTGTTGTGTCAAGTGTGATTGACAAACTTCCACCATCCTGGAAAGATTTCAAACATAACCTAAAACATCAAAAGGAGGAACTGTCTTTGGTTCAACTTGCTAGTCATCTTCGCATTGAAGAATCTCTTCGTGCAAAGGATAATGACAAATCTGATAAAACTAAAGGAAAAGTTGAACCTGTACAGCACTCTGTTCATATGGTTGAAAGCAAACCAAAGAACCCGAATAACAAAGGACATGGCAAACGTAAGCAAGAGTATGTCCCAAATAACTCCAACAAAAAGAATAAGGCACTGTCTTGTTGGAGGTGCAAGAAGGTGGGACATTGCAAGTGTGATTGTCGTGTGAATCTAGGCAATAATGGTACTGGAAACAGTGGAGCCAATAGAAGTGGACATGGGTCTAAGGACCAAATTAAAGGAGGTCAGTGCTTGACCAACCTTGATAATTCTAAACAGAATTATGTTTATTATGTTTCACTCATTCCAGAATCATTCTATGTACATGATGATAATGTTGCTTGGTGGATCGACTCCGGGGCAACGAACCATGTATGCAAGGATAAACGGTGGTTTGAATTATTAACACCCCTTGAAGATGGATCGGTGCTGAAAATGGGAGACGATTCTTTTATACCTATTTGTAGTGTCGGTGTCATTTGTCTTGAATTTACTTCTGGAAAGACTATTAGACTTTTTGATGTTTTGTTTGTTCCTAAGATTTGAAAGAATCTAGTTAGTGGTAGTAGTGTGAATTTTGATGGTTTTAGACAAGTTTTTGAATCGGATAGGTTCATCCTATCTCGAGGTGGAATGTTTATTGGCTTTGGATATTTAAATAATAGAATGTTTCGTTTGAATGTTATTGATAATCTATAACTATTCAAAATTCTGCATTTGTGTCTTCTACTTCTAAGATTGATGACTCTATGATTTGGCATGCTAGATTGGGTCATGTCAATTTTAGAAGGATGCATGAGATGTCAAAAGATGGATTGCTTTCAGCCTTTGACATGAATCCAGAAAAATGTAAAACATGCATGCTTACAAAAGTGACAAAACAGCCTTTTCCCTGTGTCACTAGGAATTCGGCTATTTTGGAACTTGTACACAGTGACCTGTGTGATTTTTACTCTACTCCTTCCTTGGATAATAAAAAGTATGTTGTCACATTTATTGATGACTGTACTCGGTTTTGCTATGTGTATTTGTTGCATTCTAAGGATGAAGCCTTAGATAAATTCAAAATATACAAAACTGAGGTGGAATTGCAATTAGGCAATCCGGTTAAATGTCTTAGAACTGATCGGGGAGGTGAATATATGGATCCCATATACTTCCAATCAGTGGGTATCATTCATGAAACCATATCACCTTACTCGCCCCAACAAAATGGAATCGCCGAACGCAAAAATCGAGTTTTAAAAGAAATGGTAAACTCGATGCTTTCTTACTCGGGATTGAGTGAGGGATTCTGGGGAGAGGCCATGTTAACGGCCTGCTATTTGCTGAATAGGGTTCCAAATAAAAAGGACAAAACAGTCCCATATGAACTTTGGTTCAAGAAAAAACCGAATTTAAGTTACTTTCGGGTTTGGGGATGTCGGGCAGTTGTAAAACTTACCGAACCCAAAAGGAAAACTTTGGGTGAGTGTGGAATAGATTGTATATTCATTGGATATGCTGAACATTCCAAGGCATATAGGTTTTATGTAATAGAACCTAATGATTCGGTATTGATTAACACGGTTATCGAGTCACGGGATACGATTTTTGATGAGATGCGTTTTTCGTCGATTCAAAGGCCTAAGGATCTGACTTTTGGCACTAATGAAGTGCAAAATCCAGGAAATTCAGATGGTATTGCTGTACCAGTAACACAAGAGCCTTGGAAAAGTAAAAGAGGCCGAATTGCGAAAAATTTCGGTTCCGACTTCCAACTCTATTTGGTAGAAGGGACAAGGGACGAAATTGGTTTTCAATACTGTTATTGTTACATCATTGAGGATGATTCTAAGACTTTTAGAGAGGCCATGGAGTCTCGAGATGTTGTCTTTTAGAAGGAAGCTATTATTGACGAAATGTCGTCAATTCTTGAATATGACACTTGGTTGTTATGTGATTTGCCTCCGGGTTCTAAACCACTTGGTTTCAAATGGATTTTCAAAAGGAAAATGACTGTTAATGATACTATTGACAAGCCCGGTTGGTCATTCAAGGTTTTAGACAAAAATCCGGCGTTGACTATTTTGATATGTATGCCCCGGTGGCGCATATTTCTACTATTAGATTGTTAATTGCCTTGGCAAGTATTCACAATCTGATTGTCCATCAAATGGATGTTAAGACAGCCTTCTTGAATGGTGAACTTGATGAAGAAGTTTACATGAAACAACCAGAAGGTTTCATTATGCCCGGTAATGAGCATATGGTATGTAAACTTGTAAAATCATTGTATGGGCTGAAACAAGCACCCAAACAATGGCATCAAAAGTTTGATGAGGTGATTTTGTCTTCTGGTTTTAAGTTAAACCAATGTGACAAATGTGTTTATAGTAGATTTGATGAAACTACTAGTGCTGGAGTGATCATTTGCTTATATGTAGATGACATGCTGATTTTCGGTACTGGCCAAAATCAAGTAGATGAAACTAAAAAATTGTTGTCATCTAAATTTTCTATGAAAGACTTGGGAGAGGCTGATGTAATTCTTGGAATAAGAATTAAGAGGGTGAACAAAGGTTTAGTAATGACTCAAAGTCATTACATTGAGAAAATTCTCAAACGGTTTAATTTCAGTGATTGTTCTCCCGTCAGCACTCATATGGACTCTAGTGTGAAATTAATGCCAAACACTGGCATTCCCGTTTCACAATTGGAATACTCTAAGGCCATTGGTAGCTTGATGTATGCCATGACAAGTACCAGGCCTGATATTGCTTTTAATGTGGGAAAATTGAGCAGATACACTAGTAATCCTAGTGCTCAACATTGGGAAGCGTTGAATAGAGTGTTTAAGTATCTCAAGGGAACCATGGATTATGGCTTGAGTTACTTGGGATATCCTTCGGTTTTGGAAGGATATTCGGATGCAAGTTGGATAAACAACTTGGAGGACCATTCCCCGACTTCTAGTTGGGTATTCTTGCTTGGGGGAGGTGCCATTTCATGGGCTTCCAAGAAGCAAACTTGCATTACACACTCGAAAATGGAATCTGAGTTTGTTGTGTTAGCTGCTGCTGGTAAAGAAGCAGAGTGGCTAAGAAATTTAGTCTATGAGATTCCTTTATGATCTAAGCCGATAGCACTGATTTCTATCCTTTGTGACAATGAAGCAGCCTTGGATAAGGCATATAGCCAAGTTTATAATGGCAAGTCTAGACACTTAGGTGTTAGACACATTATGATTAGAGATCTAATCATGAATGGTGTGATTTCGGTTGAGTTTGTGAAATCGCAACAAAATTTGGCAGATCATTTGTAACACCCCCAGATTTAACCGGAAATATTACAGCGCCGTGGGCCCCGATATGGAACCCACAAGGCTAAATGAAGTTTTCGCAAACATTTACAAATGCCCAAGAGGCCAACGACGGTACTATCTTTAAAAATTCACAAAGACATATAAAATACATTTATCAAAAACCGTCATAAAAACTCGTTTGAAATCGCAAGGCCAAACAGCCGACACTCAAAAGTTTAGAAAACGATTTCCAAAGTAACCTCAGTTACTAGATACCAAAAGAGCATTTCAAAATACTCACGCAGCGGAAAAAGACCAACCATAAAGATACTCTAGCAGCGGAATACAAGAACCAATCAAGAAACTCAATGCACACAACACATCCTAGCCAGTATCCTCCGGAAAGCTCATCTCTTCACGACCGCTACAAGCTCGATACTCCGAGAACCTAAAAAGAAATCCCACGACGGGGTCAGCCATAATATCCAACAATGATAACCGTCACATCACATTAATAATAACATACCAATGAGAATACAACATAAGAATACGACCAACGTAATCTTACCGCCATAACTTTACTTACTCCAGAAATTCTCATCAGAATAACCATTATTACATTTCACATCCTGTACTCGATTAACCAATAAACTCAAACATAATATCTGTATTGTACCTCAAACAATACTCAAGATTCTCAAACTATCATAACCAACTCACGATACGGAAATCTACCATTTCTGACCAATACGATCCATCGAATAATATCATCAAATCCCAAGACGATAACCGATTGTCCACCAAAGACAAGACCAAAGCAAATATGGAACATACCTCGAGATATGATGTGCCACGATGATCATATCAGTCTAATTCCGAGATCAGAACAATGCAATACGGACAAGGTCCTAACACAAGACCTACAAATGCATACTCATATGACCGCGTCAATATGATCATAACAATAACAATCATGTATACTCAATGGAAATCCGACGATCCAGCGCCCTCAGCATAGATCCCTTTGTTGATCCTATCAGATCAGCATAAGGTGGATAACCAACAATACACATATGAACAACAACACATGATAAAATCAATGATGCGAATTCACAAGATTCCATCAACACAATACTGGTAATCCAACGATCCAGCGCCCTCAAAGATAGATCCCCATGATGATCCCGTCGAATCAACGCATGGTGGAAAACCTGTCCAACGATCCAGCGCCCTCAGCATAGATCCTCATGATGATCCCGTCGAACCAACGCATGATGGACATTCGATCCAGTGCCCTCAGCATAGATCCTCATAATCCCATCGGATTATTTACACAACATAAACAACACAATATGCATACACATATGCAAATCAACACGTTCATCAACATGAACAACATAACATGCACGACAACATGACAATTTACTAGGACTACTTCATGTTCAACAACATGAAGGAAAATGTACGAGACCAAAATAAATAACACTAAGCCATAATCAATATGGAATACTTGCCCCGAGTCCTTCGGGAGCAACCTCGATGTCCAATCATCACCGACGATTATCCGCAACGCTCGACGATCCAAACGTATCATGAACCATAAATACTCGAATCCTCGTCTTTATCACAACGTATCCTCGATACCCAAATATGTCACTAACCGAATTAAATCACATACATTATGATTTAACTCCCAGAATCGGTATGAAAACATATAATCATTGCTATATGCATTATAAACGAAATGAAACTGAAACCATTCATTAAACATTATAACTGAGCAAGTAATAACTTGCCTCGATACCGATACGATGATGATGAAGCCGCTTCCAGTCACAATGCCTTCATCTACGGGCTCCTCGGCCCCGACCGAAGCAATTCACGAACATACTCGAACATGACCGCAACATACGGTTTACTCACCGATCAATAATCTCAACCTATTGAAATAATCGATTAACATACAATCCGATAACAATCAATAACCGACATAGCCAACCAATCAAACTCAACGGCTCAACAATACCTCAATCATACACAAAACCAAACAATACAACTCAAACCAATCAAACACGAATTCAAGACAACACTACGATTCCACATTCAATCTTAAATACTTACAAGTTTCCTCCTTGTATATTCATAATAAAACCAATTACCGATTATCATCATCAATCCGGACAATCCGATTAATTATAGATAATCATATTCCAAGAGTTCCACAACTTATTCCGAAATCACATTCAAAGTCCCCAAACGGCATAATCCGATGTGTTCTAACATCTAAACAATCCTTATTCACAATTCAAGGTGTATGTAATCATGTTCTTCAACATATATACTTCTCGTAACATCATGGATTACAACAAACTATCAAGAACATTGAGATTACTACGATTCCATAATCATAACGACATAATCAAAGTATTTGATCATCAATTCGTTATCTTCCCTTAACAAAATTCCCATAATTACCAAGAATAATCATAACACAATCAATTCCATCACCATTCATACGAAAACATGTAGAATTTCCCAAGTTCTACTCATTGAGGCATTTCATCGAACACTTTGAAGGCATAATCCAAATCAATCATTTTAACGAAGAAATACTCGAATTTGTTCCACAAAACTTCAAGGATAATGTATAATCTCAAGAATACAACAAGGTTCCATCAATAATCTGAGTTAAAACGAATCAATTCGGCCAAATCATCAAGAAACTCCAAAACTATCCAATACCAAGTGTTTAGGTGTTCTTACCTTCGATCTGGATGGAAGATGATGTTAATCCATGATTCCAACTTCCAAAACATGTTACATGATGTTCTTACTCAAATCCATCAACTTTGCTGAAGAAATCGCGAGAGGAACGAAGAAAAGTGGAAAATGCCGGATATGCCTCGGTCCAGGCCTTAAATAGCCGGACACTGCCGGACGCTTACGTACGTAACCGGCCGGGCCCTTACGTACGTAACCGGCCATGGCCGAAGTCTCTACCAAGAAATGCCGGCATCGTTACGTACGTAACCGGTCGGTACCTTATGTACGTTATCGGCCAGTCCTTACGCCCAGCGAGTCACTGCCGACTGTGATCGGCCACCCGTGCGAGTCACTGCCGACCATGCTCGGCCACTGCAGGTCTTCTCGGCCACGACTCGGCCAGCCGCCCCGTAACGTACGTAACACTTATTCTGTTGCGTACGTAATACGTACGTTGACTTGCTACAATATTATGGTCGTGTTACGTACGTAACACGTCCTGTATAACGTACGTAACACGTACGTTGACTCACATGTCAACATCCTCCGCCGAAAGTTGCCGACACCGGGTCCCACCTGCCGACCATGACTCGGTCTTGTCCGATGCCCTCGTTACGTACGTAATACCTTAGCCTTAACGTACGTAACCGTGCCAATCTTACGTATGTTAGCTCACCTTGTTAACGTACGTAATAATTTCATACTTAGCCAATTTCAACTTTTACCGCCTGTCTCGACATACCGAAAACACATACAAACATACTGAATACATATACTGGATCCAATAACATTCTTATACGATATACCCTATATCGAAAGTACGATAATCTGATACACGATATCCTCAAATGCAACGGTCGACCAGATACGATAATTATACCGATACTGACATCTCAGTCCTTTATTTATTTTATCCATACTGTACAGATTCCACGCTGTACAATATAACTTTGAGAAAATAATATCAAACAACAATAGTAGAAATTCCGGATATTACATTCTACACCACTTAAAATAAGTTTCGGCCTCGAAACTTGCAATCCGTCATAAAAACAAACAGACATACGGTTCAACCAAAATATCCCAAAACCATCACGACAACGATCAATCATCATCATTCTGAATAGTCAAAACCGCATACTTACAAATACGCAGGTCGACGATCTCCGGAGATACTAGCAAGCGATCTCACTGTATAGCCTCAATACGCTTACAATCACAATTCCATGAGTCTCAACAAAATTATATCATCATCAGATGAAATAATCTATCCGTGACAAATCCTGTTTGCCTGATCGCATGATCAAGTTCCAATTTCGATAAGACAAATAATATCTGATATATCTGTGAAACAACTGTCCAAAATAATGACAACCAATCTCGAAACATCGACACAAAATTCGAACACTCAGATGATCACCAACAATGATCAACAATCAACCGAATTTATCATCGACATGATAAATTCCAATATGACCAACCAGAGGTCAAAACACAATCGAGAATATCATCAATGTGATAAACTCCAATATTACCAACGAACGATCAACGAAATCGAGAATACCTTCACACGGTAAACTCCAACACGATCAACACAGAACCACAGAAACAGATATACGAAAGAATAACATTCTCAAAACGACAAATCAATCACGTACAGTAGATCTCAATAAACATACCCAACTCGCGAACATTTCCCTCGGCATACGAACAACCAATCAAGTCGACGAAAATAACGAATCATACCTGGAGTAGAAACGACCGCTCAACATCTAAAACAACCAACATGGGGTCACCATCCCCAAATCTACAAAAGAAATCATTCAAAATCATTTATGGTAAGATTGCGCTACTACCGCACCCATGGACTCACATAGCACGTATGTCCCGGTTTTACAAAGTCCAAAGTTCCAAAATTATATTATGTGTATGATTCTACAACACACGACATATTTCTCTTATCCGATAAATCAATCGATCATCCTTGCATAACCAAATGACCATACCAAAGTTCGGATCCCTATTCCTCGTTCCACATTGATATATTATCCAGTTCGTGAGTCACACTCACAACTTCACCATGATATGTAATATACACTAAATGCGTATGGTTATTAATCACATTTTCAAAACCAGTTTGAAATCATATAGCCTCGAAAGGCGGAAATACATAAGTAAACGATTGGTAAAGTGTTTTACAGATCTCGGGAGTTTTAGAAAACAAGAAAAAGCCTTTTGAAACATTAAGGTCTCAGCCCGTATCTCGTTCTGCATTACAAAAAAGTTTAAAAAGTAGAAAACCCTTTTTCGGACTCCAAGTCCTAGTTTATAAAACTATTTCAAAATCGATTGGGTCTCGGCCCAAAAATCATTTTCCGTAAAACATTCATTTTGAAAAGTGTCATTTTCAAATGCTCAAAAACAGTTTCATATATCACAAAATGAATTAACATGCTACATGTTCTTCTCAACCATGCACAATATTTCTCCCCAAATGCACATTTCCGTTCCAAAATCTAACCAACATACTGATTTCCAAAATCATAGTTTCTCAAGATCATCAATCCTGTCCCACTCTGACATCTCATACTGTAACGCATGATATCTGCTGAATCTCAAAACATATAAACTTAGAACGGCAATAAATCTCAATGAAATTCAAAAATCCAAATACTTACAGATCGTGAAGCCGACGATTCCCCGTGATACTGGCACATGTCTCGACTCAAGGAAATACTCGACACAGATATTTTCAAAACACACATTTTGTAAACTCGGCTCAACTCGAGAACACAACACGACCCTATCCGAAGAAACACGTTAACACCATTTGGAAAAGTTTACAACAACCCCAGTACAACACTGGTAAATCACATCACGCACAAGCCTGAGCGAACAACAAAAACTCACGGCTCTAATATTAGTCAATCGACAACTCGAATGACGCGACAAAAACACGACCCAACTCGACCCAAATGCCTAGGTTTTCTCAACCTAAGCTCTGATACCATATTCTGTAACACCCCCAGATTTAACCGGAAATATTACAGCGCCGTGGGCCCCGATATGGAACCCACAAGGCTAAATGAAGTTTTCGCAAACATTTACAAATGCCCAAGAGGCCAACGACGGTACTATCTTTAAAAATTCACAAAGACATATAAAATACATTTATCAAAAACTGTCATAAAAACTCGTTTGAAATCGCAAGGCCAAACAGCCGACACTCAAAAGTTTAGAAAACGATTTCCAAAGTAACCTCAGTTACTAGATACCAAAAGAGCATTTCAAAATACTCACGCAGCGGAAAAAGACCAACCATAAAGATACTCTAGCAGCGGAATACAAGAACCAATCAAGAAACTCAATGCACACAACATATCCTAGCCAGTATCCTCTGGGAAGCTCATCTCTTCACGACCGCTACAAGCTCGATACTCCGAGAACCTAAAAAGAAATCCCACGACGGGGTCAGCCATAATATCCAACAATGATAACCGTCACATCACATTAATAATAACATACCAATGAGAATACAACATAAGAATACGACCAACGTAATCTTACCGCCATAACTTTACTTACTCAAGAAATTCTCATCAGAATAACCATTATTACATTTCACATCCTGTACTCGATTAACCAATAAACTCAAACATAATATCTGTATTGTACCTCAAACAATACTCAAGATTCTCAAACTATCATAACCAACTCACGATACGGAAATCTACCATTTCTGACCAATACAATCCATCGAATAATATCATCAAATCCCAAGACGATAACCGATTGTCCACCAAAGACAAGACCAAAGCAAATATGGAACATACCTCGAGATATGATGTGCCACGATGATCATATCAGTCTAATTCCGGGATCAGAACAATGCAATACGGACAAGGTCCTAACACAAGACCTACAAATGCATACTCATATGACCGCGTCAATATGATCATAACAATAACAATCATGTATACTCAATGGAAATCCGACGATCCAGCGCCCTCAGCATAGATCCCTTTGTTGATCCTATCAGATCAGCATAAGGTGGATAACCAACAATACACATATGAACAACAACACATGATAAAATCAATGATGCGAATTCACAAGATTCCATCAACACAATACTGGTAATCCAACGATCCAGCGCCCTCAGCATAGATCCCCATGATGATCCCGTCGAATCAACGCATGGTGGAAAACCTGTCCAACGATCCAGCGCCCTCAGCATAGATCCTCATGATGATCCCGTCGAACCAACGCATGATGGACATTCGATCCAGCGCCCTCAGCATAGATCCTCATAATCCCATCGGATTATTTACACAACATAAACAACACAATATGCATACACATATGCAAATCAACACGTTCATCAACATGAACAACATAACATGCACGACAACATGACAATTTACTAGGACTACTTCATGTTCAACAACATGAAGGAAAATGTACGAGACCAAAATAAATAACACTAAGCCATAATCAATATGGAATACTTGCCCCGAGTCCTTCGGGAGCAACCTCGATGTCCAATCATCACCGATGATTATCCGCAACGCTCGACGATCCAAACGTATCATGAACCATAAATACTCGAATCCTCGTCTTTATCACAACGTATCCTCGATACCCAAATATGTCACTAACCGAATTAAATCACATACATTATGGTTTAACTCCCAGAATCGGTATGACAACATATAATCATTCCCATATGCATTATAAACGAAATGAAACTGAAACCATTCATTAAACATTATAACTGAGCAAGTAATAACTTGCCTCGATACCGATACGATGATGATGAAGCCGCTTCCAGTCACAATGCCTTCATCTACGGGCTCCTCGGCCCCGACCGAAGCAATTCACGAACATACTCGAACATGACCGCAACATACGGTTTTACTCACCGATCAATAATCTCAACCTATTGAAATAATCGATTAACATACAATCCGATAACAATCAATAACCGACATAGCCAACCAATCAAACTCAACGGCTCAACAATACCTCAATCATACACAAAACCAAACAATACAACTCAAACCAATCAAACACGAATTCAAGACAACACTACGATTCCACATTCAATCTTAAATACTTACAAGTTTCCTCCTTGTATATTCATAATAAAACCAATTACCGATTATCATCATCAATCCGGACAATCCGATTAATTATAGATAATCATATTCCAAGAGTTCCACAACTTATTCCGAAATCACATTCAAAGTCCCCAAACGGCATAATCCGATGTGTTCTAACATCTAAACAATCCTTATTCACAATTCAAGGTGTATGTAATCATGTTTTTCAACATATATACTTCTCGTAACATCATGGATTACAACAAACTATCAAGAACATTGAGATTACTACGATTCCATAATCATAACGACATAATCAAAGTATTTGATCATCAATTCATTATCTTCCCTTAACAAAATTCCCATAATTACCAAGAATAATCATAACACAATCAATTCCATCACCATTCATACGAAAACATGTAGAATTTCCCAAGTTCTACTCATTGAGGCATTTCATCGAACACTTTGAAGGCATAATCCAAATCAATCATTTTAACGAAGAAATACTCGAATTTGTTCCAAAAAACTTCAAGGATAATGTATAATCTCAAGAATACAACAAGGTTCCATCAATAATCTGAGTTAAAACGAATCAATTCGGCCAAATCATCAAGAAACTCCAAAACTATCCAAAACCAAGTGTTTAGGTGTTCTTACCTTCGATCCGGATGGAAGATGATGTTAATCCATGATTCCAACTTCCAAAACATGTTGTTACATGATGTTCTTACTCAAATCCATCAGCTTTGCTGAAGAAATCGCGAGAGGAACGAAGAAAAGTGGAAAATGCCGGATATGACTCGGTCCAGGCCTTAAATAGCCGGACACTGCCGGACGCTTACGTACGTAACCGGCCGGGCCCTTACGTACGTAACCGGCCATGGCCGAAGTCTCTGCCCAGAAATGCCGGCATCGTTACGTACGTAACCGGTCGGTACCTTACGTACGTTATCGGCCAGTCCTTACGCCCAGCGAGTCACTGTCGACTGTGATCGGCCACCCCTGCGAGTCACTGCCGACCATGCTCGGCCACTGCAGGTCCTATCGGCCACGACTCGGCCAGCCGCCCCGTAACGTACGTAACACTTATTCCGTTGCGTACGTAATACGTACGTTGACTTGCTACAGTATTATGGTCGTGTTACGTACGTAACACGTCCTGTATAACGTACGTAACACGTACGTTGACTCACCTGTCAACATCCTCCGCCGAAAGTTGCCGACACCGGGTCCCACCTGCCGACCATGACTCGGTCTTGTCTGATGCCCTCGTTACGTACGTAATACCTTAGCCTTAACGTACGTAACCGTGCCAATCTTACGTACGTTAGCTCACCTTGTTAACGTACGTAATAATTTCATACTTAGCCAATTTCAACTTTTACCGCCTGTCTCGACATACCGAAAACACATACAAACATACTGAATACATATACTGGATCCAATAACATTCTTACACGATATACCCTATATCGAAAGTACGATAATCTGATACACGATATCCTCAAATGCAACGGTCGACCAGATACGATAATTATACCGATACTGACATCTCAGTCCTTTATTTATTTTATCCATACTGTACAGATTCCACGCTGTACAATATAAGTTTGATAAAATAATATCAAACAACAATAGTAGAAATTCCGGATATTACATTCTACACCACTTAAAATAAGTTTCGGCCTCGAAACTTGCAATCCGTCATAAAAACAAACAAACATACGGTTCAACCAAAATATCCCAAAACCATCACGACAACGATCAATCATCATCATTCTGAATAGCCAAAACCGCATACTTACAAATACGCAGGTCGACGATCTCCGGAGATACTAGCAAGCGATCTCACTGTATAGCCTCAATACGCTTACAATCACAATTCCATGAGTCTCAACAAAATTATATCATCATCAGATGAAATAATCTATCCGTGACAAATCCTATTTGCCTGATCGCATGATCAAGTTCCAATTTCGATAAGACAAATAATATCCGATATATCTGTGAAATAACTGTCCAAAATAATGACAACCAATCTCGAAACATCGACACAAAATTCGAACACTCAGATGATCACCAACAATGATCAACAATCAACCGAATTTATCATCGACATGATAAATTCCAATATGACCAACCAGAGGTCAAAACACAATCGAGAATATCATCAATGTGATAAAGTCCAATATTACCAACGAACGATCAACGAAAATCGAGAATACCTTCACATGGTAAACTCCAACACGATCAACACAGAACCACAGAAACAGATATACGAAAGAATAACAGTCTCAAAACGACAAATCAATCACGTACAGTAGATCTCAATAAACATACCCAACTGGCGAACATTTCCCTCGGCATACGAACAACCAATCAAGTCGACGAAAATAACGAATCATACCTGGAGTAGAAACGACCGCTCAACATCTAAAACAACCAACATGGGGTCACCATCCCCAAATCTACAAAAGAAATCATTCAAAATCATTTATGGTAAGATTGCGCTACTACCGCACCCATGGACTCACATAGCACGTATGTCCCGGTTTTACAAAGTCCAAAGTTCCAAAATTATATTATGTGTATGATTCTACAACACACGACATATTTCTCTTATCCGATAAATCAATCGATCATCCTTGCATAACCAAATGACCATACCAAAGTTCGGATCCCTATTCCTCGTTCCACATTGATATATTATCCAGTTCGTGAGTCACACTCACAACTTCACCATGATATGTAATATACACTAAATGCGTATGGTTATTAATCACATTTTCAAAACCAGTTTGAAATCATATAGCCTCGAAAGGCGGAAATACATAAGTAAACGATTGGTAAAGTGTTTTACAGATCTCGGGAGTTTTAGAAAACAAGAAAAAGCCTTTTGAAACATTAAGGTCTCAGCCCGTATCTCGTTCTGCATTACAAAAAAGTTTAAAAAGTAGAAAACCCTTTTTCGGACTCCAAGTCCTGGTTTATAAAACTATTTCAAAATCGATTGGCTCTCGGCCCAAAAATCATTTTCCGTAAAACATTCATTTTGAAAAGTGTCATTTTCAAATGCTCAAAAACAGTTTCATATATCACAAAATGAATTAACATGCTACATGTTCTTCTCAACCATGCACAATATTTCTCCCCAAATGCACAATTCCGTTCCAAAATCTAACCAACATACTGATTTCCAAAATCATAGTTTCTCAAGATCATTAATCCTGTCCCACTCTGACATCTCATACTGTAACGCATGATATCTGCTGAATCTCAAAACATATCAACTTAGAACGGCAATAAATCTCAATGAAATTCAAAAATCCAAATACTTACAGATCGTGAAGCCGACGATTCCCCGTGATACTGGCACATGTCTCGACTCAAGGAAATACTCGACACAGATATTTTCAAAACACACATTTTGTAAACTCGGCTCAACTCGAGAACACAACACGACCCTATCCGAAGAAACACGTTAACACCATTTGGAAAAGTTTACAACAACCCCAGTACTACACTGGTAAATCACATCACGCACAAGCCTGAGCGAACAACAAAAACTCACGGCTCTAATATTCGTCAATCGACAACTCGAATGACGCAACAAAAACACGAACCAACTCGACCCAAATGCCTAGGTTTTCTCAACCTAAGCTCTGATACCATATTCTATAACACCCCCAGATTTAACCGGAAATATTACAGCGCCGTGGGCCCCGATATGGAACCCACAAGGCTAAATGAAGTTTTCGCAAACATTTACAAATGCCCAAGAGGCCAACGACGGTACTATATTTAAAAATTCACAAAGACATATAAAATACATTTATCAAAAACCGTCATAAAAACTCGTTTGAAATCGCAAGGCCAAACAGCCGACACTCAAAAGTTTAGAAAACGATTTCCAAAGTAACCTCAGTTACTAGATACCAAAAGAGCATTTCAAAATACTCACGCAGCGGAAAAAGACCAACCATAAAGATACTCTAGCAGCGGAATACAAGAACCAATCAAGAAACTCAATGCACACAACATATCCTAGCCAGTATCCTCCGGGAAGCTCATCTCTTCACGACCGCTACAAGCTCGATACTCCGAGAACCTAAAAAGAAATCCCACGACGGGGTCAGCCATAATATCCAACAATGATAACCGTCACATCACATTAATAATAACATACCAATGAGAATACAACATAAGAATACGACCAACGTAATCTTACCGCCATAACTTTACTTACTCAAGAAATTCTCATCAGAATAACCATTATTACATTTCACATCCTGTACTCAATTAACCAATAAACTCAAACATAATATCTGTATTGTACCTCAAACAATACTCAAGATTCTCAAACTATCATAACCATCTCACGATACGGAAATCTACCATTTCTGACCAATACGATCCATCGAATAATATCATCAAATCCCAAGACGATAACCGATTGTCCACCAAAGACAAGACCAAAGCAAATATGGAACATACCTCGAGATATGATGTGCCACGATGATCATATCAGTCTAATTCCGGGATCATAACAATGCAATACGGACAAGGTCCTAACACAAGACCTAAAAATGCATACTCATATGACCGCGTCAATATGATCATAACAATAACAATCATGTATACTCAATGGAAATCCGACGATCCAGCGCCCTCAGCATAGATCCCTTTGTTGATCCTATCAGATCAGCATAAGGTGGATAACCAACAATACACATATGAACAACAACACATGATAAAATCAATGATGCGAATTCACAAGATTCCATCAACACAATACTGGTAATCCAACGATCCAGCGCCTCGGATAGATCCCCATGATGATCCCGTCGAATCAACGCATGGTGGAAAACTCCCAACGATCCAGCGCCCTCAGCATAGATCCTCATGATGATCCCGTCGAACCAACGCATGATGGACATTCGATCCAGCGCCCTCAGCATAGATCCTCATAATCCCATCGGATTATTTACACAACATAAACAACACAATATGCATACACATATGCAAATCAACACGTTCATCAACATGAACAACATAACATGCACGACAACATGACAATTTACTAGGACTACTTCATGTTCAACAACATGAAGGAAAATGTACGAGACCAAAATAAATAACACTAAGCCATAATCAATATGGAATACTTGCCCCGAGTCCTTCGGGAGCAACCTCGATGTCCAATCATCACCGACGATTATCCGCAATGCTCGACGATCCAAACGTATCATGAACCATAAATACTCGAATCCTCGTCTTTATCACAACGTATCCTCGATACCCAAATATGTCACTAACCGAAATAAATCACATACATTATGATTTTAACTCCCAGAATCGGTATGACAACATATAATCATTGCTATATGCATTATAAACGAAATGAAACTGAAACCATTCATTAAACATTATAACTGAGCAAGTAATAACTTGCCTCGATACCGATACGATGATGATGAAGCCGCTTCCAGTCACAATGCCTTCATCTACGGGCTCCTCGGCCCCGACCGAAGCAATTCACGAACATACTCGAACATGACCGCAACATACGGTTTTACTCACCGATCAATAATCTCAACCTATTGAAATAATCGATTAACATACAATCTGATAACAATCAATAACCGACATAGCCAACCAATCAAACTCAACGGCTCAAAAATACCTCAATCATACACAAAACCAAACAATACAACTCAAACCAATCAAACACGAATTCAAGACAACACTACGATTCCACATTCAATCTTAAATACGTACAAGTTTCCTCCTTGTATATTCATAATAAAACCAATTACCGATTATCATCATCAATCCGGACAATCCGATTAATTATAGATAATCATTTTCCAAGAGTTCCACAACTTATTCCGAAATCACATTCAAAGTCCCCAAACGGCATAATCCGATGTGTTCTAACATCTAAACAATCCTTATTCACAATTCAAGGTGTATGTAATCATGTTCTTCAACATATATACTTCTCGTAACATCATGGATTACAACAAACTATCAAGAACATTGAGATTACTACGATTCCATAATCATAACGACATAATCAAAGTATTTGATCATCAATTCATTATCTTCCCTTAACAAAATTCCCATAATTACCAAGAATAATCATAACACAATCAATTCCATCACCATTCATTCGAAAACATGTAGAATTTCCCAAGTTCTACTCATTGAGGCATTTCATCGAACACTTTGAAGGCATAATCCAAATCAATCATTTTAACGAAGAAATACTCGAATTTGTTCCACAAAACTTCAAGGATAATGTATAATCTCAAGAATACAACAAGGTTCCATCAATAATCTGAGTTAAAACGAATCAATTCGGCCAAATCATCAAGAAACTCCAAAACTATCCAAAACCAAGTGTTTAGGTGTTCTTACCTTCGATCCGGATGGAAGATGATGTTAATCCATGATTCCAACTTCCAAAACATGTTGTTACATGATGTTCTTACTCAAATCCATCAACTTTGCTGAAGAAATCGCGAGAGGAACGAAGAAAAGTGGAAAATGCCGGATATGACTCCTGTGCCTTAAATAGCCGGACATCGCCGGACGCTTACGCACGTAATCGCCGCGCCTTACGCACGTAATCGCCATGGCGAAGTCTCGCCGTAAATGCCGCATCGTTACGCACGTAATCGGCCGGTACCTTACGACGTTATCGGCCGCCCTTACGCCAGCCGAGTCATCGCGACCGTGATCGGCCACCCTCGCGAGTCACCGCGACCATGCTCGCCACCGCAGTCCTCTCGGCCACGACTCGGCCAGCCGCCCCGTAACGTACGTAACACTTATTCCGTTGCATACGTAATACGTACGTTGACTTGCTACAGTATTATGGTCGTGTTACGTACGTAACACGTCCTGTATAACGTACGTAACACGTACGTTGACTCACCTGTCAACATCCTCCGCCGAAAGTTGCCGACACCGGGTCCCACCTGCCGACCATGACTCGGTCTTGTCCAATGCCCTCGTTACGTACGTAATACCTTAGCCTTAACGTACGTAACCGTGCCAATCTTACGTACGTTAGCTCACCTTGTTAACGTACGTAATAATTTCATACTTAGCCAATTTCAACTTTTACCGCCTGTCTCGACATACCGAAAATACATACAAACATACTGAATACATATACTGGATCCAATAACATTCTTATACGATATACCCTATATCGAAAGTACGATAATCTGATACACGATATCCTCAAATGCAACGGTCGACCAGATACGATAATTATACCGATACTGACATCTCAGTCCTTTATTTATTTTATCCATACTGTACAGATTCCACGCTGTACAATATAACTTTGATAAAATAATATCAAACAACAATAGTAGAAATTCCGGATATTACATCATTTGACTAAGGGTCTGTAAAGAGACTTAGTGCACAAGTCTGTAATTGGCATGGAATTAAAATCCATCAAATTCTGTAATGGTGAAAGACCCAATTCCCTTCTAATATGACATTAGGAGTTGAATTCAATGAGGAAAGCTCACACTTATAGATTGGAACACACAAAGTATTCATCCCAGGTATGTGTTCGGTTCTGCAGTTGGCTAGGTTGAAGTTTAAATTCTTAATAATTCCTTTGATAAAATATATGTGCAGATACATGAAGTAAAGAAATTACCTACGTGATTGTGAAGTGTAGCCGCATTTCAAGAGGTTGGGGACTTGGCCTTGATACAGTCATGAGAGCATTAGGACACACAACTTAAATAATAGTGTCTAAGTTGTATTTTGTTAGAAAAATTCAATAAACTAGTATGTATTTTATCTTCAGGTATTCAAATGGGTTGAAGGGTTCAATTCTTAGAACACCCTAATTCTCGAGTATTTGAAAGTATATGATACTAAGATGAAAATTCAATCGTTTAAATATTTTCATTTATGTACTGGTTTGGTTTGTTTGGATTAATGTTATGTTGGTTCATGGGTTACACTAAAATGGGGGAGGATTGTTGGTGATTTTAGTGTCACCAGGCATTTTGTGTAATTGGAACTAATATGTGAGCTAAGGGGTTTTATAATTTGTATTCTAATATATGTTTGGGTATGTGCGGAGTGCACACATGTATAAGATCGAATTATAAGCCGGTACGACCAAATGTCGGGGGCCCGGGGGCAGCGGCCCCGGTGATGGGGTCTAGGAGCAGTGCCCCTAGCGGGGTCCATGGGGCAGAGCACCTGGCGGTGGTGGTATTCGGAAATTTGGATTGGTAACTTAGTGAAAATTCCGAATTTTAGAGGGAGATTATGGTAAAATTGACTAATTTTCATCAATTTTGGAAAGCCATTGGTCTAACCCTAATTACGGATCACTAACTAAATCCTTCTGACGGCGCCACCTCAAGAAACCCTAATCCATCCCTTTGCAACCCTAAATTCGACATGTATAAATAAGGCTCTTAGCCTTGAGTCGAAAGACACCCTTTTCTGAGCTCTCTCCTTCTTCTGAAAAACTCAGAATCTCTCTAGCGATTTGGCTTACGTTTTTGTGCCTAGATTCGTAAGTGTTCATTTGGATTATCCTAGGCTGAATTTCTTGTAACCCGGGCATAGGATAGAAATATCAGTTCGGAAAGTGATTACACGATCCATCTGAAATCCGAATCTCCATAAAAAACCCTAATACCCCAACAGTAGGGTTGTTTGAGTTTGGAGTATGGAGAAGCTAAGGTCCTTTTTGGGTGGTTTTCTGTTTTGAAATTTTCAAAAACTAAAACGAGTTTCTGTTTTGAGTTTTAAAATTTTCAGAAACCAAAACCAGATTGAGTTTTGAGTTAAGAAATTTTCTAAAATTAAAACTATAGTTTAAAACATGAACATAAAAGTGGTATCGAAGTGGAAGTTGACGGTGATCGGTGGTGATCAAAGTAGTAGTTGACGGTAGTCGGACTGGTGGTTAGCGATCGCTAGAGTGGTGCTTATAGAGGTGGTTGGCGATGGTCGGAGAGGTTGTCGGAGCGATGGTCGGAAGTCGTCCGTCGAAATGGTGGTCCTTGGTTAAAGTGGTAGTTGACGGTGGTCGGAGTGGTGGTCGTCGGTGACCAGAGTGGTGGTCAGAGTGGTGATCGATGGTCGAAATGTTGGTCAAAGTGGTAGTTGACGGTGGTCAGTTGTGGCCGAAGTGATAGTCGGAAGTGGGGTTGGTGGTAGTGAACGGTGGTCAGTGGTGGTCAAAGTAGTAGTTGACGGTGGTCAGAGTAGTGGTCGGTGGTGTCCGGAAGGGTGGTCGGTGGTGGCCGGAGGGATGGTCGGTGGTACCAGAGTGGTGATTGACGGTGACCGGAGTGATGGTCGGCAGCGGTCAGAGTAGTGGTCAATGGTTGTTGAAGTGATGATTTGTGAACACGTGTTAGTGTTAAAACAAAAATTGAAATTAGAAAACCACTTTTTTTTTGGTTTTGTGTTTTGATGAAAAACTGTTTCGCAAATAATGAAAAAACCAATTCAGCACCATTTTAATCAAACATGTTTTGGTTTTGAAACTGGCTTTTAAAACCAAAAATAAGAAACTCGCAACCACCCCAAACGGGCCCTAAGGTTTTTGATGTCGAAACAGTTAAGAAATCCATGATTGGTTATGTTTCTTGTTTGTACCAATACACACATATAACCTTTCTACTATGCAATTGTTTAATACTGTTGTGAAAGTACCAGTGTCTTTTGGATGGAAATCATGCCAAGTTGATTGTTTTGATTGTTCAAAGTTGGGTGATTAAACAAAACCACTCTACATGATGGGTTGGGTGATGGAACAATGGATTTTGGAATCAACCTTATCATTTTTCTCTGCTCTTCACCATTTGATAAAAGCTTAAAAGCTCATATCACTTGATCAAGCATGTATATATACATCTCACAGAAAACATTTAACTTTGTATTCTCAGTTCATCGTTCTTCATCAGAAAAGCTACCATGGGTCTTGCACTTCTTCCTGTTTGTGGTGGAGTATACCAACTGATACAGACTTGCCAATCAATGTCATCAAGATATTTGTTTCCTAATTATTTAGATAGTAATGGAGTTGGTGCTTATTTGTGTCAAGTGTTGATGATATATAGCTGATACCAATGCACATAATTAATAAGTGTAAATAAACCAGAAAACTTGATTAAGCTAAAAACAAAAGTATATTCAATTTTTTATTGCGGTTCTGTTCTGCCAAATTGTAAGTTATGCTTGCAAGCATGTGAGTATTTTAGAATAACATTTTTTATGATTAATTGATTTGGTGGAATGTGCTTGGTTGAGACCGACTTGAACTCACTTTTATTGTTACCGAGATAAAGCTTTGTATCTTTTTCATATTGTAGACTTAGGATGGAGCAGGACCCGAGTGCTATGATAAACGATATAATAGCATAACATAAACGCTACGACTAAATAAATATAGATAGCGTTTCAGTAAAACGCTACGGAAAACCATATGTCAAAGATAGCGGGCGCTGTCTTAGCGTTAGATAAATCGTCATCGTAGGATACCATAGCATTTTTCGACCGCTATTAATGAGACTATGTTGCGGCCGTAAATGGGAGGTGTTAAGGCCGTAATTCTGACCAGGTATAAAAAACTTGGCAGACACGTCTGAATCACATTTTCTCCATTTTTTACTTCTTCTCCTTCTTGCGGCTCGGGCAATTTGGGTACAAGGGCAAGTTGAGATATCATCATCTATCAACATCTTGAGTTCCTAACATGGTTTAATCTTCATTTCATCCTTTCTTCTCATCTGAATCAAGGTAAATCTTCCTAAAGCCTAGTTTGAGAATTTTTGGAGTTTCGTACATTTACTCGACTTAATCCATTTTTGAAACAATCCTTGTTATAATATATCGAACCCATGTAAATGTTCCCCCCTACGAATTGATGATTAATTGTGTATTACTCGAAATTGATGAAATTTGGATGATTTCCGCCCTCTATGCGGATGATTTTGAATCGGTTGAATTATAGGCGAACAGTTGTTCGTTCATGTTTATTACACTTGCATTTTGTTAATCATGTTTCATATGTATCGTTTAGGTCAGGGAGTGCATTCTCGAATTGATCGAGCTTGATTTCCATTCATTCGACTCATGTCTCAAAGGCATGTACTTAATTATGATATATGTTCTTGACTTTGAAAGTGAAGTGTATGTATGTGAGTATATGTTCACCTTGGAACGTTGCGACGGGACCTCTGAGAGATTTGTGGCCTTTGATGTTGACCAATGAATATTTCTGGATTAATCACTTCGGGAAGGTCCGACAAGACCTCATACGGTTCGTGGCCTTTGGTGCGAACCAGGGGCGGATCCAAGGTTTTAGAATATGGTTTCCTTTTTCTTCAATGATCTAATTCTGAAAATAAATTTCTAACTGTGTTCCTTGGGGGTCGAACCTATGACATGTTGTATAATATTTGAGTATATTACCACTAAGGCCAAGATGTTTGGGTGTTACTGGGAATACCAGGAACACCCTTTAAATCCTCCCCTGGCACGAACCACTGTTAGTCACGCATGTATTTTAGGTGTGAATGATATAAGATATAGTAATTCCGTAACACTTGTTTTGGCTTGAAAGATGATTATATGCTTACTTTATTGTTCAAGAGCTATCAATTCATATGTAATATACCTGTAGTATTTATTTCACGGCTAGCCCCATTGAGAGAAATACATTTCATGTATTTCAGGTATTGTGCAACGGATGAGCGAGTATCAGGTTGATATGAAGATGATGAGAAAGAATGATGCTGTGATGTTTCCTATTATCTTTTATTTCTCATGTCTTTCCATTTATGATACCGTATTTTATTAGTTTTAGTACTCGAGTACTGCAAAATATTTATTATCGTCTTGTTATTTATTTTGTGGGTTGACCCTTTGATTCTCATATGTTGTTTTGGGGATATTATTGTGGAGCATGAGATTTTACTATTGTCATCTCTATTATTCCTGGTTTTGTGTAATGCGTCCTTATCATATGAAGTGTATGTATAACCTTGTGGATTCCACTGTAGCGGTTCACGACGATATAATATACTTTGAATGTCCTTGGGGTGTTACACCATCAACTTATTTAAACTTCTTCACACTCTCACCATATCGAGAAAAAAAATGATATAATGAGTTCCTTCTCGTATATCAAATATGAGTAATTAACTCATGTTATATTCTTATATGTACCGTAGAATTATAGTCATATTTTATGTTAGTTATGATTCCTTATTGATACTGTTCTGTGTTCTAGTTGATCTAATTATTTGTTTTGAGATTTTCGTCGATAATATTTTCAGTTACTCATTCCCTATATATGTACTTTAGAGTCTGATATGAGGTATAGAATCCTTCTGTTAGGATAAATATTCCTATTTTGATAATTACCAACATACAGCAACGAAGTCTTAAAGAAATTGGAATGTCGTTAAGTATGGAAGCTGTTAGGATTTTTCATACAACCCGTCCATACAGCAAAGAGATCTTCTATAGAGTCCATCTAATAGAAGCTTACTTCATACATCAAGAGAAATAGTGTGTTGGATACAACAGTCAGACTGTAGGTGTTTTACTTAGGAAAAGTAAAATACATCCAACAGGACTGAAGGGAAAAAGCTTTAAACCATTGTGAGATAAACATTGTTTATTCATAAAGTATTCACGGTTAAAGTAACATTTATTGCTATTAGGACGACAATTAATGCGGCCGGAGAGAGATAAGTCTGAACGCTCTGAAGAGCATTTAATGCAAAGACAGAAAGGATGTCTGAAGCATTAAATGCGATCTGCTTTAATCCAAACATTCAGCAACCGCCAATAAGAGACATCAACATCTCACCAACCAGCAACATCTACATTTATAACGGATATATTTCCAAGGTTATAAATAGCCCCAAGCAAGAGGATATTGCTAACTAAGTATTATTCGTTCTCGCGCATACTCTGAGAGATTACTCTAACAATTTAGCTATTAAAGAGCAGTATATTTCGTGAGCATACAGCAGTATCCAAGCGAAGAAATATATTTAGTCCTCAATACAAACATCACAACATACAACGAACGTTCATCAAAGATATAGCTGTTGTTCGGAATCGTTCTACCCTTACCGTTGAGATTATCATTAGCCCTATGCGGATTAAAGATCCTTGCGTATTCCGACCTGTGTAGGAAGAATAATATTAAAGACGAAGCTTCGATCTGTGTGAGAAGAAGCGAGTCGAAAGAGCTTGAAGCCAATATGTGTGAACGGCCAAAGATACAGTCCCTGTATCAATCTGTGTGAACGATACAGAGACAGGTTTAGTTAAAGTCACGTAGTTGTGTACGTAGTGATTTTAATAAACTCTTTACTCCTGTGTGGAGGACCAGTGGACGTAGATGGGTTTACCTCGAACCACTTTAAACTGTGTTATTCACATTTTGTCTTTACTGTTTTCATTCTACTGTGATTTATTAGTATACATTGTAAAACCCTATACGCATCAAGCAAACAGGAGAACACACAGTTACTGTATTTACAGCAACTCACTAAACAGACTTCCGCTACGCAATTAACTTCGAAAATCATACAGCTTATTGTATCTTTACTATCTAAGTTGTTTACTATATATTATGTGGCCAACAAGTGGTATCGCAGCGGTTGATTCTAAAAAGAATCAGTCAATTTTTAACTGAAAGATCCACAAATCACTAGCTTTCGAAAATTGTGTTATATTTTTATCATCTTTTCTATTTCTTAAATGGACACCTCTATGATAAACAAAGCTCCTGTGTTCTCCATTAATGAGTTTGATGACTGGAGGATTAGGATGGAGGCTCATCTTGTATCCATGCACAAGGAAATGATATTCGTCATCCAGGAAGGCCCAATAAAGATCATGAAGGTCAATCCTGCCGCGAGGATAGAAGGACAGCCTCACGCTGAAATGCTCGAGAAGGAGCACGAGCAATGGACAACAGACGATCACATGCGTGCGAACCTCGACAATATTGCTAAGAATGCGCTGTTTGTCACTCTCAACAAAGGCACATTCTCAAAGGTAAATAGCTATAAGACAACCAAAGAAATCTGGGAGAAACTCAAGCTTATTTGCGAGGGAACCGATCTCTCGAAAGAAAACAAAATTTATAAACTTACTCAGCAGTTCGAATCTTTCGAAATGAAAACTTCGAAAATGCTTGAGGAGCTTGACCTCGGATTCACTGGCATTGTCCGTGAACTTGAAGCATTGGGTAAAGTGTATACCCAAAAGGAGAAAAATTTAAAAATCTTTAGATCACTCCCTGACCGATGGGATATTAAGACTACATCTATGCGCGTATCCTGTAATCTTAACGATATTTCTACTTTTGACCTCTTCTCTGACCTCAAAGCTTTTGAGTATGATATTGATAGGAGAGAAAAGGCCGAGGAGTCACCTGCCAAAACTACAACACTGGCTGCTGTATCTGTCAGGAGACACAACTCTACACCCAGCACATCCAAATCAGCTCACAAGACTGCATACATCAATGATGACATCCTGCCACAAGATGAAATGGCCCTGCTTATGCATAAGTTCAAAAAGTTCATCAAACAGTCTGGAAAGACTCCGTACAGGCCCAAGCCTTTTCATAAGGTAAGTACTGAATCTCCCTAATCTGGTGATTCTAACTTATGCTATAACTCTAGAAAACCCGGACATTATGCAAATAAGTGTCCACATCCGAAAGTACAAAAGTTTCCAGACGCTGAGCAACAAAAAAGAATGAAAGAAGACGTGTTTAAAAAAACAAGCTCAAGGCCCTGATTGGCGAATCAGAAGCCTCGCTCGTGTCGTACAAGATCGAGGAGTGCCTTTAGGCAATCACGGATAGTGACTCCTCCGACGATGAGATCGAGGATAAAGCATATATGTGCTTTATGGCTAAATAAATACAGGATGATGAGGACAGCGATGATGGAATAAGTTCAAATTCAACTATTCCTGTAAATGCATCGCATACCTTTGAAAATATGATGAACGAATTCAAAAACATTCAAAAGGCCCATGAGACTTTAAAACGGGAAAACATACAACTCGAAATTTCAAACTTAAAGCTAAAAGATGAAAATGACTTGCTGAAGATAACTATGAAAATATGTCTATTGATTGCGAAAACAGCAAAGTCAACTTTGAAAAACTCATGGAAAGCAATAATCAACTTGCCAAAGATATAAATGAGGCTAAGTCTCATAATAAGAGCAAGACAAATGATTTTGCTTTACTCGAAGCCAAAGTAAAAACTCTCGAGATACGAGAAGGAGAATTAGAGACCATCCTGAAATTATTTGAGAAATCTTCTAGACGGATGAAAGAAATTCTAAGAACTAGAATATGACTCATTCTCCCACAAGAGAAAGACTAGTACGGTATTTGTCAGGGGTGTGAAACCCATTCCTGTACCTGAAGAGACCCCAAGTAACGCACATGTTACAACTGGCCCTCGTACCGCAAAGGCAGCGATGCTGCCACCAAATTCATATCATAGACAGCGGAAACCTCTGTAACGCCCCAAAAATGGCGACTATTATAGTGCCGTGGACTCCACAATGGAACCCACCACCAAAATATAAACTCAAGCCAGTCAAATCATAATTGCGGTACCGAACCACAAAATAATATTCATTTCCTCGATGAGAGGTTCATACATCGTGCGGCGAAAATGCCACAAGACACAGGATCTGAAATATTAGTATAACCCATATGGGGATGGAATATACTCAAAGTAATAATACAAATATCGAGAGTTATACAAAAGCGGAGCAACACTAATACATGAATTAAAATATAACTGGATAAAAGCAGACTTGGGGCCCCTGAACTAGTATCCTTCAAACCCTTCGCCGTTACCATGCTCTTCCCGTGCCTTTGCCTTGCCTCGACCTAAAATACAACACAAGTATTTCGCCCAAAACTACAGGGTCAGATATAGATGATAACAATTCTCAAGATGTTATACAGTTCATATGCACTCGATCTTCAACAAACAATTCGATTGTTGAACATACCCCTCGGGCGTATGAACAACCAATCACTAAATTGTCGAATCATACCCAATCATATATGGAGTATAACGACCAATCATTATGGCTCAAGATGGACATCACAGTACGCCCGATCCGGAAATGTGTCCGTGCACTTGTCCACCCCGTATACGGAATCCACGATATACATGGGACATGTACCTAATTAGCCTCACGAACTAACTTCTCGTGTGCATGGTCCAAATGCGAAAACATCAACGCACAACCATATGTGCCTGGCTAAAAATCATGCACAATAACCAACCGGCACGCAGATATGATTCCAGATATGTCACGATGCAACATGAGAACGAAACTCAATGAATTTATACATCCAACAAGGATCAAGACTCACTTAAGTGATAAACAATAATCAACGAGACCAACAACATCAAAGATAGCGAACTTGGGAATACAATCCCACAACAAACGATAGGCACGGTCAACGACCATACCTATTGTGAATCGTAGATTCATAAAGCAATACATATACACGAAATGTATAACATTTACAAGAATTCCAATCATCATTATAACCAAGCAAGATAACTTGCCTCAATACGGAGACGAAAATAATCCTTTCTTGACGAACGAACATTCGGATGGCTTTCGACTAGTAACCGTTACTCGAACAATCGACCTTGAATGAAATACAATTTCATTCAATAACACATTCATATAATAATCGATATCTAATTCAATGATACGACATCCTAAATTCAATTTGAATAGTCCAATTATCTCAAGATATCAAAATTCCATTTTCAAGAACTCTATTAACCTCAATTCATTTTTATGATCGGTTTATCATCACAAGAAGTTCTCAAATACCCGTATGGTTCTTATAAATAAGAATTCATCAAGAACATCATCAACGCTTTGAAAGTGATAATCAAAACAACTTTGCTTCATCAATACATTAGGTTTCACAAGAATATATCATTATCATGAAGATTATCCAATGTCTATTACCATCCTAACAAACCATGTACTATACTTGGAGAATCATCTCTAAGTTCATCATCTTTGAATTCACCTAGTCTATATTATGTTATAATCAAGTCATTCATCACAAGGATATCACGAAATTATCATCAAGGTATGATACAATCTCTGAAACTATAATCTTATGATTGATACATACAAGGTTCAACCCAACATCGATGAAGAACCTAAGTTCATCCCATCTAAAACCTCCTAAGCATGATGTTCGATTCAATCTACTGATAATAACTCAATAATCTCGGTAGCATGCTCATGAATACTAAGAATGTGAATTTCAGATGAGTAAAGTACCATATACCTTACTACATAAAGCACGATGAAACCACTTGAAGAAATTCGACATCGGATGCTAGAACACTAATCCTAATGTTCTATGTCTTCAACAATCACCTATAGAGGTTTATAAGAGGCGAAAATATCGTGGGGTAACTTCTCCAAGTCGTAGGAGTTGTCTTAAGGCCGGAGTGAAAAGTGGGAAATGAAATGAGGGTGAAGTCCTATTTATAAGATATGACCCTTAGCGTGCGCTAATCTCCCAGTTTAGCGTGCGCTAATGGCTCATAGTCCACCGTAACTCGCTGTCCTTGTCCTTACGTACGCTAAATAGCCTTAACATACATTACTATTGCAGTTAGCATACACTAATACTCTAACATAACGTGCGCTAACGAGTTAATGAAGCTTACTGACCTCACTGTCCTCTCACTATCCTCGATCTAGCGTGCGCTAGCACCACATCGTAGCGTGTGTTAAACACCATTGACTCAACTTTTTTCAAAAGTAGTCCAGATGCGTCCAAAGGGTTCCGTGATTCCCGCGATCCGGTTCCCCACCTACTGATTCTATCCCGATATGGTTGACTGACCATGGCATGTGCTATGAGTTAACATTAGCGTGCGCTATTACCCATATTTAGCATGCGCTATGTAACAAGTTAGCATGCGCTAAATACGTATGAAGACATGTGAGACTTAATCTCTATAAAATCATATATTCAACAATATTGGATAACGAATACGGAAGAACATACAATGATCAAAATACGACATAAGCAATTACACAAAGTTCCAATACGGATGGAAATACATATCAAATATTCGGGTATTACATACTTCCCCTCTAAAAAGAAGTTTCGTCCCGAAACTAAGGGATAAATAACTTGAGATATCGCTCTCGCATGCTATCTTCATTTCCCATGTAGCCTCCTGGACTCCATGTCGTGACCACTGAACTTTTAGCAGGGTAATCGTCTTGTTCCTCAATTGCTTGATCCTTATTTCAAGTATCTGCACAGGACGCTCTTCGTATGAATGATCATCAGCTACCTCAATCTCTTCGAACTGGAGTATGTGGCTAGGATCGGCAACATACTTCCTCAACTAGGAAACATGAAACACATTGTGGATTCGACTCAATGCTGGTGGTAACTCCAGACGATAGGCCAGATCGCCTACTCGTTCTAAAATCTCAAATGGTCCAATATACCTCGGACTCAGCTTGCCTCTCTTCCCAAAACGAAAAAAACCTCGAGTAGGAGACACTTTAACTAACACATGGTCACCGATCTCGAACTCAAGCGGTCGTCGACGATTATCTGCATAATACTTCTGTCGGCTTTGAGCCATTAACAAGCGACTCCTAATCAGAGCAATCTTTTCATGAGCGGTTAACAACATATCGGACTTCGTCCCCAGGGATTCAGACAAGTCGTCCCAACATAAAGGGGACCTACAACGACGACCATACAACACCTCATAAGGTGCCATCTTGATCGAAGCATGCCAACTGTTATTATAGGTGAACTCTATCAAAGGTAGTTGGGCTTCCCAATCGTCTTTACAATCGAGAGCACATGCCCTAAACATGTCTTCTAGAGTCTGGACAGTCCTCTTAGATTGACCATCGGTCTGCGGATGAAATGTCGTACTGAAGTTCAAATGTGAACCCATCGCACGATGATCTGCTTTCCAAAAATGCGACACGAAAGGCCCGTCACGATCTGATACGATACTCTTGGGAGTACCATGCTCTTACAATCTCTCGGATGAACAGCTGGGCCAATCTCTCGGCTCCCTATGTATCTTTGATCTCGAGGAAGTGTGCTGATTTGTTCAGACGATCCACAATCGCCCAAATCGTATTCATGCCTCGATGGCTCGTCGGCAAGTTTGTGATAAAATCTATAGATATGTCCTCCAATTTCCATTCTGGAATCGGGAGTGGTTTCAGCATTCCTGTTGGTAACTGGTGTTCAATCTTAACCTGCTGACACGTTAAACATCTCGAAACGAATCCTGCAACTTCACATTTCATATTACCCCACCAGTAATTTTGCTTCAAATCCTTATACATCTTGCTAGACCCCGGGTGAATGGAGTATGGGGTAGCATGAGCCTCCTTCAGAATAAAGTTTTTCAACTCTTCGTCTGCCGGTACACATATTCGATTCTTAAATAGCACCAATCCATCCTCGTGGATCAAAAATCCAGGGGCTTTTTCCTGAGTTACTTCATTCCGAATCCGAGATAAGACGTGCGCTAAGAGTTAACATTAGCGTGCACTATTACCCATATTTAGCGTGCGCTAAATACGTATGAAGACATGCGAGACTTAATCTCTTTAAAATCATATATTCAACAATACTGGATAACGAATATGGAGGAACATACAATGATCAAAATATGACATAAGTAATTACACAAAGTTCCAATACAGATGGAAATACATATCAAATATCCGGGTATTACAACCTCAACCTCCTAGACCTCTAAGGTGTGATCAACAGCATGCTCCCCGAGCATATCAAAAGCGCCAACAGTCATTGAGAAAGAAGACTGTATCTAAATATCAAAGGCAAGCACCGCAGTACTACCAATAGTATAGTGCGCCTAGATATTAGATACATGAGCCCCGTTATCTATCTAGAAATCAGGTCGCCGTGCAGTATCAACAACAGCTCTGGGAATCCAACTAGAGACCCAGAAGGCAAGCTGTAAGGTCAAGAAAAATGGCTCCACCTCCTAGATGGCAATCGTACTGGAATAATAACCCTAGATTTTACATGAATGATAATCAATGTTACAGCGACTACGTGCCTACCCCACGTAGAAATCGCAAGACAGGACCAAAAGTAACCTACAGCAAACCAATTTCTGTCACGCAAATTTGGGTACTTAAAGGCACTAACATACATGGACCCAACAATCAAAGGGGACCTAAATCTACTTAAATTCTTTGCTCACAGGATATCAAAGAGAAGGATATCTGGTACTTTGATAGCGGATGTTCTCGGCACAGGACAGGAGATATCAGCAAGCTGTCAGATTATGTAGAAGGCCGCGGTCCAAACACTACACCAAAAATAGGATTTTCTGACATTGAAACTCCCTGGATTTGTGACTGTCAATGACAGTCAAAATGTTATGACTGCCAATAACAGTCAAAAAGACCAAACAGTGATAAATCTAAATGGTTGTGACTGTTAATTACTGTCACAAGTGTTGTGACTGTCTTGAACAGTCATAAACTTTTCAAGATAAATGATAATAACCCACCGTTTGAGCAGTAGCCCACCGCTTCTTTCTCTTTCTCTTTTCCTTTATTCTCACAAACAAGTCGGTTCTCTCTCTGACTATTTCTATTCTCACCGTACCCTGCTCTCTCCCCTCGAACCTTTCCTCTCTCCCTCATTCCCTAAAATAAACACACACATACTGAAATAAACACACCACCACATATTCCCTAAAATTAAATGGACACTCAAATATGCAGACCCACTGCAGCAGAGAGGCGAGTGGCGCGGCTGATAGGGGGTGGTCGATGCTGTGACAGTTGCCATAATCTAGGGTTGGAGGTCTGGTTTGAGGGTCGCAGGCTAGGCTGTGGGTTTATGTTAATGGGTTGGCCCGAACCTGATAAGTTGGTTTCGGTCGATCGAAGTTGGCTTGTGGTTAACGGATGAAAAGTGGTGGTGAATGGTCTTCGACCGATTTTCAAGTACAAAGAGACCCAAGCTTTATTATTTTTTTTCTTTTTGAATTCTAGTGTAATCATATGGTGCTCTTATGGATTTGATCTTGGGATAGTTCTGAACACAAATTTGGGTCAGATGGTGATTTGTTTTAGATAAGCTCGGGCTTAAAATTCATGATTTTGTACAGGTTTGGGCCGATTTGGTGTTGGGGGGTGAATTTTTCTTTCTGATTTTGGTTTGTTCGAAATTCATAATTTGGTACTAGTTTGGTTTTTCTTTCTCTTTTCCAATCCACCATTTTGACAGTTTTAATCCTCGTACTCCTCCTCTCTATATGGCAACGCAGCCCTAATCTTCTGCAATAATCTAATTTCTCCTACATACCATCTGAGGTAAGGTTCTCGTGTACTCCATTCTCAATTTCTGTAGGTCTGGTTAGAATTTCAATAAATTTAAAGAGGGTTACTGTGACAATGCATTGGTTTGTAGAGAAATATGGAGTATTACTATTATATTCTTGTCACGTTCTTGGTCCGAGTTCAGCTATTGTTTGCAATATGTTACTGCATTTCAGTAATGGTTTTATCCAATATTTTTATCCGTAATTTTCCTTAATTTGTAGTTCTCTGTGATATAATTTGTGGTGTGATAATTCCATTCAGTTGCTTAGCTGTGGAGCTTTTTTTCTTATTTATTTGTTTATTTCTTTTTTCGGGCACAAAGTTAAATTTACTTGTAGGTGCTAACTTAATTTTGTTATATTGAGGATCTGAGACAGTAGGAAAAAAAACCCATGGATTAGGACTTGTGAAAGTTAATTGAACTTTGAATGGGCGTTCATTTCGTTCTAGGTATTGAAGTTCCAAATCATGATATTAATTCAAGCCTGCTTATTGAGCTTGAATGCAAAATCATTTTAAGCCATGTTTCCACCATGAAAGTCGTAGTTACTCACGTAAGTTCTTGCTTGGTATATAGTTGTTTTTCTTTTTTGGTTATCATTGTATAATGTGTTTCTTTACATGTCTTGTTTTCTATTTGATTAGGCAAGTGTTTTCATGTAATTATCTTCAGTGGGACGCCAAAATTCAGGATCACCTGTCAGGGCCCGTGGGTCTCCTCGTTCACGAAGCAATAGGTCACCTGCTTGGCACCAGAGCTCAAATAGAGACAAGCTTCCAAGTCGCAACAGAGAGGAGGAAAACTCGTCTTTAGTAGTTTTCCTCTCTTTCCTTTAGGATATACATGTTTCATTTGACGTATAAGTTATTTGGTATTTCATTTACCTTCTATAAGTTATTTGGTATTTCATTTGTTGTATGTTGCATGTAAAGGGGAGTCAACCTAATTACAAAGAAACTCTACTATCTTTGACGATTACGACTTGTGATGGACTCTTCCAGGGATGGTACATAAAAAATGGGTATCGTTTGACGCAACTCGTTACTGCTCAACATCAGCATTTGATGCCACTTTTCCGGTACTTAACGAAATTGTGGCTTCTCTCCAATCCTTGAATATTGTAGTGGAACAGATATATTAAGATTATTTGGTCGACATATTCAAATGAACTAAATAGTTATTCTGCTCTTTATATTCCCAAATTATACCTTAATGTTGTATTGCACAACAAGAAATTTTTATCTTTATTTATTTTGGTTAATGACTGATTTATATATTTTATTTTGTTGTTCAGGCAGAAGATGCTACTGAAACCGTTGTTTTAGCAGGCGTTGCTCCACCTGAGTGTTCCATGGATGAAGCTTATGATTCTATTATTTTAACTTGTTAGTTGTTGATATTTTTCAATATATAACTAATACTCCATACTTATTCTATTCCCAATGGGTTGGTTCAGAGTTTTTTTACATGTGTTAATTTTCAGCATTACATTGTGATTTTTTTATGTCTTGTAAAAATTAATTAGAATGTTGTGTGAATACTTTGAGAAATATGTTTGGATTGTATTATGAATTCATAGTGAAAAATAATTAGATTGCATTCAGAGAAAAATGAGGTTTTACTATTTTTTATATTTTTTTCAACATTAGTGAATTCTAAAAACAGTCACAAGACAGCCAAGAAAAATGATATTTGTGACTGTCCATGGAAGTCACGAAAGTTGAAATTCGTGACTGCTAATGACTGTCACAAACGATGAAATTCATGACTGCTAATGACAGTCATAAATGATATTTGTTACTGCCATAAAAAGTGGTATTGTAAAGTCATATAAATAAGGTTTCGTCACTGTTTTGTGACTGTTTTTGATAGTCACAAAATAAATTGTGATTGGTTATTCTATGACAGTCATTTGTGACTTTTTTTGCCATTTGTGACAGTTTAAGGCAGTCACAAAATCATGATTCTGGTGTAGTGAAAGGTGTGCTTCAGTGTCAAGTCCAAAGGAAGAACAAGAGGGGAGGGAACCCTGCTTGTAGGAAATTTCAAAATCACCGACATAGCCTATGTTGAAGCCTAGTACAATATACTTTGTATAAACCAGTTCTGTGACAAACAGTTCTCGGTCAAATTTTATATAGATCACTGTAGAGTGAAGGACATTAAGACCAAAGAAATCGTCCTTAGAGGAAGCAGATCAGGTAATATGTATATTGCTGACTGGAAGTCTACGAGCTCCACTATTCCCTGTTTTGTTGACAAAGGCACTGCAGATCAAAGCTATCTATGGCACAAGAGGATGTCTCATATCAACTTCAAGATAATCAACAAACTCGCTAGACAGGGAATGGTTAGAGGTTTGCCCGATGTGTCTTTCCATAAAAACAACGTCTGTGGACCCTGTCAGAAAGGCAAACAAGTCAAAACCACCCTAAAAAGCAAATCATACTTGTCCACCCATAGGGTTCTGGATATGCTACACATGGATCTCTACGGCCCTGTAGATCCTGTAAGTTTGGGAGGTAAGAAATACTGTCTCGTTATTGTTGATGATTTTTTCAGGTATGCTTGGACAATCTTTCTAATCAATAAGAAAGAAACCACAACGAGGTTGTCAGAGCACGTGAGAAAGCTACAGAACGAGAAAGGCTACAAAACGAGAAAGGGTTGAGTATCGTGTCCATTCATTCCGCTAGAGGTACTGAATTCACAAATCGCTTTATAGAATAATATTGTTCGGACAGTGGAATGCAACACGAATACTCAGCAGCCCGGACTTCTCAACAAAATGGTATTATCGAGCGAAAGAATAGGACGCTCAAGAAAGAAACAAGAACCATGATTACTGCAAGCAAGTTGCCGCAGCAGTTCTGGGGAGAAGCAACAAATACAGCGTGCTACACACAAAACCGCTATATCATCAACAAGCATCACAACAAAACAGCCTATGAGGTATGGAATAATAACACTCCATTGGTTGCATACTTTCATACCTTTAGATGCAGGTGTTACGTTCTGAATAATGGGAAAGATCAACTCAAGACCTTCGACGAAAAGTCAGATGAAGGGATATTTGTAGGATATTCCTCTGTCTGCAAAGCTTTCAGGATTTTTAACAAAAGGAAGTTGACCATAGAGGAATCTGTCCATGTAGTGTTCGATGAACCTCACTTTGATCCTACAGGAGTAAAAGACTTAACCCATAATATCCGAATACTCTCCATTGATGACCCTCAAACTCTAATAGAGCCTCGTAGACTTAAAAATCAATCCCGTAGTTGTAAGATCAGAAGTAGTCGAAGCCGATGATGTACAAGTTGAAGCCGAGACTACAACACCAAAAGATACAGTACGGGATGCCGAATTAGAACCTGACAGTAGATGGTTGAGAGATCATCCACAGGAGTTGTGTAACACCCCCAAATCCACATGGGAATATTACACGCCGTAAACCCTTCCCACGAGGATCTACCAGGCCAAACATCACAGAACGAGCAAAGGCTTGACCATCCGGGTCAAACAATTAAATAAGACGGACCGTTAAGGTCAAATACAAGTAAACTACATAGACCGACGGGGTCGCAAAACTCAATCAACACCAAATAACTTTTTGCAACAGTACCCACGCAGGGGTTGAAGTACAGTACAATGGAAGACTAATTACAACTTGTCAGCACGAGAAAACCATACCAAACTCTCACTCTTGATTAGTATCGTAGCTCATCCTCTCCCGTGCTGATTCTGTGATTACTCCCTCGAACTAAGTATACCTGAAATGCATGAAATGCATTTCCCCCATTTAAGGGGTTAGCATTTGAATGGCTAGTACAAGTATCATGCTATACGAAATGTAACAAGCAAATAGCAACTATGAATCAGATACGACAATCAACTACCAAAACATTCCCGAGAGGTTTTAACCAAATATAACAAGCTATGAAGCGTTTGAAAATAAAATCATCATCTCAAAAATTGTTAGAAATACGAACAATTAGGACCTCGAGTCCTGGATTTCGAAACCTTTCAAAAATCTTAGGGTCTTAGCCCAAATCTCAAATTGTATTCCAATAATTTATAGTACGAAAATATTTCCATAAATCTCGTAGGGCTCGGCCCAACATTCTTTCTTAAAAACTTTCTTTCAAAACTTTTCTTTACAAAACACGATTCATGACACCGTGATCCCCTGTCACATATCTCCGTAGGTCCAACGACCCGCACGGACTTAACCAATCACAACAATTAAAAATGCTCATGACTCCGTGATTGCTTGACACGAGTCTCCGTAGGTTCAACAACCCACACGGATTGAGCTAACTCAACAATCACAACAACCAATCATGCTCATGACTCCTTGATCACTTGCCACGAGTCTCCGTAGGTTCAATAACCCACACGGATTGAGCCAACACAACAATCACAACATCCAGTTCCGGCCCCGTGAACATGTGTCACGTGTCACCGTAGGTCCCATCGAAACCGCACGGTTGGATGTACTGTGTCCTGACCCCATGAAACTATTCCATGTGTCATCTTAGGCCTCGTCAGACCCGCACGATCGGACCTCAGCACCACATACTAAGTTCTGATCCCATGGACCTGTGCCATGAATCCTCGTAGGCCCCGTCGAAGCCACACGAGTGAACTTAGCATTCCAGCACAGAACATTCACATTCATATCATACCAACACATTCACAATCAATTAATCACATTGATTACCATAACTACACCCACCCGACACACATAGCACAATCTCGACAATCCAACCATCAGCATTAATAACACGTAATCCAGCATAACTCATGATTGAAACACAACACATTGCACAACCACGTGTACAACTAACCAACAAGATTATTACAATCCTGCACACATAATACATAACACAACACACAATACACGTCCAAGCGTAAAATCAATCCGACACAATCATCACAACCATCATGATTTCTCGATCATGAACAATCAAGCACAATACAACCAACACGAAGTATTTACTACATTTAGTTTTTAATCACAACATATGAAATATATGTGTTCAGAGAGGTAATTTAATCATTGTACTCTAACACGTAATCTCTATTCACAAAACACAAATCGTATAACAAGATACTTGCCCCAATAACCGATACCGAACACTCCGACGAACATAGATCGGCCAGAAAACTCCGAATACCTACAACTTCCATAAGGCACAATGGAAACACGATCACAACGAGGTTCAAGACCAATAACAATGGAAATCACATCAAACTCTCGAAGGAAAACTCATTCGAACATTTAATCGAACATTAAATGTTCACGTTTCTTCAAGAACACCAAAATAACCCATCGGGTTGAACGAACCAAAGATATGATATACAATACATAAAATATGTTCAAAACAATGTTTTTATGACAACCGATTCATCAAAACTGGATTAATTCCGAAATCAGGAACAAAACCTAGAAAAAGTCAACTCGAAGAAAAACCCAGGAATTACCTCGATCCGACGAAGAACAATGGATTAGATGATGTTATAATCACCTAGGACTCTCCAAAACACCTTGGAATGGAATAAAATCGGCCCAGATCACGAACCCTAGTCGCCCTCGTCTCAAACTCGCGGAGGAAGAAGAAAATGAAGGTGAAATGATGAAATACGACTGATGTCCAGTATTTATACTGGACACAATTTAGCGTGCGTTAATAACATTGGTTAGCGTGCGCTATCGAAGTAATACAACAACATGGTTTGCCCAAACACATAGTTAGCGTGCGCTAACGAGACCCCAGTCCCAGTCCAGTAGCTTCTGGACTGTCTCGGCCTAAACAGGTAGCGTGCGCTACCCTCCCCGTAGCATGCGCTAACAACACACCTTAGCACGCGCTATAGAGCTGTATAGCGTGCGCTAACTCCGCACAGTAGCAGGCGCTACATCACCTAGTAGCGTGGGCTACACCTATTTTGAACTAAAACTCCTCACAACAACAACACTCCCCACCGGGACGACAAACACGCAACGATCTGAATCGCAACTAAACACGTGTCTAAACATGACACATGATCATATAAGCACGAACAACATACAATCCTCTAAACACTAGAGAACAAAATTCAACGCAACCGGAAATGAAAATCTCGGGTATTACAAGTTGATTATAGGTGATATTGATGCTGGTGTATTTACATGTAGAAGAATATAGAGTACACAAGGAACTGTACTGTGTGTGCAAGAAGAGACCGATTCTGCGAAATCTTCATTTTCTGTATGCAAATCTCAAACTGAACTTAGGAGACTAGCTATGTGCACCCTAGCTATATTCTTAGCTCAATCCGAACATATTTCAACCAATGAAGCTTTGAATAATTCTCACAGGCTCACTTCTACGGAAGAAGAGCTTAATGGTTTCGAAAGAAACAATGTATGATATCTAGTACCCAGGCCAGAACATCAAGCTATAATTGGAACCAAATGGGTATTTAGAAACAACAAGGATGAGAGTGGACTTGTTATCAGGAACAAATCCCGTCTAGTCACACAAGGCTACATACAGGAAGAAGGCATAGACTATGATGAGACATTTTCCCCTGTAGCCAAACTAGAAGCCATCAGGATATTTCTGGCTTTTGCCACCCATAAGAGTTTTATAGTATATCAGATGGACGTTAAGAGCGCATTCCTGAATGGAGATCTTGCCGAAGAAGTCTATGTTGAGCAACCACCAAGGTTTGTCAATACTGAAGGTGGAGACCTAGTATACAGACTACGGAAAGCTTTGTATGGACTTAAGCAAGCACCTAGAGCTTGGTATGAAACCCTGTCCCTGTACCTTATCAACAATGGATTTGAGAAAGGTGCTGTGGACAAGACTATATTTAAGATACAGGAAGGTGATGACCTGTTAATGGCGCAAATACATGTCGATGATATTATATTTGGTTATACTAACCTTGCTTTATGTCAAAGGTTCTCTCATCTCATGCAAAGTAAATTTGAAATGAGTTTGATGGGAGAACTTTTATTTTCTAGGATTGCAGGTTAAGCAACTATCTACAGGAATCTTTATCAACCAGGAGAAGTACAGCAAGGAGCTTCTCAACAAGTTTGGAATGAACAACTCCAAATACTCGTCAACCCCATGCGCACTTCTACACAAATTAGTGATGACGAAGCTGGAAAGCCGGTTGATCAATCACTCTACAAAAATCTTATAGGCTCACTCTTGTACCTAACAGCTAGCAGGCTCGATATCCAGTTTGCTGTAGGAGTATGTGCTCGGTATCAAGTAGCACCTAAGGAGTCACACTTCACGACAGCCAAACGAATCCTTAAGTACATGAAAAGAACAATTGATGTAGGATTGTGGTATCCTAAGGAAGGAGGATTCGGTTTGGTTGGCTACAGCGATGCGGATCTCAGAGGTTGTAAGTTGGATAGGAAGAGTACAAGCGGTACTCGTCACTTTATTGGACCTAGACTTGTGTCATGGTTCAGTAAGAAGCAATTGGCCAACTCACTTTCTACAACTGAGTCGGAATATTATGCCACTGGAAGTTGCTGTAGGCAGATTCTCTGGATGCAACAACAATTACAGGATTATGGAATCAGTGCCAGAGAGACGCCAATCATGTGCGATAGTACGAGAGCAATCGCAATAATGCACAACCCTGTATTGCAGTCGAGAATTAAGCATATTGATATGAAGCATCACTTCATCAAGAATCATGTTGAGAATAAGGATGTTCGCATCGAGAAGATTCATGCAGATATTCAGTTGGCCGACATCTTTACAAAACCTCTCAGCACAACCAGATTCTGCATGCTTCGTCAAGAATTGGGAATGCTACAGCCTGACTCCCTGTAAGTTTTTACATTAATTACTCATCAATTGAGGGGGAATGCTGTAGACCCAAGAATACAGTATTCACTTTAATTAATTGTACACTCAGAATAAGTCAGATCTTACTGTAGGAAGAAGAAGGCATGAAACCTTCCTACAGCTGATGTGTGCATTAATTAAGGGGGAATATAGTACGACCCATGAATACAGTATTAATCCAAAAATTGGTGTAAGAATTGAATCCTGTATGTACCTTTTAAGGGGGAATGCTGTATTTTCGCGGATACAACACATATATTGTAGGATGTCAATTAATATTATAATACTATTAGTATAGAAAATGTTTTAAGTCCACGTGCCCTGTTTAAAATTCAAATGTCTTATCCTTTAATGGTTTTAAAGACACGTGGACTTTATTGCCTCAAATATCGCGATTTCAATAATTTCAAACCGCCATTTCGTGCAATAAGGGAAGACGAACTGTCAGAAGTGGGCCGGTCATTATGTCAAAAATAGATGGATCAGATGTACTAGTTACTCTAAATCCATCCTGTATATTATTTAAAAGATGATTCACATCCCTTAAATCTGATCTTTCACTGTACAACCCTAATCTTCCCTGCACCTTATAAAAGGACTGTATTCTTTTCCCTTAGACTCTTTACACTTTCAGCAAATTAAATGAGTCTTAAGCAAACAGTTTACATATTTTCTGAAATTTTCTGCATTTTCTGTGAAATTCTCTATCACTTCACACCTTTTCATCTCAGAATGTCAACTCCACAGATATCTTCCCACTCGATGAAGAAGAAGCAAACCACAAGTGACGGCGTATCTTCGCCAGGTTTATTGTAATGGAAAGAATCGATCTTGAAGGAGAAGACTTTGTTGGGATGGAGATGGTTGTTTCCAGGGCGAAACAACAAGGGTTGTACCGTCTTGCTAGTCACCATGCTAAGGTGTACGATGAGCAGATCGTGGAGGAGTTCTACTTGGATGCCTCGTTCAAATACTCATCTCAGAGGAGAGGAGAGGAGATTCCTGAAATATCTGCGATGATTCAAGGTATTTAGATCTCTATGAACAGAGAACTATTGGAGAAGTTGTACAGGCTACCTTCTGATGGCCTGAAAATGGAGGAGTTGGAGACCTTCGGGTCGGAATGTAATATCCGGTTGTAATTCAGTCATTATCATTCAGTAATTTCATTCGGTGATTGTCACTCAGTGGATTTTCACTCATTTATAATCTTTCATCAATCATGTTCATTCACCCGTGTTCACCGTTCGGAAAAACTTCGAGTTGTGTATCGTTATTGTTCATCGTTTCAACTTTCCTCTTATGAGTTCGACTTTATTAGATCACCATTAATTTTTGGTAACTCCAAAAATTCTAAATCTTTGCAACATTATAGAGCATCGAGTTAGCTTTCCAATGGTTCAAACGGTGAGTCAATCGGAGTCCGGACGAGAGAGTTATGGTCGTTTTAGCTCACCCGCTCGTTATTGGCGATCAACTGCCGGCGGACCGACCGTGTCGTCCGACACGGCCGTGCCGTACTCGCCGGAAATGCGAAGTTTCTGCCGGCCGAACTTCGGCCGTGTCGTCCGACACGGCCGTGTCGAACCGCCGGATAAGCGAGAATCGTCTGCGAGCACGCCGGCCGTGTCGTGCAGCGCGATCGAGTCATGCCAAGTCGGCGTCGGACGGGTCAGCGTCGGAGGGCCCTACGGCGCGCGACTGTGTCAAGCAGGACACGGACGAGTCCCTGTCGGCCAGCTGTGCGACACGACCGTGCCGGTCGGCACCGGCCGTGTCCGTGACGATCGACCCTATAAAAGGCCCCGCAGACGTTTTTCTTGCCATTTTCACCTTCTTCTCCTCCTCTTAGCGGTGGCGTGTTCTAAGCTTGAAGCCATGTTGTTTAACAACACATCCATGGATTTCTTGAGGTTATATCATCAATAATCCGTCCGATATCATCCCTTGATCCAGCGAATCAAGGTTAGATTTCTAGAACTCTACTTTTGGTAAAATTGGGGGTTTTCGTGTTTTTGTCCGATTCGTTCCGTTTTGTTGATTAATTCATGATGAATATGATTAATCTTGTTGGTATTCTTAGTTTCCCTACGGATTCATGGTATATTTCGTGATTTTTACGGAATCGAGAGGGTTTGGTTGTGGTCCGCCCTCGTTGTTGTTTATATACGAATATACATGAATCGTAGGCGGGTTTTCGGGGGTTTCTTCGTGTAATTTGGATATGGATAATCGAGTATCATATTCCTTGCGAATCGTTTAGGTGCCGGAAGCGCGTTCTCGGACCTACCGAACTCATACCTTTCCTCCGTTCGATTTCACGATGTCTCAAAGGCAAGTATACATTTATGATTGTACGTTCTCGACTTTGAAAGTAAGAAATATTGATGGCATATCATGAACGAACCGTTTTTACGGCATTCATAGATATATTAATTGGCATGTAATGAACGAACCGTTTTGACGGCATTCCTACATGTATCGGCGTATGAGGTGAACGAACCGTTTTGACGGCATTCACATACGTAACGGCGTATGAGGTGAACGAACCGTTTCTACGGCATTCACATACGTCTTATGAGATTTTAGTTATTCCGGAATACTAGTCTTAAATTGATGAATTGACGGAAATTGATGAATTGACGGATTACATTTACTTTATTGTCGAGAAGTATTATGTTTCATATTGTTATACTTGCACTAGCTATTCGACGGCTAACCCCTTTATGGGGGAAATACGTTTCATGTATTTCAGGTTCCAGGAGAGCGGACGGGCAGGTATCGGGTCGGCATAAAGATGGTGGGCAAGTGTGATACTGTGTCTTTCTTCCAGTTTTATTTTCTTTGGGAATTCCCGTTCAGTGTTGTTGTACTGGATTGACTATTGAATACTCGAGTATTGTTTTCCTTTTTCCTTGATGTTACTGTGTATGCCGAAGTATTGAATTGAGTTGTGATGTTTGTAAGTACATTGGTTATTTTTCGAATACCTTTGTATTGTTTTTCATCCCAATGTGTGTAGACCTTATCGGTCAAAAATTATGGTTCCGCGTATGTTTAGCCTTGTGGGTCCCACGGCGGGGCTTACGGCGCTGTAATATCCCTGAATAACTTGGGGGTGTTACACGGAAAGCCTACTGACAGCCTAATGGAAACTGTTCACTGGCGATGAGAGGGCTAACAATGTCTACCCCTATTGCCATAAGAAAAACTTTACATTTTCGTACGTTTATCTGCATGACTTCTGTTGCCGAGTGGTTGATAACCGGACATGAGCCTTTGAAATGTGCACCAACCTCCGCTGTAGAATGCTGGTGGCCATCATGTCAGGAGAGAAGGTGACACTACTACAAAAAATACATTTTACTACGGTTATTTCATACATTTTACATCGGTTATAGAACTGATGTAAAATGTACCGTCGTAAAATAGGCGTTCAATCTACATCGGTTTAAAAACCGATGTAAAATGTATACATTTTACATTGGTTGACTGTTAACCGATGTAAAAAGTGCAGATTTCGTACATTTTACATCGGTTCTGATAGCAACCGATGTAAAAAAACGATGTAAAATATTACATTTTTACATCGATTTCATTATTAACCGATGTAACATGTCGGAAAAACTACATCGGTTAAAATATAACCGATGTAAAATGTATACATTTTATTTTTTACATCGGTTTTCAATAACCGATGTAAAATGTAAAACTACATCGGTTAAAATTTAACCGATGTAAAAAATAAAATGTATACATTATATCGGTTTCAAACAACCGATGTAATTTTTTTTTTTTATTATTTCACTGTTTTCCGATTCGGCTGTATTTTCAAATTCCTGTTTTTAGCAAAACAACTGAAATCCTAAAGACGTCCAAACGGAAAGTAATCAGCTGTTAAAACAACACATTCCTAAAAGACGTCCTAAAAAGAAGTAACAATGAGTATAACATAAGACAAGGAACCCATTAACATGTTCAACCATACATTCAGAGTTTTTTATCAAATCACAACATTAATTTAACAATCTTACTACCAAAACCTATTCAACCAATAGGTTTGCTAATATCAACGTGGCCAGATTATTCATTTTTTTTAACAGCAAAAAGCAAAGCTAGGCAACGAGCTTCGGCATGGCCATCGAACTCTTGGCTTGCTCATCTTTAATTCCAGTCGAGCAGAATCTGGAAGTATGACCGGTCTGAACGAGAGAGAATGTGGACAGATTGGTGTAAGAGCATACATGGAACATTCGGATGTACCTGCACATAGAGATGGGCCTACTTTAGCAGGATCAACTACAACTGATAGCTATATAAGCTCCAGTAAGGTTGCATCATTAAATCACAGTCTACAAGAAAGCCCAGACATCATTTCAAAAAAAAAAAAAAAAGCCAAGACATCAAATAAAAAACTTTTGTTTTCTAATCAATCTTAACTGATGAAAAAAGATAGTGAACAAAGAAGAAAGATGTGATGAAGCCGATGGTTCCAGTAGCCAACATGATAGCAACTGCAATGATCAGCGAGTAACCAAGGTAAAGTGTGGCGGATACTGGACCACTCAAACTCCGCAGTTCAAACACCAAATAATTTATGGAATACAAGAACACATACAGAGAAACCGAGCCAGAAGCATAAAATGCTTTCCACCACCACTGCCAGTCCTCGACGCACAGATGCATGTAGGTGAGAACTACAGAAACTTCAGCACATACAATGACCAACAACAGAAGGACAACGAGCAAAAAGCCGAATACATAATAGAATCTTCCGAGCCAGATGCTTGAAAGGATGAAAAAGAGTTCAATAAAGAGGGTTCCAAACGGAAGGGTTCCAGCACCAAGAACCAATAGCCATGAAGGGTATTTTCTAGCCGGGATCTCCCTAGCAATCTGGTTAGTTCGAACAGGGTATTGTATGGTTTCAGCTCGAGTTCCTAAGTATCCTCCTAAGAGGGTGAGTGGGACCGAGATGCAAAACCAGAGTGATAAAAGAATGAAGTATAAAGAAATGGGAATTGCACCAGAGCTTTTATTTCCCCAAAGAAGGAAATTTAAAGCAGTAAGGATGACAAAAACGATTCCTGGGAAGAAACATGCAATTGACCAAGAAACGGACCTCCATCCCTCTGATGTTCCTTTAATGACTCGCCATAGATATACACCAGCATACCCTGCTCCAGTTCCTAAAAAGAGGTAAAGGATTATCATTCCTGTTAAAAGCATACCCCGTGAAGCTGGCGACATGAACCCTAAAGCAGCAAATACAATGGTGACGACTGCCATTCCGGTGATCTGGACCCCATCTCCTATCATCACACATAGAAGCTTCGAGTGATTTGGTTCACGAAACACATCACCCACAACAAGTTTCCATCCTGACAGTTCCTCATTCATTTGCGCTTGAGATTCTTTGTCAAGTTCTTCATATCGCGTAAGATCCCTTCTCACTGTTCTTAAGAAGATGACAAAAACGATACCAGCTAAAAAGACGATCACCATTAGCGAGTTAAGAATAGAGAACCAGTGAACACGTGAACCATCCATTTTGAGATAAGCATCCCAACGAGATGGCCATTTGATATCACTTTTCACAAATTCAACCTCATAGCCAATGGCAGCAAAACAAACTAAATTAAACACCACACATACTACTAAATTAAACACCACACATTTTTAATCTTCATAGTTTTGGAGAATCTTTTCGGCATACATGTAAAAACATCCTCAAAAATACATATATGAGACAGACATCATAAGACCATGCGGTATTATGCAGACATGGATAATGTCAACAAAATGAGTATATCAAGATCTCAAGGCATTATGATTCTTCAAGAACATCACATATTGTAAAATACTTAATGCTGGGGGTCAACTCCTAGAGTACACTAATTCCAACACTATGTAATGCTGAAATCCTAATTCCAACCAGCCGCAGGTAGTGTAAAAGGTATATGCACTTAATAACCTTTTCCTACCATGTAATATATAACATCTGAATGAGAATCAGCAGGACCTTCATATACAGGTGAGGTTAAAACTTGGATTCTATGAGAGAATATATGTACAGTGTTTTTGTGCAACCAAGAATCGAAAAGACAAAAGAAATGATGATACTAGCGAAGCGAAGTATAGTTAAAGGAAATGTGCGAAACAGGACAAATAGTATTACATTGTGACGAGAAAATACTTGTTCAAAAAAAAAAGGTAAAAGGACTCAAATGTGCCGTGTTTCAAAATCCATTAACCAATTTTCCAAAAGTATGCAAAACAAATAGGAAGCAAAGCCATCAACTTTGATGGTTTCCAGAGGGGCAAGAATGGCAAGAATTGTAAAGTCGTATCATCATATCATCTCCAAAAAAAAAGTACATACTCATCATTATATTCCAAAAATGTCGGCCCACAGTACGGATCTCTTCAATGCTCGTTTGAGGAAGTGCACTAGTGTCATTAAATATCTAGAACATAGAATAAAAAAATAATGAAGAATAGTACAATAACCAAATAAGGATTATAAAAGTTGTGGCTATTTTAAAAAAATACCTCTTGCCAAGCTGTTCTTGACACTCGCTCGAATAATAGTTAACATCAATACATAACGTAATATCCGCATTCCCAAGATCCGACTTGTTTATTACACTACAAAATTAAATTTAAAGTTGAATTTAAAAAAATTACGACATCATGTAAAACTATTTAAATTGAATCTAAAATGACTTACTTTTGGATAAATCCAAATAAGGTTATGCTTCGATTTGTTGTTGTGTATACCACCAAGCATTTTAAAAGGGCTCACGACCTTTGGTTTTGATGACAATTCTCATTAAAGTAATTTACAAATACAAACAAATTAAACTAAAAATACTAAAATTACATATTAAACTTACCTATGTACTATGGCTTTCATAGCGGCGTGCCTAGCATGTAGTGAACAAAGCCACCACACCAACGCCGTTAGGAATAATTATTAAGAGTTGCCAATGATTCCTACATTACGGTAAAATATTTTTACAAATGAAATATAAACTTTTACTATAATTAAATTGATTATGTGGTGACCGTACTTACCCATGATGATAAGCTCCTAAGTAAATCTTTTTGTTTGATTCCCATATGTTTCAGAATATACTTGGAGACTTCATTTTCTTTGTTCCCCATATATTGTATAGATTGGGGCTCAAGAAATCCGTACACATCATCATTCCCCATATCCATACTTAACTTATGTAGCAACCTAATGTGTTCAAATAAATTTTACTTAAATAATATTGCTATCATAAATTGTAAAAGCAATGAATTACCTAATAAAACTTAAAAGTTTAGAACTTACAAGATCCAGAACTGTATAATCGATATGCTCAGCCACACATTGCCGTGTAATATCCCCAAAACGTCGCTGTGGGAAAGGTATAATGGAACATCATGCTCAACACCAAAGAGACTCGAATCCCACACCACCTGCATAGGGTTACCATAAATGGATGCAGTAACCTTAAGCAATTCAACAATCGGGTTATCTATAAGCGCTGGTCCCTCAACTTTATTAACCCGCTTCTTTTGTCGCTCAATATCCTAAATAATAAACATGTCAACAATCAATCTTTAATTCACACATTTATTATAATAACCTTTTACTGAAAAGAAATAGCACCTCGCTAGATATAGCCTTGACAAGACGTTTCGGCCATGCAATAAAACCACCTAGGGCCTCTCCCACTATGCTAACCTCTGAAGTGGGAATAGGGACCTGAGCATCAGCATCTCGAACATCCTCAACTGTCACCCTAACCAAATCGTCAGACAAGATCACACCATGTATGGTTGAACCACCCTCGAGAACTCTCCCTAGGGCCACTAGGCGGAGGGGTTGACCATCAATATATAAACCACACTGGCCATTGGCAGTGTGAGCCTCTCCTAAAGAGCGATCATTAGGAGCAGCACAACTCGCGTTCGTGCTAACATGTCCAAGAGGTGTAACTGGAGGTGGTTGTGAATTTGCTCCTACGGATGCCAACGCCGGACCGAATTGCTTCATCAAATTCTGTGTAACCTCCATCGTGATCTTCTGTGTGAGGCTTTGCAAAAACTCAGGATTGATTGGTAAGTGCAGTCGACCCACATGAACGTGATCAAAATATTCTCGAATCCACATGCGGATCCAACACAAAGAAAACGACCTAGGTGCTCTTGTCGCCCAATTGCATTACTAAGAATGTCATCACGTCCATGGGGAACAAATGAACCTTGTGAACACTCCTCCTCCAAATCATCCTACACCAACATTAAAACAACAGTAGCATATTTGAAAAAACGCTACAGACCTACGCAACGCAACTGAAAACACTGATCACTGCGAATATTAAACTAAACATATTTGAAAACTTACAATCCTCTTTGCAATCTCACGTGCTGCGTCAGTAATCATCTCGCCCGATTTTCTTATGCGGCCTCGCTTCCATCTCTGGTGTCGAGTAGGAGGAGAAGGAGGATCAACAACCGCATCAGAACCAGATTGTGATGCTTCTTCTTGTCGTTTCTTTAATTTCTCGGCCATGATCTTCTCATCCACCAGGTCATAACCACCACGAGACATAGTGTGAGGGCAATTGTTCAATTTTTGAATTTCTTGTGCCTTACTTCTCTTTATCTGTAATAATTATAAAGCACAAAATATATTATTTACAGCATGAACAACACTGAGTTATACTACTTCATGAACAACACGTTGGATATTATTTGCGGCATGAACAAGATTGTTAGGAGACATCATTGTAGTCAGACATGAGAATTAGCATAACATTTTTTCCCCACTTATATATAGTACATGTAATCAATTTTGTAGTCAGACATGAGAAAAGGACTCCATTAGCATTACCCCTACCCCAACCCCAACCCCAACACCCAACCACACACACAATTACAACACTGAGTTTATTTTGTTTATATATTCTATTTTGTTTATATATCCATTTTGAGTTTATTGTTGGTGTAAATGTGCTTTCCAAACCAGCACATTTACTGTTGGTGTAAATGTATATTACAACCTGTTCAAAATTTTGAGTTTATTTTGAGTTTATATTACAACCTTTGAGTGTAAATGAGTGTAAATTTTGAGTTTATATTACAACACATTATATATTCTACCCCCACCCACACAGCCTGTTCAAAATCTCATGAACTAGCACTACTGTTGGTGTAAATGTGCTTTCCAAACCACTGCTCCACCACGAAATCTGCCTTTCAGTTCTGCACATACTCGAAAACGAGATGTGAAGTAATAACACACACTCAGTAGCAATAAAAACATTTACTCCTTTTAAATTTGAAGAGTAGTGAAAAAGTAAATACAAGTACAATGAATAATTTTTCTGAAGTTATACTAATATTGACTCGGATGAGATTTAATTACTTACCTCCCAGTTCGGGTCTAATCGACTTTTTTTAAATTCATCCCAGTCATCCGAGGAGATATTATACTTCAAACAAGGATCCATGTTCTTGTAACCTCCGAACACCCATGCCCTAGACAGGTATGATTTAAATTGTCTCCATTTACGCCCATTGTAGAATCTTTTCCTTTCTTTGTTTTTCGTTCGCGATATCGAAGTTGTTCTACATTTAATAAAAATATATAAACAGAGAATGATTGGATATGAAACAAATTATTTTCAATTGTAACTGAAATATTCGAGGAATAGAAATTACCAAAACATCCAGCCAAATCATCTCTTTATCATGATCGGGTACAAGTCTCCATGTAGGATGTAAAATGGAAATATGTTCTCGAGCAAGTTTCCCCAAATAACTTGACAACTTCACGTTATGAGTCCTTTTTGTTTTTCCTGTGACCGTATCGATGTCAAGCGGTAACTTATTCCCATTCATACGTGTTTTAGTCACATCCCTACATCGTGTGGGCTTCCTGATCATTTTTGATGAGGTTTGTGGAGGTGAAGTGGAACGAGACCTAGTGGAAGAATCAGACCTCGGTGGGGTAGCCATCATGTGCCTGTTCAGACAAAACATTTTCCACTTAAACGAGACAATGACTAGCAATTAACATTTTCATTCTAGGAATGTATTTAAACTAAAAGCATATAACATGTATAAATACACAGATGTGGAAATACATGTGGGCATGTAACATTAAATAGATGCACACACAGATGAACAGTATAAGACTTTGGAAGCAATGGTTCACGAAGTTAAAACAGATGTATCAAATGTATCCACTGCATCAACCTTAGACAGGACGATAAAATCTCGGCCAAGGACAAGGGGTTCAAGTTCACCTTTCGGATGCATTCTTTGATGCAGTCCGGACATATGAATCAAGAAAAGGATCGGGAATTATCAAGTGCTAGACTCAGTATAGAAGAGCTAGAGGCCTTTGGCGGCCAACAGATATAAAGAGGTAAATGAACCGTTTCAACCATCAAACTTGAGTATTTAGGTCCCTGCTTACTAACCTTAATAGTACAAGTCCTTGTTGATAGATATGAAATTCGATGTGCTACAAGGTATTTCCTTTATAATTGCAAAATTATGTCTACGACACATTGATATACATGTCATTTTTGTTGGCCTCGGCATCTATCTCTGCTCTTCATGATTAATGCATTACTTCTTTGTGGATCCAATTTAAACGATAGATGTGTTCCTCTATGCATCGGTGTGTATGCTAAATACTAGGTAGCCACGATTGAAAGCATGACACATGACGTCATGCGTGATTTACTCGATGTTATATTGGATATCTCGAATTTGGCTGTTAGTTCAAGGTAGCTTTGCATTAATATTGACCCATAATTTCTTTTCTAATCTAATATGCAAAACCGTGTTTTGGTTTCTGTAGGATATAGTTGATCATCAACAACTCCAAAAGCTAATTGAGGAGGCTCAACATCATAGACAAGATTTTGTTGCAATGGTATAATTTTCAAGATCTGTCTTGTGATTCTTCTTCTTCTTCATCGTACTTTTTTTTTGTCTTTTATCAATTTGGCTCCATGGCTTACACATATTTTATGTGACTAGGAACAAGAAATTCTCTACCTGAGGAATCAAATTGAGGATCTACTTGAAGAAAGAGAAAGGTGATTCACATTTAAATAATATACTGCTTGTTCAAGTCTGTACAATTGATTGGAAACTAGTATTTCCGTGCGAACTTGAGTTAGTGTTTTTCCATTAAAGTCACATTCCTTTCATTATTAGATGTATTTCGGAAATCAACAGAAGCAGATCGGACCAACTTAACGCTCAGATTGCTCTGGAACAATTGAAAGAGCGAGATCAGATGTTGATTGCACAAAATGATATGCTTAAGGTATATGCAGCACCGTGTCCATCATGTGAAACATATAATGCATCTGTTCTAAGTGCATCACTACTTGGGTATATGGGCGTGTAAGTGAAAAGATACATATGGTGTATTAGTTGCGTTGCGACTTGGGGTGTGCTATGAGTTTTGAACAACTCATAATGGGAACAAGGCATCTGGCTAAGTGATACTAAATGGTATCTTCATTGGCCAGAAAATAAATGGCATTCGAAGTCATACGGGCTAAAAGACATCTCATCCCAGCTCATGAAAATTCTCTTGATAAATATAATAATCCACTTAAGCTTACAAGTGCCGTATATTAAAACAGCATTGGGTAAGCCATCTTTGTTAATTCACAATCATTATTAGAAATTTAAGTTGATATTTTTATTTTTTTTATCTTGAACTGAAACTTAACAATACTAATTTTTTTTTTTTTGTGCAGCTTGGTTTTTTGTCGGATGATAATGGAAAAAACAGCAATAACATCCAATCTTTTTACTATGGGCTAATTGTAGACAAGACATATAGTTCAAAAAATAACAACCCTTACAATTCAACAAGATAAAGTAAGGAAATGTACTTAAAATTATATATGAACGTTCTCCCATATGCTTCGATTTGTTGTTGTGTATACCACCAAGCATTTTAAAAGGGCTCACGACACTGGTTTTGATGACAATTCTCATTAAAGTAATTTACAAATACAAACAAATTAAACTAAAAATACTAAAATTACATATTAAACTTACCTATGTACTATGGCTTTCATAGCGGCGTCTGGCCTAGCATGTAGTGAACAAAGCCACACAGCCAACGCTTCGTTAGGAATAATTATTAAGAGTTGCCAATGATTCCTACATTACAGTAAAATATTTTTACAAATGAAATATAAACTTTTTACTATAATTAAATTGATTATGTGGTGACCGTACTTACCCATGATGATAAGCTCCTAAGTAAATCTTTTTGTTTGATTCCCGCATATGTTTCAGAATATACTTGGAGACTTCATTTTCTTTGTTCCCCATATATTGTATAGATTGGGGCTCAAGAAATCCGTACACATCATCATTCCCCATATCCATACTTAACTTATGTAGCAACCTAATGTGTTCAAATAAATTTTACTTAAATAATATTGCTATCATAAATTGTAAAAGCAATGAATTACCTAATAAAACTTAAAAGTTTAGAACTTACAAGATCGATCGTATAATCGATATGCTCGACCACACATTGCCGTGTAATATCCCCAAAACGTCAGTGGGAAAGGTATAATGGAACATCATGCTCAACACCAAAGAGACTCGAATCTCACACCACACTGCATAGGGTTACCATAAATGGATGCGGTAACCTTAAGCAATTCAACAATCGGGTTATCTATAAGCTGGTCCCTCAACTTTATTAACCCGCTTCTTTTGTCGCTCAATATCCTAAATAATAAACATGTCAACAATCAATCTTTAATTCACACATTTATTATAATAACCTTTTCGAAAAGAAATAGCACCTCGCTAGATATAGCCTTGACAAGACGTTTCGGCCATGCAATAAAACCACCTAGGGCCTCTCCCACTATGCTAACCTCGAAGTGGGAATAGGGACACGAGCATCGACATCTCGAACATCCTCAACTGTCACCCTAACCAAATCGTCGACAAGATCACACCATGTATGGTTGAACCACCCTCGAGAACTCTCCCTAGGGCCACTAGGCGGAGGGTTGACCATCAATATATAAACCACACCGACCATTGGCGGTGTGAGCCTCTCTAAGAGCGATCATTAGGAGCGGCACAACTCGCGTTCGTGCTAACATGTCCAAGAGGTGTAATCGGAGGTGGTTGTGAATTTGCTCCTACGGATGCCAACGCCGGACGAATTGCTTCATCAAATTGCGTGTAACCTCCATCGTGATCTTACATGCGAGGCTTTGCAAAAACTCGGGATTGATTGGTAAGTGCAGTCGACCCACATGAACGTGATCCAAAATATTCTCGAATCCCTATACGGATCCAACACCACGAACACGACTGGGTGCTCTTGTCGCCCAATTGCATTACTAAGAATGTCATCACGTCCATGGGGAACAAATGAACCTTGTGAACACTCCTCCTCCAAATCATCCTACACCAACATTAACACAACGGTAGCATATTTGAAAAACGCTACGGACCTCATAGCAACGCAACCAAAACAACGATCACTGCGAATATTAAACTAAACATATTTGAAAACTTACAATCCTCTTTGCAATCTCACGTCTTTGCGTCGGTAATCATCTCGCCCGATTTTCTTATGCGGCCTCGCTTCCATATCTCGTGTCGAGTAGGAGGAGAAGGAGGATCAACAACCGCATCACAACAGTTGTGATGCTTCTTCTTGTCGTTTCTTTAATTTCTCGGCCATGATCTTCTCATCCACCAGGTCATAACCACCACGAGACATAGTGTGAGGGCAATTGTTCAATTTTTGAATTTCTTGTGCCTTACTTCTCTTTATCTGTAATAATTATAAAGCACAAAATATATTATTTACAGCATGAACAACACTGAGTTATACTACTTCATGAACAACACGTTGGATATTATTTGCGGCATGAACAAGATTGTTAGGAGACATCATTGTAGTCAGACATGAGAATTAGCATAACATTTTTTCCCCACTTATATATAGTACATGTAATCAATTTTGTAGTCAGACATGAGAAAAGGACTCCATTAGCATTACCCCTACCCCTACCCCTACCCCTACCCCCACCCACACACACAATTACAACACTGAGTTTATTTTGTTTATATATTCTATTTTGTTTATATATCCATTTTGAGTTTATTGTTGGTGTAAATGTGCTTTCCAAACCAGCACATTTACTGTTGGTGTAAATGTATATTACAACCTGTTCAAAATTTTGAGTTTATATTACAACCTTTGAGTGTAAATGAGTGTAAATTTTGAGTTTATATTACAACACATTATATATTCTACCCCCACCCACACAGCCTGTTCAAAATCTCATGAACTAGCACTACTGTTGGTGTAAATGTGCTTTCAAACCACCGCTCCACCACGAAATCGCCTTTCGATTACGCACATACTCAACGAGATGTGAAGTAATAACACACACTCAGTAGCAATAAAAACATTTACTCCTTTTAAATTTGAAGAGTAGTGAAAAAGTAAATACAAGTACAATGAATAATTTTTCTGAAGTTATACTAATATTGACTCGGATGAGATTTAATTACTTACCTCCCAGTTCGGGTCTAATCGACTTTTTTTAAATTCATCCCAGTCATCCGAGGAGATATTATACTTCAAACAAGGATCCATGTTCTTGTAACCTCCGAACACCCATGCCTAGACAGTATGATTTAAATTGTCTCCATTTACGCCCACCGACTGTAGAATCTTTTCCTTTCTTTGTTTTTCGTTCGCGATATCGAAGTTGTTCTACATTTAATAAAAATATATAAACAGAGAATGATTGGATATGAAACAAATTATTTTCAATTGTAACTGAAATATTCGAGGAATAGAAATTACCAAAACATCCAGCCAAATCATCTCATTATCATGATCGGGTACAAGTCTCCATGTAGGATGTAAAATGGAAATATGTTCTCGAGCAAGTTTCCCCAAATAACTTGACAACTTCACGTTATGAGTCCTTTTTGTTTTTCCTGTGACCGTATCGATGTCAAGCGGTAACTTATTCCCATTCATACGTGTTTTAGTCACATCCCTACATCGTGTGGGCTTCCTGATCATTTTTGATGAGGTTTGTGGAGGTGAAGTGGAACGAGACCTAGTGGAAGAATCAGACCTCGGTGGGGTAGCCATCATGTGCCTGTTCAGACAAAACATTTTCCACTTAAACGAGACAATGACTAGCAATTAACATTTTCATTCTAGGAATGTATTTAAACTAAAAGCATATAACATGTATAAATACAGATGTGGAAATACATGTGGGCATGTAACATTAAATAGATGCACACACAGATGAACAATATAAGACTTTGGAAGCAATGGTTCACGAAGTTAAAGCAGATGTATCAAATGTATCCACCGCATCAACCTTAGACACACGATAAAATCTCGGCAAGGACAAGGGGTTCAAGTTCACCTTTCGGATGCATTCTTTGATGCAGTCCAAAGATATGAATCAAGAAAAGGATCGGGAATTATCAAGTCTTAGACTCCGTATAGAAGAGCTAGAGGCCTTTGGCGGCCAACAGATATAAAGAGGTAAATGAACCGTTTCAACCATCAAACTTGAGTATTTAGGTCCACCTTACTAACCTTAATAGTACAAGTCCTTGTTGATAGATATGAAATTCGATGTGCTACAAGGTATTTCCTTTATAATTGCAAAATTATGTCTACGACACATTGATATACATGTCATTTTTGTTGGCCTCGGCATCTATCTCTGCTCTTCATGATTAATGCATTACTTCTTTGTGGATCCAATTTAAGCGATAGATGTGTTCCTCTATGCATCAGTGTGTATGCTAAATACTAGATCGCCCACGATTGAAAGCATGACACACGGCGTCATGCGTGATTTACTCGATGTTAAATTGGATATCTCGAATTACGCTGTTGTAAGTTCAAGCTAGCTTTGCAATAATATTGACCCATAATTTCTTTTCTAATCTAATATGCAAAACCGTGTTTTGGTTTCTGTAGGATATAGTTGATCATCAACAACTCCAAAAGCTAATTGAGGAGGCTCAACATCATAGACAAGATTTTGTTGCGGTGGTATAATTTTGAAGATCTGTCTTGTGATTCTTCTTCTTCTTCATCTGTACTTTTTTTGTCTTTTTCAATTTGGCTCCATGGCTTACACATATTTTATGTGACTAGGAACAAGAAATTCTCTACCGAGGAATCAAATTGAGGATCTACTTGAAGAAAGAGAAAGGTGATTCACATTTAAATAATATCTTTGCTTGTTCAAGTCTGATAATTAATTGGAAACTAGTGTTTCCGTGCGAACTTGAGTTAGTGTTTTTCCATTAAAGTCACATTCCTTTCATTATTAGATGTATTTCGGAAATCAACGACGGATCGGACCAACTTAACGCTCAGTTGCTGGAACAATTGCAAGAGCGAGATCAGATGTTGATTGCACAAAATGATATGCTTAAGGTATATGCAGCACCGTGTCCATCATGTGAAACATATAATGCATCTGTTCTAAGTGCATCACTACTTGGGTATATGGGCGTGTAAGTGAAAAGATACATATGGTGTATTAGTTGCGTTGCGACTTGGGGTGTGCTATGAGTTTTGAACAACTCATAATGGGAACAAGGCATCTGGCTAAGTGATACTAAATGGTATGTTCATTGGCCAGAAAATAAATGGCATTCGAAGTCATACGGGCTAAAAGACATCTCATCCCAGCTCATGAAAATTCTCTTGATAAATATAATAATCCACTTAAGCTTACAAGTGTCGTATATTAAAACAGCATTGGGTAAGCCATCTTTGTTAATTCACAATCATTATTAGAAATTTAAGTTAATATTTTTATTTTTTTTATCTTGAACTGAAACTTAACAATACTAATTTTTTTTTGTTGTGCAGCTTGGTTTTTTGTCGGATGATAATGGAAAAAACAGCAATAACATCCAATCTTTTTACTATGGGCTAATTGTAGACAAGACATATAGTTCAAAAAATAACAACCCTTACAATTCAACAAGATAAAGTAAGGAAATGTACTTAAAATTATATATGAACGTTCTCCCATATGCTTCGATTTGTTGTTGTGTATACCACCAAGCATTTTAAAAGGGCTCACAACACTGGTTTTGATGACAATTCTCATTAAAGTAATTTACAAATACAAACAAATTAAACTAAAAATACTAAAATTACATATTAAACTTACCTATGTACTATGGCTTTCATAGCGGCGTCTGGCCTAGCATGTAGTGAACAAAGCCACACAGCCAACGCTTCGTTAGGAATAATTATTAAGAGTTGCCAATGATTCCTACATTACAGTAAAATATTTTTACAAATGAAATATAAACTTTTTACTATAATTAAATTGATTATGTGGTGACCGTACTTACCCATGATGATAAGCTCCTAAGTAAATATTTTTGTTTGATTCCATATGTTTGAATATACTTGGAGACTTCATTTTCTTTGTTCCCCATATATTGTATAGATTGGGGCTCAAGAAATCCGTACACATCATCATTCCCCATATCCATACTTAACTTATGTAGCAACCTAATGTGTTCAAATAAATTTTACTTAAATAATATTGCTATCATAAATTGTAAAAGCAATGAATTACCTAATAAAACTTAAAAGTTTAGAACTTACAAGATCCAGGCTGTATAATCGATATGCTCACCACACATTGCCGTGTAATATCCCCAAAATGTCATTTGTGGGAAAGGTATAATGGAACATCATGCTCAACACCAAAGAGACTCGAATCCCACACCACTGCATAGGGTTACCATAAATGGATGCGAGAACCTTAAGCAATTCAACAATCGGGTTATCTATAAGCTGGTCCCTCAACTTTATTAACCCGCTTCTTTTGTCGCTCAATATCCTAAATAATAAACATGTCAACAATCAATCTTTAATTCACACATTTATTATAATAACCTTTTACTGAAAAGAAATAGCACCTCGCTAGATATAGCCTTGACAAGACGTTTCGGCCATGCAATAAAACCACCTAGGGCCTCTCCCACTATGCTAACCTCTGAAGTGGGAATAGGGACCTGAGCATCAGCATCTCGAACATCCTCAACTGTCACCCTAACCAAATCGTCAGACAAGATCACACCATGTATGGTTGAACCACCCTCGAGAACTCTCCCTAGGGCCACTAGGCGGAGGGGTTGACCATCAATATATAAACCACACTGACCATTGGCAGTGTGAGCCTCTCCTAAAGAGCGATCATTAGGAGCAACACAACTCGCGTTCGTGCTAACATGTCCAAGAGGTGTAACTGGAGGTGGTTGTGAATTTGCTCCTACGGATGCCAACGCCGGACCGAATTGCTTCATCAAATTCTGTGTAACCTCCATCGTGATCTTCTGTCTGAGGCTTTGCAAAAACTCAGGATTGATTGGTAAGTGCAGTCGACCCACATGAACGTGATCCAAAATATTCTCGAATCCCTATACCAGATCCAACACCACGAACACGACCTGGGTGCTCTTGTCGCCCAATTGCATTACTAAGAATGTCATCACGTCCATGGGGAACAAATGAACCTTGTGAACACTCCTCCTCCAAATCATCCTACACCAACATTAAAACAACAGTAGCATATTTGAAAAAACGCTACAGACCTACGCAACGCAACTGAAAACACTGATCACTGCGAATATTAAACTAAACATATTTGAAAACTTACAATCCTCTTTGCAATCTCACGTGCTGCGTCAGTAATCATCTCGCCCGATTTTCTTATGCGGCCTCGCTTCCATCTCTGGTGTCGAGTAGGAGGAGAAGGAGGATCAACAACCGCATCAGAACCAGATTGTGATGCTTCTTCTTGTCGTTTCTTTAATTTCTCGGCCATGATCTTCTCATCCACCAGGTCATAACCACCACGAGACATAGTGTGAGGGCAATTGTTCAATTTTTGAATTTCTTGTGCCTTACTTCTCTTTATCTGTAATAATTATAAAGCACAAAATATATTATTTACAGCATGAACAACACTGAGTTATACTACTTCATGAACAACACGTTGGATATTATTTGCGGCATGAACAAGATTGTTAGGAGACATCATTGTAGTCAGACATGAGAATTAGCATAACATTTTTTCCCCACTTATATATAGTACATGTAATCAATTTTGTAGTCAGACATGAGAAAAGGACTCCATTAGCATTACCCCTACCCCTACCCCTACCCCTACCCCTACCCCTACCCCCACCCACACACACAATTACAACACTGAGTTTATTTTGTTTATATATTCTATTTTGTTTATATATCCATTTTGAGTTTATTGTTGGTGTAAATGTGCTTTCCAAACCGGACATTTCTTGTTGGTGTAAATGTATATTACAACCTGTTCAAAATTTTGAGTTTATTTTGAGTTTATATTACAACCTTTGAGTGTAAATGAGTGTAAATTTTGAGTTTATATTACAACACATTATATATTCTACCCCCACCCACACAGCCTGTTCAAAATCTCATGAACTAGCACTACTGTTGGTGTAAATGTGCTTTCCAAACCACTGCTCCACCACGAAATCTGCCTTTCAGTTCTGCACATACTCGAAAACGAGATGTGAAGTAATAACACACACTCAGTAGCAATAAAAACATTTACTCCTTTTAAATTTGAAGAGTAGTGAAAAAGTAAATACAAGTACAATGAATAATTTTTCTGAAGTTATACTAATATTGACTCGGATGAGATTTAATTACTTACCTCCCAGTTCGGGTCTAATCGACTTTTTTTAAATTCATCCCAGTCATCCGAGGAGATATTATACTTCAAACAAGGATCCATGTTCTTGTAACCTCCGAACACCCATGCCCTAGACAGGTATGATTTAAATTGTCTCCATTTTACGCCCACCGACTGTAGAATCTTTTCCTTTCTTTGTTTTTCGTTCGTGATATCGAAGTTGTTCTACATTTAATAAAAATATATAAACAGAGAATGATTGGATATGAAACAAATTATTTTCAATTGTAACTGAAATATTCGAGGAATAGAAATTACCAAAACATCCAGCCAAATCATCTCTTTATCATGATCGGGTACAAGTCTCCATGTAGGATGTAAAATGGAAATATGTTCTCGAGCAAGTTTCCCAAATAACTTGACAACTTCACGTTATGAGTCCTTTTTGTTTTTCTGTGACCGTATCGATGTCAAGCGGTAACTTATTCCCATTCATACGTGTTTTAGTCACATCCCTACATCGTGTGGGCTTCTGATCATTTTTGATGAGGTTTGTGGAGGTGAAGTGGAACGAGACCTAGTGGAAGAATCGGACCTCGGTGGGGTAGCCATCATGTGCTGTTCGGACAAAACATTTTCCACTTAAACGAGACAATGACTAGCAATTAACATTTTCATTCTAGGAATGTATTTAAACTAAAAGCATATAACATGTATAAATACACGGATGTGGAAATACATGTGGGCATGTAACATTAAATAGATGCACACACGGATGACAGTATAAGACTTTGGAAGCAATGGTTCACGAAGTTAAAACAGATGTATCAAATGTATCCACCGCATCAACCTTAGACAGGACACGATAAAATCTCGGCAAGGACAAGGGGTTCAAGTTCACCTTTCGGATGCATTCTTTGATCCAGTCCAAAGATATGAATCAAGAAAAGGATCGGGAATTATCAAGTGCTAGACTCCATATAGAAGAGCTAGAGGCCTTTGGCGGCCATGAGATATAAAGAGGTAAATGAACCGTTTCAACCATCAAACTTGAGTATTTAGGTCCACCTTACTAACCTTAATAGTACAAGTCCTTGTTGATAGATATGAAATTCGATGTGCTACAAGGTATTTCCTTTATAATTGCAAAATTATGTCTACGACACATTGATATACATGTCATTTTGTTGGCCTCGGCATCTATCTCTGCTCTTCATGATTAATGCATTACTTCTTTGTGGATCCAATTTAAACGATAGATGTGTTCCTCTATGCATCAGTGTGTATGCTAAATACTAGGTAGCCCACGATTGAAAGCATGACACACGACGTCATGCGTGATTTACTCGGTGTTAAATTGGATATCTCGAATTACGCCGTAAGTTCAAGCTAGCTTTGCAATAATATTGACCCATAATTTCTTTTCTAATCTAATATGCAAAACCGTGTTTTGGTTTCTGTAGGATATAGTTGATCATCAACAACTCCAAAAGCTAATTGAGGAGGCTCAACATCATAGACAAGATTTTGTTGCAATGGTATAATTTTCAAGATCCGTCTTGTGATTCTTCTTCTTCTTCATCGTACTTTTTTTTTTGTCTTTTTCAATTTGGCTCCATGGCTTACACATATTTTATGTGACTAGGAACAAGAAATTCTCTACGAGGAATCAAATTGAGGATCTACTTGAAGAAAGAGAAAGGTGATTCACATTTAAATAATATCTTGCTTGTTCAAGTCTGATAATTGATTGGAAACTAGTGTTTCCGTGCGAACTTGAGTTAGTGTTTTTCCATTAAAGTCACATTCCTTTCATTATTAGATGTATTTGGAAATCAACGAAGCGGATCGGACCAACTTAACGCTCAGTTGCTCGAACAATTGCAAGAGCGAGATCGGATGTTGATTGCACAAAATGATATGCTTAAGGTATATGCAGCACCGTGTCCATCATGTGAAACATATAATGCATCTGTTCTAAGTGCATCACTACTTGGGTATATGGGCGTGTAAGTGAAAAGATACATATGGTGTATTAGTTGCGTTGCGACTTGGGGTGTTCTATGAGTTTTGAACAACTCATAATGGGAACAAGGCATCGGCTAAGTGATACTAAATGGTATCTTCATTGGCTGAAAATAAATGGCATTCGAAGTCATACGGGCTAAAAGACATCTCATCCCAACTCATGAAAATTCTCTTGATAAATATAATAATCCACTTAAGCTTACAAGTGTCGTATATTAAAACAGCATTGGGTAAGCCATCTTTGTTAATTCACAATCATTATTAGAAATTTAAGTTAATATTTTTATTTTTTTTATCTTGAACTGAAACTTAACAATACTAATTTTTTTTTTTGTGCACTTGGTTTTGTCGGATGATAATGGAAAAACAGAATAACATCCAATCTTTTTACTATGGGCTAATTGTAGACAAGACATATAGTTCAAAAAATAACAACCCTTACAATTCAACAAGATAAAGTAAGGAAATGTACTTAAAATTATATATGAACGTTCTCCCATATGCCTTCGTCATGATCACTACGAGTGGCATGCATACCATCCGTTTCATTTTCATCAATGGGAGGTATGCGTGTTGAGAAAGAAAGAGTATCATAGTTATCGAACATTGAATATTCATTCTCATGAGACACGTCTACGCTTCGCTCAAGAACCACCGACCATCTTTCATTACATGGGTCATTTATGTAAAACACTTGTCTAGCTAGTAATGCCATGATGAAAGGCACGTATTTATAAGCAACCTTGTGAAGGTCTACCAATGTAAATCCCAATTCATCAACTTGTACACCAGGTGTTATTATCGGCCCAATTACACTTAAAAACAGGATTCTAAATTTAACATAATCAACCTCCCAAATCTCTTCAATAACTCCAAAGTAACTTGTCTAGCCATAATAGGATTTTTATCTTTTGAACTAGAAAAGTGCATGGACTCGGCTTGAAGAGTAACTCCACCGATACGCACGGTACTCTGTCATCCTGTGACTTAGTGTAGAATGAGAACTTATTGATGTCGTACCCACTCCAAGTTATGACATCAAACTTAGGCCCATGTGCTAGCCATTTCAATGTATCAGAAGCACTATCATCAAGACTAACTTTTTCTTTAAACCACTTCAAGAAAGTCTTGTTGTGCTCGGTCAACACCCATTTTTCACTCATCCGAGAATTTTTGGACTTCACAAGAGCCTTATGAGTAGACATGTAAGGAAGAACCTCATCAGTATTATTCAATATATACAAATGAGATTGAAGCACTTCCTCGCGACTCTTTGTTTTAATCTTCAAACCCCGTGTACCCTTACCTCCACATCTTCCATCATGACGAGACTTCGGCAACCCTACACCTTCTGCTTGTGACATGTAGTCTGTACAAAACTCGATGGCTTCTTCTGCAATGTACCTTTCAACAATGGATGCTTCAGGATGATTTGGATTTCTTGTATACCCTTTCAGGATTTTCATGTATCGTTCAATTGGGTACATCCATCGAAAATAAACAGGGCCACACTCTCTTATCTCTCTTACTAAATGAACAATTACGTGAACCATGATGTCAAAAAATGAGGGAGGAAAGTACATCTCTAGTTGACACAAGATATTAGCAGCCTCCTTTTCCCAATCATCCAACACTAAAGGGTCAACTACTTTGCTACATAAAGCATTGAAGAAATAGCACAGACGAGTTACAACATGCCTAACTTTTTTAGGCAAAATGTCACGTATAGCCACTGGTAGGAGTTGTTGCATCAGTACGTGGCAATCATGAGACTTTAAGCCAACTAATTTAAGGTCTTGCAATGACACAAGACTCTTAATATTTGAAGAGTAACCTTGTGGCACTTTAACGCCTCGAAGACAACGGCAAAAACTTGTCCTTTCTTTTTGATAAAGTATGACATCTTTGAGGGCATGTATGTTAAACACCTCTTGATTCGGGATATAACTCTGGTCGTATTCCCATCTCAACTAGATCTTTACGAGTTCACACCATCTTTAGTCTTACCTCTAATGTTGAGAAGCATGCCGACTAAACTATCACACACATTTTTTCCACGTGCATAACATCTATACAAAGGTCGCACATCTAGATCACGCCAAGATGGAAGATCAAAGAATATCGACTTTTTTCCATATGTTTTTCTCGGTATCCTTCTTTTGGGTCTTTCGAATATTGTATTCATGTTCTTGACTCGCTCATAAACTTGGGCACCGATTAAAGGGTGTCGACGCCATGCCGTGCTCTTGACATCCATCAAAAGCTTTTTCAATCTACGGTGCAGGTGATTACATGTGAGAAACTTCCGATGTCGAGTGTAGACAGTCTTTTCCATGTTTCACTGTATGTAGCTTGTGTCTTCCTCACATATAGGACATGCTAGATGCCCCTTAACACTATAACCACTCAAGTTCCCATATGCTGGAAAGTCATTAATGGTACAGTATAATATTGCACGTAATCTAAAACTGTCGTGGCGGTATCCATCAAACACATCAACCCCTTTCTCCCACAACATTCGTAAGTCTTCAACCAATGGGCTTAGATAAACATCAATATCATTTCCCGGTTGTCGCGGGCCTGAAATCATCATAGATAACATGATATATCTTCGCTTCATACACAACCAATGGGGGAGATTGTAAATTATGAGCATAACGGGCCACGAACTGTGTTTAGTGCTTAAGTTATCAAAGGGATTCATTCCATCTGCAGCGAGTCCAAGCCTAAGATTTCTTGGCTCACTCCCGAAATCAGGAAAGAGCTGATCAATCTTTTTCCATTGTGGAGAATCATTTGGATGGCGAAGTGTCCATCGATATCCTTTTATCGCATGCCACGAAAGGTTCATTGCATCATTTGCATTGGCAAATAATCGCTTAAACCTTGGAATTATTGGAAGATACCATAACACCTTCGCTGGAGGACCCCGATTCGTTTCTTCATCACTATCACAATCAGTGGACTTCGATTTGTATCGTGAAACTCCACACCTCGGGCACTTGTGCAGTGCTTCAAACTCTTTTCTATATAATATACAATCATTGGGGCATGCATGTATTTTCTTATACTCCATACCCATCGGACATAATATTTTCTTCGCATCATAGTTACGGTTTGGCAATGTGTTGTTTTCTGGAAGCATCTCCTTCAATAAATCAAGTAATTCAGTGAAGCTCTTATCACTCCAGCCATTTCTTACCTTCACATTGACCAATTTTAAAACTGCTGACAGACGTGTGAAATTTTGGCAGCCTGGATACAATGGTGTCTCCGAGTCACTTTGTAGAGTGTTGTACACATGTGGTTGTTGAAAATATTCATGTCCGACGTCCCGAATCATGTCTTCAAATCGATCTTCCATATCTACATCAGCGTGCTTAGTTGGAATATCTGCCACTTCACCATGCCATATCCATGTTGTATAATTTTTATTAATTCCATCGCAAAGAAGATGTTCCCGAATAAGGTCAACTTCATGTCTCCTCCCATTCAACAGTTGATACAAGGACAAAAATATTTTCCATCCTTGGGCTCTGATTGATTGCGTTGAGCAAATTCTAGAAAATGTTCAACTCCATTCTCGTACTCATCGCTTATGCGACTTGCTTTCATCCAACTATGATTCATTTTTTCTATTAATGGAACACCATTTTCAAAATATAATATTAGAAAATTTGCATCAATAAAACTACATGAGTTGTTAAAACATAAGAAAAACTAAAAGACCTACTAGAATTTGTGTAAATTATTTGCGAGAATTCTCTTCATTTAAAAATAAAATCCTTGTAGGATTATAATCAAATCTGAATATAACAAACGAAACACACATCCAAAAATCGATTCGACGTTTGGATTAAATGAACATCTTGGTGCATTTTGTGGTGATGTGATGGACATGAGTCAATCATAATATGTTTGGTTGAGTGGTTAATTTTGGTTTTGGGAAAAACAAGGCTAATAAAATGATATAAACTTGAGTTAAAGAGGTGTATATCGAGAAAACAACAGGCCTAATGGTTTGATTCAACCGGACTTGTTATGAAACTAGGGTGTGAACTACCCAACAAACTACGTAGTAGCCTAGTTTTACAATTTAATACAAACTAAAATACTTAATACAAACCGAGAAAACTTCAACAACCTAAACCATCGACCGGCAAGAAAAAAAAAAGTTTTGGCCAAAAAATTTCGAGCTAGTAGAAAAACTCCGACCGGTAAAAAAAGTCATCAGCAGAAAGGCGGCATCGGACTTGAGAAAAAAAAATTGCGGCTAGCAAAAGTCCGACCGAGTTTGAGAGTTATGCTTAAGAGAAGATGGATTCTTGTACAATACAACTTCTTAAGGGTCTAACTTTGGTCGATTTAAAACCATATCAAATAATCGATATTAGGCCGAAACTTTACACTAGCATAGAAGGCACATCATACTTACTACGACCAAATTTTGCGTTGATCAAATTATATTAAGCGGCTAACGAGTCATCGTAAGTGACAAGCAAAGACTCTTCTAAAAGTTTACTTGGCAATTTTGTAGAAGGAATGTTCTGCACAAAGGCTACATTTAGATTCAAACCTGTCTTTTCCCAGACGTCATGAAAATAAATGATTCACACTTTCAGAATCTTACGGATGTCTAGTTTATGTTAGGAAAAGGCGGTTTCTGTATACGATCCAACGAGCAAGAAATGTCGGTTCGAACAAAACTATGCAAGCTGACAGAAAAACTACTTGTGCTACCATTTTGTAAACTGTCATAAATTCTATACTCAATATATTGCTATCAAATTTTATAGGTTTACAGAAAACATATCAGGCTAAAATATATCAATAATTCAGGTCGATCCAACAACATTTGGCCTCTGTAATAGGGGCTCAAAAATCGAGTTTCAGAGCAAACATCATCAAGTACAATTTTCACACATTTCGCCCTACAATGACTAATTTTAACGATTTTCTTAAAAATATCAATTCAACTTCAATGAATCTGATTTTTTATACCACATCTATATCTAACCTAACAAGGTCTTCCCAGAAATGTCGAGTTTGCAAATTTCAAGTCATTAGCACGTGAATTTAGGCCAGTACAGTAGCCAAAAATTTACAACATTTATCACCGAAAAAAAAAGAGAAATAAACAAGTAACAAAAATCAAGAAATCTAACCTTGTATTAGCAATTTGCCGAGCTAGACTTACGGGCGGAATCGATCCTAATAATAGGTGGTTCTTCTTACGTGCGGCGCACAATGATTGAGTCAGAGCCTCCCCATCCTTCGGCAGTTCATGTTCTGGGACGGGGGTCAAGTTACAAAAATGAGAGAGGCTATCCGGCGATCCAGGGCGGAGGTAAAGCGCAAGGTAAGCTTTAGCTTTTGTTTCCGGTTGGATGTTTGTGGCGGGTTTACCGATTTCTTTTCTAACCGGACCTGAGAGAAAGCAAACTGAAATTTATTTCATCAATAGAATCATTAGGGTAGAGTTAAGGTCGTCGCATCTATCGGAGAAAAGAAAGAAAACAGAAGTGAGAGGAAAAACCAAGAGTCCACCTCCGTTAACGAGTTCGCAAGGAAGAAGACGCTCGGGGGAGGTTGGTGACGATCGGGGGTGGGAGGAAAAACTTTGGTTTGTTTTACGGGGGGTGAGTAAAATTTTAGGAAAAAACTCTGGTTTGTTTTAAGGTTGGTGACGAATCTGGTTTGTCTTAGGTTTTTTTTAATTAGGCTGTTTACATCGGTTGCATTTAAACCGATGTAAATAAGTAAATACTACATCGGTTCTGTTGGAAAACCGATGTAAATATATTAAACATTTTACATCGGGTACTTTTAACCGATGTAAATAAGGATAATATTACATCGGTTTTCCTACAACCGATGTAAATTCATCAACATTTTATATCGGTTATTATGAACCGATGTAAAGTAATTTATACTCAACTTTTACATCGGTTATTTTTAACCGATGTAAATAAGGGTAATAGTACATCGGTTTTCCTGCACAACCGATGTAAATTCATCAACATTTTACATCGTTTTTTAGAAACCGGTGTAAAAGTTCCGAAATTTTTTATTTACATCGGTTTTCTCTCATAACCGATGTAAAATCGATGCATTTTTTTTTTTACATCGGTTTACATTAAACCGATGTAAATTGAGTGTCGTAAAATGCATATTTTGTAGTAGTGTTAACTGGTTTCAAATTCAATTGAAAATAATTCAGGAAGAGGCTGCTAAGCCTGAATCTGCCAAGAAATCCTTCGGTCTCATACTGAATTACATCCTCACTCATTGCTGAGTGAAACAGTCTATAGATGCCAAAAATATTGGCACTAGAAAATTTATTGGTGGATCAAGCCTACCGTGTTCAACAGATCTCCAATGCTTGTTAAGAGACCCCATCCTCGAAGCATGCCTATTTTGAGTGACCCGAGGGACGTCACTGTGAGGATATCAAGCGAGGAGAAGAAAAGGAAGAGAAGCACTCCCGACAGCCGTTCGCCTCATGCTGTCGAAAAGAAGAATAAGAAGGCCAAGAAGTCTTCTAAAGCTAAGCCTACAGTGACTGCAGCGGTCACTGTAGATGTTCCTTCTGTTCCTGTAGCTGAACCAACCCCACAGGGCACAACCCATTTGGAAGAAACAGTTGATGCTAAAATAATAGATCCTAAGCCTACGGAGGCTATGACTAATGACCAACTGTTTGCCAAGTTGGAAGGTTCCGGCGAGTCGGCTGCCCTTCAGAGCCAAAAGCCGTTACTCCAAACAGGCACTCAACCAACTCGAACAACATCAGGAGCAGATCCTGCGATAGGAACAGGAAAAGCTCAGAGTGGTCGAGGCCAAAACGGTTGCCACCCTACAACATACCGACACCAGACTGACTGAGTACGATCATAAAATCGATGATCTGTGTTTAGTGGTCGGTACACTGGTTCAAAACGTCAATGATCGGAAGACCAAACAGGATGAGTCCATGAAGCTCCTATAGGAGATACATACCAAGGTATCAGATCTTGATGATGCCAAAAAGGGGGAAGAGTCCAGAGAGGCTGCCCGAAGATGGAGATTGGAGAGAGAGAGAGAGAGAGAGAGAGAGAGAGAGAGAGAGAGAGAGTTTGATGCAGCGCTGGAAGAGAGTGTTGCTACTGCCATTGGACGACTGGCTGGACCCAGACCTAGTCAAGCTGCAAGGGGATAAAGGGTGACTGGCTCTCGACCTGAGTTTCAGGATCCCAACATCCCATGGAAGAACAATGTGCGTAAGCCATCTGAGATTTTACTGCCCGCTAACCGACAGCCTTCAGCCGATGATCTGAAGAATTGGAAGAAAAATAAACTGATGAGATAATTTTGTACGCTCATCAGGGAATCTGCCATTTTCAACAGGTTCAAGACTCTAGGGGATGCTGCCAATGAATTCTCGAGGCTATTGGCAGAAGGAAAGCTCCCTCTGCAAATGATGATGAAATCCAAGCACCAGAAGGGTTAACGACTCACCCACCCGGAAGACTGGATCCTTGCTTACAATCAATCCCCTGAAGGAAAAAGTATCTATAGGGATCGAGGCAAGGACTCCCTAGTTAATTGGTGGAAAAGAACTGTAAATGATCTTGACCGTAGGCCTTTGAAGCATTATCAATATAAAAGCTAGCATGTAAGCATTTATGCTATATTTCCTTCTCATGTAAGCTTACCAATGCAATATGTATTTGTTTGTATTTTTAATTTCTAAGAACTTGTAATTCTCCCATCATTATCAATAAAACTTGGTTTCTTGAAGATTACATCTCGTAATCTACGTTTACTGTTTTTACTGTTTGATTATGAAGTTTTACTATATCTCAACAAGTACAAACTTGTTAATGCTCAAAGCTGTGCGAATAGTTCATAGATTAAGTTGTATATGCAATTTATATTTTACTCTGTAAGATTGTGCCTACGCGCTAATCATATGATCAGTTGTAATATACTTAAGTCATGTAAGATATTCATTTTAGAACTCGCCTGCGAGCAGTTCAAATTTCTAGATTAAGTAATGAAGATCAGAACATTCGACACAAGATTTGAAGACAGCCTCTTTGTATCTAGAAAAAGGTATCTAGAGGAAGTTTTGGCATTCTCAAAAAGGGGGAAATTGTTAGGATAAATATTCCTGTTTTGATAATTGCCAACAAACAGTAAAGAAGTCTTAAAGAAGTCGGAGTGTCGTTAAGTATGGAAGCTGTTAGGATTCATCATACAGCCCGTCCATACAGCAAAGAGATCTTCTACAAAGCCCATCCTATAGAAGCCTACTTCATACAGCAAGAGAAGTAGTGCGTTAGATACAGCAGTCAGACTGTAGGTATTTTACTTAGGAAAAGTAAAACACATCCAACATGACTGAAGGAAAAAAGCTTTAAACCATTGTGAGATAAACATTATTTATTCATAAAGCATTCACGGTTAAAGCAGCATTTATTGCTATTAGGACGATAATTAATGCGGCCGGAGAGAGATAAGTCTGAACGCTCTGAAGAGCATTTAATGCAAAGACGGAAAGGTTGTCTGAAGCATTAAATACGATTTACTTTAATCCAAACATTCAACAGCCGCCAATCAGAGACGTCAACATCTCACCAACCAGCAACATCTACATTTATAACAGATTATTTCTAAGGTTATAAATAGCCCCAAGCAAGAGGATATTGCTAACTAAGTATTATTCGTTCTCGCGCATACTCTAAGAGATTACTCTAACAATTTAGCTATTAAAGAGCAGTATATTTCGTGAGCATACAGCAGTATCCAAGGGAAGAAATATACTAAGTCCTCAACGCAAACATCACAACATACAACGAACGTTCATCAAAGATATAGCTGCTGTTTGGAATCGTTCTACCCTTACCGTTGAGATTATCATTAGCCTTGTGTGGACTAAAGATCCTTACGTATTCTGACATGTGTGGAAAGAATAGCATTAAAGACGAAGCTTCGATCTGTGTGAAAAGAAGCGAGTCGAAAGAGCTTGAAGCCAATCTGTGTGAACGGCTAAAGCTACAGTCCCTGTATCAATCTGTGTGAACGATACAGAGACACGTTTAGTTAAAGTCACGTAGTTGTGTACGTAGTGATTTTTGTAAACTCTTTACTCTTGTGTGGAGGACCAGTGGACGTAGAGGGATTTACCTCGAACCACTTTAAACTGTGTGTTATTCACCTTCTGTCTTTACTGTTTTCATTCTACTGTGATTTATCAGTATACATTGTAAAACCCTGTACGCATCAAGCAAACAGGAGAACACCCAGTTGCTGTATTTACAGCAACTCACTAAACAGACTTCCGCTATGCAATTAACTTCGAAAATCATACAGCTTATTGTATCTTTACCATCTAAGTTGTTTATTGTATACTCTGTGGCCAACACCTTCCTGTAAAACTTGAAATTATATGAAGTATGTAATAAAGATTATGTTCCGGGAATTATTATTCTCGTGATGTGTCTTACCTAATACTGGTTGTAGATACATAGATGGAAGGTTCTAGATCCTTCTAGAGGTATTAGAATCCTATTAGATGTCTTACCTTATCTATGAATCCTATGTATGGAAGGACTCTCATTGTAATGCCTATATAAAGGCCCCTCTATCAGTGTTATGAATGCAATTGATTGACTCTATTTACAGTCTTTTTACTTTCTCCTGAAACACGTTATCAGCACGTAGCTCAAAAAAAAAAAAAAAAATCGGCCAGCCCAGCCCGCCGTCGGACCGCCGCCGCCGCCCGTCGCCGCTGCCCAGCCGCCGTCGCTGCCCAGTCGCCGCCTCCCGTCGCCACTGCCCAGCCGCCGCCGCCGCCGGACCACAGCCACCGCCGCCGCCACCGGACAGCTCCAGCCGATCCAAGTCCGACCCGGTTCAGAACCTTGGACCAAAAATCAGATCGGATTCCTCCATCCCGTTCGCGCCCGCTGTTGATCGACCCGACCCGACAGCTGCAACAAATCAGATTTTTTTTTTACCCTCTCAACCATGTAGCAAAAACTACAAATTTAACCGTGAAGATCTGATTCGGAACAATATTTCTCGATGAAACTGTACGCGAAAAAAAAAACGAGAGACGAGAATTTCCGCGCGTAAATTTTCTGCACAGCGCAGTCGTACTAAAAACATGTTTTCCGATTCGTTAACCGTCCGATCGGTGTGAAATTTTAACAGCAACTTCCTAACACAAATATCTGTATATTCAACGGTGGAGATCGGATTATGAGTAATATTGGTTACTGAATCTGCCGCCGAACAGAAGCAGATTTTACGAGGAAATTTGGAGATCCGACCTCATCCAATACCGAGATGCTGCATCGCCGCGCTCGAGTCCTTTTTTGGCCAAATTATCGAGCCCAGTAGCCCTATCCGGGCATTTCTCAACTCTCCATCTTTTCCAAATTAATGATTCATTTGTTCATTGATTTGTACACTTATGAATCTTACCATGTTTATGTTTTACATGCATATAGGAAAATATGTTGCTCATAATGATGTGCACGCTATGGAGAGAAGCTATATTTATTATCCCGTTCAAGGATCAAATAAATATAGAACGGAGTACCCACGAAAATATATTGCTCATATGGAGAGAAGCTCCCGTTCAAGGACCAAAGCAAATATGGAACCAAATACTCGTAAGATTTTATTAAAGTTCCCGTTTTTCAATTCCTCTCTTTTGGGAATTTTTTTTTGGGGGAATTGGGTATTTGGGCTCTTTATCTCCCACGCTACTTTGCGGTGGATGGCATCACTCTCGTATGTCGAAGTAAACTGTGTGACGGTCCTGGGGGAGTCACGGATAATTGTTGAAAGTCGATATTTGTGGTTGTTGCATACACCATGTTTTGGGTGTGATTTGACGTCGCCGTTTTGTCGATTTTAAACCAACAATTGAAAAAAATGAACATTTTCGGTAACGGTAAAGTTATGACTCGTTCATGATTAGTCACGGATTTGTGACGTACAAATGGGACAAACATCAATTGCGACGGATATGTCGTGGTTAAAATCGATTTGTGACGGAATTGTCACGTTGAATTGAGCGACTACCACGTTGGTCTTGACCCACATACTTGGAAAACTCCATCTTTCATCTTATTAAAAAAAAATATTACATGTGGGTGTAGATATGCAGCGTCTCCTTGCAATATAATATATGAAAGAGCGTAAGAGTAATTCTCATGAATTTTAACATGTAAAGCAATAGCATATTGCGGTAAATACATGAATTCGTCGACCTCGATTATAGTTCGTGTGACTATAGGTCCGAATACTTTTCCAAGTATTTGTAAAGGCATGTGCCTTATACATTTGACTATGTTTAGTCGATCTTATTGGATGGTCAAGACGAGTTGGTTGTAGTATATTCATTATATCTCATGGTTCAAAATGCTTAATTATGATGCACCGCGTTGCATCCATATAACATGGCTATTATGACGTATGCTTGCAAATTGAGAATTAAAATACTTGGTTGATTGATGCACTTTGGTGGATTTTGTCTACACTTTGATCATGACTAGACGCATCCTCCTTGGTATTTGTTTATGCTTTGAAAGTTCAAACGGAATCAGTGGTTTTTAAACAGCCTTGGCTGTACCGACATTCCTATTTTCTCTGCAAGTCTACCAAGTTGGAGTTACCGAAAGTATCATTAGTCGAGATAAGAAATCGAATACACTGCTGCGTTTAAACGCACCTATGGCTGTCATTGCCATGTTTTTTCATCAACACTTATGCCATTGGATATGGTCTCAACCTTGTTTTCTCACTAAAATTGGGAAATACTAAAGCAGCTAATTAAAACATGCACTGTGATCTGAGTTTAATAATCCATGTGGTGCACATTATATGGATATAAATATGCGGAAGTCTAGTTTCCATAACATCTGACCGTTCGTCCATAGCCTTCTTAACAAAGGAGTTATCGCTGTTTTAGTGAACAAAGGTCAAGCTGCGCGGAATTTTATTTCCAGCGATTGTGCTAACTTTTGTCCCAACCAACTTGGTTCCCATCTTGAATTTCCAAGTGGTCTTATGACACATGTTTTCAACCTCTTTTTGGCCAAATTTACCATAGATGATGCAGTTTTTGGTATACATTGTATGCTAAAATATCATCTCTCAAATGTTGAAGAACAGTTTCCTTGGGGAAGCCCAAAATACGCACCCTTATAAGAAGGTCGAGCGTGTGCATGGTAGTGTTACACCATGCTTGTGTCGTAATTTTTCCCCTTAGGCATATAACCTTGCCATGTTATGCACTCAATATGATATATCATTTTGATCGTATTTGGTATAAAATCTCTATGTTGTTAGAGTGTTCGCTATGCTCATGTTTGTAAAATTTTGCAAGCGAAATTGAGTGCGTATTAAGCTATTTTCGAGGAACACGATATTTTTGGATTTAGGTTTATAAATCCATTGTGACTATGATGACTAGGTCATCACAATCAATGAGTGGTATAATGCTCAAGTTGTTGAACGCCGAATGGTGTTTTCTAGTCACATATGTTCCGTAACAATTGACCGTGTTATGACTCGATGATACATATGCCAAAGTGTATCACTCATAGCATCTCATTATGATTTGTGAGAAATAAAATCTTATGCATCACTTGTATTGAATATGTGAAAGGAAAAATATTCATGAGTCAATATGGTCCGGCTTGCATCGGTTTGTGTAACCAGAAGATGTATTGGGACATTGACACATTTAGGCTTTAATAGTCCGGAGTTTGAACAATTTGATGATCCATATATCACGGTATTGTCATGAACATCATTTTCTTTGAACAAAGAAACTAGTTGGATCAAAGACACCAAAGTACGTTGGTGGAGTCATGAGCAGGGCTCATGACCGATGATGATATTTATGTCATCCGCGTCTTGTTTTCATAAACATGTGTGATGCCAAAGACCTCCCAATGATCCTTATTAGCCATGTTCATTGATTTAAGCCTATTCTTTGGCACGATTAGGAGATGACACCCTCCTGTGCTAAAGAGATAATGTAGCGACTCGCATAAGCATGGTGCTGAGTCCTCCCTTTTCACCGAATCCTTATACATACATGATCATAAGGATTAGCCTGGGTGGCTTATGATGCTATGATGGTGTTCACAAATGGTCGTACTCAAGTAATAACATTATATGTTATGTGGTTCCTTTGACAATGATTGATAAGTTGATGAAACCTGAGTTTATAGTTGTCTAACTTGCGGACCAGTCATTGTAAAGGTCGGTTCACCCATTTTAGACCAAGTCTTAAAGTGAAATTTTAACGAGTACTTCCTAACATCCGAGGCTACCTTCTCACAAATTTCGGTGCCATTTGGAGACTTTGAAGTAGGTGAACCACTTAAATGAAGTTTTCACATACCACCAACCGTCCCAACAACCAGTTCGATGTCATTTCGATCAGTTTTTTACCACAAGGTTGATGGTTTTGGAATCCTAAACACCCGTTTATACATGCTCACGAAATTTTGAGGTGTTTGGGGTTGGTTAAGGGAGTGACCTCTTCAAGAAAGTACTAGAGATTCGATAAAACCAACGGCCTATCATCGGTTCAATCATTTCTTTATGTTCGATCCCGGTGGTGCATGGTGGTGGTTTTGTTGGATTCTCAAGACCAGTAGCTACGGATATGTAGCATAGGTCAACATGTCATATTCACCTATACCTATCATCATTCAAATGCTTAGTTACGAGTGTAACAGTGTGCATTTTGTTAACTGGATTTTGTTAACACTGAAAACCTTTATCGTCCACATGTTCATGTGCCAAAGTGCGTCACCACAACGCATTATGGCGAGTTATAAATGATGAATATGGCATGCGCTTTCACTCATAGTCCACTTAAAATATACCTTGGCAGACGATCTCGTAAGTCACTTTGATGAGCCAGTCTTCCCGTCGTTAGTGTAATATCCGCATTTTCCATTTTTAGTAATTTCTATTTTTGGGTGTATATTCGTTTCGGACAACTCGCTTGGCACTGTTTTGGAATTCTGAATCTATTTTGTTCTTAGAGTTTTTCCGTTTGGACGAGTCTCGATGACGTTTTTACGTAATTTCATCTTCAGTTATATTTTGTCGCATGTGTATTCGATTCTCGTTAAACTCGTTCGATTTCGTCATTTTCCTATTTCCATGAATTCGCATGGTTGAGTAGAGCATTTTGTGAGTTTCGGATTGTTAATCCAACGTTGTATCGTGATTTTCGGATGTTTGGGCCGTTTTTGTAATTTCCTATAAGTTTAGGGAATTTGTTCCTTGTTCGGTTTTGATTATCTACCTCGGACCGTTTTGGGTTACTGGTTATCGTTTCTTGATGTGTGTATTTTCCTCGGTCGGTTGGGTCGGCATATCGTGTTTTGGTGATCGTCTTTTTCGTTTTTGGTAGTATTGTTTTCTGTCCAGAATGCTGTCTGTCAGGACCTGTGCAAAACGGCGCAAGACCCGCGGCATTTTGCGCCATGTCTGTGCGCCGTGTCGCACAGGGGGTCGATCACTGTCCGAGAAACGGTGCAAGACCCGCGGCATTCTGCACCGGGTCTGTGCGCCGTGTTGCCCAGTGGTGCCCGCTGCCTTGCGAAACGGCGCAAGACTCGCGGCATTTTGTGCCGTGTCTGTGCGCCGTGTCGCACAAGGGTCGTCCGTTGACCCGTAATACGGCGCTGGACACGGCGCCATTTGAAATTTATTGCGCCGTGTTACATCCCGGTATATATAGGACAGACACGGGTTTTGACCCCATTTTTCACCATTCCTCTCGTCTCTCCGCTCCCTCATTGCGATTTTGGGCGATTTCAAACAGATATTGCATTCTAGCATCTTATAACTCGGATTTGGACATTCTAACACGAATCAATCATCTTCCTTCCACCATTCCATCGTTGAATTGAGGTAATTGGTCATTATACCTAATTTTAGGGTTCTTGGCTATAATTCATTTTTCCTTTCGTTTTTGCTTCGATTGATGATGAATATTAGTTAGGTAATCATGGTGTTATGTTTTCCTAGAACTTTAGCGGATAAATTCCAAGTTTTTCCCCTTCGTTGATCGAACTTGAACTTTATGTCTCAATAGTGTTCGGCGGATTGTCCCTTAGGATAGAACATCGATCAATTCGTGATTTCTCAGTGGAATTGTAGTTGATTGAGTCTCTATTGTTGTTAGGGTCAGATTCGTGAAGATTGTTTAGACCGAAACCTTTACGTTCACCGTTTTTCCTTCACGTCGTGTTATCCAAGGCAAGTACATGTATTACATTCCGTTATGTATGTTACGTTTTCAAAGTGAATGATGAATTGTGGTTTTCGGGTGCGTGAGTTGTGTTCCTTCCACCCGGAGTGTCCGACGGGATGTCTGGGGTCGATACTAAGGGGTACGGCCGCGGAAGTGGACTTGGGTGCGTGTGTGATTGAACTTTCACCCGGAGTGTCCGACGGGATGTCTGGGGGTCGATACTAAGGGGTACGACCGCGGAAGTGGTATCCCACCCGGAGCGTTCGACGGGATGTCTGGGGGTCGATACTAAGGGGTATGGCCACGGGATACCAGTTGTGATTTTGTGATATCGTGATGATTGGAAACCGGTTTGATTGCCAACGTAGTATTCCGGAATATTTATGGCAAATGATTTCTGATTGAGAACATTGTGTAAAACCCGTATTTGTATATAATGTTGTGTAATTGTGTACTTGCACTAGCTATTCGAATGCTAACCCCTTAAATGGGGGAAATGCGTCTTATGCATTTCAGGTACCGGGAGAGCTGAGAAGGAGGCACGGGACATGCATGCAAAGGATGGGCTGGCTTGATGATGTGGCTTGAGTCTGTATTTTCATGTTTTGTCATTGCATTTGTCGAGTACTGGAGTTAGACTGTTTACTTCTAAACTTGGTTTAAGTCCCCTGCGTGGGCAATGAATTGATATTTACATTATATTTCATGTACTCCGTTAAAATGTTTTGGCCGAGGCCACGGCCTTATTTACTTTTGAGTGCATCTTTTGGGGGTTTCATTGTGGTTATGTGTCATGTGTTAACCTGGTAGACTTCACGAGGGTTCTACGGCGTGTAATGTCCCATTTGTGAATTGGGGTGTTACATTTATGGTATCAGAGAGCTTGGTTTTGAATACCTAGGCTGTCGGATAATTTTTGGGTCTGATAGTTGCGTCATTAGAGTCAGTCGTTGAGCCTAATATCATCATGCTATCGTCTTTTCGTGCGACCCGTGACTGTAAGTCTCCTCGAACCCTTATATTTCTGTATTCGTTTTCTTACGTTGGTTGGGATTGTGAATTGTGTTACCAACCTTATAGATTGTGAATCTTTCTGATCTTGTTCTTTTCGTATTTTCTTCAGTATGTTGAGAGGTCGTGGTAGATCAGCTAGGGGACGCGGCCGAGGCCGTGGTCGGGGTGCTGATAATGAAGAGGGCTCACTTTCTCAGTCCTCTGCAGACTCAGCCTCTCACTCAGTGCCATCGGGTAATAATGCCGACGCCGGGGCTACTGCCGTACTTCAGCAGTTAGTCGCCCAGCTTGCTCAGATAGCTCAGGGTGGACACCAGAATCCGCCCCCGACACCTGAAGAGGAAGCTAGTAAGTGGCTTCACACGGTGACAAAGATGCACCCTCCTCATTTCTCCGGATCTTCTGACTCCCTTGGTTGGGAGAATTGGCTCTTTCAGTTGTCCAGGACCTTCGATGCCGTAGCTTGTCCTGAAGACAGGAGGGTACATATTGCCCAGTACCTCCTGGATAAGGAAGCTGCGGAATGGTGGGAGGCCGTTGCGCCCAGAGACCGTCGGGCCACTTGGGAGGAGTTCAGGGCTGCTATGGAAGCAGAATATTGTCCGCCGCCAGTCAAAGAACGCAGAATTGTGGAGTTCTTCACCGCTACACCTCAGGATGTGCCTATTTCTCAGGCCATCATTACTTACAATCAGCAGTTGGGTTTCGTGAGAGATCAGATGAGGGCGGAGGCTGATAAAATCCGTTACTTCAATATGCGCATGAAGCCGCATATCAGGCAGAGTATGGCACCGCTCATGTGTGCCACTTTGAAGGAATACCAGGATCGCGCTCTGGCGATCGAGATGGCTGTCCCGGAATCAGAGTCGGTTTCGGAAACTAAGAAGCAGAAGACTACTGGCGGGTTCTCGGCCGGTAAAGGTGGTCAGTTTTCGAGGTCTCGTTCTGCTCCTACACCCAGGAAGAGACCGTTTCATCAGGCTGGGGGATCTCAGGGTAATCGTTCAGTCCAGTCCGTTGCTTCTGGTGGCAAGGTTTGTTTTAACTGCAACCAATATGAGCATTTGATGAAGGATTGCCCTTCTCCTCCAGTTACTTGCTTTACTCGCGGGCAGACCGGGCATCGGGCAGCCCATTGTGAGAGGGCCACCAGGGCCGCTAGAGTCCCGACTACCACCGCCGATCAGAGGGAGCACAGCATCCCAGTTACTCATGTTCCGCAGGGTTCGGGCCGTGGTAGGGCCTGGTCACCGGATCGCCGTCTGGTCGAGTTCGGTTGATTCACCCCCGATTGTATCGAGATGAGGCGCACATAGGAGGCAGACGTTCGGTGGCGTCAGGTACCACTCAGATCCTTACTCATCCAGTTTCAGTGCTTTTTGATTCGGGTGCTACCCATTCCTTTATTGCTTCGGATTGTGTGAATCGTATTGGCTTTGACTGCTTGTTTGAGTGTGAACCGTTTGTAGTGGGTACGCCTAGCGGGGATCGTATGATTGGGGACCGAGAGGTTAGAGATTGCCCAGTGAGGATCGAGAGCCGGGATTGGCCCTCGAATCTCATTGTTATAGACCTTAAGGGTGAGGATTTGATCCTTGGGGACGATTGGTTGGATCGTCACGGTGCTATCATGAACTATCGGACTCGTACCATCTCGATAGTGGCCGAGGATGGCACCGAGCATACTCTCGTCGGTTGTAAGCCGGGGAGATCGGGGAGTGTGATTAGCGCCTTAAAGGCGATGAAACTTCTGAACCAGGGTTGTGTCGGCTATTGGTGTTACGCTCTGCAGGCGGAGGATGGTGGGGTTGACATGTCGTCGATTCCAGTTGTTAGTGAGTATCCTGACGTATTCCCGGATGACTTGCGGGATTACCACCACAGCGAGAGGTGGAGTTTCCTATTGATCTTGAGCCGAATGCGGCCCCTATTTCTCGAGCACCGTACCGTATGGCACCATCAGAGATGTTAGAATGGAAGAAGTAGTTGGGAGAGTTGCTGGAAAAAGGGTACATTCGACCGAGCGCATCGCCTCGGGGTGCGCCTGTACTTTTTGTTAAAAAGAAGGATGGATCACTTTGTTTATGCATTGATTATCGAGAATTAAACAAGTTGACCATCAAAAATAAATACCCTTTGCCCCGGATTGACGACTTGTTTGATCAGCTTCACGGGGCAACAGTCTTTTCGAAGATTGATTTGCGATCGGGCTACTACCAGTTGAGGATTCGGGACACCGATATACCGAAAGCTGCCTTTCGGACGAGATATGGCCATTATGAGTTTGTGGTTATGCCTTTCGGGCTAACCAATGCCCCAGCAGTGTTCATGCAGTTGATGAACAAAGTTTTTATTGAGTATCTGGACAAATTCGTAGTCGTCTTTATCGATGACATCCTTATCTATTCACGGAGTCGGGAGGAGCACGCCTTACATCTCCGGATTGTACTAGACATTTTGAGAGCTGAGCAGTTGTATGCGAAGTTCTCTAAGTGTGAGTTTTGGCTCGAGGAAGTGATGTTCCTCGGGCACGTGATTTCAGCAGAGGGAGTTCGGGTATATCCGCAGAAGATAGAGGCAGTGATGGCTTGGGAGCCGCCTAATAATGTGAAGGAGGTGAGGAGTTTTTTGGGTCTTGCCGGCTATTACCGTCGATTTGATGAGGGATTTTCTAAGATTGCTAAACCGCTCACTCAGTTGCTCCAGAAGACTCATAAATTCGAGTGGACCGCAGACAGACAGGGTAGTTTTGACGAGTTGAAGAGACGACTAACTACCGCACCCGTGTTAGCGTTGCCTCAGGGGAACGAAGATTTTGTGGTATATAGTGATGCTTCGGGCCTCGGGCTCGGATGTGTTTTGATGCAGAGAGACAGGGTTATTGCCTATGCGTCCCGCCAGTTAAAACCTTATGAGGTGAATTACCCCACGCACGATTTGGAGTTAGCTGCGGTCGTTTTCTCCTTAAAGATCTGGAGGAATTATCTCTATGGGTCGTCGTGTAAGATTTTTACGGATCACAAGAGTTTGAAGTATATCTTCAGTCAGAAAGAGTTGAATATGAGACAGCGTAGGTGGTTAGAGCTGATTAAAGATTACGACCTCGAGATACTTTACCATCCGGGTAAGGCTAATGTAGTGGCTGATGCGTTGAGCCGGAAGCCGATGGCGTTACAGATGTTAGAGGTACTTACACCACAGAGTAGGATCCAGTGAGATTTTATCTGTCAGAATATCGAGGTTTGGGTTCAGAGAGTTCAGGGTCAGTTATGTACGTTAGAGATCACTTCGTCCTTGACTGATGATATCAAGGCGAAGCAGTATGACGATCCGTTTTTGGTCCAGTTGAGGGAGGATGTGAGGAAGGGGAAAGCCCCCGGATTTGTGGTTCACGATGATGGAGTTTTGAGATTTCGCGGCAGACTATGTGTACCGAGTGTTGTTGGTGAGACGAGACAAGATCTTGAGTGAAGCTCATACCACACCTTACTCCATACATCCTGGTACGAGTAAAATGTACAAGGATGTGAGGAGTAACTACTGGTGGAGTAATTTGAAGTCAGACGTTAGCGAGTTTGTATCGAGGTGTTTGACCTGTCAGCAGGTTAAGATCGAGCATCAGCGACCCGCGGGGCTTTTGCGACCACTTCCTATCCCGGAGTGGAAATGGGAGGATATTTCTATGGATTTCATTACCGGTATGCCTAAGACTCAGACTGGAATGAACATGATTTGGGTCATTGTCGATCGACTAACCAAATCGGCTCATTTTCTGGATATTAAGGACACTTGGGGGCCAGAGAGACTAGCACGGGTGTTTATTGCGGAGATCGTGAGGTTACATGGGACCCCTAAGAGTATTGTTTCGGATCGTGATGGCCGGTTCATATCACATTTTTGGCAAGCCGTTCATAGAGCTTTGGGGACCGAGTTGATACTTAGTACCTCCTACCACCCTCACACAGACGGACAGTCTGAGCGGACGATACAGACACTGGAGGATATGTTGAGAGCCTGTGCCTTAGACTGGAAGGATGATTGGGAGTCGCACTTGCCATTGATCGAGTTCACATACAACAATAGTTGGCACGCCTCGATCAAAATGGCGCCATTCGAGGCATTGTATGGGAGGAGGTGCAGATCGCCATTGTGTTGGGACGATGCGTCCGAGCTGATTGGTACCGAGCCCGATATGGTAGTTGAGACGAGGGAGAAGATTGCTCTCATTCGCGATAGGTTGGTGACGGCCCAGAGCCGGCAGAAGTCTTATGCCGATACACGTCGCCGGCCGTTAGAGTTTGAGGTGGGAGACCATGTGTTGCTTAAGGTGTCGCCGACACGGGGAGTTTACCGCTTTGGTCGGAAGGGTAAACTTAGTCCGAGATTTATTGGGCCGTTCGAGATCCTAGAGAGAGTCGGAGAGCTTGCATATCGGTTAGGCTTGCCGCCGTCCCTGAGCCACGTGCATAACGTATTTCATGTTTCCCAGCTTAGGAAGTACGTACCGGACCCTAGCCATATTATTGATTTTGTAGAGGTCGAGTTGGGGCCCGACAATACCTTCGAGGAGAGGCCGATTCAGATCTTAGAGCGTCGAGTGAAGCAGCTCAGGCACAAAACCATTCCTTTGGTTAAAGTGCAGTGGTCGAGGCATGGATACGAGGAAGCCACGTGGGAAACGGAGGAGAGTATGAGGTCGAGATACCCCGAGTTATTCACGTTGTAAGTTTCGGGATGAAACTTATTTTTAGGGGGAGATAATGTAATATCCGCGTTTTCCATTTTTAGTAATTTCTATTTTTGGGTGTATATTCGTTTCGGACAACTCGCTTGGCACTGTTTTGGAATTCTGAATCTATTTTGTTCTTGGAGTTTTTCCGTTTGGACGAGTCTCGATGATGTTTTTACGTAATTTCATCTTGAGTTAGATTTTGTCGCATGTGTATTCGATTCTCGTTAAACTCGTTCGATTTCGTCATTTTCCTATTTCCATGAGTTCGCATGGTTTAGTAGAGCATGTTGTGAGTTTCGGATTGTTAATCCGACGTTGTATCGTGATTTTCGGATGTTTGGGCCGTTTTTGTAATTTCCTATAAGTTTAGGGAATTTGTTCCTTGTTCGGTTTTGATTGTGTACCTCGGACCGTTTTGGGTTACTGGTTATCGTTTCTTGTTGTGTGTATTTTCCTCGGTCGGTTGGGTCGGCATATCGTGTTTTGGTGATCGTCTTTTTCGTTTTTGGTAGTGTTGTTTTCTGTCCAGAATGCTGTCTGTCAGGACCTGTGCAAAACGGCGCAAGACCCGCGGCATTTTGCGCCGTGTCTGTGCGCCGTGTCGCACAGGGGGTCGATCACTGTCCGAGAAACGGCGCAAGACCCGCGGCATTCTGCACCGGGTCTGTGCGTCGTGTTGCCCAGTGGTGCCTGCTGCCTTGCGAAACGGCGCAAGACTTGCGGCATTTTGCGCCGTGTCTGTGCGCCGTGTCGCACAGGGGTCGTCCGTTGACCCGTAATACGGCGCTGAACACGGCGCCATTTGGGCCGTTTGTTGCGCCGTGTTCTGTCCAGTATATATAGGACAGACACGGGTTTTGACCCCATTTTTCACCATTCCTCTCATCTCTCCGCTCCCTCATTGCGATTTTGGGCGATTTCAACCAGATATTGCATTCTAGCATCTTATAACTCGGATTTGGACATTCTAACACGAATCAATCATCTTTCTTCCATCATTCCATCGTTGAATTGAGGTAATTGGTCATTATACCTAATTTTAGGGTTCTTGGCTATAATTCATTTTTCCTTTCGTTTTTGCTTCGATTGATGATGAATATTAGTTAGGTAATCATGGTGTTATGTTTTCCTAGAACTTTAGCGGATAAATTCCAATTTTTTCCTCTTCGTTGATCGAATTTGAACTTTATGCCTCAATAGTGTTCGGCGGATTGTCCCTTAGGATAGAACGTCGATCAATTCGTGATTTCTCAGTGGAATTGTAGTTGATTGAGTCTCTATTGTTGTTAGGGTCAGATTCGTGAAGATTGTGTTGTTGCCCAAAATATTTATCCGAAGATTAATACTGCTGGATGACGGACAACAAACAAATGCGAGAACACTTCCGAGAGAAGATAAATAAAACAAGATTTGCCGGGTTTGTTAGGCCCGGGCTTGAATGCTCTCGCGAGATGTTATTAATACGAATATTCGTGGATACAAGTATTAATGAGAGAAATCTAAATACAATGAGTGTAAAAATACTCTGTTGATCCGGCTCTTGAGCGAAGCTCGGTGTTCTTCGTCCCGCCGGTAATCTGCTCGAGGAGAAAAGGCCGGGAGAAGTAAGACCGAAAGAAAGCTGTTGCCAAGAGTTGGATGTTAGCCAAGTGCTGTGTATTTTGCTCGAGAGAAACTCAAGGAAGCTGAAGAAGTGTCCAAGTGCAGGGTGCCTTGCTTATATAGGGGCAGCCGGGTCCTGTCCTGTAGTGGCCGATCGCCTGCCGGCCATTAAAATAATCTGCCGACCGCCTGCCGGCCAATATAATAATGTGCCGATCTCCTGGGCTGTCAGGCTAAAGTCCAAATAAGATGCTGGCTGTCGGGCTAAAGTCCAAGGAAGTGGCTGCCACAGCTTTGGGCGGTCCAATAAGGAGCCATCATGTGTCCGGAGTCAGTCAACATGTGGCCCTACTGAAAAACTTTCGGCGGCCTGTCGGCTGGTGGAGGGAATCTGCCAGATTGTGGTCAATGGCCCGGGATTCGCGGATCTTGTCTCGGTCTTTGCACATGGTGCCAGTCTTGAGGCTCGGCCTTTGCCGACTGGATGGCCATCGGTGGTGATCGACCTGGATGGTCTTCGGAGGTCGACATCGGCCAGTGGATGAAGGTCGCCAAGGGTCGGTCGCCAAGGGTAGGTCGCCAGGTGCCGAGAGACGGTCGATCGCCAAGGGTCGGTCGTCGAGTACTGAGAGGCGATCGTCTTGATGTCGATCGCTCGGCACCGGGATTCGTCCTGGGCCCTTCGGTTGGCCAGTCTAGCATGTCCACTGGGTTAAGGCTCGGTCGCCTGGTCGCCGATCGGTAGGCTTGCCTTGGTCGCTCGGCAGTGACTCGGTCGCCCGTCCTCCTAGTCGATCGCCGGTCGGAAGGTGTTAATTCTTGACACAACAGATTGTTTGGACCGAAACCTTTCCGTTCACCGTTTTTCCTTCACGTCGTGTTATCCAAGGCAAGTACATGTATTACATTCCGTTATGTATGTTACATTTTCAAAGTGAATGATGAATTGTGGTTTTCGGGTGCGTGAGTTGTGTTCCTTCCACCCGGAGTGTCCGACGGGATGTCTGGGGGTCGATACTAAGGTGTACGGCCGCGGAAGTGGACTTGGGTGCGTGTGTGATTGAACTTCCACCCGGAGTGTCCGACGGGATGTCTGGGGGTCGATACTAAGGGGTACGGCCGCGGAAGTGGTATCCCACCCGGAGCGTTCGACGGGATGTCTGGGGGTCGATACTAAGGGGTACGACCACGGGATACCAGTTGTGATTTTGTGATATCGTGATGATTGGAACCCGGTTTGATTGCCAACGTAGTATTCCGGAATATTTATGGCAAATGATTTCTGATTGAGAACATTGTGTAAAACCCATATTTGTATATAATGTTGTGTAATTGTGTACTTGCATCAGCTATTCGAATGCTAACCCCTTAAATGGGGGAAATGCGTCTTATGCATTTCAGGTACCGGGAGAGCTGAGGAGCAGGCACGGGACATGCATGCAAAGGATGGGCTGGCTTGATGATGTGGCTTGAGTCTGTATTTTCATGTTTTGTCATTGCATTTGTCGAGTACTGGAGTTAGACTGTTTACTTCTAAACTTGGTTTAAGTCCCCTGTGTGGGCAATGAATTGATATTTACATTATGTTTCATGTACTCCGTTAAAATGTTTTGGCCGAGGCCACGTCCTTATTTACTTTTGAGTGCATCTTTTGGGGGTTTCATTGTGGTTATGTGTCATGTGTTAGCCTGGTAGACCTCACGAGGGTTCTACGGCGTGTAATGTCCCATTTGTGAATTGGGGTGTTACACATAATATGTGAGCTCCACTTACACCTATTTGCTATTTGGTTCAGTCTTTCGGCTCTAATATTAGAATTGGTGAGACGTGAACTCGAAGTGTCTCAGGTTGCAAAGATTTATAAACTATGTCATATATGGTTGGCGGTGACACATCGTAATTGGGCTTCTCTATATATTAGTCCATTCTGAAAAGTGTTATTCCGCACCTCTAGAAGTTCATTTTTGAAATAATTGCAGTATTTGGCAAAAAATAATAATACAGAAATTGTTAAGAGAAATCACCATAAAAATATGCGTTCCTAAATAATAGACTTTCCATGAAAACAAAATTCACAGATATTTTTTTTCTAAATCTTATAGATGCTGGAAAAATCATTAATAGACTTACCATAAAAAATATGCATCTCTACATCTTTTTTATTCTGTATATTTTTTCTATAAATAGTTTCAGTATTTTGATAATATATATATACACACACACTTAACCTATGTTATTACTATTTACCTAATAGAGCAGGCAATTTCTTCAGCATTGGAAGAGAGCATCAAATCAACTACCATGAATGCTATATCAGAGATGACACCTGCTAAGGAGACTTGGAAGCTTCATGTTCGAGTTGAAAGACTTTGGATTACTTATTCTCCCTATAATCTAACCTAGAAGAGATCTATGGAACTTATATTATTGGGTGCAAAGGTAATTAATTATGCACTCCATTAATATATTATTGGATTTACGGTAAGGATTCTCTGTAAGTCTGCACTTAGTATTTAATTATTGTCTCACTAAAACAAGCATACGACTCTTTTTAAGAATCAGTGTGATAAGATTCAAGCTTCCGTCCCTAAATATTTGATATTGAAGTTCAAGAAATTAATCAAAGGGGGAGACTTCTACCGTTTCACAAATTTTGAAATCAAGCAGAATAACGAAGAGTTCATTGCAACTAGACATCCTTACCGTTTGAAATTTCATAAATTCACGGACTCTAGGCCTGCAGGCAGCTTGCCAAATACCAAAATATGGATTTAAATTCATCCCTTTTGCAGAATTTGAAACCGAAAAATGTTATGCTAAGTTCTTAGTTGGTAATTTTTCTTCAGCATATTTGGAATACAAATTTTTTGAATATAAGCTAAAAGTTTGATTAAAACCAAAGTGTTGAATGTTGAATACAAACTGACAATGTTTCATATTTGTTTTTTATGTTGAAGATGTAATAGTCGAAGTGTTGAATGTTGGAGATATTGTTGAGCTTAATAAAAATAGGCAGGGTACTAAGCGTGTTACTGTTCATCTTCTTGATTCCATGTAAGTAATAAGTACAATATGCTACATATTAAATGAACTTTAACTTCAATTTTTCTCTCTAATATGTTTTCTTTATATGTGAAAGTGGAGACACAATTGAATGCACATTGTGGAACAACTACGCGGACCAAATGGTTAATTACTGAAAGAGCAAGGCTGGACCTGTTTGTGTAATCTTACAATATGCTATGGTTAAGGACTTTCTTCGTGAGTTGCTACCAATTTCTTTAGTGTATATATATATATATATATATATATATATACACACACACATATTAGTAGTATATTATTTTTGTTTCTACCAATTTCTTGAGTTGCTATGTGAAATATTGAATAAATATATATACGTAGTATATTTATTAAACAAATATTTACATATAGTATTATAATATATATGTTAGTGTCCGTTTGTAATATGTCCGAGTTTGATATGTAAATTAATCATAAATTTATTTGATCAATTTGGTATACAATCCTAGGTGTGAAATGTCTGTAGAATTCCATATTTGCGACCAGAATATTGATTAATAAAGATGTTCCTGAGCTTGCAGATTTCATGAACAGGTTCCCTATTTACTATTTAAATTATATATTAGTGCATAGATTTATATGTATATATTTATCATATTCTCTAATGTATGTCGCATAAATTGCACCAGTAGACAAACTTTGGTTTATTTTATTTAATTGTAGTATCAAGGAAAATAATAATGCTCGCCACCTTATCTCCAAACAATCAATGTCACATGGATCTGATGCATTGTCTGATGATTTCTGAACTTTACTGCAATTCAAAAGTATTTGTGATCTGGACTCGACAATGGAGGTAGTTCTTATAACTGCATCTGTATTACTCACACAGATAAAATTATCTGGACCAGCTAAATATGCTTTTTTGTATGTCTATATGCAGGAATGTTGTTGTATAACAATTGCTAGAATATTGAATATACATACAAACTACAATTGGTTTTATGACGCTTGCAATAAGTGCTTCAAGAAAGTCTCCGTCCTTGATAAGTCATGTTGGTGCGAAAAGTGCAAAATGCGTACAACATCCGTTCTCACTAGGTAAGATTTCTAGACTTGGATTTCTGGCTTTGCACTTGATAACATGTCAGTATATGGTCATAATCTAGGCATATGTTCATTTTCATATATAAGGTGTATGTAAGAGTTGAGGACGAGTCAGGAACTACATCTTTTGTGCTTTTTGATCATCAAGTTTATCAAGTTTTGGGTAAAAGCGCAGCTGATCTCAAGCAGGCCTTAGATTTGGTACTTTATTTTTTTCATGACCTCTCATAGTTTCAGGAATGTCTGGGTCACAACCATTATTCAGTTTTTATATTTGTTTCGTGTTGTAGGCTGGTGAGGATGACTCATTTCCAGATGAGCTTGAACAATTGATTGATAAAATGTTTTTGTTCAAACTGGAGATATCTAATTATATGCTCCAGCAACGAGTTAAAATGTATACTGTTCTGAAAATGACTGAAGATGAGCAAATCATGAGCAAGTTTAATGACTGATTGACCTGCGGTCCTAGAGAGATTAACGGCCCCTTTATGGATATTGATGCAGTGAGTTTTATTACTGCATTACCTCTTCAAATATTTTTGCATTAAACTGCTAACATATAAATAAATTTTCATTGTCGACCAAATGTTTCAGAGCACCATTTCGTCAATTTGCGACAGTGGAGGATATTTATAGTGTACACCGCCGTCGAGGAAGCGAGTCGTTGATAACTTGAATGCAATTGGTATAGAGGATGATGCATTTGAATCCCAGCATTCAACTACGCTGAAAAAAATCAAAGTTAAGGTTGAGAAGTCTGACCTTTAAAGTAGCGTTGTTTGATTTTGAGAACATTTGATGGTTTTGTTTATTGATGCTGCATGTTCTACTTTTCCAAATTTAATTGTTTTTTTTTGGATATTTCAAATAGTGTAATTTTAATACTTTGAGTTGGTTTATGAAAGTTGATTGTCTAATGTTCAGTGTGTTAGTAGAAAGCAGTTTATCCCTGAACTTTATGCAATTGGGACATAAAAAAGTTTCAAAAATTACTAAAAGACCACAATATGAAAACTTATTGAGTATTAAAATGTAATGTGTACTTTTTTTAATATTGTTAACTTTAAGTGGAATTTATGAAACAAAGAATCAACACAAAGTTGTCACCGAACCAAAATGGGTGCATAAATTCTTCTATCTTTTTTATTTGAGTATTTTTTGTGCCAAGTTAAGTGTATCTATGTCACAAACCCAATTCCCATCTATTGTAAAGTCATGATAATTATGATCAAATAGTTATGTGTGTCATACGTCACACACTTTTATAATAGTAAAACGCGTTATATTATATTTCGAAATAAAGCAGATAAAAATTATAAAAATAAGAAAAATACACAAGAATTGATTACCAAATTCGTATTTCATAAGTATAACAAGGAAAAAAATATCGTAATAGTGTAATTTATAAAGAAGTGTTACAAAATTTATAATGAATACTTTACGTATTATATATTTACATAAGAATTTTTTTCGTGTCCCCCTATATTACACGGGTGTTATACTAATAATACATATACCGGAACACAAAACACACAACTTAGAGTGTAGTTGCAAAGTATATGTCATGTATTTACAAGTTGCAATATTCTTTTGAGAATATGAACGCCCAGATGTAAAAAAAATACCGAAAAAAAATCAGAACTTATAATAACATATATTGTTGCTTGTATATGTTAAAGTATGAAAGAATCATCAAAAAATTAATTGTCAATGAGAGAAGTATTTTATGATCTTTAAATATTAAGTGAAAGACTTTGATAATGAGATGAGTAGTCCATGACCTTTATATATTAAGCATAAGACTTGTAATTACCCGATGTGGGTTAATGCTTCAATACGCTCCCTCACGCGTAGCCGGAGTCAAAGCTTACATGTGGACTTTTTATCTCGGGTGGCGCAGAGTTAAAATATCGTGGGCTGTTGGGCTCGCACGTGTAGAGAGTCTGCTCCGATACCATGTTAAAGTCTGAAGTTCCATCTTACCACTAATTGACAATGAGAGGAGTAGTCCGGAATTTGTATATAGTAAATACAATAAAACCTTGATAAATGAATATGATCACGATCGGAAATTATTCATTTAGCGAAAGAAAATTTGACATGTTGTAAAGAGTTGGGACAAAAAAAATTATTAATTGACGAGATTATTCGTTTATCAAATATTCATTGATCGAGGGTTAAATGTATAAGGCTTGTGAGTAGATGTAGGATTAATGCTTAACATTATTAACTTGTAAATACAAATTACAGTTCACGTCAAAACACCATCCGGTTTGAACCAATATCAACTGTTGTGATATATCAGAATCGTGAAACCTACTTAACCATCCGAAGTCGAAATTTGAAGAAAAAATCGCAGAAACTCTAGCCCTGTCAACCGTTGCCGTTGTCGCCCTCCTCTGCACTCAGCGAATATGCCGAACACATTCCAGATTTGTATGGCTCGCTACCACATTCCAGATTTCCAGCGAAAATCGCTAGCCATCGCCGCCCCAACCCGAACAACCCATTTTCGTAAGTCGTCGTCGTTCAATCCCTAGATGGATTTGGGGTTTCAAGCGCGCCGTAAATTGAAAGAGAAAAAAGAAAAAAGGAGAGGTGGAAGCAGTGCATGTAAATGTTTGAAAGAAAGAAAGAGCGGAATGTGTACATGCCATCTCCGTCTGAAGGAGAAAAATAAGGAGCATAACAAATTGGGAGAAAAGCTGAAGAAGAAAGGAAGAGAAATGGGGGAGAGAGAGAGGAGGCGAGAGGAGTTTTAGATGAAGTATATATAGAGGGTAATTTGGGTGCTATATATAAAAAATGTATTGTGGGTAAAAAAAATAGGGTATTACTAAATACCGCCCAAAATTACTAGACACCGCCCTATAAGATTACATTTTTGTCCATTTCAAAATCTTTCATTATTTCTAAACACCACACCACACCAAAATCTTTCAAGCTCAAGTTTTTCGAATTGAAATCTAGAAACAATTTTTTATTTATTCTACAGAACACACAATCAAATATATATCGTCAATATCATCGACAACTACGAAAATGGACGAGAATTCGCATCTAGAGGTAATTTTTCGGAGAAAATGACGCAGGCGTCTGAATATTCAGCCTGTTCCATTGTATAGGCGTCCTCAGATTCCGCCTAGACCATGGTACAGGCGTCAAAGTGACGCTCCGTCTAGTTCAGGCGTCTAAACCAGACGCCTGCACCATGGTCGAGACGTCCGATTCAGACGCCTGTGCCATGGCTAGGCGTCCGATTCAGACGCCTGTACCGTGGCCAGGCATCCAAGCCAGACGCCTCGGCCATGGTCCAGGCGCAATTTTGGGACGCCTGGACCCTTTTTTTTGCATGATTTTAAATTTGAATAATAATATTATTGGTATTATTATTAATATTCTGTCAATTAAAAATTTCAGGTTATATTGGAAGAATTTGAAGGTGACGACGTTGATTATAGTGGTTATTTCGTTAATGACGAAATATTCGCTAGTGATTGTGATGCGATTGGTTGGGCGAAAAAAATTGCTCTTCAAATTGGTTTCGAGTTGATCATTTCATCGTACAAGAATAAAGGAAAGACAAAGCTATTGAGATGTAACCGTGGTGAGCAGTAGAGGGTATTAAGAGATTTGGATGTCATTGCTCGAAAGGACACAAAGACGAAAGCATGCAAGTGTACATTTCGGATAAAGGCCGAACAATTGCATGACTTGAGTGGTTGGATAATCGGACCGATCTCTGGGAGTAAGGGTATGCACAATCACTCATTTATTGTATATCCGGAGGGGCATCGTCAAATGAGTGGATCGAGTAAATCGCCAAACAAGTTGTTCGTGAGATGAGTGCCGCCTGCTGCCGTGTGCCATCTTGGCGACCATTCGAATAAATTTCCGAGGACAAACCGACTAGACGACATATCTATAATTATAGAGACCACTTGAGGAAGCATGATTTTGAAGAAAGAGATGTCAGTCGGTTTCACCATTCGTCATGACGAATAACTACGTACATCGACGCAGGCCGACCCGGATACAAATGCTGTTACCCACGTGTTCATGGCACATCCAACATCAATCAACTTAATCCGGACCTACAGATGGTTCATTGGCATGGATTCCACCTACAAAACGAATAAGTATAAGATGCCATTTCTCGAGATAGTCGGGATGACTCCATGTAACAAGAACTTCCTAATCGCCTATGCAATTATGAAAGATGAGACCGAATCGAGCTATGCATGGGTGTTACAGAAGTTGAAAATTTTGCTTGGGTTTGATGTTCATCCGACGGCTATTGTTACGGATCGCGAGTTGAGATTGATGCGTCCTATTGAAGAGATATTTCCACAGAGTGCCCACTTGCTTTGCACATGGCATATTAATAAGGATGTTGAAGACAAGGTCTACAAAATTTGTGGAAAAGATAAAGAAATGGGCCAAAAGTTTAAAAATGGGAAATGGAAGAAAATCATGGAAGCGGCGACCAAAGAGGAATACGATCAAGCGGTGCAACTCATGAAGGATACATGGAGATGGAATCCTAAGGTGATATCCTATGTTGAGAGCACATGGCTAAAATACAAGGAGATGTTCGTTGTTGCGTGGACGAATAAAGTGCTTCATTTTGGAAACACAACCACTTGTAGAGTTGAGAGTGCACATGCCGAGTTAAAGCAATGGCTTAATTCTTCCACCGGAGCCCTCGATACCGTCTGGACCAAAGTGAACCAGGAGATTGAATCACAACTTATGCAGATCAGATACACACTTGAACAGTCTAGGTGTCGACAGCGTGGTGTATTCTCGTTTTCCGTTCAACTACTTGCTACCGTGTTTCCCATTATTGTCTCATGATTCTTGTCGAATGAATTGACACGTATGAGAGAATTAAGTGATCAAGTGTACCATCGTTGCGGTTGTGCACTCCAAACCACCCATCAGATTTCTTGTGCGTGTGAGCTCAAGAGACTTATGGAATCGCGGACCCCATGCAGTGTTAGTCGTCTTCACATATTTTGGCAAACACTTATTATTAGTGATGGTGTGGACACGACCGAATTTATCGATCCTTCTACCGGTGCTGAATCGGAGGACCAACAGTACTTTCAGGCCCTTGTCGATGAGGTCAGACAGAGCGATCCTGCAGTTGTCCGTAACGTATCACTTATGATCCACGATCATCTTCACCCTGATCAAACGCGTTACGTTGAACCACAAGTGAATACGGCAGTTAAGGGTCGACCAAGAGGAAGTTCATCGACTAGACGCGATCCTAGTGGTTGGGAGTATAGCCAAAGGGCTCGTGGTCGTTCCCGCTCATCCAGTGGTCGTGGCCGCAGCTCTTCTGCATCAGTCCACAATGCCTCTTCATCAGGTATGAACAAATTTATTAATACTCGTGATATGCTTTTTAAGTTTATTATTTCGATAATATGTAATATATTGAATATATGTTTGGATTGCTAAAGCTTAACGCCCAAACGATTAATCGGGGATTAATTGGACTAGGATACTTATGTATTTTTTAATATATTTATCATAATATTTGATTACAGATATTGACTAATCTTTTTTTATTTATATATTACATGTTAAATAAAAAGATAATTTTTATTAGAAACAAAAATAAAAATAGTCTTTTTGACTAATTTTTTATATTTATATGTTACAGGTTAAATAAAAAACGTTAGGAACAAAAATAAAAAAAAATCCAGTATGTAAATTGACTTTTGAATTTTTTTATTTCTTTTAATATATTGCCGACATATAATAATTCCATCAATTTATGAGAAATTTTTTTGTAGATGTATTATTTTTTGAAGTTTTTCAATGAGTTCTATCTTTTTAAGTTTGATATTATTTCGATAATATGTAATATATTGAATATGTGTTTGCAGATGCACATCACCGAGTGGAGATTGGTAACTATCACCATATCGACAAGATACCGAGAATTATTTTGTCGTTTGTTGAAGGTTATCTCGATGTCCCCGGAGACGGTAATTGTGGATTTCGTGTTATCGCCGACTACATATTTGGCGACCAAGATAAATGGCGTATTGTACGTGTATGCATTGCAAATGAAATTATGGCTAACTGTACACTCTACCGATCGATCTACTATGATGGGATTGAACCTGAGGTTCGACGTATTACATGGGATGGTGGTGCGTGTGGATCGGACCATTGGATGGCTGTTGCTGAATATTTATTCCCTATTGCTACTATTTTCAATGCCGCTGTCATACTATTCGGATTCGGAAACGATAGATCTTTATTTTCATGTCTCAGTGTGCTGCCGTTGAAAGCACCCTCAACGGCAACACGGCCTAGCCAAGAGATTGTCATTTGTCATTTAGGAGATACGTACAAATATTTTATTCGTCTAGATTTAATGCCTAATTTTCCTGTACCGCCCATAGCGACTAACTGGTTTAGATTCCATGATAGTAGTGTTGGTGGCTGGGAGAATTTGTACACGAGCAGGAGAGAAAAATGGAATAGATTAATCGGTATGATGTAAAAATAAATTTGTTGTATGTTCCTTAATTAATAAAATTTTCATTTTTGTTGATCTTTATAGTTGATAGCTGATTTTCTTTTTTGTTGATCTTGATAGTTGACAGAAAAATTTCCGTTTTTGTAAGAAGAAGAGAAAAAAACAAACAAAAGTACAGTGCCAAATGCAAAACGAAAGTGCCAATCAATATACAAAATATAAAAAAAAACGAAAACGCCAAACAAAATACCGTCTTACACAAAACAAACAAAATACAAAATACAAAATCAGTTGGCCAAATGCCAATCCCTCATGTACTCCTCGAGCATCGTCGTCGCTTCTTCCGCCTGGTCTGGGGGAAGGTGTCTGATACAGTGCTGGGTAATACCGGCCAATCGACTCACCCACTATAAAAATATAGACAATATAATACAATGAGTAATGTATGATGAAATCAAACAAAGTGCAAAGTTAAAGAACATACGTAATCGCTGCTGGAACGAGAAGGGATCACTGATCCAGGTGCTGCACCGTCGTTCAGTAGCTGAGGGTGCGAATACCGATAATACCACTCAATGTAATCATCGGCGCATGCAGCCTGATCATGAGTAGCAGCCTGATAGTCAGCGAGAGGAAGCCTGTATGCACCCGGAAACATCATCCAAGCATCAGATGACATTCGGATGGGATAGTCAACTCGGTACAATCTGCTCGACCACGCCCGAACCGCTTTCTCCGGTCTGGTGATCAGGAAAGGGATGGTCTGCACATAATCGAGCTGCTGTAATGCCCGACCAGGCATGTATGGCTCGATAATATCCCGATATCGTAGCCATCCAATGAATGTGGTCCTCGGGACATCCCTCACCGGATCAGGGCCATAAGGCAACCACTGTATCTGCGTACATGTAATCAACAAATTATACAAGTTATTTTTAAATGAATTGTGATATTTTTAGAAGGAATCGTTATACCTCTGCGGCTGTCAACTGATCAATGCGGCGATGCAAAGACTGGAGTCGGTGCTCGTCCTTACCCTCGGGCTGGACACTCCATGTAGAAGCTCGAGGCTGCGTGGAGTCAACAATCATATGCTCTCGATGAGGTCGAAAGAAGGGAAAATACTCTTAAATCCAAGCCTGAACGTGGGTAAGGCATCCACAAATACCCATGGAGTCGCCGCGACTAGCGATACCGAGCTGACGGTACATGAAAGCCAATGTGGCCGAACCCCATGAATATTTACCGGTAGTATCCATACCGTCCCCACCTCCAATATGCAGGAAGGCCTAATCCGATTACCACTCTTGTCAACAAACAAGGTGGATCCAAATAACAACCACATCCAAGCTACGGCCTGGGTGCCCTCCACTCGACCTCCATCGCGACATGACCTGAAAATCGAGTCCATAAGTACGCCGCCACCCCCCAGTGAGTACTCAGTAGCTCCAACCGCGATACTCCAAGAACCTCCATCACATCCACCTGCAACTATGTAGATGTGCTATCGGCATCAACCAATCGCCCCTCGACAGGAATGCGAAGGATCTGCCACACATCATGTAACATGATGGTCATCTCTCCGAACGGCATGTGAAAAGAGTTCGTATCGGGCTGCCACCGCTCAACGAACGCAGAAATCAACGGGGAGTCAATATGTCTGAACATGGCGTCTGTCAGGTGGGATAACCCAGTCCCACAGATCCGACTCACTAAAGAGGGTGACATCACTGAGCGCCACTGACTCAATCTCTGACAAGCAGCAGTCCTGGTGTGACACTTCAGCAAACCTCTCATATCTCCAATCCATATACGCGCGGCGACATGCCCACCGAAACTCAGGATAACGCTGTCGTCGATAGGGCCACCAGGCATCTCCTCAGTAACCATCCAAGATGTGTCATCCTCTGCCCTACGCCGTATACTACTGGTAGACCCATAAGTGACAAACCTCCCCCCTCTCCCCTTCCGAACCCGGCACGAAAATGAAGAAGAATCATCACCGCCCTACTGACCGTCGGCCTCATTGTGCGAATAATACTCGCTCGAATCCTCAGTACCAAAATCAGTATAAGGTACGTCCTCGAATCCCCTACGCTCTGCCTCCCGCTGTCTACGAACGGAAGCATCAACACCACGAGCTCTGGTGTGACGCGCTCCAGAACCCATCAACTCTGTGACTAGCGGCATAGATTTGCCCGCTCCTCCTCTCATCTGCATTTAGCAAACAATACAACTAATAAGTAATAATCATACAAACAATACACATTATTAATTATTAATTGAAAATTATATTTTTTTCCAAAAAAATGACTGGGGCGTCCGGAACGGACGATTGAACCATGGCACAGACATCTGGTCTGGACGCCACGACCATGGTTCAAGCGTCCGAAACAGACGCTTAGTCCAGCGGCTAGGCGTCCGATCTGGACGCCTGTGCATGGTTTGGACGTCCGCCGTAGACGTCTATACCACAGCCGAAGGCCCGCCATGGGCGCTGCGCCATGGATAAAGCGGAATCGGCGGGCGCTGTGCATGGCAAAGGCGTCATCGTCGGACGCCTGTCATAAAATAACGGCCGAGGCCTCTGTCGTGCACTCTGGCACGGCGGCCGCGGCTAAAGAAACAGTAAAACGCAAAAAATAGTTACCGGAGCTTTTCCTTTTCCGGTCATGGCGGCGGACGACGGCGGTGCGGCGGCAAACGGCGACTATGCGGCGGTCTTATGGCGCGGCGACGGCGGTCAGGCGGCGGTGCGGCTGCGTCGGGTGGGGTCTTTAGAGAGAAAACTATTGTCAAATTAGGATTACAAATCTGATTAATATGAATTAAGGGCAAAAGGGTAATATTCTAGGGCGGTGTTTAGTAATCCAGAAAAAATAAAGGGATTGTGTTTTGGGAGTAGGGATGGCAGGAAAGCCCAAACCCGTGGGCCCACTCGAATCCGAACCCAAGTCAACGGGCGAAACCCGAGTTGACTGTGTTTGGGTTTGGGTTCGGGCGACACCCGATATTACGGGTGCGGGTTTGGGATCACTCAAACCCACACTCGAAACCCAGACACCCGCCCAGTTATATGTTAAATTACCTAATTACCCTATGTATATATAAGTGTAAATTAGGATTTTCACTTTTCACCCATTCCTTTCCTACACATCTCACGACTCACTCTGCCTATGTTAATTGTATGTTATTGTAATTTAATTTCTTGAGAGTCTATGTTGAAGACTATGTTAAACTATGTTATTATTGTATTGTCATTTGTAAACTATTTTATTATTCTATTGACATTTGCAAACTATGTTAAATTATGCTACATTTTGCATTTTATCAAATTTGAATTTGGATGAGCACCAAACTTGAATTTTGATTCTGCCTGATCAAGCTGCGGGTTTGGGTTTGGGTGAAAAAACCTGAACCCAATGGGTGTGGGTGTGGGTTTCGTTTTGCCACCCAAACAGCCGTTGGGTTTGGGTTTGGGTCCGGGTGGTGATTTCGGATGTGGGTGTGGGGAGTATGAAACACGCACCCGACCCGACCCGTTGCCATCCCTATTTGGGAGAAAAGACAGATTTACTTTGTACCCATGGGTAATTTCTCCTTTAAAAATCTATTCTGAATTTAAAAATATGTTAACAATGGATTAAATTGGTAGAAGATGGGGAAGAAAATTGGGTTGGGCGGGGTGGGCCAGGTCCAGGAGGGTTGTAGGTTGGGTCGGTCTGGGCAGAAATCGGGCTGGATCGGACTGGGCTTGGGCTGGGGAGTTGGGACCGGGACCTCGGTAGGTTGGGCTTTGGACCTGGGCTGGGGTGGCTCGGGCGGCCATTGGGCCTGGAAAAATTGGGTTGAGCCATTGGGTCGGCCCGGCCCAGTGGCCACCTTTAGATACCATCATATCATTCTTACTAAGGAGGACCAGAAGCAAGTCCGTTTCAGCGAATGATCGATAAAATGTTCAAAAATCAGATAGGGCGAAATATGGAGGTTTATGTCGACAATATGTTGGTTAAGAGCTTGAGTTTAGATACGCATGTGTCGGACCTGGAGGAGACTTTCCGTATCTTACGAAGACATGGATTAAAACTTAACCCAGCAAAGTGCTCACTTGTGGTGAGCTATGCTGAAAGTGAGAAGAGCTTTACCTTTTTCAAAAATGAATAGAAGTGAATCCAGATAAAGTTTGAGCTATGCTGAAAGTGAGACAGTCCACATAAATAAGAGATGTTCACGTATTGATGGGGCGAATAGCAGGATTGAGTAGGTTTATTTGTCGATCAATTGAGAAGAGCTTTACCTTTTTCAAAATACTCGGGAACGGAGCTCGATTTGTACGGACATAGGAAGAACAACAAGCTTTCGAAAAATTAAAGGAATCTTTGGCAGAATTGCCTCTCTTAACGAAGCCAGTCCACGAGCAAGGACCTGATCTTGTACATATGAGTAGGCGAAACAGCGGTAAGATCTGTTCTACTAAGGAGGACAACATAAGCCTATATACTACACCAGCAAGTTGTTATAGTGGGCTGAGTTGCGTTATTCCTAGTTGGAGAAAGGAGCTCTAGCATTGGTGGTCAAGCTAGAAGATTGATGCCTTACTTCCTGACACATCGGGTGGTCCAGATGTGTCAGGTCGCCTGATAAAGTGGGATGCAGATATGAGTGAATATGACATAAAATATGAGCTCCGAAATGCTATCAAAGCTCATGCATAGGCGGATTTCATACGGGAGATGGCGTGAAAAGCACCCAAATCTGCAAAAATGGTTATTATATGCATCTAGGTCGTCGTCCACTAGGGGGAAGTTGGGGCCAGAATAGTCCTAACAAGCTCGGAGAAAGAGAACTTGGAGTACACGGTGAAGTTCGTATTTAAGGCATCAAATAACGAGGCCACATACGAAGATTTATTGAAAGGTATACATATGGCGGCAGGGCTGGGTGTAAGGCATATTGTGGCCTACTCAGATTCAAGCTAGTAACCCAGCAAGTAGGCAGAGCGTTTGAAGTTAAGTAAGAAAGGATGCAGAGATATGCAAAGGAGGTGCAAAATACTAGTTCATGATTTGAGGGTTTCGAGCTACACCATATACCCTGGATGGAAAATACTCGAGCTAACCTTATGTCTAAGATCGCCACCTCATTGGTAGATTGCACGTATTGAAGTGTGACCATGATATAAATGGAAGCCATCTATATTAAAGGCGAGGTTATGAACATAGAAGAAAAGAAGGACTCACGGACCACTATACAAGCTGTCGTTATTGATGTTAAGTTAGCGGTAGGGGACAGGTAGTCCACGAGAAGATAGCTCGACCGCAGGCTCTAATTTGTCTAATTGGATGAGAGCTATATAAGAGGTCATATGTAGGCCCCTATCTAAGGTGTCTATCAGATGAGGAGGGAATCTGTGCCATGCACGAAATTCATGAAAGATGTTGTGGAGATCATGTTAAAAGTTGAGACAGGTTGGGAAAGCATTGAGATCAAGTTTTTTCCAGTCCAATATGTAGATCCCGGAGGTGGAGCTAGTGAAGAGATGTCATAAGTGTCACATACATGCTCTCGTTATTCACACTCCTGCTAGAAGATGATACCAATGAGCTCACCCCATCCCTTCACAGAATGGGGGATAGACCAAGTAGCAGGTACGAGATAGGTGCGGTACTTGATAGTCGCGAAGGGCTTGTTTTAGCAAAAGGGTTGAGGCCCGGCCGCTAGCAAAGATCACCGAGCAGAAGGTCATTGACATATTATTGAATAATACATGTTGTCGTTTCAAGATCCCAAGGGTACTGGTCCTGAATAACAGTACATAATCCAATGGACAAAATATACAAGCTTTGTATAAGGAGATCAAAATCAAATATAAATTTCCATCAGTAGCTTAACCTACAAGCTAACGGGCAGGTTGAAGTGACAAACTGAACCATGTTGCAAGGAATAAAACAGTGGTTAGATAAGGCCGAATGAGTCTGGGTTGAAGAGTGACTTCAGTTCTACGGGCATATCGAGGAGGGCGACAATAAGAGAATCACTGTTTAGTTTGGTTTACGGGATCGAAACCATTATTCCTACAGATATTGGGCTAGAATCGCACAGGGTAAGTTTGTTTGACCCTAATACGGATGAGGAACTGGTTCGAGAAGCTCTTAGAAGAAAGATGTATGGAGGCTTTATGCTCGCATGGAGAAGTATGAGCGATAAATACAGGTTGTCCATGATAATCTGGCAAGGAAAATGCAGTTTTAGGTTGGGGACCTAGTCCTAGAAATGGATGATGTGCTAAAGCACAAGGGAAGCTGGATCCCAACTAGGAAGGACCGTAGAGAATAGTTTGTATTTATTGAAACACAAATGTTTACATGTATCTCGGGGTCTTCTATGCCATTATTATGTATCGAATCATGTCTAAACTCTTCACTTTATAAGATGTCACGTGTTTTGTTTTAATTGTGGCAAAATAGGGAAAACATGTCAAAAATGGGACTGGAAAGCATTCGGAACTTATTCATACTAGAAAAAATGAAAAAAAAAAAAAAGAAATATATGAAAATATGCAACCGAAGGTATTCTATTTCTTCATACCTCATAAGGAGTCTTGTTCAACTTGTTGATGAGACCGCAGTTTTATGTATGACACACTGTATTTGATGCCTCGTCCCAAAACCGCTTATTTTGTATTTTTTTGAAAAATATCAAAGTGCTCTCTAAAATATGGAATCAGGAACACAATCAAGATCCACAATTCGGCACAAGAAAATGGAGAGAAAAAGTATGAGAATTATAAAATGATTGACTCAAGCTAAAGAGTTAAGATCAAATTAGGCTTCCAAACACAAACTTAGAAAGTTTCACCTTATTCGAGACATCGTCTATAGAGTGACATGAAAATTTGCAGAATTCACACAGATATTGTGCTGCAGCTCCATTAACCAAATCATTTTTTCAAGCAAAGCATGAGGGTCATACCAGATCAATGGGGTTTGCTGTTTTATATAAAATTATAGCTAAGAACAAATGGAAGATTGATGAAATAATGCTCTATTCAATGATAATAAATTGTAATTCTCTACACTAATTATTAAAAATGATACAATTTTAAATTATATTTTGTTGAATAATTGCTTACGACCATTAAGTACACAACTTAGTAATGAATCTTGATAAATCATCAAAATGATATTATTGTAGAATATCCCGAGTTATATCAATACCAGTATGATGAGTGATAGATGACTATGTTTTACTAGTCATGGCATGGGATATCATATCATATCATAGATGCTTGTTAGAAACTTAATATTGGATATAATACATCATGCGAATTCCACATTGATCATTTCATAAGAATTTCTAATTATTTCATGTAATATTTACAGTCTTTTTTAAATCGAAATACACTATAGTTCATACATAACTAGTATCATGTTTTGATATAATACAAACATCATCTTTAACTGGACGACTATAAAGTTCGTTGTTGGACATAATATGAATTATGTAGAGGGATAAGAGGCCCAGAAGGGACTTGTACCTCTCGTACAAGAGAGAGATACTTGTGGATCCTTGATAGGCTAAATTGTGTAAAAACATAGCCGTGCTTAATTGTAACAATAAAGGATTATTTGATATATTATTTGGACAAATTAACTTAGATATCAATAAATATATATAACCAAACTATACAAGGATGACTACAACACGGTTTGTGCTTAATTGTGATATCATAAGACAAGAGGGATAATATTCGTCTATAACAAGGTACATACAACCATCGATTTATTCATTTTAATATGAGTTATCATTATATCTTGCTTGAGGTTGCTTATGATTTATGAGTTCTAAAAAAATTTATGCTCACTTCCATTTTAAATGAACCTACACCGTCACACATTTAAATAGATATATCGAGTCTTATTTTATTCAAACATATTTTGAAATGACTTAGTATATATCCATATATATATATATATATAAAATAAATATACACATATATTACATATTTTTGTACTCCGAAACACCCGATATTTTCCTCCCCAAACTTATTCTCGAAATAGAATTAAAGGACAAGTTTATGAAAAAAATAGTGTACTTGAGTTGGTACCCACTTTTTTGAAGGGGGGTTGTGAAGATGAGTTGCCCCATTGATTTGGTGGTTGTACCGGCCTCCACACTATGAAGACGGTAAATTGTTGTTATATCACCACGAATTGACATAACATATCCTCTAGTTTCTCGTGATCACCTCTCATCAAAGTCACATCACCTCTTAGTTCGCGCATCCTATTTTCGATCATTCCCCATTTGATGTTCCATCGCATCGCGAGTAGTTATAGGTCCTGGTTGTGTTCTTCTCCTTCTGGTTATCCTTGATGGCTCAGCCTCATCTTTCATAGTCGCATCCTCCAAATATCCTTCCCCACCATCTGTCTCCCTCTCCCTCTCCTCGGTCTGCCACACAACTTTCTTTTTCTTGTCCTCCATCCCTAGGCAAAGAAACTTCAAATGGACTAATTAGACAACTGTTATTCGAGGTGACAATATTTCCGGGTTGTTCATCATGACATTATCTATATCACTCAAGGATCCCACTCTACTCAATGTTCGGCTTGGTATAGGAGAATCTGCAATCATCGTTTGCGCCAAAGAGACATTTCAAGCCGAATCTACTTTCAAGAACTTCATGCTCACAAGACACTTCAATCAACCTTCATATACCAGAGATCAGCTCCCATGTCGTCATATAAACTTGGCAATATGCCATTATATGCATGATATTCCTCCACAAACGATCACCCACTTGTCTTTTTCCTCGCACCTCATAAGATGTTCGGACACAAACGAACACAAAATCAAACACTTGCCTACTCAGCATACACCACATCACAAACAACTCTATAGATGTTGTACTAACCCCATTATGTAGCGCAAAAGCATACACCACATCACAAACAACTCGACAGAAGTTTTATTACCCCATCATGTCGCGCAACATCCGAGTTCGCGAGTACCAAGTAAATATATATCATCACAGGATTCCTAATCAAATATGCCTTGTCGAGCCTTGAGCTAAACCTTGGATATTTACCCGACGCCCCTAAGCATCTAAGAAGCTTCTAAAATTGTACTTGGGCATGTCCAAAAATATCCTTACAGTGCTTCTGTAAATTAGGTTGAGATATTGGATGTTAGCATCGAGGGTTATCCATATGCAAGGATATGTTCTAGATCCGGATGGGTTATACTTCTTCATGAGTTTCAATGTTTCCAATAACTCTAACATGATTGTTTTAGAAGAGGGCCATCTCCCTCTTATCGCCTCAACTACCCCGCCTCGTCTAAACAAATTCACCACATCTTACTCAATTGCCAATGCTTCCATGAATTTCTAACCAGCATAGCGTGGGGGATTAGAATCAAGAACAAAAAGTGTATCCTACAAACGACGTTGAGTGGGATCATTCAAGATTACTACAAAAGCTAATATGTTCGGGTGTATCGCAAGTGGCGGAGTTTCTTGGACTTGCTCGGGGGCTCTCCATCCTCAACCCCTTCCTCGCTCGATCAAGTGCTTGCACTGCCTCCCGTCATGCTGACAAATAACGTACCTAAAGAAATTACTCAAGCGTGCATAAGAAAACCAAAATTTAACAAAATATTTAACTCATTACAAGTAGTACATACTCCGAATTCACACACAAATCAAAATAGCTACGCGCAAACTTGATTTCAAAAAATTCAAGACCAATTTCATTAAGATATATAAATTTCAAACAAACCAAACACTTCAAATAAAATCAAGTTAGAAGACTTCATTCAATGAAAATTCAAACATGCATCATGCGTTGCATTCAAAAGGTTCAAAAAATGTTCTCAATGAATCTAATATGAATTTGAGAAATTTAACTATGAATTAATTTTATCCATGTGTTGAATCATCCGCTAGCATCAACAAACACCAACAACAAGAAGTAACCATAAAAATTCAACTTGTGTGCTCTAGCTCTTGAGAATTTCGAAAATATGTTGGAAAATAGCTTAAATGAGTATCATATTTATTGTAATTATTCACATTAAATGGTATATTTGGAATCTACATTTTGTATAGATTAATTTGGTGTATTTACTTGTTCAATTTCATTAAGGAATGAATGAGTAATTAATGCACAAAGATAAGCCATTTTATAAATGAAAATGTGGTGTGGAATTCCATCCCATGTTGTGAGAAAATCTATGCCGCAAGTGCACGGTGTCAACAAGTAATAAAGTGATAAGTAAGATATCGTTCCCTCGAGGACTGATTTCACTAAGTACCAAAATATAGTCAACTCGTAATTTTATTTGAAGAACAATTGTATAGAATTTATTTCTAACTAATTGCAGAAAAATAAATAGAAAATAATAATAGTAATAATAAAAATAATAATAAAAAGGCGTAGGATTATGATTTTCACCTCAAACAATCAGGAATGATTTTTATTTAATTCAATTTACTTTTATTCAATTAATTGTAAGCCAAGAATTCCTAAATTATTCTAAAGCCTCTCCCAAGTTCGATAGAAAATACTAAAGATTATTAACTCGATATATCCCTATTCGAATTTGATAATTAATAGCTAAAATAGTTCATGAATTCCCACAATAAATAGGCTTCACAATTCCCATGAGTATATCCCTATCTCACGACAATCATGATTTGTCTCACAAGAACTATGCCTAAATTTCATCTCCCGAATCCATAAAGACATTCAAATCAATTCAATTATTGGCCAGACAATTGAAAGCATTGAGAACAGTGAGAAGAATCCAATTCAATACGAATAACGAGTGAATTGCAATAAAAATAAATAAATCAAACCATCATGTAATCGGCTACAATCACAATCCTACTCGAACAGATCTAGAAAATAAGATGCGGAAAAATTAAGAAAACCCATAAGGGATCCGTGGTCTTGTCATCGCCCATAAATCTCTTCGTTTCCGCTCTCCCCGGATTCTTGTGTTCTTCGATCCCTTCCTACGATGTCTTCGATGATCATCTTCAAATCTGACTTAAAACCCCTATTTATAACTATCATTAGCCTCCAAAACGTGTCTGGGGATTGGGTCGAAAAAGAGCTTCAAAATCGGCCCAGAAACACGGAAGACTCAGCAAAACCGCCCCGTGGGCCGCGACTCACTTAATTTGTGCCGCGGCCCCTAACCTTCAGCGAGTTGCCTGGGCGCTGCATTTTCCTCATGGGCCGCGGCCCGCTGATCGCTCGGCGCTTGCTACTCCTCTTCATGTGCCGCGGCTCACTTGGTTCGTGCCGCGGCCCCAGGCCAAAATTTGTCGTTTTGGCCCGTTTTTCGCCGTTCGAGCTTCCGGACTCCAATTTCCTACAAAACATATAAAGATAGTGCATTAAAAGCTCATTTATGCAGATTTAGGCTCAAAATGGATATAAAATAATGATAAATAAGCGCATAAAAATACGCCTAACAAAAACTTATTGTGAGGAAATCCCTCACACTATGCCGCAAGTGCACGGTGTCAACAAGTAATAAAGTGATAAGTAAGATATCCTTCCCTCGAGGATTGATTTCACTAAGTACCAAAATATAGTCAACTCGTAATTTTATTTGAAGAACAATTGTATAGAATTTATTTCTAACTAATTGCAGAAAAATAAATAGAAAATAATAATAGTAATAATAAAAATAATAATAAAAGGGCGTAGGATTATGATTTTCACCTCAAACAATCAGGAATGATTTTTATTTAATTCAATTTACTTTTATTCAATTAATTGTAAGCCAAGAATTCCTAAATTATTCTAAAGCCTCTCCCAAGGTCGATAGAAAATACTAAGAATTATTAACTCGATATATCCCTATTCGAATTTGATAATTAATAACTAAAATAGTTCATGAATTCCCACAATAAACAGGCTTCACAATTTCCATGAGTATATCCCTATCTCACGACAATCATGATTTGTCTCACAAGAACTATGCCTAAATTTCAACTCTCGAATCCATAAAGACATTCAAATCAATTCAACTATTGGCGAGACAATTGAAAGCATTGAGAACAGTGAGAAGAATCCAATTCAATACGAATAACGAGTGAATTGCAATAAAAATAAATAAATCAAACCGTCATGTAATCGGCTACAATCACAATCCTACTCGAACAGATCTAGAAAATAAGATGCGGAAAAATTAAGAAAAACCGTAAGGGATCCGTGGTCTTGTCGTCGCCCACAAATCTCTTCGTTTCCGCTCTCCCCGGATTCTTGTGTTCTTCGATCCCGTCTTACGATGTCTTCGATGATCATCTTCAAATCTGACCTTAAACCCCTATTTATAACTATCATTAGCCTCTAAAACGCGTCTGGGGATTGGGTCGAAAAAGGGCTTCAAAATCGGCCCAGAAACGCGGAAGACTCAGCAAAACCGCCCCGTGGGCCGCGGCTCACTTAATCTGTGCCGCAGCCCCTAACCTTCAGCGAGTTACCTGGGCGCTGCATTTTCCTCATGGGTCGCGGCTCACTTAAGCTGTGCTGCGGCCCCCGGTACAGTCCACTCGGCGCTTGCTAGTCCTCTTCGTGTGCTGCGGCTCACTTGGTTCGTACCGCGGCCCCAGGCCAAAATTTGTCATTTTGGCCCGTTTTTCGCCGTTCGAGCTTCCGGACTCCAATTTCCTACAAAACATATAAAGATAGTGCATTAAAAGCTCATTTATGCAGATTTAGGCTCAAAATGGATATAAAATAATGATAAATAAGCGCATAAAAATACACCTAACAAATACCCCCAAACTTGAGCCTTTGCTTGTCCTCAAGCAAAAATCAATTTTCAAATAAAAAAGTATCGTGAATGATCGTGCAAATCTATAGTGCTTAACTTAATCAATACTACCCTGAAAATCTCAAAGAATAATACGAGTATCGTAATAGTGAGTCACATCAAGGACACTGATTCCGCAAAGTAACCATTTTTAGTGCTAATCGATCGTTCATGAGGAGAATCAAGCTCAAAGATTAACAAGCGTGAATTTAACCGACCGCTAATACGAAGGGTTAGAGTAAACAAGCCAACTCGCCCAGTCCCACAGTCTAGTGGCAAAATTTAAGAGTTCCATCATCAAAATTACTCCTCGGACAGCATTCCCTTATGTATGATCATAATAATGATTCGAGTTAACCACTAGGTTCGGATCTCGGGATGTTTCATTGGGATAATCCTAGGGTGGAATTCTATTCTCATGTATTGGGGAACTGTTTGACGTAAAAGACACTCATGGGGCACATGGATGCTTCTAGTTACTAAGTCCCCCTCTACAGTGGAGAAAAAACTCGAATAGCAATTTCCGCATGTCAAGGTTGCTATTTTACGCGAGAGTAGACAACGGGTTACGTGAATACCCCCGGTTACTAGGCTTCCCATAATCGGCAAATGCGATATTTCTAAATCATTAGTCTATTCAGGGTTGTTGTTTTACGCGAGAGTAAACAACGGGTCACGTGAATACCCCGGTTACTAGACTTCCCATCATAGAACATGTATAAATTCTCGACTTTTTGGGACAAACTGTCCGACTCTAAACTCACTTTAAGTGCCCCCAAGACTCATGTTACTGGACGACTAGCTGCGCGAAAAGTGTAACCAATCGTATCGACGGTGATTTGAAAACACGTATGTCTCCTTTCTTATACGCTAAAATTTCTAGAATCACGCAAAATATCAGACCTAAATGCATACTCAACAGAAACAGATATCGCTGACTGCAACTCGACTAAAACTCAACTGTTTCTTCCAAGAGAAATCAGTATCGTAACATCAGTTTTACACACGGAAGCACGAAAAATTCACGAAAAATTCACGTTTTTGACAAAAACCATCAACAGCATGCAAGGACAATAAAGCAATGATGAAATCGCAATTTATAACCAAGAAAAATTAAGAGAATATCGCATGCTTCAATTTATTCCACTACACATAAAATCATCAACAATAAAACTCATGTAAAAATAAAAGAGATAAGAAAAAGTGAATCTTATTCCAAATGTCTTCTTGAACGCCAGCACATGTCTGAGTGGAATCGTCTGTCAATCCATACTTCAAATAATGCCCAACATCACCAGGGACCCCCAAACTTAGTCTCTAGTCATGAAATAACTATAGACATTAAGTCAAGAAAGACTAGAATATGAAGGATAATAACTCATTGGGGTTAACAAAAAAAATATTAGAGAAATAAGGGCCAACAAGAATACACGAATCCAAACGAAATAACAAACAAAGGAAAAAAAATTATTAACAAAAAATCAAATAGAAACAACTAACTAGAAAGCAAGTAAAAATGATGGGTTGCCTCCCATCAAGCGCTCTATTTTACGTCTTGAGCACGACGTGGCAAATAAAAAAATTAACGTAGTTTCTTTCTAGGGAGATTGCCAAATACCCCCTTCTTGCAATCTATAAGCCTCTTATTCCACAAGGGAGGCTTTGGTTCATGTCTGGTTGCCAAAAATAATGAGTAAGAATAATTATCCGGACAACCAAAAAATAATGGAAGAATATAATAATTATAAGGTATGAAAAAATAAGCAGAGTTCGAATGGGTAAATAATAAAGACATATCATGAACAACCTCATTAGAACTCGAAGAATCAGCCTCAACAAAATCACAAGTAATGGGGTCAATCTCTCCCAATATGGATTTAGGAAAAATTATGCGTGGCACCATTAATAAAATTTTAGGCACAAAAGTGTTCACCTTATTATTCGAAGTTGGATGACCAATTAATGAAATTTCTTTGGAAACATCATCAGTGGTAACTTCTTCTACAAGCTCATCACACTTTATGTAATTATCAGGTGCTGGGGGATCGACCCTAAAACTCAGCATGTCTTTCTTCTCAACCTCTCCCTCAACTTCACTACTAAATCGATGAGCTGGAAAATAACCATAGTGAATCTCAAGACCACGACTTGCACATTCTCGCTCAAGAGGGGTACTATCAGGATTTTTGAGAGCGTCTACACATTGCTCAAGCATGGTCTTTTGTTTCGGGGGAGGGGGCTGACTGACCCTATTAGGCAAATTATTAAGGTCATCGGAATTTATGAAATGATAAGGGTCATGATAATCAAAGGAAAACATAATCAAAAAAAATTAGAATCTAAAGAAGAAAACAAAACTTCAAATTAAAATTAGAGTCGCTTGGTAATGATATCAGCGAAAAATCAGTCCCCGGCAACGGCGCCAAAAACTTGTTGTGAGAAAATCCCTCACACTATGCCGCAAGTGCACGGTGTCAACAAGTAATAAAGTGATAAGTAAGATATCGTTCCCTCGAGGACTGATTTCACTAAGTACCAAAATATAGTCAACTCGTAATTTTATTTGAAGAACAATTGTATAGAATTTATTTCTAACTAATTGCAGAAAAATAAATAGAAAATAATAATAGTAATAATAAAAATAATAATAAAAGGGCGTAAGATTATGATTTTCACCTCAAACAATCAGGAATGATTTTTATTTAATTCAATTTACTTTTATTCAATTAATTGTAAGCTAAGAATTCCTAAATTATTCTAAAGCCTCTCCCAAGGTCGATAGAAAATACTAAGAATTATTAACTCGATATATCTCTATTCGAATTTGATAATTAATAGCTAAAATAGTTCATGAATTCCCACAATAAACAGGCTTCACAATTCCCATGAGTATATCCCTATCTCACGACAATCATGATTTGTCTCACAAGAACTATGCCTAAATTTCATCTCCCGAATCTATAAAGACATTCAAATCAATTCAACTATTGGCCAGACAATTGAAAGCATTGAGAACAGTGAGAAGAATCCAATTCAATACGAATAACGAGTGAATTGCAATAAAAATAAATAAATCAAACTGTCATGTAATCGGCTACAATCACAATCCTACTCGAACAGATCTAGAAAATAAGATGCGGAAAAATTAAGAAAAAACGTAAGGGATCCGTGGTCTTGTCGTCGCCCACAAATCTCTTCGTTTCCGCTCTCCCCGGATTCTTGTGTTCTTCGATCCCGTCCTACGATGTCTTCGATGATCATCTTCAAATCAGACCTTAAACCCCTATTTATAACTATCATTAGCCTCCAAAACGCGTCTGGGGATTGGGTCGAAAAAGGGCTTCAAAATCGGCCCAGAAACGTGAAAGACTCAGCAAAACCGCCCCGTGGGCCGCGGCTCACTTAATCTGTGCCGCGGCCCCTAACCTTCAGCGAGTTGCCTGGGCGCTGCATTTTCCTCATGGGCCGCGGCTCACTTAAGCTGTGCCGCGGCCCCCGGTACAGTCCGCTCGGCGCTTGCTAGTCCTCTTCGTGTGCCGCGGCTCACTAGGTTCGTGTCGCGGCCCCAGGCCAAAATTTGTCGTTTTGGCCCGTTTTTCGCCGTTCGAGCTTCCGGACTCCAATTTCCTATAAAACATATAAAGATAGTGCATTAAAAGCTCATTTATGCAGATTTAGGCTCAAAATGGATATAAAATAATGATAAATAAGCGCATAAAAATACGCCTAACATCCCACATTGAAAAACAAGGAAGTGATAAGCTATTTATAAAGGACTTTCCACCATAGAGGAGCAATCAAGTGTGCTCCACCATGGTGCGCCCTATTTGGCTTTAATTAATTTTGTAAGGCTAAAATTCGAATCCTACGAGGAAGGCGAAAAGCACCTTTCGTGTCCAGGCCGAGCACGTGCACGTCGCACTTGTCGCAACGGGCACTTCATAGGCGCACTTTGCACAAAGTCGCATTGATTCGGACAGGTCCTTTGCAGGATATAAATACCCCCTGCAGATGATGGTTAAATACATAGAATTAACCAAGATAAGTAATACATTCATTTTAGTATATAATTCATACTCAAGTCCCAAGTATTCAGCAGTTTGCCCGGAATTCGATTCCTAGTACAAGGTCTCGTGTTCATAGAAAATCGTTGTATCTTGGGGACGTTTGCCGTTGATCCGTGTGTACTGTGCGGGGCAATTTTGTCTTATGGATAGAGAGAATAGCTCTTGCCTCGGTTTTACTTATTATATCGTTATTCCGTCATTTCCTACACCATCTAAATAACATTCGTAAGACGAAGTTCATAGAAAATGGCGACGATAAGCAACAATGTTCATGCCCCTGCTCATGCCGAGAAACCCGAGAAGTTTTCAGGTTCTGATTTCAAACATTGGCAATCAAAAATGTTATTCTACCTTACTACTCTCAACCTGTATTGCTTTCTGTCCGAATGTCCTCCTACTATGGGGGATGATGAAACTGACACCCAAAGACACACGGCATTGGATGCATGGCATCATAGCGACTTCTTATGTCGAAATTATATTTTGAAGGGGCTGGATGATACAATTTACAGTGTTTACTCCACAGTCAAAACGTCCAAAGAGTTGTGGGACTCATTGGAGACAAAATATAAAACAGAATATGCCAGTTTGAAGAAGCTCATCGCAGGTCGTTTTCTCGACTTCAAGATGGTGAACAACAAACCTGTTCTTGAGCAAGTGCAGGATATATAGTTGATCCTGCATGACATTATGGCGAAAGGGATGAATCTGTCAGAATCCTTTCAAGTTGCCGCCATAATCGAGAAGTTGCCCACGATGTGGAAGGATTTCAAAATCTACCTCAAGCACAAGCGCAAGGAGATGGGTCTTGAAGATCTTATTGTGCGACTGGGATCGAAGAAGACAATCGGAAGACCGATGTCAAGGCGAACATGTCATCTATGAAGGCAAAAGCAAATCTTGCCAAGTCAAGCCACAAAAACCGCAAGTTCAACCAGAAGAAGCAAGACTCGAAGAACCAAAAGAAGATCAAAGGAGAATGCTACAACTGCGGCAAAATCGGGCACATGGCGAAAGATTGCCGCAAACCAAAGAAGGACAAGAAGAGAGATCAAGCAAATGTTATCTAAAAGAAGTATGTGCCAGTCGATTTTTCTAGTTTTGATCTATCCGCAGTTGTAGATGAAGTCAACATGGTTGGTAGCCCAGTCGGATGGTGGGTCGACACCGGCGCTACCAAACACATTTATGTCGATAAAGCCATGTTCTCCTCATACGAGCCTGTCACCGAGGAAAGAAAGTTGTACATGGCTAACTCTACTGCCCCAAATGTTGTCGTAACTGGAGAGGTTATACTCAAGATGACGTTGGGATTGAAAATAACGCTCAATAATGTGCTACATGTTCCGGACATCCGTAAGAATCTTGTGTGTGGCTCAGCTTTGAGCAAAGCCGGATTTAGGCTAGTGTTTGAAGCAGACAAAGTTGTAATGACCAAGAATGGTCACTTTATCGGAAAAGGCTACCTAGATAATGGCCTTTTCAAGCTTAATGTTATTAATGTACGTGGTGATAATGAAATAAACGACAAAGTTGCTTACTTGGTTGAGTCTCCTAATTTATGGCATGATAGATTAGGACATGCAAATATAAATATACTACGTCATTTAGTAAATTTAGATTTATTGCCAGAAATGACTTCCGATCGACACAAAAGGTGTGAAATTTGTGTTGAAGCGAAAATGGCAAAATCTCCTTTTCATTCAGTGGAAAGATCGACAAAACCTCTTGAATTGATTCACATCGATCTATGTAATTTAAAACTTGTGCAAACAAGAGGTGGAAAGAATTATTTTATAACTTTTATAAATGATTGCACAAGATTTTGTTATGTGTATCTTTCGAGAAGCAAAGACGAAGCATTGGAAGCTTTCGAAACATACAAAACAGAAGTTGAAAATCAACTTAACACCAAAATTAAAATGATTCGAAGCGATCGAGATGGCGAATATGTTGCACCTTTTTGAAGAATATTGTCGTGAAAATGGCATTATTCATCGAACGACTGCACCTTATGCACCTCAATCCATTGGTGTTGCAGAACGAAAGAATTGAACATTGAAGGAAATGATTAGTGCTATGTTGATAAGCTCGGGCCTATCACTTAACATGCGGGGAGAAGCTATTCTTTAAAGCATAATAAATCCCCACACCTGGATAAAATGCAGTTCTTGTACTCGAATGTGATGACGATGCTTGACTCGACAATCCTAGGCCCGTAAATTCTTGTTATTGTCTACAATTAATAATAATGGTAATCACTATTATTATAATTTATAAATATATAATAACTGGAAATAAAATATGAGACATAGATTAAAATTGAATTATTACTATTAATGAATACAATCACTTTTTAAGGACTGTAATTGAAGGAATTATAAAGCTAATTGGGGTTAATCAAGAATTAACTATCTGGGGACTGAAATTGGATAAACTTAAGAGTTGATCTGGGCTAACTGAAATAATTATAACCAGACTGGGGCTAGATTGAGTATTCTAAAAACCTGGGGGGATCAATTGAATTATTGGAAAGGTATTGGGTATAAAATCCCTTAGCCCTAAGTCAGTCGCCTCACTCTCGTTCTCACTTCTCCTCTCTCTCGATTCACCTCTCTCAAAACCTCTCTGTAACACACACACACACACACACACACACGACCGAACACACACATGAAAACCGACACACAAACTCTCACACAAAAATGACATGGAATCTATATCTAGGTCCAGATTTCAGATTACACACGAAAATTGGGAATTCGACCTGAAAAGAAGTATGTGCCAATCGATTTTTCTAGTTTTGATCTGTCCGCAGTTGTAGATGAAGTCAACATGGTTGGTAGCCCAGTCGGATGGTGGGTCGACACCGGCGCTACCAAACACATTTGTGTCGATAAAGCCATGTTCTCCTCCTACGATCCCATCACCGAGGAAAGAAGGTTGTACATGGGTAACTCCGCTGCCTCAAATGTTGTCGGAACTGGAGAGGTTATACTCAAGATGACGTCGGGATTGAAAATAACGCTCAAGAATGTGCTACATGTTCTAGACATCCGTAAGAATCTTGTGTCTGGCTCAGCTTTGAGCAAAGCTAGATTTAGGCTAGTGTTTGAAGCAGACAAAGTTGTAATGACCAAGAATGGTCACTTTATCGGAAAAGGCTACCTAGATAATGGCCTTTTCAAGCTTAATGTTATTAATGTATGTGGTGATAATAAAATAAACGACAAAGTTGCTTACTTGGTTGAGTCACATGATAGATTAGGACATGCAAATCTAAATATACTACGTCGTTTAGTAAATTTAGATTTATTGCCAAAAATGATTTTCGATCGACACAAAAGGTATGAAATTGGTGTTGAAGCGAAAATGGCAAAATCTCCTTTTCATTCAGTGGAAAGATCGAAAAAAACTCTTGAATTGATTCACACTGATCTATATGATTTAAAACTTGTGCAAACAAGAGGTGGAAAGAATTATTTTATAACTTTTATAAACGATTGCACAAGATTTTGTTATGTGTATCTTTTGAGAAGCAAAGACAAATCATTCGAAGCTTTCAAAATATACAAAACAGAAGTTGAAAATCAATTTAAAACCACAATTTAAATGATTCGAAGCGATCGAGGTGGCGAATATATTGCACCTTTTGAAGAATATTGTCGTGAAAATGGCATTATTCATAAAACGATTGTACCTTATGCACCCCAATCCAATGGTGTTGCAGAACGAAAGAATAGAATATTGAAGAAAATGATGAATGCTATATTGATAAGCTCGGGCCTATCACTTAACATATGGGGAGAAGCTATTCTTTCGGCTAATAAAATTTTGAATACATTACCCAAAGAGAAGCAAGATAAAACTCCATATGAAGGAAGGAAGTCATCCTATAAATACACAAAAGTGTGAGGGTGCTTAGAAAATGTTGAAGTACCGAAACCCAAGCAAGTAAAAATAGGACCAAAAACGGTTGATTGCATTTTCATAGGATATGCAAATAATAGTAGTGCATACCCATTTTTGGTACACAAATCGGAAGTACTCGATATAAATGAGGGAATGATCATAGAATCAATAAACGCCATATTTTTTGGAACTATATTCCCTAAGAAAGAAAAGAATGACATAAGTTGGAAAAAGATGACTTATGGTGAAATTTCGCCAAAAAGTAATGGACCAGCACCGCAATCAAGGTGAGGAAAATGAATAAAAACTGCAAAAACCTTTGGTCCAGATTTTGTAGTCTACACTTTAGAAGACGAACCGAAGACAATCAAGGAAGCATTGTCTGGTTCCAATGCCGATCTATGGCAAGAAGCTATCAATAGTGAAATCGAGTCAATGTTGAACAATCACACTTGGCATATTGTTGATCTTCCTCCGGGAAATAAACCTTGAGGTTGCAAGTGGATTCTTAAGAAGAAATACAAAGGTGATAGATCTATTGACAAATACAAAGCACGTTTGGTAGTCAAAGGATATAAACAAAAAGAAGGGTATGATTACTTCGATATATACTCACTAGTTACTCGAATTACATCCACTAGAATGCTACTTGCAATAGCAGCATTATACAATCTTGAAATACACCAAATGTATGTATAACGGCATTTCTAAATAGAGATTTAGAAGATGAAATTTATATGGAACAACCCGAAGGGTACATGGTTCCCGGCCAAGAAAACAAAGTTTTTAAAATTGTCAAGTCATTATATGGACTTAAGCAAGCACCTAAATAATGGCATGAGAAATTTGTCCAAGTAATGATGCTAAATGGTTTCAAAATCAATGGGTGTGATAAATGTGTGAACATCAAAGGTACATCTTATAAGTTTGTCATTGTGTGTTTCTATGTTGATGATATGCTAATTATGGGTAGCAATAATAAAATCATCATAGGCACTGAGGAAATTTTAAAGAAGAACTTCGACATGAAGGATATGGGATTAGCCGATATGATTCTAGGAATCAAGATCTCTAGAAGACGCGATGGAATAGTCTTATCACAATCTCACTATGTTGAGAATGTGTTTAAGAAATTCAAGGCATATGATCTACCACCGGCTAAGACACCTGTTGACTTAAGTTTACACTTACCATATCACAAACAGACTATCTTAGGATCACTGGAAGCCTAATGTACTTAGCAAATTGTACAAGGCCAGACATAGTAATCCTGGAAAGGATCATTGGACCGCATTGACAAGAGTGTTGAGATACTTAAAACACACCATCACTCATGGTATACACTATCCGAGATATCCAGCTGTTTTGCAAGGATATTGTGATGCCAATTAGATATCCGATACTAAAGACTCTAAATCCACAAACGGTTTTGTATTTAGCATTGGTGGAGGAGCAATATCATGGAAATCTTCTAAGCAAACACGCATAGCCCGATATACAATGGAATTAGAGTTTATTGTTTTAGACAAAGTCGGCGAATAAGCCGAATGGTTAAGAAACTTCTTAGAAGATATTCCTTGTTGGGAAAACCTTTGCCTCCCATTATGATACATTGTGATAGCATGGCAGCCATATGGAGGACAAAGAACAGTATATATAATGGTAAGTCTCGACATATTCGTCGAAGACACAATACCGTTAGACAATTGATCACTACAGGAATAATGTGTATTGACTATGTAAAGTCAAAAGACAATATATAAGATCCATTTACGCGAGGTATTAACTGTGATCAGTTATATAATGCAGTAAGGGGAATGGGATTGAAATCCACACGTTGAGAACTTTCATAATGGTAACTCAACCAGTAATACCTGTGTTTTTTAACTCTGTAATTTTTGATTCTAACTCGCTTGAGTTCATTAATATATTTTGAGCATGTTTTGTTCTGCACGTTTTATCATTCAAGCGAGTTTTGATATTGTTTTAGATTAATTGGCATATTAGGGCGACTTTTCCGCACTTGGGTTCGATACTTATGAGTCTCGCTCGGAACAGCTGTTTTGACGTTCCTAGAAGCTGATTTAACGTTTGTGGTCATGTTGTGAACTTCGAAATTATTATTCGATCTCGTATTGTCATTTTTCAGATATTTGGGCTGTTTTGTAATTTCTCAAAGTTTTGGGTACTCACTTACGTACTTGTTTTTACCTACCTTCGGATTATTAGAATCACATGTTTGTTTAACGCTTTTGTTCATTGTTGAGAATTCTTCGTAAGCGTTATGTCGCATTTTTCGAGTCGTCGCATTTCAAGGTCGTTCGGGACTGGTCAGACAGTAGAATGGAATCTGCTGCCAGAATGCAGGTTACGGCCGTAACCTGCAATATGTTACAGCCGTAAGGTGATTGGTGTTACGGCCATAATGGCTTATTGATAACGGTCGTAATACACCCTTGCATTTTGGGCAGAAAACCCGAGAGTTGGGTTACGGCCGTAATGCCCTATGTGTTACGGCCGTAACACAACCAGCTATTAAATATCTGGACGGCGGATTTTTGACCCCATTTCTCCCTTTCTTCTCTTCTTATCGCGATCGACAGACGAGTGAAGCAAGGCTTTGGATTCTTGGTCGATTCTACTTAATTCCAAAGTGTTTTGGAGGGTCTTAGGTGATTGTAACATTGTCTAATCCGTTGTTATTCGTCGGACCGAGGTATTTTCTTGATTTTCCCTAAAGTTGACCTTTTGGGGGGATTTTGTTATTGATCTCATTTCTAGTCCGGTTTTTATGAATCGATCATTGTTTAACATTGTTATCGATCATGTTATATGGATTGTATATTCATAATTCCGATTCATTCAACCTGGATGATGATTTTGGTGTTGTTGTGGAACTGTGACAATTTAATGTTCGATTAAATGTCTCAATGGTTCTTCCCTTCAGGTGTTGGGTACGTTTACCATTGTAATTGGTTTCTATATACGTAGTGGTTGTGCTTCCGTTGTTTCTTCGGAAGTTGTAGGTTGTCGTGGTTCACCGATCAAATCATGTTCACCGGAGTATTTGCGTGTCAATTTTCGAGGCAAGTTTCTTTTCCATATACTTCGTATTTCGTAGATATAGTAGTTAGTGATTAATTATGTGTGCAATTTGAATGTTTTATTGAACCTTCAAAAGAATCGGTATATTCTCAATAAAGGTTCTCTTTAAAATCAACTCGTGTGTTTGTAAAGGAATGTATCATTCTGAGAATGTGTATTAGTGTTCTATATTGGAATGCCTTGTTTGCGTATGGTACTGTTGTGTATGATTATATCGCTAGTGGACTTAAAGTTATATCCTTTCGGGAAGGAGTGTGTGTGTGTGTGTGTGTGTGTGGATATGTGTACTTATTGATGATTATTGTGATGTTGTGTGATATTAGTTGTATTGTTTGCTGACTCCTTTGTAAGGAGGTAGTGCTATTTGGTGTTGCTCGAGAAGTATATCTCTTTGTGGTATGTGAACGTGGTGTTCTTGATATGCGTTGTGGATTGTTGTGTTGATCTATGGGACCAGGTAGGGTCCGACGGGGCCTGTGGAGTCCGTTAATTGATGAGTACGAACGGTACTTGTGTGGAACCAGGTAGGGTCCGACGGGGCCTCTGGAGTTTGTTACTTGATGAGTACGAACAGTATATGTGGGTACCAGGTAGGGTCCGACGAGACCACTGGAGTTTGTTACTTGAGAAGTACGAACCGTATTTGTGTGATGCCAGGTAGGGTCGATTGAGGCCTTTGGAATTTGTTACTTGATGAGTACGACGAATGCTTTAATTGCCGGCTTTGCATGACCAGTGATTATATTATAGTTGTCGATAATCGAGTAAAGCTTTGAGCTGTGACCCTGGGTGATTGTTGAAAAGATAAGGACTCTTTAGTCCCAAAATGTTTTCCTCTAAAAACTCCCGAGATTTGTAAAATGCTTTACAATTCGTTTACTTGCTTTATTATTGCCTTTCATGGCTTCGGATTATTTTGCACAAATGAAATATCACGGGAAGTCTTTCACAGCATTCGATCCATTGATTATTCAAATTATTATATCCTTGGAATATGTTGTGTATGGCTCATATTTTCACTTTATAGGGGTGGATGTCTGTATTGCATTCAGGTATGTGCATGTTTGAGGGGAGTAAACTACGGGTCCTATACGAAGGATGATGGAATACAAATGATACTAATCACAAGCAGACTAGCACTTGGTACTAGTGGTCGTATTGTATTTTGTTTTCCGCTATAGTGTTCTCCCGTCATATGGGAGTAATTGTTATATTTTGCCCCCTGTGCGAGTATGAGTTTGTATAGAGTGATGTATATGAATTTTAAGTTGTATGTATTGATGAAAGGCCAAATCGGTCTACTGATTCATATTTAGTCATGTTGGTATATGTTATGATGTCTTGTTTTGGTAACTAGCCTGGTAGATCCTCACGAAGAGAGTCTGCGGCGCTGTAATATTCCAGAGCGTATTGGGGTGTTACAGGATATGGTATCAGAGCTTAGGTTATGGAAACCTAGGTTGTCGGATCAAGTTGTGTTTGTCGAGTCTTGTCTTGTCGTATTGTGTCTGACTGAGTCGTTTCGCGACGCGTCATCTGAGAGGTCGGTCGTGATTAGTATCGTGGTGCAGCCATCATCTTCGTACGGCCTGTGGATGTAAGTCTCCTCTTTTATGTGGGTTATTTGTGTTTCATGACTCTGTCTACATGCGTGTCGGGAGATGGAATTTGTACTTTGATATTTGTGGCATAGTACGTGTGTAATGAGCTGGATATTAATGTAGTGGACACCGAGTGGTGTAGAGCGATGCGAAACCTTGAACACTGATGTGTTCCAGGTAATGTATCGATGGTAGAGTTTGTTGAGAAACTTATAGATGGTGTTGACGTGTGTCTGAATTTGGTGGTAATGAGTCGTGTTCGATGAATTGGTGATCTCGAATGCCGTATATGCATGTGTTTGAGAATTGACTCTATTGGCTAATTGTTGTTATATGCTACAAACATGTTCACATCAGTAATTATGTCTGTTGTGTGTATTGTTTGAAAATGCTTTCATGAAAATTTCATAGACTTGAGTAAGTTTGTGGAAAACTAATTTTCGAAAATATTTTGACGGTGCGGTTAGCAGCGATTTCATGTGGATTTTGAAAATTGTTTGAATTTTGGCGAACTAGCCTCGCAATCTCAAATGAAACCCTAAAAGACGTGTTTTGGAGTGTCTCAGACATTTTGTAAAATAATACTGTCGTTAATCCTTTATCACGTTTGAAAGGATTTTAGAAATGATTTTAGCCTAACGGTTTTATTATTTTTTTTTTTTGGAAACAAAGTTAGCTTTATTCTAGTAAACGTTGATAGTACATCCACTCATTACATAGATCCTACCAAGGACTATACATCAGAACAGGCTGATCAACATAGTACTCAAACTATACATAATAAGTATAGAAGTAGCTTCATAAAGAATATTTAAAGCTGGGGGTAGCCAGTAATCTGCCAGCACAGGTTTTTCACTTTTTTATCTCTCAAGCATCTTCCGGTTGTAGTTCTAACAACATCAAAGAGGATTTTTCTGCAGATCGCCATTTTTTCCTAACGGTTTTATTTTCAAATAACCTGAGTACATAATTTTAAAAATCTTTCGCACCATAAAATTTTTATATTTCAAAGTACAATACGATTTTTTTTCAAAATGATAAATAGTGAATGATGCAAAATCTTACTCGGCTTACACTTTAAACTCGGATTTGGAAAATTTTGGGTTATGCCCCCAAGTATTGTGTTACATGATTTGGATACACCTTGTAATTTATGTAATGTACCCTGATATGATTGTTGATTAGTGGAAATGTTTAGTACATGTACGCATGGTTTATCCACCTGGTGATGGTTGGGTGAAACCTATGGGGATCGATGCCAAGGGAGCATGGCCGTGGATTGTCGTGTGTGTTTTTAATTGTAACGTCTTTGCATGGTAACACCTTGTTACCTCGTGTTTTGTTATTTGGGATGATGATACGTAGTGACATGGTTATTATGATAATGTTGTTTACGAGGAAATTCGATATTCTGAAATATTGTTTTGCAAATAATTTCCAAAATGAGATGGTTACGACCTATGGGTTATAGTTTTAGTAAAACAGACCGAGGTATCAAAAGTATTTTCAAATCTTATTCTGGAAAATCATACGAACTCAAGAATTTTAAAATGTTATTATTTAAACGAATACTTAATGGAGTTTTAAAAAGTATGTTATGAATGATTGACTACCATGAGGTGTGGTTTGTTACGGACGTATTTGTACCGGTAATGGCCGTAAGTTTTATGTTGATATGGTCATTTGATTTGTTAGTTACGACAGTAAGTTCCATTTGTTGCGGCAGTAGTTCTTGAACGTGTGCAATTATCTAGAGCGGATATTCTTGTTGTGCTAATATTTTTTGTCTTACGTAGATATTTTATACTGAGTTGGCATTTAGATATGTTGTTTTGCAATGTTGTGTTTTATTGTATTGAACGGTTTTCTGTTTAGTATGCCGAGGGGCCGAGGCCGAGGTAGTGGTCGTAGTTGTGGACATAGTCAGGAGCGTGTTGAGGTGACCTGTTCGTTATCGAGCGCCAATCCATCCAGTACCGATGGTCAGAATGACCAGTCGCGTGATCAGGGGCAAACATCTAGAAAGAATGTTGATGTTGGCGCCGCCGCCATCCTTCAACAGGTAGCAAACCAGTTGGCACAGATGAATCAGGGTATGCACCAGAGTGAGCATTTAGATGGGGGTGACGGAGTTAGTAAGTGGCTTCGGGACGTGATGAGAATGCATCCGCCTCGTTTTGCAGGTTCCTCATATTCGATAGGTTAGAAGAATTGGCTCTTCCAGTTAGAAAGAACGTTTGATGTTGTGGCCTGTCCTAATGAAAGGAGGGTACCCACTTCTCAGTATCTCCTCGACAAAGAAGCTGTAGACTGGTGGGAGGCTATAGTTCCTAATGATCGTGCAGCTACTTGGGTCGAGTTCAAGTCTGCCATGGAGGCCGAATATTGTCCACCGCCTGTTCGAGGGAGCAGAATTGTTGAGTTTTTCTCGACTACGCCCCAGGATGTGTCGATAGCCCAGGCTATAGTCGATTATAATCAGCAACTATGTTATGTTCGGGATCAAGTAAAAAGTGAAGCAGGCAAGGTTTGTTATTTCGATATGCGTATGAAACCTCGTGTTCGGCAGTGTATGGCTCCTTTTATGTGTACCACTCTGAAAGATTATCAAGATCGAGCCTTGGCATTTGAGATGGCTTTATTGTCAGCAGAGCCTACAACTGTGACGAAGAAGCCGAAAATTTCTCATGATTCATCGGGAAGTATGGGGACAGGGATTCCTAGACCTCAACCCTCACATCAATCAGTTGTGGAGCCTTTTGGGTCAGTTAGAAGATCTAAGAGATCCAGGTCAGTATCTCTAATTGTTGGTAACTTTCCTAGGTGCTTTAACTGTAATGTTCCGGGCCACAAGCGTGCGAATTGTAAGAAATCGGTGACTTGTTATAATTCTGGACATGAGGGACATCGAGTTTAGTACTGCGAGATGGTATCTGATTTAATCACTACTCAAACTCCGGCGACAGTATCGATATCGACTCTGAGATATCCTTGAGAGTTGCTATCTGTCGGTTACTTGCTTTGTTGTTGTCTGATTTTCGTTGTTTCAAGTTTCGGGGACGAAACTTCTTTAAGGGGGGGTAGAATGTAATGCCCGTGTTTTTCAACTCTGTAATTTTTTATTCTAGCGACACGCTTGAGTTCAGTGACATATTTTGAGCATGTTTTGTTCTGCATCTTTTGTCATTCGAGCGAGTTTTGATATTGTTTCAGATTAATTGGCATATTAGGGCGACTTTTCCTCATTTGGGTTCGATTCTTATGAGTCTTGCTTGGAACTATGCTTGGACGTTCCTACAAGCTCATTTAACTTTTGTGGTCATGTTGTGAACTTCGGAATTATTATTCGATCTCGTATCGTGATTTTTCAGACATTTGGGCCATATTGTAATTTCCCAAAGTTTTGAGTACTCACTTACGTACTCATTTTTACCTATATTCGGATTGTCGGAATCGCATATTTGTTTAACAGTTTTGTTCGTTGTTGAGAATTCTTCATAAGCATTACGTCGCATTTTTCGAGTCGTCGCATTTCGAGGTCGTTCGGGGCTGGTCGGACAGCAGAATGGAATCTGCTGCCAGAATGAAGGTTACGGCCATAACCTGCAATATGTTACGGCCGTAAGATGATTGGTGTTATGTCCTTAGTGGCTTATTGATAACGGCCATAATACACCCTTGCATTTTGGGCAGAAAACCCGAGAGCTGGGTTATAGCCGTAATGTGCTATGTGTTACGGCCGTAACACGTCCAGCTATTAAATATCTAAGCAACGGGGTTTTCACCCCATTTCTCCCTTTCTTCTCTTCCTATCGCGGTCGACGGACGAGTGAGGCAAGTCTTTGGATTCTTGGTCGATTCTACTTAATTCCAAAGTGTTTTGGAGGGACTTAGGTGATTGTAACATCGTCTAATCCGTTGTTCTTCATCGGATCGAGGTATTTTCTTGATTTTCCCTAAAGTTTACATTTTGGGGATTTTGTTCTTGATCTCATTTCTAATCCGATTCTTATGAATCAATCGTTGTTAAACATTGTTATCGATCACGTTATATGGATTGTATATTCATAATTCCGATTCATTCAACCTGGATGATGATTTTGGTGTTCTTGTGGAACTGTAAACATTTAATGTTCGATTAAATGTCTCAATGGTTTTTCCCTTCAGGTGTTGGGTACGTTTACCGTTGTAATTGCTTTCCATATACGTAGTGATCGTGTTGCCGTTGTTTCTTCGGAGGTTGTAGGTTGTCGTGATTCACTGATCAAGCCGTGTTCACTGGAGTATTTGCATGTCGATTTTAGAGGCAAGTATCTTGCCCATATACTTCGTATTTCGTAGATATAGTAGTTGGTGATTAATTATGTGTGCAATTTGAATGTTTTATTGAACCTTCAAAATAATCGGTATATTTTCGATAAATGTTCTCTTCCAAATCAACTCGTATGTTTGTAAAGGAATGTATCGTTCTGAGAATGTATATTAGTGTTGTATATTGGAACGCCTTGTTTGCGTGTGGTACCGTTGTGTACGACTATATCGCTAGTGGACTCAAAGTTATATCCTTTCGGCAAGGTGTGTGTGTGTGTAGATATGTGTACTTATTGATGAGTATTGTGATGTTGTGTGATATTAGTTGTATTGTTTGCTGACTCCTTTACAGGGAGGTAGTGCTATTTGGTGTTGCTCGAGAAGTATATCTCTTTGTGGTATGTGAACGTGGTGTTCTTGATATGCGTTGTGGATTGTTGTGTTGATCTATGGAACCAAGTAGGATCCGACGGGGCCTCTAGAGTTCATTACTTGATGAGTACGAACGATATTTGTGTGGACCCAGGTAGGGTCCGACGGGGCCTCTAGAGTTCATTACTTGATGAGTACGAATAGTATATGTGGGTACCAGGTAGAGTCCGATGAGTCCTATGGAGTTCGTTACTTGAGGAGTATAAACCGTATTTGTGTGATGCCAGGTAGGGTCGATTGAGGCCTCTGGAATACGTTACTTGATGAGTAAGAATAATGTTTTCATTGTCGGATTTGCATGACTTGTGATTATATTATAGTTGTCGAGAACCGAGTAAATCTTTGGGCTGTGACCCTGGGTGATTTTTGAAAAGATAAGCACTCTTTAGTCCCAAAATGTCTTCCTCTAAAAACTCCGGAGATCTGTAAAATGCTTTACAATTCGTTTACTTACTTTATTAATGCCTTTCATGGCTTCGGATTATTTTGCACAAATGAAATATCTAGGGAAGTCTTTCACTGTGTTCGATCCGTTGATTATTCATATTATTATATCCTTGTAATATGTTGTGTATGGCTCGTATATGTACTTTATACTTGCACTAGCAAAATAGTGGAATCTTTCTAACCCCCGAGTAATTCGGGGGTGGATGTCTGTATTGCAGTCACGTACGTGCAGGTTCGAGGGGAGTAAACTACGGGGCCAATACGAAGGATGATGGAAGACAAATGATACTAATCACAAGCAGACTAGTACTTAGTATTGGTGGTCGTATTGTATTTTGTTTGCTGCTGTAGTGTTCTCCTGTCGTATGGTAGTAATTGTTGTATGTTGCCCCCTGTGCGGGTATGAGTTTTTATAGAGTGATGTTGAAGTTTAAGTTGTATGTATTGATGAAAGGCCAAATAGGTCTACTGATTCTTATTTAGCCATGTTGGTAAATGTTATCTAGCCTGTAGATCCTCACGGAGAGGGTCTGCGGCGCTGTAATATTCCCGAGCGTATTGGGGGTGTTACACAACCACGATAATTGGATATCCCAAGAACTTGGTTCAATGAGACAACTAAGTTGTGAAAGTTCAAGTTAAGCACTTGAAAATCCATTCTCGCAGTTGCTCAAGTGCAAGCCTGCAGCTTGTGGTAAAGGGTAAGCTTTTTAAAGCTTTTAATGATTCCTATAGCCTTTTAAAGGTGGAGTATGGCAGGATACTCTTATAGGAGATCACCTATATAATTGAAGAAGTAAGGCAGCTTCATAAAATTACTAACACTTATGAATCCAAGAAATGGTCCAGGGCCAAAATAGACACAACGTGAGAATGAAAGATATTAGATCTATTATTGTGTTATGTTGATGTCTTAGTTTACGCAAAAGTTGACCGGTTCAAGACATCGCGTTCACCGAGCAACGAGTAAATCCGATAACATTACACTAAGGAAGGTTCAAGGCTAACTACTATCTATCCTGATGCAATAATGGTCGTCGGGACTTAGTGCATATTGCATTTACATTAATCATCATTCATATGGGGATTGTTGGAAAATAGCTTAAATGAATACCATATTGATGGTAATTATCGACATTAAATGGTATATTTGGAATCTACATTTTGTGTAGATTAATTTGGTGAATTTAGTTGTTCAATTTCATTAAGGAATGAATGAGTAAGTAATGCACAAAGATAAGCCATTTTATAGATGAAAATGTGGTGTGGATTTCCATCTTACATTGGAAAAACAAGGAAGTGATAAGCTATTTATAAAGGACTTTCCACCATAGAGGAGCAATCAAGTATGCTCCACCATGGTGCACCCTATTTGGCTTTAATTAGTTTTTTAAGGCTAAAATCTGAATCCTATGAGGAAGGTGCAAAGCATCTTCCGAGTCCGAGTCCTAGGCCGAACACGTGCACGTCGCACTTGTCGCAACGGGCACTTCGTAGGTGCACTTTGCACTTCGCTCGTTCATCTCATAGTGAGGAGCTATGAGGAGCCTTTAGTTTTGACAACCGAAGCGGTGGCTTGGAGGACGTGCAGGGTGACTAGGATGACACGTGGCAGTGACGTGTCAAATGGATGACTTGGTGGGTGCGGAACATGTGGCGCTCACTCGTGCCTACGTGGCGGCGGTTCGCTACCGAACCGGTGCAATAGTTCGGACCGTTCTGCGCGATCTGAACCAGCGCACTGGTTTGATTTGCCTTAACCAATGCAGCCCTTCACACCAGACCACAAGGTGTTGATTCAGCCACAAAATCACATTTAATCGGACAAGTCCTTTGCAGGCTATCAATAGCCCCATACAGATGATGTTTAAATACATACAATTAACCAAGATATTTAATACATTCATTTTAGTATAGAATTTATACTCAAGTCTCGGGTATTCAGTAGTTCGCCCGGAACTCGATTCCTAGTACAAGGTCTCGTGTTCATAGAAAACCGTTGTATCCTGGGGATGTTTGTCGTTGATCTGTGTGTACTGTGGGGGGCTATTTCGCCTTACAGAGAGAGACATAGCTCTTGCCTCAATTTTACGTATTATATCAGTATTCCGTCATTTTTACACCATCTAGATAACATTCGTAAGACGAAATTCGTAGAAGATGGCGACGATAAGCAACAATGTTCATGCCCCTGCCCATGCCGAGAAACCCGAGAAGTTTTCAGGTTCTGATTTCAAACGTTGGCAATCAAAAATGTTATTCTACCTTACTACTCTCAACCTATATCGTTTTCTATCCAAATCTCCTCCTACTGTTGTGTCAAGATTTAACACCTTCCGACCGGCGATCGCCTCCGAGGCCGAGCGACCGACTTACTGCCGAGCGGCCAAGGCAGATCTGCCGAGCAGCGACCAGGCGACCGAGCCTTAACCCAGTGGACGAGCTTCATCGACCGACCGAAGGTCCCAGGACCAGTCCCGGTGCCGAGCGATCGACATCAAAGACGATCGCCTCTCGGTACTCGGCGACCGGCTCCTGGCGACCGACATCTGGCGACCCTCTATCGGCATCTGCCGATCGACCCTTGGAGACCGACCGTCTCTCGGCGCCTGGTGACCTACCCTTAGTGACCGACCATTGGCGACCTCCATCCACTGGCCGATGGCGACCTCGGATGATCAGCTAGAGACGACCGCTCATGTCGATCACCACCGATGGACATCCAGTCGGCGAAGGCCGAGCCTCAAGACTGGCACCACGTGCAAGGACCGAGACAAGATCCGCGAATCTCGGGCCATTGACCACAGTCTGGCAGATTCTCTCCACCAGCCGACAAGCCGCCGAAAGCTTGTCAGTAGGGCTGCGTGTTGACTGACTCCGGACACGTGATGGCTCCTTATTGGACCGCCCAGCTGTGGCAGCCTCTTCCTTGGACTTTAGCCCGACAGCCAGCATCTTTCTTGGACTTTAGCCCGACAGCCCAGTAGATCGCCCCATTATAATATTGGCCGGCAGGCGGTCGGCAGATTATTATATTGGCCGGCAGGCGATCGGCAGATTATTATAATGGCCGGCAGGCGATCGGCCACTACAGGACAGGACTCGGCTGTCCCTATATAAGCAAGGCACCCTGCACCTGGAACTTCCTTCAGCAATATTGCGATTCAAGCACACTATACAGAAGCAAATACTAGCACTTGGCTAATCTCCAACTCTTGGCAACAACTTTCTTTCGGTCTTACTTCTCCCGGCCTTTTCTCCTCGAGCAGATTATCGGCGGGACGAAGAACACCAAGCTTCGCTCAAGAGCCGGATTAACAGAGTCTTTTTACACTCATTGTATTTAGATTTCTCACATTAATACTTGTATCCATGAATATTTGTATTAATAACATCTCGCGAGAGCATTCAAGCCCGGGCCTAACAAACCCGGCAAATCTTGTATTATTTATCTTCTCTCGGAAGTGCTCCCGCAATTGTTGTTTGTTGTCCGTCTTCCAGCAGTATTAATCTTCGGATAAATATTTTGGGCAACAACAATTGGCGCTAGAAGAAGGGGGGCATCCAACCCTCGATTTTTTATACCTACCGTCCCGAAGAACACTCACTGTTCTCGGGGCAGATACTTGGAGTGACACTTACTGCACTTCAAAGAAATCCTTCAGAAACCATGTCTTCCGCCTCCGCGTCGAAGAAAGCCGATCACCCCGGCCAAACCCCTGTGCTCGGTCCGAGCCGCGGCCGATGGTGGGAGGTAGCCGCCGCGGTCGAGACGCTCGACCTGGTCCCGGGAAGGCGGCCCAAGCCTCTCGCTCGATCGGTTCCGAACCAAGGAACAGATCGAAGGGAGCCTGGCCGTCCCACAGAGCGACGGAGTGCTCTCGACGCGCCTCCGGCCTACCGCCCCCGGTCTCTCGCCGGGAAGATCAAGCGAAGCTCAAGGCGCTGCGCCGAGCGATCGCCAGAGGCTTTCGCCCGCAAGAAGAGGCGCTCGCGGCCACTGGCACCTCTGTCTTCGATCGCTGGCGGTGACCCGACTGGCGGCAAGGGCCCGGCCCGGCCTACGAGACGACGGAGTTGGTATCCGTCACCAGAAGCTCGGCCTACCCGGCTCCCACAAGACGATCCAGCCGCCTGGCTCCCGCTCGCCAAATTCCCGAGGTCGGCAGCAGCGGGGTCCGGAGATCGGTACACGATCGCCTCGGCCCCCGCTCCCAAAGCCGATCCGCAAGCAGCCGAGCCGCGGCGATTGCCGCAATGCAACGTCAACTCAACGACATGAAGGCTCTCCTGCAATCCGGGGCAGGCGCCGTGAGGACGATCGCCCCGCCGAGCGAGCCGCTCGCGATCGACATCGAGCTCGCCCCGGTGCAGCACAAGATCGCTCCTCCTCAAACACCCGTGTACCAAGGGCGATCGGACCCCCAAGCACACCTGCACAAGTTCAACATCTACATGACCGGGTGTGGGGCATCGGACGCGACCAGGTGCCGAATGTTCCCTCTGACACTGGACGACCTCGCCCACCGGTGGTACACTTCATTGCCACCTCGGTCCATTGGCTCCTTTAACGAGCTGGCGCACGTCTTCACTAACACTTCGCCACTGTGGTCGCCCGGCCAAGGTCGCCATCGCATGATGCAAATCGAGCAAGGAGAACAGAGTCCGACTCGGACTACATCGGCCGGGTTGACATGATCATCCTCAACGGCGAGCCCGTAGCGATGAGACCGCCTCTACGCGGTCCTAGGGGGTTTTCGGGGTTTCTCGCCTATGTTCAGCATCTCACGAAGACCCCGCCGACGACCTACGCAGCCTTCCGGCTAGAGCCGCAGATTTCCTGTCTGCAAAGGCTTCTTCTCACCTAGGAGTAGATCGGTCGGCGCCCATACGACGACCTCCAGTCTCCCGGCCCGATCGCTACTACCCGGCAGAGCCGGAGGACTCGATCCCGCCTCTGATCCATTCTAAAATGAGGACTAGCCGCCGACCGATCGCCAATATCGACCTACGAATAATGCGATCGGCCGCCGAGCGACGATCGCCATCTTCCGGCCAGATCGCAACATCATCGGCAACCCGGTGGACACGATCGCCATCTATCCCAAAGATATAACATGACGGACTAAGGCATAAGATCGCCCACCGCGCATCATAAAGCCATGGTCCTGGGCAACATGGAACCGGCCGCCCGGCCGTGCAAGGTCCCTTTTCGCCGAGATCGCCCGCCCTCGTTTAAATACGAGGCCGGCGTAGTCGGAGGGCTCTCCAACATTAATCAGTGGACACATGCCACAACCCCGTCTCAACGTACACCGTCGAGGTCGGCCATCTCCATGGCTGGCCGAGGTGGAAGCAGAGCTAACAAGCCGCGGGCGTGGAGTTGATTCATCCGACGCTGCCCCGCGCAAGGACTCCTCTAGACCGAGACCGCACGCCCTTCGTTTAAATACAAGGCGAGGCGCAGCCTAACAGAGGACCCTCATAATAAAGTGTGTCACGAGACACTCATTGTCTTCGTGCACCAAGACACGGTCATGGAGTCGGTCCATCGATTTCCGCGACTGTGCACGATTCCTCAAAACAAGCGAAACCACCAAGTTTCCATGGGGGATCGGCCAATGTTGTTTTTGCAGGTACAAGACCGAAAGATAGCTAAGCCAATCGACTATGATAGCCCAAGTCCGAGTCCTAAGTCAGCTCAGATCGCCCGTCCTCATCCAGACACGATCGCCAGCAAGAACCACCTCGCCCCATGTCTTCAACATAGGAGCAAACTGGGGGGCAATTGTTGTGTCAAGATTTAACACCTTCCGACCGGCGATCGCCTCCGAGGCCGAGCGACCGACTTACTGCCGAGCGGCCAAGGCAGATCTGCCGAGCGACTGTGCGACCGAGCCTTAACCCGGGACGAGCCGCATCGACCGATCAAGGTCCCAGACCGATCCGGTGCCGAGCAATCGACATCAAAGACGATCGCCTCTCGGTACTCGGCGACCGGCTCCTGGCGACCGACATCTGGCGACCCTCTATCGGCATCTGCCGATCGACCCTTGGAGACCGACCGTCTCTCGGCGCCTGGTGACCTACCCTTAGTGACCGACCATTGGCGACCTCCATCCACTGGCCGATGGCGACCTCGGATGATCAGCTAGAGACGACCGCTCATGTCGATCACCACCGATGGACATCCAGTCGGCGAAGGCCGAGCCTCAAGACTGGCACCACGTGCAAGGACCGAGACAAGATCCGCGAATCTCGGGCCATTGACCACACCGCGATTCTCTCCACCAGCCGACAAGCCGCCGAAAGCTTGTCAGTAGGGCCGCGTGTTGACTGACTCCGGACACGTGATGGCTCCTTATTGGACCGCCCAGCTGTGGCAGCCTCTTCCTTGGACTTTAGCCCGACAGCCAGCATCTTTCTTGGACTTTAGCCCGACAGCCCAGTAGATCGCCCCATTATAATATTGGCCGGAAGGCGGTCGGCAGATTATTATATTGGCCGGCAGGCGATCGGCAGATTATTATAATGGCCGGCAGGCAATCGGCCACTACAGGACAGGACTCGGCTGTCCCTATATAAGCAAGGCACCCTGCACCTGGAACTTCCTTCAGCAATATTGCGATTCAAGCACACTATACAGAAGCAAATACTAGCACTTGGCTAATCTCCAACTCTTGGCAACAGCTTTCTTTCGGTCTTACTTCTCCCGGCCTTTTCTCCTCGAGCAGATTATCGGCGGGACGAAGAACACCAAGCTTCGCTCAAGAGCCGGATTAACAGAGTCTTTTTACACTCATTGTATTTAGATTTCTCACATTAATACTTGTATCCATGAATATTTGTATTAATAACATCTCGCGAGAGCATTCAAGCCCGGGCCTAACAAACCCGGCAAATCTTGTATTATTTATCTTCTCTCGGAAGTGCTCCCGCAATTGTTGTTTGTTGTCCGTCTTCCAGCAGTATTAATCTTCGGATAAATATTTTGGGCAACAACACCTACTGTGGGGGATAATGAAACTGACACCAAAAAACACACGGCGTTGTATGCATCATAGCGACTTCTTATGTTGAAATGATATTTTGAATGGGTTGGATGATAAACTTTACAGTGTTTACTCCACAGTCAAAACGTCCAAATAGTTGTGGAACTAATTGGAGACAAAATATAAAACAGAAGATGCCAGTTTGAAGAAGTTCATCGTAGGTCGTTTTCTCGACTTCAAGGTGGTGGACAACAAAATTGTTCTTGAGCAAGTGCAGGAAATACAGTTGATCCTGCATGACATTATGTCGGAAGGGATGAATCTATCGGAATCCTTTCAAGTTGCCGCCATAATCGAGAAGTTGCCCCCGATGTGGAAGGATTTCAAAAACTACCTTAAGCACAAGCGCAAGGGAATGGGTCTTGAAGATCTTATTGTGCGATTGAGGATCGAAGAAGACAATCGAATGATCGATGTCAAGGCGAACAAGTCATCTATGGAGGCAAAAGAAAATCTTGCCGAGTCAAGCCACAAAAAGCACAAGTGCAACCAGAAGAAGAAAGACTCGAAGAACCAAAAGAAAATAAGAATGCTACAACTGCGGCAAAATCGGGCACATGGCGAAAGATTGCCGCAAACCAAAGAAGGACAAGAAGATAGATCAAGCAAATGTTATTGAAAAGAAGTATGTGCCGGTCGATTTGTCCAGTTTTGATCTGTCCGCAGTTGTATATGAAGTCAACATGGTTGGTAGCCCAGTCGGATGATGGGTCAACATCGGCGCTACCAAACAAATTTGTGCCGATAAAGCCATGTTCTCCTCCTACGAGCCCATCACCGAGGAAAGAAAGTTGTACATGGTTAACTCTGCTGCCTCAAATGTTGTCGGAACCGGAGAGGTTATACTCAAGATGACGTCGTGATTGAAAATAACGCTCAAGAATGTGCTACATGTTTCGGACATCTGTAAGAATCTTGTGTCTGGCTCAGCTTTGAACAAAGCCGGATTTAAGCTAGTGTTTGAAGCAGATAAAGTTGTAATGACCAAGAATGGTCACTTTATCAGAAAAGGCTACATAGGTAACGGCCTTTTCAAGCTTAATGCTATTAATGTACGTGGTGATAATGAAATAAACGATAAAGTTGCTTACTTAGTTGAGTATCCTAATTTATGGCATGATAGATTAGGGCATGCAAATCTAAATATACTACGTCGTTTAGTAAATTTAGAATTATTGCCAAAAAATGACTTTCGATCGACACAAAAGGTGTGAAATTTGTGTTTATCCGAAAATGGCAAAATCTCATTTTCATTCGATGGAAAGATCGACAAAACCTCTTGAATTGATTCACACCGATCTATGTTATTTAAAACTTGTGCAAACAAGAGGTGGAAAGAATTACTTTATAGCTTTTATAGACGATTGCATAAGATTTTGTTATGTGTACCTTTTGAGAAGCAAAGACGAATCAAGATGAAACTCCATATGAATTATGGAAATGAAGGAATCCGTCCTATAAATACACAAAAGTGTGGGGTGATTAGCAAAAGTTGAAGTACCGAAACCCAAGCAAGTAAAAATAGGACCAAAAAATGGTTGATTGCATTTTCATAAGATATGCAAATAATAGTAGTGTGTATCGATTTTTGGTACATAAATCGAAAGTACCCGATATAAATGATGGAATGATAATAAAATAAAGAAACGCCATATTTTTTGAAACTATATTCCCTAAGAAAGAAAAGAATGACATAAGTTCGAAAAGGAGGACTTGTGATGAAATCTCGCCAAAAAGTAACGGACCAACACCGCAACCAAAGCGAGGAAAACGAATAAAAACTACAAAAACCTTTGGTTTGGATTTTGTAGTCTACACTTTAGAAGGCGAACCGAAGACAATCAAGGAAGAATTGTCTAGTTCCGATGCCGACATATGGCAAGAAGCTATCAATAGTGAAATCGAGTCAATGTTGAACAATCACACTTGGCATATTGTTGATCTTCCTCCGGGAAATAAACCTTTAGGTTGCAAGTGTATTATTAAGAAGAAATACAGAGGCGATAGATCTATTAACAAATACAAAGCACGTTTGGTTGTCAAAGGATATAAACAAAAGGAAGGGTATGATTACTTCGATACATACTCACCAGTTACTCGGATTACATCCATTAGAATGCTACTTGCAATAGCAGCATTATACAATCTTGAGATACACTAAATAGATGTAAAACGATATTTCTAAATGGAGATTTAGAAGATGAAATTTATATGGAACAACCCGAAGAGTTCGTGGTTCTCGTCCAAGAAAATAAAGTTTGTAAACTTGTCAAGTCGTTATATGGACTTAAGCAAGCACCTAAACAATGGCATGAGAAATTTGACCAAGTAATGATGTCAAATGGTTTTAAAATCAATGAATGTGATAAATGTGTGTACATCAAGTGTACATCTCATAATTTTGTCATTGTGTGTCCCTACGTTGATGATATGTTAACTATGGGTAGCAATAATAAAATCATCATAAGCACCCGATGGAAGAATATGGGATTAGCCGATGTGATTCTAGGAATCAAGATCTCTAGAACACCCGATGGAATAGTCTTATCACAATCTCACTATGTTGAGAATGTGCTTAAGAAATTCAAGGCATACGATCTACCTCCGGCTAAGACACTTGTTGACTTAAGTTTACACTTAGCCAAAAATCGAGGAGAACTCATATCACAAACAGACTATGCTAGGATCATTGGAAGCCTAATGTACTTAGCAAATTTTACAAGACCAGGCATAGCATATTCTATTAGTAACCCCGGAAAGGATCATTGGACCGCATTGACAATAGTGTTGAGATACTTAAAACACATAGGGATGTCAACTTTATCCGTACCCGATCCTACCCGTCGGATAAACCCGAAATCGGGTCGGGCATCGGACGAACCCGAAGTTTTATGACCGGGTATGGGTAGGGTATGGGTATAGTATATTACCTGATTACCCGACTCGCGTACCCGTTTGAATTATATAAATATATTTTTATTATATATTATACACAAAGATTATATTATATTATATATTTTATATATTATTATATAAAATATTATATTTTAAGTATTTACTATAGTAAATTGAATTTATTAATTATATTATATGTATATATGATATATATTAAAAATATTTACATTCTTAAATATAGGGTATACGGGTACCCGAATACCCATTGGGTACCCGATTACCCGATGGGCAATACCCGAACCCGATCCGAATCAAATAGGGTAGGGTATGGAGGAGGCATACCCGTACTCTACCCGACCCATTGACATCCCTAAAAACACACCATCACTCATGGTATACACTATTCGAGATATCCAGCTGTTTTGTAAGGATATTGTGATGCCAATTGGATATCCGATACTAAAGACTCTAAATCCACAAGCGGTTTTGTATTTACCATTGGTGGAGGAGCAATATCATGGAAATCTTATAAGCAAACATGCATAGCCCCATCTACAATGGAATCGGAGTTTATTGGTTTAGACAAAGCCGGTGAAGAAGCCGAATGGTTAAGAAACTTCTTAGAAGATATTCCCTGTTGGGAAAAACATTTGCCTCCCGTTATGATACATTGTGATAGCATGGCAGCCATAGGGAGGGCAAAGAATAGTATATATAATGGTAAGTCTCAACATATTCGTCGAAGACATAATACCATTAGATAATTGATCACTACGGGAATAATGTGTATTGACTACGTAAAGTCAAAAGACAATATAGCAGATCCGTTTACGAAAGGTATTAACCGTGATCAATTATATAATGCAGCAAGGGGAATGGGATTGAAATCCACACGTTGAGAACTTTCATAATGGTAACTCAACCACAATGATTGGAGATCCCAAGAACTTGGTTCAATGAGACAACTAAGTTGTGAAAGTTCAATTTAAGCACTTGAAAATCCATTCTCATAGCTGCTCAATTGCAAGCCTGCAACTTGTGGTAAAGGATAAGCTTTTTAAAGCTTTTAATGATTCCTATAGCCTTTTATAGGTGGAGTATGGCAGAATACTCTTATAGGAGATCACCTATATAAGTGAAGAAGTAAGGCCGCTTCATAAAATTACTAACACTTATGAATCCAAGAAATAATCTAAGGCCAAAATGGATACAACGTGAGAACAAAAGATATTAGATCAATTATTGTGTGTATGTTGTTGTCTTGTATTACACAAAAGTTGACTGGTTCAAGACATCGCGTTCACTGAGCGACGAGTAAATCCGATAACATTACGTTGAGGAAGGTTCAAGGCTAACTACTACCTATCCTGATGCAATAATAGGTCGTCGGGACTTAGTGCATATTGCATTTACATTAATCATCATTCATATGGGGATTGTTGGAAAATAGCTTAAATGAATACCATATTATGGTAAGTATTGACATTAAAATATTTAGAATCTATATTTTGTGTAGATTAATTTGGTATATTTATTTGTTCAATTTCATTAAGGAATGAATGAGTAATTAATACAAAAAGATAAGCCATTTTATAGATGAAAATGTGGTGTGGAATTCCATCCCACATTGGAAAAACAAGGAAGTGATAAGCTATTTATAAAGGACTTTCCACCATAGAGGAGCAATCAAGTGTGCTCCACCATGGTGCACCCTATTTGGCCATAATTGGTTATCTAAGGCTAAAATCCGAATCCTATGAGGAAGGTGCAAAGCGCCTTGCAAGTCCGAGGTCAAGCACGTGCACGTCGCAACGGGCGCTTCGTAGGCGCACTTTGCACTTCGCTCGCCTCAGAGCGAGGAGCTATGGGGAGCCTTTAGTTTTGACAACCGAAACGGTGGCTCGGACGACATGCAGGGTGACTAGGATGACACGTGGTAGTGACGTGTCAAATGGATGACTTGGCGGGTGCGGAACATGTGGCACTCACTCGCTCCTCTGTGGTGGCGGTTCGCGAGCGAACCGGTGCAATGGTTCGGACCGTTCTGCGCGATTTGAACCAGCGTACTGGTTTGATTCGCCTGAACCAATGCAGCCCTTCGCACCAGACCACAAGGTGTCTGTTCAACCATAAAGTCGCATTGATTCGGAGAGGTCCTTTGCAGGCTATAAATAGCCCCTGCAGATGATGGTTAAATACATAGAATTAACCAAGATAATTAATACATTCATTTTAGTATAGAATTCATAGTCAAGTCCCGAGTATTCAGTAGTTCGCCCGGAATTCGATTCCTAGTACAAGGTCTCGTGTTCATAGAAAACCGTTGTATCTTGGGGACGTTTGCCGTTGATCCGTGTGTACTGTGCGGGGCAAATTCGTCTTACGGAGAAAGAGCATGGCTCTTGCCTCGATTTTACATATTATATCGTTATTCTGTCATTTTCTACACCATCTACATAACAAAATCCACTTTTCTTCTTGATTTTTATGATGATATTCAAATATGTATGGTTTTTTTTTGTTGATTAGAGTATGTAAGGTATATAAAAAATCTTAATTTTTGAATTTTTGAAGCGAAGAGGGGTAGGAGGATGAAGACGAGAAAACTTACCCAGTTACCTGGGTGCTCAAAAAGGCTCGGTTGGACTACTGCTTGTGCGCGGCCACGCGCTACTCCATTCCTTATTGTGCGGTCCGTGCAATGAGTCCAGTGAATTATGGCCTTTAGTGCGTCGGCCACGCGCTAACCTGTCCTAGAATGCATGGGCGCAGCCGTGTTATACCATAAGCGCTTAAATGATATCTTTACCTGTTGATGAATTTTTTTTTTTTGTTTCAATTTCATGGGTCATCCAAGCAAACAGCAATTTTAGTGCACTATATGCTACCCCCTTTCTCAAATAGTTTTTCCTTTTTTTTATCTTTAATACCGACTTAAATTGTTTTTACGTATTAAATTGTTAATAACTGCTTACAATTAATACGAAAGTCCGAAAAATAGGGTTGTTCAAATTAGGGTGGGTATATATTGTAGTCGGTCAGTCCATGATTCTTATTTTTGTGAACCGGTGGATACCCGAATCGGTCCATCTATGAGAGTACTTTTGTAAATTTTGTATGAATAGACTAAACAATTCTTACTTATCTTTTTTTTACTATTATTATTGTATTGTTGATTGGAGATATGATAAAAACTTGAATTTTAATTTCGTCTATCAACATGTTAATATTTTAAAAATAATATAAAACTTAGTTGATATTTTTTATTTTTTTAAAAAAATAATTACAAAAATTATTTTTATTATGATGGACCGAGTCGGAGTTTTCCGGCCTACACGAATTGATTTTTCGCTGGAAAAACGGGTACATGTTGTATACGTACCGATTCATGGTTCAATTGTTTCTGAATCGATGGGAGCGGGTAGGCTCATGGAAATTGGTTATGGACCAGGTACCGATCCATGAATTCCCCAACCAAAAATGCCAGAAATGTTTATTTTCATAGTATCATCCAAATTTTTCGTACTACAGTAGAACCTCAATAGAGTAATACTCGATAATTAATAACCTTGATAAAACAATACTTTTTGTTGGTCCCAATATAAATGATTTGGTTTTAAATTTACCTCGACTAATTAGTAATCTCGATTAGTTAATTATTAATTTACCAAGGTTCCATTGTAATTCAAAATATAATGTGCAAGTTTTGTTTTGAGACATGATTGGCTTTTTCTGCTCCCTCTTTCCTTACAGGTTTTGCAACTTCTATATCCAAAGTTTGTGACTTCCGACTTAGATGTATTAAATGACTTATTGAAGAATAAGGTACATTAGAATAGGAAAAGCACTGCACATCGTGAACTAAACCTGTTTAGCTTGGTGAACTGTCAAACCGTGTTTATTCTTCAGCATTCTGTAGGCACAGCTCAGAAATTGCGACAGTGCCACAAATAAATGCAACCTCACTTAGTAGGCGGAGAACGGTAATAAACTGTTCAAAATATTGGCCGTAAGAAAAATTTTATTTGAACCAAAATAAGTAGATTCGAACCAGATCATATAATTCCTCTAACAAGTTCTATTCAGTCAGGTATTTCTTTCACAGGCTTCGTTAGAACACAAAATTACACAGCACAGAGATTGAAAGAGTGAATCATTCCAAAATAATCGTGAGCAGAGCTTTGTAAACAGTACAGGAAACTAAGAGTCTGGAAGATTTGCTATTTTTTTAGAAAGACAGTAGTAACCTGTATGCCCTTGCCCCCCAGAAGATAAAAAAAAAAACGGAAACATAGAGCATGCACAAAACCCACCGGCAAAACTCAATCCTCTTCTTGGGTCCAAATTCTGACGGTCTTGTCGTTTCCAAGAGAGCCAGATGCTATCATATTCTCAGTCGGATGACACGATACCGACAACACCGCATCCGTATGACCTTCAAGCTTTTGAACGATTTTCCGAGACTGAAGTTCCCATAAGTAGACGCAGTTGTCCTCAGATCCGCTCACAATGTATTTCTCATTTGTTATAGAAAACGTAGAAGAAATGCAGTACTTGGAGTTGACATGGCCCGTGTACGTTTTGAGGAATTTCCCAGCAGAAAAATTCCAGAGCCGCTGCAGACACAAGCATGCGAGATTGAATACGAGAACCTTGTGGACAGGTTTACATAAGACTTATATACACAAAGCCCATGCACTGAAGTCCAAAATAATGCACAAGAGGGTAAAGTTCATATATAGATATCGGCACGACTAATAGTCAGCACGGTTTCTACTTTGATCGGATCATATCTAACCTCTCATTCAGGATGTGAAATCCTAATGTTCCGTGAATTCAGCACCAATAAAAAATTGAACGAATATAACACTTATCGTAGTTGTTAAAGGCGCGCCTCAGGCGACAAGCGCGTAGAGAAAAAAAAAACTCATCGCCCCTCAAGACCAAAGGCGGGCGATGCGGGTGAGGCGCGCCCCTCGGCGCGCCTTTTACATGTGCCTCGGTGCGCTTAGGCGCGCCTCTGTATCATTAGATTTTTTTGTTTTGTTTTTGAACACTTTTTAAAGATTTTATTATTGTTTTCACACTTTATTTTTGTTAACTTTTATGTTTTTTTAATAGTTAATACTTTCTTTTCATTTATGTCTTTATAACTTTTCTTCTTTTGTTGAGTCTCATGGTTGTTAGGTGCGCGCCTTGCCTTGCCTCTTGCGCCTAAGGCGATAGGAGCCCTTGTTGCCTAGGTGCGCCTTTCACCTTTAACAACTACGGCACAATTGCCTAGCTGCGCCTTTCACCTTTAACAACTATTGCACATACATGCTCAGAAAAGTGCGTCCATTGTTTAATAAAGTCTTGAGCCATACAAACAGTGTATTAAGATCCGACTTTGTTCAAAAAAATCTAATCGACATATTACTCACGACAAATCATCATCATCATCACCATCTTTATCCAAACTATGTTGGGGCTGGTGGCGTGAAGATGATAATGTCAATTACTGTTTTAAAAATAATAAATAGTAAATACTATAAATTCATGCAAAAAGCAGAGTAGTAAAGTTTAATGTCGGATGCTCTTCCCGTAGCAACCTTCAGGTTTTTCCAGTTGCAAGAAAAATAACATGGAATGTACTCGTACAACACAGCCATTATAACAAAATTAAAGGAAATAGGAGCTGATACAGCGTGCGTGCATTCATCATAAAAGTACCAAAGGTCTATTCTGCTAAGAAAATAACAATAGATCTTAAGAATTGATTTGATCAAAGCTCCTTTTAGGCCAAACCAATGCAAGTCAGGTTGAGTTTCCCATGATCAGAATTTTGGACAATGCGCTGAGAAAATTTAATAATAAAAGAAGATCTAAATTACGTGGTTTCCTTGCATGTTGTAGTCAACCAAACTACGCCAATTCGTGAAGACAGATTCTCATGCAATAGCTTCATATTGCAGGTGCACTTGACGAGCACAAAGTGTGTCAACTGATGAAATGTAAACCAGACAAGATTCTTAAAAAAAAAAACATAGTTATGTCAAGGAAACTAATGATTCACAATTCACTATAATACTCTGAACAAATCAAGAAAATACGTGCCTTGTTCTACTTGTGAGTTGTGCCACTTCTTAAGTTGAGTAGGGCACAGGTTAAAATTTTTTATAAAAAATACTAAAGAATGCAGATGGGAGCGTTAGTTGTGTCGACTAAAACTACAAATGAATCAAGAATTTGCACTTGAGAATGACACTTTTGAGGATGAGGATATTCTTCTCACAATCAACTGAGAAACCATTCTGTTCAGTCAGGATCACGTTCTGACAGAAACCTCTGTTCAAAAAGTGACATAGTCGGATAAATGAAGCAGCCATAATACCTACTTGCCAGCGGATTAATTATCTATTGACGTAAAACAGTCGATATAATTATCACCTCTCTACAATAACGAATAAATACATATCAGCATCAGCATTGAATACAACCCAAGCAACTAATAACAGATAAAGAGTAAATAACTTCCATCCCAGAAGTAGGAAAGAGAGAAAAACTAACCAGTGTGTCATCAAGAGTCCCAACAAGAATAAACTTCCCATTGGGCGAAAACTTGGCGAAGCTAACAGGCGGATGCTCATCGTCAATGAGCGTCTTCATACAATGGCCAGTAGAAGCGTCCCAAATCCTACATAGCCCATCATAACTGCTCGAAACTATCATCGATCCATCGAGATTAAAATGAACCGCGGTAACAGGGTCCGAATGCGCGGGGAGTACCTTCAGGCATTTCCCGGATTTGACATCCCAAACGCGGACGGTCTCATCGAAGGAACCCGAGGCGAGCATGTTGGATTGGGGATTGAAATTGACGCAGAAAACGTAATTGGTGTGTTCGGCTAGGGTTTTGATGAGGGAGCCGGTGGCGACGTCCCAGAGGCGGACGGTGCGGTCGTCGGATGCGGTGGCCAGGAATCGGCCGTCGGAGGAGAAGGCCAGGTCGGAGATCCCGGATTCGTGGCCGTGGAATTCGTTGTGCGTGGTTTCTGGAGAGGATAGGGAGTAGGTGCGGGCGGTTTTGTCGGCGGAGCAGGAGGCGAGGTAACGGCCGTCGTCGGAGAATTTGACGCTGGAGACGGCGCGGTTGTGGCCGGTGAGGGTGTGCTTGAGCCGATAGGGTTTGTAGGATTCAGGGGGCTCGGCCGTGGAAGCCATTGTTGTGCGTTTTATTTTATTTCTTCTTTTTGTTTTCTATCTAGATTTTGGAACAAGGGTTCTGGTGGGGGTTTTGCAGACGAGTTTTGAGTTTAGTAATTTGTGCCGACAGAGACTTGCGGAGTTGGAAGTGAAGGAACTTCATTATTACAACAATTTTTTGTCCATTTCTAAACCAGAAAAAAAAAAAAAAAGAGAGAAAGAATCCTCAGGTTGACGAATTTTTTTTTGTTTAAGGGCAAGTAAGATCTTTAGAAAACAGTCGATTGTATTCAACTTCTAATCCCACATCGATACATACATCATCTAATAAAAATTACTCTATTTCTTCTAATTTAATCGCTATGTTTAAGTATTTATTAATAAAATATAAAAAATTGATATTTTAAAAATATAATCCAAAACAATCTAACAAGATTTGGGCTAAAATCCAAAAACTATATTTTTTAACAATTAGGGTTGAATTTACATACCTTAAAATAATCATAATCAATTTACACATTTTATTGTGTTAAAGTTCGAATTTATATCTCATTCTAAATTCGCACTTACTTAACATATAAACACTAAGTAATAATTTGTTCATTCCATTTGAGGAGAGTACCTTTAGAATTGCTGATATCTGATTTGATCAACAAAATGTGTGTTGATCTAGTTTAGGCGAATCGAAGTCACGTAGTAAACAAGGCTTGAGAATAAAAAGCCAAATGAGTAGGATAACGAAATTCTATTGATAATCTTGTTTTTTTGGATAGAGCCGAGCTGATTTTCAAGCCGATCTACCTTTTTTTGTCTATTACAAGTGATTAATTTTCTTTATGGAACTTTTCAAAACTCCTTCTCTATCGTACATTCCCTCTATATATAGAGGACCTTGGCCAACCAGAGGACTCACAATTGGAAAATGTTTGAGATACATACAAACACTTGTCATAAGGAGAGAATGTCTCGGACATGTGGCGGCATGTGAGGGTTGCCTTGGGAAGAGGGAGAACAGATTGCATTAACTGTCGTGTGTGCCTGTTCCGCAAGCATTTGGTGATAATTATCCGTTGCGTGGTCGGTCCTGGGGTCGGCCTCCGGTCTCTAACTGCTCTGCCCGGTCATGTCATAACGGGATTTTGGAGCATAATTGGTATGGACCTGGTCGGCCTGCTTGTCGTCCCTACTCACTCGGTCGATCCGAAAACCGGTTCTTTTGTCTTTCGGGCCCCCTCCCCCACCCCCCCCCCCCCCCCGAACCGCTATGGTTGAGCTGGAGGGGAGTGGATGTCAAAGGGCATCGACTATCATCAAGGGCCCCCGAGCCTAGGGCCGTGTCGGGGTGGCCGGGTCTGGGTCGATTTGTAGCTGGGCCGAGCCGGCTCCCAAATGAGGCTTCCTGGAGTGGGGATCTCGAAGAGACGTCTCCTCAAAGGGTGTGTCGGTTTGATTTTCGTGTCGTATGTGAAATGATGAGGGACGCGTGGCATGATTTGATTTGATGGCGCCATCCACATGTTACGGTTGTATACTGCAAAGCATACTTTATGCTTGTATTACCTTATTTCCCTGTAACTACCTATGAAAATATCAATTACATTTAATCACATGTTTTGCATATTTATTCACGTTATGGTTATGCAAATGAAATGTAATTATTTTATATTATAGATAATGTGGTGTGTTGGTGTCACACGGAAGATCACATTATCGGAGCCTTATAAAATAATATAATAGTTCACAGCCTATATAATTATTAGACAAATTATGTGAAATGTTGTAGTGTATGCTTGGGATTAGTTGGTCTTGACTATTAGCATGCATTAGCGTATTTGCGTACGTTGAACTGGATCGAAGTGAGATAGTGTATTCTGTACTGACTATAGGAAGAACGTAAATCTCGGATAATTATTTATTTCTTAATTCTAGGTATATAACATTTAATTATGTATTTATAATATTTATTGCTTTGATTTACCATTGGTGAGAGTCAAAATGATTGACTCAATAAGCTTCGTATCTTGGGCAATAATATTATTTATATGACAATTATTATTATTACTAGAAAACATGTCCCGACTCGTGCGAGTTGATGATGTCCCCTTGAGGAGCTCGATAATAATTATTATGTTAAACCCTGCATGTGGATTTAATTCCGATATAATAATAAGGTTCGAGTGGTACTACTCTTGGTTAAGATATTAATTAATTAAAGCTGTCAGTAGCTTAAAATAATTAATGGATATTTGATATCTTAAACACAGAAAATAATATATTTAAATAAGGAGCCCGATTTCGTAAATTGGGATTTGGGTTGGAAGTGCAATATTAATTCTCTAGTTGACTGAATTGATATTAGTGAACCCAACCATATTAGGAAAGGGATTAATATGGAAAGTTGGGCTGCACTAGGATTACTTACCCTAATCCTCCTTAAGATCCCTAGAGTAGTCCAAAAGCCTATAAATAGGATTTATGGGGTTCGGCCGTGTTGTTCAGTTCCTACTTGAGAGATCGTTTTTTTGTCTTGTGTTTAATTGTAGATCTTGACTTGTGTCTTTGATTCTACAATTCAGATAACACATAAATTTTCTAAGATTGTTTACATAATACTAAAAAATAAAGAAAAATCAAGTGACTCCCAAGAATATATTCGGCCGATCCATATTTATCCAAGCAAGATTCGGTAGCTCGTTAACGTCCGGATCAAGGCGGATCATACTCTAGAAGATCTAAAGATAGAAATACAAAGAGATCAAGAAGAAAAACAACCACTACACTTCAAAGGTAATATCCTATGATCTTTGATCTAGATTAAGATATTTAATTTACCTACATATTTATTTAATAAATAATAAATAATATTTAAATTACTTATTAATTTTCGTAGTTAATTAATTAGCATGCCTAAATAGATTTTGCGCATGTGGATGCATAAAACGCTTTTATGAAACTATCACCAACTTCGCTTCCGCTGTATTTTATTTTTAACAATTGGTATCGGAGGGAAATTTTAGGTTTTTGCTATTGTAATTGTAACACCCCCAAGACATTCAGGGCATATTACAGCGCCGTGGACCCCACACTGTGGAATCCACCCGGCTAACATACCAACAAGACCTTTGCCAACGACAACCATCAACAATAAAATGACGATTCAAAATATAAGAGTACAATCCGACCAATAGAATCCAACAACAATCCATTTCCCAAAACGGGAACACAACGTTAACAATTTTGGGAAAAGAAGTACTCGAGTACTTAAACCAATTTTTATAATACATAAATCCCAAAATCAGACATCAATAACAATAACCGACAGACATGACACCGAAAATCATTTACTGGAGAATATCATGCTTGCCCATCATCCTCATACGGCTCGAGTGCTCGCTTGTCCCCACGATCAATACCTGAAATACAAAAAGTATTTCCCCCATTTAAGGGGTTAGCGACAACTGCTAGTGCAAGTACAATCCATTTGAACTACATTCTAATCAGATGAATAATGCGCCAAAAATCATTTTAGAAGACATTTTATATTCCGGAATATTTACGATGCACAAGCACAAAACACATTTTCCTCCAACCAAAACAATTCAAAGTTAACCTTGGTACGTGACTCACGGCCACCGTACCCCGCAGAGCCCCGTCGGACATCCCTGGGTGGTCAACCACAGTTCGTGATACGCACACACACGGCAATACGTATCCCTAGAGGCCCCGTCGGACCGTCCCTAGGTGAACATACACATATCCTCCCACAACAACCACGTATAGCCATAATTCAAATACTAGAACATGTAAACAAATGTAAAGTACTTGCCTTTGAGACATTCTTGAAGAAACAGAGATGAAACACGACTACGAACGGTCCGGGTGGAAAACGACGGGTCCTAAACGAAGGATCAAGCACAACCACGAGGAACCGACGAGAATGAACCTAACGATTCGAATAGCACAATCACAACCACTTCTAAACGATTACGGAAATGGAATACACCCGGAAACCCGCCTACGATTCATGTATATTCAAACAAAAATAACAACGAGGGCGGACTACAACCAAACCCTCTCGATTTCGCAAAACCATGAAAATATACCATGAATCCGTAGGGAAACTAAGAATACCAACAAGAATAATCATATTCATCATGAATCCATCAACGAAACGGAAAGAATCGGACAAAACCCCAAAATCCCCAATTATCCATAAAAAGTAGGGTTTTAGAACATTACCTTTGGAGATTCAAGAACTAAGATCCGTAGAACTCGCGTTAGATTGATTATCCGAGCCTCACAACCGAAAAGAAATGATGAAAAATCGACCCCCGGATGAAGAACTCTCCCCCTCTATATCCCCTCTCGCGATGCAGTGGAAGAAAAAAAAGAAATGAGCTGCTCACGCTCAAAACGACACATTTAAAGTAACTCAGCAGAACCTATCGGCCGATAGGCTGGCCGATAGGCCCAACCGATACCCATACAGAAATGCCGGCAGTAGGGTCTATCGGCCCACCCTATCGGCCGAAAGGCTCCTGGAAGTGATCGGCCGATACCCATATAGAAATGCCGGCAGTAGAGTCTATCGGCCCACCCTATCGGCCGAGAGGCTCCTGGACGGTGCCCGACAGCTGACAGTCTTCCACTAAAACGACCATAACTCTCTCGTCCGGACTCCGATTGACTCACCGCTTGAACCATTGGAAAGCTAACTCGATGTTCTATAATATAGCAAAGATTTATAATTTTTGGAGTCACCAAAAATTAATGGTGATCTAACAAAGTCGAATTCATATGAGGAAAGTTGAAACAATGAACGTTAACGAGAATACAAATCAACAGTTTGACAGGAAGGACACGCTGAAAAGTACACGAGGGTCACTACGATCGAGAAATACACCAAAAACGAAAATACAAGGGAAAGAAAATATACGGATATTACATTCTACCCCTCTAAAAATAAGTTTCGTCCCGAAACTTAAGAAACAAACAACTCCGGGTACTTAGCACGCATGCTATCCTCGGTTTCCCAAGTTGCCTCCTCGACACCGTGTCTCGACCACTGAACTTTGACCAAAGGGATGGTCTTATGCCTCAGTCGTTTCTCACGATGCTCCAAAATTTTCAGAGGACGCTCTTCAAAAGTAATATCTTCAGCAATATCAATCTCGCCATAATCGATGACGTGACTAGGATCTGGAACATATTTCCTCAGCTGGGAAACATGAAAAACGCTATGAACATGACTCAAGGCCGGGGGTAACGCCAAACGGTATGCTAATCCACCGACTCGCTCGAGAATCTCGAAGGGTCCAATAAATCTCGGACTCAACTTCCCCTTCTTCCCGAAACGGAAAACTCCCTTCGTCGGCGACACCTTCAGCAAAACGTGGTCTCCCACCTCGAATTCCAAGGGTCGACGACGGATGTCGGCATACGACTACGACTGGCGACTCGCGGGCCAACATCCGTTCTCGAATTAACTCTATCTTCCGCCTCGTCTCTAAAACGACATCCGGCTCGGTCCCGACTAAATCGGACGCCTCATTCCAACAAATCGGTGATCGACATCGTCGCCCATAAAGTGCCTCATACGGTGCCATCCGAATCGACGCGTGCCAACTGTTGTTGTACGCGAATTCAATCAGCGGTAAATGTTCCTCCCAGTCACTACTCCAGTCGAGAGCACAAGCACGTAACAAGTCCTCGACCGTTTGGATAGTGCGTTAGTATCCATCGTCGGGATGAAAAGAGGTACTCAAACGCAACCGGTACCCAACGCCTTATGCACCGCTTTGCCAGTGCGATACAAAAGCGGCCGTCACGATCCGAAACAATAGACTTGAGTACCGTGAAGCCTCACAACTGTGCGATGAATATACGAGCCGGCTTTTCTGGACCCCAAGTATCCTTGATGCCCGGAAAATGTGCCGACTTAGTCGATCGGTCTACAATCACCCATACCATATTCATACCGGTCTTCGTCCTCGGTAAACTCGTAACAAAATCCATAGAGATGTCCTCCCACTTCCATTCCGGACGGAAGCGGTTTCAATAATCCGGCCGGCCGATGCTCAATCTTGACTTGCCGACAAGTCAAACACTTAGCTATAAACCGAACTACCTCCTTCTTCATATCGCTCCACCGTAAATTCTTCCTCGTGTCTTTATACATCTTACTCGAGCTCGGATGGATCGAGTATGGTGACGCATGAGCCTCTCGCATAATGCTCTGTCTCGATCCGAGTCGTCGAACACACAACCGACCTCGGAATCTCAACACGCCGTCCTCATGAATAACGAATCCCGGGCTTTCCCTTTCCTACACTTTCTCAAGTGAATAAACATCGGATCCTCTAAGCTGTCCCGACTTAATGTCTTCACCAGAGATGAAGAAATCTCAAGAGTACGCAATCGCCGGAACTCTCTGGCGATAATCTCAATGCTCAACCTCATAAACTCTCGCCGAAGTCCCGATCGGGCCGTAAGTAACTCAAGCGTCCGAAGCGACATCGATTTCCGGCTCAAGGCATCTGCCACCACATTAGCCTTGCCGGATGATAAAGGATCTCAAGATCGTAATCCTTAAGTTCCAACCATCTCCTCTGTCTCATATTAAGCTCCTTCGCGTGAAGATGTACTTGAGCTCTTGTGGTCGGTGAAAATCGACACGGCGAGCCATACAAGTAATGACGCCTTGATTTTCAACGCAAACACAACTGCGGCCAACTCAAGATCGTGCGTAGGGTAATTCAATTCATACGGTTTCAACCGACGGAAGCATAGGCAATCGTCCTCCCGTGCTGCATAAGTACGCATCCGAGCCCTTGGCCCGAAGCATCACTATAAACGGAGAAACCATCATTACCACTCGGTAAAGCCAACACGGGAGCGGTCGTCAACCGCTTCTTCAACTCCTCAAAACTATTCTGCCTCTCATCGGTCCACACAAACTTCTCCGACTTCTGTAACAACTGAGTCAGCGGTCGAGCGAGCTTAGAGAACCCCTCGACGAATCTACGGTAATACCCGGCTAACCCCAGAAAACTGCGGACCTCTTTCACGTTCTGGGGCGGCGCCCAATTTAACACTGCCTCTACCTTATGTGGGTCCACACGAACACCCTCGGCCGAGATCACATGACCGAGAAACATCACCTCCCGTAGCCAAAATTCACATTTCGAGAACTTAGCAAAAAGATGCTGAGTTCTCAAAATGTCTAACACAATATGTAAATGACGGGCATGCTCCTCCTCGCTCCTCGAGTAAATCAGGATGTCGTCGATAAAAACGACTACACATTTATCGAGGTACTCGATAAAGACTTTGTTCATAAGCTGCATGAACACGGCTGGTGCGTTGGTTAGCCCAAAAGGCATAACCACAAACTCGTAGTGACCGTATCTCGTCCGAAAGGCCGTCTTCGGAATATCGGTACCCTTCACTCGGAGCTGATAATACCCCGATCTCAAATCAATCTTCGAAAACACGGTTGCCCCCTGCAACTGATCAAACAAGTCATCAATCCTCGGGAGCGGATACTTGTTTTTGATGGTCACTTTGTTCAACTCTCGGTAGTCGATACACAAACGAAGTGACCCATCCTTCTTCTTTACGAATAGGACCGGTGCGCCCCAAGGCGAAGCGCTCGGTCGAATATATCCCATGTCTAGCAACTCTCCCAACTGTTTCTTCAACTCAAGCATCTCGGCAGGCGCCATACGGTATGGCGTCTTAGAGATAGGTGCTGCACCCGGCTCTAAATCGACGGTAAACTCAACCTCTCGGCCCGGCGGCAAACCCGGCAACTCATCTGGAAAAACGTCAGGATACTCACATACTACCGGAATAGACGAGAGTTCGACTCCCTCTTCTTCCGATCTCAAAGCGTAACACCAATAACCCGTGCAACCTCCTCGAAGAAGTCTCACCGCCCTCAAAGCGCTGATCAGTAATCTCTGGCTACCCCGCTTACGCCCCACAAAAGAATGCTCAGTACCATCAGAGGCTAACATCGAAACAGTCCTCGTTCTATAATTCATGATCGCCCCATGACGGTCCAGCCAATCCTCACCCAGAATCAAATCCTCATCTCTAATATCTACCGCAATCAGATTAGAAGGCCAAACCCTCCCCGCGATACTCACTGGAAAATCTCTAACCTCACGATCCCCCACGATGCTATCCCCACTAGGAAGTTTAACAACAAAAGGCTCACAAGTAACAAGGCAATCAACATGCAGGCGACGCACACAATCCATAGATATAAAAGAATGCGTAGCACCAGAATCGAACAATACGGAAACAGGATGATCAAGGATGTGGACGGTACCTGTGGCCACCGTCGCGTCAGGATCTCCGGCTCGCCTCATCTCATACACACGGGGCGGAACAGACCCCGCACTAGAAGCTCCCCCTCTAGAAGGCTGACCACGACCTCGACCTCTACCAAAACTCTGCTGCGGCTGAGGAACTGTCGGTGCCTGATTCACACTCGGCTCTCCTGCAGCTGGAGCAGATATCTGAGTAACTGGAGCCCGAGCTGCATCCGTACAAAACTTAGCACGGTGACCCATACGACCACAAGCAAGACACTGGATCGGAGGCCTATCGCACTCACTCATCATGTGGCCCGGACGACTGCAGTTGAAGCACGTAGGACCACGAACGGAACCAGCAGGAGCAGATCTAGAACCGTTTCCTCGACCAACTGATGGCAACTGACTCCCGAAGACTCGCGAACCAGACTGAGTCCTCGGATATCCTCCTGACTTGCCTCCCGAAAACTGACCGGTGGTTTTCTGTTTCTTTCCTTCGGTTGCCGTCTCTGTCGCAGAAAACGACATCTCATAAGCCATCGCCTTATTCTGATATTCTTTCAAAGTCGTGCACCCCAGACCAGACATGTAGTGGCGCACCCTCGGTTTCATCCGCATGTCAAAGTGGCGGATCTTATCGAGCTCATCGCGGACTTGGTTTCTCACGTAATGTAATTGTTGATTGTAGTCTTTGATGGCTTGAGATATAGGTACATCTTGGAGCTTAGCCTCAAAGAAGGCTCGGATCCTCCCCTCTTTCACTGGCCACGGACAGAATTCGTCTTCCATCAGATCCCGGAACTCTGCCCACGTGGCTGCCCGGTCACGCGGTTTCACCGCTTGCCACCACGTCGCTGCCTCCTTGGCGAGGAAGTACTGAGCAATGGGTACTTTCCTCTCCTCGGGGCAATTAGCAGCCTCAAACACTTTCTCCATCTCAAACAACCAACTCTCCCAACCGGAAGGGTCGGAAGCACCATCAAACCGCGGAGGACGCATACGAATCACGTCCTGAAGTAGCTTATCATTGCCGGACCCAGTAGGCGGAACCGGGTTGGCATTAGCATGGCCGACTGCGGCTGAGTCGATGCGTCATCTGGTTCGCTACTTGCTGCAATATGTTGGCCACTCCAACATTCTCATGAGCATTACCGGAGCTAGCAGACTGATCCTGCTGACCTCCGGAACTAGGGGGAACACTGTTCGACAAAGAGGGCATCGCCGAATCAGTTCCCGAGTGATCGGACATGGCCGCCCCACCGGCTGCGCCACGTCCCCTACCGCGTCCGCGACCGCGTCCGCGTCCTCTACCAGCAGGAATTCTGAAGGAGCAACGGGTAAGTACTATTCGAACTCAAAACGCAAAAGATACTAAGACAGAAATAGAACAGAACGGGGAAACGAGTCAAGTTAGAGAAACTTACGAGCACCGGCGTACTGAGATGATGGCATAGCAGTGATACTGTCCCAAATACGACACTTAACTAGACCCAAATAACCGACAGCCTAGGTATCCATAAACCTAAGCTCTGATACCATATTCTGTAACACCCCCAAGACATTCAGGGCATATTACAGCGCCGTGGACCCCACACTGTGGAATCCACCCGGCTAACATACCAACAAGACCTTTGCCAACGACAACCATCAACAATAAAATGACGATTCAAAATATAAGAGTACAATCCGACCAATAGAATCCAACAACAATCCATTTCCCAAAACGGGAACACAACGTTAACAATTTTGGGAAAAGAAGTACTCGAGTACTTAAACCAATTTTTATAATACATAAATCCCAAAATCAGACATCAATAACAATAACCGACAGACATGACACCGAAAATCATTTACTGGAGAATATCATGCTTGCCCATCATCCTCATACGGCTCGAGTGCTCGCTTGTCCCCACGATCAATACCTGAAATACAAAAGTATTTCCCCATTTAAGGGTTAGCGACAATCGCTAGTGCAAGTACAATCCATTTGAACTACATTCTAATCGGATGAATAATGCGCCAAAATCATTTTAGAAGACATTTTATATTAGGAATATTTACGATGCACAAGCACAAAACACATTTTCCTCCAACCTAAAGATTTCCAAGTTAACCTTGGTTCGTGACTCACGGCCACCGTACCCAGAGCCCCGTCGGACATCCCGGGTGGTCAACCACAGTTCGTGATACGCACACACACACGGCAATACGTATCCTAGAGGCCCTCGGACCGTCCCTAGGTGAACATACACATATCCTCCCACAACAACCACGTATAGCCATAATTCAAATACTAGAACATGTAAACAAATGTAAAGTACTTGCCTTTGAGACATTCTTGAAGAAAACAGAGATGAAACACGACTACGAACGGTCCGGTGGAAAGCGACGGGTCCTAAACGAAGGATCAAGCACAACCACGAGGAAGCGAGAATGAACCTAACGATTCGAATAGCACAATCACAACCACTTCTAAACGATTACGGAAATGGAATACACCCGGAAACCCGCCTACGATTCATGTATATTCAAACAAAAATAACAACGAGGGCGGACTACAACCAAACCCTCTCGATTTCGCAAAACCATGAAAATATACCATGAATCCGTAGGGAAACTAAGAATACCAACAAGAATAATCATATTCATCATGAATCCATCAACGAAACGGAAAGAATCGGACAAAACCCCAAAATCCCCAATTATCCATAAAAAGTAGGGTTTTAGAACATTACCTTTGGAGATTCAAGAACTAAGATCCGTAGAACTCGCGTTAGATTGATTATCCGAGCCTCACAACCGAAAAGAAATGATGAAAAATCGACCCCCGGATGAAGAACTCTCCCCCTCTATATCCCCTCTCGCGATGCAGTGGAAGAAAAAAAAAGAAATGAGCTGCTCACGCTCAAAACGACACATTTAAAGTAACTCAGTGAGAACTGTCGGCCGATAGTCGTGCCGATAGGCCCAACCGATACCCATACAGAACTGCCGGCAGTAGGGTCTATCGGCCCACCCTATCGGCCGAAAGGCTCCTGGAAGTGATCGGCCGATACCCATATAGAAATGCCGGCAGTAGAGTCTATCGGCCCACCCTATCGGCCGAGAGGCTCTGGGAGTGCCCGACAGCTGACAGTCTTCCACTAAAACGACCATAACTCTCTCGTCCGGACTCCGATTGACTCACCGCTTGAACCATTGGAAAGCTAACTCGATGTTCTATAATATAGCAAAGATTTATAATTTTTGGAGTCACCAAAAATTAATGGTGATCTAACAAAGTCGAATTCATATGAGGAAAGTTGAAACAATGAACGTTAACGAGAATACAAATCAACAGTTTGACAGGAAGGACACGCTGAAAAGTACACGAGGGTCACTACGATCGAGAAATACACCAAAAACGAAAATACAAGGGAAAGAAAATATACGGATATTACAGTAATTAATTTTGATGATTAATTGATAGCAATTTAAATATTCATGTAATTTGATGTTGGAGTATTTTGCTAGATGTGTTCTTGCAAGAAATATGATCCAACTATCATGGTTATGTGAATGATTTTTTTTTATTATTTATGCAATTGTTGGTTTGGCTTGGTTTTGAGGCATGTAATGATTTTTCCCGTGAGAAAATCTGCCGGTAGATCTAGGATCTTGTTTTTCGTGTAATCTTGATGTAGATTTGATGTATTTTATTTTATGTAAAATTGTAATCGAATTCGGAGAAGACGAAGTCACGAAGAAGTAGAGCAGAACCGGGACACCGCCGCATGCGGGCACTGCCGAGCAGCACACGACTGCCTGCCGAGCAGCGTCGGGCCAGCTGCCGAGTGCCGCGGACAGCCTGCTCCAGGCCGGTTCGCCGGTTCGGTTCGGGTCGTCCAGTTTTTTTGGTCCGGTCCGTTTCGCCGCCGTTCGTTGTGTCCGCTGGAGAGTCGAGATTTAAAATTGAATTTTTTTTATGTAATTAATTTTGCATAAAAGTAAAACTTTAATTTTGGAAATTCACGGCCCGTCCGAGGAGGAGTGACGAGATGCTTGATCCAGTGGGAGAAATCGAGTCGAAGATTTTATCGGATTCAATTCAAGGAAGAGGATCATGATAATTGAATAATTTAATTATCCATGCATTATTTTGGTTTTACTGTTTTGATGTATGACATGTATGAATGTATGCGTGATATGTTTCTTGCATGTTAGGACGAGAAAATTAAAAACCTTAAGTTTAAAATAAATAAGTGATTAAGCTGATTTATTTTTATAAATAAAATCAAATTGGCCTCCATAATTAATTTAAATTGTGAAGTAATTAGCATGCGCGTTGATATTAGGGTTTCCCTCCATATCGGATGTGCTAATTATAGGTTCACTAGTTTTAAATTTCAAATGATAACAAAAGGTAAATATTATTTTTTATGATAGGACATCTCCATGTGTAGGACTATTATTTAAAAGATAATATTTTAAGGTTGTTAAATTATGGTGTTTACTTAAGTGTATTAGTTAATATCTCCCTATCGGAATCTATGTTAATTAATACATGGCCAAGAGGAACCAACTATTAATTTTACTTGTCATAACGTAAATTGACTAGCTAGTAAAATTAAAGACGTAAAACTATACTTGAAAAATATGTGTGTAAACGTCCACACGATGGTGGCTTGCATATGCGGGTTTTTCGAGGTGTTGGTTGCTAGCATATATATTGTGTTTTGAGGTTTTTCAATATATTTTGTTATGCATTATGTGACGAATCTTTTCAATTTTTCCCATACGTCTTTCAATCCACTTGCTGTAATTCTCAAAGAAAACAAATTAGATGGCACTAGCTTTGCTGATTGGAAACGTAATCTTAATATTGTCCTGACTGCTGAAAAATACAAGTTTGTTCTAACTGAGGAATGCCCATTGGAGCCATATGCGGATTCGACACCCGATGAGGTGAAAAAATTCTGCGAATGGAAGAAACATGAGGAGATGGCTCACTGTTACATCTTGACTTCTTTAGCAAATGTATTGCAGCATCAGCATCAGAGTATGGGCACGGCCGCAGAAAGGATGAAAAATCTCGGTGAGATGTTTGGTAATCGGAATCGGGTGGATAGGCAAAATGCTATGAGGGTCTTGACGACGACCCAAATGCCTGAAGGAACCCCGGTAAGGGATCATGTTCTAAAGATGATTTCTCATCTAAACGAACTTGATATCTTAGGGGCAACTATCGATGCAGAATCGCAGGTCGATATTATCCTAGGCAGCTTACCTAGGATCTTTAAGCAGTTCCGCCTAAACTACAATATGAATCGTAGGGAGTATACCTTGGCAGAATTGCTGACAGAGTTTCAAGCTACAGAAGGTCTCTTCAGGCAAGGGTATCAAGTTCTTGCGGCTACTAGTGTTTCGGATTCTAAACCAAAGTGGGGAAGAAGAAGAAGAAACAAGTGGGCCAGAAGCAAGTGGCAGCTCTTAAGCTAAAAAGTAAGGCTCCTCAGCCTCAGGAGAACAAGAAGCCAAAGGGAAGTGCTACAAGTGCGGTCAGAAATGACATTTTAAAGTGGACTGCCCTGTTCTTAAAAAGGTATGTCTCGTGCACTAGTAGTCAAAACATGTTTGGCAGCTTGTTCTTCTACTTCGTGGATAGTTGATTCAGGCTTCACTGATTATGTTTGTTTTGACTTGCATGGTTTTCAGGTAACCAAGCAGCTTAGTGCGGGCGAGATCACCATCAACTGGGGCTATTATTCCAGGCTTATGGCTATTGCAGTGGGAGTCGTATAGTTGAAGATTAATGACAAATATTAGTCCTTAATAATCTATTATTAGTACCAGATTTTAGAATGAATTTAATTTCGGTTTCTAAATTAAAATGTGATGGTTATTCAGTTTCTTTTGATAATGATGTTATTATTAGAAGAAGAAACGGTGAATATATTTGCAAAGGCGTTTTTACTGATGGACTGTATGTCATTAATACTGCACAAGCTCCCATGTATAAACATAAATCTCTTAACTCTTTGTCTAAACCTAAAAAGAGAAAAGAACCTTCGAGCATAAATCAAACATATATATGGCATTTACGGTTAGGTCAAATAAACCTTAGGAGGATCCAAAGATTGGTAGATGACAGCCCATTGGATGACCTCCAAGTTGAGTCATTTCTAATTTGTGAATCCTCTCTCGAAGGTAAGATGACAAAAAGGGCCTTTAAGACCAAGGGAAACCGTGCTAAGAATGTATTGGAATTGGTTCATATGTATGTATTGTAACACCCCCAGATTTAACCGGAAATATTACAGCGCCGTGGGCCCCGAGATGGAACCCACAAGGCTAAAAGAAATTTTCACAAACATTTACAAATGCCCGAGAGGCCAACGACGGTACTATCTTTAAAAATTCACAAAGACTTATAAAATCCATTTATCAAAAACCGTCGTAAAACTCATTTGAAATCGCAAGGCCAAACAGCCGATACTCAAAAGTTTAGAAAACGATTTCCAAAGTAACCTCAGTTACCAGATACCAAAAGTGCGTCTCAAAATACTCACGCAGCGGAAAAAGACCAACCAAAACAATACTCTAGCAGCGGAAAACAAGAACCAAACAATAAACTCAATGTACAAAACATGTCCTAGCCAGTATCCTCCGGGAAGCTCATCTCTTCACGACCGCTACAAGCTCGATACTCGAGAACCTAAAAGAAATCCCCACGACGGGTCAGCCATAATATCCAACAATGATAACCGTCACATCACATTAATAATAACATACCAATGAGAATACAACATAAGAATACGACCAACGTAATCTTTACTTACTCAAGAAATTCTCATCAGAATAACCATTATCACATTTCACATCCTGTACTCGATTAACCAATAAACTCGAACATAATATCTATATTGTACCTCAAACAATACTCAAGATCCTCAAACTATCAGAACCAACTCACGATACGGAAATCTACCATATCTGACCAATACGATCCATCGAATAATATCAACAAATCCCAAGACGGTAACCGATTGTCCACCAAAGACAAGACCAAAGAAAATATGGAACATACCTCGAGATATGATGTGCCACGATAATCATATCGGTCTAATCCGAGATCAGATCAATGCAATACGGACACGGTCCTAACACAAGACCTACAAATGCATACTCATATGACCACGTCAATATGATCACAGCAATAACAATCATGTACACTCAATGGAAATCCGACGATCCAGCGCCCTCAGCATAGATCCCTTTGTTGATCCTATCAGATCAACATAAGGTGGATAACTAACAATACACATGTGAACAACAACACATGATAAAATAAATGATGCAAATTCACAAGATTCCATCAACACAATACTGGTAATCCAACGATCCAGCGCCCTCAGCATAGATCCCCATGATGATTCCGTCGAACCAACACATGGTGGAAAACCTGTCTAACAATCCAGCGCCCTCAGCATAGATCCCCATGATGATCCCGTCGAACCAACGCATGGTGGACATCCGATCCAGCGCCCTCAGCATAGATCCTCATAATCCCATCGGATTATTTACACAACATAACAACATAATAAGCATACACATATGCAAATCAACACGTTCATCAACATGAACAACATAACATGCACGATAACATGACAATTTACTAGGACGACTTCATGTTCAACAACATGAAAGAAAATGTGCGAGACCAAAATAAATAACATTAAACCGTATTCAATATGGAATACTTGCCCCGAATCCTTCGGGAGCAACCTCGATGTCCAATCATCACCGACGATTATCCCCAATGCTCGGCGATCCAAACGTCTGACGAACTATAGATACTCATATCCTCGTCCTTACCATAATGTAACCTCGATACTCGAACATACCAATAACTGAGATAAAGCATATTCATTATGATTTACCTCCCAGAATCGAAAGAATGATATGCGATCCGGATACCCAGAGTTCACAATAATAATCATCGCTATATGCATTAAAAATGAAATGAAACTGAAACCATTCATTAAATATTATAACTGAGCAAGTAATAACTTGCCTCGATACCGATACCACGAAGCTGCTGCCGAACACATTGCCTTTATCTACGAGCTCCTCAGCCTCGATCAAAAGCAATACAATGGACATACTCGAACACGACCGCAATATCCGGTTATAATCACCGATCAATAATCTCAACCTATCGAAGAAATCAAATAACACATATCCGATAACGGTCAACAACTGAGAAAACTAACCAATCGAACTCAACGGTTCAACACAATCTCGAATAAACACAGTCAGAACCAACCAAGTCAAACCATCACGAATTCCTAATCAAAACACAAAAATATTGCACTGTCTGCCTACTTAGCGCACGTTAATCACCTAACGTAGCGTGCGCTAAGTTGCTCCCGTTAGCGCGCGCTAGGCGATGGCGTGGCGTGCGCTAATGTCAGCGGTGGCATGCATTTCAAGCATCGTCTAACACTTCCATCATGTCATTGATCAACTCATCTCGATATTAAGGATTTCATAACAATCATGACATATAATTCAATAGCTCTTCACGAACACGAATTATCCAAATTCACGTTCATGATCCATAAAATGATAAAATCCGATGTGTTCTAACATCTAAAAATCCTTATTCATCATGTTCTTCGACATACAATTCATATAACTTCAAGAATCACAATAGCACCACCATAATCGTTACCATACGAAGTAACCAACGACAAAGCATCAAAAAACCGAATTGAAGAAGGGAATTACATCAACATATTTCTTGAATTCCATCCAAAACCATACGAAACATATCAATACTCATATATTGATAACAACACTAACTTAGTACGGTAATCCAACTCGTTGTCATGCTCATCAACTTGTTTATATGATAATCATCAACTCAAGAACATCATATACAATCCAAAACGAAATCTCAAAGTGAAGAGTTATTACCTTTTTGAAGGAATGGATTGATTTCCACGAATCACCAATGATTTCAAGAACAAAGCTTTACTCCATGATTTCCATCTTTAATCTTGTTAAAGAGGATCATCCCTCAGTGTTTAGGAACTCCAAATGTTCTCCCAAGGTTGTCTCTATCGGGTGAAAGGAAAGAAATGGACGAAATGCTTCATGACGCCCGTTTGTCCCTTTAAATAGAATACATCACTAGCGTGCGCTAAACCATTATGTTTAGCGTGCGCTAGCCTTAGCGTGCGCTAGATCGAGTTTGTTAGCGTGCGCTATCGGCCTGAGGCTCTTGTCTTGCTTCGTAAACTACCTTACGTCGTAATGCCCATGCATTAACGTCGTAAATCATCATGTCTAGCGTCGCAAGTCCTTACTCTTTGAGTGCGCTATCCGAAGTTGACTTACTACGGTGTTCACCTACCACTCGCCCCCACATTCCGACAAAGATCTGGCAAGGATAAGATTCCTTGTTGACTGATACATAGTTAGCGTGCGCTAAGCCTAATCTTTTAGCGTGCGCTAATACTTCAGGACAACAACCGTTGACTTACCAGAACGTGCGCCGAAAGCAGCCGGGTCCACACGCAGATTCCTTCCGATCTGTCTGCACTAGCGTACGCTAACCTATAAACGTAGCGTGCGCTAATCTTGCACGATATCGTGCGTTATGCATGAATATCAGCGTGCGCTAATAAGGCTATACTTAGCCATTTTCCGCAGTTCTTGTCCAACGTCTCGACATACCAAAAGCGAACATAAGACACACTGAACACAAACACTGATTCCAATAATATCATCATACGATATACCCAATATCAAAAGTACGACAACCTGATACACAATATCCTCAAATGTAATTGTCGACCAAATACGACAATTATACCGATACTGATATCTCAGTCCTTTATTTATTTTATCTCTACTGTACAGATTCAACACTGTACAATATAACTCGGATAAAATAATATTAAACAACAATAGTAGAAATTCCGGATATTACATGTATGTGGTCCAATAAATGTCCAGGCTAGAGGTGGTTTCGAATACTTCATCACGTTTATAGATGATTATTCAAGATATGGATAATACATCTATTTAATGCGACGTAAGTTTGAAGCCTTTTACAAGTTCAGAGACTTCAAGGATGAAACGGAGAAGCGTCATGGGAAGAGTATCAAGTCACTACGATCTGATCGTGGTAGCGAATGCCATAGTGGAGATTTTTGGGATTTCTTAGCAAATGAGGGGATTTCGTCCCAGCTCACTGCGCTGGGAACTCCACAACAAAATGGTATTGCTGATAGAAGGAACATAACTCTTTTAGAAATGGTTAGATCAATGATGAGTTATTCGGATTTACCTATTTTGTTTTGGGGATACGCCTTAGAAACAACGACGTACATTCTAAACCTGGTGCCTTCGAAATTAGTTCCAAAAATACCCACAGAACTGTGGAGTGGGCGAAAGCCCAGTTTAAGACATGTTCGAATTTGGGGTACTCCAGCACATGTGCTAAATAAGGAAGCTGATAAGTTGGAATCTCGTACAGAAGTACGAGTGTTTGTAGGATATCCTAAGGGAAGGAAGCGTGGTTTGTTCTATAGTCCCCAGGATAAGGTCATTGTTAGCACCAATGCCCGATTCCTGGAAGAGGATTATATGATTAGTCACAAGCCCATGAGCGAAATAATTCTGGAAGAGTTGTGGGGCTAGACTCCATCTATACCAATCATACAAGCGCCAGCTAACACTGTACCACATATCGATTTTGAGATTTTTACACCAACTCAGGATTTGCCTCGTCGTAGTGGGAGGGTTGTTCGTCAACCGAAATGATTCATAGGCATGGGACAGTCTCAGACTCAATCCCAGACGAAGATGAATCAGATCCCTGGACCTACCAGGAGGCAATCCAAGATAAAGATACTGACTCCTGACAAGTAGCAATGGAATCAGAAATGGGATATATGGATTCCAATCAAGTGTGGGAGCTAGTAGAACTACCTGATGAGGTACAAGCCATTGGGAGTAAGTGGGTCTACAAGTGAAATAAAAAAGGTGACGGAAGATTGAAACCTTCAAAGCGAGGCTTGTAGCGAAAGGTTAAACTCAGAAAGAGGGTATCGATTATGATGAAACCTTTTCGCTGGTAGCCATGCTTAAGTCAATCCAGATTATTTTAGCTATATCTGCGCATTTGGAGCTAGAGATTTGGCAAATGGATGTTAAGACTGCATTCTTGAATGGGAGTCTAGACAAGAAAATCTACTTGCGCCAACCAAAGGGATTCATTGCTGAAGGCAAAGAGCACTTAGTGTGCAAGCTTAAGAGATCCATTTATGGACTTAAGCAAGCATCTAGATCTTGGAACACTCGATTTTACAAGGTAGTCCAGTCATATAGATTCGTCCAATATCCAAGTGAGAGTTGTGTGTATAAAAAATGCGATGAAAATGTGTTGGTATGGCTATTTGAGCAGATCGATATAAAGGATTTGGGTGAAGTAGGACACATCCTTGGAATCAAGATCTTTCGTGATCGGAAGAAAAAGATGTTGTGCTTATCTCAGGCATCCTATTTCAATACAGCGCTAAAGTGGTTTAGCATGGAGAATTCCAAGAAAGGTTTTCTACCTTACAGATATGGAATTCAACTATCTAAGGATATGTGGCCCAAGACACAAATGGAGATAGATGACATGAAGCTGATCCCTTATGCGTCAGTTGTGGGAAGCCTCATATATGCTATGCTTTGCACTAGACCAGATAACTATCATGTCATAGGCATGGCTGCAAGATTTCTGTCGAACCCAGGACCAGGACACTGAATTACTGTCAAGCACATACTCAAGTACATGAGAAGGACTAGGGAGTATATTCTAGTATATCAATCAGATGACCTATGCCCGGTGGGTTATACTGACTCAGATTTTTCATGAGACAAAGAAAAGTCCAAGTCTACTTCAGGTTATGTGTTTAGCCTGGGAGGTGGAGACATTAGTTGGAGGAGTGTGAAGCAGAAATGCATCTCGGAATTTACCATGGAAGCCGAGTACGTGGCAGCCTCTGAGGCATCCAAGGAGACGATATGGCTCAAGTACTTCCTGCAGGACTTAGATGTGATTCCCGATTTGCCAAAGGGTATTACACTTTATTGTGATAATACCGGTGCAGTCGAAAATTCGAGGTAACCATGAGCCCATAAGGCAAGTAAACATATCAACGGCAAGTACCACATCATACGACACTTCGTAAAGGAAGGAGACGTAGTTGTAGCAAGGATTGCATCAAAAGATAATCTTGCTGGTCCTTTCACGAAAGGCCTACCATCAAAAGTTTTTGAAAGACACATGGAAGGAATGGGATTACGATGTATGACAGCATTGCTTTGAGTATAAGTGGAAGAAATGAGAGACTATGTAATAGAGTAGTATACTTAAAATCATGCTTTGAGTATAAGTGGGAGATTGTTTGGGTTGTATACTGCAAAGCATACTTTATGCTCGTATTACCTTATTTCCCTCTAACTACCTATGAGAATATTAATTACATTTAATCACATGTTTTGCATATTTATTCACGTTATGGTTATGCAAATGAAATGTCAAATTGTTTTATATTGTAGATAATGTGGTGTGTTGGTGTCTTACGGAAGATCACATTATCGGAGCCTTATAAAATAATATAATAGTTCACAACCTATATAATTATTAGAGAAATTGTGTGAAAGGTTGTAGTGTATGCTTGAGATTAGTTGGTCTTGACTATTAACAGGCATTAACGTATTTGCATACGTTGAACTGGATCGAAGTGAGATAGTATCTGCTGTACTGACTGTAAGAAGAACGTAAATCTCGGATAATTATTATTTCTTAATTCTAGATATATAATATTTAATTGTGTATTTATAAAGTTTATTGCTTTAATTTACCATGGTGAGAGTCAAAATGATTGACTCAATAAGCTTCGTATCTTGGGCAATAATATTATTTATATGACAATTTTTATTATTACTAGAAAATGTGTCCCGACTCGTGCGGGTTGATGATATCCCGTTGAGGAGCTCGATAATGATTATTATATTAAACCCTACATGTGGATTTAATTCCAATATTATAATAAAGTTCGAGTGGTACTACTCTTGGATAAGATATTAATTAATTAAAGCTGTTAGTAGCTTAAATTAATTAATGGACATTCGATATCTTAAACACGGGAAATAACATATTTAAATAAGGAGTCCGATTTCGTAAATTGGGATTTTGGTTGAAAGTGCAATATTAATTCTCTAGTTGACTGGATTGATATTAGTGAACTCGACCATATTAGGAAGTGGATTAATATGGAAAGTTGGGTTGCACTAGGAGTCCTTACCCTAATCCTCCTTAAGATCCCTAGAGTAGTTCAAAAACCTATAAATATGACTTATGGGGTTCGGCAGTGTTGTTCAATTCCTACTTGATAGATCGATTTTTTTGTCTTGTGTTTAATTGTAGATCATGACTTGTGTCTTTGATTCTACAATTTAGATAACACATCAATTTTCTAAGAGTATTTACATAATACTAGAAAATAAAATAAAAATCGAGTGACTACCAAGAATATATTCGGTCGATACATATTTGTCCAAGGAAGATCCGGTAGCTCGTTGCCCACACAACGTCTGGATTAAGGCGGATCATACTGCAGAAGATATAAAGGTAGAAATACAAGGAGATCAAGAAGAAAAGCAACCACTACGCTTCAAAGGTAATATCATATGATCTTTGATCTAGATTAGGATATTTAATTTACCTACATATTTATTTAATTAATAATAAATAATATTTAAATTGCTTATTAATCTTAGTAGTTAATTAATTAGCATACCTAAATAGGTTTTGTGCTCGTGGATGCGTAAAACGCTGTTATCAAACTTTCACCAACTTCACGTCGCTGCGTTTTATTTCCAACACCACGTGCCCTGAAATTGTGCGATGGTTCAATGTGACTCTGGGGCCACACGCCAGGCATTTAATGTCGTCCTTTCCATTATAAATAGGGGTGGTCATTCTCGTTTCTTCTTCTTCTTCATTTCGCCGTTCTTCCTGATTTTTGCAGAGAGAAAAAGCTTTCCGGTGAGTTTCTTTTTTTCGTTTTTTCTTTACCGTTAGCCATGTCCGACCGAGTGAGGAGAGGACAGTTGAGTTGACAGTATCGCCGGATAGGACGGGGGTGGTGGATATGAACTTTGGGACCACGCCGATAAACTGGAGTGATGAAGACAGCGGTGGCGATCCAGGGGAATCGCCAGGATCTCCGAAGGTGAAGGAGGTGGCGCATTCGATGGAGGGAGAAGGTGAAGGGGGTGCCTCGGAGGAGATTTGGGTTCGGCCGCAGCCGCTCCCTTTTGTGGAGGCGGCGGCGTCGATCCGCAGCATTGTGACAGGGGAACAACTCAGGACGTGGCAGCGGAGGTTCAAGATTCCAGGAACAGTGCGGATGTTCGTCCCACATCTCGAGGAGAGTTCGCATAAATCGTTAATCGATTAAACGACCGTATAATACGGTTCGCTGCTGGCAGGTTGAGGTTTCCCCTTCCCTTGGTCCTGTCCCAGTTTTTGAGGCGGTGGAGCCTTCCGATCGCCTAGGTCTATCCCAATGCCTGGTCCCAGCTTTTGTGGTTTTTCATCCTTTTTAATCCGAAGGGGTGGCCCCAGCCAACTTTTGAGGAATTCAATAGCCTCTTCTTGTGGAGGTCGGCCGGTAGAATCGACTCGGGTTGGTTTTATCTGACCGCTCGGCATGCGATGCACAAGGAAGTGATGGATGTGCCGGAGACCATCCACAGCTGGAAAGAACAATGGTTCTTCGTCGGTGTAATACCCGTGATTTTCTCTTCCGTTAATTTTTCATTTTTGGCATTTTTCAGTTTCCAGAACTCGCTTGCGAGCATTTTGACATTTGGATAATGTTTTGTTCTGCACATTTGGTCATCCGAGTTTGTTTCGGGGCTGTTTTGCCCGAATCCATGTTTTGAGCGACTTTTTCTGCTATTTGGTTCAATTTGTCTAATGCTGGTTCGAAACTACCATTTCATGTTTCCTATAAGTTTGTTTGACGTTTAATGCCATATCGTGATTTTCAGACGTTTTGGGTCGTTTTATAATTTCCCAAAGTTTGGGGGTAATTACTTCCGTTGTCATATTCCAAATCTTCGGGTAGTCGGAATCGTGTTTTCTTTTAGCACTTGAGTTCGTCGTTGCGCACTCTTCGTGTGCATGTCTTCGTCTCGTGTTGTTGTTGTCGTTTCGCGGTTTCGTCACGCTCGTACTCGACGAGCTGAACTTAGCAATTTTGAACTGCTAAGTGCCTTACATACGCTATGCGATGAGCATAACATACGTTAACTTCATGTGCCTTACGTACGTTAAGCCCTACTCATAACGTACATAAGGGTCTTCACAGTTTCAGACAGAAGGTTCTGGCCACCGCTTACGTACGTAACCTTTGCTTGCCTTACGTACGTAAGACTGCTAACGTACGTTAACCTTCTTCTGTAACGTACGTTATGCTAGCACGGGTTTAAATACCCAGGGGTTGACTGTGTTTGTCATTTTTCACCCTTCCTTCTCTCCCCACGGCATTGGCGATTTCTGGGCGATTGGTGGGCGATTTTGGGGTCTTGTAACTCCAAGTTTTCATTTTCCTTGAGTTCTTGGTTTTGATTAACATCATCAACCGTGTTCTTAGTCTTGGATTCGAGGTAATTGTCTTGAAACCCTTTTCTATGTATTTTTAGAATCTTCAGGATTCGAGTTGTTCTTCATGAATCATAGTGTTGTGTATTCTTATTTGGTCATATTGATTATATTTCGGTGTTTGATTCGTATTTATTATCGTATTCGGGTTCGGGTGATGTTCTTGATGTTCTTGGGGAAGTATTGAACCCCAAGTGTTCGATCCTATGTCTCTACGAATTCTTATTAAGAATTTTGTATGTTTTGCATCTTTCTTGCGATCAACCTTGTAGTGATTATGTTGTTCTTGTGTTTTCGACCTAGTTGGAGGAGGATTCGAGGGTTTCCGACCGAGCTTTGCCATTGCTTCGCGTGCTTTGGACTTGAGGCGAGTATCTCATCTATATTCTTTATACTTCGATAATGTGATTTGTCGTGAATTTAACATGGACTTGTTAGTGATTGACCATCGAACAGTAACTTACTTTTAAATGAATATGTGATTTCTATGAAAGTAAATACGAAAGTAAACTTGAGTTTCGTGAAGAATGATAACAACCATTTCATGTTATATTGTGCTTAAAACGGATACTAGAAATGAGGAGTTATCCGAGGAATTGTGGAATCGCGTAATATTTGTATTATTCGCTCGTTATCCTTTCCCTGAATGATGGTGTGCTGTGAATGTTGTGCCTTTGTGGAAGTTATGATGTGTTAACTTACCTTTTACATGTTTGCGATTGTGGTGAATATTGTACCTTTGTTGTTGTGTATCTTAGTGATTTGAGTTGTTATCCGGGTAGGGACCCGTGTGGCCTCCGGCGGCGCGTGATTGCGAGTACGGCCAGACGATACGATTTGGCCATAAGGTTATCAATTCGGGTAGGTCTGAAGAGGGCTCCGAGAATCGTCACTTGCGAGTGCGATGTCACGATAACTTATGGGCGTGTTTGAATGATGTTAACCGGGTTGGGACCTGTGAGGCCTCCGGCGGCGCATACTTGCGAGTGCGGCTAGACGATACGATTTGACCATAAGATTATCTAATCGGGTAGGTCTGGAGAGGGCTCCGAGAATCATCACTTGCGAGTGCGATGTCAAGATAACTTATGAGTGTGTTTGAGTTTGTTTATGAGTAGTTAATCCGAGTGGGTCCTGTCGAGGCCACGGAGGCGACTTGATTGTTTGGTTTGATAACTATGAATTGTGAATGCTTGAATCTTGGATTCCGGTTATATTGGTGAACATGGTTTTGTCTTTGAGGCTTGGTTGAGAATTAAATCATTTATAAGATTTTGAAAGAAAACCCCTTTGAAAAAGAAGAATTATAAATATTTCCATAATTTTACACTGAGACCCCCAACGTCTTCAATTATTCTTTTAAATGTGTTTTGAAGTTATTCTTATGATCTTTCCTAATGTAAACTATTTTCAAAAAAAATTTAGACTCGGGGATCGTGTTGCTACCTTGTCGAAAGGTTATTTTCATAACGGTTGTATTCTTTATGTATATGGTTACTTGCTAGCGATTTCCATCGCTAACCCCTCGTTGGGGACTATTCATATTCTTTTCATGTGTCCTGATTGGAGTGAGCAACCACAGGATCGGCTTGGAGGATGATGCAAAGCAGCGATACTAGTCACAGTTGTAGTCGGTTGTCAGTCAGTGATCTGTCGGTCTGAGTGATCATTTCTAGCTTTTTGTCATCCTTAAGAGGATGGACATGTCGTGTAATTTGTGATCAAGTTGTATTTTAGTTTATCAATTGTATTGCTGTGTTGTATTTTGAGAGACCTAATCGGTCTACGGTTTATGTTTTGGTCGAGTTTACCACGTGTTGGTTTTGTTTTGTAGTCTCCTGCCTGGTAGATCCTTACGGAAAGGGGTCTACGGCGTGTAATATCCCTGAGTGGATTGGGGGTGTTACATAAATGGTATCGGAGCTTAGGTTTGCGAAAACCTAGGCAGTTGGGTCTAGTTGGGTCTTGTCGAGTCGTGTCTTGTCGTGTCACCCGGGTGAGCAATTGTGAACAAGTGTGATCATTGTGATCTGTTGTGATCGATTGTGATTAGTTGTGATTAGTATCGTGATGCAGCCATCATCTTCGTGTGGCCTGTGGACATAAGTCTCCTCTTTACGCGAGGTGTCGGTATATCTTGATTTCATTTATGTGCGATGATTGTGGTGCGTAGTTTTGTTTGTATAGTGTTGTGTAATGGAATCCGTGCTTAATATTCGTGGCACACCGTATGTGTATTGTGTCAAATGTATTGATGGTTGGACATCGAATGGTGCAATACGATGTGAAAACTTTGAATCTTGATGTGTTCCAGAGAATGTATCGACGGTAGAGTTCGTGAGGAACTCAGGTGGGTAGTTTTGACGTATGTTGAACTTGGTGTTCACGAGTCATTTTTGGTTGGATTTATAATATCATTTGCCGATTGGGCATGTAGTTTCAGGTTCGATTGCTTTTGAATAGTAGTAATTATGTCTGCTGCGTGTAGGTTTGAAAACAGTTTTCTTAATTGTAATTATGAGCTTGAGTATATTTGTAAAGAACCAGTTTTTGAAAACATTTTGATGGTGCGGTTAAACAACAATTTTGTATGGATTTTAAAAATCGGTTGAACTTTGACGAGTTAGTCATGTGTTTTCAAATGACACCTTCAAACGGTATCTAAAGTAGGCATTTTAAAGTATTTTGGATATTGTAAAATATTACTGTCATTTTGGTTATGATTGAAAGGATTTTGGAAATTTTTTGCTACGATTCGCAAGTTTCACTTCGAAACGGAACGGGATGTTGTTGATTTAAAATTTCTTTTTTGACTGAGTTCTTTCCGCTTTATGAGGAATGACAAGTCTTCTAAAATACTTTTCACACTTTTTCAAAACTTTCAAAATAAGAAATCCTTGATCTGTTTCACGAAGAATCGATAATTACAAGCATTTTTGTTGGTTGAGAAAGGAATTCCATTTTTTATATGTGCATCCGTTAATTATGTTTGAAAGATACGTGTGCTAGCTGACGTCATTATTCGTGTTGATGATGCTCGAGTTTGTGGTCGTTAAACTATTTTTCCGTGACTTTTGTTAAAAGGTTTGAACTTTGATAAACTTTCGAAAAATTCAGTTCTTTAACTCAAAATTTTGACTTAAGATCTTCAAGAGTTCAACTGAATTGAGTTTTTCTTGGTTATTGGAAAATCGATGAGTTTTATCAATTTAAGTATAAGAATTTGCGACTATTTTATGAGTTCAATTTTCATTCGAAAATGGGGTAGCAGTTGAGAATGGTTCGAAACCTGAATGATATTGTCGTATATACAGTGATAGCTGCGCTTAATGCCTTGGGCATGTGTTGAATGTTTCGATTGGTTTATCCATGTGCTTGATTCTAATGTGTGATGAGAGTTGTTGTCTGTGATATTCATTCCCGAGTCTATGAGAACTATCAGATATGAATTATTGTGTGAACATTCTATGGTAACTCTTGTTAGCAAGAATAATCTGTGCTTCGCGTTGCGTATTGTATGGATCTCCTTTTTGTGATTGATGTTACGTGTTGCTATGTCTCGTTTTAACAAACGATTTTTCAGTTTGGTATGTCGAGAGCCAGAGGTCGGGGTCGTGGTAATCAGCAGCGCGATTAGGATCATGCTGCCGGTGATGGCGTTGGTATTGGTGTTGCTACTATACTTCAGCAGGTGGCAAACCAATTGACTCATTTGACCCAGGCAGTTTAACGTAGCATTGCTGTGACTGAGAACGTTGGGTCGACTCAGTGGCTTAGAGAGGTGATTTGTATGCGTCCTCCCCATTTTGCGAGCGTAGGTGATACATTGGGCTGGGACGATTGGCTTTTCCAATTGGAGAAGATTTTAAAGGCGGTTAGTTGTCCAGAGGAACGGAGGATTCCTATCGCTCAGTTTCTTCTCGATAGTGACGCTGCTAATTTGTGGAAGGCCGTTGAGCCTCAGGATCATGGTGTTACTTGGGAAGAGTTCAAGAAGTTGATGGAAGCGGAGTTCTGTCCGGATCCAATCCAATATTTTTATCTAGACGAGCCATAGGATGTACCCGTGTCGCAGGCTATTATCGACTATAGTCAACAGCTCGCTTACGTGAAGGGGCATGTGAGGACCGATGAAGACAAAATTCGTCATTTCGATATGCGGATGAGACCAGAGATTCGACAGTACATGTCGGGTTTCACTTATGCTACTTTAAGAGAGTATCAGAATCGAGCCATGGCGTACGAGATGGCATCGTTATCTACTAGGCCTTTGCATGAGCCGAAGAGGCATAGGATGTTTGGAGATTTTTTGGATAGTGTGGGTGTCCGAACTTCTTCTCATTGAGTTTCGCGTAGTCCTACGGTGAAACCTTCCTTTTCTTCATATGGTGGAACCAAGAGTTCCAAGCCATCTTCTTTGACTCTTAGTCGGACTGGGAGGTGTTTCAATTGCAACGTTGTGGGTCATGTGCAAGCTAATTGTCCTTCGTGGCCGATTATTTGTTATAATTGTGTACTCGAGGGCCACAAAGTACAGTATTGTGAAACATTCCATGAAGTTCCCCGGAATCGTGCTTCGGCATCGGTATCAGGATCGATTTGTCGGGACCGCTGAGATTTTGTCATCCGTGCTTTGTTCTTTGCGACTTCACCCTTTTTTAAGTTCCAGGACGAACTTCTTTTTAGAGGGGTAGAATGTAATACCCGTGATTTTCTCTTCCGGTAATTTTTCATTTTTGGGATTTTTCTGATTTCCAGAATTCGCTTGCAAGCGGTTTGACATTTGGATAATGTTTTGTTCTGCGTATTTTTTCATCCGAGTTTGTTTCAGGGCTGTTTTATCCGAATCCGTGTTTTAAGTGATTTTTTCCGCTATTTGGTTCAATTCATGTAATGCTGGTTCGAAACTACGATTTGGTGTTTCCTATAAGTTTGTTTGACTTTGTTAGACGTGTTGTGAACTTCGGTTTAGTTGTTTGATGCCATATCGTGATTTTCAGACATTTTGGGCTGTTTTGTAATTTCCCAAAGTTTGAGGGTAATTACTTCCATTGTCATATTCCGAACCTTCGGGTAGTCAGAATCGTGTTTTCTTTTAGCGCTTGAGTTCGTCGTTGCGCACTCTTCGTGTGCATGTCTTCTTCTCGTGTTGTTGTTTCGCGGTTTCGTCATGCTCGTACTCGAAGAGCTGAACTTAGCAGTTTTGAACTGCTAAGTGCCTTACGTATGCTATGCGATGAGCATAACATACCTTAACTTCATGTGCCTTACGTACGTTAAGCCCTACTCATAACGTACGTAAGGGTCTTCACAGTTTCGGACAAAAGGTTCTGGCCACCGCTTACATACGTAACCTTGCTTGCCTTACGTACATAAGACTGCTAACATACGTTAACCTTCTTTTTTAACGTACGTTATGCTGGCGCGGGTTTAAATACCCAGGGATTGACCGTGTTCGTCATTTTTCACCCTTCCTTCTCTCCCCCGCGGCATTGGCGATCTCTGGGCGGTTGGTGGGCAATTTTGGAGTCTTGTAACTCCAAGTTTTCATCTTCCTTGAGTTCTTGGTGTTGATTAACATCATCAATCCGTGTTCTTCATCTTAGATTTGAGGTAATTGTCTTGAAACCCTATTCTATGTATGTTGACAATCTTCATGATTCGAGATGTTCTTCGTGAATCGTAGTGTTGTGTATCCTTATTTGGTCGTATTGATTATATTCTGGCGTTTTGACTCGTATTTCTTATCGTATTCGGCTTCGGGTGATGTTCTTGATGTTCTTGGGGATGTATTGAACCCCAAGTGTTCGATCCTATGTTTCTACGAATTCTTATTGAGGATTTCGTATGTTTTGCATCTTTCTTGCGATCGACCTTGTAGTGATTATGTTGTTCTTGTGTTTTCGACCTAGTTGGAGGATTCGAGGGTTTCCGATCGAGCTTTCTCGTTGCTTCGCGTGCTTTGGACTTGAGGCGAGTTTCTCATCTATATTCTTTATACTTCGACAATGTGATTTGTCGTGAATTTAATATGGACTTGTTAGTGATTGACCATCGAACAGTAACTTACTTTTAAATGAATATGTGATTTCTATGAAAGTAAATATGAAAGTAAACTTGAGTTTCGTGAAGAATGATAACAACCATTTCATGTTATATTGTGCTTAAAACGGATACTAGAAATGAGGAGTTATCCGAGGAATTGTGGAATCGTGTAATATTTGTATTATTAGCTCGTTAGCCTTTTCCTAAATGATGGTGTGCTGTGAATGTTGTGCCTTTATGGAAGTTATGATGTGTTAACTTACGTTTTATGTGTTTGCGATTGTGGTGAATATAATACCTTTGTTGTTGTGTATCTTAGTGATTTGATATGTCATCCGGGTAGGGACCAATGTGGCCTCCGGCGGCGCGTGCTTGCAAGTATGGCCGGACGATACGATTTGACCATAAGGTAATTAATTCGGGTAGGTCTGTAGAGGGCTCCGAGAATCGTCACTTGCGAGTGCGATGTCACGATAACTTATGGGCGTGTTTGAATGATGTTAACCGGGTAGGGACCTGTGAGGCCTCCGGCGGCGCGTACTTGCGAGTGCGGCTAGACGATATGATTTGACCATAAGTTTATCTAATCGGGTAGGTCTGGAGAGGGCTCCGAGAACCGTTACTTGCGAGTGCGATATCAAGATAACTTATGGGTGTGTTTGAGTTTGTTTATGAGTAATTAATCCGGGTGGGTCCCGTCGAGACCACCGAGGCGATTTGAGTGTTTGATTTGATATCTACGAATTGTGAATGCTTGAATCTTGGATCCAGGTTATATTGGTGAACATGGTTTTGTCTTTGAGGCTTGGTTGAGAATTGAATCATTTATATGATTTTGAAAGAAAACCCCTTTGAAAAAGAAGAATTACGAATCTTTCCATAATTTTACACTGAGACCCCCAACATCTTCAATTATTCTTTTAAATGTGTTTTGAAGTTATTCTTATGATCTTTCGTAATGGAAACTGTTTTCGAAACGAATTTAGACTCGAGGATCGTGTTGCTACCTTGTCGAAAGGTTATTTTCATAACGATTGTATTCTTGATGTATAACTTTATAACTTGGTTACTTGCTAGCGATTTCCATCGCTAACCCCTCGTTGGGGACTCTTTATATTCTTTTCATGTGTCCTGATTGGAGTGACCCACCACAGGATCGGCTTGGAAGATTATGTTAAGCAGCGATACTAGTCACAGTTGTAGTTGGTTGTCCGTCAGTGATCTGTCGGTCTGAGTGATCATTTCTAGCTTCTTGTCATCCTTAAGAGGATGGACATGTGTAATTTGTGATCAAGTTGTATTTTAGTTTATCATTTGTACTACTGTGTTGTATTTTGAGTGATCTAATCGGTCTACGGTTTATGTTTTGGTCGAGTTGACCACGTGTTGGTGTTGTTTTGTAGTCTCCTGCCTTGTAGATCCTTACGGAAAGGGGTCTACGGCATGTAATATCTCTGAGTGGATTGGGGGTGTTACAGTCGGGGGAATTGGATGAGCTCGGAGGAAGCCGGTGGGCCTAGTGTTGTGGATGGGCGGCTGAGGGTCCTGGAGTTTTATTTCTAAAATCTGTAAGTATTCGAATCGCGGTTTTGTTTGTTTTTTTGGCTAACGCTCATCATTTATTTTTTGTGCAGATCTTATTCCAGTGGAGGAGACGACTTCTGCATTCGACGACCGAGTTGAGGGCCTGTTGGACCTTCCGCTTGAGCAGAGGAAGTCACACCTCTTAGTTAGTAAGTAGAATCTCGGGGCCGCCGATCTCCGACTCACTGACCCGAAGAACATGTCTGAGTCTGGTAACTTTTTTTTATAGGATTTTTCTTGCTTTTCAGTATCCCAGTTAAGGCCGCTCCAAGAAGGGGAGAAACCTCTGCACAGCGGGTTGAAAGATTGGATGCCGAGGCCGCCGAGTGGAGGAAGTGTGTGGGTGCCAAGCGTAAAAGAGGGGACACCGACCTGGAGGCCAGCGTCAACAAGGCAGAGGCCGAGCCCGCTGTTGAAATGCCCCCAATGTCGAGCCCTATCAGGTCGGTCGTTCGGCGGGAAAAGAGGCTGTTATTGATTTAGAGTAGCACTATCTTCCAGTTAACGAGGACCGACAGGCCCCTACGTAGGAATGAGAGGGCGGAGGCCGCGCTGGTTTCTAAACTCTTTTCGGGCGGCTACTCCTACCGCCGAGATGCTTGATAGGGTTCCACCAGCCGTTGCTGAGTCCAGCCACGTTCCTATTCGGGGATGGATGCCGAAGATGGAACTGGTGACCAATGATATGGATCATGCTGAGCCGATCTAGTTCGGGAATGCCCAGCTCGGGTGTGCCTTAGGGACATATGTGAAGGTAGTCGGGGAGTTTTAGGCCCTGGTCGAGAAGCATAAGTCGATGATGGCCGAGCTCAAGAACCTTAGGGAGGAGTACCATGTGTGTCCCTCTATGGTCAGGTCTATGGAGGATGAAATATCCTCCTTAAAGGGAGAAATTGCGGCCTTGGCGAGCCCTGCTAGCGAGGCCGATATGTGGAAGAAGAAAGCCAGGAAAATGACTAAGTCGGTCGAGGTGATGCATAAGCAGTACGAAGAGGTCTGGGCTGAACACAAGTCTTATCTGAGGGAGATAAATGCCCGGATCGAACGCATGATCGAGTAGGTTGATACCTGCAAGGCCACGGGCTACGCTAATGGTCTGGCTACTGGGGCGGAGACCTTCAAGAAGATGGCTGAGTATGAGGAGATGCTCAACCTGCACTACATCTCCACATGTTATGAAATGCTGGATTTGATGAAGGACGGGAAGTCCGTTGAGGAGGTTCGCGCATATATCAGCAGCCGAGAGCTCGATCTGCAAGTGGAGCCCATGAACATTGATGAGCAGGGGGAGTCCGACGAGGCTGTGGATGTGGGGTCCCCAGTGAGGGTGAAGGGCAGTCGCTCCATGCGGTCGGCCAGGGCAGTGGAGCCAAGTAGCTTTATCTTTCCGCTTTTGGTTTATTTTGCGTATGGCCTGCGTGCATCCCTAGTATTTGTTTTCCCTTTGTTATTTCTGACTGTTTCTGTAAAATTTTATGAATAAATAATATTCTCTATTGGTTTATAATACCTGTTTGGTTCTTTGCTCTCGGAGGTTTAGGTCGGGTTGGTTCGGCCATTGTATTTTTAATTTTCCTGATTCATGGTGCCGATGCGAGCTCGATCTTATTAGTGCCGGGGGAGCCGGTCAGTCATAGTGCCGAAGCGAGCTCGATCTTATTAGTGCCGGGGGAGCTGGTCACTCATAGTGCCGAGGCGAGCTCGGTCTTATTAGTGCCGGGGGAGCCGGTCATTCATAGTGCTGAGGCGAGCTCAGTCTTATTAGTGCCAGGAGAGCCGGTCATTCATAGTGCCGATGCGAGCTTAGTTTTATTAGTGTCGGGGGAGCCGGTCATTCATAGTGCCGACGCGAGCTCGGTCTTATTAGTGTCGGGAGAGTCGGTCATTCATAGTGGCGCGGCAAGCTTGGTCTTATTAGTGCCGAGGGAGCCGGTCATTCATAGTGCCGAGGCGAGCTCGGTCTTTACGAGTTATGTGAGCTGATCCAAGTCTTATTAATAATACTTCTTCAGATACATGACATTCCAAGAGTAAGTAAATTTTTGGCCGCTCAAATACTCTAGTCGGTAGGCCCCATTATGGAGGACCTCGCTGATCTTGTACGGTCCCTCCCATTTTGGTCTGAGTGGTCCGGGATTGGGTCTCAATAATCGTTTTAGAACCAGATCTCCGACTTGAAAGCCCCTCGGGTGGACCTTCGAGTTGTAGTAACGCTCGCACCTTCTTTTATAAACAGCATTTCACATTTCTGCTTGGGCTCGTTTTTCTCCGATAAGGTCCAAGTTCACTTGGAGGGCCAAGTTGTTATCTTGTTCCTCGAAATAGGCCACTCGATAGGTGGGTGCTCCGATCTCGACTGGGATGACGACATCAGTGCCGAAAGCCAAGGAGAATGGTGTTTCTCCAGTGGGGACCTATGTGTTGTCCTATAAGTCCACAAGGCTCTAGGAAGTTCTTCCGGCCATGAACCCTTAAGTTCTTAAAGGCGTGTCTTGAGGTGTTGCTTTATGATTTTGTTGACCGCCTCAACATATCCATTGGATTGCGGGTAGTATGACGTGGAGAAGTTAATCTAAATGCGGAGGCCATCGCAGAATGCCCGAAATTTCTTGTTATCAAATTGTTTGGCATTGTCAGAGACGATGGACTTAGGAGTCCCAAAACGGCAGATGGGGGATTTCCAAATGAAATCGACTATTTCCTGTTCGATCGTCCGTGCCATGGGTTCGGCCTCTGCCCATTTCATGAAAGAATCGAATGCGACTATAGCATATTGTACTCCTCCCCGCCCTTTAGGCAAGGGTCTAATTAGGTCAATTCCCCATTTAGCGAATGACCACGGGCAATAAACAGAATTGACAGTCTTCGGTGGTGATCTGGTTTGAGGGGTGAAGATTTGGCACCGGATGCATTTTCAAACGAGTGCGATGGCGTCCTTTTCGAGACTTGGCCCGTAATATCCTTGACGAATCAGTTTAAGGACGAGCGCTTGGCCTCCTGAGTGGTTGCCACATATGCCCTCGTGCACCTCTTTGGGGGCGTAGTTCGATTCGGACTCGGACAGGCACCTTAGTGGTGGGATCGAGTAGCCTTGCTTACATACGGTGCCCTCCATTATGGTAAATCGAGCGGATTGAGGTCGGACTGTTCGATATTGGGCTCGGTCTTCGGGTAATACGCTGCTTTGGAGGTGCTGAATCATGGGGTGCATCCATCATTGTGGTTCCGTCTGATCGGCTGTTTGGACTTTTACCATCTCCAAAGATGACGAGGCATGATATCCACTGCTGACTTCCTCCATGTGTTCTGCTCCTGCGCTGGATGCCAGTCTCGCCAAAGAGTCAGCTTGGACATTCTCCGATCAAGGAACATGTTGTATGGTACTTTAAAAATTCTGTAACTGGATTTGGGCTAAGTGGAGATATGTGATCAGTTTGAGTTCTTTAGCCTCATACTCACTATTGATTTAGTTGACTACCAACTGAGAGTCGCTCAAAATGGTGAGGCGGGCGAGGCCAAAGGAAGTTTCCATCTCTATTCCGGCCAAGAGGGCTTCGTATTCGGCCTCGTTGTTAGTGGCCATGAAGCGTAGGCGGACAGCCGAATACAATAACCGTTGATCGGGACTGACCAGCACTACTCCCGCACCTGATTGATCGGCGGTAGAAGATCCATCCACATACAGTGACCATCTCGCGGGTCGGTCGTCCTCCCGGGTGATTGTCGGGGTAAATTTCGCAATGAAGTCCGCGAGGATTTGGCCTTTGGTGGCCGTCCGTGATTCAAAAATTATATCAAACTGCTCGAGTTCGACGAACCATTTGAACATCCAGCCGGAAATGTCAGGTCGGTGTAAGATTTGCTTCAGGGGATAGCATGTTAAAACGGCAATCTGGTGTTCGAGGAAGTACGGCCTCAGTTTACGGGATGACATAATAAGAGCCTATGCGAGTTTTTCCATGGGAGTGTATCTGAGCTCGACGTCGTGAAGAGCTTGGCTGACATAGTAGACGGGATGTTGTATCGAACCCTCCGCTCGGATGAGGGCAGCGCTAATAGCGGAGTTGGATACAACATATAAATATAGGGGCCCTCCTTCTAGTGCCAATTTGTTGATATCTGACTTGATCAACAAAACATGCGCTGATCTGGATTAGGTGAATCGAAGACACATAGTAAACAAGGCTTGAAAATAAAAAGCTAAATGAGTAGGATAACGAAATTTTATTGATTATCTTGTTTTTTGGGATAGAGTCGAGCTGAATTTTCAAGCCGGTCCAGTTTGCTTTTTGTCTATTACAAGTGAGTAATTTTCTTTATGGAACTTTTCAAAAGTCCTTTCCTATTTTACATTCCCTCTATATATAGAGAGGATCTTGTCCAATCAGAGGACTGACAATTGGGGAATGTTTGAGATACATCCAAACACTTGTCAGAATGAAACAATGTCTCGGACACGTGGCAGCATGTGAGGGTTTCCTTGGGAAGAGGGAGGACAGATTGCATTAATTGTCCTGTGTGCCTGTTCCGCATACATTTGATGATAATTATCCGTTGTATGGTCGGTCCTGGGGTCGGCCTCCGGTCTCTAACTGCTCTACCCGGTCATGTCATAATTGGGTTTTGGAGCATAATTGGTATGGACCTGGTCGGCCCTCTTAGTCGTCCCTGCTCGGTCGGTCAATCCGAAAACTGGTTCTTTTGTCTTCCGGTCCCCCGAACAGGTATGGTTAAGCTGGCGGGGAGTGGATGAGTGGATGCCAAAGCGGATCAGCTATCATCAAGGATATGATTTTATTACAATAGGAGGGAATTCATTTTTATGTTGAAATATATTTCAAAAAGAATATGACAAGATTTGGGGTAAAATCCAAAATGTATATTTTATAGACTAGGGATGACTACGGGGCGTGGCGGATCCGGATATGCATTATCCATCTCTAAAACTGTGGACCAAAACCAGACACAAAACTGGCCACTGAACCATAAAAATAATTCGGGTAGTGCCAAAAACCATCAATTCCGGATCCGGTTTACCACAGGTACCCATGTTATTTTCAGATTATAATATTTACATAAATCTTGCTATAAAAAATAATAATACTAAAAATAGCATATTTACTTTGTCATGTCTTTTTACTCTTGCAACCAATTTAATTAAATCAATAAATTTTTAATCCTTATAATATTATTATTGAGTAAATAAAATGAGTATAATGTAACACCCCCAATCCACTCAGGGATATTACACGCCGTAGACCCTTTTCTCAAGGATCTACCGGGCTGGTAACTAAAACAAACATCATAACATCGCCTTCAAGGCTGAATGACGAATCAGTAGACCGATTTGGTCTTTCAATCAATACATACAACTCAATCTCAAAACATGCCTATGCAGGGGTCAAAACAAAACACTCCCGTGCAACGGGAAAATACTGCAGCAGAAATAAACTACAACTAGGCCAACATAACATTGCACGGATCCTCATGTGATTAATATCGATCATCTTTCATCATCCTTCGTGTCAACCCTGTGTTATGATCCCCAATACCTGAATGCAAAACAGATATCCACCCCCCGATTACTCGGGGGTTAGCAAAACTCTACTATTTTGCTAGTGCAAGCACGAAGTGCAAATACGAGTCATACAAATCATATTCCAAGAATAATAATAACCAGGAATCCTCAAAGATTCAAACATAACGGAAAATACTTCCAGAGGCAAAAGGGGTTTGAGTAAAACTTTCCAAATTCGACAGATCACCAATCAATAGAACAATTTATAAAACAAATTTAAAATAAAAGCCCTCGGGAGTTTTAACGGAAAACCATTTAGGATTAACGAATCCTTCTCTTTTAAAAGAAACCGAAAGGGGTCACAACCCAAAGATTTTCTTTCCCAATTAAAAACCAACAACAATTCACAGGGTTTAAATCCCACGTCACCTGTCCTCAATGGACATAAAGTCAACATAACATAACCACCCAAGATACGAAATCTTGGTAACACATCCAAGGTACTCGACCTGGCAAAACACATCCAAAATTATATCCATACCACCGTGATCACATGCCACGTCATCTCACGGTTGGATCAATCATTTGTTGTCTCTTGACCACATGATCACAAGCCATGTGTCACCGTAGGTTTTCTTATACCACCGTGATCACTTGCCACGTCATCTCACGGTTGGATCAATCACTTGTTGTCTCCTGACCACATGATCGCAAGCCATGTGTCACCGTAGGTATCCTTAGGCTCTCGCGGTTGGATCAATCACTCGTTGCATCCTGACCACATGATCACAAGTCATGTGTCACCGTAGACCCCATCCATATCCACACATTCACACACATAACGCAGTACTCCAATGATATCCAAACAATTCACCCAAAGGCAGCAAACACATAGCACAACACAATCATCGATGCACCGAAATAGGATAATATATGTATATATGTATATTATCAAATCACAACACCAACATCGAACATATCCATATGATTCACTTAATCATCCACAAATACAACATTCACAAAATATACACGATTTTGAAAGAGAGCCTTTAACGAGGCTAAACCGAATCTTTTGAAAGTTCATTCCAAACAACCAAACAAACACACAAAAATGATCACGGGTCATCATATCCACAAAACAAGAAATGTATGAACAAGGTACTTGCCTTGAATAATCACAAACGCGGAGAATCGACCGAAGTAGGATGGCATGAACTGACTATGAACCCGCCGACTCTACCGAACGCCAACCCGCGACAATAAACTACGAACGACAATAAAAACAATGAAAATGAATTCCATAGCACGACCTAAAGCCGTTGAATTCAAGGAACAAACGACGAAAGTTCAAAGATTTCCACCAAAACGACCAAGAAAAGTAATCGACCCGATAAAAACATGAAAATGGAATTCCAAACCGAAATATGGATATACAATCCATAGGATATGCTTAACATCATTTAATAATAATCGATTCATCAAAATCGGATGGAATACGAAATCAAGAACAAAATTCTCCAAAAGGTCAACTCTCGGGAATCAAGGAAAATACCTCGATTCGACGAAGAACAATGGATTAGATGATGTTATAATCACCTAGGATGTTCCAAAGCACCTTGGATGGAGTAGAAATCGGCCAGAAATCCAAACCCTAGTCGCCCCCCGTCTTAGACCCGCGGAGATGAGAGGAAACGAATGAAAATGGTGAAAACGACTGCTGTCCAGTATATATACTGGACAGCTTAGCGTGCGCTAATCTTCAATGATTAGAGTGCACTATCGAAGCTTAAAAAACAAGCGTTCTGCCAAAACATACAGTTAGCGTGCGCTAACCACAAAGGATAGCGTGCGCTAACCACAAAGGATAGCGTGCGCTAACGAGACCTCCAGACCCAGTCCAGTAGCTTCTGGGCTGCCTCGAACTACCAGTTAGCGTGCGCTACCACAACCGCAGCGTGCGCTAACTACAGCACCTTAGCGCGCGCTATCCACCTGGATCTAGCGTGCGCTATCGACTCAGAATGACAGAAACAGTACTCTAAAAAATGGGTACGATGACGGATTTCTCCGACCGAATCTTCAAGTTCAAGATATGCACGGAAAGCTCCAGAATATGATCATACTAAGAGGTTAAGCTCTAATCAAACTCACACGCGACCATAAAAGGGTCGAAACAACAAATACGAAGGCGGATACCCACAACTTTGGGAAATTACAAAATAGCCTAAAATACCCGAAAATCACGATACATGATCGAATAACCAACCCAAAGTTCACAACACGTCTAAAAAAGTTAAACGGACTTACCGGAAACTCGAAACAACAGTTTCGAACGAGATTCGCAAGAATCAAACTCAAGTGCGGAAAATTCGCTAAGAAGCACGGAACTCAACAAAACAACACCGGATGTCAAAAAGTGCAGAATTAATCATTCTCAGAATGACGAAAGCAAGCCGTCAAAACGGACTCCTGCTAAAAAAAGAAATTTACTAAAAATCGAAATTGCGGATATTACATATATTCCTTACAATTTATATTGCATCATGAATCATAATTTGCGGCAAATGAAACTCTTATTTAAACTCGTAATAAGCGATAGGTATTAAATTATTTATTTATTTTTTAAATTACTCATTTAAACTATTCAAATAGTATATTTAGTTCTTGTCAAAAGAAATATATGCATTGAATGGAGCTTGGATTTTTTGTTTACATTAATTTGCTGATATTGTGATGTCCAAATAATTTTCATTAAAATTTATGAAAATAGAGTTAGGATTTGGAGGAATGACCCAAGGTATAAAGCTAACAATGTTATGAAATCGAAATAATATAGAGAGAAAATATAGAGAGAGAATAGAGAATGATTCTCAGGTATGATTTTCATTAATAACTGAAGTCCTATTTATAGGAAAACTTCAGATGGCACAATCGTAATTACATATTTACATCAGGGATATAATAGTCATTCACACTATATAAAAACAAAAGGGTAATTGAAATGTCACTTTCAAGGCTTATTATAACACTCTCCCTTGAATGACTATTTACATAAATATCTGCTGAACTAGTTTGAAGAAAAACCCAATGGGAGAAAAACTTTCAAACTGTTTGTATTGGAGCTTGTGGCAATCATATCATGTTGCATCATAATGTTGGTAGGAAATCTCAGTGGTATAAAACTTCAGCAATCGGTGATCTCGTAAATTTGCTCCCCCTTATCTCGATAGTTCCTGTATGAATATTCTTGTGCCGTCTCAGTAAAACCTCGTGGGATAAAAACTGAGTGAATCTGTCATGTATATCATTCGTTGGAGTATCCATGTGTTGCCTCATTAAAACCTTGTCAAGAAAACCCAGTGGGAAAACTTGATCGAAGGAAAAAGAGTACAACAACTCCTTCTATTTTCAAGCCTTGAGGAATAATCTTGATCTTTGTAGTGTTCCTCATTATGCCATGAATATGTCTCGTTAAAACCTTATTAGGAAAAACCCAATGGGAAAAATCCTAATGAAGAAAAAGAGTACATTATTCATACTAATACGCCATTCCAGTTGCCTCGTTAAAAACCTTGCTAGGAAAACCCAATGGGACAAAACCTCAGTCAAGGGAAAAAGAGTGCAACGCGTATTTTATAAATATGCCCCAGGCATTTCAATAATCCTCTGAATATCGTCTTCAGTGCAGTTTATATTATCGAACTCATATTCTTTGCAATATATTCCAAATCTCTTTTGGAAATTTCATATTAGTTGTGATTAAGCTGCCTCGTTAAAAACCTTGCTGGAAAAACCCGGTGGGATAAAACCTCAGTCAAGGAAAAGAGTACAGCAGATAATTTTCGTTCACAACGCTTTTAAGTGACTGTACGCACTGATAATATGTTCAAAATCTCCTTACGAGTCACTTATAGTAAGCCCATATATTTCATTTTATTATAAGGGCATATATTTCAATTTTGATGGATTTCAATATCCTCATTTTCACAAATCATGGATTTTAATATCCTCATTTCCAATATCCATATTTCATAGTCATGGATTGTAATACCCGGTTGTAATTCATTCATTTTCATTCAGTAATTATCAGTCTGTAATTGTCACTCAGTAATTCTCACTTATTAATAATCACTCATCATTCATGAATCACTCATTTGCGTTCAATGTTGGCATGTTGTAATCGTATATCAGTTACCGATCGTCATTTTATCTCCGTTTTTAGATCGAGACGGGAATATTATCATTTTCATTGTGATTGATAGCCTTGTACTGAGAGTATCGTCTTTGGCTCGTGTTAGACTTGTTCACTTTCACATTCGTATGATATGTCGGATCATTCATCAGTCGTAGCGAGGAATCGGAATTATCGGATTGATTCACCTTGGCGGCCGAGTTACGGCCGTAAGGTTAGGATACGGCCGTAAGTCGGCGGTGCAGCCGTAAGAGTGGCGATTACGGCCGTAAGTGGTCAATAGTGCCCGGGCATTTTGGCCGAAGGTGAGTTACGGCCGTAAGGAAGGTGAGATACGGCCGTAAGTGGTGTTCGTTAATTTGGGTGTTGCCGACCAAGGGTGACTTACGGCCGTAAGGGTTGCGGCATACGGCCGTAAGTCGAGGCAGTGCGGCCGTAAGGCTTGGCGGATCTGGCCGTCTGCGAAAAGGATGTCCGCCATTTTTGACGAAGGCGGGTTATGCCGTAAGGTTGGCGGATACGGCCGTATCATCCGATTCTACGGCCGTAAGGTGTGCGGTCTGGCCGTGAGGTCAAGTGGTGTTTTGTGAAAGCGAGTTACGCCGTAACTAAGGAACGTTCTGGCCGTAAGTCTGCGGCAGCGACTTTGACGACGAGAGTTACGGCCGTCTGAGTTGGCGATTCTGGCCGTAAGGCCGTTGACTTGTAAAGTTACGGCCGTAAGAGGGGGCCGAGTTACTAGTAACCCGGCAGTATATATGGTTTGGCCGGGACACTTTTTCCTCATTTTCTTCATTTTCATTTCCTTCTTCCTTTTGTCCGAGAGAGAGCTTGGGAAAGGGATTCTTCCTTAATCAAACACTTGAGTACTTGAGTTTCTTCAATTCCATTCAATCATATAGCTCGGATACTCGTTTTAACTCGTGTTCATCGGATCGAAGTGGTTGGATCTTCAAGAGGTAATTTCTTCAACACCTTGGATTTCGATTTTGTGTTGAGATATGATGTTTTGGACGTTATAATCATGTTATATGAAGGGATATGTATATGATTATGAGTTGTATAAGGATTCATTGGATTATTGAGGGATTATTCAAGAACACTTTGATTATCGAGTTGAAATTGGGGGTTTTCGTTTAATTGTTGTTATAATCACGTTTTTGGATATTCATAACGGATTATTGATCGTATTGGAGATGTTTTGTTGATTTGAAACACTTCTTGGGGGTTTGAGGTTGGTATTGTTGAGGTTTAGTTGTAATCAATCGTAGTTGGCCTCCAAGTGTTCGATATAATGCCCCTATGAACTTGGTTTAATCGTATCGACGTCTTGAGTTCGTTATATTCGTGTTTGATTCGTATATTGAACGAGTTGTTGGATATTGTACAATTCAAGGTTGTTCGAGCGACCGATATCTCAATTAGGACGTTGTTCGTGGAAGGATAATTGTCACCAGTATTGTGTAAGTTGATTCTTACTCAGTTATAAGGATATTCATTTCCTTTTGTTGTTGTTCATTCATAATCGTAACTCATTCATCATTGTGATAACCGTATTAAAACTTGTCATTGTCAATTAATCACTTCAGTCACAAGGAACGACGGTTCCAAATCATTTTGTCGTGTTATCATTCATTTCACCATCATTTTATCTCGGTGAGTCATTATTCGTTTCCGATGTCACTTTTGTTATATCGTGGCATTCCGGGTCATACTGGCGTGACGGTTGGTATGTGTAGGATTTTCATGTCGGGCACATTTATGTCGTGTGTTGGTTGTTGGCCTCGCATTGGACTGTGCACACGAGTCGATTGCTCGTGAGACTGATTAGGTACAAGACCACGCGGTATTTGATCGATACTCGTTGGTGGCTTGTGCACGGACACATTTCCATCCCGGGCGTAGTGTGGCGCCACCCTTTGAGCCGTACCGTTAGTTGATTCATACAGCATGTTTGATTGCGTATGTTTTCAACAAGTTTGGGTTATAATCTAACCGCTTCATTTTAATCAAACTTGTGGTTTATACTACATATTTATATGATTATGTTTATTCAACTCTGGAGGATTGTTGTTCTGTATAACTGACCCCGTTTGGGGATATTGTTTCTCAGGTCATGGCAAGGCAAAGGCGCAGGGTGAGCACGTTGACGGCGAGGAGTCCCAATGATACTAGAAAGGGGCCCATCATGCTCGATTATTTATTCGATCATTTATGTTTCCTTTATTTATTCCGCTGCAGACATTCCGTTTGAATACTCATTTCATTCAGTGTTGTGTATTTTATCGTCACATAAAATACACATGTATTCTATTTTATCCTGGGTGTGTTGTATGAAACTCCTAATCGGAGTAATTGATGTTGAAATGTGGTTCGGTACTACATTTACCCTGTAATTCATCCGTTTTCATTTGCACAGTGGGTCCCGGGGGTCCACGACCGTAATATCCGCCTAGTTTGGGGTGTTACGAGTTGGTATCGGAGCGTGGTTTTGAATACTACCTTCCGAGTCATGTCTCATTTGAAATCGTCATCGGGCTAGTATCATTGGACTTTCGCGTCACGTGTGACTGTGCAGATGCCGAGCCAATCGAACCAAAGAATCGTAAGACTTCTATCGCCATGGTATAATTTCTGGCAATTTTCATTCATTCATAATTTATCAGTTAACAATCCTCAAACATCATTTTCATTTTGACCAGAACGGTCATTTTAACTCATTAATCACTCAATTCATTTCATTACTCGGTTGTTAATCTGGAAGATCATATAATAAATCTTGTTAACTCATTCAAGATAATCATTTCAGTAATTTCATCAGAAATCATGTCACCTCGATTAATCGTTCATGTAATCACTGTGTTAGAGAGTATGCTCATTTTCATCACCTCATGTCATAGTCATAATGTGATATTCATGCGAGAGATATAATCATCATGTAACTTTCCACTTCAGTATGGAAAGAGCTGGCAGAGGACGAGGAGGACGAGGCCGTGGTGCGGGCCGAATCCCGAGAGCTCGTGTGAACACACGTGCAAATGCGAGAAACAATGCCAATTCATCGAGCAGCGATGCTGCCACTCATTCACCGGGGCGTGATCATTCACTATCGGGAGTCGTGCAGGACACGGCCCGGTCAGAAGGTGTTCGGGTGGACCCACTTGCTTTTATGCGGGGCATGATGGCCCAAATGACCCGGATGGCACGGTGATGGAGACGATGCATAACTCCACTACTCAAAATCATCAGGCTCCTCCGACGCCACCTCAGAGGCTAGAGAGGAATGTGAGCAATATCATCGGCGACATCTCTCGCGAGTGGACACCGACTTTCGAGGGCTCGTCTGAGCCGTCAGATATTATTCATTGTCTCGAACATTTCGAGAAGTTGTTTGCTATGGTGGAGTGTCCGAAGGACACAAAGTTTCGTTGCGGCTTACTACAGGTAAGAGCGCTCATTCTTGGTGGTTGTCGTTGAAGCCCACCGAAGGATCATGTTCATGGGATCGATTCAAAACTCTCATGATGGAGAGGTTCTACCCGGCCCCACTCGAGAGGCCAAGCCGCGAGTTACTCACTCCCGACCCCTCATCGACGAGGATGTTCTCGCCATTGCCGAGAAGTTTCGGGAACTTCTTCCGTTCGCCTCATCTATCATTCATTCCGAGGCGGATAAGATTAAGTATTTCACAAGAGGTCAAACCTCGTATCGCCCGCAATCGCTTAATCATAAGCGTACCACGTTGGCCGAATTCATTGAGAAAGCTCTTACTTACGAGCTTACCGCTAAGGAAATTGCTAAGAAGCGACCTTCATCTGTGGCAAGAAGTTTAAGAACCGTAATCGGTCGGCGGAGTCGTGCCACTTTCAAGAAACCACGTGCGGGCTCTACTTTTTCGGCGACCTCCCGGCATCTAAACCCGCGGATCTCGGTCTCGGCGGCGATTCGGCCGTCACTGCTTCAACCGTGAAGAACAGGTCATTTCAAGACCAAATGTCCGGCGGTATCACGTGCCATAAGCGTGGAATTGCTGGGCATCGGGCCCGTTTTTGCCGAAGGGACTCTAAACCCACTCCGGCGCCATCTCAGGCCCCAGGACATTCAAAGATGCATAATCAGGCCACTCAATCAGCGTCGTTTAAGACGACGGGAGCTAGCAAGGGCGGAGCCAAGAGCTATCAGACGGGAGCATCTGGTTCGGGGGCCGGCAAGCCCCGAATTTACGAGATGAAAAAGACCGATGATCCAGAGGCCCGAATGATCTCAGGTACACTCGATATTCTATCCCAGCCTGTGTGTACCCTTTTTGATACTGGTGCATCGCATTCATTCATTTCCGAGTCATGTTTGAGTAGACTACGTCTGGGTAGTGCTACTAGTTGTGAGCCTTATGTCATTAGTTTACCTGACGGTAGACGAATTATCGGTAATCGTGAGATTCGTAATTGTCGATTCGGGCCATGGTCGTGTATGGCGGCCGGACCTAATCGTAGTAGATTTGCCGAGGGACGACGTCATCTTGGGTATTGATTGGATGGATCGTCATGATGCCACCATTAGTGACCGTAAGCGTATGATCACTATCATTGCAGACGATGGGGTTGAATGTGTGTTTCAGGGAGGTAATCCCTACTGCAGTAAGGTCATTAATTTGATGAAAGCGATCGATTACTCGATCGGGTGTGTTGGTTATTGGTGCTATATGACCAAACCGAGAAGTCATCGATGTGCCGACGGATATTCCGGTAGTGAGGAGTATGCCGACGTTTTCCGCACGAGTTACAGGTTGCCTCCACAGAGAGATGTGGAATTCACGATTGAGTTGGAGCCTGGTACGTCTCCGATATCAAAGGCACCGTACCGGATGGCCCCGACCGAAATGCAGGAATTAAAGAACCAACTTGAGGAGTTCTTCGAGAAGGGTTATATCCGACCGAGTGCGTCTCCGTGGGGAGCACCCGTGTTGTTTGTCAAGAATAAGGATGGTTCATTTCGTTTGTGTATCGATTATCGGGAGTTGAACAGAGTGACAATCAAGAATAAGTATCCCTTACCCCGTATTGATGATCTTTTAGATCAACTTCAGGTAGCTTCAGTATTTTCCAAGATCGACTTAAGATCTGGATATCACCAGTTGCGGATTCGAGAGTCGGATATCGCGAGGACGGCGTTTCGAACACGCTATGGTCATTATGAGTTCGTAGTTATGCCGTTCGGGCTAACTAATGCACCTGCGGTATTCATGGAATTGATGAATCGGGTTTTCATCGACTTTTTGGATCAGTTTGTTGTTGTCTTCATCGACGATATTTTGATTTATTCTCGTAGCCGAGAGGATCACGAGGTTCATCTTCATCAGGTTCTCGACGTGTTGAGACGAGCAACTTTTTGGAAAGTTTTCCAAGTGCGAGTTCTGGATGTCCGAAGTGACTTTTCTCGGACATGTAATTTCGTCAGACGGAGTTCGAGTCGACCCTCAGAAAACGGAGGCTATCCGAGACTGGTTACCTCCGAAGAATGTTAAGGAAATCCGGAGTTTCCTCGGATTAGCGGGTTATTATCGGCGATTTGTGGAAGGATTTTCCAAAATTGCTCAACCATTGACGAACCTTTTGCGAAAGGATAAGAAATACACGTGGTCCGACGCGTGTCGTGAGTTTTGAGGAACTCAAGAGTGGTTAATGTCAAGCACTGTACTTTCCTTGCCGCAGGGGACGGAGGGATTTGTGGTTTATAGTGATGCGTCCGGACAGGGTCTCGGATGTGTGCTCATGCAGAATGGAAAGGTTATTGCCTATGCTTCACGGCAATTGAGACCTTACGAGGTTAATTATCCGACACACGACCTGGAACTAGCAGCCGTGGTGTTCGCTTTGAAGATTTGGCGTCATTATCTTTATGGCGTTACCTGTCAGATATTCACCGACCATAAGAGTTTAAAGTATATATTTACTCAGAAGGAGTTAAATATGCGACAGAGACGGTGGTTAGAATTAATCAAAGATTACGATATCGAGATCCTTTATCACCCGGGCAAGGCGAACGTTGTCGCCGACGCCTTGAGTCGCAAGTCCGTTCAGGAGCAGATGCTTGCTCGTCTAACAGTTCAGAAGGAACTTCAGCAGGAATTCCTTAGACCCGAGATCGAGGTCTGGCTTCAGCGAGTTCAGGGACAGCTTTGCATGTTAGAGATTTCATCGTCACTCGATGAGGTAATCAGAGAGAATCAGAGTTCAGACCCTTCATTGTTGCGCATCCGTGAGGATGTGGCTCAGGGGAAAGCCCCTGGATTCGTGGTCCACGAGGATAGACTTTTGAGATTTAAGAATCGGTTGTGCGTATCACGAATGACGAGTTGAAAAACTCGATTTTGAGAGAAGCTCATGCTACCCTTATTCTGTTCATCCGGTCCAAAGAAGATGTACAAGGACTTGAAACGAAATTCTTGGTGGAGTAATATGAAGCGAGAAGTCGCAGAATTTGTTTCGAGATGCTTAACTCACAACAAGTTAAGATTGAACATCAGCCGTGGGTATGCGAAACCTCTTCCTATTCCCGAGTGGAAGTGGGAAAACATTTCTATGGATTTCATCACGAGTTTGCCGACTAGTCGTCGTGGCATGAATACGATCTGGGTGATTGTGGACCGCTTAACAAAATCAGCTCATTTCCTTGAGATCAAAGATACGTGGGGTCCTGAGAGACTGGCTCGATTGTTCATCAAGGAAATAGTGAGACCGCACGGTACTCCTAAGAGTATCGTTTCCGATCGTGACGGACGATTTGTGTCTCATTTTTGGAAATCGATTCATCGTGCTATGGGAACTCGGCTCAATCTCGCACCGCCTTTCATCCTCAGTCCGTCGGACAATCAGAGAGGACTATTCAGACATTAGAGGACATGTTGAGGGCATGCGTCCTCGATTGGAAGGACGATTGGGAAGCCCAACTACCATTGATCGAGTTCACATACAATAATAGCTGGCATGCTTCCATTAAGATGGCACCTTACGAGGCCTTATACGGTCGTCGTTGTCGGTCTCCTTTGTGTTGGGATGACTTGTCAGAATCAATCGGCACCGAGCCCGATATGCTTATAGCCGCCCGAGAGAAGGTAGCTTTAATCAGGAGTCCTATGTTGGCCATTTCGTAGTCGTAAATCCTATGCGTATAATCGCTGCCGACCACTAGAGTTCGAGACGGGTGACCACGTTTTGGTCAAGGTATCCCCGAGTCGAGGTATTTTCCGTTTTGGGAAGAGGGGAAAGTTGAGTCCGAGATTCATTGGACCGTTTGAGATTTTGGATCGAGTGGGCGAGTTAGCTTATCGATTGGCTTTACCTCCGGCGTTGAGCCGAATTCATAACGTGTTTCATGTCTCTCAGTTACGGAAGTATATTGCCGACCCGAGTCACATACTCCAGTTCGACGAAATCGAGATCGCAGATGATCATTCGTACGAGGAGCGTCCTGTACGAGTGTTGGAGTGGCGAATCAAACAGTTGAGGAACAAGACGATCCCTTTGGTCAAGATTCAGTGGTCCAGACACGGAGTCGAAGAGGCCACTTGGGAAACCGAAGAGAGTATGCGGGAGAGTCATCCCGAGTTATTTGACCCTTAGTTTCGGGGACGAAACTATTTTAAGGGGGGGAGTATGTAATACCCGGTTGTAATTCATTCATTTTCATTCAGTAATTATCAGTCTGTAATTGTCACTCAGTAATTCTCACTCATTAATAATCACTCATCATTCATGAATCACTCATTTGCGTTCAATGTTGGCATGTTGTAATCGTATATCACTTACCGATCGTCATTTTATCTCCGTTTTTAGATCGAGATGGGAATATTATCATTTTCATTGTGATTGATAGCCTTGTACTGAGAGTATCGTCTTTGGCTCGTGTTAGACTTGTTCACTTTCACATTCGTATGATATGTCGGATCATTCATCAGTCGTAGCGAGGAATCGGAATTATCGGATTGATTCACCTTGGCCAGCACCGAGTTACGGCCGTAAGGTTCTGGGATACGGCCGTAAGTCAGCGGGTACGGCCGTAAGGCTGGCCGGTTACGGCCGTAAGTGGTCCAGCAGGCTGCCCAGGCATTTTGGCCGAAGGTGAGTTACGGCCGTAAGGAAGGTGAGATACGGCCGTAAGTGGTGTTCGTTAATTTCGGGTGTTGCCGACCAAGGGTGACTTACGGCCGTAAGGGTTGCGGCATACGGCCGTAAGTCGAGGCAGGTACGGCCGTAAGGCTTGGCCGGATACGGCCGTACGCTGCAGAAAGGATGTCCGGCCATTTTTGACGAAGGCGGGTTACGCCCATAAGGTTGGCCGGATACGGCCGTATCATCCGAGTTACGGCCGTAAGGTGTGCGGTACGGCCGTGAGGCTGTCGGCGGGTGTTTTTGACGAAGGCGAGTTACGCCCGTAACTAAGGAACGGTTACGGCCGTAAGTCTGTCGGCAGGCTTTCGGACGAAGCCGAGTTACGGCCGTACGAGTTGGCCGGTTACGGCCGTAAGGCCGTTGACTTGTAAAGTTACGGCCGTAAGAGGGCCGAGTTACGACCGTAACTTCCGGCAGTATATATGGTTTGGCCGGGACACTTTTTCCTCATTTTCTTCATTTTCATTTCCTTCTTCCTTTTGTCCGAGAGAGAGCTTGGGAAAGGGATTCTTCCTTAATCAAACACTTGAGTACTTGAGTTTCTTCAATTCCATTCAATCATATAGCTCGGATACTCGTTTTAACTCGTGTTCATCGGATCGAAGTGGTTGGATCTTCAAGAGGTAATTTCTTCAACACCTTGGATTTCGATTTTGTGTTGAGATATGATGTTTTGGACATTATAATCATGTTATATGAAGGGATATGTATATGATTATGAGTTGTATAAGGATTCATTGGATTATTGAGGGATTATTCAAGAACACTTTGATTATCGAGTTGAAATTGGGGGTTTTCGTTTAATTGTTGTTATAATCACGTTTTTGGATATTCATAACGGATTATTGATCGTATTGGAGATGTTTTGTTGATTTGAAACACTTCTTGGGGGTTTGAGGTTGGTATTGTTGAGGTTTAGTTGTAATCAATCGTAGTTGGCCTCCAAGTGTTCGATATAATGCCCCTATGAACTTGGTTTAATCGTATCGACGTCTTGAGTTCGTTATATTCGTGTTTGATTCGTATATTGAACGAGTTGTTGGATATTGTACAATTCAAGGTTGTTCGAGCGACCGATATCTCAATTAGGACGTTGTTCGTGGAAGGATAATTGTCACCAAGATTGTGTAAGTTGATTCTTACTCGCTTATAAGGATATTCATTTCCTTTTGTTGTTGTTCATTCATAATCGTAACTCATTCATCATTGTGATAACCGTATTAAAACTTGTCATTGTCAATTAATCACTTGATCACAAGGAAGCGGTTCCAAATCATTTTGTCGTGCTATCATTCATTTCACCATCATTTTATCTCGGTGAGTCATTATTCGCTTCCGATGTCACTTTTGTTATATCGTGGCATTCCGGGTCATATTGGCGTGCAGTTGGTATGTGTAGGATTTTCATGTCGGGCACATTTATGTCGTGTGTTGGTTGTTGGCCTCGCATTGATTGATCGCACACGAGTCGATTGCTCGTGAGATCGATTAGGTACAAGACCACGCGGTATTTGATCGATACTCGTTGGTGGCTTGTGCACGGACACATTTCCATCCGGGCGTAGTGTGGCGCCACCCTTTGAGCCGCATCATAGTTGATTCATACAAAGATGTTTGATTGCGTATGTTTTCAACAAGTTTGGGTTATAATCTAACCGCTTCATTTTAATCAAACTTGTGGTTTATACTACATATTTATATGATTATGTTTATTCAACTCGAGGATTGTTGTTCTGTATAATCGACCCCGTTTGGGGATATTGTTTCTCGTGTCATGGCAAGGCAAAGGCGCAGGTGAGCACGTTGACGGCGAGGAGTCCCAATGATACTAGAAAGGGGCCCCGATGCATTGATCTATTTATTCAGTCATTTATGTTTCCTTTATTTATTCCGCTGCAGACATTCCGTTTGAATACTCATTTCATTCAGTGTTGTGTATTTTATCGTCACATAAAATACACATGTATTCTATTTTATCCTGGGTGTGTTGTATGAAACTCCTAATCGGAGTAATTGATGTTGAAATGTGGTTCGGTACTACATTTACCCTGTGTAATTCATCCGTTTTCATTCGCCTGGTGGGTCCCAGTCGGGGGTCCACGGCACTGTAATATCCGCCTAGTTTGGGGTGTTACATGGATATCCTCATATCATTTATCGATATCCTCTCCAATCATTGATATCCTCATTTTCACAAATCATGAATTTTAATATCCTCATTTCATTCATAGCGCTATATTGTGTCGACACTTTTCAATATTTATTTCCCCATGGCAATATAACTTGCCGAGATATCTCATTATCAATCACCCATTGGGATTACACATTGTGGTTATGTCTATATACTTCTCAACAGTATATGCCTCCTTTTATCATTTGCTTTGATTCATATTCGGGGAATTATTATGTATTTATCAAAGCAGTTGTAGTTGGTACCAAAGATTAATAATCTGTCATGCATCTTTGAACTTCAAGTTCATATTTCAGTTGTGAGGATATAGTGTGATGCATTTCATATATTTCCAACTATCAATACTCCCCCTCATGCTAAGAGATTTCTTGAGCACCAAACACATATGTCAGTATCTCAGTATTCATCTTCAGTCATGGGAGTTTATATATTATGTTCTCGATATTGGCTGGAGGACTTCAAATAGTATGCCAATTGATATCCCACTTGTATGCGCATATCTTGATCCTTTCTGGGATCTATTCAAGTTTATTTGGGATATATTACTAGCTTTATCTGATTTGGAATATGTGCTCAAACCGTGAGCAAATTATCTCGTAAATTTCTGATTACGAGTCATATAAACATGTGACTATCTAGTGGATCCATAATATCTAGTAGTTCACATGTAGAGGAAGTGGACCCATACTCCCCCTTAATATATTCCAAATTTATTAGGGATTCATTCCCAATATTGGCTAGTAGTGATATTAATCGAGAATAAATATTTGAAGACGATGTGTCTATATTATCATATAGATATTTTATCGGCATATCACATCATCTTTCAGTGCCATTATTGCACATCATTATCAACATGGAGTCGCTGCTCCCACATGTCATATTATGTCCATTATTCAAATATAGAGTCGTAGTTCATACGCCTCAGGACGCGGAGTCAAATCTCATACGCGTAATTTCAATCTATAAATAGATTATCATTGTATTCACAATCATCCATACCGAGGGTTTGAATATCATAATGGATTCAATGCTTTCGAATCTTCGTAAATATTACCCATCTCTTCCAGTGAATATCATAAAAAGAATTTATCGAGCTCGACTCGAAAGATTAAGGGTGCTAATGAGAAATGGCATCCCAGAAGATATTCGATGGTTGATCGAAGCATAAGTTCGATTATCTGGCGAATTTTCAAATTCATTTAAGTACATGCCAGGTACAGGTAAGAGTAGTTTTGCAAAGAAACGGAGAGCAAAAATATTAGGTGGGTGCTATAAATATGCTCGATGGACATGTGACACACGATGCAAATATGTGGGGTTTGTATCCAAAAATCGAGAAGATAAAATAGCATTTATCAAGGATGGATTGAGTAAGGAATCTATGGATCATGATATCCAACAGATTCTTGATACACATCCCATTGGATACGTTCATCGTGAACTAATGGTTTTGTGGATGCAATTCAAGGATGAACGGAAACGTTATAGTCATGAAAAATTAATCTCAAAAGATCCAGTTTGTAAGTCCGTTCTGTCAAAATTGGTATAAGGTAAATAGCAAAATAATGCAAGTTGTTGAATATTATTTTCCAATATTTAAATTTCTCAGCTGTCGATCGGTAACGTCATTTTCATTGAAAAATATAATATCATATCTTTCGTTTTATTTTGCAATTTTGTCAAAAGTAATGACTTATCTGCCGCTCCATTTTCAATGAAAATAGTGAAGTCATTTGTCGTTTAGAAAGAAGTTTGTTCTTTAAATTTGGGATCCAAAAATCAGAAAATGTATCTCTCATAAAAGAATTTTTGAAAGTCTAGTGTAGAAAGATGGAGTTTTCAGGATCCTCATATAAATCTCATTCAATTAAAACTATATGCATTTTAGGTGGATCCAAACTGATAGGTCATATCCAGCATGTAGATATGGCGTATCAATTCGTAAAAGAATTAGGAAAACACAAAATCGATATATTGTATGGTGGGAGTAATTATAGATTTTTGGGTTATCTTTTAGAGGCTGCACAAAATGGGAGAATAAGAGTAACAAGTGCCTTACACTATCCCACAGTTAGAACCAGTAGTATAGAGGGTTCAACTAGGTTGATGCTTCAAACACAGTCTGTGCATGATAGTTTGATGTATGTGGTGAATAATAGTGATGCCTTTATTGTTCTCCCAGGTGGCTATGGCACACTCAATGAGATATTCAACATCACGTCATGGGCTGAGCGGGACTTCCATACCAAACCTATAGGTTTGTTGAATATTAATAATTTCTTCAGCGATTTGCTTGCCTTTCTGGATCAAGGAGTAGATCACAAGTTTATATCTCAGCCATCACGAGATATAATAATATGTGCTGATACTGTTGCTGATCTACTTATAAAGTTTCAGGCATATATTTCAGTTAAGAATTTGGAAGTCAAAGCTCATCAGCCACAAAGTATTGGCGCCAAACGAAAAAGAAGTTTAGATCATTTAGATCTTTCATTATAAATCCTTATGCCATGGGGTGGCAGAGTTACGGAGTTTTATACTCTCGAGACGCACCCCTTTTCTTTTTATGGGTTTCATATGTATTTTCTTTTTCGCGTTTCATATTGTCGAGTGTTTACTGCCTTTCAGCTAGTTTCGATATTTTCACTTCGACTGTTGTGTGCTTCTTCAGCAATAATAAGACCATCTTTTGCTTTTATGCAAAAACAATATTTTCACAAATATGTGATATATGTTTCCCCATGAATATTGTCAATCAATATAATTTCAATGATCCAATCATGTGATATAATCAACATGAGATTTATTGAGCAATTATTTTCCAGTGATAGTTTTCCATATCACTTGTCAAATGATCTCACCATGCATTTTGCATGAAATTTTCTTTAATTAATCGGTGATAGTTTATGGTATCACTTGCTCAATTTTCTCCATTCATATTTAATAATTATGGAGATCGGATATTATTTCTATCAACTGCTTCTTCTTGAGAGCAGGATCATTGATCAACTACTTCAGAGTAGGATTTATTTCTTTCAACTGCTTTTTCAGAGCAAGATTTAGATAATCGATCAACTACTTCTCCAGAGTAGGATTATTTTTATCAACTGCTTCTTCTTTGAGAGCAGGATTTAGATAATCGATCAACTACTTCTTCAGAATAGGATTTATTTTATCAACTGCTTCTTCTTTGAGAGCAGGATTTAGATAATCGATCAACTACTTCTCCAGAGTAGGATTTATTTTTATCAACTGCTTCTTCTTTGAGAGCAGGATTTAGATAATCGATCAACTACTTCTCCAGAGTATGATTTATTTTTATCAACTGCTTCTTCTTTGAGAGCAGGATTTATGAACCATTCATGTGGTATAACCAACCACGATGGTGATATATAATATATAAATTGCGTACATGTAAAACCATCCGTCTTGTGATAATTGAACTCATCACATGAGAGGTATTATAATTATATAAAATAAACGCAATAAATATGTGGTTTTAAACCACCACTTTGAGATAAATAAGAGACATAATTTAAACTGCAAAATAATTAACTGCTTCTACCAGAGCAGGATCGTCCAATCAATTCCGCAAAATAGTCATCGTCAAGGTATAGGTCGAAATATCGATTGCCGTTAATAACAGGCGTAAGGGTATGTATTCATAAATCTTTGCGATTTCCGGAGTTGGATATTAATTCGTACATTTTAATAAATTTAATAATGACATATATGAAAAGAAGAATACTCATATCAATATTAGTGTCAAATTAAAGATTTCGTTAAACCGATTCCGATGGTATCAATAAAAATTGATTCTGAGATCATATGAATCTTATATATAAGAAAAACCAAATTTATAATTTAACATATTATAAAAATATTTAATTCTTTTATTATTTTATTTAGTTATTATTCTTTATAATTTTCTGTTTCATTACATTGACTTCTTCTTTCTTTATATTTTAATTTTCTTTTTTTTTCTTCAGACAGACTGCTTTCGGCTGTCCTCTTCCCTTATTTTTTTTTATTTCTTATCTTATTCAATAAGTCAGTGGATTTCTATTATTTCCATTTTGTACACATATACTGATATACATACACAATTCAATACTTACAGTGGGGAGTTTCTCATATTGTTCTCCTCGTTGAGATCCGGATCTTCGCTCCGACATCACCGATGACCCGCAAATCGACCCGGTCATTTAACGAAACATCCCTCAGTAAATCAGCGGCATCTGCTTGAAGCAAGCTAACCCGGTCCACAAAAATGGTGGTCTTGACCTGCCTAACGCTGTAGGCGGGTTGATAAAACCCAGGAACCGTGCCCCGCCCGAGTGGTATCCCGCGGTACATGACGGTAAACCTGGATTCGTCGTACTTGATCCCCACCTTTTTCTCGTTGGAGGCAACGAAGAGCATCTCGATGATGAGCGACACGGAGGCGGGGGTCAGGCTGATTCGAACTCGGGTTTTTTAGGCTTCACGGCGAGGACTACGGCGAGGATTACGGCAAGAACAAGGAGGAGGACGAAAGAGAATAGCAAAAAGAGACAACAGCAGCAGCCGCGTAGGGAGGCGGATGAGGAGGAAGAGGGCGGAGGATGGTAGTGGTGGTGGCAGTTGTCGGCATCGGCGGTGGAGGTGATTGGTCTCGAGCTCATTTTAGGCTGGGTTTGGAGGTTTTTCCTTTTTTTTTTTTTTTTTTACTTCTGACAGAGAATTTAGATATAGCGAAAAAGAATTTTACATAGCCCCCCACAACCACCACCAAGAGCCATGGCCACCTCTTGTTGCTATTTTTCCTTTTCTCTTTTAGACTGTTGCTGTTTTGCTTGTATTTCAAGAGAGAGAAAAAGAGAGAGAGAGAAGAGAGAGGAATAAACTTAAAAAAAATCACGAGAATCAAATGGGAGATTGCGAGGGTCACGCAAACATCATTGGATCTGAGGAAGAATTTGGACAGCACATGTAGACGACGTCGGACCGGAGCTTTTCCTGTTCTCTGTATGTGGGTATCAGATCTAAAATTGATGATAATAATTTGATTTCTGATACAGAGGATCATCTATACGATGCAACTGTAGAGCATACTTTCGACATATTACTCAAGTGGTTAGAGTCGTGCTGATAACGTGTTATGAAATCGAAATAATATAGAGAGAAAATATAGAGAGAGAATAGAGAATGATTCTCAGGTATGATTTTCATTAATAACTGAAGTCCTATTTATAGGAAAACTTCAGATGGCACAATCGTAATTACATATTTACATCAGGGATATAATAGTCATTCACACTATATAAAAACAAAAGGGTAATTGAAATTTCACTTTCAAGGCTTATTATAACAAACAATTTTTTTCCCAAAATCCAACAACCTTAAATTTTTCTACCCAAAACCCTACTCTTCTTATACTTAAAATACATACATAAAATAAAATTATTTTAAATATTCCATTTATACTCTTACTTCAAGTTTGAAAAAATAATAAAAACATTTACACAAATAGGTAGTAGTCGACGACCGTAGACCACCAGTCGGCGCCGACCGACCACCGGCAGTCGTCGCCAGAACTTTTTTTTATTCGACTTCGACCAACCGTCGTCTGTCACAGGCCGATGGTTTTTTTCTGGACGATCGGAAAGTATAAATCACCATCTGATAACTTATATTAGAATGGATATTCTGACCAGCATCGACCATGGCCAGTCGCCGCAGTTAATAAGATTACCCATTAATAATTTAGATTACGTAAAGGTCTTCCAAATTATTATATGGTAATAACACACTGATTGGTATTTTCACTGTCGCCGACCTCGTTCAGTCACCACCGGACAATAAGTTAACAAAATTACTTAATAGTAATTTAAATTAGCAAGTGGTATTTTAAATACTATATGGTAACAACAAATGTGACATGAAAATTTATAAAAAACAAACCATACAAAATAACAAAATTCCAAGAAATAAAATACACAACCTATAAATCAAAACGACCATATATTTTTTTAGTTATTTGTTTTTTGAGCCTTGTTAACTAATGAGGATTTAAATAGGAAAATAAATAAAAAATTACAAATCAAAACCTAATATAATAAAATGGTACTATAAAGTAAAAAAAAAACTTATAACCAAATCAATACATATCTTCTGAAACTCAAGTACTCAAAAAATTTGGATGATTTTCAGCTTTCCTTCGTCGTCAGTTTCCAGATCGGGCGACTTCTCTTTTTTTGTCCATATAGCACGACTTCCCTTCGTCTCTCCAGATCACACGACTCCCCTTCGTTGTCTCCAGACCACCCGACGAAAAATCCGATCGCCGCCACTAATTGGAATATTTCCTGCTACCTCGTACAACCATCAGATCTGAAAATCATCGAAAACTGCATGGATATCAAGGTAGTATAGATCTAGAATGATTAAAAATATTTATAAATCAAGCAAAACAAGAGAAGAGAAACAAAAAAAAAAAAAAGAAAGAAAAAGAAACAAGAAAAAAGAAGAGGAAAAAAGAGATGGCTTGTGGAGGAAAAGAAAGAAAAAAGTAAAAAAGAGAAAGAGAGAGAGAAGACGGCTAGAGAGTGGAGGGTGAAATGGAGGAGAGAGTGAGAGATGGAAAATAGAGGTGGGAGGAATGAGAAAGACCATCAATATCAACAACCATTTCAATCACTCAATCTTTTTAATATTAAATTAATTTCTATTTTCTTCACATCATCAATATTCATCCAACTATATCTATTTAGAATCATTTATTCATGACCACCCAACCACAACATTAAATATATTTATTTTATTATATCTTTTAAGCTAAAATTCACCACAATTTAAAAATAATACTCCTAAAAATTTATAACTACAACAAGAAATAAAAATAATAACAAAATATTATTAAAAAGCCAAAAAGGAAAATTGACTAAAAAGGACTCCGAAATTTCTCGGATTTAAGAGAAAATTTCTTGGATTCATTGAAAAGTTGAGAAAGATGAAATTTTAATGAGAATAGACGAAGAAAAAGAATAGGGTTTTTATCGGTGCAAAATATTAAAAATATGGTGTTTATATATATAGAGGGAAAAAATAAAATTTATATACATATTAATAAAATATATTAAAAATATAAATTTATATACTAATATCTAAATTAAATCTAAATAGTAAATAATGAATACAAACCGGACACGTGTCTATCAACTAAATCAGACCAGCTGGTCTCATTTGGGGTGAGAGGAGACCGCGGTTGGTCTGTGAAAAGCAAAAGCAAAATTTTTTAAAATTTTTTACTCCCTCCGTCCGTCACCCATATGCACTCTTTTGATCGGTATGGGTTTTAATAATTAAGTTGACTTAGTTGGTAGGATGAGTTGTGAGTGAAGTAAGTGGACCCACTTGTGTAGTAAAAGAGTAAAAAAATTGTCAAAAATAAACAATGCACATAGATTGCGGGTGGATGGAAAAGGAAATTGTTGTACATGGGTGGCGGACGGAGAGAGTATTTATTTAAATGATGAGATGTGCGGTCAACCCTTCCTTCATGGGCGCCGTTAAATGAAGTCTTAGGGTTTTGTTTATATAATAAGAATAGTATATGTGTATTGTGTAAATATTTTTGTTTTTAAGAAGTAAAATTGAAGTTATTGTGAATTTGGTAAAAATAGAGCTTTATTTTGTAGTGTTGGGTGACCGTGCTGTCGAGACGCGTCAAAATTAGATATTTATAAATATTTCTTGACTCACTTATACTAAAGAGTAGTATTGGTAAGTAAGGGTCGATTCCACGAGGAACGGATGAATTAATCGAACTTATTGAGTTGAATAATTTTGAGAAACTAAAATAGTAGTACTAAAAAAAATAATAGTGCTAAAAATAATAATATTAAATATAATAAAGAGGGGGGATTTGGTTGATTTAAAATAAACAAACTAAAATAACAAGTCGGCAAATAAAAAGAAGTGAAATTTTAGTAAGGAAAAACGATTGCGATTTATATCCAGTTCTTAGTTCCGTTATCCCCCGTTCTAATTTAATTTATGAATTAATGCAGCACTTTATTTTTCTTTAATTCCTAATGAACTCCTACTCCTAAGTCAACAACAAGCTCTGTTACCCAAATCGTTTCTTAAGTTTATTTAATCAAAACAAGCTCTTCAATTAAGCCTATCTAGACAAAGGATTCAAAACAAGCTCTTCAAATCTTGTTCGTTAGATGCATTATGAACTCAAACGATGGAAATAGACAAGATATTGAGTTCACAAGCTCGACCCAAGGGATCTTGATTTTGTGTTACCCAACTGAATAAAATCAATTGTTGCTACTTATGATTTAGAATTATAACGATTACGTATTATAACCCTAAGTCTAGCAATAGATATAAAAACCTCAATTAAGTTGATCAGGCCAATTAAAGTAAATTATATCATAAATAAATCTACTCAATAACACAAAGATAATTCAAAGGAATTAAGTCAAGAATATGCTACGGGATTAAAACATAAATAATATAGATACGAGTTCAAACATCCCTAAGAACTGAAATAGATAAATTAGCCGGACAACAACAACAACAACATCTAAGCCTTAGTCCCAAAATGGTTTGGGGTCGGCTAACATGAATCAAACTTTGAAATCGTTAATAATCGTTACATAAATAACATAAAAGGAAAAAAGAGGGAAAAAGTAGAGAAAAAAGCAAATAAAAAAAGAGAATGAATGTAAAAAAAAAAGAGAGAAAAAAAGATAACATGAAATAAAAGAAAATAGGAATTAAAAAAAAAAGGGGATCATACTCCATCCACCATCCGTATTCTTTCCCGCCACATTTGGCTCTCCATCGCCATACTTTCTCCAATTCCAAGAAACCGCATATCATTTTCAATCATCTTTATCCAAGTTTTCTTGGGTCTTCCTCTACCTTTCACAACATTACTTGTTCCCCAACTTTCTAGCCTTCTCACTAGGGCATCAATAGGTCTTCTTCTCACATGACCAAACCATCGTAATCGATCCATCATCTTGTCTTCTATAGACGCAACTCTTACCTTCTCTCTGATCACCTCATTTCTGAGTCGATCCTTTTTTATATGACCACACATCCATCGTAGCATACGCATCTCTGTCACATTCATCTTTTGAACGTGACACTGTTTTACAGCCCAACACTCGGTGCCATATAACAGCGCAGGCCTAATTGCCGTGCGGTAAAATTTACCCTTTAATCTATGAGGCATGCCAGGATCACATAAAACCCCTGTGGCACTCTTCCACTTCAACCACCCTGCCTTTATTCTGTGAGCCACATCGTCATCTAGCTCTCCATCCTTTTGGATAATAGATCTAAGATACCGAAAGAAAGTGGATCCATGAACAACTTTCCCATCAAATGTGATCATCCCCGCCTCTCTATCACTGTTTTCGCTAAACCTACACTTTATATATTCAGTCTTACTTCTACTCAGCCTAAAGCCTCGAGCTTCCAAAGTATCCCTCCAAAGTTCCAATTTCTGTTGCACTCCAACCTTCGTTTCATCAATCAACACAATATCATCTGCGAACATCATACACCACGGAACGTCATTTTGAATTTCTCTTGTCAATTCGTCCATGACTATGGCAAAGAGAAAAGGACTAAGAGCAGATCCTTGATGCACCCCAATCGTAATAGGGAATTCTTCTGTCCTCCCAACATTAGTACGTACACTTTTACTAGCTCCCTCATACATGTCCTTTATAATGTCAATATATTTCCGCGATACACCCTTCTTTGCTAAGGCCCACCAAAGTACTTCTCTTGGTACTTTATCATATGCCTTCTCTAAATCAATAAAAACCATATGCATATCTTTCTTTTTATCTCGATAATGTTCCATCAACTGCCGGATAAGATAAATTGCTTCCATGGTCGATCTTCCAGGCATAAATCCAAACTGATTTTCTGTTATCTTCACACATTTCCTGATCCTTTATTCAATCACTCGTTCCCACAACTTCATGGTATGACTCATTAGTTTAATTCCGCGATAATTAGAACAATCTTGAACATCACCTTTGTTATTATACAAAGGAACGAGAATACTTTTCCTCCATGCTGATGGCATCTTATTGCTTCTCCAAATCTTATTAAAAAGCATAGTTACCCATTCGATCTCTCTCTCCCCCAAACACCTCCAAACTTCAATAGGTATACCATCTGGTCCTTCTGCTTTCTTTGACCACATCTTCTTCAATGCAATTGTCACTTCACCCTTTTGGATTCTTCTATTAAACTCTCGGTTAACCATACTTGAGGGGATGTTTAGCCGGACATGATGACTAAATAAAACAAAAGATAATTAATAGGCATAAGATTAAAACCAGCTGCTCGACAGAATTTCTTCCAAATTATTTGTGCCTTTTGTTGCTAGCCTCGAAAACTGTTGGGGTGTAAGGGTATTGTGGAGATCCGGATTTTCCAATGGATCGTGTAAACACTTTCCGAACTGATATTTCTACCCTATGCCCGGGTTACAAGAAATTCAGCCTAGGATAATCCAATGGAACACTTACGAATCCAGGCACAGAAACGTAAGCCAAATTGCTAGAGAAATTCTGTGTTTATCAGAAAGATAAAGAGCTCAGAAAAGGGTTGTATCTCAGACTCATGAGGAGAGCCCTATTTATAATGTCGGATTAGGGTTACAAGTAGGTCGATTTTAGGGTTTTGATGACGGCGCCGTCATTAGTGGTCCGAAATTAGGGTTGACGGGTGGTTAACGAAATTAATCAATTTTACCACAGTCTCCCTCTAAAATTCGGAAATATCACTAAATCCCACATCTAAATTTCCGAAGACCTTTTGGGCGCCCCCAACCGCGAGCTCGGCCCTCGACCCCGCCCACTTGCCGGGCTCGCCCCATGGACCCCTGCCAGGCGCCGCCTAGACCCCGTCACGGGGCGCGCCGGACCCCCGACATTAGTCCGTACCGGCTTATAATTCGATCTTATACATGTGTGCACTCCGCACATACCCGATCATATATTAGAATACGAATTATAGACCCCTTAGCTCACATATTAGTTCCAATTACACAAAATGAATGGTGACACTAAAATCACCAACAATCCTCCCCCATTTTAGTGTAACCCATGAACCAATATAACATTAATCCAATCAAACCAAACCAGTACATAAATGAAAATATCGCAACGATTGAATTTCCATCTTAGTATCATACACTTTCAAATACTCGAGAATTAGGGTGTTCTAAGAATTGAACCCTTCAACCCATTTGAATACATGAAGGTAAAATACATACAAGTTTATTGAATTTCTCTAACAAAATACAACTTGACACTATTATAAAGCCGAGTGTCCTAATCCTCTCATGACTGTATCAAGGCCAAGTCCTCAACCTCTTGAAATGCGGCTACACTTCACAATCACGTAGGTAATTCCTTTACTTCATGTATCTGCACATACATTTTATCAAAGGAATTATTAAGAAGTTAAACTTCAACCTAGCCAACCAGACCGAACACATACCAGGATGAATAATTTGTGTGTTCCAATCTATAAGTGTGAGCTTTCCTCATTGAATTCAACTCCTAATGTCATATTAGAAGGGAATTGGGTGTCTCACCATTACAGAATTAGATGGACTTTAATCCCATCCCAATTACAGACTTGTGCACTAAGTCTCTTGACAGACCCTTAGTCAAATGATCTGCCAAATTTTGTTGCGATTTCACAAACTCAACCGAGATAACACCATTCATGATTAGATCTCTAATCATACTGTGTCTAACACCTAAGTGTCTAGACTTGCCATTATAAACTTGGCTATATGCCTTAGCCAAGGTTGCTTCATTATCACAAAGGATAGAAATCGGTGCTATCGGCTTAGACCACAAAGGAATCTCATAGACTAAATTTCTTAGCCACTCTGCTTCTTTACCAGCAGCAGCTAACGCAACAAACTCAGATTCCATTGTTGAGTGTGTAATACAAGTTTGCTTCTTGGAAGCCCATGAAATGGCACCTCCCCCAAGCAAGAATACCCAACCAGAAGTCGAGGAATGGTCCTCCAAGTTGTTTATCCAACTTGCATCCGAATGTCCTTCCAAAACCGAAGGATATCCCAAGTAACTCAAGCCATAATCCATGGTTCCCTTGAGATACTTAAATACTCTATTCAAAGCTTGCCAATGTTGAGCACTAGGATTACTAGTGTATCTGCTCAATTTTCCCACAGCAAAAGCAATATCATGCCTGGTACTTGTCATGGCATACATCAAGCTACCAATGGCCTTAGAGTATTCCAATTGTGAAATGGGAATGCCGGTGTTAGGCATTAATTTAACACTAGAGTCCATAGGAGTGCCGACGGAGAACAATCACTGAAATTAAACCGTTTGAGAATTTTCTCAATATAATGACTTTGAGTCATTACTAAACCTTTGTTCACCCGCTTAATTCTTATTCCAAGAATTACATCAGCCTCTCCCAAATCTTTCATGGAAAATTTAGATGACAACAATTCTTTAGTTTCATCTACTTGATTTTGGTCGATCACGAAAATCGGCATGTCATCTACATATAAGCAAATGATCACTCCAAAGACTAGTAGTTTCATCAAATCTACTATAAACACATTTATCACATTGGTTTAACTTAAAACCAGAGGACAAAATAACCTCATCAAACTTTTGATGCCATTGTTTGGGTGCTTGCTTCAGCCCATACAATGATTTCACAAGTTTACATACCATATGCTCTTTACCGGGCATAACAAAACCTTCTGGTTGTTTCATGTAAACTTCCTCATCAAGTTCACCATTCAAGAAGGCTGTCTTAACATCCATTTGATGGACAATCAGATTGTGAATACTTGCCAAGGCAATTAACAATCTAATAGTAGAAATACGCGCCACCGGAGCATAAGTATCAAAATAGTCAACACCGGGTTTTTGTCTAAACCCTTGAATGACCAACCGGGCTTTAAACTTGTCAATAGTATCATTGACAGTCATTTTCCTTTTGAAAATCCATTTGCAACCAAGTGGTTTAGAACCCGGAGGCAAATCACATAACACCCAAGTGTCATTTTCAAGAATTGACGACATTTCGTCATCAATAGCTTCCTTCCAAAAGACAACATCTCGAGACTCCATGGCCTCTTGAAAAGTCTTAGGATCATCCTCAATGCTGTAACAATAACAGTATTGAAAACCAATTTCGTCCCTTGTCCCTTCTACCAAATAGAGTTGGAAATCGGAACCGAAATTTTTAGCAATTCGGCCTCTTTTGCTTTTCCGAGGCTCTTGTGTTGTTGGTATAGCAACACCATCTGAATTTCCTGGATTTTTCACTTCATTAGTGCCAAAATTCAGATCCTTAGGCCTTTGAATCGACGAAAAACGCATCTCATCAAAAATCGCATCCCGTGATTCAATAACGGTGTTAATCGATACGAAATCATTAGGTTCTATTACATAAAACCTATATGCCTTGGAATGTTCAGCATATCCAATGAATATACAATCTATTCCACGTTCACCCAAAGTTTTCCTTTTAGGTTCGGTAAGTTTTACAACCGCCCGACATCCCCAAACCCGAAAGTAACTCAAATTCGGCTTTTCTTGAACCAAAGTTCATATGGGGCTTTGTTCCTTTTATTTGGAACCCTATTCAGCAAATAGCAGGCCGTTAACATGGCCTCTCCCCTGAATCCCTCACTCAATCCCGAGTAAGAAAGCATCGAATTTACCATTTCTTTTAAAACTCGATTTTTGCGTTCGCGATTCCATTTTGTTGGGGCGAGTAAGGTCTTTGTGGTTTCATGAATGATACCCACTGATTGGAAGTATATGGGATCCATATATTCACCTCCCCGATCAGTTCTAAGACATTTAACCGGATTGCCTAATTGCAATTCCACCTCAGTTTTGTATATTTTGAATTTATCTAAGGCTTCATCCTTAGAATGCAACAAATACACATAGCAAAACCGAGTACAGTCATCAATAAATGTGATAACATACTTTTTATTACCCAAGGAAGGAGTAGAGTAAAAATCACACAAGTCACTGTGTACAAGTTCTAAAATAGCCGAATTCCTAGTGACACTTGGAAAAGGCCGTTTTGTCACTTTTGTAAGCATGCATGTTTTACATTTTTCAAGATTCATGTCAAAGGCTGGAATCAATCCATCTTTTGACATCTCATGCATCCTTCTAAAATTGACATGACCCAATCTTACATGCCAAAGCATAGAGTCATCAATTTTAGAAGTAGAAGACACAAATGCAGAATTTTGAACAGTTAAAGACTTATCAATAACATTCAAACGAAACATTCTATTATTCAAATATCCAAAGCCAATAAACATTCCACCACGAGATAGGATAAACCTATCCGATTCAAAAACTTGTCTAAAACCATCAGAATTCAAACCACTACCACTAACGAGATTCTTTCGAATCTTAGGAACAAACAAAACATCAAAAAGTCTAATAGTCTTTCCAGAAGTAAATTCAAGACAAACGACACCGACACCACAAATAGGTATAAAAGAATCGTCTCCCATTTTCAGCACCGATCCATCTTCAAGGGGTGTTAATGTTTCAAACCACCGTTTATCCTTGCATACATGGTTCGTTGCCCCGGAGTCGATCCACCAAGCAACATCATCATCCTGCACATAGAATGATTCTGGAATCAGTGAGACATAATAGACATAATTCTGTTTAGAATTATCAAGGTTAGTCAAGTACTGACCTCCTTTAACTTGGTCCTTAGACCCATGTCCACTTCCATTGGCACCACTGTTTCCAGTACCATTGTTGCCCAGATTCACACGACAATCACGCTTGCAATGTCCCGCCTTGTTACACCTCCAACAAGTAATTCCCTTATTCCTTTTGTTGGAGTTATTAGGGACAGTTTCTTGCTTACGTTTGCCATGTCCTTTGTTATTCGGGTTCCTTGGTTTGCTTTCAACCATATGAACTGAGGGTCATCCGTGTTCAACTTTTCCTTTGGTTTTATCGGTTGTCATTATCCTTAGCACGAAGAGATTCTTCAATGCGAAGATGACTAGCAAGTTCAACCAAAGACAGGTCCTCCTTTTGATGTTTTAGGTTATGTTTGAAATCTTTCCAGGATGGTGGAAGTTTGTCAATCACACTTGACACAAAGAATGGATTCGTCCATGTTCATGTTGTGCGATTTAAATTGACCCAAAATACGAAGGAGTTCATTGTATTGTTCTATGAGGACCTTGAATCAACCATCTTATAAGCATTAAAATCGCTAACCAGAAACTTCTTACTCGAAGCATCCTCAGCGATGTATTTTGATTCAAGGGTGTCCCACAATTCCTTCGCACTCTTAGCATCACCATGGATATCGAATAAAGAATCAGACATACCGTTCAATATGTGGCCTCTGCAGATGTAGTCATCGTTGTCCCATTTGCTCCTCTTCCTGGTTTCCTCCAATGTCTCGTTTTCAACCACCTCCGGTCTCGGAGTACTCAGCACATACGCCGCCTTCAAAGTAGTCAGCATGAAGTGCATCTTCTTCTGCCAGCGCCTGAAATCGTTGCCTTCGAACTTGTCCAGTTTGTTGAACTTCGTAGTCATCTCGCGGATTGATTCAGCCATCTCCAGAAGACAAGAAATATCAGTTCGATTGTTGGGGTGTAAGGGTATTGTGGAGATCCGGATTTTCCAATGGATCGTGTAAACACTTTCCGAACTGATATTTCTACCCTATGCCCGGGTTACAAGAAATTCAGCCTAGGATAATCCAATGGAACACTTACGAATCCAGGCACAGAAACGTAAGCCAAATTGCTAGAGAAATTCTGTGTTTATCAGAAAGATAAAGAGCTCAGAAAAGGGTTGTATCTCAGACTCATGAGGAGAGCCCTATTTATAATGTCGGATTAGGGTTACAAGTAGGTCGATTTTAGGGTTATGATGACGGCGCCGTCATTAGTGGTCCGAAATTTGGGTTGACGGGTGGTTAACGAAATTAATCAATTTTACCACGCCTCTCTAAAATTCGGAAATATCACTAAATCCCAGTCTAAATTTAGAAGACTTTTGGGCGCCCCAAACCATGAGGCTCGGCCCCTCGACCCCTGCCCGCACTGCGAGCTCGCCCCATGGACCAGCTAGGCGCCCCTAGACCCGTCACAGGCGCGCCCGGACGACATTAGTCCGTGCAGAACATAATTCGATCTTATACATGTGTGCACTCCGCACATACCCGATCATATATTAGAATACGAATTATAGACCCCTTAGCTCACATATTAGTTCCAATTACACAAAATGAATGGTGACACTAAAATCACCAACAAAAACCGTGCCAAGAGATGGAGAAAGTGGATGACTCTCCCTTTTTTGCTTCCTTCTTCACCTGAATTCTGAGCTAGAAAGGGGGTGGGGGGTGGGTTTCTTTCTTTTGCCGTCCGATCCTCTTTTATGGGTTATGTCCCCTTCTCTATTTATAATGTATTTGGGAGTAGCGCCTTCTTCTCATGGATTCCTTTTCTAGTTGAAGAAGAGTTTTCTTCTTTCACGAATTTCGGCCGAAGTACTTTCTTTTTCCTAGTAGGTGTAGCGTTCTTATTTCGGCCAACCTCTTCTTTTTTTGGACTGGATTTATTTTATTTCTTTCTTGGCCCAAACCATTTTACGGGTTGATTGGTGCTTTTTAGTTACGGGACCCGAATCGATTTCAGCTAAAAAATAGTTAATATATTTCAACTTATGAAGATAATAATATCATGCAATTAACACATGGAATTATGCCATATTTTCTACCAATCAAATCTCCTCAAACTTAAACCAATGCTTGTCCTCAAGCATAAAAATATCGAAATATTTGGAAAAAATTCTAAAATTTTTTGCCCTAGAAGACGCTCGATAAAACTTTAAATTCTATTTACCGACCCAAAATTCACAAGTATTTGCTTAAAATAAAAGCTCAAATTCCCCAATCAATCTCCCCAAACTTAAAAGTTTGCTTGTCCTCGAGCAATTTAGAATGAGTTAGATCGTAGCGATAACAAAAGTAAGAATATGATTTGCCTGCCCTGAAATATTTAGCCTTTGTTAACTCAAATAGTGGTATAACAATCGTCTCTTTTGCGTAATCAGAAGACTTTTTGCATAAAAAATTAATGAAAATTACATAGAATTATCAAACATAAAAATGCAATCCTATTAAACAGTTCCAAGAAGAGAAGAATAGTTAAAAAATTCAACTTATGATAAAGACTTTAATCATCTCCCCAAACTTATTATTTCCATTGGTTGTTTATTGATAGGAACTTACGCGAACGCACTATCCACAAGCTTCCTCATACTTCGTAGGTCCTAGCTTTCACACCGTTATTTGCTAACGTGTAGCTCTTTTCACCAACACTTTTTTCTCTCTCTTTTTTTAGGTGATAGCTTTCACACCGTTATTTGCTAACGTGTAGCTCTTTTCACCAACACATTTTTTTTCGTGTGAGACGGCAGCTACGCACCAACAATGGGTTAGTCCTTTATTTCTCCATTGTTACTTAGGACCCCCAAAATTAGGCAGTTGTTGCTGCTCAACACATCTCCCCTTTTTTTCTACTAGCCTCCTTGTATGCGGTAAGCCCAAAAAAATTCAACGACCAACGAAATTTTAAGAGGGTAAATGACCAAGTACAAATCACAAGTGAAATCTTAATAATATCCTTCCTTCCTAGTTTGTCTAATAGTGTTGCAATTTTCATGTCTCTAAATCACATAAATATTCTATTAAAATCTAACACAAAACCGACCAATTTCCACAGAAAGACGTAATTAAAAACCACAAATTGAGCTAATTCCAACTAATATTCTAAACGAGCAAATAACTCTAAAAATCATTATGTTTTTCACCAACTATCCTCAATTGACTAAAGGACAATTATTACAAATCTAAGTCAAAGTGCGAGGAGACACAATTTTAGCGAAGTCATGAAAAACATCAATAAAGCGCAACATATCTAACACGGTATGTAAAAATAAAGCGGAAATCAAGTATGGAAAAGAAAAAGAGTGCACCGGGTTAGTTTGATTAGGACTCAATCAGGGCGGTCAGATAAGCAACTTTTTCTTCAAGCTCACGATGTCCTCTTTCAAGGTCCTCAATCCGGCGTCTTATCTCTAGCTCAACACTAGAACTTGCCTCGGCTCGTGGTGCAAGATTTGGTACTGGGTTTGCTGGAGTGAGGGGCAAGCTCGGATGTGTCATCTTGATATTGATTTCGCCGACCGTCACGGTGTAGTCGGGGTTCGGCAAGGCAATCGAGTCTTTTTCTGAGATTTTCCATACAAAGTGCTCGCCGGTTTTCTCAAGTATCCCCATTTTGGCAAGCAAAGTCTTATCCAACAGTTCGATTTTTCCCACGGGGATTCGGGCCTGTAAATCAATACCTATGTGTCGAGCTATGCATGTTACGAGGCCTCCCATGACAATTGGATTCATTGTTTCATTTTCTCCCATCAACAACATAATTAAATCTTCGGCACATCGGACGCGGATGCCGGTGATCATAGCATATATCATTTTTAATTCAAAAATCAGAATCATATTTCGGTTCGTATAATGACCAGTCACCATGCACGCCATTAAGCACTGAATGTATCGGATCACTGGATTTCTAATAAAAGTAGATTTCGTCTTCCCGGCGACGAATGGGGCTGCGTTGTGAGAAATCATTTTCCAAATATCACCCTCGTTGGGCAGCCCTATGATGTCGGCTTCCCAGGGGAGTCCGAAAGCCTCAATAAACTCGTCCGCTTTCCACGAAAAACCTGTTCCATTTAAACAGAAATAATACTCGTGCACCTCTTCCTTTATGCAAGCTTTTGATATCGAGTTATCTGATTGGGGGTTCCAAAATTTATATTGTATCGGTTCGACGCCCTGAGCAGGCTGGTCCCTCTCTATATTGGGATTGTCACATCTGGACTCGGCTTGATTTCCTGCTCAGGTTCCAGAGGCGGGTCAGTCGGGGGTTGAGATGAGGTGGGTTCAGCTTCTGATTGAGGGGCGGGTTTATCTGCAGTTGGATCTGTCGACTGTGGGTTGGACGGTGGTGTTGAGTGGCGGGCTGACTCAGTCGCGGCGACCGGAGACGAAGTTGGACTTTCGGCAGCCGAGCATGGGACGGTGGTGGTCGGAGTTCCTGTTGGCGAAATGGGTGGGGTTGGTTCGTCAATCAATCTGCAAGCCACCGATTTCCTTTTTCTCTTGAGTCCTCCACTGGTTGGGTTCGGCCGATTGGAAGTCTGTTCGGTTGTTTCGGCGTTCAAGGCGGAGGAAAATGGCGGCGGAGCAGTTGGTTCGGTCAGGTCGTAAAACGTCGGCGCTCCAGGGTTGTTTCTCCATCCTCCACTTCGTGTAATACGATTCAGAGGCCGGTGAACATTCCTCCCACCTTTTTCCGACATGTTGGCGGCAGTCCTGCAAGGATCAGGAAGATCTGAAAGTAAGAAGAAGGTTTTCTTTGCAAAGGGGGAGGAAGGAGAGTCGGGGAGTTTGGGTCGATTAACTTAAAAAAATCTGAACTTAAAAAAATGTCTGGGCCGATTAACTTAAAAAAATTTCAATTATTGGGCCTTTTTTTTGAAAAATAAAACCAATTGACTTGTTTCAAGAAAAGTTGGGCCGGAAAAGCTGTCAAAAGCTGTCGAGACATTTAAATGTAAAAAAAAAAATCAAAAGCTGTCGAAAAATTAAAACAATTGACTTATTATGCAAAAAAATTATCTAGAGAAGAAAAGCTGGGCCGGAAACTTGTTTGAGAAAATTTTCAGTCCTAGCCAATTTAAGACTTGTTTTGAGAGTCACAAAAATTTGCTAAAAAGAAAAAAAAATGGTCGATTAAAGGAAAAATTAAAATGCAAGAAAAATAAAGAAATATGAAAAAAAATGCAGTTTAAAGTTAACTACTATCATTGGATTGCCTCCCAATAAGTGCCTCTTTTTAACGTCGTTGGCCCAATGAACTCCCTGTTTAAGTGGTAGTTGGGTCCTCGAGCTCAAATTCTTCTAAATTGTAATTATGTGTTGCTTCGAGATATGGTTTGAGCAGATGTCCGTTGACTTTAAACACCTTGTCAGTTTTCAAAGATCGAATTTCCACAGCTCCATGTGGAAAAACTTGGGTGACGATAAATGGCCCGACCCATCGAGATTGCAACTTACCGGGAAATAACTTTAGCCTAGAGTGGTATGACAACACCTTTTCCCCTACGATAAACTCCTTCCTTGTGATTCTTGCATCGTGAAAAGATTTGGTTTTCTCCTTATAAGTTGCGGAATTTCATATGCATTGTTCCGTATTTCTTTGAGTTCTTGTAATTTAAGTTTCCTGTGTATGCCGGCTTCATCAAAATTCATGTTGCACTTTTTAACTGCCCAAAACGCTCGATGTTCCAACTCGACGGGTAGGTGGCACAGTTTTTCATAAGCTAGCCTGTATGGTGACATTCATATAGGTGTTTTATAGGCCGTCCTGTATGCCCATAATGCATCATCGAGTCTCAAACTCCAATCCTTGCGATTCGGTTGAACGGTTTTTTCTAAAATTGATTTGATCTCTTGGTTGGAAATCAGCTTGCCCATTGGATTGTGGATGGTAGGAAGTAGACACTCTGTATATGACATGATATTTCCTTAGCAGTGCTTCAATTGTTTGATTTCGAAAATGCTTCCCTCGATCACTGATTATGGCTTTTGGGATTCCGAACCTTGAAAAGATATTTGATTTCACGAAGTTTGCCACCACCTTGGAATCATTAGTGCGGGTTGCCGTACGTAGTCCGCGAGGAGTAATATATATAAATTCCCGTATGATGAAGGGAATGGGCCCATGAAATCCATGCCCCATATGTCAAAAATTTCGCAAATCAAAATTGGATTTTCCGGCATCTGATTTCGTCGGGAGATGTTACCCGTCCTTTGACAATTATCGCAAGACTTGCAAAAGATGAAAGCGTCTCTAAAAATTGATGGCCAATAAAATCCACTTTCAAGAACCTTGTGGGCTGTACTCCTTGCTCCAAAGTGCCCACTACATGCGTACGTATGGCAAAAAGTTAGGATTGATTGAAATTCGCTCTATAAGATGCATCTTCTGATCACTTGATCGGGATAGTATTTCCATAAGTACGGGTCATCCCATACATAATATTTGGCGTTGCTCCTGAGTTTATCCTTCCTAGCTCTTGTCATACCTGTAGGAAACACGTTAGCGACAATGAAATTCACCAAATCGATGTACCATGGTGCGACAGAATCTGACACTGGGTGACCCAGTGTGGTGATACTATCCCAGTGTCGTGACACAACAAGTAACTGCTCGTCAGGGAAGCTGTCTGACATAGGTTTTTTTTCTTCTTCCAGCAGTATTCGGCTTAGGTGATCTACCACATAATTCTCAGCTCCTTTTTTGTCCCTTTGTTGGCCACTAAGTATACTCGATACAACTTGAAAAGTGTTTTAAACTACAAGCTGTATGGTTTTAAATCTGAGTGCGTAGCGGAAGTCTTAGATACAGTAAGTTTCTGTGGATACAGCAACTCGATATGCAGAGTATACTTAAATAGTCACAGTTATTTAAAACAATAAAGGCAGAAGGTAAATAACACAATATTTAAAGTGGTTCGAGGTAAACCCCTCTACGTCCACTGGTCCTCCACACAGGAGTCAAAATTTTATTATAATTACTGCGTACACAACTACGTAATTATAACCAGACCTAATCAATATATCGTTCACACAGATTGATATAATGATCTTAGCTTTCAACCGTTCACACAGATTGGTTTGAGCTAACACTTTGACTGGCTTCTTCACACACAGTTCTGAAGCTTCATCTTCTTCGATGCAAATCCTTCACACACAGTTCGGGAGAAGCAAAGATTACTCAGTCCACACAGGGCTGATCTGGGTTTGTTCAAGGATAGAACAATATATGAACAACAACTTTGACTTTCTGAGCTTCTAGCTGATGATGTGTTGTTCACGGTTTGAGCACTGTATATCTCTTCTTTCAGAATAGCAGTGAGCTTTAGAGATATCTTTTGCTCTGATGTATATGATAATAACTTCGTAAGTTTTTGGTAATTAATTCCTGATCTTCAACGCCTTGAGGGGATATAAATAGTCTTCTGAAATATATCCGTTGAGAAATCTATCTGTTGGGCAAGATTATGTGACAACAGATATTTGACTGAGATCCGGATAATGCGGGATTGTGAAGATCTTCTGACTTACAGTATTTAAATACTTTATCCTTTAGTATTTAAATACTTATTTATCAACGGGACTTTGACTTCTAGCGAATACTGAAGATTCCTTCTTGTCCTGTTGAGAGCTGTATGGAAGGATCACTGTATTGACGATTCGAGATAGCTTCCATACTTTGTCTTTAAGAGACTTCTTTGCAGTACTGATAAGTTCCACTGTATGCTGGATCTATGACAGGTCTTCGATACAGGTTGACACTATTGATCAGCTTTTCGATACAGTTCACTTACTGTATGCTGGATTGGCATATTGTCAAAACCTCTTATCACCACTATTTGATACAGGGATTGTTTATCATAACTGTTTCGATACCGGGTATTTGTTATCCCAACAATTTCGATACAGGGTATTTGTTATCCCAACAATTTCCCCCGTTTTGACAATTTGCTAAGACTTAAATCTTTCAAGCCATCTTGATGATGGCAAAACCTTCTTCATGAATCTAATAACCTTCTTGATGACTTCGGGCAGATATCTTGGTCTTCCGTCGAATGATCTGGCTTTCAGTAACTTAGTCTAATTTATGAACTTCTCGCAGGCGAGTTCGATACAGCTAAGAGATTTTATAGCTTAAGATTATGATTGGCGCGCAGGCACAATCTTACAATGTATTCTAGATGCATACAACTTAATCTATGAACTGTTCGCAGACAAGTTCGTACAACTTAATTTTTAAACAAGTTTCTATACTTGTGATTAATTTCAGCAATTAAATTTAAAGTACGTAATCATACAATAACATAGTACATTACGAGTTGTAATCTTTCAAGACAGGCAAATATTTTATTGATAATGAATCAAGGATTACAATATTGCTGTTTTGAAAACATAATAAACAAAAATACAAGGAATTTAACTCCTATAATCCGAGTGTCTCCATGGCCTTTTTTCGGGGTCATTCTCGGTTCCACGCCACCAGTGCTGTAGGGAATCGTTGCCTCGATCTAAGTAGATTGCTCTAACATCATATGATTTGTCAAAGGCTAGAATCCAGTCTTCTGGATGGGTGATCCGATCTCCTCGTCAATGCTTAGACTTCATTTTGACTTGGAGAGGAAGTTTTCCTTCTTCTAACATCTTCGTGAATTTATCTGTAGCCTCCGGTAAAGTTTTATAACCTTTGAAGATGGCGGATTCCCTGACGAGTTTAACAAAATATCTCATCAGTTCATTTCTCCTCCATTGCTTCACTTCTTCAGCACTGGGATGGCGATTGGTTGGCAGACGAATTTCAGAAGGTCTTTGGATAATGCTTTGCCATGGGATGCTGGGATCATGGAACTCAGGTCGAGAACCTAAAATCCTATATCCTTGTGCGGGTGCATCCAATTTATTTAGCTCTGCAGAAATGCTGTCTTGAGCAGTATTAAACTCTCTTTCATGCTGGAGCCTTATTCTCCTTGCGGCTTCTCTCGCTTCTTCCCCTTTTTGGCGTCATCAAGACGTCCTAGGATCTCCAGAGCGGCATCCTATTTCGTCTCAATGTTTGTCATTCTCTCGACAAGGGAGTAGAGCACCTGTGACATATCTTTGATACTCTTGTCATGTGCTCGTAGTTGAGAACTGGATTCGATCATGGCTGCTGCAGTCTTGGCCTCAGATACTCGCAGCTTGGATTGCTCTTCCCGGAGGATCTGCTCCTGTTTCTCTTGTAGAATTTTCAGAGCTTGCTTGAAGACTTCTGTAAAGACAGTGAAGGCTTCGACTACTCGAGATACTTCATGCTGTAATCCAGTCATTTCTTCTACAGCAGATGTGTGCATCCAATTTAGAGCTTTTTCTACTGAATACAAGGCATTAACTGCATCCTGGATAAATACGGTTTGAAGGCCAAGAGCACGCAATCGCTCTTTTCTAGCTTCAGTGCGAGGAGAATCTGGCTTGGCGAAGTCCTCGACTCCATTCAACCTTCTCAAATTCACGCGAGGGCGTGAATTGAGTTGGACATCCTCAGGTATAGTACCGTCGTCGGATTCCATGGCTGATGGGGCGGGAGCAGCTGTTGAGGGTTTAGTGGCAGGAGGTGCGTCATCCTCCTGTGTCGAAGGGATTTCTGTAGACACGGATACAGGAGGGACTGATTCCTCCTGGTGTCTCTCAGCATCCGCCTGTTCTGGTAGAGGGACTGATTCCTCTTGCTGGAAGGCGCGTGATTCTTCTTCTTCTTCTTCGGTGACAGCAGGCTCGGGTGCCTGTTCCAAAACATTTTATTCTTCCTCGACATGAGGGACTAATTCTTTATCGTCAGGAATATTGCTTTGTTGTGGCCAAGGGGGTGATTGACGGGTGGATGTCCCTTCATCATTCTTGGTTTGGGAGACTTCTCTTTCTTGAGCCTCCTCACGGCTCATTCTCAGACCTGCCTGAAAGGCATCGTCGTCGTCGTCTGAGTCGTGGTCTTCTTTTGGACTTTTGGGAGATTCCTCAGACTTATCCTTTCCTTTCCTTATGGTATCTGATTTGTTCAAAAGATGGCTTTCAATTAACTCTTTGCAGCATAAATTATCCCATTGGATCAGGGCTTCAACTTCTTGAAAGTCCGTCACTTCCAACACGAATCTTTCTTCATTGCTCCACTCGCTCCAGTTGTAAAGGGTATCGTATGGAGCTAGCCTATAGCTCTTCCATTGAAGAAATTTTTCATAGGTCTATTCAATTTGCACAGAAAGAAGGGTTTTATTGATAATAGTGTCCGGGGAGGGATTTCGTACAACGTCTGAGTCCGCTGTAGCGATTTGTTCCTCTACAGGTGTGGGATCCTGTATGAAAGAGGGATTCCATATAGGGGATGGTACCCCGAAGGAAGGTGGATCCTGTACGGGTGTGGAATCCCGCATAGGAGAGGTAGCATTTGGCTCCGAAGGGGCAGCCGATGTAATATCCGCAATTTCGATTTTTTGGTAATTTTCTTTTTTCGGCGGAAGTCCGTTTTGACGACTCGCTCATGACCGTTTCGTCATTTCGAGAATAATTAATTCTGTACTTTTTGTCATCCGAGTTCGTTTCGGTGTCGTTTTGTTGAGTTCCATGCTTTTTAGCGACTTTTCCAAGATCGAGCTCGATTCTTGCGAATCTCGTCCAAATCAAGTTGTTTGAGTTTCTCGCAAGTTCATTTAATGTTATTACTCATGTTGCGAGCTTTGGTTCGGTGTTTCGATCACGTATCGTGATTTTCGACGCTTTGGGCCATTTTTGTAATTTCCCAAAGTCCGGGTAATTATTTCGTTGTCGAATTCCGACACTTCGGATGGTCGGAATCGTGTGTTCTCTTAGTGCTTGGATTCGTCTTTGCGAGTACTTCGTAACCGTATCTTCGATTTTTACTCGAGTTCGGTTTCGTCGGAGTGGCCACGGCCGAGTCACTACGGAAAGGGGCCTGCTCGCCGAGTTACGGCCGTAAGGTGCCGGTTACGGCCGTAAGGTGTCCGATTACGGCCGTAAGCGTGATCGGGTACGGCCGCATTTAGCCGGGCGGATTTTGACGGGCCGGTTACGGCCGTAAGGTGGGCGAAGTTACGGCCGTAAGTGTCACCGGCCGGTGCCGCGATTTTTGACGAATGCGGTTACGGCCGTAAGGCTGCCGAGTACGGCCGTAAGGTGTCCGAGTTACGGCCGTAAGGCTCGCCGATTCTGGCCAGTAACCCGCGGCTATATATAGCCTCGCTCGGCCAGATTTCATTTCAACGCGATTTTTCTTCCTTTTTCGGCGTCTGGCGACGGGAGGCTCGGGAAATCGAGTTCTTGGCCGATTCTAATCATTTCCAAGGCATTTTGGAAGATCCTTGTTGATTATATCATCATCTAATCCGAGTATTTCGTCGAATCAAGGTATATTTCTTGATTTTCTTTCAAGTTGACTTTTTGGAGAATTGTTCTTGAGTTCGTTTCTAATCCGATTTTGATGAATCGGTTGATGTTAGTAAACATTATTAATCATGTTCTATGGATTGTATATCCATATTTTCGATTCGTTCAACCCGATTGATGATTTTTAGGGTCTTGAGGAACTTTGAACATTTAGTGTTCGATTAAATGCCTCAAAGAGTTTCTTTCGGTCGTTATGTTGATTTCGATTGATATTGTGTTATTGAATGAATTGTATTTCATTCAAGGTGGTTCAGTACTTGTGTTTACCGGAGGACGCCGTTCGTTGTTCGTGGAGGGATTTCACCGCCTTCGGTTGAGGCAAGTTTTATACTTGTACTAGTCAATGAGATTAATGTTATCATATATGTGTATGAATGTGTTGTATCATTCCGAGACTTAGTCTCTTCATGAATTCATTGATATTAAGAGATCGTTCGATACGATACCTTTCGGCAATTATGCCAAATATTTCATTGTTCGTTAATGGCCGGTTCAAGGCATTGTGATACTCATTATTAATGTCATTGTCGATAGCCGGTTCGCGGTATCGATGTATCGATTTTTGTAATATAGATGTCAATTAAAGACATCGTTGAGATCATTGTTATTCCTGTTTGGATTGTCATTAAAACCGTACAGCCGATTAAAGGCATTGGCTTATTCATTTCTCGCCTTCGCTGCTTGCAGAATCGATTAAAGGTGCCGGGCATCCTTCATATCATTGTTATCGAATTGCCGTTCTCAAGCAAATCGAAATGTTCAATCATTCACTAAATCATTGTTATCGATTGACCTTTCTAAGGCAATCGAGGTATTCACTCATTCATCGTGTCATTGTTATCGATTGGCCGTTCTCGGGCAAATCGAAGTGTTCAATCATTTATGGTATCATTGTTGTCGATTGACCGATTTAGGCAATCGAGGTATTGAATCATAAGCTGCATTAATTTTGTCGGTTGGCCGTTCTAAGGCAATCGAGGTGTTAATTTGGGACCTTCAAGGGCGGTGTCTATCCGTGTGTTACTATCATCGTGTTGGCCGACTCAAGGCAAGACACTATCATTCATTGTGATACGGCCGTGCGTGGCTTCGCCCTAATTGTGATACGACTTTCATGCCGTGGCTTCGCCCTAATTGTGATACGGCTTTCATCGTGGGCCCGCCCTAATTGTGATACGGCTTTCATGCCGTGGCTTCGCCCTAATTGTGATACGGCTTTCATGCCGTGGCTTCGCCCTAATTGTGATACGGCTTCCATGCCGTGGCTTCGCCCTAATTGTGATACGGTTTTCATGCCGTGGCTTCGCCCTAATCAATACTTTCCTGGGCTGTTTCGACTTCATGTGATTGTGATATTTGACATTTGGCCGAGTGTCTTTAAGGCCTTTGTGATTGTCTTGGTAATTTCATTGGAGCCTTCGAGCATTGTGATTCATAATTAATTCGGCCTGGTTTGGTTCATGTCGTAATTCATTGTGGTACTGTGATTATGATTCGCCGTTGGGCACTTATGTTCTAACTCGTTGAACAGGTATTAATAGTATGCCGTGGGCATAGTATTTCACGAATGCTCGGTTCCTATATTGGTTTGTGAGCATCTCGTATTATTATTATCATTGTACCGTTTCATTCTGCCTTTGGATGCATATCATGTTATACATGTATTTGATATTCATTATCTGATGATCGACCGTGGGGCGGAACATGTTTTCATGTTTTAGGTGCTTGAGGAGAGAGAGTTGAGACACGGGGCATGATGATGGCGACGAGGCATTCGAGCGATACTAGTCCGAGTTGTTCATCGTTGGTCATCGGTTGGAGTGTACTCCGGTCTTGTCGATTGTTGTCGTGTTGTATTACCCGAACAGATGTTCGTGGATCTGCCAGATTTCATTTTGGCCATGTAGGCCACTTTTGTCGTTGAAATTCCCTATCGGAATATTGTGTTGGATATCATGGTAGGGACTATGATTTTCCCTTGTTGTTTAATTTAACGTATTTTATCATGTTCGCCTGGTGGATCTCCTGGCGTGGGGTCCACGGCACTGTAATATCCCAAAAGGATTTGGGGGTGTTACAGAAATGGTATCAGAGCGTTGGGTTGTGAAATACCCTGAGATGTGAGTTATGTGGTCCTACCGACGCGGTAGTAGTGGGATTGTCAGGTTGACAGGTTATGACAATCTAGTCAGTCAGGTTTTGTGAGTCGTAATAATTAGTGCGACTGCACGAGTCATTCATTCATCGAGTCGTCGTCAGTGAAGACTAGTATCGCGAGACCTCGAAGTTTCGTATGACCTGTGTAAGGACTCGATTCTCTTTGTGTTCATACATCCATCATGTCATTAATCGTTCATGCTGTGCTGAAACCTATATGTGATATTAGTGCTATGGTTGATTCATGATTAATTGTTTTGGAGCACGTGTGACTTGTGTAAGCATTAAGGATCAACTCATTTATCAGTTAATAATTTTCAATCATCATTTTGATCTCATCACTCAGTTAATTCATTCATCACTCAGTCAATATCATCACTCAGATAATTCATCTATCACTCGATTAATTCATTCCTCACTCACCAATATCATCACTCGGATAATTCATTCATCACCGATTAATTCCTTCATCACTCGACCAATATCATTCATCACTCGGTTAATTCATTCATCACTCGATTAATTCATTCATCACTCGCTAATTCATTCATCACTCACCAATATCATCACTCGATAATTCATTCATCATCGATTAATTCCTTCATCACTCAGCCAATATCATTCATCACTCGGTTAATTCATTCATCACTCGTTTAATTCATTCATCACTCAGATAATTCATCTATCACTCAGTTAATTCATTCCTCACTCAGTTAATATCATCACTCAGATAATTCATTCATCACCGATTAATTCCTTCATCACCCAATCAATATCATTCATCACTCGGTTAATTCATTCATCACTCGATTAATTCATTCATCACTCGATTAATTCCTTCATCACTTAGTCAATCTCATTGTTCATATTAATTCATTAATCACTCAATCTCATTGTTCCGTCAATTCATTCATTACTCACCAATCTCATTATTCGCTTAATTAATTCATCACTCGGATAATTCATTCATCACTCACCAATATCATTAGTCGCTTAATTCATCACTTAGTTAACTCATTCATCACTCGCTTAATTCATTCATCATTCATCAATATCATGGCTCGGTTGCTTCGTTCATCACTCAATTAACCTCATCGTTCACCTAATTCATTCATCACTCAATTAATCTCATCGTTTAGCTAATTCACTCGCCACTACCAATCTCATTGTTCGATTAATTCATTAATCGTTCAAATTCCATCTCACGGTTCGATTGTTGATCTTGAGGATCGAATTTTCAACCTTGTTAACTTGTTCAAGGTAATCATTTCAGGAATTTCATCAGGCAATCATGTTACCTCATTTGATGGCTCATACGATCTTATCATACTCTGACGTAATTTCGACGATCATTTCATTAAATCATTAATGCATTCATTGTGCGAGGGCGTGTATGCTCATTATTGTCACTCTGTAATGTAATCATAATGCGATATTCATGCGGAATCTATAATCATCATGTGACTTTCCTACTTCAGTATGGATAGAGCCGCCGAGGACGCAGGGAAGAGGCCGCGGCGGGCCGAAACCGGATCTCGTGTGCATGCTCACACGAACGCGAGGGATATCATTAATTCATCAAATAGCGAGGCTACTCATTCATCAGCAGATAATCATTCACTGTCAGGGAGTCGTACCCGAGAGGCATCTCACTCGGAAGGTGTTCGGGTTGATCCATTCATATTTATGCAGGGCATGATGGCCCAGATGACTCAGATGACGCGGATAGTGGAGACCATGCAGACCTCGATAGTTCGTGGTCCACCGCAACAGGGATGCCAGGTGCCATTTCATGGACAGACTGGAGGAGTGAATCAGATTGTGGGCGATATCTCTCGTCAGATGCCACCTACTTTTGAGGGTTCGTCGGAACCAGCTGATATTGTTCATTGGCTCGAGCATTTTGATAAACTCTTCGACATGGTTCAGTGTCCGGAAGAGAGTAAAGTGGCAGTAGCGGCTTATTACTTGAGTAAGGGCGCTTATTCGTGGTGGCTTTCTGTGAAACCCTTCGATCGTGATTGTGGTTGGAGTGAGTTCAAGACCCTCATGCTAGAGAGGTATTATCCGGCTCCACTTCGTGAAGCCAAATTGTCAGAGGTTTTGAACCCCGAATCCGTCAAGGATGAGGGTGTTATTGTCATTCTTGAGAAGTTTCGTGACTACTTCATTTGCTTCGTCGATTATCCGTCTTGAGGCGGATAAGATCAAATATTTTAGCAAGAGGCTAAATCCAGCTTGAGGATGCATTGTTAAATCACAATTGTAATTCACTTAGCGAGTTCATCGAGAAGGCTCTTGGAGCAGAGTTTTTGATCAAGGAGCTTACTCAAGCATCCTTCGATTTCTTGGTGAGAGGACTAGGATGCCGGTTCGTTCGAGGGACATCGGGCTACGACGTCCAAGAGGTCGCTTTTCGGTCGTCTTCGTGCTGAGAAAGCATCTTCCTCTCGCACGACGAGTTCGACCGTTGTTTGCTTTAATCGTGATTCAAAGAGGCACGTGAGTACTCGGTGTACGGTGCCGGCTATCATGCTTTCTATGTGGGAACCCGGGACACCTACGGAAATCTGCAGAGTTCTAGTGCCAGAGATCTCGAGAGAGCTCTAGGGCATCGGGGGACTTTGTTACTCCAGCTCGAGCATCAACCAAGGGGTACTACCAGGCTTCGAGAGCCATAGGTAGGGACATTCATCACCAGTTTTGAACAAGTTAATTCTTGCTCAGTAATAGTATAATCATTCATTTCATTTGTCGTTCATTCATTCAAATAATTCATTCATCATATATCAATCACGTTGAGACTTATAATTATCAAACTAATCATTCACTTCACGGGAAACTATGTTTCCAATCATTTCATTTGAGCTATCGCTCATTACGTTATCATTTCACCCCGGTGAGCCATTCTTGATTCTTGTTAGATTTCGATTCATTATCATTCATTGTGATCATTCTTGTTCGTGTGTATTTCGTTGATTTTTCATGGCGGGATATTGCTTCTCCCTACTTGTTTTAAGTTTCGGGACGAAACTTCTTTTAAGGGGGGTAGTATGTAATATCCGCAATTTCGATTTTTCGGTAATTTTCTTTTTTCGGCGGAAGTCCGTTTTGACGACTCGCTCATGACTATTTCGTCATTTCGAGAATAATTAATTCTGTACTTTTTGTCATCCGAGTTCGTTTCGGTGTCGTTTTGTTGAGTTCCATGCTTTTTAGCGACTTTTCCGCACTGGAGCTCGATTCTTGCGAATCTCGTCCAAATCTGTTGTTTGAGTTTCTCGCAAGTTCATTTAATGTTATTACTCATGTTGCGAGCTTTGGTTCGGTGTTTCGATCACGTATCATGATTTTGGACGTTTTGGGCCATTTTTGTAATTTCCCAAAGTGCGGGGTAATTATTTCGTTGTCGAATTCCGACACTTCGGATGGTCGGAATCGTGTGTTCTCTTAGTGCTTGGATTCGTCTTTGCGAGTACTTCGTAACCGTATCTTTGATTTTTACTCGTGTTCGGGTTTGGTCGTCAGCCGTCGAGTGGCCAGTAAGTCACGGCCGGAGCAGGGCTGCTGGCCGAGTTACGGCCGTAAGGTGCGATTACGGCCGTAAGGTGTCGAGTTACGGCCGTAAGCGTGATCGGGTCTGGCCGTCTGGCCGGGCGGATTTTGTGGCCGATTCTGGCCGTAAGGTGGGCGAAGTTACGGCCGTAAGTGTCCATTTGGTCTTGGCGATTTTTGCGAATGCGGTTATGGCCGTAAGGCTGCCGAGTACGGCCGTAAGGTGTCCGAGTTACGGCCGTAAGGCTGCCGATTCTGGCCAGTAACCTCCGGCTATATATAGCACGGCTCGGCGATTTCATTTCAACGCGATTTTTCTTCCTTTTTCGGCGTCGCGACGGAGGCTCGGAAATCGAGTTCTTGGCCGATTCTAATCATTTCCAAGGCATTTTGGAAGATCCTTGTTGATTATATCATCATCTAATCCGAGTATTTCGTCGAATCAAGGTATATTTCTTGATTTTCTTTCAAGTTGACTTTTTGGAGAATTGTTCTTGATTTCGTTTCTAATCCGATTTTGATGAATCGGTTGATGTTAGTAAACATTATTAATCATGTTCTATGGATTGTATATCCATATTTTCGATTCGTTCAACCCGATTGATGATTTTTAGGGTCTTGAGGAACTTTGAACATTTAGTGTTCGATTAAATGCCTCAAAGAGTTTCTTTCGGTCGTTATGTTGATTTCGATTGATATTGTGTTATTGAATGAATTGTATTTCATTCAAGGTGGTTCGAGTACTTGTGTTTACCGGAGGACGCCGTTCGTTGTTCGTGGAGGGATTTCACCGCCTTCGGTTGAGGCAAGTTTTATACTTGTACTAGTCAATGAGATTAATGTTATCATATATGTGTATGAATGTGTTGTATCATTCCGAGACTTAGTCTCTTCATGAATTCATTGATATTAAGAGATCGTTCGATACGATACCTTTCGGCAATTATGCCAAATATTTCATTGTTCGTTAATGGCCGGTTCAAGGCATTGTGATACTCATTATTAATGTCATTGTCGATAGCCGGTTCGCGGTATCGATGTATCGATTTTTGTAATATAGATGTCAATTAAAGACATCGTTGAGATCATTGTTATTCCTGTTTGGATTGTCATTAAAACTGTACAGGCCGATTAAAGGCATTGGCTTATTCATTTCTCGCCTTCGTCGTCGGTAACCGATTAAAGGTGCCGGGGCATCCTTCATATCATTGTTATCGAATTGCCGTTCTCAAGCAAATCGAAATGTTCAATCATTCACTAAATCATTGTTATCGATTGACCTTTCTAAGGCAATCGAGGTATTCACTCATTCATCGTGTCATTGTTATCGATAGCCAGTTCTCGTGCAAATCTAAGTGTTCAATCATTTATGGTATCATTGTTGTCGATTGACCGTTTTAGGCAATCGAGGTATTGAATCATCCGCTGCATTATTGTTGTCGGTTGGCCGTTCTAAGGCAATCGAGGTGTTAATTTGGGACCTTCAAGGACGGTGTCTATCCGTGTGTTACTATCATCGTGTTGGCCGACTCAAGGCAGCACACTATCATTCATTGTGATACGGCTTCGTGCCGTGGCTTCGGCCCTAATTGTGATACGGATTTCATGCCGTGGCTTCGGCCCTAATTGTGATACGGCTTTCATGCCGTGGCTTCGGCCCTAATTGTGATACGGCTTTCATGCCGTGGCTTCGGCCCTAATTGTGATACGGCTTTCATGCCGTGGCTTCGGCCCTAATTGTGATACGGCTTCCATGCCGTGGCTTCGGCCCTAATTGTGATACGGTTTTCATGCCGTGGCTTCGGCCCTAATCAATAACAACTTCGGGCTGTTTCGACTTCATGTGATTGTGATATTTGATAGCTTCGGCTGAGTGTCTTTAAGGCCTTTGTGATTGTCTTGGTAATTTCATTGGAGCCTTCGAGCATTGTGATTCATAATTAATTCAGTTCTGGTTTGGTTCATGTCGTGTAATTCATTGTGGTACTCTGTGATTATGATTCGCCGTTGGGCACTTATGTTCTAACCTGTTGAACAGGTATTAATAGTATGCCGTGGGCATAGTATTTCACGAATGCTCGGTTCCTATATTGGTTTGTGAGCATCTCGTATTATTATTATCATTGTACCGTTTCATTCTGCCTTTGGATGCATATCATGTTATACATGTATTTGATATTCATTATCTGGATGACTGACACCGATGGGTCGGAACATGTTTTCATGTTTTAGGTGCTTGCGAGGAGAGAGTTGAGACACAGGGGCATGATGATGGCGACGAGGCATTCGAGCGATACTAGTCCGAGTTGTTCATCGTTGGTCAGTCAGTTGGAGTGTACTCCAGTCTTGTCAGTTGTTGTCGTGTTGTATTACCCGAACAGATGTTCGTGGATGCTGTTGTATTTCATTTTGGCCATGTAGGCCACTTTTGTCGTTGAAATTCCCTATCGGAATATTGTGTTGGATATCATGGTAGGGACTATGATTTTCCCTTGTTGTTTAATTTAACGTATTTTAGTCATGTTCGCCTGGTGGATCTCCTGGCGTGGGGTCCACGGCACTGTAATATCCCAAAAGGATTTGGGGGTGTTACAGCCGACTCGCTAGAGTCTTCCAAGTTGGCAGATGTCCTCGTATCCGTCGTTGCCGCCAAAGGCTCGGGATTTACTGTCGATACAGTAACGGGCATCTCTTCCATAGGGGTTGGGCCCTGGGGTAGTTCATCAGTGGGTTGCGCCACGATAGAAGCATCTTTGGAAGATTTGGTAGATTTAGCTTTTGTGAGCCTCCTCAGCTTCCTTTTCGGTCTCTCAGCAGCAACAAGTGTCTTGATGTGAGATCTCTTTCTTTTCCTTGAAGATTCCACACTCTGGGACTTAGTGGAAACGTCCCTTGGATCTTCAGATAGCGGTAGGTTCCGGATGAAAGGCCTGTTTGCAATCAGAATACTTTGATTGAAGGTTGTGGGCTTGACTCCTCCCAAGTATATCCACGAACTTATCTTCTTTGCATCTGCGGATTGTGGAAGCCCGCACTTCGTCAAAATGTGGTTTATGAATAAACCAAATGATTTCTTTTGACTAGCAGGTTTGGACAATTCTTCCTGCAAGCGTTTCATAATAATTTGACACCAATTGACCTTTTCACAGGTCATAATAGCTACCATCATTCTAAACCTAAGATTAGTGCACATCTCAAATGCGCCTGTATGATTTTCAATGATGCGACAACAAAAATCATGCAAATAAACAAACGGTAAGCAAAAATTTTTCTTATGGTAGGTGGTGTGAACCACTTCAACCATTGTCAAACCGGTGAACAAGCCATAATATTGAGTCAGCAACTCTTGAGACCCAAATGTCTCAAGTTCCTCCATGGTCAGGCCTTCAGAGGGTAGCCTGTAAATGTTTTTGAGAAGATCTTGGTTGATGCAGATCTCTACTCCGCGAATGACGGTGGTGATGTCAGCGACGTGGCCTCCCTGGGCCAGTGACAGAAAATGAACCATTGCGTTGAGGTAGAACTCCTCAACAAGATGAACGTCATATTTCTCTGCGGTGTGGCTCCAAGGACGGTAGAGGCCTTGTTGATGGATTCTGGTGATGACGACCTCCATCGTATCGACGTCATCAGTTTCAGCATGGATGTGTTCCATCACGACAGATCTGGAGAAGATCCGTCCATCGATGAAGTTCAGAGACTTCTTGAGATCGGATGTCTGAGTAGACGCCATTGATGATTCTCAAGAAAAGATGAAAAAGATATAAGAGGAATATGCAGTAAACACAGAAAAACTTGTAGGCTGAATTGCTTGAGTGCTCTTAAAATATGCAGAAGGCGTAAAGAGTCTCAAATGGCATTTACAGTCCTTTTATAGTAGGCGGCGAAGAAGGGTTTTCAGAGAACGAATGGTCTAATTTAAGGGATGAGAACCGGCGTTTGAAATGAACGATCACGATGGACTGAGTGTAACTGGTACACTTATCCATTGAATTTTAAAATAGGAGCGGGTCCCACTTCTGACATTTTTTGTTACCCTTAATGCCTGAAACGGCGGTATTGAATATTAAATAATTTGAAAACATCGCGGCTTTTGAGATTCAATTGTCCAGATGTCGTGTAAGGCATTTAATGTAAATGACGTTTGACATGAAAACAGGGCACGTGGACAAAAATTATTTTAAAATGAAATATTATAATATATATACTGAATCGAAATCCTATAGTATGTGCTGTATCCGCGACGATACAGCGTTCCCCCTTAAAAGGTACATATATGTTTCAATTCCATACAGCAACTTTTTGGGTTAATGCTGTATTCATGGGTCATACTGTATTCCCCCTTAATTATTGCACATGTCAGCTGTAGGATGATTCATATTGCTTTGTGCCCTACAGTGCTGTATTGAAGGCTCTAAGTGTACAGATAATTAATGGTGGATACTGTATTCTTGGGTCTTACAGCATTCCCCCTCAATTGTTGAGTAAAAACAGTAAATTACTTACAGGGAGTCAGGCTGTAGCAATCCCAATTCTTGTCTGAGCATGTTGAATCTTGCTGTGTCGAGAGGCTTGGTGAAGATGTCAGCCAACTGAATATCTGTATGAACTTTTTCGAGCCGAACATCCTTGTTCTCGACATGATTCCTTATGAAATGATGCTTCATGTTGATATGCTTAGTGCACGAGTGCAATACAGGGTTGTGCGTGATTGCAATTGCACTCGCGCTATCACATATGATTGGTGTTTCCTTGGCTTCAATCCCATAATCTGTCAATTGTTGCTGCATCCAAAGGATCTGCATACAACAACTACCAGCCGCATAGTATTCTGATTCAGCCGTGGAAAGTGAGTTTGCCAATTGCTTCTTACTGAACCAAGAGACAAGTCTAGGTCCAAGAAAGTGACAAGTTCCACTTGTACTCTTCCTATCTAGCTTGCAGCCTCCGAGATCCGAGTCGCTGTATCCAACTAAATCGAATCCGCCTTCCTTAGGATACCACAGTCCTACATCGATTGTTCCTTTAATATACTTCAGGATTCGTTTAGCTGTATTGAAGTGTGATTCCTTGGGTGCTACTTGATATCTCGCACACACTCCTACAGCAAACTGGATATCGGGCCTACTAGCCGTTAGGTATAGGAGCGAGCCAATAAGCTTCTTGTAGAGTGATTGGTCAACCGGCTTTCGGGCTTCATCAGCACTAATCTGCACAGAAGTGCTCATGGGGGTTGACGATGATTTGGAAGTGTTCATTCCAAATTTGTTGAGAAGCTCCTTGCTGTATTTTTCCTGGTTGATGAAGATCCTTGTAGGCAACTGCTTTACCTGCAAACCTAGGAAATAACTAAGTTCTCCCATCATACTCATTTCAAATTTACTTTGCATGAGATGAGAGAACCTTTGACATAAAGCAAGGTTAGTTGAACCAAAAATTATATCATCTACATAGATTTGCACCATGAGAAGGTCATCGCCTTCCTGTATTTTGAATAAGGTTTTGTCCACAGCACCTTTCTCAAATCCATTATCGGTTAGATACTGGGACAGGGTCTCATACCATGCTCTAGGGGCTTGCTTAAGTCCATAGAGTGCTTTCCTTATCCTGTATACTAGGTCGATGCCGTCTGTGTTGACAAACCCTGGTGGTTGTTCAATATAAACTTCTTCGGCAAGGTTTCCATTAAGGAATGCACTCTTGAGGTCCATTTGGTACACAATAAAGCTCTTATGGGCGGCAAAGGCTAAAAATATCCTAATGGCTTCTAGTCTGGCTACAGGGGCAAAAGTTTCATCGTAGTCTATGCCTTATTCCTGTCTATAGCCTTGTGCGACTAGTCTGGATTTGTTCCTTATGTTAGTCCATTTCGATCCTTCTTGTTTCGAAATACCCATTTGGTTCCTATATCCGATTGATGCGTAGGTCTGGGTACAAGATACCATACATTGTTTCTTTCGAAACTGTTAAGCTCTTATTCTGTAGATGTTATCCAATGAGAATTGTTAAGAGTGTCTATGGTAGAAACAAGTTCGGACTGGGCTAAGAATACAGCAATAGTGCACATGTTGAGTCTTCTAAGCTCGGATTGAGATTTCCATTCAGGGAATGGTGATATCTCAGTATCTAGTTCTTCTTGTGCGCACTGTACATTTCCTTGTGTACTCTGTATTCTCCTACGAGTAGAAACACTAGCCTTAATGTTTCCAATGATCAGCTCTTGCGGGTGATCTCTCAACCATCTTCGGTCGAGTTCTAATTCAGGGTCCCGTACTATTCTTGAGTTGCAATAGATATAGCGTCAGCTTGTACAGTATCGGCTTCATCTACGTCGATCCTTACAGTCGCGGGGTTGATTTCTAGGTCAACAACAGGTTCTATGGGAGTTGGTGGATCTAAGATGGAAAGTTGTTGGATGTTCTGAGTAATAGCTTCTACTCCTGTAGGGTCATAGTGAGGTTCGTCGAACACTATATGAACTGATTCCTCAATCGTCAGCTTCCTTCTATTAAAAATCCTGTAAGCTTTGCTGACGGTGGAATATCCTACAAATATTCCTTCATCTGACTTTTCATCAAAGGTTCTAAGTTGATCCTTCCCATTGTTCAACACATAGCACCTGCATCCAAAAATATGAAAATATGAAACTAACGGAGTTTTGTTGTTCCATACCGCGTATGCTGTTTTGTTGTGGTGCTTGTTGACGATACAGCGGTTTTGAGTGTATCATGCTGTATTGGTTGCTTCACCCTAGAAACGTTGTGGCAACTTGCTTGCGGCAATCATTGTCCTTGTAGCTTCTTTCATCATCCTATTCTTTCGCTCGGCAACACCATTTTGTTGAGGTGTACGGGCAGCTGAGTATTCATGTTGTATCCCATTTTCCGAACAGTATTGCTCTATAAAGCGGTTAGTAAATTCTGTACCTCTGTCGGAACGAATGGACACGATACTCAATGCCTTTTCATTTTGAAGCTTTCTCAGGAGCTCGGGCAGCTTTGATGTTGTTTCCTTCTTCTTGCTTAAGAAAATTGTCCAAGCATACCTGGAGTAATCATCATCAACAACAAGACAGTATTTCTTACCTCCCAAACTTACCGGGTCTACAGGACCGTAGAGATCCATGTGTAGCATTTCCAACACTCTTTGGGTTGAAAGGTAGGATTTGCTCTTTAGGGTGGACTTGGTTTGCTTGCCTTTCTGACATGGTCCGCAGACGCTGTCCTTTTTGAATGACACGTTTGGCAATCCTCTTACCATTACCTGTCTTGAGAGCTTGTTGATCGTCTTGAAGTTGACGTGAGACATCCTCTTGTGCCATAACCAGCTTAGATCTGCAGTGCCTTTGGCAACAAAGCATGGAATTGAGGAGCTCATAGGCTTCCAGTCAGCAATATACATGTTACCTGATCTGCTTCCTGTAAGCGCAACTTCTTTGGTCTGGATGTTCTTGACTCTACAACGATCTATATAGAATTTCACCGAGAACTGTTTATCACAGAACTGGCTAATACTAAGTAGATTGTACTGTAAGCCTTCAACATATGTAACATCGGTGACTTTGAATTTTCCGAAAAGAAGGTTTCATTTCCCTCTTCTTCTTACTTTAGATTTATCACCGAAGCACACTTTTGGACCGCGACCTTCTACGAAATCTGATAGCTTGCTTCTATCTCTGGTCATGTGCCGAGAGCATCTACTATCGAAGTACCAGGTGTCCTCCTCTAGGATGTCCTGTGTGCAAAGAGATTAGGTAGATTTAGGTCCCCTTTGATTTTTGGGTCCATGAATGTTAGTGCCTTTAGGTACCCAAAATTTCCTGACAAAAATTAGTTTACTGTAGGTCACATTCGGTACAGTGTTGCGGTATCTACGTGGGGCATATACGTAGTCACTATAACCATGATAATTGTTATGCATGTAAAATTCAGGGTTATTATTATTAGTCCAGTACGAGTGCCGTCTTGGAGATGGAGCCCTTTTCTTTGGCCTAACAGCTTGCCTTCTGGGTCTCCAGTTGGATTCCCAATGCTGTTGTTGATACTATGCGGACACCTATTTTCTCGAGGAATAACGGGGCTCCTGTATCCAATACCTAGGCGTGCTGTACTGAAAGTACTTTCGTGCGGGCCTTTGGTATTTGGATACAGCCTTCCTTCTGAATGGCTGTTGGCGCTGTTGATATGCTCTGGGAGCATGCTGTTGAGTGCGCCTTTCAGGTCTGAATGGCTGGTGATTCCGCTGTCTGGAGTATGATTGAGGTGGCGGAATGGCAGCCTTTGCTGTTTGCTGAGCAACAGGTTCCTTCACAGGACTCGAAGTTTCTTTCGACATAGGAATGGGTTCCACACCCCTGACAAACACTGTACAAGTTTTCCCTTTGTTTGAACATGAGTTGTATTCTAAGCCACTTTTATCATGAGCATGTTGCCCAGTGCTTAGAATTTCTTCCATTCTTTTGGACGATTTCTCGAAGGATTTCAGAATGGTCTCAAGTTCATCTTCTCGTTTTTCGAGAGTTTTGACTTTGGCCTGAAGTAGAACGAAATCATTTGTCTTGCTCTCATTGTGACTTTTAACCTCACTTAGTTCATGAGCAAGTTGATGATTGCACTCCATGAGTTTTTCATAATCGACTTTGCTGGTTTCACAATCAATACACATATTTTCATAATTTATTTTCAGCAAGTCATTTTCATCTTTCAGCTCTAGGTTAGACAGTTGGAGCTGTATATTCTCATTTTTCAATGTCTCATGGGACTTTTGAATGTTCTTAAACTCATTCATCATGTTTTCAAAAGTATGAGATGCATTGGAAGGAATGATTGAGGTTGAGATTACCTCATCGTCGCTATTTTCATCTTCAGGAATGTCTTTGGCCATAAAGCACATATATGCTTTATCATTGAACTCATCGTCAGATGAATCACTTTCAGTGACCACTTGAAGACATTCTTCGGATTTGGATGGTGTGGGGGAGGCTTTTGATTCTCCAATCAGGGCCTTGAGCTTGTTTTTCCAAGCACGTCTTCTTTCATCCCTCTCTTGTTGCTCGGCTTCCGGAAACCTTTGAACTTTGGGATGAGGACATTTATTTGCATAATGTCCTGGTTTCCTGCAATTATAGCACAGGTTAGCATCACTGGATGAAATTTCGGTACTTACCTTGTGGACAGGTTTGGGCCTGTAGAGAGTTTTTCCCGATTGCTTGATGAACTTCTTGAACTTATGCATGAGAAGCGCCATTTCATCTTGAGACAAGATGTCGTCGTCACTGTTAGCATTCTTGTGACTAGGCTTCGATGAGATGGGCATGCTGTGTCGACGGTTCGATACAGTGGCTAGTGCTGTAACCTTTGAAGGAGATTCTTCAGCTTTCTCTCTTCTGTCAATATCATACTCAAAAGCTTTGAGGTCAGAGAAGAGATCAAAAGTAGATATTTCATTTAGATTACACGACACACGCATAGCTGTGGTCTTAATGTTCCATCGGGCAGGGAGAGATCTGAAATTTTTTAAATTCTTCTCCTTTTGGGTATAAATTTTGCCCGAAGCTTCAAGTTCACCAACAATACCAGTGAATCCGAGGTCAAGTTCCTCAAGTGTCTCAGTTGGTTTCATTTCAAAAGATTCAAATTGCTGAGTCAGTTTTGAAATTTTGTTTTCTTTTGAGAGCTCAGTTCCCTCACAAATCAACTTGAGTTTATCCCAGATTTCCTTGGCTGTTTTACAGCTCTTTACCTTCGAGAACGTGCCTTTGTCAAGAGTGACAAATAACGCGTTCTTAGCCACATTGTCGAGATTGGCACGCTTTCTTTCATCTGTGGTCCATTGTTCGCGCTCCTTCTCGAGCATCTCAGCATGGGCTTGGCCTTCAATCATTGCGGTCGTGTTTACCTTCATTATCTTGATGGGGCCATCCTGTATAACAAAAATCATCTCTTCGTGCATTGCTGCAAGATGAGCCTCCATCCTGATTCTCCAATCATCAAATTCATTAATAGAGAACACATGCACTTTGTTGATTATTGATGTATCCATGTGAGAATAAAGGAATGAAAAAGATTGTTTTAAAAAGTAATTGATTTGGATCTGATTCGATTAAAAATACGACTGATTCTTTTTAGAATCAACCTCTTCGGTACCACTTGTTGGCCACTAAGTATACTGGATACAGCTTGGAAAGTGTTTTAAACTACAAGCTGTATGGTTTTAAATCTGAGTGCGTAGCGGAAGTCTTAGATACAGTAAGTTGTTGTGGATACAACAACTCGATATGCAGAGTATACTTAAATAATCACAGTTATTTAAAACAATAAAGGCAGAAGGTAAATAACACAATATTTAAAGTAGTTCGAGGTAAACCCCTCTACGTCCACTGGTCCTCCACACAGGAGTTAAAAGTTTATTATAATTACTGCGTACATAACTACGTAATTATAACCAAACCTAATCAATATATCGTTCACACATATTGATATAATGATCTTACCTTTCAACCGTTCACACAGATTGGTTTGAGCTAACACTTTGACTGGCTTCTTCACACACAGTTCTGAAGCTTCGTATTCTTCGATGCAAATCCTTCACACACAGTTCGGGAGAAGCAAAGATTACTCAGTCCACACAGGGCTGATCTGGGTTTGTTCAAGGATAGAACAATATATGACCAACAGCTTTGACTTTCTGAGCTTCTAGCTGATGATGTGTTGTTCACAATTTGAGCACTGTATATCTCTTCTTTCAGAATAGCAGTGAGCTTTGGAGATATGTTTTGCTCTGATGTATATGATAATAACTTCGTAAGTTTTTGGTAATTAATTCCTGATATTCAACGCCTTAAGGGGATATAAATAGTCTTCTGAAATATATCCGTTGAGAAATCTATCCGTTGGGCAAGATTCTGTGACAACAGACATTTGACTGAGATCCGGATAATGCGGGATTGTGAAGATCTTCTGACTCACAGTATTTAAATACTTTATCCTTTAGTATTTAAATACTTCTTTATCAACGGGACTTTGACTTCTAGCGAATACTGAAGATTCCTTCTTGTCCTGTTGAGAGCTGTATGGAAGGATCACTGTATTGACGATTCGAGACAGCTTCCATACTTAGTCTTTAAGAGACTTCTTTGCTATACTGATAAGTTCCACTGTATGCTGGATCTATGACAGGTCTTCGATACAGGTTGACACTATTGATCAGATTTTCGATACAGTTCGCTTACTGTATGCTGGATTGGCATATTGTCAAAACCTCTTATCACCACTATTTGATACAGGGATTGTTTATCCTAACTGTTTCGATACCGGGTATTTGTTATCCCAACAATTTTGATATAGGGTATTTGTTATCCTAACACCCTTATTTCTAGATCAAACTCTTGGAGGAATAGGATCCATCGGATAAGTCGCGGTTTTGCCTCATTTTTCGCAATTAAAAATTTGAGTGCTGCATGATCAGAAAAAATAATAACTTTAGTCCCAAGTAAGTATGAACGAAATTTTTCTAAGGCAAAAACTACAGCTAGGAGATCATTTTCCATAGTGGAGTAATTTGCTTGGGTTGGATTCAAGGTCCTTGAAGCATAGTATATTACATGTGCTGCTCTCCCCACTCTTTGGCCAAGGACGGCTCCGGCGGCATAAACGCTTGCGTCACACATTATCTAAAACGGCAAGTCCCAGTTGGGTGGCTGAATTATGGGGGGGTGTGGTCAGGAGGTGCTTTAATTTGTCGAACGCAGCCTTGCACTCCTCGTTTATAACGAAATCGAGTTCTTTCTGTAGTAATTTGCATAAGGGGGCGGCAATCTTAGAAAAGTCCTTGATAAATCACCTATAAAATCCTGCATGACCAAGAAAAGAATGAACTTCCCGCACACTTATGGGGTAAGGCAATGCAGTGATAGTATTAATTTTTGATTTATCAACTTCTATCCCCTTTGACGATACTAAATGTCGTAAGACTATGCCTTGTTTGACCATAAATTGACATTTTTCCCAATTTAATACAAGATTCATTTCAACATAACGCTAAGAATGAGCGTAAGATTTTCAAGGCAAATCTCAAAAGAATCCCCATAAACACTAAAATCGTCCACAAAAATTTCTATGATGTTCCCTATGTATTCAGAAAAAATACTTACCATACATCTTTGAAAGGTATCCGGTGTATTGCACAGTCCGAATAGCATGCGACGGTATGCGAACGTCCCAAAGGGGCACGTGAAGGTTGTCTTCTCCTGATCCTCGGGTGCAATCGCGATCTGAAAGTAACCTGAGAAACCATCAAGAAAACAATAAAATGAGTGTCTCGCTAAAGGTAATGGAAAGTGGTCCTTTTGGGTCATTGCATTTAGTTTCCGAAAATCAATACACACCCTCCATTCGGTCAGAACACGGCTCGGAATTAGTTCGCCTTATTTATTTTCCACCACTGTGTTACCCGTTTTTTAGAACTACTTGTGTGGTACTCACCCACTTACTGTCGGAAATCGGATATATCATCCTTACGTCAAGAAGCTTAAGAACCTCCTTTTTCACTACTTCCATCGTGGTTGGGTTTAGCCTTCGTTGGGCTTCTCGGCTAGGCTTGGCGTCTTCAACCAACAAAATCCGATGAATGCATACGGCCAGGCTAATCCTGCGGATGTCAGTAATGGTCCAGCCGATTACTTCCTGTACTTTTCGATGACGGCGATGAGGGCCTTGCCTTGTACGGATGTTAACTCGGCCGAAATGATTACTAGTAGTGTCTCCTTTTGTCCCAAGTATACGTACTTCAGGTGGTCGGGTAGTGGCCTTATCTCGTGCTCGGGCGCTTGTTCCGTGGAGGGGAGGGTCTTCTTGTGATGTTCCATGAGCTTGATGAGTTTGGCAGCGTGTTTGCGACATGCAATCTTGGTAATAGGTGTGCTCGATTCCTCCGGGCTGCCAAAGACGTCTTCCTCAAGCTTTTTCCTACAATCAAGTTCAAACGCTTCCTCGATGAGAGGGTCAATCACACTTAATGCAAACAAAGAACACGCGTCTTCAGGAAATTTCATTACTTCATCAATATTAAATTTTACGACTTGCCCATCAAATTCCATTGTGAGGGAACCCTTTCTGACATCTATCTTTGTTTCGGCGGTGCTTAAAAATAGCCTTCCTAATAAAATGGGTGTTGAATTTTCCGAGTCGTCTTGCATATCTAAAACATAAAAATCGTCTGAAAAAACAAGCTCATTAACTTGCACAAGTACATCTTCAATAACTCCCTCGAGATATACATGACTACGATCAGCTAATTGAATTATTATCCTCATTTCTTTTAAGGGTCCCAAATTTAAAGAAGAATAAATAGATTGTGGCATGACATTTATATAAGCCCCTAAGTCTAACATAGCTTGCTCAAATCGAGAATTACCTATTCGACAAGGGATGGCAAACATACGTGGATCATCTCGTTTAGGTGGTAATATTCTTTGGAGAATGGACGACACATTTTATCCCAAGAGCACCTTTCCAGTTTCTTTTAGCTTTTGTTTGTTGGTGCACAAATCCTTGAGGAATTTAGCATATTTTGGAATTTGTTGAATCGCTTCTATTAGTGGAATGTTGATCTCCACTTTCCGGAACACATCCAAAATTTGTTTCTCTTTGCTCTCCGTTGTAGCTTTCTTTATCCTGGAAGTAAAAGGTATACTATCAGCCCAGTATGGGAAGAATTTGAAGTTATTAACTTGCTGCCCTGCAGTTCAGCACTGGGTGTCTCTTTGACACTGGGTGACCCAGTGTCGGTCTGGAGAGTAGATTCTCGTTTCTCGCCTTCCTCGTTCAGATTTTTCTCGGGTTATTAGGGTCTCTGCAGCTGCTTACCACTTCTGAAAGTAATCGCACTCACGTTCCTAGGATTTACCTCCGATTTGGAGGGTAGTTTCCCACTGTTCTGGCTTTCAAACGACTCACTGATGTAGCAAGTTGGCTTATTTGATTTTCGATAACTTTGATGCTCGATTGAGTGTCATGCTGAAATCGATTAATGTTCTGCTGCAATTGGATCGTGTTCGAAGTGAGGGTCTTCATCATTTCTTCGAGTGAGGGACTTGAATTTTTCGACGGCGACTTGTAAAATTGGCCCTTATTCTACTGAGGCTCTTCTTGCTGCAATTTCCACTTAAAATTGGGATGATCTCTCCATCCTGGATTATATGTTTTGGATTATGGGTCGTATTTCCTTCCGTAAAAATTTCAGTACCATTCGCATTGGCATGAGCCTCGATCTCATCTAATAGTACCTTGCAATGCTCGGTGGTGTGCTCCGTAGTTTGGCAAATTCGGCACGGTATGATCTGCGAGTTTCCTACAGCGAGTTTTCTGACAAAGGAGGTTAATGCGGTCAGCTTATCCTCAATAGACGAGTCATATACCTCCTTCACCATTTTTACGGGATTGTCACGATAACCAAATTGATGTGAATTGGCTGCCATGTTCGAGATAAGGGCCCTTACTGCTGCTGGTGTCTTATCAACCAAAGCTCCCCCGCTAGCTGCGTCTATGGTACTACAGTCCATCGAGGTCAGTCCTTCGTAAAAGTATTGTATCAAGAGTTGCTCGTTGATCTGATGTTGGGGGCAGCGTGCCACCAATTGTTTGAATCTCTCCCAATATTCATGCAGGCTCTCTCCCGTCATTTGTCTCGTGCCACATATTTCCTTCCTTAGATTGGATGCCCGATAGGCCGGAAAATATTTCAGCAAAAACAAGATCTCCATTTCATTCCATGTCGTGATAGTGGCCGACGGTAAGTAGAATAACCAATCTTTAGCTGAATCTTTTAATGAAAATGGAAAGGCTCTAAGCTTGATTTGTTCCTCGGTGACGCCATTGGGCTTTATGCTTGAACAAACCACATGGAATTCCTTATGATGCTTGTGCGGATCCTCTCCAGATAAACCATGGAATGCAGGTAGCAAGTGAATCAATCCCGACTTTAATTCAAAAGTATTGTTGTTGTCAATAGCCGGGATTGTGATGCAAAGCGGTTGTTGCGATAGCTCTGGGTTGGCTAATTGCTTCAATATCTTTTCAGCGTTAACAGCCATGGTTCCACTCTCGTTTTCCGATTCGCTGGGTGATGTTTTGAAAGAAAATGATAAGTTCTTGAGTGCGGCTCTGTTTTTTTTTGTTCTTCGCCTGAAAACTCGATCCCGTTTGGTAATTTCTGGATAATACTACAAGTTCTTATCTCCACGTGACCTTGTATTTGTAACACCCCCAAACTAGGCGGATATTACAGTGCCGTAGATCCCCAACTGGGACCCACCAGGCAAATGAAAATGAATGAATTACACAGGATAAATGTAGTACCGAACTACATTACAACAATAATTACTCCGATGAGGAGTTTAGTTACAACACACCAGGACAATACCGAGTACTAGTGTATTTTATATGAAGATAAAATACACAACACTGAATGAAACGGAGTATTCAAATGAAAGTCTGCAGCGGAAAATAAAGGACAATAACATGAATAACTGAAAGATCGGGGCCCCCTACTAGTATCACTGGGACTCCTCGACGTCAGCGTGTTCTCCCCGTGCTTTTGCCTTGCCAAGACCTGAAAAACAAAATCCCCAAACGGGGTCAGTTACACAGAACAACAATCCTCAAGGGTTGAAAATACACAAACATGATTTAACTGAAGTTATGAAATATCCTTAGTTATGAATTACGCTGAAGAAGAGTATCATAGTACGCCCGTAGTGTTCTGTGCAAGTGTACAAGACGAATGACCGGACACACCCGTCCTTGTACCTAATTAGTCTCACTGAGGTAATCTGTTACCGTGTGCACAGTCCAATGTATCACTCCCAATACATGGCCGTAACGTGCCCGACTAAAAATTCCACACATCCGCACCCGGCCACGCAATATGAACCCATAAGGTCATATGAACAAGAATGACCGTAATGAATATCAATGAATAAATAATAATCTGACAAAGTCAAGAATGACTCACCGAGATGAGAGTAATAATGAAGTGATTGATAGTTTCAATGGAATGATTGGAACCGCCGTTCCCGTTAATGAAGTGATTGTTCAACAATTACAAGTCTCAATATGATTAATACAATGATGAATGAGTTATGATTATGAATGATCAACAACAAAAGGAATGAATATCCTTTTAACCGAGTAAGAATTAACTTACACAACACCGGTGATAATTATCCTTCCACGAACAACGTCCTAATTGAGATATCGGTCGCTCGAACAACCTTGAATAAATACAATTACCAACAATCCGTTCAATACACGAATCAAACACGAATATAACGAACTCGAAACGTCGATACGAATAAACTAAGTTCATTGGGGCATTATATCGAATACGTTGCGGCCAAACTCCGATTGTTTACAATCAAACCTCAATATACCAATATCAAATCCTCCAAGAAGTGTTTCAAACCAATAAAACATCTTCAATATGATTAATAATCCAAGACGAATATCCGAAAACGTGATTATAACGACAATTAATCGAAAACCCCCAATTTCAACTCGATATTCAAAGTGTTCTTGAATAATCCCTCAATAATCCAATGAATCCTTATACAAATTCATAATCATATACATATCCCTTCATATAACATGATTATAACGTCCAAAACATCATATCTCAACATAGAATCGAAATACAAGGTGTTGAAGAAATTACCTCTTGAAGATCCAACCACTACGATCCGAAGAACACGAGTTTAATCGAGTATCCAAGTTTCCCAAAGGATTGAAGGTGAAGAAAAATACACACTCAAATGATAATTGATGAAGAAATCTCTCCCTCAAGACCCTCTCTCGTGTATGAAGGTGAAAGAATGAAGAAATGAGCTGAAATGCTCAAAAAAACGAAATTATAGGGGTTGACTGTCTGTCGGACACGGCCCGTGCCGATCGGCACGGTCGCGGCGCGCAACTGGCCGGCAGGGACTCGACCGTGTCCTGCTTGACACGGTCGCGGCGCGAAGGGGCCTTCCGATAGTGACCTGTCCGACAGCGACTCGGCATGACTCGACCGTGTCCTGGAACACGGTCGGGCGTCTGGGCAGTCGGTTCTGGCTTATCCGGAAGAGTTCGACTCGGCCGTGCCAGACGACACGGTCGAGTCCTGTGGCAGAGACTTCGGCATTTCCGGACGAGTACAGCACGGGCCGTGTCGGACGACACGGCCGAGTTCGGTCGGCAGTGATCGGCCAATAACTGAAAAATGAGCGGGTGAGCTAAAACGACCATAACTCTCTCGTCCGGACTCCGATTGACTCACCGTTTGAACCATTGGAAAGCTAACTCGATGCTCTATAATATTGCAAAGATTTAGAATTTTTGGAGTTACCAAAAATTAATGGTGATCTAACAAATTCGAACTCATATGAGGAAAGTTGAAACAATGAACAATAACAATACACAACTCGAAGTTTTTCCGAACGGTGAACACGGTGAACGAACATGATTGATGAATGATTATAAATGAGTGAAAATCCACTGAGTGACAATCACCGAATGAAATTACTGAATGATAATGACTGAATTACAACCGGGTATTACAGTATTCATGCAAAACTAAAAAAAATGGATTAGTGCACAACTGACAATTATTATGAATTTTCAGAACTGACATTGGGTGACCTAATGTCAAAAATCTGCTCGTAAAATAAAAAAACTGCTAATTAATGATTGCTAAAAAAAATGAATTGTTGTTCAGAAAAATAAAAAAATTAAGAATAAAAATTCAACTCAGAAAATAAAATTAATTTCGAATCGTTCCCCGACAACAGCGCCAAAATTTTGACCGCGCTGTCGAGACGCGTCAAAATTAGATATTTATAACTTGACTCACTTATACTAAAGAGTAGTATTGGCAAGTAAGGGTCGATCCCACGAGGAACGGATGAATTAATCGAACTTATTGAGTTGAATATTTATGAGAAACTAAAATAGTAGTACTAAATAAATAATAGTGCTAAAAATAATAATATTAAATATAATAAAGAGGGAAATTTGGTTGGTTTAAAGTAAACAAACTAAAATAACAAGTAGGCAAATAAAAAGAAGTAAAATTTTAGTAAGGAAAAATGATTTTATATCCAGTTCTTAGTTCCGTTATCTTCCGTTCTAATTTAATTTATGAATTAATGCAGCACTTTATCTTTCCTTAATTCCTAATGAACTCCTACTCCGAAGTCAACAACAAGCTCTATTAACCTCAATCGTTTCTTAAGTTTATTTAATTAAAACAAGCTCTTCAATTAAGCCTATCTAGACGAAGAATTCAAAACAAGCTCTTCAAATCTTGTTCGTTAGATGCATTAGGAACTAAAACGATGGAAATAAATAAGTTATTGAGTTCACAAGCTCGACCCAAGGGATCTTGATTTTGTGTTACCCAACTGAATAAAATTAATTGTTGCTACTTATGATTTAGAATTATAACGATTACGTATTATAACCCTAAATCTAGCAATAGATATAAAAACCCCAATTAAGCTGATCAGGCCAATTAAAGTAAATTATATCATAAATAAATCTACTCAATAACACAAATATAATTCAAAGGAATTAAATCAAGAATATGCTACGGGATTAAAACATAAATAATATAGATACGAGTTCAAACATCTCTAAGAATTGGAATAGATAAATTAGCCGGACATGATGACTAAATAAAACAGAAGATAATTAATAGGCATAAGATTAAAACCAGCTGCTCGTCAGAATTTCTTCCAAATTGTTTGTGCCTTTTGGTTGCTAGCCTCGAAAACCGTGCCAAGAGATGGAGAAAGTGGCTGACTCTCCCTTTTTTGCTTCCTTCTTCACGTGAATTCTTCTGAGCTAGAAAAGGGGGTGGGTTTCTTTCTTTTGCCGTCAGATTCTCTTTTATGGGTTATGTCCACTCCTCTATTTATAATGTATTTGGGAGCAGTGCCTTCTTCTCGTGGATTCCCTTTCTAGTTGAAGAAGAGCTTTCTTCTTTCACGAATTTCAGCCGAAGTACTCTTCTTTTTCCTAATATGTGTAGAGTTCTTATTTTGGTCAACCTCTTTTTTTGTTTGGACTGGATTTATTTTATTTCTTTCTTGGTCCAAGCCATTTTACGGGTTTATTGGTGCTTTTTAGTTATGGGACCCGAACCGATTTCAGCTAATTGAAATATTTTCCATTAATTATGACTTCAAAAATAATCGAATTACTTGAAATAATTAATAAATTTCGACGGTGAGAAAAATTGCATTCATAAATAAAATAGGTAGAAAATTAACAAGTTGTGCTAAAATAAAGATAATAATATCATGCAATTAACACATGGAATTATGCCATATTTTCTACCGATCACTGGGTCATTTACCCTTAAAATTTTACTGAATGAGATATTAGCCATATATTGGACGAAGTATTTTTACGGGGTAATGTAAGTTTAGGGGGAAATCAAAATATTTTAAACATATCAATTTCGCCCAAAAATTTACATTACCAAAAAATACTTGATCCAAACACATCTAAGTTTGCATTGTATAAATTATGGACTTCACTTGAGTCGTAGATGTTGGGCTGACCCCTGAAAATTGGAACGTGAGTTCGTGTATATTTGGTACGAATTAACTGTACACATAATATATTATAATGCATATTCATTTTTCTTTCAATGCACGGTGAATCCATATTAAATGTGTGCATTGAATTCAAAAAATGAATATGCATTATAATATATTATATTACAATAAATTTGTATTAAATACATAATGAACTCCCTTTCTTCTTTTGCGTAGCTGACAGAAAAAAAGAAGCAAAATCAGTTTGGATCAGGTCTCCTTTATCAAAAAAAAATTATTGTAGAAGACCTCGTCTTTTATTTTGCCCCCAGCCTTAGATCAACTTGGACCGCGCTGCATATACTTGTGCATTCTCAAATGTTTCATTTCCTATTAGTAAATACTTGTTCTTACGCTTCTTTTTCTTTTTCAATTTCAGTTTGTTTGATATGTTCAATTTCAGAATGTTAAGATTAATGCTGAAGAAAGAGTAGCGTTTTGCATACCTGTTCGTGCAGCTTAGTATAGAAAATTGAAGTCGCGACATTTGAAATCATCATAATTAGATGTTAAACATGTTTTTATCATCAACCTCATCTTTATTCTAACTATATTGAATTTCGTGACATGAAGATTATAATATCAATTAATTATCGAAAATTAACAATACCATTCATGCAAAAGACAAAGTGGCTAAGTTCTAAGACGGATGCTCTTACTGTCGCAACTTTCATACAAAGGAGAAATGAGATGAAATTCCAAAACCAACATCATAGGTTTTCCAATTACATGAAAAATATTATGAGACGGTAACGAGTCGAGGTAATTGATATAGTCGTGTCAAACTACGTGACTGATATTACAAACGTGCTTTTATCGAAGGCTGAAAATTAAAACAAGTTACTTAATAATCAGATTCGAGCCTCATCAATAACAAAATTGCTTAAGCTCGGCTTGTTAAAGTAACGAACCAATTTCACTAGATTAAAGCTAAAAATGTGTATATAGAAATCATGGTTGTTATGGTGGGCGACTAGTCTAGTCGTCGACTAGTCACTAAGGCGGTGCAAGATATTCGTCGTGTGCCTCCGACTCAATTGATGAAAGTATTTCGCTCGTAAGAAACGACATGGGTCGGCTAGTCGATGACTTAAGTCGACTGGGCGACAACTTGAAGCCAACTAGTATAAGACCCGACCCGTATGAGACCCATATATTAAAAAGGGAAAAAGTGGCATGTTGGAACTAATTGCAGACCCGACTGAAGCGACTCCACCCCGTCTTCGTCGATCTAAAACAATGGAGCGACTCCACTCCATCTCCATCGATCTGAAGCGACTGTCGCTGATTTGCCGTCGCAGTTTTGCTGTATATTACAAATATTGTTATAAAACACCATGAAAGAGACATTTCAATTACTCTTTTGTTTTTATATAGTGTGAATGACTATTATGCCCCTGATGTAATTATGTAATTACGATTGTGCCATATGAAGTTTTCCTATAAATAGGACTTCAGTTATTAATGAAAAACACACTGAGAATCATTCTCTATTCTCTCTCTAAATTCTCTCTCTGTAATATTCCAATTTTATAACACGTTATCAGCACGACTCTAACCATTTGAGTAATATGACGAGAGTATGCTCTACAGTTGCATCTTAAAGATGATCTTCTGTATCAGAAATCTAATTATTACAAACAAACACTCTCTCCCACTAGAATTTTACAGATGATTGTAGTTAATATATCATCTCCTTCATGTCGATCACCAACATCAAATCATACAGACACTGTCCCTGGTGACTGAAACACAACACCGAACCATGCCCATAAAATCAGAGGGATGTTTGTTTTTGGGAGTTCTCTAGTTGACAATGGCAACAACAACTTCCTGATGAACACTAGAGCTAAAGTTGATTATTTACCTTATGGGGTCAATTTTCCTCATGGCCCTTCAGGCAGATTTACCAATAGTAAAAACGTCGTCGACATACTTGGAGAAAAACTGAAGCTTCCCGGCTATATTCCACCATTCAATGATCCATCAACGAATGGAAGCAAAATACTGCATAGTGTTAACTATGCTTCTAGCGGCTTTGGAATTCTGGATTACACTGGTGCACTTGTTAAAAGATGTGCATCCCCTCAAAACAATTGAAGTCCAGAAAATCAGTTGGCCTCATTACTTATTCACTGTCGATAGTCCAGCCTCGAGCAACCGTCGATCAAAAATTAGAACATGTCTCACCGCCGTTGTTCATATTCACCATCGTCTCCAACTCCAGAGGTCGTGAATCCCGCAGCCAGTCACCTCCTCTTCTCTGATTTGGTTAAAGCTTTCAGCCCCATCAAGAAAACAGGCCAGTCTGTGCGCTTCTCAACTTAAGTGAATTCCAAATCCAGACTGTATCAGCATAGGTGGTTAAATCATGTGCGAGGCATCTGCGTCGTTAACCGGCGAAAGAGGCAATCATTCACATCATGAGGTATTTTTTCTGTATATGTTAACTTGTGCGTATGAAAACAAAATAAAAGGGTGTTGACGTAAGAATAAAAAAAAGAAAAAAAAAGGGTAGTTAGCCGCTGGGTTGTGTCGGCATAACAAACAAAAGAAAAAAAGAGAAGAACAGCATAAAAAAATACTGAGGAGAAAAGATTAAAAAAAAAGTGGGGGGAATAATAGAGATGGGAGCTGGATTCATGGGAAGGAAAGACAATAAATGAAAAAAAAAAAGTATGAAGAAGATGTGGTAGAGGAAAATTAATAAAATAATATAAAAGGATAAAATATTATTTTAATTTATTGAATCATACATTCGTTTTTCTTACATATAAGATACATATGTTATCAGAATTGATTTTTCTTGATACCACCGTGACCCATTTTACGAGAACTTCAATTTGACACTAATATTGATATGAGTATTAACTCTTTTCATATATGTCATTATTTAAATGTACGAATTAATATCCAACTCCAGAAATCGCAAAGATTTATACATACCATTACACTTGCTATTAACGGCAGTCGATATTTCGACCTATACCTTGATGATGACTATTTTGCGGAATTGATTGGACGATCCAGCTCTGGTAGAAGTAGTTAATTATTTTGTAGTTTAAATTATGTCTCTTACTTGTCTCAAAGTGGTGGTTTAAAACCACATATTTATTGCGTTTATTTTATACAATTATAATACCTCCCATGTGATGAGTTCAATTATCACAAGACGGATGGTTTTACATATGAAATTTATATATTATATATCACCATCGTGGTTGGTTATACCACAAGAATAGTTCATAGATCCTGCTCCCGAAGAGGCAGTTGATAAAAATAAATCCTACTCTAGAGAAGTAGTTGATCGATTATCATAATCCTGCTCTCGAATAAGCAGTTGATAAAAATAAATCCTACTCTAGAGAAGTAGTTGATCGATTATCTAAATCCTGCTCCTGAAGAAGCAGTTGATAAAACTAAATCCTACTATGAAAAAGTAGTTGATCAATGATTCAAATCATGCTCTCTAAGAAGAAGAAATTGATGGAAATAATATCCAATCTCTATGATTATTAAACACGAACGGAGAAAATTGAGCAAGTGATACCATAAGCTATCACCGATTAATTAAAGAAAATCCCATGCAAACTGCATGGTAGGATCATTTGACAAGTGATATGAAAAACTATTACTGGAAAATAATTGCTCAATAAATCCCATATTGATTATATTACATGGTGGGATCATTAAAATCATATTGATATGAAAATGCTTATTGAGAAGCATATATCACATATTCGTGAAAATAATGTATTTGCATAAAAGCAAAAGATGATCTTATTATTGCTCTGGAAGAAGCACACAGTAGTCGAAGTGAAAATATCGAAACTCGCTGAAAGGCAGTAAACACTCGACAATATGAAACGCGAAAAAAGAAAATACATATGAAACCCATAAAAAGAAAAGGGGTGCGTCTCGGAGTATAAAACTCTGTAACTCTGCCACCCCCTGGCATAAGGGTTTATAATGAAAGACCTAAAGGATCTAAACTTCTTTTCCGTTTGGCGCTAATAGCCTGTGGCTGATGAGCTTTGACTTCCAAATTCTTAACTAAAATATATGCCTGAAACTTTATAAGTAGATCAGCAACAGTGTCAGCACATATTATTATATCTCGTGATGGCTGAGATATAAACTTGTGATCTACTCCTTGATCCAGAAAGGCAAGCAAATCGCTGAAGAAATTATTAATATTCAACAAACCTATAGGTTTGGTATGGAAGTCCCGCTCAGCCCATGGTGTGATGTTGGATATCTCATTGAGTATGCCATAGCCACCTGGAAGAACAATAAAGGCATCACTATTATTCACCACATACATCAAACTATCATGCACAGACTGTGTTTGAAGCATCAACCCAGTTGAACCCCCTATACTACTGGTTCTAACTGTGGGATAGTGTAAGACACTTGTTACTCTTATTCTCCCATTTTGTGCAGCCTCTAAAAGATAACCCAAAAATCTATAATTACTCCCACCATACAATATATCGATTTTGTGTTTTCCTAATTCTTTTACGAATTGATATGCCATATCTATATGCTGGATATGACCTATCAGTTTGGATCCACCTAAAATACATATAGTTTTAAATAGATGAGATCTATATGAGGATTCTGAGAACTCCATCTTTCTACACCAGACTTTCAAAATACTTTTATGAGGGATACATTTTCTGATTTGTGGATCCCAAATTTAAAGAACAAACTTCTTACTAAACGACAAATGGCTTCACTATTTTCATTGAAAGAGGAGCGCCAGATAAGTCATTACTTTTGATTTGACAAAAATTACAAAAGAAAATGAAAGATATGATATTAAAATTTTCAATGAAAATGACGTTACCGGTCGGCAGCTGAGAAATTTAAATATTAGAAAACAATATTCAACAACTTGTATTATTTTGCTATTTACCTTATACCAATTTTGACAGAACGGACTTACAAACTGGATCTTTTGAGACTAATTTTTCTTGACTATAACGTTCCCGTTCATCCTTAAATTGCATCCACAAAGCCATTAGTTCACGATGAACGTATCCACTGGAATGTGTATCAAGAATCTGTTGGATATCATGATCCATAGATTCCTTACTCAATCCATCCTTGATAAATGCTATTTTATCTTCTCGATTTTTGGATACAAACCCCACAGATTTATATCGTGTGTCACATGTCCACCGAGCACATTTATAGCACCCACCTAATCTTTTTGCTCTCCATTTCTTTGCAAAACCACTCTTACCTGTACCTGGCATGTACTTAAATGAATTTGAAAATTCGCGAGACAGTCGAACTTGTGCATCAATCAACCATCGAATATCTTCTGGGATGCCATTTCTCATTAGCACCCTTAATCTTTCGAGTCTAGTTCGATAAATTCTTTTCATGATATTCATTGGAAGAGATGGATAATATTTACGAAGATTTGAAAGCATTGAATCCATTATGATATTCAAACTCTCGGTATGGGTGATTGTGAATACAATGATAATCTATTTATAGATTGAAATACGCGCATGAGATTTTACTCCGCGTCCTGAAGCGTATGAACTACGGCTCAATATTTGAATAATGAACAGAATATAACATGTGAGAGCAACGACTCCATGTTGATAATGATGTGCAAAAATGGCACCGAAAGATGATGTGATATGCCGATAAAATATCTATATGGTGATATAGACACATCGTCTTCAAATATTTGTTCTCGATTAATATCACTACTAGCCAATATTGGGAATGAATCCCTAATAAATTTGGAATATATTAAGGGGGAGTATGGGCCCACTTCCTCTACATGTGAACTACTAGATATTATGGATCCACTAGATAGTCACATGTGTATATGACTTGTAATCAGAAATTTACAACACGATTTGTTCACGGTTTGAGCATATATTCCATATCAGATTGAGCTAGTAATATATCCCAAATAAATTTGAATAGATCCGAGAAAGGATCAAGATATGCGTATACAAGTGGGATATCAATTGGCATACTATTTGAAGTCCTCCAGCCAATATCGAGAACATAATATATAAACTCCCATGACTGAAAATGAATACTGAGATACTGGCATACGAGTTTGGTGCTCAAGAAATCTCTTAGCATGAAGCGGAGTATTGATAGATGGAAATATATGAAATGCATCACACTATATCCTCACAACTGAAATATGAACTTGAAGTTCAAAGATGCATGACAGATTATTAATCTTTGGTACCAACTACAACTGCTTTGATAAATACATAATAATTCCCCGAATATGAATCAAAGCAAATGATAAAAGGAGGCATATACTTTTGAGAAGTATATAGACATAACCACAATGTGTAATCCCAATGTGTGATTGATAATGAGATATCTCGGCAAGTTATGTTGCCATGGGGAAATAAAAATATCGACACAATATAGCGCTATGAATGAAATGAGGATATCAATGATTGGAAAGAGGATATCGATAAATGATATGAGGATATCCATGACTATGAAATATGGATATTGGAAATGAGGATATTAAAATCCATGATTTGTGAAAATAAGGATCTTGAAATCCACCGAAATTGAAATATATGCCCTTATAATAAAATGAAACATATGGGCTTACTGAAAGTGACTCCTGAGGAGATTTTAAACATATTATCAGTGCGTGCATTCACTCAAAATAAGGTGTTGTGAAAGAAAATTATCTGTTGTACTCTTTTCCTTGACTGAGATTTTATCCCACTGGGTTTTTCCAGCAAGGTTTTTAACGAGGCAGCTTAATCACAACTAATATGAAATTTCCAAAAGAAATTTGGAATATATCGCAAAGAATATGAGTTCGATATTACAAACTGTACTGAAGATGATACTCATTCTAATCCCCGGAGGATCATTGAAATTCCTGGGGCATATTTGTATAAAATACGCGTTGCACTCTTTTTCCCTTGACTGAGGTCTTGTCCCATTGGGTTTTCCTAGCAAGGTTTTTAACGAGGCAATTGGAATGGCGTATTAGTATGAATGATGTACTCTTTTTCCTTCATTAGGATTTTTCCCATTGGGTTTTCCCTAATAAGGTTTTAATGAGGCATATTCATGGCATAATAAGGAATACTACAAAGATCAAGATTATTCCTCAAAGCTTGAAAATAGGAGTAGTTGTACTCTTTTTCCTTCGATCAAGTTTTTCCCACTGGGTTTTCTTGACAAGGTTTTAATGAGGCAACACGTGGATACTCCAACAACGAATGATATATATGACAGATTCACTCAGTTTTTGTCCCACGAGGTTTTACTGAGATGGCACAAGAATACTCATACAAGAACTATCGAAATAAGGGGGAGCAAATTTACGAGATCACCGATTGCTGGAGTTTTATCCCACAGGATTTTCATAGCAACATTATGATACAACATGATTACCACAAGCTCTAGTACAAACAATTTGAAAGTTTTTCTCCCATTGAGTTTTTCTTCAAACTAGTTCAATAGATATTTATGTAAATAGTCATTCAAGGGGGAGTGTTATAAAACACCATGAAAGAGATATTTCAATTACTCTTTTGTTTTTATATAGTGTGAATGACTATTATGCCCCTGATGTAATTATGTAATTACGATTGTGCCATATGAAGTTTTCCTATAAATAGGACTTCAGTTATTAATGAAAAACACACCTGAGAATCATTCTCTATTCTCTCTCTAAATTCTCTCTCTGTAATATTCCAATTTTATAACAAATATATATATATATATATAATATTTAATACAATTTTTATATCTATAAACAATTATTTTTTCTTAAATATATATATTACATTTAATACAAGTTATATATATATATACACATAATTATTATTTACTATTTATAATTAATCTACTAGTCTCGACTAATCTACGACTCGCCTTGTTGAATCCCCGTCGACTCGACTCGACTTACCGCCATAACAACCATGATAAAAATCTGTTGTTGTAGATACTGTAGAAAATGACGAATGATGCAAAACCGAGGCAAGAGTTGGACTCTCTCTCTGTAAGATGAAATTGCCCCGCACAGTACACACGGCTCAACGGCAAACGTCCCCAAGATTCAACGGTTTTCTATGAACTCGATACCTTGTACTAGGAATCGAATTTCGGACGAACTACAAAATACTCGGGACTTGTAGTATGAATTCTAGCTAGTATGAGTGTGTTAATTATATTGATTAATTCTGTGTGAATAATCATCATTTGCAGTGGCTTATTTATAGCCTGTAAAGGACCCTGTCCGAATCAGTGTGACTTTCTAGCTGGACATACACCTTGTGGTCTGGTGGGAAGGGCTGCATTGGTTTAGGCGAACCAAACCATTGTGCTAGTTCAGATTGCACAGAATGGTCCGAACCATTACACTGGTTCGGTCGTGAACCACCACACGTGTTCCCCACATGCCAAATCATCTATTTGACATGCCACTACCACATGTCATCCTAGTCACTCTCCACGTCATCCGAGCCACTATCTAAGTTGTCAAAACGAAAGGCTCATCATAGCTCCTGCCTCCTAGGCGTTCGAGCGCAGTGCAAAGTGCGCCTACGAATCGCCCGTTGCAACAAGTGCGACGTGCACGTGCTCGGACTTGAACTCGGACTCGGAAGGTGCTTGCACCTTCCTCGTAGGATTTGGATTTAGCCTTAAAAATTAATTAAAGCCAACTAGGGTGCACCATAATGGAGTACACTTGATTGCTCCTTTATGGTGGAAAGTACTTTATAAATAACTCAATTTTTTCTTGTTTTTCCAATGTGAGATGGGATTCCACACCACATTTCCAACTATTAAATGTCTTAACTTTGTGTATTAATTACTCATTCATCTCTTAATAAAATTGAACAAGTAAATACACTAAATTAATCTACACAAAATGTAGATTCCAAATATACCATTTAATGTCATTAATTACCATAATTAATTATGGTATTAATTAAGCTATTTTTCCAACAATCCCCCACATGAATGATGATTAATGCAAATGCAATATGCACTGAGTCCCGACGACCTATTATTGCTTCAGGATAGGTAGTAGTTAGCCTTGAACCTTCCTTAGTGTAATGCTATCGGATTTACTCGTTGCTCGGTGAACATGATGTCTTGAACCGGTCAACTTTTATGTAAACCAAGACAACAACATACACACAATAATAGATCTAATAACCGTTTGTGGATTTAGAGTCTTTAGTATCGGATATCCAATTGGCATCACAATATCGTTCCAAAACAGCTGAATATCTAGAATAGTGTATACTATGATTGATGGTGTATTTTAAGTATCTCAACACTCTTGTTAATGCGGTTCAATGATCCTTTCCGGGGTTACTCGTAAACCTACTCAATTTACTAATAGAATATGCTATGTCTGGCCTTGTACAATTTGCTGAGTACATTAGGCTTCCAATTATCCTAGCATATTCTGTTTGTGATATGGGTTCTCCTCGATTTTTGGCTAAGTGTAAACTTAAGTCAACAGGTGTCTTAGCCGGAGGTAGATCGTATGCCTTGAATTTCTTAAGCACATTCTCAACATAGTGAGATTGTGATAAGACTATTCTATCGGGTGTTCTGGAGATCTTAATTCCTAGAATCACATTGGCTAATCCCATATTCTTCATGTCGAAGTTCTTCTTTATCATTTCCTTAGTGCCTATGATAATTTTATTATTGCTACCCATAATTAGTATATCATCAACGTATAGACACACATGACAAAATTGTCAGATGTACCTTTGATGTACACACATTTATCACACTCATTGATTTTGAAACCATTTGACATCATTACTTGGTCAAATTTATCATGCCATTATTTGGGTGCTTGCTTAAGTCCATATAAAGACTTGACAAGTTTACAAACATTGTTTTCTTGGCCGGGAACCACGAACTCTTCGGGTTGTTCCATATAAATTTCATCTTCTAAATCTCCATTTAGAAAGGCCGTTTTTACATCCATTTGGTGTATCTCAAGATTGTATAATGCTGCTATTAAAAGTAGCGTTCTAATGGATGTAATCCGAGTAACTGGTGAGTATGTATCAAAGTAATCATACCCTTCCTTTTGTTTGTATCCTTTAGCTACCAAACATGCTTTGTATTTGTCAATAGATTTATCGCCTTTGTATTTCTTCTTGAGAATCCACTTGCAACCTAAAGGTTTATTTCCCGGAGGAAGATCAACAATATGCCAAGTGTGATTGTTCAAGATTGACTCGATTTCACTATTAATAGATTCTTTCCATAGATCGGCATCGGAATTCTTCCTTGATTGTCTTTGGTTCGTCTTCTAAAGAGCAGACTACAAAATCCGGACCAAAGGTTTTTGCAGTTTTTATTCTTTTTCCTCGCCTTGGTTGCGGTGTTGGTCCATTACTATTTGACGAGATTTCATCATGTCCTCTTTTTTGAACTTATGTCATTCTTTTCTTTCTTAGGGAATATAGTTTAAAAAAATATGACATTTCTTGATTCTATGATCATTCCCTCATTTATATCGGGTACTTCCGATTTGTGTACCAAAAATCGGTACGCACTACTATTATTTGCATATCCTTTGAAAATGCAATCTACCATTTTTGGTCCTATTTTTACTTGCTTGGGTTTCGGTACTTCAACTTTTGCTAAGCACCCCCACACTTTTAAGTATTTATAGGATGACTTCCTTCCTTTCCATAATTCATATGGAGTTTTGTCTTGCTTCTTTTTGGGTAATTTATTCAAAATTTTATTAGCCGAAAGAATAGCTTCTCCCCACATGTTAAGTGATCGGCCCGAGCTTATCAACATAGCATTCATCATTTCCTTTAATGTTCTATTCCTTCGTTCTGCAACACCATTCGATTGGGGTGCATAAGGTGCAGTCGTTTGGTGAATAATGCCATTTTCACGACAATATTCTTCAAAAGGTGCAACATATTCACCACCTCGATCACTTCGAATCATTTAGATTTTGGTGTTGAGTTGATTTTCAACTTCTGTTTTGTATGTTTTGAAAACTTCGAATGCTTTGTCTTTGCTTCTCAAAAGATACACATAACAAAATCTTGTGCAATCGTCTATAAAAGTTAACAAATAATTCTTTCCACCTCTTGTTTGCACAAGTTTTAAATCGCATAGATCGGTGTCAATCAATTCAAGAGGTTTTGTCGATATTTCCACTGAATGAAAAGGAGATTTTGCTATTTTCGCTTCAACACAGATTTCACACCTTTTGTGTCGATCGAAAGTCATTTTTGGAAATAAATCTAAATTTACTAAACGATGTAGTATATTTAGATTTGCATGTCCTAATCTATCATGCCATAAATTAGGAGACTCAACCAAATAAATAACTTTATCGTTTATTTCATTATCACCACGTACACTGATAGCATTAAGTTTGAAAAGGCCGTTATCTATGTAGCCTTTTTCGATAAAGTGACCATTCTTGGTTATTACAACTTTATCTGCTTCAAACACTAGCCTAAATCCGGCTTTGCTCAATGCTGAGCGAGACACAAGATTCTTACGGATGTCCGGAACTTGCAGCACATTCTTGAGCGTCATTTTCAATCCCGATGTCCTCTTGAATATAACCTCTCCAGTTCCGACAACATTTGAGGCAGCGGAGTTTCCCATGTACAACTTTCTTTCTTCGGTGACGGGCTCGTAGGAGGAGAACATGGCTTTATCGGCACAAATGTGTTTGGTAGCACCGGTGTCCACCCACCATCCGACTGGAATACCGACAATGTTGACTTCATCTACAAGTGCACACAGATCAAGACTGGACAAATCGACGGGCACATACTTATTTTCGATAACATTTGCTTGATCTCTCTTCTTGTCCTTCTTTGGTTTGCGGCAATTTTTCGCCATATGGCCGAATTTGCCGCAGTTGTAGCATTCTCCTTTGATCTTCTTTTGATTCTTCGAGTCTTGCCTCTTCCCGTTAAATTTCCGCTTTTTGTTGTGGCTTGACTCGACGAGATCTGCTTGTAACACCCCAAACTAGGCGGATATTACAGTGCCGTGGACCCCCGACTGGGACCCACCAGGCGAATGAAAATGAATGAATTACACAGGTAAATGTAGTACCGAACCACATTACAACATCAATTACTCCGATGAGGAGTTTTATACAACACACCCAGGATAAAATAGAATACATGTGTATTTTATGTGACGATAAAATACACAACACTGAATGAAATGAGCATTCAAACGGAATGTCTGCAGCGGAATAAATAAAGAAAACATAAATGACTGAATAAATGATGAGACAGTGGGCCCCCTACTAGTATCACTGACTCTCGCCGTCACCGTGCTCTCCCGTGCCTTAGCCTTGCCATGACACGAAAAGCAGCATCCCCAACGAAATCGATTCTACGTAACAACAATCCTCAAGGGTTGAAAATACACAATCATGATATATCTGAAATTATGAATTATCCTGTCGAAACATACGCAATCAAACATGCTATATGAATCGACTATCAGTACGGCTCAAAGGAATGGCGCCACACTACGTCCGGGATGGAAATGTGTCCGTGCACAAGCCACCAACGAGTATCGATCGAATACACGTGTGGTCTTGTACCTAATCAGTCTCACGAAGCCATTAACTCGTGTGCACAGTCCAATGTGAGGCCACCAACCAACACACGACTATAATGTGCCCGACATGAAAATCCTACACATACCAACCGGCACGCCAGTATGACCCGGAACGCCACAATATGACAAAAGTGACAACGAAAATGAATAATGACTCACCAAGATTAAATGATGGTGAAATGAATGATAGCTCAATGAAATGATTGGAACCGCTGCTCCTTATGACTGAGGTGATTAATTGACAATGACAAGTTTTGATACGATTAAGACAATGATGAATGAGTTACGATTATGAATGAACAACAACAAAAGGAATGAATATCCTTTTAACCGAGTAAGAATTAACTTACTCAATACCGGTGACAATTATCCTTCCACGAACAACGTCCTAATTGAGATATCGGTCGCTCGAACAACCTTGAATTATACAATATCCAACAACTCGTTCAATATACGAATCAAACACGAATATAACGAACTCAAAACGTCGATACGATAAAACTAAGTCCATTGAGGCGTTAAAACAAACACGTTGCGTCCAAACTCCGATTGTTTACAATCAAACCTCAAAACCAATATCAAATCCCCGAAGAAGTGTTTCAAACCAACAAAACATCTTCCAAATGATTAATAATCCGAAATGAATATCCGAAAACGTGATTATAACGACAATTAATCGAAAACCCCCAATTTCAACTCGATATTCAAAGTGTTCTTGAATAATCCCTCAATAATCAAATGAATCCTTATACAAACTCATAATCATATACATATCCCTTCATATAACATGATTATAACGTCCAAAACATCATATCTCAACACAAAATCGAAGTCCAAGGTGTCGAAGAAATTACCTCTTGAATATCCAACCAATTCGATCCGATGAAAACGTGTAAAAACGACTATCCAAGCTTCCCAAATGATTGAAGGTGATGAAAATACACACCAAAATGATAATTGATGAAGAAATCTCTCCCTCAAGTTATTCTCTCTCGGTTGCAGGTGAAGAAGATGGAAAAAATGAGCTGAAATGCTCAACAAACCAATTTATAGGGGTTGACTCGGCTGACAAATCGACCGTGCCCGCCGACACGGTCGTGGCGCGGTGGCCGGCGAGGACTCGGCCGTGTCCCCTTGACACGGTCGCGGCGCGAAGGGGCCTACCAGATGACCCGTCATGGCGCTCGGCAATGACTCGACCGTGTCCTCGAACACGGTCGGGCCTCTGGGCAGACGGTTCTGGTCTATCCGGAAGGGTTCGACTCGGCCGTGTCCGACGACACGGTCGGGTCCTGAGGCAGAAACTTCGGCACTTTCCGGACGAGTACGGCACGGGCCGTGTCGGGCGACACGACCGAGTCCGGTCGGCCGTGATCGGCCAAAATCTGAAAAAAAAAAAAACAGGTGAGCTAAAACGACCATAACTCTCTCGTCCGGACTCCGATTGACTCACCGTTTGAACCATTGGAAAGCTAACTCGATGCTCTATAATATTGCAAAGATTTAGAATTTTTTGGAGTTACCAAAAATTTATGGTGATCTAACAAAGTCGAACTCATATGAGGAAAGTTGAAACAATGAACAATAACGATACACAACTCGAAGTTTTTCCGAACGGTGAACACGGTGAAATAACATGATTGATGAATGATTATAATTGAGTGAAAATACACTGAGTGACAATTACAGACTGATAATTACTGAATGAAAAAGAATGAATTACAACCGGGTATTACATACACCCCCCCTTAAAAGAGTTTCGTCCCCGAAACTAAGGGTCAAACAACTCGGGATAACTCTCCCGCATATTCTTCTCGGTTTCCCAAGTGGCCTCTTCGACTCCATGTCTGGACCACTGAATCTTGACCAAAGGAATCGACTTATTCCTCAACTGCTTGATTCGCCGCTCTAAAACTCGTATAGGACGTTTCTCATATGAATGATCGTCGGCGATCTCGATTTCGTCGAACTGAAGTATGTGACTCGGGTCGGCAACATACTTCCGCAACTGAGAGACGTGAAACACATTATGAATTCGGCTCAAAGCCGGAGGTAAAGCCAATCGATAAGCTAACTCGCCTACTCGATCCAAAATTTCAAACGGTCCAATGAATCTCGGACTCAACTTCCCCCGTTTTCCGAAACGGAAAATACCTCGACTCGGGGATACCTTGACCAAAACGTGGTCACCCGTCTCGAACTCTAGTGGTCGACGACGATTATCTGCATATGATTTCTGTCGACTCTGAGCGGTCAACAAACGACTCTTGATCAAAGATACCTTTTCCCGGGCGGCTATAAGCATATCGAGCTCGGTGCCGATTGATTCTGACAAGTCATCCCAACACAAAGGAGAGCGACAACGACGACCGTACAAGGCCTCGTAAGGTGCCATCTTAATGGAAGCATGCCAACTATTATTATACGTGAACTCGATCAATGGTAGTTGGGCTTCCCAATCGTCCTTCCAATCGAGGACGAATGCCCTCAACATGTCTTCTAATGTCTGTATAGTCCTCTCTGATTGTCCGTCAGACTGAGGATGAAAAGCGGTACTGAGGTTAAGCTGAGTTCCCATAGCACGATGAACTGATTTCCAAAAATGCGACACAAACTGTCCGTCACGATCGGAAACGATACTTTTAGGAGTACCGTGCAGTCTGACTATCTCTTTAATGAACAACTGGGCAAGTCTCTCGGGACCCCACGTATCCTTGATCTCAAGGAAATGAGCTGATTTGGTTAAGCGGTCCACGATCACCCAGATCGTGTTCATGCCACGACGACTCGTCGGCAAACTCGTGATGAAATCCATAGAAATGTCTTCCCACTTCCACTCGGGAATAGGAAGAGGTTTCAGCATACCCGCCGGTCGCTGATGTTCAATCTTAACTTGTTGACAGGTTAAGCATCTCGAAACAAATTCTGCGACTTCTCGCTTCATATTACTCCACCAGTAATTTTGTTTCAAGTCCTTGTACATCTTACTAGACCCCGGATGCACAGAATAAGGGGTAGCATGAGCTTCTCTCAAAATCGAGTTTTTCAACTCTTCATTCGCCGGTACGCACAACCGGTTCTTAAACCTCAAAAGTCCGTCCTCGTGGACCACGAATCCAGGGGCTTTCCCCTGAGTCACATCCTCACGGATGCGCAACAATGAAGGGTCTGAACTCTGATTCTCTCTGATTACCTCCTCAAGTGACGATGAAATCTCTAACATACAAAGTTGTCCCTGAATACGCTGAAGCCAGACCTCGATCTCGGGTCTAAGGAATTCTCTTTGAAGCTCCTTCGAATCATTAACGAGCAAGCATCTGCTCCTGAACGGACTTACGACTCAAGGCGTCGGCGACAACGTTCGCCTTGCCCGGGTGGTAAAGGATCTCAATATCATAATCCTTGATTAGTTCTAACCACCGCCTCTGTCGCATATTTAACTCCTTCTGAGTAAATATATACTTTAAACTTTTATGATCGGTGAATATCTGACAAGTAACGCCATAAAGATAATGACGCCAAATTTTCAAAGCAAACACCACGGCTGCTAGCTCAAGGTCGTGGGTCGGATAATTAACCTCGTAAGGTCTCAATTGCCATGAAGCATAGGCAATAACCTTCCCGTTCTGCATAAGTACACATCCGAGACCCTGTCTGGACGCATCACTATAAACCACAAATCCCTCCGTCCCCTGTGGCAAGGAAAGTACAGGTGCCGACATTAATCGGCTCTTGAGTTCCTCAAAACTCCGTTGACACGCGTCGGACCACGTGTATTTCTTATCCTTCCGCAAAAGGTTCGTCAAGGGTTGAGCGATTTTAGAAAATCCCTCCACAAATCGCCGATAATAGCCCGCTAATCCGAGAAAACTTCGGATCTCCTTAACATTCTTCGGAGGTAACCAGTCTCGGATAGCCTCCGTCTTCTGAGGGTCAACACGAACTCCGTCCGATGAAATTACATGTCCGAGAAAAGTCACTTGGACATCCGTAACTCGCATTTGGAAAACTTTCCATAGAGTTGCTCTCGTCTCAACACGTCGAGAACCTGATGAAGATGAATCTCGTGTTCCTCTCGGTTACGAGAATAAATCAAAATGTCATCGATGAAGACAACAACAAATCGATCCAAAAAGTCGATGAAGACCCGATTCATTAGTTCCATGAATACCGCAGGTGCATTAGTTAGTGCGAACGGCATAACTACGAACTCAAAATGACCATAGCGTGTTCGAAACGCCGTCCTCGCGATATCCGACTCTCGAATCCGCAGCTGATGATATCCAGATCTTAAGTCGATCTTGGAAAATCGAAGCTCCACGAAGTTGATCCAAAAGGTCATCGATACGGGGTAAAGGATACTTATTCTTGATTGTCACCCTATTCAACTCCGATAATCGATACACAAGCGAAAAGAACCATCCTTCTTTTTGACAAACAAGACCGGTGCTCCCACGGAGACGCACTTTCGGTCGGATATAACCTTTCTCGAACAATTCTTCAAGTTGATTCTTCAACTCCGCATTTGTCGGGGCCATCCGATGCGGTGCTTTGATATCGGAGACGTGCTGTGCTCCAACTCGATCGTGAATTCCACATCTCTCTGTGGAGGTAAACCGGGTAACTCGTGCGGAAATACATCGGCATATTCTCTCACAACCGAATATCCGACAACAATATCGATGATTTTTCGGTTTTGGTCATATAGCACCAATAACCAACACATCCTCGATCGAGTAACCGTATCGCTTTCATCAAATTAATGACTTTACGAGCAGTAGGGATTACCTCCCTGAAAAACACATTCAACCCCATCGTCAAATGATAGTGACCATACGCTTACGGACACTAATGATGGCATCATGACGATCCATCCAATCAATACCCAAGATGACGTCGTCCCTCGGCAAATCTACTACGATTAGGTCCGGCCATACACGACCATGGCCCAGATCGGACAATTACGAATCTCACGATTACACGATAATTCGTCTGTCGGGTAGACCAATGACATAAGGCTCACAACTAGTAGCACTACCCGGACGTAGTCTACGCAAACATGACTCGGAAATGAATGAATGAGATGCACCGGTATCAAAAAGGGTACACACAAAGTTGAGATAGAATATCGAGTGTACCTGAGATCATTCGGGCCTCTGGATCGTCGGTCTTCTTCATCTCATAAATTCGGGGCTTTCCGGCCCAGGCCGACGCTCCGTCTGATAGCTCTTGGCTCCGCCTTTAGCTCCTGTCGTCTTGAGCAGCCGAGTGGCCTTTGATTACGCCTTCTTGAATGACACAGGGCCCGAGATGACGCCGGAGTAGGTTTAGAGTCCCTTCGACAAAACGGGCCCTATGCCCGCAATCCTGATTGTGGCACGTGATGCATCGCTTGGACATTTGGTGCTGAAATGACCTGTTCCTCACAGTTGAAACAGTGATGGCCGGCCCGCTCGTGGCCGAGATTCCGCGGGTTTAGACGCCGTGGGAGGTCGCTCGAGAAAAGTAGAGCCCACACGTGGTTTCTTGAAAGTGGCACGACTCCGTCAGATCGATTCGGTTCTTGGACTTCTTGCTAGCGTACGAAGGTTCTTTGCTTAGCAATTTCCTTAGCCGTAAGCTCGTAAGTAAGAGCCTTCTCAATGAACTCGGCAGTGGCACAGATTATGATTAAATGGCAAGTCTCATACGGGTTTGACCTCTTGTGAAATACTTGATCTTGTCCGCTTCGAGTGAATGATAGATGAGGCGAACGGAAGAAGTTCCTGAAATTTTTCGGCGATGGCGAGAACATCATCATCCGCCGAAAGGTCGGGAGTGAGTAATTCCGACAACTTGGCCTCCCCGAGTGGGGCCGGATAGTACCTCTCCATCATGAGAGTCTTGAATCGATCCCAAGTACATGTTCCGTCTGTGGGCTTCAACGATAACCACCATAAATGAGCGCTCTTACCGAGATAGTAAGCCGCAATCGAAACTTTATGCCCTTCGTGGCAATCCACCATAGCAAATAACTTCTCAAAATGCTCAAGCCAATGAACAATATCCGCCGGCTCAGATGAGCCCTCAAAGGTAGGTGGTCGCTGGCGAGAGATATCGCTAATGATATTGCTTACACCCCTCTCTTGCCTCTGAGGTGGCGGCGGAGGAGCCTGCTGATTTTGATTGACGGAGTTATGCATCGTCTCCATCAACTGAGCCATCTGGGTCATTTGGGCCATCATGCCCTGCATAAATGCGAGTGGGTCAACCCGGACACCCTATGACTGAGCCGTGTCTCTGGTACGACTCCCCGACAGTGAATGATCGCGTCCAGGTGAATGAGTGGCGTGGCGCTTGATGAATTAGCATTATTCTGGCATTTGCAGTATTTGCACGAGTTCTCGGGATTCGGCCCGCTCCACGGCCTCGTCCTCCACGTCCTCTGCCAGCCCTTTCCATACTGAAGTGGAAAGTCATATGATGATTATATATCTCGCATGAGTATCACATTATGATTACGTCATTAAATGATGAAAATGAGCATACGCTCTAACACAGTGTTTACATGAACGATTAATCGAGGTGACATGATGTCTGATGAAATTATTGAAATGATTATCTTGAACAAGTTAACAAGATTAATTATATGATCTTCCAGATCAACAACCGAGTAATGAAATGAGTTGAGTGATTAATGAGTTAAAATGACCGTCCTGGTCAAAATGAAAATGATGTTTGGGGATTGTTAACTGATAAATTATGAATGAATAATAATTGCCAGAAATTATACCATGGCGTTAGAAATCTTACAGTTCTTGGTCTGATTGGCTCGGCATTTGCACAGGTCACACGTGACGCGAAAGTCCAATGATACTAGTCCGATGACGATGATTTCAAATGAGACATGACTTGGAGGGTAGTATTCAAAACCACGCTCCGATACCAACTCTGTAACACCCCAAACTAGGCGGATATTACAGTGCCGTGGACCCCCGACTGGGACCCACCAGGCGAATGAAAATGAATGTTTTACACAGGTAAATGTAGTACCGAACCACATTACAACATCAATTACTCCGATGAGGAGTTTTATACAACACACCCAGGATAAAATAGAATACATGTGTATTTTATGTGACGATAAAATACACAACACTGAATGAAATGAGCATTCAAACGGAATGTCTGCAGCGGAATAAATAAAGGAAACATAAATGACTGAATAAATGACTGAACAGACTGGGGCCCCCTACTAGTATCACTGGGACTCCTCGCCGTCACCGTGCTCTCCCCGTGCCTTAGCCTTGCCATGACCTGAAAAACAGCATCCCCCAACGGGGTCAGTTACACAGAACAACAATCCTCAAGGGTTGAAAATACACAATCATGATATATCTGAAATTATGAATTATCCTGTCGAAACATACGCAATCAAACATGCTATATGAATCGACTATCAGTACGGCTCAAAGGAATGGCGCCACACTACGTCCGGGATGGAAATGTGTCCGTGCACAAGCCACCAACGAGTATCGATCGAATACACGTGTGGTCTTGTACCTAATCAGTCTCACGAAGCCATCAACTCGTGTGCACAGTCCAATGTGAGGCCACCAACCAACACACGACTATAATGTGCCCGACATGAAAATCCTACACATACCAACCGGCACGCCAGTATGACCCGGAATGCCACAATATGACAAAAGTGACAACGAAAATGAATAATGACTCACCAAGATTAAATGATGGTGAAATGAATGATAGCTCAATGAAATGATTGGAACCGTCGTTCCTTATGACTGAGGTGATTAATTGACAATGACAAGTTTTGATACGATTAAGACAATGATGAATGAGTTACGATTATGAATGAACAACAACAAAAGGAATGAATATCCTTTTAACCGAGTAAGAATTAACTTACTCAATACCGGTGACAATTATCCTTCCACGAACAACGTCCTAATTGAGATATCGGTCGCTCGAACAACCTTGAATTATACAATATCCAACAACTCGTTCAATATACGAATCAAACACGAATATAACGAACTCAAAACGTCGATACGATAAAACTAAGTCCATTGAGGCGTTAAAACAAACACGTTGCGTCCAAACTCCGATTGTTTACAATCAAACCTCAAAAACCAATATCAAATCCCCGAAGAAGTGTTTCAAACCAACAAAACATCTTCCAAATGATTAATAATCCGAAATGAATATCCGAAAACGTGATTAAAACGACAATTAATCGAAAACCCCCAATTTCAACTCGATATTCAAAGTGTTCTTGAATAATCCCTCAATAATCAAATGAATCCTTATACAAACTCATAATCATATACATATCCCTTCATATAACATGATTATAACGTCCAAAACATCATATCTCAACACAAAATCGAAGTCCAAGGTGTCGAAGAAATTACCTCTTGAATATCCAACCAATTCGATCCGATGAAAACGTGTAAAAACGACTATCCAAGCTTCCCAAATGATTGAAGGTGATGAAAATACACACCAAAATGATAATTGATGAAGAAATCTCTCCCTCAAGTTATTCTCTCTCGGTTGCAGGTGAAGAAGATGGAAAAAATAAGCTGAAATGCTCAACAAACCAATTTATAGGGGTTGACTCGGCTGACAGGCTCGACCGTGCCCGCCTGACACGGTCGTGGCGCGCAGCTGGCCGGCAGGGACTCGACCGTGTCCTGCTTGACACGGTCGCGGCGCGAAGGGGCCTACCGACAGTGACCCGTCCGCGGCGCTCGGCAATGACTCGACCGTGTCCTCGAACACGGTCGGGCCTCTGGGCAGACGGTTCTGGTCTATCCGGAAGGGTTCGACTCGGCCGTGTCCGACGACACGGTCGGGTCCTGAGGCAGAAACTTCGGCACTTTCCGGACGAGTACGGCACGGGCCGTGTCGGGCGACACGACCGAGTCCGGTCGGCCGTGATCGGCCAAAATCTGAAAAAAAAAAACAGGTGAGCTAAAACGACCATAACTCTCTCGTCCGGACTCCGATTGACTCACCGTTTGAACCATTGGAAAGCTAACTCGATGCTCTATAATATTGCAAAGATTTAGAATTATTTGGAGTTACCAAAAATTAATGGTGATCTAACAAAGTCGAACTCATATGAGGAAAGTTGAAACAATGAACAATAACAATACACAACTCGAAGTTTTTCCGAACGGTGAACACGGTGAAATAACATGATTGATGAATGATTATAATTGAGTGAAAATACACTGAGTGACAATTACAGACTGATAATTACTGAATGAAAAAGAATGAATTACAACCGGGTATTACACTGCTTTTGCCTCCATAGATTACTTGTTCATCTTGACATCGGTCTTCCGATTGTCTTCTTCGATCCTCAGTCGCACAATAAGATCTTCAAGGCCCATTTCCTTGCGCTTGTGCTTGAGGTAGTTTTTGAAATCCTTCCATATCGAAGGCAACTTCTCGATTATGGCAGCAACTTGAAAGGATTCAGACAGACTCATTCCTTCCGCCAAAATGTTGTGCATGATCAACTGGATTTCCTGCACTTGCTCAAGGACAGTTTTGTTGTCCACCATCTTGAAGTCGAGAAGATGACCCACGATGAACTTCTTTAAACCGGCATCTTCTGTTTTATAATTTGTCTCCAATGAGTCCCACAACTCTTTGGACATTTTGATTGTGGAATAAACACTGTAAAGTGTATCATCAAGCACATTCAGAATATAGTTTCGACATAAGAAGTTGCTGTGATGTCATGCATCCAATGCCGTGCGTTTCTGGGTGTCAGTTTCATCATCCCCCACAACAGGAGGAGATTCGGAAAGAAAGCGATAGAGGTTGAGAGTAGTAAGGTAGAACAGCATTTTTGATTGCCGACGTTTGAAATCGGGAATTTTTTTTAAGCACTGTAACTTTAAGGGGTGGCAAAAGTAGGACTGTAAATTTTCGGGCCGGCAAAAGTAGGACTGTAACTTTTTGGGCTGGCAAAAGTAGGACCGTAACTTTTAAAAGTAGCAAAAATAGGCATGCAACTTTTAAAAATAGCAATTTAAGGCCAAATCAAGCCCAGATAAATAAAAAATAAATAAAAATCGTGAAAATTCTGGAAAATTTAAGAAATCTGAAAAAAATAAAATAAATTTTCGAAAATTCCGCAAAATTTAAAAAATCTGGAAAAAAATCGGAACTTTTATTTTTTAAGAAAAATTATCTTGAATAATAATATTAAAAATCAGATCTTTTATTTAAAATTCAAAAATAAAAAGTAAAAAATAAAAAAAATCTGAAAATTTTAAAATAGAAGTTCCGATTAAGAAAATTGGAAAATTTAAAATAAAATTAAAAATTAAAATAATAATATTAAAAATCGAACTTTTACTTTTTATTTTTGAATTTTAAATAAAAAATTTGATTTTTAATATTATATTCCAGATAATTTTTTCTTAAAAAATAAAATTTCTGATTTTTTTTCCGATTTTTTAAATTTTCCAGAATTTTTAGAATTTTTTTTATTTTTTTTCAGATTTTTTTCGCTTTTTTATTTATCTGGGCTTGATTTGGCCTTAAATTGCTATGTTAAAAAGTTACAAGCCTATTTTTGCTGCTTTTAAAAAGTTACGGTCCTACTTTTGCCAGCCCGAAAAGTTACAATCTTGCTTTTGCCACCCCCTAAAGTTACGGTCCTTAAAAAACAATTTTCCCTTGAAATCAGTACCTGAAAACTTCTCGGTTTTCTCGGCATGGGCAGGAGCATCAACATTGTTGCTTGACGACACCATCTTCTACAGAAAATTTCGTCTTACGATTGTTGTTGTAGATGCTGTAGAAAATGACGAATGATGCAAAACCGAGGCAAGAGTTGGACTCTCTCTCCGTAAGACGAAATTGCCCCACACAGTACACACGGCTCAACGGCAAACGTCCCCAAGATATAATGATTTTCTATGAACTCGATATCTTGTACTAAGAATCGAATTCCGGGCGAACTACTAAATACTCGGGACTTGTAGTATGAATTCTAGGCCAGTATGAGTATGTTAATTATCTTGATTAATTATGTGTGAATAATCATCATCTACATGGGCTTATTTATAGCCTGTAAAGGACTCAGTCTCGGAGTCGGACTCGAAAGGTGCTTTGCACCTTCCTCGTAGGATTCCGATTTTAGCCTTAAAAATTAATTAAAGCCAACTAGGGTGCACCATAATGGAGCACACTTGATTGCTCATTTATGGTGGAAAGTCCTTTATAAATAGCTCAACTTTTCCTTGTTTTTCCAATGTGGGATGAGATTCCACACCACATTTCAATAATTAAATGGTTTAACTTTGTGCATTAATTACTCATTCATCTCTTAATGAAATTGAACAAGTAAATACACTAAATTAATCTACACAAAATGCAGATTCTAAATATACCATTTAATATCATTAATTACCATAATTGATTATGGTATTAATTAAGCGATTTTCCCAACAAAATCAAACTACCCAAACTCAATTCAGGTTTGCTTCGAGTAAAAGTCGGCTCAATTACTAATAAATCAAGCTCAAATATAATTTGTAAAGCTCGATGAATTTTCACCGCCGGATGTTTAGTCAAATTTATACGCATTACATTATTTGCATCAACCACCCCCAAATTTTATGAAACAGAATCTGTTTATTTTTTAATTTAATTTAAGAAATTACACAAACAGAAGGATAGTCACCTCTACTACCTTAATTCGGAATTCAGCCGAAATTCATTTTCTGTCAATCTGTCATCCTTCCCGATCTTGTGAGCCACAAATCCTTCAAAGTTGTTCTTGGAAAGCCCACCCAATTTCAGCAGTGTCTCCTTATAAGCCTTTTTATCTGACCACTGCATTAACAAAATAACACACAGCACATGTTATGAAATAGAACAGCAAAAGATAACCGAGACAAGAACGAAGATGAAATGTTCGGGAAACTTTTTCTGTCTTACAGTGTTCAATGGGTTGCAATATTTCAGAGGGCAACACCCTCAACCTCAGTGGGAATCTCAAGCCCCAACACCTCAGTCGTCGTATACTCCGCCTTCAACAGGCTGCCGGAGTGTATGGCATCAATTATTTTCCGAGTGTAGGCTAATTTGATACGGCTCCCAGAACCATATCTGCAGAAAAGAACGTAAGTTATCCTTCAATGAGAGTTACTAAGACAAAAACTTGTGCCATACCGTCTGACGGAGTCGGATTTCAGGGGTTATTTTTTCATTTTTCTTAATTATTTTAGTTTTTGGTAGTATTTATTTTACTACAATTCCATACCTTCCACCAGACCAGCCAGTGGCACCGTGCTTTTGCATCTTAGCAGCTAACATGGCTGCATATTTCGTAGGATGCAACATTATAAAGGCTGCCCCAAAGCAAGCTGAGAATATTGCTTGTGGCAACCTGCAACAAAATTGGCAAGTTAGAAGTTGATACATTTTCACGCTTTCGAACTGCAATGCTGTTAAGAATAAATGCCTATCAGAGCAGTGTAGCCACTAATGAAATGATACATTGTCTGTGCAAGACTTAGCCAAACACGTCGCAAGCCAGGAATATGACATTCTTAGGGTGTGGGGCCACACATGGGATTTTTGCATTGGAGATGTATTCAATGGGATAGGCGGCTCGTGTGTTTTTTGGAATATTAAGCATGGATCATCGAAATGACTGACTAATGATATTACATCGAAAGAAAGAAAACAACTCAGAAGGCTGAGTGTATGGATTTTTCAAATAAATTGATAGTATGTTTTTACCTGTGACAAGATTTGTCTGAGTAATCCACTTCTCTAGTATGCTCATCAAATACAACATTCTCCAACACTGATATCAGGCTTGAGACTGTTATTATTTTGGCCCAAACATTTGGCCCAGAATTATTTATCTCCATTGGCCCATTTGTGCTGGCCCGGCCCGTGGCAGCCCTTTAATTAGGAGTCGTCCGATCCAGACTTAATATCTCCTTTTAATCTGGATCGTCCGACTCCCCCTATATAATCCTAACCCTAAACTCTCTCCCTCATTTCTCACCTCACTGCGCCGTCACCCCCCCTTTTCTCTCTTCTCTCCCGTGACCTTCCTTCCCTGGTCAAACTCCTCCTCCCGCCGCGATTTTGCTCCCGATTCTCACTACCTCCTCTCCCCCGTGAGTGGTTGAATATCACAATGGAATCCCGTGACCGATTCCATCCTTGTAAGTATTTAAATCGCGGCTGGGGAAGGAGTTTTGACACACCGAGAGGAAAAATCGTCTTGTGCCTTGAGAATCCAAAGTGAAAAGAGTGATATTCTTGTTGTGATATCATTGAGGGTGACCGGGATTTGTTCCTGAGTTTTCTGAGGGTTTTTTCTGGATTATAAAGGATCTACCGGGGCTGTGTGCCGGCCGACGGTGGATCGGCGTTCGTCCTCCGTGGATCGGACTTTTTTTTTGGTGTCAAATTGCATAGGGTTCGGAAGATCTGAGCCTAATCGCCACTTTCTCAAAGGGGGTTTCTTGTTCCTTTTATTTCTTCCGTTTTTCTTGTAATTTATATATATATTATATATATTTGTTATATATATATTTATATATATATTCTGCTTTTACGGTATTTATATATATATATATATATATTATATATATATTTGTTATATATATATATATATATATATTCTGTTTTTGGTTTTTATCTATATATATATATATTATATATATATTTGTTATATATATATATATATATTTTCCCTGCAGATTAGTATTTATATATATATACTGCTTTATATATATATTAGTTATATATATAATTTATATATAAATACTGCAGTTTCTGTTTATACCATATACATATATAGTATATATATATCAGTTATATATATACCTATATATTTATACTGCATTCGTATTACTTGGTGTATTTCGATCGGTATTATCATATCTCGGCTAACTTGAACGTATCACTGTGTTTTTCAGATCGGTTCTGGACGATTGAATTCCCTGATTTGGGGTCTGCTTGTTCTCGGGTTGATTTATATAAGTATTGGTTATTATAGGATCATTAGTTGGCCTGTAATCCTTAATCCCTTTCCCGTTGAATATAATTGTAATAGTTATATTCGTTTTAATCCGCTTGTATTAACGATCCTGTCTTTAGCCATTGGTAGACCCGATACCCAACAGTGGTATCGGAGACCGTTTTGTCGGGTGTCGGGTTCTTTGGCTTCGTGGTGATACGGAATAACCCATCCGGGTTTTCGCTCAGGTATATCGGCTTGAACCTCTCTTTTATTAGTGTTTCTTGTTTTGGTTCTACTGTCAAATTGTTGTCCTTACTGTTTTTCGGGATTGCTTGCCGCTGCCTATATCTCTGTGTTATTTGGTTGGATTCAGTTTTCGGGCGACTCTTGTTTTCTTTATTAATTAAAACTCAAACGAATTAAAACCTTAAAATCCAAAACGGCACTAATCTTGCGCTGCCTGGACCGAAAGTGTTCCTCGGATCTTTGTCAAGAGCTTGAGGATCCCGGTTTTAATTTAAACGGGTTTTAATCTCAAAAATCAAATCGAGTCCCTGAATTCGATTCTCATCACCGTGTGTGCTTTCATTTCGTGTGATTTGTCAGTTGTCTTTGTGATTACCTTATACTGTGTGTTTCAATGGGTTCTTTTTCTGTTTTTAACATTGCACCTTTTGATGGTAAAGGAGATTTTCAAATTTGGCAACAAAAAATGAAGGGCATTTTGATTCAACAAAAAGTTTTCAAAGCAATTGATCAATCTTTTTCTGACAACACTGCTGCCGATAAAAAGGCCGAGGCAGATGAGTTTGCGTATTCATCAATTATTCTAAATCTGTCCGATTCTGTAATTCGGAAAATCGGTAAACATGATACAGCTCAGGCTTTATGGGAAAAATTGGAAGAGACTTATACTGAAACTTCCTTGCCTAGCAAACTGTTTTTACTTGAAAAATTTTTCCGGTTCAAACTTGATATTTCAAAGGATATAAATGATAACATGGACACTTTTACAAAATTAATCCAGGATATCAAACAAACCGGTGATAAAAATATTGATGAATACACCCCTATTGTTCTTTTAAATGCCATCCCTAATTCTTACAGTGATGTTAAGTCTGCTATTAAGTACGGCAGAGACAAAGTAACTCTTGATACTGTTATAAACGGTTTGAAAAGTAAAGAATTGGATTTGAAAAACAATAAGGGAATAAATCTCTGGGTGAGGTTAATTTTGTGAGGGGAAGACCTCAAAACCGCTTTCAAAATCAAACCTTCATCAAGTCAAAATCTTGAGTAATTTTTCAAAAGAAGAAGGGCAATGGAAGAGTAGGTCAAAGTCTCGACCTAAGAATCGTAAGTGCTATAATTGCGGTGAATCTGGTCATTACATTCAGGAGTGCACTAAACCTAAGAAAAATTATCAAAATGATAATGCCAACCTTGTGGCTGAAAATGGTCGTGAAGATGAAGTTTTCATGGTTTCTGAAATTTGTGAACAAGCTAATCATGCATACTCTCACTTTGTGTGAAAATGAGTGGCTTGTTGATTCTCGCATGCGTTTCATATGTCGCCTTTCAAAAGGCTATTTTCTGAATATAGAGAAGTGACAAATTGGTCTGTCTCTATGGCTAATGAGAAAAAGTGTCAAGTTCAGGGTTTAGGAGATATTCAGATAAGATGTGACTCTGGTTATTTGTTAACTTTAAAGAACGTGAGACATGTTCCTGATTTGTGTCACAATCTTATTTCTTGTGGTACCATTGATGATGAGGGGTATGAAGGTAAGTGGGGTAATGGGATTATGAAAATCTTTAAAGGAAATTTGTGTGTTTTCAAAGCTATAAAACGGAATAACCTCTATGTAAAAATTGCAAAATATGATTCTTTTGTGAATGCTGTCCAAGGTGACTCAACAGATCTGTGGCATAAACGTCTAGGCCACATCAGTGATAAGGGTCTGGAAATTTTGCAAAAACAAGGGGTGTTTGGGAAAGATAAATTGTCCTCTGTGCCGTTTTGCGACTCCTGTGTGGTAGGTAAACAACACCGTGTTAAATTTCCAAATCCCCATCCCCCTAGAATTCCTACAACTTATGACACTTTGTATTATTTGCATGCTAATGTGTGGGGGCCATCTAGTGAACCCACACATAGTGGAAATAGATATTTCCTATCTGTGATTGATGATTATTCCCGTAAGGTCTTTGTGTTCCTTCTGAAAAACAAGTCTGATGTTTTTGAGAAATTCAAAAATTGGAAAACGTTGATTGAAAATCAAACTGGGAAGAAAATTAAAATCTTAAGGACCGACAATGGCCTTGAGTTTTGCAATCAAATGTTTGATGAGCTTTGTGCTCAATCTGGCATTCAGAGACATAAGTCTGTCCCTTACTCACCCCAACAGAATGGGGTGGCTGAACGCATGAATAGAACTTTGCTAGAAAGGGTCAGAAGCATGTTGGCTATGTCTGGGCTCTCGAAAAAGTTCTGGGGTGAGGCTTTACTTACTGCTACTTATTTGATAAATAGATCTCCCTCTGTGCCATTGAATGGTAATTATCCTGAATGTGTTTGGTCTGGTCGATCTATTGATTTTTCAAATCTTCGTGTATTTGGTTGCTCAGCTTATGTTCATCAGAAAAATGATAAGCTTGAGCCTCGTTCTGTGAGATGTGTGTTTCTGGGATACCCGGAAGGGGTAAAAGGCTATAGGGTTTGGCTGAAAGGTCAACCCGGTTTCAAAACCATTACTAGTCGTGATATTGTTTTCAATGAAAATGAATTTCCTTGCCTTTTACCGGATCCGGAAAACCCCCCTGCTCCTAATGAGGTGGAGCTGCACATTTCTTTGGATAATATGGATAATGTGCAAACCGAAACTATTCTTGATAATCTTGATAATGCTGATGTGCATGATGAAACAGAAGAAGTTCTTGAAGATAATTTGCATGATTATCAACTTACTCGAGATAGGTCTAGGAGAGAAATTAGAAGACCTTCTCACTTGAATGATTATCATATGGCATCATATGCATTCAATATGTTTGAATCTATTGATAACTGTGAACCCAAAACATATGATGAAGCTTTGAAATCTGAACACTCAGAACAGTGGCTTTTTGCAATGAATGAAGAAATGACTTCATTGCACTCAAATGAAACTTGGGCTCTTGTGCCCCGGCCACCTAACTGTTCGGTGGTTAACTGTAAATGGCTTTTCAAAGTTAAGGAAGAAAATGAGTCGGTCAGATTCAAAGCTAGACTCGTTGCTAAGGGTTTCACCCAGAAAGAAGGTATTGACTACACTGAAATCTTTGCTCCAGTTGTTAAGTTTACTACTGTGCGTATCATGCTTGCTCTTGTTGCTCAATTCGATTGGGAACTTAAACCATTAGATGTCAAAACCGCCTTTTTACATGGTGAACTTGAAGAAAAGCTTTATATAAGTCAACCTAAAGGCTTTATTGATCCCAAGCTCCCTAATCATGTTTGCTTGCTTAAGAAATCGATTTATGGTTTAAAACAATCACCTAGGCAATGGAATAAGAAGTTCGATGAGTACATGCTCTCACTTAAATTTTCAAGGAGCAATTATGACCATTGCTTGTATTTCAAAACTGATTCCCAAAATCCTGTTTTCTTACTCATATATGTTGATGATATGCTCTTAGTGAGTCCTTGTGTGAAAACAGTGGATCATGTCATTAAATGCTTAAGTTCAAAATTTGACATGAAGCACCTTGGTGATGCTAAGCGTATTCTTGGGATGAATATCTTCCGTGATAGAAAAAATTCCACCATTGTTTTAAACCAAGATTCCTATGTGCAGAAAATTATATCCAAATTTTCTATGAGTCAGTCTAAATCAACCTCTGTGCCTCTAGCTGGTCATTTCCTGTTAAGTAAGGATCAATCCCCGAAAACTGAGGATGATATCAATTATATGAAAAAAGTACCTTACTCAAATGCCATTGGTTCGGTCATGTACCTAATGGTCAGCACAAGACCTAACATAGCTTATGCTGTGAGTTGTCTTAGTCGTTATATGGCTAACCCAGGGGTTTACCATTGGCAAGCCGTTAAGTGGCTCTTAAGGTATTTGAAGGGCTCAACCAGGTATGGTCTTAAATTTTCTCGACACCCACAAGGTGTAAAATTGGTTGGATACGTGGATTCTAATTGCGCTGCTAATCTTGATAACCGTAAGTCTACTACTTCATATGTGTTTACTTTGTGTGGCACACCTATCAGTTGGAAATCTCAATTACAACCTATAGTTGCTCTATCTACTACAGAATCTGAGTATGTTGCTATAACAGAAGCATTAAAAGAAGCTATATGGTTAAGAGGACTATTATCTGAAATCGGTTTTCTAAAAGATAAAGTCGAAGTTTTTTCGGATAGTCAATCCGGTATTCAACTGTGCAAGAATCCAGTTTTTCATGATAGAACAAAACATATTGATGTTCGTTTCCATTTCATACGAGATGTTGTTGCTAAACGTATAATCTATCTTAAAAAAATACCCTCCCAATTTAATCCTTGAGATATGGGTACTAAGTGTTTACCCATCGAAAAATTTAAATCTTGTTTAAAAAGACTGAATTTTGATTCAGTCGAATAAATTTTCTGAACTTTGTGTTCTTTAGGGGATCTCTTTGTGAGTTAGTCTTCTTTGTGAATTCTTTTACCTTATTTACTTTGTGTATGTGCAGGTAACCCCGAAGATAGGCGATGATGAATCTTCTCCGTAACCCGAAAATGCAATTTGACTGGTTGGCCCAAAAAGGTGGAGAAATGTTATTATTTTGGCCCAAACATTTGGCCCAGAATTATTTATCTCCATTGGCCCATTTGTGCTGGCCCGGCCCGTGGCAGCCCTTTAATTAGGAGCCGTCCGATCCAGACTTAATATCTCCTTTTAATCTGGACCGTCCGACTCCCCCTATATAATCCTAACCCTAAACTCTCTCCCTCATTTCTCACCTCACTGCGCCGTCACCCCCCCTTTTTTCTCTTCTCTCCCGTGACCTTCCTTCCCTGGTCAAACTCCTCCTCCCGCCGCGATTTTGCTCCCGATTCTCACTACCTCCTCTCCCCTGTGAGCGGTTGAATATCACAATGGAATCCCGTGACCGATTCCATCCTTGTAAGTATTTAAATCGCGGATGGGGAAGGAGTTTTGACACACCGAGAGGAAAAATCGTCTTGTGCCTTGAGAATCCAAAGTGAAAAGAGTGATATTCTTGTTGTGATATCATTGAGGGTGACCGGGATTTGTTCCTGAGTTTTCTGAGGGTTTTTTCTGGATTATAAAGGAGCTACCGGGGCTGTGTGCCGGCCGACGGTGGATCGCGTTCGTCCTCCGTGGATCGGACTTTTTTTTTTGGTGTCAAATTGCATAGGGTTCGGAAGATCTGAGCCTAATCGCCACTTTCTCAAAGGGGGTTTCTTGTTCCTTTTATTTCTTCCGTTTTTCTTGTAATTTATATATATATATTATATATATTTGTTATATATATATTTATATATATATATATATTCTGCTTTTACGGTATTTATATATATATATTATATATATATTTGTTATATATATATATTCTGTTTTTGGTTTTTATCTATATATATATATTATATATATATATTTGTTATATATATATATATATTTTCCCTGCAGATTAGTATTTATATATATATACTGCTTTATATATATATTAGTTATATATATAAATACTGCAGTTTCTGTTTATACCATATACATATATAGTATATATATATATATCAGTTATATATATACCTATATATTTATACTGCATTCGTATTACTTGGTGTATTTCGATCGGTATTATCATATCTCGGCTAACTTGAACGTATCACTGTGTTTTTCAGATCGGTTCTGGACGATTGAATTCCCTGATTTGGGGTCTGCTTGTTCTCGGGTTGATTTATATAAGTATTGGTTATTATAGGATCATTAGTTGGCCTGTAATCCTTAATCCCTTTCCCGTTGAATATAATTGTAATAGTTATATTCGTTTTAATCCGCTTGTATTAACGATCCTGTCTTTAGCCATTGGTAGACCCGATACCCAACAGAGACATCAATGCACTTCGCATAGCATCCACCTTCAATGTTCCACACCCCATTATTACTCCAGCAGTGTTCATCGTCTCCAGTTAGGTACCGGTTGTGATCGGTAGACAGAGTAGTTTTTCCAGTGCCTAATACGCACACAAACGAGTAAAGCTCCCATCATCATATTACAGTACAAAATCAATACAATAGGCCGTCACAGAAAACACTCGAATGCACGGAGATAAGGGTTAGGGACACATATCGGCTGGCAGGGGCGGCGGCCCCCCTCATCGGAAAATCTCTGAATCCGATGACACCATCATACCTGATAATCCAAAGAAAAGAGCGACATCTCCTTCTTTGCTCATATTGCAACCGAAGTGTAGAGAGAGAATCTGACGCTTAGGCATGAGATAGTGCATAACGCTGAAAAGGCCTTTCTTCATCTCCCCAGCGTACTGGGTGCCGAGAATGACCATTTCCCGTCTACCAAGATTTAAATCTATGCTAGTGGAGGATGTCATATAGTGTGTGTAACAGTTACATGGGAACTGGCCGGCATTGTAAATAGTGAAGTCCGGAGTACCGAAATTCTCCAGCTCTTCGGGAGAGGGTCGGATGCACCTGTACCGAATTGTACAAAAAAGTGTTACTATATATATATATATATCTTTAAATTTTGGCAACCTTTGTTAAGCCTATTTTTAGGATATATTTTGTGTATAGAAAGTCATAAAGTGATAGGCTATTGTTTAGGCATAATTGATGCTCATAAAGTCATAGGCATGCTCATAAAGTTATAGGCTTATGTTTAAGCGTAATTGATGCTTTTGCTTGTATATATATTTGTTATCTCTCAATAAAGAAGGGCAAGGAAATTGATTCCTAACATGGTATCGGAGACATAAACCCTAAAAAAAAATCAACTATGTCAATTTCTTGCTTTGCTACAGAGCTTTATTATCAATGGCAGAGGATGGGAAGATCGATCCAACATCGCCGTTCTATCTTGGTTCTGGAGATCAACCTGGAAATCTGATTACCCACGTAATCTTGACGGTACCATCAGCAAACCGTCTGAAAAGAAGAATTTGATTAATTGGGAGACCGTTAATTCCATGCTTGTGTCATGGATGTTACGGAGCATGGAACCAAAAGTTGTGGCTTCAATTCCTTTTCACGATGAGGCAAAACGTCTTTGGGATTACCTGGAGAAACGTTTTTGTGTAGCTAATGGCCCTCGTTTACAACAATTACGGGCAGATATCATCGAATGTAAGCAAACTAAATCTATTTCTATTGAAGATTACTATAATTGCTTAATGGGTTTGTATGACGATCTTGCCCGGCTTAAGCCATTATATGCTTGCGAGTGTGGCAAGTGTACCTGTGATGTGGTAGGAAAATTCATCGGCGATAGAGAGGAAGAAAAATTGCATCAATTTTTGATTGGTGTTGATGATGATTCATATGCCACCTCCGGATCTAGATCGAGCCTATCAGGCATTTCTACAGGAAGAGAGATCCCGCGGTATTGCACGGGGCAAAGCCGTGAGAGAAGAAGCAAATGTTTTTGCCATACAGACTGATCGCTGGAAAGGAAAGTTTGAGCGACAAGATAAGTCTAAACTCTTTTGTTCTCACTGTAAAAAATCTGGGCATGATGATGGTTCGTGCTTTAAGCTTCATGGGTATCCGGATTGGTGGGAAGACCGAACTCGAGGTGGTAAAGGGCCCGGTAATAACCATACCTCTGCCACCGGGACAGCTGGCTCTAAACATGGAAAAGATGGAGGACTACGTGTTAATGCAGTGACCAGTCACAACAGCGAAACAAGCAATACCGAGGCAGTAAGGTTTGGACCTGAAGGAGCTTCCTTGGACAACTCAACTCCTGAGCAAGTTCAAATCCTTTTAAACCTGGTAAACAATCGTCAACAGGACCAAACGATGGGTAAGTATTATCCTTTGTCTTGGATTATTGGTACCGGTGCTTCTCATCATGTTACCGGCAACACATCCTATTTGACTCATTCAAAATATATTTTAGCTTGTCATGTTAGCTTGCCTAATGGAGAACAGGTCATGGCTACCAAAGAAGGTTGTGTGAAGCTTTCTGACGGAATAACACTAGGACATGTGTTATTCGTGCCTACATTATATTGCAATTTGATCTCGGTGACAAAACTGATTGATGACTCTAAATGGTGTGTCATATTCACTTAATTTTTATGTGCTATACAGGACCAACGTTCGGGGAGCCTGATTGGAGCCGGTGAACGAAAGGATAGACTCTATTACTATCGTGGGGTTCCTTCGGTATGCATGACGAAAGTTTCAGAGATCAGTGAATTTGAGTTGTGGCATCGACGAATGGGGCATCCGTCAGATAGAGTCGTTAAGTTAGTTCCTGCTCTTCGTTCTAGTACCTCTAGAAAATTGTTGAATAAAGCTTGTGATGTTTGCCCTCTAGCAAAACAAATACGAGAAAGTTTTCCTAATAGTGATAGTAAAGCCAGTCGGATTTTTGAATTAATTCATTGTGATTTATGGGGGCCATATAAGACACCTTCATTGGGTGGTGCGCATTATTTTTTAACTTTGGTTGATGACTTTTCAAGGGCTGTTTCGGTATATTTGTTGCATTCTAAAACAGAAGTTTATAAAGCCTTTCGCTCTTTTTTTGCTATGATTACACAACAATTTGAGGTGCAAGTTAAATTGGTGAGAAGTGATAATGGAAGCCAATTTAACTGTATGGTGCAATACTTTGCTGAACATGGAATCATCTTCCAAACTTCTTGCGTTGGTACCCCACAACAAAATGGTCGGGTAGAGCGCAAACATCAACATATTTTGAATGTAGGTCGTGCTTTAATGTTCCAAGGAAATGTTCCAATTTCCTTTTGGGGTGAATGTGTGCTTAGTGCAGTTTGTTTAATCGTACCCCCTCTCGGTTATTGGAAAATAAAACTCCATATGAAATCCTTTTCGGAAAAGAACCAAGTCTCTCCGAATTGAGAGTGTTTGGATCCCTTTGTTATGCTCATAATCAAAAGTCTAAAGCAGACAAGTTTGCACCTAGAAGTAGGAAGTGTGTGTTCATTGGCTACCCTCATGGTAAAAAGGGCTGGAAATTATATGACCTTGAAACGGGTGAAATTTTCATGTCACGAGATGTTAAATTTCACGAGAATGAGTTCCCGTTTGCAAATACACAACAAAGTCTTGGTGTAGATACAACAGATTCGGAGCCTAGCAACAAGGGGAGGACGAATGTTGAATTTTTGGATGATTTGGATAATGATGATGGTGGGTGCCTTGACCCTACACAGGACACAGAAACAGCCCAACAACCTACTGCAGAAGATGTGAGTGAGGTCGTCGAACAGCCTGTTGTATCTACTAATGAGACCACCGAACCAGTCTTAGGGCATGGTCAAAGAAGTCGGCGTGCTCCAGCCTGGCATCGCGAATACGTCATGCATAACGTAGAAAAATCGAGTCCATCTAAACGTTCTCCGACCTCTTCAAGCTCCTCAGGTACCCCGTATCCATTAGTACATTTCATGAATTGTGATAAATTCTCTTTCCGCCACCGTCTATTCCTGGCAGCTGTCAATGAAGGGCTTGAGCCACGTACGTTTCATGAGGCTATGAAACATCCTGGTTGGAGAGCAGAAATGCATAAAGAAATAGATGCTTTGGAAGGTAATGGAACATGGGAAATGGAAAGATTACCCCCTAAGAAGAAGGCCCTAGGTTGTAAATGGGTTTATAAAATAAAATATCATGCTGATGGGACCATCGAGCGTCTTAAAGCTCGTCTCGTCATTTTTGGCAATCATCAGGTAGAGGGGGTCGACTACAATGAAACATTCGCTCCTGTTGCGAAAATGGTCACTGTACGCGTTTTCTTATCTGTTGCGGCTGCGAAAAATTGGGAACTACATCAAATGGACGTCCATAATGCTTTCCTTCACGGTGATCTCGATGAAGAAGTATATATGAAACTTCCACGCGGCTTCGATGTCGAAAAAACAGGTATGGTTTGTCGTCTCAAAAAGTCTTTATATGGCTTGCGACAGGCCCCGAGATGCTGGTTTGCTAAGTTAGCTGCTTCATTAAAAAGGTATGGCTTCACTCAGTCGTACTCAGATTATTCACTCTTCATTCTGCATCAAGGAAAAATTCAACTTAATGTACTCATTTATGTTGATGATTTGATTATCTCGGGGAACGATTCTTCCGCAATTAATGCTTTTAAGAAGTATTTGAATGACTGCTTCCACATGAAAGATTTGGGGGTCTTGAAGTACTTTCTGGGTATTGAAGTTGCTCGGAGTCCAGATGGGATATTCTTATGTCAAAGAAAGTACAAACTTGACATTATTGCAGAGGCTGGTTTTTTAGGAGCGAAACCTGCTGGCTTTCCGATCGAGCAAAATCACCATTTGGCTGTCGCCAAAGGCTCTTTCCTTGCTGATCCAGAGAAGTACCGGCGACTGGTGGGTCGTCTAATCTATTTATCATTCACTCGGCCAGATTTGGCTTATACTGTACATATTTTGGCCCAATTTATGCAACAACCACGCCAAGAGCACTGGGATGCAGCCCTGCGTACGGTTCGTTATTTGAAGGGTTGCCCGGGTCAAGGTATTCTTCTACGTGCAGATTGTGACTTATGTTTGACGGGGTGGTGTGATTCAGATTGGGCTAGTTGCCCCCTAACAAGGCGCTCGACTACAGGTTGGTTCGTGTTTCTTGGTGGCTCTCCTATTTCATGGAAAACCAAAAAACAACACATAGTATCTCGTTCATCTGCGAAAGCGGAGTACTGTTCAATGGCTGCCGTTACTTCAGAATTGAAATGTCTTAAGGAATTGCTGTGTAATCTGGGAGTTGCACATTCGTGTGCGATGGACGTATTTCGTGATAGTCTCTGTAACACCCCCAAGATATTCGAGGTATATTACAGCGCCGTGAATCCCTATATGGGACCCACCAGGCTGAACAAACATCATACTCATCGACTCACAGAAACAACAAAATAGCACCTCGTCATAAAGACGCCAAACAAAAATAATCCACCCGGTTCAACCGGTCAATCATAACACCATCATCCGACACAAACATAATAGACAACAATACAATCCGGACAAGCAAGAATTCTTAAGTACTCGAGTACTTCTATTAGTTTAAAAACCACAAAAGATAAAAAGGTAGAAGACGCTAAGACATCACTCGTGCACAATCATCACGCACGGCCATCATCCGCATATTGGTCCAGCGCCCGCTCGTCTCGATGAACCTGACCTGAAATTCATAAAACGAATTTCCCCAAAACGGGTCCCCAGAGGGGTTAGCAATTACGCTAGTACAAGTAACCAAATGAACAATTTACATCTCGCACATATAGTAAATGCATGCAATCAAGAAAACATAGTTCCAAAACACTCATTTCCGGAAATGCCATAATCAAGTCACATTTGTAAAATGCACCACAATTAACCGTGGATCCACCCCACCGTGGACCCCTACTGAGACCCCGTCGGATCTAACCCGTAGTGGTTAAAAGCAAGCTCACGGATCCACCCCTCCGTGGACCCCTACCGAGACCCCGTCGGGTCTATCCCATAGTGAGCATACACACACACACAATTCTCATGCAATACTACTACATTAAGATTGTAAGTTCATAAGGGTACTTGCCTCGATCAAATAGACGGTGACACGAATGGAAATGAAGGATCAAACACGACCGCGAGGAACCGGCGGAAATGAACCTAACAATTTGAATAACACAATCACAACCACTTCTAAACGATTACGGAAATGGAATACACCCGGAAACCCGCCTACTATTCATGTATATTCGTATAAAAATAACAACGAGGGCGGACCACAACCAAACCCTCCCGATTTCACGAAACCAAGAAAATATACCATGAATCCGTAGGAAAACTAATGATATCAACAAGATTAATCATACTCATCATGAATTAACCGACAAATCGAGACGAATCGGACGAAAATCCCAAAATCCCCAAATTATCCAATAGTATGGTTCTAAGAGATTTACCTTGGATTAGGATGAAAGATTCGTGTTGATGTTGTTATAATACACCAAGAACTCAAGAAAGATGTTGGATGAGATGATTGGAGGAAGAAATCGCCAAGAAAATCGCCCGGAATCGCCTTAGCCGCGGAGAGGAGGAAGAAATGAGAAAATACGTTCATCTCGGTCAACTCTCTGGTTTATATAGCCAGGGAGTGTTAGAGCGCGCTAATCCTCAAAGTTAGCGTGCGCTAACAAAACAAACTCCAGTCCAGTAGTCAGACTTCTGGCCGTTAGCGTGCGTTACTCGAAACGTAGCATGCGCTAATAACCTCTCGGTAGCGCGCGCTATCGACCAATAGCGTGCGCTACCTGGACATCAGTCGAGTCTAAAAACCACTGTCAGTACACACCTGATCCAGTTAGCGCGCGCTAACGTCCAAACGTAGCGTGCGCTAAAGTGTATCGATAGCGTGCGCTATCGACCAACAGCGTGCGCTATCGACCAATAGCGTGTGCTACCTGGGCACCTGTTAGAGTCCAAGATCTTTGACAGTCCACAGCCGCGTTCAGGAGTCTCGGCGTCGCTAGCCCCGACATTAGCGTGCGCTAGACTACGTAGCGTACGCTAATCCACCGATCAGGGTGGAATCGACCTTGCCACTCCTGTGGTTAGCTTGCTAGCGCGCTCATGTAATGCGTAGCGTGCGCTACTAAGGGACCCCTAACGTGCGCTATGCTGAAAAGATAGCGTGCGCTAGGTACGAAATATAAACGGTCTAAAACACCGGAATATGAATGACACATCAAACGGAACATCTCAAGACGCATCAAAACAGAGAATGGATCCACGGCAACCCCGAAACTGCGGTTCCACACAACAATTACGGGAATCAGATCAATAGATGACGGAAAAGATACACTGAAAGATACACGAGGGTCGCTACAACCGAGAAATACACCAAAAATGAAAATACAAGGGAAAGAAAAATGCGGATATTACATTCTACCCCTCTAAAAATAAGTTTCGTCCCGAAACTTAAGAAACAAACAACTCAGGGTACATAGCACGCATGCTATCCTCGGTTTCCCAAGTTGCCTCCTCGATACCGTGTTTCGACCACTGCACCTTGACCAAAGAGATGGTCTTATGCCTTAGTCGTTTCTCACGACGCTCCAAAATCTTCAAGGGACGCTCCTCAAAAGTAATATCCTCGGCGACATCAATCTCACCATAATCGATGACGTGACTAGGATCCGGAACATATTTCCTCAGCTGGGAAACATGAAAAACGCTATGAACATGACTCAAGGCCTGGGGTAGTGCCAAACGGTATGCCAACTCACCGACTCGCTCTAGAATCTCAAAGGGTCCAATAAATCTCGGAATCAACTTCCATTTCTTCCCGAAACGAAAAACTCCCTTCGTCGGCGACACCTTTAGCAAAACGTGGTCTCCCACCTCGAATTCCAAGGTCGACGACGGACGTCGGCATATGACTTTTGTCGACTCTGGGCAGTCAACATCCTTTCCCGAATTAATTCTATCTTCCGCCTCGTCTCTGAAACGACATCCGGCTCGGTCCCGACCAAATCAGACGTCTCATTCCAAAAAATCGGTGATCGACATCGCCTCCCATAAAGTGCCTCATACGGTGCCATCCGAATCGACGCGTGCCAACTGTTGTTGTACGTGAATTCGATCAATGGCAAATGTTCCTCCCAATCGCTACTCCAATCGAGAGCACAAGCACGTAATATATCCTCGAATGTCTGAATAGTGCGTTCCGACTGTCCATCTGACTGGGGATGAAAAGAGGTACTCAAATGCAAACGGGTACCCAACGCCTTATGCACCGCCTGCCAAAAGTGAGATATGAAACGGCCATCACGATCCGAAACAATAGACTTCGGAGTACCGTGAAGCCTCACAATCTGCGTGATAAACACATGAGCCAACTTCTCTGGGCCCCAAATATCCTTGATGCCCAGAAAATGTGCCGACTTGGTCAGACGATCAACAATCACCCATACCATATTCATGCCCGACCTCGATCTCGGCAAACTCGTAACGAAATCCATCGATATATCTTCCCATTTCCATTCCGGAACGGGAAGTGACTGCAATAACCCAATCGGTCGCTGATGCTCGATTTTGACCTGCTGACAAGTCAAACATCTCGCTACAAACTGCGCGACCTCCTCCTTCATATCATTCCACCAGAAATTCCTTCTCAGGTCCTTGTACATCTTACTCGAACCAGGATGAATGGAGTAAGGTGTAGCATGGGCCTCACGCAAAATATTTTGTCTCAACTCTGAGTCGTTCGGTACACAAAGCCGACTCTGGAATCTCAAAACACCATCCTCATGAATCACAAACCCAGGAGACTTTCCCTTAAGAACGTTCTCTCGGATTTGAGTAACCATCGGATCCTCTAACTGGTTCAGCTTAATTTCATCGATCAAAGACGACGAAATCTCTAAAGCACAAAGTTGCCCGACAGCTCCAGGCAACAAAACTTCAACATCTAACTCGATCAAAGCCCGCCCAAGCTCAGACTGAGACGTAAGGATCTCAAACGTTCGCAACGCAACCGGTTTCCGACTCAAGGCGTCGGCCACGACGTTCGCCTTGCCCGGATGATAAAGGATTTCGAGGTCATAATCCTTAATCAGCTCTAACCACCTCCTCTGCCTCATATTCAACTCCCGCTGAGTAAATATGTATTTCAGAATTTTATGATCGGTAAAAATCTGACATGCAGAGCCGAAAAGATAGTGACGCCAAATCTTGAGCGCAAAAACGACTGCCGCTAACTCCAAATCATGAGTAGGGTAGTTCAACTCATACGGCCTCAACTGTCTCGACGCATAGGTAATGGTCTTGCCGTGCTGCATCAATACGCACCCAAGACCCTGACCCGAAGCATCACTATAAACAACAAAACCCTCGTTGCCACACGGCAACGCTAAAACCGGGGCTGAAGTCAAACGCTTCTTCAGTTCCTCGAAACTCGACTGTCTCTCGTCATTCCAGACGAATTTCTCGGATTTCTAGAGCAACTGTGTAAGTGGCCGAGCCAGTTTCGAGAAACCCTCGACGAACCTACGGTAGTAGCCAGCCAAACCCAAGAAACTACAGATCTCCTTCACATTCTTGGGCGGTGCCCAATCTAATACTGCCTCTATCTTCTGTGGATCCACACGAACCCCCTCGGCTGAAATCACGTGACCTAGAAACATCACTTCCTTCAGCCATAACTCACATTTCGAGAACTTCGCATAGAGTTGCTCGGTCCTCAAGATGTCTAACACTACTCGCAAATGATGGGCATGCTCTTCCTCGTTCCTCGAATAAATAAGAATATCGTCAATGAAAACGACGACACACTTATCCAGATACTCGATAAAGACTTTGTTCATCAACTGCATGAACACCGCCGGCGCATTAGTTAACCCGAAAGGCATAACTACAAACTCATAATGTTCGTATCTCGTCCGAAAATATGTTTTCGGCACATCGGACTCCCTCACCCGGAGCTGATAGTACCCCGATTTCAAATCAATCTTCGAGAATATCGCAGCTCCCTGCAACTGGTCGAACAAGTCATCAATTCTCGGCAAAGGATACTTGTTCTTGATGGTCACCTTGTTTAGTTCGCGATAGTCGATACACAAACGTAGGGAACCATCCTTCTTCCGCACAAACAGGACCGATGCGCCCCAAGGCGAGGCGCTCGGTCGAACATACCCCGACTCAAGAAGCTCACTCAACTGATTCTTCAACTCGGACATCTCTGAAGGTGCCATGCGATATGGCGCCTTCGAAATCGGAGCCGCGCCCGGATCTAACTCTATAGCAAACTCGACCTCACGATCCGGTGGCAATCCCGGTAACTCGTCAGGAAATACATCAGGAAACTCACTAACGATTGGAATCGAAGACAGCTCAACTCCACTACTCTCTGCCTTCAAGGCGTAGCACCAATAACCAGTACACCCCTTTCGCAGGAGTCTCATCGCCTTCAAGGCGTTAATAACGAACTTCTGGTTTCCCCTCTTTCGCCCGGCGAAAGAGTGCTCGGTGCCGTCTTCGGCCAGCATGGTGATGATCCTCGTGCGGTAGTTCATGATTGCACCATGCCGCTTAAGCCAATCATCCCCGAGAATCAAATCCTCACCCTCAATACCCACAACAATAAGATTAGAGGGCTAAGCCCTCTCACAAATAAGTACAGAACAGTCTCGAACCTCCTGATCACCAACGATCCTATCACCGCTAGGAAGCTTAACGATGAAGGACTCACAAGGCGTCAAACAGTCGAGACTCAAATGGCGCACACAATCCAGAGATATGAACGAATGCGTAGCACCAGAATCGAAAAGCACACTGACAGGATGAGAAAGAATATGAACGGTACCTGTCGGCACGGGATCCGCTGGGTCATCGGCTCTCCGCATCTCATAGACACGCGGGTGGGCTGAGCCGACACTGGAAGCTCCCCCCTTAGCGGGCTGACCTCGACCTCTCCCTCGACTAGCACTCGACGGAGATTGAGAAGCAAACGATCCTTGATTCACACTTGGTTCCCTAGACGCTGGAATGGAAGCCCGGGCACCAACGATTCTCTCCCTCTCAGCACAGAAAGCCGCCTTGTGGCCCGACTGGCCACACTGATTACACGTCAGCAAAGGACTCGGACAATTACGACTGATGTGGCCTGGATGGCCACAGTTAAAACACTTCACCTCCCGAGAAGGGGCACTGGCAGCCCTACGGAGAAACCTAGTAGATCGAGCTGGGCCACCACCAGCGGAAAAGTTAGCAGACTGGAATTTCTGCTGACCCCCACCTTTGTGGCCCGAAAAATTCCCGGCGGACTTCTGCTTCTTGCTCTCGCGGGCCGCCTCACTCGCCGTCACAGACATATCATAAGCAAGGGCCCTACTCTGATAATCCTTCAAGGTAGTACAGACGAGCCCCGACATATAGTCCCGAATCGACAACTTCATCCGTCTGGAAAAATGGAAAATTTTGTCACTCTCCTCGACAACTTGGGTCTTCACATAACCCAACTCCTTGTTAAAATCGGTAATAACTTGAGATACGGGGATATCCCGCGGTTGAGCATCATAGAAAGCATGTACTCAAGCCTGTCTGACCGGCCACGGGCAATATTCGGTCTCCATCAATTCCTGAAATTCGGCCCACGAAGCAACATGGTCTTTGGGCCCAACGGCCTCCCACCAATCCGTAGCGTCCCCAGTGAGAAAGTACTGGGCAATAGGGACCTTACGGTCCTCGGGACAGTTGATAGCAGTGAAGACTTTAGATATCTCCTTGATCCACCCCTCCCAGCCGATCGGGTCCGAAGCTCCCGAAAACTGAGGATGATGCATCTTGATGACATCCTGAAGCTAGCGATCCACTCCGCCCCGATTAGCGTGGGCCGGATCCGGGTTCTGAACCGCCTGAGCTATCGCCGCCATTTGATTCACCATTTGCAGCATAACGGCCACAATACCAAGGTCGGCGTGCTCCTGAGAAGAAGCATGACTGTGAACGGTCGCCGGTACTGCCGGCTCCCGAAGACTGCGACGTGGCCGCTCCATCGGCTGCCCCACGTCCCCGGCCGCGTCCATGGCCACGACCACGACCTCGGCCTCTTCCAGCATCCATACTGATGTTAAAGAAGTAGCAAAGGCCATACGATGGTAAGTACAAGAAGAAAAGCAATCACAATCGAGAATCAAATGTGCGATAAAAGGAAACAAGGAACAGAGTAGGGAAAAACTTACGGACACTGGTAGTACCGGAATCATGGCAGCGTGACGATGATGTGCAAAACGAAACACAACAAGACCCAATAAACCGACAAGCCTAGGTATCCATAAACCAACCTGGCTCCGATACCATATTCTGTAACACCCCCAAGATATTCGAGGTACATTACAGCGCTGTGAATCCTTATATGGGACCCACCAGGCTGAACAAACATCACACTCATCGACTTACAGAAACAACAAAATAGCACCTCGTCATAAAGACGCCAAACAAAAATAATCCACCCGGTTCAACCGGTCAATCATAACACCATCATCCGACACAAACATAATAGACAACAATACAATCCGGACAAGCAAGAATTCTTAAGTACTCGAGTACTTCTATTAGTTTAAAAACCACAAAAGATAAAAAGATAGAAGACACTAAGACATCACTCGTGCACAATCATAACGCACGGCCATCATCCGCATATCTTGGTCCAGTAGCTCGTCTCGATGAACCCGACTCAAATTCATAAAACGAATTTCCCCAAAACGGGTCCCCAGAGGGGTTAGCAATTACGCTAGTACAAGTAACCAAATGAACAATTTACATCTCGCACATATAGTAAATGCATGCAATCAAGAAAACATAGTTCCAAAACACTCATTTCCGGAAATACCATAATCAAATCACATTTGTAAAATGCAACACAATTAACCGTGGATCCACCCCTCCGTGGACCCCTACCGAGACCCCGTCGGATCTAACCCGTAGTGGTTAAAAGCAAGCTCGCGGATCCACCCCTCCGTGGACCCCTACCGAGACCCCGTCGGGTCTAACCCATAGTGAGCATACACACACACACACACACACAATTCTCATGCAATACTACTACGTTAAGATTGTAAGTTCATAAGGGTACTTGCCTCGATCAAATAGACGGTGACACGAACGGAAATGAAGGATCAAACACGACCGCGAGGAACCGGCGGAAATGAACCTAACGATTCGAATAACACAATCACAACCACTTCTAAACGATTACGGAAATGGAATACACCCGGAACCCGCCTACGATTCATGTATATTCGTATAAAAATAACAACGAGGGCGGATCACAACCAAACCCTCCCGATTTCACGAAACCAAGAAAATATACCATGAATCCGTAGGAAAACTAATGATATCAACAAGATTAATCATACTCATCATGAATTAACCGACAAATCGAGACGAATCGGACGAAAATCCCAAAATCCCCAAATTATCCAAAAGTAGGGTTCTAAGAGATTTACCTTGGATCAGGATGAAAGATTCGTGTTGATGTTGTTATAAAACACCAAGAACTCAAGAAAGATGTTGGATGAGATGATTGGAGGAAGAAATCGCCAAGAAAATCGCCCGGAATCGCCTTAGCCGCGGAGAGGAGGAAGAAATGATAAAATATGTTCATCTCGGTCAACTCCCTGGTTTATATCACTGTAAGAATAAACGTCAAAGACTTCGGATAATATCCGAAGTAAAAATGTTATAATTACCGAAGTCTATGTTCGTGTAGTTAAAGGTATACTTTAGACTTCGCTTATTAGACGAAGTCTAATATCGTAATAACCGAAGTCTATCTCGGTTTTTTTTTCTAATTGTGATCCAAATATGGGGGTAAGTGAAGTAAAAGAATACCTTTAACTTCAGTTATTTTATAATTGACGCAGTAAATAAAGAACTTTTTACTTTAGTTATTGTATAATATATATTAGTATTTTTTGCAGTAATATATATTAATATTTCACATTTCAATTTAGAATTTATTGCCAAAATCTACATTCAACTATAACTAACCATCAACCACAAGAGCTCAATAATATAAGAACCAACAATTTCATATCATCCCATCTTAAAAAAAATAACATGCGTTCCAACCAATTCAAAACCAGATACATATCATAACAAAGACAAAGAATGTCTAATAAGATTCTATCTATTTCATTATGAACACCACAAATAGGACAAAAATGATTAAAAAGGATCATATACTCCGAAACGACAAAGTCTCTCTTCAACACATCATTGCTTTTCATCAGACGATCACACTTCTTGTTCATCATGAAATCATATTCTCATCAACTTTCTTCTTCAAATCTTCAACATCAGCACATGAAGCAAACAAATCCACATAATCACCCGTAGCAGCTAGCAACACCAAAAAATGCTCTTACAAGTTTTTCACCCTCGCCTATCTGCAATCATCATTTTAATCAAGCATATAAAATCTATACATTGCCTCCGTATATTTTGATATAGGAATTAACCATGTAAATCGGAAACAAGCAATGGCATCATCCAGATATCATACTTGATTTGCTTTAGGATTGCTTCGATTGTTAATAAAACAGCATAATCATCAAACATTTTCATGTTTTACATCTAACTTTTGCCTATATTTATTCGGAGGTGTTTATCATAGAAGAACTATGATATCCGCAATTATTTGAAAAATAACGTATATAAGCTCCATCTAAACAACCACTAACCAATCACACATGTTCACAGTAGAAAAATATACCCATTTACTCGTCAATGAACTGGCTGACTGTGATGTCAACAATAAAAGCAGTATTAAGCAAATAAAACAAGATAGCTCAGTAAATAAAGTGCATACCAGCTTTGCTCTAGCATTAACAAATCCTTTACCAGGAGCATGAAGATCAGCTTCTTCAGTGCATTATGGAGATTTTACATTTTTAATTCTGGGACTACTACTAAGAGGCATGCAAGAATAAAGACTACTCCCACCGAGGTTCTCATGACTATGGAGCAAGAAGGAAGGTCTTCCTTGTAAAGCTTCCAAAACTGACTTTTCTGTATTCATTAGTGTGATACGAGGGTTTACGTTAGTTACTGTATTTTTCTTCATGTTCTAAAATAGCAACTCCAAAAACAAAACTGCAAGCTTATGGACTTACTTGTAAATATGCATTTCCCTCGCTCGAGATTTTCATCGCGAATTTTAATGCATGCTTTAGTTTGACCTGTTTCAATTGCCAAAGAAACATACATTAAAAATGAAGGATGTAACCAGAACATCTATATACATTCGAGTATAAACACTTACCTTCTCCATTGCCTTCACATATTGATCGACATAGTCATCAATTGTCTCTGCAAACGCTTTTGTTAAAGGATGTGAATCTGCACCCGGAGCATCAGGAATTATGGAATTGTATCCTGAAGCTCCCAAGTCTATCCAAACATTTATAAAATAGTCAAAAAAAAAAAAAAACTTACATGTTCTTATAAGTAACATTTATTTCAATGGGTTTATGACAGGTCATAGTAGCATGTATCTTGAAGATTTTAAGCACTTAATATTCCATATAAATTAGTAACACCGAAGGCCGAGAAAAGCAGTACACTCCCTCAGACCATATCCGAAGACAAGAACATGTGCATATAAATTCAAGCCGATAATCGACTGGTTTAGCAATAAAGCTCAAGACACGGTTGATGAAGTTGCCTAAATTATTTAGTAACTCATTGTTTATCTTCAATTTCAAATCTGCCCATACAAAGAAGGTGTCTGATACCTATACATAAAAAATCATTGAATCAAGGGAAATAAAAAAAAAATGGAAACAGCTTGGAAAGTATGGAGAATGAGGATAACGTTATCAATCAAGTAAAAAAACAAGCAAAATACTACCTCCGGTCTATTTGCTAACAAATAATATCGCCATACTTCTACAGGAATGCCTGTATCCTTACTTCTCCAGTTACATTCATGTTTCATTTATCCATTACTTTTGCTTCAATTCACTTTCTCAAGAAGACACATTAAACATCAGAATATGTGAAAAAAAGAATTATCTATTGTCGTCAAGTTAAACGTGAAGATTACAACATAACAATAATTCATTTTCTTCGTGTTACTCATATATTTTCCTTCAAATCTGTGATATAAGACATTGTACAGAGAAACAAACCCGATCTAAGACAAATAACTCAATTTGAGCCACAAAAACACAATCCAAATAATTTCTTCAGTTACTCCACACAAAAATTACGCCTAATTCAAGAAAATTGGCCATCTGCTTAAATTAATACAAGAAAACCTTTGCATACAGTTGTCCAATATTGCAGCGCACCAAAGACGTGAATGTCAATTTCCCAATTTCATCACATACAGTCACATAGGAAATGAACAATTAGGACTTGCATCAGAACCGTGACAACAGTTCACGACCGGCTCAAGGGAGTATACCTACAACAAGTGACATACATTAGAAACATGTATAGAAGTATGATAATTCACATATACCTAATACCACGGCCGAAAATTTTAACTGGAATCGAGGCATTATAGATTTGATCGCTCGTTCAAAACTTAAAGGGCCAACTTAGAAAGTGCTAAAAGTGAGCTTCACATATATGTTGCTTTTATGAAGCATAAAAAAGATAAGCTTTCACAATTCAAAGCTAAAGCAAGAAGCATAAATCGGTATTCCATTTTAGTATTCACAAATTACAATCCAATAGAACAAAAAATCGTAAAATTCTATCATTGTCCGACTTCATGTGTTAATTGACATGTATTTTTAATTTTTCAATTGATGATTGGACGAATCTGACCACAAGGTCTACAACTTACTCATGGACCTCGTTCATGTAAGAATATTCAAAAATCACTAAAGGTGAAAGTACAATAGCTAAATACCGAAATACATCTTCTTGCAACCATCAATCTGGATAGAGCTATCCTGAAGGATAAACATGCATATAAAACATTGCCATTAATATAAAAACTATCTTATTATGGAAACGAAAAATTTAAATTGCTACCGCAAAAATATTCGGGTCACTTTCTTCTCGATGTCATGTGGATGGCATGCATCAACTATCATACGGGACAATGAACCGCCCTTTTCCATAACAATTACATTCCAAGCATGAGGAGAGAAATCAAAGTAACCCCGACAAGCTCACAATGAACACGAGGCTCCATCCGATCACACAGATACTAGAAGCAAAACAAAAGGAAATATTTCAATTCATAAACGACCTATTCATTTAAACTGAAAAAAACATGTGTAACAAAAGAGGTACCTTCATGAGCAATGCTCTATGCCCGCAAACACCAAACCGCACCCCAATAGGAACTATAACGAATTGCGTCTTTCTTTTATAGATTGAAGATGCTTCTCAAAATGTCATGCTTCAGATGACATTACGAACATCACCGAAGTCGATGTTTACTAGCCCCAAATCATCTCAAATCCATACACTTAGTTATATCATCAACATGACAACATAACACACATACATACACACATTAAACACTCATCTCGGACCAGTCCCAAGATACAACTACACGGGTTGCACACAAGAACGCAAAGATGAGAAGATATCGATTTAAGCTTAATAATGAGAACAAAATTCGAGCAAAAAATTCCAATTCTTAATCGATAAAAATCAACATAGTAAAAAGGTTAAAGGAATTACACAACATTATCTCATGATCGCTGACCATAGTGAAGCACAATCGAAATAAGATAATGGAACAAACATTATGAACCGCTTCCTATTCAACCCACCGCCGAATAACTCCATATCGAGCCCAAATCGGACCAAAGTCGAAACTTCAAAAAGCCCTAGATCGATACTGCACTGACCTCTATTCGCGAGCCGCCGATGTGCCGCTGGAGATTCAGACTAGAATTTTTGAACCCAAGTCGGACCTACATATGAACAACCCAAATCAGAGCCGAATCGGACTCAAGGTCACCTCAACCGACCCGACTCTACCATGAATTTTGATAGGAAACCGCCGCCGCTACCACTGCTGTTTTCACAATCGGTGTGCGTGGATCTGGCAGTGTGCATCTCTTTTGTGTTTCTGTGTAGATTTAATTTATGTGTGTTCTGCAAATTTTGACTTATGGCCGAGAGGGATGAAGAGAGAGAGAGAGAGGGAGGTCAGAATAGAGAGGAGAGAAATGAGATATCGGCCGACTTAGCATGCGTTTAACCTGATTTTTGGGTCCAACTCAATTAAAGATCCAGAATTTTCGGATCCTTCAATCTAACCTGAATCCATAATTATCAAATTTCACACTTTTTACTTCAGTAATTATTAAATAAGTGAAGTCTTTATAATTTAAAATTTATAGCTAGCTCCTACTTTTATGTTTGGTACCATTTACTGAAGTCTATGTGGATTTTTTACTTCAGTAAATTGAAAAGCGAAGTTGTTGTTTGTTTTTACTTCGCTAATATAGATTACCGAAGTGAGACGTACCGAAGTCTTTGATGTTTATTCTACTAGTGTATAGCCAGGGAGTGTTAGCGCACGCTAATCCTAAAGTTAGCGTGCACTAACGAAACAAACTCCAGTCCAGTAGACAGACTTCTGGCCGTTAGTGTGCGTTACTCGAAACGTAGCGTGCGCTAATAACCTCTCGGTAGCGCGCGCTATCGACCAATAGCGTGCGCTACCTGGACATCAGCCGAGTCCAGAAACCACTGTCAGTACACACCTGATCCGGTTAGCGCGCGCTAACGTCCAAACGTAGCGTGCGCTAAAGTGTATCGGTAGCGCGCGCTATCGACCAATAGCGTGCGCTACCTGGGCACCTGTTAGAGTCCAGTAGCAAACTGTCTAGTACTGGACAGTCACACTAGCGCACGTTACCGGGAGTCTCAGCGTGCGCTAGCCCCCGACATTAGCGTGCGCTAGAGTACGTAACGTACGCTAATCCGCCAGTCCAGAGGGCTGGAATTAGCACTACCACTCCCAGGGTTAGCTTGCTAGCGCGCGCTACGTAACAGACGTAGCGTGCGCTACTAAGGGACCCCTAGCGTGCGCTATGCAGAAAAGATAGCGTGCGCTAGGTACGAAATATAAACGGTCTAAAACACCGGAATATGAATGACACATCAAACGGAACATCTCAAGACGCATCAAAACAGAGAATGGATCCACGGCAACCCCGAAACGGCGGTTCCGCACAACAATTACGGGAATCAGATCAATAGATGACGGAAAAGATACACTGAAAGATACAAGAGGGTCGCTACAACCGAGAAATACACCGAAAATGAAAATACAAGGGAAAGAAAAATGCGGATATTACAGTCTCAGCGTTATATATTGCACAGAATCCAGTATTTCATGAGCGTACAAAGCATATAGAGGTAGATTGTCATTACGTGCGAGATGCGATCCAAGAAGGCGTAATTCGTACTAATCATGTGCCGACTACCGAACAAATAGCTGATCTCTTCACAAAAGCGTTAGGCAAAAGTCAATTTCGTTACGTATTAAGCAAGTTGGGCACTTGTGATCCACATGCGCCAACTTGAGGGGGGTGTTAAGCCTATTTTTAGGATATATTTTGTGTATAGAAAGTCATAAAGTGATGGGCTTATGTTTAGGCATAATTGATGCTCATAAAGTCATATGCATGCTCATAAAGTTATAGGCTTATGTTTAAGTGTAATTGATGCTTATGCTTGTATATATATTTGTTTTTTTTTTTGTTTTTTTTTTTGATGACCCAGGTTGAATCCTGGGGGTTGTAGGTCCGATCCCTCATTCCTACCCCCGGTTAAATCGTAGGTTATGCCTCAGCAACCCGGTTTTGAGGATGCTTCAACTGAATAAACACACAAGGTCCAAATCCCTGAAAAGAGCGGATGCTCCAACGAGGATTCGAATCCACGCTGCGTGCCACCAGCGCGAAAGATATCCCCCTCCTTTGCTACTGAGCTATGCCCTGACGGATGTATATATATTTGTTTTCTCTCAATAAAGAAGGGCAAGGAAATTGATTCCTAACAACCTTTTTATGGACATGACTAGAGGTGTTCACGGTTCCGGTTCGAACCGCCGAACCGCCGTTTTGAACCGTTGACCGCGGTTCGGTTAACCGTTGACCGCGGTTCGGTTCAAAACCGGAACCGTGAACCGTTTTTAGACGGTTCGGTTCCGGTTCGTCAAAATGACGAACCGCGAACCGGCGGTTTCAAAAAAAAAAAAAATTCAAAAATTCAAAAATGTGGCCTTTGTGAACCGGCGGTTCAAACCGGAACCGGCGGTTCAACCGGGAACCGGCGGTTCAACGGTCACATTTTCAATTTTTTTTTTTTTACATTTTTACACATATAAATACCCCCCTCACATCCTTCATTTTTCTCACACCAACTATCTACTTTCTCTCTAATTTCTATTATCTCAACTATCAAGTATACACTTTTAATTCGAAAAAATGTCAAGTGGTCAATTCAATCGGGGAAAGGGAAAGGCTATCACCAGCATTCCTCGACGTGGAAGAGGCGGTGCTAGTGGTAGTACTCCTCCTCCTACTCATACTCCGAGTTCTCATTCTATACCAAGTCCGAATTTTGGAGATTATGTTCCCGATGAATTAACCGAGGAACAAATCAACGAAATGTTTGAAGCATCAAAATCGATTCATGAAGATGATGAGCAAGAGCAACCAACAAAACCAAAACAAAGGAAACCATCCGAGCTGAAATCTCCATTATTTGCGATCCATTATACAAAAATGGACGAAGTTGCATCCGGTCCCGGTCATTTCTTGGCCAAGTGCAAGTATTGCGATAAAATGTACAAGTTTAAAAAAGGAGGAGGTTACGGGACACTCAATGGCCATATACAAAGACAACATCCCGACAAAGTTGGCATCGAGTCTAATCAAACCCAACTTCGAGGCACAGCGACGTCGTCTAATGCCCTCAATCAAGGTAATAGTACTTTATTTAAATTTAATCCAATTACCGCTAGAAAAGAATTAGCTAGGTTTGTTTGTGGTAAATCTCTTCCTTTTAACTTTGCCGACAACCAAATGTATGAAAATTTCACTCAACTAAGTTTTAATCCCGCTAGTAAAAAAATTTCACGCTCCACCGTAACTCGTGATGTTCGAAAAACTACTAGCGAGGCAAAATTAATTTTAGCAAATATGTTTTTAAACTTAGATCATAAAGTTTGTATATGTTCCGATGCTTGGAGTGATCATTGGGAAGCAAATTCATATATGGGAATTACTTGTATTTGGATTGATGATTCTTGGACTATACAAAAACGTTTAATTGGTTTTAGAGAGTTTAATATCCCACATACCGCTCAAAATATTTCGCATAAAATTCATACAATTTTATCTGAATATAATTTAGTACAAAAAAAATTTTCAATTTCTTTTGATAATGCTAGCTCCAATACAGCTAGTTTAGAATCACTTATTGCAATATGTGAGCCATCTCTTGGTGGTAAATTTTTTCATGTTAGATGTATTTGTCATGTTCTTAATTTATGTGTTCAAGATGGTTTAACTGTTTTACAAGAAGCATATGCTCCTATCCGTGAAGCAATAATGTATTTAATTAGACATTCGTCTCTAGGTAAAAAATGGAAAAGATATTGCATAAAAAATAATATTCATCCAAAAAAAATTTCAAAAGATGTGCCAAATCGTTGGAATTCTACTTACAATTTGTTAAATGATAGTTATGAATATCGTATTGCATTATGCAATTTTTATAACGAAGAACAAGTACCCGTTTGCTTATTGCCATCTCAATGGGATAAGTGCTCTAGTTTAATGGCACTTTTAAAAATCTTTAAAGAGGCAATCAATCTTTGTCCTGTTTATTATCCTACTTCTACACTTGTTGTTGAACATTGTGTTAAAATTGTACTTGTATTCAAGTCTTTAATTAAAGTTCGAGTTATTTAATTGTATAAAAGAAATGAGAGACAAATGGATTAAATATTTCGCCTACATTCCTCCGGTTTTTTTAGTTGCTAAACTTTTAGATCCTCAAGTTAGAGAGGAAGGTTTGCTAAAATTACTTTCACTTTACTATAATGCTTTATTTCCTAATCCTATTGCTAATTTTAGTCCTCCAAATCCTAGCGAGTTAGTTCAAAATGCAAAAAATTTATTATCTACTCTTTATCGTGAATATGCTTGTAGTTATAGTGGTAGTCTTGATCTTGGTACGGGTTCTTCTTCTCCTGTTCACATTCCTTCTAGTAGTAGTACATCTTCTTTTGGTTTTGCTATTCCGGATCTTAGTGAATGGAATGCCTATCAAGAAGATATATCCCGAAAACGAACAAGGTATCAAAGTAATGCTTATCAAGAACTTGAAAATTATTTAACTACTTGTGAATTGGGAGCTTTAGAACGTGGTTCGGATGGTAATAACAATCTTCTTAAGTGGTGGGCAAGGTCTACAATATTTCCTGTAGTTGCCACGATTGCGAAGGAAATACTAGCTGTCCCCGCCTCAACAGTTTCTGTTGAACAAGCCTTCAGTGTAGGAGGATACATTCTGGATGAACGGCGATCTCGATTGACGCCTCAAAATCTTGAAGCCCAAGCATTATTGAATGATTGGGTGAAAGTCGAGTTACGCCAACAAGAACCAAATTATAATGAACAAGAAGACAGTGATACATATGATACCGGATCTAGCAATGATTCGGTTGACTTGGGTGATTGAACCATCTCCTCTCCGCCTCCACCTCCGCTCCCTAAGGTAAGTATAAGGTAAGTGAACTACGAGGACTTTGATTCCTAAGGTAAGGGGATACGTAAAGACTTAATCCAAATATTTAAAGTTGAAATTTTTAATTTTAACTTTGAATATTTGAATTAAGCTCAAGTCCATTTTATTTTTTTTCCTTCCCCCCACCAAATTTAAAAATGAACTACGAGGACTTTGATTTTGATTCATAAACTCTAAAGTTGCGGATATCAAATACGTAGGCGCTTAATTCAAAGATTTAAAATTACAAAATTCAAGTTTAGACTTTAATATCTGAATTAAGCTCAAGTCCAATTTTTACCCCATATTTTTTTTTAAATGAAAATTTAAAAATTAAAAAAACGCCGAACCGCGAACCGCCGGTTGGTTCGGTCGAACCGGCGGTTCACGGTTCAAAACCGTAATCGTGAACCGCTATAAGGCGGTTCGGTTCCGTTCGATTTTTGGCAAACGAACCGCGGTTCAAAACCGGCGTTTTTGAACCGCCGAACACCTCTAGACATGACTCTGATGCTATCTTTTCTCACTATAACAATAGCAGTTCTTTAACCACAAAAAAAAAAAAAAAAAAAAAAAAAAAGCTTACCTGGTAGGGCTTACGAACACACGCGACTGCAAAAAAGAACAATGCGATAAAAAGATGTTGAATATCAAATTGTCTTTGAACCTACATGTTACGCATGAACAGAGAATGGTAAGCCCTGGCTGAGACTATCCTGACTTTGATACGGTGCTCTGGATCCCAGTTCAGGAACTGATCATTTACAAAGACCTGAAACGAACGAGCATCTAGAGTTTAATCTTCAACGTAGAATAACAAACATTGTTAATGGCAATTCATTATCGATCATATCTTTTAGGTTGCTTACAATAATAATCTAAAAACAACAAAAGTAAATACAATTTCTTGGACAGTAAAATCAATGGTTAGATTCATGGGAAGTAAACCAATAGGTTAGCTTACAGAATTGCTTACTGATATAATAGCTTTAATTTTAACAGCTGACTCACAAAACAGGCTAAACCAAATTTGTCTGGATAAATTGTGTCTGGGTAAATATGTCTGTCTGGGTAAATTGATGTTGTTGTTTATCTTTTCATCTGAATAAACTGTCTGAATAACAGAAATGACCGATTTACCCCTGAATATGAATTATAAGCTATTTTATAAATTGTTGTTTATTTTTTAAGTCATATAATAAAAAAAGTCATTTTGTCCCGTATCACTACCTTAAGTTAACATATTATATTTATTATTGAAAATATATATATAATTACTAATATTATATATAACTCATAAAAATTATTAAACTGGTTTTTACTAATTAGAACTTATTTTTACTCATTAAACTGAATTTTACTAAATTTATTAATAATTGAAACTGATTTATACTGATTAGAATTTGATTTTTATCGAAATATTATTAATTTAAAGAGAGGAGAATATGATCTTAATATATTAGGTTGTAGCTGAAAGTGTACATTTTTAATTAATTTTATTCCTAACCTCTTTCATTTATTTAAGATTTTAATTATTTATTTGTCTTTAATATTAGAATTTTTCAACAAAAAGAAATATTTAAAAATTTAAATCGATATGTTTGTAAATGAAGAAATTGAAATTAATTAGAGCATCTCTAATATTTTGCAGTCTCGTTGAGTCATTTTTATTTTCAGGTTTTTTGAAATAAATTTTTTATACATTTTTCTGTTTTTTCTTTTTTGAAGCGTATTTTTTATTTTTATTTTTTTATTATTATAATTGACGATATAAGTTTGTTAATCCAAAATCAACAGAGAGGTAGTAGTTGTCTTTTCGGTGTCTGTATGGGGACAAGAGAGGTGGAGACAACTGAGCGATTAAGACACTAACTGAGCGAATAAGTCATAGGTAAACACTTCAAAACGTCTGAGCGAATAAGACATTTTACCCATTAAACTGATTAAGTCATACGTAAAGAGCCCCTAAGATGAACACTACTGCCTCCGTTCCATTCCACATGCCGTATAAAATATGTTCCACTTCAATTTTAGTATTTTAGATTACCATAGAGGAATAAATGTTCTCTTCTCAATTTTACCCTCCCTTGATTTTGAAGTTTTTATTACAATATAACTAATTCACATATTAGACATAGGGTTCAGGCATGATAAAATAAATATCGTAGTGCTATTGAGGTGTTAAGTGACAAGAAGTTCCCTCAAAAGATTAAGAGTAAATACAAAATGACCATAAGACCAGCGATGTCATATGGATAAGAATGTTGGCGTGTAAACTATCAATATATCCAAAGGATGTCAGTAACAAAAATGAAGATGATAAGGGGATTCTATGGCGTGACGCGTGTTGTGCGGCGATTAATACGCCTCAACGGCGATCGGCACAAGGGCCGAGCGACCAAAGTCAGCATCAAATGAACCAAGGCAGACTTACTAAACGAATATGCCAGATCAAGATCAAGTACCGAGCGATCGACGTCCAGGGCGATCGTCTCTAGTGCCCGACCAAGGACGACCGTCTGATGCCACGTGTAAAGCCAACATCCGTCAAGTCTACGAAGACCGAATCTCGGGAAGAAGGCCCACGTGCAGACCCGCAAACGGCGCAGCAGGAGAAGGCTTTTTGACTCCAGCCCATCACCAGCTGTTAGTGACAAGGACAACCTCTCACCTACCGACAGACCCGCAAAAGGCGCCTTAGGTGGGACCTCCAGAGACTGCGACGTGAGGCACGTGTTGTTTTCTCATTGGTTCCCACAGACGGAGCCATCCTATAGCAGATGCGGACTTTAAGGAAACGACCCACGTGCGGAGACAATCGCCCCGGTCGCCCTTAATGGCGTGTCAGAAGCATTAAATGAGCATTTAATGCAGGAAAGGCGATCGCCCGTTTGGGATTAAGACATCCCCACTACCTCCTCTTCTATAAATAGGAGACTTCCAGCATTTGGAAAGAGACAGAGAATTCCCCTCAAGAGAAATCCCAGAGATAAGAGAGACGTTCGGTAGAAACGAACCCTCACTATATTTAATCTTTGTAACAAGAACTCACAGAGCATTAACTCTGGTTCTTCCGGCAATCATCAGCATTAAAGAGATACACAACTAGGGTCATTACACTCATTGTAATCGTACTCTAACATTAATAGTTGTACTCCAAAGTAGCATTATTATTATTAATAATATCTCGCGAGAGCATTCAAGCCCGGGATTAACAACCCCGGCAAATATTGTGTTATTTACATTCCATCGCTCGTGCTCTTGCATTTTGTTTGTTACTCACCCGTATCCATATCTAGCAAATCATTACGAATAATATTTTGGGTAACAACAATTGGCGCTAGAAGAAGGGGTTACCTTTATTTTCTCTCCGACCGTTTCGAAGAACACTCACTGTTCTCCGGAACATATACTTGAAGAAACACTCACTGTTCTTCAAAGAAAAATCCTCGAAATCATGACGTCTGCCACCACCTAAAAGAGAGCCACCCTACAGTCCGCCGGGCGCCTTATTCCAGCCCAAACCGAGTTCCAACCTACGGCAGAAGGCAGCCGCGGCGACGCCAGACTCTCACTCCCGCCCCCGAGGGACGTCCCCTGCCTGTCACTCGATCAATTCCAAACCGTGGAACAGATCGATGAGGCCATGGCCGTCCTAAGGGAGCGACGGAGAGCATGCGATGCGCCCACGAGCAATCGTCAGAAAGCCTCGATTCACAAGAAAAGGCACTCGCGAGGCGGGACAGTTCCGTCCTTAGCCGCCTAGGAAGTGATCATTCATGGAAACATGGGCATTCTGGCCCCAGCCATGAGACATCGGAGTCCGAATCCGTCACCAGGAGTTTGGCATACCCAACTCCCTAAAAGGAGGTCAGCCATTTGGCTCCCACTCACAGAAAAATCGAGCTCGGCGGAAAAGACCTCGTCGCCTACAACGGAGTCAGGAGATCAGTACATGATCGCCTCGGCTCCCGCTCCGAGAGCCAGACCGCGAGCAGCCAGGCTACGGCTATGGCCGCAATGCAACGCCAGCTCGACGACATGAAAGCGCTCCTAGAAACCGGGGCAAGCGAAGAGAAAGGTCGCCGGACCGAGTGAGCCGCTCGCGGTCCAGATTGAGCTTGCCCCCGTGCAACCAAAGACCGCTCCTCCTCAAACACCTTTGTATGAGGGGAGATCGGACCCTGAGACTCACTTAAGAAAGTTCCGGATCTACATGACCGGCTGCGGGGCGTCAGACGTGACGAAATGCCGAATGTTCCCTTTAACTGTAATACCCGGTTGTAATTCATTCATTTTCATTCAGTAATTATCAGTCTGTAATTGTCACTCAGTGTATTTTCACTCAATTATAATCATTCATCAATCATGTTCATTCACCGTGTTCACCGTTCGGAAAAAACTTCGAGTTGTGTATCATTATTGTTCATTGTTTCAACTTCCTCTTATGAGTTCGACTTTGTTAGATCACCATTAATTTTTGGTAACTCCAAAAATTCTAAATCTTTGCAATATTATAGAGCATCGAATTAGCTTTCCAATGGTTCAAACGGTGAGTCAATCAGAGTCCGGACGAGAGAGTTATGATCGTTTTCGTTCACCCGCTCATTTTTCAGCTTTTGGCCGATCACTGCCGACCGGACTCGGTCGTGTCGTCCGACACGGCCCGTGCCGTACTCGTCCGGAAATGCCGAAGTATCTGCCCATAGGACTCGACCGTGTCGTTTGGCACGGCCGAGTCGAACTCTTCCGGATAAGCCTGAAACGACTGCCGACACGCCCGACCGTGTTCCAGGACACGATCGAGTCATGCCGAGTCGCTGTTGGATGGGTCGCTATCGGAAGGCCCTCCGCGCCGCGACCGTGTCAAGCAGGACACGGTCGAGTCCCTGTCGGCCAGCTGTGCGACACGACCGTGCCGATCGGCACGGGCCGTGTCCGGCAGGGTAGTCAAACCCTTTAAATTCGTTTTTTGAGCATTTCAGCTCATTTTTTTCCCTTTTCTTCACCTACAACCGAGAGATAGAGCTTGAGGGAGGGTTTTTCCTTCACAAATCATTTGAGTGTTTGATTTTCTTCATCCTCCTTCGATCGTGTAGCTCGGATTGTGGATCTAGCACGTGTTCTTCGGATTATAGGGCTTGAATCTTCAAGAGGTAAGAACTCCTTCAACCCTAGTATGATTTTGCGGTGGGTTTGGTGGTGATCTTGTGTTTTAATTCGAATTAACCGATGTTGTTATTAGACTTTGATAGTATTCACGCGACCCATGGTTTTCTTGTTTTTGATTGGGATGAAATCCCGTTGTTATACCATTGACCGATTTCATTTCCTTATGCACTCTTGGTGTCCGATGAATTGTCCCAACGGGTAGAATAAGGATTAATTCTTACCTTTCCGCATTATTGAGACTTGTTGTATACCGTTGTTGTGTTAGGAGCGGATTTGGGAGGATTGTTCGGACCAAAACCTATTCCTTCGTTGTTTCCCTTATTTCATCGTGTTCAAGGCAAGTACATGTATTACATTTCGTTATGTATGTTGTGATTTTCGAAATGAATGATGAATTGTGATTTTCGGGTGCGTGAGTTGTGTTTCCTTCCACCCGGAGTGTCCGACGGGATGTCTGGGGGTCGATACTAAGGGGTACGCGAAGTGGACTTGGGTGCGTGCGTGATTGAACTTCCACCCGAGTGTCCTACGAGATGTCCGGGGTCGATACTAAGGGGTACGGCCGCAAGTGGTATCCCACCCGAGTGTTCGACGGATGTCCGGGGTCGATACTAAGGGGTACGGCCACGGGATACCAGTTGTGATTTTGTGATATCGTGATGACTGAAAATCGATGTGATTGCCAATGTAGTATTCCGGAATATATATATGTGGCAAATGCCTTATGTTTGAGATGATTGTGTAAAACCGTTTTGTATATAATGTTGTGTAATTGTGTACTTGCACTAGCTATTCGAATGCTAACCCCTTAAATGGGGGAAATGCGTCTTATGCATTTCAGTGCAGGAGGGTCGAGGGGCAGTACGGACACGCACGTGAAGGATGGGCTGCTTGATGATGTGGCTCGAGTCTGCATTTTTATGTTTTGTCATTGCATTGTCGAGTATTGAAGTTAGACTGTCTGTTTTGAAACTTGGTTTAAGTCCCCTGCATGGGCAATAAATTGGTATTCAACCTCTGTTCATGTATTACGTTAAAAATGTTTTGGCCGAGGCCACGGCCTTATTTACTTTTGAGTGCATTATTCGGGACTACATTGTGGTTTATTTGTCATGTGTTAGCCTGGTAGACCTCACGAGGGTTCTACGGCGTGTAATATCCCAGTTGTGAATTGGGGTGTTACATTTATGGTATCAGAGCTTAGGTTTTGAATACCTAGGCTGTCGGTGAATTTTGGGTCTGTCAGTTGCGTCATTAGAGTCAGTCATTGAGCCTAATATCATCATGCTACCGTCTTTTCGTGCGACCCGTGGCTGTAAGTCTCCTCGAACTCTTATATCTCTGTAATTCGTTTTCTTGCACTGTTCGGAATCGTGACTTGTGTTACCAACTTTGTGAATTGTGAATCTTTCTGATCTTGTCCTTTTCTTATTTTCCTTCAGTATGTTGAGAGGTCGTGGTAGACCGGCTAGGGGACGCACCGAGGCCGTGGTCGGGTGCCGATAATGAGGAGGGCTCACTTTCTCGGTCCTCTGCGGACTCGCCTCTCACTCAAGGCCGGGTAATAATGCCGACGCTGGCTACCGCCGTACTTCAAGAAGCTAGTAGCCCACTTGCTCGAATAGATCGGGGTGGACGCCTGAATCCGCCCCGACACCGAAGAGGAAGCTAGTAAGTGGCTTCAGACGGTGTCCAAGATGCACCCTCCTCGTTTCTCCAGATCTTCCGACTCCCTCGGTTGGGAGAATTGGCTCTTTCAGCCTGTCCAGACCTTTGATGCCGTAGCTTGTCCCGAAGATGTATGGGTACATATTGCCCAAGACTCTGGATAAAGAAGCCGCGGAGTGGTGGGAGGCCGTTGCGCCTGAGAGATCGTCGGCCACTTGGGAGGAGTTCGTGGCTGCTATGGAAGCGTAATATTGTCCACCGCCGCTAAGGAGCGCAGACTGTGGAGTTTTTCACCGCTACACCTCAGATGTGCCGATTTCTCGTGCCATCATTTCTTACAATCGCATTGGGGTTCGTAAGAGATCAAGTGAGATCGGAGGCCGATAAAACGTTACTTCAATATGCGCATGAAGCCGCATATTAGGCGCAGTATGGCACCGCTCATGTGTGCCACTTTGAAGGAATACTGGATCGCGCCCTAGCGATCGAGATGGCGGTTCCTAATCGAGTCGGTTTGGAAGTTAAGAAGCGTAAGACTACCGTGGATTCTCGACCGAAGGGTGGCCGGGCCGAGGTCTCGCTCGCTCCCATACCGGAAGAGGCCGCCCACAAAGCCGGTGGATCTCGTGGTAACCGCTCGATTCAGACCGCTGCTTCGTGGCGGTGGTTTGTTTGAATCGCAACCAATATGAGCATTTGATGAAGGATTGTCCTTTTCCTCCGCTTACTTGCTACACTTGCGCAGACTGACATCGGCGACTCATTGTGAGAGAGCCACCAGTCCGCTATAGTTCCGACTACCACTACCGATCGAAGGATCATAACACTCCGGCTATTCAGTTCCGCAGGTTCGGTCGGTAGAGATCGGGGACAGCCGGATCGCCGCGCAGCCTCGAGCTCGGGTTCAGTCCACCCCCGATTGTACCAGATGAGGCGCACAGAGGAGGCGGACATTCCGGTGGCGTCAGGTACCACTCAGATCCTTACTCATCCAGTTTCCGTGCTTTTTGATTCGGGTGCTACCCATTCCTTTATTGCATCGGATTGTGTGAATCGTATTGGCTTTAACTGCTTGTTTGAATGTGAACCGTTTGTGGTGGGTACGCCTAGCGGAGATCGCATGGTTGGGGACCGGGAAGTTAGGGATTGCCCCATGAGGATCGGGAGTCGAGACTGGCCCTCGAACCTCATTGTTATCGACCTCAAGGGTGAGGATTTAATCGTCGGGGACGATTGGTTAGAGCGTCACGGTGCTATCATGAACTATCGGACTCGTACTATCTCGATCGTGGCCGAGGATGGCACCGAGCATACTCTACCGTAGTTTGGCCAGATCGGAGCGTGATTAACGCCTGAAGGCGATGAAACTTCGAACCGGGGTTGTGTCGGCCATCGTGTTACGCTCAAGGCGGAAGATGGTGGAGTTGACATGTCGTCAATTCCAGCTTGTTGGTGAGTATCCCGATGTTTTCCTGCACGACTTGCCGGGTTACCACCGCACGAGAGGTGGAGTTTCCTATCGATCTTGAGCCGAATGCACCTATTTCTCGAGCACCGTATCGTATGGCAATCCGGAGATGTTAGAGTTGAAGAACCAGTTGGGAGAATTGTTAGAAAAAGGGTATATTCGACCGAGCGCATCGCCTGGGGTGCGCCCGCATTTTCGTTAAGAAGAAAGATGGGTCGCCGTTTATGCATCGATTTTCGAGAATTAAACAAGTTGACCATCAAAAATAAATACCCTTTGCCGGGATTGACGATTTGTTTGATCACTTCAGGGGCGAAGTCTTTTCAAGATTGATTTGCGATCGGCTACTACCAGATTGAGAATTCGGACGCCGATATTCGAAAGTCGCCTTTCTGACGAGATATGGCCATTACGAGTTTGTGGTTATGCCTTTCGGGCTAACCAATGCCCCAGCAGTGTTCATGCAGTTGATGAACAAAGTTTTCATTGAGTATCTAGACAAATTCGTAGTCGTTTTTATCGACGATATTCTTATCTATTCACGGAATCGGGAGGAGCACGCCTTTCATCTCCGGATTGTATTAGACACTTTGAGGACTGAGCAGTTGTACACGAAGTTCTCTAAGTGTGAGTTTTAGCTCGAGGAAGTGACGTTCCTCGGGCATGTGATTTCAGCAGAGGGAATTCGAGTAGATCCGCAGAAGATAAAGGCAGTGATGGCTTGGGAGCCGCCTAAGAATGTGAAGGAGGTGAGGAGTTTTCTGGGTCTTGCCGGCTATTACCGCAGATTCGTTGAGGGATTTTCTAAGATCGCTAGACCACTCACTCAGTTGCTCCAGAAAACTCAGAAGTTCGAGTGACTCAGACAGCGTGACATCTTTGACGAGTTAAAGAGACGTCTGACTACCGCACCCGTTTTAGCATTGCCTCAGGGGAACGAGGACTTCGTAGTGTATAGTGATGCTTCGGGCCTTGGTCTAGGATGTGTTTTGATGCAGAGAGATAGAGTCATTGCTTATGCGTCCCGCCAGTTGAAACCTTACGAGGTGAATTATCCCACGCACGATTTGGAGTTAACTGCGGTCGTTTTCGCCTTAAAGATCTGGAGGCATTATCTTTATGGGTCGTCTTGTAAGATTTTTACGGATCATAAGAGCTTGAAGTATATCTTCAGTCAGAAAGAATTGAATATGAGACAGCGTAGGTGGTTGGAACTAATTAAAGATTACGACCTCGAGATACTTTACCATCCGGGTAAGGCTAACGTAGTGGCTGATGCGTTGAGCCGGAAGCCGATGGCGTTGCAGATGTTAGAGGTACTTACACCACAGAGTAGGATCCAGCGGGATTTTATTTGTCAGGATATCGAGGTTTGGGTTCAAAGAATTCAGGGTCAGTTATGTGCGTTAGAGATCACTTCGTCCTTGACTGATGATATCAAGGCGAAGCAGTATGATGATCCGTTTTTGGTCCAGTTGAGGGAGGATGTGAGGAAGGGGAAAGCTCCTGGATTTGTGGTTCACGATGATGGAGTTTTGAGATTTCGCGGCAGACTATGTGTACCGAGTGTTGTTGAGCTGAGACAGAAGATCTTGAATAAAGTTCATACCACACCTTACTCCATACATCCTAGTACGAGTAAAATGTACAAGGATGTGAGGAGCAACTACTGGTGGAGTAATTTGAAGGCAGACGTTAGCGAGTTTGTGTCGAGGTGTTTGACCTGTCAGCAGGTTAAGATCGAGCATCAGCGACCCGCGGGGCTTTTACGACCACTTCCTATTCCGAAGTGGAAATGGGAGGACATTTCTATGGATTTCATTACCGGTATGCCTAAGACTCGGACGGGAATGAATATGATTTGGGTCGTTGTTGATCGACTAACCAAATCAGCTCATTTTCTAAGTATTAAGGACACTTGGGGGCCGGAGAGGCTTGCACGAGTGTTTGTTGCGGAAATAGTGAGATTGCATGGGACCCCTAAGAGTATTGTTTCGGATCGTGATGGCCGGTTCATATCACATTTTTGGCAGGCCGTTCATAGAGCTTTGGGAACCGAGTTGAGACTTAGTACATCCTACCACCCTCAGACAGACGGACAGTCCGAGCGGATGATACAGACGCTAGAGGATATGTTACGAGCCTGTGCTTTAGATTGGAAGGATGATTGGGAGACACACTTGCCGTTGATCGAGTTCACGTACAACAATAGTTGGCATGCCTCGATCAAAATGGCACCATTCAAGCGTTGTATGGGAGGAGGTGCAGATCGCCGTTGTGTTGGGATGATACGCCCGAGCTAATCGACTGAGCCCGACATGATATTTGAGACGAGGGAGAAGGTTACCCTGATTCGTGGTAGATTGTCGACGCCCAGTCGGCGAAGTCTTATGCCGATACACGTCGCCGACCGTTGGAGTTTGAGGTGGGAGATCACGTCTTGCTTAAGGTGTCGCCGACACGGGGAGTTTACCGCTTGCGGAAGGGTAAACTTAGTCCGAGATATATCGGGCCGTTTGAGATTTTAGATAGAGTTGGAGAGCTTGCGTATCGGTTAGGCTTGCCGCCGTCCCCGAGCCACGTGCATAACGTATGTCATGTTTCCCAGCTTAGGAAGTACGTATCGGACCTTAGCCATCTTATTGAGTTTAGAGAGATCGAGTTGGGCCCGACATTACCTTCGAGGAGAGGCCGATTCAGATCTTAGAGCGTCGAGTGAAGCAACTCAGGCACAAAACCATTCCTTTGGTCAAAGTGCAGTGGTCGAGGCATGGATCCGAGGAAGCCACGTGGGAAACGGAGGAGAGTATGAGGTCGAGATACCCCGAGTTATTCATGTTGTAAGTTTCGGGACGAAACTTATTTTTAGGGGGAGATAATGTAATACCCGGTTGTAATTCATTCATTTTCATTCAGTAATTATCAGTCTGTAATTGTCACTCAGTGTATTTTCACTCAATTATAATCATTCATCAATCATGTTCATTCACCGTGTTCACCGTTCGGAAAAAACTTCGAGTTGTGTATCATTATTGTTCATTGTTTCAACTTCCTCTTATGAGTTCGACTTTGTTAGATCACCATTAATTTTTGGTAACTCCAAAAATTCTAAATCTTTGCAATATTATAGAGCATCGAATTAGCTTTCCAATGGTTCAAACGGTGAGTCAATCGGAGTCCGGACGAGAGAGTTATGATCGTTTTCGTTCACCCGCTCATTTTTCAGCTTTTGGCCGATCACTGCCGACCGAACTCGGTCGTGTCGTCCGACACGGCCCGTGACGTACTCGTCCGGAAATGCCGAAGTATCTGCCCACAGGACTCGACCGTGTCCTTTGGCACGGCCGAGTCGAACTCTTCCGGATAAGCCTGAAACGACTGCCGACACGCCCGACCGTGTTCCAGGACACGGTCGAGTCATGCCGAGTTGCTGTCGGACGGGTCGCTATCGGAAGGCCCTCCGCGCCGCGACCGTGTCAAGCAGGACACGGTCGAGTCCCTGTCGGCCAGCTGTGCGACACGACCGTGCCGATCGGCACGGGCCGTGTCCGGCAGGTTAGTCAAACCCTTTAAATTCGTTTTTTGAGCATTTCAGCTCATTTTTTCCCCTTTTCTTCACCTACAACCGAGAGAGAGAGCTTGAGGGAGGGTTTTTCCTTCACAAATCATTTGAGTGTTTGATTTTCTTCATCCTCCTTCGATCGTGTAGCTCGGATTGTGGATCTAGCACGTGTTCTTCGGATTATAGGGCTTGAATCTTCAAGAGGTAAGAACTCCTTCAACCCTAGTATGATTTTGGGGTGGGTTTGGTGGTGATCTTGTGTTTTAATTCGAATTAACCGATGTTGTTATTAGATTTTGATAGTATTCACGCAACCCATGGTTTTCTTGTTTTTGATTGGGATGAAATCCCGTTGTTATACCATTGACCGATTTCATTTCCTTATGCACTCTTGGTGTCCGATGAATTGTCCCAACGGGTAGAATAAGGATTAATTCTTACCTTTCCGCATTATTGAGACTTGTTGTATACCGTTGTTGTGTTAGGAGCGGATTTGGGAGGATTGTTCGGACCAAAACCTATTCCTTCGTTGTTTCCCTTATTTCATCGTGTTCAAGGCAAGTACATGTATTACATTTCGTTATGTATGTTGTGATTTTCGAAATGAATGATGAATTGTGATTTTCGGGTGCGTGAGTTGTGTTTCCTTCCACCCGGAGTGTCCGACGGGATGTCTGGGGGTCAATACTAAGGGGTACGGCCGCGGAAGTGGACTTGGGTGCGTGCGTGATTGAACTTCCACCCGGAGTGTCCGACAGGATGTCTGGGGGTCGATACTAAGGGGTACGGCCGCGGAAGTGGTATCCCACCCGGAGTGTTCGACGGAATGTCTGGGGGTCGATACTAAGGGGTACGGCCACGGGATACCAGTTGTGATTTTTTGATATCGTGATGACTGAAAATCGATGTGATTGCCAATGTAGTATTCCGGAATATATATATGTGGCAAATGCCTTATGTTTGAGATGATTGTGTAAAACCGTTTTTGTATATAATGTTGTGTAATTGTGTACTTGCACTAGTTATTCGAATGCTAACCCCTTAAATGGGGGAAATGCGTCTTATGCATTTCAGGCACCGGGAGGGCTGAGGGGCTGGCACGGGACACGCACGCGAAGGATGGGCTGGCTTGATGATGTGGCTCGAGTCTGCATTTTTATGTTTTGTCATTGCATTGTCGAGTATTGAAGTTAGACTGTCTGTTTTGAAACTTGGTTTAAGTCCCCTGCGTGGGCAATAAATTGGTATTCAACCTCTGTTCATGTATTACGTTAAAAATGTTTTGGCCGAGGCCACGGCCTTATTTACTTTTGAGTGCATTATTCGGGACTACATTGTGGTTTATTTGTCATGTGTTAGCCTGGTAGACCTCACCAGGGTTCTACGGCGTGTAATATCCCAGTTGTGAATTGGGGTGTTACATTAACATTGGGCAATCTCGCCCATAGGTGGTACATCTCATTGCCACCGCGCTCAATTAACTGCTTTGAGAAGCTGGCGAGCGACTTCATGTCGTACTTCGCCGCCAAGGTCGCTCGGCCAGAAGGTCCCCACTGCATGATGAAGATCAGGCAGGGGAAAGACGAGTCTGATGAAGATTACATCGACCGGGTGGACGAAATAGTCCTCACCGGCGAGCCCATTAGTGACGAGCTCGCCCTCTACTCGGTCCTGGGGGGATTAGATGGTCTTTCACCCATGTTCAGGCACCTCATAAAGGACATCCCCCCGACCTACGCGATCTTCCGCGCCAAGGCCGCCGACTTTCTGGCCACGCAGAGGTTGCTCACCCTTCGCCTAGGCGAGGGGGCAACCGGAGAAAGGAAGACGCCATCTCCCAAACCAAAAAAGGCGATCGCCAAGCCCAGAAAGGCGGTCGCAAAGCCACCCGGTGAGTTCAAGGCCTTCGAGGATGTGGAAGTCCAACTCCTCCGCAACCTCAATCTATCTCCGGCCCATATCTTCAACGCCATCAAGGAGCGTGAGTGGCTAAGCAAGCCAAAGCCGATGAGGGACAACAGTCATCTCGACCGCAATAAATTTTGTGCTTACCACAAAAGTCCCGGCCACAATACAAGCCAATGCCGCGACCTCCTCAGACAACTCTGGAGATTATTCGAGGAAGGCAAGCTGGACAGTCTAGTATCCAAGCTGGAGCCCCGGGCAGAAAGGACCGGGGGCCGCGATCGGCGACAGAACGACGACCGTCAACCTCCCAATCCGGTCGCCAGAATCGGACAGAACGAGCCGGAGGACTCAGATGAGTTGATCCCTCCGATCAACCCCAGCAGCCGGGTCAATATGCTTCAATCAGGAAGCGGAAATCTCGGAGGTCTTTCCCCGGTTTTCACCATGTCAAACAGAAAACGGAAGGCCGAGCTAAGGGCGTTCGCCGGAGTCCACGTCGTGGTGCCCCCAGAGCCAACCATCTCCAAAGAGGCGTTCATCTCCTTCTCCAATAAGGATAGGGAGGGAGTGCAGTGCCCCAAGGGGGTTGCCTTGGTGATCTCTGCTTGTATCCTTGGGAAAAGCAGTCGGCCAGCGTCTTTGGTTGACAACGGGAGCTTCTGCAACATCATATACAAGTCTGCTCTGGACCAGCTCCGCAACCTGACCAAATTCATCAAGCCGTTCGAAACTGTGCTTCAAGGGTTCGGCGACAACACGATCAAAGCCTATGGAAGGATCAAGCTCTCCGTCGAGCTAGTCTGCTGTTACGATCCTAAGGTTAAGATCACTAGGAACTTCAATTTTGTAATCATAGACATGCCCAACATCTATAATTAGAGGTGCCCAAAACGACCCAACCCGCCGGGTCGACCCGCCGACCCGGACCCGGCTGACCCGGGCAGGACCCGGACCCGGCTGACCCGTGCGACCTGTCGACCCGGACCCGTGGTATACACGGGTGGGGTCCGGGTCGAGGTTTTCCCTACCCGGCGACCCGCCGACCCGGCGGAAATGTAAAAAAAAAAATTGAAAAATGGCCGTTGGACTCGGCGGGTCGGACCCAGACCCGACGGGTCTAACGGCTAGTGCTGATTTTTAAAAAAAAAAAATCCTATCTATAAATCACTACACCACAAATGGCCTTCAGCAACGTTTTTTTCGATGTTACAAGCAAAAGTGTTAGCATAGATGCCTTAAAATTGATCTACGCTAACACTTTTTATTATCGTTACAGTTGATAGTAACCAGTGTTGCTATAGTATCTATGGTAACACCAAATTAAGTGTTACCGTTGATCTTTAAAAAAAGCGTTACAAGGGAAAAAAAATGGGCAGAAAATAAGGAAAAACCTGTAAAAATTGTAACGACCCGATTTTTCTAATAGTATTTTATTAATATATTTTTAAAATAAGGAAAACCTGTAAAAATTGAAAGTCGTTATGAAACTAACATTTTGTAAAATATTTGCGGAACTTAAAAGCTGGAATTGAGATGACTTGAATGAAAAATGCTTGTTGCTTATGAATAGATCCTATCTAGCCCTTGCTTGTCGAATCCTACAATTTAAATAGGAGTATATATAATTATAAAATTCTCATTAAACATAAATTTTATGAAACTAACATAAAAATTAAGTATTATAGTCGTGTTACTTATAAAGGGATGAACAGTGATTTTAGGGCTGAGAATCGGGGACCGGGAATTGGGAAATTCCCGTCCCGTCCCGAGTCTCGACGGGAATCGGGACCCCAAGTCCGAAATTTCTGATCTGGGGCGGGCCGGGACCAGAAGTTTGGGAAATTTCGTGACTCAGGAGTCTCGATCGGTAATCGGGACTATCCCGATTTCCCGATATTATTTTAGTTTATTTGATTATTTCTAACCCTAGTAAAAGTAAACTTGCAGCATTTATGACAGACTCCATGCCTTTTCCAACCCCCGCCCCCCCAACTCCAAATCCCCCCCCCCCCCAAACATCCAAACTCAGGACTCCAAATCGCGGCCGTTTCCAACCCCCCCCCCCCCCCTTTCCAACTCCAAATCCATCGCCTGACCGGCGACCGCCTACCGCCACGGCCTCGTTCGCCACCGTTCGCCCACTTCGCCTCTGTTTTTCGCGACCCGATTCACACTTTCTTCGTTGGAAGCAGGGGTAATTCTATTCTTCTTCATGTTTATTTTTTTGCACATTTCTTCGGTAATTCACTAATTCTATTCTTCATGTTTATTTTTTATTTTTAATTATTATTATTGTTACTGCTATTAATTATATTCAGAGAAAATTCATTCTTAAATTGCACATTTTCAATAACATTTAAGTTTTCATAAAAACGGAACAATAGGGAGAGTTTTTGTTTTTGTATTTTTTTTGGCACACCCTTGTACAGTACAGAGAGGGAATGCGTGACATTGAGTGAATAAGGTTAGAGAGGGGGCAGGCAGGTAGGGTGTGTGGCTTGATTGTTTGGTTCATGGTTGTGCAAGCGAAGTTTAAAACGTACGGGAAGCATGGTACAACGCTCCCCAAAGATGAGATTAACATGACTCATCCAATCATCTCTTATGATATATTTTGTGTGATTCACTTGTATAAAAACGGAATAGTAGGGAGTCTTTGTTTTTGTATATTTTTTATTTGCACAGCCTTGTACAGCCATGTGTGATTATTATTATACTATCATGGCTGTGAATTCACTTAAGACCTTGATGTTGTAGTTAAATGTTTGTTGGGCACGTTGACACAAGTCCATAAATCATACACTCGTAGAATATTTAGTTTGTGATTTGAAGAATTTTTCCTGGTTTGTAAGTGCTTCTCAGCTAAGACTCATTTGCACTATTGTCCTTGATATATCTTCAACAGGTTTGTGCGGCTTTTGTTCAGCTACTACAAGTTCATCCTGCATTCTTGGAGGTCTGAACTTATCCCCCCCTGTGCATATTATATTGTTTGGCCAATTAATAATCTTTATCTGTATCTTGCTTTCTTCTTTTGTTTCATTTAGGGGTGTATGTAATCAAACTATACTAGCACTATTATATCTTTGCCTCCTGTTTTCATCTCTTTCGGTATCATGATAGACACGTTTGAGGAATGTAATTGAATACATGCTGCAAGTGAACAATGACCCTGATGATGAAGTGTCTCTTGAAGCCTGCGAAGCTCAATTACCACCTGAGATTATCAAGGAGTTCTTACCACTTCTAATTCCAGTATGGTTTTACTCCTTCGACTTTCTTTTAGTTTGCTGGTTTGTATTAGATATAAGACTTTACTGACCGTATTCATCAGGGTATAGTCTAGTGGTAAAGGTGTATCTCTTCTTATGGCTAGGTCATGGCTTCAAATCTGTTCTTTCATGGACTATAAGAAATATATGCAACTTATCAGTAAAAAGAAACACGGTAACAATGAGAGTAGAAAGTACTTGGGTTAATGTTATTTTAACAAGATAGTCTAAAAATCAAATTTACTCTCGTTACAGGCATGACATGGTTACATATGTATGAATGCTCATCTATACATTGCATTGTTTTAAAACAATACTTGTTTAAATATATAAAGAAATTAGGCAAGTCATTTATTGTAAAGCTTGGCAGATGTTTAAAGAATTTTATTTGATCAAATTGCCGTGTATTGTTATATTTTTGTGTACAAGTAATAACAACACATGTAAAAACCAATACTGCTAACCTTTTTGTCACAAAGCACATTTATCTTTTAATGTTATTAATATGTTTAGCATGATACATTAATGCAAGTGGTGCACTTGCTTGTCATAAACAATTTGACCAGGTCCTTATGGGTCTTCTGCGGAGAATTTTAGATAATAAAGATAACTATAATGACCAGGTCCTTATCGACTTGTCGTCTGAGTTTTCAGGTCTTTGAAGTGCCATCTGATTCACAAATAAAGGATGGCCTACAAACTCCAAATGTATGTGGTTTAGATTCCAATAAGCAGTAATTATGAAATACAAGATGCTTTCTAATTTTCTCCTCCACAAAACAATTTGTGAAATTGATAGAATGATGGATATTTCATTTTTGTATACTGTAAACATATGTTATTTATTTATAAACTAGTAGAATTCCTTATCGTCATTGTTTGCTACATCCGAGTTGAAGTTGGTTGAAAAGTATATCCTTTTTTTTATACCTAATTTCCCCTAATTCAGAAGATATTAGTGTGCTATATGGGACATCTGAAGCATAAGATCTTAATACATTCATAAAAGTATAATTATTTGCTATTGATCATATGATACAAGTATTTGTGTCTCATTCATTTTCCGGTATCATGATATTATTTCTTGTATTATAATTGCAGGTGAACAATTATAATAATAATAGGTTGTATGTTGGGATAACACCTAAAATTGTCCGGCTTCGAAAGTGTGGTGAGATGCTTCTATCTGTACATGGTTCGCCTCTTGGAGTTTATAAGGAAGATAACATGGAGACTATACAAGGTTTCCTATATTTGTGATTTCTGCTCTTTTGTCTTTTGATGCTTACCGTAAATTTTGTTAGGTAATGGCATACACTATGAAGCACCCATACTCTAAAAGGTCGAAGTATGCATGTCAGGGGGATATGTATGAGATACGCGGGGACATAGATTTCTTCTATTTTTTCTTTTTCTTTTTTAATGGGGGCTAGATTGGGATAAATATTCATGGACTTTTTTTATTAAAAAATTTTAAGAAAACGCGATTTTAATATCCAAAAAATAGGGTCTTTTTTATTAATCTTAAAAAAATCGGAGTAAACTGTTATTAATCATCAATACTGTTTCTAATTCAAATATATTTTCTGCATCAATCACAAGACTATAATACTACTCTACATGAGACTATATATTTCTAATTCAAAATGTGTTTTGGAATAGTACACCTATCTTTACTCGGACTTGAAACTTTATTTTCTTGGCAAACCGATGGGAAAGTAAACCATTGATTTTACGCTCTTCAGTTATTAACTTCTAGAAACTTCTTTTAACACGTTTTTCTTCTACTTGTGCAGTAGAAACATAGGATTTTGAATCGATATTAGAAACTGTTCTTGTGTACCAGGTTAGTCATCTCTTTCTCAGATTGTTTTCTTTCAGCTAGATGAATTGGATAATTAGAATGTGTTCAAAATATAATATATTCAATAGAGACTTTAGGCGTAGTTATGGTGTGAATACTGGGTGCATATTCAATAAAGAGTCCGTTCATTTTATAGGCTGATGTTTAGAAAGCTCTAGAAAAGAAAGGTGTTGAGGCTGCTAATAAATTGGTTCACGGTGGCAAGGAACACAACCCCATCTTGGCCAATTGAGAGGCTTATTCAGAACAAGGAATCGAAGTCAAAGTCTTCTTCAACATCATGTGCAACGTCTATTCCAGATCAGTGAATGTCAGACCTAACTGCAAAGATTCGGGCTCAACTTCAACAAGAGATGGATGAGAAACTTGACCAAAAAGTTCGAGAGATGGATGAAAAAATTGGCTGGCCAGAATCCGGATTTAAGTCTTTCATAGTATTTATGTTATCTTTCGCATTGTTTTCAGATTGTGATGGTATTAATGCGGTGGTACTAAAATTAGCTTTTGGATGGTACTAAGTTAGTTATTCTATGGTACTTAAGTTAGCTTTTGACTGGTTTCTTTATGTCGAATGATGATGATGTCGTGGTTTATTTGGATGGCTTGAAAAGCCTTATGTAAAACTTTGACAGGTTATTTGATTATGGTTTATTTGAATGGTTTTATTATGGCTTAAACTATTATCAGAACAAAAAAGTGTTCACAAAATAAATGTTACAATAATGGAAAAGGGTGTTTCCAAAACAAAAATGTGTTTCAGCAGCTGGTGTTACAGTAGGGATTAGTGGTGTTGCCATTGGTCTACAGTAACACGTTTATGGGTGTTGCTACAGAGATATTGGTGTTGCCATTGGTCTATAGTAACACTTTTATTGGTGTTGCTACAGAGGTAAAAAGTGTAGGCATTGGGGTCTGTAGCAACACATTTTTCATGTGTTACCATAAAGTTAAAAAGTGTTGGCATAGACCCCTATGGTAGCGGCCGTTTTTGTAACACCAGCAAATTTCGAAAAAGTGTTACCGTAGCATGTTTTTTTGCTTTCAGCAACACTTTTTACCCCTTTAAGCACACTTTTTTGGGTGTTGCTGAAGGCCATTTATGGCGTAGTGAATACCTCCCTCCCCAACACATTTTTTTCACACCTTCAATACTATCTATCTCTCAAACTCTCATTGCTAATTGCTATACTACTTAATCTCTCTCTCTTTTTCGCATTTAATCATTATGTCGAGTTCTGACAAGGGAAAAGGTATTGCTGCATCTCCCAAAAAATCCAAAATGTTCAAGTTCGAGCGAATGGGTCTTCGGGGCAAATCGAAGAAACCATCTGGAATAATTATTCGGGAGCCCCAAAACCAAACTCCACCCGGTTTTGAAAATGAAAGTCAAGAAGCTGAATATGATGTTATACATGAAAATATCTATTACGGTAGTACAACAACTACCAGTGAAAAAGAAGTTGATCTCCGGGGATTTCGACGTGTCCCGAATCGTCAACAACTGCAAAACATCGACGAAAAATGGACCATGAAATCGATGAAGCTATGTTAAATCAAACATATACAACATTCGAGCGCACTCTTCATGGCGTACCAACTCCGACGCAAAAATCAAAGTCGAAGCATCCTGCGGCAAGCCAAGCTGAAGAAGAACCTCCTTATGTTGAGAAGTTATCGTCCGAGGAGGAATAAAATGTGAAAGGCAGAGGAAGCAAGAAAACTAAAGCAAGAAAGAAGCCTGCCCCTGTTGCAGAAAGGAAACCGGTATCCGAACTTTTTTCAAAACACTTTAACAAGGAAAAAATGTCGGATGGTTCGATGAAGGTATCTTGCAACTACTGCTCGAAAGAGTATCCGTATAAAGCCGGGGATGGATATGCAAATTTCAAAAGGCATTTTGAGAATAACCATGCCTCGGTCCACGGAGAACAAAAGTCACAAAGTCAACTCAACTTCCAACCTTCTACTGGAGCCAGGCCAGTCAGCAATCAAGGTATGTCTGAATATCAACTTTATAAATATAATGAAAAATTGCTAGAGAACAAATGGCAAAATTATGTGCACAAGAATCTTTACCTTTTAATTTTGCGGATAGTACGGGTTGGGAATAGAGGATGCAAAATGCCTATAATCCTGCTATTAAAAGAATTCCACGTACCACAATGACTAGACAAGTAGTATACTTAGCCAAACAACATAAACTTGCACTACGAGCTTATTTTAGATATATAAATCATAGAGTTTCTTTAGCTGCAGATACTTGGGCAGATTTTAAACAAAAAGATGATTATATGGGAATAACTATACACTGGATTGATGAAAATTGGAACTTAAACAAAAGATTACTTGCGTTTAAAAAATTTAATTGTGCACATAGTGCAGATAATATAGCTAGAGCAATTATTAAAATTTTAACTTTTTATTGCTTAAAAGATAAAATTTTCACAATTGGTTTTGATAATGCTAGTTCTAATACTGCAAGTGTACCAGCTTTAATACAAGTTTGCAATCCTGTTTTAGCGGGTCGATTATTTCATACTAGATGTATATGTCATATTCTAAATTTATGTGTACAAGATGCATTAAAATTTGTAGATGAGGCAATAGAACCAATTAGAAAATGTGTCTTGTTTTTACATAATCGCACTAAGTTAGCTAGACAATGGGTAAAATTTTTAAAGTCAAAACAAATGCAACCCAAATTTTTTACTCCAGACGTAAAACATAGATGGAACTCAACTTATGAGATGTTAAATTCAACTAATGAATATAAAGAATTATTGTGTGAATTTTTTTATACGTATTTTCGCGTAGAAGGATTTTATTTATTGCCAACGTATTGGGATGAAACTAAAGATTTAATAAAACTATTAAGGGTTTTTGAAAATGCAACTAAAGATTTAAGTGGTTGTTATTATCCCACGTCTCCTAAAGTTTTATTTCATTGTTGTTTTATTGTATCTGAAATGGATGCTTGTAGTAAATCCGAAAGATTATCGAATGCTATTTACAATATGTGCTTAAAATGGCTAAAATACTTTAATCGTATTCATGATGTTTTCTTGATTATTGAAGTTTTATCTCCCGATTTGAATTTAGCTCAAGTAGAACAATTACTTGAAATATATTATAATATTCTTAAAAATTTGGGTTTTCCTAATATTGTGGATAGTGTTGAAAGTCAAACTTTATTTGAAAATATTCCTGACGTTGAACAAGTAAAAATTGATTTGAAAAATAGTTTAGAAACTGTTTTTAAGATATTCTTCTAAATATGGTGATAAGATTCAAACTCAAAAAACAAGAACTAGAACTACAAATACATTTAACATGGAATTCGACAGAACTCCCACTAACCCATTTCAACAACAACTCTATAATATAGCAAGAAATAGGGATGGTAGTAACGTCGGTCAAAGAAATGACCTTAGTAGATATTATGCAACTAGTTTTGTGCCGGAAGATGACAATGCAGGTATATTTGATCTGTTGGATTGGTGGAAGAGAAGGGGAACCGAATTTCCCATACTTTCCATTATGGCACAAGAAATTCTTGCAGTGCCTGCATCCACAGTTCCCGTTGAGAGTGCTTTTAGTGAAGGAGGCTATATGTTGGACGAGCGGAGATCCCGAATGACGCCAAAAAATCTCGAGGCTCAAATGATACTTAAAGACGCAACAAAAGCCGAGTTACGAGATCAAGAAAATAAGTGGGATGACCTATTAGCGGACCAAGATGCCTATCAAGAAGGCACTACTGAAGGAGAGTCTAGTCAAATGAGTCAAACCGATGATCAAGACGACGATGACATCGACTTCGACTAAAGGTAAGTAAGGTAAGTCAGGTAAGTAAAGAACTACGTAGGGCTTTGATTCCTCACGAGGATACGTAGGAAATTTAATTTTAAGTGAAAACTTAAAATTAAATACAAGCCCATTTTTTAACTCTTCTCAAGTAAAAGAATTACGTGGAGCTTTGATTCCTCACGAGGATACGTAGGCAATTTAATTTTAAGTAAAAACTTAAAATTAAATACAAGCTATTTTTTTTCAAATGATTTCCTTTTTCACTTATAGTTATTTTTCGTGTATAAAATGATAACAAATAAAAGTTTTATATACTTCAAAAAAAAAATTGTGACGGGTCGGACCCGTGACCCGGCGGGTCGGACCGGACCCGGACCCGTGGCCGACCCGTCGACCCGCCAACCCGTACATTTCATATGTACGGGTGGGGTCCGGGTCCAGTCCTGCCGACCCGGCGACCCGGCGGGTCCGACCCGGACCCGGACCCGGACTCGGCGTTGGGCACGTCTATCAATAATGGGTTCCTAGGTCGCCCCTTTCTAGAAACCTTTGAGGCGGTCGCCTCCTCTTTCTTTTATTGTATCAAGTTCCCCACTACCGAAGGGACAGTCGGTACTGTAAAATGAGACGAGCTAATGTCAAAGAATTGTTTGAACTACTCTTGTGTTGTAGCTTTTCCTTTAAATATTTCTTGTACTGTTTGTAACATTGGACGATCGACAACCAACCAATGGAGATCGACGAGCCAAGCACCTCAAACCAGCCCGACTCAGAAGACGGCATCTCACGTCGATCGTCGGACAACATCGAACCGAGGATCGGCTTCGAGCCAAGCCTCGATGTTGATCCAAAGATCGAGTCCGGCGATCGCTCCAAACGAGAAGCGACCGTCCCCACCGAAGAGTTGGAAAATATAACAATCGATCCGGCTGGCCCGGAGCGGGAAGTGCAGATCCGCTCGAGCGTCGATCCCGAGCTGAAAGACGATCTGATCAGTTTACTACGAAAGAACATCGGAATCTTTGCCTGGTCGCATCAAGATATGATCGGCATCAATCCTGAACATGCTTGCCAATATCTGAAGATCGACCCGGCAAGGAAGCCTGTTCACTAAAAATGTAGGAAATTCGGTCCAGAAAAATATGTTGCGCTAGATGCAGAAGTCAAAAAGCTGCTCGACAACAAACTAATCGAGGTATCTACCGACGAGCCACAATGGGTGGCCAACGCAGTGCTCGTCAAGAAGGCGAGCGACTCCTGGAGGTTATGCATCGATTTCACTGACCTCAACGCGGCTTGTCCGAAATATCACTTTCCAATGCCTCACATTGACCATTGGTCGATAGCATGGCAGGTTGCGAAATGATGTCGTTTATGGACGCCTTTGCCGGATACTATCAGATCCCAATGGCAGAGAAAGACGTAAAACACACATCATTCCACACGGAAAAAGACATGTTCTTCTGGGTCCGAATGCCGTTCGGTCTGAAAAATACGGGGGCGACCTACCAACGCCTAGTCAACGGGATATTCGCCGATTAAATCGGCAAAACCATGGAGGTTTACATTGATGACATTGTGGTCAAGAGCCTCAAAAAGGAAAATCACCTCAAAAACCTCGCCGAGACGTTCGCCATCCTCGAGAATTTCAACATGAAGCTAAACCCCAAGAAATGCAACTTCGGAGTAAGCTCCAGAAAATTCCTGGTGCACATCGTGAGCCAAAGGGGGATAGAAGCGAACCCCACAAAGATCAAGGCGATCCTCGACATGCAAGAACCACGGAATGTCAAACAGGTTCAATGCCTCACGGGGTGTTTGACAGCCCTTAATCGTTTCATTTTGCGGCTCGGAGACAAAAGCAAGCCTTTCTTCGCCACCATAAAGGATAAAAAATTTCGTGGACGAAAGAAAGTCAAATGGCGTTCGCCAAAATCAAGGAGTATCTTTCCAACCCCAAAATTTTGGCAAAACCGATCCCCGGCGAGAAGCTGTTCCTTTACCTGGCAGCCTCAGAGGTCGCGCTGAACGCGGTATTAGTGCGGGCAGAGGGACAAACCCACTTGCCGATCTACTTCGTCAGTCAAGCGATACATGACGTGGAGACGCATTACACGCCTCTGGAGAAGCTCGCCTACGCACTTATCATGAGTGTTCGCAAGCTGAGAGCCTATTCCTTCGAACACCAAGTGGAAGTTCTAACGACTCTCCCTCTAAGGCAAGTTCTGCACCGGCCAGACACCAATGGGTGACTCCTCAAGTGGTCATTGGAGATCGCCCAATACGGTGTCACGTATGCTCCTCGCACGGCGATCAAGGGCCAAGCGCTGGCGGATTTTGTGGTGGAATTAACTTTCCCGCCTAGCCCGACCCAAGTCGGCCGTCCCGCCTGGAAATTGTTCGTAGATAGCTCGTCGACCTGCTCGCGAGCAGGGGCAGGGATTGTCCTCATCAACCCCGATGGCCAGAGTTTTACAAATGTTGTGCGTTTCGATTTTCGAGCGACCAACAATGAAGCCGAGTACGAAGCCTTAGTAGGCGGGCTCGATCTAGCGCTCGCCATGGGCGTTCGTCGCCTTCACATCTTTATGGACTCCCTCTTGATCGTGAACCAAGTCAATGGAGAATATGAGGCGCGCTGCGAACAGATGATCAAATATCAAGAGTTGGTCGCCGAAATGTGCACAAATTTTGAAGAAGTGCTGATCGAGCAAATCCCGAGAGAGCACAACTCCCAGGCCGATGCCCTATCCAAACTCGCATCGTCGGATGGGGCAGCGGATTTCTCTAACAACCAAATCACTAAGTTGGCGAGATCGGTGATCGACAAAAGCCTGGTCGCCACAGTTGCCATCGCCGAAGAGAACTGGATGACTCTGTTCATTGAATACTTGAAGGACGGAACGATCCCCACAGATCGGGTCAAGGCTCGCCAGCTTCAGCTCCGAGCGACCAGATACGCCCTCTTGGACGACCGGCTTTACAAGCGAGCTTTCAGCCTTCCCCTCCTCAGATGAATTACGCCGGAGGAAGGCCGACTTGTTTTAGCCGAAATCCATGACGGGATCTGTGGAAATCACGCAGGAGGGCGAGCCCTCATCCACAAGACCACCAGGCAAGGTTTTTTCTGGCCTACCCTGCAAAAGGACGCGATCGCCTACGCCCGATCTTGTCACATGTCTCAAATAATGGGCCCAAACATCAAGCTCTCCCCCGAGCAGCTCACCTCTATGTATAGTCCGTGGCCATTCGCCTAATGGGGCATCGACCTCATCGGTCCTTTGCCGACGGCACCAGGGGGATGTAAATTCGCCATCATGGGGGTCGATTACTTCACAAAATGGGAAGAGGCCAAACCACTCAACAAGATCGGCCAAGAGCAAGTAATTAAGTTCATTTGGAAAAAGATCATATGCCGTTTCGGTCTACCTCAGGCCATCATCTCCGACAACGAAAAGCAGTCCGACGGTTTGGAAGTTATGCAATTCTACGAGAAGTGGGGAATAAAAAAGTTGTTCTCGGCCCCTTACCACCCTCAAACAAATGGGCAGGTAGAGGCTGTAAACAAGATCTTCAAGCACACGATCAAAGCCAAACTCGAATCCAAGCAAGAGCGTTGGGCGAGCGAGCTCCCGGATATTTTGTGGTCCTACCGAACGACGACAATAAATTCAACCGGCGAAACCCCATTCACCCTCGCTTTCAGAACAGAAGCAGTGATCCCATCGGAGATCGCCGTCCTCAGCCACCAAACTGCACAACAACTGACGACGGACAATGATGTAGCTCGGCGAATCGACTTGGATATGCTCGAAGAGCGACGACTGACCTCTGAAATGAAGAACACGATCCACAAAAGGAAATCCGAAAATTTCTTCAATTCAAGGTCAAAGAAAGGCGATTCCAAGTGGGCGACCTAGTCCTCAAGAAGATCCAGACCCACACGGGAGTATTTGGTCCGAACTGGGAAGGCCCGTTCAGGATATCCAAGTGGCTAACCAAAGGAGCCTACGAGCTCCAACACCTAGACGGAACTCCGGACCAATATCCCTGGAACGCCGTCCATTTGAAGAAGTACTATCAGTAGAAACACCCTTTATTCATTTACTTAATGTGCAAAGTGCTTAACAAGGGTTTCAATAATAATGAAAGTGATTCGCTTCGGCAAAACAAACCAAAGGCTACTGCCTAAGCAACGCCTCCAAAAAGAGGACGACTCGCTCGCCCTCTAAAGTTTGTCATCTAACATGACGGACCTAGGCAAGCGATCGCCTCCCCCAGCATAACGTATACCGTCGAGGATCGCCATCTAACATGACGATCCCAGGTAGAAAAGTGCAGCCATGGTTGTGGAGGTCGATGGAACCGACAGCCCGTCCATGTAAGGTTCCTTAGGCAGAGATCGCTCGCCCTTTCGTTTAAATACGAGGTGGGCGTAGCCGAAGGACCCTCCAAAGCAGATCTGTGGACACGCTCGCCCATCGTCAAAGGTCCATCATCTAACATGGTGGACCCAGGCAATCCGACGCGTCCCGCCCCCGTCACAACTTACCCCCTCTAAGGTCCGTCATCTAACGTTTCGGTCCCAGGCAGAAAAGTGCTAACAAGCCATGGTCGCGAAGTCGATTAATCCGACGGCGCCCCATGCAAGGACTCCTCCAGGCTGAGATCGTTCGCCCCATCGCTACATTGTGAGGCAAAACGTAGCCTACGGAGGACCCTCACAATTAAGTGAGTCGCGAGACGTAGACCATCAGACGGAATGTCGCTCGCGCACAAGACATGGTCGCAGAGGTCGGTCCCATCGAACTCCACGACCGTGCAAGGTTACTCTAGGCCGAGATGGTCAGCCTTCCTCGAGGAATAAGCAAAATTGAAGATCGCAAGAACTAGATCAAACATCGCTCGCTAAACAATTTATTTTCGTTCTCTTACTTTCACTAAATAAACAAAAACAAGGGGGAGAGCGGAGCTATACATACGACGATCGGCTTTGTTCAAATATACATACGACGATCGGCTTTGTTCAGATATACATACGAAGATCGACTTTGTTCTAAAAATTACCAATATGAGTTTATCAATTCGTTTGGAGCTGTACGTACGACGATTGCTCCTCCTCAAAACACCGTTGTATGAGGTCAAATGCAAAAGATTCGGAAAGACGAACATACAAACAAGAAATCAGATAAGGAAATACTCATTTCATTTCATTTGAAGTACAAGCACGGTCGCCCGAGGGCAAAATACAAAAAGGGAAGCCTAGAAAATTACAAGTAAAAAGAAAAAGAGCAAAGCTAGCTCAGGGTGTCCCTGCCGAGCCATCGCCCCCGGCCGCAGGATCGGCGTTCGCTCCCTCGCCAGCATCAGGCACTGCACCCCCATCCTCCAGGGCATCCGGGTGAACAAGGTTGTCGGGCGACGGATACCAGCTCAAGTCGACCCCATGATCCAAGGAGAGGTCTAGGATCGGCACGAAGAAGGCGGGCTGCAAAGGGTCCTCAAGCACGTAGGCTTTGAAGTTATCAGCCAAAGGGCCGACCTCGAGCCCTCCCTTCTTAGCGGCACGGATTGCGTCAGCATAAGCCATATAATAGGCAAATTCGCTGACGTATTCCACGTTAAGGAAGGGATCGGTCTCGGTCGCCTCCAGCTTCTCCCTCAGCCCCGCAAGCGTTTAATTCGTGCCCTGGAGCTCGGCAACCTTGGCGGCCACCTCTTCCTTCGATGACGTCAGCTCGCCGGTCAGCCGGTCGATGACCGCCTTCAGCTCGGCGACCTCCTTCTGTGCGGCCGCGTGCGACCTATGGGCATCCGTCATTTGATCCCGCATCCGGTCATTCGCCGCCCGGGCCCGATCAAGGTCATGGCTCGCCCTGTTGGCCGCCTCCAGGGAGCTCTTCTCCATCGCCACGAGCCTGTCGGCAAGCTCAGCATTTTGTTTTCGAGCAGCCTCGAGGTCCGCCTGAAGACGAGCGGTGGAGGGACGCCCCTCATAGTCCTTCACGGCCTGAGAAGCCATCGTCGCCGTCTGAAGGGCTAGAGCGAAGGTCGCCTGCATCGCGTCAGCGGATTGCCGGCACGCGATCGCGTCCAGGTCGGTCGTCCAGGCATTCGGCAGGGCGGTGACAGCCGGAGCAACATAGTGAGGGACATCGCAAGCCTCACGAGGAGCATTGCTCGATAAGAAATCCAGCACCAGCGGCGAGCAGTTCGGGTCGCTGCGACGGACCCTGTACCAAGAACAAAAGAGTTAGTATATTTCCAACAAGGAAATGTCATAACCCAGCAAAGCAACCAAGCTCACCTTGCGACCTCCCACGAGGGGTCTCAGCGCGGGCAACCGCCGCGGCTTCCAGGAAACTCGAGGAGGGCGTGGACCCCTCCACCAGTGGAATCGCGGAAAGCAGAGGCGCGGCGATCGGCGGCGCCACGGTCGGCGCATCAGCAGTAGCAGAGGCCGAGGGCTCCTCCGCCCTCCGCCTTTTGCGATTGAGCCGTAGTTCTCTCTCATCCCGAGGCTCTTGTTCGCCGGCGACCGGCTCCACGAGAGGCCTTGCCTCCGGGATAGGTCAGATCGGCGCCGCAGGAACTCGGCTCATCTTCTTCCCTTGGTGCAGGCTACTAATAATCCCGGGGTTCGACATAGCAATCTCTGTCGGGGGCTCTGGGTAGCGAGGGAAGCGGATTTCTGCAAAGGAAATAATCGGCGAAGGTTAGTCACCTTTCTCAGCTGCAAGACGATCGTTTAGCAAAGGAAGATCGTGAACATTCATACCTGGAACCCTTAAGTGGCGAGGAAAATGAAACAGCCGAGTGGCCAACCAGCAGGCTTCGTTGTTGATCTGGCGAGCGTCGACATGATTATCTGGAAGAGTACATATTCGCTCCCAAACGATCGCAAAATCAAAGGCTAGCTCGCCTGCCGCCGGAACAAGGGCACCTGCAAAAAGAAAGCCAAATTAGATCAGTTCAGAATATATCCGAACGAAGGGAGAGTCAAAACCCTTACTCGGATTCCTCTCCCGGAAGCCGGTGGGGATATCCAACTCGTCGGTGGGATTGTCGCTCGCAGCCGACCTCCATGCTCCACCGACCCAGAACCACTTCGTCGGATCGCCCCGGACCTTGTTCAGGACCCCAAGAATCACTCGGCCCGAACGACCTTGAATGTGGTAGCCGCCAACGGAACCCTTCTGAGCCGTCAACTCGAAAAGATAGTTCATCTCCAACGGCAAAGGAAGACGGTATAGCCGGTGACCGCCGAACAAAGTAAGGGTGCAGACGATCTGCAGCCAGGCGTTCGGCGTCAGTTGAAGCGGTGCCACATTCCAGGCGGTCAGCAAGTAGGACACGACGAACGGCAGTGGGAACTGCAGTCCGGCCCTCATGATCGCCTCATTAACGGCGACCATGCCCTTAGAAGGTTGGTCGGCACGTTCATTCTCCGCAGGCACATAGAGGGAAACGTCAGAGGGGACATGGAACTTTGCCCTCCAACGGTCCAAATCTTTCCTGGTCGCCGAGCTTCTAATCTGGCCAAGGGACCACGGGGAGCGGCACGTGGCCCGAAACAGCATCCGCCTTTCAGGTTCATGGGGATGGGCGACCGAGTACTCGCGGAAGTCAAACTTGGGAATCGGGCTGGCCAGTTTCTCCATAAGTTCGGCAAAGTATGAAAAGGCTTTGCCGAACGCACTGTTTCGCTCCCAGTACGCCTTCACTGCCATATCCTCTTCGGCCAGCGAACGCTTTCGCTCCGCCTTTGCCGCCCTGGCCGCATCAGCTTCGTTAAAGAGTTCTTCAACCTCCGCGGGTTCAATCCCAGCGCGAATAGCCTCGACGGCCGTCTCCACATGGAACTCCGCGGAGATTTCATCTCGGGCGGTCGAAGTCCCGGCGACGGAGGTACTACCCATCTCATACACCATTTGTTTTCCTCCGGACATCTTAAAAAATAAAGGGAAAGAGAGAAAAGGTTGTCTTACCTAAAAAGTCTGAGTCGAACGACGCTCGGCAACACGAAGCTTCAAAGGAATCCGACAATCTTTCTTCTCAGACAAAGTGCAGATAGGTTGTAACCCAGAAACCCTAGTCCCTTTTATAGGCGAAAGCAGGGGCTTTTGGACAAATAAACAAAGTCTCAAGGGCCGAAGCATAAGGGTCGGAAAAGTCCGACTTTAATGCCGCCCTCGAGTCCCGCGTGCGCGTCGTTTCGAGTGGACAAGTCTGAAAAACCGTCGAACTCCCCCAATAAGAACGCGACACGTGCCCCAATGACGTTTCAAGTCAGCTTTCACTTCCCACTCTTTTCAGCGACCGAGTAGGTCGTCCAAATTCAAAATCAAAGTCCGCTCGAGAAGATGATCGTCTGTTCCATAAAGTGTTGAGTCGCTCGTCTTTAATTCAAACGATCGCCAGTAGAACCACCTCACCCCACGTCTTTAACATCGGAGCGAACTGGGGGGCCATTGTTGTGCGGCGATTAATACGCCTCAACGACAATCGGCACAAGGGCCGAGCGACCAAAGTCAGCATCAAATGAACCCAGGCAAACTTACCAAGCGAAGATGCCAGATCAAGATCAAGTACCGAGCGATCGACGTCCAGGGCGATCGTCTCTTGGCACCTAGCAATCGTCTCTAGTGCCCGACCAAGGACGACCATCTTATGCCACGTGTAAAGCCAACATCCGTCAAGTCTACGAAGACCGAATCTCGGGAAGAAGGCCCACGTGCAGACCCACAAACGGCGCAGTAGAAGAAGGCTTTTTGACTCCAGCCCATCACCAGCTGTTAGTGACAAGGACAGTCTCTCACCTACCGACAGACCCGCAAAAGGCGCCTTAGGCGGGACCTCCCGAGACTGCGACATGAGGCACGTGTTGTTTTCTTATTGGTTCCCATAGATGGCGCCATCCTGTAGCAGCTGCGGACTTTAAGGAAACCGACCCACGTGCTGGGACGATCGCCCCGGTCGCCCTTAATGGCGTGTTAGAAGCATTAAATGAGCATTTAATGCAGGAAAGGCGATCGCCCGTTTGGGATTAAGACATCCCACTACCTCCTCTTCTATAAATAGGAGACTTCCAGCATTTGGAAAGAGACAGAGAATTACCCTCAGGAGAAATCCCAGAGATAAGAGAGACGTTCGGCAGAAACGAACCCTCACTATATTTAATCTTTGTAACAAGAACTCACAGAGCATTAACTCTGGTTCTTCCGGCAATCATCAGCATTCAGGAGATAGACAACTAGGGTCATTACACTCATTGTAATCGTACTCTAACATTAATAGTTGTACTCTAAAGTATTATTATTATTAATAATATCTCGCGAGAGCATTCAAGCCCGGGATTAACAACCCCGACAAATCTTGTGTTATTTACATCCTCATCGCTCGTGCTCTTGCATTTAACAACAACGCGTAAAGATAGAATTAGAAATGAAGTAATTCGGGAATCAGGAGAACGTAGGGGTGGCCCCAGTTGAGGAAAAACTGAGGGAGAACCGTCTGAGATGGTATGGACATGTAAAAGACGTCCAGTAGGTGCACCACTTAGTAGGTGTGAAGCTATAAATAGTCACAAATGGGCATAGAGGTAAGGGTAGAACGGGAAAGAGTTGGACGAAGACTATTTCGAAAGACTTAGAGCTCATGGGCTTAACAGAAGAGATGATCCAGCACAGAGCAGAATGGAGACGTCATATTCATATAGTTGATCCCACCTAGTGGGAGTTGGCTTGGTTTGGTTTGATTTGGTTTAACCAATTCACATATTTTAGGTTTTTTATTTAAAAAAAAAAAGGTTGTGTGGTCATTATACCCATAATCCTGACTTATAGATGACTTCGTTAATCTGCTGCATAGAAAAACCTTTGACCACCTATAGAGGTATCAATAATAATGCTTGGTTGAATATTGAGGGCTTCAAGCGGTAGTATGAGATGTCTGATTTCGATGAATATTGAGAGCAAATACTTGAATGACGACTCTTTGTGCGCGGTAGTTGAGGATGTTTAAGAATTTGAAAGCCGAATACACATTTTCTGATTTAACGAGGGACTGAAGTTGTTGTACCGAGTACTAGTCAGGTGTAAACTTGGAACTCAGTATAAAAAAAATACTTTTTGGTTGAGTTGGTTGAGTAGGTAAATGCGGAATTGAAGTAAGGTACGAGTTTTATTTTTTCTACATAACACTTTCTCAATTGGGCGTGTGACTTACACACAAGACTTGCCTAATATAGTTTAATTGATTAACATAATTTGCAGAGTATTATGTTCAGCTTGCGTGTTTTCAGTGGGTACTCGAAGAATGTCGGTCACGGTGCCCCGTCCTTGATGAAAGGAATACTTCGAAACTCTTGGAATGATATTGCAACGAATTGCAAAAGGACTCGGAGGACTTAAAAGATATGGTGAGAATAACTTGTCTTGCCCTTTTACATATATGATTAACTTTTTTTGCCCCAAGTTTAGCACCAACTCTTTTGATACCCAAATTGTCGGAATTGACCTTTACTCGAATGAATTCGAGTCATATATTTTACTTTCGAGTAACAAAATTTCGAGTGAACTTGCAAAACTATACGATATCAGTTTTGATGTGAGCATTCGAGTTACCAGGCGGCGCATTCGTGTTACTCGGCGGCGCATTCGTGTTACTTGACGGCGCATTCGTGTTACTCGACCGGCGCATTCGTGTTACTCGACGGCGCATTCGTGTTACCCGGATGACAATCTTCCCTCAATATTGTATATTTTTGTAAGTTGACTCGAAATTTTCTTACTCAAAAGTACAATATATGACACGAATGTATTCGAGTAAAGGTCACTTCCGACAATTTGAGTATCAAAAGATTTGGTGTTAAACTTGAAGCAAAAAAAAATAATACTATATATAAAAAGGCACTTCAAATTTTTTCTCAAAATACATTAACAATAAGACAGAACATGGAAAACGACAAAAGCCCACCTCTCTCAATGAATCAGACATTGAGTTTCAACTTTATCCAGATAAACATTTTCACATTATAGAGACAGAGTAATCAAGGAACCAGAATGCTCAAAATAGTAAATTACATTATATTACTATTTTAGAAAATTATTATTCTCATTAAAAAAACCGCACTGTGATTTTTTCCTGCATTGCAATCAAGTTTTACCACTATTAGAGGATCTACAAGTGGAGAGAGTCCTTACCTATATATTGCCACATGACCTGATTTAAGGGTTTAAGTTTAAAATTCTTGCTCCAATCATGATGCTCATCCCTTAAAATAGAAAACTCATCCCCTTAATTGAGGGTTCAATTTTGCTCCCCTATATCTGCCACATCATCTATCACTACATTCATCCTTTATATTTACTAATTAAATATTAAAATTTACTTCAACCATCCTCCATTCTACTATTAAAATATTATTTTTAAAATATATGGAATTAATATAGGGGATATCATTGAAGTAAAACAATTTTTTAACCCTTATATCTTAAGTAACTATTATTATATTATATTTTAAGGGGCCAAAATAGGAGTTGTCCTTGGAGATGATCTTCCCTTGTCCAATGAATTCAGGTAATCCACGGCTCGTTCTCTGTTAACCATGTATCCATTTCAATGTCTGGTGAGCCCCTATAAATATACAAAAAGAAAATAAAAGAAAAACAACTAGTTGGTTTCTAATAGCATTTTAAAATGCTCTGTTATGTAAAACATTTTCTATGGATAACTATAGAAATTAACCATGAGGTTTGATGTTATCTTATGCTTCTCCGGTCTCAACCAAAAGTTATATAGTGTGTATTTGGTGTATTTCATATAATGATTGGTATATATAATGATGATAAATATATGATGGAGATTGAAGGTGAAAAATTACTGATGATGAATTGTGGTGGATATTAAAAAATAAAAATTGATTGTTTGATTTGATTGTTAAAAGTGGTATATATAAACTTACTAAAAGAACAAATTTTTTGATAGAAATGAAAATCTTTGAACGAGATAGAAGAAGTACTATTTACGACATTTTGAGGTATGTTCTTCCTTCCTAATAAAAAGTAATTTAAATATGGGTAGGTCTCTTGTGAAAGAGTTCTATGGATCTCGATTAAATTTTTAAAATAATAAAATAAAATACCAAAAAATAGAAATCTATCAAATAACAAAACAACTATAATACTAAGGATATTATAAGGGAAAACATATTTTTTGATCCCTCTATTTTACAAAGTGTGCGATGTCCAACTTCCATCCGTCCTAAAAACAATCGGAGGTTGGACGGAGGACTGAAAAAAATGAAATAAACCCTATAAATCGAAAAAAACAATAAAAATAAAAATACTTGAGAAATCCAAAAGAAAAAAATGAAAACCCTAGTAAAAAGTAAAAGAACTAAAAACTAAACAAAATCCCTTTAAAAACGAAAAAAAAAATACTAAAAAACACGCTTGACCCGACCCGTCTTACTATATATGATGCGATGTCAAAAATTATCCCCTAAAATTATTCCAAACTTGTTGACCCAGCAATTCCTCTTTCCTAGCTCGTAGCTCAAAGAACTCATTAGCCGTTCCTCCAACCAACACACACGCTTTTTGTAATTATTCCAATCCACACGGTAGTTTTTGTAATTATCCTAATATTTCAAATAAAGAAATTTGATTTATGTATTATGATAGACTACCTCTATATTTTTATAATTACAATACTTGAATTTTTACGTTTGTCAATGCACAAATTTGACTAGTAATATTTTTAATTATGTATTTATAAAAATTATAAAAAGTTGATATTTAGAAAGTATATTCCGAGATGAGTCTAACAAGATCTTATATTACTATTTTTTTCATACGTATAAATCACAAACAATAGTCAAAAGAGAGAGCTTGAACAGTGTAAAAATCAACACGATTGCAATAATAAGAGAATGAATGAATGTATAATATGAAAATTACTAAGAAATGAGAGGTCGAAATGGTAATAAAAAAAAAAAGAAAAAAAAAAGGTTAGGCACATACTTTCCCCACCAAAGGTCATCCTCAGTTGTTTCATCTCTAACGACACGTTTGTCCTTAGGCGAACGCCCTGTCTTAGCCCCGGAGAGGGTCGGTAGCGCACCGCTGGATGTAATGAAGGATCCCTTCTCATACTTAATGGCCTGCTCATACAGCTCTGAAATTTTATAGCATAAATAAACACCAATCGTACGTGAAACAGTGACCAATTGAACTTGAAGAAACATTTGATCGGATTGAAGTATTACCGGCAGGTGACAGATTGTAGAGGACGTGAGTGAATTTCAGAGAACTGTCGCTGACGCTAATGGTGGTGGGGCTGACATGGTGGTGTTGGTGGTGGCTCACAATCCGGGGTTTCTCCGACGGCTTCGCAGGGTCTCCTCTGACCACCTTGGGCCCGGTCTCTCTTGTCAGCGATGCCAATGACGCACTAATGAAAAAAAACATTAACAAATAATAATATCAATTCACTAATAATTTTTTATGATTCTAACTAATTTATTAAGATTATGTTCATATATTAAATCAATAAATTGCAAGATGCCATACATAAATCTTAGAGTTTGGATGAATTTTAAAAAATTAAATATCTCAACGCAGATTCGATTAACGTTTTTTTTTTTTTTTGAATAATATGTAAAATTAATTCAAAAAACTGTTCTACATCAAGTGCGATCGTTTGTTTCTAGATTACAAATTTATAAAGATTTCTTTAATGCATACTAAACCACATTTCTAACCCGTCCCGGTATCGTTTGTCTCCCAGCTCTCGGATTGAAGAGAGTCGGTTCCTCACTTGTTTGTCAATACTTTTGATGAGACCTTGAGTAGTCATGTGCTCCTCTCCATGTGTGCGACGATTTCGTTCACCCCATATTAAGTAGGCAGTAGCTTGAAAGGTATATCTCAATAGGAATGTTGAGGTTTTGCATCTCCCACCAATCGCCATGAGCTCGATCAAACTGTCCCAATCTGTAGTATATTCTCTATCCAGCATGTTTCGCGAAATCCCGGACCACACTTCGCTCGAAAATCTGCAATTAAAGAAAAGGTGGGATCTCGTTTCAAGTTGGTCTTTGCAGAGGATACATGATCCCGATACTCCCTTGTTCCATTGCATCATCTTGTCTCCCGTAGTTAATCTGTTCTTGATAGCTAGCCAAGTAAAAAGAGAATATTTAGGAGTTGAGTAAACAAACCAAACTCCTTTGAACCAGTCACGTTCCTCATCTTGTTCTCTGATTAGATTCCATGTTTCCCTTGAATTGAAAGCAGGCTTGTAAACTCTATTTTGCGATTTCCATAGCACCACATCGGACTCATTCGGTATCCTTCGCTTACTTAGATCATCAATAGCTTCCTCAATCTGATTGAGAATAACACTGCGATGTCTTCTCCTTCTTCTAGTCACAGAGAACAGACCTTCTATTGTTGTGTCAATTCTGATGCCCAAATCTATACAACCTCTCTCCCCCACGTGGTCAACTAATCGTCCCAATGGCGACCAATTATCGAACCAAAACGAAGTGGACCTCCCATTACGAACTTCAGTTTTCAAGAAAGGTGCTGCTAAGGATCGAAACTTTAGAAGCTTCCTCCACATCCATGATCCCGCAGCGGTAGATTCTTTAATTGACCAAAAAGAACTCTTTCGAATTAGGTACATTCTAACCCATTTGACCCATAACGACTACGAACCCGAATCTGATCGCCAAATGAGCTTGAGACAAAGAAACTTTGTTAGCTTCATCAATAGGTCGAAGACCTAACCCACCTTCGACTTTGGTTTACGGACTTCTTTCCATGCAACCTTGTTTTTTGAATTTAAAACCGGACTGCACCATAAAAACGCGTTAAATATCTTCTCAATCTCCGTTATATAGCTTTTTGGGAGCCGGAAGCGTAAATCGAGAAGTTAACGAAAGGTAAATAATCGAACCAATAAGTCAAGGCGACCGCGAAGGAAAGGTGACGTGCGGTCCATGTAGTTATGCGATTCTGATCTTCTCAATAAGAGGATTATAATCATTGGTGACATCCTTTTAGTTAGCAACGGAAGACCCGGATAAGCGTCTGGTAAAGTGCACGATTCAAAGGGGAATTGATCAATATAGCCGTTTTTGGACATCATTAACGCCGACCACAAGCGAGTTGATTTTTCCAGACTAATGTGCAGTCCCGATATACCCGCAAAATCCTTAAAGACCTCCAAAATACCTTCAATCGATCTCTTAGAGCCGTCAGCAAACACAATCATATCATCAGCAAAACATAGATGACTCAGTTTAAGGTTCTTACAATGAGGATGAAAACCCACTCTGTTATCCGCGTAAGCTTTATCCAACTTCTTGGACAGCACATGCATACATATGACGAACAAATAAGGAGAGAGAGCACAACCTTGGCGAAGACCCCTGATACTTCTGAAAAACCAGCCAATTCGCCATTTACTTGAACCGAAAATGATGCTGTGGTCACACACAGTCGAATCCAGTGTGTTGTTACCCAAAATATTATCCAGAGATAGTATTGCTGGAATGATCGAGTAACAAACAAATGCGAGAACACTTCCGTGAGAAAATAGAGGACACAATATTTGCCGGGGTTGTTAATCCCGGGCCTGAATGCTCTCGCGAGATGTTATTAATAAATATACTATCGAGTACAAATATTAATGTTAGAATCTATTACAAGGAGTGTAAAGACTTCTAGTTATCTAGGCTTTAGAGCGCGTAGATTGCCGGAAGAACCAGATAGGTAAATCTGTGAGTTCTTGCTTGGATATATGATAAATGTGTATGAATCTCACTATGAATGTATAAGTGGTTGCCAAAAGAGTCTTTGATTCTCTTTTTGTGTGTATTTTGCACTGAATTCACAGTAAATTCGCGTCCCTCTGGCTGCTGCAGTGAGTTCTCTATTTATAGGGGACAAGGTAGTTGGGACCCCTCAGGCGAACGCGGGCGACCGCCATTTTCTATATTATAATAAGGTGGCCGATCGTCCCATCACGTGGGGCTGTTCCCTTAAAGTCTGGGTCCGCTGCTGGTGCCAGCTGTGCGAGCCAATGGGAGGCCAGCACGCGTCCTGGGTAGCTGTCCGGGGAGGACCCACTTTGTACCTTTCGGTGGCCTTGTCGGTAGGTGTGGTAGGTGACAGGCTGGGGTCAAAGGTCCTATCTGTCGGTACCCTTTGAAGATCCGCACGTAGGCCACCGTCCAAGATTCGGTCTTCAACGACTTTGACGAATGCTGGATCCATACGTGGCACGAGACGATCGCCTCTGGTTCGCTCATTAAAGATGATCGTCAGATATCAAAAGACAATCGCTGGGTACCAAAAGACGGTCGCCGTATTGTGCCGAACTCTAGGCGTTTGTCCAGAGTATGTCTTCCATGGTTGGATTCTTTGATCTTGATGCCGATCGCCTATCGAGGCGTATTAATCGCCGCACAATAATTGCCCCCCAGCTCGCCTCGATGTTAAAAACACGGGGTGAGGTGGCACTGTTGGCGATCGCCGATGTTTAGACGATCATGCGATCTTCTTTCAACTTTGGACAATCTCTTTTTGCGATGGGAGTAGCAGAAAATGAAGGCGGGCTCTCGAAACATCGCAAGGACACGCGTCGCGCTACTGTTGGGGGAGTCCGACGGTTTGTCAGACTTTGTCGCCTGGCGTGCCCTTGAAAAGACGCGTCCGCGGGATTCGAGGGCAGCATTTAATGCGTCCCCACTATGACGGTTGCGATCCAGCCCTCGAGATTTCTCCTATTTGCGTTTAGACCCTCGCCTCCATCTATAAAAGGGCTAGGGCTTCTTCACTTTCATTCTTTACGCGTCCTTGCATCCATAGCCGAAACTCTGCAAAAATTTCTAGAGCTTCTTGTGCCGATCTTCCTTTTTTCTCTAGGTAAGAAAAATCAATCTTCTATCTCCCTCTTTTTTATAATATGTCGGGAGGATCCAAGACCTTCGAGGCCGGAAGTTCTTCTGCCGCCGCGGCTTCGCCTGACCGGGAGGAGATTCCCGTTGGAGTCGACATGGAAACGGCCGTTGAGGCCATTCGTGTGGGGATTGCACCCGCAGAACTCGAAGAGCTTTTCAACGAGGCCGCAGTGGCGAAGACGGCGGCCACGGCGGAGCAGGGGGGCTCGCCGGCGGATGAGGACGAACTGGAGTGGCTAACTTGGGAACGACAGAGTGTTTTTGGCCCCGCCTATATGGCTTTTGCCAAGATTATGGAGGGGATTGCCGGACCCTGTCCGGAATTTGACTTCGAAGCCTACTCCGCCGCTCATCCTTATGAACATGTGAAGCGGGCGGTTTTTCGGGCGGCCGACCCGTCTCTGTGGACTCTCGGAAAGATCCGGAGTACGGCGACCAAGAAAGACCTGAGCCGTTGGAGGGCAAAATATCATATCCCCTCTGAGGGCAAAATATCATATCCCCTCTGACGTTTCTCTGCATGTGCCCTCGGAGAATGAACGTGCTGATCAACCGTCTGAGGATATGGTTGCCGTCAGCGAGATGATTATGGAGGCCGGACTGCGATTCCCTCTGCCATTCGCCGTCTCCTACCTGTTGATCACCTGGAATTTGGCGCCGCTCGATTGGCCGAGCGGCAGCTACTGTGTCATCTGCACGTTGACACTGTTTGGCGGCCACCGGTTGTTCCGCCACCTTACTGCGCTGGAGATGAATTATCTGTTTAAACTGGCCGTGTAGAAAGGGTCGATCGGCGGCAATCATATCCAAGGCCGAATGGGGAGAGTGGTCCTCGGTGTGCCGAACAAGTCCCTAGGCGACCTGGCGAAGTGGTGCTGGTTCGGCGGAGCATGGCGATCGGCATCGAGTGACTGGCCGGATGATGAGTTGGAGATCCCCACCACTTTTCGGGAGAGGAATCCGAGTAAGGATTTTAATTCTCCCCTTGATTGAGCTTGTCTTGGACTGATCTAATTTTATTTTCTTTTTGCAGGACCTCTCGTTCCAGCGATCGGCGATCTCCCTTTCGATTTCTTGATCGTTTGGGAGCGGATTCGTGCCTTGCCGGATTCCTTCATTGACGTTCGCTCGCTTGGTAATGAAATTCATCGGTTGGGGGCTCGATTGTTTCACTTCCCTCGTCACTTGAAAGTTCCAGGTATGAGCTTAAGTGGTGCTTCCTTGCTTGACGATCGCCTTCAGGAGGTCGCAGCGTTTAAGTATTTATTTAACTTGTTTATACTTCTTCTTTGACAGAGGTTCATTTTCCCTGACTTTCCGAGCCACCACCAGAGATTGCCATGTCGAATCCAGGACTCATCGGTCGCCTTCACTTGGGTAAGAAGACTGGTCGCGTTCCTGCGACGACGTCTCGCCCTGCTCCGGTGATGAGGCCTGCTGAGGTGCCGGTCGCCGAGCTGGTAGTTCAGGGAGAGGAACAACTTCAGCGCCGCAAGAGGCGGAGGCTGGAGGAGTCCCTGCCGATTACTGAGGCGGATGTATCCATTCTTGAGCCTCCGGTTGCTGCGGCTCCTATTTCTGCCATCCCGATGACGGAACGATCAAGCCCTAGGCCCTCGGCATCCGGCTCCCGGTCATCGGGCGGCCCTACGAAGAAGGTGGCGATCGCTGAGGCGGAAACCTCTCGGGGCAAGCCTTATTTTGGTCGTGATCCCGAGCTGGTCAACAGGAAATACAGGATCAAAAATTTCTGAGTTAGGCATTCTGAGCAAGGTATAGGCTAAATCCTTGGTTTCTTTGGTTTGTGCTGCAGGGTTCGTCTTGCCGACCCTGACGTCGCTCCTATGGTGCTGGACTTTTTGTCGAGTAAGGCTCCGCAAACATCTCTCGACGTCCCTACTTACGTCCAGTAGGCTATCACCTCTCTGCCCAAGGCCTGGACGACCGATCTTGATGCGATCGCTCGTCGGCGATCTGGAGATGCCATGCAGGCGACCGTTGCCCTGGCTCTCCAGACGGCGACGATGGCCGTCCAAGTTGCTAGGGATTTTGAGGGGCGACCCTCCACCGCTCGTCTCCATAGAGACCTCGAGGCCGCCCGGAATAAAAATATTGAATTTGCCAACCGGATCCAATCTATGGAGAAGGAGTATGAGGAGACGGCCAAAAGGGCTAAACAGGATGTTGACCGATTGAAGCAGGAGCTGAGCTGCTCTAAGGAGGCTGCCGACCGGTCCCGTGATAAGGAGAAGGAAACCTGCCAGAAGTATGCGGCTTCGCAGGAGGAGGCGGCCGGGCTGAAGGCGATAGTGGATCGGCTCAGCGGTGAGCTGGAGGCGGCGAAGAAGGAGCTGGAGAAGGCCAAGGGTGAGAATGCCGCCAAGGTGGTCGAGCTGGCGGAGGCTGAGAAGATGGCCGTGGAGTTGAAGGGGCAGCTGAAGGCGATCAAGGCCGATCCCTACCTCAACGTTGCGCTCGTTGGCGAGTTCGCTTATTACTTGGCTTATGCTGACGCTGTTCGAGCCGCCAAAAAGGCAGGGATCGAGATCGGTCCCTTGATAGAGAGCTTCAAATCCTATGCCCTCGAGCACCCTCTTCACCCGGAGTTCTCCTTGCCGATCCTTGACTTCGTCAACTTCGGGATCGACTTGAGTTGGTATACTGGTAAACTCATTCATCCCGAGGCCGATGGGGGGGCCCAAGCCGATCCGCAACCTGAGGGCGATGACCATCCGGCGGGGCCTTGAGAGATATTTTTGTTTCCCTTGTATCTTGTAATTTTTGCTTTCTCTTTGTATTGCCTTCGGGCTTCATGTTGTACGAACACCTTTTGATAATGAATGAAATATTCCTTTTTCGCACTGTCTTTTTTATGTACGATCGCTCTTGAATGTTTGCGTGCAATTTTTACAAGTATGTGTATGATTGCATCCGATGTCTTGTTCGTCCGACTGGTTGTTTGAATGTCGAATGTATTGAAATGTTTCGAATCGAAATTCTTACTTGTAGATATTGTTTGAAAAATGGCGATCGTCCTGCGTGTATCTGAGCGAAGCCGATCGGTTGCGGTTCCTTTCTTTCGATTGCACTTAAGACTAGCTCCCCTATTCAATGCCCCCTTGTTTTTGTTTACTTATCGTAAGTAAGGGTACAAAAACAAGTTTGTTGGGCGAGCTATCTTCAGTTTGGCCGATTCTGAAGAATCATGCACGGTTGGGGTGTTCGATGGACCAACTTCCCCAATCGTGTCTTTGTGTGCGAGGGATACTGTATATCCCGCGACTCACTTTTTGTGAGGGTCCTCCGTTAGGCTACGCCCGCCTTGTGTTAAAACGAAGGGCGGGCGATCTTGGTCTGGAGGAGTCCTTGCACGGGGCGTCGTCGGCTTATTCGACTCCACATCCGCGGCTTGTTATCTCTGCTTCCACCTCGGCCCGCCATGAAGATGGCGACCCTCGACGGTGTACATTGAGACGGGGGTAGTGGCACGTCGCATTGTCCGGGTTCATCATGTTAGATGATGTACCTTGAGGACGTGCGATGGTGTCTACTGATTATTTTGGAGGGTCCTTCGGCTACGCCGGCCTCGTATTTAAACGAAGGGCGGGCGATCTCAGCCCAAAGGAACCTTGCATGGGCGAAGCTGTCGGTTCCATCGACCTCCAGGACCATGGCTGCATTGATTTTACCTCGGATCGTCATGATCAACGATCGTCGGCGGTATGCGATATGCCTGGTGGGGCGATCGCCAGAATAGATGGGATAGGAAAAAATCTCATTATATTCCTTGTACATCATTGAAATTGAATACAAAATTTTCACTGGTAGTATTTTTTCAGATGCACGGTGTTCAAGGGGTATTGATCCGGAGTACCGTCAGGATGTTCCAGTTCGTAGGCTCCTTTAGTTAGCCATTTAGATATCCTAAAAGGTCCTTCCCAGTTCGGATCAAAAAATGCCTGTGTGGGTTTGAATCTTCTTAAGGACGAGATTGCCCACTTGAAATCTTCTTTCTTTGACCTTTGAATTGAAGAACTTCTCGGCTCTCCTTTTGTGGATTGTGTTCTTCATTTCTGAGGTCAGCCGTCGTTCTTCGAGCATGTCTAGGTCGATTCGTCGGGCCACATCGTTGTCGGTCGTCATCTCCTGTTCGGTTCGATGGCTGAGGACGGCGATCTCCGAAGGAATCACCGCTTCTGTTCCGAAGGCGAGGGCGAATGGGGTTTCGCCGGTTGAATTACGGGTCGTCGTTCGGTAGGACCACAAAACATCTGGGAGCTCGCTCGACCATCGTCCTTGCCTGGATTCGAGTCGCGCTTTAATTGTGTGTTTGAGGATCTTATTCACAGCCTCTACCTGTCCGTTCGTCTGAGGGTGATAGGGTGCTGAAAACAATCTTTTGATTCCCCATTTCTCAGAGAATTGTATGACTTCCAAGCCGTCGAACTGCTTTCCGTTGTCGGAGATGATGGCCTGGGGCAGACCGAATCGGCATACGATGTTTCTCCAGATAAACTTGATCACTTGCTCTTGGCCGATCTTGTTGAGCGGTTCGGCCTCAGCCCATTTGGTGAAATAGTCGACCCCTACGATGGCGAACTTACAGCCCCCTGGAGCCGTCGGCAAGGGACCTATAAGGTCGATGCCCCATTGCGCAAATGGCCAAGGGATATACATAGAGGTGAGTTGTTCGGGGGATAGTTTTATGTTGGGGCCCATTATCTGACACCTATGACACGATCTGGCATAGGCGATCGCATCCTTCTGAAGTGATGGCCAGAAAAAACCTTGTCTGGTTGTCTTATGGATGAGAGCTTGCCCGCCCGCGTGGTTTCCACAAATCCCATCATGGATCTCAGCTAAAACGAGTCGTCCTTCCTATGGTGTAATACACTTGAGGAGGGGAAGGCTGAAGGCTCGCTTGTAAAGCTGGTCGTCCAATAGGGTATATCTGGTCGCACGAAGCTGGAGTTGGCGAGCTTTAACACGGTCGTCAGGGACCGTTCCGTCCTTTAAGTATTTGATGAACGGAGTCATCCAGTTCTCCTCGGCGATGGCGACCGTGGTAACAAGGCTTCTGTCGATCGCCGGCCTTGCTGACTTTGTGATTTGGATATCGGAGAAGTCGGCTGCCCCATCCGATGATGCTAGTTTGGAAAGTGCATCGGCCTGGGAGTTGTGCTCTCTCGGGACTTGTTCGATTAGTACTTCTTCAAATTTTGTGCACATTTCGGCGACCAGCTCTTGGTATTTGACCATCTGTTCGCCGCGCGCCTCATATTCTCCCTTAACTTGGTTCACGACCAAAAGGGAGTCCATGAAGATATGGAGGCGACGAACATCTAGGGCGAGGGCTAGATCGAGCCCGCCTACCAAGGCTTCGTATTCGGCTTCATTGTTGGTCGCACGAAAGCTGAAACGCATAGCATTAGTGAAACTTTGTCCGTCGGGACTGATGAGGACAATCCCTGCCCCTGCTCTCGAATTGGTCGCTGAGCCATCCACATATAACTTCCAGGCAGGTCGGCCGACCTGGGTTGGACTGTGAGGGAACATCAGTTCCACCATGAAGTCAGCCAGAGCTTGCCCTTTGATCACCGTGCGAGGGGCGTAAGTGATACCGTATTGGGCGATCTCCAGCGACCACTTGAGGAGTCGCCCGTTGGTGTCTGGTCAATGTAGAACTTGTCTTAGAGGTAGAGTTGTTAGGACTTCCACTTGATGTTTGAAGAAATAAGCCCTTAGTTTAAGGACACTCATGACAAGGGCGTAGGCGATCTTCTCCAATGGTGTATAGCGTGTTTCAGCGTCGTGGAGCGCTTGACTAACATAGTAGATCGGTAAGTGGGCTTGTCCCTCCGCTCGCACCAGAACGGCACTTAGTGCGACCTCCGAGGCTGCCAGGTAAAGGAATAGTTTCTCACCGGGGATCGGCTTTGCCAGGATCTGGGGGTTAGATAGATATTCCTTTATTTTGGCGAACGCTATCTGACTTTCCTTCGTCCATGCAAACTTCTTGTTCTTGATGGTCGCGAAGAAAGGCTTGCTTTTATCACCGAGTCGAGATATGAAACGGTTGAGGGCGGCTAGACAACCTGTAAGGCGTTGCACCTGCTTGATGTTTCGCGGCTCCTGCATGTCAAGGATCGCCTGTATCTTGGTGGGGTTTGCCTTGATCCCCCTTTGGCTCCCAATGTGCCCCAGGAATTTCCCGGAGCCCACCCCGAAGTTGCATTTCTTGGGGTTTAGCCTCATGCTGAATCTTTCGAGGATGGCGAACGTCTCGGCGAGATCATTGAGGTGATCTTCCTTCTTGAGGCTTTTGACCACGATGTCGTCAATGTATACCTCCATGGTTTTGCCAATCTGATTGGCGAACATTCTGTTGACTAGTCGCTGGTAGGTTGCCCCTGCGTTTTTCAAGCCGAACGGCATTCGGACCCAAAAGTATATGTCTTTTTCCGTGTGGAAAGATGTGTGCTTTATGTCTTTCTCCGCCATTGGGATTTGATGATATCCGGCGAAGGCATCCATAAACGACATCATTTCGCAACCTGTTGTGCTATCGACCAAGTGATCAATATGAGGCATCGGAAAGTGATCTTTTGGGCATGCCGCGTTGAGGTCGGTGAAGTCGATGCATAACCTCCAGGAACCAGTCGGCTTCTTGACGAGTACCGCGTTGGCGACCATTTGTGGTTCGTCTGTAGCTACCCCGATTAACTTGTTGTTGAGTAATTTTTGGACTTCTACGTCGAGCGCCGCGTATTTTTCGGGACCGAATTTCCTACGTTTTTGGTGAACAGGCTTCATTGCCAGGTCGATCTTTAGATAGTGGCAAGCGTGCTCAGGACTTATGCCGACCATATCTTGATGCGACCAGGCAAAGACTCCGATGTTCTTACGTAGCAAATTGATTAGATCCCCTTTTAGTTCGCGGTCGATGCTCGCGCCGATCTGAACTTCCCGTTCTGGATGATACTCTCCAACTCTTCGACGGGGACGGTCGCCTCTCGTTTGGAACGATTTCCGGACTTGATTCTTAGATCAATGTCGAGACTTGGCTCGAAACCGATCCTTGGCTCGATGTCGTCCGTTAACCGAACCGAGATGGCGTCCCCTGAGTCGGGTTGGTATGATGCGCTCGGCTCGTCGATTCCATGGGTTGATCGTCGATCACTTCAATGTTACACATATTATGGGAAGTATTGAAAGCAGTAACGACATAGGAGTAACTCAAACATCTTTTTGCCATTAGCTGATCTCCTTTTTACGATGCAAGCCGTCCCATCGGCAGTGGGGAATTTGATACAGTAAAAGAAAGATGAAGCGACCGCCTCAAAGGTTTCTAAAAATGGGCGACCTAGGAACCCATTATAGATGCTGGGCCTATCTATGATTACAAAACTTAGGTTCCTAGTAATCCTAACCTTGGGATCATAAAAGCATATTAGCTCGACGGAGAGCTTGATCCTCCCGTAGGCTTGGGTGTGTTGTCGCGAACCCTTGGAGCACGGTGTCGAGCGGCTTGATGAATTTGATTAAGTTACCGAGTTGGTCTAGGCGGATTTGAATATGATGTTGCGAAACTCCCATTGTCGACCAAAGACGCGATCGACCGTCTTCCCAAGGATACAAGCGGAGATCACCGGTGCATCCTCTTTGGGGCATTGCACTCCCTCCCTGTCTTTGTTGGAGAAGGTGATGAGTGCGTCTTTAGAGATGGTCGGCTCGGAGGTACCACGACATGGACGCCGTGACGCCCTCGGCTCGGCCTTTCGCTTCTGTTTGACATGGTGGAAACAGGGAAAGACCCCGAGGTTTCCACCTCCGCTTGAAGCATGTTGATCCGACCACGGGGTTGATCGGAGGGACCGACTCATCGAGTACTCGGCTCATGCTCGATCAGCGGCCGGATTGGGAGGAGTTCTCTCGTGTTGTCGGCGCTCGCGCCCTCCGGTCCTTTCCGTCCTAGGCTCTGGCTTGGTGACCAAGTTGTCCAGTTTACCTTCCTCAAACAGTCGCCAGAGTTGTCTGAGGAGGTCACGGCATTGACTGGTGTTGTGGCTGGGACTCTTGTGGTATGCGCAGAATTTGCTGCGGTCTAGATGATCGTGGTCCCTTATCGGCTTTGGCTTGGAAAGTCACTCGCGACCCTTGATTGCGTTGAAGATGTGGGTCGGAGATAAGTTGAGGTTGTGGAGAAGGTGGACCTCTACATCCTCGAAGGCTTTGAACTCACCGGGCGGTTTGGCGACCGCCTTTTTGGGCTTGGCCACCGCCTTCTTCTTGACGTGGGGTGGAACCTTTCCTTCTCCGGTAGATCCCTCGTCTAAGCGGAGTGAGAGCATCCTCTGCCTGGCCAAGAAATCGGCAGCTTTGCCGTGGAAGACCGAATAGGTCGGGGGGATATCCTTTGTGAGGTGCCTGAACATGGGCGAACGTCCGTGGAATCCGCTCATGACTGAGTTGAGAGCGAGCTCGTCGATGATGGGCTCGCCGGTGAGGACTATCTCGTCTACCCGATTGATGTAATCTTCGTCTGACTCGTCCTTCCCCTGCTTGATTTTCATCATGCGGTGGGGGCCTTCAGGGCGAGCGACTTTTGCGGCGAAGTACGATGTGAAGTCGCTCGCCAGCTTCTCAAAGCTATTTATTGAGCGAGGTGGTAGTGTGATGTACCACCTGTGGGCGAGGTCGCCCAGAGTTAACGGGAACATTCGACACTTCGTCGCTTCTGATGCTCCGCATCCGGTCATGTAGATCCGGAATTTGCTCAAGTGGGTTTCCGGATCCGATCTCCCCTCATATAGAGGTGTTTGTGGGGGATTGATCGTTGGTTGGACTCGGGCGAGCTCGATCTGAGTCGTGAGTGGTTCGCTTGATCCAATGATCGATCTCCTGGCGCCTGCCCCATTTTCCAGGAGCGCCTTCATCTCGTCGAGCTGGCGTTGTATGGCGGCTATCGCCGTCGCCTGACTGCTCGCCGATTGGCTCTCAGAGCGCGAACCAAGGCGATCGTGTACCGATCCCCTAGCCCCGTGGTGAATGACGAGCTCCCTGCCAGTAGGTTCCTTCCTCGGGCGAGCAGGGGCTCGTTGACCGTCCAGTCTCCTGGGAGTTGGATATGCCGAACTCCTGGTAAAGGATTAGGATTCCGATGTCTCCCGGCTGGGGCCTGAGTGCCCGGGTCGCCATGAGGGATCGCTCCCCAGGCGTCTGAAGACGGAATCGTCCCACCTTACGAGAGCCTTCTCCTGTGGCTCGGGGCTTTCTGTTGATTTCTCAACATAGATCCCCTTGAGCTTCCGTTTGCTTGCCCGGCGGATAGTTGACGGAGTGATGGTGGGCGAGCCATTGGCCTTCTGTCGCTCCCTGAGGATGGCTATAGCCTCCTCAATCTGTTCCGTGGTCTGGAACTGATCGAGTGAGAGGCTAGAACCGTCCCTTGGGGGCGGGAGTGAGAGCCTAGCGTCGCCACGGTCGCCTTCCGCCGTGGGCTGGGATTCGGTCTGGGCCGGAACGAGATTTTCGGTGGATCTTAGTGTGGCTCTCTTGGAGGTCGTTGCAGATGTCATTTTTCTGAAGGTTTTTCTATTGAAGAAAAGTGAGTGTTTCTTCAAGTATATGTCTGGAGAACAGTGAGTGTTCTTCAAGACGGTAGGAATAAAAATGAAGGTTTAGATGTCCTCCCTCTAGCGCCAATTATTGTTACCCAAAATATTATCCGGAGATAGTATTGCTGGAATGATCGAGTAACAAACAAATGCGAGAACACTTCCGTGAGAAAATAGAGGACACAAGATTTGCCGGGGTTGTTAATCCCGGGCTTGAATGCTCTCGCGAGATGTTATTAATAAATATACTGTCGAGTACAAATATTAATGTTAGAATCTATTACAAGGAGTGTAAAGACTTCTAGTTATCTAGGCTTTAGAGCGCGTAGATTGCCGGAAGAACCAGATAGGTAAATCTGTGAGTTCTTGCTTGGATATATGATAAATGTGTATGAATCTCACTATGAATGTATAAGTGGTTGCCAAAAGAGTCTTTGATTCTCTTTTTGTATGTATTTTGCACTGAATTCACAGTAAATTCGCGTCCCTCTGGCTTGCAGTGAGTTCTCAATTTATAGGGGACAAGGTAGTTGGGACCCCTCAGGCGATCGCGGGCGACCGCCGTTTTCTATATTATAATAAGGTGGCCGATCGTCCCGTCACGTGGGGCTGTTCCCTTAAAGTGCAGGGCCTTGGTGCAAATGTGTGCGAGCCAATGGGAGGCCGGCCACGGTCTGAGTAGGCTGTCAGGAGGACCCACTTTGTACCTTTCGGCGGCCTTGTCGGTAGGTGTGGTAGGTGAGAGGCTGGGGTCAAAGGTCCTATCTGTCGGTACCCTTTTAAGATCCGCACGTGGGCCACCGTCCAAGATTCGGTCTTCGACGACTTTGACGGATGCTGGATCCATACGTGGCACGAGACGATCGCCTCTGGTTCGCTCATTAAAGACGATCGTCAGATATCAAAAGACGATCGCTGGGTACCAAAATACGGTCGCCGTATTGTGCCTAACTCTAGGCGTTTGTCCAGAGTATGTCTTCCATGGTTGGCTTCTCTGATCGTGATGTCGATCGCCTATCGAGGCGTATTAATCGCCGCACAACACAGTGGATATACGAATCTGGGAAACCAAGAGCGGACAAAGTGGTCAATAGAAAATGCCATTACACTGAGTCAAAAGCTTTAGCAATATCAATCTTAACCGCACATCTCGCTGAAACTGATTCCTTGTGATAATCTTTCACCAAATCTGAAGCAAGGAGAACATTCTCCATTAGCAATCTCCCTTTAACAAAAGCTGATTGATTTACAGACACGAATTTCGGAAGCACCTTTTTTAACCGGTTGGCAAGGAGCTTTGATATTACCTTATGCATTACGTTACAGCAAGAGATAGGCCGATAATCCTTCATCTCTATTGCCTCCTTCCTTTTCGGGATTAGCGCTAAGATCGTGGTATTAATACCAAATGGTAGAAAGCCTTTTGTAAAAAAAGACTTTATAGCTGCAGTGAAATCTGCACCAACAATCAACCAAGCTGCTTTAAAGAATTCAATGGTATACCCGTCAGGACCCGGTGATTTGTCTTTCGGCATAGCGAATAATACCTCTTTGATCTCCTTGTCCGTAACTTCCTGACTTAGCATTAAACTGTCCGATTCAGAGCATTTATAACGTTTTACTTATTTTTTTAATGGAAAATGTAAATTTTTAAATCATGTAATGTAATTAAGCTGCCCAAGTAGAAAATTTTGTTCAAGAAACTACTCAGAATTAAAGTACCATAGGCATAGTATTTTACTCGTGCATTCCACGACTGGTAATATTTTTGATGATAATTATTAGTTATTTGGGAAAGTGACTGAAGGGAGAAATATGTATACGTAAATATCAGTAACATTAAATATTTATAATACATAGTTACTAATTTTTAGGTGGAATCAATTTTTTAATATCAAATCATAAAATTGACAAGTTTTATATCCCCATTCATAAGAGTATAAGTTTTTAGTACAATTTTGAGTATAAAAACTAAAATGTCCTCTTTAATTTAAACTATTTTTCTTTTCTTTTTTCTTTTTCATTTTCCTCATCTACTCAAAGCCGATCATTAATGTCCAACAACCAAAATTTAACTACAACATATACATCAAAACAACACAACCATTTTTTATAAAGGGTCTCTCAAAAATCTTATAAAAATCACAAGATTGTTCGAAAAGAAAAGTTGGCATTCAAATAGGACTTCATTTGTCGTGCTTATGGGTTCATAAAGAAGATATGCATCAATATTTTACCGCTGGAATTTTTTTTTCCCGACAAGTTCTTACGGACACGATCGTGTCCAACGTCCTTGACATCGTGTGCACAACTAACGTGTTCACGATCGTTTAACACGATCGTCCACAATCGTGTGCAGCGATCGTGTTCATGGTCAGAAACTTGCACACGGTCGCTGCACACGGTAGCATACGACCGTGTGCATCGGTCGTGTCCAAGGCAGGCCGTTTTAGAATATTGCTCGCTCAGTTTTCTGAATAGTTATTCATCCTTTTATAATCAGATGTCGTGGCAGCGTATTTTGATACATCACGATGGTCATTGGGAGCGATCGACATATGTAGACGGAGACTCCTTTTTTGTCTACATCGACACGAGCAAAGTTAGTCGTGCAAACCTCGTGGGGTTATCAGAGAGGGTTTGGGTGGTTTAAATGAGTTCGGTTCCAAATTATGGTACTTAACACACATGGCGAAGGGAAACAAAATAAAAGTTCTATTACGGGGCGATACCGAGATATGTTGAGAACGGCAGCTCCTCCACTCCCGAGGTTAATATGGGATGTAGCAGCTCGAGAGTAAAGCCCGTGCAACATAAATTATGACATGCCTTCCAAATATTATCAATACGAGGAAGATGAGGAAGACGAGGAAGATGAGGAGGTGCATACATCCGAAGATGAAGATTGTTGTAAGACTTGCTTGAGTCACTATCTGCGGAATTTCTTGCTTGGGTTCGCCAACTGGCCCAAATGGATAGGATTATGAGTCGTCGGAACTTCTCATCTGACCATCAATCTACGAGCGAGCATGAGCATCTACAATCAATGCATAACTGGATCATTCCATTTCCGGACCCCGATAGTGCCGGGACTTTGAGTTGGGTCGAGCAGCCTCCACCGGTCACCGAGCAGCTACATGTGGGTCCATCTTTCCGTCCAAGACAGAGTTGAGGATAACTCTAGGAATGTATCATTTTGAAAAATATGCTACACTGTATCACTGATCGTTCCGCCGATAAATGTATAGTGTTTGTCTGTAAGTAAGAGTGGGCGAAACAATTGTTAGTTTAGGTTGTGTGTTGTTGAGGGTGCAATTATTTGGAAAATTACTAAGTTGACCTTGGAGCACAGTTGTCACCCTGATTTGAACCGTGCTACCGCACGGTCGGTCACTTCTGAGGTTGTCGCCCATTATTTTGCTCAAAGATTGACCGGTGATGGGGTCACTTTGAGGCCAAAGGAGATGATTGCAGAGATGTGTAGGGAGTACGGCATTGACATGCTATACAGTTTTGCTCTCCGGACGAGGAATATAGCGAGAGAGAATACATATGGCGGCTTTGATGAGTCGTATCAGAGGCTCTCATCTTATCTTTATTTGTTAAAACAGCGTAATCCAGGGATAATTTATGATTTGCAAACGACTCGTGAGGGAGTGTTTTGCCACATGTTCGTTGCACTCGGACAGAGTATTAGGGCATTTGACATGTGCCTTCGACCAGTGATTATAGTTGATGGGACCCACCTGAAGGGAAGGAATAAAGGAAATTTGCGGTCGTCACATTTGACGGGAACGAGCAAGTATTTCCTCTTGCAGTTGGTCTCGGTCCGACAGAGAACGACAAGTCATGGACTTATTTTCTGTATAACCTGCGCAAATGATACAATCCGATGGAAGATTTACTGATTGTGAGTGACCAATATAAGAGCATTCAGAATGATAATTGAGCCGTCTATCCGAATGCATTCCACGGGTTGTGCTATCACCATCTTGCAAAAAATCTGACCTCCTACAGTGCTCATGCTATAGGACTCTTTAGAACTGCTGCCTACACGCATCGTGAAGAAGTTTTGGAAAACTACTTTTCGAAACTACATATTGAAAGGCCTAATGGGGCTCCCAGGCGCCTTTCTGAAATTGGGCCAGAGAGATGGGCTAGGTCGAAGTGTCCGGTACGAAGCTATAACTTCTTGACATCTAATGCTGTTGAATGCTTTAATAATCGTATGTTGTGGGCGAGGCGTTTACCTGTTTGCTCGTTACTTGGGATATTTCGCCTAATTTTATAGAATTGGTTTGATGAGAAGCGGGGAGAAGTTACATCAAGAGACCATGAGTTGACAATGCACACTTTTGAAAAACTCTCTAATTCTGTGCAAGCCAGTTTGACTCTTACCATTCGAGCTACCACCCCACTTGTTTATAAAGTCAATGAAAACAAAGTTTCTTATGAGGTCGACCTTCGAACCTGGACATGTTGTTGTCGTGAGTTTGATTTAGATTAGATTCCATATTGTCATGTTGTTGCCGCTATAAGGTAATTGTTTTGCTCTAATGTGCACATCATTCAATGTTTTTGTCTATGCTGTCGTGTGCACACGGTCATGGCCGTGGACAAGATGCACACGATCGTAACCCACGATGGGCACGATCGTATGCTGCCATTGTGTGCATGATGGTGTGCACACGGTCATGGAAGGATGCACACGACAGCAGCAGCCCATGACCGTGGGCAAGATGCACACGATCGTAACCCACGATGGGCACGATCATGTGCTGCCATTGTGTGCAATACAGGGCTGGTCCTAGTTTTCCTACAGAATATATCTGGATAAAAAAAAAGTAAAATACATACTCATCAGTATCAAAAATATCCTACACTACATCCATGACATAATTGCTTATTGTAACAGGCGCGCCGACAATAGTTTGCCTGTGTATGATTTTGTTAGTCGTTATTTCAAGCAACAAGGCCTTAGAGAGACTTATAAGGAGCATATTAATCCTATCCCACATCCTGATGAGTGGAATGTCACACCAGAGATGGATACGACAATCCGGCCAAACAAGGATGAGTCGTGCACGGTCCGCTGTTGAAAATTTGCCCGCAGGTGGTCGGCCTCAGGTGTGCAGTAGGTGTAAATGAAACAGCCACAATAGAAAATCTTGCAAAGTATTTATTCCCATAGGTGGTGTGGATTTGAATATCCCTCCAGAAGAAACTCAAGGAATGGATGAACAAATGAGGCAAAAGCGCCGGCAGAAGAAAAGTGGTAGCATTTGTCGTAATGATGACCATGATATAAGGGGATGTCCATACCATGAAACTTAAGTTGCTTATGTATTTTTATATTTTGTGACTTACTAGCAACAATCATGTGATGATATTTTGATCCTCGATGGACCATGTATTGATTCATTATTCTGATTATTAGTTGAAATTCATAATTTTGTGTCTATTGTCTTTATCTTTGAATTGAAATTTAAGTGTTCAGTGATGTAAAGCAAATAAAGGTGATTATGGAGGCAAACATTAACCATAACAAAGTGGCTCACTTTAAAGAGCAATAGTTTACACCAAAAGCATATAACTTTACATAACAAAAGTTCATCACCGTCACACCAAAATATCTAAGAATAACTTAAAAACCACAATCACTTGGATCCCTTTTCCCCCATCTGCTGCTGTTTCTTTAGTCTTGTATCATCATCTCCATGAACTTTTTTTTCTAAAATAACTTATTTACTTGTCTTCTCAGAAATATCTAAATCATCATCATCACCATCTAGTATGACTGGAGTGCTCACAGTATTTTTAAATAGGCCCTGTTTCATGAAATACATTAATTCGTAGTACACACTACACATACAAAAAAATAAAAAAACTTACTCTGAGCATTGAGTATCTTCCTCTCAACCTAGTTCTGTATGGTGGCTTGGGAGGAGGTATCCTCATTCTTTTTGGTGGAGGTGCTTCGATTCCTCCTAAATCACTTTATCGTAATCAGCCGCTCATTTCGCGTATTTGATTTTAATGGATTTTAACTGATTTTAATTGATTAGGGTTTATAGTGAAAAGGGGGACTATAGTTCAGGTATTTCACTCTCGGTCCAAGAAGATGGGCTTATATTGAAATTCGTCAAATGACTATCAACAACAATACAACTGGAATTTAAATTGAAATAGGCCCGAAAACCTCGCCTACGATGCATGTACTCCAACAACATATTCAACGAGGGCGGATCGCAACCAAACCCTCTCGGTTTCATAAACACACCGAATTTTACCGAGAACTCGCAGTGCAAACAAGAACATGCTGAAGATTAATCATAACTATCCTGAATTAATCAACAAATTGATGCTACGAATACCAGACACGAGAAACCCCCAAAATTTCCCAAAAAGTAGGGTTCTGGCGATTTACCTCGAATCAAAGACGAAGAAGATGGATTGGTGTTGTTAATCTATCCCAAAACTCCAAGGAAGATGATAGCTAGATGCTTGAAGCCTCAAAATCACTCCAAAATCGCCTAAGAGTCGCCCAATCCGCGGAGGAGGAAGAGAAAGGATGAATAAATGCATCTGAGGTCAACCCACGGTTTATATACCCGACCAAACATAACGTACGTAAGCTAAGGAGCTCAGCGTACACTAACTTGATAACGTACATAATAGTCTACATGTTACGTACGTACGGGCTCGACATAACTCTCTGCCTGATTCCCTGAAGACCCTAACATACGCTACACAAGTGGATAACGTACATTAGGAAGACCCCATAACGTAGGTTATGCATTGATAATAACGTACGTAAGAGTCCCCAGTTCAGAACTATAGTTAGCCAACAACTGTGTAAAAGTGATACGAAAACCGAAATGCGACGATTAACAAAATGTGAAGACACAATTACAAGGAGTTTGAAACGACGAACTTAAGCACTAAAAGAAAATATGATTCCGATTACCCGAAGGTTCGGAATACGACCACGAAAGTAATTACCCTAAACTTTTAGGAAATTACAAAACGACCTGAAATGAACCGAAAACCACGATACAAAAATGAACAACCACGCCGAAGCTCACAACATGTCTAGAAATATTAAACGAACTCACGCAAAACTCTAAACGACAGTTCCGCACAACAATCGCACAAAACGAGCCGACAAGCGGAAAAGTTACTAATAAATACAAAATCGAGTAAAATAATTCTGAAACATGCTCGGATGCCAAAATATGCAGAATTAAACATCCTCAAAATGTCAAAACGATTACAAGCGAGTCGCTAAAAATAGAAAATACACCAAAATAGAAATTACTAAAAATAGAAAAGTACGAATATTACACCCCAAACGAGGTGGAGCTGCATACTTCTCTAAGTGATTCTGATAATGTGCAAAATGAAACTAATATTGATAATCATGATAATGCTGATATGCATGATGAAATTGAATAAGTACTTGAAATAGACTTGCATGGTTATCAGCTTACTAGGGATAGGCCTAGACGAGATGTTAGAAGACCATTTCAATTAAATGATTTTCACATGACTGCTTATGCTTTCAATATATTTGAATCAATTGATAATTGTGAACCCAAATTATATGAGGAAGCTTTGAAATATGAAAATTCAGAAGGGTGGCTTGGCGCAATGAATGAAGAGATGACTTCATTCCATACAAATGAATATTGGGCCCTTGTGCTAAAACCCGCCAACTGTTCTGTTGTTTACTGGAAATGGTATTTCAAAGTTAAGATGAAGATGGTTCGGTCAGATTGAAATAGAGACTTGTTGCTAAGGGTTTCACTCAAGAAGAAGATATTGACTATATTGAAATCTTTGCTCATGTTGTTAAATTCACCACTGTACGTATAACGCTTGCTCTAGTTGCCCAGTTTGATTGGAAATTCAACAGTTAGATGTTAAAACTTCTTTCTTGCATAGTGAACTAGAAGAAAATATGAGTCAACATGAGGGTTTGTAGATCTTAAGCATCATAATCATGTTTGTTTGCTTAAATTATCTCTTATGGTATAAAAAAATTCCCTAGATAGTGGAATAAGAAATTTAATGAATACATGACCTCACTTAAATTTACTATGAGTAATTATGACCATTTCTTGTATTTCAAAAATGATTCCAAAAATCATATTTTCTTACCCATATATGTTGATGATATGCTCTTGGTGAGTCCTTGACTGAACACCGTGGATAATGTCATTAAATGTTAAATTTGATATGAAATACCTTGGGGATGCTAAAAGAATTCTTGAAATGAACATCCATCGAGATAGGGAGAATTCTACTATTGTTTTAAATCAAGATACTTATGTGCAGAAAATTCTGTCTAAATTCTCTATGATATATTCTAAACTGGCGAGTGTGCCGTTAGCTATCTATTTCCTGCTTAATAAATAGGAGCCCATAAGACTGATGATGATATAAAATACATGAAAAGTGTGCCTTATTCTAATGCAATTGACTCGGTCATGTATTTAATGGTTAGCACCAGACCTGACATTACATACGTTGTAAGTTGTCTTAGCTGATACACGGATAATCCAGGGGTTTATCACTCGCAAGCCGTAAAGTGGATTTTGAGGTACTTGAACGGCTCGGCAAGGTGTGTACTAAATTCTCTCTACACCCTCAAAGTCTAAAACTGATAGGGTATGTTTATTCTAATTATGCTGCAAATCGTATAATCATAAATCCACCAGTTCTTATGTGTTTACTTTGTGTGGCACACCTATAAGTTGGAAATATCAATTACAACCAATTGTTGCCCTGTCAATGAGTGAATATGAATATATTGCAATTACTAAAGTTTTAAAAGAAGCCATCTCGTTAAAAGGGCTTTTATCAGAAATTGTTTTTTTGAAAGATAAAGTTGAGGTTTTTCGGATAGTCAATCTTTATCCAGCTTTGTAAAAATCTAATTTTTCATGATAGAACTAAACACATTAATGTTCGTTTTCATTTTATTCGAGATGTTGTTGCTAAACGTATAATCTATCTTGAAAAAATACCATCGTAATTTAATGCTTCTGATTTGGGTACTAAGTGTTTGCCCACTGAAAATTTTAATCTTGTTTGAAAAGACTGAATTTCGATTCAGTAGAATAAACTTTTTAAACTTTGTGTTTATTTAGGGGTTTTCTTTGTGATTTAGTTTTCTTTGAGACTATTTTACCATACTTACTTTGAGTGTGAGTGCAGGTAACCAAGGAGCTAGGCGATGATGAGATTTCTACGGAACCCTATAATGCAATTTTGACTGATTGGTAAAGGTGGAGAAATATTAAGGCACTGTTCTCTTTGCTGTTTTGAGGTCATTTTCTGTTTTTATTTTCAAAAACACTAAAAACGTGTTCTTTTTATCATTTTCGAAAATGCATTTTGGAAAACAAAAAAAATATTTATACATAAAACGCAAAATGCTCAAAACCTCTTTTTGAGCATTTTGTGTGTATTTCAACAAAAAATCTTCAAAATGCTCAAAATGTATTTTGAGTTTTTTTTTTGGATTATCCTAATTTGAAACTAAGTTTAAAATAAAGATTTATGAATTAAATATTAATATTACAAAAAAATATTTTGCAAAATAAATTTAACAGAACGCGTTTTCAGCAATTTTGAAAATAAAAATAAAAACAAAAAATACAAAATATTTTTTAAAATGAAAATACAAATTGAAATACAAACAGAACGAACCCTAAGATTTTGGCCCAAAATCTGGCCCAAAGTATATCTCCCTTTTTTAGTTTGGCCCATACTAATAGGGCTGGCCCAAAGTCCTTTGGAAGCCCTTTAAATGGGGACTGTCCGATTAAAGGTTATTAACCATCCGCATGTGGACCGTTGAAGCCCCCTTACAAAAACCTAAGCCTAGAAAGCTCTCTCTGCCGTCTCCCTCACTTCGCCCGTCTCACCCGTATGACTTCTTCTTTCTCCCCCGTTTTTTCTTCTTCCCCAATGGACTCTCTACAGTTTTCATCCTTATCTCCACCTTCCACCTAGTATAAATAGAGAAACCCGAGTGAGGAGAAATTTGAATATATCCTTCTGAGATCCGAGTGAAATTGTGCGAAAAGCTTTCTTATGCTTCTTTCTGTGAAATGTGAGTAAGATTGAGACTTGACTTAGGTTACTGTGTTATCTATCAGGCTTTGTGGCGGCCGACAAGGGATCATTGGTTCCTCCTGTTGATAGCCCATCCACCTTGGCATCCACATAAGAACTCCAGGCAGCTGAATCGGCCGAGCAGAACAACAAGTCGGACCAGGTACGAACCCGGTTTTCTCCCGGGCTCGTTAAAAACAGGACCGGGCAGAGACGTCAAAGCTGACCCGGTACCCGATCAGGAGGGCCGAGCAGATCGAAGATAAAAATGCTCCGATTCAAGATTACAACAAGGCCGACCTGAACGGCGGGAGACCCGAGGACCGACTCCAGTGGATAAGCATCACCAGAAGCATGCGGGATAGGCCCGCATGCCAATTAACGCATGCAGTCATGTCCCTTCCTGAGGTAACCCTTAGAGGACGCCACATGTCTAAGGCATATTCACGGTCAGACAAGTGTTTTGGGCATATTCCCCAACATTGGCCAGCTGCCATCTCCTAATTGGCCTAGATTGCCTATATATAGAAGGGATGTACAGTAGAAAGAGATCTTTAGACTTTTGGCATTTATGATAAAAAGAGAGAAAAAAGAGAGAGTTTGTAATAAGTGAGAAAAGTAGATATATCGGCTCAAAATAATCAGCTCGGCTCTACTTCAAATCAAGGTCATTAATAAAATTTAGTGATCCAAACTTTTTCATCCTATTTATTATTTTCTACGTGGCTTCGATCCATTCGTCCAGATCAGCACACGTGACATTGACCAAATCAGACGTCAACAGATTGGCGCTAGAATGAGGGCACCTCCGATAAAAAAAATATATACTGCTCACCGGAGATGTCTCACGACAGTTCAAAAAACCCTCAGCCCGCGATGGAGGAAGAAAACCTCCGTAAGGTGGTAGAGTGCTTTAAACACCCAGCCTTCATCCAGGGCATGGCGGCCCTTATGGCGAGGGTTACAGGGGGCGGGACCCTTCAAAAACCCGAAGACCATGTGGAGGCGGAATCTCAGACGACCCGCCCAACTGCCTCGGGACGAAACAAAAGGAGAACAGCCTCTGGGGTCGCCGGAGAAAGGGCGGAAAGCCACGGCGAAAGATCGCATCCCTCTCGAAAAAGTAGGCTTTCGCGCCCCATATCCGCTTTTGATCGCCTTGGGGCGGGGAAGAAAATCGAAAAAGCAGCGCCGGCTCCCACTATCCAGAGTCAGAGCCGTAAGGAAGAAAAAGCTCCCCACCAGTCCCTAAATCCGACACAAGTATTACCTCCAACTCCCGGCGATAACTCGAGTGAGATCGAGTTTCTTAAAAAATGCCTTACGGAGCTTGAAAATAAGCAACTCCAGCCATCCCAAAGTTCGGAATGGCTTAACAGCCAGGAGAGTCCCCTGGCCCCCTGTGTTCTGGCGGAACCCCTCCCGGAGAAGTTCAAGATTCCTCAAATTCTGCCGTACAACGGGGAGACAGACCCCAACGCCCATCTTGGACATTATAATTCTCGGATGGACCTGCACGGGTCTCAGGACGTGTTCCGATGCCGAATGTTCTCCGTGACTCTGGGGGAGAGGGACCAGAGATGCTATCGGACGTTGCCCCACCATTCTATTCAAACATGGGCCCAGCTCTCGGCGACGTTCCGATCCCATTTCATGGGGTCCCTTGTGCGAGTCGCCCCGCGCTCATCCAGCGCTTCCGTCGTACAGGGGCCGAACGAGTCCCTTAAAGATTATATATCTCGTTTCAATAAACGGATATTAGAGATGGAACCCATGTCGGACGATGCGCTGGCCATTATTGCCCAGGCCGGCCTCCTCAAAAAATTCTTTTTTTCGCTGGACGGTGTGCCAGAATGTCCCACACATCTACCAGGAATTCTTGGAGCGCGCCAGCTCCCATATAGCTACCGAGGAAGCTATGTCGGCACCAGTGTTAGTCATGCCCTCCGATCAGAAAGGGTCCTACAAGAAGAAAGAAGATAGACATGACTACAAAGAGGCCAGTCAAGAATCCCACCGGGAAAATAAGACTCCCGCCTCTTCCTCGACAACCCCAACGACTCAAAGCTATCGGGAGCATAGGCCCGAGCTCATGGCTAATTTTGCTGAAATATATTCCATCGGAGCCGCGGCCATATTCGATCGAATAAAGGACAAAACTTTGCTCCCAGTTCCTCGGCCGATCTATAAAGATCAGAAGGATATGGACCAGACCCGCTTTTGTAAATATCATGAATCAGCGGGTCACAACACCAAACAGTGCCGAGACCTCGTCGCCACCTTGATCGCGGTATGCGACGATACAGGCTTAAGGCGATTTACCCGGAACCCGCCCCGGGATCGCCAGGATCGGGCCGACCCGACAAGAGCCAAGAATGATCGGGTGCCTCCAGCCCCCAAATCCCCCCGGGAAATTCTGACCATTATGGGAACAGCCGAGGTCGATGATCATCGGTCAAAGCGGCAGAAAAAGGCATCCATTCGAGAAGCCACTACCTCCTATCAACGGACCGAACGCCGAGCAGAGGGGTTCCTAACAGTGGCCGAAGAAGACCCCAAAACCCCCCAGCTGGCAGTTACTTTTGAAGAGTCCGATGCATACGGCTTGGACCATCCCCATTCAGACGCCCTTGTCATCATCCTGCCCATAATGGGGATCCTGGTCCACAGGGTGTTGGTAGACTCCGGGGCCTATGCCAGCATCATCTATCTTCATACCCTTCGTAGGATGAAGGTAGACCAATCTTATGTCCGGCCCTGCAAAGAGGACATTAGGGGATTTGCCAACTGCCGCACCTCACCACTGGGGAAATCGACCTTGCCTTGGAATTTGGTCAGGGGCCGATCAGAAGGACGATGATCACTACCTTCAAGATCATCGATGTGCACAGTGACTATAATGCCATCATAGGCCGCCCTGTGATGTCAAGGCTGAGCGCCACTCAGTCCATGTATCACCTGTGCATGAAGTTTCCCACCCCGGACGACGTCGGGGTACATAGGGGAGATCAAAGGGCCACCCGGGAATGCAATCTCAGCATCCGGGCTCGCGAAATCAACGCCGCAGAGGGCATACTGGAGAATTTATCGGAAGAAATGGGGGCCACCAACTCCGAACAACTGGCGGAAGACACCCTACTCGAACAGGAGACCGAAGGTCCCAGGGCCGCGCAAACCCTCGAAATGGAAACTGACCAGGAAGCGGACCGGGGCCGCAGGCCCGGTAAGGATCCGATCCTAGAAGAGGATCCTGTCGACCCGCGATACTATAATCCAAAAGGAAAAATTCGCCATGCTGAGCCAACAGAAGAGTTGGACCAGGTCGACATGGACCCATCTGATCCCGTCCGACGGCTAAGGATCGGCCATAACCTCCAAGAGCCGATCCGCTCCGAGCTAATCTTCCACCTGAGACAGAATTTGGATGTCTTCGCGTGGTCCCATTCGGACATGCCGGGGATTGACCCGGAACTTGCGTGCCACCGGCTGAATATCGACCCCAGTTCAAAGCCGGTTATTCAGAAAAGGAGGAAAATGGGGCCTGAACGACAGAAGGGGCTGGAAGAGGAAGTAGAAAAACTGATCGACAATGGGTTCATCCGGGAAGCCCAGTACCCGACCTGGGTGGCCAACCCGGTCCTAGTAAAAAAGCCGACTAAAGAGTCTTTTTGTATACACGAGTTACTTATAAATCTCAAAGTTTAATTATAAAATTACGAAACAGAATTTTTGAATTGGACCTAGATTTCCAATTAAATAAGTATTGAGTAAAGAATCCATGGTGGAAAATAAAAATACAATCTCTAATCATAACTAAATTTTCATTGACTTTTCTAATTTGAATAAAGCCTGCCCGAAAGATAGTTACCCCCTTCCGCATATCACCTACATGGTGGATGCAACGGCCGGGCATGAGCTAATGAGCTTTATGGATGCATATTCCGGATACAATCAGATCCCAATGCATCCCACTGACAAAGAAAACACCTCTTTCTACTCGGCCCGCGGCCTATACTGTTACCGAATGATGCCTTTCGGGCTCAAGAATGCCGGCGCAACATATCAACGCCTGGTAAATAAAATGTTTAATAGCTTGATAGGCCGTACCATGGAGGTGTATGTAGATGATATGTTAGTAAAGTCTTTGCGCTCGGCCGATCATGTACATGACCTCAATAAAATGTTTGCTATTTTGCGGGAGTACAAGATGAAGTTAAATCCAAAGAAATGTTCATTTGGGGTAGGTTCTGGAAAATTCCTCGGCTACATGGTGAGCCAAAGAGGGATTGAAGCCAACCCCGATAAAATTAAGGAAGTGGCCGAACTTGTTCCTCCAAATTCGGTCAAAAAGGTGCAGAGCCTAACTGGCCGACTAGCCGCGCTAAGTCGCTTCATCTCTCGCTCAACTGATAAATGTAAACCTTTCTTTGAGGCAATAAAAAAGAACAAAGATTTTCAGTGGACAGAACCTTGACAAAGAGCCTTCGAAGCTATCAAGGAAGTCCTGGCAGAAGCCCCGATCTTGCAGCGACCGACCCAAGGGGAAATTCTCAGCTTATACCTCGCGGTATCCGACTCTGCGATCAGCGCCGCTCTGATTCGAACGGAGAATGCAGTTCAACATCCGGTCTATTATGTCAGTCAGGCCCTTCATGATGCCGAGCTCAGGTATGCCCCAATGGAAAAACTGGCCTATGCGCTCGTAATGGCGTCCTAAAAGTTAAGACCCTGCTTTTTGGAACATCAGGTAGTCGTCTTAACAAACTACCCCTTAAAGCAAGTCATGCACCGACCTGACGTTTCCGGCCGGATGGTCAAATGGGCCGTCGAACTCGGACAGTTTGACATAACTTATGAATCGCGCACTGCTATAAAGGGACAAGCCCTGGCGGACTTCATTGCAGAGTTCACACCAGCGATCGCACAAGAGGATGACCGACCAGAAGAGTGGTCACTCTATGTAGATGGATCCTCAATCGCCGACCGGTCAGGTGCAGGAATAGTCCTCGTCAGTCCCGACCAACGTCTGTTCTGCTCGGCTATTCACTTAGGTTTTTCGACCACCAACAATGAGGCAGAATATGAAGCTCTCTTGGCTGGTCTAGAAATGGTGACCTCCCTCGGCCTAGCCCGCCTCACTGTCTTGAGTGATTATCAGTTAGTGGTAAATCAAATCAACGGCGAATACGAAGCCAAGGAACCCAAACTGGTTAAGTACCTCAGCCTGGCACGGGCCCAGCTGCAAGATTTTTGGGGAACTATACAACACATCCCCAGAACTGAGAACATCCAAGCCGACTCCTTGGCCAAACTCGCATCCAGCTCCGGAGCCGAACATATGGACGAGGTCAGCATAGGGTATCATGCCTCTTCAGCCCTGGAAATAGCCGAAGTCCGGGCAGCTGAACAATCAGAACCGCAAGGGTGGATGCAGCCTATAATCCAATATCTTCAAAGCGGCATTTTACTCGAGGACCGAGCCCAAGCGAGATCATTACGAACTCAATCCGCCCGGTTCACCATCGTGGATGGGACCTTATACAAAAGAGGATATTCGGTTCCATTGCTGAAATGCCTGTCCGAATCAGAAGTAGAATATGCCCTCAGAGAGGTGCACGAGGGTATATGCGGTAATCATTCCGGCGGCCAAGCGTTGGCCTATAAATTGATCCGACAAGGATATTATTGGCCAAATCTTAAAAAAGATCCCATCACGCTCGTACGGAAGTGCGTCCGGTGCCAAATCTTCGCTCCGCAGATCTGATCCCCACCGGAAACTCTCACCTCCGTATATTGCCCGTGGCCATTCGCCAAATGGGGGATCGACTTGATCGGCCCCTTACCTAAAGGACAGGGAGGAGTACAATACGCCATCGTCGCTGTCGATTATTTTACAAAGAGGCCGAGCCTATGGCGCGGATAACCGAGCAGAAAATAGTTGATTTTATATGGAGGTCACTCATCTGCCGGTTCGGGATCCCTCAATCTATTGTCTCTGATAATGCAAAGCAATTTGACAATAAGAAGTTTCGGGCCTTCTGCGACGGCCTCCAAATACGAAATAACTTCTCCACACCATACTATCCACAATCCAACGGGCAGGTCGAGGCGATCAACAAAATCCTAAAGTAGCATCTCAAGACACGCCTCGAAGAACTCAAAGGTTCCTGGCCCGAGGAACTCCCCGGAACCTTATGGGCTTACAGAACAACGCATCGGTCCGCCACCGGAAAAATGCCTTTCTCCTTGGCTTTCGGCTTTGAAGCCGTCATCCCGGTTGAAATTGGAGCGCCTACTTACCGAATAGCCCATTTTGAAGAGCAAGATAACGACTTGGCCCTCCAAGTAAACCTAGACCTCCTTGCCGAAAAACGGGCCCAGGCGGAAATACGGAATGCCGTCTACAAAAGAAGGAGCGAAAAATATTACAACTCTAAGGTTCACCCTAGGAGCTTCTAGGTCGGAGACCTCGTCCTTAAACGGGTATTAGGCCCGGATCCCGGACCCCTCTAGCCCAAATGGGAAGGACCATATAAAGTTAGCGAAGTCCTTCAGAATGGAGCCTACCGGCTGGAATATCTGAACGGAGAGAGATTAACTTACCCATGGAATGCTATGTATTTAAAGAGGTATTATCAATAAAATTTGACGTTATTCCATTTTCTAATATTGATGCACCTCATAAGACCGGCTCATCCGGCACTATAAGACCGAGCTCGACTCGGCACCTCATAAGACCGGCTCATCCGGCACTATAAGACCGAGCTCGTCTCGGCACCTCATAAGACCGGCTCATCCGGCACTATAAGACCGAGCTCGACTCGGCACCTCATAAGACCGGCTCATCCGGCACTATAAGACCGAGCTCGACTCGGCACCTCATAAGATCGGCTCATCCGGCACTATAAGACCGAGCTTGACTCGGCACCTCATAAGACCGGCTCATCCGGCACTCGAAGACCGAGCTCGACTCGGCACCTCATAAGACCGGCTCATCCGGCACTATAAGACCGAGCTCGACTCGGCACCTCATAAGACCGGCTCATCCGGCACTATAAGACCGAGCTCGACTCGGCACCTCATAAGACTGGATCATCTGGCACTATAAGACCGAGCTCGACTCGGCACAATCAGCAAGTGATAAACATGATAGAAAGGCAACGGCCCAACCAACTGGGTCCGAACATCCAAAAAACAACAACAGATGCTACAAGGAAGATTTTATTCACTTTAAGGCATTTTTGCATAGTACATATGATGAAAACAGAAGACAAAGACAGATTGGCACGCAGGCCGTACATGAAATAGAACAAAAAATCTATTCGGCCCCGCCCTCCTGGACGGCCGCCTGGAAGGACTGTCCCTCACCTTCGCCTTGCGGAGCCAACCCGGGATCTTCAACCTCAGCGACCTTTGGCTCATCGGCTCCATGGATATCAACATGCAGATCGGTCGCTTGGGATGCTATGTAGGCCTCGATCTCCTGAACGGTCTTCCCTCCCTTCATGAGATCTAATATCTCGTAGCAGGTGGAGACATAATTGAGGTTGATCAGCTGCTCATACTCGGGCGTCTCCTTAAAAGCGGTCGCCCCTTCGGCAAGACCCTTGGCGTAGCCCGAAGCCTCGTAGGTGTTAATACGCTCAGTCAGGTTTTCAACCTGGGCCTTGGTTTCCTTCAAGTAAGCCTCGTGCTCAGCCCTGGTGTCTAACCACCGCTTATGCGCCTGCTCGGCCGCCGCTGTCATCTCTTCGGCCTTCACCTTCCATATATCGGCCTGGAGGGCCCGACTGTCCAGGATCTCCATGTCACCCTTCATGGAGGTTATCTCCTCCTCCAGGGACTTGATCAACGAAGGACAGAGATGGTGCTCCTCCTGCAAGGCCTTGAGATCGGCCTCCGCCTTCTTGTGCTTCTCGACCAAGGCCAAAAGCTCGTTGGTGGCCTTCACGTAAGTGCACATGGCACGACCACTGCAGCGTTTCCGAATCGATCTCGCCAGGATCCATGTCATTGGTCATCATCTCCAGCTTAGGCGTCCAACCCCTGATTGGAATATGACTGGACACGGCCACCGCAAGAGGAACCCGGTTGAGCATCTCAGTGGTTGGGGTAGCTGCCCGGACGTAATCGAGAAACCAGCGCGGCCGTCTCCCCTTTATCTGGTCGCACGGTTCCACCCGGTCCTTATTAACCGGGAGATAATGGCCCTCCAAGTCAATTACGGGCTCCTCACTGGTCACACGACCTGTCCGGACAGGGGTCGGGGCAGATACGACAACTTCAGGAACAAACGAGCCCTACGCCTTGGTCGCGCTGTCCTCAGGCTCGGCCTCTACCCTCTTCCGCTTGCCCGCACGTTCCCTCCGCTCGGCGGCCTCAGCAGCCAACCTCGCCACCCGCTGCGCAGGCGTCTCCCTCCTTCCAGATGGAGTTTTGGCCCTCGGGACTGGAGAAAGGAGACATGTTAAAAACAAAAATACCTGATGAAGACTTATACTCGGATCGGTTGATCGAAGTCCGGCCGCACAGAGGTTTTCCTCGGTAACCAAAAGATGCGACTTCCTTTGCTCAGTAGGAAGGTCCAAAAGCTGTTCAGCCCTGTCGTCGAACTCGGAAGAGGTCTCTTGCGCCGGGATGCGTTCTGCACATGCAATAAATGATGAGCGTTAGACAAAAAAGGAACAGGAATACGAAATACGACACTTACTCATTTTGGCAGTGAAGTGCTCGGGGACCCTAAGCTCGGCATCTATCACACCAGGCTCCCACTCATCCACCGAGCTCCTCCACGGTCCCCCTATATAAAACCACTGCTCCTTCCAGCTATGGATGGTCTCCGGCACATCCACCAATTCTTTATGCATAGTATGTCGGGCTGTCAGGTAAAACCAGCCGGAGCCGGATCTGCCGACCGACCTCCATAGGAAGAGACTGTTGAACTCCTCAAAGCTCAGCTCGGGCCAGCCGTGCTGGTTGAAAAGGATGAAAAGACCCACCACCCGAGCCCAAGAATTCGGATGAATCTGGGGGACAGGAAGGCCCACTGCCTTAACCACCGGGAGAAGGCTAACGGGAGCGGAAACCTCAGCCCTGCCAGCAGAGAGCGGTAGTATACCGCCGTTCACCCGACGGGCGGAGTGTGAGGCCTCTCCTCGGGATTCGGAATGAACATCCGCACCCTAGCCGGGATCTTAAATCGCAGCCGCCAAGCCGCTAATTGCTCTTCCGAACAAGTGCTCCGAATCGAGGCCGAGTCCCACTCCGCCTCCACGAAAGGGGACGACCGAGGGTGAGTCCAAACCTCCACCGACTCAACCCTTTCTTCCGCCTGAGTCCCAACGACCGCCGTCAACGGCGCCGCCACCTCCGCGTCACCAGAATCCGGCGATCTCGCGGCCTCGCCGCCTTCCTCCTCGTTGCTCCAGTCGACGGGAGCGTCGCCCATGGACAGATCTTCCACCCCCGTACGGTCCGGAGACACAGTCAACTCCACCGCTGTCTCATCCCTCACCTCTGACATCGTAAAATAGAAAAAGGGAAAAGAGCTTACCGAGAAAGTCTCTATAAAATCAGAAAAAGGACACCGGAAAATTTTTCTCTCTCTTCTCTCTGCAACAGAAGCAAAAATGGCGAAGGGAATAATGGAGAAGGAGACATCCTATATTTATAAAAGAAAAGCGGCATTAAATGCCAGGCGCGTAGCGCGACGATTCATACTGAACCGTCGCGAAATTCGAAAGCGCGTGAACGCATCGTCAAATCAGATTCCGCCACGCGTCTCCCTCATCATGACACTTAATGACCCTGAAATCGAATCGACGCGACTCTCGAAGAGGCGTCCCTTCGAGAGATCTTATCCTCCCACAAGCCGGATCGGCCTCAGTATGAAACGACCCCAGCCCCGGCCAACCCGGCACGGCCCTGGACTCAGGGGCCCTTGTTAATAGCCCATCCACATTGGCATCCACGTAAGCACTCTGTGCACCAACCTACGAAAGGTAACAACAAGGCGACTGCACGAACCAGATTTTCTCCCGGTCTCGTTAAAAACAGGACCGAGCAGAGACGTCAAAGCCGACCCGGTACCCGATCAGGAGGGCCGAGCAGATCGAAGATAAAAACGCTCCGATTCAAGATTACAACAAGGCCGACCTGAACGGCGGGAGACCCGAGGACCGACCCCAGTGGATAAGCATCGCCAGAAGCATGCGGGACAGGCCCGCATGCCAATTAACGCATGCAGTCATGTCCCTTCCCGAGATAACCCTTAGAGGACGCCACGTGTCTAAGGCATATTCACGGTCAGATAAGTGTTTTGGGCATATTCCCCAACATTCGCCAGCTGTCATCTCCTAATTGGCCTAGATTGCCTATATATAGAAGGGATGTACAGTAGAAAGGGATCTTTGGACTTTTGGCATTTATAATAAAAAGAGAAAAAAAAAAAGAGTTTGTAATAAGTGAGAAAAGTAGATATACCGGCTCAAAATAATCAGTTCGGCTCTACTTCAAATCAAGGTCATTAATAAAATTTAGTGATCCAAACTTTTTCATCCTATTTATTATTTTCTACGTGGCTTCGATCCATTCGTCCAAATCAGCACACGTGACGTTGACCAAATCAGACGTCAACACTTCCTTCGTGGAGACGAATTCTCCAATGTCAAGATTCCTAGGTTTCGGCTCTTAAGAGATCTGAGCCGCAATAAATTATTCCTAAGGGTTTTTTTTTCTTGAATTTCACTTATTTTCTTCGATGTTTTGTTAATCTGATCTTTATTTATTCATTTATATAATCTGTAATATATATTATTGTATATTTATAATACTAGTTACTAGTAATATTAAATTGAATGGAATTATATTGTATGGTTTAAAATTTTATTATAGTTTACCAAACCTAAAAATACCAATTAATGTTTTTTTAATTATCATATCTTTGGAACAAGGCATACTCTCAATTTTATTAATTAAAATATTTTACTAAGATTGATATTTAATGTAAGATATTTTAGATATTTAATTTTGATAATTTAAATTTTGGACGTTTTGTAATTAAAATCCTTAACTTTAAATTTTAATTTTTGTAATTAAAATAATTTGGTAATGAAGAGACGCAAGAGTGTATATTCAATAATCAAATATTTTTCTTGCAAAATAGCAATTCAACTTGAAGGCTACTTCTATTTTATAGTAAGATTGTTATTTAATTTCTAATTTAATTTTAATTAATTAGGAACTTATCAAATATAAAATAAACATACTAAATTTTTAACTTTTTAGATTTTCATATGATTTAAGTAGTTAATTAATTAATGATTAATTTAAATATTATATATTCATAATTAAGAAATTTTAAAAGGACAACCGTAATAATAAATATGCAATATTCAGAAAATATATAATATATTTATAAAAATATATAATGATATCCTAATTCCATAGTAGAGAATTATGTCAAATCATCCAACTCCATAATTGGAGTCGCAAAAATTATACATTTATAGTATGCATTAACTAAGAAATTGAGTAAAATATAAATTTCCGAGAAACCTCTGTTAGTGGAAGAGATAACGCAGCAAAGTTGGAGTGAACATCATCAACAAATATTGTCCAAATTTCTTTTTCAATCCACTACAGCTCTTAGGCATTAATGGTGCTTCTCAGTGGTGGTGTTTCATGATAAATAAAAATAAAAATATTAGTATCTTTAACTAGGTTTAAATATGTAAACTTATAAATGGATAAATTATGTATATATCCGTAAATAGATGAGTACTTACACATTGTCATTCTTATACATATCATATATTTAATAATATCTTCTATTTTATTTTGTTGTGTTTATGCAATATTAATTATTTTTTGATGTATACAAGAATATGGCCATGTTTGGTGATTAGCGGATAACTAATAGCAGATTATATTAGCTGATACATGATAACTGGTTTAACTAACCGATCATATTAACTGATTGTGTAAAATAAACAATAAGGATATTAAAATATTTATTTGGTCAATAATTCTAATTAACATGTGAATTTATTAAATAATAAATTAATATTAAAAAATCTTAATTATTTAAAAAATATTATCATTCAAATGTTTGTAAAAAGTTAAATACTAATAGTAGTTAAATATTAAATTAGTTGAAAATAACTTTTGTTTGCAACACGATAAATATCTTTGAAATCCTTATGGTAAGGATATATCTGTTGGTTATTTAGGATAAAATTGTTATTTTGAATGAAATACACAAGTCTTTCTAGATAAAAAGCTCACTATCCTTTTTTCAAAAATAATATTTTGGACTCAAAAAGTTAATATAAACTTCTTTTTTTCATTTCAGATAATTGGATATTTTATAAATTTAAACAAGTTCAGATAATTAGTATTCCTTTTAGGTAAAAAAAACTCTTGTATCTAATTTCTTCAATATCAACATTTTGGACCAAAAAAGTTAATCTAAACATGTATTTACTATTTCAGGTCACTAGATATTTTATAAATTTAAACGAGTTAGATAACTAGCACGTAATGCTATATGGGTTTTAGACGAACTCGGTAGTACATTCAGTTTTAACCAACTTTTTGGACGTGTACGATTATATAAATTATAAATTGGTTTTCATAGATTATGTTATTTTCAAATTATTTTTCAAATTTATTTTTTAATCTTTTATCATTTATACTGTTTATTCTTAATGTATACATTTTAATGATCGAGTTTTTAGCTAGATGGACAATCAATTATTGTAACAATTTATATATAATTGTTTAGATATTTTATATATTTATATGAGTTTTAATATTAGCGGGTTCTACTATATTGGTATGATCTGAATGAGTAGTGAAATCACCTTTCAATCTGATTTGGTATGAGTATGAGTATATATATCTTAAAGTGGTTTGAGTGGCTAAACCTTATACTCCTTATTTTGGATATTACTTTATGAGTTTAGAACATAGGCTGGTAGTAAGTCACTCTTTAATTGGGTCTGAGACGAGTACGAGTATACAAATTCTAAACAGGTTCTTGTTGTCGAATCATAACCTTATTATTTTGGTTCATCGTCCTTCGTCGCGGTAAACGACTTCAGGTGATTGAACTAGTTAAATATTAATTTATTTATTTTATTTATACTCATAAATTACAACATAGTTCTCCCTCTGTTCCAGTTTAAGTGACTCATTTTTAAGTACTCCCTCCCTCCGCCCTTCACAATAGTATAATTTTGTTAAATAATTTACCATTATAGTTTGAGATTAATTCGTTGTCAAACTTAAAATTGTTGACCGCGGAAAATCAAAATGAGGCACTTAAGTTGGGACAGATGGAGTATAATTTTCTGTCGAATTTCGACGAGTTTGATACTAGTAGGGGTGGCAAAATATACCGAAATACCGAAATAACAAATTTACCGTACCGAAAAATTACTGAAATTGTCGAAAATTTCGGTATACCGATTTTTCGGTACGATAACGGTATGAAGTTTTTTTATTTTCGGTAAAAAAAAGGTATTTCAATATATATATATATATCGGTATATCGATCTTTTCGGTATTTTATTTGTTCGGTATTTCGATATATATCAGTATATCAATATTTTTTTGATATTTTGGTAATTTGGTATTTCGATAAGTTCGGTATATATCGATACCGAAATAAAATTCGGTATATCAAATTTCGGTACGGTATCGGTACGGACTGAACGCCATACCAAAATTTAAATATATCAAAAATTTCGGTACGATATCGGTATACGATATACGGTATTGACAAATGAGTTCGGCACGCTTAGATAATAGTTCAGGACTTGAATATATACCCTTTGATCGAATTGAACGAGTTCTATTAAATATCAGAACATGCCTAGGCGTGTAGCTCCTGATTGGTTTAGAGCAACTTTAGAAAAAAAGAGAGGGTAGAAAAACTTCGTCCGGACTCAGCGGCCCGACCGCCGGTAACGGGAAAGCGTAACCGTCGCTGTGATCCTGTTAGCTATAATTTTCCTATCGAGTCAATCAATGTACGGTTACTCCATGGAGATGGGCTATAGGAACAAGCTTGTCCTGGCCCCGATGGTTCGAGTTGTAAGTGCTTTCTCCGCTTTCCTTTTCTGTTTGCTTCGTTTTCTCTACTGTGTAGAAAACTGTTGCTGTTTGACTTGCTGATTTTAGCGGCACGTTCTGTTCCTTCGGTAGCTTGAGCTTTTTATTTGAATTTTAGGGTACGTTGCCGTTTAGACTGCTGGCTGCTGAATATGGGGCTGACATCACATACGGGGAGGAGATTATTGACCACAAACTCCTCAAATGTGAAAGACGTATCAATGGTATGCTTTTCCTTTTTTAATTATTACTCCTCGCTTTTCGGTGGGAATTATCATCATGAGCGACGCCTTAATCCCAACTATGTTGGGCATGTGGCATGACAATTATAGTGTCAATTAATGGTCTGAAATTAATTAACACTATATGCAAGAAGAAAAGCAACAAAATTCAGATGCCGTTCCATTGCAGCCTTCATAAGGAGAAATGAGATAAAATTCCAAAACAATCATTAGTTTTACCACTTGCATAGATGATGAATTGAGATAATTGCTATAGGCATATCCCATTACATGATTGATATTGAAAAGTCCACATGTAAATAGATGGGAATTTAGTTTTGAAATTTAGTTTCACCATTAACTTCACTTCTCCAGTTAGCCAATATATGCAACGGCGGGGCCAAAGGTCGGCTGGTGCGGGCTTTAGCCCGGTCCAATATTTTTATGGTAGAATTGGGATTTTTGTCCAAAAATTAAAAATTGAAGATATAATAAGTGAGATATTAAAATTTAAAAAATAAACACAGAGTTTAGTACCTGTATTTGTTTGATTCAAACAAATATTATTTTCTAATATTTCTAAGTCAATATTTGGTAAACAATTAACAATATCACGATATTTTTTCATGGGCGGATTCTCTGCATATTTCTTCTTATCTTAGCCCGTCCCAAATGTAAATCCTGGTTTCGCCGCTGTATATATGGAATTCTTTGCTCTTCATACATATGTGGAACTTACATAATTGGTATGTGTTCATTAGAAGTGCTTGGGGCTGTTGATGTGGTGGAGAAAGGAACAGAAAGTGTTGTTTTCAGAACATGTCATGAAGAAAAAAGTAGGGTAGTGTTCCAGATGGGAACTTCAGATCCAGTCAGGGCTCTTCGTGCTGCCCAAATTGTGTGAGTTAATTTCCTCATCTTTGGTTCTATTCATTATCAAATTATATGTCGTGATGGGAACTTTGTTGCTCATGCTTGGAGCTGCAAATGATTTAAGGTTTTCGGGCATCTAGAGTGTCATCATCATTGGTTGCAGCTTAATCCCAATTACAAAGGCATGAAGATTATAGTCTAAATGTAGTCAACTCAATTCATGCGAATAGCAAAGTAGCAAAGTTGTACGCTGGATGCCCTTCCCTTCCAACCTTCACACGAAGGAAAAATGAGATGAAATTCCAAAATCACCATCATCATAATTATTTCTACTCACATGGAAAATATCCTGAGACCACGTTGAGTTGAAATTATTGTTATTATTATTATAGTCATGTTATGGTACAGGATTGATATTGTAAAATCATCATGTACATTGTAGAACATGAAAATTCGGGCATCTAGAATGTGCTAACTAAAATTAGGACAGTGTATGTCATTTTATGATTAGTATTTAGTTACAATCTACTGTTGCTCAAGATCCTGCTGAATGGAGAAACATGATTCATATAGCTGACCCCAAGTACTGCTGGTGGTGGTTACAATCTACTAAAAAAGTGGAAATATTTCCACCACATATTGGGATTGTGTACGATGATAGTAACTTTGACCTTGAGATTTAATGATTACCATTTGAGGAATTTCAAGATCCTAACTATGAAAAATAGTTCAACTTATGTGCATTATCATTAAAGTGGCTACTAGTTCATCTTGTCCCTTCTTGCTTCTAAGTACAAGTAGCTTATCAGATCCGCGCAAGTTAATCCAGTGGCGCTAACCTGAGGTTAAGCATAAGATTAGAAAAGTAGTATTCTCTATTCTTGTCAGGTCCAAGACTCCCTTGATGCTGTTTCCTGTAACATTAAGCCATGTCTCTCTTTTAGGTGCATGGATGTTGCTGCAGTGGATATAAATATGGGTTGCCCGAAGTCATTCTCTATTAGTGGTGGAATGGGTGCTGCTTTATTGGCAAAACCAGAACTCATTCATGATGTATGTGAGCAGTACTGACTGAGTCAACTTCACTCTTTTTGGGTCGACTCTGTTCAGCCATTGATCTTACTTCTTTTTGTTTATCTTTACCTTTCTCTTCTTTGAAATCTAGATTTTGACAACATTGAAAAGAAATCTTGATACACCTGTAACATGCAAGATCCGTCTATTAAATTCACCCCAAGACACTGTGGAACTAGCACGAAGAATTGAGAAAACTGGTGTTTCTGCTCTGGCTGTCCATGGAAGGTATCTTTTTAACGTTTTTCTGCTTCTGAAAGATCACAAAGATTCTGTCACATTGTTTTGTTAGGTCTCCTGTAATATCTCATTTCTGTTCGTCCTGTAAAGTTGTATTGCTTCAAGTGGGACAAGGTTTTCAAACTTGTCCCCTAAAAACCTGATTACAGACAGACCTTGTATAAATAAACTATTCTTTATTTAGAATGATTTTATGCTTGTCTTTACATTGAACTGCAGCTATTCAATCTATTATCTGATGATACTTTTTGGTTCAATAAATCATAGGAAAGTTGCTGATAGGCCAAGAGATCCAGCTAAGTGGAGTGAAGTTGCTGATGTTGTAGCTGCACTTTCAATTCCAGTTATGGCAAATGGTGATGTATTTGATTATGAAGATTTTGAACGTATAAAGGTCGCAACAGGTAGATTAGGAGATTTTCCAATAGTTCCATTTTTTCTTTTGTGGGTAATAGTCTTGTTGTTTGTGAATTGATTTGTTCATTGAATGTCTTTTTTAATATAGATTTGTTTAAGATAATATGTTATTACGATTTGTGTATAAATTTTAAAATTCTAAATTGCAGAGCTTGGTCAGCTCTGAGTTATTACATGCATACCTCGATCTCTTCAGCTAATGGTGTTTAAGTTGCTTGTTATACTTTGACTCTGGTCTTAGTCGTACTCTTATATAGGACTTTTCGAGTCTGATATTTCCTATTGGTCATGGAGGTATTCGTGGTGGACCATTGTTTCATTATAATCATGTATATCTATGTGTTGACGTTTTCCTTTCAAGTGATTATCAATTTTCCATGTGTAATTTTGTCTCTGCCACAGGTGCTTCGTCTGTAATGGTTGCCAGAGGTGCGCTCTGGAATGCTTCTATTTTTTCTCCTAAAGGAAAAATACCATGGGAAGACGTGAAAAGAGAGTACATGAGGAAGGTAGTTCGAACTATGTAAGGTTTTAGCTTGACCTTGTCTTATTATCTGCATCATTTCAATTACGTCAGCACCAAATGTCTTTGATTTGTTTCCTAAAGTTTTTGGATACATGAAAGTGACCTACTTGAGTCCGGTTATCTCAGAGCATCTTATGGGATAATGATGTCAAGAGCACCAAACACACATTGAAGGAAATGATAATGCACTATTCTTGTCTTGAACTCCCAGAGGGAAAGGGTGTAATTAAGTCCGAGACTTTAGCAGATCTGGCGTAAGTGTTTTCTTTTTGTACTTTAGAATCTTATTATTGGAAAATTCTAAGGTACCCACATGATAACATACCTACATGTATATTCACCTGTGGATCAGTATCACATATTTTTCATCGTGAATATAATGGTGAATATATATGCAGGTAACATGGGTACCAGAACTTCCCCTTATTATATTATGGTCAATCCTCAATTAGCATTGCAGTCTGACCTTAGAACTATGAGTAGGTATATGAGATTAAAGTTCCGGCACATGCAGTTTTATTTCGTTGCTTGCTTGCTGGGGTGGGGATTTTGTTGTGTTTGATAAATCTTGTTTTGCATTTCCCTACCCGGTTGTACTCTGTGAACTGATAGCAAAATTTGGGTCAAATATCTGCTGAGTTGACTCGTAATTGTTTTTTAGCCGACTTTACGGGGAAGAATTGTACTATGATCAAGTTGATAAAAGTCGATCATCCTTTCGGGGAAGTGGAAACATCATTTGAATATGCTCTTGCAGTGGCCATAACGAAAGCCGAAAGGTCAGTTTTTTTTTTTTTTTTTTGCTATATCGATTCTCAACGTGCATTATTTTTAATATGTGAAAGTTCCGATGTTATTATGAGATGCTAATACTATGCATCCTCCCAAGAAAGTAAAGCCTCAGAGGTTAAATTTTCAACGATTGAATTGAATGTACCATGTATTGTTAAAATGATCGCAGTTGAATTTCTGCATATAGTACTCGATTCTGTTCTCTGAGATAGTTTCCTATTTGTGATGATGTCGAAACTAAAATTTTACTGGTGGATTTATCGGTAAAATTACAAAATTCTTCGGTACAGGTTGATTTGAACGCGTGCTGCGACTTTTCCGGTGCAGATTGATTTAATCCCTTTGATGGCAGTTACTGGGCAATTCTGATCAAAACTCCTGAACCTCGTGCTGTTGTGTTAGTTCATGTTTTTTTCTCTAAATATTTTATTTTTCTGTAGCCATTTCTTATTGCTACAGATTGGTAAATTTCATAGCCAACTTTTATTAATTTAGGAGAGAAATATCTGCATTTTATTTTGATAAGTCGAACTATATTAATCTGGAATTTGCAAGGTGTATGTATGAGTGCTTTAATTATTTCCTCTCTTTAAGTATAAATAATATTTTTGGAGAAACTCATGTTTTTGTGAATGTCACTGTTCTAAAAGATCCTGCCTAGGCTTAACTAGCGGTTTGCCACTTCGATTAAATTTAGCGGCGCCCACTTCAGCCACTTGGACGCCCTGCGCCCAGGTAAAGAAACCAAAAAAAAAAAAAAAAAAAGGAACAAATAAAAGAAATGCTCTGGTTGAGACAGTTGAAAGCAACCTTTTTTCTTTTGAGAATCAATACTTGATAAAGTCATCAAGCAATCACAGTACATCAGGGTTGGGGAAAGGTAAAACAAAAAAAACGAAACAGTCGGTATCAAAATGTTGTGCTAGCAGGTGTGCTAGTTTATTACCAAGTCTACGAGTAAAAGAAACAGAAAAAGAAGTAAACTGGGTCCCCAACGATTTGATGTCGGCAAGTATACCACCAGCAGGAGAAAGCGAAAAATCAGGCTGCCGTAATTGATCTATCACACTCATATTGTCGCCCTCCAGGATCACTGATTGTACCTGCTGTTGTAAAGCGAATTTAGTGGCCTCATAAGCTGCCCAAGCTTCTCCTATTTATGTCACGAACATTAGGAATTTTCTTCCTCAGCCAAGCTTGAACTTCTCCGTCACTGTTGCGCACTGCTACAGCAATTCGACAACTATTAGTTTCAGCACTTAATGATGCATCAAAATTCACCTTGAAGGAACCACTTGGAGGTGGTGTCCGACTCTGCTCAACATCAGGTGGCCTGGGGCTGGAGAATTTATTCTGCGCCTCCTTGTATCGCGTAATGTAATTTTGCACGAAAGTCACCGCATCTTGCGCATCAAAGGCTTTTCCTTCGTGTACTGCTTGCGATTACTCCAAAGGTTCCAACAGATCCCTATAAACAGCTCCAAATCCTCAACCTTATTTAATCTGTAAAATCCATTCATTAATATCACTGCTACTAGAGTGTAAAGGAGCAGCAGATAAAGGTGATATCGCCCAACCTAAACGAGCAAAATCACAATCTCGGAAAATATGAATAAGTGATTCAGGATTATTTTGGCACACAGGACACAAATTAGTAACAGCTATCCCTCTACGATTCAGCGCATCAAGAGTTGGAAGAGCAGCCTTAAGAATACGCCAGGAAAAAATCTTAATTTTATTCGGCATTTTAACTCGCCAAATCTAATCCCAGTTTGCATCATAAATCACACTTGGCTGACCCACTCTATCTACCAGCTCCCGTTCTCTGATCTTCCTGGTTAAGTAGTACCCCGATTTCACAGTATAGTGGTCGCGCTTTGTAAAGTTCCAGATACGGATATCTGGCCCAGCCTATGGCAGCGGAATTTGCAAGATAATGTTACTATCTTCTTCCAAGAAAATGGTACGCACTAGATCACTGTTCCAGGAAACCGAATCTACATCAATAAGCCCAGCCACAGTAGCTGTACTTGGATCAAAAAAATCAGGAGTCACAGGTACCATACTAAACTCCCTAGACAGCCAGTTATCGCCCCATATCATAACATTACGCCCATCACCAATGCGCCATCTAATTCCCTGTTTCATCAACTCTAAAGCTACACAAATGCTTTTCCAAGTAAACGAACTATTTCCCTTTGGCTTAGCATTAAGAATATTCGAGTCCGGGAAATACTTAGCTTTAAGAATCCGACTAAGTAAGGCTTGGGGGTAGTAAATCGCTCTCCAAATTTGTTTGCCAAGCATCGCAAGATTAAAAGATCTAAGGTCACTGAAACCCATCCCCCCATCTCTCTTTGAAGCACAAAGTCGACCAGAATTTAGCAATAATTGATTCAATTTCATTGAGAATGTATTCAGGGAGTTTAAAGCATCCCATCACATAAGTAGGTATAGCTTGGATAACAGGTTTGATAAGGACTTGTTTTCCCGCTTTTGAGAGAAACTTATTGCCAAAACTTTGGACTTTATTCCACACTCTCCCCCTAATCCACCTAAACACTTCCCTCTTCGATCTTCCCATAGCCATAGGAAGCCCCAAATATTTATCATATTTCTCAACTACTTGAACCGGAAGAATATCCCTCACTCTATCAATCATCTCCCTCGAAGCATTTCGACAAGAAACCACCGTAGATTTTTCCAAATTAATTTCTTGCCTCGATGCAAGACTATAACGCCTAAGAATATCATTAATTTCCTGAGTCGCCCCAATAGAAGCTTGACAAAAGAGTAAAGTGTCATCCGCAAAAAGAAGATGAGAGATCCTTGGTGCTCGTGGAGTGATGTCCACTCCCCGTAACACCTCCCTCTCCTCCGCATCACGAATAAGAGAGCTAAAAGCTTCAGTACATAACAAGAACAAAAAAGGAGAAAGGGGATCTCCCTGACGAATCCCCATTTCCGACTGGATAGGGTCAAGAGGTTCTCCATTAAGTAAAACAGAATAGGAGACCGAACGCACACCAAGCATAATAAGCTTAATGAATTGAATCTCAAAGCCTAGTCTCTCAAGCACTCTTTCTTAAAAAATCCACTCAACCCGGTCATAAGCCTTACTCATGTCAAGTTTTAAAGCCATAAAAATATCTTTGCCTTGGTTTTTTACTTTAAAAAATGATTAACTTCATACGCTACAAGCACATTATCTGTAATAAGTCGATTAGGCACAAAAGCTGATTGGGTCTCGGCTATGATAGTATTCATATGTGGTTTCAACCTGTTAGAAATAGCATTGGAGGCTATTTTAAAGATCACATTACTCAGACTAATGGGGTGAAATTGGGTAATTTTCTCCGGTGTTTGACATTTAGGGATCAAAGTAATATGTGTAAAGTTCAACTTGGGTTCCAGGCTATGGTCATTAAAGAAGGCAAGAACACACTTAATCACATCAGTCCTAACAATATGTCAGAAACGCTGATAAAATAGAGCATTCATGCCATCAGGGCCAGGGGATTTAAGGGGGTACATATCGTAAAGTGCTTTCTTTACCTCGTCTGGAGAGAACACCAGGCAGAGCTCATGGTTGATAGCTGAGTCCACTCTTCTATTTATAGTACAAACAACATCGCCGATCTCTGCAGCACTAGGACGTTGAGATGAGAAGATTGAGCCAAAATACCCATTAATAATCTGTGCCATATCTGCGTGTTCAGAGAACACCTCCCCTGTATCCTTCTGTAAGCTGTTAATCACATTAATCTTGGCTCGATGTGAGGCCTGCGTGTGAAAGAAACGCGTATTTCTGTCCCCTTCGGCTAACTAATAGTTTCTAGATCTCTGTTTCCACATCTCTTCCTCTCTATCCAGAATTTTTTTCCAATTTTTGCTTTGTCTCTGAAATCAGCCTCTTTATATCAGATGTATACGGCAGATTGTGAAGCCGTTCCAGCTCGAGCTTCAATTCCCTCACTTGCTTTTTTACTGATCCGAACTCATTCTTATCCCAATTGATTAACCCCAAGCGGCAATTCTCCATATTACTCATAAACCCTTCATCCGAATTCCAATTATCCCCGATTACTTTCGCACAATTCGAAGATTCGAGCCACATCGATTCAAATCTGAATCTTCTCCTGTTCTGCCTATACCGCCATTGATGTGGGCGCCTAAGACGGAGAAGGATGGGGAGATAGTCCGAGCTCCGAGTATAGAGATGAAAGACCTTTGAGTCTGGAAAAAGATCAAACCATGACTGAGTTGCAGAAGCTCTGTCAAGGCGAAGCTGTGTGTGAGCGTGGTTTTCCTGATTGTTCGACCAGGTATAAGTAAAACCGACAAAGTCCAATTCCAAAAGTCCACAGTAGTCCAAAGTTGCCCTAAATGCCCTTAAACGCCATTCTGGTACCCGTACACCTCCTAACTTACCATTATTAGATGTAACTTCATTAAAATCTCCGATTACCACCCATGGACCTTGCGTGTATTGAGACAATTGTCGAAGAAGAGCCCAAGTATGCTTTCTTTTAGTCGTATCCGCCTCACCATAAAAACCGGTCAATCTCCAATCTTCTATGCTCCCTTTCAAGCATACCATGACATCAATATGGTGATGTGAGTAGCTTTTAACCACTACATCATGCTCTTTATTCCAAAGTAACGCCAACCCGCCCGATTGGCCAATAGAAAGAATCGAAATGCCAAACAAATTACAACTCTGTTTTATCTTATCCATCCTTGATACATCAAGTCTCGTAACCATAAGAAAGACAAGATCGGGGTTATGAGAACAAAGAAACTCCTTAAAAACCCGAACTGTCCAAAGGTTCCCCAAACCTTGACAGTTCCAAGAGAAAAGACTCATTGGGATAGGCGGGGTTTCATTGCAACTCCCGCCTCTGGTCCAATATGTTTATCAACTTCCTCAATTCTTAGCTTCTTATTCTGCCCCACAATCCCTTTGTTCTCCTTAGTAACACCATGCTTGGGTCCAAACTTTCTAATATGCGAACCTGATCCGGGTGGGCGTCCACGTTTTTTAGGACTGGAAAGGATGGTGTTTAGTTTTTTCGATCCGAGTTCTCTTCTCGAGAGTTGTCCTCCGATTGGAGTTGGGTTCTCTTCCTTGAGAGTTTCCTCTACCTTCCCTGTTTCTTTTCCTTCTGCTCCACATATTTTGGTGAGACCGGTTAAACTTTTCCCTTTTGGTGAGTTTTTCTAAGATTTTCACTCGATCCCGTAATTAATATAAACTCATGTCGGTTTTCAATTTGCCTTTTAGCTCGAAATCTGTTAAGATACGAAATAAAATCTTTATAAGTTGCAAGCATGTTATTTATTTGAGTCGATTTTCTTTGTCCACTTTCAAGCTTATCTCTTTTTCCTTGGTGTTTGGGTATTCTTTTCTTTGCTTTTTCTGCAGATTACACCGGCGACTCTGGAAGATAGTGACGCCTCTTCTTTTTACAGTACAAATAACACAAACACTCTGCCATTCTGCGGTCAAGATGGGGGACATCAATTTGATTTATTTAGAAAAGATGAAGAACTTAACTGTGAACGAAGGGGAGACTGTTAATGTGCCATCAGATTTGTGGAATGATACGAATACCAATATGGAAATGTGCTTGGTTGGTCGGGTACTGTCGAAAAAACAGGTTCATCTTGAATCTTTTCATAAGACACTGATGAGAGGTTGGGATTTGGTGAAAGTTTCCAGGATTCACAAATTGGGTGAAGATCGAGTGTTGTTTGAGTTTGGTTAACATGCGGAGAAGGAAAAGGTGATCTGGAAGGGACCATGGTCCTTTGAAAGGAACTTACTCGTTCTTCGATCAGTAGGTAAGGACGAGGACCCGACGGCTGTGGATCTCAACATCTGCGACTTTTATGTGCATGGTGTGCCGTTTTCTGGTAATAGTACAGGGATTGCGAAAATCATCGGTAACAAATTGGGTTCTTTTGTGGCATTTGACGAGAATAATCATAGTGGTCTTGCTACAACACTGCGTATACGAGTGGGGATTGACATAAAAAAACCCTTGTACCGTTGCATTACTATTGAAGGACTCAGGAAGCAACCAATCCAGCTACAGGTTTCCTGTGAAAGATTGCCCAACTTCTGCTACTATTGTGGAATAATTGGTCACCTTGTGAAAGATTGTCACGCGTGTTTCGATCTTTTCGGAGCATCTGACAAAGTTGATGAAGCTAAACTGCAATATGGAGAATGGATGCGGGCAGCCCCGAGTGATTCAGCATCTAAATACTTGGGTAGTGGTGTACGGGGTGGCAATCGTCGACCGCAGTTTATCTTTCCCATGAGCGGCGCCCAATCTCAGCCACAACAGGGGGCAAGTCTGGCAGGGTCATTTTGGGGAAAGCACCTCAAGTTGATTCGAATTCAAATTTTCAAATTCTGCTCAGTTTGGTAACCGAAACCAGAAAGGAAATCGTCAGTGAGCGTTTTTGGGGGAAGTATGCTGGGCAAAGTGATAATTGGAGAAAGATGGATGCTGATTTTCAGGGATCTGCTTCGGTAACTGTTGGAGAATCAAATTCCTCAAATAAGTCAAAAGATATCGTGATTTTTGAGCCAATCTCGTCTATCCATACTGATATGGATATCTTAGACTCCCCCGCACCAGGCCAGCCCGTCAATCTTCCTACTTTCAATACACGAGGCCCTAATCTTAAACTCTCCTAGGCCCAAAACTTATCCAACCAAACCCCAAGCCATAGCCTTCCTATCCCTAGCCCAATTTCGCCTAGCCCTTTCCCTTTCTTCTAGCAAGCTAACCCAGCCTTAGCCCGATACACTATCCAGATACCACTTCACGAAATTAATCCCAACACCAGTTGAAAGCAACCTTGGGCGCCCACATTTTTTTTTTCATGCGACATTTGTGTACTATATTAGGATATTAAAATAAACTAGATGTCCTCCCAGGCCCAAAACTTATCCAACCAAACCCCAAGCCATAGCCTTCCTATCCCTAGCCCAATTTCGCCTAGCCCTTTCCCTTTCTTCTAGCAAGCTAACCCAGCCTTAGCCCGATACACTATCCAGATACCACTTCACGAAATTAATCCCAACACCAGTTGAAAGCAACCTTGGGCGCCCACATTTTTTTTTCATGCGACATTTGTGTACTATATTAGGATATTAAAATAAACTAGATGTCCTCCCGTGCGATGCACGTCGTAAAATATTAAATATTTTATTATATTAATAATATGTGATTGAATTTCAATAATATTGTAAAGTTATTATAAAATATAAATGAGTCAATATGCACATACATACACTATTATTTAATTTACTTCCATTTATAAACTCTTATCATGTGATCTAAGGGCACATGATAGGAAAATTATAATTTAATTAAGCACGGACATTTAATTTTAAATATAGGCCAATATGAGTCTTATATCTAATTTTATAAATATTAATTAAATTATGTTTATTATTATCAATTTTTTTTAAAAGTATATAACCCATATTCTTACTAATATAAATTTTTTTATATGATTTGGTATTGATATAATTATTTATTTTTTTATAATCGAAACAAAATAATTCTGAAAAATTAAATAGTTGTTAAAATGCAAAACTATGAAAATAAACTAAAATAATATTCTTCTTCAATAATCTTATATTTCTATATGGAAGTATTTTAATCATCTAAATATATCATAATTATATTTAAATTACTTTATATAGACTATATGAATATCAAATTAAAGAGTACGAAGTAAGAATTAATTTGATTATTTTTTATCAAAACTAAAATTGATACGAAAGTTATAATTGTTAAACTATTAGGTTAAAAATAAAAAGAATCAAATGAGAGGAAATTTTTAATTGGTAGATAGTATATAATGGAATAATCCTCTAACTCATTTTTTTTAAAATATTTAAAAAGACAATTAACGTGCAGATGACACATGTTGCTTTAGATTTTTTTGCGACTTTCTTTTAATGTTAAGTATGGATATTATATACTCCAAAAAATGTCAAAATTTTTCTTTTTTTCATTTTCTAAATTGATACCGATATTGTCATGGTTATGCATACTAGGGGTGTTCAAAAATACCCAACCCGAACTACCCGGCCCAACTACCCGATGACCCGAAATAAATATTTCGGGTATTTTTAAAAATTTTAAACTTTATTCGGGCCGGGTACCCGACCCGGAAAAAAGTCATATAATCGGGCCGGGTCATGGGCCGACTTGTTGCGTAAATTCGGGTACCCGAAAACCCGATGATTTTTTATTAGTTATTTTTTCTATAAATTTAATTATTTAATTTGTAATTATATGAAACTTTATCTTTCAAATAATATGAATTATATTTGATATGAGAATTCATGTTAATTATATTTTCACTAATGGTATTTATTCTCACTAGTTTGGAAATTTACAAGAAGATAAAATTCTTAAATAAAAAATAATATATATAAAAAAATTTAGTCAATTTTGAGATTTACTTATTGTATGGAAAATATTTATAATGTATTTAGTACTCAGGGAATTAATTTGTATAATAAATTTGAAAATAAATTTATATTAAAATTACAAATTATTTATAAAAATTTAAAATTAGTAGTATTAAATTTTGGGCCGGGTACCCTATGACCCGACCCGAAAAAATAGGGTACCCGCTTTTTCGGGTACCCGACTTTTCGGGTCGGGTCACGGGCCGAATTTTTCATTACCCGCATAACCGGGTACCCGTAAATTCGGGTACCCGAAAAACCGGGTACCCGGTTATGAACACCCCTAATGCATACAATAGAGATGCTCAGGTCGTTCTTGAAACTGACTTGAATATTTGACAAAAAAATCAGCCATTTGTAATTAAATGTTTAACTTTATCATTTTTTTTGAAGCATCTAATTTTAATTTGAATTTCAGTTGATGTTGGTTTCTGTACTTTGAAGTTTTAAGTTTGGGATTTCTTGAGTTTTTTCCGTTTTTTCCTACCATTTTATTTTATGTTTAATAAAATTAAAAATATTATAATAAAAAATAATTAGAAAATAATTATATATATATATATATATGTGTGGTTGGGTGGTCATTAAAAAACCATCAAAAATAAATGTGGTTGGGCTAGGAGATTATTGGTGATATGGAGAAGACTCGAGAGATAAATTAATTAAATATTAAAAAAGTTGATAGTTGAGATGGTTGTTGATATATTTTTTTTTTTGGACAACAGAAGGAGGGCTAGAAACCCAGAGAGTTGCTTAGGTATCAGCTTCACAGCTCCTAACAAACGCCACCCCAATGGCGTCCTCTCTAATCAGTCCGCCAACTCTTCGGGAGGTTCGTTGAGTACTCTAAGACCCCTGTTCTAATTCATCGCCGACCTGGCCAAATGATCAGCGAGCCGGTTTTGTTCTCTGACTATATGCTCGAGTTTCACTTCCCAATCCGTAGCTAATACTCTCTCTCTCCCAGCCAAAGGTTGACAGAGGGTGTATATTTAGTGTATTTTAGGTAATGATTGGTATAAGTAATGATGATTAAATATGTGGTGGAGATTAAAAAGTAAAAAGTATTGATGATGAATGAGTGGTGGAGATTAAAAAGTAAAAAGTGATTGTTTTGATTTGATTGTAAAAAGTGATATATATAAACTTACTAAAGGGACTACTTATTGATAGAAATGTAAACCTTTGCGCGGGACGGAGCTTTCTTGCACTCTTGTCGAATATTTTTGAGGTTAGCTCTTGCTCCATTCTCGTGGTCTAATCCAGTAAGGCTCCTAACCACATCCCTTGAGTCTGTTTCCACTATTAATCTTCTAATACTGTAATACCCGTTATTTTTTATAATGTAATATTATTATTTATAATAATATTATAATATATTTCATTTAGAGGATCATGAACATTTATTTCAACATACCACAAGTTCTAGCCCGAGTCATTTTATCAGATATATTCAAGTAGTCATTATTATTTTTATAATAGTGTTATTAATTATTCAAGTATAATAATAACACTATTATTATTAATATTATCATTTTTATTACTAATAATATTATTAATACTATTTTATTAGTACTAATATTATTATTATTGTTATTATCATTATCATGTTCCAGATTATTATCAATATTACCAATGAATTATTATTTTACATTTACTATTATTATTATATCATTTAAAATCAACCACATATTATAACTTAACCAACTATGATTAAACTAAACTAATCATAATTAAGAACTCCTCTTCCCATAGTTCTTTTCAGTTCTCTCACCTTCTCAAACTCCTCAATGTATATCCTAATACACGGTCCTAATTCAACTGAGACACTCAAAAATCTATACCTATAAATATACAACTTCTAATGCAGAAAATTCTTTACATCGTTCAACATCCAGAAAAAAATAAAAATAAATAAATACACAGTTCACACAATACGCCAATTCTTCAACGGGAAGATCAGATCGCAATTTGGTCTTCTGCAAATCGTTCCAGCCGCAATATTGCCAGTATTCTTTTCCGCCATTTGAGCACTCTTGTAACACCCCCAAAACCATTCGGGAAATATTACACGCCGTAAACCCTTCTCGCAAGGATTTACCAGGCTAAACACAATTAGACCACTCAATGATTGGCTGACCGGGATCAATCTAATTACAAAACAGACCGACAAGGTCATTAAACAATTCAGAGACTAATGAAATTCACATCTCAAAGACAATAATAAACTTGAACACAAAAACGAATGACAACTCCATTAAATAAATGAAAACTACACCCGTGCAAGGGTGAATACTCAGCCAAATGAGAAATACCGACCAAGATGAAACAAAAGAAAAAAAAGACTCTGACTCTTGTGTGATTAGCATCGTCGTCTTCCATCTCCTTCCAAGCCAATCCCATGACTGCTCCCGAGCTGCCAAAACCTGAGCGCATAACATGCACCCACCCCCCGAAAACCCGGGGGTTAGCAAATTAGAATTTTGCTAATGCAAGTACAAATCATACAGGATATACGAAAAATATCAACATAAAACTCGACATCCGCGAAGCCTTAACACAAATCACACATTCCCATAGTCAACACAGAATCACACTCACGTATACAAGGTGAAAGATAGTCACATAGTCATATTCTCTTAACGGAGCATAACACCAATGAAACTTTAAACAAACCCAATGAGTCAAAAGTTTTAGTTAGAAAAACTCTCGGAAAATATTTTGATAAGGTAGTTTGGAAACGTTATTATTGACTCGGGTTGTTTCGGGGTTTTGAAATTCGAATGGAAATACATTTGGAAACTAATTTCAAAAGCTCTCGGGTCCTTGACCAAACATGTGGAAAACAATTAGAAGAAAACCATGTCAACGTTATTCGGGGTCCCCGACCCAATTTATAAAACACTATCACAAGTGAATCATTACAACATATCAAGGGGTCCTCGACCCAAACCACAGAATATCGTCACAAGCACCATCAAAGACAGCCTCTCGTCTGACCAATACTGCTCAAGACCCCTGATTAATTAACCCTCGGAGATCTCGTCAAATGTTCTTGGTTAATTAACCCTGATACCAACGTTTAAAACAAGTTGAAACACACTTTCAGAAACACGAATCACGGTCTATATCAAGACCAGCATTTTGAAAAGAGTTGAAAGAATTTGAAATACGAAAATTGTTCGGTAACGGGGTCTTAGCTATCACTCAACTATCCGTTACCAATAAGCCTGCTAGGCACCTCCATTGAATCACCTGTGCACCGACGTTCACTCCACTATGTTGGCCGCCCCTTGTACATGTCACCGCGCCGGCGTCACTCCCGCAAGAGCCGCCCCTTGAACACGCATCAGGTTAAACACCGGCGTTCACCAACCATATGGAGCCGCACATTACAGCGTACACCAGGCCGGAGTACACGCCCCGCCATCAGAGGCTCCTGGATATGACGTTTCTCACAACAAGTATTCACATTGTTTCAAAACATCAAGTACACAGTCAATCGTTGCAACAATTATCAAATCAATACACGACCACACAAATAAACAACAATCACACGAACGTTATTAATCAAGACTCAACACAATAAGCCTTCGGCAAAACCCACAAACGCTACGCATATACTCTTATATCGCAACTCAACCGAATATAAATATATATATATATAAATATAATATTACTATGTTAAATCTATAAGTATGGTTCATCCATCAATCCAAGTTGAGTACGTCAACTAGTGTTAGTATTCATCTTTCGACATTCACCGACATAGACATATATATATCAATATAGTATACACATACATATATTTAACATATAAGTATATATATCTATATATCTATATCTATATATATATATATATATATATATATATCTACATCCGTATGAATTCATACACTTCGACAACAATGATTTCACGTAGTTACAATTCGTATATCAAGGTACTTGCCTCAAATCCAACACACGTGAAGCAACGGAAAAGCTTGACCGACAACCCTCGAATCTTCCAACTAGGTCGAAAACACAAGAACAATATAATTACTACAAAGTAGATCACAAGAAGGATGGATAAATATACGAAATTCCCGACCAGAATTCGTAGAAACAAAAGATCGAACACTTGGGGTTCAATACTTCCCCAAGAACTTCAAGAACATTAACCGGACCCGAATATGGTAAGAAATACCAATCAAATCATAGGGAGAGAATCAATACAACCGATTGATGATATACAACAACACGATTCAAGAAGAACAACCCGACACTCGAAGATTCTTGAAATATAGAGGAAGGATTTACAAGATGATTACCTCGAATCAAAGACGAAGAACACAGATTGATGATGTTAAACAACACCAAGAACTCAAGGAAGATGTAAACTTGGAGTTACAAGACTCCAAAATTGCTCCTAGATCGCCAACAATCGCCTCAGCCGCGGAAGAAGGAAGAAGGTTGAAAAAAATGACGAACACGGTCAACCCTCCAATATAAATACCTGCGCATGAGTTATGTACGTTAACCAAGAAGGATAACGTACGTTACCTCTATTACGTACGTAATGTAGGAAAAGATTACGTACGTAATAGATGGCCATACCCCCTGTCCAAAATATTGAAGACCCTTACGTACGTTATGGGAAGGGCTTAACGTACGTAAGGCACATGCTGATAGCGTACGTTATGCTTAAAGCATAGCATACGTAAATGACTTAGCAGTTCCAGAACCGCTAAGTTCAGCTCGTCGAGTACAAGCGCGATGAAACCGCGAAACGATTACAACAACACAATACGAGGACATGCGTACGAAGAGTTCAGAACGACGGACTCAAGCGTTAAAAGAAAATACGATTTCGACTACCCGAAGGTTCGGAATACGATAACAGAAGAAATCACCCCCAAGCTTTGAAAAATTACGAAACGGCCCAAAACGTCCGTAAATCGCAATATGACGTCAAGCAACCGAACCGAAGCTCACAACACGCATGACAAATCTCAACAGACTAATAGGAAAAACGAAACCGTAGTTTCGAACCACCATCATACGAAATGAACCAAATAGCGGAAAAAGTCGCCCAAAACACAGATCGGATAAAACAGCCCCGGAACAACCTCGGATGACCAAACACACAGAACAAAACATTATCAACATGTCAAAATTCTCGCAAGCGAGTTTCTGGAAATCAGAAAGATGCCAAGAACGAAAAATTACCGAAAGAGAAAAATCACGGGTATTACATTCTACCCTCCTTAAAAGAAGTTTCGTCCCGAAACTTAAAATAGAGAGCGATGGAACAATAGTTGCAAACAAAATTTGCAAGAATAAAATTCTGATGTGGGAAGGCCATAATAATCCACGGGATTTAGCAATACAGCTCCGAAATTCGTTCGGAGGACGGTAGGCTAAGTAAAACAAGGTAGTTTAAAATCGTCGAGAGGATCACAATTGAATTACTAGCAATGAAAAGTCACACAATACTGAAAATATCAAGAAGAGTACGGTTAATACATTCCCCCATACTAAAAAGACATTATGACCTCGAAACTTAGAGCAACGAGAGTTGGAAACGTAAAACAATGAAACGAAAATGATCGATGTCACGATTATTGGAAACAACAACGATTAAGACATAGTACAAAATATTCATTATCCCATGTTAGGATCCTCAGAAGGAAATATAGGGCTTCGAAACACTCTCCGGTCATTTGCTCTGCTTTCCAATAGGGCAGGATTCCTTGCCAATTCGGAAACTGTCTCACAGAGTTTCTCCCGATGACCTTCACATCCGCACCGGTAACAAGTCAAGAGTGGAGAGGGACAATTTGCACATACGTGTCCTGGATGGTTGCAGTTGAAGCACCTGCTCTTCTTACTGAGAGTCCCCGATGCTGGTTTGGGATTTCCAGCGTTCGCTCCCAACCGCGAAGACGACGCTTTCGAACAACGTGAGGGTTTGGGAGCCTTAGTCTCTTCACCACCCAGAAATTTCCCAGATATCCTCGGTCTCTTTGCTTCGATCATGGGCTCGATCACTGAGGAGATTTCACAGGATATCAATTGATCTTGATATTCCTTTACTGTAGCATGAATAATTGTCGTACGAACCACCTCACTGCTTCTACTTCCATCATCCCGTCTACATCCGCCAAGGGTCGACATACTAATACAGATAGTACCATTCAGCATTATCAAATAATCAGTCGTACAGTATACTACAATTATCAATACAAGGTTTAGTTAACATCTTTATAATAACGGTAATATCATAAGGCACAAAGTTTTCTGAAGTCAATTTCGAGCCCTTCGACTAGGACGACCCTTATATGCATACACTTAATGAAAATAACTTTTTGAAAAAGAGGGCGAGTCACGTTATGCCCAAGACTTGTAAATACTGTCCTTTATTTCGGAAGAGGAAGTTTATACAATGACTCTAAAAATTATTTTCGAGTAATGTATAAAAGAATTTTTTGTTGTTGTTGTGAATCGTAACTAATTTGAAATATTTCAAAAGTGTTGAGATCCAAATACCACAATTTGAAAATCTTTCCTCTTCTACCAAAACGCTTAATCGAAAGGATTTTTCACCGAGATACGTGACCATTTGACATGACGACATTAAATCATGGTCACAATGGTAGGAAAATTTTAAAGCACCACAAAAAAAAATGTTCGTGATATTACAACGCCGTGGGCCACATGCCAGAACCCACTAGGCTAAAAACCATTTTCAAAAACATTCGAAAACGCCAAAAAGGCCAATGACGGTAATATTTTGCAAAACTCAAAATCATTTGAAAAACCGTCATAAAACGATCAAGGCCAAAATGCTAAAAACTCGATTTAGGGAATCGGTTTATGAAATAAAAATTCAATTTGTAAGATACCAAGAGCCATTTCAAAATACTCACGCAGCGGATAAAATTAACACTCAAGGTTTATTCTACTGAAATGCAGAAACCGACAAATATGCTCGACTTCCGAAACATACTACATAACCATTTCACTCGGATTGCATACGCATGTTATATCCTAAAACAATAATATCAATACGTATATAAGGGAACTTACGATCGGGAGGCTTACCATCACGGATTGCCAGAAGGTGATGTCGGAACCACGATACTAATCACAACTCTGATGCGCGCGCCTTACACAAGACATGGACTTGACCCAACGACCTAGGTTCTTCGGAAACCTGGCGCTCCGATACCATATTTGTAACAACCCCAAAACCATTCGGGAAATATTACACGCCGTAAACCCTTCTCGCAAGGATTTACCAGGCTAAACACAATTAGAGCACTCAATGATTGACCGACCGGGATCAATCTAATTACAAAGCAGACCGACAAGGTCATTAAACAACTCAGAGACTAATGAAATTCACATCTCAAAGACAATAATAAACTTGAACACAAAAACGAATGACAACTCCATTAAATAAATGAAAACTACACCCGTGCAACGGTGAATACTCAGCCAAATGAGAAATACCGACCAAGATGAAACAAAAGAAAAAAAAGACTCTGACTCTTGTGTGATTAGCATCGTCGTCTTCCATCTCCTTCCAAGACAATACCATGACTGCTCCCGAGCTGCTAAAACCTGAGCGCATAACAGGCACCCACCCCCCGAAAACTCGGGGGTTAGAAAATTGGAATTTTGCTAGTGCAAGTACAAATCATACAAGATATACAAAAAATATCAACACAAAACTCGACAGTCGTGAAGCCTTAACACAAATCACACATTCCCATAGTCAACACAGAATCACACTCATGTATACAAGGTGAAAAATAGTCACATAGTCATATTCTCTTAACGGAGCATAACACCAATGAAACTTTAAACAAACCCAATGAGTCAAAAGTTTTAGTTAGAAAAACTCTCGGAAAATATTTTGATAAGGTAGTTTGGAAACGTTATTATTGACTCGGGTTGTTTCGGGGTTTTGAAATTCGAATGGAAATATATTTGGAAACTAATTTCAAAAGCTCTCGGGTCCTTGACCAAACATGTGGAAAACAATTACAAGAAAACCATGTCAACGTTATTCGGGGTCCCCGACCCAATTTATAAAACACTATCACAAGTGAATCATTACAACATATCAAGGGGTCCTCGACCCAAACCACAGAATATCGTCACAAGCACCATCAAAGACACAGCCTCTCGCCCGACCAATACTGCTCAAGACCCCTGATTAATTAACCCTCAGAGATCTCGTCAAATGTCCTTGGTTAATTAACCCTGATACCAACATTTAAAATAAGTTGAAACACACTTTCAGAAACATGAATCACAGTCTATATCGAGACCAGCATTTTGAAAAGAGTTGAAAGAATTTGAAATACGAAAATTGTTCGGTAACGGGTCTTAGCTATCACTCAACTATCCGTTACCAATAAGCATGCCAGGCGCCTCCATTGAATCACCTGTGAACCGGCGTTCACTCCACTATGTTGGCCGCCCCTTGTACATGTCACCGCGCCGGCGTCACTCCCGCAAGATCCGCCCCTTGAACACGCATCAGGTTAAACACCGGCGTTCACCAACCATATGGAGCCGCAGATTGCAGCGTACACCAGGCCGGAGTACACGCCCCGCCCTCAGAGGCTCCCGGATATGACGTCTCTCACAACAAGTATTCACATTGTTTCAAAACATCAAGCACACAGTCAATCGTTGCAACAATTATCAAATCAATACACGAGCACACAAATAAACAACAATCACACGCACGTTATTAATCAAGACTCAACACAATAAGCCTTCGGCAAAAGCCACAAACGCTACGCATATACTCTTATATCGCAACTCAACTGAATATATATATATATATATAATATTACTATGTTAAATCTATAAGTATGGTTCATCCATTAATCCAAGTTGAGTATGTCAACTAGTGTTAGCATTCATCTTTCGGCATTCACCGACAGACATATATATCAATATACATATATACATACATATATTTAACATATAAGTATATATCTATCTATCTATCTATCTATCTATCTATCTATATATATATATATACATCCATATAAATTCATACACTTCGACAACAATGATTTCACGTAGTTACAATTCGTATATAAAGGTACTTGCCTCAAATCCAACGCACGTGAAGCAACGGAAAAGCTTGACCGGCAACCCTCGAATCTTTCAACTAGGTCGAAAACACAAGAACAATATAATTACTATGAAGTAGATCACAAGAAGGATGGATAAATATACGAAATTCCCGACCAGAATTTGTAGAAATAAAAGATCGAACACTTAGGGTTCAATACTTCCCCAAGAACATTAAGAACATTAACCGGATCCGAATATGGTAAGAAATACGAATCAAATCATAGAGAGATAATCAATACAACCGATTGATGATATACAACAACACGATTCAAGAAGAACAACCCGAAACTTGAAGATTCATGAAATATAGAAGAAGGATTTACAAGATGATTACCTCGAATCGAAGACGAAGAACACGGATTGATGATGTTAAACAACACCAAGAACTCAAGGAAGATGTAAACTTGGAGTTACAAGACTCCAAAATCGCTCCTAGATCTCCAACAATCGCCTCAGCCGCGGAAGAAGGAAGAAGGGTGAAAAAAATGACGAACACGGTCAACCCTCCAATATAAATACCTGCACATGAGTTACGTACGTTAACCAAGAAGGATAATGTACGTTACCTCTATTACGTACGTAATGTAGGAAAAGATTACGTACGTAATAGATGGCCAGACCCCCCTGTCCAAAATAGCGAAGACCCTTACATACGTTATGGGAAGGGCTTAGCGTACGTAAGACACATGCTGATAGCGTACATTATGCTTAAAGCATAGCATACGTAAATGACTTAGCAGTTCCAGAACTGCTAAGTTCAGCTCGTCGAGTACAAGCGCGATGAAACCGCGAAACGATTACAACAACAACACAATACGAGGACATGCGTACGAAGAGTTCAGAACGACGGACTCAAGCGTTAAAAGAAAATACGATTCCGACTACCCGAAGGTTCGGAATACGATAACAGAAGAAATCACCCCCAAGCTTTGAGAAATCACGAAACGGCCCAAAACGTCCGTAAATCGCAATATGACGTCAAGCAACTGAACCGAAGCTCACAACACGCATGAAAAATCTCAACGGACTAATAGGAAACACGAAACCGTAGTTTCGAACCACCATCATAAGAAATGAACCAAATAGTGGAAAAAGTCGCTCAAAACACGGATTCGTATAAAATAGCCCCGGAACAACCTCGGATGACCAAACACACAGAACAAAACATTATCAAAATGTCAAAACGCTCGCAAGCGAGTTTTTGGAAATCAGAAAGACGCCAAGAATGAAAAATTACCGAAAGAGAAAAATCACGGGTATTACAACTCTCACCAATTCTACAGCAATCATCATCATCATCCCCGTACAGGTAACTCGAATCTCAATTGTAACCTTTTCTGATGAATTTCGTGAAATTGTATTGTTGTCTTCTTATGACATTAATCAATTTATCTCTCTGGTAAATTTAACACTAAACTCTATTAGGAATACTTGTTAGATTTTGATGATGTCATTAATATAAAGTCAAATGTTTATTACTTGGCAAAAATGTAAGGAAGAACCAAATGAGTATCTTCCATAGGCCAAATATGTTAAGTATAAAACTTGGCAAAATGTAAAGAAGAACCAAATGAGTATCTTCTATAGGCCAAAAATAAGTTAGGCTAAAAATCGGCTAAGTACTAAGTACAGCTAAGTCCGTCAGAGAGGATCAGCCGAGTCAAGTCAGAGTAGTTCTGGTCAACAAATTTTATCAGAGATGTTTGACCAGACTGCAGCCAAGGTACCTCAGACAAGTCACCTGATCAGTCAAAGTCATAAACAGTGAACATCAGAGAGGTCCAGACTGCAGAGATGTTAACTGCTCATCAGCCTAGTCGAAATCAGCCAAGTACTCCAAGTCCACGTCAGCATGCGTTGAAAAGTCAAGTATTACTGAAAGTCACATGCAACGTGAAGAGACAAATTGGAGTGATTCCCGCAAGAGATATGATTTAAAGAAATCATCCAGACCCATCTTGAAGACTTTAATCGTTTTATATTCAAAAGATTCGGCACATCACATGCAGAGTCTTCACAACGGTCGGAAGGTAGATTAAAATAATGGGAATCCAGCCTTGCAACGTTCAGAAAGATTAAAACAAAGAAGTCTCCCTCCAACGGATGGATTTGTTCAAAAGATTTGCAACGGCTACAAGGAAAAAGCTCAGAGATCGTGACCTATATATATCCGATGATTTGAAACTGAGCAACTACCGGTGCGAACATACTTTCAAGCGATCAAAGCATTCAAGCAATCAAAAAGCAATCTATAGCATCGTGAAAAGAGCGGTTCTAAAAGTTCATACTTAAAGAATCTCTTAGTTGGAGAAAACAAAAACTCTTGTCTATAATCCTGAGTTCGGGGTACTTCACTGGTTGAAGTTAGAGACTGTAAAGGCATCCGAGGATCGAGGATCAAGAGGTGCAAAGCAGTCAAGTGTGGTACAACGGCACGGATTTCCACTGGTTGGAAGCTGTTGTAGTTTTGTTTGAATCACTGTAATATTTATCACTGGTTGAGAATTATAGTGAATTCATCTCCAACTGGTTTGGAGAAAAGTGGATTAGTAGAGGATTACCCCACCTATGAGACCACTATAATTGCCTGCATTCTTTACTGTTTTATTGCATCATACTTTAACTGCTGCATCCATTGTTAAGTGTTTCATTAGTTGCTTTATATTCGTCATCAGCTGACTTCCGTATATATTAAAGAACAAACGACTCCAAGTCATTTGTTTACCTATCAGCTGAAGAAACTCACTCTTCGTGAAAAAGAGTTTAAGAGTTTCAACAAGTCTATTCACCCCCCCTCTAGACTTGTTCCTGGACGACTTATGACCTACAAACTCATCAGCCAAACTCCCAATTTCAAGTCCCATTCTGAGACCGACCAGGACTGCAAACCAGAATCGTCAGTCGATACCAGCCGAACCCAAACTCATCTCGTTTATTACCAACCCTTCAAGCCATCCAAACCCAAAACCCTTCGGACCTGCAGCAAGGCCACCCAACCAGTTTCACAATTTCTACTCCAATTCGCAACCCCCGAAGACAGTCCAGAAACACTTTCAGCCCGAAATCGGCCCTCAAACCCGAATCAGAAACCAAAAGAAAAACAATTTCAGAAAATTACTTCGCCTCAAAACCGAACCCATCTCAGAAACCCCAAATCCGAGTCCCAAACCATTCTTCATCCTGAACCTACACAAATCATGAAACCTAACCTCTACGGCTAAACCACCTGAACCGATTCGGATTCAACAACCCAGACTTGCTATCCGACGATCCTTGAACCCCCTCTTCAAAAATTTCAATTCTAAACTGATGCGGACCAAACCCGCGGGTATATCCGCATCAGGAATTGATTGCCCAGACCGAAACCCAGAACCCACTTCCATCGCCGGACCTGCATCTTGGCAGTGAGCTGCCCGCCGAGCCGCTGTACTCCGAAATCATCGCCGCTGTCACTGGATATCTGTTGTGTTGCGCAGACTTCCTGTGTGTGTGTGGGTGTTGGATCGGGAGTGTGTGTCTGTTTACCCGTATGATGCTCTCGGCCAAGAAGAGAATGAGTGAGAGAGTGAATCGGTGTTAGAAAGAAACAGGAGAGAATAATGTTTTTTTTTTCTGCCATCCTATCCTGGCCGAGAAGAATTTCAGGAGAGTGAGAGGGAGTTTCAGATGTAGGGTTAGAGAGAGAGAGAGAGAGAGAAGAGGGTAGAGTGAGGGAGGGGATTCACGGGAGGTGAGAAAGTGAATTGTTTCGGCTGAGGTTAGGGATAAGGGTATTTATACCCTCGAATTTTTAGGGTTTTCAGATTAGTCCTCACCTTTTTCAGGGACTTTCAATTTAACATCGAAAATTCTTGATACTTCAATTTAAACCCATTTTGATTTATGCTTTTTCGATTTTAACGCAGTCAGCTTCTCAACTCTTACAATTTGATCCCAGTCAACTTTAAAACTTTCAATTCAGTCCCATTTTAATCAAGACATTAAAACGTTGACTTTCAATTAATATTGATAATTAGTCTGATTTTATGCATATATATTTTAATTTTAGTCATTATATCGTAATATTTTATAATGATTAACTTATTATTAAATGTAGACTTTATCGAGGATTTACGGGTTTAGGAATGTGAGTCGAGCATCTTTATATTCAAGTCAGACAGCATCATTTATTCACCTGTATACGTGTAAGAGGCTATCTTAAGATATATGTTGTGTGGGGACACCTGCACAACCTCAATATTCACATGCGTGCTCGATTCATATTATACGTGGTATTGTGTGTATGTATTCATGTTGAGGAAAATGTTATTGTAGAATAATCATTTAAATGCTTTCCATGAGATTGTACATTACTGTGATAAGTGTGATTTCCACGAGCTGAAGGAAGCTCACCCCCACCTTTATTGATCCCGCAGGTTAAACCGAGATGGGTGGACGAAGGAGCGAGCCGAGAGGTCATATGAATGAAATTTATTAAATGATATTTTTCGTTATGTCTAATGTTTTGAAACTTATTTGGGGAAACTTTGACTAGAAATTTATAATTCATAATTTATTCTTCCGCCGCAACTATTATCTCTTATCCATGACGTATTTTTGGCGTAATTAAAGATATTTAATTTATGTCAGTGTAGCGACTCGACTTTGTAGGCGAGAATTTTAATATTCTCAAAAAAATTATTTTTGTCAAATTGTACCTTTTACTTATTTTCCCCTATAATTACCCCTAGAAAGTCGGGGCGTTACGTAGTGGTATCAGAGCGGGTTTTACCTTTCTGTAGACTCGCTAAAATGTAAAAGTATCATATGCTCTCAACTTCGCCACTTCGTCACTTTGTCAAATGTACCAAATTTCAGTCATTATTCATGCATAGGTTATTTCATTTTATTTACATAATTATATATGTATGTACGAATTGTTAGAATGGCCAAACCTAGAATGACGCCGCGTAAGAGGGTTCCTGCTACATTTGACTCGCGTCTTCTAACACGCAAAGACTGGTGGGACGATTTTAGTTTACGAGAAAATGCACCACAGTCACACTATGTCATTAACAGGCTGAGCAAGTGGTTGCAGTCTGGAAAACGAGGTTCCGTCACGCGACAGCTGGAACACCTAATGGAGAAGTTATACGAAGATTTGAGTTATTGCATCTTCCGGCTTTGGGAAGAGTCCATAAAGAGATTGCCAGAAGATCAAGAGATCGTAGATGATTTCCAGTTCGTAGCTGGACGTCTATTGGATATATACGCCCGAGAGGCAATACCGGCTGCAAATTGGAGTTCCGACTCTACCGATGAAGAAGGTCCATAAGAGGATCTCGAAGAAGACCCTGAGGATCATCCTGAAGAAGACCCCTGAAGAAGATCGTGAAGAAGATCCAGAGGAAGCACCCAAAGAAGAGCCCGAACCAGAGGAAGAGTTGGATGTGGAGCAGATGGGAGACTCAAATGATGCTGAGATGGCTGATGGTGAGTCCAGTAGCGAAGACGAGGAGATGGTCATGGAGAAGTACTACCCGAGGGTGTACAAGGCTAAGATATATAGGGAGTTCTTAGACTTTACGCATGGTAGCATAAGTTGACGGGCGACGAGAGAAAATTCAACAACATGCGCTGTTTTACACCGCATATGGTTAAGACTGATGGGATGAAGCCGCAGAAGTTTCGTGATGGACTTTGTGACTGGATCAATCACAATATGCTGGCCATGGGAGGATGTCATACACCGAGGAAGAGAAAGAGATAGAGCCTCAAACCATGTCAGGTATGTTGTCAGTTGCAAATATCCCTGCTATGGTGTTGTTTGATACGGGTGCATCTCATTCATTCATCTCTAGGAAGCTTTGTACTATGATTGGTTGTAGAAGTAGTAAAGCCCCTAGATCTGTGTTAGTTAGCATTCCTGCGGGGGGAGTAGTGCGTGTAGACTCGATAACTAACAAGGTGAAGATAGAGATTAACGAACATAGCTTCTTAGCCGACTTGCACATAGTTGAACTCAGTGACTTTGATATTATTTTAGGTATGGATTGGTTGAACAAACATAGAGTTGTAGTTGAATGCTCCGAAAGGAGGGTAACCTTATGTCCGTCTGTTGATGTCAAGATCGTATTCAAGGGAGTAAGACACTCTAGTACCCCGAAGGTGATATCAGCCATGAAAGCTATGAAGATGTTGAAGAAGTGTAGTTGCCAAGGATTCCTGGTGAATGTGATGGGGAGAACAACTTCGAAGAAGACGGTAGCTGATGTACCTATTGTCAAGGAGTATCCAGATGTCTTTCCCGGAGACTTGCCCGGAGTCCCGCCGAGTCGTCAAGTTGAGTTCTCAATTGATTTAGTGCCAGAAGCGGCACCAATATTGAACGCTCCCTATAGAATGGCGCCCAAGGAATTACAAGAGCAGAAAGTGAAACTTCAGGAACTGCTCGACTCTAAATTTATCCGATCGAGTGTTTAGCCATGGGGTGCCCCAGTGCTCTTTGTGAAGAAAAAGGATGGAAGTTTGAGGATGTGCATAGACTATCATGAACTTAATCGACTCATGATAAAGAATAAATATCCACTTCCTAGAATAGAGGACCTATATGATCAACTTGGAGGATCAGGAGTATTCTTGAAAATAGATTTGAGATCCGGATACCACCAACTGAGGATTAAGGATGACGATATCCCGAAGACGGCATTTCGAACTCGATATGGACACTATGAGTTTATAGTGATGCCATTTTGTTTGACTAATGCGCCAGCGGTATTCATGGACCTCATGAACCGTGTATTTCAACCTTATTTGGATAAGTTTGTCAATATGTTCATAAATGACATACTTGTATATTCAAAGAGCAAGGTTGAACATGAGCAACATCTTAGAACAGTATTGGGAATACTGCGCAAGGAGAAGTTGTATGCGAAGTTCAACAAGTGTGAATTCTGTCTTAACCGCGTTGCATTTTTGGGATGTGGTCACTTCTAAAGGATGGGTTGACCCGATTAAGGTAGAAGCAGTCAATGATTGGAAAGTATCGAGTAATGCAAATGAAGTTCGCAGCTTCTTGGGATTAGCCAGTTAGTATCGGAGATTTATCGAGGGATTTTCAAAGATAGCTGCTGATGAGTCGATTTTTTATCGTCTCATTCTGTTCTATCGAGTCGCACTTTCGTTTGTTTTCGAGTGTTTTTGCTTTTTTTATGCATGGTATGTTGTGTTTTTGTTTTTTAGGTATCCGGACGAAGATTGTGGTGAAATATGCGCTTTTATGGCCAATATTGGAGTTTATGACGATCAAGAGCGAGAACGAGGCCTAAAACGATGAAGATTGAAGCACTATCTATCGTATTTTCTAATTTCCAGATTACTTCGAATCATGATGTTTTCTATATATTTATGGATTTCTCATGAAATTAGCTTCGCAACGGTATATCATACGCTAAATTCCGAGGTGTATTGAGGGAGATATGGCTTCTAGACTACGGGCTGTGTCACAAGCCACGGCCGAGTCTGCTGTGGAGAGAGTTTTTGCATTTTCTGGGACACTTGGACACGGCCGAGTCTGCTGTCCAGAGAGTTTTTGTATTTTCTAGAGCAATTGGACATGGGCTGTGTCACTTTTCGGTGCAAGTCCATTTATTTGGCATTTTTACACGATTTGGAGCATTTTTCTTGGTCTTTTGACTTTATAAAAAGGTGTTGGAGACCTTAAGATGTAATATTCTGATCTTGTGTGAGATATTTGGTGGAAAAACACATGATTTAGAGAGAGAAACACCAAAATAGGGAGAAAATAGAGGATTTTTCATCACCTTCTTTGTATGTTCATCCTGAAGAAAAAAAAATACATTTGTGAGAGAATATAATACCTTGTATCATTTTGTTGTGAGTTCTTGAAAGAAGATCATCAAACCTTCATCGGGAATTCAATTTCGGCATTTACAAGGGAAGTTTCTACCATGTTTTGTTTTACAATTTCCATTATTGTTTTTGAAATAATCATGTGCAGCTAATCTTTTCATATGGGTTTTTAGATTGAGCCACACACATGTTATCGATTGTTAGTTTCTATTGATTTGCTAGGTAAAGTTTGGGATTGTACCTCTTGTTCGTTCTTCGCATAAAAACTTTTGATTTAGGTCATCAAACCTATTTCATAGTTGTTATTATTATACAAAACGAGGGTTTTTATCGGTCTTCGCCATCAAACGGTCCGGTAGAAGTGATTGTAAATGTTCTCGAACTTTTTCGCGCGATCTTTTAATGATTTACCTCATCAAAAGTAGTCGGTTAATTGATTGTTAGTTAGGGATTCATCTCCATCAAAGGAGTATCTCTTATTTTCGAAAAGGACAATCATGATTTTTAGAATTACCGCCATCAAACGGATTTCTTTTAATCGTGAGCAATCGATAATTCCAAACCTTATTTATTTGAGTATCGGAACTAATAATTGATTACGTGTGTATCGGTGATTCTAAACTCCCATATCATTCTCATAATTGTAATCTCTCTACTATCCAACCATTAAATTCGGTGTTTTTAACGCTTAGTTTATTTTAATTTTCTGCGTTGGTGATTATAATCCTATCAAACCAATGATGTACTTTAATTTTACTTTACTTTTGTTCATTCGACTATTTGCCGAACATTATCGAACTTTAAACCGTTTCCAATTCCTCGAGAGATCGACCTCGGAGTTACTTGCCGCTTCCTACAAAAGCGATTCGTACACTTGCGAGTTTATAATTTGTTCATCAAGTTTTTGGCGCCGTTGCCGGGGAGTTGGCGTTTAATTTTTGATTTTGTTTTAATAATAGCTGAACTATTTATTTTTCGTGTTTTTGGCCTGTAATTATTATTTATTTATTTATTTATTTTCTTTGTTTTTATTATTTTCGTTTCCTTTATTCTCTAAAAATTTTGTTCTAGCTCTTTGATATTGCAGCGCTCGGTAGAAGATCGTTGGGAATCTGCTTCTACCATTGATCAACAAATGCTATATAATTGGAACACACCCGAGGCGACTAACACGTTGCGACATGGACTACGAGAGGAATTACAGTTATCGGGATTGTGGAATGAGTTATTATGATCATAATTTCAAGGAATTTGAACATGAACGAAGAAAAGTTTGTTATGCATATGGAATGAATGGGCACGGAGCTAATGTTTGCCCATATAGCTATGACTGCGAGCAAGAACCGGAGCAATCTTATTGGGCTATGTGGCATTCATTAAGGAAAACAAAGAAGATCGAGCTCTGAACAATAAAAGGTTCGAATTTTTAGAAGCTTCGATGAAGAAAATGGAGACTCAAATTGGGCAACTCGTTACCGATGCACACATACAAGAAAGGGAAAAACTACCAAGTCAGCCTGAGCAGTCTCAATCTATCACCACCCTTCGGAGCGGTAAAGTGATAAATAAGGAGGAACTAGAAAGCTTTGACATAGAAGTTCTTTTCATGGAGAAAGAAGTTCCCACTACGAACTTAGGAGCGGGTATTAATTTAATGCAGAAACCAATATACTCGCAACTAGGTTTGGGGGAGGTGATAGCCCCGATGGTTTTCATGATACCAAACATAGAAGAAACATCACCAACAAAAATCACGTCACTTATTCTTCACGGAAGACATTTCATGGTGACAATCATAATGAAAATTGAAATGGTGACAGAAGCGCTCACAATGGAAATCCACGGAACCACTATCCATATCCTGACGAAGGAAAACGAGTGAAAAATGATGAGCTATGTGGATGAACCTGACACGTTTCCATTTAATCCAGGATAGAAAAAGCTGAAGAGTCGAGCTAAAGACTATAAAAAAACGCTGCTTGGGAGGCAATCCAAGGGAGTTTTTAATTTTTATCGCTTTCATTATTATTATTATTATTATTATTATTATTATTATTATTATTATTATTGCTTCTATTTGTTTCTTTTATATGGTGTGTGTAGGAAATCAAAAAGGAGGTATTTATCGGAGTAAGAAGCCTAGATTATTGAAAGTTGAGACCCGAGGACAAAGGATGGTGCCCCGCGATAAAAAACCACACTTCTTAATCCGGTAGTTTTATTTTCTTTCTTTTTAATTTGCATTTTCGCATTTTTTCTGACTTAATCTTTCTGCTTGGGGACAAGCAAAGGTTTAGGTTTGGGGGGGTGCAACTTCTTTGATTTTGGTTTGTTTTTAGTTTGCGTGATGTTTGTTTCCTTTCTTTATTTTTTTTTCTTGCGTGATGCCGTAGTTGGATTATAATAACCTTGTTAACTGTTGGGTATATGGATGATTAATTGTGTTTGTACTTGGCTCGTAGAGTTTTATAAATCTAATTGATTGCTTGACCTTACATGTGAATGTGTAGTCTTGGTTACTTGATTTGATGTGTAAGGAATGAGTGTGGTAGTCCAAAAGCCGTGAGTTCTTGTGCCTAATTGAACCGTTCACCTTTAGCGGTAAAATTCTTTCATGTGTGATTTCTCTTCTTATGGTTTGTATTCTTTAGAACTTGCATGATTCTGTCGGATGATGTGTTGATATTTACATACACGAGAAATGATTGGGGCTGCCCATTTTTTTGTCTTGAACCTACTTATCTAAAAATACCCACCATTTCATATCAATATCTTTTGCTAGCTCCGTTGAGCCTTTAGCCGTATTTTGTTCGAAAACCCCGCATCTTATAGCTCCATATCCAAAAGCCATAACTTACCCAAGTATTGGTCCACGCAAGAGCATGAAAGGGTATATTTGAAAAACGAAGGTGTGCAAAGTTTGTGGTGTACAGAGGCAAAAATTTTCTCTCCCGTTCCCCTAAAAATAATAAGCCCCACAAAAAAATGGGGCGATCCTAATAATAATGGGATAGAAAAGATAGGGGATGAGAGGAGTGAGCCTAAGAAAAACAAAAGGGAAGTCGTTGGGTTGTGAGAATAGGCCAATATCATAAGAATTGCGCTTAATAAGGCCTAGAAAGAAAAAGAGATATATATACGGGAGAACTGGAGTAGAATGATTGATCTTGCTTTGAGTGTTTATTTCATATATGTGAGGATCGTATATGCTCTACTTGGACTGAACTTGTAACTACTAGCCAAATTTTCCCAACCTGAGCCACAACCCCGTTACAACCAAAAGTAAGACCCTATAACTCGTGTTTTGTGAATATCGATGTGATTGATGAGAGAAGAAGTGCAAGCATATAGTAGAACTTTCCATTCGAATCGAGTTGAGCATATTGACCTATCTAAACACTTGAGATATGAGTGAATCGATAAAATTCCGTGAGCGACTGCTAAGACTTGTTTTCTTGCATGTTAGATTAAGTGTCATTGCTATCCATTCATTTGTGAGTTTACCCTTCCATGACGAGTTACGAGACTTTACAATACTTTTATATTCCCGGTTGATTGTATGTATACCCGATGATTAACTTGATTATTCAATCCTTCTCATTTTCTTTATCGTGTGTTTTATTTATTTTTGCTTTGGGACAAGCAAAGTTTAGGGTTGGCGGATTTGATGAGTCGATTTTTTATCGTCTCATTCTGTTCTATCGAGTCGCACTTTCATTTGTTTTCGAGTGTTTTTGCTCTTTTTATGCATGGTATGTTGTGCTTTTGTTTTGTAGGTATCCAGACGAAGATTGTGGTGAAATATGCGCTTTTATGGCCAATATTGGAGTTTATGACGATCAAGAGCGAGAACGAGGCCTAAAACGATGGAGATTGAAGCAATACCTGTCGTATTTTCCAATTTCCAGATTCATTACTTCGAATCAGGATGTGTTAAATATATTTATGGATTCCTCATGAAATCAGCTTCGCAAAGGTATATCATACGCTAAATTCCGAGGTGTATTGAGGGAGATATGGCTTCTAGACCACGGGCTATGTCACAAGACACGGCCGAGTCTGTGGTCCACAGAGTTTTTGCATTTTCTGGGACACTTGGACACGGCCAAGTCTGCTGTCCAGAGAGTTTTACCATTTTCTAGAGCAGTAGGACACGGGCTGTGTCACTTTTCGGTGCAAGTCCATTTATTTGACATTTTTACACGATTTGGAGCATTTTTCTTGGTCTTTTGGCTTTATAAAAAGGTGTTGGAGACCTTAAGATGTAATATTCTGATCTTGTGTGAGATATTTGGTGGAAAAACACATGATTTAGAGAGAGAAACACCAAAATAGGGAGAAAAGAGAGAATTTTTCATCACCTTCTCTGTATGTTCATCTTGAAGAAAAAAAATACATTTGTGAGAGAATATAATACCTTGTATCATTTTGTTGTGAGTTCTTGAAAGAAGATCATCAAACCTTCATCGGAAATTCAATTTCGGCATTTGCAAGGGGAGTTTCTACCATGTTTTGTTTTACAATTTCCATTATTGTTTTTGAAATAATCATGTGCAGCTAATCTTTTCATATGTGTTTTTAGATTGAGCCACGCACATGTTATCGATTGTTAGTTTCTATTGATTTTCCGGGTAAAGTTTGGGATTGTTCCTCTTGTTCGTTCTTCGCAGAAGAACTTTTGATTTAGATCATCAAACCTATTTCATAGTTGTTATTATTATTCAAAACGAGGGTTTTTATCGGTCTTCTCCATCAAACGGTCCGATAGAAGTGATTGTAAATATTCTCGAACTTTTTCACGTGATCTTTTAATGATTTACCTCATCAAAAGTAGTCGGTTAATTGATTGTTAGTTAGGGATTCATCTCCATCAAAGGAGTATCTCTTATTTTCGAAAAGGACAATCGTGAGTTTTAGAATTACCGCCATCAAACGGATTTCTTTTAATCGTGAGCAATTGATAATTCCAAACCTTATTTATTTGAGTATCGGAACTAATAATTGATTACGTGTGTGTCGGTGATTCTAAACTCCCATATCATTCTCATAATTATAATCTCTCTACTATCCAACCATTAAATTCTGTGTTTTTAACGCTTAGTTTATTTTAATTTTCTGCGTCAGTGATTATAATCCTATCAAACCAATGATGTACTTTAATTTACTTTACTTCTGTTCATACGACTATTTGCCGAACATTATCGAACTTTAAACCATTTCCAATTCCTCGAGAGATCGACCTCGGAGTTACTTGCCGCTTCCTACAAAAGCGATTCGTACACTTGCGAGTTTATAATTTGTTCATCAGCTGCACAAATGACTATATTGACTAGAAAGGGAGAAGTTTTCTCATGGAATGAGAAGTGCGAAAAGAGTTTCCAAGAACTTAAGCGAAAGTTGACTGCAGCACCAGTTTTAACGAATCCCGATCCGACGCGAGAATTCGTCATCTACAGTTAGGGGTGTCTAAATGGTTCTCGGTTCTCGGTTAGATCTGGTACCAAACCGGAACCGAGCTGGTTCCGGTTAACCGGAACCGTATAATCGGTTAAAGGTCCGGTTTTAGGTTCCTAATTACATAATTTTTCGGTTTTCGGTTGAACGAGCAAGATAGTTCGAACCGAAAGCGATTTTATAATATATTTATTAAATATTATTTTTATATTTTATACTTATATATTATATTATTTTAATTTTTGTAAATTAAAAATTTAATAACCCTAATATTGTTAAATAAATATTTTATATTTTGTTAAAAATTTATAATAATATATTATATATGTATTAAATGTTAATTTTATATTTTATAATTTATAATTTATAATTTAACCCGTGCAAACAGGTCATTTAAAAAAAAACGGTTCTGTCGGTTTAACCGAACCGAACTGAAAATAACCGATCCGGTTCCGGTTAACCGAAATTTTTTATGGTCCAGTTTTCGGTTCTCATTTTTGGGCAATTATGGTTCCGGTTAACCGAAAATTTCGGTCCGGTTAACTGGAGCCGAACCGTTCAACAGCCCTATCTACAGTGATGCATCCAAGCAAGGCTTGGGATGTGTATTGATGCAAGAGAGCAAGGTAGTTGCCTATGCTTCGAGACAGTTAAAACCACACGAGCTGAACTACCCTACTCATGATAACGGTAGTTCATGCCTTGAAGATATGGAGACATTACCTGTATGGAGGTAAGTGTGAAATTTATACAGACCACAAAAGTCTGAAATATATGTTCACACAAAAGGAATTGAATATGAGGCAGCGCAGATGGCTAGAGTTGGTCAAAGACTACGATTGTACAATTCATTACCACCCCGGTAAAGCAAACGTAGTTGCTGATGCACTGATCCGTAAGGCAAGAGGAGACGTAACCTGTTTGTTAACCAAAGAGGAAAGCTTGGTCAAGGAATTTGCAAGGATGAACCTTGAGATGGCTATACCATCGAATCCAGTTGAGTCGTTATTGGCTAGTTTTGTGGTACAACCAACCTTGAGGAAGCAGATCAAAGAAGGTCAAGGACAAGATGACTTCTTGGTCAAAATGAAAGAACGTACTCTTTCAGGTGAGGATAAGGGATTCAGTGTGTCCGATGATGTCACAATATACTACGAAGGGAGGAATTGTGTGCCCAATGTTGTCAAGTTGAGAGAAGCAATATTGAAGGAGGCACATAATACACCATATATAGCACACCCTGGGAGTAAGAAAATGTACCAAGACCTTAAGGAGACATTTTGGTGGGAATGTTTGAAAGGAGATGTGGCAGACTTTGTTAGAAGGTGTATAGTTTGTCTGTAACACCCCCAAAACCATATGGGAATATTACATGCCGTAGATCCTTCCCACGAGGACCTACCAGGCTAATCATCACAAAACGACCAAGTGTGTGCCCGATCGGGGCATACAATACAGTGATACGGACCGTTAAGGTCAATTATAAACAACTACGCAGACCGGTGAGGTCGTAAAACTGACGTAAACATAAAAACATAACTCTATATAATGAATGCCATGCAGGGGTAAAGATACAAAATAGCGGAAAGCGGTATACGACTCTGACGATAACTCAACTCGACTCAACTCTCAACTCTCGATTAGTATCGTAGCCCGTCACTTCTTGTGCCGATCCTATGTTTGCTCCCCAAACCTGCAAGCACCTGGACACAAAACAGACATCCATGCCCCGATTACTCGGGGGTTAGCAAAATTCCACTATTTTGCTAGTGCAAGTATAATACGATACGAAATGGAACAAGTAAATAGCAACTACGAATTTGCTATTGAAATCAACTATCAAAATTTTCCCGAAAGGTTTTAGAATTTCGAACTTAAGCAAGAAATATTTGAAAAGGAGCTCATCATCTCGGGGATTTTTAAAGTAGAAGTTCTTTTGGACCTCGAGTCCCAATTTACAAAATCTTTTTGAACATGTTAGGGCCTCAGTCCGATTCTCGTTTCAAATCACACTAGCTAAGATATCATTATATGTTCGTGACCCATGTTTTAAAACGTTATCCAAACAATCATTGTTATAAGATCACTGTTCGTACACATCATGTACCGAACTCCGAAGGCCTCATCGGACCCTACCCGGACCACATGCATTGTTCGTACACATCATGTACCGAACTCCAGAGGGCTCGTCGGACCCTACCCGGACCACACGCATTGTTCGTACACATCATATACCGAACTCCGGAGGCCTCGTCGGACCCTACCCGGACCACACACATTGTTCGTACACATCATGTACCGAACTCCAGAGGCCTCATCGGACCATACCCAGACCACACGCACTGTTCGTACACATCATGTACCGAACTCCAGAGGCCTCGTCAGACCCTACCCGGAACACACCTGGTTCGTACACATCATGTACCGAACTCCAGAGGCCTCGTCAGACCTTACCTGGAACACACGCATCATCACGACACGACCCATATGATCAACTCAACACATCACCACAAGCAAAACACATTATTATCAATATGTCAAACCATTCAACAATACACCGTAATACATATTCAAATATGTAATCAAACCGACATAAATGTCATAATCATCGCGATAACTCAACCATGACCAATCATGCACAACACGAACCATATGATTAACACAACCAACACAATTCCACGACATTAACCAAGTGAGAACATCATCACTACCATCAATCGTTCACATTTATAAAATCATACGAAGCATATTCACGAAGGCAAAACAATTCAGCATAAATCTAACACGAAGTCTCTATCCACAAGACACAAATCATATAGCAAGATACTTGCCTCATTAACCGCTACCTAACACCCCGACGAACACGGCTCCTCCGGTAGACCTCGAACACCTACAATCCTCCAGGTGAAAACAATGGAAATACGATTACAACGAGAATCAAAACCAAAACAACGAAAATCCTACTAAACTATCGAAGGAGACTCATTGGGACATTTAATCGAACACTAAACATTCAATACTCCCAAGAAAACTTGAATCGCCAATCGAGTTAAACGAACTCGCAATATGGATATACAATCCATAGAACACAATTAACAATACTCAATAACCTCAACCAATTCATCAAAATCAGACGAACAACGAAAATCAAGAAGGAAATCTCGAAAGTCAACCCTAGGAGATCTCAAGGATTTACCTCGATCCGATGAAGAACAAGGATTAGATGATGATATACTCGATAAGAGCCTTCCAAAACATCTTGAAATTGAGTGGAATCGGCCAAGAACCACCCTTCCCGAGCCTCCCGTTCGTCAGCCGCCACAAGAAGGGAAAATGGAGTGCAAATGAAGTCAGCTCGCAACCCTGGCCTATATATGGTCGATCACGTTACGTACGTAACCGGCGGGGCCTTACGTACGTAACTCGCCTTACGGCCATAGCTCGGACTCCCTTACGGCCGTAACCAACACACCTGGCCAACTGCCCAAAATGCTTCAGCGCATTACGGCCGCAACCCGGCCAGGCATTATGGCCGCAATACTCGTCACCTTACGGCCGTAACTCCACCATGTCTTACGTACGTACCGGGAACCATCTTACGGACGTACTCTTCAATCTCTTACGGCAGTAACCGAGCACTTGATGCAACTGCCCGAAACACGCTGGTGCATTACGGCTGTAACCGGCCATGCCTTACAGCCGTAACGCAGCCCAGCCAGCCATCCGGCAGCCCGGTTAGATGCTCGACGATGTCTCGATCACACCAACGCACCGACTATGATTCAAAACATAACGAGCAAATTACAAAACATAACATACCACACCACACACAAACATTTAGTCAAAGAAACGTACGCAACGACAAGTCTCGCTCGTCAAACACTACAACAGAGTATATCAAACCGTTCTTGACAGAAAAACGATTTCCATATAATCATAACGATACGAAATAACCGACACCAAACGTCACATAGTTCAAGGCAACCGAGATAAAAATCTCGGGTATTACATTCTACCCCTCTAAAAATAAGTTTCGTCCCGAAACTTAAAATAAGGTCATCACAGTGATACAAAACAAAACACAACGACACATAATAAAATACCAAATTCATGACCCCGTGGTCCACTATCACGTCTTCGTAGATTCAACAACCATACGGAAACTTATTCAAAACAAAGAAAATCAGTCATCAAGCTCCAAACATAAAAACATCACATAATACATCTCTATACGAGAAACAAACCGCGTAACGAGCACAAAAATACCATCACTGGACATCACTGGGCCCTCCAGAAGTAGGGATGGAACTCTGGTTCCCTACCATCTTGGCAACAATCTCGTAATACTGAACTTGATGTACCTCGCGTCCATAATTATAACAAGTCACCGTCGGTCTCTTACAATGCGCATGTTCATGGCCCAAAACGTTACAATTGAAGCACCTTGGAGCATTACCAGAACTCAAAAACACCGACCAGGGTCTTTTAGATTCTCTAGTTGACCGAGAGGGTCCCATACTCATCTGATACGAGGCTTGAGATTTAGGAGTCCCAATTCCCTCACTTCCCGATACGTCATCAGAAATCTTTCGTTTCCTAGCCGCAGATGCAGACTCTGCAGACCTTATAACCATCTCAAATGTTAAGGCTCGATCCTGATAGTCCTTCACGTCGTACACATAAAAGGATCCACATACTGCCGAACCTGAGGTTTCATATGCATATCGAAATAGCGAACCTTATCTGTCTCACTTCTCACCTGATCCCGAACATAACACAGTTGTCGATTATAATCGACTATTGCCTGAGATATCGATACATCTTGGGGCGTAGCCGAGAAAAATCGACAATCCTACACTCTTTAACAGGCGGCGGACAATACTCGGCCTCCATGGCAGTCTTGAATTCAACCCAAGTAGCTGTACGATCCCTAGGCGCTACGGCCTCCCACTAGTTTGCAGCTTCCTGGTCGAGCAGGTATTGAGCAATAGGTACTCTTCTTTCATTGGGACAAGCTACAACATCAAATCTTTTGTCCAATTGGAAGAGCGAGTTCTCCAAACCTAACAAATCCGAAGAACCTACAAAACGGGGCGGGTGCATTCTCATCACATCTCGTAACCACTTACTAGCTCCATTATTCTCATATGGGATGTCATCCCGGTGCACGTTCTGATTCATCTGCGCCAATTGGTCAACCATCTGACGAAGGACGGTGGCGGCGCCAACATCAGCATTACTTCTGGATGATTTCCCCTGATCACGCGACTGATCATCCCGAGCATCTGTACTGAGCTGATTGGCACTCGACAGCGAGCGAGTCGCCCTCTCATACTCCTGATTCCGACCACTACCACGACCACGCTCTCGACCTCTACCTCTCAGCATACTAAACGACCACCGATCAGAACAACAAAACAAATATCACATAATCATCATAGGGCAACAAACAGCAGCATAATAAAGTATTCACTCCAAGTCATCACACGAGTACACGAACTAACACTGCAATAATAGACTTAAATTCGTAAGTAATTCGCACGGTTACACCAACAGAGGTGCACAACTTTTACCAAAGTAAACACGATCAAGACCACATACATGTCATTGAGATCAGACACTTGTAACATTCTTTAGAAATAAATTTTTTTTCCGAGGTATTTGTTCAAATGATAATATTTTAAAATTCGTGAGTTTGAAAGATTTTGCTGAAATGAAATTTTTGAAAACATTTTTAATACCTCGTCATTTAACCAAAACCATGAAGTCGTTATCAAAACTATTTTGCTTGATATTATTTACAAAACAATACGTTGAAATTTCAACCTTCTTGATAAACGATATCATCAAAATGATCTTATCAATATATATCATTATCATCGTTAACGACATACAGGGTAATCACATGTTACCATGCCAACCATCACGAAGAATAACACACGTGATAATCCGCGGCCATGCCTCTCGGCATCGACCCCCAAAGGTTTCACCAAACTAATCCCATGTGGAAAACCTCTTGTACTCGCACTCAACATTTCCACAGACTAACTACCACATCGGGATAATGTCGTAGAATAATATGATCAAATCATACTACGCAGTCACAACACTTATGTATACAACCAAAATGTTCTAGCAAGGATGGTAACAGTCAACAACATGTCAACGATACCCATACATGATGACTAACCGAGTGCGACATTACCGATAAAATAGTTAAAATTCACAGTCGTCACTGGCGGACCATACGACTATGTCTACTGAAATCAAATGATTAGTAGAGGGCGCGGATGCAACTATAACAACAAGGTTATCACCGTGACAGTCAAAAGCTTACGGCCGTAACAACATGTTGTTTACGGCCGTAACTTCTATGAGCTTACAGCCATAATGGGAAACATCTTACGCCCGTTATCACTAGCTGTAGGACAGCAAAATTGTCCCAGCAGCCCCGACACGGCTCCAAAGGTTAAGGATCGACGCCTAACAATGTACTACGACATATAGAAAACACTGCAACATTCTCCGACAAGTATAACAACGTAACAAACTTGCCGCAATGACTTAATCCCAACACACAAACACATAATATTTTAAATTCCGAAAACCAAAGTCGTTTTGCAAAACAGAAATTTTCCCAAAATCCTTTCGATCACAATAAAAATTGACGGTAATATTTTGCAATGTCCAAAGTATTTTAAAACACATTTTCCAATTACCGTCTGATGGTGCTATTTGAAAATACATGACCATTTGTCAAAATTCGACCGACTTCAAAATCCATACAAACCGTTGTTTAACCGCACCATCAAAATATTTCAAAAAAAATCATTTCCACAAAATGCTCAAACCAGTAGAGTTCTTCAGAAAAACGTTTTCAAACCTATTCGCAGCGGGCACAATTACAACAATCCAATAACGATCGAACTTAAAACCACATGCCCAAATGGCAAACAGAGTCGCCAATTCAATCACATACATTTCATGGGCATCACGTTTAAACAAACAACAAAACCATTCATTGGAGTCTCTCACAAACTCTACCGTGAAACCCATAAAGGTTCACAACTTTCACATCATACCACCCCACACGGTGGTTCAAGGGCAAAACATCAATACATCCAGTTCTATACATATACAGTGTATCACAAGTATCGAATACAACTTCATTACACAACACCGTGCAAATAAAATTATGCATCACAAATATCGCACATAAGGGAAATCATGAAACACATATACTAAGCATAAAAGAGGAGACTTACGTCCACAGGCCACACGGAGATAACGGTCGCCTACGATACTAATCTCATCCGACAACACATCCGACACACGGTGACTATGCACAACTCAACTTGTCACCCAACAATTCAAATGACAAGACAACACATTACTCGAAAAATCATGACTCGACTTGACCCGACAGCCTAGGTTTCCGCAACCTAATCTCTGATACCATAAATGTAACACCCCCAAAAACATATGGGAATATTACACGTCATAGATCCTTCCCACGAGGACCCAGGCTAATCATCACAAAACGACCAAGTGTGTGCCCGACCGCGGCATACAATACAGTGATACAGACCGTTAAGGTCAATTATAAACAACTACGCAGACCGGTGAGGTCGTAAGACTGACGTAAACATAAAAACATAACTCTATACAATGAATGCCCACGCAGGGGTAAAGATACAGAATAGCGGAAAGCGGAATACGACTCTGACGATAACTCAACTCGACTCAACTCCCAACTCTCGATTAGTATCGTAGCCCGTCACTTCCTGTGCCGATCCTGTGGTTGCTCCCCAAACCTACAAGCACCTGGACACAAAACAGACATCCACCCCCCGATTACTCGGGGGTTAGCAAAATTCCACTATTTTGCTAGTGCAAGTATAATACGATACGAAATGCAACAAGTAAATAGCAACTACGAATTTGCTATTGAAATCAACTATCAAAATGTTCCCGAAAGGTTTTAGAATTTCGAACTTAAGCAAGAAATATTTGATAAGGAGCTCATCATCTCGGGGATTTTTAAAGTAGAAGTTCTTTTGGACCTCGAGTCCCAATTTACAAAATCTTTTCGAACACGTTAGGGCCTCAGTCCGATTCTCGTTTCCAATCACACTAGTTAAGATATCATTATGAGTCCGTGACCCATCTTTTAAAATGTTATCCAAACAATCACTGTTATACGATCACTGTTCGTACACATCATGTACCGAACTCCGGAGGCCTCGTCGGACCCTACCCGGACCACACACATTGTTCGTACACATCATGTACCGAACTCCGGAGAGCTCGTCGGACCCTACCCGGACCACACGCATTGTTCGTACACATCATGTACCGAACTCCGGAGGCCTCGTCGGACCCTACCCAGACCACACACATTGTTCGTACACATCATGTACCGAACTCCAGAGGCCTCATCGGATCCTACCCGGACCAAATGCATTGTTCGTACACATCATGTACCGAACTCCAGAGGCCTCGTCAGACCCTACCCGGAACACCACCTGGTTCGTACACATCATGTACCAAACTCCAGAGGCCTCGTTAGACCTTACCTGGAACACACGCATCATCACGACACGACCCATATGATCAACTCAACACATCACCACAAGCAACACACATTATTATCAATATATTAAACCATTCAACAATACACCGTAAAACATATTCAAATAAGTAATCAAACCGACACAAATGTCATAATCATCGCGATAACTCAACCATGACCAATCACGCACAACACGAACCATATGATTAACACAACCAACACAATTCCACGACATTAACCAAGTGAGAACATCATCACTACCATCAATCGTTCACACTTATAAAATCATACGAAGCATATTCACGAAGGCAAAACAATTCATCATAAATCTAACACGAAGTCTCTATCCACAAGACACAAATCATATAGCAAGATACACGCCTCATTAACCGCTACTGAACACCCAGATGAACACGGCTCATCCAGTAGACCTCGAACACCTACAATCCTTCGGGCGAAAACAACGGAAATACGATTATAATGAGAATCAAAACCAAAAACAACGAAAATCCTACTAAACTATCGAAGGAGACTCATTGGGACAATTAATCGAACACTAAACGTTCAATACTCCCAAGAACACTCGAATCGCCAATCGAGTTAAACGAACTCGCAATATGGATATACAATCCATAAAACATGATTAACAATACTCAATAACCTCAACCAATTCGTCAAAATTGGACGAACAATGAAAATCAAGAAGAAAATCCCGAAAGTCAACCCTATGAGATTTCAAGGATTTACCTCGATCCGACGAAGAACAAGGATTAGATGATGATATACTCGATAAGAGCCTTCCAAAATGTCTTGGAATTGAGTGGAATCGACCAAGAACCACCCTTCCCGAGGACCCCGTTCGTCAGCCGCTACAAGAAGGTAAAATGGAGTGCAAATGAAGTCAGCCCGCAACCCTGGCCTATATATGGCCGATCACGTTACGTACGTAACCGGTAGGGCCTTACGTATGTAACTCTCCTTACGGCCGTAACTCGGACCCCCTTATGGCCATAACCAACACACCTGGCCAACTACCCAAAATACTTCAGCGCATTACGGCCGCAACCCGGCCAGGCATTATGGCCGCAATACTCGTCACCTTACGGTCGTAACTCGACCATGCCTTACGTACGTACCGGGCACCATCTTACAGCCGTACTCGTCAATCTCTTACGGCAGTAACCGAGCACGCGATGAAACTGCCCGAAACACGCTGGTGCATTACGGCCGTAACCAGCCATGCCTTACAGCCATAAAGCAGCCCAGCCAGCCATTCGGCAGCCCGGTTAGATGCTCGACGACGTCTCGATCACACCAACGCACCGACTATGATTCAAAACAATAACGAGAAAATTATGAAACATAACATACCACACCATACGCACACATTTAGTCAAATAAACGTACGCAACGACAAGTCTCGCTCGTCAAACACTACAACAGAGTATATCAAACCGTTCCTGACAAAAAAATGATTTCCATATAATCATAACGAAATAACCGACACCAAATGACACATAGTTCAAGGCAACCGAAATAAAAATCTAGGGTATTACATTGTCAACAAGTGAAGGCAGAACACCAACGCCCCTTTGGACTACTTAAATGTAATATCCGCTATTTCGATTTCCGGTAATTTTCTTTTTTGGAGGAATTCCATTTTAGCAACTCTTTTGTGACCGTTTCATCATGCTAAGAATGATTAATTCTGCACTTTTTAACATCCGAGTTTGTTTCAGTGTCGTTTTGTTGAGTTTCGTGTTCTTAAGCGACTTTTCCGCACTTGAGTTCGACTTTGTAAAATCACCATCAATTCTTGGAAACTCAAAAAGTTCTGAATCTTTTCAGTATAATAGAGCATTAAGTTAGCTTTCCAATAGTTTAAATGGTGAGTCAATCAGAGTCCGGACGAAGGAGTTGTGGTCGAAATAGCTAAGAGTACATAGTGAGCTTTGGCGGTATGCCGCTGGCCGCGGCCTCTGTGGCGGGCCTCATCACTAAGTGTTCTTGCTTTCGCAATTTTGGCCGCGGGCCGCAGTACACTCAGTCCGGGCCACGGCACGCGAGTCAGATTAGCCCTATTTCAGCGGGATTTTGGGAGAGGGTTTCATTTCCTCTCCTCTCTTCTTCTTCCTTTCGTTTTGGGCGACTGTTTGGGCGATTTTAGGTGATTTGTCTTAGAGATATCCTCCTCCTCAATTTCTTGGTGTGGATTAACAACATCAATTCGTGTTCTTCGTCATTAATCTGAGGTACTTTCTTGATTCTCTGGAGTTGACCTTTTTGGGAGTTTTGTTCTTGATTTCATTTTCCATCCAATTTTGATAAATCGATTGATGTTAGATGTTGTTATTAAACATGTTTTATGGATTATATACCCATATCTTTGGTTCGTTTCAACCCAAAGGATGATTTCAGTGTTCTTGAGGTGTAGTGAACATTTGATGTTCGATCAAATGTTCGAATGAGTTTTCCTTCGATAGTTTATTGTGATCTCAGTTGTTTTTTGTCTTGATCCTTATCATAATCATGTTTTTGTTGTTTCTTCCGGAGGATTATAGGTGCTTGAGGATTCTAAATTGAATCCCGTTTGGTGATTGATAATTCGTGTGGTGTTATCCTCGTAGTATTCGCGGTGCTATCGTGTTCTTGATAGTGTTCGGGAGTTCGAGGCTGTTCGACCGCATCCCATCCGTCGTCTCGTTGCGATCATGGTTTTGAGACAAGTACCTTAATATACGAATTATAACTACGTGAAATCATTGTTGCCGAAGTGTGTGAATCATTTTTCGAATATATATATATATATATATATTATATTTATATGTTAAATATATGTATGTATATAGATATATGTATATATATATATATATACACACATATACATATGTCGGTGAATATCAGGTGACTAATACCGATACTAGTTGATGTACTCAACTTGGATTAAAGTACGAACTATATTTATAGAGATAATATAGTAAGGTTTATGTATCCGATTGAGTTATGATATAAGGATATATGTGTAGCGTTGGTTGGTTTTGCCGAGATATTGTTGAGTCTTGATTGATAACGTGCGTATTGTTGTTTATTTGTGTGGTCGTGGACTGATGGATAAATTGTGTGAATTGGTGTACTGATTTGATAATTGTTGCAACGATTGACTGTGTGCTTGATGTTTGTAACAATGTGAATACTTGTTGTGAGAGACGTCATATCCGGGAGCCTTTGAGGGCGGGGCGTGTATGGTGTACACTGCAATGAGCGGCTCCATATGGTTGGTGAACACCGGTGTTACCTAATGCACGTGCAAGGGGCGGCTCTTGCGGGAGTGATCGCCGGCACGGTGACATGTCCAAGGGACGGCCAACATAGTGGAGTGAACGCCGGTGCACAGGTGTGCAAGGGAGGCGTCTGGCAGGCTTATTGGTAACGGATATTCGAGTGATAGTCAAGACCCCGTTACCAAACAAATTTTCGTATTTCAAAGTTCTTCCAACTCGCTTTAAAATGTTGGTCTTGATATAGACCGCGATTCGTGTTTTCTGAAAGTTTGTTTCAACTTGTTTTAAACGTTGGTATCAGGATTAATTAACCAAGGATATTTGACGAGATCTCCGAGGGTTAATTAATCAAGGGTCTTGAGCAGGATTTGTCGAATGAGAGGCTGTATCTTTGATCTTGTGGTGTTATTATGTGTATTGGGTCGAGGACCCCGTGAGATGCTGAGATCTTTGATCTTGTGGTGTTATTCTGTGTATTGGGTCAAGGACCCCGTGAGATGTTGAGATCTTTGATCTTGTGGTGTTATTCTGTGTATTGGGTCGAGGACCCAGTGAGATGTTGTAATGATTCACTTGTGATATTGTTCTATAAATTGGGTCGAGGACCCCGAATAACGTTGAAATGGTTTTCTTGTAAATTGTTTTCCATATGATGGGTCAAGGACCCGAGAGCTTTTGAAGTTATTTTCCAAAAGTATTCCCATTTGATTTTCAAAACCCCAAGACAGCCCGAATCAATAATTACGTTTCCAAACTATCTTATCAAAATATTTTCCTTAAAAAAAAGTTTTTCAAACTAGATCTTTTGACTCATTGGGCTTGTTTCAAGTTTCCTTGGTGTTGTGACCCATAAAGAGAATATGGCAATGTGATTATATTTCACCTTGTTGTAAATGAGTGCTCTTCTGTGTTGACTACGGGAATATGCGGTTTGTGTTAAGGCTTCGCGGCTGTTGAGTTTTGTATTGATATTTTTCGTATATCTTGTATATTATGTACTTGCGCTAGCAAAATTCCAGTTTGCTAACCCCCGAGTTTTCGGGGGGTGGGTGCCTGTTATGCGCTCAGGTTTTGGCAGCTCAGGAGCAGTCACGGGATTGGCTTGAAAGGAGATGGAGACGACGATGCTAATCACACAAGAGTCAGAGTCTTTTCTTTTGTCAGTATTTCTCTTGTGATCGAGTATACACCCTTGCACGAGTGTGATTTCCATTTTTTAAATTGAGTTGTCATTCTTTTTTGTATTCAAGTTTATTATTGTCGTTGAACTGTGAACTACGTTGGTTTTTGAATTGTTTAATGACCTTGTCGGTCTGTTGTAATTAGATTGACCCCGGTCGGTCAATCATTAAGTAGTCTTTTGGAATTTAGCCTGGTAGATCCTTGTGAGAAAGGTATTCGGCGTGTGACATTCCCGAACGTATTTTGGGGGTGTTACATATATGGTATTGGAGCCTAGGTTTGCGATAAACCTAAGCCATTGGGTCAAGTCCATATCCTGTGTAAGTCGCGCGCATCAGAGTTGTGATTAGTATCGTGGTTCCTACATCATCTTCAGGCAATCCATGATGGTAAGTCTCCCGATTGTAAGTCCCCTTATATGTGTATTTGATTATATTGTGTTAATGTGTTTTATGTTGAACAAGGGGTCGGAACTTGTTTGTGATATTATTGTTTTAGGATATAACATGCTTATACGGTCCGAGTGATAATGGTTATGTAGTATGCTTCATAAGTCGAGCATATTTATCGGTTTCTACATTTCAGTAGAATAAATCTTTGAGTGTTAATTTTATCCGCTGCGTGAGTATTTTGAAATGGCTTTTGATATCTTGTAAACTGAGTTTTACTTCGTAAAACCGATTCCCTAAGCCGAGTTTTGGCATTTCGGTCTTGCATGTTTTAACGGTGTTTTTATGATGGTATTTGATATTTTATAAATGACTTTTGTGAGTATTTGAAAATATTACCGTCATCAGCGTTTTTGGCATTTTGAACGTTTTTTTTTAAATGGTTTTTAGCCTGATGGATTCTAGCACGGGGCCCACGACACTGTAATATCACGAACATTTTAAAGTGGTGCTTCGAAATTTTCTAACATTGTGAAAACCCATGATTTAATGTCGTCATGTCAAATGGTCACGTATCTCAGTGAAAAATCCTTTCGATTAAGCATTTTGGTAGAAGGGGAAAGGTTTTCAAATTGTGGTATTTGGAACTCAACACTTTTGAAATATTTTAAATTAGTTATGATTCATAAAAGAATTTCTTTTATACATTATTAGAAAATAATTTTTAAAGTCGATGTATAAAATTCCTCTTTTAAAATAAAAGACAGTATTTACAAGTTTTGGGCGTAACGTGACTCGCCCTCTTTTTCAAAAATTTATTTTCCTTAAGTGCATACATATAATGATCGTCCTCGTCGAAGGGCTCGAAATTGACTTCAGAAAACTTTGTGCTTTACGATATTACCGTCGTTCTTAAGATGTTAACTAAACCTTGTGTTGATAATTATGGTATACTGTGCGATTGATTATTTGTTAATGCTGAACGGTACTATCTGCATTAGCATGTCGAGCCTTGGCGGACGTAGGAGTAATGATGGAAGTGGAAGTGGCGAGGTGGTTCGTACGACAACTATTCATGCTACGGTGAAGGATTATCAAGATCAAACGATATCCTATGAAATTTCCTCAGTGATCGAGCCCACGAGCGAAGCAAAGAGACAAAGGACATCTGGAAAATTTCTGGGCGGTGAAGAGACTAAGGCTCCCAAACCCTCACGTCGTTCGAACGTGTCGTCTTTGCAGTTGGGAGTGAGCGCTGGAAATCCCAAACTAGCATCGGTGACTCTCGGTAAGAAGATAAGGTGCTTCAACTGCAACCGTCAGGGACATGTTCGTGCAAATTGTCCCTTTCCACTTTTGACTTGTTACCAATGCGGGTGTGAAGGTCATCGGGAGAAACACTGTGAGGTAGTTTCCGAATTGGCAAAGAATGCTACTCTATTGGAGAGCAGAGCAAGTGACCGGGGAGTGTCCCGAAACCCTATGTCTCCCTCTGAAGAAACTAGCATAACATAATGAAGATTTTGTACTATGTCCTAATCATTGCTGTTTCCAAAAATCGTGACTCTGATCGCTTTCCATTTCATTGCTTTACGTTTCCAACTCTTCTTGTTCTAAGTCAGGATAGAAATGTCCTCTTAGTATGGGGGAATGTATTACATGTACTCTTCTTAGTATTTTAAGTGTGGGATGACTTTCATTTATATATCTTTGGTTGAAGTGTGAACTTCGGAGTCGTTGTTCGACCGTTGTTATTCGATCATTGTTGTTCAATCATGGTTGTTCGATTGTTGTTGTATGATCTCATACTGCGAAGAATTATCGTTCACCGTTAGTCAGCTATTTCGATTTCAGTCATTTGGGACATCGAGCCGTGCATTGCGTGTCAATAGCTGAGAGGTTTGGGGATCGAGTTATGTCTCTGCCTGTGGCGTTGTGATGGTCGTCGTGGAGCGTGTTTTCACATCGTATGTTTTTTTCCTGGCAGGATATTGCTTCTCCCTACTTGTTTTAAGTTTCGGGACGAAACTTGTTTTAAGGAGGGTAGTATGTAATATCCGCAATTTCGATTTCCGGTAATTTTCTTTTTTTGGCGGAATTCCATCTTAGTGATTCTTTTGTGACCGTTTCGTCATTATAAGAATGATTAATTATGCACTTTTTGACATCCGAGTTTTTTTCGGTGTCGTTTTGTTGAGTTCCGTGTTCTTAAGCGACTTTTCCACACTTGAGTTCGACTTTGTAAAATCACCATCAATTCTTGGAAACTAAAAAAGTTCTGAATCTTTCCAGTATAATAGAGCATCAAGTTAGCTTTCCAATGGTTCAAACGGTGAGTTAATCGGAGTCCAGACGAAGGAGTTATGATCAAAATAGCTAAGAGTACACACTAAGCCTCGCGCGGCTGTACCGCGGGCCGCGGCCCTCTGCTGGCCGGGCCGTGGCACTAAGCTGGCTGCGGCTCACAATTTTGGCCGTGGGCTGCAGCACACTCAGTCCGAGCCGCGGCACGCGAGTCAGATTAGCCCTACTTCAGCGGGATTTTGGGAGAGGGTTTCATTTCCTCTCCTCTCTTATTCTTCCTCTCGGTTTTGGGCAATTGTTTGGGTGATTTTGGGCGATTTGTCTTAGAGATATCCTCCTTCTCAAGTTCTTGTTGTGGATTAACAACATCAATTCGTGTTCTTCGTCATTAATCCGAGGTATTTGTTGGTAGGAAATCGGATATTTGTAACGATTGTGCGGAAGCGTAAATAAGATGCGGAAAATAAATGACACAACAATTTATAGAGGTTCGGCTAAACGTGCCTACGTCCTCTCTCTTAAGGACTTTTTCTATAGGTTTAAGATCAAAACCTCTACACCTCTCTTCAATCGGTCGAGGGATTACCGTTACAAGCTCGTCTTCTATCGGTCCGAGTAAAACCGTTTTTCCTTTTCTATTGGATAAAGAATCAACCACTCTAGCTTTCTATCAGTACTAGATAAACCTCAATAAGATAGCGATTGTGATTCTAACAATGCAGGATCCTTGATCCTAATAACACCGAATCAAATCGTATCTTTTCTTTTTCTCGCTCGTGTATGATCTTGTGTATAACACTCAATCACTCTTAATTAAGCTCAAGAACAACAACTATAATGATATAAAAAATAAAAAAAAAAAAAAAAAACTATAATGATATAACACGTATGTATGCTTTGCTCAATGTTGTTGTATGGAATAATACCAACTCCTTGATATTTATAGCCTTCTTTCTCCTTACTAGCCGTTGCTGCCAGTTGACTAGCTAGCGTGCGCTAGCTCTTCCTTCTTAGCGTGCGCTATCGCACATTTTGCTTTAGCGTGCGTAATGTCTTTCATGTGGCGTACGTTAGACTGTTCCCAGTTTCAGTCCAGTAGCTTCGTTTCTTCTTTAGCGTACGTTATGCCTTCTGCCTTACGTACGTAACCATCTTGTATTAGCGTGCGTTAATAACACATTGTGGCGTGCGCTAATACAATATATCCGTTGCATGACTTGTCAAAGTGTCTGTTTGATATGCTGACTTTGACCTGCTTTTCCCAACGTTCTGATTGACTTGATTCAAACTGCTTAGCGTGCGCTATTCCTTCTTTGTAGCGTGCGCTAATGCTGACTTCATTGCATACGTCATTCTGTGTTTGGATCCCTTCACAGCGGTAACAAGACTTCGATAGCGTGCGTTAATGATAACGTGTAGCGTGCGCTATCTCTTCAGCTGACTTCACTTGGCTGATATGCAGATTACTCCCCGTTAGCGTGCGCTAACATATATGTCTTAGCGTGCGCTAGACATGTATTTTACTCAGCTTTTTGCGTCTTCGTCTGCTTCGTCGTTTTGCTTCGCCTCGATGTTGTTTTGTTGTCTAGCGACTTTAATCATCAAAACACTAATTAAATAATGTATGGAATAAATATTCCAACAATCTCCCCCTTTTTGATGATTACAAAACAACTCTTGAATTGGATAAAACCTGTAAAAAAAATAAAATATATGTATATATACGAATCAAAGTTTTCGGCTTTGATCGTTTCGTTAGTTTCTCCAATCCTTTTCTTTTTCTTCATCTCCCTTATTTTTCAACTCTCCCTGTTTGATATGCTGACTTTGACCTGCTTTTCCCAACGTTCTGATTGACTTGATTCAAACTGCTTAGCGTGCGCTATTCCTTCTTTGTAGCGTGCGCTAATGCTGACTTCATTGCATACGTCATTCTGTGTTTGGATCCCTTCACAATGGTAACAAGACTTCGATAGCGTGCGTTAATGATAACGTGTAGCGTGCGCTATCTCTTCAGCTGACTTCACTTGGCTGATATGCAGATTACTCCCCGTTAGCATGCGCTAACATATGTGTCTTAGCATGCGCTAGACATGTATTTTACTCAGCTTTTTGCGTCTTCGTCTGCTTCGTCGTTTTGCTTCGCCTCGATGTTGTTTTGTTGTTTAGCGACTTTAATCATCAAAACACTAATTAAATAATGTATGGAATAAATATTCCAACAATCTCCCCCTTTTTGATGATTACAAAAGAACTCTTGAATTGGATAAAACCTGTAAAAAAAATAAAATATATGTATATATACGAATCAAAATTTTCGGCTTTGATCGTTTCGTTAGTTTCTCCAATCCTTTTCTTTTTCTTCATCTCCCTTATTTTTCAACTCCCCCTGTTTGAATGCTTTTCTTTTCTTTTCGACTTCTTCGATTTTTCTCATTTTTATCTCAATTCATCTCCTTCTCCCCCTTTTTGTCTTCATCAAAAAGTAAAAAAAATATAGAATGTATCAAATGGAATATAAATATGCATGATACCAATTTGTGCATTAATACTCCCCCTGAAAGTATTATCTCCCCCTTTTTAAAATATCAATTGTTAAAATTTATTTTTGGGGACCCAACCGATAGTTGGTTTTTATTTCGAAATATGGACAATGTTAGGAATAACGGTTCCTTTTGGAATCCAAATCTTTTTGATTTTTATTGTCCGTCTTGGGCTTTTGCAATTTGAAATGTGATGCCCAATTTTCAAACATTTTTCACATCGGGGTATTTTGAAATTGACGGATTCGTTTTTCGAACGTGGTTTGAATCCTAACCCCTCTTTATTCAAAGTAAATTTTTGAGCACCAAGCATTTGTTCAAATTTCTCGTTTCCGCATGAGAATTTCTTTGTTAAAGATTTAAGCTCGGTTTGGATTTTAGCGAGATCATTCTTCAAAATATTTTCATTTTCAATACACTTTGAATGATCGATTTCAACAAATTTTTCTTTTTCAAGTATTTTGGAATTTTTAATTTCCAAAGTTTTATATTTAGACTTGAGGGATTTAACTTCATTTAAAGCATTTTGATAGTCCGTATGTAATAGTTCGAATGCTTCAAAGAGTTCATTGTAGGAGTTACTTACTTGGATTTCGATGTCGCTATCGTCGAATGAACTCCGGTCCATGATCGCGATATTATTTTGGTCAAGAAAATCTTCATCGGGATCTTCGTCGCTCCACGTTGCGATTAAAACCTCCTTTTGCTTTACTCGACAGTTCTTAGCAAAGTGGCCTGGTTTACCACATAATCGAAAAGTGTTGTCGGGTTTCTTTGATTCGCCCACTTGAATGTCTTTCTTTCTCCGGTTTAATAAGTGTTGGAACTTATTAATGTTCTTGGCATAATATGCCATTTCTTCGTCGCTATCATCCACCGGAATTTCTTCCTTCTTTTTAGACATTTTAGCTTTGAAGGCTATCGATCTTTCCTTCAGTTTCGGTTTGGCATTCCGAGATTTTAGAACAATCTCGTAGTTGATAAGAGAACTAACGAGAGCACTAAAATCGAGAGTGTTTAAATCTTTTGATTCCATTATTGCCGTAACCGTACCGTCCCATTATCGAGGTAGTGATCGGAGAATTTTCTTTACTTTCTCACTACTCGAAAGTGGTTTTCTGAAACATGCTAATCCATTAGTGATGACCGAAAATCGGTCGAGCATAATCGAGATGGATTCGTCATCCTTCATTTGGAATAATTCATAATTGTGAAGGAGCATGTTTATCTTCGTCTCTTTGACTTGAGACGTACCTTCGTGTGTTACCTCAAGCATTTTCCAGATTTCTTTGGCACTATCACACGATGATATCCGATTGTGTTCTTCCGGATTTAAGGCACAATAAAGAAGTTGAGTTGCCTTACAATTGAAATAGTCGTTTTTCCAATTGGAGTCGTCATATTCTTCAAAAGTTTTAAGCGTCTGTTGGAATTTTGGACCAAGACAAATCACCTTTCAAAGTTCGATGTAAATGGCCGAATGAATATCGACATCTTCTTCTTCCAAGTCATGAAGTTCGCGCCATCAAAAAATGGTGGTCGGTTGAGAGCAAGGCCTTCGGCTGGAGAGATTTGAAATGCCATTTTGGATCTTCTCCTCGGATGTTAAGCCGCATATTGGAGTACCGCTCCGATACCAATTGTTGGTAGGAAATCGGATATTTGTAACGATTGTGCGGAAGCGTAAATAAGATGCGGAAAATAAATGACACAACGATTTATAGAGGTTCGGCCAAACGTGCCTACGTCCTCTCTCTTAAAATCTTTTTCTCTAGGTTTAAGATCAAAACCTCTGCACCTCTCTTCAATCGGTCGAGGGATTACCGTTACAAGCTCGTCTTCTATCGGTCCGAGTAAAACTGTTTTTCCTTTTCTATTGGATAAGGAATCAACTACTCTAGCTTTCTATCAGTACTAGATAAACCTCACTAAGATGGAGATTGTGATTCTAACAATGCAGGATCCTTGATCCTAATAACACTGAATCAAATCGTATCTTTTATTTTTCTCGCTCGTGTATGATCTTGTGTATAACACTCAATCACTCTTAATTAAGCTCAAGAACAACAACTATAATGATATAACACGTATGTATGCTTTGTTCAATGTTGTTGTATGGAATAATACCAACTCCTTGGTATTTATAGCCTTCTTCCTCCTTACTAGCCGTTGCTGCCAGTTGACTAGCTAGCGTGCGCTAGCTCTTCCTTCTTAGCGTGCGCTATCGCACATTTTTATTTAGCGTGCGTAATGTCTTTCATGTGGCGTACGTTAGACTGTTCCCAGTTTTAGTCCAGTAGCTTCGTTTCTTCTTTAGCGTACGTTATGCCTTCTGCCTTACGTACGTAACCATCTTGTATTACCATGCGTTAATAACACATTGTAGCGTGCTCTAATACAATATATCCATTGCATGACTTGTCAAAGTATCCATTTGATATGCTGACTTTGGCCTGCTTTTCCCAACGTTCTGATTGACTTGATTCAAACTGCTTAGCGTGCGCTATTCCTTCTTTGTAGCGTGCGTTAATGCTGACTTCATTGCATACGTCATTCTGTGTTTGGATCCTTTCATCACGGTAACAAGACTTCGATAGCGTGCGCTAATGATAACGTGTAGCGTGCACTATCTCTTCAGCTGACTTCACTTGGCTGATATGCAGATTTCTCCCCGTTAGCGTGCGCTAACTTATATGTCTTAGCGTGCGCTAGACATGTATTTTACTCAGCTTTTTGCGTCTTCGTCTGCTTCGTCGTTTTGCTTCGCCTCGATGTTGTTTTGTTGTTTAGCGACTTTAATCATCAAAACACTAATTAAATAATGTGTGGAATAAATATTCCAACAATCTCCCCCTTTTTGATGATTACAAAACAACTCTTGAATTGGATAAAACCTGTAAAAAAAATAAAATATATGTATATATACGAATCAAAGTTTTTGGCTTTGATCGTTTCGTTAGTTTCTCCAATCCTTTTCTTTTTCTTCATCTCCCTTATTTTTCAACTCTCCCTGTTTGATATGCTAACTTTGACCTGCTTTTACCAACGTTCTGATTGACTTGATTCAAACTGCTTAGCATGCGCTATTCCTTCTTTGTAGCATGCGCTAATGCTGACTTCATTGCATACGTCATTCTGTGTTTGGATCCCTTCACAACGGTAACAAGACTTCGATAGCGTGCGTTAATGATAACGTGTAGCGTGCGCTATCTCTTCAGCTGACTTCACTTGGCTGATATGCAGATTACTCCCCGTTAGCGTGCGCTAACATATATGTCTTAGCATGCGCTAGACATGTATTTTACTCAGCTTTTTGCGTCTTCATCTGCTTCGTCGTTTTGCTTCGCCTCGATGTTGTTTTGTTGTCTAGCGACTTTAATCATCAAAACACTAATTAAATAATGTATGGAATAAATATTCCAACAATCTCCCCCTTTTTGATGATTACAAAACAACTCTTGAATTGGATAAAACCTGTAAAAAAAATAAAATATATGTATATATACGAATCAAAGTTTTCGGCTTTGATCGTTTCGTTAGTTTCTCCAATCCTTTTCTTTTTCTTCATCTCCCTTATTTTTCAACTCTCCCTGTTTGATATGCTGACTTTGACCTGCTTTTCCCAACGTTCTGATTGACTTGATTCAAACTGCTTAGCGTGCGCTATTCCTTCTTTGTAGCGTGCGCTAATGCTGACTTCATTGCATACGTCATTCTGTGTTTGGATCCCTTCACAATGGTAACAAGACTTCGATAGCGTGCGTTAATGATAACGTGTAGCGTGCGCTATCTCTTCAGCTGACTTCACTTGGCTGATATGCAGATTACTCCCCGTTAGCGTGCGCTAACATATGTGTCTTAGCATGCGCTAGACATGTATTTTACTCAGCTTTTTGCGTCTTCGTCTGCTTCGTCGTTTTGCTTCGCCTCGATGTTGTTTTGTTGTTTAGCGACTTTAATCATCAAAACACTAATTAAATAATGTATGGAATAAATATTCCAACAATCTCCCCCTTTTTGATGACTACAAAAGAACTCTTGAATTGGATAAAACCTGTAAAAAAATAAAATATATGTATATATACGAATCAAAGTTTTCGGCTTTGATCGTTTCGTTAGTTTCTCCAATTCTTTTCTTTTTCTTCATCTCCCTTATTTTTCAACTCCCCCTGTTTGAATGCTTTTCTTTTCTTTTCGACTTCTTCGATTTTTCTCATTTTTATCTCAATTCATCTCCTTCTCCCCCTTTTTGTCTTCATCAAAAAGTAAAAAAAATATAAAATGTATCAAATGGAATATAAATATGCATGATACCAATTTGTGCATTAATACTCCCCCTGAAAGTATTATCTCCCCCTTTTTAAAATATCAATTGTTAAAATTTATTTTTGGGGACCCAACCGATAGTTGGTTTTTATTTCGAAATATGGACAATGTTAGGAATAACGGTTCCTTTTGGAATCCAAATCTTTTTGATTTTTATTGTCCGTCTTGGGCTTTTGCAATTTGAAATGTGATGCCCAATTTTCAAACATTTTTCACATCGGGGTATTTTGAAATTGACGGATTCGTTTTTCGAACGTGGTTTGAATCCTAACCCCTCTTTATTCAAAGTAAATTTTTGAGCACCAAGCATTTGTTCAAATTTCTCGTTTCCGCATGAGAATTTCTTTGTTAAAGATTTAAGCTCGGTTTGGATTTTAGCGAGATCGTTCTTCAAAATATTTTCATTTTCAATACACTTTGAATGATCGATTTCAACAAATTTTTCTTTTTCAAGTATTTTGGAATTTTTAATTTCCAAAGTTTTATATTTAGACTTGAGGGATTTAACTTCATTTAAAGCATTTTGATAGTCCGTATGTAATAGTTCTAATGCTTCAAAGAGTTCGTTGTAGGAGTTACTTACTTGGCTTTCGATGTCGCTATCGTCGAATGAACTCCGGCCCATGAGCGCGATATTATTTTGGTCAAGAAAATCTTCATCGGGATCTTCGTCGCTCCACGTTGCGATTAAAACCTCCTTTTGCTTTACTCGACAGTTCTTAGCAAAGTGGCCTGGTTTACCACATAATCGACAAGTGTTGTCGGGTTTCTTTGATTCGCCCACTTGAATGTTTTTCTTTCTCCGGTTTAATAAGTGTTGGAACTTATTAATGTTCTTGGCATAATATGCCATTTCTTCGTCGCTATCATCCACCGGAATTTCTTCCTTCTTTTTAGACATTTTAGCTTTGAAGGCTATCGATCTTTCCTTCGGTTTCGGTTTGGCATTCCGAGATTTTAGAACAATCTCGTAGTTGATAAGAGAACTAACGAGAGCACTAAAATCGAGAGTGTTTAAATCTTTTGATTCCATTATTGCCGTAACCGTACCGTCCCATTATCGAGGTAGTGATCGGAGAATTTTCTTTACTTTCTCACTACTCGAAAGTGGTTTTCTGAAACATGCTAATCCATTAGTGATGACCTAAAATCGGTCGAGCATAATCGAGATGGATTCGTCATCCTTCATTTGGAATAATTCATAATCGTGAAGGAGCATGTTTATCTTCGTCTCTTTGACTTGAGACGTACCTTCGTGTGTTACCTCAAGCATTTTCCAGATTTCTTTGGCACTATCACACGATGATATCCGATTGTGTTCTTCCGGATTTAAGGCACAATAAAGAAGTTGAGTTGCCTTACAATTGAAATAGTCGTTTTTCCAATTGGAGTCGTCATATTCTTCAAAAGTTTTAAGCGTACCGTTGGAATTTTTGGACCAAGACAAATCACCTTTCAAAGTTCGATGTCGTAAGCCCGAATGAATATCGACATCTTCTTCTTTCTAGTCATGAAGTTCGCGCCATCAAAAAATGGTGGTCGGTTGAGAGCAAGGCCTTCGGCTGGAGAGATTTGAAATGCCATTTTGGATCTTCTCCTCGGATGTTAAGCCGCATATTGGAGTACCGCTCCGATACCAATTGTTGGTAGGAAATCGGATATTTGTAACGATTGTGCGGAAGCATAAATAAGATGCGGAAAATAAATGACACAACGATTTATAGAGGTTCGGCCAAACGTGCCTACGTCCTCTCTCTTAAGATCTTTTTCTCTAGGTTTAAGATCAAAACCTCTGCACCTCTCTTCAATCGGTCGAGGGATTACCGTTACAAGCTCGTCTTCTATCGGTCCGAGTAAAACTGTTTTTCCTTTTCTATTGGATAAGGAATCAACTACTCTAGCTTTCTATCAGTACTAGATAAACCTCACTAAGATGGAGATTGTGATTCTAACAATGCAGGATCCTTGATCCTAATAACACTGAATCAAATCGTATCTTTCTTTTTCTCGCTCGTGTATGATCTTGTGTATAACACTCAATCACTCTTAATTAAGCTCAAGAACAACAACTATAATGATATAACACGTATGTATGCTTTGCTCAATGTTGTTGTATGGAATAATACCAACTCCTTGGTATTTATAGCCTTCTTCCTCCTTACTAGCCGTTGCTGCCAGTTGACTAGCTAGCGTGCGCTAGCTCTTCCTTCTTAGCGTGCGCTATCGCACATTTTTCTTTAGCGTGCGTAATGTCTTTCATGTGGCGTACGTTATACTGTTCCCAGTTTTAGTCCAGTAGCTTCGTTTCTTCTTTAGCGTACGTTATGCCTTCTGCCTTACGTACGTAACCATCTTGTATTACCATGTGTTAATAACACATTGTAGCGTGCTCTAATACAATATATCCATTGCATGACTTGTCAAAGTATCCGTTTGATATGCTGACTTTGGCCTGCTTTTCCCAACGTTCTGATTGACTTGATTCAAACTGCTTAGCGTGCGCTATTCCTTCTTTGTAGCGTGCGTTAATGCTGACTTCATTGCATACGTCATTCTGTGTTTGGATCCCTTCATAACGGTAACAAGACTTCGATAGCGTGCGTTAATGATAACGTGTAGCGTGCACTATCTCTTCAGCTGACTTCACTTGGCTGATATGCAGATTTCTCCCCGTTAGCGTGCGCTAACTTATATGTCTTAGCGTGCGCTAGACATGTATTTTACTCAGCTTTTTGCGTCTTCGTCTGCTTCGTCGTTTTGCTTCGCCTCGATGTTGTTTTGTTGTTTAGCGACTTTAATCATCAAAACACTAATTAAATAATGTGTGGAATAAATATTCCAACAATCTCCCCCTTTTTGATGATTACAAAACAACTCTTGAATTGGATAAAACCTGTAAAAAAAATAAAATATATGTATATATACGAATCAAAGTTTTTGGCTTTGATCGTTTCGTTAGTTTCTCCAATCCTTTTCTTTTTCTTCATCTCCCTTATTTTTCAACTCTCCCTGTTTGATATGCTAACTTTGACCTGCTTTTACCAACGTTCTGATTGACTTGATTCAAACTGCTTAGCATGCGCTATTCCTTCTTTGTAGCGTGCGCTAATGCTGACTTCATTGCATACGTCATTCTGTGTTTGGATCCCTTCACAACGGTAACAAGACTTCGATAGCGTGCGTTAATGATAACGTGTAGCGTGCGCTATCTCTTCAGCTGACTTCACTTGGCTGATATGCAGATTACTCCCCGTTACCGTGCGCTAACATATATGTCTTAGCATGCGCTAGACATGTATTTTACTCAGCTTTTTGCGTCTTCGTGTGCTTCGTCGTTTTGCTTCGCCTCGATATTGTTTTGTTGTCTAGCGACTTTAATCATCAAAACACTAATTAAATAATGTATGGAATAAATATTCCAACAATCTCCCCCTTTTTGATGATTACAAAACAACTCTTGAATTGGATAAAACCTGTAAAAAAATAAAATATATGTATATATACGAATCAAAGTTTTCGGCTTTGATCGTTTCGTTAGTTTCTCCAATCCTTTTCTTTTTCTTCATCTCCCTTATTTTTCAACTCCCCCTGTTAGAATTCTTTTCTTTTCTTTTCGACTTCTTCGATTTTTCTCATTTTTATCTCAATTCATCTCCTTCTCCCCCTTTTTGTCTTCATCAAAAAGTAAAAAAATATAGAATGTATCAAATGGAATATAAATATGCATGATACCAATTTGTGCATTAATACTCCCCCTGAAAGTATTATCTCCCAATTTTTAAAATGTCAATTGTTAAAATTTATTTTTGGGGACCCAACCGATAGTTGGTTTTTGTTTCGAAATATGGACAATGTTAGGAATAACGGTTCCTTTTGGAATCCAAATCGTTTTTATTTTTATTGTCCGTCTTGGGCTTTTGCAATTTGAAATGTGATGCCCAATTTTCAAACATTTTTCACATCGGGGTATTTTGAAATTGACGGATTCATTTTTCGAATGTGGTTTGAATCCTAACCCCTCTTTATTCAAAGTAAATTTTCGAACACCAAGCATTTGTTCAAATTTCTCGTTTCCGCATGAGAATTTCTTTGTTAAAGATTTAAGCTCGGTTTGGATTTTAGCGAGATCGTTCTTCAAAATATTTTCATTTTCAATACACTTTGAATGATCGATTTCAACAAATTTTTCTTTTTCAAGTATTTTGGAATTTTCAATTTCCAAAGTTTTATATTTAGACTTGAGGGATTTAACTTCATTTAAAGCATTTTGATAGTCCGTATGTAATAATTCGAATGCTTCAAAGAGTTCGTTGTAGGAGTTACTTACTTGGCTTTCGACGTCACTATCGTCGAATGAACTCCGGTCCATGAGCGCGATATTATTTTGGTCAAGAAAATCTTCATCGGGATCTTCGTCGCTCCACGTTGCGATTAAAACCTCCTTTTGCTTTACTCGACAGTTCTTAGCAAAGTGGCCTGGTTTACCACATAATCGACAAGTGTTGTCGGGTTTCTTTGATTCGCCCACTTGAATGTCCTTCTTTCTCCGGTTTAATAAGTGTTGGAACTTATTAATGTTCTTGGCATAATATGCCATTTCTTCGTCGCTATCATCCACCGGAATTTCTTCCTTCTTTTTAGACATTTTAGCTTTGAAGGCTATCGATCTTTCCTTCGGTTTCGGTTTCGCATTCCGAGATTTTAGAACAATCTCGTAGTTGATAAGAGAACCAACGAGAGCACTAAAATCGAGAGTGTTTAAATCTTTTGATTCCATTATTGCCGTAACCGTACCGTCCCATTTTCGAGGTAGTGATCGGAGAATTTTCTTTACTTTCTCACTACTCGAAAGTGGTTTTCCGAAACATGATAATCCATTAGTGATGACCGAAAATCGGTCGAGCATAATCGAGATGGATTCGTCGTCCTTCATTTGGAATAATTCATAATCGTGAAGGAGCATGTTTATCTTCGTCTCTTTGACTTGAGACGTACCTTCGTGTGTTACCTCAAGCATTTTCCAGATTTCTTTGGCACTATCACACGATGATATCCGATTGTGTTCTTCCAGATTTAAGGCACAATAAAGAAGTTGAGTTGCCTTACAATTGAAATGGTCGTTTTTCCAATTGGAGTCGTCATATTCTTCAAAAGTTTTAAGCGTACTGTTGGAATTTTTAGACCAAGACAAATCACCTTCCAAAGTTCGATGTCGTAAGCTCGAATGAATATCGACATCTTCTTCTTCCAAGTCATGAAGTTCGCGCCATCAAAAAATGGTGGTCGGTTGAGAGCAAGGCCTTCGGCTGGAGAGATTTGAAATGCCATTTTGGATCTTCTCCTCGGATGTTAAGCCGCGTATTGGAGTACCGCTCCGATAACAATTGTTGTTAGGAAATCGGATATTTGTAACGATTGTGCGGAAGCGTAAATAAGATGCGGAAAATAAATGACACAACGATTTATAGAGGTTCGGCCAAACGTGCCTACATCCTCTCTCTTAAGATCTTTTTCTAATGGTTTAAGATCAAAACCTCTGCACCTCTCTTCAATCGGTCGAGGGATTACCGTTACAAGCTCGTCTTCTATCGGTCCGAGTAAAACCGTTTTTCCTTTTCTATTGGATAAGGAATCAACTACTCTAGCTTTCTATCAGTACTAGATAAACCTCACTAAGATAGCGATTGTGATTCTAACAATGCAGGATCCTTGATCCCAATAACACCGAATCAAATCGTATCTTTTCTTTTTCTCGCTCGTGTATGATCTTGTGTATAACACTCAATCACTCTTAATTAAGCTCAAGAACAACAACTATAATGATATAACACGTATGTATGCTTTGCTCAATATTGTTGTATGGAATAATACCAACTCCTTGGTATTTATAGCTTTCTTCCTCCTTACTAGCCGTTGCTGCCAGTTGACTAGCTAGCGTGCGCTAGCTCTTCCTTCTTAGCGTGTGCTATCGCACATTTTGCTTTAGCGTGCGTAATGTCTTTCATGTGGCGTACGTTAGACTGTTCCCAGTTTCAGTCCAGTAGCTTCGTTTCTTCTTTAGCGTACGTTATGCCTTCTGCCTTACGTATGCAACCATCTTGTATTAGCGTGCGTTAATAACACATTGTAGCGTGTGCTAATATAATATATCCGCTGCATGACTTGTCAAAGTATCCGTTTGATATGCTGACTTTGACCTGCTTTTCCCAACATTCTGATTGACTTGATTCAAACTGCTTAGCGTGCGCTATTCCTTCTTTGTAGCGTGCGCTAATGCTGACTTCATTGCATACGTCATTCTGTGTTTGGATCCCTTCACAATGGTAACAAGACTTTGATATCATGCGTTAATGATAACGTGTAGCGTGCACTATCTCTTCAGCTGACTTCACTTGGCTGATATGCAGATTACTCCCCGTTAGCGTGCGCTAACATATATGTCTTAGCATGCGCTAGACATGTATTTTACTCAGCTTTTTGCGTCTTCGTCTGCTTCGTTGTTTTGCTTCGCCTCGATGTTGTTTTGTTGTTTAGCGATTTTATCATCAAAACACTAATTAAATAATGTGTGGAATAAATATTCCAACAATATTTTCTTGATTCTCTGGAGTTGACCTTTTTGGGAGTTTTGTTCTTGATTTCGTTATCCATCCGATTTTGATAAATCGATTGATGTTAGATGTTGTTATTAAACATGTTTTATGGATTGTATACCCATATCTTTGGCTCGTTTCAACCCGAAGGATGATTTCAGTGTTCTTGAGGTGTAGTGAAATTTGATGTCCGATCAAATGTTCGAATGAGTTTTCCTTCAATAGTTTATTGTGATCTCCAATGTTTTTTGTCTTGATCCTCGTCGTAATCATGTTTTTGTTGTTTCTTCTGGAGGATTATAGGTGCTCGAGGATTCCGAATTGAATCCCGTTTGGTGATTGATAATTCGTGTGGTGATATCCTCGTAGTATTCGCGGTGTTATCGTGTTCTTGATAGTGTTCGGGAGTTCGAGGCTGTTCGGCCGCATCCCACCCGTCGTCTCGTTGCAATCGTGGTTTCGAGGCAAGTACCTTGATATACGAATTATAACTACGTGAAATCATTGTTGCTGAAGTGTGTGAATCATTTTTCGAATATACATACATATATATATATATTATATTTATATGTTAAATATATGTATGTATGTATGTATATATATACATATATATATATATACATATATATATATATATATGTCGGTGAATATCGGGTGGTTAATACCGATACTAGTTGATGTAATCAACTTGGATTAAAGTACGAACCACATTTATAGAGATAATATAGTAAGGTTTATGTATCCGGTTCAGTTACGATATAAGGATATATGTGTAGCGTTGGTTGGTTTTTCCGAAGGCTTATGTTGTTGAGTCTTGATTGATAACGTGCATATTGTTGTTTATTTGTGTGGTCGTGGACTGACAGACAAATTGTGTGAATTGGTATACTGATTTGATAATTGTTGCAACGATTGACTGTGTGCTTGATGTTTGTAACAATGTGAATACTTGTTGTGAGAGACGTCATATCAGGGAGCCTCTGAGGGCGGGGCGTGTACTCTGGCCTGGTGTACGCTGCAATGAGCGGCTCCATATGATTGGTGAACATAGGTGTTACCTAATGCGCGTGCAAGGGGCGGCTCTTGCTGGAGTGATCGCCGGTGCGGTGACATGTCCAAGGGGCGGCCAACATAGTAGAGTGAACGCTGGTGCACAGGTGTGCAAGGGAGGCGTCTGGTAGGCTTATTGGTAACAGATATTCGAGTGATAGTCAAGACCCCGTTACCAAACAAATTTTCGTATTTCAAAGTTCTTCCAGCTCGCTTTAAAATGTTGGTCTTGATATAGACCGCGATTCGTGTTTTCTGAAAGTTTGTTTCAACTTGTTTTAAACGTTGGTATCAGGGTTAATTAACCAACCGTATTTGACGAGATCTCCGAGTGTTAATTAATCAACGGTCTTGAGCAGGATTTGTCGAATGAGAGGCTGTATCTTTGATCTTGTGGTGTTATTCTGTGTATTGGGTCGAGGACCCCGTGAGATGTTGAGATCTTTGATCTTGTGGTGTTATTCTGTGTATTGGGTCAAGGACCCCGTGAGATGTTGAGATCTTTGATCTTGTGGTGCTATTCTGTGTATTGGGTCGAGGACCCCGTGAGATGTTGTTATGATTCGCTTGTGATATTGTTATATAAATTGGGTCGAGAAAACCGAACAACGTTGAAATTGTTTTCTTGTAAATTATTTTCCATATGCTGGGTCACGGACCCGAGATCTTTTGAAGTTATTTTCCAAAAGTATTCCCATTCGATTTTGAAAACTCCAAGATAGCCCGAGTCAATAATTACGTTTCCAAACTATCTTATCAAAATATTTTCCTTAAAAAAAGGTTTTTTTCAAACTAGATTTTTTGATTCATTGGACTTGTTTAAAGTTTCTTTAGTGTTGTGACCCGTAAAGAGAATATGGCAATGTGATTATCTTTCACCTTGTTGCAAATGAGTGCTTTTCTGTGTTGACTATTAGAATGCGCGGATTGTGGGCTTCGCGACTGTTGAGTTTTATATTGATATTTTTTGGTTATCTTGTATATTATGTACTTGCAGTAGCAAAATTCTAGTTTGCTAACCCCCGAGTTTTCGGGGGGTGGGTGCCTGTTATGCGCTCAGGTTTTGGCAGCTCAGGAGCAGTCACAGGATTGGCTTGAAAGGAGATGGAAGACGACGATGCTAATCACACAAGAGTCGGAGTCTTTTTTTTTTGTCAGCATTTCTCTTGTGATCGAGTATACACCATTGCACGGGTGTGATTTCCATTTATTAAATTGAGTTGTCATTCTTTTCTGTATTCAAGTTTATTATTGTCGTTGAACTGTGAACTACGTTGGTTTTTGAATTGTTTAATGACCTTGTCGGTTTGTTGTAATTAGATTGACCCCGGTCGGTCAATCATTGAGTAGTCTTTTAGAATTTAGTCTGGTAGATCCTTGTGAGAAAGGTCTACGGCGTGTGACTTTCCCGGACGTATTTTGGGGGTGTTACATTAAATCACTCCATATCCCGGAATGGAAATGGGAACACATTACGATAGACTTCGTGGTAGGTTTGCCTGGAACGGAAAGGGGAAACCACACTGTTTGGGTTGTTGTGGACCGACACACAAAGTCAGCTCATTTCATTCCAGTCAAGATGAACTTTCGAATGGATCAGTATGCTCAACTTTATATCAGGGAGATTATTAAGTTGCATGGAGTGCCAGTCTCTATAGTATCCGACAGGGATACTCATTTCACGTCGCGTTTTTGGGAGAGTTTGCAAGAAGCCTTGGGACCACAGTTGAATTTTAGTACGGCCTATTATCCTCAGATTGATGGTCAGTCTGAGAGGACCATTCAGATTCTTGAGGATATGTTGCGAGCATGTGTGTTAGACATGGGAAATAATTGGGAACGACTGTTGCCTCTGGTAGAATTTGCTTACAACAACAGTTATCAGTCGACGAGTGGTATGGCACCGTATGAAGCCTTATACGATAGGAAGTGTCGATCACCACTGTATTGGGATGAAGTAGGTGAAAGGAGAATTTTGGGTCCCGAGATGATCAAATAGACAGTAGGTGTGGTGGATAAGATTCGTGAGAGGATCAAGATAGCACAGGATCGTCAGAAGTTGTACGCGGATAAGCGTAGGAAGGATCTCGAATTCTGTGTTGGTGACATGGTATTCCTAAAGGTATCTCCTACCAAGGAAATTGTTCGTTTTGGTTCAAGGAGCAAGTTGAGACCGAGATACATTGGACTGTTCGAAATTCTTGAATGAATTGGAGAGTTAGCTTACTGTTTGGCTTTACCCCCAGAACTTTCGGATGTGCACAACGTTTTTCACGTATCTTTGTTGAGGAAGTATGTGCACGATCCCAGCCACGTCATCAACTATACCGCCATGGAGATGAACAAAGATCTTACTAATGAAGAACAACCAGAACTGATTCTCGACCGATCAGACCGGCAGTTGAGGAACAAAGAGAAGGTGTTTGTCAAGATCCAATGGCGTAACCACAGTAAAGATGAAGCCACTTGGGAGCGCGAGGAAGAACTTCAAGCTCGTTATCCGAATTTCTTCAATCGAGGTATGTCATTTATTTTCGAGGACAAAAATTTTTCTAAAAGGGATATGATGTAATACCCGTTATTTTTCATAATGTAATATTATTATTTATAATAATATTATAATACATTTCATTTCATTTCATTTTATTTAGAAGATCATGAACATTTATTTCGACGTATCACAAGTTCTAGCCCGAATCATTTTGTCAGATATATTCAAGTAGTCATTATTATTTTTATAATAGTGTTATTAATTATTCAAGTATAATACTAACACTATTATTATTAATATTATCAATTTTATTACTAATAATATTATTAATACTATTTTATTAGTACTAATATTATTATTATTATTATCATTTTCCAGATTATTATCAATATTACCAATTAATTATTATTTTACATTTACTATTATTAATATTATTATTATTATATCATTTAAAATTAACCACGTATTATAACTTAACCAACTATGATTAAACTAAACTAATCATAATTAAGAACTCCACTTCCCATCGTTCTTTTCAGTTCTCTCACCTTCTCAAAATCCTGAATGTATATCCTAATACACAGTCCTAATTCAACAGAAACACTTAAAAATCTATACCTATAATGCAGAAAATTCTTTACATCGTTCAACATCCAGAAAAAAAATACACAGTTCACACAATAGGCAATAATTCTTCAGCGGGAAGATCAGATCGCAATTTTGGTCTTCTGCAAATCGTTCCAGCCGCAATATTGCCAATATTCTTTTCCACCATCTAAGCAATCATCATCATCATCATCCCCGTACAGGTAAATCGAATCTCAATTGTAACCTCTGATGAATTTCGCAGAATTGTATTGTCGTCTTCTTATGACATTAATCAATTTATCTCTCCGGTAAATTTAACACTAAACTCATCAGCCAAACTCCCAATTTCAAGTCCCATTCTGAGACCGACCAGGACTGCAAACCAGAATCGTCAGCCGATACCAGCCGAACCCAAACTCATCTCGTTTATTACCAACCCTTCAAGCCATCCAAACCCGAAACCCTTCGGACCTGCAGCAAGACCACTGAACCAGTTTCACAATTTCTACTCCAATTCGCAACCCCCGAACACAGTCCAGAAACACTTTCAGCCCGAAATCGGCCCTCAAACCCGAATCAGAAACCAAAAGAGAAACAATTTCAGAAAATTCCTTCGCCTCAAAACCGAACCCATCTCAGAAACCCCAAATCCGAGCCCCAAACCATTCTTCATCCTGAACTTGCACAAATCATGAAACCTAATCTCTACGGCTAAACCACCTGAACCGATTCGGATTCAACAACCCAGACTTGCTATCCGACGAGCCCTGAACCCCCTCTTCAAAAATTTCAATTCTAAAATGATGCGGCCCAAACCCGCGGGTATATCCGCATCAGGAATTGATTGCCCAGACCGGAACCCAAAACCCACTTCCATCGTCGGACCTGCATCTTGGCAGTGAGGTGCCCGTCGAGCCGATGCACTGCCAAATCATTGCCGCCGTCACTGGATATCTATTGTGTTACGCGGACTTACTGTGTGTGTGTGAGTTTTATGTGTTTGTGTGGGTGTTGCATCGGGAGTGTGTGTCTGTTTACCCGTATGCTGCTCTCGGCCAAGAAGAGAATTAGTGAGAGAGTGAATCGGTGTTAGAAAGAGACATGAGAGAATAGTATTTTTTTTCCTGCCATCCTATCCTGGCTGGGAAGAATTTCAGTAGAGAGGGGGAGTTTCAGATGTAGGGTTAGAGAGAGAGAGAGAGAAGAGGGCAGAGCGAGGGGGGATTCACAAGAGGTGAAAAAAAACCAAACCAAGCCAAACATACCCAGTATATCCCGCTCAGAGCAGGGTCTGGGGAGGGTAAGATGTACGCAGACCATGCCCCTACCTATTACGATAGGTAGGCTGTTTCCGTGAAGACCCTCAGCTTAGTGCACAGCAACATATTGAGTGAAAAATACAAAGGGAAGCAAATGATACGAAAAAAAAAAAACTCATTACCATACCTGAGCCCATGACTTAATCCACATGGGCCTTACCTAAGAGGAATTTGGCTACTTCACTCCCGATGAACGCTGCTCAAACATAAGAGAGATTGACTCCGCGCACAGCTCCCTGTCGAAAATACACCACACGCAAAAAACAATAGGATAAAATATACAATAAATGAAAAAAGTGCAATGCTCTAGGTCAAAGCTAACTGAGACAACCCAACCCTAAGACTCTCAACTACAGCACCACTCCCAACTAAAGTATCCACAACTCTGATCTGGCGCCTCCAAGCGCACCTATCAACAGTCATGGTCTCGGAAAGGTTTAAGGCCTTCAAATCTAATCTCAGCTGCTCCACCCACGTTCTCCTCGGTCTGCCTCTTCCTCTCTCCCCGACAACTACTAAACTCTCGACCCTCCTCACCGGAGTAGATGCCTGCCTCCTGCGGACGTGGCCAAACCATCTCAATCTCCCTTCCCTAACTTTCGCAGAAATGGGCGCCACTTCTAGCGCGTTCCTGAAAACCCCGTTCGAGATTCTATCCAACATTGTGCGACCACACGACCAACGTAACATTCTCATTTCAGCTGCTTCCAGCTTGCTCTCAAGCGACTTCTTCATTGCCCAACATTCGGAGCCATACAATATTGCAGGTCGGATTGCCGCTCTATAGAATTTACCCTTCAACTTTAGAGGGACTTTCTTGTCGCACATGACCCCTGTCGCTGCTCTCCACCTTAGCCACCCTGACTTGATACGATGAGTGACATCATCTTCACACTCACCTTCTTTCTAAATGATCGAACCCAAATATTTGAACTTATCCGTACGGGGTACGATCTGATCCGCAATCATCACCTCTACATCATCCTCGTTGGCCTCACCACTAAAGTTACACCAGAGATACTCGGTCTTAGACCGGCTCACACGCAAGCCCTGGGATTCTAACTTAGACCTCCATAGCTCCAACTTCGAGTTCACCTCCCTTCTCGACTCCGCCACTAACACAATGTCGTCAGCAAAAAGCATGCACCACGGGACGCCATCCTGTATCCCCCGCGAAATTACGTCAAGGATTAGAGCGAAGAGAAGAGGGCTTAGCGCTGACCCCTGGTGTAGCCCTATCTCAACCGGGAAATATTGGGTGTCACCAACTGGGGTCCTAACACAAGTCCTAGCTTGGGAGTACATATCTTGGATCGCCCTAACGAACGGCAACGACACCCCCCTCTCTACTAGGCTTCTCTTAATAGCATCGCGAGGGATGCTATCATAAGCCTTCTCTAGATCAATGAACACCATATGGAGGTCCTTACGCCGCTCTCTGAACTTCTCCATAAGTCGTCTGACGAGATGAATGGCCTCAGTCGTGGACCTCCCCGGCATGAAGCCAAATTGGTTCTCTGAGATCTCAACTTCTCTTCTAACCCTGCATTCCACCACTCTTTCCCAAAGTTTCATAGTATGATTGAGGAGTTTAATACCCCTATAGTTACTACAACACTGGGCATCGCCTTTGTTCTTGAAAAACGGCATGACAATACTACGCCTCCACTCCGTCGGCATCTTAGAACCTCTGAGGAGGATGTTAAACAGCTCTGCTAGCCACTGAACTCCGACTTCCCCCAGACAAAGCCACACCTCAATAGGAATCTGATCCGGGCCTACCGCCTTAGCTCTACCCATTTTCATTAGGGCACCCTTAACTTCTTCCTTGCTGATGCTCTCACAAGAACTAAACGAACGAGCAGAAGATAGACTAACTTCTTGCACCACCGAGTCACTACCCCTAGCCTCATTGAAAAGTTCAAAAAAATACCTATTCCATCTCTCCTTAATAGCCACATCGTTCACTAACACTTGACCCAAATCATCCTTAATAAACTTAATGGGACCCAGGTCGTGCCGCCCTCTTTCCCTTGTTTTCGCTAGTTTAAAAATAGCATTCGCTCCTTCTTTGGTGTCTAGGCGCTTGTACATCTCCTCGTACGCCTCACCTTTAGCCTTAGCCACTACCTTCTTAGCCTCTCTTTTCGCCACCTTGTATGCTACAATCTTCAAGATTCTCTCCTCCCCAGCGCTAACCGATAAAAGCTCCTTAAATAGCGCTTGCTTAGCCTTGACCTTCTTTTGGACCTCCTTATTCCACCACCATGCCTCCCTAGGTCCACTAGACCTGCCCGAAGAGACCCCTACCACCTTCTCACCCACATTCCTAATAGCATTGGCCATGCTAGTCCACATAAGGTTAGTGTCGCCCCCTCGCAAAAAACCTCCTTCGCGGGTCAGGGACTCCCTAAATTCTGTCGCCTTCTCACCCTTCAGATCCTTCCAGAGAATCCTAGGTCTAGCTACTCTAGCCCTGCTAACAACACGACCTCCCATGGATAAATCCATAGCCAGCAGCCGGTGTTGAGAAGCACAGGCCTCGCTCCGGAAAACCTTGCAATCAACGCACGCCCTAGCATCACGACTGCGCAAATGAAGGTATTCAATTTGCGTGTTGTGCCCTCCACTACTGAAGGTGACGAGGTGCTCAGCTCTCTTCTGAAAGACAGTGTTAGCAATTACCTACTCATGCGCAGTGGCAAACTCCAACAGAGCGGAACCTCCTGCATTCCTAACTCCGAAGCCGAAACCCACATGCACACTATGGTAACCATCCACCCCCTCACCAATATGCCCATTAAAATCGCCCCCCAAAATAATAAATTGATCGTCCGGAATACACCCGACCAACTCATCTAAACAGGCCCAAAAAGTTTCCTTAACAGGCACACCCAAACCAACATGAGGGCCATATGCACAAACCACGTTAATCACCTTAACTCCAACCACCACTCTAATGGACATAATCCTATCATTACACCTCTTCACTTCCACGACGTTATCCTTAAGCTCCTTAGACAAAAGAATACCCACACCATTACTCGAGTTAGCAAGGCCTGAATACCACAATTTAAAACCGTTCGCCTCCCTGGACTGTGCTCCCTTCCACCTAGTCTCCTGAATACAAGCCACATCAACCCTTCTCTTACCCAAAATATCCACAAGCTCCAAAAGCTTACCCGTCAAGGTACCCAAATTCCAACTACCAACCCGCAAAGAGCGCGACATCGACCAACACAAACGCACTACGAAAATAAAATGTAGTAGTGAAGCTAAAAATAAAAATATGATGAGAATGAGAAAGACAATTTAAAATCAAGCAAACCGCATACAGATCACAATAAATGAAATTTAACAGAAAAGTATAATGATACCAGACTTCGACACGCCTTGGAAAACACCCTGCAAAACACCGAAACGGACACGGTACGGGAAGAGGCTGGCGGCGCCTGGGAGCAGCACGGGAAGATTTTGGGCAGCTTGAAAATCCGGCTGGGAAACCTGCAACACAAAGTACGTGGGGAGGACCCACTTTGCACCTTTCGACGGCCCTGTCGGTAGGTGAGGTAGGTGACAGGCTGGGGTCAAATGTCTTATCTGTCGGCGCCCTTTGTGGATCTGCACGTGGGCCACCGTCTAAGATTCGGTCTTCGACGACTTTTACGGATGTTGGATTCATACGTGGCACGAGACGATCGTCTCTGGTTGGACATCATAGACTATCGCCAATTAACAAAAGACGATCGCCGGATACCAAAAGACGATCGTCGTGGGTGCCGACTGCTGGGTGTTTGCCCAGAGTATGTCTTCTATGATACACTCTCTGATCGTTATGCCATTCGCCTTCGAGGCGTATTAATCGCCGCACAACAATTGCCCCTCAGCTCGCTTCGATGTTGAAAACACGGGGTGAGGTGGCACTGTTGGCGATCGCCAGTGTTTAGACGATCAGGCGATCTGATTTCAAATTTGGACGATCTCCTTTGCACTGGGAGCAGCGGGAAAGGAAGGTGGGCTCTCGAAACGTTGCAAGGACACGCGTAGCGCCACCATTGGGGGAGTCCGACGGTTTGTCAGACTTGTTGCCTGGCGTGCCCTCGAAAAGACGCGTACGCGGGATTCGAGGGCTACATTTAATGTGTCCCCCTTCCGATGGTTGCACTCCAGCCCTCGGAATTTCGCCTAATTGCACGGAGACCCCTGCTCCCGCCTATAAAAGGGGATAGGGCCACTTCATTTTTACTCTTCACGCGTCCTTGCCTTCTTGCTGAAACTCTGCAGAAATTTCCGAAGCTTCTTGTGCCGATCGTCCTCCTTTTTCTTTTTAGGTAAGAAAACCAATCTTCTTTCTCCCTTTACTTTTCATAATATGTCTGTAGGATCTAAGACCTTCGAGACCGGAAGCACCTCCGCCGCTGCGGCTTTGCCTGACTGGGAGGGGATTCCCGTGGGACTTCATATGGAAACGGCCGTTGAGGCTATTCGTGCGGGGATTGCACCCACAGAACTTGAAGAGCTCTTCAACGAGGCCGAAGTGGCGAGAACGGTGGCGACGGCGGAGCAGGGGGGCTTGCCGGCGTATGAAGACGAACTGGTGCGGATATCTTGGGAGCGGGATAGTGTATTCGGCCCCGCCTATAGGGCTTTTGCTAAGCTTATGGAAGGGATCACCGGACCCTGTCCAGAATTTGATTTCGATGCTTACTTCGCCGCTCATCCTTATGAACATGTGAAGCGGACGACGTTTCGGGCCGCCGACCCGTCTCAGTGGACCCTTGGTCAGATCCGGAGTTCGGCGACCCAGAGAGACTTGAAACGCTGGAGGGCGAAATATCGCATTCCTTCTGATGTTTCCCTGCACGTGCCCTCGGAAAACGAGCGTGTCGATCAACCTCCCGAGGGTCTGGTCGCCGTCAATGAGATGATTATGGAGGCCGGCCTGCGGTTCTCCTTGCCGTTCGCCGTATCCTATTTGTTGATCACCTGGAATTTGGCGCCGCTCCAACTGACGCCGAACGCCTGTCTACAGATCATCTGCACTCAGATACTTTTCGGCGGTCATCGGTTGTTCCGTCTCCTTTCTGCGATGGAAATGAACTATCTCTTCAAATTGGCTGCGCAGAAAGGGTCGGTCGGCGGTAACCACATTCAAGGCCGAATGGGAAGAGTGGTCCTCGGGGTGCCGAACAAGTCTCGGGGCGATCTGGCAAAATGGTGCTGGGTTGGCGGAGCGTGGAGGTCGGCGTCGAGCGAAAGGCCGGAGGAAGAGTTGGAGGTTCCCACCAATTTCCGGGAGAGGAATCCGAGTAAGGGTTTTAACTCTCCCTTTGATCGGATATGTCTTGGACTGATCTAATTTTGTTTCTTTTTGCAGGATCTCTTGTTCCGGCGATCAGCGATCTCCCCTTCGATTTCTTGATCGTTTGGGAGCGAATTCGTGCCTTGCCGGATTCCTACATAGACGTTCGCTCGCTCGGTCACGAACTTCATCGGCTGGGGGCTCGGTTTTTTCGCTTCCCTCGTCATATGAAAGTTCCAGGTATAAATTTTACTTCTTCCTTGCTTGACGATCGTCTGATTGAAGGAGGTGTTTAACTTGTTCGAATTTGTTCTTTTGGCAGAGATTCATTTTCCCCGCTTCGTCGAGCCACCGCAGGAGATCGCCATGTCTAACCCTGGTCTCATCGGTCGTCTTCATCTGGGAAAGAAGACGGGTCGCGTTGCTGCGACGTCGACTCGCCCTGCCCCTGTGGAGATGCCCGTTGTGGTGCTGGTCGCTGAGCCATAAATTCAAGAGGAGGAACAACTTCAGCGCAACCACAAGAGGCGGAGGCCGGAGGGGTCCCTGCCGATAGCTGAGGCGGACTTAGCTATCTTGGAGCCGCCGATCGCCGCTCCCCCCGTTTCTTCCGTTCCGATGGCGGAGGGGTCTGGTCCCTGGCCCTCGGCGTCCGGATCCAGGTCGCCGACCGGCTTCTTGAAAAGATCGGCGATCGCTGAGGCTGAGACTTCTCGGGGAAAGCCCTATTTTGGCCGCGATCCTGAGCTGGTCAACAGGTGAGATCGGATTGAGCTTTCCGAGTTGGAAAATTTAGTTAGGTATATTCTAACTCCTTTGTCTCTTTTGTTTGTGTTGCAGGGTCCGTCTTGCTGATCTGGACGTCTCGCCGATGGTGCTGGATTTCCTGGAGAGCAAGTCTCCGCAGAAGTCCCTCGACGTCCCTACTTACGTCCAGAAGGCCATCACCTCTCTGCCCAAGGCTTGGACGACCGATCTCGATGCGATCGCTCGTCGGAGATCTGGAGATGCCATGCAGGCGACCCTTGCCCTGGCTCTCCAGACGGAGACGATGGCCGTCCAAGCTGCAAGGGATTATGAGGGGAGACCCTCTAATGCTCGTCTCCATAGCAACCTCGAGGCCGCCTGGAACAAAAACGTTGAATTTGCTAACCGGATCCAGGCTATGGAGAAGGAGTACATAGAGACGGCCAAACGAGCTAAACAGGACAACGATCGGATGAAACATGAGCTGAGCCGCTCCAAGGAAGTGGCTGATCGGTTCCGCGACCAGGAGAAGGAGGCTCGCCGGATGCACGCGGACTCGCAGGAGGAGGCGTCCGGGCTGAAGGCGACGGTGGATCGGCTCAACCGCGAGCTGGAGGCGGCGAAGGGAGAGCTGGAGAAGGCTAAGGGGGAAACGGCCGCTAAGGTGGTCGAACTGGCAGAAGCTGAGAAGACGGCCACTGAGCTGAGAGGGCAGCTGAAGGCGATCGAGACCGATCCCTACCTCAATGTGGCACTCGTCGGCGAGTTCGCCTATTATGTGGCCTATGCCGACGCTGCCCGAGCCGCCAAAAAGGTAGGGATCGAAATCGGTCCTTTGATGGAGAGCTTTAAGGCCTATGCACTCGAGAACCCTTTGCATCCGGAGTTTTCCCTGTCGATCCTTGACCTCGTCGACTTGGGGATCGACTTGAGTTGGTATCCTTTTCCGGATAAACTCATTCATCCTGAGGCCGAAGGAGGAGCGCATGCCGATCCGCCTCCTGGGGGTGAAGACCAGCCGGAGGGGCCCTGAGTGACTTCTTTGTTTTCTTTCACTTGTAATTTTTGCTCTTTCTTTGTATTGCCTTCGGGCTTCGTATTGTACGAACTCCTTGTCATGAATAAAATACTCCCTTTTTGTATCTGTGATTTTACATGTACGACCGCCTTTGAATGTTTGCATGCGAATTTTTTCAAGTATGTGTATGATTGCTTCTGATGTCTTGTTCATCTGACCGATTGTTTGAATGTTTGAATGTATCGACATGTTCTGGAAATTATTACTTGTAAATATTGTTGAACAATTCCGATCGTCTTGCGTGTGTCTGAACGAAGCCGATCGAGTACGGTTCCTTCTGTCTGATCGCATTTAGGATTAGATCCCCTTCTCTGCCCCCTTGTTTTTGTTTACTTATTGTAAGTAAAGGAACAAAAATAGTGTGTTTGGCCACATCATTGTCGGTCGTCATCTCTTGTTCGGTTCGATGGCTGAGGACGGCGATCTCCGAGGGGATTACCGCTTCTGTTCCGAAGGCGAGGGCAAATGGGGTTTCGCCAGTTGAATTACGGGTCGTCGTTCGATAAGACCACAAAATGTCCGGGAGCTCGCTCGCCCACCGTCCTTGCCTAGATTCGAGTCGTGCTTTAATCGTGTGTTTGAGGATTTTGTTTACGGCTTCTACCTGCCCGTTCGTCTGAGGGTGGTAGGGGGCCGAGAACAATCTCTTGATTCTCCACTTTTCACAGAATTGCATGACTTCTAAACCGTCGAACTGCTTTCCGTTGTCGGAGATGATGGCCTGGGGCAGACCGAACCGGCATATGATGTTTTTCCAGATGAACTTGATTACTTGCTCTTGGCCAATTTTGTTTAGCGGTTCGTCCTCAGCCCATTTGGTGAAATAGTCTACCCCTACGATGGCAAACTTACAGCCCCCTGGTGCCGCCGGCAAGGGACCTATAAGGTCAATACCCCATTGGGCGAAAGGTCAAGGGCTGTACATTGAAGTGAGTTGCTCGGGGGAGATTTTGATGTTTGGTCCCATTACTTGACACCTATGACACGATCTGGCATAGGCGATCGCATCCTTCTGAAGTGATGGCCATAAAAAACCTTGTCTGGTTGTTTTATGGATGAGAGCTCGCCCGCCAGCATGGTTTCCACAGATCCCGTCATGGATTTCGGCTAAAACGAGTCGACCTTCCTCCGCTGTAATACACTTGAGGAGGGGAAGGCTGAAAGCTCGCTTGTAAAGCCGGTCATCCAATAGGGTGTATCTGGTCGCACGGAGCTGGAGTTGGCGAGCTTTGATACGGTCGTCAGGGACTGTTCCATCTTTTAAGTATTTGATAAACGGAGTCATCCAGTTCTCCTCGGAAATGGCGACTGTGGTAACCAGGTTTCTGTCGATCGCCGGCCTTGCTGATTTTGTAATTTGGATATTAGAGAAGTCGGCTGCCCCATCTGACGACGCTAGCTTGGATAGGGCATCGGCCTGGGAGTTGTGCTCTCTCGGGACTTGTTCGATCAGCACTTCCTCAAATTTCATGCACATTTCGGCGACCAGCTCTTGGTATTTGGCCATCTGTTCGCCGCGCGTCTCATAATCTCCTTTGACTTGGTTCACGACCAAGAGGGAGTCCATGAAGATATGGAGGCGACGAACATCTAGGGCAAGGGCTAGATCGAGCCCGCCTACCAAGGCTTCGTATTCGGCTTCATTGTTGGTCACACGAAACCCAAAACGCACGGCATTTGTGAAACTTTGGCCGTCGGGGCTAATGAGGACAATCCCAGCCCCTGCTCGCGAGTTGGTCGCCAAGCCATCCACGTATAGCTTCCAGGCCGGTCGGCCGATCTGGGTCGGACTGTGAGGGAATATTAATTCCACCACGAAGTCTTCCAGAGCTTGGCCTTTGATCGCTGTGCGAGGAGCATACGTGATACCGTATTGGGCGATCTCCAGTGACCACTTGAGGAGTCGCCCATTGGTGTCCGTTCGGTGTAGAACTTGCCTTTGAGGGAGAGTCGTCAGAACCTCCACTTGATGTTCGAAGAAGTAAGCCCTTAGCTTGCGAAAACTCATGACTAGAGCGTAGGCGATCTTCTCCAATGGAGTATAACGTGTCTCAGCATCGTGGAGCGCTTGACTAACATAGTAGATCGGAAAGTGGACTTGTCCCTCCGCTCGCACCAAAACGGCACTCAGTGCGACCTCCGAGGCTGCTAGGTAAAGGAATAATTTCTCACCGGGGATCAGCTTTGCTAGGATCTGGGGGTTAGATAGGTATTCCTTGATTTTGGCGAACGCTACCTGACTCTCCTTCGTCCATGCGAACTTCTTGTTCTTTATGGTCGCAAAGAAAGGCTTGCTTTTATCGCCGAGTCGAGATATGAAACAGTTGAGGGCGGCTAGACAACCTGTGAGGCGTTGCACCTGCTTGACGTTTCGTGGCTCCTGCATGTCGAGGATCGCCTGAATCTTGGTGGGGTTCGCTTCGATCCCCCATTGGCTCACGATGTGCCCCAAGAATTTTCCGAAGCTCACCTCGAAGTTACATTTCTTGGGGTTCAGTTTCATGTTGAACTTCTCGAGGATGGCGAACGTCTCGGCGAGATCATTGAGGTGATCTTCCTTCTTGAGGCTTTTGACCACGATGTCGTCAATGTAGACCTCCGTGGTCTTTCCGATCTGATTGGCGAAAATTCCGTTGACTAGACGCTGGTAGGTTGCCCCCGCATTCTTCAAGCCGAAAGGCATTCGGACCCAAAAGTATATGTCTTTTTCTGTGTGGAAAGATGTGTGCTTTATGTCTTTCTCCGCCATTGGGATTTGATGGTATCCGGCGAAGGCATCCATGAACGACAACATTTCGCAACCTGCTGTACTATCGACCAGATGATCGATATGAGGCATCGGAAAGTGATCTTTCGGACATGCCGTGTTGAGGTCGGTGAAGTCGATGCATAACCTCCAGGAGCCGTTTGGCTTTTTGACGAGCACCGCGTTGGCGACCCATTGTGGTTCGTCTGTAGCTACTCCGATTAATTTGTTGTTGAGCAGCTTTTTGACTTCTATGTCGAGCACTGCGTACTTCTCAGGACCGAATTTCCTACGTTTCTGGTGAACAAGCTTCCTAGCCGGGTCGATCTTTAGATAGTGGCAGGCGTGTTCAGGACTTATGCCAACCATATCTTGATGCGACCAGGCAAAGACTCTGATGTTCTTACGTAGTAAATTGATCAGGTCCTTTTTTAATTCGTGATCTATGTTTGCGCCGATCTGTACTTCCCGCTCCGGGCGAGCTGGATCTATCGTTATACTCTCCAACTCTTCAACGGGGACGGTCGCCTGTTGTTTGGAACGATTTCCGGACTCAATCCTTGGATCGATGTCGAGACTTGGCTTGAAACCGATCCTGGGCTCGATGTCGTCCGTCACTCCATCCGAGATGGCGTCCTCTGAGTCGGGTTGGTACGATGTGCTTGGCTCGTCGATCTCCATGGGTTGATCGTCGATCGTTTCAATGTTACACATAGCGTAGGAAGTATCGAAAGAAGTAACGACATAGGAGTAATTCAAACATTTCTTTGCCATTAGCTGATCTTCTTTTCAGTGGAGAATTTGATACAGTAAAAGAAAGACGAGGCGACCGCCTCAAAGGTTTCTAGAAAAGGGCGACCTAGGAACCCATTATAGATGCTGGGCCTATCTATGATTACAAAATTTAGGTTCCTAGTAATCCTAACCTTGGGATCGTAAAAGCATATTAGCTCGACAGAGAGCTTGATCCTTCCGTAGGCTTGGACTGTGTTGTCGCCGAATTCTTGGAGCACGGTGCCGAACGGCTTGATGAACTTGGTTAGATTGCCGAGCTGGTCAAGAGCGGACTTGAAGATGATGTTGCAGAAGCTCCCGTTGTCAACCAGCACGCGGTCGACCATCTTCCTAAGGATACAAGCAGAGTTCACCAATGCATCCTCTTTGGGGCATTGTACTCCCTCCCTGTCCTTGTTGGAGAAGGTGATGAGCGCGTCTTTAGAGATGGTCGGCTCTGGAGATACCACGACATGGACCCCGGCGAACGCCCTTAGTTCGGCCTTTCGCTTCCTGTTTGACATGGTGGAAACCGAGGAAAGGCCCCCGAGGTTTCCACCTCCTGCTTGAAGCATATTAATCCGACCGCCAGGGTTGATTGGAGGGATCGATTCATCAGAATACTCCGGCTCATGCTCGATCCTGCGACCGGATTGGGAGGGGTCCTTTCGTTTTGTCGGCGCTCGCGCCCTCCGGTCCTCTCTGTCCTAGGTTCTGGCTTGGTGACTAAGTTGTCCAATTTGCCTTCCTCAAACAGTCGCCAGAGTTGTCTGAGGAGGTCGCGTCATTGGCTGGTGTTGTGGCCGGGACTCTTGTGGTAGGCAAAAAATTTGCTATGGTCTAGATGACCGTGGTCCCTTATCGGCTTTGGTTTGGATAGCCATTCGCGCCCCTTGATCGCGTTGAAGATGTGGGCCGGAGATAAGTTGAGGTTGTGGAGAAGGCGGACCTCCACATCTTTGAAGGCTTTGAACTCACCAGGCGGCTTTGCGACCGCCTTTCTGGGCTTGGCGACCGCCTTCTTCTGGACGTGGGACAGCGCCTTCCCTTCCCCGGAGGGTCCCTTGCCCAAGCGGAGGGAGAGCATCATTTGCCTGGCCAGGAAATCGGCGGCTCTGACGCGGAAGACCGAGTAGGTCGGGGGGATGTCTTTAGTGAGGTGCCTGAACATGGGTGAGTGGCCGCAGAATCCCCCCAGGACTGAGTAGAGGGCGAGCTCGTCGCTGATGGGCTCGCCGGTGAGAACTATCTCGTCTACCCGGTCGATGTAATCTTCATCTGATTCGTCCTTCCCCTGCCTGATTTTCATCATGCGGTGGGGGCCTTCTGGGCGAGCGACTTTGGCGGCGAAGTACGACGTGAAGTCGTTCGCCAGCTTCCCAAAGCAGTTGATTGAGCGAGGTGACAGTGAGATGTACCACCTGTGGGCGAGGTCGCCCAGAGTTAATGGGAACATTCGACACTTCTTCGCATCTGATGCTCCGCATCCGGTCATGTAGATCCAGAATTTGCTCAAATGGGTCTCCGGGTCCGATCTCCCCTCATATAGAGGTGTTTGTGGGGGAGCGATCTTCGGTTGTACTGAGGCGAGCTCGATCTGGACCGCGAGTGGTTCACTTGGTCCAGCGATCGATCTCCTGGCGCCTGCCCCAGTTTCCAGGAGTGCCTTCATCTCGTCGAGCTGGCGCTGCATGGCGACCATTGTCGTCGCCTGACTGCTCGCTGATTGGCTCCCGGAGCGCGAGCTAAGGCGATCGTGCACAGATCCCTTGGCCCCATGGTGGATGATGAGTTCCTTGCCAGCGGGCTCATTTCTTGGGAGAGCGGGGGCTCGCTAACCGGCCTGTCTTCTGGGAGTCGGATATGCCGAGCTCCTGGTAAAGGATTCGGATACCAATGTCTCCCGGCTGGGGCCTGAGTGCCCGGGTCGCCATGAGGGATCGCTTCCCAGGCGGCTGAAGATGGAGTCATCCCGCCTGACGAGAGCCTTTTCCTGCGACTCGGGGCTTTCTGTCGATTTCTCAACATAGATCGCCTTGAGTTTCCATTTGCCTGCTCGGCGGATGGCTGACGGAGTGATGGTGGGCGATTCGAATGCCCTCCGTCGCTCCTTGAGGATGGCTATAGCCTCCTCAATCTGTTCCGAAGTCTGGAACTGATCGAGTGAGAGGCTAGGACCGTCCCTCGGGGGTGGGAGTGAGAGCCTTGCGTCGCCTTGGTCGCCTTCCGCCGTGGGCTGGGATTCGGTCCAGGCCGGAACGAGGTTTCCGGCAGATCGCAGGGTGGCTCTTTTGGAGGTCGTTGCAGATGTCATTTTTCTGAAGGCTTTTCTTTTGAAGAACACTGAGTGTTTCTCCAAGTATATGTCCGGAGAACAGTGAGTGTTCTTCGAGACGGTAGGAATAAAAATGAAGGTTTAGAAACCCTCCTTCTAGCGCCAATTGTTGTTACCCAAAATATTATCCGGAGATAGTATTGCTGGAATGATCGAGTAACAAACAAATACGAGAACACTTCCGCGGGAAAATAAATAACACAAGGTTTGTCGGGGTTGTTAATCCCGGGCTTGAATGCTCTCGCGAGATGTTATTAATAAATATACTGTGGAGCACAAATATTAATGTTAGAATCTATTACAATGAGTGTAAGACTTCTAGTTATCTAAGCTGTAGAGCGTGTAGATTGCCGGAAGAACCAGATATGAAGATTTGTGAGTTCTTGCTTGGGATGTATTGTAAGTATGTATGAATATCACTATGAATGTGTAAGTAATTGCCAGATGAGTCTATGTTTCTCTCTCTGTATGTTTTGCACTTGTATTCACGGTAATGACAGCATATCCTAGCCACTGTAGTGAGCCTCCTATTTATAGGAGACAAGGTTGCTGGGACCTCTCCGGCGATCGCGGGCGACCGCCGTTTTATATATTATAATAAGATGGTCGATCGTCCTGTCACGTGAGGTTGTTCCCTTAAAGTCTGGGGCCACTGTTGGCGACCAGCTGTGCGGGCCAATGGGAAGCCTGCACGCATCCTGAGTCGCTGTCGGGGGAGGACCCACTTTGTACCTTTCGGCGGCCCTGTCGGTAGGTGAGGTAGGTGACAGGCTGGGGTCAAATGTCTTATCTGTTGGCGCCCTTTGTGGATCTGCACGTGGGCCACCATCTAAGATTCGGTCTTCGACGACTTTGACGGATGTTGGATTCATACGTGGCACGAGACGATCGTCTCTGGTTGGACATCATAGACGATCGCCAATTAACAAAAGACGATCGCCGGATATCGAAAGACGATCGTCGTGGGTGCCGACTGCTGGGTGTTTGCCCAGAGTATGTCTTCTATGGTAGACTCTCTGATCGTTATGCCGATCGCCTTCGAGGCATATTAATTGCCGCACAACAATATATTTTAATTTCAGTCATTATATCGTAATATTTTATAATGATTAAATTATTATTAAATGTAGACTTTATCGAGGATTTATGGGCTTAGGACTGTGAGTCGAGCATCTTCATATTCAAGGCAGACAGCATCATTTATTCAGGTGGAAATTTTCACTAACACTTTAATTGCTTTAATTGAATTGTATATGTGATATTCTATTCATGTTTAAAATTATGATATACGTTGTACATCAGGCTCACATGTATACGTTGTACATCAGGCTATCTTAAGATATATGTTGTGTAGGGAAACCTGCACAACCTCAATATTCACATGTGTGCTCGATTCATGTTATATGTGGTATTGTGTGTATGTATTCATATTGAGGAAAATGTTATTGTAGAATAATCATTTAAATGTTTTCCATGAGATTGTATATTACTGTGATAAGTGTGATTTCTACGAGCTGAAGGAAGCTCACCCCAACCTTTATTGATCCCGTATGTTAAACCAAGCCGGATGGACGAAGGAGCGAGCCGAAAGGGCATATGAATGAAATTTATTAAATGATGTTTTTCATTATGTCTAATGTTTTGAAACTTATTTGGAGAAACTTTGAATAGAAATTTATAATTTATAATTTATTCTTCCGCCGCAATTATTATCTCTTATCCATGACGTATTGTTGTCGTAATTAAAGATATTTAATTTATGTCAGTGTAGCGACTCGACTTTGTTGGCGAGAATTTTAATATTCTCAAAAAAAATTATTTTTGTCAAATTTTACCTTTTATTTATTTTCCCCAATAATTACCCCTAGAAAGTCGGGGCGTTACATATACCTTTGCTCCACACTATACGAAGCCCTTTAAGCACGGTCCAAGTCTCGCCTTCCTCGACTGAGCACACCCTGACATTAAATGAAAAGCCCTTTATCCACTTTCCTTTGCTGTCTCGAATAGCTCCTCCTCCCGCAGTTGTCTCACTTCATGGTTGTTGATAAATTTAGTCTTAATGACAGCCTAGTTTTTTTTTTCAGCCAAGTTTTGCCTAGGTTCAAGAAAGTAGAGACCTATACCCGTTGGTATTACTTAATTTAAAAAAAAAGTTTTTTGATAAATTTTTAAATTTGATAATGTTTGGTAGATGGACAAAAGCAGTTTTTTTTAGAACTTATGAGTCAGTGGCAGCAAATTTTGGAAGCAACATTCTGGTTGATTCTAGAAGTTGCTATCATACAAAACACTAAAAATTAATATTTTGCATTTTAAAAAATAGTATTTACCAAAAAGAAATGTGTTTAAATTCAGCTGATTATTTTCACATCAAAGCTGGAGCAATTTTTTTTCACAACAATATCAATCTAAGCCTTGTTTACACAGGTCACATGAAGTGTTGGTAGCTCAAAGGTACTAGCTTCATTGACAAATTCACTTGACAACATGCAATAAAGTATTAAATGTCCATGACCTAATCTCTGATATCGTATTTTGCAATCTCCAAACTGCTCAGAAACATTACAGTGTTGTAAGTTCTATCACAAAGGCCTCTCAAGCTAAAATGCGGAATCAACAACATTAATCTATAAAGCCGTTCAATACTATTACTTACATAAAGTAAGGACATAATATAAAACCGAATTAAGCCAAGAAGGCTTGGGAATATTCTAACTGACTCGTCAAAAGAATAACTGCAAAACAAGTTCTTCGAAAAAACTATTACATAACGACCCCAGACAACTCAACAACTCCAGACACCTTGGGTATCTAATATTGTTGCCAGTACCATCACTCACATGTCCCTGTTAGTGCTCATCAAGCAACTTGAAACCAATCTGAAGGGATTAGCATCAAATTGTTAATGTAAGTATAATGAATATATGAAATATATTTCATATACACTGAAAAACCAATACTTGAAGAAACATTCAAAATCTCAAATGATAATTAAGCGCAACAAATCATTCAATGTTCCGAGTTGGCTTTTAAATCAAAACTATTAGGCCCGCGTCCCCGATCCCCATTCCCACGGCCGTAGGCGGCCCTATGTATAACATGGTGGTGCGCGTGCACCACCAACTTTTTTAAGAAAAAGACCATATCCCCATTTTTTTTCTCCATCTACCCGGTAATTTTTCACTTATCACTGTTTGAATTGGTTAAGGAGTTAAAATTATTTCCACTGTTTTTTGTTGAATTACTTAGATATTCACATCATATTCTATTATATTCAGTATTTTGTGAACATGGCCGGTCCCGAGTTATTGGAGGCACTGTGCAAAATCTTAGTTGTGGCCCCATAAAGAAATGCTCGAGTATATTTTCTTACATTTATCAAAATCTTAATACTAACTGCACATTAGGAGCATAATTATAGATATATTAGTTTTTAAAATCTTCCCGGCTTGGTGACATTCTTTCAATCACACAAGCCACCTGAAAAAATTAACTAAGGCTCATGCCTTCAGATTGAATCTCATGCAAGATCAACTCACTCTTGTGCTTGGGCCAAGACAATCTTAAATTTGACCATCTTAAAATCCAGAGATTTGTTGACAACGAACTCTGACATCTCCAGTGTTTCTCTTTCAAAGATCCCAGATTTCCCTGGCACATTTCACATAACTATACACGTTGTGCAACTCATTACTAATCATGTTTAAGACATTTTTCTAGCATAAGTAATCACCCTGACCCAAGAATCAAATACAACGCATTTCTCAACATTGGTCTCATTTTCAGAAATGACCCGAGGGTCATCTTTCAGGTACTTCGGCAAGTCGGGGGTGGTCTAGTAAAACAATATCTTTTTGCTTCCAGCATGTAGAACCCAAGTAATTGAATTTTTAGGCATTTCTGCCTGGACAAGAGTAGTGTGAACAACAATAACAATCTTGAAGTGGTCAGATCAGAGTACATCGATCTTTTTCTTGCGATAATTTCATTTGGTTGAGGGAAATACAATAGGAAGACTACTCAACTTTATAATACAAATATGAAATTATAAATTGAATTCACATACAAATTTTTTACTAGACATATGCAAAGCCGAGGCAAGAATCTCTTTCTGCAACATGAATATGTCTTTTATAGTACTGACAGATCAAATGTATCATCCCCAAATATATAACCACTCACGTCTTCAAAATGGTAGCATATCGAAAATGCAGCAAATTGGATATACATGAGAACTGCGCAGAACTTTATGTACGAATGTGTGAAGCTATCAAAATGCAGGATGCTTTGTGTATTTTGCACCTTGAGATCACATATATATAGTGGGTCCACCACGTAGATGGATAAATTCTGGCATCAATGGTAGGTCTAATGGTGTTTAGAGCATCTCCAACCATACCTCATCTATTAGGTAAATCTGACGTGGCAAGTAAATATAGATAACAGAAGCTACAATTTTTACTCCAACACATGTGACCCATTAGCAATAATTTTACAGATATGTATTCTCATTCTCCATATATGCTAGTGGGTTTTCATTCTCCAAAAGTCTCTACATATACTCCCGCCATCTCCAACTCATGCCTTCTTCAATTCCCGCCAAATCTTGAGAAATAGTCATCAGATCTCATCAATTCCCGCACATTGCTCTATTAACTGCACCTGCCTTCAGTCTTAATTCGTAATGACAACACTTATTCTTCTTCAAATATCCCATAAGTGGGAGCTGGGGCAGTAGAAGGAAAGGCCGTAAAGAGATAAGGTGAAGAAGGCGGATCAGAAATAGGAGCAAGGACAGAAAGGGAGTCTCGTTTAGTCACTCGCTCGGGTGTATACCCGACAGCCTTCTCCACCTTCTGCCCTGGGTAGAAGCCAAGCAAAAACCAATCTGGTAAATATTGAAAGATCTCTTAAAGCTAATTTCTATTCCCACTGTAAATCAAAGTATGTATGTTTGATTCCAAATGAACTAAGAAAAGCTAGGGTTTGTCCTTTTTTGTGGTTAGTTTTTTTTATTTTTCTTATTCATATAATTTCAAGTTTGTAATTAGATTACATACAAGTCTTCATTATATATTATACTACTCGATTAATTTATGAACTGAGATTCAAGATTTGTAGACATATTATTGGACTTTTTTATTTTTAGTTAAATTTGTTTGATTTTTTAAAACAATGAGTTTCGCAGATGATGAAAGAAAACTGTGGCTTATTACTCTTGGAAATATATCATAGTGATTGCTAATAAATTATGTAATGTTAATGTATATGCACTTAAATTTGGTCCGGTTTGGTTGTAGGAATGGATACATGTTTTACTCAATTGCTAAATGATGGTGTGTATAATGACAATGAATAGATAAGTTCGCAACCGCCTCCACTATCACAAACGCAAGACTCAATGAGCAAACTAAAAAAGGGTCGGTCAAAAAAATTTATAATCCAAGAAGATATGATACTAATATCCGCTTGAAAAAATGTAAGCTTGGATTAATACAAGGGAACAATCAAACACAACAAACATATTGGTCTAGAATTGCAAGCTACTACAACAAACACAAAGATTTTCCAAGCGAACGAACTCCAACCTCCCTATGTAATCGGTGATCATCAATACAACTTTGTACTAGTAAGTTTCAAGGCTTTTACAATCAAATATAAGGAAGAAATCAAAGTGGAATTACTGAACAAGACAAGGTACATATATCATTATTATTTAAGACTTGGATGCTTGATTATATTTATACTTTTAGATTTGTTAATTGCTAGGATGCTTTTAATTGAATGCTATATATTTACTTAATGCTTGGTTGGTTTATGCTGATTTTTGTGAATTTCTGCACCAGTTTTATGCTGATTTTTGTGAATTTTTGCACCAATTTTATGCTGATTTTTTTTGTGAATTTCCGCACTAATTTCATGTCCCTCGTACGACCAATATTCATTGAAATAGTTGGTGTGTTGGCATATGTGTCATAATTATAATCTGAAATATGTAATTCCCTTTCGTCTTCAATAATCATATTGTGCAAGATTATACAAGATGTCATTATGTATTTCATTGTGTCGACATCCCAAAAACGTGAAGGTCCATGTATTATTGCAAATCGAGATTGTAGCACGCCAAATGCTCGCTCAACATATTTCCTAGCTGCTTCTTGTGCGGCAGCAAAATGCTTTCTTTTGTTTCCTTGAGGAGCTCAAATAGTTTTAACAAAGCTTGGCCAAGAAGGATATATACCGTCAGCAAGATAGTATCCCATATTATATTCATGCCCGTTAGTACTAAAATTAACTTCAGGTCCACGACCTTCTGCTAATTCATTAAAAACATTAGATCGATCTAACACATTGATATCATTTAAAGATCCAGGTAACCCAAAGAAAGAATGCCAAATTCACAGATCATATGAAGCTATTACTTCAAGAATAATAGTAGGTTCATGAACATGACCTGTATAAGCCCCTTGCCATGCAGTTGGACAATTTTTTCATTTCCAATGCATACAATCAATGCTTCCTAACAAACCTGGAAAGCCGCGTTGTTTCGCAACTGTCAACAATCTCGTTGTATCTTCCATATTTGGCCGTCTCAAATATTCAGGACCGAATACTTGAACAACTGCTTTCACAAATCTTTTAAGGCTCTCAATAGCTGTGCTTTCGCCAATCCTAATGTATTCATCAACAAAATCTGCAGTCGTTCCATAAGCAAGCATTCTAAGTGCAGCTGTTATTTTTTGGAGGGATGATAATCCACGAACTTCCACAGCATCAATTATTTTAGTGAGATAATTATCATGAGCTGTAATTGCTCCTTCAATCCTTAGGAATAGCAAACGACGCATCCGAAATCTTCTACGAAATATTGTTTCGGGATATGTAGGGGTATCAGAAAAATAGTTACGATAAAGTCGAGCATGACCTTCTTCTCTGTTACGATTGATGACACGGTGATTTAGTGTTGATCCACCATGTTGTAAAGCTGAACTTTCATTATGAAGTTGTCGATATTGTTGAGTAGCCATTGTTCTCATTTCTTCAGCTTCTTCTTCTTCTTCCGCTCTCATCATTTCATGCATTAATCGAATAATATTTAACATAATGATTTATAAGAATTATAATTTTGGAATGAATTGTATCTTTAAATTTTACAAGTAGTGACATCTATATATAGGATATGAAACTATAGCCGTTGGAAATATAGCTGTTGGAAATATAGCCGTTGGAAATGTAGCTGTGGGAATTTGAATAAAATACTAAAATATTGATTTTGAATTATAGATAACCAATATAGAGAACACCATTTGAACAAACACCTTTGTGCTTATCTATAATTTAGAGAATCATTATTATATATTATTTTAGCTAACCAGTATTGAGAACGTGGTTGGAGATGCTCTTAATGACCATGAAACTGCTTCAATAAGACATCATTAAAACACACAATGAATGCCTTGCAACTACTAGCCGTTTTATTTCAACTATTATGGCTATGTTTGGTAACACAAATTATTGGGAGATTATGGGGGCTACAGCTTTTTTTCACAAAATAATCTATTGTCTAAAAAGTAGTCTCGTTTGGCTACCAAAATTAAGATAGATTATAGAAAAAACAATCTCTTAAAATTATAAGTTGATCCAACCAACTTTTGAGAAATGGTTGGAGATTATCTTTTGTATAATTACCTTATTAACCTTCCCAAAAACCACGTTTCATTATAAATCATAACAAACCCTACTACCGTTCACATAACAGACGGCCATCATCAAGGTGTTGGAGGCAATTGGGTGGTGCCTCATAAGTAGTCTCATAACCTCTCTCCGGTAATCTTTAAAACTTTTTTTTTGATCGAAATCTTTAGAACTTTTTCAGTGGCATGTGTTTGTGGATATTTGTAGTTTTTTGTGTTGCATGGTACTGGTTCAATTGGAATCTGCAACTCTGCATGCATCTATACATGTGCTGTCAATCTTGTATTATTATCTATTAATAATGGTACTGGTTCAATTGGATGATTTCAGTTATTTATTAATATTATTATCTCTCATGTTGTTAGATGGCCTCTGGTAATGACCTTACGAAAGAAAATGTTGGTGCACAAAAAAATGAGGATCCAAAGAAAAAGGAAATATATAAGTGGATGGATCAAACAATTCTAATCTTGTGTAGGATACTAAACAAGTATCTCATGAATCATGGGCGAACCTCTCAATTCAATTGGAATGAAATTCAAGCCGAGTTCGAGAAAATTTCGAACACAAAGGTATATAGCTTTAGGGTTCTTAAGAATAAGTACGATGATCAGCGGAAAGACTACAACCTTTGGACTTCATTGAAAAATGGGGCAACTGGTTTAGGCTGAGATGCAAGTACGGGGACCTTGAATTGTTCGGATGAATGGTGGGAGAAAAAACAGATGGTAAATTTGTTTAACACACTATATTATTCTTACCTTATTTTTAAAAATATTGTATTATTAAGAAATCTAATTAGTTAACTATCTATTGTGTAGGAAAATGACAAATTTAAAAGACTCCGAAAGAAACAACCTTCTTTAGAACTACAAGAGTGCTGGTACCAATTATTTGAGGATAAGGTTGCTACAGGGATAGAAGTTGTGGCACCCTCAATTAATCGAAGTACTTTTGTTGCACCGTCAGTTAACCCAAGTACTTGTAATGACTCGTATCATGTCAATCTTGATGCTGAGGATGAGGATTTAGAGGCGGAGAATGGCTTAGAGGATCTAGAGGCGGAGAATGAAACCTTTTTTTCTAGTTTCATAGACGAGGTTGGATGTGAAAATGCATCGACATCGAACCAAATTTGGGGCTCTAAACTAGCTAAAAAGAGTGCTAAAACTAGTACCAAACATGCTCAAATGAAGCGTAGTGGGAGAGAGTCAGCTGGTACTGCATTGTTCAAAAAAATAATGAGTGAACAAAATGCTACCCAACAGCGTGCTCTACAGTTGTTAGAATTAGATACTACTAATGAAGTGAGTAAAACGAATGTTGATTCAGTAATAACTGTGATGAACCGCATGGTCGAGCAAAAACTACTACCAGAATATGGTGACTTGTGGTGCTTTGGAATGACTGTGCTTGAGGATCCTGTGAAAAGAGAGTTTTTTTCTGAATTTTCCAGCTGATGCTGGTAGGGTAGCTTGGCTACAATACCAACAAAAATTAGGAAAATAAAGTTGCATGAAGGATCACATTGACTTTACTTTATTTCATTTTCGTGTTTGTTATTTGGATATTTATTGCATTTTATGTTTGACATTTTTATAATTTGAATAATTGAATGTTAGTTGAAGTTTTTCTATTTTATTGTTTTCTTAGAGTCTCTTCAATGCATTCATATGTTACCTATATATTTATGCTTTCTAAATTTGGATAGGTTTATTATGGATATTGAAAGAAGAAAGAGAAGAAAGAAAATACATCTTGTACAGTTGCTATTTTCTTCGTATTCTATGAGTTCTCTACCTGCCGCATACTATTATAAATATATGTACAAGCAACCATGTATGACATCGCCACAAACAGGTGAAGTTTGGATGAATGAGGTTTTGACTGGTAATCCTATTCGATGTGTTAATGCATTTAGAATGCATCCAACCGTATTCATTAATCTATGTGGAGAACTAGAGTCAAAATATGAAGTCAAGTCGAGTGATAAAATGTCAGTTGTTGAAAAAGTGGGGGTATTTGTCTGTATCCTTGCAGTAGGTGTTTCAAATAGGGATGTTGGGGAGCGCTTTCAACGCTCAAGTGAGACAATTAGTAGAGCATTTCATGAAGTTCTAGAGGCAATAACCGGTAGAGAAAAGGGTTTCCAAGGGCTAGCACATGACATAATAAGGCCTAAAGATCCGTCATTTCAGTTCATACCATCGCAAATTATGAATGATCAAAGATACATGCCATATTTTAAGGTACAAAATTGTATGTTTTTCAATATAATTTTAACATATCACACCTTTATTAAGACTTAAACTATTTCATTTGTATTTAGGATTGTATTGGATGTATAGATGGTACACACATAGGAGCATGTATCCCAGAGAATCAAAAAGTACCCTATATAGGTAGAAAAGGAGTACCTACTTTCAACGTAATGGCAACTTGCGATTTTGATATGTGTTTTACTTTTATATCTATGGGATGGGAAGGATCAGCACATGATACACGAGTTTTTCTTCACGCTATCAACACACCATCAATGAACTTTCCCAAACCATCTAGAGGTAAAGAAATTATTTCTATATTACTTGTAGAATAACAATTCACTTATTTTGTTTTCTAACTATTTTACCAGGTAAATACTATTTAGTAGGCAAAGGATATCCCGATAGAAACGGATATCTTGTTCCATATTCCAAGACAAGATACCATCAATCTCAGTTTGAATATGAGCCACCAAACAACAAGCAAGAAGCTTTCAACCGTAAGCATTCATCTTTACGGAGTTATATTGAAAGATCATTTGGAGTCTTAAAGAAACGATGGAAAATACTTGGTGGAATGCCTAAATTTAGCGTGCAAACTCAGATTGATGTTATTATTGCTACATTTGCTTTACATAATTACATCCGTAACAACTCACAAGAAGACATGATGTTTACGGTGATGGAAGGAAATTCGGATTATATACCACGAGACGAACTTCACGATGTTCATAGTCATGAGACGAACAATGAAAACAATTCTGAAGGAGCATCAAACGAGATGAAGCAGATACGTAACGATATTGCTACTTTAATATGGAATGCACATCATGGATGATAATTTAACATCATTTTAACGTTGTTTGTATTTTTACATGGATTTTCATGCAATGCTACATATTTTATGATTCATATCAATAATTTTATTTACTATTCTTGTTCATATTGGGTTTGTTATTTGTATGCCCAATTACGTCATTTTACACTTTTAATCTACAATTACAATTTAGTTTACCAAACAAGATCTTACAAAAAAAATTTATCTTTTTATATTTTTCAAAGACCAAAGACTAAGCCTTGATTTTGCCAAACACACCCTATATCAGGAGAATACTCTAAGAGCTAGACCGAACGAGTCAATCTCAACTAGGAGAGCGAGTCTAAACCAGAAGAGCTAAAGTCAACCAGAATAGAGGTTATCTCAATCCAGAAGACTTCAACTTGACAAGAATACCAGAAGGAGAATTCAGCCCAACAACAATTTCTCAACTTTTTATTAAAGAGTAATTACCTTTTAACTCGATATTTATCTATCGACTACTAATATCTATTTAATAGTGAAGTACTAGATATGTAATGTGAAGTAAGTAGTATTACGTATTTTAACTTTTAATAGATGTAGTTTTTTGCTTTACGAGATGAAACTATAAAATATAAACATTTATAATTTTGCAGTTATATCATGAGAAATTGTTAAAAAAATATTATTATAAAAGCATTTTAAAAAAAAGTATAAAAATATTTTTTTTAATTGTTGGTACAATATCTAAAATAAAATGTTAAAGTTCATGGAATAATAATTTGTTCAGATACGTTATTTGGACCAATATATATATATATATATATATATATATATATCATGAACTCAGTGCATAATGCAACATAAATTCTATGACTAGTCACTTTCATATTCATTACCCGTCGTGTCAGATTCGTCGCTCATCGCATTTTTATTACATGCAAATAAATATATCAACGAATATGCAAGTGACATTTAATGAACTTAAAATGTTAGTCTTGTTCTGGGAAATTCTTCCCGTATTGGTGTCTTACCTAATACTAGTTGTAGGGGGATAAGAGTTATGGAAGGTTCTGGACTCTTCCATAAGTAGTTGGATCATGTTAGATGTCTTACCTTAACTAGGAATCCTATGTATGGAAAGACTCTCTTTGTAATCTTATATAAAGCGCTATATTCATTATTATCAATCTGATTGATTTGTTGTTTTCTTTTCTCAAACACGTTATCGACGTAGCTCGAGCGAAAAAAAAGAAGAAATCGGCCGAGCACCACTTGGCCCGTGCCATCGTCCGCTCTTTCTGCCGCCATACTTGTTGCTCTGCCAGCCTGCCGCCAGAAGTCGCCGGGCCGCCGCCGGACCTCCGCCTTGAATCTGCCCAACCGCCCAGCCAGCCGCCTTGAGCCGCCGGGCCGCCGCCTCACGCCGCCGGACCTCCGCCGCTTGAATCTGCCCAAGCCGCCAACCACAGCCGCCGCCGGTTCGCCGCCGACCGGCTCAGTCCGGCCCTAGTCCGACCAGTTCCGCTCTCGGACCAAAACCCGAACATCAACTTATCTTGAGCGCCAAAATTGCGCCTCCGGTTTCACGTCGTCGCATCGAGTACCAACCGGTAGATCGAAGCACACCACAAATTCAGCACGTGCCTAATTTTATAATCGAGGTAATTATCTGACTCGTCCCTATTTCAATTCTCTCCTTTGGGAATTTTTCTTTTGGGGACACGAGTTTTGGGTTCTTTATCTCCCACGCTACTTTGCGGTGAATGAGACCGCGAGAGAAGTCGGTATCTCTGCGTGTCGAAGAAAACTGTGTGACGGTCCTGGGGGAGTCACGAAATTGTTGAAAAGTCGATACTTGTGGTTGCTGCATACACCACGTATCTGGGTGCGATCTGATATCGCCGTTTTTTGTCGACTTTACTAAACAACAATTAAGGGAAGTAAATCGAGTAACGGTTATGTTACACGCTTTTAAAAGCATCGATTGTGACCGTTTACATTGTCACTGAAAATCCAACAAGACTAACTTCCTCTTGTTTATATCTTGTAGATGGCACAAAGCTCCAATGTTCATCCGGAGTTCGACATCCTTGACCATGCTGGTAAGGAGTACCATAGGTCGGTCTCAGACGTTCGCTTGGCGTTCGCCGGTAAGAGATTTACCACCACCATCTTTCCCTCTAACGAGCCTACCGCTCAAGAACCGAGCGAGGAAACCAAGGCTAATGCACTGATGTACTTGCGTAGACATATACATCCGTTGTTGAAAAAATGTTATATGAACTTGCAAACTCCCAAAGAACTATGGGATACACTCGAACAACGATTTAATAATATGCATGATCAGCGCTTCCCCGAATTGCAACTTCAGTGGGAGCAAATCCGATTTTTGGATTATGCGAATGTGGAAGCCTATAATCAAGCTATCCTCGATCTTCGCACTGATCTTGGTTTTTGTGGTGTCAAGAAGTCTGATCAAGATTTGATCGAGAAGACTCTTAACACGTTTCCCGTGGGAGCAAGTGTAATTGCTCATCACCGCGTTGCCTATGAGGAAGGGAGAATTAAGAACTTTAGTGACCTTATCTCCCACCTCGCGAAAAGAAAGGCACTATGAGATTATTCTCAATAGCAATGCGCGCCCAGTGATGCAAGCCGATTCCTAAGTGAATCGGGCTACCCAGAAAGCACCACGACAAAATAGAAAAGGCAACGCTACTCGGTTTTGCAAGCACCACGGATGCATGACTCGAGCAAGCGAGGAAAAGACGAGGTCGTTCCAACGTGTGGAAGAGGCAAGGTGGCTCGCCACGGGACCTAGTGGAACCCGACCACGTGGGCCGCCTCCTTCCAGAATGGAACCACTCAAAGGAAGGCGGGTGCTATACTTGCGGATCGAAGAAGCATACTTACCGTAATTGCAAAGCGCCAAAGAACATCCAAGCTTACTACAAGCACTATAAACAATATTTGACTCAAGAGTCGAATTACATGGAAGAAGATAATGAGAATACGGAGGTGAACCATATTGAGATCAGTGAGATCCCTCCTCTCACCATTGCGGACAAAGACCAACATATGGATGTTGCCGACTTTGACTAGTTTTACGCTTTGGTTATGTTTTGTCTTGTTTCTAGTTTCCGAGAACTACTTTGGATTTTCATGAATGTAATAAAGTTGGCCATGATGAATAAAATTCTTTTAATTGCTGTGATTGTGCAAAGACGAATTTTATTTTTTCCCTTCGAAAGCATGTTTGGTTTATCACAAAATAATTGCTAGCAATGAATTGCTTGGTTAAAAATTTGATACATTGGTAGGATTTCATCAAAACTTTTGATCAAGACTAGGCGCATCCTCCTTGGTATTTGTTTATGCTTTGAGAGTTCAAACGGAATCAGTGGTTTTTAAACAGCCTTAGCTGTACCGACATTCCTACTTTCTCTGCAAGTCTACCAAGTTGGAGTTACCGAAAGGATCATTAGTAGAGATATAAATCGAAAACCAAGATGCGTTTTAAAGTATTTAAACGCTCCTATGTCCATATTTCCATAGTATTGTATCAACAATAATGCCTTTGAAAAAGGCTTCAACCTTGCTCTATCACTCAACAATAGGGAAATACCAAAATAGCAAATTTAAACGATCACTGAGACCTTAGTTTAATGATCCAGAAAGTGCACGACCTATGTACAGAAAGATACGGAAGTCTAGTTTTCAAAACAACTGACCGTTCGTCTATAGCCTTCTTAACGAAGAAGTTATTGCTGTTTTAGTGAACCAAGATCAAGCTGCGCGGAAATTATTTCCAGCGATTGTGCTAACTTTGATCCTAACCAACTTGGTCGAATTTCCACAAACTCGATGTTAATGAGTTTTCGCTATGTCTCTAATCATAAGACTAATCGAGTTTCATGTCTTATTGTAGATGTCTCGTGGCGAAATTGAGTGCCTTGCTGATAGTGGAACAACCCACACTATTCTTCGGAATAGGCAATTATTCAAGGATATTGTGCCATACATATCCTCAGTGACAACAATGATTGGTTCCTCCCAAGTAATTCAAGGGAGGGGACCTGCTCATTTCTTGCTACCTAATGGTACGCATATTAATGTCACAAATGCTCTCTATGCCCCAAGAGCAAACCGAACCTTGCTAAGTTTTAGGGACATCCGTGCCAACGGTTATCACCTTGATACACATTGTGAGAATGGGACAGATTTTTTGTGTTACTCGCGGAATGCGGAAGACGCCGCGTTCTCGAGAAACTTATGAGTCTAAGTAGTGGTTTATACCGGACTACAATAAGGGTTATTGAATCCTATCTTTGTGAGTCACGAATCGTGTGATTCGAAGCATACCAACTATGGCATGACCGACTCGGTCACCCTGGACGCGACATGATGATTCGCATTTTGAAAAACTCACATGGTCATCCGTTTTTCAAGTCCAGAAAACGATTGGAAGCACCACTCGATATCGGCATTGATGTGAGTGAGCTTGATACCGTATCACTGGGACTAAAGATCGCACGCCCTGATAAGGTTGACGGTGCATCTCTTGTAAATCCCGAGGCTTCCGTGGCAATTTCTAATGCCCATAAATCATTTTGTAAAGCCTGTTCACTAGCAAAGTTGATACCCTCTCCGTCCTTCGCTAAAGACTCAACACAAAATATTCGCTTCTTACAAAGAATTCAAGGGGACATATGTGGACCTATTCAACCAGAGTGCGGACCATTCAGATATTTTATGGTTCTGGTTGATGCATCGACGCGATGGTCACACGTCGCTCTACTATCCACGAGAAACGCTGCATTTCCTAAACTCCTAGCACAAATCATCAAGTTATGGGCTAACCACCCCGACTTCCCAATCTCGTCATTAAGATTGGACAATGCTGGAAAGTTTACGTCAAAGTCTTTTGACGACTATTGCATGTCGATTGGGATTGATGTTGAACATCCCGTCCCCCACATTCATTCGCAGAATGGCCTTGCTGAGGCTATGATTAAGCGGTTACAGCTTATCGCCCGAGCATTGGTATTGCGCACCAACTTGCCGATTTCTGCCTGGGGTTATGCAATTTTGCATGCGGCCATACTTATTCGCTTTCGACCCACTGCCAATCAACCGTGCCAATCAACCGTTTAGTGCGTACCAGTTGGTAACTGGATATGAGCCTGATATTTCACACTTACGCATTTTTGGTTGTGCGGTATATGTGCCAATTACGCCTCCACAGCGTACCAAGATGGGTCCGCAAAGACGATTAGGTATATATGTTGGCTATGAATCGCCTAAAATTATCCGCTATTTGGAACCTTTGACAGGAGATCTGTTTACTGCAAGATTTGCAGATTTTCACTTTGATGAGACAAACTTCCCGTCGTTAGGGGGAGAGAGGAATCGAACGATTCCAGTTGAACGCCAGGAAATTGTCTGGTGTGCTCCCTCCTTGCCTCATCAAGATCCCCGCACAGCTCAATCCGAGCTAGAAGTGCAACGTATTCTCGATCTTGAGTTGCGGATTCGATGCCCGACTTTACCGATCTGCGAAAGTGACAAGATCTACCATTCCCGTGCGAATGTTCCCTGCAAGGTTAGAAGTCCCGATTATAGGGCAAGGTTCAGCGCCCAAAGTAATGATGCCACCGGCGTCAACTTTAGTGGTGGGGCCAGGCTTGGTGCTCTTATCCCTGCTCGAAAGAGGGGGAGGCCAGTGGGTAGAAAGGATACCGAACCTCGAAAGAGAAGAGGAACGGAGGCACAAAATCCTCTCATCATTGACACTGTGACTCCGTCACACGAGATTATCTCTGACTACGGATATGTCCTCGAATCAACAATGGAACAATCGACGGACGCGTCGGAAACTTTGTTGATGTCAGAAAATAAAGAAATCTCGATGCAATGTACGAGTGAATACGTACTATTGGACAGGTCGTCCATGCTAGTCGACGATGCTTTTGCCTACTCCGTCGCTCAAGAAATTATTGAAGACGACGACGCTGAGCCGCGCTCGGTTGCTGAGTGTCAACAACGAGCCGATTGGCCGAAATGGAAAGATGCAATGCAGGCTGAACTAGACTCAATGGCTAAACGTGAGGTATTTGGCCGTATCGAGCCAATACCCGTGGGCGTTAAACCAGTTGGACATAAATGGGTCTTTATTCGTAAACGCAATGATAAGGATGAGGTCATGCGTTACAAAGCGAGACTAGTTGCCCAAGGCTTCTCGCAGCCACAGCATTGACTACGAGGAGACGTATTCTCCCGTTATGGACATCATCACTTTCCACTACTTAGTCAGTTTGGTAGTGTCCGAAAAACTGAACATGCAGCTTATGGATGTGGTTACAGCATATCTTTATGGGGATCTAGATACGGATATCTATATGAAAGTCCCCGAAGGGATTTCATGGCCCAAATCAAGTAGCTCTAAACCACGGAGCGCGTACGTTGTGAAATTGCGTCGTTCACTGTATGGGTTGAAACAATCCGGAAGGATGTGGTACAACCGCTTAAGTGAATACTTGGTTGGGAAAGGATACAAGAACAGTGACATCTGTCCATGCATATTCGTGAAAAGAACAGATGCAGGATTCATGATTGTAGCCGTCTATGTAGATGACATGAATGTCATCGGTACCATAGATGAGGTCAATGAAACGGCCCGCTACCTTAAATCCGAATTCGAGATGAAAGATCTGGGGAGGACTCGATTCTGCTTGGGCTTAGAGCTAGAACATCGAGATGGGCATACTCATTCATCAGTCTGCCTATGTCCACAAAATGCTCAGGCGATTTAGCATGGACAAGGCACATCCTCTTGCTACTCCCATGATTGGTCGAAGTCTGGAAATGAACAAGGATCCGCTTCGTCCTAAAGAGGAGGATGAAGAGGTCCTTGGAGCAGAAACACCGTACCTTAGTGCAATCGGTGCGTTGTTGTATCTGGCTCAATGTACTCGTCCAGACATCGCATTCTCTGTGAATCTGTTAGCGAGATTTAGCTCCGCTCCCACGATAAGGCATTGGAATGGAGTAAAACACATCTTTCGATACTTGAAAGGCTCCAGTGACCTTGGATTGTTCTTTCCCTACGCAAGAGAGAGTGATATTCCGAAAGGAATTGTTGAGGTTAAGACGATGCATACCGACCGTCGATCTTCCTCTGATATTGCAGCTAAGCATGGTAGCTTGACTACCAGAAGTGCTAAAGCGAGCAAGCTTACCCCTTATGCAGAGAATCCTAACGACACGTTAGTTGGATTTGCTGATGCCGGTTATCTCTCTGACCCGCATAAAGGACGTTCCCAAACTGGTTATGTGTTCACCATTGGGAATACGGTGATATCTTGGCGATCTACCAAGCAGACCCTGGTTGCTACTTCCTCGAACCATGCAGAGATAATTGCATTGCACGAATCCGTAAGGGAGTGCATTTGGCTCGATCGACCATAGACCATATACGAGGAACGTGTGGATTAGATCCCACTACTGAACCCCTACTTGCATCTTTGAGGACAATGCGGCATGCATTGAGCGGATGAAGTTAGGTTTCATAAAGGGTGACAATATCAAGCATATTGCGCGAAGTTCTTTATAATCAGCAGTGAGAAATTACTGAATATCGAAGTGAAACAAGTGAGTTCCGATGAGAATATCGCAGACTTGTTCACTAAGTCTCTGCCGAAATCTACATTTGAGAAACATGTGAGAAGCATCGGCATGTGTCGATTATCCGAGCTCAACTAAAGATGGCTCCATGGAATGAGTTGTCATGTATACCCCAGGGGGAGTATACTTCACATGATTCTGACATTTGTAGTTGGTGCATTGCGCTCTTTTTCCTCACCAAAGTCTTTGTTTTTCCCACGGGGTTTTATTTGACTTGGAAAGGTCTTTTACCGAGGCAACACCGTGTGCACCATGTTAGTATTAGCGTTCGACACAGGGGGAGTGTTCCGGGAAATCCTTCCCGTATTGATGTCTTACCTAATACTAGTTGTAGGGGGATAAGAGTTATGGAAGGTTCTGGACTCTTCCATAAGTAGTTGGATCCTGTTAGATGTCTTACCTTAACTAGGAATCCTATGTATGGAAAGACTCTCTTTATAATGCCTATATAAAGGCCCCTCTATTCATTGTTATCAATACAATTGATTTGCTGTCTTTACTTTTCTCCTCAAACAAGTCTTTCATTTTTTTATGATGGAGGAACCCGCAACCGCTAGGACGTAATAGCCTGCAAACTATGCCAATCAGGTAAACCATAGTAGGAAAACCCTGTGTGACAGGCTCAACCAAGAAAGTGTTGGTAGGGGAAATCGAACTCGTAACCTTTCAGTCCCGCGCCCACCTACTCCACTAACTTGGCTACTTAGCGTGTTAAATGTTAGGGGCTGTTTACCAAATTCTCCATTAAGTCCTGTATGGATAAATTTGTCTGTATGGGTAAATATGTCTGTCTGGGTAAATTGATGATGTTGTTTACTTTTTCATCTGAATAAACTGTCTGAATAACAGAAATGACCGATTTACCCCTGAATATAAATTATAAGTTGTTCTATAAATTGCTGTTTATTTTTTAAGCCATATAATTGATATAATCCAAAAATGGCAAGAATAAATTTACTAATTTTTGAATTTTTTAAACAGTTCATAATTTCTTAGATTTTCTAATTTCTGAATTTAAAATAATTTTATTTTTATTTTTTAATATTAATATTCCAGAATTAAAAATAAAATTACCGATTTTTAATATTTTTTAATATTAATATTAATATTCGGAAATTTTTAATATTCTTAATAAATTTACTAATTTCTGAATTTTTGAAATCGTTCAGAATTTTTTAGATTTTTTAATTTCCAATTTTTTTTTTTTAATATTAATATTCCAGAATTAAAAATTAAATTACCAATTTCTTAATATTTTTTCAATATTAATATTAATATTAATATTTGAAATTTTTTAATATTTTTTTAGTAAATTTACTAATTTCCGAATTTTTTAAATAGTTCAGAATTTGTTAGATTTTCTAATTTCCGAATTTAAAATATTTTTTTTGATTTTTCAATATTAATATTCCAGAATTAAAAATAAAATTACCAATTTTTAATATTTTTTAATATTAATATAGTCTAGAATTTTTTTGATTTTTTTAATTTTGCAGACCTTTTTTAAATAAAAATAAATAATTTCCGATTTTTTTTAAACTTTTTCAGATTTTCTAGATTTTTTATATTCTTTTAATATTTTTACGAAAAAAACAGTAGTTTTTTATTATTATTTTAAGTTTGTATTATTTTTCAGATTTTTTATGAACATAAAAGAAAATAAAAAAAATCTGATTATTTTAATTTTTATTATTTTAAGTTTGTGTTATTTTTTTAGATTTTTTGCCAATTAATAGGTCGTGAAACGGGAAAGGGGTAGCAGGTGTCATTTCTGTGTCTTAACGGGGACAAGAGGGGGAGGTGACTTAGCCATTCAGACTCCTCATTTTTCATTAAGTCGTAAGTAAACACTCACCTATGTCTGCGTGTATAAATCGTCCAGCCCATTAAATCCCATTAAGTCGAAAATAAACAGCTCCTTAGTCTTTCATCATTTATATATGCATCTGAGTCCATGTTATAAATGAGCGTATTTTTCTGGAGTTCTAATTTGGACCTGATGGGCCTGACGAGACGAATATGTTCCTGTCATGGCCCGTTAGGCCTGCTGGACTTACATAGTGATAGTAGGATCATAATTGTCGAAGTGCAAATGAATTCCCCAATCAAAGATCGGTATCTGGTCTCCTCTCGCCGTTTTACTTCTGAAGAAAGAATTTGCCAGAAGTGTCCCAATCAATCATCACTACCAATTTCCTTAAGTTCCCTACCTCCACACACTCTCTTCCTCTGCGTTTTTCAGGTAAGTATACTTCGCCCTCTTACTCTGAATTTACTTTACCAACTTTTTTTTTTCGATCCGAATATCCGATTTCTGAGTATCACTTCCTTTTATTTCCTGTTTGTGTGGTTTTTAATTAAACGTTTCGTTCAATCTTTTAATCGGAGATCCGATGAAATCAATTAGCTTCGGGTGAGTGTAATTTTCTTACATTTTTCATGGACCGTCAAAGCCATATGGGTTTTTAATAAATTGATATAGCAGTTCGGTTGCTGTAATCTTTAGACGTGTATACGAGATTGTTTATTTAATTATTCTTTTTTTACGCTGACATCGAGATCTCTGGAAATCTTGCTGATTGTGTGTGTGTGTGCCCGCGTGAATTCTTTGGCTTCTTGGATCATTGAATCTTCATGAATTACGTGTGTTCTTGAGTCAAAACATGATAACGGGTTCGTATGTGCCTTTTTTGACGAATTGCTATTTTCAGATGGGCCGATTTTAATCTGATGGTACAGGGTTCATAATTTTGTGTAAATTAAGTAGTTCTTGTTAGTGTTTATTTTGGTATGTTTGATACATATGCAATGGCATTGCCAATAACGGACTGAAGTTGGTCTGAAGAGGGCCGAAGCTTAAAAACCAAAATATTAACTTTTTTTTTCTTTTCCTCAAAAGGGGGGAGCCTGGGCCCGGGATGTCCCACTATCCACGACAGTGTACATAACTTGGCTTTCGTTTATCATCACGTACGTATCTTTTCTACCTACTTAGACTGAAAAATTAAAAGTTGAAAAAAGTGGAAGAGTAGAAGGAGCGTATTCACTGAGGTTGTTCGTCTACATTTGGTGTTCATAAGTTAATAGGATCTCTTAACATGCTGTAAATTTGCTTGCTAACATTCTTTTGGTTGCTCTTTTTACAAAATAAAAATTCATTATCGTAAATGGTATATATTTTTATGCCTTTCTCCATAGTGTCTACTCTTTAATTCATTAGAAAGATTATTTGGCATGTACTGAGAAAAATGAGGCTGAGTACTTGGACTTCTAGACTGACAGTGGCATAAACAACACTAGTTACCTCATCTATGACTATGATGGCAGTTCACGCAGATACGGGAACAACATACGGATAATAGCAGAACAACACGTGGGCTGAAGGACTTTATTCGCAAAAGAATTTTCTTTCATATACAGCCAGGAATATTAGTTTTTTTAAGAGTGGGATTGACCTAGAGTAGCACTGGACTTTTGTGACAGTTGCACATCAGTTTCCTGGTTTATGTTGTAATATGACCATCTATCAGGGCCAGACCTGACATGAATTCTATGAACCAATTGCTCGACAATCATATATATATATATATATATATATATATGAATGTGAGAACATCACGAGCTATATGGAACATCTTTCATTCTCTGTAGATGTCAATTTTTGCGTCGGCAATAGCTGCTTCAAGAACAATTTATTATATGTAGACGCACATTTATAGTTAGTTATTTTTTGAACTTGTGTGCCAATACTACTGTGCTACACTATAATGATAAGAAATAAGAATATTATGAGAAACTCGTCTGGGGCCTCAAAACCTTAAAAACTCAAATCCTGCACTGTGGCAACCATGTGTTATTTAATTTTCTTCAATTTAGCATTTCGTTGTCTGAGTTTTTTTTATCTTTTTTCTTTTTTCTTTTTTCATTCGTCAGTTCTCTCATAATGCTTGACACACTCTAATAGTATGAACTATGTATTTAACACCGAGGGTTTAGCATCCTTGCTTGACCAAAAGTGGAGAGTGATTGTTCTTGGAAATTGAAATTTTAATGATGTGTGGTGTTTTGAGTTTAGCTATATTTAATATTATAATGATTTGCGTCATTTTGAGGGCAGCTATTTTTTTCGGCCGTCCAGTTTTTTAATGCTATGCCAGTAACAAGTATATATGTATGTACTATTATTGTTTTAAGGAAAAATCGTCAACAATTCTAGTTTACAATCAAATTCATATACTTTGGTCTTTTATAGTTGATGTGTTTTGGAAAAAATATGATGCCATTCTTGGTATGTGTAACAAAATGTCACAGTTCATCACTGAAGCCGAAAACTAAAAGATAATTGTGGATTTGTATGTTTTGTGATTTTGTAAGTTGTAGTTTCGTGAAACATATCCTTTATGGCATCTGGAAGTTTATGACTAATTTATATGCCAATTGATATAATATGATAGGGATTAATTAATATTTAAGTAGAGTCGAGACTAATTTATTCATGTTTTAGAGGTTGTGTCAAATTTATTTTATATTGGAGTTTTTGGTGTCCTTTGGAGGTCAAATTGTAGAAATGTTTATGAAGTAACATATGATTGCCAGCAATTGGAGCTAGGAGAATGTTTTCGCAGGATGAATCTTTTGAACTTGTTATATACTCTACGTGAAATGATGGGTATCGACGAGAATTAGTTTTTGTTAAGAGTTTCAAACAAGCTGTTTCAACAATACTTAGCTAAAACCCTCGACAAGTGTTGTTTCTTGTCATTGTCTGTTATTTCACACAATCGTCAATATCAACAACTGACCTTAATCCCAACCATGTATGGGTTAGTGGCATGAAAAGCGTAGTGTCAATTAATTGTCTAAATTTAGTCAACACTATAAATTCATGCCAGAAAAACAAAGTGGCCAAGTTTTATGCCGGATGCGCTTCCTCTCGCAATCTTCATACGAAGTAAAAATAATTGAGACGGTGATTAGTTGAGATAATTGCTATAGTCATGTCAGATTACGTGATTGATAATGTAAAATCAACACGTACATCATGGAACATGACTGTTGTTTCATACAATAGATGAAAAATCTGAAAGATCTGGCGAGAATATTGCTCGACTATCATGCCAATTGGTAGACATTTTGTATTATTTGTGATATTATTACGTACGTCTATTTAGACAACATATGTAAGGATGTTACGTTTGAGGCAGTAGCCTCTGGGAGGCCGTAGCGCACGCTACGAAGTGATGATAACGTACATAAGCCTATCTAACGTACGTTAAGCATGAAGAATAGCGGCCGTAATAGAGAGTGCAGATATATGTTAATTTAACTTGGTCCCTAAATATCAGTATATGTTTATACTTCAACTATAATTGCTATGAAAATTAATATATTCACATACATATATCATGCTACAAAAGTAACTTAGAAATTCGTATGATATACGAATAGTAAGGTGCCGAAATGATGAATAAATAAGCATAATTTCCCATAAGTTCTAGATGCCCTGCACTACATCTCACTATACTAAACTGAGTGGTAAATCTTTTTGCCTCTTCGACTCGTGCCTTTTTTGAAAGCATCAAGTTTCATTTTCTTGCGACGATAGATTATATTTTTTCTATTACTTGTAGGTAATTGATTTTGTAAAAAGTTAGATTGAAGAACTTGAACATTCCGAAATGGAGTTGAATTCGATCAAAGATGCTTTTGACCGCGTTACGAAGAAACAGAAGCTTTCATCTTCAAAATCTCAGGAAACGGTCGAACATATCCAGGTAGAAATAGAGCAAGCTCTATCAAGAATACAATCCGCACAAGATTCCGCATTTTCCTCCGACTGTAAACTGGTCCTCAATGAGCTAAAAGCCAAGTTGAAAGACACAGCTCCACTCAAGGAGCTCGAAGGCACACAAAAAGAGTTGAACATTGCATTAAGCAAGTACCCGAAACTTCTCGAGAAAACCTTCATCCCTGACATTTCAAAAGCCTATCGTAATATTGAACTCGATAAGCACACTGTTAACCAAATAATCGCTAGTCATTTCTACAGAGAAGGCCAATTTGATCTTGGTGACTGTTTTATCAGGGAGTCCAAGGAACCAGAGGCTACGACCAATAAATCCCCATTTCTAGAAATGTTCCAAATACTAGAAGCCATGAAATCTAGAAAACTCAACCCCGCCATCAACTGGGCAACAGTTAATCACGAGCGATTGAAACAGAATAAATCCGACATAGAATTAAAACTCCACCGTCTCCAGTTTCTCGAAATCTTACAGAAAGATGGCAGAGACGAAGCTTTAAAATACGCAAGAGCCTTTTTATCTCCTTTTGCCGCCAAACACATGTCCGAAATCCAAAAACTCATGGCCTGTCTCTTATGGGTCGGGAGGCTCGACTCCTCACCTTACACGGAGTTGTTATCCTCTGTGCACTGGGACAGTTTATCCGAGGAACTCACGCGGCAGTTCTGTAATCTTATTGGCCAATCATATGAAAGCCCGCTGAGCGTGACTATTGCTGCTGGTGTCCAGGGTTTGCCGACACTTTTGAAACTGGTGAATGTGATGACTGGAAAAAAACAAGAATGGCAGTCCATGAAACAGTTACCTGTGCCGGTGGATTTGGATCGGAAATTTCAGTTTCATTCGATATTTGTTTGTCCCGTGAGCAGGGATCAAGTGAGCGAGGATAATCCTGCGATGCTTTTGCCATGCGGGCATGTGCTGTGCAAGCAGTCGATTACCAAGCTGTCGAAGAATAACAGCACGAGGCCGTTCAAGTGCCCGTATTGCCCGACGGAAGTCGAAGCAGGTCAGTGTAGGCAGTTGTATTTCTGATTTTTTCTACTGTTTTAACAAATGTGATGGGTTTTGGTTGAAGATGGAAACTTGTCTGTTGAAAACCGTGAATGTGTGCGTAGGTGGTGTTGTGTTTTAGAGATGGTGACGATGATGATGATGTGGTTTGTTCTGTGTTGGAATTTGGGAGGTTTACTGTTGGATTGTAAATATGTATCCTTGTTCTATTTGTTCCGAATTAGAATAAAGTTCACTTTAATCAAGGGGAGGAGCTTGAAGGGAGAGTTTCACCGTAAGTTTTAAGCTTTAGGTTGAAAACAGTAGTGTCGGTCGTTCGTGTGCCAAACCCTCATCACCTTTTGCTTATGGCTTCGACTCGTCTAATCAAATGAGGCTGTGGGTTAGATGCCCTTATTTTGGAGAATGCTTTGGTATTTTTGCAAATAATAACACACACGCGCGCACACACACACATGGTTGTTAAGTCGCCCGACTAGTCGAGCAGTCGGTCCGGTAGGATCGACTGGAGCCCTCGACTGGCTGTTTGTCACTATTTCGAGCGACTCGCCATCGACTGGTCGACTGGGTCGACTAGGCGGGTCGACTTAGCGACCCAGTCGCCCGATTGGTTCAGAATCTCCGACCCTGTTGCAAAAAACAAAGTATTAAGTAATCTAATTTTAACCTAATTGTATTTGTATACATATGCTCAGAAATCGCGACCCGTCTCCATCGCCTCCAGTCCATCGCTTCGTGACCCAGTCGGCTCCATCGCTTCGTGACCCCGTCGGCTCCATCGCCGTCACCTCCATCGTCTGTATATTTATATACATACATATATATATATATATATTTATAGTACAAACGTATATATAATATATATACTCTGTTTATAATATATATTATATATAAGTACATATACTAGTTGATTGTTATATATATTGAATGTTATAATTTGGCTGCTTGTGTATTAGGTATGTTAGAAACATATATTATTCTACATGTATAATTATTATTTATTATTTATACCTTGTCGACTAGTGTCGACTAGTCACGACTAATCTACGACTCGACTTGCCGGACCCTCCGTCAACTGGGCTCGACTGGTCGACGTAACAACCATGCGCGCGCACACACACACATATATATATTGGGCAGGAGATTATCCCGCCCAAAATGGGGTCGGGCATGGGGGCGCCGTTGCAGGGTGCGAAGGTTGGGCGAATTGAGATAATTGGTCTTACAATAAAATATTTGTTAATGTTGTTTCTTTTTATTATTTTTTGAGTTTATTTTAATTTATCGACTTTCCTGTATTCAGGTACTCAATTAATTTTTGAGTCGTTATCTATGTCATAACTATATCTTTTAATTAATCACATAATTATCTTAAAGAAAATTTTTATCTTATTATTTCATCCTATGATTTCTTATATAATAATATTCCCTTCTGTCCCACCGATCTTGGTTCATATTTTTTTTTTGGACCGTCTCAAGACATTTGGTCATTTCATTTTTTAAGACACATTTATCTGTCACAACTTTAAATAATATATATTTATACCATCATTTTATACACTATTTTTCAATTTTTCTTAAATCCCGTGTCGAAAAGCAATGCTCAAGATGGATGGGACGGGGATACTAATTTTCCTTAAAAAAAGATTGAATTATTTTCTTAACAAAGATTGAATTATTTTCTAAAATTGAACTAAAAATAAAGGTGATGAAGAACGGTAGTAGAATGATTTCTCTTATTTTTATAATTAATTCTTTAATATTATTTCATTTTGTTATTTATTTTAAATGAAAAGACATGGAAATAATGCATTTGACAAAGTTTTGACGCTAAAAATGATCGACTTTCCTCGATCCGACAATGCTATCATAGTTAGTTTTTTTTTTTTTTTTTTTTTTTTTTTGATAACTAGGTGATCCTAATGTGACTAATCCTGGTCCTCAATGAACCCACTCTAACCCATCGAGAAGTAAATCGCGAGTCGCTCGAGCAGTCAGTGCTCCAACGCCTTTCGTACACTTCACGCGAGAGAAGCGCTTAATCGATTAACAGTAGCTTCTCCTTAAGACAGCTTTGAGAATGATTAGTCAAGACTCCGGGTTCAGCAAGAAAATACTCCCACACCGCTGACGCGAGATTAAACATTGATTAGCGATCGCTCATTGTGGAGCTAGAGGATCATAAAGAGAAAAACTTCCTATTTCACCTCCTTGGTGGTGTTAGAACCCAAGACCTCTCCAAAGGAGTGTCTTGGGAGTAGGCGTCCTACCACTGGACCACCAACCCTTCCCCACAATGCTATCATAGTTTGAATACGGGCAATGTTGCTTTATGGTGATTATGCAGTGGGTAAAAGCAAAGGTCAAGATTAATTACCCTTAGCTACCTGCTAAGGGCTTAATGTTTTTAATTTGTGATAAATAATAATTAGCACGGTAGTTCAAGAAAAAAATATACAAAGAATTTTTTTAAATTTTTTTAATATTATAATTGTTTATCGTGTTATTGTTTAAGTTTTTGTATTTTTGAAGAAATATTATCTCTATCTTTGTACTTTTTGTATATTTTACATATCAATATTTTTATTACATTCATTGTATATGTATCCAAATATAATTATAGAAATGCAACACTAGTAATTTTAATACATAGAAATAAATTAAAGATAGTAGTGCACCACTTTTGGAAAGTAATTCAAATTGGTTTAACAATATATACATAACCTATAATTTTAGTAATGTACTATATATACAGTTAAATCTCGATAAATGAATGTTCGATAAACGAAAAATCTCGCCAAATGAATAATTTTCTCCGTTTCCAACTCTTTATAACATGTTCAAATTTTCTTTCGATATTTGAATAATTTCGATAAATGAATATTTTTCTCCGGTCCTGATCATATTCATTTATCGAGGTTTTACTGTAGATTGGAAGAGAGTCTTTTTGTTCACAATTAATCCGTATCCATAATTTTCCAAAATAAAAATAAAAAATGGTGTGTACCTTTTTCTAAAGCTTATAACAGTTATTTATAATATTTACAATAATAATAAAACACCTCGTAAACACACATTTATGTTATAATAGAATAACTAGGCATGTCACTCGGTCCGTTTGAATTGGTTGTGGGTGTTATCAACTTTTAAATCAAAAATTTTGTTTTTATAATTGTCTTACCAATTACCAAATTCGATACATCAATTTTCGAACTTACCAAATTATATACCAAATTATAATAAGTACATTACAACAAAATATATTGTTTATGGATCTCTTACAAAGTAGATCATGTTTTACGATTTCTACTCATACTCGATTAACAAATTTAATACAATTAATAATGGCAACTCCGTCAGGAAGCCATTATTTATGAACTTATTTTTAAATTAATATTCATTTGTTTATTGCTAAAGAATATATTCATTCAATAATTTATTTATATGAAGTGAATCAATATTGGGAGAGAAGATGTATTTTGTTAGCGAATATTTACGAATACTTATTAATGTTGTTTACCGTTGATTATAGAGAAATATATACAAGATATAACAGCGAAAAAAGAAGAATATAAATTTCAAAATAAAAATAATATTAATATCTGTAGTTACATAATTGAATATATGCTTGCAAGTATTGAATACTCAAGATACATACACAAACAATTGTTATTTCGGTAGTTTCGGTATTTACCAATATCATACTAACTTTTTCAATATCTTTTTGATTTCGGTAAATTCGGTTTCAATTATTAGAATTTAGTTTACTATACCAAAAATTTTAAATCAATATTCGATTGGTTCGATCATTACCAAATCAAGTGACACACGGCAGTGGGCTCGGCATGGTCTCCGGCATGACCCATGCCGCAAATCAACACCGCCGCCACCCACGCGGCATCGGCTCGGCATGGATGGTCTCGGCATAGGTTGCCGTTGAAGCATGGGAGAGGCTTGAGGGATATAGCCGTTGAGTTTGGATCGTTGGGCTTAAAAAAAAAAATCCCACTTTTTTTATTTTTTACCTATTTAAACAATACCCATTTGTTGGGATTCCGAAAATAAAACAAAATACGCAGCGGAAATAAATACGAATCCCAAACAGGATCGATCAAGTAACGTATATACGAAAAAAAATACAAAGATAAAGATTCATACCCTTGAAGCCTTTGAAATAAATCTTCGTAAAGTGTAGACGATGATCACGATCCCGTCCCGAACACGAAATCCCTTCGTTCCAAGCACCGAAAATTCGAAGCCTCTACTTCACACGCGTCGAAAGTTGCCCGGAAAAATCTACAACACTCCGTTCTATGAAGAACACGGCTAGGAAGTGTTGTAGGAATTTTTTTTTTCTCTTAATTTTTCTTACCTCAAAGATGAACAAAATGAAGAAGGAAATTTTTTCTCTCTTTCCTCACTAAACTCACGTCCAGCAGGTTAGTATGTGTGTGTGTGTGTTGTCACAAGTCCACACTTTTTTTGATGTGTTGATGATTATATATATACAAAAACAACTCACATGTATATATAATAAAATCATCAAGCATCTTAACACATGAAGACTTAATCAAGACAACCACAACACACATGCAAGTAATAATACCATGTGAGGTAGGGAAGGGGCGGCCCATTTAGGAAGTTTCCTAGAAACGATCCGAGCCACTCGGCTCGTGTATCGGACGTTCATCAAACGACTCCGTTAAATACACTCCGTTTAATTATCAATGTATTTATATTAATTAATTAATCTAATTAATTAATTATATCAAATACAAATATATTTCTCTAAGAAATATAATTTATGAATTAAATTAATTACCCGGTAACTTAATTTTAATTCATAAGACCGCTATTTGATTTATCCAATAAATCATAATTAGATATCCAATATCTAATATTAATATAGAGAGAATAAATTCACATTTATCCGTCAATGCTCCTAATGCGCGACTCAGAGGTCCGTCTCGTAGGCATTGGGAGGAACCAATGAGTGCGGCAAGACTTAGCCACTAGCGGGCCGCATCAGAAACCCCGATCGAGAACGAATGAAGGGATCATTCTAGAACCATTATGTCGTGAATACTATATACGTATAGACCCTTCATCGATGTCCTTGGTCAAGTCTTCGGGTCACGAAAGTCAAACTCTCTGTTGACTAAACTCTATACATGTGTTAATGCAAATCAAGACCAACCGATCAATAGTGTATCTAATACTACTATATCGTAATGCTTGCCAAAGACTTATGATCTTATTTGCCATTAACCGTATAGACATTCGCTGCTCACTAACAGAGATAGAATCCTTTCTTGGCGTCAAGAAGATCGCTACCTCCCGTATAGTCCGCACTTCGAGGTCGACTCAAAGAATTAAGCAAATGAGTCTAACTACTCTAATGACAAACTAAACGTCACAGCACATCTTCTATCAACCCTCAAGTCAAAGGTCCACGTATACTATCACAACCTTTCGATTCGTCATCGACTCTCCGAGAGTGAATACCGTGTGACTGAATCGAGTATGAGTCGAGTTCGAGTATACTGGTCCCACCAATATACTTATAACTATGCTATCAAGACATGCACATGTCCTAGCATTAGTTATACAAATCTTATTAAAAACTTAATGCCCATTTAAGTTTATTGACTTGTGAACGATTTACGTAAATAAACTTTAAACACTTCCAGTGCATTTTCTCTTATCCCATAACGAGAATGGAATGTTCAGTTTATTTACATGGACTTCACTTTAATGTTTACCAAGTCAAGAATGCAATTGAAATACAATAAACAGTGAATGAATCGAATTGCCTTTTTATTATTTATTCCATAATTACAAGTACAATGCCCCTACTCTCTCATCCCCTGAGTGGCATTCGAGGGCATATTCCTAACAATCTCCCACTTGCACTCAATGCCACACATCATGATATCCAATACCCATGTTCAGATGTCTTTCCAAGACGTCCTGAGATAATGGCTTAGTCAGCGGGTCAGAGACATTGTCTTCTGAGTCTACTCTTTCCAATGAAACATATCCTTTTTCCACCATCTCGAACGATGTGGTACTTTCTCTCTATATGCTTGGTGTTGTGGTGAGCCCTCGGCTCCTTGGCTTGGGCGACACTCCATCATTATCACAGAATAGTGATATAGGCAACTCCGCGTTAGGCACCACTTGAAGTTCTTGTATAAACTTCGCATCCAAAATGCTTCTTTGCTAGCCTCGAGGCGCTTGATACTGCTTGGCGTGTGGAATCTGCAGCCGGTTTGCTTGGAGCTTCTCCAAGATACCGCTCCTCCATTGAGAGTAAACAAATACCCGGATGTCGACTTAGAGTCGTCATTGTCTCCTTGAAAATCGAGAATCGGTGAATCCAATCACCTTCGGTTCTCCACCACCATAAGTAAGAACTAAATCTCTAGTTCTTCTTAAGTACTTAAGAATGTTCTTTACGGCACCAATGTTCTCTTCCGGGTTTGCTTGAAATCGACTTACCATACTCACGGTAGGCTAAGTCTGGTCTCGTACACAACATAGCGTACATGAGGCTACCCATCGCCGAGGCATAGGGTACCTTACTCATCTCTCTTGTCTTCCTCACTTTGAGGACACATTTTCGTGGTGAGATGAATTCCATGTCGCATGGGAAGGAACCCTCTTTAGATTCATCCATCTTGAATCTTCTCAGATTTTATCGATATAAAGGGCTTGGGAAAGTCCTATCATTCTTCGCGGTCTATCTCTCGTAAAGACGTATCCCTAGAATATAGGAAGCTTCTCCCAAGTCTTTCATGGAGAACGCTTTAGAAAGCCAAGCTTTCACAAAGGTCGAGCATTGCTATGTTATTTCCTAGAAGTAGAATATCATCTACATATAGTACTAAGAACGCAATGTTGCTCCCATCGATCTTTTTGTAAACACACGGTTCCTCCTCATTTCGCTCAAGTCAAAGTCCTTAATCGCTTCACAAATCGAAGGTTCCAACTCCGAGAAGCTTGCTTCAGACCATAAATGGCTCGTTGCAGCTTACACACTTTATGAATATTAGCTTTGGACACAAAACCTTTAGGCTGTTCCATATAGATTTCCTCCTCGAGGTATCCATTTAGAAAAGTCGTTTTGACATCCATTTGCCATATTTCATAATCATAATAGGCAGCAATGGCAAGCATCATGCGAATCGACTTTATCATAGCTACGGGCGAGAAGGTATCATGATAATTGATTCATTCCCTTTGGGTATAACCCTTTGCCACAAGCCTGGCCTTATAGGCATCAACCTTGCCATCCCCATCAGTCTTTCTCTTATAGATCCATTTATTTCCAATAGTCCTCATGCCAGTTGGAAGATCTACTAGAGTCCAGACCTGATTGGTATGCATCGAGTCTATCTCAGCTTCCATTGCTTCTTGCCATTTATCGGAGTCTACATCCACTATTGCTTGGTCATAGGTGACAGGGTCGTTTTCATCGCATCGGGTGTGTCGTGGAGACCCAGTTCCTCGACATGTGTATAGCCATACCTCTCAGGTAAGTGAGATACCCTATCAGACCTTCGAAGTGGAGGTTGTGTTACAATAGGTTCGGTTCTTGATCCCTGATCAGATGTCTCCTTAGGAGTTTCATTATGCTCTTCCAAAGAGATATTTCTACCCGAGCCACCTTCCTGAATGAATTCATCCTCAAGAAAGTGCGCTTGTAATGCCACAACGACCCTATGGTCTTCTGGCATGTAGAATTGATAACCCATCGAGTCCTCTGGGTATCCTATTAAACGTCCTTTTATGGACCTCGCTTCCAGTTTGTCCACCTTAGCCTTTTTGACATAGGCTGGACATCCCATGCGGAGTGATAGGAACAGATTTGGAAGGACATCTATTTAGGATATAGGCAGCGGTTAGTAAGGCATATCCCCACAGGTAAATAGGTAAATCAGTGTAATTTAACATGGAGCGAACCATGTCTAACAAAGTCCGATTTCTCCTTTCTGAAACACCATTTAACTGTGGGGTTCCTGGAGGCGTGAATTGTGAAACTATTCCATGTTCCTTAAGGAATTCATCAAACTCAGTGCTCATATATTCGCCACCTCGGTCCGACCGAAGTGCTTTGATATGACATCCAGTTTGTTTTTCAACTAGGGCCTTAAATTCTTTGAATTTAGCAAAGGCTTCAGATTTATGTTTCATTAAGTACACAATCCCATACCTAGTATGATCATCTGTGAAAGTTATGAAATATTGATATCCGTCTCGGGCTACTTCTAAAGCACCTCAAACATCGGTATGCACCAATCCAAGTTTATCGGCAGCCCTTTCAAAAGTCCCTGTGAAGGGAACTTAGTCATTTTGCCTCTAAGGCAAGATTCACAAGTGGATAGGGTTCTACACCCAATGGACTTAAAAGTCCATCTTTCTCCATTTTCGAACCTTGGTCCGACCAACATGACCAAGTCTAAGGTGCTATTTAAGAGCTTGATTAGTATCTTGCCTACCACGTTTCCTAGTTATAGTGTTCACTGCTTTATTTTGCATATTCGGATGATATAAACCATTCAACAATGTATTGCTCCAACCAATTTATTTCAAAATAAATTTTACAATCGCCATTGCCAATGAAGAAACAAAATCCTTTCCGGTCCAAGACTGGAATGGATACAATGTTTTTATGCCCCTTGGGCAAAACAAGTACTTCATCTAATGTCAAAATAAAACCAGATTCTAAACCCGTAGGATTGATCCAATATCGGTTGCCTCGACACTTTGTCCGCTTCCAACAGTGATCATTATTTCCCAGACTTCAAGTTTTCTACTTCCTCCAGATCCCGATTCATAGTACAAATGTGAGAAGTGGCACGAATCGAGAATCCATGAAGCGAGAATATACGATGGCGGAACAATTAGTTTCAAAACAAAAAGTTCCGCACTGATGCGCCATTAATCTTGGGACAAGTCCTTCGCCATGTGACTCACCGCATTCAAGGCATTTGTCCGTAGGTTTTGGACCGCCTACCTTTTGAACCTTTCGGGCCTTGCCCTTTCCTTTTGCACCCCTTTCTTGGGTTTATACCGCTCGTAGGTCTTTTTCTTCTTGTTCTTGGACCTCTTAGGCCCGAAGAAATCACAAGAGCGACCTCTCTCGGTTTAGTCTTCATGTTAGACTGCCGTCACCGGTTTATTCATTAGCCCGGCTAATGTGCATGTAATTTCATTACGGTTGAAATTCATTACAAAGCTGCGTGAAAGAGTCGTAGAGATTGAAGGATGAGATCAATTTGAAGGGATAAATCCATATTAAAGTTGAGCACCTCGAGCCTCTCAATCATAGAGATCATCTTGAGGACGTGGTCTCCCACTTTCTCCCCTTCTTTCATCCTAGCCGAACAATCGCTTTGATATCTCATATCTAGCGGTCTCTTGTGCTCTCCATAAAGTTCGGTCAAGTGTGCGAGAATCGCCTGCGAAGTCATTTTCTCATGCGCTCTCTGCGGCTCATTAGTCATTGAGCCCATCATAAAACCACGGACTAGCACATCATCCTTGACCCATTTTTCATGGACGTCAATGTCTTCCCGATTACCCCTAGTCCGATTGGAGTCGGTGGAATGTCCGCCTCCAAGACGTATCCCGAGACTCCATCTGAGTACAATCATCGATTCGCAACCAATCAACAAAGTTAGGGCCGATTAGGAGATTCTTTTCAAGTAGTATTGCAAGTGGGTTTTTAGCCATTTTAGAGAGATTCAATTTCGTTTTTACGCAAAGATTTAGACAAGATTAAATTAGTGACTTGTTTAATTATGACCGAGTATAGAACTTAAGGGCTTGTATAATTCTTGTCTTGGCTCCCACTAATTTTATCTAATTATACACTCCCATGTTATAATCCTAAATCATGGTTAGATCGACTTCATAGTGGTGATCAAGTTCTTTACAAATTTTAACAGACGCAACCTATCAGGTTTCTTGCCAATTAATTTCTGTAAAGTGGTGTCTAACACCAACCCGTCTAACGGATGATTTGATCTTCTTTTACCCCTAGTCTTCATGCCCTCAACCTATCAGGTTTCTTGGCAATCCAGACTATCTAAGTTGTTGACCATCAACGTCTATCAGTTTGACTATTGAATCTCACCGCAACCTATCGTGTTTCTAGGGGCGAAATTTATCACCAACCGAAGGCATCTAATGCACTCAAGAATTTTTCAACCTCTACCAAATGTACTACCCCGATAACTCGGAAGCATAGCACACCATCTCGGGTATCAATTTTCTACGAGTTTGATGGAGGGTAGGAAACCTCGTAACCTTTTTCAAACTTAGTCTGTTTGTAGTCGGGAGAATTTCGCGATTAATGTTACACTTTGCACATTAATTCAATTATACGCGTTTGTTGGTTTGTCAATCATTCAAAATGAAAAGCGAAACAAGAACCTAGTTACTACCAACATATAGCTCATGGACCTAATTCTAAATCTTGGGCCAAGCGAATGACCCAATAAAAAAATCTTCGATTCTTCGTCTTCTCGGTCGGTTGTCTTCGGTCTTCTTCATACCCAAAATAATAATTACATCATTGAAAAATTGCATCCTATACAAGTTTTTCTAGTAAATATAAATAGGCTCAAAGCGGCCTTTACAACCCAATCGAATCGAACAAATCAAAAACTAAGTCCACGAGCTATATCACCATCACATAAGGATTCCATACAACATGTAATGGCAACGAAATTAAACAATTAATCTTTAATATAAATTAATCTAATTAATCTATAAATTAATCTATTCAATTTCTACTATATTAATCCAATTAATATAAAGTGGCATTAAAATTAAATAATCAATTAATATATTAATCCAATCAATATAAAATTAATCTATTCAATTTTAATGGTATTAATCCAATTAATACTAATAATTGTCATTTTAATTCGCTCAAGTAATCCAGCCAAAATAATATTCTCGTTTAATTTATTTCCCTTAACACAAAAAATATTCCAAATATTAATTTAGTCAAATTAAAATCCAATTTAAATTTTGGGAAATAATTAAAATGAAATATGAACTTAAAACGGAGTCCCGGACAATCCGATTTTAGGCCCGGCCCGATTCAAAATCGGGCCAAAAACCCGAGGATGCTGGCGAGCCAAGCTTGGCGGTGGCGATCATTCTCGGCCGATGTGGCGAGACATGGCCGATCATGCTCGGCGATCAAGGCGGCGGCCAGGCGATCTTTGCCCGACACCTGCCCGCGATCCGTTTCTTCGTTTTTACCGTTTCAAAAAACGTGATGCTACAACGAACAATTTAAAATCTACAATTATTCCAAACATGATTCTAAATCATAATCATCATCCAAAAGCATTCAAAATGCACAAATAATCGTATATACGGAAACATTGACCTCCCTCCGATACCACTGTTGGGATTCCGAAAATAAAACGAAATACGCAGCGGAAATAAATACGAATCCCAAACAGGATCGATCAAGTAACGTATATACGAAAAAAAAATACAAAGATAAAGATTCATACTGTTGGAATTGCCTTTTTTATTATTTATTCCATAATTACAAGTACAATGCCCCTACTCTCTCATCCCCTGAGTGGCATTCGAGGGCATATTCCTAACACCATTTACCATATTTTCACACAAACAAATCACCTACATTTTTACTCAAACAAATCATTACTATACTCTAAACAAAATGTCTTCATCCTCCTCTTCCTCATCCGAGGACGAGTTAGTTTTTCCCTCCGACTCTTCCGAATTATTGTTATCCACAGGTAGTACCCTATCAACCTTTTTAGCCGTGTACGATTCCATTGAAGATACGGCAAGCTCAAGCACTACCGAAACCCGGGAGTATGTCACCCGTTTTCGTGAAAAAGCTCTACAAACTCTAATGAATGACTATTTCGTCGAAGAAAACCCAAAGTTTCCCGCCCATGGTTTTCGTGAAAGGTTTCGTATGAATAAAAGCTTGTTTTTAAAAATTCTTGGTGATATTGAAGCGAATTTCGAATGGTTTCAAGAGGGCGAAGATGCGAGGGGGAAAAAAAGTTTCACGGCGTTACAAAAATGCACATCGGCCATTCGGAAACTCGCAATGGGTGGACCTCTGGATAGATTTATGACTATTTAAACATGGCACGAAGAACGTCAGGTTAACATTCTCATTTTTATTTATTTAATTCGTCTTTTTTAAGTTTTCGTTTTTTTATTTTATTTACGATGCTTTTAGATAATACTATTTAATATTTTGTAGGTGAATGCCTTGATCATTTTTGCGATGCGATAATTAAATTATATAGTCGAGAGTTCTTACGTAGGCCGACAACCCACGACGTTGCACGCTTATTCGAGGCACATGAAGAACAACATCACATTCATGGAATGCTTGGTAGCATTGATTGTACACATTTCGTTTGGCGAAATTGTCCTAGACAGTTGAGAGGCCAATACGTTGTTACCCAAAATATTATTCGGAATGGTTTGCTGGAAATGGCTTTGGGTGAGTAACAAACAAAATGCGAGAGCACGTACGAAGAAATGTAAATAACACAAGATTTGCCGGGGTTGTTAGTCCCGGGCTTGAATGCTCTCGTGAGATATTATTAATAAGAATGCTGCTTTGGAGTACAAATATTAAAGTTAGAGTGCGATTACAATGAGTGTAATGACCCTAGTTATCTAGCTCTTGAGTGCTGGTGATTGCGGGAAGAACCAGAGTTAATGTTTTGTGAGTTCTTGTAACAAAGATGAAATGATGTGAAGAACTCTGTATAAACTGTGTGTGTAACTGTTTGATCCGATTCTCGTCTCTCTTTTTCCCAATTGTTGGAAGTCTCCTATTTATAGGAGAGGAGGTGGTTGGGGTGACTCAATCCCAAACGGGCGATCGCCTTTATCCGTATTAAATTAAACGGGCGATCGTCTCAGCACGTGGGTCGGTTTCCTTAAAGTCCACAACTACTGCTGGCAGCCAAATCCACGAACCAATGAGAGGACAACACGCGTCTCTTGTCGCGGTCTTGGGGGGTCCCACCTAGGAACTTTCGGTGGGTTTGTCGGTAGGTGAGATGCTGTCTCTGTCACCAACCGCTGGTGATGGGCTGGAGTCAAAAAGCATTATCTTGCGGCGCCGTTTGCGGATCTGCACGTGGGTCTTTATCCCGAGATTCGATCTTCGTAGATTTGATGGATGTTGGCTTCACACGTGGCATAAGACGGTCATATTGGTCGGGCACTAGAGACGATCTCGTGGTGCTAAGAGGCGATCGCCCTGGACGCCGATCGCTCGGTACTTATTCTTGATCTGGCATCTTCGTTTGGAAAGTTTTCCTTGGTTCTTCTGACACTGGCTTTGGTCGCTCGACCCTTGTGCCGATCGCCCTTGAGGCGTGTTAATCGCCGCATAACAATTGCCCCCCAGCTCGCTCCGATGTTGAAGGCATGGGGTGAGGTGGTTTTCTGGCGATCGTTTGAATTAAAGACGAGCGACTCAGCTCTTTATGGAACAGACGATCGTCTTCTCGAGCGGGTCGATTTTGAATTTGGACGACCTACTCGGTCGCTGAAAAGAGCGGAAAGTGGAAGCTGACTTGAACCATCACCGGGGTACATGTCGCGTTCCTATTGGGGGAATCCGACGGTTTGTCAGACCCTGTCCTTTGGCGTGCCCTCAAAAAGACGCGCATGCGGGATTCGAGGGCGGCATTAAATGCAGTCCGACCCTTGCGCTTCGGCCCCTGAGGATCTGTTTATTTGCCAAGAAGCCCCCGGTCTCGCCTATAAAAGGGACTAGGGTTTCTGGGTTATAACCTTACTTGCATTTGCCTGAGAAGAAACTTCGCCGGATCCCTATGAAGCTTTGAGTTGCCGAGCGTCGTTCGACTAGACTTTTTTAGGTAAGAAAAAAGCTTTTTCTCTTTTTCCTTTCTTTTTCTGAAGATGTCCGGAGAAGTATCAAAGGTGTATGAGGCGGGTAGCACCTCCGCCGCCGAGACTTTTACTGCCCGGGATGGAACCTCCACGGAGTTCCACATTGAGACAGCCGTTGAAGCTATCCGCACTGGGATTGAACCCGCAGAGGTCGAAGAACTTTTCAACGAAGCGGACGTGGCCAGGTCGGCGGAGGCGGAGCGGAAGCGCTCGCTGTCCGAAGAGGAGATGGCGGTGAAAACGTATTGGGAACAAAATAGCGCGTTCGGCAAAGCCTTTTCAGACTTTGCCGAACTCATGGAGAAGCTGGCCGGCCCGAACCCCAAGTTTGACTTTCACGAGTACTCGGTCGCCCATCCCCATGAACCCGAAAGGCGGACGCTATTCCGGGATGCGCGCCACTCTCCGTGGTCCCTCGGCCAGATCAGAAGGTCGGCGACCAGAAAAGATTTGGAACGTTGGAGGGCCATGTTTCATGTCCCCTCTGATGTTTCACTCTACGTGCCTGCCGAGAATGAACGTGCCGACTAACCTTCAGACGGCATGGTAGCTGTTAACGAGGTGATCATGGGGGCCGGAATGCGGTTCCCACTGTCGTTCGCCGTGTCCTACTTGCTGGTGGCCTGGAATGTGGCGCCGCTCCAACTAATGCCGAACGCGTGGCTGCAGATCGTTAGCACCTTTACTCTGTTCGGCGGTCATCGGTTGTTCCGTCTCCCCTCGCCGCTGGAGATGAACTATCTCTTCAAGCTGACGGTTCAGAAGGGTTCTGTTGGCGGCTATCATATTCAAGGTCTCTCGGGCCAGGTGATTCTAGGGGTGCCGAACAAGGTTCGGGGCGACCCGACAAAATGGTTCTGGGTCGGTGGTGCGTGGAAGTCGGCCGCGAGCGACAATCCCACTGATGAGTTGGAGATCCACACCGGCTTCCGGGAGAGGAGTCCGAGTAAGGAATTTTGACTCTCCCTTCGTTCGGATATATTCTGAACTAATCTAATTTGGTTTTCTCTTTGCAGGTGTCCTTGTTCCGGCGGCGGGTGAGCTACCCTTTGATTTTGCGATCGTTTGGGAGCGAATCCGTAGTCTTCCAGATTCCCATATCGACGCTCGCGAGATCAACAACGAAGTTTGCTGGTTGGTCGCTCGGCTATTTCGATTCCCTAGCCACTTAAGGGTTCCAAGTACAAATTTTCCCGATCTTCCTTGGCTTGACGATCGTCTTGAGGCTGAGAAAAGTAATTAACCTTTGCCGATTGTTTTCTTTGCATAAATCTACTTCCCCCGCTAACCCAAGCCACCGAGAGAAGTTGCCATGTCGAATCCCGGGATCATGAGTCGCTTGCGCCAAGGGAAGAAGACGAGCCGCGTCCCCCCTACGCCGATCTATTCTATTCCGGAGGAGAGACCTCTCGTGGAGCAGGTCGTCGACGAACAGGAGCCTCGGGAGGAGGGACAACTCCGGCTCAACCGCACGAGGTGGAGGACGGAGGAGCCCTTGGCCTCTGTTGCTGCTGATGCGCCCACAGTGGCACCGCCGATCTCCGTGCCTCCACTTTCCGTGATTCCAATGGCGGAGGGGTCTACGCCTTCATCGAGTTTTCTGGAGGCCACCGATCGCTCGCGCTGAGACCCCTCGTGGGAGGTCGTTCTTTGGTCGCGACCCGGAGAAGGTCGCAAGGTGAGTTTGATTGCATTTTTGGGTTATGACATTTTCTTGTCGGAAATATGCTAACTCTTTTGTTCTTGGTGTAGGGTCCGTCGCGCCGACCCTAACTGCTCGCCGATGGTGCTGGACTTTTTATCGAGCAATGCCCTTCGCAAGGCCTGCGACATTCCTCATTATGTTGCTCGGGCTGCCGCCGCCCTGCCAAAAGCCTGGACGACCGATCTGGATGCGATCGCGCGCCGACGATCTGCAGACGCGATGCAGGCGACCCTCGCTTTGGCTCTTCAAACCGCGACGATGGCTGCTCAGACCGTGAAGGATTATGAGGGGTGGCCCTCCACTGCTCGTCTTCAGGCGGACCTCGAGGCCGTCCGAAAACAAAAGGCTGAGCTTACTGAAAGGCTCGTCGCAATGGAGAAGTGCTCGGTGAATGACCGGATGTGGGACCATATGACGGACGCCCGCAGGTCGCACGAGGCCACGCAAAAGGAGGGGACTGAGCTGAAGGCGGTTGTGGACCAGTTGAATGGCGAACTGGCATCGTCGAAGGGAGAGGTCGCTGCTAAGGTTGCCGAGCTCCAGTGTGCAAACCAAACGATCGCTGGGCTGAGGGGAAAGCTGGAGGCGACCGAGACCGATCCCTTCCTTAACGTGGAGTACGTCAGCGAGTTTGCCTATTATATGGCATATGCTGACGCAATCCGCGCCGCTAAGAAGGGAGGGCTCGAGGTCGGCCCATTGGCTGACAACTTCAAAGCCTATGCGCTAGAGCATCCTTTGCTGCCCGCCTTCTTTGTGCCGATCCTGGACCTCTCGGATCTCGGCGTCAACTTGAGCTGGTACCCGTCTCCCGACAATCTCGTTCACCCGGATGCCCCGGAGGACGGGGGCGATTCCCACGCCGGCGAGGCGAACGCCCATCCAATGCCGGGGCGAAATCCGAGCGAGCGGCTGAGCCGCACGCTTTTTTTTGTTTTTGCTTGTAATTTTTTAGGCCTCCCCCTTTTTTGTATTCCTTTTTTTTTGTATTTCGCCGTCGGGTGACTGTACTTGTATTTCCGATGAAATGAAGAGTTTCTTTATCTAATTCCTTATTTGTATGCCCATCTTTCCGAATTTTTGTGTTTGACTTCATACATCGGTGTTTGAGGGGCGATCGTCGAAAGTGCATCACCAAATGAATTGATATACTTAAACTCATACTGGAAACTTTCAGAACAAAGTCGATCGTTGTATGTATATTTGAACAAGTCCGATCGCCATATGTGTATTTGAACAAAGCCGATCGTTGTATGTATAGCTCCGCTCTCCCCCTTGTTTTGTTTACTTAGTGAAAGTAAGGGAACGAAAATAAATCGTTTAGCTATCTTCAGTTTGGTTCTTGCGATCTTGAATTTTGCAGACTCCTCGAGGAAGGCCGACCATCCCGTCCTAGAGAAACCTTGCGCGGTCGTGGGGTTCGATGGAACCGACCTCCGCGACTATGTCTTGTGTGCGAGCGACATTCCGTCTGATGGTCAACTTCTCGCGACTCACTTAATTGTGAGGGTCTTCCGTAGGTTACGTTTTGCCTCGCAATGTAGCAATGAGGCGGACGATCTCTGCCTGGAGGAGTCCTTGCACGGAGCGCCGTCGGATTAATCGACTCCGCGACCGTGGCTTGTTAGCACTTTTCTGTATGGGACCGACATGTTAGGTGACGGACCTTCGAGGGCATACGTTGTGACGGGGGGAGGGACACGTCGCATTGTCCGGGTCCACCATGTTAGATGATGGACCTTTGAGGGCGGGCGAGCGTGTCCACAGATCTATTTTGGAGGGTCCTTCGGCTACACCCGCCTCATATTTAAACGAAAGGGTGAGTGATCTTGGCCCAAAGGAACCTTGCATGGACGGGCTGTCGGTTCCATCGACCTCCACGACCATGGCTGCACTTTTCTACCTTGGGTCGTCATGTTATATGGCGACCCTCGACGGTATACGTTGTGCCGGGGGAGACGATCGCTTGCCTTGTTCCATCATGTTAGATGACGAACTTTGGAGGGCGAGCAAGTCATCCTCTTTTGGAAGGCGTTGCTCAGGCAGTAGCCTTTGTTTTGTTTTGCCGAGGCGACTCATTTGGGGAGAACTGGAGAATCTCATTAAGTACTTTGCACATCAAATGATTACATGGTGTTTCTACTATTAATATTTCTTCAAATGAATGGCGTTCCAGGGGTATTGGTCCGGAGTGCCGTCTGGGTGCTGGAGCTCGTAGGCTCCTTTGGATAGCCACTTGGATATCCTGAACGGGCCCTCCCAGTTCGGACCAAATACCCCTGTGTGGGTCTGGATCTTTTTGAGGACTAGGTCGCCCACTTGGAACTGTCTCTCCTTGACCTTTGAGTTGAAAAACCTTTCGGACTTCCTTTTGTGGATCATGTTCTTCATTTCTGAGGTCAGTCGCCGTTCTTCGAGCATATCCAAGTCGATTCGCCAAGCTATATCATTGTCCGTCGTCAGTTATTGGGCAGTTCGGTGGTTGAGAACGGTGATCTCCGATGGGATCACTACTTCGGTCCCGAAAGCGAGGGTGAACGGGGTTTCGCCAGTTGAGTTTCTTGTCGTCGTTCGATAGGACCACAAAACATCTGGGAGCTCGCTCGCCCAGCGCCCTTGCTTGGATTCGAGTTTGGCTTTGATTGTGTTCTTGAGGATCTTGTTAACAGCTCTACCTGCCCGTTCGTTTGAGGGTGGTAGGGGGCCGAGAACAACTTTTTTATTCCCCACTTTTCGCAGAATTGTATAACTTCCAAGCCGTCAAACTGCTTTCCGTTGTCGGAGATGATAGCCTGAGGTAGACCGAATCGGCAGATGATGTTTTTCTAAATGAACTTGATCACTTGCTCTTGGCCAATCTTGTTGAGTGGTTCGGCCTCTGCCCATTTTGTGAAATAATCGACCCCCACGATGGCGAATTTACATCCCCCCAGTGCCCTCGGCAAAGGACCGATGAGGTCAATGCCTCATTGGGCGAACGACCACGGACTATACATAGAGGTGAGCTGCTCGGGGGATAGCTTGATGTTCGGTCCCATTATTTGGCTCCTGTGGCAAGATCGGGCGTAGGCGATCGCGTCTTTTTGCAGGGTAGGCCAGAAAAAGCCTTGCTTGGTCGTCTTGTGGATGAGGGATCGTCCTTCCGCGTGGTTTCCACATATCCCATCATGGATTTCGGCTAAAACAAGTTGGCCTTCCTCCGACGTAATGCACTTGAGGAGAGGGAGGCTGAAAGCTCGCTTGTAAAGCCGGTCGTCTAATAGGGTGTATCTGGTTGCTCAGAGCTGAAGCTGGCGAGCCTTGACCCGATTTGTGGGGACCGTTCCGTTCTTCAAGTATTCAATGAACGGGGTCATCCAGTTTTCTTCGACGATGGTAACTGTGGTGATCAAGCTTTTGTCGATCGCCGACCTCGCCAATTTAGTGATTTGGATGTTAGAGAAATCCGTTGCCCCATCCGACGATGCGAGTTTGGATAGGGCATCGGCCTGGGAATTGTGCTCTCTCAGGATCTGCTCGATCAGCACTTCTTCGAAATTCGTGCACATATCGGTGACCAACTCTTGATATTTGATCATCTATTTGCCGCGCGACTCATATTCTCCCTTGTTCTGATTAACTACCAAGAGGGAGTCCATAAAGATGTGAAGGCGACGAACGCCCACGGCGATCGCTAGATCGAGCCCGCCTAATAAGGCTTCGTACTCGGCTTCATTGTTGGTCGCTCGGAATTCGAAGCGCACTGCATTTGTAAAACTCTGGCCATCGGGGCTGACGAGGACAATCCCTGCCCCTGCTCGCGAGCTTGTCGACGATCCATCTACGAACAGTTTCCAAGTGGGACGACCGATTTGGGACGGGCTCGGCGGGAAAGTTAATTCCACCACAAAGAGCGTTTGGCCCTTGATCGTCGTGCGTGGAGCATATGTGACACCGTATTGGGCGATCTCGAGTGACCACTTGAGGAGTTTCCCGTTGGTGTCCGACCGGTGCAGAACTTGCCTTAGAGGGAGGGTCGTCAGAATCTCCACTTGGTGTTCGAAGAAATAGGCTCTCAGCTTGCGAACACTCATGAAAAGCGCGCAGGCGAGCTTCTCCAGAGACGTGTAACGCGTCTCCGCGTCATGTAGCGCTTGGCTGACAAAGTAGATCGGCTGGTGGGTTTGCCCCTCTGCTCGCACTAATACCGCGCTCAGCGCGACCTCCGAGGCCGCCAAGTAAAGGAACAGCTTCTCGCCGGGGATCGGTTTTGCCAAAATCTGGGGGTTAGACAAATACTCCTTGATTTTGGCGAACGCTATTTGACTTTCCTTCGGCCACGAAGTTTTTTTGTTCTTTGTGGTGGCGAAGAAAGGTTTTGCTTTTGTCCCCAAGCCGCGAAATGAAACGATTAAGGGCTGCCAAATACCCTGTGAGGCATTGCACCTGCTTGACGTTCCGTGGTTCTTGCATGTCGAGGATCGCCTTAATCTTGGTGGGGTTCGCCTCGATCCCCCTTTGGCTCACGATGTGTTTTACGTCTTTCTCCGCCATTGAGATCTGATGGTATCCAGCGAACGTGTCCATAAACGACATCATTTCGCAACATGCCGTGCTGTCGACCAAGTGCTCAATATGAGGCATTGGAAAGTGATCTTTCGGGCAAGCCGCGTTGAGGTCGGTGAAGTCGATGCATAACCTCCAGGAGTTGCTCGCCTTTTTGACGAGTACCGCATTGGCCACCCACTGTGGCTCGTCGGTGGCTACCCCGATCAGTTTGTTGTCGAGCAGCTTTTTGACCTCTACGTCTAGCGCGGCATATTTTTTTGGACCGAATTTCCTACGTTTCTGGTGAACAGGTTTCCTTACCGGGTCGATCTTCAGATAATGGCAAGCATGTTCAGGACTGATGCCGACAATATCTTGATGCGACCAGGCAAAGACTCCGATGTTCTTTTTAGCAAACTGATCAGATCGTCTTTCAGCTCGGGATCGATGCTTGAGCCGATCTGCACTACCCGCTCCGGGCGATCCAGATCGATTGTTATACTTTCCAACTCTTCCGTGGGGACGGTCGCTTCTCGTTTGGAGCGATCGCCAGACTCGATCCTTCGATGTCGTCTGACGATCGATGTGAGATGCCATCTTCTGAGTTGGGCTGGTATGAGGTGCTTGGCTCGTCGATCTCCATTGGTTGGTTGTCGATCGTCCCAGTGTTACAAACAGGACATGAAACATTTAAAGGAAAAGTTAGAACAATAGTTCAAACATTTCTTTGCCATTAGATGGTCTCCTTTTACTGTGCCGATTGTCCCTTCGGTAGTGGGGAACTTGATACAATAAAAGAAAGAGGAGGGGACCGCCTCAAAGGATTATAGAAAGGGGCGACATAGGAACCCATTATAGATGCTGGGCATGTCTATGATTACAAAATTGAGGTTTCTAGTGATCTTAACCTTAGGATCGTAACAGCAGACCATCTCGACGGAGAGCTTGATCATTCCATAGGCTTTGACCGTATTGTCGTCGAACCCTTGAAGCACAATTTCGAATGGCTTGATGAATTTGGTCAGGTTGCCGAGCTGGTTCAGGGCAAACTTGAATATAATGTTACAAAAACTCCCATTGTCAATCAGCACGCGGTCGACCATTTTCCCAAGGATACAAGCAGATATCACCAAGGCATCTACCTTGGGTACTGCACTCCCTCCCTATCCTTGTTGGAGAAGGACATGAGCGCCTCTTTGGAGATGGTTGGCTCTGGGGGCACCGCGATGTGGACTCCAGCTAACGCCCTCAGCTCGGCCTTCCGCTTTCTGTTCGATAAGGTGGAAACCGGGGAAAGACCTCCGAGGTTTCCGCCTCCTGATTGGAGCATATTGACCCGGCCGCCGGGGTTGATCGAAGGGACCGACTCATCTGATTCCTCTGGCTCGTTTCGTTCGAGTTTGGCGACTGGATTGGGAGGGTGACAGTCATTGTTCTGTCGCCTATCATGTCCCCTGGTCCTTTCTGTCCGGGGCTCTGGCTTGGTTACCAAACTATCCAGTTTGCCCTCCTCGAACAGTCTCCAGAGTTGTCTGAGGAGGTCGCGACATTGGCTGGTGTTGTGGCCGGTACTTTTGTGGTAGGCACAAATTTACTGCGGTCTAGATGACCGTTGTCCCTCATCGGCTTCGGCTTGCTTAGCCACTCGCGCCCCTTGATGGTGTTGAAGATATGGGCCGGTGATAGATTGAGGTTGCGGAGGAGGTGGACTTCCACATCCTCGAAGGCCTTGAATTCACCGGGAGGCTTTGCGACCGCCTTTCTAGGCTTGGCAATCGCCTTTCTTGATATGGGAGATGGCACCTTACTTTCCCTGGTCGCCCCCTCGCCTAGGCGAAGGGTGAGCAACCTCTGTCTGGCCAGAAAATCGGCGGCCTTGGCGCGGAATATCTTGTAGGTCGGGGGAATGTCCTTTGTGAGGTGTCTGAACATGGGCGAAAGTCCATCGAATCCCCCCAAGACCGAGTAGAGGGCGAGCTCGTCGCTTATGGGCTCGCCGGTGAGGATAATTTCATCCACTCAGTCGATGTAATCTTCATCGGACTCGTCTTTCCCCTGCCTGATCTTCATCATGCGGTGGGGACCTTTTGGCCGAGCGACCTTGGCGGCGAAGTATGACGTGAAGTCGCTCGCCAGCTTTTCGAAACAGTTGATTGAGCGCGGTGGCAATGAGATGTACCACCTATGGGCAAGATTGCCCAATGTTAAATGGAACATTCGGCACTTTGTCGCGTCTGACGCCCCGCATCCGGTCATGTAGATCCGGAACTTGCTTAAGTGAGTCTCGGGGTCTGATCCCCCCTTATACGAAGGTGTTTGAGGAGGAGCAATCTTTGGTTGCACGGGGGCAAGCTCGATCTGGACCGCGAGCGGCTCACTCGGTCTGGCGACCTTTCTCTTGGCGCCTGCCCCAGTTTCCATGAGCGCTTTCATATCGTCGAGCTGGCGCTGCATTGCGGCCATCGCCGTAGCGTGGCTGCTCGCGGCTTGGCTCTCGGAGCGGGAGCTAAGGCGGTCATGTACTGGTCTCCTGGCCCCGTTGTAGGCGACGAGGTCTCTGCCGCCGAGCTCAATTTTTCGGCGAGTGGGAGCCAGGCGGCTGGCCTGCTTCATGGGGGTCGGATATGCCGAACTCATAGTGACGGATTCGGACTCCGACGTCTCATTTTTGGGGCCATAATGCCCAGGTTGCCATGAGGGATCACTTCCTAGGCGGCTGAAAACGGAATTGTCCCGCCTCGCGAGCGCCTTTTCTTGCGATTCGGGGCTTTCTCACGATTGCTCGATATATAACCCCTTGAGCTTTCATTTGCCCGCGTAGCGGATGGCTGACACGGTAATAGTGGGCGTGTCGTTTGCTCTCCGTCGCTCCCTTAAGATGGCCATAGCCTCCTTGATCTGTTACGCGGTTTGGAATTGATCGAGTGAGAGGCTGGGGTCGTCCCTCGGGGGCGGGAGTGAGAGCATGGTGTCGCCGCGGCCGTCTTCCGCCGTAGGTTGAGACTCGATCTGGGACGGAATAAGGCGTCCGGCGGACCGTAAGGTGGCTCTCTTCGAAGTGGTGGCAGACGTCATGGTTTCAAAGGCTTTTCTTTGAAGAACAGTGAGTGTTTCTTCAAACGGTCGGAGAGAAAAATTAAGGTGCCCCCTTCCTCTAGCGCCAATTATTGTTACCCAAAATATTATTCGGAATGGTTTGCTGGAAATGGATTCGGGTGAGTAACAAACAAAATGCGAGAGCACGTACGAAGAAATGTAAATAACACAAGATTTGCCGGGGTTGTTAGTCCCGGGCTTGAATGCTCGGGCGAGATATTATTAATAAGAATACTGCTTTAGAGTATAAATATTAAAGTTAGAGTGCGATTACAATGAGTGTAATGACCCTAGTTATCTAGCTCTTGAGTGCTGGTGATTGCCGGAAGAACCAGAGTTAATGCTCTGTGAGTTCTTATAACAAAGATGAAATGATGTGAAGAACTCTGTATAAACTGTGTGTGTAACTGTTCGATCCGATTCTCGTCTCTCTTTTTCCCAATTGCTGGAAGTCTCATATTTATAGGACAGGAGGTGGTTGGGGTGACTCAATCCCAAACGGGCGATCGCCTTTATCCGTATTAAATTAAACGGGCGATCGTCTCAGCATGTGGGCCGGTTTCCTTAAAGTCCGCAGCTACTGCTAGTAGCCAAATACGTGAACCAATGAGAGGACAACACGCGCCTCTTGTCGCGGTCTTGGGGGGTCCCACCTAGGACCTTTCAGCGGGTCTGTCGGTAGGTGAGATGCTGTCCCTGTCACCAACTGCTGGTGATGGGCTGGAGTCAAAAAGCATTATCTTGCGGCGCCGTTTGCGGATCTCCACGTGGGTCTTTATCCCGATATTCGGTCTTCGTAGATTTGACGGATGTTGGCTTCACACGTGGCATAAGATGGTCGTCTTGGTTGGGAACTAGAGACGATCGCGTGGTGCTAAGAGGCGATCACCCTGGACGCCGATCGCTCGGTACTTGTTCTTGATCTGGCATCTTCGTTTGGCAAGTTTGCCTTGGTTCTTCTGACACTGGCTTTGGTAGCTCGGCCCTTGTGCCGATCGCCCTTGAGGCGTGTTAATCGCCGCATAACACAATATAAGAGAGGTGATCACCAATACCCGACTATTATACTTGAAGCCGTCGCTTCAAATGATTTATGGATTTGGCATGCGTTTTTTGGTCCTCCCGGTTCAAACAACGATATCAATGTTTTGAATCAGTCTCCATTGTATCTTACGGAGCGAAATGGAACGGCGCCAAACAGTTCATTTTTTGTAAATGGACGGCTTTACAAACGTGGATATTATCTTACCGATGGAATCTATCTTAAGTATTCAACGTTTGTTAAAGCATATCCGTATCCCACTGACCCGAAGGAAAAGAGATTCAAGAAGCTACAAGAGTCTGCAAGAAAGGATGTCGAACGAGCTTTTGGTCGTCTTAAGGGAAAATGGATTATTCTCAGTCATCCTCTCCGGGCTATGTCCGTCGAAAAGATTCGAAAAATCGTTTATACGTGTGTTATATTTCACAATATGATTTTAAAAGACGATGGGAGGGCAATATCACCGGTTCATATAATGGATCAACCGGTCGCGCCAGTTTATGACTCGAATGTACTACCGGAGTTACTCGACGAAGATATCCACCACCGTCTCCGATATGATCTTACGGAGCACGTAGCGGCTCAAGACTTACCATACCTCGATGACTAGTGATTTCCTCTATTTTTTAATAAAATATTATGTTTTTATTAAATTGTTTAATATAATTATGAATATAAAAAATTAAAAATAAAATTAGGTGAGACATGGAATCATGGTTGCCACTAAAAATGTATGGTGAAGCATGAGAGAGGCATGGAATGAGGTGGCAGGATATTATTAGTGGATGGTGAGGCATGGGGAGGCATGGAATCATGACTCTTGGCATATTTTTCAGGTAATCTGTTTATGCGAATAAACATCAAACTTGATTTGTTGCATATATCAAGGTCTGCCGACGTGATTCTTGACATACCACCTTTGCATTTATATATTATTTAAATGTATACAAAACTTTATGTAATAGATCATCTTCTGCTGTCTTTTTTAATATGTCTACAAATTCTCTCTCTCTCACTCTCTCTCTATATATATATACAGGGGTTCTGGTGAGACTGATATTTAAGTTAAGAAATAAGTATGAATTTGATCCATAGATCTTGATTAAATGGATGGTCTATAGAATGTAATATTTTAGTGCATCGATATTTTGATGTATATAATATAGAGTTTCAATGTATTGCAAGTTTGATGCACGAAATACATATATTGTATGCATAAGCCAATCTGGACCGTACATCACACAAAGATTAATGATTCAGATTTATTCTTATTTATTACTCAAAAAGTCATTCTCATTTGATCCAACATCTCTCTCTCTATCTCTCTCTCCCTCTCTCTCTCTCTCTCTCTCTCTCTCTATATATATATATATATATATATATATATGTGTGTGTGTGTGTGTGTGTGTGTGTGTATAGTTCTGGTAAGAATATATTTTTTGTTTAGAAATAATAATAAATTCATACCATTGATTTAACTAATTTGAATGATCAGATTAAATGCATGAAATGAGGAAAAGATCATTTTCATGTATTAATGATCAACTTACCGATTCAGAAATCATTCATTATCAAGAAACAATCAAAATATTCACATATCCGGACCATCCATCACATGCAATCAATGACTGTTTCTTATTTCTCAAAATAGATCTCATTTTCATATTCTCTCTCTCTCTCTCTCTCTCTATATATATATATATATATATATATATATATATATATATATATATACACACACACGCGCACACACTTTCCAAGACTTTGCAGAAAAATAAAAATGGAAAATACAAAATTGATTGAAACATCCATTCTATATTTTCCGAGTTTATAATATGTATAATATTTTTATATATAATTATGATTTTTATTTTAGTTAACACAAGTTTTAAATTTTATCAAATAAAAAATTGTGTTTATTAACAATCGAGTTCAAAAGTGTTTCAGGAGAAAGTAAAAGACTGTAAATACGAGTCAATCAATTGTATTCATAACACTGATAGAGGGGCCTTTATATAGGCATTACAATTAGAGTCCTTCCATACATAGGATTCCTAGATAAGGTAAGACATATAATAGGATCCTACTACCTCTAGAACGATTTAGAACCTTCCATCAATATATCTACAACCAGTATTAGGTAAGACATATCACGGAAATAATAATTGTCGGAACACTCCCCCTGTGTCGAGCACTAATACAACAATGGTGCAGAAGATGTTGCCTTCGTAAAAACCTATTCCAAGCCAAAATAAAACCCCATGGGAAAAATAAAAGCTTGATGAGGAAAAGATTGCAACGCACCAATATAAAATGTCATGTATACTCCCCCTGATGTATACATAATGACTCCTCCTGATGAGTACCTCAAATCATAGGAGTCGGATGCCAAGTTGCCCTCACAATTATACCAAGGAAAAACCCAGTGGGAAAAATACCTCTTGGTCTAAGTTGAACAGAAGTAGAATGCATCATTGTATGGATGTTCTTATAGGTCGCCTCGTTAAAAACCTTACCAAGTGAAAACCCAATTGGAAAAAACAAACCTTGGTCTAAGGACAAAAAGAGCGCGACACATCCAAAGTGCAGAGTCGCTAAAAACTTATCCAAAAATCAAGTTTTCTAAAGTCTTGACCTCCATGCACTAAATTAGTCATAACTTCTTCGATTCAATAGGTATCAACGAAACTGTAAGAACTTATAAAAACTAGACACCCATAGCTTTTCATTCACATACAGTACGTAACTAGATCGACCTGAGCAGATCACAAAGCTCTATCGAAGTTGACTCAGCAAATTACCGGACATATCCTGTCCTACTTTGCAACAATAGTCATATGTCACTCAATATGATGGACGTGATCAAATAGTTGGTTTCCTTGGAAAGTAGACACAAACCTTTCTAATTGTACCAATTTCACCATTTTCCAGCAAGTGAGCTGCCCTGTAGGTCATATGGGAGATAGACCAATACATTCAAGACAAATTCGGGTATCGATATTCAACTGTCCTTTAGAACGAGCTTCAAGCTTCTTGCCAATCACAGACATTGCGTGAGCGCATCCTAGACCATCATCATAGTGGCTTTACCGGATTATTACGAATGAGTACATCGAGTCAAACATGAGTACATAATACCGTACTTTTATCTTAAGACTGCATCATCACTTAAGTGAGCCAAGTTTTATTATGACTTCGGCTAGTAATTGGGAATCATATAGGCATTACTTTATCGTCTCTTAGCGAAATCGTCCCTTAGATTTCCTTAAACCGATTGATGAATACGCATCATCAAGTGTCCCCAAGATCCTTACATTCTTAACTTTGGATTTAGCGGAATCTCTTAGTCTCACAAGAGTACATCACTATAAACCCTTAGTTTTACACGCAAAAGCTTCATATCTCTTCCAAATCAAGTATATACTTAGTATGCGTTCCCGACAATCACTTGTCGACGCACTCCGTGGCCAGGAGCCACTTGATTTGAGTCTGATCCATCATGAGATCCTTTTATCACTTAACTTAGTTTCCCAGTAAAATAAGATTTAACCATAAGCTGCACGTCAGTTTTGGGAAACTATCTAACTGAAAAGATAGTGGATGCTATAACATCCATTACGATAGCACAACTAAGTTTCGTGCCATCGTAGTCGATTCCAGTGCATTCATGAGAAACCTCGCGCCATGAGGTGAGTTTAACTCCTTCTCTCACTCGCTTTAACAAACTATATGGATAGATCTTATCTTTGGAGTGTCGGCACCACTTCAACAAAGGGCTATCACTTTGTTTATACTGGAGTCGCATATGTTTCCATTTTTAGGCCAAGGCTACAACGTTGTAGATTTTCAATGAAGTATGGTTCGATTAAACTCACATTCCACGTCCTCATGTACCGACTTTATTCATAGAGTACTCCATATGGATTGACATTCATTGAGGCGTCCCCCAATGATGACTATAATCCAGAATCACATGAGACAAATGAGTTCATTTGATCATATGATCAAGTTTCATGTACCAAACTCGCATACATTCTTAGCGAGAGTATTTATCAAACCAAGTGGCATCCCAATACTCGATGAGATCCACGGCCTAGTAACACCGTCTACCACAATTTGTGGTGTAATCATATCACCATTTATAGGTGATGAACGTCCATGGACGGACACGATCCTTGCAGACATGTTTGCAGCATGTATTTAATCTCGTCACTTTAGGGAACTTGGTGAGACACAGTAGGGACAAACTACGAAAATTCCAAGTCGTTCTACTCGAACATGATCGTTCGCATCTCTCCCTAACGACGGGAAGACTGGCTCATCAAAGTGACTTACGAGATCGTATGCCAAGGTATATTTTCAACGAACTATGAGTGAAAGTGCATGTCATATTCATCATTTATAACCCGTCATAATGCGTTGTGGTGATGCACTTTGGCACATAAACATGTGAACGATAAATGTTTTTCATTGTTAACGTAATCCAGCTAACAAAATGTATACTGTTATACTCGTAACTAAGCATTTGAATGATGATAGGTATAGGTGAATATGACATGTTGACCTATGCTACATAACCGTAGCTACTGGTCTTGAGAAGATAACAAAACCGCCACCATGCACCACCGGAATCGAACATAAAGAAACGATTGAACCGATGATAGGCCGTTGGTTTTATCGAACCTCTAGTGCTTTCTTGAAGAGTTTACTCCCTTCACCAGCCCCAAGCACCTCAAAATTTCGTGAGCATGTATAAACGGGTGTTGGGATTCCAAAACCATAAACTTTGTGGTCAGAAACCAGTCGAAAAGACATCGAACTGGTCATTGGAATGGCTGGTGGTATGTGAAAACTTAATTTAAGTGGTTCACCTCCTTCCAAGTCTACAAATGGCACCATAATTTGTGAGAAGGTATCCCTAGATGTGAGGAATTACTCGTAAAAATTTCACTTTAAGACTTGGTCTAAAAGTGGGTGAACTGACCTTTACAATGACTGGTCCGCAAGTTGGACAACCATAAACTCAGGTTTCATCAACTTATCAATCATTGTCAAAGGAACCACATAACATATAATGTTATTACTTGAGTACGACCATTTGTCAACACCATCATAGCATCATAAGCCACCCAGGCTAATAATTATGATCATGCATGTATAAGGACTTGGTAAAAAGGAAGGACTCAGCACCATGCTTATGCGAGTCGCTACATTATTCTCTTTAGCATAGGAGGGTGTCATCTCCTAATCGTGCTAAAGAATAGGCTTAAATCAATGAACATGGCTAAGAATGATCATTGGGGGGGGGGGTCTTTAGCGTCACACATGTTTATGAAAACAAGACGCGGATGACATAAATATCATCATCGATCATGAGCCCTGCTCATGACTCCACCAACGTACTTTGGTGTCTTTGATCCAACTAGTTTCTTTGTTCAAAGAAAATGATGTCCATGACAATACCGTGGTATATGGATCATCAAACTGTCCAAACTCCGGACTATTAAAGCCTAAATGTGTCAATGTCCCAATACATCTTCTGGTTATAAAAACCGATGCAAGCCGGACCATATTACTCATGAATATTTTTCCTTTTCACATATCCAACACAAGTGATGCATATGATTTTATTTCTCACAAATCACAATGAGATGCTATGAGTGATGCACTTTGGCATATATATCATCGAGTCATAACATGGTTCAATTGTTACGAAACATATGTGACTAGAAAACATCATTCGGCATTCAACAACTTGAGCATTATACCACTCATTGATTGTGATGACCTAGTCATCATAGTCACAATGGATTTATAAACCGAAATCCAAGAATATCGTGTTCCTTGAAAATAGCTTAATACGCACTCAATTTCGCTTGCAAAATTTTACAAACATGAGCATAGCGAACACTCTAACAACATAGAGATTTTATACCAGATACGATCAAAATGATCTATCATATTGAGTGCATAACATGGCAAGGTTATATGTCTAAGGGTCAAAGTTACGATACAAGCATAGTGTAAAACTACCATGCACACGCTCGACCTTCTTATAAGGGTGCGTATTTTGGGCTTCCCCAAGGAAACTGTTTTTCAACATTTGAAAGATGATATTTTAGCGTACAATACATACCAAAAATTGCATCATCTATGGCAAATTCGGACAAAAAGAGGTTGAAAAACATGTGTCATAAGAACACTTGCAAATTCAAGATGGGAACCAAGTTGGTTGAGACAAAAGTTAGCACAATCGCTGGAAATAAAATTCCGTGCAGCTTGACCTTTGTTCACTAAGACAGTGATAACTCCCTTGTTAGGAAGGCTATGGACGAACGGTCAGATGTTCTGGAAACTAGATTTCCATATCTTTCTATCCATAGGTTGTGCACCATACGGATCATTAAACTCAGATCACAGTACATGTTTTAAGTGGCTGCTTTAGTATTTCCCAAGTTTAGTGAGAAAACGAGGTTGAGACCATATCCAATGGCATAAGTGTTGATGCAAAAACATGGCAATGACAGTCATAGGTGCGTTTAAATGCAGTAGGTGTTCGATTTCTTATCTCGACTAATGATCCTTTCGGTAACTCCAACTTGGTAGACTTACAGAGAAAGTAGGAATGTCGGTACAGCTAAGGCTGTTTAAAAACCACTGATTCGTTTGAACTTTCAAAGCATAAACAAATACCAAGGAGGATGTTCCTAGTCATGATCAAAAGTGTAGACAAAATCCAATAAAATGCATCAAATCAAACAAGTATTTTAATTCTCAATTTGCAAGTATACGTCATAATAGCCATGTTATGTGGATGTAACACGGTGTATCATAATTAAGCATTTTGAACCATGGGACATAATGAATATACCATAACCAACTCGTCTTGACCATCCAATAAGATCGACTAAACATAGTCAAATGTATAAGGCACATGCCTTTACAAATACTCGAAAAAGTATTCGGACTTATAGTCACACGAACTATAATTGAGGTCAACGAATTCATGTACTTAACGCACTATGCCATTGCTTTACATGTTGAAATTTATTATAATTACTCTTACACTCTTTCATATATCATATTGCAAGGAGACGGTGCATGTCTACACCCACATGTAATATTTTATTTTAATAGGATGAAAGATGGAGTTTTCCAAATATGGGATTGGGTCAAGACCAACGTGGTGGTCGCTCAATTCAACGTGACAAAATTCGTCACAAATCGATTTTAACCACGACATATCCGTCGCAATCGATGTTTGTCCTATTTGTACGTCACAAATTCGTGACTAATCATAAACAAGTCATAACTTTACCGTTACCGACAATGTTCATTTTTTCTTTCAATTGTTGGATTAAAATCGACAAAACGGCGACGTCAAATCGCACCCAAAACATAGTGTATGCAACAACCACAAATATCGACTTTCAACAATTATCCGTGACTCCCCAGGACCGTCACACAGTTTACTTCGACATATGAGAGTGATACCACATCTCATAGTCTCATCCACCGCAAAGTAGCGTGGGAGATAAAGAACCCAAGTACCCAATTCCCCCCAAAAAAAAACCCAAAAGAGAGGAATTGAAAAACGGGAACTTTAATAAAATCTTATGTGGGTACTCGGTTTCATATTTGTTTTGATCCTTGAACGGGAGCTTCTCTCCATATGAGCAACATATTTTCGTGGTACTCGGTTCCATATTTATTTTGATCCTTGAACGGGATAATAAATATGGCTTCTCTCCATATTTTGCACATCATCATGAGCAACATATTTTTCTATATTCACGTAAAACATAAACATTGTAAGATTCATAAGTGTACAAATCAATGAACAAATGAATCATTAATTAGGAAAAGATGGAGAGTTGAGAAACGCCCGGAAAGGGCTACTGGGCTCGATAATCGTCCGAAAAAGGGCTCGGGCGCGGCGGTGCAACAGCTCGCTATTGGATGAGGCCGGATCTCCAAATTTCCTTATAAAAATGCATTTACATTCGGCGGATTGATGCGCACTATTCAGAATCTGATCTCCACCGTTGAATATATATCCGACGGTTAACGAATCGGGAAACATGATTTTGGTACGACTGCGCTGTGCAGAAAATTTACGAGTGGAAATTCTCATCTCTCGTTTTTTACGGGATTTTTCAGAAAGACGGGAGGAGATTTTTTCTTGCTCAGTTTGGGGATTAAGTGCTGATAACGTGTTTCAGGAGAAAGTAAAAGACTGTAAATACGAGTCAATCAATTGTATTCATAACACTGATAGAGGGGCCTTTATATAGGCATTACAATGAGAATCCTTCCATACATAGGATTCGTAGATAACGTAAGACACCTCTAGAAGGATCTAGAACCTTTCATCTATGTATCTACAACCAGTATTAAGTAAGACACATCACGGGAATAATAATTCCCGGACAAAAAAAACTTTTTTACTACTTATTACACATTCTATATTTACTTTGTATCATATCATCTATCTCATCCCTATCTTTAAATAACACAACTAATACACCATCATGTCTCAAAAAAAAAACATCATTTCTATTTTTTATCTAAATAATACAATTAAATACTTTACTATAATACAACAATATTTCTCCCCTCTTTTTATCTTTAAAAAGTATAACTAAATATTATATAATAATACACATCATCAAGTTTTCGGATGTAATTTTGATATATACAGTAAAATATAAGAATTCCCAATCCTATGGAAACGTAGATACAGGTAATTTTGTCATTATCAACTTTAGGTGTCTAAATGTAAATGATTATTATTATACCTTTATAGCTAAAATCTGAATCCTAATTTGAATCAAACATTTAAATCGTGTTACCACTCTTACATTTATTATCATTTTCATTCCCAATACAAAACAAAAACATTACACTTGAGTATTGCATTTATTTATTTTATTTTTAGGGAAAAAGAGAGAACTCTATTGCTCACAAGAACATGAAATATGGAGATGACCCTCCACAAAGGCTGAGGGTTCATTCCAAACATGATGTGAACTAATCTCTCTCGCAACTTTCGCTAAACAATGAGCGACAACATTTTGATGGCGTTTAACCATCATAACACGGACATCCGTGTTGGAAATGGTTTAGTAATTAACTATTTATTAAGAATAAATATTGTTAATTAAATAATTATTATTTAATTAAAATATTTATTGAATGTTAATCTACGTCATGAGTAGATGAACGTGGTATATTTAATATTTCTAAACCGATTTCCGGTGAGTGAGATATTATATGTTAAAGTTGGATGTTGGAGTAGGAACTAACATGATGTTAGTTATCCCACATTGATTGTGGATGGAGGTTTTGACTTGTATTTAAAGTCTTTGCCTTTATGGGCTTAATAACAAGTGGGTTGGTGTGTATTGGTGTCCTCGCGCGCACACACACACACGCGCGCCGCCGCCCGACCGTTCGTCCGTCCGTCCGTCCGTCCGTCCGTCCGTCCGTTCGGCTCGGGCTCGGGCTCGGGCCAGGCCCAGGCCCAGGACCAGGACCATCTTGGATCTTGGCAATTGGTGCTTTGGGCTGGTGTTTGGGCTTATCTTTTTGGCCCAAATCCGTAAGTCCACTAGGCTTGACTCTTGAGTTGGCAAGACTCTTCATCCGACCAGCCCTTTGGGCGTCTGAAACTGCCATCATGGCAGGAGTAATGGCTATGAGTCCCTTCACATGATCAAGGAATGCTATATATATGTCAGCATTCTGTTCATTGCAAACACACGAAAATCAGAGCATATTTAGCATATCATACAGTTCAGTCTTCATTCCAGTCCAGTTCGCAGGTGCTCAGGCCGCTTTGCGGTGCCATCTGCCGGACGTCGGATCGTTTTAACCTTTGGGGACGAGCCGCTTCACCGTGAGCACTACCGGGGCGTATTCTCGTCTTGCGGGCAGAAGCTCCAACTTCGGACGATTTTTGTAATTTATTAAAAATTGTTCGTTCATTACAAGTGTAATCTTTCGTTTCTGTTCTTTTTATAGTTTAAGTTCAGAATATTTTTGTAATACACGTTCAAGTATCGAATTATTCTAACAATCGCAAGACGAGAATAATCGACCATACTTGTTCGTGTCGTCCTACACCTTTTGCTGGGGAAAAATGTCGCTCAATGCAACCACCGGCGCATCCACTAATCAATCCACCGGTTCTGGAACTATTGGATCATCAAGCTCTTCAATGGCTCCCATTCACAATGCTGCTCGGCTAATGCCTATCGCCGAGAAACCTCCTGTTTTCTCGGGCTCCGACTTCAAACGTTGGTCTCAAAAGAGCACATGGTATGCAAACTACAACGGTCTTTATATGGTTTGAAACAAGCACCTCTGCGGTGGCATTTGAAATTTAACGAAGTGATGTTGTCAAATGGTTTCAATATTAATGAGAGTGACAAATGTGTCTATGTTAAGAAAACGGGTGACAATTACGTCATTGTTTGTCTATATGCAGATGACATTTTGATAATGGGTAGCAACTCTCGTGTGATTGGTGAAACGAAACGAATGCTAAGTAAGAATTTTAGCATGAAAGACATGGGTTTGGCTGATACTATTCTTGGAATTAAGATTCTGAAAACGCCTAACGGAATTGCTTTGACGCAATCTCATTATGTTGAGAAAGTGTTAAGGAAATTCAACGCTTTTGATAAACCCATTGCTAAGACTCCTTGGGAACCTAATGTTCATCTGAATTATCATAAGGGTGAACGTGGGTCAAGATGAATATGCTAAGATCATTGGGAGTTTGATGTATCTCACAAATTGTACCCGTCTGATATAGCATGTTCGGTTCACAAGTTGAGTAGCTACACACTAATCCAAGTAAAGAACATTGGAGGGCTCTAGAACGAGTACCGAGTTATTTAAAATATACTTAACGTTGCGATTCATTATTCAAGAGAGCCTTTGTACTTGAAGGTTATTGTGATGCTAATTGGATATCCGAATCGAAAGACTCATTTTCTACGAGTGGATATGTGTTCACTATCGAGGTGGTGCCGTATCTTGGAAGTCCAAGAAACAAACTTGTATTGCTAGGTCTACCATGGAATCGAATTCATAGCTTTGGATAAAGTGGTGAAGAAGTCAATGGCTTAAAAATTTCCTCGAGGATATTCCATGTTGACGAGACCTCGCCGTCTGTGTTGATACACTGTGATAGCCAAGCTGCTATTGGACGGGCACAAAATATGTTTTATAACGGTAAGTCTCGACATATTCGTCGACGACATAATGCCGTGAGACATTTGATCTTGAGTGGGATTATCTTAATTGACTATGTAAGGTCAATAGATAATCTGGCGGATCCGCTGACGAAGAGTATTAATCGAGATCAAATGTATAAATTGTTAGAGGGAATGGGTGTTAAATCCACATCTTAAGGATGATTATAGCGGAAACCCAACCTTGTAGATTGGAGGATCCCAAGAGCTTGGTTCAATGGCATAACGAAGTTATAATAATCCATGTGTTAAAACACTCAAACATACCTATTCTCTTAGAACAGTGAGTGATTAATTACCTACATGTGGTGAGGTTAAGTCTTATGATTTTTAATGATTCTTGATTACCTCGGAGAGGTCAAGTATAGTAGGATACTTGGGAATAAGAATCACCTATATAAGTGTGAAGTGAGGGCCGCTTCAGTTGATACACTTATGAATCCAAAGGGGTGCCCAAGGCCGAAAAGGACACAAAACGTTAGAACGGAAGGAATTGAGATGATATTGTGTCTATATTATTGTCTCAGTATACACCATGGAGGACTAGTTCAAGGTTTTCATGACCACTATGCCGCCAAAGATACTCGATGATGTTGACAATGGATAGGTTCAAGGTCACAAGCCACCTAGCCAAATGCAATATTGTCTCTTGAGGACTGAACTATGCATTTGCATTCATTTTGCATTGGCATTCTCACTCATGTGGGGATTGTTGGAAATGGTTTAGTAATTAACCATTTATTAAGAATAAATATTGTTAATTAAATAATTATTATTTAATTAAAATATTTATTGAATGTTAATCTACGTCATGAGTAGATGAACGTGGTATATTTAATATTTCTAAACCGATTTCCGGTGAGTGAGATATTATATGTTAACGTTGGATGTTGGAGTAGGAACTAACATGATGTTAGTTATCCCACATTGATTGTGGATGGAGGTTTTGACTTGTATTTAAAGTCTTTGCCTTTATGGGCTTAATAACAAGTGGGTTGGTGTGTATGGGTATCCTCGCGCACACACACACACGCTGCTGCGCCGCCGCCGACCGACCGACCGTCTGTCCGTCCGTCCGTCCGTCCGGGTCGGGCACGGCACGAGTTCGGCTCGGGCTCACCTGTGCCCGTGACTTGGATCTTGGCAATTGGTGCTTTGGGCCGGTGTTTGGGCTTATCTTTTGGCCCAAATCCGTAAGTCCACTAGCCTTTGGCATGGACAAGACTCTTGAGTGGCTTGACTCTTGAGTTGGCAAGACTCTTCATCCGACCACTTTGGGCGTCAAATCGCCACCATCATGGCAGAGTAATGGCTATGAGTCCCTTCACATGATCAAGGAATGCTATATATATGTCGGCATTCTGTTCATTGCAAACACACGAAAATCGAGCATATTTAGCATATCATACTGATTCGCCTTCATTCATTCCAAATTCGCAGTGCTCGGTCGAGTATGTGCTGCTACTGCCGGGACGTTCAGATCGTTTTAACCTTTGGGGACGAGCCGCTTCACCGTGAGCACTACCGGGGTGTATTCTCGTCTTGCGGGCAGAAGATCCAGCTTCGGACGATTTTTGTAATTTATTAAAAATTGTTCGTTCATTACAAGTGTAATCTTTCGTTTCTGTTCTTTTTATAGTTTAAGTTCAGAATATTTTTGTAATACACGTTCAAGTATCGAATTATTCTAACAATCGCAAGACGAGAATAATCGACCATACTTGTTCGTGTCGTCCTACACCTTTTCACGGGAAAATGTCGCTCAATGCAACCACCGCGCATCCACTAATCAATCCACCGTTACGAACTATTGGATCATCAAGCTCTTCAATGGCTCCCATTCACAATGTCGCTGGCTAATGCCTATCGCCGAGAAACCTCCTGCTTTCTGGCTCGACTTCAAACGTTGGTCTCAAAAGATGCTGTTTTACATTACCACAATGGGGCTTGCGAGCTTCCTGCGTGAAGAAAAGCCTCCTGTCCCTGCTGAGAACGAGGCGAATGTTCAAGTGCGTATCGACTATGATACCTGGGTTCATTCCGACTATCTGTGTCGGAATATGTTGCTGAACGGGCTTGATGATGGCCTGTTCAATGTGTTCAACATCAAGGAGACTGCCAAAGAAATTTGGGATGCTCTTGAGCTGAAATACCGTGTTAATCCTGCTAGCACGAAGAAGTTTGTTGTGACGAGGCTATCCGAATTCCAAATGGTGGATTCTCGTCCAATGATGCCCCAAGTACAAGAGTTCCAAACTCTTATACATGATGTTCATTCTGAGGGGATGCCTCTACCCGAGGCGTACACTGTGGCGCTCTTGGTCGACAAGTTGCCGCCTAGTTGGAAGGAGTTCAAGGGATACCTTAAGCATAAGCGAAAGGAAATGACTCTAGAAATTTTGGTTGCTAAGCTCCAAACTGAAGCTCAAGTCCGTGATCAAGACTTGAGAACCAAAGCTCATATGGATGCTAAGGCTAATCTGACTGAAGGTAGGGGCGGACCTTCCAAAAAGCATCCACTTCCTACCAAAGGCAAGGGAAAGGAAGTGGCACCTCCGACGAAGTTTACCGGAACGTGCTACAACTGTGACAAGCCCGGCCATATGGCGAAAAACTGCCGAAAGCCGAAGAAGAACAAGGGAAAGGGAAAAGTCAACCATGTCGAGAAGGACTTTGACTCTTGGGACAAAGATGATCTTGCTGCCATGATCACTGAGGTAAATCATGTCTCGGAACCTAACCCCATTACTTGGTTTCTTGATACAAAGCGACTGCTCACATCTGTGTGAACCGAGACTTGTTTTTCACTTACAAGGAGATTCAAGACCGCTTCATCACGAGGCAAGTGATCGTACCTCTCCGATTCTTGGAATTGGAACTTGTGCTTCAATTCACCTCCAAAGGTGGAGATAACTCGAAGGATGTCTTGCATGCTCCGCAATCCGCAAGAATTTGGTGTCCGTGTCAAATTAGTTAGAGCTAAATTTGATGCACTTCGTAGCGATTTTATGATAATACGCAAGTTTGGTAAGACTCTCGAAAGGTCATATTGTCGAGGACATGTTCAAACTTAGCGTCAGATTTGTAAGCCTCCAAAGGCAGTTGCTAATAATAATGCTACTACTTCTACTTATTTGCTTGAGTGCTCAAATTTATGGCATTGTAGATTAGGTCATGTGAATCTAAATGCTATAAAAAGATTAGTAAACTTAGATTTACTAAAGTTAAATGAAATCAAAAATCAAAACAAATGCGAGATTTGTGTTGAGGCAAAATGACGAAACTACCGTTTCATTCGGTAAAACGGGACACAAAACCCCTTGAATTAATTCACACATACGTGTGTGATTTAAAATTTGTGCAAACTAGAGGTGGTAAGAAGTACTTTATCACTTTCATCGATGATTGCACAAGATATTGTTATCTTTATCTTTTGAGAAGTAAAGATGAGGCTATTGAAGCCTTTAAGAACTTCAAGAATGAAGCCGAGAATCAATTAAATGTCGTATCAAGATGGTTCGAAGTGATAGAGGAGGTGAATATGTAGCTCCATTTGAGGAATTATGCAACGAAAGTGGTATAATTCATCAAACCACGGCTCCATATGCTCCACAATCTAATGGCGTTGCCGAACGTAAGAATCGAACACTTAAAGATATGATGAATGCGTTATTAATTAGTTCAGGTTGCCCTGCAACATGTGGGGAAGTCATCTTGACCCAACTACATATTGAACAAAATTTCACGCAAAGGTAAGGATGTTACTCCTTATGAGTTGTGGAAAGGAAGAAAACCATCATACAAATATCTCAAAGTGTGGGGGTGTTTGGCGAAAGTTGAAGTGCCTCTACCTAAACAAGTTAAAATTGGTCCTAAGACGATCGATTGTATCTTTATTGGTTATGCACTTAACAAGAATAAGATACAGTTTGTTGTACACAAATCCGAGATACCCGACATTCATGTAAATACAACGATTGAATCAAGGAATGCTGTATTCTTTGAAAATATCTATCCTTATAAGAATAAGGTTGATCCTAACTCTAGCAAAGGAGTTGATGATGAAGCTACAAGTTCTAAACTTGTAGATGAGCCTATGTGTTATGAAACCATAGATGAAGCCTCTAGCCCGAATCCGGTGTTATCTGAACGACCAACAGAAGCGACCTAGGTCTACGCTACCAACGTAGAACCTAGACGAGGTACTAGAATACGGAAAGTAAAGATATACGGACCCACCACGCTGTTTTGATGTTAGACGGTGAACCAGTATCTGTAAAAGAAGCTTTATCCGGTCCAGATGCGGCTTTCTGGAAAGAGGCAATAGACATTGAGATTGAGTCTATTATGCTGAATCATACTTGGGTGTTAGTTGAACTACCACAGGGTTGTAAGGCTTTAGGATGCAAATGGATCCTAAAGAAGAAGTACAAGTCTGACGGTACTATTGACAAATATAAGGCCCGGCTTGTAGTTCAAGGCTTTAGGCAAAAGACTGGTTATGATTTCTTTGATACCTACTCGCCCGTGATAAGACTTACTTCTATTAGGGTGCTACTCGCTATTGCTGCTTTACGCAATCTCGAGATTCATCAAATGGATGTTAAGACTGCATTCTTGTATGGGGAGCTAGAAGATGAAATCTATATGAAATGCATTTAAGGGTTTGCGACTGGGAAAGAGCACATGGTATGCAAACTACAACGGTCTTTATATGGTTTGAAACAAGCACCTCTGCGGTGGCATTTGAAATTTGACGAAGTGATGTTGTCAAATGGTTTCAATATTAATGAGAGTGACAAATGTATCTATGTTAAGAAAACGGGTGACAATTACGTCATTGTTTGTCTATATGTAGATGACATTTTGATAATGGGTAGCAACTCGTGTGATTGGTGAAACGAAACGAATGCTAAGTAAGAATTTTAGCATGAAAGACATGGGTTTGGTGATACTATTCTTGGAATTAAGATTAAAACGCCTAACGGAATTGCTTTGACGCAATCTCATTATGTTGAGAAAGTGTTAAGGAAATTCAACGCTTTTGATAAACCCATTGCTAAGACTCCTTGGGAACCTAATGTTCATCCGAATTATCATAAGGGTGAACCTGTGGGTCAAGATGAATATGCTAAGATCATTGGGAGTTTGATGTATCTCACAAATTGTACCGCCCCGATATAGCATGTTCGGTTCACAAGTTGAGTAGCTACACGACTAATCCAAGTAAAGAACATCGAGGGCTCTAGAACGAGTACCGAGTTATTTAAAATATACTTAACTTTGCGATTCATTATTCAAGAGAGCCTGCTGTACTTGAAGGTTATTGTGATGCTAATTGGATATCCGAATCGAAAGACTCATTTTCTACGAGTGGATATGTGTTCACTATTGGAGGTGGTGCTGTATCTTGGAAGTCCAAGAAACAAACTTGTATTGCTAGGTCTACCATGGAATCTGAATTCATAGCTTTGGATAAAGTGGTGAAGAAGTCGAATGGCTTAAAAATTTCCTCGAGGATATTCCATGTCGACGAGACTGTGCCCTGTGTTGATACACCGTGATAGCCAAGCCGCTATCGACGGGCACAAAATATGTTTTATAACGGTAAGTCTCGACATATTCGTCGACGACATAATGCCGTGAGACATTTGATCTTGAGTGGGATTATCTTAATTGATTATGTAAGGTCAATAGATAATCTGGCGGATCCGCTGACGAAGAGTATTAATCGAGATCAAATGTATAAATTGTTAGAGGGAATGGGTGTTAAATCCACATCTTAAGGATGATTATAGCGGAAACCCAATCTTGTAGATTGGAGGATCCCAAGAGCTTGGTTCAATGGCATAACGAAGTTATAATAATCCATGTGTTAAAACACTCAAACATACCTATTCTCTGAGAACAGTGAGTGATTAATTACCTACATGTGGTGAGGTTAAGTCTTATGATTTTTAATGATTCTTGATTACCTCGGAGAGGTCAAGTATAGTAGGATACTTGGGAATAAGAATCACCTATATAAGTGTGAAGTGAGGGCCGCTTCAGTTGATACACTTATGAATCCAAAGGGGTGTCCAAGGCCGAAAAGGACACAAAACGTTAGAACGGAAGGAATTGAGATGATATTGTGTCTATATTATTGTCTCAGTATACACCATGGAGGACTAGTTCAAGGTTTTCATGACCACTATGCCGCCAGTATACTCGATGATGTTGACAATGGATAGGTTCAAGGTCACAAGCCACCTAGCCAAATGCAATATTGTCTCTTGAGGACTGAACTATGCATTTGCATTCATTTTGCATTGGCATTCTCACTCATGTGGGGGATTGTTGGAAATGGTTTAGTAATTAACCATTTATTAAGAATAAATATTGTTAATTAAATAATTATTATTTAATTAAAATATTTATTGAATGTTAATCTACGTCATGAGTAGATGAACGTGGTATATTTAATATTTCTAAACCGATTTCCGGTGAGTGAGATATTATATGTTAACGTTGGATGTTGGAGTAGGAACTAACATGATGTTAGTTATCCCACATTGATTGTGGATGGAGGTTTTGACTTGTATTTAAAGTCTTTGCCTTTATGGGCTTAATAACAAGTGGGTTGGTGTGTATGGGTATCCTCGCGCACACACACAAACACACGCGCGCGCCGCCGCCGCCGACCGACCGACCGTCCGTCCGTCCGTCCGTCCGTCCGGGTCGGGTCGGGCACGGGCACGGGCTCGGGCTCGGGCTCAGTCCAGGCCCAGGACTTGGATCTTGGCAATTGGTGCTTTGGGCTGGTGTTTGGGCTTATCTTTTTGGCCCAAATCCGTAAGTCCACTAGCCTTTTGGCATGGACAAGACTCTTGAGCTGGCTTGACTCTTGAGTTGGCAAGACTCTTCATCCGACCAGCCCTTTGGGCGTCTGAAATTGCCAGCCATCATGGCAGGAGTAATGGCTATGAGTCCCTTCACATGATCAAGGAATGCTATATATATGTCAGCATTCTGTTCATTGAAAACACACGAAAATCAGAGCATATTTAGCATATCATACATTGATCTTCATTCCAAATTCGCGTGTGCTCTGGCCGCTTTGCGGTGCCATCGCCGGACGTTGATCGTTTTAACCTTTGGGGACGAGCCGCTTCACCGTGAGCACTACCGGGGTGTATTCTCGTCTTGCGGGCAGAAGATCCAGCTTCGGACGATTTTTGTAATTTATTAAAAATTGTTCGTTCATTACAAGTGTAATCTTTCGTTTCTGTTCTTTTTATAGTTTAAGTTCAGAATATTTTTGTAATACACGTTCAAGGATCGAATTATTCTAACAATCGCAAGACGAGAATAATCGACCATACTTGTTCGTGTCGTCCTACACCTTTTGCTGGGGAAAAATGTCGCTCAATGCAACCACCGGCGCATCCACTAATCAATCCACCGGTTCTGGAACTATTGGATCATCAAGCTCTTCAATGGCTCCCATTCACAATGCTGCTCGGCTAATGCCTATCGCCGATAAAAACCTCCTGTTTTCTCGGGCTCCGACTTCAAACGTTGGTCTCAAAAGATGCTGTTTTACATTACCACAATGGGGCTTGCGAGCTTCCTGCGTGAAGAAAAGCCTCCTGTCCCTGCTGAGAACGAGGCGAATGTTCAAGTGCGTATCGACTATGATACCTGGGTTCATTCCGACTATCTGTGTCGGAATATGTTGCTGAACGGGCTTGATGATGGCCTGTTCAATGTGTTCAACATCAAGGAGACTGCCAAAGAAATTTGGGATGCTCTTGAGTTGAAATACCGTGTTAATCCTGCTAGCACGAAGAAGTTTGTTGTGACGAGGCTCTCCGAATTCCAAATGGTGGATTCTCGTCCAATGATGCCCCAAGTACAAGAGTTCCAAACTCTTATACATGATGTTCATTCTGAGGGGATGCCTCTACCCGAGGCGTACACTGTGGCGCTCTTGGTCGACAAGTTGCCGCCTAGTTGGAAGGAGTTCAAGGGATACCTTAAGCATAAGCGAAAGGAAATGACTCTAGAAATTTTGGTTGCTAAGCTCCAAACTGAAGCTCAAGTCCGTGATCAAGACTTGAGAACCAAAGCTCCTATGGATGCTAAGGCTAATCGATCAAGGTAGGGGCGGACCTTCCAAAAAGCGTCCACTTCCTACCAAAGGCAAGGGAAAGGAAGTGGCACCTCCGACGAAGTTTACCGGAACGTGCTACAACTGTGACAAGCCCGGCCATATGGCGAAAAACTGCCGAAAGCCGAAGAAGAACAAGGGAAAGGGAAAAGTCAACCATGTCGAGAAGGACTTTGACTCTTGGGACAAAGATGATCTTGCTGCCATGATCACTGAGGTAAATCATGTCTCGGAACCTAACCCAGTTACTTGGTTTCTTGATACAGGTGCGACTGTTCACATCTGTGTGAACCGAGACTTGTTTTTCACTTACAAGGAGATTCAAGACCGCTTCATCACAGAGGCAAGTGATCATACCTCTCCAGTTCTTGGAATTGGAACTGTTGTGCTTCAATTCACCTCCGGTGTGGAGATAACTCAAGGATGTCTTTGCATGCTCCTGATCCGCAAGAATTTGGTGTCTGGTGTCAAATTAGTTAGAGCTAAATTTGATGTAGACCTTCGTAGCGATTTTATGATAATACGCAAGTTTGGTAAGACTCTCGGGAAAGGTCATATTGTCGAGGACATGTTCAAAAATAGCGTTCGTACTTGTAAGCCTCCAAAGGCAGTTGCTAATAATAATGCTACTACTTCTGCTTATTTGCTTGAGTGCTCAAATTTATGGCATTGTAGATTAGGTCATGTGAATCTAAATGCTATAAAAAGATTAGTAAACTTAGATTTACTAAAGTTAAATGAAATCAAAAATCAAAACAAATGCGAGATTTGTGTTGAGGCAAAAATGACGAAACTACCGTTTCATTCGGTAAAACGGAACACAAAACCCCTTGAATTAATTCACACAGACGTGTGTGATTTAAAATTTGTGCAAACTAGAGGTGGTAAGAAGTACTTTATCACTTTCATCGATGATTGCACAAGATATTGTTATCTTTATCTTTTGAGAAGTAAAGATGAGGCTATTGAAGCCTTTAAGAACTTCAAGAATGAAGCCGAGAATCAATTAGGCTGTCGTATCAAGATGGTTCGAAGTGATAGAGGAGGTGAATATGTAGCTCCATTTGAGGAATTATGCAACGAAAGTGGTATAATTCATCAAACCACGGCTCCATATGCTCCATAATCTAATGGCGTTGCCGAACGTAAGAATCGAACACTTAAAGATATGATGAATGCGTTATTAATTAGTTCGGGGTTGCCCCGCAACATGTGGGGAAGTCAGTCTTGATGCAACTACATATTGAACAAAATTTCACGCAAAGGTAAGGATGTTACTCCTTATGAGTTGTGGAAAGGAAGAAAACCATCATACAAATATCTCAAAGTGTGGGGGTGTTTGGCGAAAGTTGAAGTGCCTCTACCTAAACAAGTTAAAATTGGTCCTAAGACGATCGATTGTATCTTTATTGGTTATGCACTTAACAAAGAAATAAGATACAGTTTGTTGTACACAAATCCGAGATACCCGACATTCATGTAAATACAACGATTGAATCAAGGAATGCTGTATTCTTTGAAAATATCTATCCTTATAAGAATAAGGTTGATCCTAACTCTAGCAAAGGAGTTGATGATGAAGCTACAAGTTCTAAACTTGTAGATGAGCCTATGTGTTATGAAACCATAGATGAAGCCTCTAGCCCGAATCCTGTTATCCGAACGACCAACAGAAAGCGACCTAGGTCTACGCTACCAACGTAGAACCTAGACGAGGTACTAGAATACGGAAAGTAAAGATATACGGACCCAACTACGCTGTTTTGATGTTAGACGGTGAACCAAGATTCGTAAAAGAAGCTTTATCCGGTCCAGATGCGGCTTTACGGAAAGAGGCAATAGACATTGAGATTGAGTCTATTATGTCAATCATACTGGGTGTTAGTTGAACTACCACGGGGTTGTAAGGCTTTAGGATGCAAATGGATCCTAAAGAAGAAGTACAAGTCTGACGGTACTATTGACAAATATAAGGCCCGGCTTGTAGTTCAAGGCTTTAGTAAAGATCAAGTTATGATTTCTTTGATACCTACTCCGTGACAAGACTTACTTCTATTAGGGTGCTACTCGCTATCACGCTTTACGCAATCTCGAGATTCATCAAATGGATGTTAAGACCGCATTCTTGTATGGGGAGCTAGAAGATGAAATCTATATGAAATAAATGGAAGGGTTTGCAGTACACAGGAAAGAGCACATGGTATGCAAACTACAACGGTCTTTATATGGTTTGAAACAAGCACCTATGCGGTGGCATTTGAAATTTGACGAAGTGATGTTGTCAAATGGTTTCAATATTAATGAGAGTGACAAATGTGTCTATGTTAAGAAAACGGGTGACAATTACGTCATTGTTTGTCTATATGTAGATGACATTTTGATAATGGGTAGCAACTCTCGTGTGATTGGTGAAACGAAACGAATGCTAAGTAAGAATTTTAGCATGAAAGACATGGGTTCTGATACTATTCTTGGAATTAAGATTAAACGCCTAACGGAATTGCTTTGACGCAATCTCATTATGTTGAGAAAGTGTTAAGGAAATTCAACGCTTTTGATAAACCCATTGCTAAGACTCCTTGGCAACCTAATGTTCATCTGAATTATCATAAGGGTGAACCTGTGGGTCAAGATGAATATGCTAAGATCATTGGGAGTTTGATGTATCTGTCAAATTGTACCCGTCCTGATATAGCATGTTCGGTTCACAAGTTGAGTAGCTACACCTAATCCAAGTAAAGAACATTGGAGGGCTCTAACGAGTCTTGAGTTATTTAAAATATACTTAACTTTGCGATTCATTATTCAAGAGAGCCTGCGTACTTGAAGGTTATTGTGATGCTAATGGATATCCGAATCGAAAGACTCATTTTCTACGAGTGGATATGTGTTCACTATTGGAGGTGGTGCCGTATCTTGGAAGTCCAAGAAACAAACTTGTATTGCTAGGTCTACCATGGAATCAATTCATAGCTTTGGATAAAGCCGGTGAAGAAGTCGAATGGCTTAAAAATTTCCTCGAGGATATTCCATGTTGACGAGACCATGCCGTCTGTGTTGATACACCGTGATAGCCAAGTCGCTATCGACGGGCACAAAATATGTTTTATAACGGTAAGTCTCGACATATTCGTCGGCGACATAATGCCGTGAGACATTTGATCTTGAGTGGGATTATCTTAATTGACTATGTGAGGTCAATAGATAATCCGCTGGATCTGTTGACGAAGAGTATTAATCGAGATCAAATGTATAAATTGTTAGAGGAATGGGTGTTAAATCCACATCTTAAGGATGATTATAGCGAAACCCAACCTTGTAGATTGGAGGATCCCAAGAGCTTGGTTCAATGGCATAACGAAGTTATAATAATCCATGTGTTAAAACACTCAAACATACCTATTCTCCGAGAACAAGAGTGATTAATTACCTACATGTGGTGAGGTTAAGTCTTATGATTTTTAATGATTCTTGATTACCTCGGAGAGGTCAAGTATAGTAGGATACTTGGGAATAAGAATCACCTATATAAGTGTGAAGTGAGGGCCGCGGTTGATACACTTATGAATCCAAAGGGGTGTCCAAGGCCGAAAAGGACACAAAATGTTAGAACTAAGGAATTGAGATGATATTGTCTATATTATTGTCTCAAGATACACCATGGAGGACTAGTTCAAGGTTTTCATGACCACTATGCCGCCAAGATACTCGATGATGTTGACAATGGATAGGTTCAAGGTCACAAGCCACCTAGCCAAATGCAATATTGTCTCTTGAGGACCGAACTATGCATTTGCATTCATTTTGCATTGGCATTCTCACTCATGTGGGGATTGTTGGAAATGGTTTAGTAATTAACCATTTATTAAGAATAAATATTGTTAATTAAATAATTATTATTTAATTAAAATATTTATTGAATGTTAATCTACGTCATGAGTAGATGAACGTGGTATATTTAATATTTCTAAACCGATTTCCGGTGAGTGAGATATTATATGTTAAAGTTGGATGTTGGAGTAGGAACTAACATGATGTTAGTTATCCCACATTGATTGTGGATGGAGGTTTTGACTTGTATTTAAAGTCTTTGCCTTTATGGGCTTAATAACAAGTGGGTTGGTGTGTATGGGTGTCCTCGCGCACACACACACACACGCGCGCGCCGCCGCCGACCGACCGACCGTCCGTCCGGGTCGGGCACGGGCACGGGCTCGGGCTCGGGCTCGGGCTCGGGCTCGGGACTTGGATCTTGGCAATTGGTGCTTTGGGCTGGTGTTTGGGCTTATCTTTTTGGCCCAAATCCGTAAGTCCACTAGCCTTTTGGCATGGACAGCTGGCTTGACTCTTAAGTTGGCAAGACTCTTCATCCGACCAGCCCTTTGGGCGTCTGAAACTGCCAGCCATCATGGCAGGAGTAATGGCTATGAGTCCCTTCACATGATCAAGGAATGCTATATATATGTCAGCATTCTGTTCATTGCAAACACACGAAAATCAGAGCATATTTAGCATATCATACAGTTCAGTCTTCATTCCAGTCCAGTTCGCAGGTGCTCGGTCAGTTTGCGGTGCTGCTACTACCGGGATGTTCAGATCCTTTTAACCTTTGGGGACGAGCCGCTTCACCGTGAGCACTACCGGGGCGTATTCTCGTCTTGCGGGCAGAAGCTCCAGCTTCGGACGATTTTAGTAATTTATTAAAAATTGTTCGTTCATTACAAGTGTAATCTTTCGTTTCTGTTCTTTTTATAGTTTAAGTTCAGAATATTTTTCTAATACACGTTCAAGTATCGAATTATTCTAACAGTCCGGTAACAAGAAGAGCTCGTCCCGAAAACAAGAGGCAATGATCCCAAGCTCCATAATATTCCTCTCTTCCGAGCTAATAGCATCACAAGCTCTTTTGCAGTCCGACTCCACCACTCCTTTAAAAAAGCCCAGGTTCTTGATCCAAGATAAAGCTTCCTTAATGCCCATCAGTTCGCCTTCCTCCACGCTTCTACAGCTCGACATCTTGATTGATTTCCCAGTAATAAAATCACCTTCATGGTTCAGCACAACCATACTTACGTCCATAGCCTGCTCTTCGGCGAAAAAAGTTATATCAACATTGTACTTAATGGTGCCCAATGGAATAGGATGCCGGCCCGAGCAAATAACTGGAGAAGGTCTGGAGCTGTTGCGTATGACAAGATCGCGAGCAGATTTCTAGTCGCTCCAAGATGAGGGAGCAGCCGAAACAGAGTGGGCAGGAACCGGAGCACAATTTCTCCACACGATGCCGTTCTGATCCTTCCAAAGCTGTCACATCAACATACAAGCCCTGACCTTGAAAGGACCAACCGCATGATCCAGAATCTGACGAAGAACATGGTTGAAAGATTCACTATTAGACACAAAAGGGTTGAGAGTCCCATGCAAACCACTAAGCCTCCAACAATCCTCCACAAATGGACAGTAAAGAAAGATATGCCGCAGATTTTCAAAACCCCGACTGCATGTAGGACACTCCCCACCAACCTCGACACCAGGAGACAAAAGCCTTTTCATTGATGGGAAATGTTTAACTTTAGGTGGGACTTCAGTTTTCCGAAGACTTCCCCATTTCCCCTCCACGTTATGCGTAACATCAAGAGTTAAGGAGCTAGCGAGCTTATAACCAGTCTTCACCGAGTAACGACCGTTATTAGAATGATGCCAAGTATTCTCACGAATTGGTGTGCTGGTAATCTCACGAATTTCTTCCTCAGAAACCAAGTGACGGAGCAGATCCACGTCCCAACAATTAGTCTCAGGGAGTAGCAACTCCTGAACAGTGATATCAGCGAGCTCCGGGGGACAAAGCTGCGAAAAAAACTTAAAAGAATCTCACGAACGCATCCAAGGATCCTTAAAAAACCGAACTCTCGAGCCATCACCAATCCTGCATCGGGTACCCCGCCTTATCAAATCTTGAGCCGAGCAAATACTATGCCAAGTAAAGTCGGGCTGTGACCCACTTTCGCCGAAAGAAATTCGCCATTACGAAAATACTTGGCGCGAAGAACCTGGTAGACAAGGGCATTAGGCTCATCAATGATTCGCCACCCAATATTCCCTAGCGTGGCAACGCTGAAGACTCCGAAAACCTAATCCTCCAAGCTTCTTATCCACGCAAAGTCTTTCCCATTTCAACCAATTAATACTTTTGCCCGCCGAACCTTTAGCCCCCACCAAAAAGAGTTTAGCATGCGTTCCATATCATCTGTTAAACCAACGGGAAGAGAGAAAATAGCCATACAATAAGATGGGATAGCCTGAGCAACACCTTTGATAAGAATCTCCTTACCCGCTTTAGAAAGCTTCTAATCATTCCATCCATGGATCCGCTGCCACATCCTGTCCCGAAGGTAGTTAAAAATCTCTCTTTTTTTACGACCAACAAGAGAGGGAAGACCAAGATAACGTCCCGTGTTGAGAGGAAGAGAGACTCCCATAAACGAAGAAATCACTCCTTTGTCCACGCTGCTCACATTAGAACTGAAGAAAAACCCAGATTTTTGAAAATATATAGCCTGCCCCGAAGCTAATTCATAGTCTGCCAAAACCCTTTTCAGAATCTCGCATTCTTGGATCCTCGCACGATAGAAAAACATACAGTCGTCGGTAAACATAAGGTGAGAGATGGCAGGACCGCCGCGTCCCAACTGAATCCCATGCATGGAACCTCTATCAATCTCGTACTTTATCATAGCAGAAAGACCCTCGGCACGTAAAATAAATAAGGAGAGAGTGGATCTCCCACTCGAAGTCCCCGACCCGGAATACTAGGCCCAACAGCAGTATTAGCAACAAGGACATCATACGTCACCGTTTGAGCACACATCCTAATCCATTTACGCCATTTATCGCAGAAACCCAGACGACGCAATACAGCATCAAGATAGCTCCAATGAACTCTATTATATGCCTTACTAATATCAATTTTAAAGGCAAAGGAGTCGAACTTACCACAAGTCTTTCTCTTCATAGTATGGATAGCTTCGAAAGCAATAATAATGTTATCTTGAATGAGCCTTCCCTCCACAAGTCTACTGAGCACGATCAATAAGACCATACAGCACAGATTTCAACCTGTTACACAGAACCTTAGAAATGATCTTATACAAGACGTTACAAAGGGAAATAGGCCTAAGGTCCTTCATAGTTGTGGGGAAATCGACTTTGGGAATAAGAGAAATAAGAGTATGATTAAGACCCGGCGGAAAGACACCATCATTCAGCCACATAGAGCAACTCTGAAAAATATCTATTCTCAACACACTCCAAAAGTTCTGATAAAACTTCCGATTGAAGCCATCGGGACCAGGAGACTTGTCTGGATGCATTTGGAAAAGAGCCTTTCGGAATTCATGAATATGGAAATTCTTCTTAATCTAATTTCTGATCGGTGCCGATACACGGGCTGACACTATCGAGAATATTGTGAAAGTCCGTCTGACCTTGGGGCAGATCAAAGATATTCTCAAAGTAATGTCGTGCAACCTCAAGGACTTCCTCCGCTCCACTAGTCCAGCTCCCATCGTTTTTCCGAAGCTTGATGATAGAGTTCTTTTTCCTCCGAGTCGAAGCCATAGCATGAAAGAATTTGGTGTCAAATCTCCCTCTTTTAACCAATGCTGCTTGGCACGCTATTTCCAATAGACCTCCTCACGTAAAAAATATTTGCCAACTCCCTACAAGCACCCTTCAACCGGCGAATAGAATCACCATCCACACGACCTTAAAAAGAGGATATTAAAGTCTGGAGCCTCGAGTTATCAAAGCCCTTCTTCTTTCGAAGAAAACGTGACCAAATATACAATGAATCCGAAACAGCAGTGAGCCTTCCAGTGATACTAATTCCATGCAAATTAGTCCAACACTCTCTAATCACATTAGGAAGCTCGGGTTCAACAGAAGCAGCGACGAGGCACTCAAACACTTCAACAGAAGAGGGACATGGTCCGACATAGGAACCGTTAAGGGCGTTAAAGTAGCCTCAGGAAAATAATCTTTCCAGCTAGACGTAGAAAAATTCTATCAAGCCTCTCTTCAACAAAGTTAACCGACCCTAATCCACGAGACCAAGTAAATTGATATCCAAGAAGTTGAATATCCGAAAGACCACAGTCAAGGATCGCCGACCGAAAGCCCGCAAATAACCACTGGGGATGATCCACACGCCCCTTTTTATCTCCAGGATCAAGCAGATAATTGAAGTCACCTAAGATTACCCCACGGGTGAGAATATAACCCCACAAGTCGGCGCAATAAATTCCACGAGTCACGCCTTCTACTTCTCTCTGGAAACCCATAAAAATCAGTAAGGCGTCAATTGTAATATACACGTTTTTATGATATTACTAGTAATTTTCATTTTTGTCATTTCTGTCAAGAACTGTTGTGTAATGTTTCTGTCGTTTCTGTCGAGAACTGCTATGTATTATTTCTGTTGTTTCTGTCGAAAATTGTTGTGTAATGTTTCAGTTGGTTCGGATAGCTGTGCTGTTTATGGGCAACTTAGCACACGCTAAGACTGTAGATTAGCGTACGCTATTGTGGTGGATTAGCGCACGCTAAAAGTGTGGTAGCGCGCGCTAATTCAGAATTACAGTAAGGCAGTAGGTTTTTGGGCACTGGACTCCGGACAGGATCGAGCAGGTAGCGCATGCTATTCGGTCGTAGCGCACGCTAACTCGGCAGGTGTAGCGCACGTTATTCAGTTGTAGCGCACGCTACCTGATTGGACAAATAGGTTCCTGGGGTTCTGGACTGGTCGGCTAGCTTACGCTAACGCCTCGCCTAGCGCGTGCTATCGAGGCCGGGCAGAAGCTTCTGGACCTCGTTATAACCTGTTAGCGAGCGCGCGCTAATGCATGTTAGTGTGTGTGTGTGTGTATATATATATATATATATATATATATATATATATATATATATATAGATAGATAGATATATATGGATATGTTCAGGTAGGAAAGCTTTTTTCCGTAAGAAATAAGAATGATTTTGAGCCCTTAATCTTTGGTGATTAATGGCTGCGATTTGTGCACGTTGTGCTAAAGAGTTAGCCTAAGTGTGCTACGCGGAATATTTTTGAGGGGATATTTTTGTAATTATACAGATTTTATGTTTGGTATTTCCTACAATCATGGGATTTCATATCCCACTTCTTATCTCTTCCCAAATTTTAGCACCTTTGATAATATTGTTTTGATAATTATTGTGATGTCATTTGTGTGATAGTTAACACTTAAATCTGTAAAATTTTGTATTGTTAATACATTGTATTTTTGTTAATGTTTTAATAGTAGAGTTTAGCATTAAAATGTTATTTGTATTAGCACATTTAATAGGTAATACTAGCACATATGGTATGTAATGCTTGCATAGCAGTTTATGAGATTTACAAATGGAGTCTTATTGTATTTATTGTATTTTTTTAGTAAATGACGCGAAAATCATTTTGTACCTATACTTGAAAACGAGTATGATTATTTATCTTCCAAAAAAATAAAGCACAACACATTGTATCAAAATTGACTATATTGTACACAATAAAGCATAACAAAAAAATCACATAATTGGAATATAACCAGAACCGCACTGTGTTTTCCAATTTGCAGCACACACAAAATAAAAGATTAGCACAACAGTTCCGATTTTTAAAAATACAAATCAAATAGAAAAAAAGATAATGTTAGTTTTTAAAAAAATAAAAATAAATACACTAAAAATATAAAATATTTGAACGACTAAAAAATATGAAATCCCAAAAAAAATAGATATTAACCTAAAATATGAAATCCCATAAATATAGGAACTTCCCATGATTTTAGTAACTTCCCATAAGATAAATTAGTCAAATTACATTGGTACCCCAATAATTAAATTCGTTAGCACTCCTAGTATCCCGTGTTAGCACACCAGAACGAAATCTGGGTCATTAATCTCCAAGGATTAATGGCTTACAATCATTCCTATTTCTTACACTTATATCATTTCACTCCATAACCCACCCCTATATATATATATATATGGACAGCATCCTAAACTTCGTCATTTCTCCCCCTCTCATCTTCTCTCCGGCGATTTAGCGAGGTTGAAGGTGGATTAAGGTCTCATATCATCATCCATCCATATTTTTGAGTGCCTAACAAGAAGCTATCAGCATCCTAACATCTTCCACCATCCGAATCGAGGTGAGACTTCGTAGAACCCTAATTTCGGGAATTTTGGGGATTTTTTTTGATCTCGTGTTTCGAACCGATTTAGCTTCGATTGATGGTAGATTATAGTTATATAATCGTGATTTCATGTTTTCCTCGAAGCTTTGTGGATTAATTCCGAGTTTTCCTTCGTTGATCGAGTATAACCTATTATGCCTCCGTAGTATTCGGTATATTATTCCTAAGGATAGAACTTAGGATGATTCTTGGTTTTCCAGTGAGTTTATAATTGATTGAGTCTTGATATTTGTTAGGAACGGAATTTGGAGAAAGTTCGGACCGAAGCCTTTTTCGTTCGTCGTTTCCTTCGCACTTTAGAAATCAAGGCAAGTACATTATTTCGATGATTTGTGGATTGCATTTCTGTGATGAAAATGTGATTTTGTGTGTGATGTGAGATGTCCACTCGGGGAAGGTTCGACGGGACCTCCGGGGACCGTTACTTTGGGGAAAGGTCAGGACATGGTATCCTTACCTGGGGATTGGCTCGACGGGGCCCACAAGGACTTAGCCGGGTGGTCTTGTCATGAGAATTACCTTCGAACGATGGTTTTTACTGATGATTGATTATGGATATTCCGGAATATCGTGATTAATGAACTATTTTGAGTTTTGAAAGAATTTAGAAATGCTTGTGTATTAAAATGTTGTAATATTATACTCGCACTAGCGATTGTTGCTAACCCCTCGTTGGGGTGGAATGTTTATGCATTCAGGTGATCTCGAGGATAAGGAGCTTTCACGGGGTGCACACGGAGCAGACGGATAGACTAAATGTTAAAGAGCTCGAGTCAGTAGTTGTTTTGGAAGAGTCTGTATTAATTTATATATATATATATATATATACAATGTTGCATTTTATTTCATTGTTGCGCGTCGGGTAATAATCATGAATTATGTTTGGATTGAGTAGAACTTTAAGTTTTGGCCGAGGCCACGACCCAACTGTCATTTTTGGTTATATATATTCGTAATATCGTATTATTATGTATGTGAGACGTCAGCCTGGTAGGCCCTGGTGGGTCCTACGGCGTGTAATTACCCATAATAAAATATGGGTGTTACATTTATGGTATCAGAGCCTAGGTTCAGGAATACCTAGGCCATTGATTATTGGGTGGGTCTGTCAGGTCCTAAGAGTCGTATAAACTGACCAAGCTTAACATCGTGTCCTGCTGTCGGACCGTGTGACCCGTGGTAGTAAGACTTCTTGAACTCTTCTTGCGTTTTATTGCTTTAGTGTTAGGGAAAACTTGAATTCCTTGAATTTGTGAACTGTTCTAATAAATTCAACTCTTTTATCTCTCAGCATGTTAAGAGGTCGTGGCGGACGTGGACGCGGCAGAGGTCGTGGTCGAGGTACCGCTAATGAATCTGATACACCTTCTAATGCCGCATCTGACTCGGCATCCCGTATGGTGACAAACACCGACTTTTTAAACCTAGTTCTGTTAAATGAGGCCGGGCACCGTGACCAGCCGACATATGAGATTGCTGGGGCTAGTAAATGGCTCCAGGGAGTGATGAAGATGCAACCTCCCCTTTTCGCTGGTGCGTCTGATACGTTGGGCTGGGAGGGTTAGTTGTTCCCGTTTGGCAAGATTTCGATGCTATCGCATTCCCCAAGAAGAGATGAGTTCCTATTGCGCAGTACTTTCTTGACAAGGAAGCTCCGGATTGGTGGGAAGCTGTTGGGCCTACTGATCGTGTGGCCACCTGGGCCGAGTTTAAAGCTGCTGTGGAAGAAGAGTATTGTCCTTGGCCAGTTAAAGAGAAACGTATTGCAGACTTCTTTACTGCAACTCCACAGGATGTACCTATCACTGAAGCCATTGTTACATATAATCAGCAACTAAGTCATGTTCGTGAGCAAGTAAGGGCCGAAGCGAATAAGATCCGTTACTTTGATTTGAGGATGAAACCCAGGATCCGACAGGGTATGGAAGGCTTCAGATGTGCTACTTTGAAAGAATACTAGGATCGTGCCTTGGCCATTGAGATGGTTATTTCTGCACTAGGATCGGGTACCGAGAGCAAGAGGTTGAACACGACTCGTGGTTTTTCGGGAAGTAAGGTTAGTGGATTTCGCAAACCTCATGCTTATCATTTCGCTATCGGGAAGCCGGTTCATCAAGCCAATAGTGCTCCAAGTTCACGATCGGGCCAGCCTTATGCATTTGGCAGAGGGCAATGCTTTAATTGTAATCAAACAGGCCACCCATTCAGAGAGTGCCCCTTTCTTCCTACGACCCTGTTTTACGTGCGGAAAGACCGGTCATAGGACTGTTTATTGTGAGGTTGTCACCAGGCTCGCCAAACATCAGAATTCGGCACCAACTCCAAGTATGAACCCGGGGACTATAGCTAGTCAGCCACAATAGAATTTGGGATGAGGTAGAGGCTGAGGCTGGTCAGACCGTCAGACTGCATCGAGTGTGGGTTCGGTATAGCCGGTGGTGTATGAGATGAGATGCGCAGATGACACAAAGGCTCCAGTAGATGCAGGTACTACACAGATACTTTCTCATCCTATTTCAGTATTATTTGATTCAGGAGCTACTCATTCATTTATTGCTCTTGATTGTGTGAAACATTTTGGTCTAAATTATTTGATTGGGTGTGAACCGTTTGTAGTGGGTACTCCTAGTGGGAGCATTTGATTGGTAACCTAGAGGTTAAGGATTGTCTTGTGTATATTGAGAGTCTGTATTGGCCTTCAGACCTCATTGTGGTAGATCTGAATGGAGAGGATATGATCCTCGGAGATGATTGGTTGAGTCGGCATGGTGCTATTATGAATTATTGGACGCGAACTATTTCTATATTAGTTGAAGACGGTGTCGAGCATACTTTCGTGGGTCGTAAACCAGGTAGTTTAGGCAGGGTGATTTCAGTCGTCAAAGCGATGAAATTGTTGAAACAAGACTGTATCGGTTATTGGTGTTATGCCCTGAATACCGATGATGGTGGAATTAATCTATCGTCGATTCCAGTTGTGAACGAATATCCTGATGTATTTCCGGATGACCTTCCGGAATTACCTTCATCTAGAGATGTAGAATTTTTCATTGATCTTGAGCCGAGTGCAGCACCCGTTTCTCATGCGCCGTATCGAATGGCACCTACTGAGATGTTAGAACTGAAGACAACTTGGTGAAGTTCTTGACAAAGGGTATATTTGACCGAGTGCTTCGCCTTGGGGTGCCAGTCCTTTTTCTTAAGAAGAAGGATGGATTGTTCCATCTGTGCATTGATTATCGGGAGTTGAATAAGCTGACCATCAAGAACAAGTATTCGTTGCCCCGTATAGATGACTTGTTCGACCAGCTTTAGGGTGCTACTATTTTCTCTAAGATTGGTTTGCGCTCAGGGTATTATCAGCTGAGGATTCGGGATTCTAACATTCCGAAGACTGCTTTTCGTACTCGATATGGCCACTATGAGTTCGTAGTTATGCCGTTTGAGCTATATGTGTAAGCATTATTACCCGATGGTTGGCCCTGGCTAACTGATAAGTCCTGCTGTCCGTCAGAACTCAAGGGCAGAGTATTCGGCACTGAATGCGAAGCCGAATCTGCGGATGACTGTGAAGGCGTAACTCCCTCATCAGCAGCACCAAGACTTCGGCTTCAGTCATGTAATACCCGAGATTTCTGATATGTATTTGGAACTTGTGATATTGTAATTATTGTACTTTTGTCTGAGTATTATTCTCCGTATTTCATTATCCGATGTTGTCGAGCATATGATTTCGTGCATGTGATTTGAAGATTGTAATTCTGCGCATGTAGCGCACGCTACCGGCTATGTGTAGCGTACGCTAACATGGATTTATAGCGCACGCTACAAAGGAACATTAGCGCACGCTATGCGTGGTCAATTTGATTGGGACGTGCGGTAGGTGAGATCTGACCGGGGGACCCTTGTCGGATTGTGTTGGGATGAACCTGGACGGCTTTCGGGAAAAGCCGAGTCAACGCCTTAGCGCACGCTACAGGCATGTGCATAGCGCGCGCTAAGTGCTGAGTACAGTTAAGTCAGTGAGCCGTTAGCGCACGCTACGAGCAGGGACTAGCGCGCGCTAATAGCCATTTCTTATAAATAGGACAGCATCCTATTCGTGATTTCAGTTCTTTCTTCTCCCATATCCGAATTCTTACACTTAGAACATAACTTCCTACATCCTAAACACTTCATATCAACATCCTAGCTCGTGATTGAGGATCGTATATCATTGGAGATTTGGTGTTCAAGCCTTCGGTGTTGGATTGCTTCGATTTCCTCCGTGTTCTTCACTACTTTGAGGTAGGTGATTCTTCATCGATATTAGTAATGTTCTTAAGGACGTTTGATCATGCTTATCTTGTCAGTTAGATTCTTAAGTAGTCGAACATCATGTGTAGAATGATATTTTCGATGTTTCGAAACTTATTCACCGTATAAACCATTGAACCTCTTGGTGTTTGAACTCCTAGCATATTCTGAAGCTTCAAACCTATTTGTGATCAGTAGACGGATTTACCTAGTTGTTACGTTTTACACATTGGAATCATGCGTTTTGGAACGTAGGACGAACGGAACTTAGGGTATTTTCTTGAAGATCGAAGATGAATTATGATGTTGAGATGATTATCCGTATATTTGTATCTCATAATCATAGAACTTCCACAAACCTTATTAGCATGATATGTTTGAGGTTGACTTGTTTTTATCACCAGAGAATTCATGAGTTCATCACCATTCAACCCAGTTTTCTGTCAGTAGTAATCTGCCATGCACTATTAGCGCACGCTAACATACGTTAGTTAACATGCGCTATCGGGGTTAAGTTAACGCACGATTACATACGTAACGTACGTTATGAGATTAGCCGAGTCAAACTGTCAGTCCGTGGCTAGCGTACGCTAGGCTTATACGATAGCGTACGCTAACAGGCAGGCTTAGTGCACGTTACGTAGAGTACGTAGCGCACGCTAAGCAGTCCAGGCAGATTGTTGATTTTGAGCTTTTTGGCCGTAGGCCGAATTGCTAGGCCATCGTACGACTTGAGATGATTTGTATATCATTCCTTTTGTTAAGGTTCGAGCTGGTTACGTTGATCGAAGGAGGCGGCCTTCGAGTGTGTTGAGATCATTGAAGTATTCCATTCTTGCCATTTTCGAGGCAAGTATCATATGTCGAGTTCGATTTATATTGAAACTTTGATCATGCTTGTGGTTTTGTTCATATTGTTGAATATGAAATGTATTTATGAAATTTCTCATGGTATTCGTTGTTATTTGTTCGTATTGATGAACATATTGAAATGCATATATGTATGCATAGTTGATTGATTTATGGTATAAATGATCCGAGGGGATCATGAGGATCTATGCTGAGGGCGCTGGATCGAATGTCCACCATGCGTTGGTCCGACGGGATCATCATGGGGATCTATGCTGAGGGCGCTGGATCGCTGGATGGGTTTTCCACCATGCGTTAGTCCGACGGGATAATCATGGGGATCTATACCAAGGGCGCTGGATCGCTGGATTACCCTGTACTGTGTTGATGGAATCGTGAGGATTCGCATCATTGGATTCCGGTGGCGGAAGTCCATTTTGCATGTTTTATGATGCATTGATGATTTATTGTATTACGATACTTGTACTAGCATTGTTTTGCTAACCCCTTCGGGGGTGGACATTGTTTTGATGTTCAGGTAGCCGAGGAGCGGGGAAGCAACCACAAGATCGGCGATGCGATGAAATGGCTCAGTGATGTGGTTGATGTTTATTGTTATTGTGATTTGTCTTCTTGGTCTATTTAGTACTCGAGTACGTCTGTTTTTAATAACGTCTTTTCGATATGGTTGTATAAGTTAACTCATTTGATCGGTTGCATCAAATCTGTATTTGAACTTCAGTTGTACGATTGGATTATATTTACACTCCTTTTAAAATTAGCCTTGTAAATCCTTACCTAAAGGGTTTACAGCGCTGTAATTATTCCGAATATCTCGGGGTGTTACAGAATATGGTATCGGAGCTAAGATTCATGGATATCTTGGCAGTCGGGTTAGTTGGGTCAGTTTACGTTACTTGATTATTGGTCGTTCGTAACATCACTGCTGAGTCAGCATCGTCGTGTGGACCGTGGTTGTAAGTTCCTAAATCTCAAATACTACCGTTTTATTTTATTCATATTTTGTGAACATTGATGGATGTACTTTTAGAAAGTTTGCCCTGGATATTGGGTATTTATGTTTACAGTATGTTGAGAGGAGGTCGTGGACGCGGACGCGGTCGTAGACGCGGACGTGGAAATGCGAGACAAGAAGAGTCGGTATCTACCCCAGAGATAACCGCTAGTCGAACGGATTCCCATTCCGGGGGACAGCAGGGATCGGCAAATAATAATGCAGATCCTAACGTGCCAGGAGTGCTTTAGCAGGTGGTTGACCAGATAAACCAGTTTGCTCAAGTTGTGGATCGCATGCAGACAGCGATGGGACAACAGCATAACGTGGATAATCGAGGAGATAAATGGCTTACCGAAGTGATCAAATTGCACCCTCCGAAATTTGACGGTTCTGCTGAGACGCTTTCTTGGGATCACTGGCTGAAGGAATTAGAAAAGATTTTTGCAGGGATTAACTGTCCCAACGATAGGAAGGTTCCGGTCGCGGTATCTTCTCGACAGGAGGCTTTCGGGTGGGAGGCCATTCGACCGGAGGAGCACAATGTTGACTGGACGGAATTCAAATTGATGATGGAAGCGCAGATTGTCCTCGCCTGATTAGAGAAGCCCGAGTTCGGGAGTTTTTCTCACCACAAAATTGAAGCATCTGTGACGTGATTAAGACCTTTAATCACCAGCTGACTTATGTGCGCCACTTGGTCAGGACCGAGGCGGAAAGGATTTTCCATTTTGACATGCGAATGAAGCCGGAAATTCAGCAATATATGTCCGGATTTGAATGTACCACCTTGCGACAGTATCAGGACAAGGCGTTGGCCTATGATATGAAGGAGGCAGCAGTAGAGAAATCGACGGAAGCAAAGAAACAGAAGGTGTCTGGCAACTTCACGGAGAATAAGAGTAAAGGGCCTCGCAGGGGTCAGTCCTCTTTTCATTCATCCAGGAGACCTTTGCATCCTTCTCGAGGTGGAAAGAAGTTCCGGGCAGCACCAACTGTTTCAGACGCAGGGAAGAAGTGTTATAACTGTGGCAAAGCGGGACATGTTCGACGTGATTGTTTCGCGCCTGCTGTGACCTATTTCGAGTGTGGACAGGAAGGACATCGCGCAACATTTTGTGGGAATGCGACCCGATCTTTTGGTACTCGCACTCATGTACCGGTTCCGAAGGACGCTAGTGTAAACCAGACGCAGCAGAGCGGTTTCCTGCAGCAGAATGTTGGGAAAAGAGAGGCATCCAGCGCTGGGTCCGTTCCTCCGCATATTTACGAGATGAAGAAGGATGATCAGAACACAGCTGTTGCATCAGGTACGATTCAGATCCTTTTGCAGCCAGTTAGTGTCTTGTTCGATTCGGGAGCTACGCATTCTTTTATATCTTTGAACTGTGTTAATCGTTTGAAAATCTCATGCTTGTATGATTGTGAACCTTATGTTGTGGGATTACCGAGCGGAGAGAAAATTGTGGGAACCCTAGAAGCTAGGGATTTTCCAGTAACTATAGGAGGGAGAGATTGGCTATCGAACCTTATTGTGGTTGACATCTACGGTGACGATTTAATTCTCGGAGACGACTGGCTCAACCGTTATGGAGCTATTCTGAATTACCGAGAGAGAGTCATTTCTATCATTGCTGATGACGGATCTGAACACTTATTCCGAGGATGGAGACCAGGAAGTTCGGGAAAATTGAGCAAAGCAATGAAAGCCGTGAAATTATCAAGCAGGATGTCACGGACTTTGGTGCTATGCCATGAGGAAAGAGGAAGGAGTAGAGCTCTCGTCTATTTCAGTTGTGAATGAGTTCTCAGATGTATTTCCTGACGAACTACCTGGATTACCTCCGCAGAGAGAAGTGGAATTCACTATCGAATTAGAGCCTGGAGCAGCTCCTATTTCCAGAGCACCATACCGCATGGCGCCAACCGAGATGTATGAACTCAAGAAGCAACTGGAGGAATTGTTACAGAAGGGCTATATCCAACCTAGCGTTTCTCCTTGGGGAGCACCCGTTCTCTTTGTCCGGAAGAAAGACGGATCCCTCCGACTGTGTATTGATTACAGGGAGCTCAACAAGATGACGATCAAGAATAAGTACCCTATACCTCGGATCGACGACTTGTTTGATCAAATGCAAGGAGCAAGGGTATTCTCAAAGATTTACTTGCGATCAGGATACCACCAGTTGAGAATTAAGGAATCGGATATACCAAAATCTGCTTTCAGATCCCGGTACGGGCATTATGAATTTGTAGTAATGCCATTTGGACTTACCAATGCTCCTGCGGTATTCATGCAATTGATGAATCGGGTATTCTTGGAATACTTGGATAAATTTGTGGTTGTCTTCATTGATGACATCTTGATTTATTCGAAGGACGCAGAGGAGCATGCCGAACATTTGCATGTGGTTTTGAGCACTTTGAGGAAGGAACAGCTGTATGCAAAGCTTTCTAAATGCGAGTTCTGGCTTAGGGAAGTAACCTTCCTTGGGCATGTGATATCGATCGGCCAGGGTTCAGGTGGACCCGAAGAAAGTCGAAGCAATCTTGGAATGGGAAGTTCCTAGTAATGTGAAAGAAGTCCGGAGTTTCCTAGGACTTGTGGGATATTATCGCCGCTTTGTAGAGGGATTTTCCAAGATCTCTCGTACGCTCACTCAGCTGTTACAGAAAACTCAAAAGTTTAAGTGGGATGAGAAATGCCAGGCTGGTTTTGATGAGCTTAAGAAGAGACTGGCGACAACACCTATTTTAGCATTGCCAGATGGAACTGATGGATTCATGGTATACAGCGACGCTTGAATCGAGTGCAGGTTGTGTATTGATGCAAAAGGATAAGGTGATTGCTTATGCTTCTCGACAATTGAAACCGTATGAGGTTAATTACCCGACTCACGATCTGGAGCTAGCAGTTGTGGTCTTTGCCTTGAAAATTTGGCGACATTATTTGTACGGCACTCATTGCCAGATCTTTACAGACCATAAGAGCCTCAAGTACATTTTCAGTCAGAAAGAATTAAACATGAGGCAGAGAAGGTGGCTGGAATTGATCAAGGATTACGACTTGGAGATTCTCTATCATCCGGGGAATGCAAACGTAGTAGCCGATGCTTTGAGCCGTAAACCTGTTTCGCTTCGAGTGTTGGAAGCACTTACATCCCAAACCAGCATTCAGCGGGAATTGATCCGCGAAGGGATTGAAGTATGGGCACCAGGAATCCAAGGGCAACTTTATGTGATGGAACTGACTTCATCACTAGTCGAGGAGATCAAGTCTAAGCAGTTGGACGATTCTCTGATCCTTCGATTATGTGATGAAGTAAAGAAAGGAAAAGCCCCAGGATTCGTGTTACAAGACGATGGAGTTCCGAGATTTCAGAATCGACTTTGCATTCCCGATGATGGTGATTTGAGACGGACTATTCTGAAGGAAGCTCACAACGCGCCATATTCCATTCACCCGGGCAGCAGTAAGATGTATAAGGATTTAAAACAAAATTTCTGGTGGGGGAATATGAAGAAGGACGTAGCAGAGTACGTTTCGAAGTGCTTGACTTGTCAGCAGGTTAAGATTGAACATCAGCGACCTGCCGGAATGTTAAAGCCGCTTCCGATTCCTGAATGGAAGTGGGAGGACATCTCGATGGATTTCATCACCAGTATGCCGAGGACTAGAACGGGAATGAACATGATTTGGGTTGTAGTTGATCGACTAACCAAGTCGGCTCATTTCCTAGGGATTAAAGATACATGGGGGCCCGAGAGATTGGCGCGAGTATTTATTGCGGAGATAGTCAGATTGCATGGGACGCCGAAGACCATTATTTTGGATCGAGATGGTCGTTTCGTGTCGCACTTCTGGAAAGCAGTTCACAGGGCTTTGGGAACTGAGCTCAACTTTAGCACGGCTTATCATCCCCAAACGGACGGTCAGTCCGAAAGGACTATACGATGAGAGGACATGCTTAGAGCTTGTGCATTAGATTGGTCAACTGATTGGGAAGTTCACTTGCCCTTGATCGAGTTCACCTATAATAACAGTTGGCATGCTTCTATTAAAATGGCACCATTTGAAGCTTTGTACGGGAGAAGATGCCGATCACCCCTGTGTTGGGATGATTCTTCGGATTTGATCGGGACGGAACCGGAATTGATTATTCAGACTCAAGAGAAGGTAGCTTTGATTCGAGAAAGATTGTTGACTGCCCAGAGTCGACAGAAGTCTTATGCAGATGTACGTCGTCGCCCTCTAGAGTTCGACGCTGGGGACCATGTACTATTAAAGGTGTCTCCTACACGAGGGATTTTCCGTTTTTGGAGGAGAGGCAAGCTTAGTCCAAGATATATCGGACCATTCGAGATCCTCGAGAGGGTTGGAGATTTAGCATACAGGTTGGCCTTACCGCCATCCCTGAGTCACGTTCACAATGTGTTTCACGTATCCCTACTGCGGAAGTATGTACCGGACCCCAGTCACGTCATTAGTTTCGACGAGATCGAGATAGCTAATGATGGCACCTTCGAAGAGAGACCAATCAAGATACTTGAGAGCCGGATCAAACAATTGAGGAATAAACCAATACACTTGGTTAAAGTACAATGGTCACGACATGGAGTCGAAGAGGCCACTTGGGAAACGGAGGACAGTATGAAGGCTAGATATCCATAATTGTTTTCATCCTAAGTTTCGGGACGAAACTTCTTTTTAGGGTGGAAGGATGTAATACCCGAGATTTCTGATATGTATTTGGAACTTGTGATATTGTAATTATTGTACTTTTGTCTGAGTATTATTCTCCGTATTTCATTATCCGATGTTGTCGAGCGTATGATTTCGTGCATGTGATTTGAAGATTGTAATTCTGCGCATGTAGCGCACGCTACCGGCTATGTGTAGCGTACGCTAACATGGATTTATAGCGCACGCTACAAAGGAACATTAGCGCACGCTATGCGTGGTCAATTTGATTGGGACGTGCGGTAGGTGAGATCTGGCCGGGACCCTTGTCCGGATTGTGTCGGGATGAACTCAGGCGGCTTTCGGGAAAAGCCGAGTCAACGCCTTAGCGCACGCTACGAGCATGTGCATAGCGCGCGCTAAGTGCTGATTAAGTCAGTGAGCCGTTAGTGCACGCTACGAGCAGGGACTAGCGCGCGCTAATAGCCATTTCTTATAAATAGGACAGCATCCTATTCGTGATTTCAGTTCTTTCTTCTCCCATACCCGAATTCTTACACTTAGAACATAACTTCCTACATCCTAAACACTTCATATCAACATCCTAGCTCGTGATTGAGGATCGTATATCATTGGAGATTTGGTGTTCAAGCCTTCGGTGTTGGATTGCTTCGATTTCCTCCGTGTTCTTCACTACTTTGAGGTAGGTGATTCTTCACCGATATTAGTAATGTTCTTAAGGACGTTTGATCATGCTTATCTTGTCAGTTAGATTCTTAAGTAGTCGAACATCATGTGTAGAAGGATATTTTCGATGTTTCGATACTTATTCACCGTATAAACCATTGAACCTCTTGGTGTTTGAACTCCTAGCATATTCTGAAGCTTCAAACCTATTTGTGATCAGTAGACGGATTTACCTAGTTGTTACGTTTTACACATTGGAATCATGCGTTTTGGAACATAGGACGAACGGAACTTAGGGTATTTTCTTGAAGATCGAAGATGAATTATGATGTTGAGATGATTATCCGTATATTTGTATCTCATAATCATAGAACTTCCACAAACCTTATTAGCATGATATGCTTGAGGATGACTTGTTTTTATCACCAGAGAATTCATGAGTTCATCACCATTCAACCCAGTTTTCTGTCAGTAGTAATCTGCCATGCACGATTAGCGCACGCTAACATACGTTAGTTAACGTGCGCTATCGGGGTTAAGTTAACGCACGACATGCACGTAACGCACGTTATGAGATCAGCCAGTCAAATCGATCCGTGGCTAGCGTACGCTAGGCTTATACGATAGCGTACGCTAACAGGCAGGCTTAGCGCATGTTACGTAGAGTACGTAGCGCACGCTAAGCAGTCCAGGCAGATTGTTGATTTTGAGCTTTTTGGCCGTAGGCCGAATTGCTAGGCCATCGTACGACTTGAGATGATTTGTATATCATTCCTTTTGTTAAGGTTCGAGCTGGTTATGTTGATCAAAGGAGGCAGCCTTCGAGTGTGTTGAGATCATTGAAGTATTCCATTCTTGCCATTTTCGAGGCAAGTATCATATGTCGAGTTCGATTTATATTGAAACTTTGATCATGCTTGTGGTTTTGTTCATATTGTTGAATATGAAATGTATTTATGAAATTTCTCGTGGTATTCGTTGTTATTTGTTCGTATTGATGAACATATTGAAATGCATATATGTATGCATAGTTGATTGATTTATGATATAAATGATCCGAGGGGATCATGAGGATCTATGCTGAGGGCGCTGGATCGAATGTCCACCATGCGTTGGTCCGACGGGATCATCATGGGGATCTATGCTGAGGGCGCTGGATCGCTGGACGGGTTTTCCACCATGCGTTGGTCCGACGGGATCATCATGGGGATCTATACCAAGGGCGCTGGATCGCTGGATTACCCTGTACTGTGTTGATGGAATCGTGAGGATTCGCATCGTTGGATTCCGGTGGCGGAAGTCCGTTTTGCATGTTTTATGATGCATTGATGATTTATTGTATTACGATACTTGTACTAGCATTGTTTTGCTAACCCCTTCGGGGGTGGACATTGTTTTGATGTTCAGGTAGCCGAGGAGCGGGGAAGCAACCACGATGCAAACGGAGACGATGAAATGGCTCAGTGATGTGGTTGATGTTTATTGTTATTGTGATTTGTCTTCTTGGTCTATTTAGTACTCGAGTACGTCTGTTTTTAATAACGTCTTTTCGATATGGTTGTATAAGTTAACTCATTTGATCGGTTGCATCAAATATGTATTTGAACTTCAGTTGTACGATTGGATTATATTTACACTCCTTTTAAAATTAGCCTTGTAAATCCTTACCTAAAGGGTTTACGGCGCTGTAATTATTCCGAATATCTCGGCGTGTTACAGGTCACGTCCCCAAGCTGGTCTACCACGATCTCTCAACATACTGAAGAATAAGAAATGAAACGAGACAAGATCAGCACAGTTCACAATTTACATCATCGGTATACCAACTCACGATTCAATTTCACATAGGAAAAATAATACAGAAACGTAATAGTTTGAGGAGACTTACAGCCACGGATCGCACGAGAAGATGATAGCACGATGATGTTAGGCTCAACAACTTACTCTTACGAGTCAATTGACAGACTAATTGACTGACAGTCTAGGTATTCACAACCTAATCTCAGATACCAAACTGTCACATCCCAAGACTGCTCCGCCGTAGCATGATATTGTCCGCTCTGGGCACTCTCCTCTGAGCTGGCCCTCGCGGTTTTATTTCTAGAAGCCCGCGAGCAGCTTCCCAAGAGGTCACCCATCCTGAGATTACTCTCGCCCAAACACGATTAACTTTAGAGTTCTCGTCCCCTCGAACCCAGTGGGCTCCCAAAAGGCCCCATGCTATTTGGAGACGGACATGCACATATAAGACACTTTTCCCCCTCTCCGCTAGTCGTTGTGAGATATCACAATCCACCCCCTCAAGGGACCCAACGTCCTATTCGGCACACTCTAACTACACGGCAGGGTGGCTCTGATACCATAAATGTAACACCCCAATAATTGTAAGGGTCGTTACACGCTGTAGAACTTTCATCAAGGTCCACTGGGCTAAAATATTCACACGACACTATAATAATCCCATAATGACATAATATTTAATAACATAAATTAGGTTGTGGCCTCGTTCAAAATATTTTAGTTTGAACACAAGAAAACAGAATCTAAAATAAATCCATTTCCCACACAGGGGACTTCAACAATTAACTTAAAAACAGAAAATATTACTCAACCGAATCCAACAGACATCAAGAACATACTAAAAATAAACACCCCAAACTTGTGTAACACCCCAAAACTATATGGGAATATTACACGCCGTAGACCCCTTTTCACGAGGGTCTACCAGGCTAAACCTTACGAAACGATCAAATATTTGCCCGGTCAGGGTCAAACAATAAAATAATACAGACCGGTAAGGTCACTTACACGTAAATACACAAACCGATGAGGTCACACAATTCAATCAACAGATCTGACTAAAACAACATTACCCACACAAGGGTCGAAACACAATACAGTGGAAGACTGAAATCAACTCTGACAACACAACGAAAATCAAAACAACTCTCAACTCTTGATTAGTACCGCAACTCGTCATCCTCCTGTGCCAATCCTGTGACTGCTCCCCTGAACTTCCATGTACCTGGACGCAAAACAGACATCCACCCCCCGATTACTCGGGGGTTAGTAAAATTCCACTGTTTTATTAGTGCAGGTATAATACGATATGAAATGCAACAAGTAAATAGCAACCACGAATTTACCATGGAAATCAACTATCAAAATGTTCCCGAGAAGTTTTAGAATTTCGAACTCAAGCAAGCAATAATTGAAACGGAACTCATTAGCTCGGGGATTTTTTTTTAAAGTAGAAATGCTTTTGGACCTCAAGTCCCGATTTACCAAACCTTTTCAAAACCGTTAGGGTCTCAGCCCGATTCTCATTTCAAAACACACTAGTTAAGATATCATTATGAGTCCGTGACCCATGTTATAAAACGTTATCCAAACAATCACTGTCATACGATCACTGTTCGTACACATCATGTACCGAACTCCGGAGGCCTCGACGGATCCTACCCGGACCAAACGCATTGTTCGTACACATCATGTACCGAACTCCATAGGCCTCGACGGACCCTACCTGGACAACATACATCGTTCGTACACATCATGTACCGAACTCCAAAGGCCTCGACGGACCCTACCTAGAATACACATCTTGTTCGTACACATCACGTACCGAACTCCAGTGGCCTCGTCAGACCTTACCTGGAACACACACATTATTACGACGCAACTCATATTGATCAACTCAACACATCACAACAAGTAACACACGTGGTTATCAATAAGTCAAACCAATCAACAATACATCATAATACATATTCAAATATGTAATCAAACCGACACAAATGTCATGATCATCACGATAATTCAACCATGATCAATCACGCACAACACGAACCACATGATTAACATAATCAAGACCATTCCACGACATTAACCAAGTGAGAAACATCATCACTATCATAAATTGTTCACACTTATCAAATCATACGAAGCATGTTCACGAAGGCAAAACAATTCATCACGAACCTAACACGAAGTTTCTATCCACAAGACACAAATCATATAGCAAGATACTTGCCTCATTAACCGCTACCGAACACCCCGATGAACACGGCTCCTCCGATAGACCTCGAACACCTACAATCCTCCGGGCGAAAACAACGGAATTACGATTACAACGAGAATCATACCTAAAAACAATGAAAATCCTACTAAACTATCGAAGGAGACTCATTGGGGCAATTAATCGAACATTAAATATTCAAGACCCTCAAGGAACAAAGAAATCACCCCTCGAGTCGAACGAATCAAAGATATGAGTATCCAATCCGTATAACATGTTCAAAACAACATTTATACAATAATAAAAAACGGATTAGAATCGAAATCAAAAGGAAAATCCCCAAAATCTTCAAAAACATGGGTTCAAGCCAAAATACCTCGATTCGGATGAAGAACAAGGATTAGATGTTGTTATAATCAACACAAGTCTTCCAAAAGATGTTGTTCTAAGATGCTCCCGATCAAAACTCTCAATTTTTGTCGAAGGATCGCGAAAAATGAAGAAAAATGTGAAAATGGCCGAGTGACCCGGTGCCCAGGCCTTAAATAGCCGGGTCCTGCCGAGCACTTACGGCCGTAACCGGCCGTGGCTTACGGCCGTAACCGGCCATGGCTACCCTACTGCCCAACACTGCCGACCGCGTTACGTACGTTCCCGGACAGGGTTTACGTACGTAACAGGCCTTACAGCCGTATCTGGCCGTAGTCTTACGGCCGTAATCGGCCAGTCCCTGCGAGTCACTGTCGGCCGTACCCGGCCACCCCACACGAGTCACTGTCAGCCGTGACCGGCCATGGCTTACGGCCGTAACAAGCACTGTATTACGGCCGTAACTCGGCCAGGTCTTGCAGTCGGGACTCGGTCGATCCGACGGTCCGGACAACCCTAAAACCCATACCTGAATATAAACCGAAGATACGGTTACGAAGTACTCGCAAAGACAAATCTAACCGCTAAGAGAACACACGATTCCGACCACCCGAGGGTTCGAAATTCGACAACGGAAGTAATTACCCCAAACTTTGAGAAATTACGAAAATGGCCCAAAACGTCCGAAATACACGATACACGATCGAAACACTAATCCAAAGCTCGCAACATTTGTAATAACATTAAATGAACTTACGAGAAACTCGAAACAATAGTTTCGAACGAGATTCGCAAGAATCGAACTCAAGTGCGGAAAAGTCGTTTAGGAACATGGAACTCAACAAAACGATACCGAAACAGACTCGGATGACAAAAAGTGCAGAATTAATCATTCTCGGAATGACGAAACGGTCACAATCGTGTCGCTAAGATGGACTTCCGCCAAAAAAGAGAAATTACCGGAAATCGAAATTGCGGATATTACATACTACCCTCCTTAAAAGAAGTTTTGTCCCGAAACTTAAAACAAGTAGGGAGAAGCAATATCCTGCTAGGAAAACTCAACGAGATACATAAAAAATGCGTAACTTTCACCCATCGGCGAAACGTTACAAGCAACGCAAAGGAATTTACGGCGTGAAAACACGCTCCACGACGACCAACACAACGCCACCGGCTATGATTCAAAACAATAACGAGCAAATAACGACACATCACATACCACATCACATGCACACATTTAATCAAAGAAACGCACGCGACAAGTCGCACTCGACTAAAACGGCTATGCGATAGAAACAAATAGAGTATCACGATAGAAATCACTCTGATTCACATCAACAAGAAAATGTCTGGCGCCAAGACACAAACAATCCAAGATAACGGAAAGCAAAAATACCGGATATTACATTCTATCCCACTAAAAATAAGTTTCGCCCCGAAACTTAAAACAAGCTTATCACAGTGATACATAACAATACAACGTCACATAATAAATTACTAATTTCATGACTCCATGGTCCACTGTTACGTCTCCGTAGGTTCAGCAACCATACGGAAACTTATTCAAAACAAATATCAGTCATCAAGCCCCAAACATAAAAACGTCACAAAATACATCTCAACACGAGAAACAATCCGCGTAACGAGCACGAAAACACCATCACTGGACATCACTGGGGCCTCCAGGAGTAGGGATGGAACTCCAGTTCCCTACTATCTTGGCAACAATCTCGCAATACTGAACTCGATGCCCCTCGCGTCCACAATTATAACAAGTCACTAGCGGTTTCTTACAATGCGCGCGTTCATGGCCCAGAACGTTACAGTTGAAACACCTAGGAGCATTACCAGAACTCAAAGACACCGGCTTGGGTCTTTTAGATTCTCTAGCTTACCGAGAAGGTCCCATACTCGACTGATACGAGGGTCGAGGTTTAGGAATCCCAATTCCCTCACTTCCCGATACGTCATCGAAAATCTTCTGCTTCTTCGCTACCGATACAGACTCTGTAGACATCATAGCCATTTCAAATGCTAAGGCTCGATCTTGATAGTCCTTCAACGTTGTACACATAAAAGGGGCCATACACTGCCGAACCTGAGGTTTCATACTCATATCAAAGTAACGAACCTTATCTGTCTCACTTTGCACTTGATCTCGAACGTAACACAGCTGTCGATTGTAATCGACTATTGCTTGAGATATCGACACATCTCAGGGCGTAGCCGATAAAAACTCGATAATTCTACGTTCCTTAACAGGCGGCGGACAATACTCGGCCTCCATAGCAGTCTTGAATTCAGCCCAAGTAGCGGTACGATCACTAGGCGCTACGGCCTCCCACCAGTCTGTAGCTTCCCTGTCGAGCAGGTATTGAGCAATAGGCACTCTTCTCTTGCCGGGACAAGCTATGGCATCAAATGTTCTGTCCAATTGGAAGAGCCAGTTCTCCCAACCTAACGAGTCATAAGAACCTACAAAAAGGGGCGGCTGCATCCTCATCACATCTCATAACCACTTACTAGCCCCGTTATCCCCATCTGGATTCTCATTCCGATGTACGGCCTGATTCATCTGCACTAACTGGTCAACCACTTGACGAAGGATGGCAGCGGCGCCAACGTCAACATTAACACTGGCTGATTGTCGCTGATCTCGCGACTGGTCATCACGACCATATGTACTGAGCTGATTGGTACTCGACAAGGAGTGAGTCGCCCTCTCATGCTCCTGATTACGACCACCGCCACGACCACGGCCTCGGCCTCTCAGCATACTGAACGGGCAACCATTCAGAATAACAAGATAAAATGAACCTCACACAATCAACATAAGCCCACAAACAGCAGCACAATACAATATTCACACCAATTCACTACTCGAATACACGAACTAACACTTGCAATAATAGAACTTAAATTTAAAAGTAATTCACACGTTCGCATCGACAGAGATGTACGACTTATACCTCAGCATACACGGTTAAAACATTAAGCATAACATTGTGGTCCAACATGGATAATATTCTTAAAAACAAGATTTTTTTTTTGGTATCTGTTCGAATGATAATATTTTAAAATTCACGAGTTTGAAAGATTTTGCTGGGATGAAATTTTGAAAACACTTTGTTTAATACCTCGGTCATTTAACCAAAACCATAGACCCATTATCAAAACTACTTTGATTTGAAATCACTTGCACAACAATACAATAAACTTATTGCAACTACTTAGTCCCAACACACAAACACATAACGTTTAAAATTCCGAAAACCCATATCCTTTTGCAAAATAAAATTTTTCAAAATCCTTTAGTTCATAACCAAAACGACGGTAATATTTTACAATGTCCGAAGTACTTCAAAACACATTTTCCAAATACCGTCTGATGGTGTCATTTGAAATTACACAACCAGGGTCGCCAATTCATTCAAATGAATCTCGTGGATGTACGTGATCTATCCCGGATAGCGTACGTAATGCCGTCCCAGAGGCAACTGACTCATTTCGTTCCAAGACTTACGTAAGTAATCCTTTCTCCGTAGCGTACGTAATACGTACGTTGACTTGCTGCAGTAACATACTCGTATTACGTACGTAATACACCATGCATAGCATACGTAATGCTCTAGGTTGACTCGCCTGTCCACATCCGCGCCGAAAGCTGCCGACACTGGGCCCACCTGCCGACCACAGCTCAGACCTGTCTGATTCCCTCCTTAACGTACGTTATATACCCAACCTACAATCGCACCATTACGTACGTTAGCTCCTATGCTTAACGTACGTAGTGGCTTTCATACTTAACCATTTCTGTTCCTGTCTGCTGTCTCAATATACTGAATACGTACACGCGACATACTGAATGCATATACCCGTTCCGATAACATTCTCATACGATACGCTTGATGCACGATATCCTCAAATGCAGTTCTCGACCGAGCATGACAATTATACAATACTCATACAGTATATCCGACATCGAAAGGCATACCAAGCATGTAATATCCTAGAATTAAATATAACCTCAATAGATATATTGGTACAGCTGTCATAGTTCCCAAAATTATTTATTCATACTGTATCGGTCCCACTCTGTACAGTACAACTCGAATAAAATTATGCGAAAATTCGTAGCGAAATTCTAGGATATTACGTATCTTCCCACTTAAATAAGTTTCGGCCTCGAAACTTAAAATCCTGTCATAATCAATATCTCAAAATCGTGCCACCATACTCGAATAATCGTCATCAAAACCAAATAACTGAAAAAACATACTTACAGGTCGTGAAGTTGATGATCTCCCGTGATACTAGCATACGACTCTCAAATAAAGTCTCAGCACAATGCCAACACGCACCAATATAACAAATAGCAATTTAAAAATATTTCAAAATTTTGGAACCTCCAAAAATCAGTTTGACTCGAAAGTCAGAAAAATGATTTTAAAAGTCATGCTACTACCGCACCGGTAGAGCCACATAACACACATGCCCGGGTTTTACGAAACCCAAGCTCCGATACCATCTTTTGTAATACCCCCAAAGCCAATCGGGAATATTACAGCGTCGTGGGCCCCGCGCCGGAACCCATAAGGCTAAAAATCATTTTTGCAAACGTTTCAAACACACCAACGAGGCAAAGACGGCAGTATTTTAAATATCCAAATGTTTTCAAAATATAGTTTCCAAATACCATCATAAAATACCATTTGAAAGCACAAGGCGGAGACGCAAAAAGGACATTTAGAAAGTACACACGAGCTGGTAAAATACCGAAAGCCATTTAAAGATACACACGCAGTGGATATAAACATAAGAGGAAATACATTTGCAGCGGAATTATAAAAACCAAAAAGAATACTCGAAACCCAAAACCATTCCATAGCCAGTATCACCGGAATGCTCATCCCTTCACGACCCCTACTAGCTCGATCTCCAAGTACCTAAAAGATAAAGCCCACGACGGGGTCAAGCATAATACTCAACAATGATAACGATCACACCAACATAAATAATTACATATCAATGTAATTTACAGAGTGAAAACATTCCCAATGTAATCTTACCAATCCATCACAATCCATATCAAATCAATCCTTACCATAATCCACATCTCGCGTCCTCAAGTGACGAATGAATTCAAAAATAACCATCTGTATTGTATTCAAAACGATACCAAAATTCTCAAACGTAAATATATCTCAAGTATGGAGTAATCTGTCCATGATCAATCCTGTTCACAGGATCGTACAATCGAATCCCAAATCTGATAAAACCGAAACACACGATGCATCTATAGATCAACTGTCCCGAAACAATGACAAGTCCCGGATATCAATATAAAGTATTAATGCTCACACAATCAATAATAAATAACAACCAATGCATCAGAACGAGAATATCAATGACATGATAACTCCACACAAGATCGACAAAGGACCAACCACGAACGAGAATACCATCGATGTGGTAGACTTCAACGAGATCAATAAAGGATCAACAACCGAGAATGCCAAGGATACGATAAACTCCAAAAAGATCAATGAAGGATCAACAGCCGAGAATACCAATGATATGATAAACTCCAACAAGATCAATAAAGGATCAACAACCGAGAATACCAACGATATGGTAAATCCCAACAAGATCAATAAAGGATCTACAATCGAGAATACAACGATACGGTAAATCCCAACAAGATCAATAAAGAATCTACAACCGAGAATACCAACGATACGGTAAACTCCAACAGGATCAATAAAGGATCAACAACCGAGAATACCAACGATATGGTAAATCCCAACAAGATCAATAAAGGATCTACAACGACCGAGAATACCAACGGTAAGGCATACTCCAAACGGAATCAATAAGCATCAATAACGAACGAGATTACCAACGATAGGGTGAACTCCAAATGAGATTAATAAAAGGTCATTAACAAACAAGTTGACCATCGATATGGTAACTCCAAACGAGATCAGTAGGGAACCAAATCACATATACGGGATCTCGAAGACAAACCCGACTATCGAACAGATTCGATTATACATGGACTGTGAACGACCAATCAATAAGACTCAAGATGGACGTTACGATACGCCCGATCCGAACATGTGTCCGTGTACAAGCCAACCACGGTATTGATCAGATACACATCTGGTCTCGTACTTAATCAGCTTCACGAATTACGTCTCGTGTGCACGATTCAATATGAGGTCGAAACCAACACATGCTACACGTGCCCGCCCTGAAAATCCTACACATGACCGATCAGAACGTATCTGACTCCAGATATGTCACGATACAACATGACAATGAATCTCGAAGAAACGCATATCCAACAAGGATCAGAAGACTTTCCAAGTGAGCAACGATAATTCGATCATAAAAGACCGACACAACCACAATGTCATATCCCCGTCAGACAACGGTTGGCAGAATGCTCAACAATGCTTACAATATTAGCACATAAACCCCAAGGCCGCAGCCAAGGGTCACGGAAGCATCTCACAGGAATACTCCGGAATGTAAGTGCCATTTAGGTCTTATCCCCTAACACAGTTCATGCAATCACAAAATACCCCAAGGTCGCAACCAAGGGTCACGGAAGCATCTCACAGGAATACCCCGGAACGTAGGTGCCATTTAGGTCTTATCCCCTAACACAGTTTAAAGAAAAAACACATCCCAAAATGTACCAAACAACGATGTAGACTCATCACATGAATCATCAACACACACATGCAATAATGCAACAGGATGATTATCATTATTTAGAAATATTATATTACCTCAAGCCGGAGACACTAACCTTTCCATGACAAAAATCCCTGAATGAATACACAGTTATCCGAACGGTCCAAATGAAGTACAGTCCACCACTAATACCAAACCACCATCTCAAGTTCAATGCCGGCATGATAAACTAGCCTCGATATCCCACATCTCATACAATAGACCAAAGATAATTCATGTCTCCATTTCCACTAGACCTCTCTAAAATTCATATACATTATGATTTATCTCAGTCCAAGCATAATATATATACCACCATCCCGATAATTTATTTTTACGATATCATTGCTATATGAATCATAAATGAAATAAAATAAAAACCATTTTTTAAACATTATGAACTGAGCAAGCATAACTTGCCTCGATACCGATACGATGAAGCTGTTACCAATCCCGTCGTCTTCATCTACAAGCTCCTTAGTCCCGACCAAGGCAATTCATGCATTCAGCATAATGGTTAATCATCAATGATCTCTTAACGCAACCTAATGCAATAATTAATTAACGATACGTTCGATAACAATCGACAACCGATATAATCAACCAATCAAACTCAACGGTTCAACGATATCTCGATCATACGAAACCAAACCATTACAATTCAAACAATACGAATACAAGCCGCAATTCGATAATAGATCAATTTTATCATTCTCGATTCCGATTTCAACCTTAATTCCAGATTAACACGGCTCATCTTTGTAGATTCATAGAAATACAATTACCGGTTATCATCACGAATAATCATATACCAAAATCAACCGTAATCCTTCCAATTTCCATAAAATTCACGACATATATCACTCAAGAGTTCACCAAGAACATGAATTAATCCATAATCATGTCTGTGGCCAACAAAATGATGTAATCCGGTGTGTTCTAATACCTAAACCATCATCTAATTCATAATACAAGGCATATATCATTATGTTCTTCAATATACGATTCGTATAACCTCAAAAATCATAAAATATCATAATTATCATCATACGAAGAAGAACATCAACAACAACTTCAAAATCCGAATCAAAGAGAGGAGTTATCCAACATACCTCTTAGAAAATGAAATACACAAGTAACCACCTCAAGAATCAATGATATCTCCATATCTCAAGCTCCAATCCCATGTTTCCAAGCTCATAATCGACTTAGAAGGACTGAAAACTCCGTCTCTGAGTGTTTGAAGGCGAAAACGAAGTGGAGTTCTGAAGAAAATGAAATGACGGGCATCCATTTTTATAAACTTCCAGTCCGCTACGTACGTAACCTTCCAAAGTTAACGTACGTAACAGGCTTTACGTACGTGATCTATCCCGGATAGCGTACGTAATGCCGTCCCAGAGGCAACTGACTTGTTTCGTTTCAAGCCTTACGTACGTAATCCTTTCTCCATAGCGCACGTTGACTTGCTACAGTAACATACTCGTATTACGTACGTAATACACCATTCATAGCGTACGTAATGCTCGAGGTTGACTCGCCTGTCCACATCCGCGCCGAAAGCTGCCGACACCGGGCCCACCTGCCGACCACAGCTCGGACCCGTCTGATTCCCTCCTTAACGTACCTTATATACCCAACCTAACATACGCTAAACTCCATTCGTTACATACGTAAGACACTCTGCTTAGCGTACGCTACACTCGCACCATTATGTACGTTAGCTCGTTTGCTCAACGTACGTAGTGGCTTTCATACTTAACCATTTCTGTTCATGTCTGCTGTCTCAATATACTGAATACGTACACGCGACATACTGAATACATATACCCATTCCGATAACATTCTCATACGATACACCTGATGCACGATATCCTCATATGCAGTTCTCGACCGAGCATGACAATTATACAATACTCATACAGTATATCCGACATCGAAAGGCATACCAAGCATGTAATATCCTAGAATTAAATATAACCTCGATAGATTACAGCTGTCACAGTTCCCAAAATTATTTATTCATACTGTATCGGTCCCACTCTGTACAGTACAACTCAGATAAAATAATGCGAAAATTCGTAAAGAAATTCTAGGATATTACATATTTGTAAAGTGATTTTGGTTGAGTGATCATAAAAGTCTCCTAACATACTCACTATATGATGTTGTAAGAAATTTGGTTGGCCATTTATCAATTTGGAGTTGTTTACGAACATAACAACATATGTACCCCATAACGATAGTTATTTCGTTATTCGTATTGTAAGTAATTTTAGACATTTTTCCCCATAAATATCATATTTGCACTTGTATCATTGCATATACATAAATTCATGATTTGAAATCATTCAAATGGAAAATTCGAAGGCTCAAAATAAAATTTAATAGTTACACATAGACTCTATACTGCAAGAAGTACAAACTAAACATTATGCATATCTGTGGGGTGATTTTGGTTGGCATATCATAGAAGTATGATAATATAATTATTATATGATTTTGGAAGAAATTTGCTTGGTTAATTATCAATTTGGAGTTTTTTATGAACATAACGATGCATGTATCTCATAATGATGGTTGTTTCATTATTCATATTTTAGGTAATTTTATACATTCATTTTCCCACAAATGTCACATTTGCACTTGTTTCATTGCATATATACAAAATTCATTATTTAAAATTATCTAATTTTGAAATTAGAAGACCCACATAAACTTTAGTAGTTAACATATAGACCGTACATTGTAAGAAGTACAAACTATATATCAAGTATATTTGTGAAGTGATTGTCGTTGAGAGATCATAAAAGTATGCTAATATACTCATTATATGATGTTGGAATAAATTATGAAAGTCTCCAGCTACACTTATTATATGTGGTTTTAAAAATATTGGTCAGCCAATTATCAATTTAGAGATATTTATGAACATAACGACCAAGCATCGTTATGCACTGCATATAACGACTGTACAATCGTTATCACTGCTATTCACCATCTTCATACCTAAAATGTGAAAAATTGTTGAAAAATCCTAAAAATCTAAACGAATCTATTAAAATAAAAAGGATACTTGTTGACTTATTTCTTCAAATCTTCTCATTATTTTTTAGAGATCTTTTCATTATTTGTCTAAAAACATCATATATGAATTATTTTTAATCTTCAACTAGACAACTACTATACAATCTTCAACAATATAAATTCAAGTTTTTACAATATAAATGACAAAAGAGATTTTCTTTTAGTCAAAAGATGGACCAGTAAAAAATTATCATAAACAAGAATGAGAAAAAGGAGCTCAAAAAGAGAAGACAGAAACGGGAAGAAGAAGAACGAGTATTCCAAAAGAAAGGTTATTTTAGATATTTTTAATTTTATTTTAATATTATTTTTATACAAGGTCATTTACACAATTAATATGTATAGATGGGTTTCTTAAATAATTAAAATATTTGACCATCCCTCTTAAACAAACCCTCCGATATTATGTTCATATTTATGAAATTTTCTAGGTCGGGTTCTATTTCGATTTATGCATTTACAAATCAATTTAGATCAGTTTTGATAGAAAAAAGATGAATTGATTTGAAGAGCTATCAATTACGAAATGATTCTTTAAAGAGAAACTTATCTGCTAGTAGTCCTTCTCTGTCTGACCCGGGTAACTCAAATGCAAGACCTGTTGATTCCAGGGAAATCACGTCGTAATGTTCCAATGAAGACAAATAACCATCGTTATCGTGTGAAGATTTTTGTCCATATAATTGATGGCCAACTTGTGGAACTAAATTATAGCTCTCGAGTCCTAGAAATAACTTCATAGCTTTTGACGAAACGAAAGCTATTTCGTCTGGCTCAATTTTATCTTTAAGATTTTTCGGAAAGAGACTTGTTGATGTTTGAAGATCAACTTGGTGTTTATATTCATCATATGCGTTGGAGTAGTAATTTTTCTCAATTGGATGGGATTAGTAATCTTTCTGAAAAATAGTGGAGAAAGGAATGCATAAAATATTTTCCTCTCTGTCTTTGCTTCTTACTTTGGTTAGTGTTACCGGTTGCAACAGCTTCAATGGAGAATGCATTTTTCGTCATGAATATTATTAAAAATACGTAACATAATGGGAGATGAATGGTTGAATAATAGATTGATTGTTTACATTGAGAAAAATATTTTTGTTTGTGTTGATAACGAAAATATAATACAACTTTCAGAATATGGCAGGACGTCGTGGCATTTGTAACTTATATTATTCGTTCTCTTATATATTGTGGATGAAACGATAATGTCTGTCTTTTTAGTATTATTTTTTTCGTAGGAATTTTTTGACTTTCTTGTATCTGCCCATTGATTATAGAGTAAAGTGCACTTTGTGTACCTGAACTTTACTCAAGACACCACTTGAAATACTGAATTTTAGTATCTATCACTTGCAATACTGAACATTCACTTTATTTAAACTTCGTGTACTGTCGTCTATCTGTTACTAACTCTGTTAAAAGTTCAGGGGTAAAACTGTCTTTTCAAAAAAGAAACGGTTCGTCTTCCCCACCATTACTACTAATTCAATTCAAACCTTCATCTGCTAGAATCAACATAAACAACTGTAAAGCCACCACTTCTAAATCCTAATATATTTTAGTTTATTTGAAAACCCTAATTCGATTGATCTCCATTTGCCACCGTCATCATCACTCATCAGCATCAGCATCAGCATCATTTAATTGTTCTCGTACAAGATTTGAGTTAGTAGTATGAACCGAATGCTTCGCTGACGGCTTGACCGTCATTTATATTTGCAACGAATTTAGACAAATTATCTTATAATGGCTTTGACGAATTTTATACTCACCGTGGCCGGAGTTAGCGCCATCATATTGGTGTTACGAAGCGATGTGAAACAATCAGCCGCCATCTTCCGGCGCAACGCCCACCACATCCGTAACTGGCTTGAAGAAAAGTCCACCGCCACCGCTAAGTACTCCCGTTGCCCCCCTCTTATTAAATCTGCATTTTTTTCATGTAAACCACTTTCTTTTCATCAAAAATTATTTGTTTGTTTAGTATCTTCTGTTTATATTATTGCAGGGAAATAGAGAAGACGGAATCGAAGGAGGTATTCACAAGGGTGACAAGCACTCAGACGATAGTAATGGTGGGGAAGATGAACTGTATTTTTTTTTTGAAAAGACAGCTTTACTCCTAAACTTTTAACGGAGTTAGTAACAGATTGACGGCAGTACACGAAGTTTAAGTAAAGTGAATGTTCAGTATTGCAAGTGATAGATACTAAAATTCAGTATTTCAAGTGGTGTCTTGGGTAAAGTTCAGACCTTACTCTTGATTATATAATCTTGGATTCGATGTCTTGGCAAATTAAAAATATACTATTGATGAATATAATACATTCATTAATCTCTTCCTAGAACAAAGATACAGTCTAATATTAAGGACAATAAAATAATTATCTAATATTAATTATAACTATTAACTAAATGAGGCATTATCCAACCCGTGCGATGCACGGTATTTGGTTGAATATCTACGTGTTTTGTACGTAATGTTGGGGCAGACGGTTGAATGAGCAGATAACAGAATTTAAATGCCTTTTAAAGAAGTTTATATGTTTTTTATTGTTATTGTCCTTTTATTTTAGTCTATGTAATTAGTTATATGAAATGAGGCTTTACTAACCCGTATGTTGCTCCGGGGTTGTTTTGGGTTTATTTAACCTATGCGATGCACCGATTGTATCTAAGATTTCATAGCTAAAATTTAGCCATCTTGTAATTTATACTATCATTTAAAAGTTCATTTTAATCACCTTGTGTATTAGAAGGTGCATTTGCATTGTGATGTTTATCATAACTTTTGTATTTAAATTAGTTTATTTACATTAAAAGTTACAATTAAAATAGTCTATTCATATATTTACAATTAAATCCCCTTTCCACATTAAATTAAGGGGATAATTATTATATACTATAGATGATTTTAGCCTGGTTAGAAATAACGATTCTCATTTTTACTATTCACAACATTTTGAATAACGAATAACAGAATTCGAATCACAATTAACCTCATCACGAACCTCCTTAAACTGTTGTTAATTGTCTCCACAAATCCCAATATTGCAATGAACTTTAAATCTCAAATTGTTGGACCCGATCTTTAAATATTTTAACCAAAAATAAAATATATCAGGTCATGTTTTTTTGGACTTATTTTTCGATTTCGATTCGATTGATTCGGCAATTCGATTTGGCCATTCGAGTCTAATTCAATTGGCCTCAATTCAATTCGATTATTCTTCTTCTTATTATTATTAATCTTAATTATTATTATTGTTATTATTACTAATAATATTACTATTATTGTTGTTGTTAATTACTATTATTATTATTATTATTTATCATCATTATTATTATTATTTACTCTTAATATATATTTCAGTTCAGTTCAGTTCAGTTCAGATCCATTCAATTCAATTCAGTTCAGTTCAATTCATTTCAGTTCAGATTCATTCAGTCCAAAAAAATATGATCTTACTCTTTTGACGCTTAATATCGGGAAAGGGGGAGGAACTGATTACTGAAGCCCGATGTATTCTTCTGAATGGCCACACCACCCCATCACGGATGAGATGGGGCCGCGTGACCCAAATCAACAATTTTTTTTTCCGAATTTCACATCTCAGTGGATCTCTGTATAAAAGTAGCTGCTTCGTGGGGTCGCGCTCAAAACTCTGTATTTGAATTATTTTTACAAGTTTTAGATAAATAATCAAATGATATATTACTCTCTCCATCCCATCTATCTTGAGCATTTGTTTTTCGGCACTAGATTTAAGAAAAACTGAAAAGTAGTGTATAAAGTGATGGTATTGATATATATTATTTAAAGTTGTGAGAGATAAATATGTCTTAAAAAGGAAATGACTAAGTATCTTGGGACGGCCCAAAAAGGAAAATCAACCAAAATCGGTGGGACGGTGGGAGTAATAAATTATATAAGTAGTGATAGCTGTTGGAATCGTTAATGATTTTAATTTTATTTTGTAAAATTAAATATTATAGGATCGATCTACGTTTCGAGTAGATAATCGTGGTATATTCACTTTCTCTAAACCGATTCCCGGTGAGTGAGAAATAGTGAATTAAAGTTTGTCACTTAATTGTGAATTAATAAGGGATGGTATCCCACATTGAATAATGAACCATCATTATTCTAGTATATAAGGAGTTACATTTATTCATGTAATAATTAATGGCACATGTGTATGGGCTTAAAGCCCACACGCGCGCACACGCGCGCGCCGCCGCCGCCCGCACGCCTCGTCTCGGCCTCGGCCGCGTGCCGTGGACCATGCATTATGACAGCCATAGTGCTGTGCTTAAATCCCCTGCAGGTGAGATGGCCTATAAATAGGCATGCCATCTCATTTGCATCTGACACACTGAAAAAACGAAAAATATTCTGCATACCTCTGCATTTCATAAGTCAGTTCTGTTCTCAAATCGTTCCTGTTCATCGGAGCTCGTGGGTTTTGTGGTGCTACTACCTTCGAGACGAAGTCGTTTTATCTTTGGGGACGACACGCCTAAACCGAGAGCACTACCGGGGCATATCTCGTCTTGCGGATAGAGGGTTCCTCGACTCGGCTATACCTTACGGTTTTCTGTCCTTTTAATTTGTTTATTTTTGGTTCAGTTTCAAAATATGTAATTTCTATTTCTTGTATTTCTGTTCTGTCTCGAGTTGTAATCCACTTTCAAGTTGTATTCCAATTTTTTTTTTCGAGTTGTAATTTAATTTTGCCCCAGCAAGTTTCTATGACCAGATTTCCAACAAGCGCAAGACGAGACAGATACTTGCTAAATCCTACAACTGGAGATGACGACAGCTGCTTCCACCGACTCAAACACCATCGTTGCCTTTGCATCCGCGACCGCCGATTCGACCGTGGCGAACACCTCTGCCGCAACCATGTCCAACATGATGAGCTCAACTACCTCATCAACAACTCCATGGGTGTTTTCGAACCCCTTTCTGACTACCGGTGGATCTGCCTCGAGTGACACCGTAGGTTCCACTTTTAGTGGTACCGTTGGATCCATGTTAGGTTCTAGTGTCGGAGCCTACGGGTTCAACACGAGTGGTTCCTTTTTTGGAACAACCTCGGGGCCTAGGATGATGCCGAGAAGTCGCCAAAGTTTGGTGGAGCCGACTTTAAAAGGTGGCAACAAAAGATGTTGTTCTATTTGACAACATTGGGCTTTGCAAACTTCCTTAAGGAAGATGCGCCACCGGCGCCAAGTGCACAAGAGACTAGTTTCACAGTTCGAGCTGCCTATACAACTGGCACAGTAGAGACTATCTTTGTAAAAATTTTATTCTGAATTCTTTAGAAGATAGTTTGTACAATGTATACTCTGTTGTAAACACATCAAAAGAGATGTGGAATGCACTTGAAAAAAAGTACCGTAGTGATGATGCAGATACAAAAAGTTTATAGTGGCCAAATATTTGGACTACAAGATGATTGACTCAAAACCAATCATGGAACAAGTGCAAGAGTTCCAACTCATCATTCATGATGTCAATGCCGAGGGAATGGTCTTGCCGGATGCTTTTACTGTTGCAACTGCGATCGAGAAGTTGCCCCCCAGTTGGAAAGACTTCAAGAGCTACCTCAAGCACAAGCGAAAGGAGATGACTCTTGAAGACTTGATTGTGAAATTGCGCATCGAGTCTGACGTGCGCAAGAATGATCATAAACCAAAAGGCCTGATTGATGCTAAGGTCAATCTGTTGGAGCATGACGGTCCCTCCAATAAAAGAGCTCGCCCAAGTGTCCAAAACAAGAACAAAGGGAAGCAACCCATCAAGAAGTTTGATGGCGATTGCTTCAACTGTGGCAAACATGGGCACGCGCGAAGGACTGCCGGAAGCCGAAGGCCAACAAAAAGAAGAAACATGTTGCCAACATCGCCGAGATTAACGGGGAATGGAAAGAGGATGACCTTGTTGCTGTGGTCACCGAGGAGGTCAACCATGTTGAGAACCAAGGTGGTTGGTACGTCGACACCGGTGCGACCGCCCACGTTGGTGCCGATAGGAGCCAGTTTAAGAACTATCAAGCTGTTGAGGGGAGGAAGCTCAACATGGGGAATCCAGCTTCATCTGAGATTATCGGAGTTGGAGAAGTGGACCTCAAACTTACGTCCGGACAGACTCTCACCTTGAAGAATGTGCTTCATGTTCCGAATATGATGAAGAACTTGATCTCGGGCTCTATACTAGTTAGTAAGGGTTTTAAACTAGTATTTGAGTCAGATAAAATTATCATAAAAAAGTTTGATAGGTTTCTTGGTAAGGGTTACCTCATGGAGGGACTCTTTAAACTTAATGCTTTGGCTAAGCGCCATGTAACCAAGTCTGCTAATGAAAATGCTACTGCTTCCTCTTATTTGACTGAGTGTTCTGATTTATGGCATTGTAGATTAGGTCATGTGAATCTAAATGCTATAAAAAGATTAGTAAACTTAGATTTACTAAATTTAAATGAAGTCAATACTCAAAACAAATGTGAAATTTGTGTTGAAGCAAAAATGATGAAACTTCCGTTTCATTTGGTAAACGGAACACAAAACCCCTTGAATTAATTCACACAGACGTGTGGGATTTAAAGTTTGTACAAAACCCCTTCTTCCTTCGGAGTCCCGGCAACCGCCGTCAACGGCGCCGCTACCTCCGCGTCTCCCGATCCCGGCGACCTCACGATCTCGCCGCCTCCCTCCCCGTCGCTCCAGTCGACGAGAACTCCGCCTACAGATAGATCTGCCACCCCCGTGCGGTCCGGCGACACAGTCAACTCCTCCGCCGCCCTCTCATCCCTCAACTCCGACATATCAAATAGAAAAGAAAGAAAGGCTTACCGAGAATTTTTCTCTAAAATCGGAAAAGGATACCAGAACTTTTTTCTTTTCTCTGCAATAAAGACGAAAATGGCGGAAGAAGAGATGAGAAAGAAGACGCCCTATATTTATAAGGGAAGGAAGACATTAAATGCCCAGCGCGTGACGCGACGATTCCCACTGAACCGTCGCAAAGATCGAAGGCGCGTGAACACGTTATCGAATCATATCCGACCACGTGTCTCCCTCATCATGACATCTAGCACCTTGAAATCGAATCGACGCGACTCCCGAAGAGACGTCCCTTCGAGAGATCTTATCCCCCCACAAGCCGGATCGACCTCACTACGAAGCGACTCCAGCCCCGGCCAACTCAGCACGGCCCTGGACTCGGGGGCCATTGTTGATAGCCCATCCGTCTTGACATCCACGTAGGCACTCCAGGCAGCTGAACAGGCCAGTCAGAATAAACAAGCCGGACCGAGCACGAAGCCAATCCTCTCCCGAGATCATTAAAGACCGGACCGATCAGAGACATCAAGGCCGACCCGATATCCGGATCGGAAGGGTCGAGCAGATCAAGTATAAATATGCCCCAACTCAAGATTACGGCAAGGCCGACCAGAACGGTGGGAGACCCGAGGACCGACCCAGTGGATAAGCATCGCTAGAAACACGCGGGACAGGCAAACATGACAATTAATGCGTGCTGTCATATCCCTTCCCAAAGCAATCCTTAGAAGTCGCCACGTGTCTAAGACATATTTACACTATGACAAGTGTTTTGGGCATATTCCCCAACATCCTCCAGCTGTCATCTCCTGACTGGTCAAGATTGTCTATATATAGGAGGAATGTACAATAGAAAAGGACTTTGGAAATTTTGTGGGAAAACAGATAGAGAGAGAAAATGAGAAAAGATAAAACTTGTAATTAGCAAGCAAAAAATATAGACATGTCCAAAATATTCAGCCCGGCTCTATATCATATTAAAGTCATTAATAATATTTAGTGATCCAATCATTTTCATCTTTTTGTTATTTTCTACGTGGCTTCGATCCATTCGTCCAGATCAGCACACGTGACGTTGACCAAATCAGGTGTCAACAGGTACATTTAAAAGTTATTTGATAAAATATTTACTTTTGTTATTGCCTGTTATTTTTTGTTGTGGATGAAGTAAAAGAAATCAGAAATGCAAAAGGTTCAAAGTTTCTTCCCATTAGAAATACAGCAAGCATCCGACACCAAGAGAACAAAATTTAACAATTCTGGAAGAATCAAACACCCAACACCAAAATCGAGTTTCAACTTACCGGATAAATGGGAACTACGGATGAGCTATGAGTGTCACGTGTACAGGAGTCTTCGACAGAGAGAGAAGTCGCCCGCGGAGAAGAGTCGTAGGTGGTTGGCCCGAAAAGAAAGACGGTGGTGGTGGTGGTGGGCACAGAGAGAAGATGGTGGTGGTAGGCGCGGAGAGAAGGCGGTGGGTGGTGGTATATAGAGACGGAGCGAAGAATGAGAAGGGAGAAATAAGACCTGATTTGTGTGAGAAAGTCGCTCGCCGTAATGAAGGAGAAAGATGACGAGTCCAACTTTCTGTATTTTCCAACAAGACCTGAAAAATTAGATTTTTCCGGTTCGATTATGGTTTGGACCGGGGGGTTTTGATTCTCACGTCACGCACACAGCCAAAGCATTAGTTGATATTCAATTATAAAAACAAAGAGAATTATTTTCTTTTCTCTAGACAAAAAGTACAATTGATTTTGCAACTTTACCCTCTAATTAGTGTTACCCCTGTCATATGGGGTCCCCGGTTTTTATTACTCCCGTTTGAAATGTAATAGTATTTGGTTCAAAAAAATATTCTTCTAAAAATGCAATATTTCATTAAATAATTTAAATCATATCAAATAATTATTTTTTATTTTTTAATTTCCACCAGATACTCACCATTAATTTTTATTTTAATATACATCATACACTTATCATTAATACTTATAAAACTTACACATTCGATCATTCTCCTAAAATACATCAATTTTACTTGAAAGGTTGAACTTCGGTAGTAACCTATGGAGTAATTAGGTTTTACTCTGTTGAGATGGATGTATAAAGAGAGGGTTAAGAGCAAGAAGATACAACAAGCGGATTTATACTTTTCCAGAGATATGCCAGTCTGCCATGTATGTACTACTAAGACCAGAGAAATTTATTACGAACAGTGAATCACGTGGCTGGAGCGAGTAAAAAACAAAAGACTGGCATGGTAAAAAAAGAAAAAAAAAGTAAGAAAAAGTCAATTTGACCTGTAGAAAAGGATCTGAAAGTAGCAGAAAGATGATTTCCAAGAAGAATCAAAATACTTTACTATAATGATTCTATTAAAATATTCAAGTCCAACATGGAGCATTAGGGGGATATAGTATTACCCAAAATTAAATGCAAACGTGAGGCTGTTGTCTATATTACATAAGCGGCTTGTATTGAATATTTATACGAGTATGGATCTATATCCATTTAAATATAAAAATATCTTTTTTTTTTTAAGTTTGACAATTTATCGGTTCTAAATTTATTCAAATACATTCGAGTCACTTATTTATATTTGCATAAATTATTTTAGTTAACTCGGAGATAATTAGATGACTCAAATGTGTGACTCGAATAGGTGATTTTGATATAATTAGGTGACTCGAATACATGACCCGAAGGTATTTTAGGTAGTTCTAATAGGTGACTCGAATGCATTTTAGGTGACTCAGATGTAGTTAGGTGGCTTGAATATGTGACTCGAATACATATTATGTGACTCGAATAGGTGATTCGAGTGAATATAATTAGGTGACTCAGATATAATTAGGTGACTCGAATGCAATTTAGACAACTTGAATGTCTAAATTGTGTTACTCGAATAGATGACTCGAATGTGTTACTCGAGTATGACTCGAATATTCTTGAGTAAATATCAAATCTGACAATTTATATGAAAAAAGTTGTTAACATGTGGGTGAAAAGAATTATCACATATCTATATGAATACCGTTCAATTTTCTTCTTGAAAATATCCTCTGATTTTATTGGAAATAGACATGAATGGGTGGTCTTAGTTATAAATAAAAATGAGAGATCTAACTCTATTTAATACTCTTATTTAAAAGTACCTCATCTTAATAATAAAAGTAGTTAAGGGTATTTTGATATTTCAAACTCATTTATTATATATAATCAAGACCTTGAGAATTAATTGTTGGAATATTTTATTCCACACATATATATTAAATGTTTTCATGATGTGTTGATAATTAAGTTAAAACAACAATTAAGATAACAAGAGTTGAATATGGAGAGTTGGACAGAACATCAAAGCTAACGCACGCTACAAGAACATCTAACGCACGCTAGAGGATTAAGACAACAACGCACCCATGGACAACCTAACCCATGATATGGAAACAAGTCAGTAAGGCCTGTGATTCCTACACAAAAAGCAAATAATGCACGCTAAGGGCAGAAGCAACGCACGCTAGATGAAGAAACTGGATGTTGCATCAGATACAGATAGCGCATGCTAATGACAATAATAGCGCATGTTACGTATGAATTCCTAATGTTGGACATACAACCGTTTGACAATCTTGTCAACACAAAAATCACGCGAAATTTGGAAAATGGAAGTTGACAAACTAGCGCACTATTAAGGATGATTAACACACGCTAAGTTCAGATTATATCTGTTGAACAAAGACTTTATGTAACAATGTCAAAAAGTGAAGATGCTTGACTACATCGTTAGAGCATGTTAAAGAGTATGTTACACGCTAAAGTCATCACGCAGTAACAGTTACTTGAGGCTTGAAGCCTATAAATACCATTTCATTTGGTATTCAGCATACAACAACTTCAAGAATATTTTCTATTCATCTGAGATACTTATATACATCATTGTTGTTGTAATTGAGCTTAATTCATAAGAGTTTGAGAGATTGATTCACTCATCCATACACGAGAGAAAAAAAAAGTGTAGATTTGACTCCGTGTTATTAGGATCGTTGACCTCGCATTGTTAGAATCATAATCTAAATTTGGTGAATTTTTTCTAGTACCATTACAAAGATAGAAAGGTTGTTTCCTTATCCGATAGAAAAAGAAAAATAGTTTATCGTAGACCGACCGAAGACACGATTGTTACATTATCTCGGACCGATAGAAGACAAGATTGTAACAGTTTACCTCAGACCTATCGAAGACAAGACGGAAAGATTTATCTTAAACCTATAGAAATAGATAGTGAAGGAGAGAGGACGTAGGCAAGTTGTCGAACCTCTATAAATCTTCATGTCATTTATTTTCCGTACTTATCTATCACTTCCGCAAATAAAAAGAGTACATTACTCTTCACCGCACTATCCAATCCCCTTCTAGTGGTGGTACCAACCCAATAATTGGTATCTGATCGGTTCTCTTATAATAATTGGCTTAACATCCAAGGAGAAAAAGATCTGATGGCGTATAATTATACTAGAATGTCTTGCCTTAAACCGACTACTATTTTTCGACGGATCGAATTTCATGACATGGAATAAAAAGATGTCAATCTTTATCATTGCTCACGATATCGAAATTTGGAAGGTAATTGGTCTTGGTCCAAAAATTCCTAAAAAATTCGATGGTTCTCTCAAGAGCTTCAAAGGATTCAATGATGAAGATTGAAAAAGTGACCATTAAATTTGTAAACTAACACAATTTGTATATTACACTCTTAATCCGAAAGAACATAATCGTATTTCTTCGTGTCTAAGTGCCAAAGAAATTTGGAAAATGTTCGAGGTAACTGACGATGGAACAACCCAAGTTAAGGAGACAAAAATAAATATGTTGGATTAATATTTGTTTCATAATATTTTGATGATGTGTTTGTAGACAAAATAATCATAGGTAACGTATGCTAGCCTTACAGCGTAACGTATATAATGATCACTCTCATGTTTACTTATTTGTAAGAGTTTTAATGCAGGTTTCGTAGATGGACAACTTACGTTACAAAGCATTCTTAACGTACGCAATGTTTAGTTTATAACGTACGCTATTCAGTCAAACTAAACCATTGTACATCTTCTGGAAAGTAAAAAAATTTGAACGGTCGTATTTGATATAACGTACGCAATGCGTGCTTCATAATGGCCGCTAAGTGTTTGAATCTGAACTCAAAATTGGACCATTGACGTCATGCAGTAGGCCATCTTATCCAACGGCTATATGAAGACCCTATTACGTACGCAACAGCTGAATAAAACGTACGTGAAGGATGGACAGAAGGCTACTGTCTAGTTATGGATTTCCATAACGTACGCTAAGTAAATGAAGTTACGTATGCTAACTTGCTTATGTACGTTACCCATGATGTATAACGTACATTACAAGTATTTTCTATTCCAATAGGAAAATGGCTTCAATGTGCTATAAATAGAAGCCTTCCAAGGTGTTAAGCTATACTAGAGTACACAAGAATTTCCTGAGATTATCTAGCAATTATCTTACTCCTTCAAGCTTTCATTCACCATTATTCTGTGAGAAATAATTCATACTATATCTGATAAGAGAAGAATTGTATTAACAATCTTCTATATACATTCTTGTACCAACCTGAGCTATTATTTTGTAAGACGAGTAAGTGTACTCACATCTATATTTGAAATCTGTGAGGTTGTCTTGTTGACTTAAAACAAGAGTGATTTAGTGTGGTTGTCCTTGAGCCCAGAAATCAAGAAATTGAAGTTAAGCACTAATCTAGAATGTGCTTTTATAAAGAGTTGGTACTGAACTATAAAGTGCATTCAGTTGTGAAGAAAAGTCCTAGTCGACACACTAGGTAGGGGACGTAGGCTTTTTGATAGCCGAACGTCTCAAACAATTTCTTGTGTTCTTTCTTTTCCGCACTTACTTTACTCCGATTAATCGCTTCCGCATGAAAAGAGTTCATTACTCTTCCTACCACTATTCAACCCCTCCTTCTAGTGGCGGTACCAACCCAACAATTGGTATCAGAGCGGTCTCTTTTTTATCGGTCTAACACCCGCTAGAGAAAAGATCCAGATATGGCCTACATTCATACTTCGCTTGAAGGTAACGCTCTTAATCGCCCTCCCTTCTTCGATGGTTCAAACTTTATGACTTGGAAGAAGAAAATGTCCATCTTCATCCGGGCTCATGATATTGAGATTTGGAAAGTCACTGCTCTTGGTCCAATGATTCCAAAGAAAACTGATGGTTCTCTAAAAGGCTTTAGAGAGTACGCTGAAACCGATTGGAAGAATGATCACTTCAATAGTAAAGCCACTCAACTGCTTTACTGTGCTCTTAATCCCGAAGATCTCAACAGGATCTCGTCTTGCAAAACAGCCAAAGAAATTTGGAAGATGCTTGAAATCAGTTGTAAAGGTATGAGTCAAGTTAAAGAGACGAAAATTAATATGCTTCTTCATGATTATGAACTGTTCACAATGAAAGAAGAAGAAAGTATTACTACCACGCTTGACCGCTTTTCTGTTATTACAAATGGGCTAGCCTCGTTTGGCAAACTAATCTCAAGTAGTGATAAAGCTAAAAAGACCCTAAGATCACTACCCAGAGAATGGGATGCTACGTTAACGGCTATTATGGAGTAAAAATACCTTAATAATATGAAATTCAGTGCTCTTATTGGATCCCTTACCAATTATGAGATTGTCATTAAATCTAGAAACTCTAAGCCAAAGCCCAAAGAACGAGAAAGGCTGATCGCCTTTAAAGCTAAAGAAGACAGTGACCCGAAAGATGAGCCTATCGAAGAAGATGATGAAGAAGAAATTGCTTTCTTGCCAAAAACATCAAAAAATCAAAAATCTCTTACAAAGGCGACGGAAAGATATGTTACAAGAACCTAGGGATGAATCTAAAAAGAATCATTTTCCTCAAAGAAAAAAAGTTCGACAATACTTGTCGAAGATGTGGTGTCCCAGGGCATTATGCAAAAGACTGTCGTGTTGCTGCTCCGATGAGCTCATCCAAACCTCCTCATGAAAAAATCAAAAAGAAAGAGGTATATGTTGCTACATGGAGTGACGACGAAGATGATGAAGAACCACAAGTTCAAAACAATCTAGCTCTAATGGCTCGCAAATCTATCGAAAGAGACACAGAATGCGAGGTAAGTGATTCATCTCATGAAGAAATTCTTGATGACTTCGAATCTTTAAATAATGAGTATGAAAAGGCTTGTATAGTAAAGAAAGATTTGAGAAAGTAAACAAAATCTCTTGAAGATGAAAAATCAAAAATTTTGAATAAAGACATTTCGCTTGATCATACATCTTGTCTAAAAATCGAGAAAAATTTGAGAGATGATTTACACAACACTCAGAACGAACTCAAACTTTATATCATAAAATTCTCGTATGGAAATGAGAAATTTGAGCAGCTCTTATCTATTTATAGTTTTTCTCTTTCAAAACAAGGACTCGGATATAATTCCTTTCCAATGAAAAGTCCTTAGATAAAACTTCGATGAACTCGAAGAATTTAATGGGAATCTCGTCATGTCCAAAATGTTTGAAAAATGGACATACTGAAACTTTTTGTACGAGCTCTAGATGAACTATTAAGGTTAAACAAATATGGGTACCTAAAGGAACTATAGTTCCAAACGAAGTTTGTATGTCTAACTCAACAGGACCCAAATTAGCCCGGGTACCTATAAAAAGAAAGAAAATTATTTTTGTAGGTACAAGCGAGGACAACAACACAATCAAATAAATGGTACATTGATAGTGGATGTTCTAACCACATGAGTGGAGACGAGCATCTTTTTACGGAGCTCAAGAAAGAAGATCAAGGATATATCACATTTGGTGATAACAAAAAGGGTAAAATCAAAGGCACAGGTAAAATAGGTAAGAATCCTCTACCAACAATAGAGAATGTTCTTTTTGTTGATGGCATTTGTCATAATCTTCTCAGTATTTCTCAATTATGTGATACTGGACTCAAATTAATTTTTGAAATCACCCATTGCACTGCAAAGATCAAATTGTTTTTATTGGACTTAGATATGGTAATATTTATATTGTTGATCTTCAAGATGAATCATCGTTTAATGAAAAATATTTAATCACATACGATGAAAACACCACTATTTGGCATTGAAAATTTGGGCACGCCGCTTTACCACTTATTTCTAATTAGCCAGAAATGATATTGTCCGTGGTCTACCAAAACTAAATTTCAGAAAAGACCACATTTGTGAAGCCTGTATTAAAGGTAAACATGCAAGAGGCTCGTTTAAACCCAAAATGGAAATTTCCACTAGCCGTATTCTTGAATTAATTCATATGGATTTAATTGGTCCATCTCGGCATGCTAGCTCGAATGGTAAACTTTATACAATGGTGCTTGTTGATGATTTCTCAAGATTTACTTGGGTAAATTTTTTGGCAAATAAAAATAATGCTTTTAACGAATTTGTTAAGTGGTGCAAGCTTATTCAGAAGGAAAACGATTTGCCAATTATCGCCATCAGAACCGATCGCGGTGGAGAATTCGACTCAAATGATTTTGAAGATTGGTGCGAAAATATGGTATTGGGCATAATTTTTCAGCACCCCGAACACCCCAACAAAATAGAGTTGTCGAGAGGGAAAATCGCCCTCTAGAAGAAATGAGTCGAACAATGCTAAATGAGTAAGGGCTACCAAAGTATTTCTTGGCTGAAGCTGTCAATACAGCCTGTTACGTGATAAATCGAGTTCATCTTAGGAGAAACAAGATGAAGACTCCATATGAAACTTTCAAAGGTAAAAATCCAAATTTATCATATTTTCATCCGTTTGGTTGTAAATTTTTTATTCACAACAATAGTAAGAATAATCTGGGCACATTTGATTCTAAGTCCGATATTGGTATTTTTCTTGGATATTCACTCAATAGTAAGGCTTATCGTGAATTTAACAGTATAAGAGGCTCGGTAGAAGAGTCCATTCATATAAAATTCGATGATACAACTTTACCCCCAAGAAAGGTTGTTTTAGATGATGATGCAGGTATATTTCCAGCAAAAGAAGTGTCCGAAGCATCGAAGGAATTAGAGAAGCTTGACATCGACCCGGAAAAGCATGGGGAAAATCCATATAATCTTCCTAAGGAATGGGTAAAAGATCATCTTATGGAGCAAATTCTTAGTAAAATCAGTGAAGGTGTGCAAACAAGGAGAAATGTGGATGATTGCTTGAACAATATTGCATTCATTTCTCTCATGGAACCAAAGAACATTGATGAAGCCATTAGTGACGAAAATTGGGCGGTCGCTATGCCAGAGGAGCTCAATCAATTCGAAAGAAATAAAGTGTGGGAACTGGTTCCGACACCGGTAGGCAAAACTATCATTGGTACTAAATGAGTTCATAAAGTAAAAACAGATGATAATGGCCTCCTAGTTAAAAATAAATCAATAGTGGTCGCTCAAGGATACAACCAAGAGGAAGGATTTGATTATGAAGAAACTTTCACTCCTGTTGCCCGTCTTGAGGCTATTCGCCTGTTATGCGCCTTTGCTTCACATAAAAAGATCATACTGTAACACCCCAAACTAGGCGAATATTACAGTGCCGTGAATCCCCAACTGGGACCCACTAGGTGAATGAAAATGATGAATTAAATAATATAATTGTAGTACCGAACCACATTATATTACCAAATACTCCGATGAGGAGTTTAAGTACAACACACCAGGACAATACCGAATACTAGTATATTTTATATGAAGATAAAATACACGACACTGAATGAAACGGAGTATCCAAATGAAAGTCTGCAGCGGAAAATAAAGGACAATAACATGAATAACTGAAAGATCGGGGCCCCCTACTAGTATCACTGGGACTCCTCGACGTCAGCGTGTTCTCCCCGTGCTTTTGCCTTGCCAAGACCTGAAAAACAAAATCCCCAAACGGGCCGGCCATACGTAACAACAATCCTCAAGGGTTGAAAATACACAATTATGATTATATCTGGAGTTATGAAATATCCTGTCGAAACATACGTAATCAAACATGCTATATGAATCAACTAACAGTACGGCTCAAAGGGTGGCGCCACACTACGTCCGGGATGGAAATGTGTCCGTGCACAAGCCACCAACGAGTACACGTGTGGTCTTGTACCTAATCAGTCTCACGAGGCATATGACTCGTGTGCACAGTCCAATGTGAGGCCAACAACCAACACACGACTTAAGCGTGCCCGACATGAAAATCCAACACATACCAACCGGCACGCCAGTATGACCCGGAATGCCACGATATAACAAAAGTGACATCGGAAACGAATAATGACTCACCGAGATAAAATGATAGTGAAATGAATGATAGCTCAACGAAATTGGAACCGTCGTTCCTTGTGACTGAAGTGATTAATTGACAATGACAAGTTTTGATACGGTTAATACAATAATGAATGAGTTATGATTATGAATGAACAACATCAAAAGGGATGAATATCCTTTTAACCGAGTAAGAATTAACTTACACAATACCGGTGACAATTATCCTTCCACGAACAATGTCCTAATTGAGATATCGGTCACTCGAACAACCTTGAATTATACAATATCCAACAACCCATTCAATATACGAATCAAACACGAATATAACGAACTCAAAACGTCGATACGATTAAACTAAGTTCATTGGGGCATTATATCGAATACGTTGTGGCCAAACTCCGATTGTTTACAATCAAATCTCAATAAGCCACTAACAAATCCCCCAAGAAGTGTTTCAAACCAACAAACATCTTCCAAATGATCAATAATCCAAAATGAATATCCGAAAACGTGATTATAACGACAATTAAACGAAAACCCCCAATTTCAACTCGATATTCAAAGTGTTCTTGAATAATCCCTCAATAATCCAATGAATCCTTATATAAACTCATAATCATATACATATCCCTTCATATAACATGATTATAACGTCCAAAACATCATATCTCAACAGATAATCGAAATCCAAGGTGTTGAAGATATTACCTCTTGAAGATCCAACCACTTCGATCCGAAGAACACGAGTTTAATCGAGTATCCAAGCTTCCCAAATGATTGAAGATGATGAAAAATACACACTCAAATGATAATTGATGAAGAAATCTCTCCAGACCCTCTCTCGCGTATGAAGGTGAAAGAATGAAGAAATGAGCTGAAATGCTAAAAAAAACGAATTTAAAGGGGTTTGCTGGTCTGTCGGACACGGCCCGTGCCGATCGGCACGGCCGCGGCGCGCAACTGGCCGACAGGGACTCGACCGTGTCCTGCTTGACACGGTCGCGGCGCGAAGGGGCCTTCCGATAGTGACCTGTCCGACAGTGACTCGGTACGGCGCGGCGCTTCGGCATTGACTCGACCGTGTCCTGGAACACGGTCGGGCGTCTGGGCAGTCGGTTCTGGCTTATCCGGAAGAGTTCGACTCGGCCGTGCCAGACGACACGGTCGAGTCCTGTGGCAGAGACTTCGGCATTTCCGGACGAGTACAGCACGGCCGTGTCGGACGACACGGCCGAGTTCGGTCGGCAGTGATCGGCCAATAACTGAACAATGAGCGGGTGAGCTAAAACGACCATAACTCTCTCGTCCGGACTCCGATTGACTCACCGTTTGAACCATTGGAAAGCTAACTCGATGCTCTATAATATTGCAAAGATTCAGAATTTTTGGAGTTACCAAAAGTTAATGGTGATCTAACAAAGTCGAACTCATATGCGGAAAGTTGCAACAATGGACAATAACGATACACAACTCGAAGTTTTTCCGAACGGTGAACACGGGTGAATGAACATGATTGATGAATGATTATAAATGAGTGAAAATCCACTGAGTGACAATCACCGAATGAAATTACTGAATGATAATGACTGAATTACAACCGGGTATTACATACACCCCCCTTAAAAGAGTTTCGTCCCCGAAACTAAGGGTCAAACAACTCGGGATAACTCTACCGCATACTATCCTCGGTTTCCCAAGTAGCCTCTTTGACTACGTGTCTGGACCACTGAATCTTGACCAAAGGGATCGTCTTGTTCCTCAACTGTTTGATTCGCCGCTCCAACACTCGTACAGGACGCTCCTCGTACGAATGATCATCCGCGATCTCGATTTCGTCGAACTGAAGTATGTGACTCAGGTCGGCAACATACTTCCGCAACTGAGAGACGTGAAACACATTATGAATTCGGCTCAATGCCGGAGGCAAAGCCAATCGATAAGCTAACTCGCCTACTCGATCCAAAATTTCAAACGGTCCAATGAATCTCGGACTCAACTTCCCCCGTTTTCCGAAACGGAAAATACCTCGACTCGGGGATACCTTGACCAAAACGGGGTCACCCGTCTCGAACCCTAGTGGTCGGCGACGAATATCTGCATATGATTTCCATCGACTCTGAGCTGTCAACAATGACTCCTGATCAAAGCTACCTTCTCACGGGCGGCTATAAGCATATCGGGCTCGGTGCCGATTGATTCTGATGGGTCGTCCCAACACAAGGGAGATCGACAACGACGACCGTACCAGGCCTCGTAAGGTGCTACCTTAATCGAAGCATGCCAACTATTATTATACGTGAACTCGATCAATGGTAGTTGGGCTTCCCAATCGTCTTCTAATCGAGGACGCATGCCCTCAACATGTCCTCCAATGTCTGAATAGTCCTCTCTGATTGTCCGTCGGACTAAGGATGAAAAACGGAAATGAGATTAAGCTGAGTTCCCATAGCACGATGAACTGATTTCCAAAATGAGACACGAATCGCCCGTCACGATTAGAAACGATACTCTTAGGAGTACCGCGCAATCTCACTATCTCCTTGATGAACAACTGGGCCAGTCTCTCGGGACCCCACATATCCTTGATTTCAAGGAAATGAGCTAATTTAGTAAAGCAGTCCGCGATCGCTCAGATCGTATTCATGCCACGACGACTCGTCGGCAACTCGTGATGAATTCCATAGAAATGTCTTCCCACTTCCATTCTGGAATAGGGAGCGGTATCAGCATACTCGCCGGTCACTGATGTTCCATCTTGACTTGCTGATAGTCTAAACATCTCGAAACAAATTCCGCGACTTCTCGCTTCATATTACTCCACCAGAAATTTTGTTTCAAGTCCTTGTACATCTTGCTGGACCCCGGATGAACCGGATAAGGGGTAGCATGAGCTTCTCTCAAGATCGAGTTTTTCAACTCATCATTCACCGGTACACACATCCGATTCTTAAATCTCAAAAGTCCATCCTCGTGGATCACGAATCCAGGGGCTTTCCCCTGAGCCACATCCTCACGAATGCGCAACAATGCTGGGTCTGAACCCTGATTCTCTCTGATTATCTCCTCAAGTGACGATGAAATCTCTAACATACAAAGCTGTCCCTGAACTCCGAAGCTGCACCTCGATCTCGGGTCTAAGGAATTCTCAGAAGCTCCTTCTCGAATCAAGCAAACGAGCAAGCATCTGCTCCTGAACGGACTTACGACTCAAGGCGTCGGCGACAACGTTCGTCTTGCCCGGGTGGTAAAGGATCTCGATATCAAAATCTTTGATTAGTTCCAACCACCGCCTGCCGCATATTTAACTCCTTGTGAGTAAATATATACTTCAACTCTTGTGATTGGTGAAGATCGGCAGTGATGCCATAAAGGTAACGACGCCAAATTTCCAACGCGAAAACCACGGTTGCTAGCTCCGGCTGGGTTGGATAATTAACCACTAATCCGAGGAAACATCGGATTTACTTAATATCTTTGGAGGTTGCCAATCTCGGATAGTCTCCGTCTTCTCGAGGGTCGACACGAACTCGTCGATGAAATTACATGCCCGAGAAAGTCACCGGACCTCCGTAACTCACATTTGGAAAACTTTCCATAAAGTTGCTCTCGTCTCAACACGTCGAGAACACGATGAAGATGAACCTCGTGTTCCTCTCGGCCACGGAATAAATCAAAATGTCTTCGATTGAAGACAACAACAAACCGATCCAAAAGTCGATGAAAACCCGATTCATTAACTCCATGAATACCGCAGTGCAATAGTTAGCCCGAACGGCATAACTACGAACTCATAATGACCACGGCGTACGAAACGCTGTCCTCGCAATATCCGACTCTCGAATCCATCGGTGATATCCAGATCTTAAGTCGATCCTGGAAAATACTGAGGCTCCCTGAAGTTGATCTAAAAGATCATCAATACGGGGTAAGGGATACTACTCTTGATCATCACCCTGTTCAACTCCTGGTAATTAATACACACACGAGACGAGCCATCCTTCTCCTTGACAGATCACACTGGTGATCCTCACGGGGACGCAATCGGTCGGAGATAACCTTTCTCGAACTACTCCTCAAGTTGAATCTTCAACTCCTGCATTCTGGTCGGGGCCATCCGATACGGTGCCTTCGATAAAGGGGACGTACCGGCTCCAACTCACTCCTGAATTCCCCTACTCTATGTGAAGGCAACCAGATAACTCGTCTGGAAATACATCGTCAATCGATGACAATGATACCACGAATGATTGAACAACTCGATTGCCTTAGAAAGTCCAATCGATGAAAATGATACGATGAATGTTTGAATAACTCGATTGCCTTTGAAAGGCCAATCGATGAAAATGATGCAATGAATGATTGAATGACTCGATTGCCCTAGAAAGGCCAATCGATGAAAATGATACAATGAATGATTGAATAACTCGATTGCCTTAGAAAGGCCAATCGATGAAAATGATACAATGAATGATTGAATAACTCGATTGCCTTAGAAAGGCCAATCGATGAAAATGATACAATGAATGATTGAATGACTCGATTGTCTTAGAAAAGCCAATCGATGGAAATGATGCAAGGAATGATTGAATAACTCGATTGCGGAATTTCTCTTCTTTCGTCATAATAATACTTCTTCTGGAACAACGGGGATTACTTCCCTGAAGCACACATTCGACAACCAACGACGGAAAGATAGCGACCAAACGCTAACAAACATTGAGGACAGTATCAAGACGATCAAACCAACTAATACCAAAAATTACATCGTCCTAAGATAAATTCACCACGATTAGATCCATCAACCAATCGCGGTCATTAAGCTTAATTCGGTATGATTTCCGAAAAAATCTTCCATCATCAGGTAGACCGATGGTATTAGGTCCACAAGCAATAGGACTATCCCAAAATAAGTCTATTCAAACATGATTCGAAAATGAATGAATGCGGTGCACCAGTATCCAAAAAGAGACATGACTCGGAAGGTAGTATTCAAAACCACGCTCCGATACCAACTCTGTAACACCCCAAACTAGGCGGATATTACAGTGCCGTGAATCCCCAACTGGGACCCACCAGGCGAATGAAAATGATGAATTAAATAATATAATTGTAGTACCGAACCACATTATATTACCAAATACTCCGATGAGGAGTTTAAGTACAACACACCAGGACAATACCGAATACTAGTATATTTTATATGAAGATAAAATACACGACACTGAATGAAACGGAGTATCCAAATGAAAGTCTGCAGCGGAAAATAAAGGACAATAACATGAATAACTGAAAGATCGGGGCCCCCTACTAGTATCACTGGGACTCCTCGACGTCAGCGTGTTCTCCCCGTGCTTTTGCCTTGCCAAGACCTGAAAAACAAAATCCCCAAACGGCCGCCATACGTAATGACAATCCTCAAGGGTTGAAAATACACAATCATGATTATATCTATAGTTATGAAATATCATGTCGAAACATACGCAATCAAACATGCTATATGAATCAACTAACAGTACGGCTCAAAGGGTGGCGCCACACTACGTCCGGGATGGAAATGTGTCCGTGCACAAGCCACCAACGAATACACGTGTGGTCTTGTACCTAATCAGTCTCACGAGGCATATGACTCGTGTGCACAGTCCAATGTGAGGCCAACAACCAACACACGACTTAAGCGTGCCCGACATGAAAATCCAACACATACCAACCGGCACGCCAGTATGACCCGGAATGCCATGATATAACAAAAGTGACATCGGAAACGAATAATGACTCACCGAGATAAAATGATGGTGAAATGAATGATAGCTCAACGAAAAGATTGGAACCGTCGTTCCTTGTGACTGAAGTGATTAATTGACAATGACAAGTTTTGATACGGTTAATACAATAATGAATGAGTTATGATTATGAATGAACAACATCAAAAGGGATGAATATCCTTTTAACCGAGTAAGAATTAACTTACACAATACCAGTGACAATTATCCTTCCACGAACAACGTCCTAATTGAGATATCGGTCGCTCGAACAACCTTGAATTATACAATATCCAACAACCCGTTCAATATACGAATCAAACACGAATATAACGAACTCAAAACGTCGATACGATTAAACTAAGTTCATTGGGGCATTATATCGAATACGTTGTGGCCAAACTCCAATTGTTTACAATCAAATCTCAATAAGCCACTATAAAATCCCCCAATAAGTGTTTCAAACCAACAAACATCTTCCAAATGATCAATAATCCAAAATGAATATCCGAAAACGTGATTATAACGACAATTAAACGAAAACCCCCAATTTCAACTCGATATTCAAAGTGTTCTTGAATAATCCCTCAATAATCCAATGAATCCTTATATAAACTCATAATCATATACATATCCCTTCATATAACATGATTATAACGTCCAAAACATCATATCTCAACATAGAATCGAAATCCAAGGTGTTGAAGAAATTACCTCTTGAAGATCCAACCACTTCGATCCGAAGAACACGAGTTTAATCGAGTATCCAAGCTTCCCAAATGATTGAAGATGATGAAAAATACACACTCAAATGATAATTGATGAAGAAATCTCTCCCTCAAGACCCTCTCTCGCGTATGAAGGTGAAAGAATGAAGAAATGAGCTGAAATGCTAAAAAAAACGAATTTAAAGGGGTTTGCTGGTCTGTCGGACACGGCCCGTGCCGATCGGCACGGCCGCGGCGCGCAACTGGCCGACAGGGACTCGACCGTGTCCTGCTTGACACGGTCGCGGCGCGAAGGGGCCTTCCGATAGTGACCTGTCCGACAGTGACTCGGTACGGCGCGGCGCTTCGGCATTGACTCGACCGTGTCCTGGAACACGGTCGGGCGTCTGGGCAGTCGGTTCTGGCTTATCCGGAAGAGTTCGACTCGGCCGTGCTAGACGACACGGTCAATTCCTGTGTCAGAGGCTTCGGCATTTCCGGATGAGTACATCACGGCCGTGTCGGATGACACGGCCGAGTTCGGTCGGCAGTGATCGGCCAATAACTGAACAATGAGCGGGTGAGCTAAAACGATCATAACTCTCTCGTCCGGACTCCGATTGACTCACTGTTTGAACCATTGGAAAGATAACTCGATGCTCTATAATATTGAAAAGATTCAGAATTTTTTTGGAGTTACCAAAAGTTAATGGTGATCTAACAAAGTCGAACTCATATGCGGAAAGTTGCAACAATGGACAATAACGATACACAACTCGAAGTTACGAACGGTGAACACGGGTGAATGAACATGATTGATAAATGATTATAAATGAGTGAAAATCCACTGAGTGACAATCACCGAATGAAATTACTGAATGATAATGACTGAATTACAACTGGGTATTACACATACTTCATCAAATGGATGTAAAAAGTGTCTTTCTAAATGGAGTGATTCAAGAAGAAGTCTATGTCAAGCAACCTCCTGGTTTTGAAGATTATGATCACCCGGATTTCATGTACAAGATCCATAAAGCTCTCTATGGATTAAAGCAAGCGCCGAAAGCATGGTATGAAAGGTTAAGTACTTTCTTTATCTCTAACGGTTATATTAGAGGACACGTAGATAATACCTTATTTATCAAGAATTTTGGCAACGATATGCTTATATGTCAAATATATGTTGATGATATTGTATTTGGTGCTACTAACGATTCTCTGTCTCAAGAATTTGCAAATCTAATGAAAGGAGAATTCAAAATGAGCATGATGGGTGAGTTAAAATTCTTTCTAGGACTTCAAATAAAACAACTCGAAGGCGGAATATTTATTCATCAAACTAAGTACGTCAACGAGCTACTAAAGAAGTTCAAATTGGAAGGATGCAAAGAAATCTCAACACCCATGTCATTCTCACTTAAGCTTGATAAAGATGAGACCGGTAAATATGTTGACCAGAAGCAATATCGAGGTATGATCGGATCACTACTTTATTTAACTACCTCTAGATCCAATATTATGTTTGCAACGTGTCTTTGTGCTAGATTTCAGGCGAACCCTAAGGAATCGCATTTCATTGCTTGCAAAGGAATTTCTCGTTATTTAAAAGGTTCTATTGGTTTGGGCTTATGGTATCCATCAAGTATTGATTTTGAACTTTTTGCATATAGTGATGCTGATTTTGGTGGATGCAAAATTGATAGAAAAAGTACCAGCGGGACTGTCATTTCATGGGGTCTTGTTTAATTTCATGGAGTAGTAAGAAATAGGCTAGTGTGACTACTTCCACAGCTGAAGTCGAATATGTGTCTGCTGGAAGTGCATATGCACAAGTTTTGTTGGTTAAAAATCAATTACGAGATTATGGCATTACTCTTAAAAACATTCCATTTTTGTGACAATACAAGTGCCATAAATTTGAGTAAAAATCCCATTTTGCATAGTAGGACAAAAAACATTGAAATTCGTCATCATTTTATTCGTGATCATGTCCAAAATGGGAATATTCATCTCCAATTTGTAGGAATAAATGAACAATTGGCAGACATTTTATAAAACCGTTATCCGAAGAATCTTACGAATTTTTGAGGTTAAATTTGGGAGTGGGGCATGTTGTTCATTTTTAATTTGCATATCTTCATATACAGCAAATTGGTCATGTTAAACACATCAATATAATCAGAAGATTGTTATTTTTCATTTGGTCAACCTAACGACCGCTATACGCTCGACATTACGGCCGATATCAATCGGAATCCACCAGCCTTTATAGCGTACGCTACTCATAAATTTTACATACGTTAAAGGACCTAGCGTACGTTCTGCTTACTCCATTACGTACGCTATAACATTGCAGATTAGAGGTAGAAGCTCCTGGAACTTTCATTACAGCCACTATTCGCAGGTATTACGTACGTAATACATATTAATTTACGGCCGCTACAGAATGTAACATATATTACGACTTATTTCCAGTAACTTATAATCCGTCCTTCCTCGCATTCCTCACAAATCCAAAATCATCCAACCTCCGATATTCTCCAAAAGAACTATATCCTCGCCCGATCGATTTCCCTGCATGATCAAGACGAACACTCGTGCCGGAAAGAAAAGAAGAGGAGAATCAACTTCCAACTCTACCGAACCAAGCCGATTTGTGAATCCCCAAGCAGAAAAGGTTTTCAACGAGATCCTTATTGACGAAGATGTAACTCTGAGTCATCATTTTGATTTTGATTCATTGAAAGCTATTGGAGTAAAGATAGATGAATTCTTTGATATGCTGGGAATCGAGAAATTTGTTAGTCATGCTCGATCGATTTATGAAAATTTGGTTAGAGAATTTTATGCCAATTTTTCCACTAGGTTTAATGCTGATGGTTTCGTCGTCGTTCAATCTCTTATTCGTGGAAAACACATTTCCTTTGATGCCGTAAACCTTTCTGAAATTCTTGGTCTACCAAATGAAGGCATTATTTGTAATGGGACATTTGTGTCAAATGGTGATACTGGTGATGATTTCTTGAATGATGAAAGTGATAATCTGAATGAACTTACCGTTCGTGATTTTTTGAAATCTCAAGCGGTACTTGAAGTCAATTTCGATATATTTGAGAATAATGATTTTGGTTTGAATGTTCGTTTCCTTCATGATGCCATAACTCATTGTTTAATGCCAAAAGTGAACGCTCAACAAAAGATGGTAAACATAGTCATGGAGATAATTTATCATATTTTGAAAGATCATCAGGTTAACTTTGCTAGAATTGTGATGAAATGGTTTGTTGAAAAAGGCTCGATCTTCCAAAGGAAAGGGTATGTAAGGAAGGATAGACAAAGAAAGTTTGGGATGCCGTTTGGATCCATCTTGATTGAAATATTCGAGAAAGAAAATGTGGACTTTTCAGGACTGTATGGGATAGAAGTTCCGAGAGGGAATATAGTTCATGAAGGAACCATTCGCACGATGAGATACCTACAGACGAGGAATAGAGGATGGGTGTACTTTGCCTATCTCCGAGATGGCGATTCTATTGTCAACGGTAGTCCTCTTTACCTAGACTTCAGGATATGATTTTTTCTAGAGGCCCTCAGACAGAGAGGACTCGTATTCATGATCCATTGCCTCAGAAAGGTACTTTTCAGAGTGGCCTAGATGTTTCTTCATCTCAATTGGAAGTTCTTGGTCGTTTGGAGAAAGATTTGAAAGAAATTAAACTCAGAGTCGGACGGTCCGAAGCTATGCAATAGAATATCTGCACTCATTTTGGAATAGACATACCTCCCCACCCTTCAGATGCCGACCTGGACTAGTTTCCGTCTTCTCTACGATGATATTGAAGTTTTTTGACCTATATTTTCATACACTTTTTATGCATTATGTTTAGACATTGTTTGGTGATTTCGTAACTTTGGATATTCTGATTGTCTGGATATTTTGATTGATTATTTGATATTTTGATGTTTTGATGGACAAATTGCTTATCTCTTTAATGCGTTTCCTAACATTTGAGATATTTGTCTTGCAGATGAAGTTTCTTAATGATTGTTATAATCCTCTTTCGATTCTTTTTGTTAATGACAAAAAGGGGGAGAACAAATGTTTGTTGAACGTTTTTTGAACTTGTTACTAAACTCAGGGGGAGTTTTTCAAAATAAATTTTTTTTCTTTCGATTCCTCAAACTTTTTAGTTCAAACAAACAAAGGAAAGATTATTTTGTCACCATCAAAAAGGGGGCGATTGTTGGATCAATATTTGTTTCATAATATTTTGATGATGTGTTTGTAGACAAAATAATCAGAGATAACGTACGCTAGCCTTACAGCGTAACGTACGTAATGATCACTCTCATGTTTACTTGTTTGTAAGAGTTTTAATGCAGGTTTCGTAGATGGACAACTTACGTTACAAAGCATTCTTAACGTACGCAACGTTTAGTTTGTAACGTACGCTATTAAGTCAAATTAAACCGTTGTACATATTCTGGAAAGTCAAAAAAGTTGAACGGTCGCATTTGATATAACGTACGCAATGCGTGCTTCATAGTGGTCGCTAAGTGTTTGAAGCTGAATTCAAAATTGGACCATTGACGTCATGCAGTAGGTCATCTTATCCAACGGCTATCTGAAGACCTTATCACGTACGCAACAGCTGAATATAACGGACGTAAAGGATGGACATGAGGCTACTTCCCATTCTGGAGTTCCATAACGTATGCTAAGGAAATGAAGTTACGTACGCTAACTTTCTTACGTACGTTACCCATGCTGCATAATGTACGTTACAAGTGTTCCCTATTCCAGTAGGAAAATGGCTTCAATGTGCTATAAATATAAGCCTTCCAAGGTGTTGAGCTACACTAGAGTAAAAAAGAATTTCCTGAGATTATCTAGCAATTATCTTACTCCTTCAAGCTTTCATTCACCATTATTCTGTGAGAGATAATTCATACTATATCTGATACGAGAAGACTTGTATTAGCAATCTTCTATATACATTCTTGTATCAATCTGAGCTATTATTTTGTAAGATGAGTAAGTGTACTCGCATCTATCTTTGTAATCTGTGAGGTTGTCTTGTAGCCTTAAAACAAGAGTGATTTAGTGTGGTTGTTCTTGAGCCCGGAAATCAAGAAATTGAAGTTAAGCACTAATCTAGAAAGTGCTATTGTAAAGAGTTGGCACTGAACTATAAAGTACATTCAATTGTGAAGAAAAGTCCTAGTCGACACACTAGGTAGGGGATGTAGGCTTTTTGATAGCCGAACATCTCGAACAATTTCTTGTGTGCTTTCTTTTCCGCACTTATTTTACTCCGATTAATCGCTTCCGCACGAAAAGAGTTCATTACTCTTCCTACCACTATTCAAACCCCCTTTTAGTGGCGGCAGCAACCCAACAAAATATGCTTCTCCACGACTATGAGTTATTCATGAAGAAAGATGATGAATCCATATCAAATATGCTCAATCAATTTTCGCTCATCACAAATTGACTACCTTGTTTTGGTAAACCATTATCGAGTGGGAAAAAGTGAAGGAAATATTACGATCACTACCTCATGAATGATATGGTACGGTCACGGATATTATGGAATCTAAAGATCTAAACACATTAGATTTTAGCACCATTGTCGATTCGCTAATAAACTACAAGATTGTGATAAAATCACGAAATGATAAACCGAAGCCCAAAGAGAAACTATAGCTTTGAAGTTTAAAAGATGTCAAGAAATAAAGAAGAAATCCTGGTCGATGATGATGATGATGAATAATCGGCATTTTATGCCAAAAACATCAAAAATAGCAAAACCTATTAAATCGGAGAAGAAAAGACATCAACTCGCAAGTCCGGAATGAGTCAAAAAGATTCGACAATAATTGTGAAATTATGGAAAATCCTACCACTTTGCAGAAAACTGTCGAGGTTCGGCTTCCTAAAGGAAAGTATATATAGTAACCTGGAGTGACGATGACAAAGAAGATGAAAAATTTCAAAATAATCTCGCACTCATGGCACAAAGTTATTATGACTACAGCGATAACGAAAGCCAGAATTATTGCATTTTTGAATGCTTTTGAATTATTGCATACTAATTTCAAAATTCGCTTAAAGATAACAAATCCCTTAAATTGAAAAATAGAATTTTGAAAATGGAATTTATAAAACACGAGAAAAGGGAAAATTAATCGAAAATGATCATTCTCTTTGTTTAGAGATAGAAAATAAATTGAAAGATGAGTTGCTTAAAGTGCAAAATAAACTTAAAAACTTAATAAATAAATTATTTGGAAATGAAAAATTAGAAAAAATTCTTTGGATTCAATTTTTTTTTTAAATAAACAAGGACTTGCTCTTTGGATTTTATTTCTCTTCGAGCCTTCTATGTCTTTCTCGCAATTTTTGAGTTTGGAAATCGAGTTTTGACTAGGATCATAAAAGGTCATCATCTTGGATAGTTTATTATGTGCTCAACATCTTCTTCCAACTTATTTTTATTCGGGTCAAAGGCATTTTCTTCTGAGAATCCTAGTTGGCCATTTTTAGGGATTTTTTAGAATTTGAGAACTTATCACGTGTTGAATTGATTAGTGTTATTCGAATTTTTTGATCAGCATAGTGTCTCCAAGATTTCGGTTAGTTCAATTCGTGAATCTGACCCTCGTGAAGAATCTTTAGACCCAAGATGTTTAAATTAATGTTTCAGTGGGATAAGGTTTGGGCTTTTAGGCGTATTTCCACCGTACTTAATTATTATGCTTGTAGTAATTCTCGTGTTGTTGTGTTCTTGTGGAAGTTGGAGGATTTGGGGTCGTGCAGTCGCGTTTGTTAGTAGATTTGGATGTAACTACTGTAAAAGGCAAGGTCAGCATTTCTATGATTTATATTTCATTATGTATCAATTGCGTATGTATGAGTAACTTGTGTGCTTGCGTCGCATTGGGCTTATTTTGTTCGTCAGTTTGATTTTTACACTTGTGCGTTTGTGTTTCAGTTTGTAATATATATATATATATATATATATATATATAGTTGCAGCTTGAACTAGGAATGGTAAAGTTTGGTGGTTGTAAATTATTACGAGGTATATGTGATAAATTATTTCTTGGTGATCTGTTGATTGAATGTGTGTTATCTTTGTTTGGAAATTTTGTGTTTCTGTAAATTATTATGTGGCAGAGATTTGTTTGATTAATAGTTGAATCTTTTGTTGTGAACAATATGATTGTTGCTTGTGTGGTGAGTCGTATCCAAAGTTAAGGAGGGTGAGAAGTGTCGATGGGTCGTTCACGTTGTAATGTGCGGCTTCTGTCAGGAGGTATATGACGGTGTCGCGTAATACGCGTTTCAAGGGGTAGCTTCCTTAGGAGAGTAATGTCGGTATGATGGCATGTTCAAGGGAGCATCCCCTAGCAGATAGTGAACGTCGATGCACGGTGTGCGTTTTTGAGCGGCTTCTGCATGCTTCAGAGCCGATGATATTATGTGGTTGTGTGATTACTCAGAGACACAGACACCAAACGAATAAAACCTTTTGAAAATTCTTTTGGAAATATTGGTGTCCGGAATCAATGATTATCCACACAGGGACTGTCTGACATATCCTCTGAGGATTTCTATGGCCTTTGGTGCGGAACATGGATGATTATTGATGTATTTGATTCTAGATTTGGGTCAAGGACCCTAATGATTCTGAGATGAGATTTACGAACTTTGAGTCAAGGACCCCGAAAAGTTTTTATAAGGAAACATATTTTTGGGTCTGCGACCCTTAGTGTTTCGAAAGAATTATTTGGGGAATTAAACCGAAATGACTTCTATTTTTGTAAAACTACTTGAGAATTTAACGTTCTTTAAAGCTTGTGTAAATCATATTTCCAACTACAACGATTTCCTTTTGAACTGTTCGTTAAAGTTAAAAAGCCGCTCGAGTTACTACTTGTTTTGTGAAATTCAATGACTGTACTAGTGTTCTCGTGGTGAATTATTTTACATGATGAATGTTTGATTTTGACTAATGTGTTTGTGATATTTGCCTTGGTTGTTGATACTATGAAATTTGCTCCATGTGCTAATCCCTCTTAGGGGTGGACAAGTTTTTATGATTGCAGGGTTTATGATTGAGAAGAACATTACATGATCGTCACGAAGAAGTTGAGCAGCAATGATGCTATGCGTCGAGAATTGTGGAGTCTCTTACAATGTAATTGATTTAACCCAAAATATTTTGGTATCCGAGTACTGTTGGTATTTTTTTGGTTTGGAGCCTGTTTCTGGACATTGATTACTAAATTTTTGAATTTTATAATGTCATGTAAAAATTTCAGTCTGAGTTTTTTAGATGTGTATCTATAATATTTAGTCTAGTAAATCCTTTATGGGGGAGAATTTGCGGCAGTGTAACAAACCTTGAATATTTTGGTGCTGTTACAATTGTTAAGTTGGTTATTCTCTTTATAAATAAGGCCGGAGGAGGTGGATGATAGCTACTATATTCGTCCGATCTGAAATGCTATATTTCACACAAAAAATATCTTCTTAAAAGAGTTATATTTTCTTGAATACCTTCACACTATCTCATTTCATCTCTACCACGCACTGACACAACAATATATTTTACCTTTTACACAACACATTCACTATCAATATGCTTCTTACTTTTTAATTGACACCACACTCACTATTACCCTTGTAAAATGTTCACATTTATCACATCCAATCATTCTCTTAAAATAGACTAATTTTATTCAAATGTAGCACTTGAACTGCGACATAATGAATATTAGTAAAGATAGCTGTATGTTCGATAGAAGAGTTTGGTACAAGAAAAATAAATAAATAAAAACAATCATTCAAAAGTTGTATTTAATTTATTATATCAAACACTAATTCAAAAACTAATTTTATTAATTATTATGTATTATTGCTTCAAAATATAAACTCTGTCTGTGGGTGTCTTCTTGACATCCATTGCCGGTCCCAAGCCCGGATAAAAGAGTAGGGTTGCGGTAGGTTAGTGGCAGCCAGCGTAAAACTCGTCCCATTCTATAGACATGAATCAAACTTTGAAAATCATTGGGGCATCTCCTTAGAAGCGACGCGCTGTATTTCATAGGCCCGGGTGCAGTGATAAGTATGCGAGGGTTGCTAGGTCGTCGCCCAGAAGCGGCGCGCCACCTTTACATCTGAGGGTGGTGTCAAATGAGCAAGGATGCGCCATACTTCATAGGCCCGGGTGTAGTGGAAAATATGCAAGGGTTGCTAGGTCGTCGCCCGAAAGCAGCGCGCCACCTCGAAGTATGGGTGTGGTGTCAAATGTGCAAGAATCATTGCAGCGTGGACGGGGACAGACAGAGAAGTTAGTTCTTGCGGCTAGTAAGGGTAGTGAGGTGCGGTTTGGAACTTGGAACGTTGGCTCTTTGACGGGGAGATCAGCAGAAGTGGGGGAGGTTATGAAAAGGAGGAGAATTCACATAATGTGTCTACAAGAGACTAAGTGGGTTGGCGAGAAGGCAAGAGTGTTAGCTCCTTGGGGTTACAAGCTTTGGTACTCTGGAAAGGATAGAAGTAGAAATAGAGTGGGTATCATCATTGATAAAGAATTCATTGATGATGTGGTGGAAGTATCAAGAAAGAGCGATAGAATAATGAGCATTAAGCTTGTGATAGGGGATGAGTTTCTAACTATCATAAGTGCTTATGCACCACAAGTAGGATTGAATGCATCGATCAAACAAGAATTTTGGGAAGATTTGGAAGAGGTTGTCGAACGAATTCCTATGGGTGAGAGATTGATCATTAGTGGTGACCTCAATGGGCATGTCGGTGTTAGCAGAGATGGCTTTGAGAGCATTCATGGTGGCTTTGGTTTTGGGGACAGGAATGAAGCAGGAAATGGTATATTGGATTTCGCATTAGCTCATGACTTGGGTATTATGAACACTTGGTTCGAGAAAAGGGACTCTCGTTTGGTGACATATAGAAACGGAGGTAATGCAAGTCAGATTGATTTCTTTTTAGTAAGGAATATTTGGAGGAAAAGTTTTACTAATTGCAAGGTGATACCCGGTGAGAGTGCTGCAACGCAGTATAGGATTGTGGTGCTTGACTTTCGAGGTAAGAGGCACTTAAGAAAGAGAAGACCACAAGTTGACCCTCGAATTAAGTGGTGGAAGCTCCAAGGGGAGAGTCGACATACTTTTGTGGCTAAGATTGCTGATAGTGGTATTTGGTCTGATTGCACGGAGATGGATATAGATTCGATGTGGAACTTGTTGGAGCATAACATAAAGGAAGTTGCAAAAGAAGTCCTAGGAGAATCTAAAGGAAACAGACCATCAAGTAAGGAAACATCTTGGTGGAATGATGAAGTTAAGTAAGCGATAAAGACCAAACGTGAATGTTATAAGGTACTGGGTAAATGCTCGAGCGATGAGAATTATGAGAAGTACAAGAAAGCTCGAACAGAAGCTAAAAAGGCAGTGCGAAATGCCCGATCAAAGGTCAATCAAGAATTATATGCAAGATTAGATACTAAAGAAGGGGAAAAAGATATCTATAAACTTGCTCGAATGAGAGAGAAGAAGACGTGAGATATTGGAAAAGTTAAATGTGTAAAAGATACTGACCAAAAAGTTTTGGTTCAAGATAAAGAGATAAAAGAGAGATGGAGGTCATACTTTGATACCCTATTCAATGGCCATAAAGAACAAGATATTGAGAATTTAAACATCCCCTCAGGTATGGTTAACCGAGAGTTTAAGAGAAGAATTCAAAAGGGTGAAGTGACAATTGCATTGAAGAAGATGGGGTCAAAGAAAGCAGAAGAACCAGATGGTATACCTATTGAAATTTGGAGGTGTTTGGGGGAGAGAGGGATCGAATGGGTAACTATGCTTTTCAATAAGATTTGGAGAAGCAATAAGATGCCATCAGCATGGAGGAAAAGTATTCTCGTCTATAAGAACAATGGTGATGTTCAAGATTGTTCTAATTATCGCGGAATTAAATTAATGAGTCATACCATGAAGTTGTGGGAACGAGTGATTGAACAAAGGATCAGGAAATGTGTGAAGATAACAGAAAATCAGTTTGGATTTATGCCTGGAAGATCGACCATGAAAGCAATTTATCTTATCGGCCAGTTGATGGAACATTATCGAAATAAAAAGAAAGACCTGCATATGGTTTTTATTGATTTAGAGAAGGCATATGATAAAGTATCAAGAGAAGTACTTTGGTGGGCCTTAGCAAAGAAGGGTGTATCGCGTAAATATATTGACATTATAAAGGACATGTATGAGGGAGCTAGTACAAGTATACGTACTAATGTTGGGAGGACAGAAGAATTCCCTATTACGATTGGGGTGCATCAAGGATTTGCTCTTAGTCCTTTTCTCTTTGCCATAGTCATGGACGAATTGACAAGAGAAATCCAAAATGACGTTCTGTGGTGTATGATGTTCGCAGATGATATTGTGTTGATTGATGAAACGAAGGTTGGAGTGCAACAGAAATTGGAACTTTGGAAGCTCGAGGCTTTAGGCTGAGCAGAAGTAAGACTGAATATATGGAGTGTAGGTTTAGCGAAAACAGTGATAGAGAGACGGGGATGATCACATTTGATGGGAAAGTTGTTCATGGATCCACTTTCTTTCGGTATCTTGGATCTATTATCCAAAAGGATGGAGAGCTAGATGGCGATGTGGCTCACAGAATAAAGGCAGGGTGGTTGAAGTGGAAGAGTGCTATAGGGGTTTTATGTGATCCTGACATGCCTCATAGATTAAAGGGTAAATTTTACCGCACAGCAATTAGGTCTGCGCTGTTATATGGCACCGAGTGTTGGGCTGTAAAATAGTGTCACGTTCAAAAGATGAATATGACAGAGATGCGTATGCTACGATGGATGTGTGGTCATACAAAAAAGGATCGGATCAGAAATGAGGTGATTAGAGAGAAGGTAAGAGTTGCGTCTATAGAAGACAAGATGATGGAGAATCGATTACAATGGTTTGGTCATGTGAGAAGAAGACATGTTGATGCCCCAGTGAGGAGGCTAGAAAGTTGGGGAACAAGTAATGTTGTGAAAGGTAGAGGAAGACCCAAGAAAATTTGGATAAAGATGATTGAAAATGATATGCGGTTTCTTGGAATTGGAGAAAATATGGCGATGGAGAGGCAAATGTGGCGGGAAAGAATACGAATGGTGGATGGAATCTGATTCTTTTTTTTTTAAATCTGTATTTTTATTCCTATTTTTTTATTCCATGTTATCTTTTAATTTATTTTTCAGGATTTTTCATTTTTTTTTCTTTTTTTTTAACATTCATTCTCTTTTTTTATTTGTTTTTTTCTCTATTTTTTTCCCTCTTTTTTCCTTTTATATTATTTATGTAACGATTATTGACGGTTTCAAAGTTTGATTCATGTTAGCCGACCCCAAATCATTTTGGGACTAAGGCTTAGATGTTGTTGTATTGCTTCAAAATATAGAAAAACCGTACTATTCACCACTATTTATATTTAGTATCCATCCATTCCGCCCGAGGTGCAACATTTGATAAAAAAAAGTATCCTTTTAGGAGTGCAACATTTCATTAAATACCTTAAATCACATCAAATAATCACATTTTACCTTTTAATTTCCAACACACACTCACCATCAATACATTTATCTTTTAATTTGTACCACACACAATCACCATCAATACTTATAAAATTCATATATTTATCGTATTAAATTATTCACCTAACATATACTAAATTTTTTCTAAATGATGTATTTTTTTTGGGAATTTTTTTTTTTGGTGAGTATAAATGTTGTACTTACAAAATTAATTCAGAAAATTATTGTGGAACACGTCCTTAACACGACTGACTACATCAACCCCCATTCTCATCCACCCGTTGACTTGAAAGAACACCTCCACCTGGGCGGTCATATATTCTATTACCAAAACACCCAACATGCAATTTTAAATATTTCCATCGCAAATTGAAACAGATTCCCATAAATAAATAAATAAATAAATATATAAATAAAATGAGGAAAAAAAAAAAGAGGGTGAGAAAGCGACTTTGTGATGTCAGTTCAGAGTGATGTCGTTTTGGAAATATTTGCAGCGATCTTTTTAAGTTAATAATGCGCCCCTCCAACTGAAATAGAAAAATAAAAAGGAATCGAAAAGGATGATGAGTATCAAAACTGCGATTTAGAGAGAGAGAGAGAGAGTTTCCTTTTTACTTTGAAGTCTCTTTTAGTTTTTGTCTCGCTTCGTCAATTTTTGTATTTCATTCTCTATCTAAAAGAAATTGAGTGATAGTAACAGAAAAGATGGTTTTGGGTTGGCGGAGAGCGTTCTGCACATCAATCCCAAAGGATGAGGAGAGAGACTCACCAATCATCAGAGAGAAACCCGAACCGAGTCCCAGGGTCCGATCTAGGTTCGGCGGGTTTTTCTCCGAACCTTCAACGCCTAGATTGCAGTCTGAACCTGTCAGCCCCACCCTCCGCTGCAGAACCACCGCAGTCGCACCACCACCACCGTCGTCGGCGAGTAATAAAGATCCGCAGAGCCCAAAACTTCAATGCAAGACCAAAAACAGCCCCAGATTTTTCTTCAACCGCTCGGCCCCTTCTTCACCTCGCTCACCTTCCACGTTTTCTGTTCTCAAATCTAGCCTGCGCCTGTCGAAGGTAATATTAGATTTTTTTTAATTTTATAAAAATATAAATATATTGTTAGTCAATCAATTAGTGCTTCATCTTCTTTTTCATCATTCGACAATCATTCTGATTTTTCTTTTTAATTTTTTATTCAAAAAAAAAAAACTCCACTACTACTGCTACTATTAGCAGAGTAGATGCGGAATATGCTTGCAGAGTGTGAAGACAGGACAAGGGACGGCCATATTCACGGCGGAGTGTGGCCACAGCTTCCATTTTCCGTGCATAACGGCGCACATGAAGAAGCAGGGATCTCTCACGTGCCCCATTTGCAACTCCACGTGGAAGGAGATGCATCTTTTGAGCACCGGCAATTCCCAACAAGGCCATATTACAGGCGGCGGAGATGACGCTATCTTCCGAGATATCAACTCAAAAGTCGACAAGCGGAGCGTGTTATTGAAGGTTTACAATGATGACGAACCACTTGCTTCTCCGACTTCGGGTGCCCGGTTCAACCCGATACCCGAATCCGCTGAGACGGAAGAAGAAAACGACGAGTTTCAAGGTTTTCTTGCCGCCAACAATGTCAATGTGGTCACAGTTGAAACGAAGGTTAGGAATGTCGAGGTCGCTCTGTTATCGGAAGCCGCGGTTGTTTCAGTAGGGAGGATGACCGAGACATACGCCGTCGTTTTGAAAATCAAAGCTCCTGCAGCGCCTCTGCGTGGAGCTCCGATCGATTTGGTGACGGTTCTCGACGTGAGCAGTAGTGTTACAGCTGATAAGCTTCGTTTGATGAGGAGAGTGATGAGGATGGTTGTTTCGTCCCTTTCCGCCGCCGACCGGCTGTCGATCGTGGCATTCTCCACCACCTCGAAGCGGCTGCTGCCCCTCCGCAGGATGACCACCGCCGGCAGGAGATCTGCGCGCAGGATCATAGACGCCGTCGTTTCGTTAGACGGCGGCGGCGCGACCAGTGTGACCGACTCGCTCAAGAAGGCCGCGAAGGTTATCGAGGACCGCCGCGAGAGGAACCCCACCGCCAGAATTATGCTTATCACCGACGGCTGCCGCAGCGGCGCTGTCGTGTCGTCAACGCGCTTCTCGCATCTTGAAATCCCTGTCCATTCGGTCAACCTGAGCGCGTGCCTTAACGCGCCGCCTGACGACACTGTTGCGAAATGCATCACCGGCTTACTGGGCGATGTTGTGCAAGACCTGAAAATTCAATTAGGGTTTACATCCGGATCAGCTCCGGCTGAGATATCGGCTGTGTATTCGTACACTGGCAGACCAGCGCTTGTCGGATCCGGGTCTAGCTGGTGCCGGGTCGGGGACTTTCACTCGGAGGAGGAGAGAGAATTGTTGATAGAATTGAAAGTCCCATCGTCCCTGGGCGGGGCCCACCGCCACCTGACCGTCCGACGCTCTTACAAAGACCCGTCAACTCAACAGACCATATGCGACAAAGTAGAACAACCGCTTTTGATTCCCCGTCCACGCGCCGTCGGATCCTCCACGCGCGATATCCAGCGTCTGAGATGCCTCTTCGTGACCGCACGCGCCGTCGCCGAGAGCAGGAGGCTGGCCGAGAGGAATGACGTGGTGGGCGCTCAACACATGCTGGCCTCGGCTCGGGCCCTTGTTCTGCAGTCCGCTTCGGGTTCGGGCTCGGAGTTTGTACGCGGGCTCGAAGCCGAACTGGCGGAATTGAATTGGAAGAGGAATAACAGCGGTGTTGCTGCAAGGACGGCTGATAAAGCCGAGCCGCTTACGCCGACATCGGCTTGGAGAGCGGCTGAGCGCCTGGCCAAAGTAGCTATCATGAGAAAGTCTTTGAATAGAGTCGGCGATTTACATGGATTTGAAAATGCAAGATTTTAATTTTGTTCATTAGTTTAAAAAAAATGCAAAATTATAAATGTACAAAATGTCATTTTATTTTAATAAGAATACTTAATGGCGGGGGGTGGGGGTGGGGGTGGGGGGTGCTCCTAGCAGATTGGTGAAGAAGAAATGTAACCCCACGTACTATTATTGATTGAGGGGGTTGTTAAGTTGTGTCTCAGTTTGTCTTTTTTTTTTTTTTTTTGTCTTTATTTTATCTATGCTCTATTGTTCTTCCAATCATTCTGTATTTTTATTTGCTTTATTTCAAATTATACAATAATTGTCCACAATAGGATCACCTTAGTAATTATTGTACTGAATTCTCTTATTGTGCCTTTAGTTGATGATGATAACGGGGTTTGAGTACAATGTCTTGTTCGTAGGAGCCAAAAATAAGGCCGCATCATTGATGGCAAATTCGATTAAAATTTAAAAAAAAAAGTCTAGACTCCATTTCACTTATTTAAGTGAAATATGAAGCCGAATTGATGAGGATTGGTAGCTTCGTCAAATGGGATCTTGTAGTATAGAATGACATCCGCAACTACCAACCATCAACACGAAATATGAACAAATTCCCAAAGCAAGAAATTCTTGAAATGTTCCGATCAGACAACTGTCATTGTTAGGAATACTTGTTAGATTTTGATGATGTCATTAATTTAAAATCAAATGTATATTACTTGGCAAAATGTAAGGAAGAACCAAATGAGTATCTTCCATAGGCCAAAATATGTTAAGTATAAAAACATGAAATCAGTGTAAGAAGAACCAAATGAGTGTACATGGTAAAGTTAGTTAGAGTGAAAATCGGTAAGATTAAAGTACAAATCTTAGTCCATCGTAGAAGACACACTCAGGTCGAGTAGCTGGTCAACTAAATTTATAAGAGAAGTTTGTGGGACTGCATCAAATACCTGGGAAGTCACCGACTGGACAAGTCACAAACAGTGAATGTAGAGAGGACCTACCTGCAGAGATGTAAGCCGCACATCACTACTCGACTACAACTAGTACTCCAAGTCAGCGTCGATGCTTTGAAAAGTCAAATATTGCGGAAAGCTCACATGCAACGTGAAGAGACAAATTGGAGTGATTCGCAAGATATATTATTTAATTAAATCATCGACCCACCGTGAAGACTTTAATCCTTTTATATTCAAAAGATTCATTCGCGCTCATGCGAAGTCCTCACAAATCTGGCGGAAGATAAAATTAAATAATGGGAATCCACCTTGCAACGTCGTTGAAAAGATTAAACAATGAAGTCTCCTCCAACGGACGAATTTGTTCAAAGATTTGCAACGGCTACAAGGAAGAAGCTCGAGATCCGACCTATATATATCCAGAGATTTGAAATCGAGCAACTACCGTGCGAACATACATTCTAGCGATCAAAGCAAACAAAGCAATCTCAAGCAATCAAATAGCATCGTGAAAAGAGCGAGATCCAAAAAGTTCATATTTAAGGAAGCTCTTAAGTTGGAGAAGACAAACACTCTTGTCTATAATCTTGAGTACGGGGTACTTCCTTTGGTTGAAGTAAGAGCGTAAAGGCATCCGAGGATCGAGGATCAAGAGGTGCAAGGCGATCAGTGTGTGTACAACGGCACGGATTTCCACTGGTTGGAAGTTGTTGTATTGTGGTTGAATCACTGTAATATTTATCACTGGTTGAAAATTATAGTGAATTCATCTCCAACTGGTTTGGAGAAAAGTGGATTAGTAGAGGATTACCCCACCTCTGAGACCACTATAATTGCCTGTGTCATTTACTGTTCTACTGCATCATACCTTAACTGCTGCATACATTGTTAAGTGTTTCATTAAGTTAATTTATATTCGTCATCAGCTGACTTCCGCACATATCCAAGAACAAACGACTCCAAGTCATTTGTTTGACCATCAGCTGAAGAAACTCACTCTTCGAGAAAAAGAGTTCAAGAGTTTCAACAAGTCTATTCACCCCCCCTCTAGACTTGTTCCTGGACGACTTGTGACCTACAGTCATTTCGTAACAATGAATTTGGTTGGTGATCGATTTGATGTGGGCGATCTAATTATCACGTCATCCTGAAGCCGACATGTGGGGCAATAATCGAGAGGTTGATCTGGATACTGTAATATTCAGCTTCTACGAACAAATGCAATCGGCAAATACCTGAGAAGCTGGTCCGGATACCCGAGAAGCTTCGATCGGCAGCATGGCGATTTGATCAAACATCTCAAGAGCGGACCCGAAAACTCACGGTCTCGATCGACGAGACGACCAGTTCAAGTCGATTAACACAGGCAGGTAGCTACGTGATCGAACTACCGAACAGTGTGAATCACATTCATGAAATGGGGCCAACTGACGCGACAACAGAGAGACTAAAGTTTAATCAATGCCGCCGACTAAACATTGTTTCGTACTCACTAACATGCTCTTTCTAAGAAGTTTCCCAATGAGCACAAAGCCCATTGATAAAACTATAAGGACAGTTCAGGAGTATCTGTATCAATCATAATTTGAGGCGTGTTTCCGAAATAAAAAAATAAATAAATAAATGTTCTAATCTCTACTACTAAGCATTAATATATAAATAAATAAATAAATGTTGAGATGTTTTTGCATGCGTAATTCCGAAATGCATAGTAGTAGAGATTAAAAAGATCGTTTTCAAATTGATTGGGCATATCATATTTGACAAGTATATTGAAAGAAACATGATGATCAGCAGGCCGTATTAATAATTCCCTCACATTAATTATTGGTGGCGTATCCTGAAAATTAAGATTATATATTATCTGGTGGGCCCAGGAAACCATGAAATTCCATATATATATATATATATATATATATATATATATATATATATATATATATATATATATATACACGCGTGGATAATTCTTACTTCGGAAAATCCTAAGAAGAACAGAAACACAAACGAAAAGAAGTTGCAATGCACGTTAAAATCAAACCTAGCATGAGTTCAGCCATACACGTTTGTACAACAAAAAAGATAAGGATAAAAAGGGATATGAGAAACCTTTTCGACAGTGCAAACACCCAAAGAAATCAAAAAAGGTCGATCGAGATTAGCCAGAAAAAGCTACTATGTCATCACCCACCATTTCACTACACTTTATTTTGGAAGACAAAATCATTTTACCGTCCGTGGCTCCATGTTTAACTTTTTAGAATAATATACTTGGCTTTTCCTCGGTTCTTTTGAGTCGAATTTTGTTGGATTGAACTGAATTATTGAATAGAATTGAATTGACTAAAATAATTTGAACTGAAGCTACTGAATAATAATAAAATAATATTAAATAATAATATACATATAACAACAAACAAAATTAATATATATTACAACAACAATGACAATAATAATAACAAAACTAATAAAATAGCCATAATAATAGTAATATGAAAATTATATATAATATTATTGATAATATTAATATAAATATTAATAATTATATCACAGAACAATAAACACAACAACAATAAAATTATTTATGTTACAAAAAAAAAAAAATAATGATACTAATTTTACTACCACTACTACTGCTGCTGCTGCTACTACTACTACTACTAATAATAATAATAATAACAATAAAGCTATTCGTAATACTACAAGTTATATATAATACTATTGATATCAAAAATAATAATAATAAATTTTTTAATAATACTACAACTTATATATAATACTATTGATATTACTGGTATTATTAATAAAAATAATAATAACAATAATAATAATTAATAATAAAATTAGATAATACTATATACAATAATAGTAATTATCATTTATATTACAACAACGACGACAATAATAATAAGTTTAATTTTAATAATATCATTATACATAATATTAATTAATATCAATAGCAATATTTCTAGTAATTAATTGTATTAAAAAATAGTATATACAATATAATAGTTATTATTTATATTGTAACAACAAAAACAACAACAATAATAATTACTATATATATATAATATTAGTGATAATATAAATAATAATAATAATACTTAATAATATTGATTCTAAAGGTGAATTAAACTGGACTGAATTGAACTGAATTTTGTTAGACTGAACCGAACTAAATAAAAATGTGCTGAAATTAAACCCAGAAGAACAGAGTCCTTGTAATATCCGAGATTTTATTTTCGATTGTCGTGAATTGGTTTCCATTTTTATGCCAAAATTTTTTTCCATTGTTGAGTTGTTGGAATTATTTTCTCATTGGCCGAGTGTGTTGCTCGTGCTGTTGTGTTTACCATTTAACGTGGATAACGTGATGTGTGTGTTATGTGATTGTGTGTCGTGCTTCTTCGTTTATTTGTCTTCATTTTGGATTGTTGGTGTTGTATGTTAGCGTTTTATTGCATGTTGAGTAATCATTGTTTCGTCGAGAAGTTTCGTTGTTGCATCGAGTTTTTAGAGCAGAATTGCTGCCTGTTCAGAGTGCACGCTAAGGTATGTAATTAACGCGAGCTAACTAAAGGACGAGACAGAACGTACCGGAGGCCGAGGACAGAAGCTACTTAAATTAGGGCCCATTAGTAGAGGCCAAGAACAACCTGGAAATGTTGAAGGTGATCACTCCATGATTTGGAATATATTAAAATATCATCAAAGAAGACCAAAATAAATTTTCTAAGATAGGATCGAAAGAGATCATTCATGAGACTTTGAAAAGTGACCGGGGCATTGGTAAGGCCGAATGGCATAACGATGAATTCATAGTGCCCTTCATGTGTCCGGAATGCAGTTTTCAGAATGTCTCCTTCATTGACTCTGATTTGATGGTATCCTGCCCTCAAGTCTAACTTCGAAAAGTATTTTGCCCCATGTAATTCGTCAAGTAACTCATCAATGATAGGTATAGGATATTTGTCTTTGATCGTGATATGGTTTAAAGCTCTGTAATCCACACAAAATCGCCAACTTCCATCCGCCTTCTTGACTAGAAGGACAGGTGAAGAGAATGGGCTATTGTAATACCCGAGATTTCTGTTATATGTTTAGAACTTGTGACATTGTAATTGTTGCACTTTGATCTGAGTATTATTCTCCGTGTTTCATAATCCGATGTTGTTGAGCGTATGATTTCATGAATGTGATGTAGATTGTGATTCTGCGCATGTAGCGCACGCTATCGACTATGTGTAGCGTACGCTAAGTGGTTTCCATAGCGCACGCTGTGCATGACCTTAGCGCGCGCTATACGTAGTCAGCATGATTAAGACAGGGTGGTAGGTGAGATCGGATGAGGATTTCGGTCGGATTATGTCGGGATGAACCTGGACGGCTTTCGGGAAAAAGCCAAGTCAACGCGTTAGCGCACGCTACTCACATGAGGGTAGCGCACGCTAAAGGCTGAGTACAGTGCAGTCAGTAAGCTTCGTATGGCCGTTAGCGCACGCTATGATTAGGGACTAGCGCGCGCTAATAACCATTTCCTATATATAGGACAACATACTTTTTCATTTCAGATATTTTCACTTTCCCAAATCCGAATTTTTGAGCTCAGAGAGTTACTTACTCCCTCCTCAAAACCCTCATATCATCCTCCTAGCTCGAGTTTGAAGATTGTAGATCTTTGAGGATTGGTGTTCAAGCTCTCGGTGTTGGATTTTCTTCAAGTTCCTTCGTGTTTTTCGCTACTTTGAGGTAGGTGATTCTTCGCCAATATTAGTAGTAGTCTGAAGGATGTTTAATCATGCTTATCTAGTCAGTTAATTCGTTAATAGTCGAATCATCACGTGTTAGAAGGACATTTTGACGTTTCGGCACTTATTCTTCGTATAATCCTTTGAACCTTTTTAGTGTTTGAACTCCTAGCATATTCTGAAGCTTCAAACCGATTTGTGATCAGTATATGGAGATTTTCAAGTTCTTATGCCTTTACATAAAGGAATCATACGTTTTGGGACATATAACGGATTGAACTTAGGATATTCCTTGAAGATCTAGATGAATTATGGTGTAGTAATGATTTTACGTAACCTTGTATCTCGTAGTTGTTTAATCCGTATAGAACTTTCACAAAACCTTATGAGCATGGTATGCACGGGGATGACATGTATTATCACCATAGAATTCATGAGTTCATCACCATTAGATCCAGTTTTCTACCAGTAGTAATCTGCCATGCACGGTTAGCGCACGCTAACATACGTAAGTTAACGTGCGCTATCGGGAATAAGTTAACGCACGCTACGTTTGGTACGTAACGTACGTTATGTTATCAGTCGAGTCAGTTGGCTGAGCAGAGAGAACTGTCAGAACATGGCTAGCGTATGCTAGACTTAGACGATAGCGTACGCTAACAGGCAGGCTTAGCGCACGCTACGTAGAGTACGTAGCGTACGCTAAGTGGTTCAGGCAGATTGCATATTTTGAGCTTTTGGGCCGTAGACCGAATTGTTAGGCAATCGTTCGACTTGAGATGATTTGTATATCATTTCTTTTGTTAAGGTTCGAGCTTGCTACGTTGATCGAAGGAGGCGGCCTTCGAGTGTGTTGAGATTATTGAAGTGTTTCGTTCTTGCCATCTTCGAGGCAAGTATCATAATATGTTAATATTGGTATTTTGAGCATGCGTGTGCTTATTCATGTTGTCGAATATGAGATTTATTTCGTTAAATTGTCATGATATTCGTTATCTAGTGTTTGTATGTTCATGTTGATGGACATGGCGATCTGGCCTATATGTATGCATGAGTTGTGTTTGTGTTTGTTGTGCGATCTATGCTGAGGGCGCTGGATCGGATGTCCACCTCGTGTTGGTCCGACGGGATCATCTTGGGATCTAGGCTGAGGGCGCTGGATCATTGGACGGGTTATTTCCACCTCGTGTTGGTCCGACGGGATCATCTTGGGATCTCTGCTGAGGGCGCTGGATAATTGGAATACCCTTGCTGTGTTAATGGAATCTAGTGGATTCGCATTTGTCGGATTCCGGTAGCGGAAGTCCGTGTGGTGTATCTTGTTATGTATTGTTGATGCATATTAGAATTGTTTAATATGATACTTGTACTATCATCGTTTTGCTAACCCCTTCGGGGGTGGACATTTGTTTTGATGTTCAGGTAGCCGAGGAGCGGGGAAACAACCACAGTACCGATGTGACGACGAAGGGGTTCAGTGATGTTTGTCGTTGCTTTTGATTGTCTTCTTGATTCATTTTCAGTACTCGAGTACGAATGTATTATTAATATCTTTTCGATATGGTTGTATTAATTACTCGTTGAACCAGTTGAATCGGTTTTGTAAACTTGAATTTCCGTGGTATTGATGTCTTATATTTATATTTCTTTTATTTAGCCTTGTAAATCCTTTCTTAAAGGGTTTACGGCGCTGTAATTATTCCGAATATCTCGGGGTGTTATAGAATATGGTATCGGAGCTAAGATTCATGGATATCTTGGCAGTCGGGTTTTAGTTGGGTCTGTTTACGTTATTTGATTTACGGGTCGTTCGTAACATCACTGTTCAGCCAAAGTCGTCATGTGGACCGTGGTTGTAAGTCTCCTAATCTCTTATGCTACCGTTTTACTTAATTACTGTTTTGTGAGTATTGACGGGCTTTATTTTAAAAACTTTGTCCTGGATATTGAGGAATTGTGTTTACAGTATGTTTAGAGGAGGACGTGGACGCGGACGCGGTCGTGGACGCGGACGGGGTAACATGAGATAGGAGGATTCCGCAACTACCCTAGAATTATCAGCTAGTCGAACCGATTCCCATTCTAGAGGGCAGCAAGGATCAACGAATGACGACACAAATCCTAACATGCCGAGAGTGCTTCAACAGGTGGTGGCGCAGATAAACCAGTTCGCCCAGGTAGTTGACCGCATGCAGACGGCGATGGGACAGCAACACCACGAGGATAACCGGGGAGATAGATGGCTCGCTGAGGTGGTCAAATTGCACCCGCCAAAATTTGACGGATCTGCTGAGGCACTTACTTGGGATCATTGGCTTAAGGAGTTAGAGAAGATATTCGCGGGTCTTAACTGTCCCGAGGACCGGAAGGTTCCCATTACCTAGTATTTTCTGACTGGGGAGGCCTTTGATTGGTGGGAAGCTATTCGACCCGAGAATCATAATGCGGATTGGACGGAATTCAAACTAATGATGGAAGCACAGTATTGTCCTCGTCCAGTTAGAGAGGGAAAGATCCGAGAGTTTTTCTCACCACAGAGTTCGGAAGCATCTGTGACAAATGTAATCAAAACTTTTAATCATCAGCTGACTTGTGTGCGACACTTGGTCAGAACAGAGGTAGAAAAGATTTTTCATTTCGATATGCGGATGAAGCCGGAGATTCAGCAGTACATGTCCGGATTCGAGTGCACTACATTGCGACAGTATCAAGACAAAGCGCTGGCCTACGACATGAAAGAGGCGGCGGTGGAAAAATCGGTGGAGGCAAAGAAGCAGAAAGTGACCGGCAACTTTTCAGAAAACAAGAGTGGTGGGCCCCGCAAGGGCTAGTCTTCCTTTTATTCGGCTAGGAAACCTCCACATCCTTCTAGAGGTGGAAAGAAGTTCCGGACTACATCAGCAGTTTCGGACGCATCAAAGAAATGCTACAATTGTGGTCGAGCAGGGCATATTCGACGAGATTGCCCCGCATCTTCTGTGACTTGTTACGATTGTGGACAAGAAGGGCACCGTGCGGCTTTCTGTGGAGTTGCTACTAGATCCTTTGTTACTCGCACTCCAGCGCCAGTTCCAAAGGAGATGAGTGTGAACCAGACACAGCAGAGTGGATTTCAGCAGCAAAATATTGGGAAGAGAGAGACATCCAGTGCTGGGTCCGTTCCTCCGCGCCTGTACGAGATGAGGAAATCTAACGATCAGAACACTGCTGTTGCATCAGGTACAATTCAGATCCTTTTGCAACCAGTTAGTGTTTTATTCGATTCCGGAGCTACACATTCTTTCATATCATTCAATTGTGTAAATCGTTTAAAAATCTCGTGCTTATTTGATTGTGAACCATATGTTGTGGGTTTGCCGAGTGGAGAGAGAATTGTGGGAACCCTAGAGGCTAGAGATTTTCCAGTGTCTATAGGAGGGAGAGATTGGCCATCGAATCTTATTGTAGTTGACATCTACAGTGACGATTTAATTCTCGGAGACGATTGGCTCAACCGTTATGGAGCTATTCTGAATTACCGAGAGAGAGTCATTTCTATCATTGCTGATGACGGATCTGAACACTTATTCCGAGGATGGAGACCGGGTAGCTCGGGAAAATTGATCAAAGTAATGAAAGCCGTAAAATTACTGAAGCAAGGATGTCATGGACTTTGGTGCGATGCCATGAGGAAAGAGGAAGGAGTAGAGCTCTCGTCTATTTCAGTTGTGAATGAGTTCTCAGATGTATTTCCTGACGAACTACCTGGGATACCTCCGCAGAGAGAAGTGGAATTCACTATCGAATTAGAGCCCGGAGCAGCTCCTATTTCCAGAGCACCATACCGCATGGCGCAAACCGAGATGTATGAACTCAAGAAGCAACTTGAGTAATTGTTACAGAAGGGCTATATTCAACCTAGCGTTTCTCCTTGGGGAGTGCCCGTTCTCTTTGTCCGGAAGAAAGACGGATCCCTCCGACTGTGTATTGATTACAGGGAGCTCAGCAAGATGACGATCAAGAATAAGTATCCTATACCTCGGATCGACGACTTGTTTGATCAACTGCAAGGGGCAAGGGTATTCTCGAAGATTGACTTGCGATCAGGATACCATCAGTTGAGAATTAAGGAATCGGATATACCGAAATCTGCTTTCAGATCCCGGTACGGGCATTATGAATTTGTAGTGATGCCATTTGGACTTACCAATGCTCCTGCGGTATTCATGCAATTGATGAATCGGGTATTTTTGGAATACTTGGATAAATTTGTGGTCGTCTTCATTGATGACATCTTGATATATTCGAAGGACGCAGAGGAGCATGCCGAACATTTGCGTGTGGTTTTGAGCACCTTGAGGAAGGAACAACTGTATGCAAAGCTTTCCAAATGTGAGTTCTGGCTTAGGGAAGTAACTTTCCTTGGGCATGTGATATCGGCTGACGGAGTTCAGGTGGACCCTAAGAAAGTCAAAGCAATATTGGAATGGGAAGCTCCTAACAACGTGAAAGAAGTCCGAAGCTTCTTAGGACTCGCTGGATATTACCGCCGTTTTGTAGGGGGGTTTTCCAAAATTGCTCGTCCGCTCACTCAGCTGTTACAGAAAACCCAAAAGTTCACGTGGGATGAGAAATGCCAGGCTGGTTTTGATGAACTTAAGAAGAGACTGACGACAGCACCTATATTAGCATTGCCAGATGGAACTGATGGATTCATGGTTTACAGCGACGCTTCAAATCAGGGTTTGGGATGTGTGTTGATGCAAAAGGATAAGGTAATTGCCTATGCTTTTCGGCAGTTGAAACCGTACGAAGTAAATTACCCGACTCATGATCTGGAGTTAGCAGCTGTAGTCTTTGCCTTGAAAATTTGGAGACATTATTTGTATGGCACTCATTGTCAGATCTTTACAGATCATAAGAGCTTCAAGTACATTTTCAGTCAGAAAGAATTAAACATGAGGCAAAGAAGGTGGCTGGAATTGATCAAGGATTACGACTTGGAGATTCTCTATCATCCGGGGAAAGCAAACGTTGTAGCCGATGCATTGAGCCGTAAACCTGTTTCTCTTCGAGTGTTGGAAGCACTTACATCCCAAACCAGCATTCAACGAGAACTGATCCACGAAGGGATTGAAGTATGGGCACCAGGAATTCAAGGGCAACTATATGTGATGGAACTGACTTCGTCACTAGTCGAGGAAATCAAATCTAAGCAGTTGAACGATTCTCTGATCCTTCGGTTATGTGACGAAGCAAAGAAAGGAAAGGCCCCAGGATTCGTGATACAAGATGATGGAGTTCTGAGATTTCAGAGCCGACTTTGCGTTCTCGATAATGATGAATTGAGACGGACTATTCTGAAGGAAGCTCACAACGCGCCCTATTCTATTCACCAGGGCAGCAGTAAGATGTATAAGGATTTAAAACAAAACTTCTGGTGGGGGAATATGAAGAAGGACGTAGCAGAGTACGTTTCGAAGTGTTTGACTTGTCAGCAGGTTAAGATTGAACATCAGCGACCTGCCGGAATGTTAAAGCCGCTTCCGATCCCTGAGTGGAAATAGGAGGATATCTCGATGGATTTCATCACCAGTATGCCAAGGACTAGAACGGGAATGAACATGATTTGGGTTATAGTTGATCGACTAACCAAGTCGGCTAGGAATTAAAGATACATGGGGACCCGAGAGATTGGCGCGAATATTTATTGCGGAGATAGTCAGATTGCATGGGACGCCGAAGACCATTATTTCGGATCGAGATGGTCGCTTCGTGTCACATTTCTGGAAGGCAGTTCACAGGGCCTTGGGGACTGAGCTCAACTTTAGCACAGCTTATCATCCCCAAACAGACGGTCAATCCGAAAGGACTATACAAATAGTAGAAGAAATGCTTAGAGCTTGTGCCTTAGATTGGTCGATTGATTGGGAAGTTCATTTGCCGTTGATTGAATTCACTTACAATAATAGTTGGCATGCTTCTATTAAGATGGCACCATTTGAAGCTTTGTACGTGTAATATCCGTGTTTTCTATTTTTGGTAATTTCTATTTTTGGTTTATACTCGTTTCGGACCACTCGCTCGTCACTGTTTTGGAATTCTGAATCTATTTTGTTCTTGGAATTTTTTCGTCTGGACGAGTTTCGAGGATGTTTGTGCATAATTTCATCTTGAATTATATCTTGTCGCATGTACGTTTGATTCTCGTAAAACTTGTTCGTTTTCGTTGTTTCTTGATTTGCATAAGTTTGTATGGTTGGGTTGGTCGTGTTGAAACTTTCGGTTCGTTAATCCGACGTTGTATCGCGATTTTTCGGGCACTTGGGCCGTTTTTGTAATTTTCATAAGTTTGGTGAATTTCGCTTTATTTGCTTCATTTCGGACTCTCCAGTGATCGGAATTATATTCTCTTTCAACCTCAGCTATGTCATCTTGATTATTACGTGTTTATGTTTCCGGATTCTGGTCTTGCTTCGCATTTCGACACTTTTGTGCTGTTGGCAGCAGTGTACTGTGCAGTACTGTACTGCTGCCTGAGTAGCGCACGCTACTCCGGACATACTTGCGTGCGCTATCAATGTGGGGTTAGCGTACGCTAACCTGGGGTTCATAGCGTGCGCTAACGATTTCAGCGGTCTGGACAGTAGGTTCAGTATTTCGGTACTGGACCAGGTAACGTACGCTAATTCAGCGTTAACGCACGCTAATTTCTAGTATTAGCGCGCGCTAACCATGTTAGCTTGCGTACGCTAACTGGAGGACAGCATGCAGACTGTTCTTCCACGCCCCGTTAGCGCACGCTAATGCTTGTGCGTAGCGTGCGCTAAGACTGTTTAATATAAATAGGACAACAGCAGTCAACTTCGTCATTTTTCCATCATTTCTTATCCTTCTCGGTTTTGAGCGATTCCAGACGAGGGTTAGGGCTGATTCCGACTGTAGTTCATCATTCACTACCACCGTGCATTCCTTGCATGAATTCTTCAAGTTCCTAACACTTTCCACCATCCGAATCAAGGTAAATATTCCCAAAACCCTTGTTTTGAGATTTTGGGGGAATTTTGGGGATTCCTTGGGATTTGACTCTTTTAGTCCGAATTATCACTGGGTTATCGCTAGACTTCGATCATGTACTTGTAATCCTTCATTTTATTGTTGATTTGTGGTTTTAAAACTTCAAGTTTTCCATTTTTCGTCACTCATAGTCGACGATACCCAAGTCAGGGCCGACAAATCGTTCCAAGGGGTAGAATTAGGATTAATTCTTACCTTTCCGCATTATTGAGACTTGTGTATACCGTTATTGTGTTAGGAACGGATTTGGGAGGATTGTTCGGACCGAGACCTATTCCTTCGTCGTTTCCTTCGTTTCGTTTCATTCAAGGCAAGTACACGTATTACATTTCATTATGTATGTTGTGATTTTCGAAATGATCGATGCATTGTGATTTTTGGGTGCGTGAGTTGTGTTCCTTCCACCCGGAGTGTCCGACGGGATGTCTAGGGGTCGATACTAAGGGGTACGGCCGCGGAAGGGAACTTGGGTGCGTGTGTGATTGAACTTCCACCCGGAGTGTCCGACGGGATGTCTGGGGGTCGATACTAAGGGGTACGGCCACGGGATACCAGTTGTGATTTTGTGATATCGTGATGATTGGAACTGATGTGATTGCCAATGTAGTATTCCGGAATATTTATGGCAAATGATTTCTGATTGGGATATTTGTGCTAAAAACCGTATTTTGTATATAATGTTGTGTAATTGTGTACTTGCACTAGCTATTCGAATGTTAACCCCTTAAATGGGAGAAATGCGTCTTATGCATTTCAGGTACCGGGAGAGCCGAGGAGCAGGCACGGGACACGCACGCAAAGGATGGGATGGCTTGATGATGTGGCTCGAGTCTGTATTTTTATGTTTTGTCATTGCATTTGTCGAGTACTGAAGTTAGACTGTTTACTTGAAACTTGGTTTAAGTCCCCTGCGTGGGCAATGAATTGGTATTTATCTTATGTTCATGTACTCCGTTAAAATGTTTTGGACGAGGCCACGGCCTTACTTATTTTTTTTAGTGCATCATTTGGGATTATATTGTGGTTTATGTGTCATGTGTTAGCCTGGTAGACCTCGCGAGGGTTCTACGGCGTGTAACGTCCCATTTGTGAATTGGGGTGTTACAGTACGGGAGAAGATGCCGATCACCCCTGTGTTGGGATGATTCTTCGGATTTGATCGGGACGGAACCGGAATTGATAATTCAGACTCAAGAGAAGATAGCTTTGATTCGAGAAAGACTGTTGACTGCCCAGTAGGGCTGAGAATCGGGACATCCCGAGGTCCCGGTCCCGAGTCCCGAATGTCCCGGTCCCGAAATGGACCAATTTGGTGGTCCCGGTCCCGGTCCCGATCGGGACTTCGGGAGTCCCGATTCCCGAATTGGGATAAATTTAAGTCCCGGTCCCGGTCCCGATCCCGAGGATAATTTTTCGAAATGTCCCGAATGTCCCGAAATGTCCCGAAATATCCCGAAATGTCCCGAAATTAAAATTTGCAATCGGGACTTCGGATAGTCCCGATCGGGATTTCGGGACTCCCGAGTCCCGAAATTACCAAAGTTTAAGGTCCCGGTCCCGAAAAATTCGGGACTCGGGGTCCCGTTTCCCGTCGGGACTCGGGACGGGACCGGGACTCGGGATTTCCCGACGGGAAATTCTCAGCCCTACTGCCCAGAGTCGACAAAAGTCTTATGCAGACGTACGTCCTCGTCCTCTAGAGTTCGACGTTGGGGAACATGTACTATTGAAGGTATCTCCTACACGAGGGATTTTCCGTTTTGGGAAAAAGGGTAAGCTAAGCCCGAGATATATCGGACCATTCGAGATCCTCGAGAGAGTTGGAGATTTAGCATACATGTTGGCCTTACCGCCATCGCTGAGTCACGTTCACAATGTGTTTCACGTATCCCAATTGCGAAAGTATGTACCAGATCCCAGTCATATTATTGAGTTCGATGAGAACGAGATAGCTAATGACGGCACCTTCGAGGAGAGACCAATCAAGATACTTGAGAGTCGGATCAAACAGTTGAGGAATAAACCAATACACTTGGTTAAAGTACAATGGTCGCGACACGGAGTTGAAGAGGCCACTTGGGAAACGGAGGACAGTATGAAGACTAGATATCCGGAGTTGTTTTCATCTTAAGTTTCGGGACGAAACTTCTTTTTAGGGAGGAAGGATGTAATACCCGAGATTTCTGTTATATGTTTAGAACTTGTGACATTGTAATTGTTGCACTTTGATCTGAGTATTATTCTCCGTGTTTCATAATCCGATGTTGTTGAGCGTATGATTTCATGAATGTGATGTAGATTGTGATTCTGCGCATGTAGCGCACGCTATCGACTATGTGTAGCGTACGCTAAGTGGTTTCCATAGCGCACGCTGTGCATGACCTTAGCGCGCGCTATACGTAGTCAGCATGATTAAGACAGGGTGGTAGGTGAGATCGGCTGAGGATTTCGGTCGGATTATGTCGGGATGAACCTGGACGGCTTTCGGGAAAAAGCCAAGTCAACGCGTTAGCGCACGCTACTCACATGAGGGTAGCGCACGCTAAAGGCTGAGTACAAGGCGATCAAGAAGCTTCGTATGGCCGTTAGCGCACGCTATGATTAGGGACTAGCGCGCGCTAATAACCATTTCCTATATATAGGACAACATACTTTTTCATTTTTCAGATATTTCCACTTTCCCAAATCCGAATTTTTGAGCTCAGAGAGTTACTTCCTCCCTCTTCAAACCCCTCATATCATCCTCCTAGCTCGAGTTTGAAGATTGTAGATCTTTGAGGATTGGTGTTCAAGCTCTCGGTGTTGGATTTTCTTCAAGTTCCTTCGTGTTCTTCGCTACTTTGAGGTAGGTGATTCTTCGCCAATATTAGTAGTAGTCTGAAGGATGTTTAATCATGCTTATCTAGTCAGTTAATTCGTTAAGAGTCGAATCATCACGTGTTAGAAGGACATTTTGACGTTTCGGCACTTATTCTTCGTATAATCCTTTGAACCTTTTTAGTGTTTGAACTCCTAGCATATTCTGAAGCTTCAAACCGATTTGTGATCAGTATATGGAGATTTTCAAGTTCTTATGCCTTTACATAAAGGAATCATACGTTTTGGGACATATAACGGATTGAACTTAGGATATTCCTTGAAGATCTAGATGAATTATGGTGTAGTAATGATTTTACGTAACCTTGTATCTCGTAGTCGTTTAAACCGTATATAACTTTCACAAAACCTTATGAGCATGGTATGCACGGGGATGACATGTATTATCACCATAGAATTCATGAGTTCATCACCATTAGATCCAGTTTTCTACCAGTAGTAATCTGCCATGCACGGTTAGCGCACGCTAACATACGTAAGTTAACGTGCGCTATCGGGAATAAGTTAACGCACGCTATGTTTGGTACGTAACGTACGTTATGTTATCAGTCGAGTCAGTTGGCTGAGCAGAGAGAACTGTCAGTACATGGCTAGCGTATGCTAGACTTAGACGATAGCGTACGCTAACAGGCAGGCTTAGCGCACGCTACGTAGAGTACGTAGCGTACGCTAAGTGGTTCAGGCAGATTGCATATTTTGAGCTTTTGGGCCGTAGACCGAATTGTTAGGCAATCGTTCGACTTGAGATGATTTGTATATCATTTCTTTTGTTAAGGTTCGAGCTTGCTACGTTGATCGAAGGAGGCGGCCTTCGAGTGTGTTGAGATCATTGAAATGTTTCGTTCTTGCCATCTTCGAGGCAAGTATCATAATATGTTAATATTGGTATTTTGAGCATGCGTGTGATTATTCATGTTGTCGAATATGATATTTATTTCGTTAAATTGTCATGATATTCGTTATCTAGTGTTTGTATGTTCATGTTGATGGACATGGCGATCTGGCCTTTATGTATGCATGAGTTGTGTTTGTGTTTGTTGTGCGATCTATGCTGAGGGCGCTGGATCGGATGTCCACCTCGTGTTGGTCCGACGGGATCATCTTGGGCTCTAGGCTGAGGGCGCTGGATCATTGGACGGGTTATTTCCACCTCGTGTTGGTCCGACGGGATCATCTTGGGATCTATGCTGAGGGCGCTGGATCATTGGAATACCCTTGCTGTGTTAATGGAACCTTGTGGATTCGCATTGTCGGATTCCGGTAGCGGAAGTCCGTGTGGTGTATCTTGTTATGTATTGTTGATGCATATTCGAATTGTTTAATATGATACTTGTACTAGCATCGTTTTGCTAACCCCTTCGGGGGTGGACATTTGTTTTGATGTTCAGGTAGCCAGGAGGCGGGAAAGCGACCGATGTGACGACGAAGGGGTTCATGATGTTTGTCGTTGCTTTTGATTGTCTTCTTGATTCATTTTCGACTTTCAGTACGAATGTATTATTAATATCTTTTCGATATGGTTGTATTAATTACTCGTTGAACCAGTTGAATCGGTTTTGTAAACTTGAATTTCCGTGGTATTGATGTCTTATATTTACATTTATTTTATTTAGCCTTATAAATCCTTTCTTAAAGGGTTTACGGCGCTGTAATTATTCCAAATATCTCGGGGTGTTACAGCTATGACTTGGCCTGATCAAACCTCCATCCAGAATCTCTCGCACTTGTTTTCAATTTCTGTTTTTTGGTAATATGGTTATCGATATGGATGCACACTTATTGGTTGGGCATTTGGAAGTAGGGGAATATGGTGATTATGTGATCTGTTTGGTGGTAAGGTTTTGGGTGGTTCAAATATGTGAGAGAACTTAGCTAGTAATTGTGTAATTTCAGTCGGGTAAGATTGAGGTGGTGCTTTTTGAGAGGTGGAAATAATTTGAAAAAACTATCCCATACCTTGTAAATTATGACATTCTTTCTCTGTCAAGGATTCCATTCCCCTCTGTCTCAACCCATGGAACGTGCAAGTCTTGTCACCAAGTCGAAAGGTCATAGTCAGACGTTTGTAGTCAGTTTCAATAGGGCTGCTGCCCAGCCATTGCACTCCCAAAACGAGTGGAGAAGCTGCAACTGGAAGGACATAGTAATCTGCAGTGATGACCTGACCTTGGATCGTGATGCTAAGTGCCTGACATCGCCCCAAACTTTCTATTTTATCACGATTCGCCACTGGGACTTGAAGTAACTTGTCACACTCCATTGGTAATCCAAACTTGGTGACTAATGCCTGGTCAATGAAATTGTGTGTACTGCCTCCATCTATCAACACTGTGATCACTTTGTTTCCAAGTTTGCCAGCAACACGCATAGTTTGTGGGTGATTGGTACCTGAAATGGCATGAAAATAGATTTCTGGTTCAAGTTCAGGCTCCTCCGGTTCATTGTTTGCTTCGCTGGTTCCCCCCACGAGAGAATCTTCAATCATAAATAGTTGGGGACGTTCACAACAGTGTCCCGGTGAAAATTTCTCATCACAATAATAACACAAGCCCTTTTCTCGTCATTCTCTAGCTTCCTGATTAGTGATTCGTCGAAGGGTGGTAGAAGTGTTGGATTGTTTTGGTGGTGGGCCTAAAATTCCCGCTGTAGGTGTGGCGTGTCCCTTGGATGGAACATAATTGGTGCGAGTTAGATTATTTGGTTTCTTCTGCAACTGGCCTTTTTCTTCCACAAGTCGGGCAACTCCAATGGCATCTGCAAGAGTCTTTGGTTGTTTGATTTTGACATCAAGACGAATATCATCTCGTAACCCTGCGATGAAACAACCAATTAGAAATTTTTCAGGTAAGCCATCCACCCGATCTGAAAACTTTTCAAAGGCTGCTTGATATGGGGCTACGGTTGTGGACTGTTTCAACCAGCTTAATGCCTCAGAAGGATCTTCGTAATCCGTTGGACCAAAACGGTGCATAAGAGCTGTTGTAAATTCTTGCCAAGTCAACGGACCTTTGAATTTTGTGAACCATCGATGCCATTGCAACGCAATTCCTTCTAAATTGAAGGAGCCTAATTGGACTTGTTGTTCCACTGGTATGCGCTTGAATTCAAAATACTGCTCCGCCTTGTAGACCCAACCAAGCGGATCTTCACCATCAAATTTTGGAAAAAAAAGCTTGAGTTGCTGGTGGTTATGGGAAGGTTTGTCCCTCCCAAAGGGGTTGGTTTCTGGCTGGTTTGTGTTAACAGTGCGGGTAGTGCGTAAATTTTGAAGCTCAGTTAAAACCATTTGCAACGTGGTGTGCACTTGGTCAAAGCTGGATTCGTGTTTGGCTAGGATTTCCTGAACTTCATTGCGGAATTCGGCATTTGTTTTGCCTCGTGTGTCCATGGTCGTCCGGTCGCCAATACCACTGATAGAAGGAATTTGAGGAGAAAGAGCAGAGAATAGGAAGAAGCAAATTAAGAAACTTCATATATATGCTTCTCTGATAGTTACAGAGACTATTTATAAAAGGAAAAAAACAAAGACCCAACATCAATTAACGATAAAATAGGAATTGACCACCACTAATTAATTAAATGCCCACTAACATCATAAAACTAAACTGCTTGTAAGTCCACACTACCATATATGTCCCCCACTATCATCATCTGATGCACTTCCCACTCACCCCACTTGTTGAGCACGTATCAGGTTGGGATTCTTGGAATGATTCTACTCCATCCAAAGGTGTTTTGGAAGATCTTAGGTGATTATAACATCATCTAATCCATTGTTCTTAGTTGGATCAAGGTATTTTTTTTTCCTCAAATCTCTTAGGCTTGACTTTTGGGAGAATTTCTTGATCTTGATTTCTAAACAGATTTTGATGAATTGGTTAGTGTTATCTGGCATTGTTGATCATTTTCTATGGATTGTCTATCCATATTTCGATTTTGTTTAACCCGATCGACGATTGGAGTGTTCTTGAGAAATTTTGAACATTTAATGGTCGATTAAATATTTCAATGAGTTTTCTTTGGGTGTTTGGTGCATTTTGCATCGTTATTAGTTGTTACTCTCGTAGTGATTGTGTGTTGTTGCCTTCTCATGGATGTTGTAGGTTTTGCGGCTTTCCGGTCAGACCGTATTCGTCGGAGTATTCTTGTATTAATTCCGAGGCAAGTGTCTTGCATATACAACGTGTATATTGTGAATGGAAGTTATGTGTTGGATTGTGATGATTATTTTACCTTCTTAAATATGGTTCGTGTGAATTAGTTATGAACTGCTTGCCATGAATGTTTGGTGGTGATTATGTTATTCTTGAATGTTCAACATTGTGGAATTATATAGGTTGTGATAATTGTATTGGCTTGTTCGTACACTTGGACGAGTATCATATTGTGTGTTGATCATGAGATAGTGTTGACTGTGCATTGTTTGTGATGCTGGTTGAAGTGTTGATATTGCGCTTTGTGGGTTGGTTGTGTAAAGTCTATGATGATTGACCATGTACATTGTGTATGAATCAATGTGAATGTTGTGTGCTGTGTTGCTAAGTTCACTCGTATGAGTTCGACGGGGCCTACGAGGATTCATGGCATGTGATCATAGGACGGAACTTAGTATAGGGTGTTGAGGTTCAATTGTGCGGGTCTGACAGAGGCCTACGATGACACATGGCAAGTGATCATGGGGTCAAGACACCCGTGTGGGTTCGACGGGGCCTACGATGACTCATGGTAAGGGATCACAAAGTCGGGATTGGGTTTTGTGATTGTTGTGATTGTTATGTTTGGATCAATTCGTGCGGGTCGTCGATCCTACAGAGACACATAGAAGGAGATCACGGGGTCACATGCATATTTTATATTGATGTATTGTTTGGCTCAATCCGCATGGATTGATGAACCTATGAAGACTCGTGGCAAGAGGTCATTGGGTCGCGGGCATGTTTTGGATGTTTAAGGACTTTGAAACATTAGTTTTGAAAAATGATTCTTGGGTCGAGACCCAAACAATTTTTAAAAATGTTTTCCTTTTTATAGAACTTTTGTATATGAAATAAGATTTGGGGCTCAGACCCTAACGTTTTGAAAAAGTTTTATAACTTCGGACTCGAGCTCATAAAAGACTTTTTTGTTTTCTAAAAACCCAGGGTTGATGATTTATTTTCAGAGACTTTTGTTTATTTGTTTTCTTATCAATAAAACCTCTCGGGATTGTCCGTTGAATGATTGTCATTACCTGATCAGTGACTGATGTTTGCTTGCTACATTTTGTATGGTTATGAAACAGCAAATTCAATGTGAACCCCCTTAAATGGTGAAAATGCGTTTTATACATTTCCGGTATGCTAGTTCGAGGGAGCAGTCACAGGGTCAGTATTGTGTAGTAAACTGTTTCTGCTACTGTATCTTGACCCCTGTGTGGGTATATGTATTGTACTGAGACTTTATTCAGTTTTGATTTTTGTCTTGTGACCTTATCGGTCCGTGTATTTTGAGTTTCAACCACATCAGTCTGTTATGTTATTTAATTCGACCCTGGTCGGTCAAATATTGAGTTGCCTTTTGGATTCCAGCCTGATAGATCATTGGGAGAAGGATTTGACATTCACGTGTAAATTCTTGGGGTATTACAGATGCAACCCCAAGCCACCTGTTGTGGTAACCGAAACCAATGTATGATTTTAGGTCATATAATTTTTTCAAAGTACGTATGGGGACTTTATTTTCAAAACTCTAACGAGGTCTATTGTAGCAATCCAGAGGGGTTAAAGTTCAAACACGTCACAAGAGGTTGTAAACCTTGATTAGTAAATTAAATCCACAATTACTTTTGAATACACACTCAAATAAATAATATTTTAGTGACACACTCAACAAAATATGAAGAAATTTGTTAACACAAATACTCTCGATTTTCAAGGTAATTTTACAAACAAATTCACAATTTTTCCTAATGTGAAGTAGGAAATTACTAGAAAATACAATAACAAAATAAATAATTTAAAGGTCTAAAATCTTAATGAAGACCATTAAACATATTCTAAAAATAAAAATGAAGGCTAAAGCCTAAGGTGTAAAAAGAAGGAAAACAAAAGAGAAAATAGGTATTTTTCTGTTTGATCACACATGAGTTTGAAAAATTCAGAACTTGATACCGGCACCTTAGTAAGATCGTAACTCTTCCAGTAAAATTTCGGTAGCCACTTGAATGATCATAACTGAATATTGAATTAGAGAATTATGACTAAAATAGAAAATTGATGCGTATTTGCCTTATGCGCGAGAATTTATATTTTTGTCCGCTCATTTCATCCACATCTTGATTCTAATTTATTTCTATGAAAAATTACAACTCAAAATTCAAAGTGTTGATACAAGTATATGACTCTAAATAAGAAGATAAATTTCAGCTTAAATCATATTATTTTTCATTTAATAATGATAATCGAGGATCAATAAAATACAAAGGGACTTTTCAGTAGAAATTTAATCGAGAATGTGTTTGTGAGAAAATCGAATAAGTGCAAATAAAGTTCTTTCCTCAATTCTTCCAAACTTGCAACCCTACCAAAATTCTTTCTCACAATGCAAAAGGTCTATTCTTTCTCACAATGCAAAAGGTACTTCGATTCATGTCGTTCCTCTCATCCTTGAAAGAATTCATCCTCGATTCTCAGACTAAGGTATTAATATTCTATTATTGGTATAATAACATACAAAAGAACTAAAATCAAAAATCACTTTATTATAACAGTCGAACATAAAACATACCAAATCAAACAAAAACAATCCTTACAATGTAAAGGACAAATCTAATTTATGCTCTTTACTAGTGTTTGTACCATACCAATTGACATGAGGTATCAAAACTCAAGCATATGTATGAATGCCTTAAGTTTATTAGGTAGCTCTTTGTTCGCTATATTTTTAAACTTCCACAAGTGTACGGAATAGTTGTATAGAGTGGCGAGCAAGGTCGTATTCTACAGAGACTAATTACGTCTATTGCATTAAGTACTAGATTGTAGTGATTCCGATTTTATCTAGACGGTCGATAGTTGGAAGAATGGTTATCTAAATTATAAAAATAGCAAAACTAAATTAAACAAGTTGCATTAATCGAATCAAATAGAATCGTAAGAGTTCCAAAAGATAGATTCCCAATGATAGGTTTCCGTCGATTACTATGTTTAAACGGAATTGATTTCAGTAGAGTTCTATGTGTCTTCCCAATATGATAATCACAACAATATCTTAGTCCCTCTCGAGATGCATTAAAACGTAGATTAAATAACTTACAACGACGTCTTCATCTATTATAGATTATATAACTCCAAAAAGTTCATAAGATCAAATATCATCATAGTTCATCACCGATTTCTCAATCTCGCAATTAATTATGTCAAGTACTCGAGACCTATTAACGCCCTATTCTCTCAAATTATGAGCAATTAAGTTAAACATGAAAAAATATTGATCAAGTGTTCCCACATGAATTATAACCAAGTATTTGAAAAGGGAGTCATAATATATATATAATCATCAATCCTTTAAACCATAGCAATTCAAGGTACTCCCATGCTCGGAATCTTACGAGTTTAGCCGGACATGGTAAAAAGAGAAAGATCATTCATCATGATGTTCAACATGCTCAAGCTAAATAAAACAACAAAATAAGTAAAAGATAGGGAGAAGATAAAACTCGGATGATTTTTTGGTCAATCTTGATTCAAGACTTCAAGTGTTCTTCCTCCTCCTTGGTGTGTTCTTCTTTATGCCTTGTCAAAATCCCCCCATTTTCTCCCTTGATTTCTCTTAATCTTTTGTTCTTCAACCTCTCAAAACTCCCCCCCCCCCCCCGATATTTTGCAGCAAATGGTAGGACCTTAAATTCAATAAAAAGTGGATAAAAAGTACAAAACCCTAATACAACCAAAATTTCAACAGTTGATCCACTGACAGACACATCCGTGTCAAAATAGGACATAGCCGTGTCCTACTCCTCTAGAAAAGTGCATTTTGTTCTGGAATGTGAGAAGGCCAGTGAAACGGCCGTGCCAGTGCCCGTGTGTGTCTGACATGGTTCATTTTTCTTCTTTTTTCGCTCGCTCCTCATGCTCGTGTCTCATTTTTTCAATATTTAGTGTCAGGACGTATTACTTGGTGACTAATGTCCTTAAAATACCTCAATATAGCCCAGAATTTACTTAAAGACACCAAAGCAGAGTGCAACAAAATCAAGAACTAATGAACAACAATGCAATTCTAACACATTTACGTATATAATTAAGCTCAATAAAAACACGTAAAATATGTGTAAAATTGCATGTTAATAAATTCCCCCAACTTAAACTTTGATCGTCCTGAGCAGTACACCTAAATCAAAATTTCGAGGACAACTCAAATCCCAACACACTTGAAAGAAGAATTATGAAATTTTTCAATATGCATCAAGTAATGAAAGCGCCAAGATCTAAATATTATCCAATCTCAAAGATGTTTTCTGGACATCATAGCCAATATCTCTAGAATATGAGCCTCCCGGGTTAAGTGTATTTAAAAGTGTACAAGGGGCGTGTATGCTCTCAATTTCATTCAAATAAATAGGAAATACCATAAGCTTGCCTATCTTCTTCCATCTCTACCCTGTAAGTTATGCAACTTCACAAATCGAAAAGGACTTTTTTTTTATTTGGTTGTAGTATAGGCTCTTTGGTCGGGGTAGGCTAATTATGACTAAAGTGACTTGACTTAAGCAATTTAGTATAAAGGACATATAATCACTTCCACTAATCAATAAGCACTTAGAAGCTTTCATAATGGAATTAGCTTCCTTCAACTACCCTCAAATTTAAATAATTATGAGAGCCCTCCTAAATTGAAAGTCGACAATCTTATTCACCTTTTTTTTTCTTTTTATGTCCCAATATCTGGGAAATTTATCCGGACAAATCCGGCATGACCCTTCATATAATAGACAATATTATTTTTCTTTTTTCTTCTTATGTTTTTTTAATTAGTTTCAACATAAAAGTTTGTTCCACTTTTCAAATCAAGTTGCCAAGTGATTTTTTCCTCTACTGTCCCCCTTATTTTACCACACAAATTCTAAACTGTTTCGGGAATTATTATTCCCGTGATGTGCCTTACTTAATACTGGTTGTAGATACATAGATGGAAGGTTCTAGATCCTTCTAGAGGTAGTAGGATCCTATTACATGTCTTACCTTATCTAGGAATCCTATGTATGGAAGGACTCTCATTGTAATGCCTATATAAAGGCCCCTCTATCAGTGTTATGAATACAATTGATTGACTCTATTTACAGTCTTTTTACTTTCTCCTGAAATACGTTATTAGCACGTAGACTTCCAACTGAGCAAGAAAAAAAATCTCATCCCGATTCTTTTCTGAAAATCCCCCCCCAAAAAAAGACGAGAATTTCCGCGCGTAAATTTTTTGCAGAGCGCAGTCGTACCAAAATTATGTTTCCCGATTCGTTAACCGTCGGATCGGTGTGAAATTTTGACAGCAACTTCCAAACACAAATATATGTATATTCAACGGTGCAGATCGGTTTCTGATTAATATTGATTACTGAATATGCCGCCGAACAGAAGCAGATTTTTATGAGGAAATTTGGAGATCCGACCTCATCCAATACCGAGCTGCTGCATCGCCGCGCTCGAGTCCTTTTTCGGCCAAATTATCGAGCCCAGTAGCCCTATCCGGGCGTTTCTCAACTCTTCATCTTTTCCTAATTAATGATTCATTTATTCATTGATTTGTACACTTATGAATCTTACCATGTTTATGTTTTACGTGCATATAGGAAAATATGTTGCTCATAATGATGTGCACGCTATGGAGAGAAGCCATATTTATTATCCCGTTCAAGGATCAAAGTAAATATAGAACGGAGTACCCACGGAAATATGTTGCTCATATGGAGAGAAGCTCCCGTTCAAGGACCAAAGTAAATATGGAACTAAGTACCCGTGAGATTTTATTAAAGTTCCCGTTTTTCAATTCCTCTCTTTTGGGAAATTTTTTTTGGGGAATTGGGTATTTGGGTTCTTTATCTCACACGCAACTTTGCGGTGGATGAGACTATGAGAGGTGGTATCACTCTCGTATGTCGAAGTAAACTGTGTGACGGTCCTAGGGGAGTCACGGATAATTGTTAAAAGTCGATATTTGTGGTTGTTGCATACACCACATTTTGGGTGCAATTTGATGTCGCCGTTTTGTCGATTTTAAACCAAAAATTGAAAAAAAATGAACATTGTCGGTAATGGTAAAGTTATGACTCGTTCATGATTAGCCATGGATTTGTGACGTACAAATGGGACAAACATCGATTGCGATGGATATGTCGTGGTTAAAATCGATTTGTGACAGAATTGTCACGTTGAATTGAGCGACCACCACATTGGTCTTGACTCAATCCCATACTTGAAAAACTCCAGCTTTCATCCTATTAAAATAATGCATGTGGGTGTAGTCATGTACCGTCTCCTTGCAATATAATATATGAAAGAGTGTAAGAGTAATTCTCATGAATTTCAACATGTAAAGCAATGGCATATTGCGGTAAATACATGAATTCGTTGACCTCGATTATAGTTCGTATGACTATAGGTCCGAATACTTTTCCGAGTATTTGTAAAGGCATGTGCCTTATACATTTGACTATGTTTAGTCGATCTTATTGGATGGTCAAGACAAGTTGGTTATGGTATATTCATTATGTCTCATGGTTTAAAATGCTTAATTATGATGCACCGCGTTGTATCTATATAACATGGCTATTATGACGTATACTTGCAAATTGAGAATTAAAATTATTGGTTGATTTGATGTACTTTGGTGGATTTTGTCTATACTTTGATCATGACTAGGCGCATCCTCCTTGGTATTTGTTTATGCTTTGAAAGTTCAAACGGAATCAGTGGTTTTTAAACAGCCTTAGCTGTACCGACATTCCTACTTTCTGTGCAAGTCTACCAAGTTGGAGTTACCAAAAGGATCATTAGTCGAGATAAGAAATCGAACACCCTGCTGCGTTTAAACGCACATATGGCTGTCATTGCCATGTTTTTGCATCAACATTTATGCCATTGGATATGGTCTCAACCTTGTTTTCTCACTAAACTTGGGAAATACTAAACAGCCAATTAAAATATGCACTGTGATCTGAGTTTAATGATCCGTGTGGTTCACAATATATGGATAGAAAGATACGGAAGTCTAGTTTCCAGAACATCTGACCGTTCATCCATAGCCTTCCTAACAAGGGAGTTATCGCTATTTTAGTGAACAAAGGTCAAGCTGCGTGGAATTTTATTTCCAGCGATTGTGCTAACTTTTGTCCCAACCAACTTGGTTCCCATCTTAAATTTGCAAGTGGTCTTATGACACATATTTTTCAACCTCTTTTTGGCCGAATTTGTCATAGATGATGCAGTTTTTGGTATGCGTTGTACGCTAAACTATCATCTTTCAAATGTTGAAAAACAGTTTCCTTAGGGAAGCCCAAAATACGCACCCTTATAAGAAGGTCGAGCGTGTGCATGGTAGTGTTACACCATGCTTGTGTCGTAATTTTGCCCCTTAGGTATATAACCTTGCCATGTTATGTACTCAATATGATAGATCATTTTGATCGTATCTGGTATAAAATATCTATGTTGTTAGAGTGTTCGCTATGCTCATGTTTGTAAAATTTTGCAAGCGAAATTGAGTACATATTAAGCTATTTTCAAGGAACACGATATTTTTTGGATTTCGGCTTATAAATCCATTGTGACTATGATGACTAGGTCATCACAATCAATGAGTGGTATAATGCTCAAGTTGTTGAATGCCGAATGGCATTTTCTAGTCACATATGTTCCGTAACAATTGAACCATGTTATGACTCGATGATATATATATGCCAAAGTGTATCACTCATAGAATCTCATTGTGATTTGTGATAATAAAATCTTATGCATCACTTGTATTGGATATGTGAAAAGGAAAAATATATATGAGTCAATATGGTCCCGCTTGCATTGGTTTTGATAACCAGAAGATGTATTGGGACATTGAGACATTTAAGCTTTAATAGTCCGGAGTTTGGACAGTTTGATGATCCATATATCACGGTATTGTCATGGACATCATTTTCTTTGAACAAAGAAGCTAGTTGGATCAAAGACACCAAAGTACGTTGGTGGAGTCGTGAGCAGGGCTCATGACCGATGATGATATTTATGTCATCCGCGTCTTGTTTTCATAAACATGTGTGACGCCAAAGACCCCCCAATGCTTCTTCTTCACCATGTTCATTGATTTAAGCCTATTCTTTGGCACGAATAGGATATGACACCCTCCTATGCTAAATAGAATAATATAGCGACTCGCATAAGCATGGTGCTGAGTCCTCCCTTTTCACTGAGTCCTTATACATACATGATCATAAGTATTAGCCTGGGTGGCTTATGATGCTATGATGGTGTTCACAAATGGTCGTACTCAAGTGATAACATTTATATGTTATGTTGTTCCTTTGACAATGATTGATAAGTTTATGAAACCTGAGTTTATGCTTGTCCAACTTGCGGACCAGTCATTGTAAAGGTCGGTCCACCCACTTTTAGACCAAGTCTTAAAGTAAAATTTTAACAAGTACTTCCTAACATCCAAGGCCACTTTCTCACAAATTTTGATGCCATTTGGAGACTTAGAAGGAGGTGAACTACTTAAATGAAGTTTTCACATACCACCAGCCGCCCGAACGACCAGTTCGATGTCATTTTGACCGGTTTTTAATCACAAGGTTGATGGTTTTGGAATCCTAAACACCCGTTTATACATGCTCACGAAATTTTGAGGTGTTTGGGGCTGGTGAAGGGAGTGAACTCTTCAAGAAGGCACTAGAGGTTCGATAAAACCAACGGCCTATCATCGGTTCAATCGTTTCTTTATGTTCGATCCTGGTGGTGCATGGTGGCGGTTTTGTTGGATTCTCAAGACCAGTGGCTACGGTTATGTAGCATAGGTCAACATGTCATATTAACCTATACCTATCATCATTCAAATGCTTAGTTACAAGTGTAACAGTATGCATTTTGTTAACTAGATTGTGTTAACACTGAAAACCTTTATCGCCCACATGTTCATGTGCCAAAGTGCGTCACCACAACGCATTATGACGGGTTATAAATGATGAATATGACATGCGCTTTCACTCATAGTCCGCTTAAAATATACCTTGGCAGACGATCTCGTAAGTCACTTTGATGAGCCAGTCTTCCCATCGTTAGGGGGAGATGCGAACGATCATGTTCGAGTAGAACGACTTGGAATTGTCGTAGTTTGTCCCTATTGTGGCTCACCAAGTTCCCTAAAGTGACGAGATTAAATACATGTTGCAGACATGTCTGCAAGGATTGTGTCTGGTCATGGACGTTCGTCACCTATGAATGGTGATATGGTAACATCACAAATTGTGGTAGATGGTGTTACTAGGCCGTGGATCTCATAGAGTATTGGGATGCCACTTGGTTCGATAAATACTCTCGCTAAGAATGTATGCGAGTTTGATACATGAAACTTGATCATATGATCAAATGAACTCATCCGTCTCATATGATTCTGGATTATAGTCATCATTGGGGGACGCCTCAATAAATGCCAATCCATAAAGAGTATTCTATGAATAAAGCCGGTTCATGAGGACGTGGAATGTGAGTTTAATCGAACCATACTTAGTTGAAAATCTACAATGTTGTAGCATTAGCCTAAAATGGAAATATATGCGACTCCAGTATAAACAAAGTGATAGCCCTTTGTTGAAGTGGTTCCGACACTCCAAAGATAAGATCTATCCGTATACTTTGTTAAAGCGAGTGAGAGAAGGAGTTAAACTCACCTCATGGCGCGAGGTTTCTCATGAACGCACTGGAATCAACTACAATGACACGAAACTTAGTTATGCTATCGTAATGGATGTTATAGCATCCACTATCTTTTCAGTTAGATAGTTTCCCAAAAACTGACGTGCAGCTTGTGGTTAAATCTTATCTTAGTGGGGAACTAAGTTAAGTGATAAAAAGGATCTCGTGGTGGATCAGACTCAAATCAAGTGGCTCCTGACCACGGAGCGCGACGACAAGTGATTGTCGGGAACGCATACTAAGTATATACTTGATTTGGAAGAGATATGAAGCTTTTGCGTGTAAAACTAAGGGTTTATAGTGATGTACTCTTGTGAGACTAAGAGATTCCGCTAAATCCAAAGTTAAGAATGAAAGGATCTTGGGGATACTTGATGATGCGTATTCATCAATCGGTTTAAGGCAATCTAAGGGACGGTTTCCCTAAGAGATGATAAAGTAATGCCTATATGATTCCTAATGACTATTCGAAGTCATCATAAGACTTGGCTCACTTAAATGATGATGCAGTCTTAAGAGAAAAGTACGGTATTATGTACTCATGTTTGACTCGATGTACTCATTCGTAATAATCCGGTAAATCCACTGTGATGATGGCCTAGGATGCGCTCACGCAATGTCTGTGATTGACAAGAAGCTTGAAGCTCGCTCTATCTCAATAAAAGGACACTTGAAAATTGATACCCGAATCTGCCCAGAATGTGTTGGTATATCTCCCATATGACCTACAGGGCAGCTCACTTGCTGGAAAATGGTGAAATTGGTACCATTGGAAAGGTTTGTGTCTACTTTCCAAGGAAACCAACCATTTGATCACATCCATCATGTTGAGTGACATAGGACTATTGTTGCAAAGTAGGACAGGATATGTCCGGTAATTTGCTAAGTCAACTTCGATAGAGCTTTGTGATCTGCTCAGGTCGATCTAGGTTACGTACTGTATGTGAATGAAAAGCTATGGGTGTCTAGTTTTCATAAGTTCTTACAGTTTCGTTTATACCTATTGAATCGAAGAAGTTATGACTGATTTAGTGCATGGAGGTCAAGACTTTAGAAAAATTGATAAGTCTTTAGCGACTCCGCACTTTGGATGTGTCGCGCTCTTTTTGTCCTTAGACCAAAGTTTGTTTTTTCCCATTAGGTTTTCACTTGGTAAGGTTTTTAACGAGGCGACCTATGAGAACATCCATACAATGATGCGTTGTACTTATGTTCAACTTAGACCAAGAGGTATTTTTCCCACTGGGTTTTTCCTTGGTATAGTTGTGAGGGCAACTTGGCATCTGACTCCTATGATTTGAGGTACTCATCAGGGGGAGTCGTTATATATACATCAGGGGGAGTATACATGACATGTTATCTTGGTGCGTTGCAATATTTTCCTCATCAAGCATTTATTTTTCCCATGGGGTTTTGTTTTGGCTTGGAATAGGTTTTTATGAAGGCAACATCTTTTGCACCATTGTTGTATTAGTGCTCGACACAGGGGGAGTGTTCCGGGAATTATTATTCCCGTGATGTGTCTTACCTAATACTGGTTGTAGATACATAAATGGAAGGTTCTAGATCCTTCTAGAGGTAGTAGGATCCTATTAGATGTCTTACCTTATCTAGGAATCCTATGTATGGAAGGACTCGCATTGTAATGCCCATATAAAGGCCCCTCTATCAGTGTTAGGAATACAATTGATTGACTCTATTTACAGTCTTTTTACTTTCTCCTGAAATATAAACAATCTTTTTTAAAATTATTTAAATGCTTAAGTATAGGAAAAGGATAAAAATGGAATGGAAGACTCATTATGTGGTTAACAAAAAAATAGGCTTAAAGGCACAAGTTGACTAGGGAATAAATCTCTTGTGTTAGACAAAAAGGATTTGAAATGTTAAAGCAAAAATTACCTAAGACCACTTTCACTAATTGCATACAATATGTAGTGTCGAATAAGAAACCAAGGCATGTTCTAGATGTACAAACAGAAAAGGATAAAAATAGAACGGAATGCTCATTATTAACAAGAAAATAGGCTTAAAGGCACAACATAGTTGACTAGGGAATAAATATATTGGGTTAGGCAAAAAGTATTTGAAAAGTTAAAGCAAAAATCACCTAAGATCACTTTCGCTAATTGCATACACTATGTGGTTTCTAATAAGAAACCAAGACAAGTTCGATAATATGAATGAAACACTCATCAACAAAACCTGCATAATAACTGATATACAAAGGCTCAAAAGCTCACAAGTTAAAGTTTTTGCTCATAATTCAAAGGTATATAACTTCTTATTCACATCCACAACCATAGATCATCATAAAAATAGAATATTCCCTTGGCAAATCCACACTCAACTTGCATATCGAAATAACTTAAAAAATCCCCAAGGCAAGTTTTAGATGAAATAAAAAAAATCTATCGAGTATCTTGACTAAACACTATATTCGGACCCAATATTTCACCCCCAAACTCAAATTAAATGATATACTGGCCGAAGGAAAGTGTATAATTTAAACAAAAGGGGTCAAGAGATTACTCACAGTGCCTCTCAGCGAAGAGGATAGGAAGTAAACCTGTTTCCGGGAATGTTTTCCGCATAATAACTCCTAAAATCAAATCGTAAATAAAAATATAAGCAAAATGATCCAATAACAACGCAAAGCAACTAAATTTATAGCAAATAAAAATAAAGCAATAAAAACAACTGGTTGTCTCCCAACAAACGCTAAGTTAAATGTCTTCACCCAGACGCCTTTACCACTCTATCCAGCATCCAAAGCATATGTTGAGGTCCTTCCATTTCATTTTACTGCTCTTCCATTAAGGTCTACACCATTATCATGAAGATTTTTAGGAGCCACGGTGGGCATAAAGATCTTCACATACTCCTCCTCTTAGGTATAGGAGAAAAGAATATGTGGCTCAAGCTTTCGGGGCGTTGAAAGATATATGAGCTTGATTCATATCTTGACGCTCAAAATCTTTCAACTCCTCAACAGATACTTCTTGCTCTTGAATAAATGTCTCTATAGGTTATGTTGAAACTGATGGTGGCTCTACTCCATATATTGCATCTTATAATGCGTCTTGCCCTTCTTGACTCACTTCTTCCACCTCATCATTCTCAATTTGTGGTTGGTAAAATACGTCTTCCAATCTACACTCCACAAAATACGAGTGCCCTCTATTGCAAAACTAATAAATTGGAGCACTTAAATCGTCCATCAAGTACTACCTTAGACAACCGAACAAACCAAGAAGTAACCAAGAATAAAACAAGACAAGAAAAAATTAAAAATAAAATAAAAGGTCTAAAGTAAGATCAGAAACACTTATCACAATATCAATACTAATAAAAATAAATTAGTCCCGGCAATGGCGCCACAAACTTGTTCGCTGTACTTTTATATTTCCGCAAATGTAAGGAATAGTTGTAGAGAGTGGCGAGCAAGGTCGTATTCCAGAAGACTAATTACTTCTATTGCATTAAGTACTATACTGTAGTGATTCATATTTTATCTAGATGGACGATATTTGGAAGAATGGTTATCTAAATTATAAAAATAACAAAACTAAATTAAAGAAGAAGCACTAAACGAATCAAATAGAATTTTAAGAGTTCCAAAAGATAGATACCAAGGCTAGGTTTTCGTCGATTGCTAGGTTTAATCAGAATTGATTTCAATAGCGTTCTACGTGCCTCTCCAATATGATATGTTGGTCACTAAGTATACAGTATACATCTTGGAAAGTAATATTACAACAAGTTGTACGATTTTTTAATGTGAGTGCGTAGCGGAAGTTCTTTTAAGTGAGTTGCTGTAAATACAGCAACTAGGCTTTTCTCCTGTTTGCTTAGTACGTACAGGGTTTTGCAATGTATACTTGTATAAATCACAGTTATGAAAATAATAAAGGTAGAAGGTAAATAATACAGAGTTTAAAGTGGTTCGAGATAAACTCCTCCACATCCACTGGTCCTCCACACAGGAGTAAAATGTTTATTATAATCACTACGTATACAACTACGTGACTATAACTAAACCTGTCTATGTATCGTTCACACAGATTGATGCAGGGACCGAAGCTTTGGGCCGTTCACACAGATTGGCTTGAGCTCTTTCTTGACTTGCTTCTTCACACACAGTTCGAAGCTTCATATATAATGCTATTCTTCCCACACAAGTCCAAATAATCAAGGATCTTCACTCCACACAGGGCTGATGGTTTTCTCAATGGTAAAGGTAGAATTCTCTGAACAACAACTTGATTTTTGAAATACGATTGTTGTATGCTGTGCTGTTCTTTGTTAAGGACTTAGTATATTTGTTCGCTTGAATATGTGCAGTATGCTCACGAAATATAGTGCTTAATAATCGCTAGAATGTCAGAGTAAAATGTCAAGAGCTTTCGCAATATTGAATTGCTTCTTGTATGTTGAGTCCTCAACTTGGGGGTATTTATAGCCTTTGGAAAATGCATCCGTTATAAATATAGCCATTGTTGGTTGGTAAGATGTTGACGTGTGACACTTGATTAATGGCTTGCTGAATATTTAAATTAAAGCAGATCGTATTTAATGCTTGACATTATTTCTGTCTTCGCATTAAATGCTCTTCAGCATGTTCAGACTTGGCTCTCTCCAGCTGCATTAAATGCTGTCCTATCAGCAATAAATACTGTTTTAACCATGAATACTATATGAATAAACAAAGTGTATTTCACAATGGTTTAAAACATTCTTTAATCAGGCCTATCGGATGTGTTTTACTTTTCCTAAGTAAAACCGCTTACAACCTGGCTGCTGTATCCGACGTATTAAGTCTTTTGCTGTAGCTGTAGGCTAGACTGTGAGATTGTTGGCCACTAAGTATACTGAATACAGCTTGGAAAGTGTTTTAAACAACAAGCTGTACTGATTTTAAATCTGAGTGCGTAGCGGAAGTCTTAAATAGTAAGTTGTTGTGGATACAACAACTCGATGTGCAGTGTATACTTAAATAATCACAGTTTAATAAAACAATAAAGGCATAAGGTAAATAACACAGTATTTAAAGTGGTTCGAGGTAAGCCCCTCTACGTCTACCGGTCCTCCACACAGGAGTAAGAAGTTTATTATAATTACTGCGTACACAACTACGTAATTATAACAACACTTAATCAATATATCGTTCACACAAATTCATATAAAGATCTTAGTTTCAACCGTTCACACAAATTGGTTTGAGCTAACACTTGACTGGCTTCTTCACACACTGTTCTGAAGCTTCGTCTTCTTCGTTGCAAATCCTTCACACACAGTTCCGGAGTAGCAAAGATTCCTCAGTACACAGGGCTGATATAAGTTTGTTCAAAGATAGAACAGGGTTGAAAAACAGCTATGACTTTCTGGGCTATAAGCTGATGATGTGTTGTTCAAGGTTTTGAGCACTGTATATCTCTTATATCTGAATAGCAGAAAGTTTGGGGAGATATGTTTTGCTTTGATGTATATGATAATAACTTCGTAAGTTTTTGGTAACGGTAACTGATCTTCAAAGCCTTGAGGGGATATATATAGTCTTATGAAATATATCCGTTGAGATAAATCCATTGAGCAAGATTCTATTCCAACGGGATGATGTGTTTGAATAAAACACGATCCGGATTTTGCGCTTGTTTGAAGATCTTTTGACTTACAGTATTTAAATACTTTATTCTTTAGTATTTAAATACTTCTTTATCAACGGGACTTGACTTCTAGCGAATACTGAAGATTCCTTCTTTGTCCTGTTGAGAGATGTACGGAAGGATCACTGTATTGTCAATTCGAGAGATCTTCCATACTTAGTCTTTATGAGACTTCTTTGCTGTATAATAGGTTCCACTTTATGCTGGATCTACGAGAGGTCTTCGATACAGGTTGACACTATTGATCAGCTTTTCGATACAGTTTGCTTACTGTATGCTGGATTGGCATATTGTCAAAACATCTTATCACCACTGTTCGATACAGGGATTGTTTATCCTGACTGTTTCGATACCGGTTATTGTTATCCCAACAATTTTCCCCTTTTTAACAATTTGCTAAGACTTAAATCTTTCAAGACATCTTGATGATGCCAAAACCTTCTTCATGGAGCTAATAACCTTCTTGATGACTTCGGGCAGATATCTTGGTCTTCTGTCGAATGATCTAGCTTTCAGCAACTTATTCTAATTTATGAACTGCTCACAGGCGAGTTCGATACAGTTAAGAGGTTTTACAGCTTAAGCTTATGATTGGCGCGCAGGCACAATCTTACAATGTATTCTAGATGCATACAACTGAATCTATGAACTGTTCACAGACAAGTTCGTACAGCTTAATTTTTAAACAAGTTTCGATACTTCTGATTAATTTCAGCAATTAAATTAAATTACGTAACCATACAATAACACAGTAGATTACGAGTTCTAATCTTTCAAGAGAGGCAAAATTTTTATTGATACTGAAATAGAGTACAAAGATTGCTGTTTTGAAAACATAATTACAAACAAAAATACACTAAGGAATTTAACTCCAATAGTCAGAGTGTCTCCATGGTCTCTTGTTGGGATCGTTCTCAGTTCCACGCCACCAATGCTGTAGGGAATCATTGCCTCGATCTAAGTAGATTGCTATACCATCGTATGATTTGTCGAAGGCGAGAATCCAATCCTCTGGGTGGGTGATCCGATCTCCTCGTCTATGTTTGGACTTCATTTCTTATTGGAAAGGAAGCTTTCCTTCTTCTAACAACTTTGTAAATTTATCTGTAGCCTCCGATAAGGTTTTATATCATTTGAAGATGGCGGATTCCCTAACGAGTTTTGAAAAATATCTCATCAGTTCATTTCTCCTCCATTGCTTCACTTCTTCAGCAGTGGGATGGCGGTTGGTTGACAGATGAATTTCAGAAGGCCTTATGATCATGTTTTGCCATGGGACGCTGGGATCATGGAACTCAGGTCGAGAACCTGAAATCCTGTATCCTTGAGCGGGTGCAGCCAATTTGTTTAGTTCTGCAGTAATGCTATCTTGAGCAGCATTGAATTCTCTTTCGTGCTGAAGCCTTGTTCTCCTCGTGGCTTCTCTCACTTCTTCCCCATTTTTGGCATCATCAAGGTATAACACCTTGTCATCAAGACGTCCTAGGATCTCCAGAGCGGCATCCTGTTTCGTCTCAATATGTGACATTCTCTCAACCAGGGAGGCGAGCACCTGCGATATATCCTTAATGTTTTTATCATGAGTTCGCAGTTGAGAATTTGTTTCGATCATGGCTGATGCTGTCTTGGCCTCAGATATGCGGAGCTTGGATTGCTCTTCTCGCAGGATCTGCTCTTGCTTCTCTTGCAGATTGCTCAAGGCTTGCTTGAAGACATGTGGCATGACAGTGAAGGCTTCGACAACACGAGAGACTTCATGCCTTAACCCAGTCATTTCTTCAACTGCAGATGTGTGCATCCAATCCAGAGCTTTTTTCATTGAGTGTAGAGCATTCACTGCGTCCTGAATGAATATTGTCTGGAGGCCAAGAGCACGTAATCGCTCTTTCCTAGTTTCAGTGCGGGGAGAATCCGGCTTGGCAAAGTCTTCTACTCCATTCAACCTTCTCAAGTTCACGTTAGGACGTGAAGTGAGTTGGACATCCTCAGGTGTAGTACCATCGTCGGATTCTATGACGGTTGGTGGGGCGGCAGCAATTGTTTAGATTTCGGCGGCAGGAGGTGCGACATCCTCCTATTTCGAATTGGTTTCTGAAGACATGGATACAGGAGGGACTGATTCCTCCTGGTGTCTCTCAGCGTCCGCCTGTTCCTGCAGAGGGACTGATTCCTCTTGCTGGAAGGCACGTGATTCTTCTTCTTCGGCGGCGATAGTAGGCTCGGGTGCCTGTTCCGAAATAGATGGTTGATCCTCCACGACAGGAAGGACTGATTCCTCTTGCTCGGGAATAATATTTGGCTGTTGCGAGGGGGGCTCATTGCGGCTTGATGGTCCTTCATCATTTTGTTGAACTTGAGGGACTTTTCTTTCGTGAGCCTCCTCACGGCTCATTCTCAGACCTGCCTGAAAGGTATCGTCGTCGTCGTCTGAGTCGTGGTCTTCTTTTGGACTTTTAAGAGATTCCTCGGACTTATCCTTTCCTTTCCTTCTGGCCTCTGTTTTGAACAAAAGATGGCTTTCAATCAACTCTTTGCAGCATAGATTATCCCATTGGACTAGGGCTTCAACTTCTGTGGAGTCCGTCACTTCCAACACGAATCTTTCTTCATTGCTCCACTCGCTCCAGTTGTATAGGATATCGTATGGAGCTATCCGATAGCTTTTCCATTACAGAAATCTTTCATAGGCCTGTTCAATTTGCACAGAAAGAAGGGTTTTATTCATAATAGTGTCCGGGGAGGGACTTTGTACAACGTTTATGTCCGCTGCATCGATTTGTTCCTCTACAGGTGTGGAAGCCTGTATCGGAGAAGTAGCATTTGGCTCCGAAGGGGCAGCCGACTCGCTAGAGTCTTTCAAGTTGGCAGATGTCCTCGTATCCGTCGTTGCCGCCAAAGGCTCGGGATTTACTGTCGATACAGTAACGGGCATATCTTCCACAGGGGTTGGCCCCCGGGGTCGTTCATCAGTGGGTTGCGCCACGATAGGAGCATCCTTGGAGGGTTTTGTAGATTTAGCTTTTGTGAGCCTCCTCAGCTTCTTTTTCGGCTTCTCAGCAGCAACATGTGTCTTGCTGTGAGATCTCTTTCTTTTCCTGGAAGATTCCACACTCTGGGACTTAGAAGAAACGTCCCTTGGATCTTCAGAAAGCGGTAAGTTCCGGATGAAAGGCCTGTTTGCGATCAGAATACTTTGATTGAAGGCACTAGGCTTGACTCCTTCCAAGAATATCCGTGAACTTATCTTCTTTGCATCTGCGGATTGTGGAAGTCTGCACTTCGTCAAAATGTGGTTTATGAATAAACCAAAAGATTTCTTCTGAGTAGTAGGTTTGGACACTTCTTCCTGCAAGCGTTTCAGAATAATTTGACACTAATTGACCTTTTCACAGGTCATAATAGCTACCATCATCCTAAAACTAAGATTAGTGCACATCTCAAATGCACCTGTACGATTTTCAATGATGGACAGCAAAAATCATGCAAATAAACAAATGGTAAGCAAATATTTTTCTTATGGCAGGTGGTGTGAACCACTTCAACTGTTGTCAAACCGGTGAACAAGCCATAATATTGAGTCAGCAACTCTTGAGACCCAAAAGTCTCAAGTTCTTCCATGGTCAGGCCTTTAGAGGGTAGCCTGTAATTGTTTTTGAGAAGATCTTGGTCGACGCAGATCTCCACTCCGTGAATGACTGCTGTGATATCAGCAACATGTACTCCTCGGGCCAGAGGCAGAAAACGAACCACGGCGTTGAGGTAGAACTCCTCAACAAGATGAACGTCATATTTCTCTGTGGTGTGACTCCCAAGGCGGTAGAGGCCTTGTTGATGGATTCTGGTGATGACGACCTCCATCGTATCGATGTTATCAGTTTCAGCATGGATGTGCTCCATCACGACAGATCTGGAGAAGATCCGTCCATCGATGAAGTTCAGAGATTTCCTGAGAGCGGGGGAAGATGTCTGAGCAGCTGCCATAGATGAATCTCAAGAATAGATGAAAAATATTAAGAGAAATTTGCAGTAAACACAGAAAAACTTGTAGGCTGAATTGCTTGAGTGCTCTCAAAATATGCAGAAGACATAAAGAGTCTCAAATGGCATTTGCAGTCCTTTTATAGTAGGTGGTGTAGAAGGGTTTTCAGAGAATGAATGTTCAGATTTAAGGGATGGGAACCGGTGTTTGAAATGAACGGTCACGATGGACTGAGTGTAACTAGTACACTTATCCATGGAATATTAAAATAGGAGCGGGTCCCACTTCTGACATTTGTTGTTACCCTTAATGCCTGAAACGGCAGTTTTAATATTAAACAATTTGAAAATATCGCGGCTTTTGAGATTCGAGTGTCCAGATGTTGTGTAAGGCATTTAATGTAAATGACGTTTTACATGAAAACATGGCACGTGGACAAAAATTATTTTTAAAATGAAGGTTCTGAGTGTACTGATAATTAATGGTGGATACTGTATTCTTGGGTCTTACAACATTCCCCCTCAATTGTTGAGTATAAGCAGTAAATACATACATGGAGTCAGGCTGTAGCAATCCCAATTCTTGTCAAATCATGTTGAATCTTGCTGTATCGAGAGGTTTGGTGAAGATGTCGGCCAACTGAATATCTGTATGAACTTTTTCCATCCGAACATCCTTGTTCTCGTCATGATTCCTTATGAAGTGATGCTTCATGTTGACGTGCTTAGTGCGCGAGTGCAGGACAGGATTGTGCGTTATTGCAATTGCACTCGTGCTATCACACATGATTGGCGTTTCCTTAGCTTCAATCCCATAATCTGACAACTGTTGCTGCATCCAAAGGATCTGCATACAGCAACTACCAGCAGCATAGTATTCTGATTCAGCCGTGGAAAGTGAGTTTGCCAATTACTTCTTACTGAACCAAGAAACAAGTCTAGGTCCAAGAAAGTGACAATTTCCACTTGTACTCTTCCTATCTAGTTTGCAGCCTCCGAGATCCGATTCACTGTATCTAACTAAATCGAATCCGCCTTCTTTAGGATACCACAATCCTACATCGACTGTTCCTTTAATGTACTTCAGGATTCGTTTAGCTGTATTGAAGTGTGATTCCTTAGGTGCTACTTGATATCTTGCACACACTCCTACAGTAAACTGGATATCGGGCTTGCTAGCCATTAAGTACAGGAGAGAGCTAATAAGCTTCCTGTAGAGTGATTGGTCAACCGACTTTCCGGCTTCATCAGCACTAATTTGCACGAAAGTGCTCATGGGAGTTGGCAATGATTTGGAAGTGTTCATTCCAAATTTGTTGAGAAGCTCCTTGCTGTATTTTTCCTAGTTGATGAAAATCCCTGTAGGCAACTGCTTTACCTGCAAACCTAGGAAATAACTAAGTTCTCCCATCATACTCATTTCACTTTTACTTTGCATGAGATGAGAGAACCTTTGACATAAAACAAGGTTAGTTGAACCAAATATAATATCATCAACATAGATTTGAACCATTAGAAGGTCTTCGCCTTCATGTATTTTGAACAAGGTTTTATCCACATCACCTTTCTCAAATCCATTATTAGTTAGATACTGGGACAGGGTCTCATACCATGCTCTAGGGGCTTGCTTAAGTCCATACAGTGCTTTCCTTAGCCTGTATACTAAATCGATGCCGTTTGTGTTGGTAAACCCTGGTGGTTGTTCAACATAAACTTCTTCGGCAAGATCTCCATTTAGGAATGCACTTTTGATGTCCATTTGGTATACAATGAAGCTCTTATGGGCGGCAAATGCTAAGAATATCCTAATGGATTCTAGTATGGCTACAGTGGCAAACGTTTCATCGTAGTCTATGCCTTCTTCCTGTCTATAGCCTTGTGCGACTAGTCTTGATTTATTCCTTATAATAAGTCCATGTTGATCCTTCTTGTTTCTAAATACCCATTTGGTTCCAATAACCGATTGATGCGTAGGTCTGGGTACAAGATACCATACATTGTTTCTTTCGAAACCGTTAAGCTCTTCTTCCATAGATGTTATCCAATGAGAATTATTAAGAGCTTCTATGGTAGAAACAGGTTCGGACTGGGCTAAGAATACAACAATAGTGCACATGTTGAGTCTTCTAAGCTCGGATTGAGATTTCCATTCAGGAAATGGTGATTTCTCAGTATCTAGTTCTTCTTGTGCACACAGTACATTTCCTTGTGTACTCTGTATTCTCCTTCGATCGGGTTCTAATTCAGGGTCCCGAACTGTATCTATAGTTGCTGTAGTTTCAGCTTCAGCTTGTACAGCGTCGGCTTCATCTACGTCGATTCTTACAGCTACGGGGTTGATTTCTAGGTCAACAACAGGTTCTATGGGAGTTGGTGGATCTAAGATCGAAAGTTGTTGGATGTTCTGAGTAACATCTTCTACTCCTGTAGGGTCATGGTGAGGTTCGTCGAACACTATATGAACTGATTCCTCGATCGTCAACTTCCTTTTATTAAAGATCCTGTAAGCTTTGCTGACGGAAGAGTATCCTACAAATATTCCTTCATCTGACTTCTAAACAAAGGTTCTAAGTTGATCCTTCCCATTATTCAACACATAGCACCTGCTTCCAAAAATGTGAAAATACGAAACTAACGGAGTTTTGTTGTTCCATACCTCATATGCTTTTTTGTTGTGGTTTTTGTTGACAATACAATGGTTTTGAGTGTAGCATGCTGTATTGGTTGCTTCACCCCAGAAATGCTGTGGCAACTTGCTTGCGGCAATCATCGTCCTTGTTGCTTCTTTCAGCGTCCTATTCTTTCGCTCGACAACACCATTTTGTTGAGGTGTATGGGCAGCTGAGTATTCGTGCTGTATCCCATTCTCCGAACAGTACTGCTCTATAAAATGGTTAGTAAATTCTTTACCTCTGTCAGAACGAATGGACACAATACTCAAACTCTTTTCATTTTGAAGCTTTCTCAGGAGCTCGGGCAGCTTTGATGTTGTTTCCTTCTTCTTGCTTAAGAAAATTGTCCAAGCATACCGGGAGTAATCATCAACAACAACAAGACAGTATTTCTTACCTCCCAAAGTTACCGGGTCTACAGGATCGTAGAGATCCATGTGTAGCATCTCCAACACTCTGTGGGTTGAATGGTAGGATTTGCTCTTCAGGGTGGACCTGATTTGCTTGCCTTTCTGACATGGTCCGCAGACGCTCTCCTTTTTGAATGACACGTTTGGAAATCCTCTAACCAGTCCCTATCTAGAGAGCTTGTTGATCGTCTTGAAGTTGACGTGAGACATCCTCTTGTGCCATAACCAACTTAGATCTGCAGTGCCTTTGGCAACAAAGCATGGAATTGAGGAGCTCATAGGCTTCCAGTCAGCAATATACATGTTACCTAATCTGCTTTCTGTAAGCACAACTTCTTTGGTCTGGATGTTCTTGACTCTATAGCGATCTATATAGAATTTCACCGAGAACTGTTTATCACAGAACTGGCTAATACTAAGTAGATTGAACTGTAAGCCTTCAACATAAGCTACATCGGTGACTTTGAATTTTCCTACAAGAAGGTTTCCTTTTTCTCTTGTTCTTCCTTTAGATTTATCACCGAAGCGCACTTTTGGACCGCGACCTTCTACGAAATCTGATAGCTTGCTTCTATCTCCTGTCATGTGCCGAGAGCATCCACTATCGAAGTAACAGATGTCCTCCTCTAGGATGTCCTGTATGCAAAGAGATTAAGTAGATTTAGGTCCCCTTTGATTTTTGGGTCCATGAATGTTAGTGCCTTTAGGTACCTATATTTTCCTAACAGCAATTGGTTTATTGTAGGTAACATTTGGTACAGACTTGCGGTATCTACGTGGGGCATGTACGTAGTTTCTGTATCCATGATAATCATTATGCATGTAAAAGTCAGGGTTATTATTAATATTCCAGTACGAGTGCCGTCTTGGAGGTGGAGCCATCTTCTTTGGCCTTACAGCTTGCCTTCTGGGTCTCCAGTTAGATTCCCAGAGCTGTTGTTGATACTGTGCGGACACTTGCTGTCTCGATAGATAATATGGCTCCTGTATCCAATACCTAGGCGTGCTGTACTGATAGTACTGCCGTGCGGGCCTTTGGTATTTGGATACAGCCTTCTTTCTGAACGAGTGTTGGCGCTGTTGATATGCTCGGGGAGCATGCTGTTGCATACGCCATACAGGTTGGAACGACTTATGATTCCTGTCTGGAATAGGATTGCGGTGGCAGAATGGCAGCCTTCGCTTTTCGCGGTGCAGCAGGTTCCTTCACAGGACTAGGGGTATCTTCTGATACAGGAATGTGTTCCACACTCTTGACGAACACAGTACTAGTTTTCCCTTTATTTGAAAATGAGCTGTAACCTAAGCCACTTTTATCATGAGCATGTTGCCCAATGCTTAGAATTTCTTCCATTCTTTTAGATGATTTCTCGAAAGATTTCAGAATGGTCTCAAGTTCGCTTTCTCGTTTCTCGAGAGTATTAAATTTAGCTTGAAGTAGAACAAAATCATTTGTCTTGCTTCCATTTTGAGACTTGGTCTCACTTAGTTCATGAGCAAGTTTATGATTGCTCCCCACGAGTTTTTCATGCTCGACCTTGCTGTTTTCACAATCAATAGACATATTTTCATAATTTATTTTTAGCAAGTCGTTTTCTTCTTTCAGCTCTATGTTGGAAAGTTGAAGCTGAATGTTTTCATTTTTCAAAGTCTCGTGGGCTTTTTGAATATTTTTAAATTCATTCATCATGTTTTCGAAAGTATGCGGTGTATTTACTGGAATGGATGAGGTTGAGCTTACCTCATCATCGTTGTCTTCTTCCGGAATGTCCTTTGCCATAAAGCACATATATGCCTTATCATCGAATTCATCGTCAGATGTCACTTTCAGTGACCACCTGAAGACATTCTTCGGGTTTGGATGGTGTGGGGGAGGCTTCTGATTCTCCTATCAGTGCCTTGATCTTGTTTTTCCAAGCACATCTTCGTTCATCCCTCTCTTGTTGCTCGGCTTCTGGCAACCTTTGAACTTTGGGATGAGGACATTTGTTTGCATAATGTCCTGGTTTCCTGCAATTATAGCATAGGTTAGCGTCACCAGAGGAAGTTTCAGTACTTACCTTGTGAACAGGCTTGGGCCTGTAGGGAGTTTTTCCAGACTGTTTGATGAACTTTTTGAATTTGTGCATGAGGAGCGCCATTTCATCTTGGGACAGGATGTCGTCGTCACTGTCTGCATTTTTATAGTTTGGCTTAGATGGGCTGGGCATGTTGTGTCGACGGTTAGATACAGCGGATAAGGCTGTAGTCCTAGCTAGAGATTCTTCAGCTTTCTCTCTCCTGTCTATATCATACCCAAAAGCTTTGAGGTTATAAAAGAGATCAAAAGTAGATATTTCATTTAGATTACACGACACACGCATAGCTGTGGTCTTAATGTCCCATCAGGCAGGGAGAGATCTGAAATTTTTTAAATTCTTCTCCTTTTGGGTATAAATTTTGCCCAAAGCTTCAAGTTCACCAACAATTCCAGTGAATTTGAGGTCAAGTTCCTCAAGTGTTTCAGTTGGCTTCATTTCAAAGGATTCAAATTGCTGAGTAAGTTTTGAAATTTTATTTTCTTTTGAGAGCTCAGTTCCCTCACAAATCAACTTGAGTTTATCCCAGATTTCCTTGGCTATTTTACAGCTTTTTACCTTCTAGAATGTGCCTTTGTCAAGGGTGACAAACAACACATTCTTCGCAACATTGTCGAGGTTGGCGCGCTTTCTTTCATCTGTGGTCCATTGTTCGCGCTCCTTCTTGAGCATCTCAGCATGGGCTTGGCCTTCAATCCTTGCGGCCGTGTTTACCTTCATGATCTTAATGGGGCCATCCTATATAACAAAAATCATTTCTTCGTGCATTGCTGCAAGATGAGCCTCCATCCTGATTCTCCAATCATTAAATTCATTAATAGAGAACATTGGAACTTTGTTGATCATTGATGTATCCATATGAGAATGTAGGAATGAAAAAGATTGTTTTAAAAAATAAGTGAATACTGGATCTGATTAGGTTAAAAATACAACTGATTCTTTTTAGAATCAACCCCTCCGATACCACTTGTTGGCCACTAAGTATACTAAATACAACTTGGAAAGTGTTTTAAACAACAAGCTGTACTGATTTTAAATTTGAGTGCGTAGCGGAAGTCTTAAATAGTAAGTTGCTGTGGATACAGCAACTCGATGTGCAGTGTATACTTAAATAATCACAGTTTAATAAAACAATAAAGGCAGAAGCTAAATAATACAATATTTAAAGTGGTTAGAGGTAAGCCCCTCTACATCCACTGGTCCTCCACACAGGAGTAAAAAGTTTATTATAATTACCGCGTACACAACTACGTAATTATAACAACACTTAATCAATATATCGTTCACACAGATTGATATAAATATCTTAGCTTCAACCGTTCACACAGATTGGTTTGAGCTAACACTTGACTGGCTTCTTCACACACAGTTCTGAAGCTTCGTCGTCTTCATTGTAAATCCTTCACACACAGTTCCGAAGTAGCAAAGATTCCTCAGTCTACACAGGGCTGATATAAGTTAGTTCAAAGATAGAACAGGGTTGAACAACAGCTATGACTTTCTGGGCTATAAGCTGATGATGTGTTGTTCAAGGTTTTAAGCGCTGTATATCTCTTATATCTGAATAGAAGAAAGATTGGGGAGATATGTTTTGCTATGATGTATATTATAATAACTTCGTAAGTTTTTGGTAACGGTAAATGATCTTCAAAGCCTTGAGGGGATATATATAGTCTTCTAAAATATATCCGTTGAGATAAATCCATTGAGCAAGATTCCGTTCCAACGGGATGATGTGTTTGAATAAAACACGATCTGGATTTTGCGCTTGTTTGAAGATCTTTTAACTTACAATATTTAAATACTTTATCCTTTAGTATTTAAATACTTCTTTATCAACGGGACTTGACTTCTAGCGAACACTGAAGATTCCTTCTTTGTCCTGTTGAGAGCTGTACGGAAGGATCACTGTATTGTCAATTCGAGACAGCTTCCATACTTAGTCTTTATGAGACTTCTTTGCTGTATAATAGGTTCCACTGTATGCTGGATCTACGAGAGGTCTTCGATACAGGTTGACACTATTGATCAGCTTTTCGATACAGTCTGCTTACTGTATGCTGGATTGGCATATTGTCAAAACATCTTATCACCACTATTCGATACAGGTATTGTTTATCCTGACTGTTTCGATACCGGGTATTGTTATCCCAACAGAGATCTTCAATGCTATATGGAAGGGTTGTATGGATGTTTCAGATAGCTTTCATACTTAGCGGAATTTCGACTCTTTCAACTTCTTGAGACAACTTATTGAGCTCCAGAGACATGTCATAAATTTTCTGGTCATGTCCTGACAGTTTGGATCCAGTCTCTTGAAGGGCTGCGATAGTTTTGGCTTCGGATACTCTGAGTTTATCCTGTTCTTGCCTAAGGAGTCTCTCCTTATACACATGTAGTTGACTGAGCACTTTCCATAATACATTAGGCATTAGACGGAATGCATCCTCAATGTTAGAGATTGCATTCTTCAGGCCAGAGAGCTCATCCTGAGCTGTCTCTCGCATCCAGTCGAGCTCTTTTCCACCATCGTACAGCGCCTTCACTGCATCTTGCATGAATACAGTCTGTCGGCTGATTGCATGGAGTTGATCGATTTGGGCCTCAATGCGCGGGGAGCTAGGGTGCGCTAGCTTTCCATCCTCGTGCTCGTTGAGTTGACGTAGAACCACATGGTGATGAGGGAATCGTGGTCTATTGTTCGGCAAGAATCCGTCATCGAAATCTAACTTGGAGCTCATGGAGATGGGAGATGCAGGAGCATTTTGCGCGGGCTCGTCAGCGGCAGGTGCTTTGGAAGTAGGTGCTTCGGAAGGTTGTGCAGTTTCTTCAGTCTCGGGAACAAGAGGGACTGATTCCTAATGAGATGTTTGATTTTCTATCGTCGAGCGTACAGGAGGGATTTAATCCTCCTGATGACTCTCAGCTTCCGCCTGCTCTGGCAGAGGGACTGATTCCTCTCGTCGGATGGCGCGGGCTTCTTCTTTTTGGTCAGAGATAGGCTTGTCTCCATGATTAGGAACTTCTTGATGTACCGGAGGGACTGATTCCTCCTGTTTGTCCTGAGTGGCTTCCAGTTGAGGGATGGGGGACTGATGTCTTTATGAGGTCCCCTAACCCTGTTGATCTTGCATACAGGACATTTCTCCTTCCCGTGCTTCTTCGCATCTGATCCTCAGACCGGTCTGGAGAGCGTTGTCGTCGGCATCTGAGTCCAGGTCGGATTGATGACCCTCAGAGGGAGTTCTGTCATTGGATTGGGACTTCCCTTTCAATCTACCCTTTTCTTTTGCCAGATAGAATTTTGAAATCAGCTCATGGCAAAAGTTATTATCCCATTGAATTAGGACTTCAATGTGTTGGAACAAGATTGGTCAGTATTATTGGAACAAGATTGGTCGGTATCGCCATTTGGAGATAGAGTTAAAAAGCTCTTTCGCGTTGCGGAAGAGATTTAAATAACGGTGCAAAAATAATCGACAAAAGATTTATAGAGGTTCGGCCAAACGTGCCTACGTCCTCTCTCGGTATCTTTTTCTATAGGATGAAGATCAACCTCTGCACCTCTCTTCTCAGTCGAGGGATAACCGTTACAATCTCGTCTTCTATCGGTCCGAGATAAACCGTACAAACACTTGTCTTCTTGTCGGTCCAAGTTAAACCGTTTTCCTTTTCTATCAGACAAGGAATCAACCTATCTAGCTTTCTATGGGTACTAGACAAACCTCACTCGGATATAGATTGCGATTCTAATAATGCCGGATTCTTGATCCTAATAACACCGAATCGAATTGTATCATTTCTTTTTCCTCTCGTGTATAAGTTTTCGTGTATCACACTTAAACTCTTATCAATATAAGCATAATTACAACAACAATAGAATATATATCAATATCTTATCAATGTATCGATTGCTTGAAGTTGTTGTATGTTCAATACCGTAGGAAGTGGTATTTATAGGCTTCAAATCCTCAACCAGCCGTTAGCTCACTAGTGCATCATTACGTACGTTATGTACACTCCATTACGTACGTTATTCAAGTTGCGTATGTTAACTCATCTTTTTTTACGTACGTTAAGCGCTTCACAGATCAGTCCAGTAGCTTCGTTTCTTCCATTACGTACGTTATAGTATCTCATTACGTACGTTATCATAAGTCTTCATATTTGTTGCATGCTGACCTATGCCATGACATCATCTTCAATGACTCCTTGTTTGAATTGAGAAACACCTCATTATGTACGTTAATAATACAGTGTCATGTACGTTAACTTCAGCATATTACGTATGTTAAGCTCTTAATATAGCGTACGTTAACTTCCTTCTGTCCAGCTTTTTGCTTCTTCGACTTCTTCGTTGTTTTGTTTTGCTTCTTTGTTATTTTCCTTTGTTTAACAACTAATCATCAAAACTCGATTAATGAATATTTGGAATAAAATATTCCGACAATCTCCTCATTTTTGATGATTACAAAACAACATCTTGAATTTGATAAAGTCTGCAATATATATATATATATATATATATATATATATATATTCTACGAATCAAAGTTTTTCAGCTTTTTTCGTTTCGTTAGTTTCTCACATCTTTTCTTTTTCTCCTTTTCATTTTTCAACTTCTTCGTTTTCTTTTTCGACTTTCTTCGACTTTTCTCCTCCTTTCGAATTCGTATGAATTTTTTTTCTCTCTCCCTTTTTACTTTTATTTTTTTTTCTCGTCATTCTTCCATGACGCTTTTTATCCCATTCAACTATTCTCTCCTCCTTTTTGTTATCAACAAAAAGAGTAAATAAAATTCAAATAACGATCGATTATAAAATGTATGCAAAAATGGGTAATCTCCCCCTGACAAAAATCTCCCCCTTTTGAATATAATACTCCCCTGAGTAAAATACTAATTGATAAAAATTAATTTTTGGGGATCCAACCGAAAGTCGGTCGTTTTTCATTTAAATAGAAGATGTTCGGAATAGTGGTTGCTTTGGGAATCCAAATCTTTTTAATTTTAATCGTCCGACGTGGGCTTTTACAATTAGAAATATGATGCCCAATTTTTTAAACATTTATCACAACGGGGTACTTTGAAATATAAAGATTCGTTTTTAATATGCGGTTTGAATCCTAACCCCTGTTTGTTCAAAGTAAATTTTTGAACCGAGAGCATTTGTTCAAATTTTTCGTTTCCACACGAAAATTTCTTCGCTAAATTTTTAAGCTCGGTTTGAACTTTTAAAAGATCATTCTTTAAATTATTTTCAATATCAAGGCATTTAGAATGTTCGATTTTAAAAACTTCCCCCTTTTCATTTAATTTAGAAATTTCAATTTCCAATAGTTTATTTTTAGATTGGAGGGATTTTATTTCGGATAAAGTTTTGAAAATCTATATGTAATAATTCGAATGCTTCAAATAATTCGTCTTGAGGCGATGTACTAACCTGGCTTTCGACGTCGCTTTCGTCGAATGATCTTCTTGCCATGAGAGCGAGATTATTTTGATTATAATCATCATCTTCGTCTTCATCGCTCCATGTTGCAACGAGAACTTCCTTCGTTGTATTTGCTCGGCAATTCTTCGCGAAGTGGCCTGGTTTACCACAGATTCGACAGTTATTGTTGAACTTTTTAGATTCGCTCATCTTGATGTCTTTCTTTCTCCGGTTTAATAAGTTTTGAAACTTATTAATATTCTTGGCATAATATGCCGATTCTTCGTCACTTTCATCCATCAGGATTTTTTCTTTCCGAGACATCTTAGCTTTCATAGATATCGTTCTTTCCTTCGGCTTCGACTTGTTGTTCCGTGATTTTAGAACAATCTCATAATTTATTAGCGAACCAACGAGGGCGCTAAAATTGAACGTATTGAGATTTTTAGATTCCATTATTGCCGTCACGGTGCCATCCCATTCGCTAGGTAGTGATCGTAAGATTTTATTGACTTTCTCACTACTTGATAGCGGTTTCCCGAACGAAGCTAGTCCATTAGTGATGACCGAAAATCGGTCGAGCATGTTGGTGATGGACTCGTCACCCTTCATCATGAATAACTCGTAGTCATGGAGAAGCATGTTAATCTTCGTCTCCTTTACTTGAGTTGTTCCTTCATGTGTGATTTCAAGAATTTTTCATATCTCTTTAGCACTTTCACACGATGAGATACGGTTGACCTCTTCTGGATTTAAGGCACAATATAAAAGTTGAGTGGCCTTACAATTTAGATGATCAAACCTTCCAATACTCATCATTATATTCTTCGAAACTCTTAAGAGATCCGTCGGATTTGACTTTCGGGCCAAGACAAATGATCTTCCAGATTTCTATATCATAGACACGAATGAAGATCGGCATCTTTTTCCTCCAAGTCATATAATTTGATCCATCGAAGAATGGTGGTCGGTTCAAGGCAAGGCCTTCGACCGGGGCAAATTGAAACACCATTTGGATCGACTTCTCCTTGGATGTTAAGCCGCTTCTAGGAGGTACCGCTCCGATACCAATTGTTGGAACAAGATTGGTCGGTATTGCCGTTTGGAGATAGATTTATAAAAATTTTTCGCGTTGCGTAAGCGATTTAAATAACGGTGCAGAAAATAAATCGACACGAGATTTATAGAGGTTCGGCCAAACGTGCCTACATCCTCTCTTGGTATCTTTTTCTATAGGATAAAGATCAACCTCTGCACCTCTCTTCTATCGGTCGAGGGATAACCGTTACAATCTCGTCTTCTATCGGTCCAAGATAAATCGTACAAACACTTGTCTTTTTGTCGGTGCAAGTTAAACCGTTTTCCTTTTCTATCAGACAAGAAATCAACCTATCTAGCTTTCTATGGGTACTAGACAAACCTCACTCGGATATAGATTGTGATTCTAATAATGCCGGATCCTTGATCCTGATAACACCGAATCGAATCGTATCCTTTCTTTTTTCTCTCGTGTATGAGTTTTTGTGTATCACACTCAAACTCTTATCAATACAAGCTTAATTACAACAATAATAGAATGTATATCAATATCTGATCAATGTATCGATTGCTTGAAGTTGTTTTATGTTCAATATCATAGGAAGTGGTATTTATAGGCTCCAAAGCCTCAACTAGCCGTTAGCTCACTGGTGCATCATTACGTACGTTATGTACACTCCATTACGTACGTTATTCATGTTGCGTACATTAACTCATCTTTGTTACGTACGTTAAGCGCTTCACAGATCAGTCCAGTAGCTTCGTTTATTCCATTATGTGCGTTATAGTATCTCATTACGTACGTTATCATAAGTCTTCATATCCATTGCATGCTGACCTATGCCATGACGTCATCTTCAACGGCTCCTTGTTTGAATGCAGAAACACCTCATTATGTATGTTAACAATATAGTTTTACGTATGCTAACTTCAGCATATTACGTACGTTAAGCTCTCAATATAGCGTACGTTAACTTCCTTTTGTCTAGCTTTTTGCTTCTTCGACTTCTTCGTTGTTTTGTTTTTCTTCCTTGTTGTTTTCCTTTATTTAACAACTAATCATCAAAACTCGATTAATGATATTTGAAATAAAATATTCCAACACGATGTTCTGGGTATCCGTCACCTCCAGAACTAAATTTTCTTCTCCTTTTCCACTCTTCCCAGTTGTATAGGACGTCGTAAGGGGCAACCCTATAGTTTTTCCAAGATACAAAGCGCTAAAAGGCTTGATCAATATGTACCTGAAGAAGAGTTTCAAATTGATGAGTACTGTCGGGGAGGGACTCCTTACGGTAATTGGGTCTATTGTAGGATGGGATCCGCAACATGTGTGGGAGCCTGTATTGGAGAGGGATCCCTACCAGGGGTTGGTACCCTGATGGGAGAGGTGTAACACCCACAAAAGCAATCGGGAATATTACAGCGCCGTGGGCCCCGTGCCAAAACCCACACGGCTAAAAATTATTTTCACAATCATTTCAAATACGCCAAAGAGACAAAGACGATAATATTTCAATTACTCAAATAGTCTCCAAAAATCTATTTTTCAAATACCGTCATAAAAATCCCATTTAAAATTTCAAGGCCAAAATGCCGTAACTCGACAATTTCAAAATGTTTGTTAAACCACCGCTTACATATAACAACAAAATATTTTAGGGAATCAGTTTTACGAAAGAAAACAAGTTTGCAAAATACCAAAAGGCCATTTTTAAAGTGTACACACAGCGGATAAAAATATAGTTAAAAATGCATTTGCAGCGGAATATAATTAACAATCAATGTACACGATTCTCAAAATAAATGTCATAGCTATCATCATCCGAGATCCTCGTCTCTTCACGACTGTTGCTAACGAGATCACCAATGCCTGAAAAAAATAGGTCCCACGATGGGGTCAACCATAATGCCCAACAAATAACCGCAATTACATAAACATAAATATTCATATGTTATGCATCATGAAAATGATAACTCCAAAAATATAATCTTACCACATATTGGTAATCTAATGGCAATTAGATTCTCGCCAATATATCGAATATTATGTCAACATCACATCACTACGGTACAATACTCAAATACTGATACTTCCTCATACATGATCTCCATGTAAAATTACTGTTGAAACGGACCTCGATCCGAAGTCCATACTCAAGCCATCAATACAGTAATCCAAAATACCTTATTATTTCAAATGTCATTCTAGCCAAGTACCTTTGAAAAATATGTATTATATTCCAAATATTATAAAAAGTCAAGCATTGTGATATTCCGAACATATCACCAAGTTACAAATATGGTCCCGAGTTAACGTGGACCCGACCATGCGCGAATCCATTCGAGGCCCCGTCGGACTCTCCCAGAGTGGTTAACCCCAATGTTCGTGGATCCAACCATGCGTGGATCCATCCGAGGCCCGATTAGACCCTCCCGGAGTGAACGTATACACTCTCATTCAAAAGAATGCAAGACTTCCAAATACAAGGAACTATAAAATATATATAATCAAAGTACTTGCTAGATTTGGCCTCCTCAATCAACACCTACCACTCTATATCATCACAATTTCATAACTATTAGCTTTATAAATCCATATCCAAACCAACAACATAAACCGAATACCACAAACAACACTAAATCACTAAAACATACTTCAATACGCATCTCTTCCAAATGTATACCATCGACCAAGTATATCCAAAATCTCAACAACACCAACTATATAATACAATCCCCATAGAACTTCACTTATTCATTCATCATTATGCAATATAACACATACTTATGAAATACAAATGAAATTATTTATCGAAACATTATAACTGAACAAGTAATAACTTGCCTCAATGTCGATACGATGAAGCCGAATCTGCCTAGTAACGTACAACAACAATAACTCACTATCTAAAACTCCAAATCACAATCCAACCGGTCATAATGAAGGACCATGAGTCGGCAACATGCTGTACAAAATTTAGTGAAATCGAACCACATCTTTCCCTTCATCGAGCTATTCAATCACGGCTGCTCCACCGAAAATGAAACTCCAAATACGGTGGAAAACCACGATCCACTGAAAAAAAGACTTCACTATATGATAAATTTCTCCAATCATATAGAATTTTTTTTCTTTTAACTCGACACCCCTACACTATTATAAGTCTACATGATTTTCACCCTTCTCACCACTCTCTTTAAAGAGAATACAAGAACGGAATTTAATTTGAATCAAATAAGACTAAAGTGTATTACTTGGGTGTACTTGTAAGAAAGACACCAAGATTCCTTATATAGAATAAAAATGCTTTTCCCCTTTGTTCCCAACTGATGTGAGATATAAATACATTCTTATAGCATAAGCAAGGCTTCTCATCTTTATTCTCAACCGATGTGGGACAAAACACATCCTTAAAAACACAACTACTGTACGAGAGCCATAACTCTTACTAACAAAATCTAAATATAATCTCCACCGTTCATATTATATCAAATTACTCAGTAAATAACATATCCAAAATTCAGTGCAATCCAACAGTTAAATCTTCGGAAATCTACAAAATACCGAGATTTCTCAATATGAATCCGAAAAATAGGAACTTCTCGTTCTTTTAATTATTATGGTCATATTGTACATCCAAAAACAATCTCCACCATCCAAAATAGACTTTACGGTGTTTAGAACTGACTGCCAAAATTTCATATTAATCTAACGGTTGGTTTTTTATGAATTATGTCTATAACATTGCTGCATGGGTGAATGTTCGTTGACGGAACTAAATTTCTGCAAATAGTTTCCACTAATTTGACCATAACTTTCTCATCCAAACTAGGATTGACTCACTGTTTAGACCATTAGAAAGCTAACTTGATTCTCTTTCAAACTGTTGAGTTTCATAATTTTTGAAGTTTTCAATAATCAGTGGTGATTTTTCTAACATTCGTTGAATAATTTATCGGAGAATACAACGTTGGCCATCGCCACATTCTTAGCAATAATTATTTGACGAGATTAGGAAATACCATCCAACATCTTAAACTTCATTCACTCAAAATTGCGAAAATACATTCTTCACATCAATATTCCAATCATCGATAAATATAATTTCAAAAATTCGGGATATTATAAGAGGGATTCTGTATTGGTGTGGGTACCCAAGCAGGAGAGGCAGCTCTCGGCTCCGAATGGGCAGCCGATTTGCCAGTGGCTTCCAACTTGGCAAATAGTTGATCATCCGTCATAGCCGCCACTGGCTCGGGATCTGCAGTTTTTGCAGCAACTATCTCTTTTGAAGGGGTTACGCCCTTGGGGATTTGAATAGCGGGTTGCACCATTTGGACATCTACAGTGGCCGTTGTAGCTGCTGTAGGCTTGGTCTTGGAAGCTTTCTTAAGCTTCTTCGTTGGTTTCTCTGCAGCCTCAGGTGACTTGCTGTCAGATATACTTATTTTTCTCTTCTTCTTCTTCTCCTCACGCACAGCCTTGATTGTATCATCCCTGGGATCATCAGAAATAGGCATAGTCCGAGGATGAGGCCTGCTAGAGAATAGTCCGTCTCTATTGAATACAGTGGGCTTGCTCCCACCAATGAATTTTCCAGGGCCAATCTTCTTGGCACATCGAGACAGCGGCACACCACAGTGAGTTAGGATGTAGTTGAGGATGAGACCGAAGGATATCTTCTGTGACATAGGCTTGGCATCCTCCTCGTGTATCCTCTTCAAAACAATTTGGCACCAGTTAACCGATTCTTCGGACATGATGGCTACCATTTTCCTAAAGCAAAGGTTCGTGCACATTTCAAATGTTCCAGTTCTATTCTCAATAACTCGGCAGCAAAAATCGTGTAGATACACATACGGTAGGCAAACTTTCTTCTTATGACATGATGGGTGAATGTTCTTGTCCGAACCGTCACCTGTGAACAGCCCCCAGTAGATCGTCAACAATTCTTCCGACCCTAAGGTCTCAAGTTCCTCCATTCTCAGGCTATCGGACGACAGCCTGAATAGGTTTTCTAGCAGCTCTTGGTTCACAGAGACTTTAATACCGCGAACGATAGCAGTGATGTCAGAGACATCTCCTCCTCTTTTTAGGGAAAAGAACTTGATGGAGGCATCAAGATAAAATTCTTCAACAATACGCTCATCGTAGAGCTCAGTGTGTTGACTTCCAAGGTGGTATAAGCCTTGTTGCTTGATTCTGGAAACGACCAGTTCCATACCGTCAGTATCTTCAGTTTCAACGTGGATTCTTTCCATGACAACAGATCTGGCGAAGATTCACCCGTCGATGATGAATTCCTTCTTCTTCAGAGATTGAGAGGAAGTCTGTGAAGTTGCCATTAATTTTCAGAGAAAGGATTTGGAGAAACACAAAAAAAAAAGCGGAAAATTTGGAGAGTATGTAGACTGTTTGCTCTGGACTCGTTTAATTTTGCAGAAAGCGTAAAGAGTCCAAGGGATCAATGTACAGTCCTTTTATAGTGTGCAGGGAGGATTAGGGTTACATACAGTGAACGGTCAGATTTAAGAGATGGGAACCATCTTTTAAAAGAACGAACAGGATGAACTTAGAGTAACTGGTACATCTTAGCCATCCGTTTTTGAAATGACAACTGGTCCCACTTTTGACAATTCGTCTCCCTCATTGCACAAAACGGCGGTTTTGAAATCATTAATATCGCGGTGTTTGAGGTAATAAAGTCCAGATGTCATTTAAATCATTAAAGATAAAACGTTTGAATTTTTTAAAACAGGGCACATGGACTAAAACTGTTTTCAGTATGAATAGAATAATAATATTATATTAATTAACGTCCCATAGTGTATATACTGTATCCGCAAATAATACAATGTTCCACCTTAAAAGGTACATACAGGATTCAATTCTTACAGTAATGTTTGGATTAATACTGTATTCATGGGTCGTACTGTATTCCCCCTTAATTAATGCACACGCCAGCTGTAGGAAGGTTTCATGCCTTCTTTATCCTATAGTAGTGTCTGACTGTCTGAGTGTACAGTTAATTAATGATGGATACTGTATTCTTGGATCTTACATCTTTCCCCCTTAATTGATGAGTAAAAACAGGGCCGGCCCTAGGTTTTTAGGGGCTTGAAGCAAACTTGAAAAAAGGCCCTCAAATATAAATAAAATAAATATGAAAAAAATAAATATAAAAAATTACATTTTCTAAATAATAAGATTCAATAAAATTTCTACAGAATATAATATTTTTACTTCATTAATACAACTCTACTTGCTTTCTTAGAAGCAAATTCACTAATCAATCTCTCATAATCAAGCTTTTTAACCAAATCATTCTCAATTGATAACATAGCTAATCCACTCAACCTATCTTGGGACATTATAGACCGAAAGTATGAATTATATGTGGTTTTGAATTAAAATTGCTTATAATCACATGTTTTAGGGCAATATGTAGGCACTTTTAATTCAAAACCCTGGGTCTCTTCTCTTATTTGCTTTTAACTAGAGACGCAGGCAGAAAGAACTGAGAAACGGAGAAGAGGAGAAGACGTGAAATCTGATTGGATTTGGGCTGAATATCCTTTTCTAAATTTTTAAAACAAATATGCGAACAAAATAGGAGATAAAAGGAACAGACGGAAGTGATTGGAATTGGGCCTAAGTATTTCCTTCGCAAAATATAGTTTTATACATACACACACACACACATATATATATATATATATATAGTAAAAGAAACAATAAAAAATTGGGCCCCTATTTTTTTTTTACAAAATTGGGGGCCTGAGGCAAATATTTCATTTGCCTCACCTATTGGGCCGGGCCTGAGTAAAAACATAAAAACTTACAGGGAGTCAGGCTGTAGCATTTCTAATTCTTGTAGAAGCATACATAATCTGGTTGTGCTGAGAGGTTTTGTAAAGATGTCGGCTAACTGAATGTCTGTATGAACTTTCTCGATCCTAACATCCTTATTCTCAACATGATTCCTGATGAAGTGATGCTTCATATCAATATGCTTAGTTAGCGAGTGCAATACATGATTGTGCGTTATTGCAATTGCACTCCTGCTATCGCACATGATCAGTGTTTCTCTGGCACTGATTCCATAATATGATAACTGCTGTTTCGTCCAGAGAATCTGCATACAACAACTTCCAGCGGCATAGTATTCCGACTCAGCTGTAGAAAACGAGTTGGCCAATTGTTTCTTACTGAACCATGACACAAGTCTAGGTCCAAGAAAGTGACAAGTACCTCTTGTACTCTTCCTATCTAGCTTGCAGCCACCGAGATCTGAGTCACTGTAGCCAACCAAATTGAATCCACCTTCCTTAGGATACCACAATTCGATGTCAATTATTCCTTTTACGTACTTAAGGATTCGTTTGACTGTTGTGAAGTGTGATTCTTTAGGTGCTACTTGATATCTTGCACACACTCCTACAGTAAACTGGATATCGGGCCTGCTAGCCATTAGGTACAGGAGAGAGATAATAAGCTTCTTGTAGAGTGATTGATCAACCGACTTTCCAGCTTCATCGGCACTAATTTGCACGGAAGTGCTCATGGGGGTTGACGAGGATTTGGAGTTATTCATCCCAAACTTGTTGAGTAGCTCATTGCTGTACTTCTCCTGGTTGATAAAGATTCCTGTAGGCAGTTGCTTCACCTGCAATCCTAGGAAATAACTAAGTTCCCCCATCATACTCATTTCAAATTTACTTTGCATGAGATGAGAAAAACTTTGACATAAAGCAAGGTTAGTGGAACCAAATATAATATCATCTACATATATTTGAACCATTAACAGGTCGCCTCCTTCCTGTATCTTAAATAGAGTGTTGTCCACATCACCTTTCTCAAATCCATTATTTGTTAGGTACATGGACAGGGTTTCGTACCATGCTCTAGGTGCTTGCTTAGGTCCATACAGAGCTTTCCGTAGTCTGTATACAAGGTCTTCGCCTTCTGTGTTGACAAATCCTAGTGGTTGTTCAACATAGACTTCTTCGGCGAGGTCTCCATTCAGGAATGCGCTCTTAACGTCGGCAAAAGCTAAAAATATCCTGATGGCTCCTAGTCTGGCTACAAGGGCAAATATTTCATCATAGTCTATGCCTTCTTCCTGTCTGTAGCCTTGCGCGACTAGACGGGATTTGTTCCTGATAACCACTCCATTCTCATCCTTCTTGTTTCTAAATAACCAATTTATTCCAATTACAGCTAGATGCTTTGGTCTGGGTACTAGATACCATACATTGTTTCTTTCGAATCCATTAAGATCTTCTTCCATAGAAGTGATTCAGTGAGTTATTCAGAGCTTCATTGGTAGAAACAGGTTTGGATTGAGCTAAGAATACAGCTAGGGTGCACATGGAAAGTCTTCTGATTTTAGATTGAGATTTCCATACAGGAAATGGAGATTTCTCAGATTCGGATTCTTCTTACGCACATAGTATGGTTCCTTGTGTACTCTGTATTCTTCTGCGGGTAGATGCTCTACCGTCAATGTCTCCTATGATTAACTCCTATGGGTGATCTCTCAACCATATTCTGTCGGGTTCTAGTTCGACATCCCGTACTGTATTTTAAGGTGCTGTAGTTTCAGTTTCAGCTTATACAGCATCGGCTTCAACTACCTCTGATTTTACAGCTGCGGGGTTGATCTCTACGTTTACGATAGGCTCTATTGAAGTTGGGGGGTCATTAATGGAGAGTGTTTGGATATTCTGAGTCAGATCTTATACTCCTGTAGGATTAAAATAAGGTTCATCGAACACTACATGGACAGATTCCTCGATTGTCAACTTCCTTTTGTTAAAGATTCTGAAATCCTTGCTGATAGAGAAATATCCAACAAATATCCCTTCATCCGACTTTTTTTCGAAGGTTTTGAGTTGGTCTTCCCCCTTATTCAGAACATAAAATCTACATCCAAATATGTGAAAATATGAAATTAGTGGAGTTTTGTTGTTCCATACCTCGTATGCTATTTTGTTGTGATGCTTGTTGATGATACAGCGGTTTTGTGTATAGCACGCTGTATTCATTGCTTCCCCCCAAATATGCTGCGGCAACTTGCTTGCGGCGATCATGGTTCTTGTTGCGTCTTTGAGTGTTCTGTTGTTTTGCTCGGTAACACCATTTTGTTGAGGAGTCCGGGCTGCTGAGTATTCGTGTTGTATTCCATTTTCCGAACAGAATTGCTCTATAAAGCGGTTAGTGAATTCAGTACCTCTGTCGGAATGAATGGACACGATACTCAACCCTTTCTCATTCTGAAGCTTTCTCAAGTGCTCGGGCAGCTTTGTTGTGGTTTCTTTCTTCTTGCTCAGAAAGATTGTCCAAGCCTACCTGGAATGATCATCAACAATAACTAGACAATATTTCTTACCTCCCAAACTTACAGGGTCTACAGGACCGTATAGATCCATATGTAGCATATCTAGAACTCGGTGAGTGGACACGTATGATTTGCCTTTTAGAGTGGTTTTGACTTGTTTGCCTTTTTGACAGGGTCCGCAGATGCTGTCTTTTTGGAATGACACATCGGGCAAACCTCTAACCATTCTTTGTCAGGCGATCTTGTTGATTGTCTTAAAGTTGATGTGAGACATCCTCTTGTGCCATAGCCAGCTTTGATCTACAGTGCCTTTGGCAACAAAACAAGGAATAGTGGAGCTCGTAGGCTTCCAGTCAGCAATATCCATGTTACCTGACCTGCTTCCTGTGAGAACAACTTCTTTGGTCAGAATGTTCTTGACTCTACAGTTATCTATATAGAATTTCACCGAGAACTGTTTGTCACAGAACTGGATGATATTAGGTAGATTGTATTGTAAGCCTTCAACATAAACTATATCGGTGACTTTGAACTTTCCTACAAGTAGGGTTCCCTTCCCTCTTGTTCTCCCTTTGGACTTATCACCGAAGCACACTTTTGGACCGCGACCTTCTACATAATCTGACATCTTGCTAATATCTCCTGTCATGTGCCGAGAACATCCACTGTCGAAGTACCAGATGTACTTCTCTTTGATGTCCTATAAGCAAATAAATTAAGTAGATTTAGGTCCCCTTTGATTGTTGGGTCCTGGTACGTTAGTGCCTTTTGGTACCCGAATTTGCCTGACAGCAATTGGTTTACGGTAGGTTACTTTCGGTCCGTTTTTGCGATGTCTACATGGGGCAGGCATGTAGTCGCGGTAACCTCGATTATGATGCATGTAAAATCGAGGGTTATTATTATTATTATTATTCTAATACGATTGCCATTTTGGAAGTGGAGCCAGTTTCTTAGGCCTTACAGCTTGCCTCCTGGGTCTCCAGTTGGATTCCCAAAGCTGTTGCTGATATTGCGCGGCGACCTGATTTCTTGATAGATAACGGGGCTCCTGTATCCAATATCTAGGCGCACTATACTCTTGGAAGTACTGCTGTGCATGCCTTTGATATTTAGATACAACCTTCTTTCTGAATGGCTATTGGCGCTTCTAATATGCTCGGGGAGCATGCTGTTGGTTACGCCTTACAGGTCCTTGAGGCTGAGGTTTCCGCTATCGATGATATGAACATGGTGGCGGAATCACAACATTTGCTTTACATGGGGCAACTGTTACCTTTACGGGACTTGAGGTCTCTTCAGGAACAGGAATGGGTTCCACACCCCTTACGAACACTGTAATAGTTTTCCCTTTGTTGGAGAATGAGTTGTATCCTAAGCCACTTTTATCATGAGCATGTTGTCTGGTGCTTAGAATTTCTTCCATTCGTTTAGAGGATTTGTCGAATGATTTCAAGATTGTCTCTAATTCTCCTTCTTATTTTTCGAGAGTTTTCACTTTGGCTTCGAGTAGAGCGAAATCATTTGTCTTGCTCTCATTATGAGACTTAGTCTCATTTAGATCGTGGGCAAGTTGATGATTGCTCTCCATGAGTTTTTCAAGTGTGACTTTGCTGTTTTCACAACCGATGGACATATTTTCGTAGTTATTTTTCAGCAAGTCATTTTCTTCTTTCAGCTCTAAGTTAGAAATTTGGAGCGGTATATTTTCTCGTTTCAACGTCTCATGGGCCTTTTGAATGTTTTTAAATTCATTCATCATGTTTTCAAAGGTATGAGATGCATTTGCAGGAGTAATTGATGTTGAGCTTACCTCATCATCTGTAACACCCCCAATCCGCTCGAGGATATTACACGCCGTAGAACCCTTCCTCAAGGATCTACCAGGCTGGTAAATACATCGAACAACTCAAAAATGCCTTTAAGGCTAAAATGACTCAGTAGACCGATTTGGTCTTTCAATAAATACATACAACTCAAACACAATACATGCCCACGCAGGAGTCGAATACAACACACTCCCGTACAACGGGGAAAGAATACCACAGCGGAAATAAAATACAACTGAACCAATACAACAATGTACGGGTCCTCATGTGATTAGTATCGATCATCTTTCATCATCCTTCGTGCCGACCCTGTGTTATGCTCCCAAACCTGAATGCAAAAACAGACATCCACCCCCGAATACTTGGGGGTTAGCAAAACTCCACTGTTTTGCTAGTGCAAGAACAAAGTGAAAAATACGAGCCATACAATTCAAATTTCCACGAATAACAATAACCAGGAATCCTCAAAGATCCAAACATAACGAAAAGTACTCCCCGAGGCAAGAGTTTGGGTGAAACGTTCCAAAACCGAAAGATCACAAATCAGGGGAAATAATTTATAAAATAGTTTAAAAATGCCATCGAGGGTTTTAATAGAAAACAACTTAGGATTATCAAATCCTTCTCTTTCCAAAAATCAACAGGGTCACAACCCAAATGTTTTGTTTTCGCAAATAGAAAACCGACAACAATTCACAGGGTTAAAACCCACGTCACGTGTCCTCGACGGACATATAAATCAATACCAACTCATGAAGTTTTTACTCATGAATCCAGGGCTCACCCATTGGACTCCCTCCGTGGCCCCATCGAACCCTCCCGTGGTGAGCAAATACATTCACCAAACATACACACCACTCGTGAAGTTTTTACTCGTGAATCCAGGGCTCACCCATTGGACTCCCTTCGAGGCCCCGTCGAACCTACCCAAGGTGAGTAAAATACATTCACCACTCGTGAATCCAGGGCTCTCCCATTGGACTCCCTCCGTGGCCCCGTCGGACCCTCCCGAGGTGAGCGAAGCAATCATGCACAAATAACATATCACACCAAGGATATCCAAACAATTCACCCAGAGGCATCAAACACTTAGCAAAACACCACGTCAACCATAATGCGACGGAAAGAAGCAATATATGTACACACGCATTATCAAGCGCAACATCAACACCAAACATATCCAAAGGATTCACGTAGTCACTTACAACCCACATAATTTACAAAACACACGCGTTTTGAAAGTGAGCCTTTAACGAGGCTAGCTGAATCTTTTGAAAACTCATTTCAAACAAACAAACAAACATACCAAGACGATCACCAATCATCATATCCACAAAACAAGAAATGTATGGACAAGGTACTTGCCTAGAATAAGAGCAACGCGGAGAATCGACCGAAGTGGGTTGGCACGAACCGACTACGAACCCGCCGACTCCACCGAACGCCAACTCGCGATAATAAACTATGAAGGACAATAACAAAAATGAAAATGAATTCCATAGCACGACTTAAAGTCGTTGAATTCAAGGAACAAACGACGAAAGTTCAAGGATTTTCCCCAAAACAGCCAAGAGCATGAATTGACCCGACAAAACATGAAAATGGACTTCCCAACCGAAATATGGATATTCAATCCATAGGATATGTTTAAAAACATCATTTAACAACAATCGTTCATCAAAAACGAATGGAAAACGAAATCAATAACAAATCCCCCAAAAAGTCAACTCGAAGGAAATCAAGAAATATACCTTGATTCGATGAAGAACAATGGATTAAATGATATTAAACACAAGAATATTACTAAGATTAATCATACCCATCATGGATTAATCAACAATATGGAAAAAATCGGACAAAAACGCAAAAACCCCAAATTTATCAAAATAGGGTTCTAGGAAATCTCACCTTGATTCGCTGGATCAAAGGATGATATAGGATGATCAATCAATGATATGAACTCAAGAAATTCGTGGATTTGTTGTTTAACAACATGGCTTCGCCTCCTCTGAAACCCCAGCCGCGGACAGAAAAGAAAGGAAATGAAAAACGAGTGAAAATGTGACTGCTCTGTCACATTTATAGAAGTAGGCATTAGCGTGCGCTAAGCCTTCCGGGTACGGGCAGCCTCGGCCGAGCACCTTCGGCCGGGGCCCGCGCAACCCGACACTACTGACAAAACCTGCCGACCGAGACCTGCCCGCCCGACCCCGATAGCGTGCGCTGCGCGGACGCTAGCGCGCGCTAGCCAACCTGTCCAGAACTCTCTGGACCCAACTGCTCGGCCAGATAACGTACGCTAGTCGGACGGCAGCGTGCGCTACACATGCCGATTAGCACGCGCCACGACCGACAGTAGCGTGCGCTACCTGCCGATCCTCCCCGAGTCCAGTACTCAGTAACCCCTCTGCCCATCCCGATAGCGTACGCTAGCCGATCGGCAGCATGCGCTACACCTGCCGAGCTAGCGTGCGCTACACCGGTTCCTGCCGCGCCTGCCCGATGCAGACTTTCGGCGATTACTGCGCACTGTCCGGCCGGTTTCACCGTCATGATCCGACGACTCGATTTCCGAAAACGCACGGAACGAATGCGACGAAATGCTCGCGGACAACTACATATACCCGAAATGAAATACCATGCGACAATTAATCGCACGCGATCAAGAAAAAGGGTCAAGACAACAATTACGAATGCGGATACCCACAACTTTGGGTAAATTACAAAATGGCCCAAAACGCCCGAAGTTCACAACACATCTAACAAAGTTAAACGGACTTACGGGAAACTCGAAATAGCAGTTTCGAACGAGATTCGCAAGAATCGAACTCAAGTGCGGAAAAGTCGCTAAAAAGCACGGAACTCAACAAAACGATACCGAAAAGAACTCGGATGACAAAAAGTGCAGAATTAATCATTCTCAGAATGATGAAACGGTCCCAAGCGAGTCGTCAAAATGGACTCTCGCCAAAAAATAAAATTACCAGAAATCGAAATTGTGGATATTACATCATCGCTGTCTTCGTCGTCCTTTATTTCTTTGGCCATAAAGCACATATAGAATTTATCTTCGAGCTCATCATCAGACGAGTCACTGTCAGTGACTGCCTGAAGACACTCCTCGGTCTTGGTTGATGCGGGCGAGGCTTCTGATCCTCCAATCAGGGCCTTGAGCTTGTTTTTCCAAGCATGCCTCCTTTCATCCTTTTCTTGTTGCTTGGCTTCCGGCAACTTTTGGACTTTTGGGTGCGGACATTTATTTACATAATGTCCTGGTTTCCTACAGTTTTAACACAGGTTAGAATCACTAGAAGGAGATTCAGAGCTTACCTTATGAAAAGGCTTGGGCTTGTAGGGAGTCTTTCCGGACTGTTTGATGAACTTTTTGAATTTGTGCATGAGAAGGGCCATTTCATCTTGTGACATGATATCATCATCACTGTCAGCAGTTTTGTAAGCAGCCTTGGATGTGCCGGGTGTTGTTGTGAGGAAAATCCCTCACACTATGCCGCAAGTGCACGGTGTCAACAAGTAATAAAGTGATAAGTAAGATATCGTTCCCTCGAGGACTGGTTTCACTAAGTACCAAAATATAGTCAACTCGTAATTTTATTTGAAGAACAATTGTATAGAATTGTTTTCTAAACTAATTGCAGAAAAATAAATGGAAAATAATAATAATAATAATAATAATAATAATAATAATAATAATAATAAAGGCGTAGGATTATGATTTTTACCTCAAACAATCAGGAATGATTTTTATTTTCTTCAATTGATTGTAAGCCAGGAATTCCTAAATTATTCTAAAGCCTCTCCCAAGGTCGATAGAAAATACTGATAATTATTAACTCGATATATCCCTATTCGAATTAGATAATTAATAGCTAAAACAGTTCATGAATTCCCACAATAAACAGGCTTCACAATTCCCATGAGTATATCTCTATCTCACGAAAATCATGATTTTTCTCACAAGAACTATGTCTAAATTTCATCTCCCGAATCCATAAAGATATTCAAATCAATTCAACTATTGGCCAGACAATTGAAAGCATTGAGGACATTGAGAAGAATCCAACTCAATACGAATAACAAGTGAATTGAAATAAAAATAAATAAATCAAACCGTCATGTAATCGGCTACAATCACAATCTTACTCAAATAGATCTAGAAAATAAGATGCGGAAAAATTAAGAAAAACCGTAAGGGATCTGTGGTCTTGTCGTCACCCACAAATCTCTTCGTTTCCGCTCTTCCCGGATTCTTGTGTTCTTCGATCCGATCTCAACGATGTCTTTCCTTGATGATCATCTCTTTCTGACCTTCAATGTTTATTTATAGCTATCCTTAGCCTCCAAAACGCGTCCGTTGATTAGGTCGAGAACAGGCTCCAAAAACGTCCCAGAAACGCGGCAATTCCATCAAAACCGCCCCGTGGTCCGCGGCTCAGTAAGTGTGTGCTGCGGCCCCTAACCTTCAGCGCGCAGCCTGGGCGCTATTTTTTTTCTTCATGGGCCGCGACTCAGCTTCAACGTGCCGCGGCCCCCGGTACAGTGTGCTCGGTGTCCTGCTAGTCACCTTCGTGTGCCGCGGCCGGACCTTGGTGTGCCGCGGCCCCCGGCCAAAAATTGTCGTTTTGGCCCGTTTTTCTCCGTTTGAGCTTCCGGACTCCAATTTTCTACAAAACATATAAAGATAGTGCATTAAAAGCTCATTTATGCAGATTTAGGCTCAAAATGGATATAAACTAATGATAAATAAGAGCATAAAAATACGCCTAATAAATACCCCCAAACTTGAGCCTTTGCTTGTCCTCAAGCAAAAAATCAATTTTCAACTAAAAAGTATCGTGAATGATTGTGCAAATCCATAGTGCTCAACTTAATCAATACTACCCTGAAATTCTCAAAGAGTAATACGAGTATCATAATAGTAAGTCACATCAAGGACACTGATTCCACAAAGTAATCATTTTTAGTGCTAATCAATCGTTTATGAGGAAAATCGAGCTCAAAGATTAACAAGCGTGAATTTAACCGACCGCCAATATGAATGATTAGATTAAACAAGTTGACTTGCCCAGTCCCACAGTCTAATGGCAAAAATTTAAGAGTTTCATCGTCAAAATTACTCCTCGGACAGCATTCCCGTATGATCATAATAAAGATTCGAGTTAACCGCTAGGTTCGGATCTCGGGATGTTTCATCGGGATAATCCTAGGGTGGATTTCCATTCTCATGTATTGGGGAACCATTTGACGTAAAAGACACTCATGGGGCACATGGATGCTTCTAGTTACTAAGTCCCCCTCTACAGCGGAGAAAAAACTCGAATAGCAATTCCAGGATGTCAAGGTTGCCGTTTTACGCGAGAGTAAACAACGGGTCACGTGATTACCCCCGGTTACTAGGCTTCCCTTCATCGGTAATGTGATATTTCTAAATTATTAGTCTATTCAGGGTTGTCGTTTTACACGAGAGTAAACAACGGGTCACGTGAATACCCCCGGTTACTAGACTTCCCATCATAGAACATGTATAATATCTCGACTTTTTGGGAAAAACTGTCCGACTCTAAACTCACTTTATGTGCCCACAAGACTCATGTTACTGGACGACTATCTGCACGAAAAGTATAACCAAATGTATAGACAGCGATTTGAAAACACGTATGTCTTCATTCTTATACACTAAAATTTCTACAATAACGAAAAATATAGACTTAAATGAATACTCAGAGGAAACAGATATCACTGACTGCAAACTCGACCAAAAGTCAACCATTTTTTCAAAAAGAAATCAGTATCGTAACATCAGTTTTACACACGGAAGCACGAAAAATAAGGCAATGATGAAATCGTGATTTATAACCAAGAAAAATTAAGAAAATATCGCATGCTTCAATTTATTCCACTATACATAAAATCATCAACAATAAAACTCATGTGAAAATAAAAGAGATAAGGAAAAGTGAATCTTATTCCAAATGTCTTCTTGAACGCCACCACATGTCTGAGTGGAATCGTCTGTCAATCCATACTTCAAATAATACCCAACATCACCAGGGACCCCCAAACTTAGTCTCTAGTCATGAAATAACTATAGACATTAAGTCAAGAAAGACTAGAATATGAAGGATAATAACTCATTGGGGTTATATAAAAAAATATTAGAGAAATAAGGGCCAGCAAGAATACACGAATCCAAACGAAATAACAAAATAAAGGAAAAAAAATTATTAATGAAAAATCAAATAAAAACAATTAACTAGAAAGCAAGTAAAAATGATGGGTTGCCTCCCATCAAGCACTCTATTTTACGTCTTGAGCACGACGTGGCAAATAAAAAATTAACGTGGCTTCTTTCTAGTGAGATTGCCAAATACCCCCTTCTTGCAATCTATAAGCCTCTTATTCCACAAGGGAGGTTTTGTTCATGCCTGGTTGCCAAAAATAATGAGTAAGAATAATTATGCGGACAACCAAAAAATAATGGAAGAATATAATAATTATAAGGTATGAAAAAATAAGCAGAGTTCGAATGGGTAGATAATAAAGACATATCATGAACAACCTCATTAGAACTCAAAGAATCAGCCTCAACAAAATCAAAAGTGATGGGGCCAATCTCTCCCAATATGGATTTAGGAAAAATTATGCGTGGCACCGTTAATAAAATTTTAGGCACAAAAGTGTTCACCTTATTATTCGAAGTTTGATGACAAATTAATGAAATTTCTTTCGAAACATCATCAATGGTAACTTTTTCTACAAGTTCATCAAACTTTATGTAATTATCAGGTGCTGGGGGATCGACCCTAAAACTCAGCATGTCTTTCTTCTCAACCTCCCCCTCAACTTCACTACTAAATCGATGAGCTGGAAAATAACCATAGTGCATCTCAAGACCACGACTTGCACATTCTCGCTCAAGAAGGGTACTATCAGGATTTTTGAGAGCGTCTACACATTGTTCAAGCATGGTATTTTGTTTCGGGGGAGGGGGCTGACTGACCCTATTAGGCAAATTTAAGATCATCGAAATTTATGAAATGCCAAGGGTCACAATAATCAAAGGAAAACATAATGAAAAAAATAAAAATATAGAGACTAAAGAAAAAAAACTTCAAATTAAAATTAGAGTCGCTTGGTAATGATATTAGCGAAAAATCAGTCCCCGACAACGGCGCCAAAAACTTATTGTAAGGAAAATCCCTCACACTATGCCTCAAGTGCACGGTGTCAACAAGTAATAATGTGATAAGTAAGATATCGTTCCCTCGAGGACTGGTTTCACTAAGTACCAAAATGTAGTCAACTCGTAATTTTATTTGAAGAACAATTGTATAGAATTGTTTTCTAAACTAATTGCAGAAAAATTAATGGAAAATAATAATAATAATAATAATAATAAAGGCGTAGGATTATGATTTTCACCTCAAACAATCAGGAATGATTTTTATTTAATTCAATTCACTTTTATTCAATTGATTGTAAGCCAGGAATTCCTAAATTATTCTAAAGCCTCTCCCAAGGTCGATAGAAAATACTGATAATTATTAACTCGATATATCCCTATTCGAATTAGATTAATTAATAGCTAAAACAGTTCGTGAATTCCCACAATAAACAGGCTTCACAATTCCCATAAGTATATCCCTATCTCACTAAAATCATGATTTTTCTCACAAGAACTATGTCTAAATTTCATCTCCCGAATTCATAAAGACATTCAAATCAATTCAACTATTGGCCAGACAATTGAAAGCATTGAGGACATTGAGAAGAATCCAACTCAATATGAATAACGAGTGAATTGAAATAAAAATAAATAAATCAAACCGTCATGTAATCGGCTACAATCACAATCCTACTCAAACAGATCTAGAAAACAAGATGCGGAAAAAGTAAGAAAAATCGTAAGGGATCTGTGGTCTTGTCGTCACCCACAAATCTCTTCGTTTCCGCTCTTCCCGAATTCTTGTGTTCTTCGATCCGATCTCTACGATGTCTTTCCTTGATGATCATCTCTTTCTGACCTTCAATGTCTATTTATAGCTATCCTTAGCCTCCAAAATGCGTCCGTGGATTAAGTCGAGAACAGGCTCCAAAAATGGCCCAGAAACGCGGCAATTCCATCAAAACCGCCCCGTGGGCCGCGGCTCAATAAGTGTGTGCCACGGCCCCTAACCTTCAGCGCGCAGCCTAGGCGCTATTTTTTTTCTTCATGGGCCCCGGCTCAGCTTCAACGTGCCGCGGACCCCGGTACATCGTGCTCGATGTCCTGCTAGTCACCTTCGTGTGCCGCGGCTGGAACTTGGTGTGCCGCGGCCCCCGGCCAAAAATTGTCGTTTTGGTCCGTTTTTCTCCGTTTGAGCTTCCGGACTCCAATTTTCTACAAAACATATAAAGATAGTGCATTAAAAGCTCATTTATGATGATTTAGGCTCAAAATGGATATAAACTAATGATAAATAAGCGCATAAAAATACGCCTAACAGGTAGGGCTGAGCATGGGTCGGTTTGGGTCGGTTTTGGGGTAAAACTGAACCCAAACCGCTAATTTCGGTTTTTGGGTTTTAGAACCCAATGGGTTCGGTTTCTATTCGGTTTCGGTTTCTCGGTTTCTGGTCGGTTTTGGTTTCGGTTTCGGTTTCTCGGGTTCAACCCATACGCTCATGGATTTTGGGTTTAAACCCATGGGTTTTGGGTTTTAACCCATTTTCCAGCAAATATATATATTAAAATATATATTAAATATATATTTAATATTATAATTAGGGTTAGGTTCCACATTTTAGTTTTTTATTTTTTAAAATATATATTAAATATTAAATAATCAGGTATATAAATATATTATGGGCCGGTTTCTGGGTTTGGCTCGGTTCCTGGGTCGGTTTCGTAAGAATGGGTCGGTTTCGGTTTCACGGTGCGGTTTCTAAAGTACAAACCGAAACCGAAAAATTCGGTTTCTAAAATATGAACCCAAAACCGATGGGTTCTCTTTGGTTTCGGTTTTTCGGTTCCGGTTTCATCGGTTTTTTTTGGTTTCTCGGTTTCCGGTTTCGGTTTTGCTCAGCCCTACTAACAGGTGTGCTATGTCTCCTGTTAGATACAACGGCTAGTGCTGCAGTCTTAGCAGGTGACTCTTCGGCCTTCTCTCTCCTGTCAATATCATACTCGAAAGCTTTGAGGTCAGGGAATAGGTAAAAAGTAGAAATATCATTAAGATTACATGACACACGCATAACTGTAGTCTTAATGTCCCATCGGGCAGGGAGTGATCTAAAGATCTTCAGGTATTTTGTAGGTCATAAGTCGTCCAGGAATAAGTCTAGAGGGGGGTGAATAGACTTAATGAAACTCTTAAACTCTTTTCTTCTAAGAGTGAGTTTCTCAGCTGATAGATATGCGGAAATCAGCTGATGACGAAAGCAAAACTAAGCAATGGAACAGTAAAGTATGAATGCAACAGTTAAGTGTGATGCTGAAAGCAGTAAAACACGCAGGCAATTTATACTGGTCTCAGAAGTGGGGTAATCCTCTACTAATACACTTTTTCCAAACCAGTTGGAGATGAATCCACTATAATTCTCAACCAGTGATAAATATTACAGTGATTCTTTTACTTAGCTACAACAACTTCTAACCAGTGGAAATCCCGTCGTTGCAACTCCTCTTTGACTGCCTAGCACCACTTGATTCTTCAAATCCTCGGATGCCTATCAGTCTCGCAACTTCAACCAGTGAAGTACCCCGAACTCAGGTTTTAAGACAAGAGTGTTTGTCTTCTCCAACTAAGAGCTTTCTTCAAATAAGAACTTCGAGTACTGCTCTTTTCACGATGCTATATGATTGCTTTGATTGCTTTGATAACTTTGATAGCTTGAGAGTTTTGTTCGCATCGTACTGCTCAACTTCAAATCTTCGGATATATATAAGTGTCGATCCTTGAGCAAACTTCATAGACGTTGCAAATCTTGTAACAAATCCGTCCGTTGGAGAGAGAGAGAGACTTCATTGTTTTTTCTTTCTGAACATTGCAAGGCTGGATTCCCATATTTTAATCCATCTTTCGACCGTTGTGAAGACTTGCATGTGAGGCACCGAATCTTTTGAATATAATAAGATTAAAGTCTTTAGTGGTAGGTCTTGATGAATTATTTAATTCATATCCTTGCGTGAATCTCTCCAATTTATCCCTTCACGCTTGCATATGACTTTCCGTAAATATTGACTATTCAACGTATGCTGACGTGGACTTGCAGTACTTAGTTGATCTCTTATAAGTCAAGCTGTCTGATATCTAGTCAACTTCTCTGCAGTTTGGACTTCTCTGCCGATGACTTCTATGATGTCCTGTTGAGACTTGCCTGATCAGATGACTTGTCTGAAGTCTTCTGTCTTGATGAATTTTAACTTATCTGTTGGTCAGACTTCAGATGTCTTGGTCTGCTGATCACTTGACTGCAGTCTGGTCAACCATCACTGATGAATTTTTGTTTCTCTGATTTAGACTTGACTATGACTTCGGCTTTACTGCAGTGTTTGGTTTACACTTCTCTGAAGTACTTATCTGTACTTTTGTACTTAGTCGATTTTGAGCCTAACTTAAATGGCTTATAGAAGATACTCATTTGGTTCTTTTTTACATTTTGCCAAGTATTTAACTTAACACAATTTGGCCTATGGAAGATACTCATCTGGTTCTTCCTTACATTTTTGCCAACTAATAACATTTGAATCACAATAATGACATCATCAAAATCTAACAAGTATTCCTAATATTTTTCTCCTTTTGGGTATACACTTTACCCAATGCTTCAAGTTCACCGACAATGCCAGTGAATCTGAGGTCAAGCTCCTCAAGAGTTTCGGAAGATTTCATATCAAATGATTCAAATTGCTCAGTGAGTTTTGAAATCTTATTTTCTTTTGAGAGCTCAGTTCCCTCCCAAATCATCTTGAGTTTCTCCTAGATTTCCTTGGCTGTCTTACAGCTCTTTACCTTCAAGAATATGCCTTTGTCAAGAGTGATAAACAGCGCATTCTTAACAACATTGTCGAGGTTCACACGTTTGCGCTCGTCTCTTGTCCATTGATCGCACTCCTTCTCGAGCATTTCAGCATGAGGTTGTCCTTCTATTCTTGTGGCAGTATTAACCTTCATTATCTTTATGGGGCCATCTTGGATGACAAACATCATCTCCTCGTACATGGCAGCAAGGTGAGCTTCCATCCTAATTCTCCAATCATCAAATTCGTTAATAAAAAACATAAAAACCTTATTTATCATTGAGGTATCCATGTAAGAGAATAAAAGATAAAGACTGTTTTAAAAAAGAATGCGTGATTTTTGGATCTGATTCAAAAAAATACGACTGATTCTTTTTAGAATCAACCACTCCGATATCACTTGTTGGCCACTAAGTATACAGTATACATCTTGGAAAGTAATAGTACAATAAGCTGTACGGTTTTCGAGTGTGAATGCATAGTGGAAGTTCGTTTAAGTGAGTTGATGTAAATACAACAACTAGGCTTTTCTCCTGTTTGCTTAGTGCGTGCAGGGTTTTGCAATGTATACTTGTATAAAACACAGTTATGAAAACAATAAAGGCAAAAGGTAAATAACATAGAGTTTAAAGTGGTTTGAGGTAAACCCCTCTACATCCACTGGTCCTCCACACAGGAGTAAAACGTTTATTATAATCACTACATATACAACTACGTGACTATAACTAAACCTGTCTCTTTATCGTTCACATAGATTGATATAGGGACCGAAGCTTTGGGCCGTTCACACAGATTGGCTTGAGCTCTTTCTTGACTTGATTCTTCACACACAGTTCGAAGCTTCATCTACGATGCTATTCTTCCCACATAGGTCCAAATAAGCAAGGATCTTCAGTCCACACAGGGCTGATGGTTTTCTCAACGGTAAAGGTAGAATTCTCTGAACAACAGCTTGATCTTTGAAATACGATTGATGTATGCTGTGTTCTTCGTTGAGGACTTAGTATATTTGTTCTCTTGAATATGTGTTGCATGCTCACGAAATATATTGCTTAATAATCGCTATAATGTCAGAGCTTTCGAGATATTGAATTGCTTCTTGTATGTTGAGTCCTCGGCTTGGGGGTATCTATAACCTTTGGAAAATGCATCTGTTATAAATGTAGCCATTGATGGTTGGTGAGATGTTGACGTTTGACACTTGATTGGTGGCTTGCTGAATATTTAAATTAAAGAAGATCGCATTTAATGCTTGACATTCTTTTTGTCTTCGCATTAAATGCTCTTCAGTATGTTCAGACTTGTCTCTCTCCAGCTGCATTAAATGTTGTCCTATCAGCAATAAATATGGCTTTAACCGTGAATACTTTATGAATAAACAAAGTGTATTTCACAACGGTTTAAAGCATTCTTTAATTAAGCCTGTTGAATGTGTTTTACTTTTCCTAAGTAAAATAGCTTACAACACAGCTGTTGTATCCGACGTATTAAGTCTTTTGCTGTAGATGTAGGCTAGATTGTGAGATCTTCAATACTATATGGAAGGGCTGTATGGATGTTTCAGAGAGCTTTCATACTTAGCGGCATTTCGACTCTTTCGACTTCTTGAGACAACTTGTTGTATGTTGGCAGTTATCAAAACATGATTATTTATCCCAACATGATAATCACAAAATTATCTTAAAGTCCCTCTCGAGATGCATTAAAACGTAAATTAAACAACCCATAATGACGTCTTCATCTATTATAGATTATCTAACTCCAAAAGTTCATAGGATCAAATATCATTCATCACCAATTTCTCAATTTCGCAATTAATTATGTCAAATACGCGAGACCTACTAACACCCTCTTTTCTCGAATTATAAGCAATTAAGTTAAACATGAAAAAATATTTATCAAGTATTCCAACAGTAATTATAACCAAGTATCTGAAAAGGGAGTCACAATAGATATATATAATCATCAATCCTTCAAAACCATAGCAATTCAACGTACTCCCATGTCCGAAATCTAACAAGTTTAGCCAGACATGGTGAAAAGATAAAGATCAAACATCATGATATTCCACATTCTCTAGCTAAATAAAACAACAAAACAAGTAAAAGATATGGAGAAGATAAAACTCGGACGATTTCTTGGTCGATCTTGATTCAAGACTTCATGTGTTCTTCCTCCTTCCTGGTGTGTTCTTCTTTATGCCTTGTCAAAATCGCCTCATTTTGTCCTTTGAGTTCTTCTAATCTTGTGGTTTTCAACCTCTCAAAACTCTCTACCCCCGAAATTTTGATGCAAATGATCTCAAGGGGACCTTAAATAATCAAGAAAAATAAACAAAAAGTCCAAACCCTAAAGCAACCAAAATTTCAACAGTTGATTTGCCGACAGACACGACCGTATCAAAATAGGACATGGCCGTGTCTGACTTCTCTAGAAAAGTGCATTTTATTCTGGATTGTGACACGGACGTGTCGGTGCTCGTATGTAGCTGATACGGCTAGTGACACGGCCGTGTCAGTGTTTAAAAATATGCATGATTGACCATAATAATACTGTAACACCCCCAAGATATTCGGGGTATATTACAGCGCCGTGAATCCCTATATGGGACCTACCAGGATGAACAAACCTCACACTCATCGACTCACAGAAACAACAGAATAACACCTCATCATAAAGATGCCAAACCAAATAATCCACCCGGTTCAACCGGTCAAACATGACACCATAATCCGACACAAGCATAATAAACAACAATACAACCCAGACGAGTAGAAATTCTTAAGTACTCGAGTACTTCTATTAGTTTAAGACCACAAAAGGTAAAAAGATAAAAGGCAATAAGACACCACTCGTGCACAACCATCACGCACGGCTATCATCCGCATACTGGTCCAGCACCCGCTCGTCTCGATGAACCTGACCTGAAATTCATAAAACGAATTTCCCCCAAAACGGGTCCCCAGAGGGGTTAGCAATTACGCTAGTACAAGTAACCAAATGAACGACTTACATCTTATACATATAGTAAATGCATGCAATCAAGAAAGCATAGTTCCAATACACTCATTTCCGGAAATGCCATAATCAAATCACATTTATAAAAATGCACCACAATTAACCGTGGATCCACCCCTCCGTGGACCCCTACCGAGACCCCGTCGGATCTAACCCATAGTGGTTAAAAGCAAGCTCGCGGATCCACCCCTCCGTGGACCCCTACCGAGACCCCGTCGGATCTAACCCATAGTGAGCATACACACACACACACACAATTCTCATGCAATACTAATACATTAAGATTGTAAGTTCATAATGGTACTTGCCTCGGTTAATAGACGGTGATACGAACGGAAAGGAAGAATCGAACACGACCGCGAGGAACCGGCAGAATTGAACCTAATGATTCGAATAACACAATCATAACCAACTCTATACGAATACGGAAATGGAATACACCCGAAAACCCGCCTACGATTCATGAATATTCGTACCAAAAATAACAACGAGGGCGGACCACAACCAAACCCTCTCGATTCCGTAAAAACCCACAAAATATCCATGAATCCGTAGGAAAGCTAATTATACTAACAATATTAATCGTATTCATCATGAATCCACCAACAAAACGGAACGAATCGGAAGAAGACCCCAAAACCCCCAAATTATCCGAAAGTAGGGTTCTAAGAGATATTACCTTGATTTGACGATGAACAATGAATGATTAGTGATAGGTTGATGATATGAAGCTTGAATACACTTCTACAATGGTGTTTGGGCGAAAATCGGGCGAAACCTAGCTCTCCAGGTCGTTCCCGTCGCGAAGAGAGTGAGAGAAGTGAGAAAATGAGGAAAAATACGGCTGCTGTCAGTTTATATACTGGCCGGTGTTACGGCCGTAACATCCATAGCATACGGCCGTAACATATGAACATTACGGCCGTAACTCACCTGCCTTACGACCGTAACTGTTATAGGAATGAAACTGGGCAAAATTTGACGAATGACACATACGGCCGTATCAAGAACACCATTACGGCCGTATCAATACTTACGGCCGTAACTCAAACATGATACGCCCGTAACTCGGGACTGGACTAGGAGGCAAGAAACGAAGCATTGTTACGGCCGTATGAAGGAAGCTTACGGCCGTAACTCTCGATTATTACGGCCGTAACATATACGGCTTACGGCCGTAACATGGCCTGTGGCAGCAGGCCATAGTCTGAAACACTACCCGACGAGGAGATGATCGGAAATAGAACAAAAGTAACAAGGTGTATCCACGACCAACGGATACACTCACCATGGATTTAAGTCAGAACCAAAACGTTACGATGAAGCGTGATTCCGAATACCCGAAGGCTCAGGAACAACAAGGATAACAAGAGTACCCTACACTTAGGGAAAATTACGAAACAGCCCAAACGTCCAAAAATCGCGATACAACGCCGGATTAACAAACCGAAACTCACAACATGAATAACTCAACTATACGAACTCGTGAAACCAAAGAAAATACAAAAGCGAACGAGTTCTACGAGAAACGGACGTCCAGGCCATAATACATGACATAAAACAGAATAACATTAAAACATCTCCGAAACTCGTTAAAATGGAGAAACTCCAAGAATAACATAGATTCAAAATACCGATAAGGTTATAGGCGAGTCGCTAAAAACAAAAATTCACCAAAATGGGAATATCGGGAAAAGAAGAAAAAATGCAGATATTACATTCTACCCCACTAAAAATAAGTTTCGTCCCGAAACTTAAGAAACAAACAACTCGGGGTACTTAGCACGCATGCTATCCTCGGTTTCCCAGGTCGCCTCCTCGACACCATGCCTCGACCACTGCACCTTGACCAAGGGAATGGTTTTATGTCTCAGTCGTTTCTCGCGATGCTCCAAAATCTTCAAAGGACGTACTTCAAAAGTAACATCCTCGGCGACATCAATCTCCCCATAATCGATGACGTGACTAAGATCCGGGACATATTTACTCAGCTGGGAAACATGAAAAACGCTATGAACATGACTCAAGGCCGGAGGTAACGCCAAACGGTATGCCAACCCACCGACTCGCCCGAGGATCTCAAAGGGTCCAATAAATCTCGGACTCAACTTTCCTTTCTTCCCGAAATGAAAAACTCCCTTCATCGGCGACACCTTTAGCAGAACGTGGTCTCCCACCTCGAATTCCAAAGGTCGACGACGGACATCGGCATACGACTTTTGTCGACTCTGGGCAGTCAACATCCGTTCCCGAATTAATTCTATCTTCCGTCTCGTCTCTAAAACGACATCCGGCTCGGTCCCGACCAAATCGGACGCCTCATTCCAACAAATCGGTGATCGACATCGCCGCCCATAAAGTGCCTCATACGGTGCCATCCGAATCGATGCATGCCAACTGTTGTTGTACGTGAATTCGATCAATGGCAAATGCTCCTCCCAGTCACTGCTCCAATCGAGAGCACAAGCACGCAACAAATCCTCGAACGTCTGGATAGTACGTTGACCGCCCATCCGATGGGGATGAAAAGAGGTACTCAAACGCAAATGGGTACCCAACGCCTTATGCACCGCCTGCCAGAAGCGCGATACAAAACGGCCATCACGATCCGAAACAATAGACTTCGGAGTACCGTGAAGCCTCACAATCTACGCGATAAACACACGGGCTAACTTCTCCTGGCCCCAAGTGTCCTTGATGCCCAGAAAGTGTGCCGTCTTGGTCAGACGATCAACAATCACCCATACCATATTCATGCCCGACCTCGATCTCGGCAAACTCATAATGAAATCCATCGATATATCTTCCCATTTCCATTCCGGAACGGGAAGTGACTGCAACAACCCAGCCGGTCGCTGATGCTCGATTTTGACCTCCTGACAAGTCAAACATCTCCCTACAAACTGTGCGACCTCCTTCTTCATATCATTCCACCAGAAGTTCCTTCTCAAGTCCTTGTACATCTTACTCGAACCAGGATGAACGGAGTAAGGTGTAGCATGGGCCTCCCGCAAAATACTCTGTCTCAACTCTGAGTCGTTCGGCACACAAATCCGACTCTGGAATCTCAAAATACCATCCTCGTGAATCACAAACCCAGGAGACTTTCCTTTAAGAACATTTTCTCGGATCTGAGTAATCATCGGGTCCTCTAACTGCTTCAGCTTAATTTCATCGATCAAAGATGACGAAATCTCTAAAGCACAAAGTTGCCCGACAGCTCCAGGCAACAAAACCTCAATATCTAACTCGATCAAAGCCCGCTGAAGCTCAGACTGAGATGTAAGGATCTCAAGCGTTCGCAACGCAACCGGTTTCCGACTCAAGGCATCGGCCACGACGTTTGCCTTGCCCGGATGATAAAGGATTTCGAGGTCATAATCCTTAATCAGCTCTAACCACCTCCTCTGCCTCATATTCAACTCCCGCTGAGTAAATATGTATTTCAGACTTTTATGATCGGTAAAAATCTGACATGCTGAGCCGAAAAGGTAGTGACGCCAAATCTTGAGTGCAAAAACAACTGCCGCTAACTCCAAATCGTGAGTAGGGTAGTTCAACTCATACGGCCTCAACAGTCTCGACGCATAGGCAATGGTCTTGCCGTGCTGCATCAATACGCACCCAAGACCCTGACCCGAAGCATCGCTGTAAACGGCAAAACCCTCGTTGCCACACGGCAACGTCAAAACCGGGGCTGAAGTCAAACGCTTCTTCAGTTCCTTAAAACTCGACTGCCTCTCGTCATTCCAGACGAACTTCTCGGATTTCTGGAGCAACTGCGTGAGCTAGTTTCGAGAATCCCTCGACGAACCTACGATAGTAGCCAGCCAAACCCAAGAAACTACGGAGCTCTCTCACATTCTTGGGCGGTGCCCAATCCAACACCGCCTCGATCTTCTGCGGATCTACACGAACCCCCTCGGCTAAAATCACGTGACCTAGAAACATCACTTCCTTCAGCCAGAACTCACATTTCGAGAACTTCGCATAGAGTTGCTCGGTCCTCAAAATGTCTAACACTACCCGCAAATGATGGGCTTGCTCTTCCTCGTTCCTCGAATAAATAAGAATATCGTCAATGAAGACGACGACACACTTATCCAAATACTCGATAAAGACTTTGTTCATCATCTGCATGAACACCGCCAGCGCATTAGTTAACCCGAACGGCATAACTACAAACTCATAATGTCCGTATCTCGTCCGAAAAGCTATTTTCGGCACATCGGTCTCCCTCACTCGGAGCTGATAGTACCCCGATTTCAAATCAATCTTCGAGAATACCGCAGCTCCCTGCAACTGGTCGAACAAGTCATCAATTCTCGGCAAAGGATACTTGTTCTTGATGGTTACCTTGTTTAGTTCGCGATAGTCGATACACAAACGTAGTGAACCATCCTTCTTCCGCACAAACAGGACCGGTGCGCCCCAAGGCGAGGCGCTCGGTCGTACATACCCCGACTCAAGAAGCTCACTCAACTGCTTCTTCAACTCAGACATCTCTGAAGGTGCCATGCGATAGGGCGCCTTCGAAATAGGAGCCGCGCCCGGCTCTAACTCTATAGCAAACTCGACCTCACGATCCGGTGGCAATCCCGGTAACTCATCAGGAAATACATCAGGAAACTCACTAACGATTGGAATCGATGAAATCTAGACTCCACCACTCTCCGCCTTCAAGGCGTAGCACCAAAAGCCAGTACACCCCTTTCGCAGGAGTCTCATCGCCTTCAAGGCGTTAATAAAAAATTCATTGGTCCCCCTCTTTCGCCCGGCGAAAGAGTGCTCGGTGCCGTCCTCGGCTAACATAGTGATGATTCTCATGCGGTAGTTCATGATTTCACCATGCCGCTCGAGCCAATCATCCCCGAGAATTAAGTCCTCACCCTCAATACCCACAACAATAAGATTAGAGGGCCAAGCCCTCTCATAAATAAATACAGAACAGTCTCGAACTTCCTGATCACCAACGATCCGATCACCGCTAGGAAGCTTAACGATGAAGGGCTCACAAGGCGTCAAACAGTCGAGACTGAAACGGCGCATACAATCCAGAGATATGAACGAATGCGTAGCACCAGAATCGAAAAGCACACTGACAGGATGAGAAAGAATATGAATGGTACCTGTCGCCACGGTAGCCGCTGGGTCATCGGCTCTCCGCATTTCATAGACACACGGGTGGGCTGAGCCGACACTGGAAGTTCCCCCCTTAGCGGGCTGACCCCGTCCTCTCCCTCGACTAGCACTCGACGGAGATTGAGAAGCAAACGATCCTTGATTCACACTCGGTTCCCTAGGCGCTGGAATGGAGGTACGGGCACCCACGATTCTCTCCCTCTCAGCACAGAAAGCCGCCTTGTGGCCCGGCTGGCCACACTGATTACATGTCAGCAAAGGACTCGGACAATTACGACTGATGTGGCCTGGCTGGCCGCAGTTAAAACACTTCACCTCTCGAGAAGGGGCACTGGCTGCCCTGCGGGGAAACCCAGTAGATCGAGCTGGGCCACCGCAAGCGGAAAAGTTAGCAGACTGGAATTTCTGCTGACCTCCACCTTTGTGGCCCGAAAAATTCCCGGCAGACTTCTGCTTCTTACTCTCGCGGGCCGCCTCACTCGCCGTCACAGACATATCATAAGGAAGGGCCCTACTCTGGTAATCCTTCAAGGTAGTACATACGAGCCCCGACATATAGTCCCGAATAGACAATTTCATCCGTCTGGAAAAATGGAAAATTTTGTCGCTCTCCCCGACAACTTGGGTCTTCACATAACCCAACACCTTGTTAAAATCGGCAATAGCCTGAGATATGGGGATATCCCGTGGTTGAGCATCATAGAAAGCATGTACTCGAGCCTGTCTGACCGCCCACGGGCAATATTCGGTCTCCATCAATCCTTGAAATTCGGCCCACGAAGCAACATGATCCTTGGGCCCAACGGCCTCCCACCAATCCGTAGCGTCCCCTGTGAGAAAGTATTGAGCAATAGGGACTTTACGGTCCTCGGGACGGTTAGTGGCAACGAAGACCTTAGATATCTCCTTGATCCACCCCTCCCAGCCGGTCGGGTCTGAAGCTCCCGAAAACTGAGGAGGATGCATCTTGATGACATCCTGAAGCCAACGATCCGCTCCGCCCCGATTAACATGGGCCGGATCCGGGTTCTGAACCGCCTGAGCTATCGCCGCCATTTGATTCACCATTTGCTGCATAACAGCCGCAATACCAAGGTCGGCGTGCTCCTGAGAAGAAGCATGACTGTGACGGTCGCCGGTACTGCCGGCTCCCGAAGACTGCGACGTGGCCGCCCCACCGGCTACCCCACGTCCACGGCCGCGTCCACGACCACGACCGCGACCACGACCTCTTCCAGCATCCATACTGGAGTTAAATAAGTAGCAAAATCCATACGATGGTAAGTATAAGAAAAGATCGATCACAAATCGAGAATCAAAGGTACGATACAAGGATATAAGGAACAAAGGAAGGAAAACTTACGGGCACTGGTAGTACCGGAATCATGGCAGCGTGATGATGATGTGCAAAACAAAATACAACAAGACCCAATAAACCGACAAGATACCATTTTCTGTAACACCCCCAAGATATTCGGGGTATATTACAGCGCCGTGAATCCCTATATGGGACCCACCAGGCTGAACAAACCTCACACTCATAGAATCACAGAAACAACAGAATAACACCTCGTCATAAAGACGCCAAACCAAATAATCCACCCGGTTCAACCGGTCAAACATGACACCATAATCTGACACAAGCATAATAAACAACAATACAACCCAGACGAGTAGAAATTCTTAAGTACTCGAGTACTTCTATTAGTTTAAGACCACAAAAGGTAAAAAGATAAAAAGCAATAAGACACCACTCGTGCACAACCATCACGCACGGCCATCATCCGTATACTGGTCCAGCACCCGCTCGTATCGATGAACCTGACCTGAAATTCATAAAACGAATTTCCCCCAAAATGGGTCCCCAGAGGGGTTAGCAATTACGCTAGTACAAGTAACCAAATGAACGACTTACATCTTATACATATAGTAAATGCATGCAATCAAGAAAGCATAGTTCCAATACACTCATTTCCGTAAATGCCATAATCAAATCACATTTATAAAAATGCACCACAATTAACCGTGGATCCACCCCTCCGTGGACCCCTACCGAGACCCCGTCGGATCTAACCCATAGTGGTTAAAAGCAAGCTCGCGGATCCACCCCTCCGTGGACCCCTACCGAGACCCCGTCGGATCTAACCCGTAGTGAGCATACACACACACACACACACAATTCTCATGCAATACTAATACATTAAGATTGTAAGTTCATAATGGTACTTGCCTCGGTTAATAGACGGAAAGGAAGAATCAAACACGACCGCTAGGAACCGACAGAATTGAACCTAACGATTCGAATAACACAATCATAACCAACTCTAGACGAATACGGAAATGGAATAACCCGAAAACCCGCCTACGATTCATGAATATTCGTACCAAAAATAACAACGAGGGCGGACCACAACCAAACCCTCTCGATTCCATAAAAACCCACAAAATATCCATGAATCCGTAGGAAAGCTAATGATACTAACAATATTAATCGTATTAATCATGAATCCACCAACAAAACGGAACGAATCGGAAGAAAACCCCAAAACCCCCAAATTATCCGAAAGTAGGGTTCTAAGAGATATTACCTTGATTTGACGATGAACAATGAATGATTAGTGATAGGTTGATGATATGAAGCTTGAATACACTTCTACAATGGTTTTTGGGCGAAAATCGGGTGAAACCTAGCTCTCCAGGTCGTTCCCGTCGCGAAGAGAGTGAGAGAAGTGAGAAAATGAGGAAAAATACGGCTGCTGTCAGTTTATATACTGGCCGGTGTTACGGCCGTAACATCCATAGCATACGGCCGTAACATATGAACATTATGGCTGTAACTCACCTGCCTTACCGCCGTAACTGTTCTAGGAATGAAACTGGGAAAAATTTGACGAATGACACATACGGCCGTATCAAGAACACCATTACGGCCGTATCAATACTTACGGCCGTAACTCAAACATGATACGCCCGTAACTCGGGACTGGACCAGGAGGCAAGAAACGAAGCATTGTTACGGCCGTATGAAGGAAGCTTACGGCCGTAACTCTCGATTATTACGGCCGTAACATATACGGCTTACGGCCGTAACATGGCCTGTGGCAGCAGGCCATAGTCTGAAACACTACCCGACGAGGAGATGATCAGAAATAGAACAAAAGTAACAAGGTGTATCCACGACCAACGGATACACTCACCACGGATTTAAGTCAGAACCAAAACGTTACGATGAAGCGTGATTCCGAATACCCGAAGGCTCAGGAACAACAAGGATAACAAGAGTACCCTAAACTTAGGGAAAATTACGAAACAGCCCAAACGTCCAAAAATCGCGATACAACGCCGGATTAACAAACCGAAACTCACAACATGAATAACTCAACTATACGAACTCGTGAAACCAAAGAAAATACAAAAGCGAACGGGTTCTACGAGAAACGGACGTCCAGGCCATAATACATGACATAAAACAGAATAACATTAATACATCTCCGAAACTCGTTAAAATGGAGAAACTCCAAGAATAACATAGATTCAAAATACCGATAAGGTTACAGGCGAGTCGCTAAAAACAAAAATTCACCAAAATGGGAATATCGGGAAAAGAAGAAAAAATGCAGATATTACAAATACTACGACCTTATTGTAACCCCCAACTCATTTTCGATGGTTAGATCAGGAAGTGAAACACCAGCTATTGGTTTTGGGATGACCCCCCAAACTCTCACTTCACCTAAATAAGTAGAAGTGGCAACTGAACCCATCAATCCCATGCTACCACCACATAGACTTAATTTGATATTGCATTGCGCCTAAAAGTTTACCGAGGTTGTTGGTTGCTACCATAAAAGAAAGACACTTCCCTAGATTATTACCAACAAGGACACAGACTGAGCTAAAATTGAAGGAAGAAGATTGTGCCATTTAAAATATTTCATTTTAAAGATATTTTGCTTGGGTGGGAAAACAAATGGTGAATCCTGCACTCTTTATAAACAATAATATGTTTTTTTTTGAGGAAAAGATTACTTCATCCATAACTTGAAAGGATTACAAAGCAAAAGGATCAGTGGTGCCATCCAGCAACTTGAGAAAAGTCATGTGCTGCCGAGTTTGCCGATCGAAAAACATGAGAAAAAGAAACATTATGAAAACAACCAACAGAAGACTTGATTTCCTCCAGTAAATGACCTGCTGTAGAGAGGCAAGCATATTCTGAAATTATAGCATCAATGATGGATTTGCAATCACTCTCTACTATTGTATCTTGCCAACCAAAAGTGCGAGCCAAATCAACTCCTTACACTACTGCCAACATTTCGGCAATCTGGACACACCACATGTTGTACCTGCCATTTCCTCTACACCACCTGACCCTCAGCATCACGTGCAATTATCCCCAAACCCGCAGCCTGTTTTGTAGCAAATAATGAAGCATATACACTGATTTTTATTGTCGTACCTGTTGGTAGCTTCCATCTTGCCAATGAAACTGGTGGTCTAGAGACAAAATAATATATCTGGGCTTCCTTGAAGCGCTTGAGGTAGTCAGCAGCAAAATTAATTAACTCATGAGGATCTCCTGGAACTTTGTCGTGCACCAGCTTATTCCGGGCATGCGAAATACACCAGCACACAGACACGAAAAAACAGAACTGATCAGATGTAAGTACCTATTTCACACCGTAAAACCAGTCCCATAAATCAGGATAATCATTATAAATCACATGGGATGGCAAGTCAGAAATAGCCCAGACTACTCTAGCTAAGTGACAAATTTTAGAATATGGATCATTGTTTCCACACTGTCAGAGCATAGAGGACACAACAAATCAACAGACATCTTGCGCTTCTGTAAATTAGGAAGAACAGGGAGACCATTTCGCAAGACTCGCCACATAAATATACAAATTTTTCTAGGAACCTTTAGAGACCACACAAAAGACCAATTTCTAGGAACAACAGAGGAAGTAGCTGCAGTAAAAGGTGCTGCTCTAGCTTTCTTCATATCTCGGGCCACATAATATGCCGTCCTCACCGAATAGTAACCATTTTTTGTAAAGAACCAACGACATTTATCATTTATAGAAAAACGGTTAACCGGTATTTGAAGGATGCATTCCACATCTTCCTTCCAAAACACCACATCCAGCAATTCTACATTCCACCCACTCCCATCCGAATTAAGAAAATTAGACACAGCTGTATCTCCTAAATGGTATAAATCTGGGGTAAAGGGTCTCCGACATGAAGATCTAGGAATCCAATTGTCGTTCCACACACTAACCTGCTCACCATTACCAATCTGCCAAATCAGCCCCTATTTTACCGTATTAATAGTTGCAAAGATACTTTTCCACGTAAATGTGGCTTTAGAGATATAGGGAGCATCAAGGACATGGCAAGAGGGAAAATACTTAGCCTTAAGAACCCAACTAAGAAGAGAATCCGGATTATGAATTATCCTCCAAACTTGTTTCCCCAACAAAGCCGAATTAAAAGCACAAAGATCTCTAAACCCCATGCCTCCATCTCTCTTACTTTCATACAATGTCTCCCACTTAGTCCAATGAATCTTATCTTTCTGCCCGTCACCCCACCAAAATCTAGCAATCACAGACTCAAGCTCATGCAAAAGATACTCCGGTAACTTAAAACACCCCATCACATAAGATGGAATGGATTGAAGCACAAATTTAATAAGAACTTATTTACCAGCTTTCGACAAATGCTTCTCACCAAACCCTTGTGATTTAGCCCAAATCCTCTCCCGAATCCAACTAAAAACCTCCCTCTTAGATTTACCCAACTCCGTAGTAAGACTAAGGTATTTCTCATGCTTATCTACAATAAGGACTGGCAAAACCTCCCTCACTTCCTCCACCCTCTTCCTACCCACATTCTTACTAAAGACCATAGTCGGCTTATCAATATTAATGACTTGACCCGAAGACACACTATATCTATGTAAAATGTCATTAATCTCAACAGCAGACTTCCGAGAAGCATCACAAAAAATCAGAGTATCGTCGGCAAACAACAAGTGAGAAACACTAAGAGCAGTAGGACTGACAGAAACCCTACGTAACACACCACCACTCTCTGCGTCAGCAATCAAAGAACTAAAATCCTCGGTACAGAATAAGAACAAATAAGGGGATAAAGAGTCCCCTTGACGAAGACCTCTCTCAGGCTGTATAGGACCAAAAGTCTCCCCATTGTGAAGGGAATAGGAGACCGACCGCACACAGAGCATAATTAATTGAATGAAGCATGCTCAAATCCTAATCTATGCAACACATATTCCGGAAACAACCACTCAACTCGATCATAAGCCTTACTCATATCTAATTTCAAAGTCATAAAAACATCTTTGCCTTTTATTTTTCTTTTTAGAAAATGGTTAACTTCATAAGAGACTAAAACATTATCAGTGATTAACCTATTAGGCACAAAAGCAGATTGGGTCTCGGCTATGATTTTATTCATATGAGGCTTGAGTCTATTAGTAATAGCTTTAGAAGCTATTTTGAAAATAACATTACTCAAGCTGATAGGCCGAAATTGGGTTATTAAATCTGGTGTTTTGCATTTTGGGATAAGGATAATATAAGTGTAATTCAGTTTGGGGTTCAAATCACGATTATTCAGAATAATAAGCACACAAGTAACAACATTACGCCCAACAATATGCCAAATTTTTTGATAAAACAGGGCAGGCATACCATCAGGACCAGGGGATTTGGTAGGGAACATATCAAAGAGTGCAGTCCGTACCTCGTTAGAAGTGAATTGTCGCGAAAGATCCATGTTGATTGACTGATCCACCTTCACTTTCATAGTCTTGACCACATCCTCAATACTCTGTTCATCTGGCTGACTGCTCGAAAAAATGCCAATGAAATGCACGAGCCTCAGAGATTTATCATACTCAATACGCAAATTCTTTTGATAAAACTCTGGCGAGGCTATCACCGACAGAAAAAGATTGCAGTCTTTAGCGGCTCCTAAATGGAAACAAATTCTAGCACACAAAGCCCTAAAAATATTAAATAAATCAGCAAGTTGCAAAAAAAAATCTAAAATAACAATTCAAAATAAAATAACAATATATTGGATTCACTCCTAAGGAGCACTTTTTTATAGTCTTTAACTAGACTATAATCACAGTTGATTCAAAATTTATGGCATTACACTCAATTTCATATTTAAAAATCTAAGCAATACAAATGTAGATAAGTGTTAAATTGATCAAAAAATAAAATATTCAGTGTTCTTTCCTCGATTTCGAGATTTATAAATTTTCTCAGTGAAGGAAGTGTAAAATCATGACACAGAAAATTAGGAAAAAATATCTCGGAAATTACTAGAAAAATTAAAAATAATAAAATACATATTTTAAAGATTTCAAATCTAATCTAAGACCATATAACATATATAGAAATCAAAGACCGAATAAAATAAAGACCATGACTTAAGGTGTGGAAAAAAGGAAAATAAAACATAAAATTGCTCCTATTCTGCACGATGACATATGGGTTCAAAATATTCAAAACTTGATCTCGTACCTTTTTGTAATTGTACTCTATCTTTAGGGATCGTAGCAATTTGAATTAACTAAATCTGACATTGGATGAGAAAGTTATTACAAAAATATAAAAATAATGCGCATTCGCCTTACGCGTAGGAATTTTCATTTTTGTCCGCTCATTTTGTGCACTTCTTGATTCAACGACATTATAAATCAAAATTACAACTCAAAGTTAAAAATATTGATGCAATTATACGAATCTTAAATTAAAAGATGAATTACAACTCAAACTATGATATTTTACAACTAAAAAAAATATACTTGAAGATCAACATAATACAAATAGACTTTTCAATAAAAAATCAATTGCCAATATGTTAGTGAAAAGTCCAACAAATATTAATAAAATTCGTTCCTCAATTCTTCAAAACTTGCAACTCTACAAAGATAAGTTCTCATAAGTTACTCTGACCACCACGCTTCTAAGAACCATGAATATATTAGACCTTGTTAGAGCATCTCCAACCTTCACACCAAAAAAACACACCAAAACACCAAATTTGGTGGGCCCAACACCAAAAAAAAAAACCTCAACTCCAACCATACTTCAAAAAAAACACCAAATTTGTGGACCCCATATTAAAATAACATATTTTATTTACTATTAACTATTTTTATTAATAACAATAATTATAATTTGTAAATATAATAATAAATAATCAGTAATTAATTTATTTAATGAAAACCGATAAAAATAAAAACGATAATTTTTTAATTAATAATACATTTAAATAAAATTACATCAATTGAAATAACACAAATTAAACGAAATAAAATAAAAAAACGAATTAACAAAAACATATAAAATATTATTTCTTTAATAGTAATTATTATTTATAAATTAATTTTAAATAAAAAAACGAATTAACAAAAACATATAAAATATTAAGTTAGATTAATATTTATTAAAATTAATATCATAAATAATAATTAGATTATTTAAAACATAAAAAAAAATTAAATAATTATATTTTAAAACATGAAAATAAATAAAATAAAATGATTTAATGGATGAATAGCGATTTGGTGTGTGAATAGTGACACACCAAATTTGGGGGGTTTTTAGAAATTGAATAGTGCCACACCAAATTATTTGGTGTTATGGTGTATGGTTGAATTAAACCACACACCAAATTTGGTGTTTTGGTGTGTGGTTGGAGATGGTCTTATAGTGCCACATCATGTTGTGGCACTGTTTGGTCTTCGCCTTATGCTACTGTGATCTCCTACACTCTGTCAGAGTACTACCTACATAAGACAGATCAAACCGATCCATGAAGGGTTTTCCGGCAAGCTCCCTCCAATGCTTAAATTAGAAAAGGAAATTGAAAAAAAAAAAAATTGAGATTACTCTTCCAAAGTACAAATGAAGTTTAATATGTATGATTGTGTAGGGTTTTCATGAAATCAGGAGAACAAATCCCAAAATTATGGCCAGCTTGCCACGCAACCTAGCAAATAACTTTAGAAATATACTCCCTCCGTCCACAATCAATGTTCACTTTTTGCCATTTTGGTATATCCACAAAAAATGTTCCCTTTCTATTTTTAAACACTACCCCACAATACAATTTACTAAAATATTCTTATAATTTTTATATATTCACACATTTTACCAGACTGACCCACATATTAACATTAAATTACTTTTAATGTGGGACCCAAACTCCACTCACATCACATTCACCTAACATTTCTTAAAACCCGAACCCAAAAAGTTGGGGAATATAGATTGTGGACGGAGGGAGTATGAACTTGTAACAATTCAAATCACCCAATCGCGATTGAGTCAACAGGTCGGGTTAACAAGTCAGGTCAGCAGATCGGGTTAACAGGTCAAGTCAACATGCCGGGTTAATAGATTGATATAGCCATCTCGATATGCCCTTTGGCTAGCAGCTTAATTATTTTCTCCCAACATGAAGGATGTACATTCTTCCCCGAAACGTGTATCACACAAGGCACCACATAATTCGTGAATAAAATCATGTGATATGTCACTTATATTTACATGCCTTGTACTCTTCTAGTCTCACTATAGTCTCTTGCTTTTTCTCTACACAATAACTTTATGAGAAGGTACATCTAATTTATGATGTGACATTGTTAGAAATAATTTTCTCGTAAAATATATTTTGTAAAACATTATAATTTTACAATTTTTGTAAGATTGGACATTTAATTGAAGACATTTGAGTCACCTATTCGAGTAACACATTCGAATCATTTAAATTGCATTCGAGTCACCTTGTTACATCCGAGTTACCTAAAACACGTTCAAATCACCTATTCGAGTCACTTAATATGTATTCGAGTCACCTAATTACATCTGGTTTACGTAAAATACGAGTCAATAAGTATTTATATGACTATAATTTTTTTATACATTGATTGATGTTCCGGGAATTATTATTCCCGTGATGTGTCTTACCTAATACTGGTTGTAGATACATAATGGAAGGTTCTAGATCCTTCTAGAGGTAGTAGGATCCTATTAGATGTCTTTCCTTATCTAGGAATCCTATGTATCGAAGGACTCTCATTGTAATGCCTATATAAAGGCCCCTCTATCAGTGTTATGAATACAATTGATTGACTCGTATTTACAGTCTTTTACTTTCTACTAAAATACGTTATCAGCACATAGTCCCCCAACTGAGCAAGAAAATTTTTCTCTCCCGTTTTTTCTAAAAATTCCGAAAAAGAAAAAGAAAAATCGAACCCGGAGAAACCCTAGCCGCTCTATTCCCCACGAATTGAAGCAGCAATGCCGACACTGTCCATCACCCAGATTCAGCCGACCACAAATCCACGCTGGTCATCTACTCTAATTCCGAACAGCCGTCGCCTTCCCCGGCCAGCACCGCCGCTCAACTGCACCCTACCCGACCGTTCGAACTTGAGGAATTGCCGACGCCTGCTGCACGTCGCCCTCTCCATCGCGATCGGACTCCAACATCGCCCGCCTCGTCGAACCCAGCCCCCAAAAATCCGACCGTGAACCACCGCCACGCCGCTGCTCTATGACGCCCCGAACCAGATCGCCGTCCTATCGTGCACCTCCAGTCGCGCCGCCGAGAACCAGAGACCCCGGCCCGATCGTGTCCAACCCGTACGTGACTCATTTCCTAGATTCCTGCCAGCTCGTCTCCCAAACCCATGAACCAGGTCGGATTGCTCCATCCCGTTCGCGCCCGCTGTTGATCGACCCGACCCGATAGCTGCGACAAATCAGATTTTTTACCCTCTCAACCATGTAACAAGAACTACAAATTTAACGGTGAAGATCTGATTCGGAACAATATTTCTCGATAAAACTGTACGCGAAAGAAGAAAAAAAATGAGAGACGAGAATTTCCGCGCGTAAATTTTCCGCACAGCGCAATCGTACCAAAAACATGTTTCTGGTTCGTTAACCATCGGATCAGTGTGAAATTTTTACAGCAACTTCCTAACAGAAATATCTATATATTCAACGGTGAAGATCAGATTTTGAGTAATATTGATTACTGAATCCGTCACCGAACAGAAGCAGATTTTTATAAGGAAATTTGGATCCAATACCGAGCTGCTGCACCACCGCGCCCGAGCCCTTTTTCGGACGATTATCGAGCCCAGTAGCACTTTCCGGGCGTTTCTTAACTCTTCATCTTTTCATGCTTAATGATTCATTTGTTCATTAATTTGTACACTTATGAATCTTACCATATTTATGTTTTACGTGAATATAGGAAAATATGTTGCTCATGATGATGTGCAAAATATGGAGAGAAGTCATATTTATTATCCATTCAAGGATCAAAGTAAATCTGGAACCGAGTACCAAGAAATTATGTTACTCATATGGAGAGAAGCTCCCATACAAGGATCAAAACAAATATAGAACCAAGTACCCACGTAAGATTTTATTAAAGTTCCTGTTTTTCAATTCGTCTCTTTTGGGAATTTTTTTTGGGAATTGGGTATTTGGGTTCTTTATCTCCCACGCTACTTTGTGGTGGATGAGACTATGAAAGGTGGTATCACTCTCGTATGTCGAAGTAAACTGTGTGACGGTCCTGGGGGAGTCACGGATAATTGTTGAAAGTCGATATTTGTAGTTGTTGCATACACCACGTTTTAGGTGTGATTTGACATCGCCGTTTTGTCGATTTTAAACCAACAATTGAATAAAATGAACATTATCGGTAACGGTAAAGTTATGATTTGTTCATGATTAGTCACGGATTTGTGACGTACAAATGGGACAAACATCGATTGCGACGGATAGGTCGTGGCTAAAATCGATTTGTGACGGATTTGTCACATTGAATTGAGTGACCACCACATTGATCTTGACCCAATCCCATACTTGGACAACTCCATCTTTTATCCTATTAAAATAAAATATTGTATGTGGGTGTAGTCATGCACCGTCTCCTTGCAATATGATATATGAAAGAATGTAAGAGTACTTCTCATGAATTTTAACATGTAAAGCAATGGCATATTGCGGCAAATATTCGTTGACCTCGATTATAGTTCGTGTGACTATAGGTCCGAATACTTTTCCAAGTATTTGTAAAGGCATGTGCCTTATACATCTGACTATGTTTAGTCGATCTTATTGGATGGTCAAGACGAGTTGGTTACGATATATTCATTATGTCTCATGGTTTAAAATGCGTAATTATGGTGCACCGCATTGCATCCACATAACATGGCTATTATGACGTATACTTACAAATTGAGAATTAAAATTCTTGGTTGATTTGATGCACTTTGGTGGATTTTGTCTACACTTTTGATCATGACTAGGCGCATCCTCCTTGGTATTTATTTATGCTTTGAAAGTTCAACCGGAATAAGTGATTTTTAAACAGCCTTAGCTGTACCGACATTCCTACTTTCTCTGCAAGTCTACCAAGTTGGAGTTACCGAAAGGATCATTAGTCGAGATGAGAAATCGAACACCCTAATGCATTTAAACGCACCTATGGCTGTCATTGCCATATTTTTGCATCAACACTTATGCCATTGGATATGGTCTCAACCTTGTTTTCTCACTAAACTTGGGAAATACTAAAGCAATCAATTAAAACATGCACTGTGATCTGAATTTAATGATACATGTGGTGCACAACCTATGGATAGAAAGATATGGAAGTCTAGTTTCCAGAAAATCTGACTGTTCGTCCATAGCCTTCCTAACAAGAGAGTTATCTCTATTTTAGTGAATAAAGGTCAAGCTGCATAGAATTTTATTTCCCGCGATTGTGCTAACTTTTATCCCAATCAACTTGGTTCCCATCTTGAATTTGCAAGTGGTCTTATGACACACATTTTTCAACCTCTTTTTGGCCGAATTTGCCATAGATGATGCAATTTTTGGTATGCATTGTACGCTAAAATATCATCTTTCAAATGTTGAAAAACAGTTTTCTTGGGGAAGCTCAAAATACGCATCCTTTATAAGAAGGTCGAGCATGTGCATGGTAGTTTTACACCATGCTTGTGTCATAAATTTGCCCCTTAGGCATATAACCTTGCCATGTTATGCACTCAATATGATAGATCATTTTGATCGTATCTGGTATAAAATCTCTATATTGTTAGAGTGTTCGCTATGCTCATGTTTGTAAAATTTTGCAAGTGAAATTGAGTGCGTATTAAACTATTTTCAAGGAACACGATATTTTTGGATTTCGGTTTATAAATATATTGTGACTATAATGACTAGGTCATCATAATCAATGAGCGGTATAATGCTCAAGTTGTTGAACGCCGAGTGGTGTTTTCTAGTCACATATGTTCCGTAACAATTGAACCATGTTATGACTCGATGACATATATGCCAAAGTGTATCACTCATAGCATCTCATTGTGATTTGTGAGAAATAAAATCTTATGCATCACTTGTATTGGATATGTGAAAAGAAAAATATTCATGAGTCAATATGGTCCGGCTTGCATTAGTTTTTGTAACCAGAAGATGTATTGGGACATTGACACATCTAGGCTCTATTAGTCTGGAGTTTGGACAGTTTGATGATCCATATACCACGGTATTGTCATGGACATCATTTTCTTTGAACAAAGAAACTAGTTGGATCAAAGACATCAAAGTACGTTGGTGGAGTCATGAGCAGTGCTCATGACCGATGATGATATTTAAGTCATCCGCGTCTTGTTTTCATAAACATATGTGACGCCAAAGACCCCCCAATGATCCTTCTTAGCCATGTTCATTGATTTAAGCCTATTCTTTGGCACAATTAGGAGATGACACCCTCTTATGCTAAAGAGAATAATGTAGAAACTCGCATAAGCATGGTGCTGAGTCCTCCCTTTTCACCGAGTCCTTATATATACATGATCATAAGTATTAGCCTGGGTAGCTTATGATGCTATGATGGTGTTCATAAATGGTAGTACTCAAGTAATAACATTATATGTTATGTGGTTTCTTTGACAATGATTGATAAGTTGATGAAACCTGAGTTTATGGTTGTCTAACTTGCGGACCAGTCATTGTAAAGGTCGGTTCACCCACTTTTTGACCAAGTCTTCAAGTGAAATTTTTACGAGTACTTCCTCACATCCAAGGCTACCTTCTCACAAATTATGGTGCCATTTGGAGACTTGTAAGGAGGTGAACCACTTAAATGAAGTTTTCACATACCACTAGCCGTCCCAACAACCAGTTCGATGTCATTTTGACCGGTTTTTGACCACAAGGTTGATGGTTTTGGAATCCTAAACAACCATTTATACATGCTCACGAAATTTTGAGGTGTTTGGGGCTGGTGAAGGGAGTGAACTCTTCAAGAAAGCACTAGAGGTTCGATAAAACCAACGGTCTATCATCGGTTCAATCGTTTCTTTATGTTCGATCCTGGTGGTGCATGGTGGCTGTTTCGTTGGATTCTCAAGACCAGTAGCTACGGTTATGTATCATCGGTCAACATGTCATATTCACCCATACCTATCATCATTCAAATGCTTAGTTACGAGTGTAATCGTATACATTTTGTTAACTAGATTGTGTTAACACTGAAAACCTTTATCGTCCACATGTTCATGTGCCAAAGTGCGTCACCACAACGCATTATGACAGGTTATAAATGATGAATATGACATACGCTTTCACGCATAGTCCGCTTAAAATATCCCTTGGTAGACGATTTCGTAAGTCACTTTGATGAGCCAGTCTTCCCGTCGTTAGGGGAAGATGCGAATGATCATGTTCGAGTAGAACGACTTGGATTTGTCGTAGTTTGTCCTTACCGTGCCTCACCAAGTTCCCTAAAGTGACGAGATTAAATACATGCTGCAAACATGTCTGCAAGGATTATGTCCGGTCATGGACGTTCGTCACCTATGAATGGTGATATGGTAACACCACAAATTGTGGTAGATGGTGTTACTAGGTCATGGATCTCATAGAGTATTGGGATGCCACTTGGTTCGATAAATACTCTCGCTAAGAATATATGCGAGTTTGGTACATGAAACTTGATCATATGATCAAATGAACTCATCCGTCTCATGTGATTCTGGATTATAGTCGTCATTAAGGGACGCCTCAATGAATGCTAATCCATAAATAGTAATAAAGCCGGTACATGAGGACGTGGAATATGAGTTTAATCAAACCATACTTCGTTGAAAATCTACAACGTTGTAGCCTTGGCCTAAAATGGAAATATATGCGACTCCAGTATGAACAAAGTGATAGCCCTTTGTTGAAGTGGTGCCGACACTCCAAAGATAAGATCTATCTGTATACTTTGTTAAGGCGAGTGAGAGAAGGAGTTAAACTCACCTCATGGCGCGAGGTTTCTCATGAACGCACTGGAATCAACTACGATGACACGAAACTAAGTTGTGCTATCGTAATGGATATTATAGCATCTACTATCTTTTCAGTTAGATAGTTTCCCAAAAACTGACGTGCAGCTTGTGGTTAAATCTTATCTTAGTGGGGAATTAAGTTAAGTGATAAAAGGATCTCGTGGTGGATCAGACTCAAATCAAGTGGCTCATGACCACGGAGCGCGTCGACAAGTGATTGTCGGGAATGCATACTAAGTATGTACTTGATATGGAAGAGGTATGAAGCTTTTGCGTGTAAAACTAAGGGTTTATAGTGATGTACTCTTGCGAGACTAAGAGATTCCACTAAATCCAAATATAAGAATGAAAGGATCTTAGGAATACTTGATGATGCGTATTCATCAATCGGTTTAAGGCAATTTAAGGTACGATTTCCTTAAGAGACGATAAAGTAATACCTATATGATTCCCGATGATTAGTCGAAGTCATTATAAGACTTGGCTCACTCAAGTGATGATGCAGTCTTAAGAGAAAAGTACGGTATTATGTACTCATGTTTGACTCGATGTACTCATTCGTAATAATCCGGTAAAGCCACTGTGATGATGGCCTAGGATGCGGTCACGCAATGTCTGTGATTCATAAGAAGCTTGAAGCTCGCTCTATCCCGATAAAAGGACACTGGAATATCAATACCCGAATTTGCCCTGAATGTATTGGTCTATCTCCCATATGACCTATAGGATAGCTCACTTGCTGGAAAATGGTGAAATTGCTACCATTGGAAAGGTTTGTGTCTACTTTCCAAGGAAACCAATCATTTGATCACATCCATCATGTTGAGTGACATATGACTATTTTTGCAAAGTAGGACAGGATATGTCCGGTAATTTTTTGAGTCAACTTCGATAGAGTTTTGTGATCTGCTCAGGTCGATCTAGGTTACGTACTGTGTGTGATTGGAAAGCTATGGGTGTTTAGTTTTCATAAGTTCTTACAGTTTCGTTGATACCTATTGAATCGAAGAAGTTATGACTGATTTAGTGCATGGAGGTCAAGACTTTAGAAACTTGATAAGTCTTTAGCGACTCTGTACTTTGGATGTGTCGCGCTCTTTTTGTCCTTAGACCAAGGTTTGTTTTTTTCCCATTGGGTTTTCACTTGGTAAGGTTTTTAACGAGGCGACCTATGAGAACATCCATATAAATGATGCATTGTACTTCTGTTCAACTTAGAGGGCCGGTCCAATAGTTTCGGATGCCCTGGGCGAAGGGCGAAAAATATGCCCCTTAATTTAAGAAACTAATAACACAATTTTTTGAAGGGGTTTGGAACCTAGTCAAGCTAGGCGGCTCATCCCCACGCCGATTATTATTAAAAAGAAAAGTTACAATGTCATAAACCAAATCCCGAAAAACAAAACAAACATAATATCACCTAAAACGATGTCTTTTTGCATTTCGTGAAGCAAAATCTTCAATTAATCTCTCATAGTCAACATTCGCTAAAAACTTACTTTCGATGCTCAAAATTGCTAACCCGTTAAGCCTCTCTTGACTCATGGTAGTCCGCAAATATGACTTCAATAGCTTTAATTTTGAAAAACTTCATTCGGCAGATGCTACCGTGACTGGTATGGTTAACAAAATCTTGTAGGCAAGCAACACGTGTGGGAACATATCCACCTTCCTTACAAACTCCATAACTTGAATAGACGTCCAAGGTTTTTCTTCCTCGTATGCTTCAGATGGTATCATGCCCTGCAAAATTTGTAACTTCGTAAAGAGATACTTCCCATCAATGTCAACATCGTCACCATGTGTCAAAGCAACCTCAAGATTCAAACAACATTTCTTTAATTCATCATCTTTTAATTTGACCAACTGTGACGCATTAAACAAGAACCCAAATATAGACTCAAAATGTTTCATCTGTTCAAATCTACTTCTTAACTGAGAGAGTGCCATATCCACTAAAACTAGAAAGTAATCGGTCCTGAATGATTCTTGTGCAGATTGTTGTTCTCTTTCACTATTTGGGATCTCGTCAAAATATTTTTTTCTACAAGCATAACGTTTTAGAGGAAATTCGGGTTCAACTCAATATTTTACGCAATTTCTTTAGCCTCAATAATAGTGAGTCAAATCCATTGTCCCTATATTTTTCAAAATAAACAACCAATCCTTCCAAGTTTTTACCGCAACATCTAGAAGCATATCTTTTGATTTTAATTTTTACTAACCAAGTTGATTCGATATAAAATTTCATGCCAAATGACCAAACTTAAAACAAATTCAAAACTTGAAAGTTCACCATTTATCAAAGATTCGAGATCTCTACACACTTTTCCGTCTTCACATACGTTGGCTAATTTTATTAAGGCATCTTTTATTTGGCCAAGTTGAGATTTTATTGCTCTAACACTTTCAACATGACTTTCCCAACGAGTAGCACATAAAGACTTTAAAGTCAAGTCATCAATATATTCAAGTAAAACGCTCCACCGTTTTGTAGAATTAGCGAATCTGATATAAATCGTTTGACATGTACCAAAAAAAGTTTTTGCTTTGTGACAAGAGTTTGCCATATCGCATAAAACTAAATTAAGACAGTGGCATCCACATGGCATGTAAAAAGCTCTAGGATTTATATCAAGTAATCTTCTTTGAACACCTTGATGCTTTCCTTTCATATTAGCCCCATTATCATAACCCTGTCCCCGTACGCAATCAATATCCAAATCAAGAGATTTTAAAACATCTTGTAGCACATCAAAGAGACCTTTACCGGATGTATCTTCTACAACTAAAAACTCTAAAAAAAACTCTTCTACTTTAATAGGAACACTCAAGACATCAACACATCTTACAATCAAAGTCATTTGTTCTTTATGACTTGCATCAGGAGTACAATCAAGAATGACAGAAAAATATTTTGCCTCTTTGATTTTTGAAATAATTGCACATTTTACATTGGATGCCAACATTTCAATCAACTCATTTTGAATTTTATGACTAAGATAATGATGATGAGTTTCTTTTTCTTTAATCATATGAAAATGGTGTTGCATGACGGGATCAAATTCAGCAATCATTTGAAGAACACCTAAAAAGTTACCATTTGACTCTTCATAAAGCTTTTCATTTGTTCCACGAAAAGCCAAATTATATTGTGCCAAACATTTCACAACAGCAATTATGCGTTTCAGAACTTGTTTCCAATGAACGGTGTCTTTCTTGATTAACTCTTGCAAGTCCTTATCAATAGTTTGGTTCTTATCTAACCTCATTTTCAACTCAGACCATGCTCTCAAGTTAATCCAATGTTCAGAACTATTTTCATGTAATGATAATGCATAACTAAGATGTTTCCAATCATTAAGTCCCTCACTTGCTAATTGACTTTTTGATCTAGCAACTTTGAACAATTTGCAACAAAAACAAAAAACTTTATCCAAATCTTTGGAATAAACCAACCATTTTCGATCATAGGATTCACCATTTCGTAGCTTCCGAATGTAATGAGTGCAAGAAAAATGTCTATTTTGTTCATCTTTTGGAAAAACAACATTTGGATCTCTAATAGGCCCCTTTTCTTTAAGCAAATCTTTCATGTTTGAACTCATACCATCCCAAACACTCGGCTCAAAAATATTCAAATCTATTTTATCAACATGAGGCTCATCAAGGTCATTAGAGTTAGGAATACGAACAACTTCTTCATCAATAAGATTTTCCACAAAATCATTAGAATTGGGATCACCAACAAGTTCTTCATCAACAAGATTTTCCACATTGTCATTAGGATCACCAATAAGTTCTTCGTCAACACGATTTTCCATATTGTCATTAGGATTTTCAATGGGTTTTTCTTGTCTAACAAAAAATCTATTTAATGATCCATGTAAAGATTGAGCAATTTCTTATTGTTTTTTCTTTCTTTTTCGATTTTGAGCTCCGGATGGTTGTGATCTAGGAAACATTTTTCAACAAGTAATCAAGAAACTAAGCAAAAATACCAAATAATACCAAGTAATACGGTCCTAATAACACCAAGCAAATAAGAAAATAATACCAAGTAATTTAGCAAATAATACCAAGAAATAAAATAAAAAACCAAGAAATAAAATAAAAAAATTACTGGAAAGGAAAAAAATGGAAAAAAAACACCTGGGGTTGGGGATTGTGGCCTGGCCGATTGGATGAAACGGGCGAGAGGCAGCAGACGCAGAGCGACGCCGACCACCAGCCACCAGGAAGGAGTCACGCCGCTCACGGTCACGGGCTGTTCAGCAGAACAGAAGAAACTCAAACAAGAAACCGAGTCGCCGTGGTGTCGCCAGTCGGAGTCGGTGGACGGTGGTGACTGGTGATTTTGATTTGTGAGAGACGAGTGATGATAGAGAGAGTCAGAGAGAGAGGGGAAATCGATCGAGAGAGAGGCAGAGGCGAGAGAGAGTTCTGGAGAGAGGGTTTAAAAAAAAAAAAACCTAGTATACTACTACTACTAGATGGATGGGCCGATGATGCCCCTTGGGCTGCTGCTGCCCTGGGCGGAGGCCCATTTAGCCCACTATGTGGGCCGGCCCTGTCAACTTAGACCAAGAGGTATTTTTCCACTGGGTTTTTCCTTGGTATAGTTGTGAGGGCAACTTGGCATTCAACTCCTATGATTTGAGGTACTCACCAGGGAGAGTCGTTATGTATACACCAGGGGGTATACATGACATGTTATATTGGTGCGTTGTAATATTTTCCTCATCAAGCCTTTATTTTTCCCATGGGGTTTTGTTTTAGCTTGAAATAGGTTTTTACGAAGGCAACATCTTCTGCACTATTGTTGTATTAGTGCTCGACACAGAGGGAGTGTTCTGGAAATTATTATTCCCGTGATGTGTCTTACCTAATACTGCTTGTAGATACATAGATGGAAGGTTCTAGATCCTTCTAGAGGTAGTAGGATCATATTAGATGTCTTACCCTATCTAGGAATCCTATCTATGGAAGGACTCTCATTGTAATGCCTATATAAAGGCCCCTCTATCAGTGTTATGAATACAATTGATTGACTCGTTGTTGGCCACTAAGTATACAGAACACAGCTTGGAAAGTGTTTTAAACAACATGCTGTATGATTTTCAAATCTGAGTGCGTAGCGGAAGTCTTGTTAAAGTAAGTTGCTATAAATACAGCAACTAGATATGAATTGTTTACTTAAAAATAATCGCAGATATTAAAACAGTAAATGCAGAAGGTAAATGACACAGTAATTAAAGTGGTTCGAGGTAAACCCCTCTACGTCCACTGGTCCTCCACACATGAGTTAAAATATTTATTATAAATACTACGTACACAACTACGTATTTATAATCAAACCTATCAATGTATCATTCACACAGATTGATACAATGATCAAAGCTTTCAACAGTTCACACATATTGGTTGAGGCTTTCACTTGACTAACTTCTTCACAAACAGTTCCGAAGCTTTGTCTCTTCAATGCAAGTCCGTCACACACAATTCGGGAAAAGCAATGCTTTCTCAGTACACATAGGGCTGATGGGTTTTTTCAATGATAGAACGATGGTTCGAACAACAGTTTGACTTTCTTGATCTTTAGCTGATGATGTGTTGTTCAAGGTTGAGCACTTGGATATTTTTTCTCTCAGAATATGCAGTATGTTTGAAGAAATATGTTTGCTCAGAATATTCGTGTAAGCACTTTGTTATCGTAGGTGTTTGTTACTTCTGGTCGTTGTTGCTCTGTACCTGATCTTCAAACTCTGGATATATATATATATATATATATATATATATATATATATATATAGCTTATGAATGGATCCGTTGGAAATAGATTCGTTGAGCAAGATTCCGTGACAACTAGGTAGTTGACTTGTATAGACCAAGATCCGTATTTTGCATGGTTAGAAAATCTCTGTCGGCTTCAGTATTTAAATACTTTATCCTTTCAGTATTTAAATACTTCTTTATCAAACGGGACTTGACTTTAGCGAATATCAAAGATTCCTTTTCAAACGGTCTTCAGTCCTGTTTCGATGTGTATTGAAGATCTCAATACTTCACATACTGAATGTTGTATCCATTTGTGCTGTAGGCTATCAAGGAGAAGTCGTTGTATCGAATATTTGCTGTATGAAGAGACAGCTTCCATACTTGGCGCTTTTAGACTCTTGTTGCTGTATGATGGCATGATGATAAGTCTTCGATACAGGATCAGCAACTTCGATCGGTCTATCGATATAGAAGCTTGTTGTATGCTGGATTGGCACATTGTCAAAATATTCTTATCAAGATCTTTCGATACAGGGATTGTTATCCCAACAATTCCCCCTTTTTGATAATTTGCCAAGTCTTCCCTTAAAAACCTTTTGATGTTATCCAAACATCCTTGATGATGACAAAACTTTTGACACTAAATATCTTGAAGGACGGCAGACTTTCTTGGTCTTCTGTTCGAATGCTCTGGCCTTCAGCAATTAGCCTAACACTAGGAACTGCTCGCAGGCAAATTCAGCTTTTATCAAAAGAGTATTACATCTTTAAACTTATGACTGGCGCGCAGGCACAATCTTACATTGTTATCTAGATACATACAACTGAATCTATGAACTGTTCGCAGACAAGTTCGTACAACTTAATATTTTAACAAATTTTCATACTTGTATAATTCAGCAAATGGATTGAATTACGTAATCATACAAACACACAGTAGATTACGAGTTGTAATCTTTCAAGAGAAAAACATTTTATTGAAATTGAGCAAAGATTACAACGTTTTTACTATTTTACAGTAAATAAGAATACAAAAGAGAATTTAGCTCCTATAGTCCGAATGCCTCCAAGGCCTTCTAGGGTCATTATTGGTATCCTTCCACCTGTTCTGATGCGCGTCCTTATTTTGATTAAGGTATATAGCTTGACCTTCGTAGGACTTATCGAAAACTAGGATCCAATCCTCTGGATGGGTAACCAAGTCACCTTGCTTGTGCTTGGACTTCATTTTCCGCTGTAGCGGGAGCGTTCCTTCGTCCAACCTTTTCTTAAATACCTCTGCGGCTTCCTGCACCGTTATGCAACTATTAAATATTTGAGATTCCCTGATAAGAACAACAAAGCATCTTAGCAGTTCATTCTTTCTCCAGTTCTTGATCTCTTCTGCAGTAGGCTGTCGGTTGGCCGGGAGGTTCATAGCTTGCGGCTTTCGAATGAGGTTCTTCCAAGGAAACTTAGGGTCCTGGAATTCTGGGCGATCTCCCTGTATCCCGATGTTGGGAGTAGGATATGATAGACGGGCAATATCAGTAGTGATGCTGTCTTCAAAAGCAGCTACCATTTCCTTCTCTTGCTCAAGCTTTGATCTCCTAGCAGCTTCCCTTGCTTCTTCCCCCTTTTTTGCGTCATCAAGGTATGACACCTTTTCATCAAGACGTTCAAGGATCTGCATAGCAGCATCCTGTTTTGTCTCAAAATTTGTCATTTTATTCACTAGGGAGGTGAGCACCTGCGACATATCTTGAATTTTTTTGTCGTGGGCTCGAAGCTGGGAACCGGATTCAATGAGAGCGGATGCTGTCTTGGCCTCAGAGACACGAAGTTTAGATTGTTCTTCCAGCAGGATCTGCTCCTGATGCTGTTGCAATTAGCTAAGTGCCTGCTTGAAGACGGTAGGCAGGATGCGGAAGGCTTCCTCAACTTGAGAAACTTCATGCCTCATACCAGTCATTTCTTCAACGGCTGACTGATGTAACCAATTAATCTCTTTTTCAACAGCATGCAGGGCATTCACGGCGTCCTGCAAGAAAACAGTTTGGCGGCCAAGAGCATGCAATTGCTCTTTATTCTCGGCGGTTCGTGGAGAGTCTGGCTTGGCAAAATCTTCAACTCCATTCAACTGTCTCAAGTTCACATTGGAATGTGAATTGAGTTGGACATCCTCAGCTCTGCCGTCATTGGATTCCAAAACAGTTGAGGGTGCAGGAGCTTCAGATGTGGGCTCGGCAACAAGGGTTGCTGTTTTCTCCTGTTCTGAAGTAGGTTCTGAAGACATAGGTACAGGAGGGACTGAATCCTCCTGTTGTCTCTCAGCGTCCGCCTGCTCCTGCAAAGGGACTGATTCCTCGTGCGGGATGGCGCTGGTCTGGTCTTCGGTGGCGATAGGCGTGGGTTCCTGTTCCTCGGTTGGTTGTTCCTCCGCGATAGGAGGGACTAGATCCTCGCTGTTGGGAACATTATTTTGGATAGAGGTTCCTTGATCTGGCTATTGGGATTCGGTGCCTAAATCGAAGGCGCAGCGGAAGTGGTAAAACGAAAATAAATTCGATCCGAATCCCTACAAGGATCAATCGAGCTACGTATATATGAATATATAAACGAAAACACAAGAGATGCAAGAAACTCACCCTTGTAGTCCGTTAATTAAATGGATTCCTTCTCTTGAGCTATTCCCCAAGCTTTAAACGATTTCTCTACGATCTAAAGCGCTCCAAGCACCCGAATGATCCAACGTCGAAATTACAACGCCTCTACTTGCCACGCACCGGAGAAACGAATGGGATGATGATCACCTTGCTATCCTCCAAGGATACGGCCAGAACTAAGTGATGAAGCTATTGAATTTGATGAATATACTCTAAGTATGTTTATCAAAGTTTCTCTCTTTGATTTCTTGATTTTTCTCCAAGAACCACCAAGAAGAAAATGAAGAAGAAGATGAAGACAATTGAGAAAACTATTTTCTCTCTCTCTCTCTCTCACTTGCTATTCACAATTGGAATTGTGATTTCAAGAGTGATTTTGTCTTCACATTAGTCTTCATTATATCCTCCACAATGAAGACCAAATCACCTATATAGATAAATAATATGATCTTGTCCCCTTGACTCACATAAGTCATCCACCAACATGTGGAGACAATGACCAAATGAAAGGGGGAGGAAAAAGGGGCGGCCACCTAGAAGGATCTAGACGAGTTCGGTCCGTTTCGAACTCCCGTGAGTCCAAATAGATAAACTCCGATTCCGTTCCGATGTATTTATATCGATTAATTAATCCAATTAATTAATAATATCAAATACATAATGATATAATTAATTTCTCCAAGAAGTAATTATATTCATGAATTAAATTAATCACCCGGTAATTTATTTAATTAATTAGGCCGTAAATTAATTTATCCAATAAATTAATTTAGACATCCAATGTCCTAAATTAGATATCCAATATCTAATATTCATAATGAGAGATTAAGCTCGATTCATTCCGTCGTCAATCCTATTGCACGACTCGGTAGGTTCGTCTCAGTCAGCAATGGGAGGAACCAAAGAGTAGTAGCACCACCTACTCAGCCTGGCGGACTACACTGTACCCCAACTGAGAACGAATGATTGGGATCATTCCATAACCATTCTGTCCTGAATACCAGTATACGTATAAACCCTTCTTTCAAATATCCCGATCAATTTATAGGGTCACGGTCAATCAAACCCTATCTGTACTTGACGCTATGCATGCATTAGTGCAAATCGAGATCATTGAGCTCTCATGTATCCAATACAACTAGCTCCAATGATTTAGCCAAAGACTTATGATCTCATCTGCCAATAACCGCATAGGACATATAACCCGCTCACTAACAGGAGAAAGAATTCTATCTTGGTATTCAGTAGGACCTGCTACTTGCCCGTTAAGATGCACGTCGAGGTTGACCCCCACCTCCCGATTTATAGGGTCGAACTACTCTAATGAAAATATTGACGTCACAAGCACATCCCTACTAAATCCTCAAGTCGAAGGTTCACGAATACCTATCACAACCTTTCGATTCCGTCATTGACCCGGAGTGAAATCCATGTGACGAATCGAGGGTGAGTCGGTTCGAGTATACTAATCTAATTAGCATACCTATAATGTGAGCTCCCACTAATCATTAGTGTTCGACAGGCACTCTCCATATCAAAGAGTACGTCATACAAGTCTTCACATAAACTTAACGCCCAGTCAAGTTTCATCGACTTGCGAACGATTAAGTATTTGAGTTATAAACCTTTCCAGTGCCGAGCCCCTTATCCAATAAGGAGTGAAACGTTTTGCTCTCAAATACACGGACTAGTTTCTATATGTATATTTACGAGTTAGGAATGCCAGTAACTACTAGTAAATAAAGAAACATCCATTGCCTTATATTAATGATTTACATAATTACAAGTGCAATGCCCTCACCCAACATCATCTGAGTGGCATTCGAGGGCATACTCCTAACAATCTCCCACTTGCACTCAATGCCACACACTATGGTATCTAATACCCATGTTCTCCAGATGACGCTCCAAGCTAGTCTGAGAAAGTGGCTTGGTCAGTGGATCAGCGATGTTGTCGGCCGAGTCTACTCTGTGCAGCACAATGTATCCCTTGCGAACAAACTCTCTTACGAGATGATACTTCCTCTCAATATGTTTGGTGCTGTTGTGAAATCTAGGCTCCTTGGCCTGCGCTACAGCTCCGTCGTTGTCACAGTAGAGCGGAACAGGCAGCTCAGCACATGGCATCACTTGAAGTTCTCCTAAAAACTTTTTAATCCAGAACCCTTCCTTGGAAGCCTCCGAGGCTGCTTGATACTCAGCCTGACAGGTGGAATCAACAGTCGCGCTTTGCTTGGCGCTATGCCAAGATACTGCTCCTCCATTAAGAGTAAATATGTAGCCAGAAGTTGACATCGAGTCGTCCTTCAGTCCTTGGAAGTCCGAATCAGTGAATCCCACCACATCAAATTTTCCACCGCCATACATCAGAAACATATCTCTAGTCCTTCTTAAGTACTTTAGAACGTTCTTTACGGCAGTCTAATGTTTCCTACCTGGGTTGGCCTGAAACTTACTCACCACGCTTACAGCATGCGCAATGTAAGGTCTTGTACACAACATAGCATACATAAGGCTACCCACGGCTGAAGCATATGGTATATTACTCATTTCCTTTCGTTGTTCCTCACTTGGAGGACACATCTTCAAGGAGAGTTTTATTCCATGTCGCATCGGTAGGAACCCTCTTTTAGAATCATCCATCTTAAATTGCTTTAAGATTTTATCGATATAGAGGGCTTGGGAAAGACCTATTGTTCTCTTCGCTCTATCCCGGTAGAGTCGAATTCCAAGAATATAGGTTGTTTCTCCCAAGTCTTTCATGGAGAAATTACTTGAAAGCCGAGCTTTCACAGAACTGAGCATTCCCACATCATTTCCTATTAGTAGAATATCATCCACATATAGTACTAAGAATGCGATCTTGCTCCCACTAACCCTCTTGTATACACAAGGTTCCTCCTCATTTTGCACAAAGTCAAACTCTTTGACTGCCTCGTCAAAGCGAAGGTTCCAACTACGCAACGCTTGCTTCAGTCCATAAATGGAACGCTGAAGCTTGCCCACTTTCTGAATATCGACTTCAGACACAAAGCCTTTAGGCTGCTCCATATAGATTTCCTCCTCGAGGAATCCATTAAGGAAAGTCGTCTTTACGTCCATTTACCATATCTCATAATTGTGGTAGGCAGCTATAGCAAGCATCATGCGAATATACTTGATCATAGCTACGGGCGAGAAGGTATCATGGTAGTCGATCCCTTCTTTCTGGGTATAACCCTTTGCCACAAGCCTGGCCTTATAGGCGTCAACCTTGCCATCACCATCAGTCTTTCTCTTGTAGATCCACTTGTTCCCAATAGGCACTATGCCCTTAGGGCGGTCTACTAGAGTCCAGACTTGATTGACATGCATCGAGTCTATCTCAGCTTCTATAGCTTCACGCCATTTCGTGGAGTCTACATCCACCATCGCTTGGTCATAGGTCGTTGGGTTGGTCTCTTGGCTATCACTTGGAACCTCATGGAGAGCCAGCTCCTCCAAGTGCACAAGCCCATACCTTTCAGGTAAATGAGACACCGTACTAGACCTACGAGGTAGTTGTACTTGTGTTTTAGAAGGTTTGGTTCCAGTTTCTTGCACAGGTGTCTCCCGAGGAGTTTCATTGTATTCTTCTAAAGAAATTCTTCTACCTGCTCCGCCTTCCTGAATGAACTCATCTTCCAGGAAGTGTGCTTGTAAAGCAACAACGATTTTTCAATCTTCGGGCATGTAGAATAGATATCCCATCGTCTCCGATGGGAATCCAATGAAACGTCCCTTCGCGAACCTAGCTTCCAACTTCTCCACCTTAGTCTTCTTGACATAGGCGGGACATCCCCAAATCCTAATATAATTAAGACTTGGTTTCCTGCCCTCCCACATCTCATGTGGAGTTTTAGGAACGGATTTGGAAGGACATCTATTCAAGATGTAAGCGGCAGTCAGGAGTGCATATCCCCACAGGTAAATCGGTAAGTCAGTATAGCCCAGCATGGAACGGACCATGTTCAACAAAGTCCGGTTCCTTCTTTCTGACACACCATTTAACTGAGGAGTACATGGAGGTGTTAGTTGTGAAACTATTCCATGTTCCTTAAGGAACTCGTCAAACTCCGTACTCATATGCTCGCCACCTCGGTCCGACCGAAGTGCTTTGATATGATTACCAGTTTGTTTCTCGACTAGGGCCTTGAATTCCTGGAATTTTTCAAAAGCCTCGGATTTATGTTTCATTAAGTATACATAGCCATACCTAGTATGATCGTCTGTAAACGTAATGAAATATTGATATCCATCACTTGCTACTTCCCAAGCACCACATACGTCGGTATAGATTAATCCCAGTTTATCAGCATCTCTTTCAAAAGTCCCTCTGAAGGGGGACTTAGTCATTTTGCCGTTAAGGCAAGATTCACAAGTAGGAAATGGATCCGATCCCAATGGACCCATAAGTCCATCTTTTTCCATCTTGTAAACCTTGGTCTGACCAACATGACCAAGTCTAAGATGCCATTTCAAAACTTGATTGGTTTCATCCCTACCACGTTTTCTAGTCATAGTATTCACAACTACTTTGTTGCTGAGATTTAGATGATACAATCCATTTAACAATGTAGCAGTACCCACTAGTTTATTTCTGAAATAAATTTTGCTGGAACCATCACCAATGAAAAATGAAAAGCCTTTTCGGTCTATTACCGGAATGGATACAATATTTTTATGCCCCTTGGGCAAAACAAGTACATCTTCTAAAGTCAAAACAAAGCCGGGTTCTAAACCCAAAAGAAGTGATCCTAGTCGGTCGTCTCGACACTATGCCCGCTTCCGACTGTAATCATAAATTCTCCAGCTCCAAGCTTCCTAATTTGTTTCATATCCTAATTCACGGTACAAATATGAGAACTAGCACCAGAATCCAGTATCCAGGAAGTAGAAAATACAGTAGCAGAACAATTTGTTTCCAAAACTAAAAGTTCTGTACCTGAAATGCCATGAAGAATCGGACATTCTCTAGCCCAGTGGCCTAGCTCACCGCACTTGAGACAAGCATCCTTCTTCTTCTTGTTCTTCGGAACCATCGGGTCCTTGCCCTTTCCCTTGAAGTCCTTGACATGTGGTCCAGTCTGCTTCTTGGTCTTTTTCTTCTTGTTCTTAAACTTCCGAGGTCCAGAAGAAATCACAAGAACAGACTCCTTCATCCGTGGAGTCTTCATCTGAGACTGAGCGGTCACAAGTTTGTTCATTAGCCCAGCTAAATTACATGCAATCTCATTGCAGTTGAAGTTCATAACAAACTGTGAGAAGGAATCAGGGAGAGACTGTAAGATAAGGTCAGTTTGCATAGAAGTATCCATTTTAAAATCAAGAGCCTCCAATCTCTCGATCATGGATATTATTTTGAGGACGTGTTCCCCAACCTTCTCACCTTCCTTCATCCTTGCACCGAATAGTTGCTTGGATATCTCATATCTAGCAGTTCTGCTGTGCTCACCATAAAGTTCGGTTAAGTGAGATATAATCTGCCTAGCAGAAGTCATTTTCTCATGAGCTCTCTGAAGCTCATTAGACATAGAAGCCATCATGTATGCACGGACTTTTACGTCATCCTTAACCCACTTTTCGTGGTTTTAAATCTCTTCCTGATTGGCTCTGGTCCGCACAGGAGGCATCGGAATGTCCGTCTCCAAGACGTATCCTAGTGCCTCTATACTGAGGACAATCATCATATTTGGGAGCCAGTCCACAAAGTTAGGTCCAATCAGGGTGTTCTTTTCGAGTAGAATTGCGAGTGGATTCATTGTCATATTGAGAGTTGTGTCTGCATTAAGTATAACAGATTAATAAGTGACTTGTTATATTATGTTCTGAGTATATAATTAAGGTCTTTTCTATTCTTGTTACCCCAGCTCCCACTACTTTTATCGGAATAACACACTCCCATGTGAAATCCGGAAGTATCGTCGCTCTACTTCATAGTGGTGATCGAGTTCTGTATAAATCTTAATAGAAGGTAACCGAACAGGTTTTTAGTCTATTAATTTTCATAAAGTGGTGTCCAACACCAACCCATCTAATAGATGATTCAATCTTCTTTTTCCCCTTGTTCACTCCCCTCAACCTATACGGTTTCTATGGTTCGTGAACAAGTTAAGTTTATACCGTCGACGCAAATCAGTTTCACAATTGAATCTTATCCGGCAACCTATTAGGTTTCTAGGGATAAAATTTGCTCCAACTGAAGGCATCCAATGCGCTCCCGATAATTTATCCATCCTCCCCGAATGACTACCCCGATAACTCGGAAGCATAGCATATCCGATTTGAATTTCAATTTCCCGAAAACTCGATGGAGGGAAGAAAAACCTTCCTTATAAACTTAATAATTTGTTGTGGGAGAATTTTCGCGACTAACGTTACACTTTGCACATTAATCATTTAAGCGCATTTGTGGCATTCCTACAAAATGAAACAACCATACACAACCTAGTTGCTATCAATATGTGGTTCATGGACCGTTCCTAGAAAATAAAAACTCCGTAATCTAATTACAAGTCTTCGTATTGAATCTTCGTCTTCTCGAAACGGATCTTCCTCTGGTCTTCGTCAGTACATATAAATTTTGCATTGAAAATTGCATCCTAGATACAAATATTTCTAGTAAAATAAATAGGCTCAAAACGGCCTTTACAACCCAATCGAATAAAACGAACGATTCAAAGCTAAGTCCACGAACCACATCCCCATTCAAAAGCATTCATCCGACAAATACTAAATAAATAGAAAACGAAGAGATACATTGACCCAATCAACAACACGAACTGATCCAATCGGCAATATGAAAACTTTCAAAATAATTCGGTCGATCACAAGTATTCCAATAAATAAATTTTCCCTTAAAAATAAAATACCATAAATTATTTTAATCATATTAAATACAATTTAAAATGTGGGAAATCATTTTTAGGAATATACGAAGAAAATAAGCCCGAAATGGGTCCAAAAAGGGTCTGGACCGCGCCCGAAACGAACCAGGCAGCAAGCAGGGCTGCCCAGCAGCCCTGGGCCGCGGTCCCCTGAGCCTGGGCCGCGGCCCCCAGTCCAAAAAGTTTAAGTGGGCTGCCCAGCAGTGCTGGGCCGCGGCCCCCGAGCCCTGGGCCGCGACCCCCTTCTTCCGGACCACTCCCGGACCGTCCAACGGCAATTCGGGGCTAGTTTTTCGATCCAATATGTATATTTTCCAACATTCATATCTTCAATATAAATCATATTTCCAAGAAATTAAGATTTATATTTTGACATATAATTACGAAAAATATAACTTCAACGAACGTAAAACATATACGATCTTAAGATTATGACTAAAATGATTCCAAATCATTCACCATCTAATCAAGCATTCCAAATGCTAATATCGTATATATGATCGCAAGACCTATGCTCCGATACTACTGTTGGGATTCGTGCCTAAATCGAAGGCCCAGCGGAAGCAGTAAAACGAAAATAAATTCGATCCGATCCCTACGAGGATCGATCGAGCTACGTATATACGAATATATAAACTAAAACACAAGAGATGCAAGAAACTCACCCTTATAGTCCGTTGATTAAATGGATTCCTTCTCTTGAGCTATTCCCCAAGCTTTAAACGATTTCTGTACGATCCAAAGCACTCCAAGCACCCGAATGATCTAACATCAAAATTACAATGCCTCTACTTGCCTCTACTCTAAGTATGTTTATCAAATTTTCTCCAAGAACCACCAAGAAGAAAATGAAGAAGAAGATGAAGACAATTGAGAAAACGATTTTCTCTCTCTCACTTGCTATTCACAGTTGGAATTGGGATTTCAAAAGTGATTGTGTCTTCACGTTAGTCTTGATTATATCCTCCACAATCAAGACCAAATCACCTATATAGATAAATAATATGATCTTGTCCCCTTGACTTACATAATTCATCCACCAACATGTAGAGACAATGACCAAAGGAAAGGGGGAAGAAAAAGGGGCGGCCATCTTGAAGAAGTCGGACGAGTTCGGTCCGTTTCGGACTCCTGTGAGTCCAAACAGATAAACTCCGATTCCGTTCCGATGTATTTATATCGATTAATTAATCCAATTAATTAATCATATCAAATACATAATGACATAATTAATTTCTCCAAGAAATAATTATATTCATGAATTAAATTAATCACCCGGTAATTTAATTAATTAATTAGGCCGTAAATTAATTTATCCAATAAATCAATTTAGAAATGCAATGTCCCAAATTAGATATCAAATATCTAATATTCATAATGAGAGATTAAGCTCGATTCATTCCGTCGTCAATCCTATTGCGCGACTCGGTAGGTTCGTCTCAATCAGCAATGGGAGGAACCAAAGAGTAGTAGCACCACCTAGCCAGCCTGGCGGCCTACACTGTACCCCAACTGAGAACGAATGATTGGGATCATTCATGAACCATTCTGTCGGGAATACCAGTATACGTATAAACCCTTCTTTCAAATGTCCCGATCAAGTTATAGAGTCACGGTCAGTCAAACCCTATCTGTACTTGACACTATGCATGCATTAGTGCAAATCGAGATAATTGAGCTCTCGTGTATCTAATACAACTAGCTCCAATGCTTTGCCCAAAGACTTATGATCTCATCTGCCAATAACTGCATAGGACATATAACCCGCTCACTAACGGGAGAAAGAATTCTATCTTGGTATTCAGTAGGACCTGCTACTTGCTCGTTAAGATGCACACTGAGGTTGACCCCCACCTCTCGGTTTATAGGGTCGAACTACTCTAATGAAAATCTTGACGTCATAAGCACATCCCTACTAAATACTCAAGTCGAAGGTTCACGAATACCTATCACAACCTTTCGATTCCGTCATTGACTGTCCCGGAGTGAAATCCGTGTGACGAATCGAGGGTGAGTCGGTTCGAGTATACTAATCTAATTAGCATACCTATAACGTGAGCTCCCACTAACCATTAATGTTCGACAGGCACTCTCCATGTCAAAGAGCACGTCATACAAGTCTTCACATAAACTTAACGCCCAGTCAAGTTTTATCGACTTGCGAACGATTAAGTATTTGAGCTATAAACCTTTCCAGTGCCGAGCCCCTTATCCAATAAGGAGTGGAACGTTTTGCTCTCAAATACAAGGACTAGTTTCTATATGTATATTTACGAGTTAGGAATGCCAGTAACTACTAGTAAATAAAGAAATATTCATTGCATTATATTAATGATTTACATAATTACAAGTACAATGCCCTCACTCAACATCCTCTGAGTGGCATTCGAGGGCATACTCCTAACACTGGCTGGGTTTCCTCACGACTCATTCTCAGACCTACCTGGAGGGCATCGTTGTCGTCTGAGTCATGATCAGATTTGGGACTGTGGGGATCAGAGCCAATAGATTTTGCTTTTCTTTTCTTGCGGACATCTGCCTTGTCCATGAGGTGGCTAATGATCAACTCTTTGCAGCACAGGTTGTCCCATTGGATCAGGACTTCAACATCTTGAGAGTCCATCACTTCCAAGACAAATCGTTCTTCTTCGCACCAATCGCTCCAGTTGTACAGACTGTTGTACGGAGCTAGCCTGTAAGCTTTCCACTGGACAAAGTTTTCATATGCTTGTCTAATTTGCACAGAAAGCAAAGTCTTGTTTATTATGGAGTCTGGGTAGGGGCTGCGTACAGCGCTTGGGTCTGCTGTATGCACGGGTTCCTCGATAGGTATGGGTTCTTGTGTCGGAGCTGGATCCCGAGCAGGGGTTGGTACCCTGATGGGAGAAGGATCCTGAACGGGTGTGGAATCCCGAATAGGAGATGTGGTTAATGGCTCCAAAGAGGCAGCCGACTCGCTAGAGTCTTTCAAGTCGGCAGATGTTTGAGTATCCGTCGTAGTCGCCAAAGGCTCAGGATCTACTGTCGAGACAGTATCAGTCATCTCTTCCATAGGGGTTGCGCCCTGGGGGCTCGATACAGTGGGTTGGGCTGTTGAAGGAGCATCCTCAGAGATTTCTGTATCTTTAACTTTTGTGAGCCTCCTTAGCTTCCTTTTCGGCTTCTCACCAGCAACGAGAGTTTTGCTGTGAGATCTCTTTCTTTTCTTTGAAGTCTCCTCACTCTGGGACTTCGAAGACACATCCCTATGATCGGCAGAAAGTGGCAATTTTCGGACGAAAGGTTTGTTCGCAATCAGGTGTCCTTTGTTGAAAACGGAGGGTCTGATGCTTCCCATGTATATCCGAGAAGTGATCTTCTTTGCTTCTTGGGCTTGCGAAACACCGCATTTTTTCAGAATGTAATTCAGAAGCAAGCCAAAAGACTTCTTCTGCGAGGCAGGCTTAGAGACTTTTTCTTGCAACCTCTTGAGAATTATTTGACACCAGTTGAGCTTTTCACAGGCCATGATTGCAACCATCATCCTGAACCTTAAATTGGTGCACATCCCGAACGCACCTGTTTTATTCTCAATTACGTGGCAACAAAAATTGTGTAAATAAACAAAAGGTAAACAAAAGAGTTTCTTGTGGCAAGAGGTGTGAACCGTTCCAACCGATGCTGAACTGTTGAACAATCCATAGTATTCGGTCAGGAGCTCTTGGGACCCAAATGTCTCAAGATCTTCTAGTGTCAGGCCATCAGCAGGAAGCCTGTAGAAATTCTGAAGTAGCTCTTGGTCAACACGGATCTCGACTCTGTGAATGACAGCAGTGATGTCAGCAACATTTCCTCCCTGAGCAAACGAGAATAAACGGACAGCAGTATTGAGGTAGAATTCCTCAACCAGGTGAGCATCAAAACATTCAGCGGTGTGACTTTCAAGGCGATAAAGGCCTTGCTGACGTATCCTCGTAATGACGTACTCCATTGATTCGACGTCATCACCTTCAGAACGAACACGTTCAAGCACGACAGATCTAGAAAATATCCATCCGTCTATGATGTTGGAGGACTTCTTGAGAGAGATAGAGGAGGTCTGAGAAGATGCCATTGACGATTCTCGAAGAAAAGTAAAGAGGATTCAAAGAGAAATGCAGTAAAAGCAAAAAGACTTGTAGGTTGTATGGTCAAGGACTCGTTCAATATGCACAAAGTGTAAAGAGTCTGAAGAGGCATTTATAGTCCTTTTTATAGTGGGCGGCGGCGAAGGTTTTACAGATCATGAACGGTCAGATTTAAGGGATGGGAACCGTTGTTTAAAATAGACGACCACGATGGACTGAATGTAACCGGTACAATTTATCCATCTAATTTAAAATGAGAGTGGTTCCCACTTATGACTTATCAAATTACCCTTATTGCCCGAAACGGCGGTGTAAAATTAATAAAATAATTTAAAACATCGCGGCTTTGAAGATACCAATGTCCAGATGTTGTGTAAAGTATTTTAATGCAAAAGACTTTTTAATTATAACAGGGCACGTGGACACAAAAATTGTGTTAAAAAGAAATAAGATAATAATTGATTTCCCATAGTATGTGCTGTATCCGAGAAAATACCGCATTCCCCCTTAAAAGGTACATATTGGTTTCAATTCCATACAACAACTTTCGGATTAATGCTGTATTCTTGGGTCGTACTGTATTCCCCCTTAGTTATTGCACACGTTAGCTGTAGGAAAATTCATATCGCTTTGTTCCTACAGTGCTGTTCTAATTGTCTAAGTGTACATATAACTAACGGTGGATACCTTTTTCTTGGGTCTTACAGCATTCCCCCTCAATTGCTGGGTAAAATCATTAAAAACTTACAGGGAGTCGGGCTATAGCAATCTCAATTCATGTCGAAGCATGCAGAATCTTGCTATGTCGAGAGGTTTGGTAAAGATGTCGGCTAACTGGATATCTGTATGAACTTTTTCTAGCCGAACATCCTTGTTCTCAACATGATTCCTGATGAAGTGATGCTTCATGTTGATATGCTTAGTGCGCGAGTGCAATATAGGATTGTGCGTTATTGCAATGGCACTCATGCTATCGTACATTATAGGCATTTCTTTGGCTTAAATTCCATAGTCTGACAGCTGTTGTTGCATCCAAAGGATCTGCATACAGCAACTACCAGTAGCATAGTATTCTGATTCAGCTGTTGAAAGCGAGTTTGCCAATTGTTTCTTGCTAAACCAAGACATAAGTCTAGGTCCAAGAAAGTGAAAAGTTTCGCTTGTACTCTTCCTATCTAGCTTGCAACCTCCGAGATCCGAGTCGCTGTAGCCAACTAAATTGAATCCGCCTTCTTTAGGATACCACAGTCCTACATAGACTGTCCTTTTGACGTATTTCAGGATTCTTTTGGCTGTTGCGAAGTGTGATTCTTTAGGTGCTACTTGATATCGCGCACACACTCCTACAGCAAACTGGATATCGGGCTTGCTAGCCGTTAGGTATAGGAGTGAGCCAATAAGCTTCCCGTAGAGTGATTGATCAGCCGGCTTTCCAGCTTCATCAGCACTAAATTGCACGGAAGTGCTCCTTGCTGTATTTTTCTTGGTTGATGAAAATCCCTGTAGGTAACTGCTTTACCTGCAATCCTAGGAAATAACTAAGTTCTCCCATCATACTCATTTCAAATTTACTTTGCAGGAGATGAGAGAACCTTTGACACAAAGCAAGGTTAGTTGAACCAAATATTATATCATCTACATATATTTGAACCATCAGGAGGTCATCACCTTCCTGTATTTTGAATAAGGTCTTGTCCACAGCACCTTTCTCGAATACATTATCGGTTATATACTGGGATAGAGTCTCATACCATCCTCTAGGGGCTTGCTCAAGTCCATACAGTGCTTTCCTTATCATGTATACTAGGTCTTCACCTTCTGGATTGACAAACCCTGGTGGTTGTTCAACATATACTTCTTCGGCAAGGTCTCTATTCAGGAATGCACTTTTGACGTCCATTTAGTATACAATAAAGCTCTTATGGGCAGCAAAGGCTAAAAATATCCTAATGGCTTCTAGTCTGGCTACAGGGGCAAATGTCTCATCGTAGTCTATGCCTTCTTCCTGTCTGTAGCCTTGGGCGACTAGTCGGGATTTGTTTCTGATAATGAGTCCATTTCTATCCTTCTTGTTTCTAAATACCCATTTGGTTCCAATTACGGATTGATGCGTAGGTCTGGGTACAGGATACCATACGTTATTCCTTTCGAAACCGTTAAGCTCTTCTTCCATAGAAGTAATCCAATGAGAGTTGTCTAGAGCTTATTTGGTAGAAACATGTTCGGATTAGGTTAAGAATATGTTGAGTCTTATAATCTCGGATTGAGATTTCCATACAGGAAATGGAGATATCTCAGACTCGGGCTCATCTTACACAGATAGTACATTTCCTTGTGTACTCTATATTCTCCTACGGGTAGATACTCCAGCGTCAATATTTCCTATGATCAATTCTTGTGGGTGATCTCTCAACCATCTTCTGTCGGGTTCTAATTCGGGGTCCTGTACTGTATATTGAGTTGTTGTAGTTTCGGCTTCAGCTTGTACAGTATTGGCTTCATCTACTTCAGTTCTTACAGCTGCGGGGTTGATTTCTAAGTCAACGACAGGTTCTATAGGAGTTGGTGGATCAATGATAGAAAGTTGTTGGATGTTCTGAGTAAGATCTTCTACTCCTGTAGAATCAAGGTGAGGTTCATCGAACACTACATGAACTGATTCCTCAATTGTCAGCTTCCTTTTATTAAAGATCCTGAAAGCTTTGCTAACAGAGGAATATCCTACAAATATCCCTTCATCCGATTTCTCATCGAAGGTTCTAAGTTGATCCTTCCCGTTGTTCAAAACATAACACCTGTATCCAAATATATGAAAGTACGAAACTAACGGAGTTATGTTGTTCCATACCTCGTATGCTGTTTTGTTGTGATGCTTGTTGATGATACAGCGTTTTTGTGTATAGCACGCTGTATTGGTGGCTTCGCCCCAGAAACACTGTGGCAATTTGCTTGCGGTAATCATCGTCCTTGTTGCTTCCTTCAGCGTCCTGTTCTTTCGCTCACCAACACCATTTTGTTGAGGTGTACATGCAGCTGAGTATTCGTGTTGTATTCCATTTTCCGAACAGTATTTCTCTATAAAGTGGTTAGTGAATTCCGTACCTCTGTCGGAACGAATGGATACGATACTCAACCCTTTCTCATTCTGAAGCTTTCTCAGGTGCTCGGGCAGTTTTGATGTTGTTTCCTTCTTGCTTAGGAAGATTGTCCAAGCATACCTGGAATAATCATCAACAATAACAAGACAGTATTTCTTACCTCCCAACCTTACCGGGTCTATAGGACCATAGAGATCCATATGTAGCATTTCCAAAGTTCTGTGGGTGGAAAGGTAGGATTTGCTCTTCAGTGTGGTCTTGATTTGCTTGCCTTTATGACACGGTCCACATACGCTGTCTTTTTGGAATAAAATATTTGACAATCCTCTGACCATTCCCTGTCTGGAAAGCTTGTTGATAGTCTTGAAGTTGATGTGAGACATCCTTTTGTGCCATAGCCAGCTTAAATCTGCAGTGCCTTTGGCAACAAAACAAGGAATTGTGGAGCTCGTAGTCATCCAGTCAGCAATATACATATTACCTGATCTGCTTCCTGTGAGCACAACTTCTTTGGTCAGGATGTCCTTGACTCTATAGTGATCTATATAGAACTTCACCGAGAACTGTTTGTCACAGAACTGGCAAATATTAAGTATATTGTACTGTAAGTCTTCAACATAAGCTACATCGGTGACTTTGAATTTTCCAACAAGTAGGGTTCCCTTCCCTCTTGTTCTTCCTTTAGATTTATCACCGAAGCGCACTTTTAGACCGCGATCTTCTACGTACTCTGACAGCTTGCTTTTATCTCCTGTCATGTGCCGAGAGCATCTGCTGTCGAAGTACCAGATGTCCTTGTCTAAGATGTCCTGTATGCAAATAAATTAGGTAGATTTAGGTCCCCTTTGTTTGTTGGGTCCATGGATGTTAGTGCCTTTAGGTTCCCAGATTTTCCTGACAACAATAGGTTTACTGTATTATGGTTTAGGTCCGTAGTTGCGATGTCTACGTGGGGCATGTACGTAGTCGTTATAACTATGATAATTATTATGCATGTAAAATTCAGGGTTATTATTATTAATCCAGTACGAATGCCATCTTGGAGGTGGAGCCATTTTCTTCCGCCTTACAGCTTGCCTTCTGGGTCTCCAGTTAGATTCCTAAAGCTGTTGTTGATACTGAGTGGATACTTGCTTTCGCGACGGATAATGCGGCTCCTGCACCCAATACCTAGGCGTGCTGTACTGAAATTACTGCCGTGCGGGCCTTTGATATTTGGATACAACCTTCTTTCTAAATGGCTGTTGGCGCTGTTGATATGCTCGGGGAGCATGCTGTTGAGTACGCCTTACAGGTCTGAATGGCTGTTGATTCCGCTGTCTGAAATATGACTGTGGTGGCGGAATGGCAACTTTTGCTGTTCGTGGTGCAACGGGTTCCTTCACAGGACTCGGAATTTCTTCTGATACAGGAATGGGTTCCACACCCCTGACGAACACAGTACTAGTTTTCCCTTTATTGAAAAATGAGTTGTATCCTAAGCCACTTTTATCATGAACATATATCTAAAAAACATAGTCCACATAACTACAACTACAATTATTTTGAGCTTTAATTCCAATTTCAAAGGGGTAGATGTTGGTGTGAATGATTATGGGTATGACGAACAATAATTCTATTCTACCATCACTCATAATAACGTCGTCATTAATTTCAGCGGTCAATGCTAGCTAGTACGAGTATTTACTTAAACACAATAACTGAAGCCTGCACCGTGGTACGCATTATTTTTACACTGTAAACTGCGGCTCTATCAAGCAGCTTTTGTAAGGCCATGTTCCCTCACCTTAAATTAATACTTCTTTTATTATTTTTTATTTGCAGCCCTTCGCTATTTTATATTAATTGTATACGAACCTTCTATTGTATTTATATTTACTAATATAAAAATTAATTTTAACATGTAAGATGTTTTTTTTTTTGGTTACAAAAGGAGGCCGTAAAAAGTAGGGGCATGGTCTGCGTACATCCTACCCTCCCCAGACCTTGCTCTGAGCGGGATATAATGGTATGTTTGGTTTGGTTTGGTTTTTTTACAAAAGGAGGCCGTAGCCGATGAAGTAATTAGATAGGATCTGAAGGAGCTCTTCGCTCCATTTCCATTAAACGCGATACCTCGATAGGTGGATGAGCAAGTTATAACACTCATCCGGCATTGTTGGAGCTATCGTTGCCAACCTATCTGCAATCCAATTGTTTTCCTGATGAACATACTGGAATTTAATGTTCCAGTTTCTATCTAACATTGGTTTTATTCTGCAGCCCACTGGATCAGCCTCCAAATCACCATCATTGACAGCCAACGAATGCATCAGTTCAGCATTATCATTCTCCATAATCAAGACCGTGAAGCCTCTGTTCCAAGAAAAAGTAAGCCCCTGTAGAACTCCTGTAGCCTCAGCCTCGTAAACCTGACAAATGTTGATGTTCTAGTTGAATCCCGCTACCCAATTATCGTTTGAGTCGCGCACGACACCCCCAATGCTCGCTCGACTTGTCTGCAGGTGAACAGCTGCATCCGTATTCAACTTGAACCATCCTCTTTTCGGCGATTTCCAGTCCGAGAACCTTGTTGTTTGACTGCTGTTTCTAGGCACTTCAGCATGTCTAAATTTATATCGGTGCTTTGCCCAAGAGATAGTAGTTGTAATACACTCGTAACAGCTCCCATAACTATCTGAGAAGACTTTATCGTTCATATATTCCAATATTCTCCAACATAACATACCAAACAAGCAGTTCCATGCACAACAATCATCACCATATATCGAGTTCGTAGACAAATCACTACCTAGATAATGCATAAGGGGTAGATGCAAGAACCTGTGCTGGTCATTCACATGAACCACTCTACACCAGACCTCCTTTGCATAACACAGCCGCGAAGGACATGCAAGGTTGATTCCACAGCATCTCCATGCATAGAACATTGATCGCAATAAAACATGTGCCTCTTACATCTCTTCATATTAATAAGAAGCCTACCTTTTAAAGCACTCCACAGGAAGTGTCTTAGTCTCTCTCTGGTTCCTTAAATTTCCAAGCAATATCCCATACCGCAGCTTTCGGAGGCCAAGTGTGCATAGCTTGTTGTTTGAAGGTCAGGGCTGATGAAAGGCGTCCTTTATGCTGCCATTTCCATCTGCACTGATCAGCAGGTAATGCCTTATAGGTGGGTATAAACCCGCAATGTGTTCCACACAGTCCTCATTAACCATCGATCGAATCAGCCTCCAGATCCAAATCTCATTTGTTGTAGCCATATCTTTAACACGCAGCTCAGAGTCAACAACAATACCTGGCCTTTTATGCTGTAATAGTTTGCCTAAGTTTGGGATCCATACATCATCCCAGAACCATAAGCTCCTGCCATTGCCAATATTCCAGCAGACATTGTCTCGAACCTCACTCCAAATAGCAGCTAAAGTTCTCCATAAAAAAGATGCCTCACTCCTATGGATTAAAGTCGGAAATTGTTCATTAATCTTGTACTTAGTTCGAAGGAGCTTTACCCAAAAAACATCTGTGTCAATCACAAAGTGACATCCTAGTTTAAGGAGAAAAGTCTTGTTTTGATCCCTCAATTTACGAAATCCCAAACCACCTTGATCCTTGGGTAAGAAACACTCATCCCACTTGACCAAAGCCACTACTTTCTTATCCGGAGACGTACCCCAAACAAATTGCCGAACTAGCTTTTCAATTTTATTATAGACAGTGATCAGAATAAGCATGGACTGCATGAAATATTGGGGATAGTCATAAGAACCAATTTGGCGAGGGTGATCCGACCAGATCGAGACAGAACCTGAGCATCCCATCCATTCAACTTGCGCCGCACTTTCTCGATAATAAATTCATATGTAATAGTCGTGGCTCATGAGTATAAGAGTGGGACTCCTAGGTACTTCCCAAGTTCAGAAACACGCTGAAATCATAATCGCCTTTCAATATCCAGGGCTACACTTTCATCCACATTCTTCAAGAACGGCACATGTGACTTCGCTGCACTAACCTTATGTCCGGAATAGCAGCTGAACTCTTCTAAAGTTCGAGCCATGTTATGAGCTCGGTCCATACTTGCTTCCCCAAACAAAATAAGGTCATCTGCAAAAAAAGAGGTGGGAAAACGGCGGACATTTATTCTTCAGGAGCAATGGTTTCCAAAAGCCATCCTCAATAGCGCATTAATCATAGTCCTAGTCTTTCCATGGCCAATACGAAGAGATAAGGCGAAATGAGGTCACCTAGTCGAATACCTCTCGAAAGGGTGAACTACTGTGTCGGCTCACCATTCCAGAGGACCTGCTGAGAGGTGGAGCTGACACATTTCATTATGACATCCCAAGGCTTTGGGGTAATCTAGCATCAAGTAACGAATCCCTGAGGAAGTCCCATCTCAAACGATCATATGTTTTTTAGATCAATCTTGACTGCCATCCATGCTTTCATTCTATTCGTAGTCCGCATGGTATGCATTGCCTCTTGTGCAATAATAAAATTATCAGCCCTTAATAAAACTCACTTGGTTGGGATCTACAAGTATCGGCATGAGCCATTTCAGTCGGTTAACAATAGTCGTAGTGATCACCTTATAAAGCACAGTGCAAAGGGCAATCGGTCTAAACAGGGAGATAGAATCCGGCCCGAGCACCTTTGGGATCATTAAAATAGAAGTGCTATTAATAGCATGGCATAGATCTTGTCCGTTAAACACCCTTCCGACCAGGTCGTATATCAAATTCCCTAGAGTATCCTAGTTAGCTTGCTAAAACTGGGCATGACAGCCATCTACCCCGGGAGCCTTAAGAGGTGGCATTCCAAAAAGAGCCGCCTTCACCTCTTCTTTTGTTACGTTTCTATTGAGAGTATGCAGTACTGCGGCGTCAATATACGGAAATTGGTTACATAATGGATAATACCCCATAATTGAATCTTCAGCCGTATATAGTTTCTCATAGAAGGTTACTACTGCCTCCTTAGGAATCTCATCATCATAGCACCACTCATCGTTTATTTTCAACCCAGTAATACGATTCATTCTCCGTTTTTGTATTTCCCAGCTATGATAGTATTTCGTGTTCCTGTCACCGTGTTTCAGCCAATCAGCAGTAGCCTTCTGGTGCCAAAGCATTTCTTCCTCCTCGAGGATTTTCTCCAACTCCAAACGCAGTTTAAGGTCTAGCTTCCACAGTTTAAATTCATCCCTTGCCTCAAGTTTCACTTGAACCCCTTTAATTTCTAGCAATGACCCTTCTCTTTCTCGCAAAAACGTTACCATGCAATTCTCACCAACCACCTTTTTAAACTCCTTGTGTTTTAGCCAACTATATAAGAACCGGAATGATTTTTTCTTCGGAACACTCTAAATTAGAGACATATATAGAAGTATAGGCCTATGGTCCGACTTCAATCGATGTAAGTGATGTACTCTAGAATTCGGGAACTCAAACCCCCAATAGCTATTGATGATAGCTCGATCTAAACGCTCGTAGGTTCCACCTCTTTTCCAGGTGAACTTAGGCCCCACAAAGCCAGCATACTCGAGACCCAAGTGATGCACCAAGTCCTGAAAATGCCGACAGCCCACAGAAGCCACATTTGAATTACTCGTTTTCTCCTCCCCACTTAGAATAAAGTCACCAATTATTGTCCAAGCACCCACCACCAATGGAGAGATGGCTCTCAGTCCATTCCAGAGATGGTCCCTTTTATCTGGTTATGGACTTGCATATACCAAAGTAACATGACAGAGAGCTTTGGAAATTCCATATCTACAATGTATAAATTGTGTGTGGTTCACAAAGACCTCAACCCCAACCGTGTTTTTCCAGAATATCCATATACCCCCAGCAAACCCCCTGGCTTCGATCCTATGTGACCTCTCAAAATAGATTTTCTTAACCACATTATCAGCATTAAAACCGCTAATTTGAGTCTCAACCAAAGACAGCAAATCCAGTTTAAATCCAGTGCAATATTCTTTGACAAAATTGTGAAACCAACGATGTCCACAACCATGGAAGTTCCACGACATAATTTTTAAATGATTTACATGTTGAAATAATTTATTCCTTACATTCAAATTAATAATTTTGATGACAAGTTGATGGAATCAAACCAAAACAACAAAGGAATCAACAAAGGATCAAGAAGAAGTCGAAGACTCAAGAAATGCAAAGAACCAGAAATAACGCATGCTAAATCATAATCTAGCGCACGCTAGTCATCAAGACAGAGAGTTCTGCATTCTGCACTAAAGCAGTTAGCGCACGCAAATGTTCAAGCTAATGCACGTTATTCACAAAAGTTAACGTATGCTAAGCTAAAAGAGTTGCGTATGCTAAAGAAAGGTCAAAACATCACAACAGTCACAACAGAATGACGTATGCAATGATGAAGAATTAGTGCATGCTACAAATGTTAAATAGCGCACGCTAAAGAGCATTCGAATTCAAACCAACTCAATCTGTTGGATTGATATGAGGAAGTCAAAAGGATGCAACATATACATGGTAACTTATGCAGTGATAAAGAATTAGCGCACGTTACGAATGTTAAATAGCGCACGTTAAAGATATTTGGATTCAAACCAAATCAACCCGTTGGGTTGATACGAGGAAGTCAAAAGGATGCAACCGATACATGGTAATTAGCACACGCTAAATGGAGATATTAGCGCACGCTAAATGGGAGATGCAGTAGCTTCTAGATCGAACTAATCTGATCAATAGGTAACGCACACGCACGCTAAGACATTGAGTAGTGCACGCTAATAATACACCCGGAGCCAACTGCTAGTTGAGGCTTTATGCCTATAAATACCAAGGCATTTGTTGTCATTCAAGACAACAACTTCAAGCAAAGCTTATATACTTCAGATATCACTATCTTCATTATTGTTGTAATTGAGCTTATTTGTTAGAGTTCGAGTGTTCAATACACTCAACCAATACACGAGAGGAAAGAAAGGATTATAGATTTGATTCGTCGGTGTTATAAGGATCGTGGATCCAACATTATTAGATTCACAATCTAAATCCGAGTAAGGTTTGTCTAGTACCAATTGAAAGATAGATAGGTTGATTCCTTGTCCGATAGAAAAGGAAAATGGTTTAGCTTGGACCGATAAAAAGACAAGATTGTAACGGTATCCCTCGGACCAATAGAAGATGAGGTGTAGAGGTTTATCTTAATCCAAAGGAAAAAGATAACGAGAGATGACGTAGGCATATTTTGACGAACTTCTATAAATCAATATGTCGTTTACTTTACGCACTTTACGCTTCTGCAATTGCAAAAGAGTTCATCACTCTTAACCACACCATTCAAGTGGCGGTATCATACCCGATAAATTCTCTTCAGTTGGTATCAGAGCGGGTATCTCTTATAGTTGGCTTAACATTCAAGGAGAAAAAGATCCAATGGCGCTTCATTAGGCACCGGTCGAAGGTCTCGCCTTAAACCGACTCCATTTTTTGATGGATAAAATTTTATGACATGGAAGAAGATGTCAATATTCATCCTAGCTTATGATATCGAGCTTTGGAAGGTTATTTGCCTTGGTCCAAAGATTCCTACAAAACTGGATGGCTCTCTCAAAAGCTTTGAATATTATAGGGATGAAGATTGGAAAAACGATCATCACAAGTGTAAAGAAATGCAATTGCTTTATTGTGCTTTAAATCTAGATGAACATAATCGAATTTCCTCGTGTGATAGTGCCAAAGAAATTTGAAAAATAGTAGAGGTAACTCACGATGGAACGAATCAAGTCAAGGAGACGAAGATCAATATACTTCTCCATGACTATGAGTTTTTCATGATGAAAGATGAGGAGTCCATTACCAATATGCTCGACCAATTTTTGGTCATTACAAATGGACTTTGTTGGCCACTAAGTATACTGGATACAACTTGGAAGGTGTTTTAAACACCAAGCTGTACTGATTTTAAATCTGAGTGCGTAGCGGAAGTCTTAAATAGTAAGTTGTTGTGGATACAACAACTCGATGTGCAGTGTATACTTAAACAATCACAGTTTAATAAAACAGTAAAGACAGAAGGTAAATAACACAGTATTTAAAGTGGTTCGAGGTAAACCCCTCTACGTCCACTGGTCCTCCACACATGAGTAAAAAGTTTATTGTAATTACTGCGTACACAACTACGTAATTATAACAACACTTAATCAATATATCGTTCACACAGATTGATATAAAGATGTTAGCTTCAACCGTTCACACAGATTGGTTTTAGCTAACACTTGACTAGCTTCTTCACACACAGTTCTGAAGCTTCGTCTTCTTCGATGCAATTCCTTCACACACAGTTCCGGAGTAGCAAAGATTCTTCAGTCCACATAGGGCTGATGGGTTTGTTGAAGGATTAGAACAATATATGAACAACAGCTTTGACTTTCTGAGCTTCTAGCTGATGATGTGTTGTTCATGGTTTGAGCACTGTATATCTCTTATATCTGAATAGCAGTGAGCTTTGGAGATATGTTTTACTCTGATGTATATGATAATAACTTTGTAAGCTTTTTGTAACTTGGTTAACTTAGTAAGCTTTTGTAACTTGGTAACTTCGTAACTGATCTTCAACGCCTTGATAAGATATATATAGTCTTCTGAAAATATATCCGTTGAGATAAATCCGTTGAGCAAGATTCCGTTCCAACGGGATGATGTGTTTGAATAAAACACGATCCGAATTTTGCAGGATTTGAAGATCTGTTGACTTACAGTATGTTGTGCGGCGATTAAAACGCCTCGATGGCGATCGGCATAACGATCAGAGAGCCAACCATAGAAGACTTACTCTGAGCGAACGCCCAGCGATCGACACATATGGCGATCGTCTTTTGGTTCCCAGCGATCGTCTTTGATGTGCGAACCAGAGACGAACGTCCAGTGCCACGTATGGATCCAGCATCCGTCAAAGTCGTCGAAGACCGAATCTTGGACGGTGGCCCACGTGCGGATCTTCAAAGGGCGCCGACAGATAGGACCTTTGACCCCAGCCTGTCACCTACCTCACCTACCGACAGGGCCGCCGAAAGGTACAAAGTGGGTCCTCCCCGGACAGCGACTCAGGACTCGTGCTGGCTTGCCATTGGCTCGCACAGTTGGCCACCAGCAGCAGCCCCAGACTTTAAGGGAACAGCCCCATGTGACGGGACGATCGGCCATCTTATTATAATATAGAAAACGGTGGTCGCCCGCGATCGCCGGAGAGGTCCCAGCAACCTTGTCTCCTATAAATAAGGGACAAACAACAGTGGCCAAAGGGGACACGCGATATTACCGTGAATACAGTGCAAATTACACACAGAAAGGGAATCAAAGATTCATCTGGCAACCACTTATACATTCATAGTGATAGTCATACACACTTATCATACATCCCAAGCAAGAACTCACAGATCTACCTATCTGGTTCTTCCGGCAATCTACACGCTCTACAGCTTAGATAACTAGAAGTCTTTACACTCATTGTAATAGATTCTAACATTAATATTTGTACTCGACAGTATATTTATTAATAACATCTCCCAAGGGCATTCAAGTCCGGGATTAACAACCTCGGCAAATCTTGTGTTATCTATTTTCTCACGGAAGTGTTCTCGCATTTGTTTGTTACTCGATCATTCCAGCAATACTATCTTCGGATAATATTTTGGGTAACAACAATTGGCGCTAGAAGAAGGGCATCTAAACCTTCATTTTTATTCCTACCGTATTGATGAACACTCACTGTTCTCCGGACATATACTTGAAGAAACACCCACTGTTCTTCAATAGAAAAGCCTTCAGAAAATGACGTCTGCTACGACTTCCAAGAGAGCCACCTTAAGATCCGCCGGAAATCTCATTCCGGCCCGGACCGAATCCCAGCCCACGGCGGAAGGCGACCGTGGCGACGCTAGGCTCTCACTCCCGCCCCCGAGGGACGGTTCTAGCCTCTCACTCGATTAGTTCCAGACTGCGGAACAGATCGAGGAGGCTATAGCCATCCTCAGGGAGCGACGGAAGGCCTACGACTCGCCAACCATCACTCCGTCGGCCATCCGCCGGGCAGGCAAGCGGAAGCTTAAGGGGATCTATGTTGAGAAATCGACGGAAAGCCCCGAGCCGCAGAAGAAGGCTCTCGTGAGGCGGGATGATTCCGTCTTCAGCCGCCTAGGGAGCGATCCCTCATGGCGACCCGGGCACTCAGGCCCCAGCAGGGAGACATCGGAGTCCGAATCCTTTACCAGGAGTTCGGCATATCCGACTCCCAGGAGACAAGCCGGTCAGCGAGCCCCCGCTTGCCCAAGAAATGAACCCACTGGCAGGGAACTCGTCATTCACCACGGGGCCAGGGGATCAGTACACGATCGCCTTGGCTCGCGCTCTGGGAGCCAATCGGCGAGCAGTCAGGCGACGGTGATGGCCGCCATGCAACACCAGCTCGACGAGATGAAGGCGTTCCTGGAAAATGGGGCAGGCGCCGGGAGATCGATCATTGGGCCAAGCGAACCACTCGCGGTTCAGATCGAGCTCGCCCCAGTCCAACCAATGATCAATCCCCCACAAACACCTCTATATGAGGGTATATCGGATCCGGAAACCCACTTGAGCAAATTCTGGATCTACATGACCGGATGCGGAGCATCAGATGCGACCAAGTGTCGAATGTTCCCATTAACCCTGGGCGACCTCGCCCACAGGTGGTACATCTCACTACCGCCTCGCTCAATCAACTGCTTTGAGAAGCTGGCGAAAGACTTCACGTCGTACTTCGCTGCCAAAGTCGCTCGCCCTGAAGGCCCCCACCGCATGATGAAAATCAGGCAGGGGAAGGACGAATTAGATGAAAATTACATTAACCGGGTAGACGAGATATTCCTCACCGGCGAGCCCATCAGCAACGAGCTCGCCCTCCACTCAGTCCTGGGTGGATTCTGCGGGCACTCACCCATGTTCAGGCATCTCACCAAGGACATCCCCTCGACCTACTCGGTCTTCCGCGTCAGAGCCGCCGACTTCTTGGCCAGGCAGAGGATGCTCTCCCTCCGTTTAGACGAGGGACCATCTGGAGAAGGAAAGGCGCCATCCCATGTCCAGAAGAAGGCGGTCGCCAAGCCCAGAAAGGCGGTCGCCAAGCCACCTGGAGAGTTCAAAGCCTTCGAGGATGTAGAAGTCCACCTTCTCCACAATCTCAACTTATCTCCGGCCCACATCTTCAACGCAATCAAGGTCCGCGAGTGGCTTTCCAATCCAAAGCCGATAAGGGACCACGATCATTTAGACCGTAGCAGATTCTGTGCCTACCACAAGAGTCCCGGCCACAACACTAGCCAATGCCGCGACCTCCTCAGACAGCTCTGGCGACTGTTTGAGGAAGGCAAACCAACTTGGTCACCAAGCCAGAACCTAGAACGAAAAGGACCGGAGGGCGCGAGCGCCGACAAAACGAGAGAACTCCTCCCAATCCGGTCTCCAGAATCGAGCATGAGCTGGAATACTCTGATGAGTCGATCCCTCCGATCAACCCTGACGGTCGGATCAACATGCTTCAAGCAGGAGGTGGAAACCTCGGGGGCATTTCCCCGGTTTCCACCATGTCAAACAGGAAGCGAAAGGCTGAGCTGAGAGCAGTCGCTGGGGTCCATGTCGTGGTACCTCCGGAGCCGACCATCTCCAAAGACGCGATCATCGCCTTCTCCAAAAAGGACAGGGATGGAGTGCATTGCCCCAAAGAAGATGCACTGGTGATCTCTGCTTGTATCCTTGGGAAGATGGTCGATCGCGTGCTAGTCGATAATGGAAGTTTCTGCAACATCATATTCAAATCCGCCCTAGACCAGCTCGACAACTTGACCAAATTCATCAAGCCGTTCGACACCGTGCTCCAAGGGTTCGGTGACAACACAGTCAAAGCCTACGGAAGGATCAAGCTCTCTGTCGAGCTAATATGCCTTTACAATCCCAAGGTTAGGATTACTAGGAACCTAAACTTTGTAATCATAGATAGGCCCAACATCTATAATGGGTTCCTAGGTCGCCCCTTTCTAGAAACCTTTGAGGCGGTCGCCTCGTCTTTATTTTACTGTATCAAATTCCCCACTGCCGATGGGACGGTCGGTACTGTAAAAGGAGATCAGCTAAAGGCAAAAAGATATTTGAATTACTCCTATGTTGTTACTTCTTTCAATACTTCCCATGTTATGTATAACATTGAAGCGATCGACGATCAACCTATGGAGATCGACGAGCCAAGCACATCGGACCAACCCGACTCAGAGGATGCCATCTCGGTTCGATTAACGGAAGACATCGAGCTAAGGATCGGTTTCGAGCCAAGTCTCGACATCGATCCAAGGATCGAGTCCGGTAATCGTTCCAAACGATAGGCGACCGTCCCCGTCGAAGAGTTGGAGAGTATAACGATAGATCCGGCTCATCCAGAACGGGAAGTACAGATCGGCGCAAGCATCAACCGCGAATTAAAAGAGGATCTGATCAATTTGCTACGTAAGAACATCGGAGTCTTTGCCTGGTCGCATCAAGATATGGTTGGCATAAGTCCTGAGCACGCTTGCCACTATCTAAAGATCGACCCGACAATGAAGCCTGTTCACCAAAAACGTAGGAAATTCGGTCCCGAGAAATACGCGGCGCTCGACATAGAAGTCCAAAAGTTACTCAACAACAAATTAATCGGGGTAGCTACAGACGAACCACAATGGGTCGCCAAAGCGGTACTCATCAAAAAACCAACTGGTTCCTGGAGGTTATGCATCGACTTCACCGACCTCAACGCAGCATGTCCAAAAGATCACTTTCCGATGCCTCATATTGATCACTTGGTCGATAGTACAGCAGGTTGCGAAATGATGTCATTTATGGATGCTTTCGCCGGATATCATCAAATACCAATGGCGGAGAATGACATAAAACACACATCTTTCCACACGGAAAAAGACATATACTTTTGGGTCCGAATGCCGTTCGGCTTGAAAAACGCAGGGGCGACCTACCAGCGACTAGTCAACAGCATGTTCGCCAATCAGATCGGCAAAACCATGGAGGTCTACATTGACGACATCGTGGTCAAAAGCCTCAAAAAGGAAGATCACCTCAATGATCTCGCCGAGACGTTCGCCATCCTCGAGAAGTTCAACATGAAGCTGAACCCCAAGAAATGCAACTTCGGGGTGGGCTCCGGGAAATTCCTGGGGCACATCGTGAGTCAAAGATGGATCGAGGCGAACCCCACCAAGATTCAGGCGATCCTCGACATGCAGGAGCCGCGGAACATCAAGCAAGTGCAACACCTCACAGGTTGCCTAGCCGCCCTCAACCGTTTTATATACCGGCTCGGCGATAAAAGTAAGCCATTCTTCGCGACCATAAAGAACAAGAAGTTTGCATGGACGAAGGAGAGTCAGGTAGCGTTCGCCAAAATAAAGAATATCTGTCTAACCCCCAGATCCTGGCAAAGTCGATCCCCGGTGAAAAACTATTCCTTTATCTGGCAGCCTCGGAGGTCGAACTGAGTGCCGTTTTGGTGCGAGCAGAGGGACAAGTCCACTTGCCGATCTACTATGTTAGTCAAGCGCTCCATGACGCTGAAACACGTTATACACTATTGGAGAAGATCGCCTACGCCCTTGTCATGAGTGTCCGTAAACTAAGGGCTTATTTCTTCGAACATCAAGTGGAAGTCCTGACAACTCTACCTCTAAGACAAGTTCTACACCGACCAGACACCAACGGGCGACTTCTCAAGTGGTCACTGGAGATCGCCCAATACGGTATCACTTACGCTCCTCGCACGGCGATCAAAGGCCAAGCTCTGGCGGACTTCGTGGTGGAACTAACGTTCCCTCACAGTCCAACCCAGATCGGCCGACCTGCCTGGAAGTTATATGTGGATGGCTCGGCGATCAATTCGAGATCAGGGGCAGGGATTGTCCTCATCACTCCCGACGGACAAAGTTTCACTAATGCTGTGCGTTTCAGCTTTCGTGCGACCAACAATGAAGCCGAGTACGAAGCCTTGGTAGGCGGGCTCGATCTAGCCCTCGCCCTGGATGTTCGTCGCCTCCATATCTTCATGGACTCCCTCTTGGTCGTGAACCAAGTCAAGGGAGAATATGAGGCGCGCGGCGAACAGATGGTCAAATACCAAGAGCTGGTCGCCGAAATGTGCACAAAATTTGAGGAAGTGGTAATCGAACAAGTCCCGAGAGAACACAACTCCTAGGTCGATGCCCTATCCAAGCTAGCATCATCAGATGGGGCAGCCGATTTCTCTAATATCCAAATTACGAAATCAGCAAGGCCAGCGATCGACAGAAGCCTAGTTACCACAATTGCTACTGCCGAGGAGAACTGGATGACTCCGTTCATCAAATACTTAAAGGACGGAACAGTCCCCGACGACTGTATCAAAGATCGCCAACTCCGGCTACGTGCGACCAGATACACCCTATTGGACGACCGACTTTACAAGCGAGCTTTCAACCTTCCCCTCCTCAAGTGTATTACGCCGGCGGACGAGCTCTCATCCATAAAACAACCAGGCAAGGTTTTTTCTGGCCATCACTTCAGAAGGATGCGATCGCCTATGCCAGATCGTGTCATAGGTGTCAAGTAATGGGACCAAACATTAAACTCTCCCCCGAGCAGCTCACCTCAATGTACAGCCCATGGCCATTCGCGCAATGGGGCATCGACCTTATAGGTCCCTTACTTATGGCTCCAGGGGCCTGTAAGTTCGCCATCGTAGGGGTCGACTATTTCACGCTGAGGCCGAACTGCTCAACAAGATCGGCCAAGAGCAAGTGATCAAGTTTATCTGGAGAAGCATCATATGCCGATTCGGCCTGCCCCAGGCCATCATCTCCGACAATGGAAAACAGTTCGACGGCTTAGAATTCATGCAATTCTGTGAGAAGTGGGGAATCAAAAGGTTGTTCTCGGCTCCCTATCACCCTCAGACGAACGGGCAGGTAGAGGCTGTGAACAAGATCCTCAAACACACAATTAAAGCGCGACTCGAATCCAGGCTAGGACGATGGGCAAGCGAGCTCCCAGACGTTTTGTGGTCTTATCGGACGACGACCCGTAATTCAACCGGCGAAACCCCATTCGCCCTCGCCTTCGGAACAGAAGCAGTGATTCCCTCGGAGATCGCCGTTCTCAACCATCGAACCGAACAAGAGATGACGACCGATAATGATGTAGCCCGACGGATCGACCTCGACATGCTCGAAGAACGACGACTGACCTCAGAAATGAGGAACACAATCCACAAAAGGAGATACGAGAAGTTCTTCAATTCGAAGGTCAAGGGAGAAGGTTTCAGGTGGGCGATCTCGTCCTCAAAAAGATCCAGACCCACACAGGTGTCTTTGGTCCGAACTGGGAAGGCCCTTTCAGGATATCTAAATGGCTAACTAAGGGAGCCTACGAACTTGAACACCCTGACGGTACTCCGGATCAATATTCCTGGAACGCCGTGCATCTGAAGAAATACTACCAGTAAAATTTTGTATTCAGTTTCAACTGCCCAAATGTACAAGGAATATAAATGAGATTTTTTCCTATCCCATCTATTCTGGCGATCGCCCCACCAGGCATATGGCATACCACCGACGATCGTCGTTCATAGCGATCCGAGGTAGAATCAATGCAGCCATGGTCCTGAAAGTCGATGGAACCGACAGCTTTGCCCATGCAAGGTTCCTTCGGGCTGAGATCGCCCGCCCTCCGTTTAAATACGAGGCTGGCGTAGCCAAAGGACCGTCCAAAACTAATCAGTAGACATGATCGCCCGCCCTCAAAGGTTCATCATCTAACATGGTGAACCCGGACAATGCGACGTGCCACTACCCCCGTCTCAACGTACACCGTCGAGGGTCGCCATCTTCATGGAGAGCCGAGGTGGAAGCAAAGCTAACAAGCCACGGACGTGGAGTCGGATAAACCGACGATGCCCCGTGCAAGGACTCCTCCAGACCAAGATCGCCCGCCTTTCGTTTAACTACAAGGCAGGGGCAGCCTAACGGAGGACCCTCACAATAAAGTGAGTCGCGGGATAGACAATGTCCCTCGCACACAAAGACACGGTTGTGGAGGTCGGTCCATCGGACTCTGCGACCGTGCACGATTCCTCAAAGTCGGCAAAAGTTAGGATAGCTCACCAAACATACTATTTTTGCTCCCTTACTTACAATAAGTAAACAAAAACAAGGGGGCAGAGAAGGGGAGCTAACCCTAAATGCGATCGGAAGGAAGGAACCACACCCGATCGGCTTCGCTCAAACAAACGCAGACCGTAATTGTTCGACAGAATTTACAAGTAAGAATTTCGATTCAAAACATATCAATGCATTCAACACTCAAACAACCGGTCGGATAAACAAGACATCCAATGCTATCATACACATACTTGTTAAAATTCGCATGCAAACATTCAAAGGCGATCGTACATAAAAAGGCACCAGTGCGAAAAATGAATATTTCATTCATTATCAAAAGGAGTTCGTACAATATGAAGCCCGTAGGCAAAACAAAGAGAAAGCAAAAATTGCAAGATATAAGGAAAATAAAGAGATCTCTCAGGGTCCCGCCGGCTAGTCTTCGCCCTCAGGTGGCGGATCGGCATGCGCCCCCCCATCGGCCTCAGGACGAATGAGTCTGTCCGGAAAAGGATACCAACTCAAGTCGATCCCCAATCGACGAGGTCGAGGATCGGCAAGGAAAACTCCGGGTGCAAAGGGTGCTCAAGCGCATAAACCTTGAAGCTCTCCATAAGAGGACCGACCTCGATCCCTACCTTCTTGGCAGCTCTGACGGCATCGGCGTAGGCCACATAATAGGCGAACTCGCCGACGAGTGCCACATTGAGGTAGGGATCGGTCTCGATCACCTTCAGCTGCCCTTTCAGCTCCACGGTCGTCTTCTCAGCCTCCGCCAGCTCGACCACCTTGGCGGCGTTTTCTCCCTTGGCCCTCTCCAGCTCTCTTTTCGCCGCCTCCAGCTCGCCGCCGAGCTGATCCACCGTCGCCTTTAGCCCGACCGCCTCCTCCTGCAAACCCGCATGCTTCCGGCGGGTTTCTTTCTCCTGATCACGGAATCGATCGGCAGCCTCCTTGGAGCGGCTCAGCTCTTGCTTCAGTCGGTCGACGTCCTGTTTAGCCCGTTTGGCCGCCTCTACATACTCCTTCTCCATAGACTGGATTCGGTTGGCGTATTCAATGTTCGCGTTCCGGGCGGCCTCGAGGTCGCTATAGAGGCGAGCAGTAGAGGTTCGCCCCTCAAAATCCCTAACGGCTTGGACGGCCATTGTCGCCGTTTGGAAAGCCAGGGCAATGGTCGCCTGCATGGTATCTCCAGATCGCCGACGAGCGATCGCATCGAGACCGGTCGTCCAGGCCTTGGGCAGTGAGTTGATGGCCTTCTGGACGTAAGTAGGGACGTCGAGGGACTTTTGCGGAGCCTTACTCGACAAGAAATCCAGAACCATAGGAGCGACGTCCGGGTCAGCTAGACGGACCCTGCAGCGCAAACAAAAGGGACCAAGGAGTTAGTCTATACCTTACTCAAAATGCCTAACTCGGAAAATTCAACCCAATATTACCTGTTGACCAGCTCGGGATCGCGGCCAAAATAAGGCTTACCCCGAGGAGTTTCAGCCTCGGTGATCGCCACCTTTTTCGAGGAGCCGCCCGATGACTTGGAGCCGGAAACCGAGGGCCTAGAGCCTGATCCCTCCATCATCGGAACAGTGGAGATAGGAGCCGCAGCAACCGGAGGCTCCAAAATAGACATGTCCGCCTCGGTGGTCGGCAGGGACTCCTCCGACCTCTGCCTCTTGCGGCGCTGGAGTTGTGCCTCTTCTTGAATTTCCCGGCTCGGCGGCACCCAGCCAGGCCTCACCACCGGAGCAGGGCGAGACGTCGTCGCAGGAACACGACCAGTCTTCTTACCCAGGTGAAGGCGACCGATGAGTCCTGGGTTAGACATGGCAATCTCAGGTGGTGGCTCAGTAAAGAGGGGAAAGTGAATCTCTGTCAAAGTAGAAGTACAAACAAGATTAGACTACTACTTAGACGTTATGACTTCCTAGAGACGATCGTCAAGCGAGGAAGAAATAAAATTTATACCTGGAATTCTCAAGTGGCGAGGGAAGCGAAACAATCGAGCCCCCAACCGATGAAGTTCGGCACCAAGCAAGAGAACGTCTATGAAGGAATCCGGCAAGGCGCGAATCCGCTCCCAAACGATCAAGAAATCGAAAGGGAGATCGCCGATCGCTGGAACGAGAGGTCCTGTGATAAGTGTCAGTTTTGTACACTTATCCATAGTTTGTATCGATAAAATTTACCCATAATTGAGCTAGTCTACTCGTTTTTTGCTTTTAATTTATTAGTTTTAATAATTTTATTTTTATCGGATGATGATCGGATTAAATAACTGAATTACTCAAGAAACAACATGTTTAATAAATATTCTATTTATTGAATTTTGATATATTCATGTTGTAGGGCTTTCCGATACGAATTCGGCAGTCTTTCCGGATTCAAAATCAGAGTTATATATCAAAAGTTATCATCCGAAGAAGATCTGGGGCAAAAACGCAAAGTCGAGTGCAGGCTAAAAAGCGTAACTATCAAAGCTTCAAATGAGCAAATTTACGAAGCCACGTTACGGCCGTAACATTCAGGGGTTACGGCCGTAAGTCACCTAGTTACGGCCGTAACTCCACAGATATTACGGCCGTAACTCTTGTGATTGCTATGATTTGTCTAATTTTTTATACTTTTTGTGTATTATTGAGGGGATGGCTGGCATTGATCCGATATAATGTAATAATGCTGTAGTTTTGGAGCTATTAGATGACTTTAGGTGTATAAATAGACCCCTTAGATCCTTCATCATTCACCATTCATCATATAATTTTCCATTTTCTTGTAAACTTTTCTTTTTGTGTGAAGAACACACTTGTGTTCTTGAGTGATCTTTGTAAGTGTGGTGTAGTATATATTGTTCAGAGAGTTTATTGCTTCTATCTCCTTTATCAACTAAGGGAGTTAGGATCAATTCTTTCCCTTGATTCAACTAAGAATGACCACCAAAGCTTGTAATATGTGTAATAAACCCTTTATGGGCTAAGTTTCTTAAGTTGGGATTATAAACAAGGTTAGTCATGTTATTTATGTTTGTATAAAGATATATTATGAATTACTTATTATTGTGTGTGATTTTCATTGTTTTAACAATCTTTATTTATTTGGCCAATTAATGAATATATTTATGATCTTCATATGTTTCGAAAGAAAATATGTTTGATTAGATCAAATGATCTTCACTCTAAGTTGTTCTAGGGGATAGAAATATACCCCTAGTCCTTAGATGATTCATTGAGTTATTTTCACAAATCCTAATGCTATGTATTGAAGCCAATCAACATAGAAATATAGTGGATTGATTCAATATGTAAGGGCGTTTATAGTTCGAAAGAGAAACCGTCTTTTTAAGGAAAATCGAATCTACACATCTTAATAATTAAATTCATCTTATGATCTCAATACATCTTTTATAACTAATGACGAACTAAGTTTGTAATCCCAACTATTTCATTTTATCATTAATCAATCTATTAATATTGCAATCTTTTTATTTCCTTATAATATTAGAACTATTATTGCAATTTCTTTGCAATTATTAAACCAAACTTTTTAATTGTGTGTTTCACTCATCTTAAGTATCTATAAAAATAGACTAATAGTGTATAATTCAAATTATAACATAACTTCCTTGTGGGATCGATAAACCGGACTCAAAAAATCCACTTTACTACTTGATACGATATCGTGCACTTGCGATAGTTACACAAAAAGCGTGTCAAGTTTTTGGCGCCGTTGCCGGGGAAGTATAAGTTATATTTGAAAAAATTACATTATTAACTATTGTTATAAATACAACTTTTTCTTTGTTGTAGATTCCCTTGTCTATGCGAAGGACATACAATCGCGATTTAGTTTTACTAGATCCCGAGATCGAAGCCACATATAGAAGAAGGCGAAGAGAACAAAAGAAAAACATTATTTATTCACCATCAATGGCGGACGAACTAAATCCACGTCTCCCCCAAGGAAATAATAACGAAAGAATTCCTCCGGTGGGGGGAATACCTAATGTTCAAAACATTCAACATCAACAATATCTATTATCTGAAATAGATGAAGACAACATGCTCTTTGGGAATTCATGAACCCCCATCTTTGAGCGTTCAATCAAGTGTAATCTATCCACCATTTGGAGTGGACAATTTTCAAATTCGCCCGGATGTCATCAATCTCTTCTCCAACAACAACTCATTCTATGGAAGAACCGCGAAAATCCATATCTCCATATTAACCGTTTTGTGGAAATATGTGGAAATTTCAAATATCAAATGTAAATGACGAGGCGATCAAAATGAGACTTTTCGTGCACACTTTGAAGGACGAGCAAGAGAGTGGCTAGATACTTTGCCACCACGAAGCATAACAAATTAGCCGAATTTGTCCAAAAATTCACCACTAAATACTTTCCACCAATAAAAGTGGCGAAACTCAAATACGAAATCTCTACATTTCGTCAACAAGATCAGAATCATTCCACGAAGCATGGGAGAGATACAAGGATATGCTACGAAAATGTCCTAACCATGGTTTCAATTTGGGAGCACAAGTCAATTACTTCTATTACGGAATTTTACCTTCATGCCGAGCCAATGTCGATTCATCATCAAATGGCTCACGGGAAACCAAACTATGAAAGAGGCTTATAATCTTTTTGAGGTTATAAGTGAACAAAGTGCAAGATGGCCAGACAGAAATATCCAAAAGAAACCAAATGGTGTTTTTGAAGTGGATTCTTATTCACTTATGTTGGCAAAAATTGAAGCTCTATCAAAGAAAGTCGAGGAAATGTCTTTCTCAACTCCTCAATCTGTGAAGACGGTGCAAACTCCACAAATTTCAGCTTTTTCATGTGAAATTTGTGGAGCAACTCACAACAGCACTATCTGTCCCTTAGTGCAACAAGAACAGTCACCACCACCACCAGAACAAGTGGCGTATGCTCGAGAATTTCCAAAGGCAAGCATACAATCCTTACGGGCCAACATACAATCCAGGATACAAAAATCATCCAAATTTTTCTTATGCAAACAACAACAATGTGTTGAATCCAACGCATCAAGAAAAGAAGCCCGGATGGGAAGAAGCAATCACGAAGCTAGCTGAACAACAACTGAAGTATCAACAACGCAATGATGCTTCAATTAAAAATCTGGAGACACAAGTTGGCCAAATGGCCAAAATACTTTCAGAAAGATCTCAAGGCATGTTACCTAGCAATACCGAGGTAAATCCAAGGGAAAATGTCCAAGCTATCACAACAAGAAGTGGAGTGCAGTTGCCCGAAATTTCTATGGAAAACCATCTGGAAAAACAAAAAAATAAACAAAAAGAATCTGATACAGGACCTTCATCTCAAAAAGGTCCAATTGCTACAAAAACTTATGTTCCACCTATCCCATTTCCTCAACGGTTGAAGAATCACAAGCTCGATGCTCAATTCGGGAAATTCTTGGAAATCTTCAAAAGCTACACATCAACATTCCTTTTGCCGATGCTCTAGCACAAATGCCAAGCTATGCCAAATTTATGAAAGATATTCTTTCAAACAAGCGAAGGCTTGAAGAATACGAAGCTGTCATGCTAACGGAGGAATGTAGCGCAATACTACAAAAGAAGTTGCCACCCAAGCTAAAAGATCAGGAACTTTCACAATCCGTGTACAATTGGTGAAGTAAATTTGGGCAAAGCTCTTTGTGATTTAGGGGCAAGTATCAACTTGATGCCTGTCGATTTTCAACAAATTGAATTTGGGAGAAGCAAAAGCAACAACGGTTTCGCTACAATTAGCCGATCGGTCAATCAAATATCCACGTGGGATAGTTGAAGATGTGCTCGTCAAAGTTGATAAATTCATATTCCCAGTGATTTTATCATCCTCGACATGGAAGAAGATCGGGATATTCCCATTATTGCAGGACGACCATTTCTATAGCCGGACGTGCTCTTATTGGCGTCTATGAAGGAAAGCTAATTCTCGAGTGGAAGGCGAACATGTCATCTTCGATGTCTTAAAAACTTTGAATCAACCCTCCACGAGATGAGTATTGTCTAAAAATAGACACAATTGAAGCCATGGTGAACAAGTCTTTAGAGAAAATTCTATCTAAAGATCCTCTTGAGACATGTATAGCAAATTCTCTAACTTGACATGGAAGAAGAATATCACTTGGCGAAGCAGTTAACTATCTGGAAGCACTACCAAACTTAAGAAAGCATCCACATTTTGAAGAATTGGGGACAAGCTCCGCTAAACCCCTCCCTTCTTTACAAGAAGCTCCAACACTTGATCTCAAACCTCTACCCACACATTTGAGATACGCTTACTTGGGCGTTTCCTCAACACTTCCGGTCATCATATCTAACATATTGACCAAACTTGAAGAAGGGAAATTACTAAGGGTATTGAGGAATCACAAAAGAGCAATTGGATGGACTATTGCGGACATTAGAGGAATAAGCCCCTCTATATGCACTCACAAAATCTTGATGGAAGATGACGCAAACCTTGATTGAGCATCAACGACGTTTGAATCAAACATGAAGGAAATTGTGAAGGCGAGAGATTCTTAAATTACTTGACGCAAGAATCATTTATCGATCTCGGATAGTCCATGGGTGAGCCACATACATATGGTGTCCAAAAAGAGTGGAATCACGATCATTGAGAACGAGCACAATGAACTTATACCAACACGACCGATCACGGGATGGAGAATGTGCATTGATTACGGAAACTAAACAAGGCGACAAGAAAAGATCATTTTCCACTCCCATTTATTGATCGGATGCTAGATAGATTGGCGGGACATTCTTACTCTGTTTTCTCGCGGCTATTCGAGTACAACCAAATCGTAATAGCCCCGGAAGATCAAGAGAAAACAACATTCACATGCCCTTATGGAACATTTGCCTACGAAGAATCCCATTCGGATTGTGCAATGCTCGACCACATTTCAAAGATGCATGATGTCAATATTCTCGGACATGGTTGAAAAATTCATTGAAGTTTTCATGGACGATTTCTCGGTTTTCGGAGATTCATTTGATAAATGCCTAATTCACTTAGGCATGGTCTTGGAAAGATGTGAAGACACAAATCTAGTTCTCAATTGGGAGAAATGTCACTTCATGGTCGAGGAAGGAATCGGACTTGGCCATAGAATCTCACAACATGGAATTGAAGTCGATAAGGCAAAGATCCAGTGATTGCAAAACTTCCTCCACCAATTTCGGTGAAAGGAGTAAGGAGTTTTCTCGGACATGCGGGATTCTATCGGAGGTTTATAAAAGATTTCTCAAAAATAGCAAAACCTCTCTGTTCTTTGCTTGAGAAAGATACACCATTCCTTTTCACAAATGAATGCCACGTGGCCTTTGCAACTTTGAAGGATAAGCTTACATCAGCTCGATCATCATTTCTCAGTTGGACTATTCCTTTCATTTTAATGTGCGATGCAAGTGATTATGCCGTAGGGGCCGTCTTGGGCGAGAAGAAGGACAAAATGATGCAAGTGATCCATTATGCTAGCGGGACTATTAATGATGCTCATTTGAACTACACAACAAGCTGAAAAGAGATGCTTGCGGTGGTTTATGCCTTTGACAAATTTCGATCCTACTTATTGGGATCAAAGGTCATAGTCTACACCGATCATTCGACTTTGAAATATTTAATGACAAAGCAAGATGCAAAGTCAAGGCTAATCCGATGGGTTCTACTTATGCAAGAATTCGACATAGAAATCGAGACGAGAAAGGGAGCAGAAAACCAAGTGGCGGATCATCTCTCTAGACTCGACCAAAACAATGCTCAAGAGAAGGAAATAAATGAAGTATTTCGGATGAACAAGCTGTTCCAAATCTCTAATATCCGGGAAAAACAAAATGCACCATGGTATCTTGACATCGTTAATTTCCTTGTTAGTGGAATAATTAACCCAAATTTTTCCCATCATCAAAAGAAAAATTCTTCTCCGAGTTGAAATACTATTCTTGGGAAGATCCTCTCTGTTGTTCGAGACGAGGACTGATCAAATCATCCGGAGATGCATCTGGAAGAAGAAATGGAGAAGGTATTAGAAAGATGTCATTCCTCTCACTATGGAGGACATTTTGGAGGTTCAAAAGCAGACAAAAATTCTTGAAGCGAGGATTCTATTGGCCCGCTCTGTTCAAAGATGCACATACACTTGTCTCGAAGTGTGGCCGGTGCCAAAGACATGGAAACATGTCAAAAAGAAATGAAATGCCAATGAATTTCATCCTTGAAGTTGAAATCTTGACGTTTGGGAATTGATTTCATGGGACCCTTTCCATCATCATTCTCTAATGAATACATCCTTGTAGGCTGTTGACTACGTATCGAAATGGGTGGAGAACTGTTGCATTACCAACAAAGCGAAGCTAAGGTCGTAGTAAATTTTCTAAAGAAAAATATATTCACTCGCTTGAACTCAGAGTTATTATCGGTGATGGCGGATCTCATTTACGCAATCACCAGTTAAGGCTCTATTGACCAAATTCGGAGTAAAACACCGTGTCGCTACCTCTTATCACCCACAAACCGGTGGACAAGTCGAAATTTCCAATCGTGGTAGAAACGTATACTTGAGATGACAGTCGACTCATCTCGAAAAGATTGGTCGAAAAAGGCTGGATGATGCGCTCTGGGCTTACGAAACGGCTATAAGACACCGATAGGCATGTCTCCATTTAAATGCAGTTTTTGGAAAAGCACATCACTGCCAGTAGAACTTGAACATCGAGCTTTTTGGGCTATAAAAAAACTAAACTTTGTGAGCAGTTGGTGGAAAGAAAAGGTTCTTTGTGATTAAATGAGTTGGATGAAATCCGACTCGACTCATATGAAAATGCCAAAATCTACAAAGAAAAAGCGAAAAGATGGCATGACAACAAAATTCTAAGAAGAGATTTTAAAAGCAGGAGACCAAGTTACGCTTTTTAATGCAATGCGTCTGTTTCCGGGTAAGCTACGATCACGATGGGCAGGCCCTTACACGATCAAAGAGGTGTTTTCTCATGGAGTGTAGAGATTTATAATACAACCGACGGGAGTTTCAAAGTAAGCGGTCAGCGGTTAAAGCCATATCTGGGAGGAGAATTCTCGACAAAATCAATCATAATCTTTGGAAATACCTAATTAATCGGCGAGAAGTCAAGCTAAGGGCGTTAAACAAAGCGCTTATTGGGAGGCAACCCAATCTCTATTATTTCGCAAATAAGTTTGGGGGTAACACGGAAGGATTCAACAACAACAGCAAGGATCAGATCGTTCATAAAATCCAGGGAGTCTTTCTTTCATTATTCTCAAACATATAATAATTATAATCTTGTTTTTTTTTTTTTAAAAAAAAAAAATAATAATAATAATAATAATAATATAAATAAATACGGCCGTAAGTTATTAGATACGGCCGTATGTTGTCAATTATATTTTTACGAAGCGCATTACGGCGTAACTGAGTATGCGTTACGGCCGTATCTTCAAAGCGCCACTTAAAAAAAAAAAAGCGAGCGTCACATACGGCGTAACTTCTTTGTGTTACGGCCGTATCTTAAAACTGTTTGAAAAGCGAAAGCAACTTACGGCCGTAACTTGTATATGTTACGGCCGTAACTAATAATCTGTATAAAAAAAAACCGTCCTTAAACACTTCACACACACCGGACGAGACCTGGCGGTAGGAGAGCGATTTTCCCCTATCAATCCCTACTTGCTAAAACACTCAAATTCATCAATACAATTCATTAACATATCAACATTCACACATAATCATCGGGTTCTCTTTCAATCCTTGTTTCAATTTATATATTCTTGAGTTTTAGTTTGTAGTTTTTCTCTTCATATTTGTTTTTCGATTCTTATTTCCGTATGATTCGTTGATTAAATCTTGTTCATTTGTGAGTATTGTTGACATTTGTATCGTTATTTGATTCATTGATTTGTGGTGGCTTTATGGATTTGTGTTTGAATTAGAAAATCTTGTTAAAAAACTATGAACTCAAGGTGTCAAATGAAATGCCACAACGAAAATCTTTGAATTTTTTTATGTTTTTATTGGTTTTGCTTGATGATTATAGTCGTGTGATGAAAAGAAGTTGATTTTGTTCAATTTCGGGGATGGCACGAAGAAATCAACAAAAGGAAAAGAAAAGGTCGGCTCGTCATCTCAAGGTTCGCACCGCCACAAAGAAAGCAAAACACGAAGTGCATTAAGGAAAGATTGTTCAATCTTGATGATTTCATCGGCCATGCGGATAGAAACACAATCACTACCCCTTTCATCCAAAAATTCTTAGACAACGGTGGGAGAAGTTCGTTTCCGATCTCCCAAATGGTAACCCGACCTTGACCCTAAACTTTTACAATTCTTTCAACAAGTCCATTGGGCGGGTAGGGTCACCTACTTATCATCGGACTCATGAATGGGAAATCGATAAATTTTTCACGGATGTCATTAACAAGTTTTTGGGGGTTAATGGTACTAACGCGGTTGACATTAATATCTTGCCTAATGAAGAGGTGCGGATGATAGAGTTTCTGTTTGGCGTTAGTGAGCGAGTTGCATGACAGTATTGGGATGATCAAACCCCGATACAACCAAGCGGACCTTATGGATGATGCTTGGTATTTATGGATGTGGGCGTAGGGAGTATTTACCGACTCGACGGCGACGGTTTCCATTGGCCACTGCGAGGTTTATATGCTATCCGAGGGTAAAAATGGATTTGGGTACTCACATTTACACTACTATTAGTCACTATGCCGCCATGCTACCGACTAGGCAGAAAATGCCATACCCACCTTATCACCGGTATTTGCGGGAGCCAGAGTCAAAATTTCGGCGGGGTGATATTTTAACACATGGGGATCGATTGAGCAGCCGGAGTAGTATTTTTCGTAGTACTCTATTGAGTAGCCATCGGGGACGTTTGGATGAGGAAGAGGCGAGTAGCGTGGTAGAGGAATATGAGGCCGAGTAAGTTGCCGGTTATGAGTTGACGGCTTTTGAGGAAAATTTGCTTGAAAGAGTTCGGGGATTAGAAACATCAGTGAAATTATGAGAAATCGAGAATGAAATACTCGGCGACAATTAGAAACGGAGAAGCGCTTTGAAAAGCTTTTCCGTTTTCTAAACATCCTGACGACACACACGGAGGATCACAAAACTAAAATTTCGGGGAGTTTTGTTTTCTCGCATGCTATTATATTTTTTTTTTTTTAAAAAAACTGGAACGATTTACTTATAAGTTTGGGGTGATGTTTTCATACTTGTGTGTTTATTTTGTGGTTTTGAACTATGATTTTTATTTGGATTTTCATTGTGGTGTGTTTTTATTATTTGGCATTGATTAGGTTTAGTATATATATATATATATATATATATATATTTATAGTATTTTGATTTTTGAGATTTTTAGATCGCCATAACACCATAAATTAGCTATATACAAACTTCTAAAATCGTTTTAACGGTAAAAAATTGTATATTCCAAAAAAATTTTGAGCCTTAATCTCTCTTTCCAAGCCTTGTAATTATCATATAAAATCGAGTCATTCGTTACCTTGAGAAAAGAAGAATCAATTGGTTGATGAAAAATAAAGCGAAATTTACTTAATTTGTGGAGTTTTGATTTTTCATGCTTAACTAAAAAAATGATTTTACGCAAAATCCTATTCCCTAAAAAAAAAAAAAAAGGAGTCATTGGTGAAAAGAGCTACACGTTAGCAAATAACGGTGTGAAAGCTATCACCTAAAAAAATAAATGACGAAAAGGAGAAGTGTTGAGCGACAGCATTTGCCTAATTTTGGAAGTCTTAAATTTTGCGAAAAATAAAGGACTAACCATTGTTGGTGCGTAGCTGCCGTCTCGAGAAAAATTGGTGAAAAGAGCTACACGTTAGCAAATAGCGGTGTGAAAGCTATCACCTTTTTACGAAAAAAATGAGATAGAAATTGTGTTAGTGAAAAGAGCTACACGTTAGCAAATAACGGTGTGAAAGCTATCACTAAAAGGGATGTAGTTTATGAGCGATTTGAATTAATTAGCATTTGAATTTCAATACACTCAATTTTGTAAAAATCACAATATTTGATGGCCAATGAAATTCTTCTTCATATTGAGTCGAAAAATAAGCAGTGATCGAGAGCAACCATTAAAGGGAGTCGTGTGTATCACGAGTGGGAAAGAAATAATCAACCTTTTGGGGGGAAAACCTTACATTTTGGAATTACAAAATAAAAACCGTGTTTTAACTTCAAAAATATTAGTAGATTTATTTTGAATCTTGATTCATTTCTATCTATTGTATAAAGTTGGTTGTTGTTTATTAATGGCATTTTGATCTCCTTTTCTCTTTTTATATTTTAATTTATGTGTGTATTAATTTTCTTATTTTTTTTTATTTTTATTTTTGGAGTGTGAATAATAAAGAGTCTTGCTCGGGACTAGCAAGAATTCAAGTTTGGGGGTGTGATAAGTGTCAGTTTTGTACACTTATCCATAGTTTGTATCGATAAATTTACCCATAATTGAGCTAGTCTACTCGTTTTTGCTTTTAATTTATTAGTTTTAATAATTTTATTTTTATCGGATGATGATCGGATTAAATAACTGAATTACTCAAGAAACAACATGTTTAATAAATATTCTATTTATTGAATTTTGATATATTCATGTTGTAGGGCTTTCCGATCTGGTCGGCGGTCTTTCGATTCAAAATCGAGTTATATATCAAAAGTTATCATCAGAAGAAGATGCAGGGCAAAACGCAAAGTCGAGGAATTGCAGGCTAAAACGTAACTATCAAAGCTTCAAATGAGCAAATTTACGAAGCCACGTTACGGCCGTAACATTCGGGGGTTACGGTAGTAAGTCACCTAGTTACGGTAGTAACTCCACAGATGTTACGTAGTAACTCTTGACAGTGCTATGATTTGTCTAATTTTTATACTTTTTGTGTATTATTGAGGGGATGGTGGCATTGATCCGATATAATGTAATAATCTGTAGTTTTGGAGCTATTAGATGACTTTAGGTGTATAAATAGACCCCTTAGATCCTTCATCATTCACCATTCATCATATAATTTTCCATTTTCTTGTAAACTTTTCTTTTTGTGTGAAGAACACACTTGTGTTCTTGAGTGATCTTTGTAAGTGTGGTGTAGTATATGTTGTTCGGAGAGTTTATTGCTTCTATCTCCTTTATCTACTAAGGGAGTTAGGATCAATTCTTTCTCTTGATTCAACTAAGAATGACCACCAAAGCTTGTAATATGTGTAATAAACCCTTTATGGGCTAAGTTTCTTAAGTTGGGATTATAAACAAGGTTAGTCATGTTATTTATGTTTGTATAAAGATATATTATGAATTACTTATTATTGTGTGTGATTTTCATTGTTTTAACAATCTTTATTTATTTGGCCAATTAATGAAGATATTTATGATCTTCATATGTTTGAAAAGAAAATATGTTTGATTAGATCAAATGATCTTCACTCTAAGTTGTTCTAGGGGATAGAAATATACCCCTAGTCCTTAGATGATTCATTGAGTTATTTTCACAAATCTAATGATATGTATTGAAGCCGATCAACATAGAAATATAGTGGATTGATTCAATATGTAAGGGCGTTTATAGTTCGAAAGAGAAACCGTCTTTTTAAGGAAAATCGAATCTACACAACATAATAAGTAAATTCATCTTATGATCTCCAATACATCTTTTATAACTAATGACGAACTAAGTTTGTAATCCCAACTATTTCATTTTATCATTAATCAATCTATTAATATTGCAATCTTTTTATTTCCTTATAATATTAGAACTATTATTGCAATTTCTTTGCAATTATTAAACCAAACTTTTTAATTGTGTGTTTCACTCATCTTAAGTATCTATAAAAATAGACTAATAGTGTATAATTCAAATTATAACATAACTTCCTTGTGGGATCGATAAACCGGACTCAAAAAGTCCACTTTACTACTTGATACGATATCGTGCACTTGCGATAGTTACACAAAAAGCGTGTCATCCTGCAAAAGGGAAACGAAATTAGATCAGTCCAAGACAAGCTCAATCAAAGGGAGATTTAAAACCCTTACTCGGATTCCTCTCCCGGAAATTGGTAGGAATCTCCAACTCCTCCTTCGGTCCGTCACTCGATGCCGATCGCCACGCTCCGCCGACCCAGCACCATTTTGCCAGGTCGCCGCGGGTCTTGTTCGGCACGCCGAGGACCACTCTTCCCATTCGGCCCTGGATATGATTACCGCCGATCGACCCTTTCTGCGCAGCCAGTTTAAATAAATAGTTCATCTCCATCGCAGAAAGAAGGCGGAACAACCGGTGACCGCCAAACAGTGTCAAAGTGCAGATGACCTATAGCCAGGCGTTCGGCGTCAGCTGGAGCGGCGCGAAATTCCAGGCGATCAATAAGTAGGGACGGCGAACGGCAAAGGGAATCGCAAACCGGCCTCCATGATCATCTCACTAACGGCGACCAGACCCTCAGGCGGTTGGTCGGCACGTTCATTTTCCGATGGCACGTGCAGGGAGACGTCAGAGGGAATATGATATTTTGCCCTCCAGCGGTCCAAGTCTTTCCGGGTTGCCAAACTCCGGATCTTACCAAGGGTCCACTGAGACGGGTCGGCGGCCCGAAACACCGTCCGCTTCACATGTTCGTAAGGGTGAGCGGCGGAGTAAGCTTCAAAGTCAAATTCCGGACAGGGTCCGGCTATCCCCTCCATAATCTTGGAAAAAGCCACATAGGCGGGGCCAAATACACTCTCCCGTTCCCAAGTTATCCGCACCAGTTCGTCCTCATCTGCCGGCGAGCCCCCCTGCTCCGTCGTCGCCGCCGTTCTCGCCATTTCGGCCTCGTTGAAGAGCTCTTCGAGTTCTGCGGGTGCAATCCCCGCACGAATAGCCTCAAAGGCCGTTTCCATATCAAATCCCACGGGAATCTCCTCCCGGTCAGGCGAAGCCGCAGCGGCGGAAGTGCATCCGGCCTCGAAGGTCTTAGATCCTCCCGACATATTCTTAAAAAGTAAAGGGAGAAAGAAGGTTGGTTTTCTTACCTAAACAAAGGAAGACGATCGGCACAACAAAGCTTCGGAAATTTCTGCAAAGTTTCAGCAAGAAGGCAAGGACGCGTGAAGAGTAAAAATGGAGTAGCCCTAGCCCCTTTTATAGATGGAGGCGGGGGTCTCTATGCAAATAGGCGAAAGTCCAAGGGCTGGAGTACAACCGTCAGTGGGGGGACACAATAAATGCTGCCCTCAATCCCGCGTACGCGTCTTTTCGAGGGCATGCCAGGCGATAAGTCTGACAAACCATCGGACTCCCCCAACAGTAGCGCGACGCGTGTCCTTACAACGTTTCGAGAGCCCGCCTTCCTTTCCCGCTGCTCCCAGCGCAAAAAGAGATCGTCCGAATTTGAAATCAGATTGCCCGATCGTCAAAACATTGGCGATCGCCAACAGTGCCACCTCACCCCGTGTTTTCAAACATTGAAGCGAGCTGGGGGGCAATTGTTGTGCGGCGATTAAAATGCCTCGATGGCGATCGGCATAACGATCAGAGAGCCAACCATAGAAGACTTACTCTGAGCGAACGCCCAGCGATCGACACATATGTCGATCGTCTTTTGGTACCCAGCGATCGTCTTTTGATATCTGGCGATCGTCTTTGATGTGCGAACCAGAGACGAACGTCTCGTGCCACGTATAGATCCAACATCCATCAAAGTCGTCGAAGACCGAATCTTGGACGGTGGCCCACGTGTGGATCTTCAAAGGGCGCCGACAAATAGGACCTTTGACCCCAGCCTGTCACCTACCTCACCTACCGACAGGGCCGCCGAAAGGTACAAAGTGGGTGCTCCCCGGACAGCGACCCAGGATGCGTGCTGGCTTCCCATTGGCTCGCACAGCTGGCCAGCAGCATCAGCCCCAGACTTTAAGGGAACAGCCCCATATGACGGGACGATCGGCCATCTTATTATAATATAGAAAACGGCGGTCGCCCGCGATCGCCGGAGAGGTCCCAGCAACCTTGTCTCCTATAAATAAGGGACAAACAACAGTGGCCAAAGGGGACACGCGATATTACCGTGAATACAGTGAAAATTACACACAGAAAGGGAATCAAAGATTCATCTGGCAACCACTTATACATTCATAGTGATAGTCATACACACTTATCATACATCCCAAGCAAAAACTCACAGATCTACCTATCTGGTTCTTCCGGCAATCTACACGCTCTACAGCTTAGATAACTAGAAGTCTTTACACTCATTGTAATAGATTCTAACATTAATATTTGTACTCGACAGTATATTTATTAATAACATCTCGCGAGAGTATTCAAGCCCGAGATTAACAACCCCGGCAAATCTTGTGTTATCTATTTTCTCACGGAAGTGTTCTCGCATTTGTTTGTTACTCGATCATTCCAGCAATACTATCTTCAGATAATATTTTGGGTAACAACACAGTATTTAAATACTTTATCCTTTAGTATATAAATACTTCTTTATCAACGGGACTTGACTTTTAGCGAATACTGAAGATTCCTTCTTTGTCCTGTTGAGAGCTGTATAGAAGGATCACTGTATATTCAATTCGAGACAGCTTACATACTTAGTCTTTATGAGACTTCTTTGCTGAATGATAGGTTCCACTGTATGCTGGATCTGCGAGAGGTCTTCGATAAAGGTTGACATATTTGATCAGTTTTTCGATACAGTTTCCTTACTGTACGCTGGATTGGCATATTGTCAAAACATCTTATCACCACTTTCGATACAGGGATTGTTTATCCTGACTATTTCGATACCGGGTATTTGTTATCCCAATAATTTCCCCCTTTCTGACAATTTGCTAAGACTTAAATCTTTCAAGCTATCTTGATGATGCCAAAACCTTCTTCATGAAGCTAATAACTATCTTCATGACTTCGGGCAGATATCTTGGTCTTCTGTCAAATGATCTGGCTTTCAGCAACTTAGTCTAATTAATAAACTGCTCGCAGGCGAGTTTGATACAGCTAAGAGTTTTTACAGCTTAAGCTTATGATTGGCGCGCAGGCACAATCTTACAATGTATTCTAGATGCATACAACTGAATCTATGAACTGTTCATAGACAAGTTTGTACAACTTAATTTTTAAACAAGTTTCTATACTTGTGTTTAATTACAGCAAATAAATTAAATTTCATAATCACACAATAACACAGTAGATTACGAGTTGTAATCTTTCAAGACAGGGAAAATTTTTATTGATACTGAAATGGAGTACAAAGATTGCTGTTTTGAAAGTAAATTACAAACAAAAATAATATACTAAGGATTTCAGCTCCTATAATCCGAGTGTCTCCATGGCCTATTGTCGGGATCATTCTCGGTTACACAACACCAATGCTGTAAGGAATCATTGCCTCGATCTAAATAGACTGCTCTACCATCGTATGATTTGTCGAAGGCGAGAATCCAGTCCTCTGGATGGGCGATCCGATCTCCTCGTCTATGTTTGGACTTCATTTCAATTTGGAGAGGAAGCTTTCCTTCTTCTAACAACTTTGTAAATTTATCCGCAGCCTCCGCTAAGGTTTTATATCCTTTGAAGATGGCGGATCCCTGACGAGTTTTGCAAAATATCTCATCAGTTCATTTCTCCTCCATTGCTTCACTTCTTCAGAAGTGGGATGGTGGTTGGTTAGCGGACGAATTTCAGAAGGCCTTACGATCATGTTTTTCCATAGGACATTGGGGTCATGAAACTCAGGTCGAGAACCTGAAATCCTGAAACTTTGAGAGGGTGCAGCTACTTTGTTAAGTTCTGCAGTAATGCTGTCTTGAGCAACATTAAATTCCCTTTCATGCTGAAGCCTTGTTCTCCTCGCGGCTTCTCTCGCTTCTTCCCCCTTTTTGGCATTATCAAGGTATGACACCTTTTCATCAAGACGTCCTGGGATCTCTAGAGCAGTATCCTGTTTCGTCTCAATATTTGACATTCTCTCGACCAGGGAGGAGAGCACCTGCGACATATCCTTAATGTTTTTGTCATAGATTCGCAGTTGAGAACTTGTTTCGATCATGGCTGATGTTGTCTTGGCCTCGAATATGCGAGTTTTAGATTCCTCTTCTCTCAGGATCTTCTCTTGCTTCTCTTGCAGATTGTTCAGGGCCTGTTTGAAGACATGTGGCAGGACAGTGAAGGCTTCGACAACACGAGAGGCTTCATGCCTTAAACCAGCCACTTCTTCAACGGTCGATGTGTGCATCCAATCCAAAGCTTTTTTAACTGAGTGAAGGGCATTCACCGCATCCTGAATGAATACTGTCTGGAGGCCAAGAGCACGCAATTGCTCTTTCCTAGCTTCAGTGCGAGGAGAATCCGGCTTGGCAAAATCTTCTATTCCATTCAACCTTATCAAGTTCACGTTAGGATGTGAAGTGAGTTAGATATCCTCAAGTGTAGTACCGTCGTCGGATTCCAAGACGGTTGGTGGGGCGGGATCTGATTCGATTTCTTCGGCGACAGTTGGCTCAGGTGCCTGTTCCGAAATGGATGGGTGAACCTCCGCGATAGGGGGGACTGATTCCTCCTGCTCGGGAACAATATCTACTATTGCGAGGGGGGCTCATTGCGGCTTGATGGCCCTTCATCATCTTGTTGAACTTGGGGGACATCTCTTTCCTGAACCTCCTCACGGCTCATTCTCAGACCTGCCTGAAAGGCATCATCTTCTTCGTCTGAGTCGTGGTCTTCTTTTGGACTTTTGGGAGATTCCTCAGACTTATCTTTTCCTTTCCTTCTGGCATCTGATTTGTGCAAAAGATGACTTTCAATTAAAGCTTTGCAGCATGGATTATCCCATTGGATCAGGGCTTCAACTTATTTGGAGTCCGTCACTTCCAACACGAATCTTTCTTCATTGGTCCACTCACTCCAATTGTATAGGGTATCGTATGGAGCTAGCCTGTAGCTTTTCCATTGAAGAAATCTTTCATAAGCCTGTTCAATTTGCACAGAGAGAAGGGTTTCATTGATAATTGAGTCCGGGGAGGGACTTCGTACAACGTTTGTATCTGCTATATCGATTGGTTCCTCTACAGGTGTGGGATCCTGTATGGAAGAGGGATTCCTTACAGGGGATGGTACCCCGAAGGAAGGTGGATCCTGTACGGGTGTGGAATCCCACATAGGAGAGTTAGCTGTTGGCTCCAAAGGGGCAGCCAACTCGCTAGAGTCTTCCAAGTTGGCAGATGTCCTCTCATCCGTCGTTGCCGCTAAAGGCTCGGGATTTACTGTCGATACAATAACGGGCATCTCTTCCACAGGGGTTGGGCCCTGGGGTATTTCATCAGTGGGTTGCGCCACAATAGAAGCATCATTTGAGGATTTGGTAGATTTAGCTTTTGTAAGCCTCCTCAGCTTCGTTTTCGGCTTATCAGCAGCAACAGGTGTCTTGCTGTGAGATCTCTTTCATTTCTTTGAAGATTCCACACTCTGGGACTTCGAAGTAACATCTCTTGGATCTTCAGAAATGGGCATACTGTGGATGGATGGTTGGTTGGCGATCAGGGTGCTTTGGTTAAAGTCCGAAGGCTTGACGCCTCCTAAGTAGATCTGGGAACTTATTTTCTTTGCATCTACGGATTGTGGTAGTCCGCACTTCGTCAAAATGTGGTTTAGAAACAGACCAAATGATTTCTTTTGCGACGCAGGTTTTGACACTTCTTCCTGCAGACGCTTCAGAATAATCTGACACCAATTGACCTTTTCACAGGTCATAATTGCTACCATCATCCTAAATCTAAGATTTGTGCACATCTCAAAGGCACCAATGCGATTCTCGATGATAAGACAACAAAAGTCATGCAAGTACACGTATGGCAAACAGAATTTTTTTGTGATAGGTAGTGTGAACAGATTCAACTGAAGCTGATCCGGTGAACAGGCCATACTACTTGGTCAACAGCTCTTGAGACCCAAAAGTCTCAAGGTCTTCCATGGTCAGGCCATCAGCGGGCAGCCTGAAGATTTTCTGGAGAAGTTCTCGGTCGATTCGGATCTCTACTCCGCGGATGACAGCGGTGATGTCAGCGACGTAGCCTCCCTGGGCCAGCGACAGAAAGCGGACGGCAGTGTTGAGATAGAAGTCCTCAACCAAATGGACGTCGTATTTCTCGGCGGTGTGGCTCCCAAGGCGGTAGAGGCCTTGCTGACGGATTCTGGTGATGGAGAACTCCATGGGTTCGTCGTCATTAATTTCAGTGAGAATTCGCTCGATGATGACAGATCTGGAGAAGATCCGTCCATCAATGATGTTCGAGGCTTTCTTGAGGGCGGTGGCAGAGGTCTGAGCAGACGCCATTGATGAATCTCAAGAAGAGATGAAAAAGATTAAGAGAAATTTGCAGTAAAACGCAGAAAAACTTGTAGGATGTATTTGCTTGAGTGCTATCAAAATATCCAGAAGGCGTAAAGAGTCTCAAATGGCAATTTCAGTCCTTTTTTAGTGGGCGGCGAAGAAGGGTTTTTCAGATAATGAATGGTCAGATTTAAGGGATGGGAACCGATGTTTGAAATGAACGGTCATGATGGACTGAGTGTAACTGGTACACTTATCCATGGAATATTAAAATATGAGCAGGTCCCAATTCTGACATTTGTTGTCACCCTTAATGCCTGAAACGGCGGTTTTAAATATTAAACAATTTGAAAACATCGCGGCTTTTGAGATTCTATTGTCCAGATGTCGTGTAAGGCATTTAATGTAAGTGACGTTTGACATGAAAACAGGGCACGTGGACAAAAATTATTTGTAAAATGAAATATTATAATATATATATATATAATGAATCGAAATTCCATAGTATGTGCTGTATCCGCGACGATACAGCGTTCCCCCTTAAAAGGTACATATAGGTTTGAATTCCATACAACAACTTTTGGATTAATGCTGTATTCATGGGTCATACTGTATTCCCCCTTAATTATTGCACACGCCAGCTGTAGGTTCTGAGTGTATAGATAATTAATGGTGGATACTGTATTCTTGGGTCTTACAGCATTCCCCCTCAATTGTTGAGTAAAAACAGTAAATACTTACAGGGAGTGAGGCTGTAGCAATCCCAATTCTTGTCGAAGCATGTTGAATCTTGCTATGTCGAGAGGTTTGGTGAAGATGTCGGCAACTGAATATCTGTATGAACTTTTTCTAGCCGAACATCCTTGTTCTCGACATGATTCCTTATGAAATGATGCTTCATGTTGATGTGCTTAGTGCGCGAGTGCAAGACAAGATTGTGCGTTATTGCAATTGCACTCGTGCTATCACACATTATTGGCGTTTCCTTGGGTTCAATCCCATAATTTGACAATTGTTGCTGCATCCAAAGGATCTGCATACAGCATCTACCAGCAGCATAGTATTCTGATTCAGCCGTGGAAAGTGAGTTTGCCAATTACTTCTTACTGGACCAAGAAACAAGTTTAGGTCCAAGGAAGTGACAAGTTCCACTTGTACTCTTCCTATCTAGCTTGCAGCCTCCGAGATCCGAGTCGTTGTATCCAACTAAATCGAAGCCGCCTTCTTTAGGATACCACAGTCCTACATCGACTGTTCCTTTAATGTACTTCAGGATTCGTTTAGCTGTATTGAAGTGTGATTCCTTAGGTGCTACTTGATATCTCGCACACACAACTACAGCAAACTGGATATCGGGCCTGATAGCCATTAGGTATAGGAGAGAGCCAATAAGCTTCCTGTAGAGTGATTGGTCAACTGACTTTCCGGCTTCATCAGCACTAATTTGCACGGAAGTGCTCATGGGAGTTGGCGATGATTTGGAAGTGTTCATTCCAAATTTGTTGAGAAGATCCTGCTGTATTTTTCCTAGTTGATGAAAATCCCTGTAGGCAACTGCTTTACCTGCAAACCTAGGAAATAACTAAGTTCTCCCATCATACTCATTTCAAATTTACTTTGTATGAGATGAGAGAACCTTTGACATAAAGCAAGGTTAGTTGAACTAAATATAATATCATCAACATAGATTTGAACCATTAGAAGGTCATCGCCTTCCTGTATTTTGAACAAGGTTTTGTCCACAACACCTTTCTCAAATCCACTATAGGTTAGATACTGGGACAGGGTCTCATACCATGCTCTAGGGGCTTGTTTAAGTCCATACAGTGCTTTCCTCAGCCTGTATACAAGATCGATGCCGTCTGTGTTGGCAAACCCTGGTGGTTGTTCAACATAAACTTCTTCGGCAAGATCTCCATTTAGGAATGCACTTTTGACGTCCATTTGATATATAATGAAGCTCTTATGGGCTGCAAAGGCTAAGAATATCCTAATGGCTTCTAGTCTGGCTACAGGGGCAAACGTTTCATCGTAGTCTATGCCTTCTTCCTGTCTATAGCTTTGTGCGACTAGTCTGGATTTATTCCTTATAGTAAGTCCATTTCAATCCTTCTTTTTTCTAAATACCCATTTGGTCCCAATAAACGATTGATGAGTAGGTCTGGGTACAAGATACCATACATTGTTTCTTTCGAAACCGTTAAGCTCTTCTTCCATAGATGTTATCCAATGAGAATTATTAAGAGCGTCTATGGTAGAAACTGGTTCGGACTGGGCTAAGAATACAGCAATAGTGCACATGTTGAGTCTTCTAATCTCGGATTGAGATTTCCATTAAGGAAATGATGATTTCTCAGTATCTAGATCTTCTTGTGTACACAGTACATTTCCTTGTGTCTGTATTCTCCTTCGAGTAGAAACACCAGCATCAATGTTTCCAATGATTAGCTCTTGTGGGTGATCTCTCAACCATCTTATGTTGGGTTCTAATTCAGGGTCCCGTACTGTAGCGAGAGTTGCTATAGTTTCAGCTTCAGCTTGTACAACATCAGCTTCATCTACGTCGATTCTTACAGCTGCGGGGTTGATTTCTAGGTCAACAACATGTTCTATGGGAGTTGGTGGATCTAAGATGGAAAGTTGTTGGATGTTCTGAGTAACATCTTCTGCTCTTGTAGGGTAATGGTGAGGTTCTTCGAACACTACATGAACTGATTCCTCGATCGTCAGCTTCTTTTTTATTAAAGATCCTATAAGATTTGCTGACGGAGGAGTATCCTACGAATATTCCTTCATCTGACTTTTCATCAAAGGTTCTAAGTTGATCCTTCCTATTATTCAACACATAGCACCTGCATCCAAAAATGTGAAAATACAAAACTAACGGAGTTCTGTTGTTCCATACCTCGTATGCTGTTTTGTTGTGGTGTTTGTTGACGATACAGCGGGTTTGAGTGTAGCATGCTGTATTGGTTGCTTCACCCCAGAAACGCTGTGGCAACTTGCTTGCGGCGATCATTGTCCTTGTAGCTTCTTTTAGCGTCCTATTATTTCGCTCGACAACACCATTTTGTTGACGTGTACGGGCAGCTGAGTATTCGTGTTGTATCCCATTCTCCGAACAGTACTGCTCTATAAAGCGATTAGTAAATTCTGTACCTCTGTCGGAACGAATGGACACGATTCTCAAACTCTTTTCATTTTGAAGCTTTCTCAGGAGCTCGGGCAGCTTTGATGTTGTTTCCTTCTTCTTGCTTAAGAAAATTGTCCAAGCATACCTGGAGTAATCATCAACAACAACAAGACAGTATTTCTTACCTCCCAAACTTACCCGGTCTACAGGACCGTAGAGATCCATGTGTAGCATCTCCAACACTCTGTGGGTTGAAAGGTAGGATTTGCTCTTCAGGGTGGATTTGATTTGCTTTCCTTTCTGACATGGTCCGCAGACGCTGTCCTTTTTTAATGACACATTTGGCAATCCTCTAACCAGTCCCTGTCTTGAGAGCTTGTTGATCCTTTTGAAGTTGACGTGAGACATCCTCTTGTGCCATAACCAGCTTAGATCTGCAGTGCCTTTGGCAACAAAGCATGGAATTGAGGAGCTCATAGGCTTCCAGTCAGCAATATACATGTTACCTGATCTGCTTCCTGTAAGCACAACTTCTTTGGTTTGGATGTTCTTGACTCTACAACGATCTATATAGAATTTTACCAAGAACTGTTTGTCACAGAACTGGATAAAACTAAGTAGATTGAACTGTAAGCCTTCAACATAAGCTACATTGGTGACTTTGAATTTTCCTACAATAAGGTTTCCTTTTCCTCTTGTTCCTCCTTTAGATTTATCACCGAAGCGCACTTTTGGACCGCGACCTTCTACGAAATATGATAGCTTGCTTCTATCTCCGGTCATGTGCCGAGAGCATCCACTATCGAAGTACCAGATGTCCTACTCTAGGATGTCCTGTATGCAAAGAGATTAAGTCGATTTAGGTCCCCTTTGATTTTTGGGTCCATGAATGTTAATGACTTTAGGTACCCATATTTTTCTGACACCAATTGGTTTACTGTAGATAACGTTTGGTACAAACTTGTGGCATCTACGTGGGGCATGTACGTAGTTACTGTATCCATGATAATCATTATGCATGTAAAAATCAGGGTTATTATTAATAATCTAGTACGAGTGCCGTCTCGGAGGTGGAGCCATTTTCTTTGGCCTTACAGCTTGCCTTCTGGGTCTCCAGTTGGATTCCCAGAGCTATTTTTGATACTGTGCGGACACTTGCTGTCTCGATGGATAATGCAGCTCCTGTATCCAATACCTAGGCGTGCGGTACTGATAGTACTGCCGTGCGGGCCTTTGGTATTTGGATACAGCCTTCTTTCTGAACAGCTGTTGGCGCTGTTGATATGCTCGGGGAGCATGCTGTCGGGCGCCTTACAGGTTGGAACAACTTATGATTCCGCTGTTTGGAATAGGATTGCGGTGGCGGAATGGCAGCCTTTGCTTTTCGCGGTGCAGCAGGTTCCTTCACAGGACTAGGGGTATCTTCTGATACAGGAATGTGTTCCACACTCTTGACGAACACAGTACTAGTTTTCCCTTTGTTGGAAAATGAGCTGTATCCTAAGCCATTTTTATCGTGAGCATGCTGCCCAGTGCTTAGAATTTCTTCCATTCTTTTAGATGATTTCTCGAAAGATTTCAGAATGGTCTCAAGTTCGCTTTCTCGTTTCTCGAGAGTATTAAATTTAGCTTGAAGTATAACAAAATTATTTGTATTGCTTCCATTTTGAGACTTGGTCTCACTTAGTTCATGAGCAAGTTGATGATTGCTCTCTACGAGTTTTTCATGCTCTACCTTGCTGTTTTCACAATTAATAGCCATATTTTCATAACTTATTTTTAGCAAGTCGTTTTCTTCTTTCAGCTCTATGTTGGAAAGTTGAAGCTGAATGTTTTCACTTTTCAAAGTCTCGTGGGCTTTTTGAATATTTTTAAATTCATTCATCATGTTTTCGAAAGTATGCGATACATTTACTGGAATGGCTGAGGTTGAGCTTACCTCATCATAGTTGTCTTCATCTTCCGGAATGTCCTTGGCCATAAAGCACATATATGCCTTATCATCGAATTCATCGTCAGATGAGTCACTTTCAGTGACCACCTGAAGACATTCTTCGGATTTGGATGGTGTGGGTGAGGCTTCTGATTCTCCTATCAGTGCCTTGAGCTTGTTTTTCCAAGCACGTCTTCGTTCATCCCTCTCTTGTTGCTCGGATTCTGACAACCTTTGAACTTTGGGATGAGGACATTTGTTTGCATAATGTCCTGGTTTCCTGCAATTATAGCATAGGTTAGCGTCACCAGAGAAAGTTTCAGTACTTACCTTGTGGACAGGTTTGGGCCTATATGGAGTCTTTCCAGACTGTTTGATGAACTTCTTGAATTTTTGCATGAGGAGCGCCATTTCATCTTGAGACAGGATATCGTCGTCACTGTCTGCATTTTTGTAGTTTGGCTTTGATGGGTTGGGCATGCTGTGTCGACGATTCGATACAGCGGCTAAGGCTGTAGTCCTGGCTGGAGATTCTTCAGCTTTCTCTCTCCTGTCTATATCATACTCGAAAGCTTTGAGGTCAGAAAAGAGATCAAAAGTAGATATTTCATTTAGATTACACGACACACGCATAGCTGTTGTCTTAATGTCCCATCGGGCAGCGAGAGATCCGAAAATTTTTAAATTCTTCTCCTTTTGGGTATAAATTTTGCCTAAAGCTTCAAGTTCACCAACAATTCCAGTGAATCTGAGGTCAAGTTCCTCAAGTGTCTCAGTTGGTTTCATTTCAAAGGATTCAAATTGCTGAGTTAGTTTTGAAATTTTGTTTTCTTTTGAGAGCTCAGTTCCCTCACAAATCAACTTGAGTTTATCCCAGATTTCCTTGGCTGTTTTAGAGCTCTTTACCTTCGAGAATGTGCCTTTGTCAAGGGTGACAAACAACGCATTCTTTGCAACATTGTCGAGGTTGGCACGCTTTCTTTCATCTGTGGTCCATTGTTCGCGCTCCTTCTCGAGCATCTCAGCGTGGGCTTGGCCTTCGATCCTTGCGGCCGTGTTTACCTTCATGATCTTAATGGTGCCATCCTGTATAACAAAAATCATTTCTTCGTGCATTGCTGCAAGATGAGCCTCCATCCTGATTCTCCAATCATCAAATTCATTAATAGAGAACATTGGAACTTTGTCGATCATTGATGTATCCATATGAGAGTGTAGGAATGAAAAAGACTGTTTTAAAAAAATTGAATACTGGATCTGATTAAGTTAAAAACACGACTGATTCTTTTTAGAATCAACCGCTCCGATACCACTTGTTGGCCACTAAGTATACTGGATACAACTTGGAAAGTGTTTTAAACACCAAGCTGTACTGATTTTAAATCTGAGTGCGTAGCGGAAGTCTTAAATATTAAGTTGTTGTGGATACAACAACTCGATATGCAGTGTATACTTAAATAATCACAGTTTAATAAAACAATAAAGACATAAGGTAAATAACACAGTATTTAAAGTGGTTCGAGGTAAACCCCTCTACGTCCACTGGTCCTCCACACAGGAATAAAAAGTTTATTATAATTACTGCGTACACAACTACGTAATTATAACAACACTTAATCAATATATCGTTCACACAGATTGATATAAAGATCTTAGCTTCAACTGTTCATACATATTGGTTTGAGCTAACACTTGACTGGCTTCTTCACACACAGTTCTGAAGCTTCGTCTTCTTCGATGCAATTCCTTCACACACAGTTCCGAAGTAGCAAAGATTCTTCAGTCCACACAGGGCTGATGGGTTTGTTCAAGGATTAGAACAATATATGAACAACATCTTTGACTTTCTGAGCTTCTAGCTGATGATGTGTTGTTCACGGTTTGAGTACTGTATATCTCTTATATCTGAATACAGTGAGCTTTAGAGATATGTTTTGCTCTGATGTATATGATAATAACTTTGTAAGCTTTTTGTAACTTGGTTAACTTCGTAAGCTTTTGTAACTTGGTAACTTCGTAACTGATCTTCAACACCTTGATGAGATATATATAGTCTTCTGAAAATATATCCGTTGAGATAAATCCGTTGAGCAAGATTCCATTCCAACGGGATGATGTGTTTGAATAATACACGATCCGAATTTTGCGGGATTTGAAGATATGTTGACTTACAGTATTTAAATACTTTATCCTTTAGTATTTAAATACTTCTTTATCAACGGGACTTGACTTCTAGCGAATACTGAAGATTCCTTCTTTGTCCTGTTGAGAGTTGTATGGAAGGATCACTGTATAGTCAATTCGAGACAGCTTCCATACTTAGTCTTTATGAGACTTCTTTGCTGAATGATAGGTTCCACTGTATGCTGGATCTATGAGAGGTCTTCGATACAGGTTGACATATTTGATCAGCTTTTCGATACAGTTTCCTTACTGTATGCTGGATTGGCATATTGTCAAAACATCTTATCACCACTATTCGATACAGGGATTGTTTATCCTGACTATTTCGATACCAGGTATTTGTTATCCCAACAGACTTGCATGCTTCGGTAAACCATTATCAAGTAGTGAAAAAGTGAAGAAAATCTTACGATCACTACTTGTTGAATGGGACGGAACGGTTACAGCTATAATGGAGTCGAAAGACCTCAATACTCTCGATTTTAGCGCCCTTGTTGGTTCGCTAATCAACTATGAGATTGTGCTTAAATCTCGAAATGCTAAGCCAAAATCGAAAGAAAAAATGGTAGCTTTAAAAGTTAAGAAGATGTCAAGAAACGAAGAAGAAATTTCGGTGGATGATAACGATGAATAATCAGCACTCTATGCCAAGAACATCAACAAGTATCAAAACTTGTTAAATTGGAGAAGAAAAGACATCCAGTCGCAACCCGGAATGATTCGCAAGATCCGACAATAACTGCTGAAATTGGGGCAAACCCGGACATTTTGCGAAAAGTTGCTATAGCCCAAATCCTTAAAGTGAAGTTCTGATAGCTACATGGAGTGACGAAGAGGAAGAAGATGGAATTATTCAAAATAACCTCGCACTCATGGCAAGAAGCTCGTTTGACGAAAGTGACGACGAAAACCAGTTAAGTATCGCGTCTCATGATGAATTATTTAATGCTTGTGAACTTTTACATTCGGATTTTAAAAAATATTTGAAAGATAATAAATCCCTCAAAGTTAAAAATAAATTATTAGAAAACGAACTTAACAAAATCCGTGAAAAGGGGGAAATTATTAAAAATGATCATTCTATGTCTTGAAAAATAGAATATTTTGAAAAATGATTTATTGAAAGTTCAATTCGAACTTAAAAATTTAACGAACAAATTTTCTCTCGGAAACGAGAAATTTGAAAAATTACTATCCGTTCAAAAATTTTCGTTAAATAAACAAGGGTTAGAATTCAAAAATTACGATGAAAATGAATCCTTAAATTTGAAAATACCACGGTGTGGTAAATATCTGAGAATCGGGTACCATAGTTCCAATTGTAAAAGCGCAAGACGGACGATAAAAATAAAGAAAATATAGATTCCAAAAGGAACCATAATACCGAACATCATCTTTTTTCCAAATGAAAAACGATCAAAATTCGGTTGGATCCCCAAAATTCAAAACTGAATTTCTTAAAATGGTATTTAACTCAGGGGGAGTTTATCTTTTCCGGGAGAGATTTATTCATAACTTTACATTTGATATTAAATTCGATTATTTCATACTTTTTGCTAATGACAAAAAGGGGGGAGAAAGTGTGAAGAAAATATCAAAAAGATCAATAGGAGAAAGTGTGAAGAAAATGGGGGAGTAGAAAAGAAATGATGGGGAGACTAACAAAAACGGACAAAGCCGAAAACTTTGATCTGTAGTTTTTATATTTTACAAGAATTAATCCCATTGAAGATTGTTGTTTTGTCATCATCAAAAAGGGGGAGATTGCTGAAATAATTTACTCCATACATTCAAATTAATGATTTTTATGATAAGTTGATGGAATCAAACCAAAACAACAAAGGAATCGACAAAGGATCAAGAAGAAGTCAAAGACTCAAGAAATGCAAAGAACCAGAAATAGTGCACGCTAAGTCATAATCTAGCACATGTTAGTCATCAAGACAGAGAGTTCTGCATTCTGCACTGAAGCGGTTAGCGCACACAAATGTCCAAGCTAACGCACGCTATTCACAGAAGTTAACGTACGCTAAGCTAAAAAGAGTTACGTACGCTAAAGGAAGGTCAAAACATCACAACGGTCACAATAGAATGACATATGCAGTGATGAAGAATTAGCGCACGCTATGAATGTTAAATACCACACGCTAAAGAGCTTTCGAATTCAAACCAAATCAATCCATTGGATTGATACGAGGATGTCAAAAGGATACAATGGATACATGGTAACATATGCAGTGACGAAGAATTAGCACACGCTACGAATGTTAAATAGCACACGGTAAAGAGCATTCTAATTCAAACCAAATCAATCCGTTTGATTGATACGAGAAAGTCAAAAGGGGTACATGGTAATTGTTAGGAGTATGCCCTCGAATGCCACTCAGAGGATGTTGAGTGAGGGCATTGTACTTGTTATTATGTATAACATAATTAGAAGGCAATTGTATATTTCTTTATTTACTAGTAGTCGCTGGCATTCCTGACTCGTAAATATATATATATATATATATATATATAAACTAGTCCGTGTATTTGAGAGCAAAACATTTCACTCCTTATTGGATAAGGGGGTCGGCACTGGAAAGGTTTATGGCTCAAATACTTAATCGTTCGCAAGTAGATGAAACTTGACTGGGCGTTAAGTTTATGCGAAGACTTGTATGACATGTTCTTTAACTTGGAGAATGCCTGTCGAACACTAATGGTTAGTGGGAGCACACATTATAGGTATGCTAATTAGATTAGTATACTCGAACTGACTCACCCTCGATTCGTCACACGTATTTCACTCCGGGACAGTCAATGATGGGATTGAAAGGTTGTGATAGGTATTCATGAACCTTCGACTTGAGTATTTAGTAGGGATTTGCTGGTGACGTTACAATTTTCATTAGAATAGTTCGACCCAGAAAACCGAAAGGTGTGGGTCAACCTCGGCGTCCATCTTGACGGGCAAGTAGAAGGTTCTACTAAATACCAAGATAAGGTTCTTTCTCCTGTTAGTGAACGGGTATATGTCCTATGCGGTTATTGCAAATGAGATCATAAGTCTTTAGCTAAAGCATTGGAGCTAGTTGTATTGGATACACGAGAGCTCAGTGATCTCGATTTGCATTAACTCATGCATAGCGTCAAGTACATATGGGGTTTGACTAACCGTGACCCTATAACTTGATCGGGAAATTTGAAAGAAGGGTTTATACATATACCGGTATTCACGACAGAAAGGTTTCTGAATGATCCCCATCATTCGTTCTCAGTTAGGGTACAGTGTAAGCTGCCAGGCTAGCTAGGTGGTGCTACTACTCTTTGGTTCCTCCCATTGCTAACTGAGACGGACATACCGAGTCGTGCAATAGGATTGACGACGGAATGAATCGAGCTTATTCTATCTTAATTAATATTCGATATTGGATATATAATTTATTGGACATTAGATGTCTAATTAATTCCGGGACATTAGATGTCTAAATTAATTTATTAGATAAATTAATTTATAGCCTAATGAATTAAATAAATTACTGGGTGATTAATTTAATTCACATATATAATTATTTCTTAGAGAAATTAATTATATTATTTTGTATTTGATATAGTTAATTAATAGGATCAATTGATTGATATAAATACATCGAGACGGAATGGAGTTTATCGGATTAGACTCGCAGTAGTCCGAAACGAACCGAACTCCCTAATCCTTCTATATGGCCGCCGCCCCCACACACCTTGACAAGGTAATTTGTCCTCCACCTTGCATGGTGGAAGACTTTTGATTTTATAAATCAAGAGGTATCTTGTGAGGTGTAAGATGAATTTTAAAACATGAGATGTTTATTCATAGGGGACAATGTGGTCTTGTGATTGATTGAGGTAGATAAATAAAAGGTTATCTCGTCTCCCTTGTAGAGTAGACTTACAGTTCATTCATGCAAAAGTGAGAGAGAGAAAAGACTTGTTCATCTTATTCACTCATAAATCACCATTGTCATCTTCTTCATTTTCTTAGAGAAAATGGAGAGAAAAAAAATTGAGAGAAAATATATCTAAACATTTAGAGTGTTATAGATTATATTAGCAAGCTCCTATCACTTCGTTCTAGCCGTGTTCTTAGAGAACAACGAGGTGAAGTCGTTCCGATCGTCTTTCTGGCGCGTGGCAAGTAGAGATGCAGTGCTTTCGGCATTAGATCATCCAAGAGCTTGTTGCGGATTGGATTCGCAAGGGACATCATCGAGGACTTATCAAATCGGATATGCGGTCACCGGGATCTTCTCAACGATTAAATCAACGGACTACAAGGGTATGATATCGTATCTCCCCCTTTGTTCGTTTTATATTCGTATATACGCAGCTTGATCGATCCTCTTAAGGGATTCGTATCGAATTAGATTCATGTGTTGCTTCCGTTGCGCCTTTGTTTTAGGCACTGAATCCCAACAGTGGTATCGAAGCGAGGTCTTGCTATCGTATATACGATATTTAGCATTTGGAATGCTTGATTGGATGTTCTTATGATTTGGAATCATAATCGTATTAATCGTTGATTTTCTATTTTTCATCTAAAAATTAATTTTTCATAATTTTATGCTACAATATAAATCTATTTTTCTTTTGAAAAAACTGATTTAATATGTAATATAAAGATTAAAAAAAATATTTTTGGAATCGGGGCGAAAAACGAGCTGAAAACGTAAATGGACCCGGCACCTTGGACTAGTCGGGCGCTGCCTTGCGGTCCCAGGCAGCGGATCGCGATCCGGCCCTGCGGTCCGGCCCTGCTCGACAGCCTACAAGCCACTGCCAGGCAGTGGTCGCGATCCAGAACGATCCTTGATGAACAAATTAAAAACTTGCAAGTGTACGAATCGCTTTTGTAGGAAGCGGCAAGTAACTCCAAGGTCGATCTCTCGAGGAGTTGGAAACGGTTTGAAGTTCGATTATGTTTAGCAAATAGTCGAATTGACGAAAGTAAAGTAAATTAAAACACGGTGAATGATTCGATTGAGATGAAAGTTCGTAAAACAAGTGCGGGAAATTAAATTGATCGAAGCGTTAAAAATACCGAATTAAAGGATGGATTTCTAGAGAATACAATTATGAGAGTGATATGGGGGTTTAGAATCACCGACACACACATTATCAATTATTAGTTTCGATACTCAAACAATTTATGGTTTGGAATTACCGATTGCTCACAATTAAAAGAAAACCCGTTTGATGGCGGCGAATTCTAAAAATCGCGATTGTTCTTTTCGAAAACAAGAGAAACTCCTTTGACGGAGATGAATCTCTACTAACAATCAACTAGCTAATACCTTTGATGGGGTAATTCGCCAAAAGATCGCGGAAAAAGGTTTAGAACATTCACAATCGCTTCTATCGGGTCGTTTGATGGCGAACACCGACAAAAACCCTCGATTTTGACAATAACAATAACTATGAAAAAGGTTTGATGATCTAAATCATAAGTTCTCTTACGTCTAAATAATATTCGTACACAAATATCATCAAGAACGCCGATAGATTACAAAGAACAAAGAAAGAAGAACAATCCCAAACTCATACCCGAAAAATCAATCAAAACTAACAACCAAGAACATGTGTGTGGTTCAATCTAGACACCCATATGATAAGATTAGATACTCATGATCATTTCCACAATAATAGCAAAAATTATAGAATAAAACATGGTAGAAATCTTCCCTTGCAAAAATGAAATCGAATCCCCTGAAGGTTTGATGTTCTTCCTTCAAAAACTCACAAATCTTCTTACAAGTTATGAATATCACTCACAAAATGTATCTCTAGATGTTTAGAACACTCAAAATAGATGAGAAGTGAGTTTTTGGAGTGTATTTCGGCTCTCCCAAGTTGAGTGTATGGGTTTCCCTTTATATACCCGTCAAAAATCGCAAAAAGTGCAGAAAATCGCATTTCCTGCACAAATAGGGGTTGGATCGCGATCCGGGCATTTGGGATCGCGATCCGGGTGTCCAAGAAAAAAATCTGCCTCGCAGTCTGAATTCTGGATCGCGATCCGGGACGTGGTCTGGACTTGGATCGCGATCCGGGCGCGGTCCGGACTGTGAGGCCGTGGTCTAGAAGCTATATTTCCCTCAATACACCTCGGAATTTAACGTATAATATATCGTTGCGAATATGATTTCACGAGGAATCCATACATATATATAACACATCCTAATTGGAACTAATGAATCTGTAAATTAGAAAATACGACAAGTAGTGCTTCAATCTTCATCGTTTTAGGCCTCGTTCTCGCTCTTGATCGTCATAAACTCCAATATTGGCCATAAAAGCGCATATTTCACCACAATCTTCGTCCGAATACCTACAAAACAAAAACACAACATACCACACGTAAAAAGAGCAAAAACACTTAAAAACAAACGAAAGCGTGACTCAATAGAAAGGAATGAGACGATCAAAAATCGACTTTGCTTGCCCTCAAGCAAAAAGAAATAAAACATACGACAAATAAATGAGAAGGATTGAATAATCAAGTTAATCATCGGGTATACATACAATCAACCAAGAATGTAAAAGTATTGTAAAGTCTCGTAATTCGTCATGGAAGCCTAAACTCACAAATGAATGGAAAGCAATGGCACTTGATCGAACATGCAAAAAAACAAGTCTTAGTAGTCCCTCACATAATTATATCGATTCACTCATCTCTCAAGTATTTAGATAGGTCAATACGCTCAACTCGATTCGAATGGAAAGTTCTACTATATGCTTGCACTTCTTCTCTTCATCAAATGCATCAATATTCACAAAACATGAGTCATAGGGTCTTACTTTTGGTTGTAACGGGGCTGTGGCTCAGGTTGGGAAAATTTGTCTAGTAGTTACAAGTTCAGTCCAAGTAGAGCATATACGACCCTCACATATATGGAATAAACACTCAAAGCAAGATCGATCAGTCTACTTAAATTCTCCCATATATATCTCCCCCTTTTTTTCTAGGCCTTGTTAAGTGCAATTCTTATGATATTGGCCTATTTCTCACAACCCATCGACTTCCCTTTTGTTTTTCTTAGGCTCACTCCTCTCCTCCCCTATCTTTTCTATCCCACTATTATTATTAGGATCACTTTTTTTGGGGGGGTGGGGTTTATTATTTTCAGGGGAACGGGCGAGAAGATTTTTGCCTCTATACACCACAAACTTTGCACACCTTCGTTTTTCAAATATACCCTCTCATACTCTTACAAGGACCAATACTTGGGTAAGTTATGGCTTTTGGATATGGAGCTATATGATGCGGGTTTTTCGAACAAAATTACGGCTAAAGGCTCAACGGGGCTAGCAAAGGATATTGATATGAAATGGTGGGTATTTTAAGAAGTAGGTTCAAGACAAAAATATGGGCAGGCCTAATCATTTCTCGTGTATGTAAATATCAACACATCAACTGACAGAATCATGCAAGTTCTAAAGAATACAATCCATAATAAGAGAAATCACACATGAAAGAATTTTACCACTAAAAGTGAACGGTTCAATTAGGCACAATAACTCACGGCTTTTGGACTACCATACTCATTCCTTATACGTCAAATCAAGTAACCAAAAACTATACATTCACACGCAAGGCCAAACAATCAATTAGATTTATAAAACTCCATGAGTCAAGTACAAACACGATTAATCATCCATATACCCAACAGTTAACAAGGTTATTATAATCCAACTACGACAAGAAAAAAAAAGAAAAGAAACAAACATCACGCAAACTGAAAACAAATAAAAATCGAAGAAGTTGCACCCCCCCAAACCTAAACCTTTGCTTGTCCCCAAGCAAAGAGATTAAGTCAGCAAAAATGGGAAAATACAAATTAAAAAGAAAGAAAATAAAACTACCGGATTAAGAAGTGTGGTTTTTGATCGCGGGGCACCATGCTTTTGTGCTCGGGTCTCAATTTTCAATAGGCTAGGCTTCTTCCTCCCATAAATACCCTCCTTATTAGATTACCTACACACGCCATAGACAAAAACAAAATTAATGCAATAATAATAATAAAAGCGATAAAAATTAAAAAAAAAACTCCCTTGGGTTGCCTCCCAAGCAGCGCTTTTTTATAGTCTTTAGCTCGACTTCTTCGGATTCTTCTATCTGGGATTAAATGGAAATGTGCCAGGTCCATCCACATAGCTCGTCATTTTTCGCTCGTTTTCCTTTGTCAGGATGTGGATAGTGGTTCCATGGATTTTCATTGTGAGCACTTTTGTCACCATTTCAATTTTTATTATCATCGTCACCATGAAATGTCTTCCTTGAAGAATAAGTTACGTGATTTTTGTTGGTGATGTTTCTTCTATGTTTGGTATCACGAAATCCATCAGGGCTATCACCTCCCCCAAACCTAGTTGCGAGTATATTGGTTTTTGCGTTAAATTAATACTCGCTCCTAATTTCGCGGTGGGAACTTCTTTCTCCTTGAAAAGTACTTCCATGTCAAATCTTTCTAGATCCTCCTTATTTATCACTTTACCGCTCTGAAGAGTAGTTATAGCTTGAGCTTGCTCGGGCTAACTTGGTAGTTCTTGTGTGCGTGCAACGGTATCGATTTGCCCAATTTGAGTCTCTATTTTCTTCATCGAGGCTTCTAAAGATTCGAACCTTTTATTGCTTGCCGTAATAAATGCCATAATACTCTCCTCAATAGAGTCCCTTTGATGTGGAGGTGGTTCACTTTGTGTTGTTTGTAGGGATCGGTTTCCTCCATTGTATTGAGCTTGGGCGCTTGTGTCGTATGGCATCGGGTTGTTGTTTCTCCATGAGAAATTTGGATGGTTTCTTAGCCCAGGATTATAAGTGTTCAGGAGAGGTGCATTTCTTGCGTTTCCGCCATTATTATTTCTCCTCTCCTCCCACTCGGGCCTTCCTACGCTTTGTCCCATAGCCCAATTCACTTTCTCGGTTTGTTCTTCTGGGAAAGTATGTGGGCAAGAATTAGCATCATGTCCGGATCCTCCGCAAATTTCACAAACTCGTGAGCTTGAAGATTTATTTTGAGTCTTGAATCGTCTTAACTCATTTGTTAATTCATCGATTTTATATTGCATCTCTTCTTTCTCGCTTACTTGATCCAAAACTCCCCTACTAACACGCACACTTTTTTGCTGAGAATTAGCTCCCAATGTTTCAAATACGTCATGAGCTTGTCTTACCGTCAATCCCCAAAATGAACCATCGGCTGCGTTATCCACTGCACCTTGGCAATATTGAGTCAATCCATCATAGAAGAATTGATTAAGTAGTTGAAGCGGATAGTGATGGTGTGGGCATTGAATGAGGAGCATCTTGAATCGGCCCCATGCTTCGTGAAATGCCTCTCCATTTTTTTGACCGAATGTTGAGATTTGGGCTCTTAATTGTGTAGTCTTCGAATGAGAAAAATACTTGGTGATGAATTTGTCGTAAACATCATCCCACATTCTTAACGAGCCTGGTGCTAAAGTCATCAACCATTGTTTTGCCCCATCCTTGAGTGTATACGGGAAGCACTTCATTTTTAATTGATCCTCGCTCAATCCATTCAATGGAAAATTATCAATCGCCACATAGAAGTCTCTTATGAATGACAATGGGTCCTCTCGTGCCAATCCGTGGAATGATGGCAATTGATCGATGTGAAATCCGCTAATTTGGTAGTTCCTGGCTCCCGGTGCTAATTTGGATGCGGGATATGGCGGTGTTAACCATGAGCTTTGCATAGTCTCGCATTAGATGCTCAACCGGAGGTTGTTGCGGCATATTGTAGTTTACTCTCATCCCATATTGAGGCCCTAGATAATAGTTCGCTCCATATTGTACTCCAACGGGTGGTTGTCTCGGATAAAAGTACCTCCCTTGTTGAGCTTCGGGTATCTCTTAATTGTGCCCAACATTCTCATATCTTGGAAGTCTCAGTTGACGAGTGTTTTCTTCCTCGCACTAGTAGAAAAAGAGTCTTTCTTGACGCGCATTTGGCGTCATAAAGGGCCTTTATGACGCGCAAATGCTGGTCATAGAAGGACCAGTCATAACTCATTATGACTCGCATTTGTTCGTCATTGTACAATGACACGCACTTATGACACCCACTTTATGACGCTCTTTTCTGACAACTATATATGCGTGTCATAAAAGTTATGACCCCTTTTTCTGATTTCAGTTTTTGCGTGTCATAACTTCAAAATTTTTTATTTTTTTTTCTGGCTTTTATGACCCCCCTGCTAAACCTGCAATTATATACCAATTGTACCCAATTCATTACAAAACATGCTGATCGATTGTACAAAATTAACGCATTTCATATATATCGCAAAACCATGCGTTACCAATTCATTACATGACTCGACTAAACTCGATCATGTCAAAATCGGATCAATATTATCTAGTTTACGATTACTACCAATTGTACCCATTTCTACCAACTGTACCTATTCCTACAAACAGTTTTACTCCCTAAAAATAAAATTCGACACATAAGTACACCATTCTTCTCGAATGTCGTCGAAATCGGCATCAGTGTAGTCGTTGCTTTCACCTCCAATCTAGTCAAATAAAACAACAAGTTAAAACAGTTTAAATAGGATCCGCGGACTAACTAAGCTAGACAACTAAGACCAGTCACAAAACCACAATTCAGTCACAATTCACAGTGACAACTTCAATTCACAGTCACAACTTCAATTCACAGTTTAAATAAGACAACTAAGACCAACAGCCACAATTCACAATTCACAATTTAAATAAGACAACTAAGACCAACTACAAGACAATCTAGACGAGTTAGTGAATTGGATACAAAATAATTACACGAGTTAATAAGTAAGAATGCTGCTTCTGAATTGGATACAAAATAATTACACGAGTTAGTGAACCATTTGAAATAAAGTTGGAAATAAATCAAGCGATTGTTATTTGACGTAATCTACCCGCAGATTATGTACAGACTTCTGCCTCAGATTATTTAACACAAATCCAACCCCAGCTCATTTTTTTGGGTATCAAATTGTATTTAGAGAACGATTGAAACATACCAGCCTAATAATCTGATGTGACCTCGAGCTTTTATCGTTAAGGGAAGTTTCACCCACCTGCCTTTGCGCTACAAGCACATGAATTGGTAAAGCATTATAATTTAATAAACTGGTGGAATAAATGTATTCAATAAAACATGCAAAAATGAACATTTTCATCTTAGCATTACCTTCACAAATACTTATTAGATGCCTCAAGTGTTGATCGTTCTTGACAACCTCTTCAATTAACTTATCCACAATGGTTCCTCTCTTATGACAAGAAACATTTAAAGACGCAAAAAAATCTAGAAACGAATTTTCAACATTTTAAATATTAATGTGGTTACCTCAGATCATCTAGCGGCGAAGGAGCCCGACTCTGTTTAGGAGATCCACAACATTTTCATTGTAAATCTCAAAGCAGAAAATTTGAGCAAAAATTCTCTATGGAGTCTGTCAGAGAACAAAACTAAATTTTTAAACGAGTTTCATTTGCCGGAAATTTATTCAAATATCAATATATCTTACGAAGTTGATGCGCTCATAAATGTCTCTGATAGCATGTTACGCCACACCCTCATGGTGAATGTTTTTCCACTACTAGTCCGCCCGTATGCAAAAATTGTTCTTTGCAAAAAACATAAAAAAATAAAAAGCTAATAGAAACAGGCAAGCACACATGAAAAGAACATATTACTACAACTACTTCTTTTTAATCAAGAATACACCGTGTGTGTATCATTTTACCGTTAATTCCACTAAGAGCAGACATAGCAACATCTCTGGCGCCTTCTTCATATACTTTGGGTGTAGAGCAAGTTGGATCAAACACCTTATCTGGGATATGGGATGTGTAAATACAGATATAAATGCTAATTTCCAATTACGACGAATCGAGTTGTATCTTTGTATAAGTTACTGCATATACCAAATGTATACAATCCCCCATGCCGCTCATGATGTAAATTCTTTGAAACAATCGTATTCTCATCTGTGATCTCCCACGCGACGAGGTCGTAGCGGCTACTTCTTTCGAATTCGGTGGTCTCATCCTTACAAGAACTAAAATGTTCTCTTCCGGACTTTTGGACACTTTGGTGTACATCTTTGAGGCCCTCTTGATTTTGGACGATGGTGTCACTGTGCACCTATTGTCATCTTCAGGGAAAGCAGAATCTTTCTCCCCATAAATCAAAACAAAAACAAAACGAATATCAAAAAGACTGCTGTAATTGCAAGAATGACAAGACCCAGACGGTTCCATAAGCCAAGATTTGTAAAATTGAAGTTGTTTCCCTGTAAAATAGAGTACAAGATATATGGGTGATGCAGAAATCATAGCCAACAGGATGAATCTCTCTAGGGTTTAGTATATTAAATCCGTAAATACTCAACGAACTTTTTTTTAAAATAAATAATTCCCACGAGAAATCTTATGTACTAAATCTTAGTTTGAGCAGGTTTACCAAATATATCTTTCAAGACTATAATAAACTCGATTCTGAGAACAATTTACCAAATAAGACCTACACTTACAAGTAAGACCAATTGCCCAATTCATATTAACAAAACAAATAACCTACACTTACAAGTAAGACCAATTTACCAATTCATATTAACAAAACAAATAACCTACACTTACAAGTAAAACAAGATGATCAATTAACTAGGCAATAACCTACACAAACCGAGATTCAATTACCAAGCGGTAAAACAACCTTCACTTACAAGTTACGAAACAAGAAACAAGCATAATTAGACAAGTTAACTAGCCAATAACAGGACAACCGAGAAAGCGGCATCTAAACTCTAAAACCAGTGCCAATTCACAATCACAAAGCGAGATTCAAAAACAAGAACAAGACCTTCTTTGTTGTTAAAACCATAAGAAAGAGCAGCTTCAGTACGTTCATTGATACTTCATTGAACATCAAGGCCTGCTATTCTGCCAGCGTCTTTCGTAGCTTGCCGGGCATCATTAAAATAATTTAGGCTGTGATCACGACCTTGTTCTGAGACTTCCCAAGGTAGGGTTCCAGCACTGAATTGAAGAAAGTATGATCAGGAAATACACCTGAATGGCCTTGCAAGACCCGCCCACTTGTTGCTCAATGACCATGACGGCTTGGTGTTTCCAGTTAACTGATATGAGATGCAAATCATAAAGTTCCATTGTATTTGGATTTGAGGTTCATGAGGTTCTCTACCCATTATAAATAAGAGATGACGTATACATAATTATTTAATCTTCAATCAACTGTAAAATAGGGGTAAGAATCATCAGGGAGAAGAGGATTCAAATCACCCCAAGACTACAAAACTGAAAGATGGAGAATAATGGCAAACAGGCGCAGATTTAAAATAATATTGAATATTGATATAGAATGAGGTTAGTTTGGACATTATCTAGATGTTTTACATATTTTAGGATATTCCAAAATGAACATCTTCTTTTAAGTATAGCCTCATTCGACCTATTAAGAACCCATGTTGAGGCACACAAAGATACCAGATGCAATGAGGTGCACTCGTCATTAATAGAAGAAACCTATATATCTCAAATGAAACACGAACTAAAAAAACCCAACCAAAATACAAGAACCATATAAATATTGTATACCTTGGAGAGATCAAACCCAAATTCACCGGTTTGCGTCATTCCTTGAAGATGTTGAATCAGAGTCTTAGAATCGATGTCCTTGCTTGGTGAGTTGAATCACATTAACTGATTTGGAAATATAGAACACTTTGAGTGAAGAATAATATATAATCGATTTAACAACTATATAAAATTTGAATCGATCGCTAGCGAGATGCAGAATAATTGTAACAAGGGCTATATTACCTGAGGTACCATCCTCTTACCAAAAAATACAAAATATATAACAAGCGAAAGACTTTACCTTTTATCTCATCCCTTTCACTGACCAGGCTCGTTTTCTTCTCTAAAACTTAAATTGATCAATTCCTTTTACATCCTCTCCATTCCTTTCTTTAAAGAAACATGATTCGCTCCAAATGCTACAACATATAATCCAGATTTCACCATCTCTCTTGCAAGAACAATTGTTGTGGTAGTACCATTGCCAGCTAAATCGATCATCTTAGTTGCAACCTATAAATAGATGGAGTATTTGGTCAGACAATTTATTAGTTGAGTAGAGCAGGCAAGTATCACTCCTTAATTTTCAATTGCATCCGAAAGCTCTATGGCTTAAGCAATCGTGACACCGTCATTAAGAACTTTAATAGACAACATTGTGTCCTGTGTAAACACGTAATAATAATTAAGGTCGCTCAGGTGGTCATGGGATATGGTTGATGTACTTATGATCAATTTCAGGATCTAGTCAATTAATTGACATTCAAGAGTGAAAAAGATGAATGGTACCTCGGGGAAACACTGCTTCTTGTTGGCTCTTGTTGGCAATTTGAGCAACAAGTTTGCTTTACTAAAAACAAAGTAAGACAAAGGACTGAAGATGTGAAATGTATACATTGATTTTGCAACATGCTTTTTAGAAAACTATTAACAAATAACATAATACCTATTTGTTTATTGAGATAGAGGTTGATGCAGATGCACAATTCTCTGTCTTTTCCAACGTTTGGCTCCTAGCACCAAATTTAAGCAAAATAGGTGAGGCTTAAATCAATGCAAGACTTTGTATTAATAAAAATAATAAATGCTAAATGCTAAATGCTAATGTAATTCTCAAGTTGAGAGTTTGTGTTTTCAACCAAAACCCCAAAATATCAACCAAGCCTTCAAAACAGAACCATACTCATATAGGTTTCAAAAACCCAATCATCAAAACCAATACAGGGTACATAGCTTGACACAATTCCTAAAATTGGTTTTCAGAATACCTCAAAGCCGGATCAGGATCAGATGTATAAACGCTGTTACGAAAAAGGGTAATCAAAATGTAAGAAAAATTTGCAAACATGCTATTACCTTGATATTTTCTGCCCTTCTTCATCTGGTTTGTTGTTTTTCTCCTGCATTTGATGGTAGAAAAGATGTTTTAGGGTTCGAGACCTTCTGAATTTTGAGAAGAAGGAATCCATAGAAAAGAGGTTTTAGGGTTCGAGAAGCACAACGATGAACGGTGTCGATTCCACTACAGGAGCGGTGGAAAATAAAAACGTAACTTGAAGAGTTGGGTGTATCGAACTATCGATTCCAGTATAGAAGCACAACGATGAACGATCGATGGATGAGTGGGATAAGAACCCTAACCTTATTGGTGATCTTGAATCATTAATCATAAGGAAGCTTTTGAATCTTCATTGTCATTGTGCGATGAATCGTCTCTTTGTGGGAATGAGAGGGTGAGGGTGGGATTGGGGTGTTGAATAATGAATAGCAAAGCAGGGCGTGGGTATTAGAATACGGTTTTTGAAAAAAACGTGATGACTCTGATTATGACTGCCACTTTTTGACACATGTAAACTCGCGTCATCGCGAATGGAAATTTTACGCGTTATGACTCTGATTATGTGACTAAGCTATTTGCGAGTCATCTTCGACTGTTGGTCATAAAAAAAAGGGTCAAGGAAGGGGTTGTTTCTACTAGTGTCGATCATTTTTGGTGCTCTAATTCTTTGAACCTAATCTACGGGTAGAAGAATCGGGTTTCCCAACGATCTCCTACCAAGCATAAACAAGAGAAGTTAGAACAATTTTTTAGACTTTATCAAAAATAATGAAAATGGAAAAATGATAAAGAAAAATAATTCAACAACTATTAAAACAAGATCAAAAATTAAACGCCAACTCCACGGCAACGGCGCCAAAAACTTGATGAACAAATTAAAAACTCGCAAGTGTACGGATCGCTTTTGTAGAAAGCGGCAAGTAACTCCGAGGTCGATCTCTCGAGGAGTTGGAAACGGTTTGAAGTTCGATTATGTTTAGCAAATAGTCGAATTGACGAAAGTAAAGTAAATTAAAACACGGTGAATGATTCGATTGAGATGAAAGTTCGCAAAACAAGTGCGGGAAATTAAATTGATCGAAGCGTTAAAAATACCAAATTAAAGGATGGATTTCTAGAGAATACAATTATGAGAGTGATATGGGGGTTTAGAATCACCAACACACACGTTATCAATTATTAGTTTCGATACTCAAATAATTTATGGTTTGGAATTACCGATTGCTCACAATTAAAAGAAAACACGTTTGATGGCGGCGAATTCTAAAAATCGCGATTGTTCTTTTCGAAAACAAGAGAAACTCCTTTGATGGGGATGAATCTCTACTAACAATCGACTAGCTAATACCTTTGATGGGGTAATTCGCCAAAAGATCGCGGAAAAAGGTTTAGAACATTCACAATCGCTTCTATCAGGTCGTTTGATGGCGAACACCGACAAAAATCCCTCGATTTTGACAATAACAATAACTATGAAAAAGGTTTGATGATCTAAATCATAAGTTCTCTTACGTCTAAATAATATTCGTGCACAAATATCATCAAGAATGCCGATAGATTACGAAGAACAAAGAAAGAAGAACAATCCCAAACTCATACCCGGAAAATCAATCAAAACTAACAACCAAGAACATGTGTGTGGTTCAATCTAGACACCCATATGATAAGATTAGCTCCTCATGATCATTTCCACAATAATTGCAAAAATCATAGAATAAAACATGGTAGAAATCTTCCCTTGCAAAAACGAAATCGAATCCCCGGAAGGTTTGATGTTCTTCCTTCAAAAACTCACAAATCTTCTTACAAGTTATGAATATCACTCACAAAATGTATCTCTAGATATTTAGAACACTCAAAATAGATGAAAACTGAGTTTGTGGAGTGTATTTCGGCTCTCCCAAGTTGAGTGTAGGGTTTCCCTTTATATACCCGTTAAAAATCGCAAAAAGTGCAGAAAATCGCATTTTCTGCATAAAGAGGGGTTGGATCGCGATCCGGGTGTCCAAGAAAAAAATCTGCCTCGCGGTCTGAATTCTGGATCGCGAGCCGGGATGTGGTCTGGACTTGGATCGCGATCCGGGCGCGGTTCGGACTGTGAGGCCGTGGTCTAAAAGTCATATCTCCCTCAATACATCTCAGAATTTAGCGTATAATATACCGTTGCGAATCTGATTTCACAAGGAATCCATACATATATAGAACACCTCCTAATTCGAAATAATGAATCTGTAAATTAGAAAATACGACAGGTAGTGCTTCAATCTTCATCGTTTTAGGCCCCGTTCTCGCTCTTGATCGTCATAAACTCCAATATTGGCCATAAAAGTGCATATTTCACTACAATCTTCGTCCGAATACCTACAAAACAAAAACACAACATACCACACGTAAAAAGAGCAAAAACAGTTAAAAACAAACGAAAGTGTGACTCAATAAAACGGAATGAGACGATCAAAAATCGACTCATCAAATCCCCCCAAACCTAAACTTTGCTTGCCCTCAAGCAAAAAGAAATAAAACACACGACAAAGAAGCGAGAAGGATTGAATAATCAAGTTAATCATCGGGTATACATACAATCAACCGAGAATGTAAAAGTATCGTTAAGTCTCGTAATTCGTCATGGAAGCCTAAACTCACAAATGAATGGAAAGCAATGGCACTTGATCGAACATGCAAGAAAACAAGTCTTAGTAGTCCCTCACAGAATTATATCGATTCACTCATCTCTCAAGTGTTTAGATAGGTCAATACGCTCAACTCGATTCGAATGGAAAGTTCTACTATATGCTTGCACTTCTTCTCTTCATCAAACGCACCAATATTCACAAAACATGAGTCATAGGGTCTTACTTTTGGTTGTAACGGGGCTGTGGCTCAGGTTGGGAAAATTTGGCTCGTAGTTACAAGTTCAGTCCAAGTAGAGCATATACGATCCTCACATATATGAAATAAACACTCAAAGCAAGATCGATCATTCTACTTCAATTCTCCCGTATATATATACCTCCCCTTTTTTCTAGGCCTTTTTAAGTGCAATTCTTATGATATTGGCCTATTTCTCACAACCCATCGACTTCCCTTTTGTTTTTCTTAGGCTCACTCCTCTCCTCCCCTATCTTCTCTATCCCACTATTATTATTAGGATCACCTTTTTTTTGGGTGGGGCTTATTATTTTCAGGGGAACGGGAGAGAAGATTTTTGCCTCTATACACCACAAACTTTGCACACCTTCGTTTTTCAAATATACCCTCTCATGCTCTTACAAGGACCAATACTTGGGTAAGTTATGGGTTTTGGATATGGTGCTATAAGATGTGGGTTTTTCGAACAAAATTATGGCTAAAGGCTCAACGGGTCTAGCAAAGGATATTGATATGAAATGGTGGGTATTTTAAGAAGTAGGTTCAAGACAAAAATATGGGCAGCCCTATTCATTTCTCGTGTATGTAAATATCAACACATCATCCGACAGAATCATGCAAGTTTTAAAGAATACAATCCATAAGAAGAGAAATCACACATGAAAGAATTTTACCGCTAAAAGTGAACGGTTCAATTAGGCACAAGAACTCACGGCTTTTGGACTACCATACTCATTCCTTACATGTCAAATCAAGTAACCAAAAACTATACATTCACACGCAAGGCCAAACAATCAATTAGATTTATAAAACTCCACGAGTCAAGTACAAACACATTAATCATCCATATACCCAACAGTTAACAAGGTCATTATAATCCAACTACGACAAGAAAAAAAATAAAGAAAAGAAACAAACATCACGCAAACTAAAAACAAATAAAAATCGAAGAAGTTGCACCCTCCCAAACTTAAATCTTTGCTTGTCCCCAAGCAAAGAGATTAAGTTAGCAAAAATGCGAAAATACAAATTAAAAAGAAAGAAAATAAAACTAACGGATTAAGAAGTGTGGTTTTTGATCGCGGGGCACCATGCTTTTGTGCTCGGGTCTCAATTTTCAATAGGCTAGGCTTCTTTCTCCCATAAATACCCTCCTTATTAGATTACCTACACACGCCATAGATAAAAACAAAATTAATGCAATAATAATAATAATAAAAGCGATAAAAATTAAAAAAAAAAAAACTCCCTTGGGTTGCCTCCCAAGCAGCGCTTTTTTATAGTCTTTAGCTCGACTTCTTCGGATTCTTCTATCCGGGATTAAATGGAAATGTGCCAGGTCCATCCACATAGCTCGTCATTTTTCGCTCGTTTTCCTTTGTCAGGATGTGGATAGTGGTTCCATGGATTTCCATTGTGAGCGCTTTTGTCACCATTTCAATTTTTATTATCATCGTCACCATGAAATGTCTTCCTTGAAGAATAAGTGACGTGATTTTTGTTGGTGATGTTTCTTCTATGTTTGGTATCACGAAATCCATCGGGGCTATCACCTCCCCCAAACCTAGTTGCGAGTATATTGGTTTTTGCGTTAAATTAATACTCGCTCCTAATTTCGCGGTGAGAACTTCTTTCTCCTCGAAAAGTACTTCCATGTCAAAGCTTTCTAGATCCTCCTTATTTATCACTTTACCGCTCTGAAGAGTAGTGATAACTTGAGCTTGCTCGGGCTGACTTTGTAGTTCTTGTGTGCGTGCAATGGTAGCGATTTGCCAAATTTGAGTCTCTATTTTCTTCACCGAGGCTTCTAAAGATTCGAACCTTTTATTGCTTTCCGTAATAAATGCCATAATACTCTCCTCAAGAGAGTTCCTTTGATGTGGAGGTGGCTCACTTTGTGTTATTTGTTGGGATCGGTTTCCTCCGTTGTATTAAGCTTGGGCGCTTGTGTCGTACGGCATCGGGTTGTTGTTTCTCCATGAGAAATTCGGATGGTTTCTTAGCCCGGGATTATAAGTGTTCGGGAGAGGTGCATTTCTTGCATTTCCGCCATTATTATTTCTCCTCTCCTCCCACTCGGGCCTTCCTACGCTTTGTCTCATATCCCAATTCACTTTCTCGGTTTGTTCTTCTGGGAAAGTATGTGGGCAAGAATTAGCATCATGTCCGGATCCTCCGCAAATTTCACAAACTCGTGAGCTTGAAGATTTATTTTGAGTCTTGAATCGTCTTAACTCATTTGTTAGTTCATCGATTTTAGATTGCATCTCTTCTTTCTCGCTTACTTGGTCCAAAACTCCCCTACTAACACGCACACTTTTTTGCTGAGAATTAGCTCCCAATGTTTCAAATACGTCATGAGCTTGTCTTATCGTCAATCCCCAAAAAGAACCATCGGCTGCGTTATCCACTGCACCTTGGCAATATTGAGTCATTCCATCATAGAAGAATTGATTAAGTAGTTGAAGCGGATAGTGATGGTGTGGGCATTGAATGAGGAGCATCTTGAATCGGTCTCATGCTTCGTGAAATGCCTCTCCATTTTGTTGCCCGAATGTTGAGATTTGGGCTCTTAACTGTGTAGTCTTCGAATGAGAAAAATACTTGATGATGAATTTGTCGTAAACATCATACCACATGCTTAACGAGCCTGGTGCTAAAGTCATCAACCATTGTTTCGCCCCATCCTTGAGTGTATACGGGAAGCACTTCATTCTTAGTTGATCCTCGCTCAATCCATTCAATGGAAAATTATCAATCTCCACATAGAAGTCTCTTATGAATGACAATGGGTCCTCTCGTGCCAATCCATGCAATGATGGCAATTGATCGATGTGAAATCCGCTAATTTGGTAGTTCCTTGCTCCCGGTGCTAATTGGATGCACGATATGGCGGTGTTAACCATGGGCTTTGCATAGTCTCGCATTAGATGCTCAACCGGAGGTTGTTGCGGCTTATTGTAGTTTACTCTCATCCCATATTGAGGCCCTGGATAATAGTTCGCTCCATATTGTACTCCAACGGGTGGTTGTCTTGGATAAAAGTACCTCCCTTGTTGAGCTTCGGGTATCTCTTGATTGTGCCCAACATTCTCATATCTTGGAAGTCTCGGTTGACGAGTGTTTTCTTCCTCGAGCATTTTTGGTGCTCTAATTCTTCGAACCTAATCTACGGGTAGAAGAATCGGGTTTCCCAACAATCTCCTACCAAGCATAAACAAGAGAAGTTAGAACAATTTTTTAGACTTTATCGAAAATAATGAAAACGGAAAAATGATCAAGAAAAACAATTCAACTACTATTAAAACAAGATCAAAAATTAAACGCCAACTCCCCGGCAACGGCGCCAAAAAACAGATGAACAAATTAAAAACTCGCAAGTGTATGAATCGCTTTTGTAGGAAGCGGCAAGTAACTCCGAGGTCGATCTCTCGAGTTGGAAACGGTTTGAAGTTCAATTATGTTTAGCAAATAGTCGAATTGACGAAAGTAAAGTAAATTAAAATACGGTGAATGATTCGATTGAGATGAAAGTTCGTAAAACAAGTGCGGGAAATTAAATTGATCGAAGTGTTAAAAATACTGAATTAAAGGATGGATTTCTAGAGAATACAATTATGAGAGTGATATGGGGTTTAGAATCACCGACACACGTTATCAATTATTAGTTTCGATACTCAAACAATTTATAGTTTGGAATTACCGATTGCTCACAATTAAAAGAAAACTCGTTTGATGGCGGCGAATTCTAAAAATCGCGATTGTTCTTTTCGAAAACAAGAGAAACTCCTTTAATGGGGATGAATCTCTATTAACAATCGACTAGATAATACCTTTGATGGGGTAATTCGCCAAAAGATCGCGGAAAAAGGTTTAGAACATTCACAATCGCTTCTATCGGGTCGTTTGATGGCGAACACCGACAAAAACCCTTGATTTTGACAATAACAATAACTATGAAAAAGATTTGATGATCTAAATCATAAGTTCTCTTACGTCTAAATAATATTCGTGCACAAATATCATCAAGAACGCCGATAGATTACGAAGAACAAAGAAAGAAGAACAATCCCAAACTCATACCCGAAAAATCAATCAAAACTAACAACTAAGAACATGTGTGTGGTTCAATCTAGACACCCATATGATAAGATTAGCTGCTCATGATCATTTCCACAATAATAGCAAAAATCATAGAATAAAACATGGTAGAAATCTTCCCTTGCAAGAACGAAATCGAATCCCCGGAAGGTTTGATGTTCTTCCTTCAAAAACTCACAAATCTTCTTACAAGTTATGAATATCACTCACAAAATGTATCTCTAGATGTTTAGAACACTCAAAATAGATGAAAACTGAGTTTTTGGAGTGTATTTCGGCTCTCCCACGTTGAGTGTAGGGTTTCCTTTTATATACCCGTCAAAAATCACAAAAAGTGCAAAAAATCGCATTTTCTGCACAAACAGGGGTTGGATCGCGATCCGGGCATTTAGGATCGTGATCCGGGTGTCCAAGAAAAAAATCTGCCTCGCGGTCTGAATTCTGGATCGCAATCCGGGGCGCGGTCCGGATTGTGAGGCCGTGGTATAGAAGCAATATCTCCCTCAATACACCTCGGAATTTAGCGTATAATATACCGTTGCGAAGCTGATTTCACGAGGAATCCATACATATATAGAACACCTCCTAAATCGAACTAATGCATCTGGAAATTAGAAAATACGACAGGTAGTGCTTCAATCTTCATCGTTTTAGGCCCCGTTCTCGCTCTTGATCGTCATAAACTCCAATATTGGCCATAAAAGCGCATATTTTACCACAATCTTCATCCGAATACCTACAAAACAAAAACACAATATACCACACGTAAAAAGAGCAAAAACACTTAAAAACAAACGAAAGCGTGACTCAATAGAACAGGATGAGATGATCAAAAATCGACTCATCAATCCTGCTCGGCAGCCTACTGGGCAGTGCCCCGGGCTTGGCTCGGCCGTGTTTTTTTTTCATATTTCGCTCGGTAATTAATTTTACATAAATTAAATTGGATTTAATTTGACTAAGATATAATTATGGTAATTTTATTCCTAGGAGAATTAATTTAATGGAATATTTTCTCGTCCGGAATAAGTTAAAATTAACGGTTGCTAGAATTAATTGGATTAATTCGTTTGGATGGATTCACTTATATTGATTGGGTCAATATCTAGATTAATTATGAATGCTGCTTATTTTAATGTGTTTGATGCATTATATTTGAATGGTGATGTGGTTCATGGACCTAGTTTTGATTCGTTCCGTTTTATTCGATTGGGCTGTAAAAGCCGTTTTGAGTCTATTTATTTTACTAGAAGAATTTATATATGATGCAAATTTTCAAATGTAAAATTTATATGTAATGTCGAAGACTGGAGGAAGATCCGTTCGAGAAGACGGAGATTCAAGACTGGAGACATGTAATTAGATTACGATGTTTTTATTCTAGGAACAGTCCATGAACTACATGTTGGTAGCAACTAGGTTATGAATGTGCAAAGTGTAACATTAATCGCGAAAATTCTCCCACGACAAATTATTACGTTTAAAAGGTTTCAAGGTTTTCCTTCCCTCCATTGAGCTTTGGGAAATTGAAATCCAAATCGAATGTGCTATGCTTCCGAGTTATTGGGGTAGTCATTCGGGGAGGATCGATAAATTACCGAGAGCGCATTAGATGCCTTCGGTTGGAGCAAATTTTATCCCTAGAAATCTGTTCGGTTGCCGGATAAGATTCAATTGTGAAACTGATTTGCATCGATGGTATAAACTTAACTTGTTCACGATCCATAGAAACCGTATAGGTTGAGGGGAGTGAACAAGGGGAAAAATGATCAAATCATCCATTAGATGGGTTGGTGTTAGACACTACTTTATGATTAGAAACCTGTTCTGTTGCCCTCTATTAAAATTTATAAAGAACTCAATCACCACTATGAAGTAATGCGAACAATACTTCCGGAGTGTAAGTGGGAGATTGTTAGGAGTATGCCCTCGAATGCCACTCAGAGGATGTTGAGTGAGGGCATTCTACTTGTTATTATGTATAACATAATCAGAAGGCAATTGTATGTTTCTTTATTTACTGGTAGTCACTGGCATTCCTGACTCGTATATATATATATATATATATATATATATATATATAAACTAGTCCGTGTATTTGAGAGCAAAACATTCCACTCCCTATTGGATAAGGGTGTCGGCACTGGAAAGGTTTATGGCTCAAATACTTAATTGTTCGCAAGTCGATGAAACTTGACTGGGCGTTAAGTTTATGTGAAGACTTTTATGACGTGTTCTTTGACTTGGAGAGTGTCTGTCGAACACTGATGGTTAACGGGAGCACACGTTATAGGTATGCTAATTAGATTAGTATACTCAAACCGACTCACCCTCGATTCGTCACATGTATTTCACTCTGGGACAGTCAATTACGGAATCGAAAGGTTGTGATAGGTATTCGTGAACCTTCGACTTGAGGATTTAGTAGGGAGGTGCTTGTGACGTTACGATTTTCATTAGAGTAGTTCGACCTAGAAAACCGGAAGGTGGGGGCAACCTCGACGTGCATCGTGACGGGTAAGTAGCAGGTTCTACTAAATACCAAGATAGGATTCTTTCTCATGTTAGTGAATGGGTATATGTCCTATGCGGTTATTGGCGAATGAGATCATAAGTCTTTGGTTAACGCATTGGAGCTAGTTGTATTAGATACACGAGAGCTCAGTGATCTCGATTTGCAATTACTCATGCATAGCGTTAAGTACAGATGGGGTTTGACTGACCGTGACCCTATAACTTGATCGGGACATTTGAAATAAGGGTTTATACGTATACCGGTATTCACGACAGAAAGGTTTCTGAATGATCCCCAGCATTCGTTCTCAGTTATGGTACAATGTAGGCTGCCAGGCTGGCTAGGTGGTGCTACTACTCTTTGGTTCCTCCCATTGCTAACTGAGACGGAGCTACCGAGTCGCGCAATAGGATTGACGGTGGAATGAATCGATCTTGTTCTCTCTGAATGAATATTCGATATTGGATATCTAATTTATTGGACATTAGATGTCTAATTAATTTCGGGACATTAGATGTCTAAATTAATTTATTAGATAAATTAATTTACGACCTAATGAATTAAATAAATTACTGGGTGATTAATTTAATTCACATATATAATTATTTCTTAGAGAAATTAATTATATTATTTTGTATTTGATATAATTAACTAATTGGATCAATTGATTGATATAAATACATCGAGACAGGGTGGAGTTTATCAGATTGGACTCGCGGGAGTCCGAAACAAACCGAACTCCCTAATCCTTCTATATGGCCGCCGCCCCCACACACCTTGACAAGGTAATTTGTCCTCAGCCTTGCATGGTGGAAGACTTTTGATTTTATAAATCAGGAGGTATCTTGTGAGGTGTAAGATGAGTTTTAAAACATGATATGTTTATTCATGGGGGATAATGTGGTCTTGTGATTGATTGAGGTACATAAATAAAGGGTTCTCTCCTCTCCCTTGTAGAGTAGACTTACGGTTCATTCATGCACAAGTGAGAGAGAGAAAAGACATGTTCATCTTCTTCACTCATAAATCACCATTGTCATCTTCTTCATTTTCTTAGACAAAATGCAGAGAAAAAAATAGATAGAAAATATATCTAAACATTTGAGTGTTATAGATTATATTAGCAAGCTCCTATCACTTCGTTCTAGCTGTGTTCTTAGAGGACAACGAGGTGAAGTCATTCCGATCGTCTTTCCGGCGCGTGGCATGTGGAGACGCAGTGCTTTCGGCATTGGATCATCCAAGAGCTTGTTGCGGATTGGATTCGCAAGGGACATCATCGAGGACTTATCAAATCGGATTTTCGGTCACCGGATCTTCTCAACGATTAAATCAATGGACTACAAGAGTATAATATCGTATCTCCCCTTTTGTTCGTTTTATATTCGTATATACGTAGCTTGATCGATCCTCTTAAGGGATTTGGATCGAATTAGATTCATATGTTGCTTCCGCTGCGCCTTCGTTTTAGGAACTGAATCCCAACAGTAATTAGCGCATGCTAAAGGGAGATATTAGCACACGCTAAATGGAAGATGCAGTAGCTTCTAGACTGGACTGATCTGATCAACAGGTAACGTACGCTATATGCTGAGATTACGTATGCTAAAGGAGAATAGCGCACGCTAAGACACTGAGTGGCGCACGATAATAATACAGCACGAGTCAACGGCTAGTTGAGACTTTTTGCATATAAATACCAACGCATTTAGTGTTATTCAAGACAACAACTTCAAGTAGAGCTTATATACTTCAGATATCACTATCTTCATTATTGTTGTTGTAAGTTTATTTGTTAGAGTTCGAATGTTCGATACACTCAACCAATACACGAGAGTAAAGAAAGGATTATAGATTTGATTCAGTGTTATTAGGATCGTGGATCCGACATTGTTAGAATCACAATCTAAATCCAAGTGAGGTTTGTCTAGTACCAACTGAAATCTAGATAGGTTAATTCCTTGTCCGATAGAAAAGGCAAACGGTTTAGCTTAGACTGACAAAAAGACAAGATTGTAACGGTATCCCTCGGACCGATAGAAGACGAGGTGTAGAGGTTTATCTTAAGCCTAAGGAAAAAGATAACGAGAGAGGACATAGACATATTTGGCCGAACCTCTACAAATCACTGTGTTGTTTACTTTACGCACTTTACGCTTCCGCAATCGCAAAAGAGTTTATTACTCTTAACAGCACCATTCAAGTGGCAGTATCATACCCGATAAATTCTCTTCGTTACAGGCATGGAAGGGGTGTGAGTTAGGACTCCATATCCTCAACTGCCCCCTCAATCGCAGGCTGCTATCCCGTATGAGTCATACCTTCATTTTCCATCCCTGCTCCGAAAGACGGCCAATTATGTCTTCTATTCCAACAGAGACTTCAACCATGGAGGGCTCTTGTCCCAAATCAAGGGCCTCCGATATCTTCCCATCCACCGTTATAAATTCCCCTAAGCTATTATCCAGCAGCTGAGTGAGATTGGATGGAACTAGCATCTGACCTTCTTGTAGCTTTTTCGCCATTGGCTTCTTAAGGATTGCCACTTTCTTCCCCTTAAGTTTCTTCAATTTCTTTTCAATGGTAGTAAAATTAGGGTTTTTGTTTTCATCTATGTGGATCACTTGATGTTTGAGTGGGTCTAATGAACTTGATGCTCTAAAGACATGGGTGTTCGGGAGTTGGGTTCTATTTTGGGTTATATTGTGGTCTTATTGTGTGGGCACAAAGAAGGTCCAGGAACTTGGGATCAGCGTTTTCGATGACTTGGGGGCGGTCTGTTGTTTTTTTTTGGGGGGGGGGGGGGGGTTAAGGGCCTTTGACTTTCCTTTTTGGGCCTTAGTTTGACCAGACTTCTTATTTGTCAACAACAATGCTACATGCACAACCAATTTATACAACCAAACTTTACAACACATCATCTCACTATACATTTATCACTAAATTCATTATTTATTCCACCACCTACCCCACCACCCACATCATCAATGGTTCAAAATAAACACAACCGTTACAACGGTTGTGATTGTATCATTTTTCATTTGTCAAATAGGAAGATCCAATTTCAAACTATTTTTCGTCCAATTCTGTATGAATTATGGGATCACATGTAACTGCTTTCTCATGTTTATCACCTAAATTATCGGGATTATCAGTTGATAAGGCCGCAAATTTTCCGGTATTAACTTCGGCCTGATCCTTTCCGCCTTTCACGCCATTATTTCCGGCCCCAACAACAGCCTTGCCCTTCGGCGGTCTGCGCTTCCTTCCGTCGGCCAACATCCAGTCACCATATTCCTCAGTCTCCATTCTCCGAGATAAAGCATGTAACGATTCTGTCTCCGACATCTTTGGGGCCACATCTACTTCCCTACTCAAAACCTCATCGGTGGGTTTCTTTGTTGCCGGAAATTGCTCATGAGTATGTCCATAGTGACCGCATGTAAAGCGCACATTAGGCAAGGATTCATAGACCACTGATTGAAGCACATTATCAATCATAATCTTAGACTTGATTTTCGTTCGGAGGTGGTTGCACACAGCCATCCTCGCAAACCTTCCCCTCATGCCATTCTTCGTGTGATAATCAACTTTAATAATAGGCCATATGTTTTTACCCACTTCCCTGATTACATTCTTCTCGTACAAGTCTTCCGGCAACCCTGGAAGTTTAATCCATACCACAACATCGCGAGGATGGTCATCAAGAGTAGAGAACGATGCTGACCATGGCTGGACAGTTAGGTAGTGCCCGTAGATCACCCATGGTCCTTCAGTTAGCGCCCTCACATAGTCCCTATCATCCTCAAATTTGAACAGAAAATATCCGTTCTCTAAGTCCATCACCTGTCAGTGATCTCTAGGTTTCCATAGGCTCTGAAGTTTTCTGGTTAAAGGCGTGAAACCGATCCCTATTCCTAGTAACTTGATTACAGTTGTGTTACGCATACGATCCTGAAGTTTTGTGTGAATACGATCCAAGAAATGAATTGAAGGTATTCCATTCATCTCCCCCCTTAGAACATCTTCCTCACCAATCACAATCTCGTTTGATTCGACTGTGTGTCCAGTATCATCTGTTTGGTTCAAAAGTGTTCCTTTGTAGGATATGGCTTGAGAAAGAATAGGGTTGATTGACGGTGTGCTATTTGGTGTGTTACCACAGCCATCCGGTGGTTTATCCTCACGGCGGAAGGATCTCTTAGAAACTCGGTCGGGGGGTTCGTGTTTTCCATTCTACTTCCATATAAGATGTTGTTACATCTATTCTGATGTTCATAAAAGTATTGGTCACCAAGAATCAAGGCGTACCGCCAACTGACTCGATCATCCGTCACCTGAAAAAGCACAGGGAGGGGTTGTCAGTGTAAATACTCTGCCGCTTAAGTCACAAGGCCGAATTCCAGTAAAAACTACATGAGTGAAATATGTATAAGGTGTTAAGAATAAAAATCTAGACTATTTGTAATGAAAAGACGTGCTCCTAAAAGACACGATCTCCTTAATACATGACCCATAATTCCTGATTTCTAGGACTCTTGATTTATATGTATAATTTCTTATATCACATGACTCTAGCAAGGAAAGTGCTTCCTGGATATTAAGGGTCCTATCCCGTCTGAACTCATTCGAGTTGCAATAGGCGCTTGCCCTGAGCTCGTTCATCTAATGCCTTGATGGGCGATGACATGGAGCTCAGATCTTGCGGGGAGGTCGGCCCCCTTAAAGAGCATATGCTCTTTTAGGATTCCACAGGCTGATAGGACTTGTCACCGACTCCCAGCCGAGCTCCCATAAGTCGGTCGTACCTTAGAGCTGAACCAGACCAGAACCAATCTTCTCGATCAGGTTCTCGAAAGAGCCGTATATGATGTTATATCAGTCTGTCCATACTCTGGCCGATATGATAAGACCAAGAAGCGTAAGAATCCCAGCCCCAGGGCCCTTGATAGAGGAGGCCTCGGGAAGCTACCCTAGATGCCATGATGAAGCACATAAGAGCTTGTAGTATTTATTGAAAAATGTATTTTCATCTCTCGAGCTATACCTCACCCTTCATATTTTTAGGGTCTCGAGAATCAGGTGTCGGTCTTTTCTAGGTGTAGTCGATGGTCATCATCTGGACCATCTGCCTATGCAATGATCGCATGTTTGAGACTTAATCTTGTCTTTTCAAATCCCACACAATTTGTTTATAGAATGAGATCATTTTCCCCACTTTTTTTATTTCGACCATTTTCACAGAGCCCTCAGACAAGAATTTTTACAACCTAACGACTATCTATTCTGCGAAGGGTTCTCGATGCGCTTTTCCTTCTTCGTTCTGCCCTTCTCATGGGTATGTCTTCTTAAGTCGTTTCTATATTAGATTTCTTAAGAGCATTATATCTTGTAATCCAATTCCCAGAATTTTTACGGACATTCGTCCTCATGGATGTGAGTTTTCTGAAGTATTCATCTTCATCTGAAGAGGAGGTAGAAACTCCCCTAGTTCAGAGGTCGTCTTCTGCATCTCATTCATCTCTCTGTTCGGTCGAAAACTTGCTCAGGACATTTATTGGTCCGAGTTGGAGGATTTTCCTAATCCACTCCCCACCTGGATCCCCTTAGTAATCGTAGATCCAATACCAATCTGTTCTTTTGACCAGGAGTTACCGGTTTGAAATCTAACCCACGCCAGATGGAAGCTGGGGCTACTCGTTTCCTTCCACCTAACCCTCTTTCTATGACCTCCAAGGACACCCTTGATGCGTTCATGAAATTCCTTAGACTTCCCCATAGCTGGGGTTTCTTGACTCCCCAGATTTCCGACATTCTCGAGCTACCATCTGCAAGTCACATCACTTGGTTTGTGGATAAGGTGAATAATGATTTGCATTTTCCTCTTCACCGATTCCTTAGCTTGATTTTCTCCTTTTACTACATGGTCAGTTTTCTCGTCATTTGCCATTATTCACATGAGTAGCCCGACCTGGACTTCTTCTATTATGTTCTGGACTCAAGTACTCCAAAGGATCTTTTTATCTCACCTCACATCATGAGGCCTGTTTTTTGACCAACCTCCCTTACAATGTGAAGGATTGGAGAACACAATCATTTTACCTCCATCCTCTACCTGGTGAGCCCTGGGGTTTCTCAACAACGTGAGTGCAGACTACTCCTGGTCAGGATTCCATCCTTAAATGCAATTCGGTTCGATTTGCTTGGGCCACTAAGGGGCGTGAATGGAATAAGGTACCTACCATGCCTTTTGCCTAACATATTTTCACAACTTGCTCTATCACTATAGGCCGAGTCTGAACCCTTGTTCGCTAATCCTGAATATTGGTATTGATATGACCCAAAATATACTTGCCCGGTTTATTGCGGTTCATCTCGGAACACCGGAACAAAGTCGGATTACTCAAGATCCAACTTATTATGTGAAGTTCCAGTAGGCCCCACCGACCTAGTATAATCTTGGAGAGTGGAGCTCAGAGCCTAGCTCTACTAACGCAGCTCGGTTACCACAAGCCTAGCCCAACAGGTCTAGACCTGCCAGGTCTAGACCAGCAGGTCGTCCCACAGGTCAGCTCTCCCAGATGACATCATATTTAGGTCTCTTAAAACCCCAATCCACTAGACCTGGCTCTTAGCAACCTTAACTGAACTACCGACTAAGGTAGGCCCCGGGAAGGGCCGCCGAGATCAAACAACCCTAGAGAGGAGCTCTCTCGTAAAGAGGGTCCAACCTCTATATTTATATTCCGAGCTTGTAAATGTTAGCCCTCTACATCATCAAGCTGATGAGCGAAGAGGACTGCATGGTTAGACCTCACAAAAGTGGTTTGACTAGGATAATATCCCTAGAAAGTAGGGATTTAGCCATGATAGCGGAATCTCTAGGGCAACTGCACCAATATCCCTAAAAATTAGGGATATCCTCCAATCAAAGGCAGGATTAGGGCTTTTCTTGATCCGGTTTGGTCCGGTATTGTCTTCTCGGGTTTGGACCATTAAGGTATCGAGTATTACCGGTTTCGGTCCTTACCGGTTTCGAGTCCCAGCTTTAATACTTATATCTAAACCGCTAATATTTTGGGTGAGTATCGGTCCCGGCTATTTCAGGCGGGTTCTCGGGTATCTTGAATCGTTAAAAACCCTAATCACCAAAACCTCATAATCGAAACAAGAATTAAGGGTTTTTTAAAATGTATGCAAAGGAAATTAAGAGATGAGGTCTTTTAAACTTATTTTTTCTATGGGGAAATTACAGCCAACTACCCTGTTAGATGGCCTCTTTACACTTTAGTCCCTATTGTTTCATAAATTACAGCGAAGGACAAAAATCTGAATTTGTGTTGACTTCTATTAAAAAGACGAAAATGCCCCTCTATTTACTTGAATAAAACATTTCTTTTAAAATACATTTCATATTAAACAAATAGCTTATAAGTTATTAAGGTGTTTGGCTAATACATTTCTTTTAAAAAATATTCTTTTTTCAGAAAATAATTTTTTTTCGGAATATATTTTTTTCCAGAAAATATATTTTTTTTCGCAAAAATATTTTATTTTATTTTTTTTCCAGAAAATAATTTTATTTTTTCGAAAAAATAATATTTTTTCAAGAAAATAATTTTATTTCGAAAAAATATTATTTTGCCAAAAAATATTTTTTCCTCCAGAAAATATTTTTTTAATTTTTTCGAAAAAATATTTTTTTATTTTTTTTCCAGAAAATAATTTTTTCGAAAAAATAATATTTTTTTCTAGAAAATAATTTAATTTCGAAAAAAATATTATTTTGCCAAAACAATACCTTTTTCTCCAGAAAATATTTTTTTTTTTTCGAAAAAATATTTTTTTATTTTTTTCCAGAAAATAGTTTTATTTTTTCAAAAAATAATATTTTTTCCAGAAAATAATATTTTTTCCAGAAAATAATATTTTTTCCAGAAAATAATTTTATTTCGAAAAAAATATTATTTTGCCCAAAAATAATTTTTTCTCCAGAAAATATTTTTTAATTTTTTGAAAAAAATAAAATTCCATAAAATAATATTTTTTTCGAAAAGATAGTTTTTTCCCAGAAAATATTTTTTTTATTTTTTCCAAAAATAATATTTTTTACAGAAAATACTTTTTTTTTTGGAAAAAAAAAATTTTTCTAGAAAGCTTGAAAATTTATTACACTGAAGTCCAAAAGTGTTATATATATTACAATGAGGTCCAGCATGTGCCACCCACGTGAGGCGAAAATAAATGGGTAAACAAGAAAAGGAAAAATAAAAGGGCAAATTCGGAATATCAGTACTCTCTCTCCAGTGAAATCATCTGAAAATTTGACTTTTGTCCTTCGTTGTAAATATTGTTTCTGGACAGTGCAAAGTTTGTCCTTCATTGTAATATCTGAAACAATAGGGACCAAACTGTAATTAGACCATCTAAAAAGGTAGTCAAATGTAAATCGCCCTTTTTTCTATATGTACTAATACCTTATACAATATTTTGTACGATGTATGTTTACGAAAAATTATCGGGTTTTTTACCGGGTTAACGGTTTCGGACCTTATCGGTTTCTGTTCTAACTTCGGTACTAGTATCCGGACCGCTAACGTTTCGGGTGAGTATCGGTCCAAGGTATTATCAGGCGGTTCTCGGGCGGTTCTAGGGTATACTTGGATCGCTAACGGCCCTAGGCAGGATCTTGTGGAACAAGCTTTTCCCCCTTCTATAAATAGGGCGAGCCAACCCATCTTCAGGTATCTTCACTTCCGCAAAATATATATATTTATTCAACTAGATTTCTCGTAAATCCGACCAGACTTAAGCATAAAAGAGTCTATGCCGGGACCACTTCCGGTGTTTTTTGCAGGTACTACCACGTGATTTTCCAGCTCGGGTCTTTGGGAGCAGTCCGATTCTTGGTGACCGATCAAATCGGTTTTGTCAAGTGGCGCTGTCTATGGGAATGAATGACATCGATGTTGTGCGGCGATTAATACGCCTCAGGGGCGATCGGCACAAGGGCCGAGCGACCTTTGTCAGCGTCGTTTGAACCAAGGCAGACTTACCATGCGCAGATTCTAGACCAAGTACCGGGCGATCGGCATTCAGCGCGATCGTCTTTGGGCACCTAGCGATCGACCCCAGTGCCGACCAGGGACGACCGCCATATGCCACATGTAAAGCCAAGCATCCGTCAAAGTCTACGAAGACCGAATCTCGGATGAAGACCCACGTGTAGATCCGCAAAAGGCGCCGCGGGAAAAGGCTTTTTGACTCCCTACCAGCTGTAGACGACAAGGACAGCCTCACCTACCGACAAACCCGCCGAAAGGGTCCAAGGTGGGACCTCCCAAGACAGCGACACGAGACGCGTGTTGTCTTCTCATTGGTTCGCACATCTGGCTGCCATCAGCAGCCCCGAACTTTAAGGAAACCGACCCACGTGCTGAGACGATCGCCCGTTTATTATAATACATGAAAGGCGATCGCCCAACGACCTCCACTCCTATAAATAGGAGACCTCCAGCAAATGGAAAAAGGTTCAGAAACTGTTGATTTCATACGAGAGTTCAGAAAACAGTCAAATTCACACAGTTGAACACGGCTAAAATCCTACAGAGTTGAATCTTACACAACACTTCATCTCTTTGTTACAAGAACTCACAGAGCATTAACTCTGGTTCTTCCGGCAATCACCAGCACCCAAGAGCTAGATAATTAGGGTCTTTACATTCATTGTAATCGTACTCTAACATTAATATTTGTACTCCACAGTATTCGTATTAATAATATCTCGCGAGAACATTCAAGCCCGGGACTAACAACCCCGGCAAATCTTGCGTTATTTACATTCCCTCGTACGTGCTCTCGCATTTTGTTTGTTACTCACCCGTAGCCATATCCAGCAAATCACTACGTATAATATTTTGGGTAACAACAATTGGCGCTAGAAGAAGGGGGTGAACCTTCGTTTTCATTCGGACCGCTTCGAAGAACACTCACTGTTCTCCGGAACATATACTTGAAGAAACAGTCACTGTTCTTCAAAGAAAACCTTCAAGATAATGATGTCTGCCACCACCTCGAAGAAAACGACCCTACGGTCCGCCGGACGCCTTATTCCGGCCTGGACCGAGTCCCATCCCACGGCGGAGGGTAGCCGCGGCGACGCGAGGCTCTCACTCCCGCCCCCGAGGGACGGCCTTAGCCTCTCACTCGATCGATTCCAAACTGCGGAACAGATCGAGAAGGCCATGGCCATCCTAAGGGAGCGACGGAGAGCATGCGATGCGCCCGCTATAACCCCCTCAGCCATCTGCCGCGCGGGCAAACGAAAGCTCAAGGGGTAACTTATCGAGCAATCGTCAGAAAGCCCCACAAGAAAAGGCACTCGCGAGGCAGGACAGTTCCGTCTTCAGCCGGCTTGGAAGTGACCCTTCATGCCGAACGGGGAATTCTGGCCCCAGCCATGAGACGTCGGAGCCTGAATCCATCACTAGGAGTTCGGCATACCCAACTCCCAAAAGGTAGGTCGGTCATTTGGCTCCCCCTCGCCGAAAAACCGAGCTCGGCGGCGAAGACCTCATCGCCTACCGCGGATCCAGGAGATCAGTACACGATCGCCTCGGCTCCCGCTCCGAGAGCCAAACCACGAGCAGTCAGCCTACGGCGATAGCCGCAATGCAACGCCAGCTCGACGTTATGAAGGCGCTCCTAGAAACTGGGGCAGGCGCCAGGAGAAAGGTCGCCGGACCAAGTGAGCCGCTCGCGGTCCAGATCGAGCTTGCCCCCGTGCAACCAAAGATCTCTCCTCCTCAAACAGCTTTGTATGAGGGGAGATCGGACCCCGAGACTCACTTAAGCAAGTTCCGGATCTACATGACCGGATGCGAAGCGTCAGACGCGATGAGATGCCGAATGTTCCCATTAACATTGGGTAATCTTGCCCATGGGTGGTACATCTCATTGCCACCGCGCTCAATCAATTCCTTTGAAAATCTGGCGAGCAGCTTCACGTCGTACTTCGCCGCCAAGGTCGCTCGACCAGAAGGTCCCCACCGCATGATGAAGATCAGGCAGGGGAAAGACGAGTCTGATGCAGATTACATCGATCGGGTGGATGAAGTAGTCCTCACTGGCGAGCCCATAAGTGACGAGCTCGCCCTCTACTCGGCCCTGGGGGATTCGATGGTCTTTCGCCCATGTTCAGGCACCTCACAAAAGACGTCCCCCGAACCTACGCGATCTTCCGCGCAAAGGCTGCCGATTTTCTGGCCAGGCAGAGGCTGCTCACCCTTCGCCTAGGCGAGGGGACGCCGTCTCCCATCCAAAAGACGGCGATCGCCATGTCCAAAAAGGCGGTCGCCAAGCCACCCGGTGATTTCGAGGCCTTCAAGGATGTGGAAGTCCACCTCCTCCACAACCTCAATCTATCTCTGGCCTGTATTTTCAACGCCATCAAGGGGCACGAGCGGCTAAGCAAGCCAAAAGCGATAAGGGACAACGGTCATCTGGACCGCAATAAATTTTGTGCTTACCACAAGAGTCCCAGCCACAACACCAACCAATGTCGCGACCTCCTCAGACAACTCTGGAGATTGTTCGAGGAGGGCAAGCTGGACAGTTTAGTGACTTAGCCGAAGCCCCGGGCAGAAAGGACCAAGGGTCGCGATCGGCGATAGAACGACGATCGTCAATCTCAGAAACCGATCACCAGAGTCGAACGCGACAAGCTGGAGGACTCATACGAGTCGACCTCCCCGATCAAACTCGGCGGCCGGATCTATATGCTTCAATCAAAAGGTGGAAACTTCGGAGGTCTTTCCCCAGTTTCCACCCTGTCAAACCAAAGGCTACTGCCTGAGAAAACGCCTCCAAAAAGAGGATGACTCGCTCGCCCGCTAAAGTTTGTCATCTAACATGATGGACCTAGGCAAGCGATCACATCCCCCAACACAACATATACCGTCGAGGATCGCCATCTAACATGACGGTCCGAGGTAGAAAAGTGCAGCCATGGTTCTGGAATTCGATGGAACCGACAGCCCATCCATGCAAGGTTCCTTTCGGCAGAGACCGCTGACCCTTCGTTTAAGTACGAGGTGGGCATAGCCGAAGGACCCTCCCAAAAAATCTGTGGACACGCTCGCCCGCCCTCAAAGATCCATCATCTAACATGGTGGACTCGGACAATGCGACACATCCCTCCCCCCGTCACAACGTATGCCCACAAAGGTCCGTCATCTAACATGTCGGTCCCCGGCAGAAAAGTGCTAACAAGCCACGGTCGCGGAGTCGATTAATCCGACGGCGCCCCGTGCAAGGACTCCTCCAGGCAGAGATCGTTCGCCCCATCGCTACATTGCGAGGCAAAACGTAGTCTACGGAGGACCCTCACAACTAAGTGAGTCGCGAGAAGTAGGACATCAGACGGAATGTCGCTTGCGCACAAGACATGGTCGCGGAAGTCGGTTCCATCGAACTCCACGACTGTGCACGGTTCCTATAGGCCGAGATGGTCGGCCTTCCTCGAGGATTCTGCAAAATTGAAGATCGCAAGAACTAAACCAAAGATCGCTCACTAAACGATTTATTTTCGTTCCCCTACTTTCACTAAGTAAACAAAAACAAGGGGGAAGAGCGGGGCAATACATACGACGATCGACTTTGTTCAAATACACATACGACGATCACTCCTCAAAACACGTTTATATAAAGCCGAATGCAAAAGATTCAGAAAGACGATCCTACGAACAAGAAATCAAAAGGAAATATTGATTTCATTTTATAGGAAATACAAGTACAGTCGCCCGAAGGCAAATTACAGCAAAATCTGTAAAATTACAAGCAAAAACAAAAATATTGTTGTTAGCTCAGGCTGCCCCTGCCGAGCCATCTCCCCCAGCCACATGATCGGCGTTCGCTCCCTCACCGGCGTCAGACACGGCGCCCCCATCCTTCGGGGCATCCGGGTGAACGAGGTTGTCCGGCGACGGATACCAGCTCAAGTCGACTCCGAGATCAGAGAGGTCAAGGATCGGCACAAAGAAAGCCGGCTGCAGAGGGTGCTGAAGTACGTAGGCTTTGAAGTTATCGACCAAAGGGCCGACCTCGAGCCCTCCCTTCTTGGCAGTGCGGATGGCGTCAGTATAAGCCATGTAATAGGCAAATTCGCCGACGTATTCCACGTTGAGGAAGGGATCGTCCTCGGTCGCCTTCAATTTCTCCTTCAGCCCCGCGATCGTTTGGTCTGCGCCCTAGAGCTCGGCAACCTTAGCGGCCACCTCTCCCTTCGACGACTCCAGTTCGCCATGATGGAATTCGGTGATTAAAAACGAGTTACGCAGCGGAAATAAATCGGTCAAACCGGATAAAAACCAAACCCCAAAACCGGATCGATCAAGCATCGTATAAACGAATATAAATATACGAAGATAAATAAAGAAATCATACCCTCATAGACCTTTGATAATATCTTCTTGATTCCGAGTACGAACACGAATCCAATCGAACAAGCTTTTGGAAATTCCCGAGCACCGAAAACACCGTGCCTCTACGTATCACGCGTCGGAAGATGACCGGAAAATATTTCTATCAATTTATACTCTAAGTATACGGCTAGAAATTGATAGAATTAACTTATATATATTTTTATAAATTCTCTAAGTATTTTTATAAAAATTGTTTTCTCTCAAAATACACTTAGAACTCAAAATATATAAAGTTAGAAAACTTTTCTCTCACTCCCTCTCTCAACTCACGGTTGATCCCTTCCATTATAAATGAGGGAGATGGTGTTTATTTTATAAACAAAACACACACCTCATCAATTATTTCAAAAATAAATAATGAAGTAATAATACATCAAATGTATTATTAAGTCCCCACATTTATAAAAAAAATCGCCAAGTCAATTGATGAAAGTGGGGTGGTGACTAAGGGAGGAGAAAAAGAAGTTGGTTCGTTTCGGTCCGTGAAACGGACCCTCGTGTATCTAATCCGATAGATAAACCTTGGTATGTTTCAATATTAATATAATTAATTAATCTAATTAATTAATTATATTAAAAATAAATTCTCTAAGAAATAATATGAATAAATTAATTACCCAGTAATTTATTTAATTCACGAGACCGATTTAATTTATCCAATAAATTGAATTAGACATCCAATGTCCAATATTAACCAAGAGAGAATAAGCTAAATATAATCCGTCGTCAATTCCTGTGCCGCGACTCTGTAGATTCGTCTTAGTTAGCATTGGGAGGATCCAATGAGTGTTAGCACCACTTAGCCAGTCTCGTGGCCCACGCCGTAACCTAACTAAGAACGAATGATAGGATCATTCCAAAACCATTATGTCATGAATACCGTATACATATAAACCCTACAATCATATGTCCCGGTCAAGTATTAGGGTCACGGTAAAGTCAAACCCTACTGTAACTTGACTCTATGCTTTCTGTTAATGCAAACTGAGATCATCGAGCTCTCGTGTATCAAATATAACTAGCTCTGAATGCTTTGGCCAAAGACTTATGATCTTATTTGCCATTAACCGCATAGGACATTTACCTGCTCACTAACAGGAGAAAGAATCCTATCTTGGTATTCAGTAGAGACTGCTACTTGCCCACTAAGTTGCATTTCGAGGTTGACCCCACCAACCGGCGATTGGATCGAACTACTCTAATGACTAATTTAATGTCACAAGCACATCTCTTACTGAAACCTCAAGTCAAAGGTCCACGTATACCTATCACAATCTTTCGATTCAATCATTGACAATCCCTGAGTGATTTCCATGTGACCGAATCGAGTTGAGTCGTGTTCGAGTATACTAATCCCATTAGCATACCTATAACGTGTGCTCCCACTAACTGTTAGTGAAGACAGACACTCTACATGTCAAAGTACACGTTATACAAGTCTTGTCTAAACTTACTGCCCAGTTAAGTTTTATCGACTTGCGAACTAGTTAAGCATTCGAGCTCTAAACACTTCTAGTGCCTATCTCCTTATCTCCATAAAGAGTAGAATGTTCTCTCTCAAATGCAAGGACTATTATTCTATATACCAAATCACAATGCCAGTGATATACAATAATATAGAAATAATAATTGCCTTATTAAATATAATATTCATAATTACAATACAATTGCTCTCATTCTCTCATCCTCTGAGTGGCATTCGAGGGCATATTCCTAACAATCTCCCACTTGCACTCAATGCCACAAACTATGGTATCTAATACCCATACTCTCTAGATGTCTGTCTAAGACCTTACGAGATAGTGGCTTGGTAGCGGATCGGCAACGTTATTTCTTTGTCTACTCTCTCGATGTAACATTCCCATCCCGAACCATTTCTCTAACAAAATGATATTTTCTCAATATGTTTGGTGTTGTGGTGAGCCCTAGGCTCCTTAGCTTTGTCTGTGACTCCGTCGTTGTCACAAAAGCGATCACGGGCTTCTCTGCGTTAGGAACCACTTGAAGTTCCTCGGTGAACTTCTTTATCCAAAAGCTTCTTTAGCGACCTCCGTGGTGCTGATATTCGGCTTGACATGTAGAGATAGCAGTCGAACTTTGCTTGGCACTTCTACAAGAAACTGCCCCACCATTCAGAGTAAAGATATACCCTGATGTGGACATCTGAGCATCCATGTCCCCCAAAAAATCTGAGTCTGTATAACCCATCACTCTTAGTTCTCCACCGTCGTATGTAAGAACCAAGTCTTTAGTCCTCTTTAGGTACTTAAGAATGTTCTTTACAAGATCAATGTTCTGCCTGGATTTGGTGAAACCGACTTACTACGCTCACAAAGATAGGCGATGTCCGGTCTAGTGCAAATCATTGCATACATAAGGCTACCTACTGCCGAAGCATAAGGTACCTTGCTCATTTCCTTTCTATCTTCCTCACTTTTAGGACACATCTCTAAGGAAAGTTTTGCACCATGTTGCATAGGTAGAATCCCTCTTTTAGAATCTTCCATCCTAAATCGCTTAAGGATCTTTTCTATGTAGAGGGCTTGGGAAAGACCTAACATTCTTTTCGCTCTATCCCGGTAGAGACGAATACCCAGAATATAGGTAGCTTCTCCCAAGTCTTTCATTGAGAACTCTTTAGAAAACCAAGCTTTCACAGAACTGAGCATTCCTACGTTATTTCCTATAAGTAGAATGTCATCTACATATAGTATTAAGAACACAATTTTGCTCCCACTAACCTTCTTGTAAATACAGGGCTCCTCTTCATTTTGGACAAAATCAAACTCTTTGACTGTCTCGTTAAAACGAAGATTCCAACTCCGTGAAGCTTGCTTCAGTCCATAAATGGCACGCTGAAGTTTGCATACTTTATGAATATTGGTTTGAGATATGAATCCCTTAGTCATTCCATGTAAATCTCCTCTTCGAGGAATCCATTCAGAATGCCGTTTTCACATCCATTTGCCATATTTCATAATCTAAGTGGTGCTATGGCAAGCATCATGCGAATAGACTTAATCATAGCTACAAAGTAGAAGGTCTCAGTAATCGATTCCTTCTCTTTGGGAATAACCCTTTGCCACAAGCCTGGCCTTATAGGTATCAACCTTGCCATCTCCATCAGTCTTTCTTTAATAGATCCATTTGTTTCCAATAGGCACTATGCCTTTAGGACGATCTACTAAAGTCCAGACCTGATTAGCATGCATTGAGTCTATCTCAGCTTCCATAGCTTCTTGCCACTTTGTGGAGTCAACATCTACCATAGCTTGGTCGTATGTAGAAGGATCATTCTCTTGACTACTTTCTGTCATCTCATGGACACCCAGTTTTTCTTGATGCAGATAGCCATACCTCTCAGGTAATTGAGAAATTCTACTAGACTTGCGAGGTTGTGTTTGTATTTCAAAAGGTTGGGTTCTAATATCTTGCATAGGTGTCTCATTTGGTGTTTCTTTTATTTCTTCCAAAGAAATATTTCTACCTGCCCCTCCTTCCTGAATAAACTGATCTTCCAGGAAGTGTGCTTGTATAGCAACGATGATCCTATGATCTTCATGCATGTAGAATAGATATCCCATGGAATCCCCTGGATATCCTATGAAACGACCTTTCACAGACCTAGCTTTCAATTTCTCTACTTTAATCTTATTGACATAAGCAGGGCATCCCCAAATCCTAATGTGATTAAGACTTGGTTCCTACCTCTCCACATCTCATGGGGAGTCTTAGGAACGGATTTGGAAGGACATCTGTTCAAGATATGCACAGCAGTAAGGAGCGCGTAACCCCACAGATAAATCGGTAGATCAGTATAGTTAAGCATGGAGCGAACCATGTCCAACAAGGTTCGGTTCCTTCTTTCTGATACACCATTTAATTGTGGAATAGCTGGAGGAGTGAATTGTGAAACTATTCCTAGTTCTTTTAAGAACTCATCAAATTCGGTACTCATGTACTCACCACCCCGGTCTGACCGAAGAGTCTTAACACGGTTACCTGTTTGACTTTCAACTAGGGCTTTAAATTCCTTGAATTTATCAAAAGCTTCAGACTTATGTTTCATTAAGTACACGAATCCATACCTGGTATGGTCATCAGTGAATGTAATGAAATACTGAAAGCCGTCTCGTGCCACTTCAAAAGGGCCACAGACGTCGGTATGGATCAATCCAAGTTTTTCAGCAGCTCTTTCAAAAGTCCCTGCGAAGGGTAACTTAGTCATTTTGCCTTGAAGGCAAGATTCACAAGCTGGATAGGGATCTGATCCCAATGGACCCGTAAGCCCATCTTTCTCCATTTTATGAACCTTGGTCTGACCGATATGACAAAGTCTAAGATGCCACTTAAGTGCTTGGTTCGTTTCATCCCTACCACGCTTCCTAGTTATAGTGTTCACAGTTGTCTTATTCTTTAAATTTAAATGGTATAAACCATTTAATAATGTAGCAGTACCAACCAATTTATTTCTGAAATAAATACGACAGGACCCATCTCCAATAAAGAAGTGAAATCCCTTTCGGTCCATTACCGGAATTGATACAATATTCTTGTGCCCCTTGGGCAAAACAAGTACATCTTCTAAAGTGAGAATAAAACCAGATTCTAAATCCAACATAAGGGATCCGATATCAGAAGCCTTGACACTATGCCCACTTCCGACGGTGACCATCACCTCCCCTGAATCCAGCTTCCTACTTCGTTCCAGATCCTGATTCATTGTACAAATGTGAGAACTCGCACCGGAATCAAGTATCCAAGAAGTAGAATATACAGTTACAGAACAATTTGTTTCTAAAACTAATAGTTCCGTACCTGACGGCGCATTACGGTCAAGCTTTGGACTGTACCTCTTTCAGTGGCCTAGCTCACCGCAGTTGAGGCATACATCCGTTTTCTTGGCCCCCTTACTTTTTTGAACCATGGAGCCTTTCCCTTTCCCTTATCGATCTTGGCTATTGGACCTAACTGCTTCTTGTTCTTTTTCTTCTTATTCTTGGACTTCCAAGTCCCAGAAGAAATCACAAGTGCAGCTTCCTTTCCCTTTGTCTTCATCTGAGACTGGGCAGTCGTCGGTTTGTTCATTAGCCCAGCTAAGTTACATGCAATCTCATTGCAGTTGAAGTTCATGACAAAATGTGAAAAGGAGTCAGGAAGTGACTGCACGATAAGGTCAGTTTGGAGAGATGCATGCATCTGAAAATCAAGAGCTTCCAATCTCTCAATCATCGAGATCATCTTGAGGATATGGTCCCCAACCCTCTCTCCTTCCTTCATCCTGGTGCCGAATAATTGCTTCGATATCTCATATCTAGCCATTCGGCTATGCTCTCCATAGAGCTCAGCCAGGTGCGATAAGATGGCTCTTGAAGACGTCATCTTTTCATGGGCACGTTGAAGCTCATTGGTCATTGAGCCTAACATGTACCCTCGCACTCTTATGTCGTCTTTTACCCATTTCTCATGGGCATCGACATCTTCCTGATTGGCTCGGGTTCTTGCAGGAGCCGCTGGGATGTCCGCCTCCAAGATGTATCCCAGCATTTCCATAGTTAGAACAATCCTCAAGTTCCGAAGCCAGTCCACATAGTTCGGACCAGTCAGGACGTTCTTTTCAAGTAGTATAGCGAGTGGGTTCATTGTCATATTGAGAGTTTTGTTAACTGCATAGAATAATTTGAGATTCGTTAGTGATTGTTTAATTATGATCCGAGTAAAGAATTTAAGGACTTTCTTTATTCATAACTCGGCTCCCACTATTTTATCGGCATTTACACACTCCCATGTTAAATCCGGAAGTCTTAGGTGACTTCATAGTGGTGATCGATTTCTTTACAAAGTTTAATAGAGGGCAACCCATACGGTTTATATTCTATTATTCTTTATAAAGTGGTGTCTAATACCAACCCATCTAATGGATGATTCGATCTTCTTTTACCCCTAGTTCACTTGCCCTCAACCCATTCGGTTTCTATGGCTCGCTGAACTATCTAAGTTTAAACCGTCAACTCCTATTAGTCTGACAATTGAATCTTATCCGGCAACCCAAACGGTTTATAGGGGTTTGATTTGTCACAACCAAAGGCATTTAATGCACTCTAGGAATTTATCAACTTTCCCCAAAAATATTACCACGACATACTCGGAAGAATAATATTGCGGTTTAGATTTCAATTTTCCATGAGTTTGACGGAGGGTAGGAAACCTCGTAACCTTTATAACTTAGTGTTTGTAAGTGGGAGTATTAACGCGATTATATGTTACACTTTGCACATTAATCCGTTTATAAGCGCGGTTTGTCGGTTTGTTTGTTTGTCATACAATATGAAAACATACACAACCTAAAACTAACAACATGCAGTTCATGGACCGTTCCTAGAACAAAAACATCGTAATCTAATTACATGTCTTCGGTCTTGAATCTTCGTCTTCTCGAGCGGATCTTCCTCCGGTCTTCGTCATTACAAATAAATTTTACATTTGAAAAATTGCATCCTATACAAATTTTCTAGTAAAATAAATAGGCTCAAAACGGCCTTTACAACCCAATCGAACAAAACAAACGATTCAAAACTAGGTCCATGAACTACATCCCCATTCAAAATTAATGCAACAATTACATTAAAATAAATGGCAATAATGATTAATCTAAAATTGATCTAATCAACAAAAAATAATCCAACAATTAGAATTAATCCAATTAATTCACTTAACCGTTAATTTTAATTTGCTCCGGACAAAATAAATATTTCATTAAATTAATTCCCTTAAAATAAATTACCATAATTATATTTTAGTCAAATTAAATCCAATTTAATTTGCGGAAAATTAATTTACCGAACTAAATATAAAACGAGTTGGAAAACACAAGGCCCGGCCAAGCCGACAGGTCAGCTTGCCAAAGACCAATTCATCCCAGCCAAATTATTGACCAATGAAATTTCGAGTCACTGTCCCACAATTTTCCGCTCATTTTTTCGTCCCGAATCCAAAAATAATATTTTTCTAATTTTTATATTACACAATTAAATCAGTTTTTCAAAAGAAAAATAGATTTATATTGTAACATAAAATCGTGAAAAATAATTTTTAGATGAACAATTAAACATCAACAATTAAAACAATTATGATTCTAAATCATAAAAAATAATCAAGCATTCCAAATACAAATATCGAATATACGATTGCATAGACCTCGCTCCGATACCACTGATTGAATTCGGTGATTAAAAACGAGTTACGCAGCGGAAATAAATCGGTCAAACCGGATAAAAACCAAACCCCAAAACCGGATCGATCAAGCATCGTATAAACGAATATAAATATACGAAGATAAATAAAGAAATCATACCCTCGTAGACCTTTGATAATATCTTCTTGATTCCGAGTACGAACACGAATCCAATCGAACAAGCTTTTGGAAATTCCCGAGCACCGAAAATACCGTGCCTCTACGTATCACGCGTCGAAAGATGACCGAAAAATATTTCTATCAATTTATACTCTAAGTATACGGCTAGAAATTGATAGAATTAACTTATATATATTTTTATAAATACTCTAAGTATTTTTATAAAAATTGTTTTCTCTCAAAATACACTTAGAACTCAAAATGTATAAAGTTAGAAAACTTTTCTCTCACTCCCTCTCTCAACTCACGGCTGATCCCTTCCATTATAAATGAGGGAGATGGTGTTTATTTTATAAACAAAACACACACCTCATCAATTATTTCAAAAATAAATAATGAAGTAATAATACATCAAATGTATTATTAAGTCCCCACATTTATAAAAAAAATCACCAAGTCAATTGATGAAAGTGGGGTGGTGGCTAAGGGAGGAGAAAAAGAAGTTGGTTCATTTCGGTCCGTGAAACGGACCCTCGTGTATCTAATCCGATAGATAAACCTTGGTATGTTTCAATATTAATATATTTAATTAATCTAATTAATTAATTATATTAAAAATAAATTCTCTAAGAAATAATATGAATAAATTAATTACCCAGTAATTTATTTAATTCACGAGACCGATTTAATTTATCCAATAAATTGAATTAGACATCCAATGTCCAATATTAACCAAGAGAGAATAAGCTAAATATAATCCGTCGTCAATTCCTGTGCCGCGACTCTGTAGGTTCGTCTTAGTTAGCATTGGGAGGATCCAATGAGTGTTAGCACCACTTAGCCAGTCTCGTGGCCCACACCGTAACCTAACTAAGAACGAATGATAGGATCATTCCAAAACCATTATGTCATGAATACCATATACGTATAAACCCTACAATCATATGTCCCGGTCAAGTATTAGGGTCACGGTAAAGTCAAACCCTACTGTAACTTGACTCTATGCTTTCTGTTAATGCAAACTGAGATCATCGAGCTCTCGTGTATCAAATATAACTAGCTCTGAATGCTTTGGCCAAAGACTTATGATCTTATTTGCCATTAACCGCATAGGACATTTACCTGCTCACTAACAGGAGAAAGAATCCTATCTTGGTATTCAGTAGAGACTGCTACTTGCCCACTAAGTTGCATTTCGAGGTTGAACCCACCAACCGGCGATTGGATCAAACTACTCTAATGACTAACTTAATGTCACAAGCACATCTCCTACTGAAACCTCAAGTCAAAGGTCCACGTATACCTATCACAATCTTTCGATTCAATCATTGACAATCCCTGAGTGATTTCCATGTGACCGAATCGAGTTGAGTCGTGTTCGAGTATACTAATCCCATTAGCATACCTATAACGTGTGCTCCCACTAACTGTTAGTGAAGACAGGCACTCTACATGTCAAAGTACACGTTATACAAGTCTTGTCTAAACTTACTGCCCAGTTAAGTTTTATCGACTTGCGAACTAGTTAAGCATTCGAGCTCTAAACACTTCTAGTGCCTATCTCCTTATCTCCATAAGGAGTAGAATGTTCTCTCTCAAATGCAAGGACTATTATTCTATATACCAAATCACAATGTCAGTGATATACAATAATATAGAAATAATAATTGCCTTATTAAATATAATATTCATAATTACAATACAATTGCTCTCATTCTCTCATCCTCTGAGTGGCATTCGAGGGCATATTCCTAACACGCCATTCAACCGGTCCACAACCGCCTTCAGCTCAGTCGCCTCCTTCTGCGAGGCTGCGTGCAACCTGCGGGCGTCCGTCATGTGGTCCCGCATCCGGTCGTTCACCGCCCGGGCCCTTTCGATATCCTGCTCGCCTTCTTGGCCGCCTCCACGGAATCCTTCTCCATTGCCACGATCCTGTCGGCAAACTCGGCGTTCTGTTTCCGAGCAGCCTCGAGGTCCGCATGGAGACGAGCTCCCTCACGGCCTGAGCAGCCATCGTCGCTGTCTGAAGGGCCAGAGCAAAGGTCACCTGCATCGCATTCAGGTCGGTCGTCCAGGCCTTCGGCAGGGAAGCGGCAGCCCGAGCAACATAAGAAGGGACATCACAGGCCTCGCGAGGGGCATTGCTCGATAAGAAGTCCAGTACCATCGGCGAGCAGTTGGGGTCGGCGAGACGGACCCTGCACCAAGAACAAAAGAGTTAGCACATTTCAAACAAAGGAATGTCACAACCCAAAAATGTAATCAAACTCACCTAGCGACCTTCTCCGGGTCGCGGCCAAAGAAGGGCCTCCCGTGAGGGGTCTCAGCGCGAGCGATCGTCGTGGCCTCCAGAAAACTCGATGAAGGCGTGGACCCCTCCGCCATTGGAATCACAGAAATTGGAGGCACGGCGATCGGCGGCGCCACTGTGGGCGCCTCAGCGGCAATAGAGGGTGAAGGCTCCTCCGTCCTCCGCCTCTTGCGTTGACCTGGAGTTGTCCCTTCTCCCGAGGCTCCGGCTCGTCGACGACCGGCTCCACGAGAGGTCTCGCCTCCGGAATAGGACGAATCGGCACCACAGGGGCACGCCTCGTCTTCTTCCCTTGGCGGAGACGACTCATGATCCCAGGGTTCGACATGGCAACTTCTCTCGTTGGCTCGGAGTATCGGGGGAAGTGGATCTCTGCAAAGAAGACGATCAACCAAAATTAGTCATCTTCTTCAATCAAAGTCGATCGTCAAGCAAAAGAAGATCGTAAATATTTGTACCTGGGACCCTTAAGTGGAGGGGAAAGCAAAACAACCGAGCGGCCAACCAATGAGCTTCGTTGTTGATCCGGCGAGCGTCGATATAACTGTCCGGAAGACTACGTATTCGCTCCCGGACGATCACAAAATCAAAAGGTAGATCGCCTACTGCCGAAACAAGTGTACCTGCAAAAAGAAAGCCAAATTAGATCAGTTCAGGATATATCCGAACGAAGGGAGAGTCAAAACCCTTACTCGGATTCCTCTCCCGGAAGCCGGTGGGGATATCTAACTCATCGGTAGGATTGTCGATCGCGGCCGATTTCCACGCGCTGCCGACCCAAAACCACTTCGTCAGGTCGCCCCGGACCTTGTTCGGTACGCCAAGGATCATCCAGCTCGGGCGACCTTGAATGTGGTAGCCGCCAACGGAACCCTTCTGAGCCGTCAACTTAAAGAGATAGTTCATCTCGAGCGCCGAAGGAAGACGGAACAGCCGGTGACTGCCAAACAGAGTAAAAGTGCAGACGATCTGCAACCAGGCGTTCGGCGTCAGTTGGAGCGGCGCCACATTCCAAGCTAGGGCTGAGAATTTAGGATCGGAAAATCCCGAGTCCCGGTCCCATCCCGAGTCCCGACGGGAAACGGGATCCCGAGTCCCGAATTTTACGGGATCGGGACCGGGACCTGAGATTTTGGTAATTTCGGGACTCGGGAGTCCCGAGTCCCGATCGGGACTATCCCGAAGTCCCGATTGAAATTTCTAATTTCAATCATTTTTTCCTTTTCTGATTTCGGGACATTTTGGGACATTCGGGACATTTCGAAAAATTATCCTCGGGATCGGGACCGAGACCGGGACTTCCATTTATCCCATTTCGGGAATCGGGACTCCCGAAGTCCCGAACGGGACCGGGACCGGGACCATCAAATTGGTGATTTTCGGGACCGGGACAATCGGGACTCGGGACCGAGACCTCGGGATGTCCCGATTCTCAGCCCTATTCCAAGCGATCAACAAGTACGACACGGCGAACGGCAGGAGGAACCGCAGTCCGGCCCCCATTATCGACTCATTAACGACGACCATACCCTCATGAGGTTGGTCGGCACGTTCATTCTCGGCGGGCACATAAAGGGAAACGTCAGAGGGGACATGGAACTTCGCCTTCCAACAAGCCAAATCCCTCCTGGTCGCCGAGCTTTTAATCTGGCCAAGGGTCCACGGGGAGCGGCGCGCGGCCCGGAACAGCGATCGCCTTTCAGGTTCATGAGGATGGGCGATCGAGTATGCACGAAAGTCGAACTTAGGGAGTGTGCCGGCTAATCTCTCCATAAGCTCGGCAAAATCCAAAAAGGCTTTGTCGAACACATTGTTTTGCTCCCAGTACACTCTTATTGCCGCCTCCTCTTCGGTCAGCGAGCGCTTCCGCTCCGCCTCCGCCGACCTGGCCGCGTCAGATTCGTTGAAAACTCTTCAACCTCCGCGGGTTAAATCCCGGCGCGAATAGCCTCGACGGCTGTCTCCACGTGGAACTCCGCGGAGGTTTCATCCCGAGCAGTCGAACTCCCGACGGCGGAGGTGTTACCCGCCTCAAACACCTTTGAAACTTCTCCGGACATCTTCAGAAGAAAGAAAAGGAAAAGAAAAAAGGCTTTTATTCTTACCTAAAAAGTCTAGTCGAACGGCGCTCGGCAACTCAAATCTTCAGAGAAATCGGGCGCTACTTTCTTCTCAGGCAAAATGCATAAAATTGGAACCCAGAAACCCTACCCCCTTTTATAGGCGATAGCGGGGGCTTCTGGGCAATTAAACAGAATCTCAGGGGCCGAAGCGCAACCGTCGGAAAAGTTCCGCATTTAATGCCGCCCTCGAATCCCGCGTGCGCGTCGTTTCGAGGGCACGCCAAAGGACAGGTCTGACAAAACCGTTGGACTCCTCCAACAGGAACGCGACACGTGTCCTAATGATGGTTCAAGTCAGCGTTCACTTCCCGCACTTCTCAGCGATCGAGCAGGTCGTCCAAATTCAAAATCAAGGTCCGCTCGAGAAGACGATCGCCCGAGTAGGTCATCCATGAAGTGATGAGTCGCTCGTCTAATTCAAGCGATCGCCAGTAGAACCACCTCACCCCATGTCTTTAACATTGGAGCGAGCTGGGGGGCAATTGTTGTGCGGCGATTAATACGCCTCAGCGGCGATAGGCACAAGGGCCGAGCGACCTTAGTCAGCGTCGTTTGAACCAAGGCAGACTTACAGGCGAAGATTCTAGACCAAGTACCGGGCGATCGGCATTCAGTGCGATCGTCTCTGGGCACCTAGCGATCGACCCCAGTGCCCGACCAGGGACGACCGCCTTATGCCACGTGTAAAGCCAAGCATCCGTCAAAGTCTACGAAGACCGAATCTCGGATGAAGACCCACGTGTAGATCCGCAAAAGGCGCCGCGGGAAAAGACTTTTTTGACTCCCTACCAGCTGTAGACGACAAGGACAGCCTCACCTACCGACAAACCCGTCGAAAGGGTCCAAGGTGGGACCTCCCAAGACAGCGACACGAGACGCGTGTTGTCTTCTCATTGGTTCGCACATCCACGCCAAAGCAGCCGAACTTTAAGGAAAGCACCCACGCGTCTTTGAGACGATCGCCCGTTTATTATAATACAGGAAAGGCGATCGCCCAACGACCTCCACTCCTATAAATAGGAGACCTCCAGCAAATGGAAAAAGGTTCAAAAACTGTTGATTTCATACGAGAGTTCAGAAAACAGTCAAATTCACACAGTTGAACACGGCTAAAATCCTACAGAGTTGAATCTTACACAGCACTTCATCTCTTTGTTACAATAACTCACAGAGCATTAACTCTGGTTCTTCCGGCAATCACCAGCACTCAAGAGCTATATAACTAGGGTCTTTACACTCATTGTAATCGTCTTTAACATTAACATTTGTACTCCACGGTATTCGTATTAATAATATCTCGCGAGAGCATTCAAGCCCGGGACTAACAACCCCGGCAAATCTTGTGCTATTTACATTCCCTCGTACGTGCTCTCGCATTTTGTTTGTTACTCAACCGTAGTCATATCCAGCAAATCATTACGTATAATATTTTGGGTAACAACAATCGAGTCATTCCTTGAGTTAGAGATATGAGGTTTACATTTGATACCCAGTCAAGAACTCTCTCGCTGAAATCAAAGATAAGTTTTGATTTATGGTTATTACTTTTGCAAATATCTGAATAATGTGAGTTTAGGAACTGGGACAGTTCAGCCGATGAAGATGGGCTCTGGAGTTTGGAATTTCCGAGTTAAAGAATTGGGCTATTGCATTTGTTTATTCGACTCGCACTATGGGATTTTTTTTAGTTTTGCTATCTAATTAAAAAATCAGGAAACATAATTATTCATTCTTATTATATTTCTTGCCAGTTTCTTTCTATTATTCTTCATATGTCCATGATTGTGAAGGAATCTTAAAAAAGAGAATGAAAAATATGTTTTAGTCTAGAAATGTGAAACTTGAAATTTAACCAGACAATAATTGTTACAAAATCTCCAGAAAATCCAGATCTACAACCAAAAGATATAAGATGTTTCTACTAAATTTTCCCTTTACATCCAGAGATCTAAAAAAGAGAGAGAGAGAAGATGCTCTACCAAATTGAAATGCCATAGCTTATAAAGGCAGCTCGGAGTGGACCTTTGTAATACCACAAGGAAGGTTGGACCGCTGATTTCTTATGTTCCAGTCTCCCTGATTTTGTCGGTACCAGCTCGGAGGTCGCCCATTCGCCTCTAATCAGCTCGGAGGTCGCCGCCATCTGCCTCTAATTAGCTCGGCTCACGCTATCTACCAAACATCCACCCTCAGCCCTATGAAACGATCTCAAAACTCGCCGTTCTGGGGCCAGTTATGACCTGTCCGAACTCTTGAGTCATGGCAGCCGTCCGATTTCACCGTCGCCGGATACAAGTCACCATCCCCAGTCCAGCAGATCGCCCAACATCGTGGCCCTCAGCCTGAAGTGCAAGACCATCACCCCAAAAAAATACCCTGGGTCGGGTCTGCCACTACCCTTGCTCCGGCCATCATCGGCTCGCCATCCTCGCGGCATCAACACATCTCCTATCTCTGGCTGATTGTACGTGCTATTTGGGGAGGAAGATAGGACAGCCTTTCACTCTGTTAAATTTTGATAAATTGGAGGCTTCAGTCCGCAATGTGATTATATCTAATTTATTTTTGTCTAAATTACAAACTTACCCTGTAATTTCCATATTAGGGAAACAACCCATTTTAATCTCATATTTGATCATTTGACCTAATTCATTGTTGATTTTAACCTTGTTTATTGAAAGGAAGGCTGGCACTTTGGGAGATAAAATTCTACATTCAATAGATAATTATAATTGCAGAGGACGAGGTACTGAAATTGGTTTTGAATGACGCCGTAATCCATGAGAAATATATATAAAGCTCGAAGATAAGTATCTTTATCTAAAACTATATATTCAGATATATTGATTTTAGATACTGTCTTACGAGTCCAGGTGTGATTTAAAAGACATACATGATTTCTTGAAAAAATGCAACAGAACTAAAAAAAAAAAAAAAAAAAAAGGGTTGCACATGTTGATAGCATAAAATGAGTTTAATGGCTAATTTTCAACACTTTTGGGATGTTTCTTTTTTATATATACATAAATACAGGCTATTCAAGCCAATTTATTTGGTGATCTAGAATAAGAGGTCGGATATGTGTCCACTGCTCACTAGCAAATATTTACCTACATAATTCACCTTAGAGTTTTGCATAAACATAATTGGCTAGACTCCGAGCTAGGTTTTTGATGTCTTATTTTAATAAAGTCTCGAGCACTATTAGACAGGATTGTTGAAATGCCTTATTTTTAACTATCACTATGAGAATTACTTATATATATGAAACTATGGTGAGTATGCTTTTTAAGTCATTGCAAGGGCCAAGCAGTACACGCTTGAGGAGCTATTTGAGAAGCTCATTTATCATGGTTCACACCTACTTCGATTAAAATATCTACTGCTCGAGCTTGATTTTTATATGGTTGTTGGACCTTGAATCACATTCTATGCGTTGTCCCGATCTTGGATCACGAGTACATAAGTCTCTATATTACCACCCACTATGGGGCCGCTTCCCAAAAACCATCCAATCCTCGGCTTCTCTACGACCATCCGATCTCAGTCGGCCCCTATACAGTTGTTCGAACTAAATCTGGTCTCTCTACGACTGACCTCATATTACCCAATGTGGGTTTTGCTAGGAGTAAGGCATATGAAGACCACCGGTAGAATTTACATGGACAATTACTCATGGCTTTGTGGAGATAAATTTTAAAAACATCCCCATTTATTACTTGCAATTCATTGATAATTTTTCTATTGAGATGTGCATCACTAATAATTATGAACACATCAAGGATGGCGGGAACATCTTTTTAGATTTTCATTATTCATGAACTTATGAAGTCATTCTCTTAAAATATGATTGAATTTATAAGACTTATCACTGACAATTGCCCTTGTAAAAATGATATTGTTTATCATATGTTGGATTTGGTATAAAGTTGATAGTTGCTATAATATTTTAGCCTACTCTACTCAACCTCATTCTTCACTCATCAGAGTAGTGGAGATTGGAAACCGATATGACATTATATTCTATAATTGGGTTAGGATGGCGGGATTATAAATCTTGGGGGACTTGTGATCGGTGAGAACAATCAACTTAAATTGCTATCTTGATTATAGCTCAGCCTTCACACAATTGTCTCATCAATAACTCGGTCTTCACACAACCGCTCGATCTCGTCCGAACTTTACTTCGCCTGAAGCAGTTTTAGTTCTCATCAACCCAAGCTTATTATATGCTAAGCTCGACTGCACTAGTCGTACCTCCACTCGTAGATTTATATCTAAAAGAATGAACACACTGCACAAGAGCTACCCTCCCAAATAAAATAAATTAAAATAACACATGCTTGTGCTATAATTTTACAGGCTCTCTTATTATTTTCTGACATTGAAATTGAATAATTTTACACGAACTATCTGTTATTGACATATGAGGTCGAAGTTTGTTGCTGGTCATAAGCTAGCTCTGTGCTACACCAACCACATTTATGTTTGAAGGTTTCTTATCTATGTTTCTCTGAATACGAGCAACCATTATCTACGATCTCGTCACTAATATTTGGATTATGATGTCCGCATTTATTTAGGGCCGAACATATATGAAGGTATTCTTGGAATATAAAACGCACACTAGTACAAATATCCCCTTTACTGACACTAAAATAGTATCAGTAATTAGTTTTACTGACACTTCATAATAGTGTCAGTAATGCTAAAACCAGAAAATACTGACACTAATTTTTAGTGTCAGTAATACAAGAGTCAATAAATACTGACACTAAAATAGCGTCAGTATTTTGTTTTGCTGACACTAAAATAGTGTCAGTAATTAATTTTTTACTGACACTAAACATTAGTGTCAGTATGTTATGGCTTTAGCATTACTGACACTATTATAAAATGTCAGTAAAAATAATTACTGACACTATTTTAGTGTCAGTATATGTTCAGATTTGTGAAAAAAATGTATTATTATCTCAATTATATTTTTTTGTTTAATTACATGAAAAAAATACCATAAATTAAAATTTTCAAACAGACATTTCACATATAAAACATCCCAAATGCAATTGACTTAAAAAAGCAGCAGAATACAAAACCAAGCATCGGGAGCCATCAAAATACAATCAAACTACTAAACCACCAAGTCTGGGAAATTCTAAACTATACCAATAGAACACCTCAATCAAATATACTAATCAAGCATTCAACTTAACTACTAACAAAACACTTCAACCAAGTTTTGCAGTTGGGCCTTGGAAATGGATTTAAGCTGGTTCGGTAAATCAATCGAGTGTGCTTCCAGACCTGACAAAAAGACTCATACATAGAAACTTCAAATTGTAGAAAGCAAATGTAAACGAAGGAACGTCATGTAAATGGGATATGTCCTTCCCGGATTTGAAATAGGCTTCAACCCATCTTCTATCTCCCATCATTTCATAGATGAGTCGGACCTGCACGCAGATATAATATTTAAAATTGAAACAATCTGCATGAGCCCCCTTAAAAATAAATTTAATTTAATTCCATAAATAAATATTGATAAGCATATGCCATAGCATCTTCCAACCATCAGGATCTAGGCATGCCGTAATCTTGGTACTAATACCAGGTAGAGGGCCAGGTTCTCTGGTAATTTTCCCACCACAAAGCCTAACTGCTTCAGCGGTTTGATAAACATCATCTGTCCCTATTGCTATCTGCAAGATTCAGTCAGTCTGAATATTAAACCAGCTTATCACATTGCTGAAGAAACGCTAAATGTGGTAGGATAAAAAATACTAGGCAGAGGAAGACATCGAACCTGAGCATAAGCATTGCCTTGGTCATATTCAGTGACACCATAATTGTAAGTCAACTCTATGACAGCATTTTTATTTTCAGGACCGAAGCCCATCATTGCTACCGTATACTGAGCACAAACAACAAAAACCTCAATGGAGCATTCTTAAAAATATATGTATATATTATACACATCAACAAGCATTCACATAATTCAACTGTTAAATAAACTCAACTGATTCAACTGTGAAAGGCAACCATTGGGTAATTTAAATAGTCATGAAAAAAAGAAAGCAGCATATAAACAAAAATAGTTTGGTCTGCGGTGAAATTGCTTAAAATCAGTTGATATGTTGTTGCGGGAAAATCCCTCACAATATGCCGCAAGTGCACGGTGTCAACAAGTAATAAAGTGATAAGTAAAGTATCGTTCCCTCGAGGACTGATTTCACTAAGTACCAAAATGTAGTCAACTCATAATTTTATTTGAAGATCGATTTAATAGAATTTATATCTATACTAATTGCCAAAAATAAATAATAGTACTAATAATAATAATAATAATAATAATACTAAGAAGGGTGTAGGATTATGATTTTCACCTCAAACAATCAGGAATGATATTTATTCAATTCAATTCACTTTTATTCAATTGATTGTAAGCCAGGAATTCCTAAATTATTCTAAAGCATTTCCCAAGGTCGATAGAAAATACTACGAATTATTAACTCGATATATCCCTATTCGAATTAGATAATTAATAGCTAAAACAGTTTAAGAATTCCCACAATAAAAAGGCTTCACAATTTCATGAGTATATCCCTATCTCACGAAAATTATGATTCCTCTCACAAGAACTATGCCTAAATTTCATCTCCCGAATCCATAAAGACATTCAAAACAATTCAACTGTTGGCCAGACAATTAAAAAGCATTAAGAACAATGAGAAAAATCCAATTCAATAGAATAACGAATGAATTAAAATAATAATAAATAAATCAAACCGTCATGTAATCGGCTACAATCAAAATCCTACTCGAATAGATCTAGAAACTACGATGCAGAAAAACTAAGAAAAACCGTAGGGAATCCGTGGTCTTGTCGTCGCCCACAAATCTCCTCCTTGTGTTCTTCGCCCTAGCTATCGATCCACCTCCGAGTTCCTCCCCGATCGATTCCGCCCTTTTTGTTCAGCCCTTCAATGCTTATTTATAGTCGTCATCAGCCCCCAAAACGCGTCCGTGTGATTAGATCGAGAACAGGCTCCAAAACGGCCCAGAAACGCGGAGTATTCAGCAAAACCGCCAGGTGGGCCGCGACTCACTTAATCTGTGCCGCGGCCCCTTAACGCCCAGCGCCCATACCTGGGCGCATTTTTCCTCCTGGGCCGCGGCTCACTTAGGCCGTGCCGCGGCTCACAGTACAGTGTGCTCAGCGCTCGCTGGTTGTCTTTGTGTGCCGCGGCTCACTTGGTTTGTGCCGCGGCTCATGACCAAAAATTGCTGTTTTCGCCCGTTTTTCATCGTTTTGGCTTCCGGACTCCGATTTCCTGCAAAACATATAAGAATAGTGCATTAAAAGCTCATTTATGCTGAATTAGGCTCAAGATGGACATAAAATAACAATAAATAAGCGCATAAAAATACGCCTAACAAATACCCTCAAACTTGAGCCTTTGCTTGTCCTCAAGCAAAAATTATTAATTCTAAACAAAATGTATCGTGAATAATCATGCAAATCCATAGTGCTCAACTTAATCAATACTACCCTGAAAATCTCAAAGAATAGTACAAGTATCGTAATGGCGAGTCACATCCAGGACACTGATTCCACTAAGTAACCAATTTCAGTCCTAATCAATCGTTCATGAAGAAAATCAAGCTCAAAGATTAACAAGCGTGAATTTAACCGACCGTCAATATGAAGGGTTATTATTAAACAAGCTAATTCGCCCAGTCTCACAGTCTAGTGGTAAAATTCAAGAGTTTCATTATCAAAATTACTCTTAGGACAGCATTCCCTTATGTATGATCAATAATATGATTCGAGTTAACCACTAGGTTTCGCCTCTCGGGATATTTCATCGGGATGATCCTAGGGTGGATTTCCATTCTCATGTATCGGGAAACCGTTTGACGTAAAAGGCACTCATGGGGCACATGGATGCTTCTAGTTACTAAGCCCCCCTCTACAGCGGAGAAAAAACTCGAATAGCAATTCCCGCATGTCAAGGTTGCCGTTTTACGCGAGAGTAGACAACGGGTCACGTGAATACCCCCGGTTACTAGGCTTCCCATCATCGGTAATGCGATATTTCTAAATTATTAATCTATTCAGAGTCGTCGTTTTACGCGAGAGTAAACAACGGGTCACGTGAATACCCCCGGTTACTAGACTTCCCATCATAGAACAAATAGTATCTCGACTTTTTCTTGGGAAAAACTGTCCGACTCTAAACTCAAATTAACAGCCAACACGACTCATGTTACTGGACGACTAGCTAACCGAAAAGTATAAATAAACATATAGGCGGCGATTTGAAAACACATATGTCTCCTTTCTTATCTGCTAAGATTTCTACAAAAGCGATAAAATTTCGGACCTAATTGAATACTCCACAGAAACAGATATCGCTGGCTGCAACTAGACTAAAATTCAACCGTTTCTTCCAAGAGACATCAGTATTGTAACATCAGTTTTACACACGGAAGCACGAAAAATTCACGTTTTTGAACAAAACCATCAACAGCATGCAAGGACAATAAATCAATTTTGATTTATACCAAAGAAAAAATTAAGAAAGTTATCGCATGCTTTCATTTATTCCACTACACCTAACATTATCAATAATGCAACTCATGTGAAAATAAAAGAGATAAGGAAAAGTGAAACTTATTCCAAATATCTTCTTGAAAGTCAGCACATGTCTGAGTGGAATCGTCTGTCATACTTCAAGTAATGCTCAACATCACGAGGGACCCCCAAACTTAGTCTCTAGTCATGAAATTACTGTAGATGTTAAGTCAAGAAAGACTAGAATATGAAGAATAATAACTCATTTGGGGTTAAAATATTAGAGAGATAAGGACCAACAAGAATACGAATCCAAAAGAAATAACAAAACAAAGAAAAAAAATTGATAACTAAAAATCAAATAAAAACAACTAACTAGAAAGCAAGTAAAAATGATGGGTTGCCTCCCATCAAGCGCTCTATTTTACGTCTTGAGCACGACGTGGCAAAAAGAGTTTAACTTGGCTTCTTTCTAGGGAGATTGCCAAATGCCCCCTTCTTACAATCTATAAGCCTCTTATTCCATAAGGGAGGCTTTAGTTTATGCCCGGTTGCCAAAAATAATAAGTAAGAATAATTATGCGGGCAACCAAAAAATGATGGAAGAATATAATAATGATAAGGCATGAAAAAATAAGCAGAGTTCAAATGGATAAATAATAAAGACTTATCATGAATAACCTCATTAGAACTCAAGGAATCAGCCTCAACAAAATCAGAAGTAATGGGGTCAATCTCTGCCATTATGGATTTAGGAAAGATTATGCGCGACACCGCTAATAAAATTTTTGGCACAAAAGTGTTCACCTTATTAGTCGAAGTTTGATGACAATTTAATGAAATTTCTTTGGAAACATCATCAATGGTAACTTCTTCTACATGCTCATCACACTTTATATAATTATCGGGTGTTGGGGGATCGACCCTAAAACTTAGCATGTCTTTCATCTCAACCTCCCCCTCAACTTCACTATTAAATATATGAGCTGGAAAATAACCATAGTGAATCTCAAGACCACGACTTGCACATTCTCGCTCAAAAAGGGTACTATCAGGATTTTTGAGGACGTCTACACATTGTTCAAGCATGGTCTTTTGTCTTGGGGGAGGGGGCTGACTGACCCTATTTGGCAAATTATTAAGAACTTCGAAATTTATGAAATGCCAAGGGCCACGATACTCAAAGGAAAACATGATGAAGAAAAAAATAAATATAGAGACGAACAAGAAAAACTTCAAATTAAAATCGGAGTCGCTTGGTATTGATATTAGCGAAAAATCAGTCCCCGACAACGGCGCCAAAAACTTGTTGCGGGAAAATCCCTCACAATATGCCGCAAGTGCACGGTGTCAACAAGTAATAAAGTGATAAGTAAAGTATCGTTCCCTCGAGGACTGATTTCACTAAGTACCAAAATGTAGTCAACTCACAATTTTATTTGAAGATCGATTTAATAGAATTTATATCTAAACTAATTGCCGAAAATAAATAATAGTACTACTACTAATAATAATAATAATACTAATAAGGGTGTAGAATTATGATTTTCACCTCAAACAATCAGGAATGATATTTATTCAATTCAATTCACTTTTATTCAGTTGATTGTAAGCCAGGAATTCCTAAATTATTCTAAAGCCTTTCCCAAGGTCGATAGAAAATACTACGAATTATTAACTCGATATATCCCTATTCGAATTAGATAATTAATAGCTAAAACAGTTCAAGAATTCCCACAATAAAAAGGCTTCACAATTTCATGAGTATATCCCTATCTCACGAAAATTATGATTCGTCTCACAAGAACTATGCCTAAATTTCATCTCCCGAATCCATAAAGACATTCAAAACAATTCAACTGTTGGCCAGACAATTAAAAAGCATTAAGAACAATGAGAAAAATCCAATTCAATAGAATAACGAATGAATTAAAATAATAATAAATAAATCAAACCGTCATGTAATCGGCTACAATCAAAATCCTACTCGAATAGAGCTAGAAACTACGATGCAGAAAAACTAAGAAAAACCGTAGGGAATCCGTGGTCTTGTCGTCGCCCACAAATCTCCTCCTTGTGTTCTTCGCCCTAGCTATCGATCCACCTCCGAGTTCCTCCCCGATCGATTCCGCCCTTTTTGTTCAGCCCTTCAATGCTTATTTATAGTCGTCATCAGCCTCCAAAATGCGTCCGTGTGATTAGGTCGAGAACAGGCTCCAAAACGGCCCAGAAACGCGGAGTATTCAGCAAAACCGCCAGGTGGGCCGCGGCTCACTTAATCTGTGCTGCGACCCCTTAACGTCCAGCGCCCATACCTGGGCGCATTTTTCCTCCTGGGTCGCGGCTCACTTAGGTTGTGCCGCGGCTCATAGTACAGTGTGCTCAGCGCTCGCTAGTTGTCTTCGTGTGCCACGGCTCACTTGGTTTGTGTCGCGGCTCATGACCAAAAACTGCTGTTTTCGCCCGTTTTTCATCGTTTTGGCTTCCGGACTCCGATTTCCTGCAAAACATATAAGAATAGTGCATTAAAAGCTCATTTATGCTGAATTAGGCTCAAGATGGACATAAAATAACGATAAATAAGCGCATAAAAATACGCCTAACAAATGTTAAATTTCCAATTTAGTCAAAAAGGTAATTGATGTCAGCTTTTATCTACTCTTTGCATCAGCAACCCCCAGCCCCGCTCCCACCCACAACAGATAACATCATCGTCATCATCAACTGCAGGTTTCATTCAAGTATATTGGACTATAAATAATAATAATAATAATAATAATAATAATAATAATAATAATAAGTAAAGAGCAAGCAAAGAGTTCACAAGCTGCAAAACTCACTTGTGGCGTCGCCTATGCATAATGTAAAGAGTATACTGAAGAAAAAGAACTCAATCGGCCAAATCAAGGCAAGAGTGCTTTCTCGAGGTGTTGGCAACTACCTGACCTGCATTGCCAAATAGGTCCAATAACATATCCTCAAACAAAATTATACCTTTGAGTATGTAACATATGACAAAAGGTTATTGGAGAAACACAGTAGGAGGAAACCATTATAGATAAATGCCATCTGATTCTGCACTCTGGCATAGATCCATCCAGTACTCCAAAAATTAACTTCGTCAGCGACATTTAGAAGCCTATTTAGGCTGTAGGTCAGGTCATAATAAAGCTAACAAGGAAAAAAAGAAAAGAAACATTTAAAGATTTTGACAAAAAAAATTAGTTCAATAATGGCGCAAAGTCACAATTCTATCATCATGTTTGCACAGTACTATAAGAATCCGTACCTCCTCCCATGTAGCCTCAGATAGACGAAGATATATAGTCAGAATGACACAACCTGGCCTAATGTAGCTCTCTATGTCACATATTCAATCTTTATGTTTGCCTTCTGATCTACAAACTATATTTGTAAAGATCAAGATGTTTCCAAGTGTTGCAAAACTATGTATACAAAATTGAGTGTTACTCAAGCTCCACAAATATTTGTACTAAACAGGACAACTACAATTATTTGTACTAAACAGGAAACTAAAGTACATTTCTCCATTCATTGCACTACAGTTGGAGTTGTAACATATCCCCCCAAACTGAATATGCGAAAAAAATATTCCATACATCAAAAGATGCATACACTCATGTTGAAGTTAATCATGAATCCAAGATGATAAAGACACACATAAACACTTGAATGTGTAGTAACAAGAAAATAGTTCAGCAACCAACTAATCAAATAAACATAAAGTCCAAGCAGAATCGATTAGTAATTAAAAGAAGAAAAGGAAAAGAGAAAATATACCTCAGCTTTCATAACCATCTGATCAACATAGCGTTTAAGTTTATTAACCCTAAGCACCTCAGTAAAAAACCTGAACTGCTCCTGCCTAATAGTATAATCCACATCACACTAGTATAATCCACACCACATTAAACCGGGGCCTGCCTTACTCTAGAAAAAACAGGAACAGATTTTTCAAGAGCACAGACAGCTAACATAGTACATAACACAAATGCTTGACCACTAGTTACTTACATATACAATGTCTTGAGAATATCTATACTTTAGATTGTGAAGAACTGAAGGCTCGTTCAAGTAGCTAAGTTCTATAAGATCATCCACCCCCTCAAGAATGTCTGGATTGGCAGGTAAGAGACAACAAAATCAGAAGGACAAAAGAAGAAAGTTTTAAATTCAACTAGCATGATTCTTCTATCAGAATGACAACATTTTTCAAATATGCTAGCGTGGAGATTTAACAACAGCAAATCAAAAAGATTTAAAATCGGGCCATCTCTTTTAGTCCGAAACCTCAACCACTGGCCGCCAAGTTCCTTCACGGGTACAGAAAAATTTCACACAAGCACACTTCATTAAACCAACCATTTCCAGAATTCACATAACACATGAAACCCATTTTCTTTTGGAATTTAAAATCGGAACAGTTAGAAAACGAACCTGAAATTCGTTATTTCAGTCGCGACAAAACCCAACCCTCCATCTCGCTGACACCTTCAGTCGCATCCACGGATAGTCGCCGTCGAAGCTTATCGGAGACCTTGGCTTCCACCTTTTTTCCACCGGTAGTCGGATCTGGAATTTCGGATTTTCAAACCAGGCCCTTGAATCGGGCTCATGTCGCTCCGATTTACTCCAATGAAGGACATGTACGCTGCCGAGTCGAGCGGGCGGTGGTCAGCCGGAGATAGAACGCTCGGAAGCATTTTTGAGAGAGAGAGAGAGATAGAACGACGAGAGAGAGAACAGAAAGGAGGCGACGAAAAGAGAGAGAGTGTGAGATGAGAAGACTTTTTCATCGGGATAATGATTTAGCATCTTTTTTTATTTCTCATTTAAATTACTGATACCTTTGTGTCAATATATTTTGACACATTTATATTAAAGTCAGAAAATAGATCAAATGTCGTAAGTTACTGACACTTTTGATAAAGTGTCAGAACAAAAATATCAGTAAATGATATTTTTGTAGTAGTGGCAGCGGAAGCGAGATTCAATAATCAAACAGATTTAGTTTCATAAGCTAACCAACAAAATTGCGGATCTATTTAGGCTTGTCAATTAATAAACAGATTAATTAACAATTTAAATATATGTATATACGCAGTAAAATTGGTAATTCATACCTTTGAAGTGAAGTGGTAGATAATTTCCTTTTGGATCGATCGAGCTACTCCACATACTCCTCTTCGATCTTCTTGTGTTTCTACCTCAAGATCTTCTAGAGTATATCCCGCCTATGTCTGGATGTCGTGTGGGCAACAATCTACCGGACTGCTTTGACTGTGATATGGGTCGGTCGAGCCACTTTTCTTCCAAAAATCACCTTACTAATTTTCTCTCTATTTTTCTTGAATATTTGTGTATTTAGAAAAATATTGTGTTAGCTAAATTGTGGAATCCAAGACACAAGTCAAGATCCACAATTAAACACAAATTAGAGAAGAAAATCAAAATTCTTGTGCCAAAGAAGAGTGAAAAAATTGGCCCCTTATGTGTTCCATTTATAGGTGTTTTGGGCTACTCTAGGGACCTTAAGGAGGATAAGGTAAGGACTCCCAATAGAGATCATCTTTCCAATATTAGGACTCTTCCTAATATGATGACTCTATTAATATCAACTTAGTCCACTAAAAGGTTGATATTGCACTTTCTACCAAAATCTCAAATTATGAAATTGGGCTCCCTTTTGAATTAATTATTTCCTGTGTTTAAGATATTCCATGTCCATTAACTAATTTAAGCTACTGACAACTTTTAATTAATTAATGTGTTATACATGAGTATAGCACTCGACTTTTATTATTATATCGGAAAATTAATTCCACCTGCAGGGTTTAATATAATAATCCTTTCGAGTGCCTCAAGAGACATGATCAACCCGACTGGTCGGGACACGATTTCTAGCTATAATATTAATTATTATATAAATAATAATATTGCCCAAAATATCGAGCATTTTGAGTCAATCATTGTGGCTCTCACCCATGATAAGTCAAAGCAATAAATAAGTATATATAATTAAATATTAATCACTAGAATTAAGAAATAATAATTGTCCAAGATGTACGTTCTTCTTATAGTCAGTACAGAAGAATCTATCTCACCTCGATCCTGTTCAACGTATACCGAATACGCTAATATATGTTAATGATCAAGACCAACCAATGTCAAACATATATTACAACCTCTCACATAACGGTCTAATGTTATATAGTTTGTGAACTAATTTACTATATAAGGAACCGATAATGTGATCTTCTGTGTGACTCGACACACTACATTATCTACAATATAAAGTAATTTAGACAATATTTTCATAACCATAGCGTGAATAAATATGCAAAATATGTGACAAATGAATTAAATATTCTCATAGATAAAGACCGAGAAATTAGGCAATACAAGCATAAAGTATGATTTGATGTATACAACCCTAACAATCTCCCACTTATACTCAAAGCATGCTTTTGAAGTATACTATCTAGACTATGTCTATCTATCTCCCACTTATACTCAAAGCAATGCTGCCATACATTTCAACCCCAATCCTTCCACATGCCCTTCAAATGACTTTGAGGGCAATCCTTTCATGAAAGGATCAGCTAGGTTGTCTTCAGATGCTATCTTGGAGACAATAATATTCACTCTCTTCACAAAATCTCGAGTGATATGATATTTGCGCTTGATATGTTTGCTTGCTTTGTGGGCCCGTGGTTCCTTCGAATTTGCAACAGCACATGTATTATCACAATAAAGTGTAATACTCCTAGGAAAATTAGGAATCGCACCCAAATCCTTTAGGAAGTACTTGAGCCATACCCCCTCTTTAGCTGCCTCTGAGGCTGCTATATACTCGGCTTCCATGGTAGAATCCGCTATGCATTTCTGCTTCACACTCCTCCAACTGATGCCTCCACCTCCCAAAGTGAAAATATATCTGGAAGTTGATTTCGGCTTTATTTTGTCCGCACTGAAATCTGAGTCAGTGTAACCCAAAGGACAAAGCGTATCCGATTGATATACAAGCATATGCTCCCTAGTCCTTCTCAGGTACTTGAGTATATGCTTGACAGCAATCCAATGTCCCGGTCCTGGGTTCGACTTATATCTCGCCACCATGCCTACAACATGACAGATATCAGGCCTAGTGTAAAGCATAGCATACATGAAGCTTTCCACTGCCGAAGCATAAGGGACCAGCTTCATGTCATCTATCTCTTTCTATGTCCTGGGACACATAGCCTTAGATAGCTGAATTCCATGTCTGTAAGGTAAGAAACCTTTCTTGGAATTCTCCATACTAAACCGCTTTAGCACCGTATCGATATAGGATGCCTGAGATAAGCACAACATCCTTTTCTTGCAATCTCGAAAGATCTTAATACCAAGGATGTGCCCGGATTCTCCCAAATCCTTCATATCGAACTGCTCAGAGAGCCATACCTTTACATCTGATAATACCTTTACATTGTTTCCAACTAGAAGTATATCATCTACGTACAGTACAAGAAACACTAGCACGTTTCCATCACACTTTTTGTATACACAAACCTCACTAGGACACTGTTCAAAATCATACGATTGAATGACCTCATCAAATTGCATGTTCCAAGACCTTGATGCTTGCTTGAGACCATAAATGGCTCTTTTAAGCTTGCACACTAAGTGCTCCTCTCCTTCAGCAACGAATCCTTCAGGTTGGCTCATGTAGATTTCCTTATCAAGACTCTCATTCAAGAACGCAGTCTTGACATCCATCTGCCAAATCTCCATATCCAAATACGCAGCTATAGCTAAGAGAATTCGGATCGATTTAAGCATGGCTACCGGCGAAAAGGTCTCATCATAGTCGATGCCCTCCTTCTGAGTGTAACCTTTCACAACAAGCCTTTCTTTGAAGGTTTCAACCTTCCCTTTCGATCCTCTCTTACACTTGTAAACCCACTTACTTCCAATGAGTTTTACCCCATTGGGCAGCTCTACTAGCTCCCACACTTGATTAGAATCCACAGATCCCATTTCGGATTCCATTACCGTTTGTCAGGATATTGGGGGTTCATGAATTAGTGCACCGGTTCATGTATTGATGCACATGTGCATGCACGGGTGTATATTTTTTAGAATATGTGCATGCACTAGTGTATATCGGAAGATGAAAGACGAAAAAGATAAAAGTCGTCTGCAACAGATTTTTAAAATTCAAATTTGAAGATGAAGATGAAGGACAACGAAGAAGATGGAAGATGAAGTTGGAGAACAAAGAAATTTTTTTGTCATTTTTAAATCTGTAACTTTTTTTATTATAGATATGTAAGATTCAAATTTCAAATGAATAAATTCAAATTTCAATTTTCAAATGAACATAACCAAAAAGGTGCAGAAGGGTAAAATGGTCTTACCAAATACAACTTTGTATATATTAGTAATGTCTCAAAAAAGATTGTATCTAGTTGTAATACTTGCTCCTACTTTGTACCTAGTTGTAATGGACTCTAAATTATTATTAATCTAATTGCACTTGTCTATGAAATCTACAAATTGGAGAAGAGGGTAGTGACAGAATTCGATCATAATTTATGAAAAATTTCGTACGATCTCATCATATATACTATATATTAAGAAAGAGTTTTTTTATCGACATAGTATTTATACTTTATCGAATTTTTAGAATAAATTTTTATTAAAAACACAATTATATTTAATAAATTTAAATAAAGAAGGTTAGTTTATTCAATGATATATATAAAGAAATAATATTAAATAGTTTATGGAAATATGTAATTCTCAATATAATATTTTTAACTCAAAAATTAATTAATATATATTAATTAATACATGTTACATGGAAATTAGAAGAGATAAAAAATTACGGTCTAATATATAATTCACAATGAATTAAGAGTCAATAATAAGTTAATTAATTAAATTTTCATATATTAGTAAAAATAGATGAGATAATAGAATAACATATGATTAATACATATTAAAACATGTGCTAGTTATGTTAACAGATGTAACACTTAATATCTCATCTAATATTGAAAATATATGTACTTCTTATAGAAATAATATTAATTATTCCATATTTTATGGAAATTGTAATATGAAAATAAATAATTATTTTCATATTTAGAACATGCCCGCAAGCTGTTCAACTTTTAGTCTAGATAGAATTTATTGAATTTTGGTATTATCAAAAAGAGAGAATTATTGAGGATAATCTTTTGGATTTTGATAAGTGCAAAACCTACAACGTAGTTCTACATGTAATATCCGCATTTTTTCTTCTTTTCCCGATATTCCCATTTTGGTGTATTTTTGTTTTTAGCGACTCGCTTGTAACCATATCGATGTTTTGAATCTATTTTATTCTTGGAATTTCTTCATTTGGATGAGTTTCAGAGATGTTTTGATATTATTCCGTTTTATGTCACGTATTATTGCATGGACGTTCAATTCTCGTAGAACCCGTTCGATTTGGTAAATTCCTTGGTTGCACGAGTTCGTGTGGTTGAGTTGTTCGTGTTGCGAGTTTCGGTTTGTTGATCCGACGTCGTATAACGATTTTTGGACGTTTGGGCCATTTTATAATTTCCCTAAGTTACGGGGTAGTTTCCATCCCTGTCTGTTCCGAACCCTCGGGTAGTCGGAATCACGTTTCATTTTATCTCTTTAGTCGCTGGCTTGAATCCGTCGGAAGTGTATCCGTTGGTAGTGGATACGCCTTGTTATTTCTCGATCATTTCCTCGTCGAGAAGTGATTCAGATTTTTTTGCCTGCTGTCACAGGCCATGTTACGACCGTAAGCCGTATATGTTATGGCCGTAATAATCGAGAGTTACGGCCGTAAGTTTTCTTTATACGGCCGTAACAAGAGTTTGTTTTTCTGCACTTTGGTCCAGTGGGGGGTTACGGGCGTAACACGCTAGAGTTACGGCCGTGAGAATTGTTACGGCCGTAACCTCATTTTGATACGGCCGTATGTCGGCTTCGTCAGATTGCCCAGTTTCACTCCTGGGAACAGTTACGGCCGTAAGGTAGGAGAGTTACGGCCGTAATGTTCCTATGTTACGGCCGTAAGTTATGGATGTTACGGCCGTAACACCGGCCAGTATATAAACTGGCAGCAGCCGTATTTTTCTCATTTCTCACCTCTCTCACTTCTCTTCGCGACAGGAACGACTTGGAGAGCTAGGGTTCGCCCGATTTTCGCCCAAACACCATTGTAGGAGTATATTCAATCTTCATATCATCAACCTATCACTAGTCATTCATTGTTCATCGTCAAATCAAGGTAAAATTTTCTAGAACCCTATTTTGGGAAAGATTTGGGGGTTTTCACGTTTTCGTCCGATCCGTTCCGTTTTGTTGGTTAATTCATGATGAATATGATTAATATTGTTGGTATTCTTCGTTTTCCTACGGATTCATGGTGTATTTTGTAGTATCTTTCGTTATCGAGAGGGTTTGGTTGTGGTCCGCCCTCGTTGTTGTTTTCGTACGAACATACTTGAATCGTAGGCGGGTTTTTGGGTGTATTCCATTTTCGTAACCGTTTAGAAGTGTTTGTGATTATATTATTTGAATCGTTAGGTTTGTTTCTGCCGGTTCCTCGCGGTCGTGTTTGATTCTTCACTTCCGTTCGTGTCGTCGTCTATTGATCGAGGCAAGTACCCTTATGAACTTACAATCTTAACGTAGTAGTATTGCATGAGAATTGTGTGTGTGTGTGTGTATGCTCACTATGGGTTAGACCCGACGGGGTCTTGGTAGGGGTCCACGGAGGGGTGGATCCGCGAGCTTGCTTTTAACCACTATGGGTTAGATCCGACGGGGTCTCGGTAGGGGTCCACGGAGGGGTGGATCCACGGTTAATTGTGGTGTATTTCATAAATGTGTTTTGATATTGGCATTTTCGGAAATGTGTGTTTCAACCGATGTTTTCATTATTGCATGCTTTGACTATATGTATAAGATGTAAGTTGTTCATTTGGTTACTTGTACTAGTGTAATTGATAACCCCTCTGGGGACCCATTTTGGGGAAATTCGTTTTATGAATTTCAGGTCAGGTTCATCGAGACGAGCGGGCACTGGACCAGTATGCGGATGATGGCCGTGCGTGATGATTGTGCACGAGTGGTGTCCTATTGTCTTCTATCTTTTTACCTTTTGTGGGTTTGTAAACTAATAGAAGTACTCGAGTACTTAGGAGTTCTTGTTTGTCCGGATTGTATCATTGTCTATTGTATTTGTGTCGGATGATTGTGTTGTGTTTGACCGGTTGAACTGGGTGGATTATTTTGTTTTGCGTCTTTATGACGAGGTGTTATTTTGTTGTTTCCGGGAGTCGATGAGTATGATGGTTGTTCAGCCTGTTGGATCCCATATAGGGATTCACGGCGCTGTAATATACCTCGAATATCTTGGGAGTGTTACAGAAAATGGTATCGGAGCACTAGGTTTATGGATACCTAGGCTTGTCAGTTATTGGGTCTTGTTGTGTGTCGTTTTTGTACATCATCATCGCGCTGCCATGATTCCGATGCTACCGGTGCCCGTAAGTTTTTCTTTACTTCGTTCTTTGTTTCCTTGCATCACACCTTCTATTCTTGATTGTGGTTGCTTTTCCTCTCGTACTTACCATTGTATGGCCTTTGCTACTTCGTTAACATCAGTATGGATGCTGGAAGAGGCCGTGGTCGTGGCCGTGGCCGTGGATGCGGTTGGGGACGTGGGGCAGCCGGTGGGGCGGCCACGTCGCATTCTTCGGGAGCCGGTAGCACCGGTGACCGTCATAGCCATTCTTCTTCTCAAGATGGCTCCGACCTTGGAATTGCGGCTGTCATGCAGCAAATGGTGAACCAGATGGCGGCTATAGCTCAGGTGGTTCAGAACTCGAATCCGGCCTATGCTAATCGGGGCAGAGCAGACCGTTGGCTTCAAGATGTCATCAAGATGCATCCTCCTCAGTTTTCGGGAGCATCAGACCCGATCGGCTGGGAAGGGTGGATCAAGGAGATATCTAAAGTCTTTGTTGCCACCAACTGTCCTAAGGACCGTAAGGTCCCTATTACCCGGTATTTTCTCATTGGGGACGCTACTGATTGGTGGGAGGCCGTTGGGCCTAAGGATCACGTTGCTTCGTGGGCGGAATTCAAGGACCTAATGGAGACCGAATATTGCATGTGGCCAGTTAGACAGGCTCGAGTTCATGCCTTTTATGATGCTCAGCCTTGGGATATTCCTGTTTCTCAAGCTATTGCTGATTTCAAGAAGGAGTTGGGCTACGTGAAGACCCAAGTTGTCGAGGAGAACGACAAAATTTTTTACTTCTAGGCGGATGAAATTGTCGGTTCGCGACTACATGTCTGGACTCGTCTGCACTACCTTGAAGGATTATCAGAGTAGGGCCCTTGCTTATGATATGTCTGTGACGGCTAGTGAGGCGGCCCACGAGAGCAAGAAGCAGAAGTCCGCCGGGAATTTTTCGGGCCACAAAGGTGGGGGTCAGCAGAAATTCCAGTCTGCTAACTTCTCCGCTGGTGGTGGCCCAGCTCGTTCTACTGGAGTTCCCCGCAGGGCTGCCAGTGCCCCTTCTCGGGAGGTGATGTGTTTTAACTGTGGCCAGCCGGGCCACATCAGTCGTAATTGTCCGAGCCCTTTGCGGACGTGTAATCGGTGTGTCCAGCCAGGCCACAAGGCTGCTTTCTGTGCCGAGAGAGAGAAATTTCTTGGTGCCCAGGCTTCCATTCCAGCGCCCAGGGAACCAAGCGTGAATCAAGGATCGTTTACTTCTCAGTCCCCACCGAGTCCCAGTCGAGGGAGAGGTTGGGGTCAGACCGCCAGAGGGGGAGCTTCTAGTGTCGGCTCCGCCCATCCACGAGTTTACGAGATGAGGAGGGCTGATGATCCGGCCGCTACCGTTGCCACAGGTACCGTTCACATTCATTCTCATCCTGTCAGTGTGCTTTTCGATTCCGGTGCTACGCATTCATTTATCTCTTTGGAATGTGTGCGACGTTTGGGTTTTGATGGTTTGTCGCCCTGCGAGCCTTTCATCGTTAAACTTCCTAGCGGTGATAGGATCGTTGGTGATCGGGAGATCCGAGATTGTGCTGTGATTATTTGTGAGAGAGCTTGGCTCTCTAATCTTATTGTCGTTAATATTGAGGGTGAGGATTTGATTCTCCGGGATGATTGGCTCGAGCGTTGAACTACCGCACGAGAATCATCACTATGTTAGCCGAGGATGGCACCGAGCACTCTTTCGCTAGGCGAAAGAGGGGAAACCATAAGTTCGTTATTAATGCCTTGAAGGCGATGAGACTCCTGCGAAAGGGGTGTACTGTTTTTGGTGCTACGCCTTGAAGGTGGAGAGTGGTGGAGTCGAGCTTTTGTCGATTCCAATTGTTAGTGAGTTTGCTAACGTCTTTCTAGACGAGTTACCGGGGTTGCCACCGGACCATGAGGTAGAGTTTGCTATCGAGTTAGAGCCAGGTGCGGCTCCGATTTCGAAGGCGCTGTATCGCATGGCACCTTCAGAGATGGCCGAGTTGAAGAAGCAGTTGAGTGAGCTTCTTGAGTCGGGGTATGTTCGACCGAGCGCTTCGCCTTGGGGCGCACCGGTCCTGTTTGTACGGAAGAAGGATGGTTCACTGCGTTTGTGCATCGACTATCGCGAACTAAACAAGGTGACCATCAAGAACAAGTATCCTTTGCCAAGGATTGATGACTTGTTCGATCAGTTGCAGGGAGCTGTGGTATTCTCGAAGATTGATTTGAGATCGGGGTACTATCAGCTCCGGGTGAGGGAGTCCGATGTGCCGAAAACAACTTTTCGGACGAGATACGGACATGATGAGTTTGTAGTTATGCCTTTCGGGTTAACTAATGCACCGGCGGTGTTCATGCAGTTGATGAACAAAGTCTTTATCGAGTATTTGGATAAGTGCGTCGTCGTTTTCATTGACGATATTCTTATTTATTCGAGGAACGAGGAAGAGCATGCCCATCATTTGCGAGTAGTGTTGGACATTTTGAGGACCGAGCAACTCTATGCGAAGTTCTCGAAATGTGAGTTCTGGCTGAAGGAAGTGATGTTTCTAGGTCACGTGATTTCAGCCGAGGGAGTTCGCGTGGATCCGCAGAAGATTGAAGCAGTGTTGGATTGGGCACCGCCCAAGAATGTGAAAGAGATTCGTAGTTTCTTGGGTTTGGTCGGCTACTACCGTAGGTTCGTCGAGGGTTTCTCGAAACTGGCTCGGCCGCTTACACAGTTACTCCAGAAGTCCGAGAAGTTCGTCTGGAATGACGAAACACAGTCGAGTTTTGAGGAGCTGAAGAGGCGTTTGACTTTAGCCCCGATTTTAGCGTTGCCGTGTGGCAACGGGGGTTTTGCTATTTATAGTGATGCTTCGGGTCAGGGTCTTGGGTGCGTATTGATGCAGCACGGCAAGACCATTGCATATGCGTCGAGACAGTTGAGGCCGTATGAGCTTAACTACCCTACTCATGATTTGGAGTTAGCGGCAGTTGTTTTTGCGCTCAAGATTTGGCGTCACTATTTTTTCGGCTCTGCATGTCAGATTTTTACTGATCATAAAAGTCTGAAATACATATTTACTCAGCGGGAGTTGAATATGAGGCAGAGGAGGTGGTTAGAGTTGATTAAGGATTATGACCTCGAAATCCTTTATCATCCGGGCAAGGCGAACGTCGTGGCCGACGCCTTGAGTTAGAAACCGGTTTCGTTGCGAACGCTGGAGATCCTTACGTCTCAATCTGAGCTTCGGCGGGTTTTGATCGAGTTGGATGTTGAGGTTTTGTTGCCTGGAGCTGTCGGGCAACTTTGTGCTTTAGAGATTTCATCGTCTTTGATCGATGAAATTAAGCTGAAGCAGTTAGAGGATCCGATGATTACTCAAATCCAAGATAACATTCTTAAGGGAAAGTCTCCTAAGTTTGTAATTCACGAGGATGGTGTTTTGAGATTCCAGAGTCGGCTTTGTGTACTGAACGACTCAGAGTTGAGACAGAGTATTTTGCGTGAGGCCCATGCTACACCTTACTCGATCCATCCTGGTTCGAGTAAGATGTACAAGGACCTGAGAAGGAGTTTCTGGTGGAATGATATGAAGGAGGAGGTCGCACAGTTTGTAGCGAGATGTTTGACTTGTCAGCAGGTCAAAATCGATCATCAGCGACCGGCCGGGTTACAGTCACTTCCCATTCTGGAATAGAAATGGGAAGATATATCGATGGATTTCATTATGAATTTTCCGAGATCGAGGTCGGGCATGAATATAGTCTGGGTGATTGTTGATCGTCTGACCAAGTCGGCACATTTTCTGGGCATCAAGGACACTTGGGGCTCGGAGAAGTTGGCTCGTGTGTTTATCGCGCAGATTGTGAGGCTTCACAATACTCCGAAGTCTATTGTTTCGGATCGGGATGGTCGTTTCGTATCGCACTTTTGGCAGGCAGTGCACAAGGCATTGGGTACTCGGTTGCGCCTGAGCACTTCTTTTCATCCCCAGTCGGATGGGCAGTCGGAACGCACTATCCAGACGTTTGAGGATATGTTGCGCGCTTGTGCTCTCGACTGGAGCAGTGACTGGGAGGAGCATTTGCCATTGATCGAGTTCACGTACAACAATAGTTGGCACGCGTCGATTCGGATGGCACCGTATGAGGCGCTTTACGGGCGACGATGTCGATCACCGATTTGTTGGAATGAGACATCCTATTTGGTTGGGACCGAGCCGGATATCGTTATGGAGACGAAGCAGAAGGTGGAATTGATTCGTGAGAGGATCTTGATTGCTCAGAGTCCATAGAAGTCGTATGCTGATGTTCGTCGTCGACCTTTGGAATTCGAGGTGGGAGACCACGTTTTGATAAAGGTGTCGCCGACGAAGGGGGTTGTTCGCTTCGGGAAGAAGGGAAAGTTGAGCCCGAGATTTATTGGGCCCTTGAGATTCTCGAGAGGGTAGGCGATTTGGCGTACCGTTTGGCGTTACCTCCGGCCTTGAGTCACGTTCATAGCGTTTTCCATGTTTCACAACTGAGGAAATATATCCCCGATCCTAGTCACGTCATCGATTATGGTGATATTGATATTGCCGAGGATATTACCTTCGAGGAGCGCCCTTTGAAGATTGTGGAGCGCCGTGAGAAACGACTAAGGCATAAAACCATTCCCTTGGTCAAGGTGCAGTGGTCGAGGCATGGTGTTGAGGAGGTAACTTGGGAAATCGAGGATAGCATGCGTGCTAAGTACCCCGAGTTGTTTGTTTCTTAAGTTTTGGGACGAAACTTATTTTTAGAGGGGTAGAATGTAATATCCGCATTTTTTCTTCTTTTCCCGATATTCCTATTTTGGTGTATTTTTGTTTTTAGCGACTCGCTTGTAACCATATCGATGTTTTGAATCTATTTTATTCTTGGAGTTTCTCCATTTGGATGAGTTTCGGAGATGTTTTGATATTATTCCGTTTTATGTCACGTATTATTGCATGGACGTTCAATTCTCGTAGAACCCGTTCGATTTGGTAAATTCCTTAGTTGCACGAGTTCGTGTGGTTGAGTTGTTCGTGTTGCGAGTTTCGGTTTGTTGATCCGACGTCGTATCACGATTTTTGGACGTTTGAGCCATTTTGTAATTTCCCTAAGTTACGGGGTAGTTTCCATCCCTGTCTGTTCCGAACCCTTGGGTAGTCGGAATCACGTTTCATTTTATCTCTTTAGTCGCTGGCTTGAATCCGTCGGAAGTGTATCTGTTGGTAGTGGACACGCCTTGTTATTTCCCGATCATTTCCTCGTCGAGAAGTGATTCAGATTTTTTTGCCTGCTGCCACAGGCCATGTTACGGCCGTAAGCCGTATATGTTACGGCCATAATACTCGAGAGTTACAGCCGTAACAAGAGTTTGTTTTTCTGCACTTTCATCCAGTGGGGGGTTACGGGCGTAACACACTAGAGTTACGGCCGTAGGAATTGTTACGGCCGTAACCTCATTTTGATACGGTCGTATGTCAGCTTCGTCAGATTGCCCAGTTTCATTCTTGGGAACAGTTATGGCCGTAAGGCAGGAGAGTTATGGCCGTAATGTTCCTATGTTACGGCCGTAAGTTATGGATGTTACGGCCGTAACACCGGCCAGTATATAAACTGGCAGCAGCCATATTTTTCTCATTTCTCACCTCTCTCACTTCTCTTCGCGACGAGAACGACTTGGAGAGCTAGGGTTCGCCCGATTTTCGCCCAAACACCATTGTAGGAGTATATTCAAGCTTCATATCATCAACCTATCACTAGTCATTCATTGTTCATCGTCAAATCAAAGTAAAATTTCCAAGAACCCTATTTTGGGAAAGATTTGCGGGTTTTCACGTTTTCGTCCGATCCGTTCCGTTTTGTTGGTTAATTCATGATGAATATGATTAATCTTGTTGGTATTCTTCGTTTTCCTATGGATTCATGGTGTATTTCGTAGTATCTTTCGTTATCTAGAGGCTTTGGTTGTGGTCCGCCCTCGTTGTTGTTTTTGTACGAATATACTTGAATCATAGGCGGGTTTTCGGGTGTATTCCATTTCCGTAACCGTTTAGAAGTGGTGATTATATTATTCGAATCGTTAGGTTTGTTTCCGTCGGTTCCTCGCGGTCGTGTTTGATTCTTCACTTCCGTTCGTGTCGCCGTCTATTGATCGAGGCAAGTACCCTTATGAACTTACAATCTTAACGTAGTAGTATTGTATGAGAATTGTGTGTGTGTGTGTGTATGCTCACTATGGGTTAGACCCGACGGGGTCTCGGTAGGGGTCCACGGAGGGGTGGATCCGCGAGCTTGCTTTTAACCACTATAGGTTAGATCCGACGGGGTCTCGGTAGGGGTCCACGGAGGGGTGGATCCACGGTTAATTGTGGTGTATTTCATAAATGTGTTTTGATATTGGCGTTTCCGGAAATGTGTGTTTCAACTGATGTTTTCATTATTGCATGCTTTGACTATATGTATAAGATGTAAGTTGTTCATTTGGTTAATTGTACTAGCATAATTGCTAACCCCTCTGGGGACCCGTTTTGGGGAAATTCGTTTTATGAATTTCAGGTCAGGTTCATCGAGACGAGCGGGCGCTGGACCAGTATGCGGATGATGGTCGTGCGTGATGATTGTGCACGAGTGGTGTCTTATTGTCTTCTATCTTTTTACCTTTGTGGGTTTGTAAACTAATAGAAGTACTCGAGTACTTAAGAGTTCTTGTTTGTCCGGATTGTATCGTTGTCTATTGTGTTTGTGTCGGATGATTGTGTTGTGTTTGACCGGTTGAACCGGGTGGATTATTTTGTTTTGCGTCTTTATGACGAGGTGTTATTTTGTTGTTTCCGCGAGTCGATGAGCATGATGGTTGTTCAGCCTGGTGGGTCCCATATAGGGATTCACGGCGCTGTAATATACCTCGAATATCTTGGGGGTGTTACACTACAGCAGTCAGAAACTACAACAAGAAGGATGTTGTCCAACAATATATGACGAGCATACAACAAGTCATGGTACAACACAGAAGATACAAGTGGTAAGTTGTAGGCTCTACAGGTGGAAAATAAATGCTACATCAAATAACTTCTCAAGAATCTACAGCAAAGGTCCGTTAGACTGGATGAATAATTATTCATAAATTATTGGCGCAGGTGTGAAAATATTTAATGCGGATTTGATACATACTAAATGGCGCCTAACAAAGTTTGACAGCTAAGAGAGAAGATTATATTAAGTGACAAGCTGAGAAACGAAAGTCTTCTATATCCATAAATCCATGATTTCAGGGATGTCAAAAATCTCGTCAACCCTCAAAGGATCATATTGGTGAACAACTAACTTCATGCATCTATATGAAGATAAAGTATACTATCAGGAAAAAAAGGCATGCATAAGACATGAAAATGAAATTATCGAAGTCTACATGATCGAAATTGGTATACAAGTCCAATATATGTCCAGATGACAAGAAAGACAAAGACGAGCTCAAATGCCATATCTCGAGCTCAGAACAGCCTCGCTCCAGAGATAGAGCTTAAACATTTAGGGAGCTGTTCGGTGACAATCAAGCTTGTATTCTCAAGTGTTGACCGGGGCCCGATCTTGTGTAGGTCGTGAAGTCAGTTGAATATCAACCTGTGTGGACGGTGTTAGCTGTTGGGAGTTGGCACTGACCTATGTGGGAGAGTGACTCAAGTCCAGTTGATTACTAATCTATGTGAATAGTGTTACTGTTTATCCAAATCGTGCATCAATCTGTGTGCATGTTACAGTTGCATGTGTTCCCAATTTCATAAATATTGCGTACTACCTTGATTTTAGTGGATTTCCTCATTTGTGGAGCAAAGTGGATGCAGAAGGATTACCACCTTCAGACCACTATAAATCTTGTCTTGTTTCGTTTATTTTGTCATGCATATCTATTTCTATATTACAACAATGCTCTAAATAAAACTTTTCTAAAATATCAGTTTGACAAACTTTGTACTGTTGTTATAGACATTTAAACTACCACACTTTGAGGAGTTTCTTCTATGCAACAACTTTAAAATGCATACAACATACTTACTAAAAAAGCTTTTGCACTTGACTTTCTTGAGCTATCCAGGACCACAATTATCGTCCTTAGAGTTTTGGGACCAACAATAGTATATTTCCCCTTGAATCGAAGTGGTTGTTTATTGGTTCCTCTTTTGAATATTCTAGAGTATTCCTTTCGCTTAGATCCGGAAGTAGCATCTGCATCAAGCTACCGAATCTTCTTTGAACTTCGTGGACCCGCCGAAAATATGAACTATGAGCCTCTCGATTTCTCTCAATATTTTCTAGTAATTTTAATCACTCATAAAAAATCGATGTGTTATCTAAATTACAGAATAAAGACGCAAGTTAAGATCTATTATTAAATATAAGAAAAAATAAAATCCTTGCTCACACAATATGTAATTCGACCGCTCACTCTTGTTCCTTTTATGGGCATCATGGGTTACCACTAGGGATCTTAAGGAGGACTATGACAAGTACTCATAGTTGATATTAACCTTTCATATTAAGTCCTTCCTAATATAGTTGGGTCCACTGTTATTAATTCAGTCTAATAAAAATTTAATATTGCAATTTCTGCTCAAAGCCTAATTTACAAAATCTTGCTCATTATTTAAGTTAATACTTTTCTATATTTAAAATGTCGGATGTTCATTAATTAATTTAAGTTACTGACAGCTTTAATCAATTAATTGTTCGTCCAAAAATAAGACCACTCGAACTTTATTATTATATAAAAAATTAATCCACATGCAAGATTTAATATGATGATCATTCTCGAGCTCCTCAAGGAGACATCATCAACCGGCACAAGCAGGGACCCAATTTCTAGCTATAATATTAATTGTCATATAAATAATATTATTAATCAAATATGGTGCATATTGAGCCAATTAATGTGACTCTCACTCATGTAAATTGAAGTAGTAATTATTAGGTCGAATTACATAAAATACCTTGTTGTTTTGTCCAATTATATATTAATACCCACAGTTTGAACAGTTACATTCACACCCAAATTTCACCTCCGGCGTTGACTTTTGGAAGAATTTATAATTATTCAAACTGCTTGCTAACGTGGATGCTTGTTTGAACACTTACATCCATACCCCAATCTCACATCCGATGTTGACTTTTGGGTAATTTTGTAATTGTTCAGATAGTGAGTACTACTTGAAGTTATTTAGTAGGGAATGAATATGTAAATATCCCTAATTAATATAAATATACAATTAAGAATTATACACTAAAATTAAGAAATAATAATTGTCTGAAATTTTCGTTCTTCTTATGGTCAGAACAGAAGAAACTATCTCACTGTTGTCCAGTTCAATTTATATAAATACGCTAATGTATATGCTAATAGTGAAGAACAATTAATCTCAACCATACGGTCACGCACAATTTGATAATTATATAGGTTGTAAATTATTATATTATTTTATAAAGCATCAATAATTTGATCTTCCATGTGATAACCAAAACACCACATTATCTGCAATATAAAATAATTAGACAATATTCGCATAACCATAACGTGAATTAATATACAAAATATGTGAAGAAAATATAATTAATTACATCATAGATAATACCGATTAATTCAAGCATAAAGTGTGATTCGCGGTATACAACTCTAACATATACTCCCATCGTCCCTTAAGTATAGGCACATGCGTGAGTAGCACTGGTATTAATAAAGGGTGTGTTGAGTGGAGGGAAAGTATGACTTTATAGAAAGAAGTGGTGCGTTGAGTGGAGAGAGAGTATAACTTTATAGAAAGAAATGAGAAAGTGATTTTATTAAAAATGAAGTGTGTTTACTGTTTAGGGACATACGAAAATGATAAAAAATGTATATACTCAAAAGACTCGAGGGAGGGGGTATATTATTTGGACTATTTGGAAATCACGAAATGCTTTTGTTTTTCGGGAGAACAGATTTACAAAGATAAGCTTTTGGAGGAAATTAAAATGTGGTTTTGGAGTTGGGTAATGAATAAATGTCAAATGAGTTCGACATGGAGTTTTGCTGATTGGAAACACCATCGAGCGAGTCTAATTGAGGATCCTCAGATTATTTTCCACTCAGGAGACTCTTTTTGTTCTGTTATTACTGTATTGAGCTTTCTTTCGTGGTTGTAGTATCAACTTGGTAACTCTCTTACCCATTCTTCTATCTTACTAATAAAATTTGCTTTCCCTGATTAAGGAAAAAAAAAAAAAAAAGTTGCGAGCATAGCAGTGGGCCTGGGGTATGGCAATGAGGTGAAGGGACGGGAATCAGAACCAATAAATGCAAAAATTCGAACGTCGTGGTGAGTACCGAGGTTTAACATAAAGCATGCAAGTCTGAATCCGGTCCACGAGGTCGACGACTCTGCTGCTGCTTTTTGTTATTTCTTCTCGTGAGCAGACTTCTGATTTTATGTCTCCTGTCCCCAACTTGGCCAACTAATGGCATATTGGGTTGGTAGTGGTGTAGTGGTGTGATTTAAAAAAGAAGTTTTATACGTGAAAATAATCAGCGGTGGATTTAAATAATTTTGTATTTGGTAAATATTATTTTCCAAAATTATTTTTAAGATGTAAGATAATGACCTGTGAATTTAAACAGTTTCGATTTAGTTTGCAGTGTTTATTATTATAGCAGTTTTAAAAGCAATGCTGATTCTAAAATCTGCTGTCGGTGACCCGTAAATTCTAAAAAGAAAAATTGTTTTTTCCAGATCTACCAAACATTGTTCAATTTAAAAATTTATCAAAAAAGTTGATTTTTTTTTTTAAAATTAAGCAATATCAAACCGTGTCTTACTAAGCTCGTGAGAAAAGAGATTGGAAATATGAGTGATGTTATGGTGTATAAGTGGTTAATAAATCATCCCAGACAAAGAAAGATCAAAGTGACAGTTGTGCACAACCAGCACCATTTCGATTGTTATTACCATTCCTCATTCTCTAAACTCTCCAACCAAGCACCGCCAATTTTGGACCCCAGAACTCCCGACCCAAGAATGCTGGTCAATGTAAATTATGGGGTGTGCTTCAACTTTGTGACAATCACGTCACACACTTGAAGATGCTAGAACTTAGCCATAGGTACATAGTTTTTTACATGCATTTCGGGTTACTTTAGCTCATATCATAAGTAATTAAGTAGTTATGTTTAAACATGACATTTTGTGTTCCATTTCTTGGTTGAGTTTGGATAAAAAAAATGGTTAAAACCAGTTGAAAATGGAGTGCTGCACATCCCATCAGAGTTGATAAAAGGGTTCCATTTCTTGGTTGAGGCATATATAAAACAAAGAGGAATGAAATTAAAACGGTTAACTTCCCCAAAACACAATAACTTCATTTGTACTACCTAAAACACAATTTTTACACCGTACTAGATGTCCTCCCGTGCGATGCAAATCGTAAAATATTAAATATTTTATTATATTAATAATATGTGATTAGATTTCAATAATACTCTTATTATTATAAAATATAATATGTGATTGAATTTCAATAATATTATGATTATTATAAACTCTTATCATGTGATTTAGGGGCACATGATAGGAAAACTGTAATTTAATTAAGCACATGTGTTTATTTTTTCATATAGGACAATGAGTCTTATATCTAATTTTATAAATAATAAATTAAATTATATTTATTATTATTATCAATTTTCATTAAAAGTATACGACCCATATTCTTACTAATATAATTTTTTATATGATTTGGCATTAATGTAATTATTTTAATATTTTATAATCAGAACAAAATAATTTTAAAAAATTAAATAATTATTAAAGTACAAAACTATACAAATAAACTAAATTATATTTTTTTCAATATTCTTATATTTCCATATGGATATATTTTAATCATTTAAATATATCATAATTATATTTAAATTATTATATATATATATATATGTCAAATTAAAGAGCACGAAGTTAGAATTAATTCGATTAATTTTTTTTATCAAAAATAAAATTAATACGAAAAAGTTATAATTTTTTAAATGATTAGGTTAAAAATGAAAAGAATAAAATAAAAGAAAAGTTTTAATTGCTAGATAGTATATACAACCTATTTTATTAAGATTTTAAAAGAAAAATTAATATGGAGACTATACATCTTTCTTTAAATTCTTTTGCGATTTTATTTTAATATTAAGTATGAATAAGTCAAACCCTAATTTTCTCTTTCGTTTCACTCTCCTTATTCCCTCTCTCTCATCCCAACAACTCTCCCTCTCCCTCTCTCTATGGGTGGTATTTCGGAACCGAAAATTCAAAACCAAACAGAAAAAATCCGAAAAAAGAACCGAAGAACCGAAACCAAAGAAGATCGAACCGAAAAATAGAAAAACAGAATCGAACCGAATTGGTTTGGTTTGGTTCTCAGTTCGGGGTCGGACAGAGCCGAACTGAACTGAAATGGACCGAAGTCAAAGTCACATACTAAAATGACATTTTTTTGTGAGTTTTATGTGTTTGAGATATGTAATTTGTTTTTTCTTTTTTAAGACCCTCATGGATCTAAGGAGAATCGATAATATGCTCGTGTAATTCGTGATTCAACTAATTTAGGTTTAGAGAATGATCTATTGTGATTTGTGATTGTTATATCTTTTGAGATATTTGTAAATTGCTGTGCAAGTCTACCTCTTATCTTGAGCATATATATATATATAACTTTTGTTGGCTTGTTATATATAACTTATTCTATTGAATATAATATTTGAATTTATATTTTTAAGAACCGAATAAATATCAAACCAAACCAAACCAAAACCGAACTGAATATTTATAAAACTGAATTTAACCAAACCGAACTTCAAAAAGAACCGAACCAAACCGAAACCGAATATTTGGTTCAATTATTGGTTTCGGTCAAAAACCGAACCGAATGGAACCGAGTCCACCCCTACCTCTCTCTCTCTTTTCCTTCCTCTCGCCCATATCATTCTCTCTCTTTTTTTATATTTTTATTTTTCCCTCACTTTCTCTAAAATCAACCTTTTTTTTCCCATCCAACCTCTCACGTCACCCTGTAGAGGCGACCTATGGAGAACGACGGGCAGCTGCAATGAAGATCCACGAACGGCAGTTCGAGGGGCGCGGCTGTGATGGGAATTCAGGCTCAAGGTTCTGTAGCACCCCAGACGATATGAGACTATTACACGCCGTAGCCCTTCTCTGGAGAACCTACCGAGCTAAACAACACAGAACTACCACAAACTTTACCGAACGGAGTCAATCATTACAATAATACAGACCATTAAGGTCAATTACAATACAACCACACGGACCGATGAGGTCACACGACTAATGCAAATGAGACGAAATACAACTCTTTACAATAAATATCCACGCAGGGGTAAAGATACACAACAGCGAAAGTCTGACTATAACTCGATCGATACAACATAACCCGACCAAACTCTCAACTCTTGATCAGTATCGTGGCTCGTCACTTCCTGTGCCGATCATGTGACTGCTCCCCCGAACCAGCATGTACCTGGACGCAAAACAGACATCCACCCCTCGATTATTCGGGGTTAATAAAACTCCATTGTTTTACTAGTGCAAGTATAATAGTATACGCAATATATCAAGCATAAAGCAATCATGAGTCAAGTAACACAATCAATTGTCAAAACATTCTCGAGAGGTTTAGTGATGAAGTTTTTAAAATTAAATTCGGCATCTCGAGATTTTTTAAAGTATAATTTCTTTTGGACCTCGAGTCCCAAATTACAAAACCTCTTTCAAAAATCGTCAAGACCTCAGCCTGGTTTTTGTTTCAAAACACATTAGTGAAAATATCATCACGTGTCCGAGATTTAACATCAAAACATTATCTACACAATCACTATTCGTACACATCATGTACCGAACTCCAGAGGTCACACGGACCGTACCTGGACCACACGCACTGTTCGTACACATCATGTACCGAACTCCAGAGGTCACAACAGACCGTACCTGGACCACACACATTGTTCGTACACCTCATGTACCGAACTCTATAGGCCACCACAGACCGTACCTGGACCACACGCACTGTTCGTAGACATCATGTACCGAACTCCAGAGGTCACACGGACCGTACCTGGACCACATGCACTGTTCGTACACATCATGTACCGAACTCCAGAGGTCACAACAGTCCGTACCTGGACCACACACATTGTTCGTACACCTCATTTACCGAACTCCATAGGTCACCACGGACCGTACCTGGACCACACGCACTGTTCGTACACATTATGTACCGAACTCCAGAGGTCACCACGGACCGTACCTGGAGACCACACACTGTTCGTACACCTCATTTACCGAACTCCAGAGGTCACCACGGACCGTACCTGGACCACACACACTGTTCGTACACCACATGTACCGAACTCCAGAGGTCATACGGAGCGTACCTAGACCGCACACACACACTTCCCAACACATATCAAACAACGCAACACATCACCACGAATAACACACCATAATACAAATACGTTCGAACATCCAATCATACACCAAAATACATGTCCAAGTGTATAATCACTCCAACACAATAATCATAATCAACAGAAGACATCAAACCCGAGCAATCAAGTCCAACATGAATCACGGAACTAACATGACCAACACAACTTCACAACATTAAACAAGCAAGAATATCATTAATACCCACAACCGAGCAATCAAGTCCAACATGAATCACGCAACTAACATGACCAACACAACTTCACAACATTAAACAAGCAAGAATATCATTAATACCCACAACCGCTCGAATATTCAATTCGCACGAATCATATCCACGAAGGTAAACCAAACCATCATAAATCTAATACGTAAGCTCTATTCACAAGACACAAATGGTATAAGTCGAATACTTGCCTCAATAACCGATAGCGAACACTCCGAAGAACACGGTTCAACCAGGAAGCCTCGGACCCGAAGAAGACAACGAACGAAAGGGTTCCGAGTCGAGTTCTTCACAAAGATTTCGTTCCTAAGACATATTATCAATAAATCAACGATCGTACGCGGAACAATAATCGTATAATGCCCGAATCCCCTCTAAGACCTTTTTATCGGACACTTCAAGACGTCAATTAGAAACTTAACAAAACAACGAATCCTTGACAATCCAACCATGGAATAACAATGAAAATGATAGAATACAGCTTAATAATCATCAATCCGTCACTAATCTAATTATTATTATTCAGTACCTTTAGTTCAATTCAATTCAGCATAATTCAATTCAATTCAGTTAAAAAAACAGGGCATAATTCATATATCCCATAGTTATTCATGCGATTATAGAAACTTAATTAATTCATAATAACTCGAACTTCTCATCACCTGTCTCTCTACTTGACTTGTTTTATTTTTTAACTATATGTGTTGGTTTGATTTATTTTATGCTTTAATTATTTAATATTTTTTTTATATTTTATATCTTTTTTTCTTAAATGCTTTATGCTTTATACTTTATTTTTTTCTCTTAAAATTTTAGTCTTAAGTTTCAAAACTTTAAGCTGAAATTTTAATAAATGAATAAGAATATAGATATAAATTTTTATTGAATTATAGAAGAAGAAAATTAGGAACATACGAGACCCATAGAAAATAGGTTTATAAAGTGTATTACTATTGGAGGTTTCTGGTTAAGGTTTGTATTTTAATGATGTGATGCATTGAGATTCTGAGAACAAAAAAAAAAAAAGAAAAAAGAAACAAAATTGTGGTGAGGTTTATGGTTAAAGATTCTGTAATATTTTAGAAACATAATTACACACTGAATGGTTCAACTTTTTTCTGCTTCGACTAAGGAAAAATGCCAAGCATTCAAAGTTTTCAAACAATACGAGGTAGTTTTTGTTTGTTATAGGAACTTCATAAACATCTTAGTATAGCAACACTATACTATTCCAATGAAAAATCAGAAGATTTAGGATATAATAACAAACGTAAAATAAGTCGTAGAAGATACAGATGCACGCGAGAATAATATGATAAAAATCAGAAAGAACAATGCTTCTGAAACTATGATATGCGCCTCTGCGACACATACGTAATTCCTTCTTGATCAGAGTATAGAGTAATACTAATATGCTTCTCTGTTCATATCTTTGGGAATATGCTCGTGTGACGAAACAAAGTGAAAAGCAAACAACTTCATTTGATGGCTAGTTCCGGTTCTTGGATTTCTCCATGACCCTTGGAGCTGTAAACGGAAATGAATTTGTAATGATGATGAGCTTCCAATATCGTTATGTATACAGAGGACTAACACAAGAATACGCTTCTTGAAACTAAGAGAGCAAGAGGGCGAGGGAGCGAGGGAGGGAGGGAGGGAGGGAGAGAGAGAGAGAGAGAGAGAGAGAGAGAGAGAGAGAGAGAGAGAGAGAGAGAGAGAGAGAGAGAGAGAGAGAGAGAGAGAGAGAGAGAGAGAGAGAGAGAGAGAGAGAGAGAGAGAGAGAGAGAGAGAAACAATAAAATGTACTCACCTTACCCAATAGCATCAGACCCTTTCATAATTTTGAGCCTCTTGCATGAAGCAATAAACATCCTGAAACATGCATAAATAAGGATTATCATTATTATCAGTGACATCGTTATAAGATGAAGACGATCAAACATAATAAATTGTGGACATGCGATTCAATGAAATGATATGTCGTGCCAAGACACTCAAAATTTTGTCAAGAGTTCAAAGAAAAAAGTCAAATAAGATGATTTCAGGCAGGTCTGAAACTCCTAGCTTTCTCGCAATAAGATCTCAGTTGTTTCTAATATTTATACATCAACACTAAGGCTGCTACAAAAAGTGAAGCAAACTGGAGGCTGAATCAAAAAATAAATACAGAACAGAAACATATGACCGAGGGTGTGTGTGTTGGGGGGGGGGGGGGAATGGAAAAACAAATAAACCCACAACAAAGGTCTCAAACACCGTGGTGCTACAAGGGCGAACCCGGACGAGAAAAGCAACATGATAGACGGTTAGTATTACTCTCAGATAGAATCCCTTACGCATGGCAAAAGTTTAACTTGTATCAGACACACGTGTGTCTGAATATGAATACATTCGGTCAGAGTTTTCAGTTTTCTCATTTGTAGGGTTCTTTTTAGTTATTTTATTGTTTGTTTTTAATTTTTCCTTATACTCAAGGGTCAAACCATGAAGTTGTGGGAACGAGTGATTGAACAAAGGATCAGGATTAACAGAAAATCAGTTTGGATTTATGCCTGGAAGATCGACCATGGAAGCAATTTATCTTATCCGGCAGTTGATGGAACATTATCGAGATAAAAAGAAAGATCTGCATATGGTTTTTATTGATTTAGAGAAGGCATATGATAAAGTACCAAGAGAAGTACTTTGGTGGGCCTTAGCAAAGAAGGGTGTATCGCGGAAATATATTGACATTATAAAGGACATGTATGAGGGAGCTAGTACAAGTGTACGTACTAATGTTGAGAGGACAGAAGAATTCCCTATTACGATTGGGGTGCATCAAGGATCTGCTCTTAGTCCTTTTCTCTTTACCATAGTCATGGACGGATTAACAAGAGAAATTCAAAATGACGTTCCGTGGTGTATGATGTTCGCAGATGATATTGTGTTGATTGATGAAACGAGGGTTGGAGTGCAACAGAAATTGGAACTTTGGAGGGATATTTTGGAAGCTCGAGGCTTTAAGGTGAAAGTAAGGCCCGAATATATGGAGTGTAGGTATAGCGCTTGATGATAGAGAGGCGGGGATGATCACATTTGATGGGAAAGTTGTTCATGGATCCACTTTCTTTCGGTATCTTGGATCTATTATCCAAAAGGATGGAGAGGTAGATGGCGATGTGGCTCACAGAATAAAGGCAGGGTGGTTGAAGTGGAAAAGTGTCACAGGGGTTTTATGTGATCCTGACATGCCTCATAGATTAAAGGGTAAATTTTACCGCACGGCAATTAGGCATGCGCTGTTATATGGCACCGAGTGTTGGGCTGTAAAACAGTGTCACATTCAAAAGATGAATGTGGCAGAGATGTGTATGCTACGATGGATGTGTGGTCATACAAAAAAGGATCGGCTCAGAAATGAGGTGATGAGAGAGAAGGTAAGAGTTGCGTCTATAGAAGACAAGATGATGGAGAATCGATTACGATGGTTTGGTCATGTGAGAAGAAGACCTATTGATGCCCCAGTGAGGAGGCTAGAAAGTTGGGGAACAAGTAATGTTGTGAAAGGTAGAGGAAGACCCAAGAAAACTTGGATAAAGATGATTGAAAATGATATGCGGTTTCTTGGAATTGGAGAAAGTATGGCGATGGAGAAGCAAATGTGGCGGGAAAGAATACGGATGGTGGATGGAGTCTGATTCTTTTTTTTTTTTTCTAATTCCTATTTTCTTTTATTTCATGTTATCTTTTTTTTTTTTTCTTTTTTCTTTTTTTTTTCTAATTTTTTTTTTTTACATTCATTCTCTTTTTTATTTGCTTTTTTTCTGTACTTTTTCCCTCTTTTTTCCTTTTATGTTATTTATGTAACGATTATTGACGGTTTCAAAGTTTGATTCATGTTAGCCGACCCCAAATCATTTTGAGACTAAGGCTTAGATGTTGTTGTTGTTGTACTCAAGGGTCAAAATAGTCGATGTCCTGACAAAAATGTGCCTCTTTACCTATAAAATAGCATGACTGGTCATACTAACTAAGTGGTATGGTCTTGTATACCACAATGTGTACCACTAGTGTAAAATGGGGTAGGGACCAATAACATTTGAAGTGGAGTATGGTGAAAGATTCACTAGTAGTACATATTATGGTACACAAGTGGTACAGATAATTTCTTCCGCATACTAACAAGGCAGCGAACCAGTGGCAAAATCATTCATAATCCTTTAATGCACTTTATAGGGGGGAAAAAGGAAAGAAAAGTGAAAGAGAATTCTTTTGTTTTAAAAAAAAAGAAATTGTTAGTTACTGCAACAAGGCGACCTGAGCTCAACCTCAATTCAGACGATGCATAGGAAGAATAGTTGCTTAGTTAATAGCTGATTTCAGAAGTTCGATACTTGTTTGCCAATTGCACTGACAGGGTGTTTGCATGAGCTTATTTAAAATATACTCTGTATAATAAACTCACATCTTATAAGATGTTAGATCTTTTCCTAAATTAAGGTTACTAAGTGTTGGGATAAACTAAGATGGAAGAGTTTATAAGATGTTAGCAATGCTAGCTCTAATCATGGAATTAAATTTCCAGCTTTTCGTAATTTTTTGAAAATATTATTAAATAAACCTAAGTTTCGTGATTTAAAGTGTTTCGAAATTATACATACATATATATATATATAATTCGGCAAGTAATTCAATTATCTTCATACTGATTAGAAAACATTGGGCCACTTCTTGTAAAAATACTTCAAGAAAAAGGAAAATTAAAAATAAAAGTATCCATTGAAAGGCTGACCCTGACTAAAATCTAATCATGTCAGCTTGAATTGTAGGAAGAACAGCATATCTTAGTCCCCTACATGATATTATGCAAATATGTAGCTTTCCACAGGCACTCAAGAATTTCAGAAAAATAAAAATAAAAATAATAATAATAAGAATAAGAATAAGAATATTCCCCTTTTCCACTTAAAGAGTCAACTTTGGTAAGATATAGTCATTTTAACGAAAGTACAACTTGTTAAACCATATATTCTTACTTAACTTAAAAAAAAAAATCAATCCACCAATATCGTAGTTTATGTAACAAAGAACATTAATTTTAAGAAAAATTATACAAATTTTAATGAGATATTATGGTCTAATTTTGAAGATGTAAACATGAAGTTAACGAACTTACTCCCACGGAACATCTCCAACAAGCATCCAGTCCCCATCCTTATCCTCAAACGTTAACACATACTCCGATCCATGAAGAAGATCCCTCAACTTGCTCTCACTCATCATTTCTCTGCTCGGAGTTCCCTGAGGACCACATTGTCCTAAAACCGAAACAATCACTTTGATTCATTTATTATTACTTGGAAGGGAACTAAACCAAAAAAAAAAAAAAACATATTCTTACCTATGGTAAAACAGCTAAACATCTTCTCAAGAGCCAAAGAAAGCTCTTGGTATGTGGCGTACGATCTCAAATCCACTTTCCTCAGATATGGAGCACCATCCATGCTGACCTTCACAAAAAGCGCACCCGGACCAGGTTTACCATCGACCTCATCATTGTTTTTCGTGGTTGTTGTTGCTAGAGTATTTTTCCTATAAGATCTTATTGGAGGCCAACCCACAACCTGTGCCCTGCCAAAAACAGACCCCAAGAGTAATAAAAATCTAAAACTATAACCAGAATCAACAATTTTAATTATTTTTTGGATAACATGACGAGTACCCTTGAGGATTGACCTAATTACACAAAAATAAGAATAACAACCCAACTAACTTTCAAAAAAATATAAAAATGCCCGTGAGGTTTGATTCAGTGTTAAAATTAAGAAGCTAAACGTAATAATATTTCCTATCAAAGTTCAGGGGCAGTATTTCCGTAGTTTTTTAAGAATAGCTGGAAGGATTTTCTGTGATTAGGCCAAACGACAAAGGTACTTTTCGTAATTAACAATATCTTTTTCAACATTTTTTGTCGGCTTTAGCAATTTACTTAGCAGCCAGTGGGCTAGTGGTGTTGGAACCATTTATCTTGTGACTGCATTCTTGGGAAACTTTCGCCTCTACTTCTGTCTTAGCAGCCGATTGAGTTCCAGACAACCTGTTGGAAAGCACATTACCACCGAATTTCGGTTGCCCGGAACCGGAACCTGCGGCATTGAAGATCCAGCTGCCCTCGCCATACACGGCACTCATGTCTGAAAATCCACCATCCACAGTGTCCGAGAATCCTCTTTTGTTTCCAGGCACAATAACTGTCTTTTGCGACAGCGACAAGATTCCGTCCCTATAAGCTGCCAATGGGAATAACAGCCTCTCGTCGAGCGTTACTGAGCTCAGAACGGAAAGGCATGGGTCTCGTTCGGGGGATTGGGATCCGGGAAGACCAAGTCTTAATTCTGTGGCCTTCAGATTTAAATTGTTCTTGTTTTCCTCAGGTGTACTCGATACTGTAGAGCTGTCCACGGAGGAACAATCGGACAATCCCAGATAATTGTGTTCTTTAAAGCGGAGGCCATCCGCAGATGATGAAGAAGCCATCAGAGGTACATTACATTGACTCTGACCCTCGATTCCGAATAGTGGTGGAGACATCAAGTATGGAATTGTTTAATGTTGTGAGAAATCTACAAAGAGGCTGAAGAATTTATCACCCAAGATGAGTTCACAACGCTCATAAACAATACATTATCAAACTGGCAATGATAATGAATCAAGCCGGTAGACAGATCGGGGTAAAACAATTTCAAACACACTCCTAAAAACATTTGGAATATTTCTTACATACAGATAAATAAATAAAAAACAGAACCAAAAATTAACTACTATGTTATTACATACAGATTCCCCGAGTCTTGTCCAAAAAGAAATATAAGCACACACACAAAAAAAAAATGGAAATTACACCTTGTGTTCAACAAACACGAAGCGGACTCATATAAAACACCAGAAAATAAAATGAAATATACATTTTTTTTTGACATTTTTTTCCATTAGAAAAAGGTTGTTTTCAGCAGTTTTGCATGTGGAAGACGATAAAATGTACTAAAAAAAATAAGTAAATCTTAGAAGAAAAGATCGATCACCAGCAGAAATATGAACAAAAAACAGGAAAGACGCAAAAGCAGATAATGTAAGAAAAAAAAATAGACATATGAATGTTTAGGACTAAGGTCAGACGTTGTTGTTGTTGTTGACATTAGCAGCAAATATACTCATACTGAAACAAAGCAAGATCTAATTCTGCCATAACCACTATAAAAGCTCTGAAAGAAGAGTTTCGCAAGATAAAAAAATAGTGCAAATATGAACAAAAAAAAACAGTGGCCGAAAACATACCTGAACATTAAATATCAATACAAGGTCGGTAATAAAAGAAGATGGGCTACAAGACTTTAGAGTACAGAGTGTAGGAAATAAGGAAAGACGCAAGGCAGAAAGGATTTTTCAAGGCCCCCTCCATTCAAGCAGAAAGCTAAAAATAAAAAGCAAGAGATGTGGGGGTGGGGTAAGAGTGTTGTTTCTCTGTCCGATAAAATAGAAGCTCAGCACGAGTGGAAACTGGAAAGAGAAAAAAAAATGCCAAATAAGGGCAAAATGGTATTAATTTTGATGAATATTTTAGTTTTTCCCGAGGATCTAATCGACGGCGGCGATTGGATTCTGCAACCGAATAGTGGCCGTTGATGCCGATCAGAGAGAAATAATTACAACCTGTCGTTCTTGCAGGCTGGTTAAACAATGACTGCCAATTATGCCTTTTTTACTGTGTCTTGCAGGACAGTCGGCTCAGAAATCTTCTGGCAGTAAAACTGAAGGACGAATTTGCCCTCATGTAACTTTAAATGGCGATGTGCCCTTTTTCCTGGCCTTTCTGAAATTTTGACTTGGGTGGGTGGGGGTTACTGGAGAAAGGGCCGTCTTAACCCCCTCCCTTTTTTTTTTTTCAATTTTGTCCTTTATTTTAGTTTTGTTTTGTTTTTCTTTTTTTTTACATTCTTTATTTATTTATTTTTTTCTTTGAATTTTTATTTTACTTTATTATTATCAAAATTAATAATTTCTATTATTTATTATTTATGATTAAAAATAACTACGATACAATATAATAAATAATAAATACGGAAAATACGATCAACGTCGATAAATAAACTATTCAATTACATTATCTGGTCATCATACCTAACCAAGATTGTATACTTTCTCCATATGGATCATCTCATCCTTTACAATCTTCACTCATATTATTCCATCATAAAATTGGAATGGGTAGTACAGGATAATCGGAGTTCAAAAAAACTTGTACAAAATGATTATCATTAACTAATGCAATTGCTATATGTTGACGTTGTTGAAATGGAATTGGAGCTGACCTAAATGGCAAGTGTGTAAATCAACTTCCACTGAGAGTAAATGCATGCAGCACAATATTATATCGTGTTGCAATGACAACCCCATACATAATGTCCATCTAACTCCACTGTGGTGCCGGAGATCCGAGAAATTTAGTGCTCGCATCATATTATCTGCAGCACCTCGTTTAAGATAAACACGATTGTAGAACTCCATATTTGTTTAATTTCAAAGTAAAGATCTACCCGAATCTGCTTCCAACCATCTTCCTTTCGCTTTGTACTGCATTGTGAATACTTTTAATGTCTGTAGTATTAGATGAGTCACGTTCCTTCAAAGCGCTCAGAATAAACCGAGGAGCAGTAGTCTCGGCCATTTTACTCACAATGCACTTTTCATCTCGTGTTAGTCTTGATGTGTACTCATGATCCTCTAAATATTGTAAATATTGTGCTGGAGCATGATTATTCTTTCCGCACACAACAGTAATTCCCCACAAAATACCATCTGGAGGAATCGGTACACCTCGTAGAGAGAATGGACAACAATTTTTTTGGTACTAGTACATCTTTTTAAAGTTTCTCCACTTTTTAAATATCTTGGTTGATATTTTCCTTCCTTTTCTCAAATGAGAGTGCATTTCGGGAGTTTGTTACCTATTTTCTTTGCGGATTTATCAATAACTATGACGAATCCATTTTTCCTTCCGATCGTCCTCACCCAATCTAACATATTATCTCTGTAATATCCGTAATATTTCTATTTTTAGCAGTTTCCATTTTTTGTGTATGTCTATTTTTATCGACTCGCTTGTAACCGTTTCGACATTTTGAATCTATGTTGCTCTTGGAGTTTTTCCATTTGGACGAGTTTTGATGATGTTTTCACGTAATTTCATTTTATGACATGTTTTGCCGTATGAACGTTCGATTCTTGTAAAACTCGTTCGTTTTCGTTATTTCTGGGTTTGTACAAGTTCGTATGGTTGAGTTGGTCTTGTGGAGACTTTCGGTTTGTAAATCCGACGTCGTTTCGTGATTTTCGGGCACTTGGGCCATTTTTGTAATTTCCTAATGGTTTAGGGAATCTCGTTTTCGTTGTCGCATTACGGACCCTTCGGTGGTCGGAATTGTATTTTTCTTTCAGCGCTTAGCTCCGTCGTCTTATATGCTTGGCGTTCATGTTCCCGGATTCGACCTCGTCGTGCATTTCGTGTTTTGTACCTCCGGCAAGCGTCTGCGACATGAGCGGCAATCTTGAATCTGCTGCGTAGGTAGCGACGCTACCCCTGTTGCCTTGCGTGCGCTACGATATGCGATTAGCGTCGCTAACTCATTTTGTTAGCGTCGCTAGCGATGGCGTGATAGCCACTGGACCGGCCTCGGCCCGTTAGCGTCGCTATACATGTTAGTTAGCGTGCGCTAACTTCACATTTTTAAAGATCGGGGCGATTTAGTTTGACATTATTTTTCATTCTTTTCCTTTCCTTCCCTTCCTACGGGCGATTTTGGCGATTCGAGCAGATTGTGGAGAGTAACCGGTGGAGTTCCCTTCGATCCAGTTAAGTGTCTCGAGCATAACACACCACCATCTAAACCCATCTCCATCGTCCGAATTCAAGGTAATTTCTCGGGAACCCTAACTTTGACTGGATTTGGGGGTTTTTCCGGTTTTATTAATTGGAACCGAATTATTCCGGTATGTTAGGATATTCTTCACCGATTGTGATTGTTGAATGATTCCAAATCCAATTTCCTTGATTTTAATCGCGAATTATCGATACGGAGAGATTTTGCGTAAACCTCGCCGTATCAATTGATCGTCTATTGTCGTTATTAGTAATCGGGGTTTTGGGAGTATTCCTTTCGATTGCGATGTCCGTTGGGACTGAGTTATGCTAATTCTTCGTTTAGGAACCGTCGTTGTCCATTCGGATCATCCGTAGTTACTTTTCACTTCCGATCCTTCGAAGATGTCACAAAGGCAAGTACTTTACATTTGTTTACATGTTCTAGTATTTGAATTATGGCTATATGTGGTTGTTGTGGGGAGATATGTGTATGTTCACCTAGGGACGGTCCGACGGGGCCTCTAGGGATACGTATTGCCGTGTGTGTGCGTATCACGAACTGTGGTTAGCCACCCAGGGATGTCCGACGGGGCTCTGCGGGGTACGGTGGCCGTGAGTCTCGTACCAACGGTTAACTTTGAATTATGATTTGTTGGAGATAATGTGTTTTGTGTGTACATCGTAAATATTCCGGAATATAAAATGTTTTCTAAAATGACTTTTGGCGCATATATTCATCTGATTAGAATGTAGTTCAAATGGATTGTACTTGCACTAGCAGTTGTCGCTAACCCCTTAAATGGGGGAAATACTTTTTGTATTTCAGGTACTGATCGTGGGGACAAGCGAGCACTAGAGCCGTATGAGGATGATGGGCGAGCATGATACTGTCCAGAAATTTATTATTGGTGTTCTATCTGTCGAATATTTTGATATCTTGTTTTGGGGATTTTGTTTTATAAAAACTGGTTTAAGTACTCGAGTACTTCTTTTTTTACAAAATTGTTAATACTGTGTTCCTGTTTGGGAAGTGGATTAATGTTGGATTTTATTGTCGGATTGTAATCTGATTTGAATTGTCGTATTACCGATGATTGTTGTCGTTGTCGAATGTCTTGTTTGGTATGTTAGCCTGGTGGATTCCACAGTGTGGGGTCCACGGCGCTGTAATATGCCCTGAATGTCTTGGGGGTGTTACAGAATATGGTATCAGAGCTTAGGTTTATGGATACCTAGGTTGTCGGTCATTTGGGTCTAGTTAAGTGTCGTTTTTGGGACAGTATCACTGCTATGCCATCATCTCAGTACGCCGGTGCTCGTAAGTTTTCCTAACTTGACTCGTTTCACCGTTCTGTTCTATTCCTGTCTTAGTATCTTTTGCGTTTTGCGTTTGAATTGTACTTACCCGTTGCTTCTTCAGAATTCCTGCTGGTAGAGGACGCGGGGCCTTGGTCGCGACGCGGTAGGGGCGTGGCGCGGCCCGGTGGGGCGGCCATGTCCGATCACTCGGGAACCGGTCGGCGATGCCCTCTTTGTCGAGCAGTGTTCCCCTTAGTTCGGAGGTCGGCGGGACGATCTGCTAGTTCGTAATGCTCATGAGAATGTTGGAGTGGCCAACATATTACGGCAAGTAGCGAACCGGATGACGCTCGACTCGAGCCGTTCGGTCGGCCATGCTAATGCCAACCCGGTTCCGCCTTTGGAGCCGGTAATGATAAGCTACTTCAGGCGTGATTCGTATGCGTCCTCCGCAGCTTGATGGTGCTTGACCCTTCCGGTTGGGAGAATTGGTTATTCGAGTTGGAGAAAGTGTTTGAGGCCGCTAACTGCTGAGGAGAGGAAAGTACCCATTGCTCAAGACTTCTCGCCAAGGAGGCGGCGGCGTGGTGGCAAGCGGTGAAACCTCGTGACCGGGCGGCTACGTGGGCGAGTTTCGAGATCGATGGAAGATGAATCATCCTTGGCGGTGAAAGAGGAGGATCCGAGCCTTCTTTGAGGCTAAGCCCCAAGATGTTCCGATTTCTCAAGCTATCAAGGACTACAATCAACAAATGCATTATGTAAGAAACCAAGTCCGCGATGAGCTCGATAAGATCCGCCACTTTGACATGCGGATGAAGCGAGAGTGCGCCACTACATGTCCGTGCAGGGTGCACGACTTTGAAAGATTATCGAGAATAAGGCGATGGCTTACGAGATGTCGTTTTACTGCGGCAGAGGCAGCGGTGAAGGAAAGAAGCGAAGACCTCCGGTCGAGTTTTGGGAGGCAAGTCAGAGGGTATCCGAAGGCTCGGTCGGTTCGCGAGTCTTCGGGGTCGATCGCCATCGGTTGGTCGAGGAACGGTTCTAGGTCTGCACTCTGTGGTTCCGTTCGTGGTCCTACATGCTTCAAGCTATGATCGTCCGGCCACATGATGAGTGAGTGTGATAGGCCTCCGATTCGGTTGTCTTGTGGCCGTATGGGTCACCGTGCTAAGTTTTGTACGGATGCGGCTCGGGCTCGATTACTCGGATATCTGCTCAGTGCAGGAGAGCCGAGTGTGAATCGAGGCAAGCAGGTTCCTCGGCCCGCAGAGTTTTGGTAGAGGTCGAGGTCGTGGTCGGCCTTCTAGAGGGGAGCTTCTAGTGCGGGGTGCATTCCGCCCGTGTGTATGAGATGAGGCGAGCGGAGATCCGACGCGACGGTGGCTACAGTGCCGTCCACATCCTTGACCATCCTGTTTCCGTATTGTTCGATTCTGGTGCTACGCATTCTTTTATATCTATGGATTGCGTGTGTCGTCTGCATGTTGATTGCCTTGTTGCTTGTGAGCCTTTTGTTGTTAAACTTCCTAGCGGGGATAGCATCGTGGGGGCTCGTGAGGTTAGAGATTTTCCAGTGAGTATCGCGGGGAGGGTTTGGCTTTCTAATCTGATTGCGATAGATATTAGAGATGAGGATTTGATTCTGGGTGAGGATTGGCTCGACCGTCATGGGGCGATCATGAATTATAGAACGAGGATTTATTACGATGTTAGCCTCGATGGTACCGAGCATTCTTTTGTGGGGCGTAAGCGGGGTAGTCGAGATTGCGATCGGCGCTTTGAGGCGGTGAGGCTTCTTGAGGAGGTTGCACGGGCTATTGGTGTTACGTTTTGAGATCGGAAGAAGGGGAGTCGAGCTCGTCTATTCCTAGTATGTGAGTATCCGACGTTTTCGGATGAGTTGCGGGTTTGCCCGGGCCGAGAGGTTGAGTTTACCGTCGATTTAGAGCGGGTGCGAGACCTATCTCTAAGACGCCATACCGTATGGCGCTGCCGAGATGCTTGAGTTGAAGAAAGCGATTGGGAGGATTCTTTGGACATGGGATATATTCGGCCAGCGCTTCGCCTTGGGGCGCACCGGTCTATTTGTAAAGAAGAAGGATGGGTCACTTCGTTTGTGCATCGACTACCGAGAGTTGAACAAAGTGACCATCAAAAACAAATATCCACTCCCAGGGATTGATGACTTGTTTGATCGGTTGCAAGGAGCGGCCGTGTTTTCGAAGATTGATTTGAGATCGGGGTATTATCACTCGAGTGAAGGATACCGATATTAGAAGACGGCCTTTCGGACGAGATACGGTCACTATGAGTTTGTGGTTATGCCTTTTGGGCTAACTAACGCACCACCGTGTTCATGCGACTTATGAACAAAGTCTTTATCAGTACCTCGATAAGTGTGTAGTCGTTTTTATTGACGACATCCGATTTACTCGAGGAGCGAGGAGGAGCACGCCGTCATTTGCATATTGTGTTAGATATTTTGAGAACTCGGCATCTTTTGCGAAGTTCTCAAAGTGCGAGTTTTGGTTACGGGAAGTTATGTTTCTCGGTCATGTGATCTCGGCCGAGGGTGTTCGTGTGGACCCACATAAGGTAGAGGCGGTGTTGGATTGGGCGCCGCCCAGAACGTGAGAGAGGTCCGTAGTTTTACGGGATTAGCCGGGTATTACCGTAGGTTCGTCGAGGGTTCTCTAAACTTGCTCGACCTCGACTCGATTATTCTGAAGTCGAGAGAAGTTTGTGTGGACCGATGAGAGCGAGAATAGTTTTGAGGAGTTGAAGAAGCGGTTGACGACCGCTCCGTGTTGGCTTTACCGAGTGGTAATGATGGTTTCTCTGTTTATAGTGATGCTTGGGCCAAGGGCTCGGATGCGTACTTATGCGACGGGAGGACGATTGCCTATGCTTCCGTCGGTTGAAACCGTATGAATTGAATTACCCTACGCACGATCTTGAGTTGGCGCGATTGTGTTTGCATTGAAAATCAAGGCGTCATTACTTGTATGGCTCGTCGTGTCGATTTTCACCGATCACAAGAGCACGAAGTACATCTTCACGCGAAGGAGCTTAATATGAGACAGAGGAGATGGTTGGAACTGATTAAGGATTACGATCTTGAGATCCTCTATCATCCGGCAAGGCTAATGTGGTAGCAGATGCCTTGAGCCGGAAATCGGTATCGCTTGGGCGCTTGAGTTACTCACGGCCCGATCGGGACTTCAGCGAGAGTTTATGAGGTTGAGCATTGAGATTGTCTTGCCCGAGAGAGTTCGGCGATTGCGTACTCTTGAGATTTCTTCATCTGCAGTCGAGGACATTAAATCGGGACAGTTGAAGGACCCGATGTTTATTCATTGCGGGAGAGTGTAGAGAAGGGAAAGCCCGAGATTCGTTATTCATGAGGACGGCGTGTTGAGATTCCGAGGTCGGTTGTGTGTTCGAACGACTCGGAGGCGAGACGAGCATTATGCGAGAGGCTCATGCGTCACCATACTCGATCCATCCGGCTCGAGTAAGATGTATAAAGATCCGAGGAAGAATTTACGGTGGAGCGATATGAAGAAGGAGGTAGTTCGGTTGTAGCTAAGTGTTTGACTTGTCGGCAAGTCAAGATTGAGCATCGGCCAGTAGGATTATTGAAACCGCTTCCGTCCCGGAATGGAAGTGGGAGGACATCTCTATGGATTTTGTCACGAGTTTACCGAGGACGAAGACCGTATGAATATGGTATGGGTAATTGTAGACCGGCCCGACTAAGTCGGCACATTTTCTCAGGCATCAAGGATACTTGGGGTCCGGAAAAGTTGGCTCGTATTTTTATCACTCGAGATAGTGAGGCTTCATGGTACGCCGAGGACCATTATTTCGAGACAGATGGCCGATTTGTATCGCATTTTTGGCGGGCGGTGCATAAGGCATTGGGGACTCGGCTACGTTTGAGCACTTCGTTCCATCCCGGGCCGATGGCGATCGAACGTACCATTCAGACGTTCGAGGATTTGTTGCGCGCGTGTGCGTTAGATTGGAGTAATGGCGGGAGGATCATTTGGCCTTGATTGAGTTTACTTATAATAATAGGCACGCGTCGATTAAGATGGCACCATATGAGGCACTTTATGGCGGCGTTGTCGATCACCGATATGTTGGGATGAGCCGTCCGATTTGGTTGGCACTGAGCCGGATGCCGTGTTGGAGACGAGGGAGAAAGTCGAATTGATTAGAAAGAGGATGTTGGGCGCAGTCGACAAAAGTCTTATGCGGATGTTAGGCGTAGACCTTTGGAGTTTGAGGTGGGAGATCACGTTCGTTGAGAGTATCTCCGACGAAGGGAGTTTTCCGATTCGGGAAGAAGGAAACTCGGCCGAGATATATTGGACCTTTCGAGGTATTGGAGAGAGTCGGTGAGTTAGCGTCGTTTGGCTTTACCTCGTCGCTTAGTCATGTACATAGCGTATTTCACGTTTCCCGATTGAGGAAATGCGTTCGGACCCGTCCACATTATTGACTTTGGGGCGTGGAGATCGAGAAGGATGTTACGTTTGAAGAGAGGCGTCGAGAATTTTGGAGCGTCGTGACAAAGCGGTTGAGGCACAAAACCATTCCTTTGGTTAAGGTGCAATGGTCGAGGCACGGAATAGAAGAAGCGTGGGAGTTAGAGGAGGATATGCGTTCGAGATACCCCGAGCTTTTAGATTCTTAAGTTTCGGGACGAAACTTTATTTTAGAGGGGGAGAATGTAATATCCGTAATATTTCTATTTTTAGCAGTTTCCATTTTTGGTGTATGTCTATTTTTATCGACTCGCTTGTAACCGTTTCGACATTTTGAATCTATGTTGCTCTTGGAGTTTTTCCATTTGGACGAGTTTTGATGATGTTTTCACGTAATTTCATTTTATGACATGTTTTGCCGTATGAACGTTCGATTCTTGTAAAACTCGTTCGTTTTCGTTATTTCTGGGTTTGTACAAGTTCGTATGGTTGAGTTGGTCTTGTGGAGACTTTCGGTTTGTAAATCCGACGTCGTTTCGTAATTTTCGGGCACTTGGGCCATTTTTCTAATTTCCTAATGGTTTAGGGAATCTCGTTTTCGTTGTCGCATTACGGACCCTTCGGTGGTCGGAATTGTATTTTTCTTTCAGCGCTTAGCTCCGTCGTCTTATATGCTTCGCGTTCATGTTCCTGGATTCTGACCTCGTCGTGCATTTCGTGTTTTGTACCTCCGATGTCACTGGCGACATGAGCAGATCGAAGCTGCTGCGTGGGTAGCGCACGCTACCCTGTTGCCTTGCGTGCGCTACCAATGTGCGATTAGCGTCGCTAACTCATTTTGTTAGCGTGCGCTAGCGATGGCAGGTAGCCACTGACCGGCCTCGGCCCGTTAGCGTGCGCTATACATGTTAGTTAGCGTGCGCTAACTTCACATTTTTAAAGATCGAGGCGCTTTAGTTTCGAGATTATTTTTCATTCTTTTCCTTTCCTTCCCTTCCTACGGGCGATTTTGGCGATTCGGAGCGATTGTGGAGAGTAATGGTGGAGTTCCCTTCCGATCCAATTCGTGTCTCGAGCATAACACACCACCATCTAAACCCATCTCCATCGTCCGAATTCAAGGTAATTTCTCGGGAACCCTAACTTTGACGGATTTGGGGGTTTTTCCGGTTTTATTAATTGGAACCGAATTATTCCAGTATGTTAGGATATTCTTCACCGATTGTGATTGTTGAATGATTCCAAATCCATTTCCTTGATTTTAATCGCGAATTATCGATACGGGGAGATTTTGCGTAAACCTCGCCCGTATCAATTGATCGTCTATTGTCGTTATTAGTAATCGGGGTTTTGGGAGTATTCCTTTCGATTGCGATGTCCGTTGGGACCGAGTTATGCTAATTCTTCGTTTAGGAACCGTCGTTGTCCATTCGGATCATCCGTAGTCACTTTTCACTTCCGATCCTTCGAAGATGTCACAAAGGCAAGTACTTTACATTTGTTTACATGTTCTAGTATTTGAATTATGGCTATATGTGGTTGTTGTGGGGAGATATGTGCATGTTCACCTAGGGACGGTCCGACGGGGCCTCTAGGGATACGTATTGCCGTGTGTGTGCGTATCACGAACTGTGGTTAGCCACCCAGGGATGTCCGACGGGGCTCTGCGGGGTACGGTGGCCGTGAGTCTCGTACCAACGGTTAACTTTGAATTATGATTTGTTGGAGATAATGTGTTTTGTGTGTACATCGTAAATATTCCGGAATATAAAATGTTTTCTAAAATGACTTTTGGCGCATATATTCATCCGATTAGAATGTAGTTCAAATGGATTGTACTTGCACTAGCGATTGTCGCTAACCCCTTAAATGGGGAAATACTTTTTGTATTTGAGTGCGATCGTGGGGACAAGCGAGCACTAGAGCCGTATGAGGATGATGGGCGAGCATGATCATCGAGAAATTTATTATTGGTGTTCTATCATCGAATATTTTGATATCTTGTTTTGGGGATTTTGTTTTATAAAAGCTGGTTTAAGTACTCGAGTACTTCTTTTTACAAAATTGTTAATCTGTGTTCTGTTTGGGAAGTGGATTAATGTTGGATTTTATTGTCGGATTGTGTCGATTTGAATTGTCGTATTACCGATGATTGTTGTCGTTGTCGAATGTCTTGTTTGGTATGTTAGCTCAGTGGATTCCACAGTGTAGGGTCGCCATTTGTAATATCTTGCAGATATGGGGGTGTTACAATCTCTACTTCCAAAAATCTATAAAAAACAAAAAGAGTAAAACTAATTAAATGAGCAATATATATATATATATATACAAAAAATGACGAAACACAAAAAAAAAGATATTTACACGAAGTCATACCTGATCAGTGGTAAATTTACACGACTTGTTCCCATTATTTGATGAATTATATTCTTCCATTTATTATAAACAGAATAGTATTTCAGAAATGTGAACAAATAAGTGATATTACATGAGAAATTTAAGAAGAAAATATAGAGAGATGATGAGTTATACTTCTTCTTCACTCCCTATTTATACTAAAATAGACTATTAAATAATAAAAATTATTGATATGACAATTCAATAGGTAGTATAGATTATGGAACTATTTTGTTGAAAGACCTTGAAATGACAATTCAATAGGTAGATATAGGTTAGAGAACTATTTTGTTGAAAGACTTTGAAATGACAATTCAATAGGTAGATATATGTTAGGGAACTATTTTTCTTTGAAAGATTTTGAAATGACAACTCAATTGGTAGCTAATAATAATAATAATATGTATCAAGATAATAATATATATTATTTGTATATATGATTATGTAAATATTTTTTTAAATATAAATATATTGTATAGAAAAACTATAGTCATAATAATACGTTCACAAACAAATAAAAATAAATATAAAATAGTAAAAAAATTATAGAAAAAATATTATATATATATATATATATAAGTTAAAGAAGTGGGGAGAGATAAAAAAGATATTTTGTTCTCTTTTGTCAAGAGGGGGATTAGTAAAAGGAGGAGGGATTAGCAGACCCCTAAAGTGCAATAGATAGAGCCTTGCATATTTTTTTTTTTGGTAAAGAAAAGACATTACAATGATTAAGCTAAATCATATTCTAAAATAGACAGTACAGAAGTCGGTGGGGTGTCCCAGAACACATCCTCGCTTCCCGCTGTTTGGCTGAGTTTAGCCATTTTGTCCGCCGCCGCGTTGCTTGTTCGAGCAATCCATTAAATCTTAACATTCCGGGGCTTACAAATTAGCTCTCTGCAATCCTCAATGAGTGTTTGCAGCGGATGATTGGTGAGACTGTCTTGTTGTAGCTCTTCAATCATCTCGTGTGAATCCGATACCACTTCCAGCTGTGGAGTTCTGCATTCCCATGCAAGGCTCAGTCCAGTCCTTATCGCAAGTATCTCACATTCATTGGCAGTTGGGCAAGTCACAGCCTTAGTAAAACCCCATAACCATTCACCAGATTCATCTTGAACTAAGCCTCCAATCGAACCACAGTTTGTTGATGCGTTGCAGCCCCCATCCACGTTTAATTTCATCCAACCTTGGCTAGGTCTTCGCCACTTCGTGTCTCGTCCCAAACTCATTATAGATCCGAAAACTTACTGTAAATTCATACCCATCTGCTTGACTTTGAAAATGGTCTGTTGCAATGTGTTTCCAGAGCCCCGAAAAATGACCGAATTTCTGGACTTCCACAACTCCCATATGGCCGCAATAAACACCCACACCCAGTCTACAGTTGGAATCCTTTTAGACTCTGACATCTGTTTCTTCATGTTACTTTTCATCCATTCAGTATCCGAAATACGGTCAAACTCTTGTAACTGTTTGTCAGAAAGGAGGTACTGCCATAAGTTGCGCGCCGACTGACAATACCTAAGAATATGTATGACCGACTCGTCCGTGCAGTTACATTGATAGCATGCTCCCGAGTCGCTGATATTTCGAGGCTTCCGTAGGTGATTTGTAGCTAGACGATTTTGAACGGCGAGCCACAAAAAATGGCGTAACTTGTGGCTGCATTTTAACTTCCAGATCCAAGCCCAAGGTACTTTTATTTACGCATTTCCCGCATAACTTTTCTGTATAGCTCTATACGCAGATTGGCACGTATACATTCCCGATGCAGTTACGTTCCATATTATTGTATCGTCCACAACAGATAATCGGATCTGAGAACATCAGATTTCCAGATAATCGGAGCCTTGCACATTATTACATAGGGCTGAGAATTTCCCGTCGGGAAATCCCGAGTCCCGGTCCCGTCCCGAGTCCCGACGGGAAACGGGACCCCGAGTCCCGAATTTTTCGGGACCGGGACCTTAAACTTTGTTAATTTCGGGACTCGGGAGTCCCGAAATCCCGTTGGGACCCCCGAAGTCCCGATTGCAAATTTTAATTTCGGGACATTTCGGGATATTTCGGGACATTCGGGACATTTTGAAAAATTATCATCGGGATCGGGACCGGGACCGGGACTTAAATTTATCCCAATTCGTGAATCGGTACTCCCGAAGTCCCCATTGGGACCGGGACCGGGACCACTAAATTAGTCCATTTCGGGACCGGGACATTCGGGACTCGGGACCGAGACCTCGGGATGTCCCGATTCTCACCCCTATTACACTTTAGTTAAGAACAACCACCCAATTGTGCCTTATGCAAGATTTACAGGTTCTCCTACTTTTGGTCAAGTATGAAAACTACCCATAACGTTTTTGTTTTTTTCTTCATTAATAGACGCAACATTTTTAATTATATATTAATAAAAATTGTAAATAAATAATATTTTAAAAATATATATTAAGACATACTCAACATCTTACCAGCTAACATTTATTTTTAAATTAGTAGAAAAAAATACAATAAAAAATTGATTTACAAATAGTATGAGATAGTCATTGGCGGATTCACACCTAACCTTCTCGTGTACGTGCACCCCCAATTTTTCTTTTCAAAAAACGACCCTCTTCTTCTGTTATATGAAGTATTATTTTTCTCGTTATTCAAATTGGTTATGTTTGAATTAATTTATGATTTGAATTTTTTCTTACTCTCGTATAATCCTCCGATCAGTTGATAAAATCATATACGTAGCAAGTTCTAACTTTCCTAATTTGCCGTAACCTGCATGAGTTGAAATTTTTCTCACTCTCGTACAATCCTCCGACCAGCTAGTAAAATCGTATATCTAGTAAGTTCTAATTCCTAATTTGATGTGATCTATTTTGATCAAGATGACCTTAATTAAACTGTTTTAATTATTTGTTCATCTTAAAAAATTTCATTTATGCTTGCTTCTTTTGTTGAATATTTGTGCAGTATGATTGGTTTTATTCTAAGTGCCTCCCAAATACAAAGTTAGTTCCTGCGTTTTAGTTAACTAAATATTTGAATGATTTTCAAAGAAAAATTGAATTTGAAAACATACATATCGGATGATGTAGGTAGGAAACCAATTCTAAACTTTCACCCCTCAATTCAAGATGGAGTAATAAAAGCTTTAACTTATAAAATTATTTGCATTATAGTCTGTTGATACTTCTGGTCGCGGAGCTAAGATTTTAAAAATGGATATGATGAGATTATATTTATATATTTAGGAACAGTTTTGGATGGAGGAGAACATCCATGTATTTAAAAGGTAAAGGGAAAATATAACATGCAACGTAAATATATATAAAAAAAAGATTGTCGGGATGGCCGTCAGAACTTGTTAGGGACTTGGCTCTGCCCCTGGATACTTTTTTCGTAGTTCGTCCGGTGCAACAGTAATATTCAACACCTAAATCTGCCTAGGGCTGTCAAACGGATAATACGGAGCCGGATATGGCCATATCCGTATCCGGATACGGCATTTAGTAAATGTATACAAATCCGTATCCGGATTCGAAAATATCCAGATGGACTGAATACGGATAATATCCGGCAGATGCTATCCGGATACGGACGGTATCCGCCACTTTTTTTTTTAATCTTCAAAAATTTAAATGCAGGAGGAGGGATTTGAACTCTGGTGGAGCACTTTCAACTTATCAAATTCCTAATGTCAATACCACTTAGGCTAGCTGACCTGATTGTTGTATTAGAAAGGGAAATAACTAATAAATAAAGATAACTTATAGCGCATGCTTATATTTTAATATTGAGAAATAAAGAATGAAGATATGTGACAAAGTATTATGGGGAGTAGCATGCTTATATTTTTTAATTATATATTAAAATTATATTAAAAATATATATTATATATAATTAATTTCGGATACGGATATTTTCGGATACGGATGCGCCTATATCCATATTCGTATCCGGAATCTTCGGATACGGATAATATTCGTATCCGTTTTTTCGGATACAGATAATATCCGCTTTTTCTTTATACGAATACAGATATTTCGGACGGATATCGAATTTTTCCGGATTTTTTTGACAGTCCTAAATCCGCCTATGGAGATAGTGAAGTGTTATAACTAAAAGTGAATAGATGAAGTATTATTTTATCTCAGTAGAAGAGCATACTAGCAAAGTAAAATCTTAATATCTAAAAGAAAATATATACATCTCTTTCCTTAATAAACTGCAATAGCTTGACTTTCACGCTCGTCAATACAAAATTTTGACATTATTATCTTTGATACTCCCTTCTATTTTAAATAAATATCAAGTTGGCTTTGTGCATATAAATTAAGAAAATTATTTTATTTCAAAAATTGTCCCTAATAAATGATGATTTAAAATTAATAAAGAGTGAAGAGGTGAATTTGATGTGAATTAATTAGGGTGTAATAAAATTAAGAGTAAAAAAAATTAAAGTGACATATTTTGAAAAAGTTAGAAAAATCCAAAATGACATTTATTTAAAATAAGAGGGAGTAATATATTTGCAAAAAATATAAAAAGTTGATATTTTGAAAATACACATTAAGATTAACTTAACAATATTTTATATAATAAAAATATATGCAATTTTAACTTGTTATATAAATTTCAATACTCTCTTATTTGGTCATTTATTTAATTAGGGTGTAATAGAATTAAGAGAAAAATTAATGCGATATCTATTTTGAAAAAGTTAGATGTAACACCCCGAGATATTTGGGATTATTACAGCGCCGTAAATCCTTTAAGAGAAAAAATAATGCGATATCTATTTTGAAAAAGTTAGATGTAACACCCCGAGATATTCGGGATTATTACAGCGCCGTAAATCCTTTATATAAGGATTTACTAGGCTAAGAATTTAAAACAACATTATTAAAAAACAACACTATGATTTATTATTACATACCGAGTTTTAAATGAAAAAAAAAAAGACAAACACCGAATCATAAATAATACAATACCATCCAAACAACACAAAGCAAAGACGTACTCGAGTACTTACTAAAAATAAAATACAACTGAAAGGACTCTCCGGACCGTTAACATCACTCTGTGCCCTCATCATCATGTAGCTCATGTGGTTGTTTTCCAGCTCTCCTGGATCCTGAACATAAAACACATGTCCCCCCGAAAGAGTTAGCACAACGATGTTAGTACAAGTACGATAAGCTATACAACAACAAATTATTCGACAACTCGTGAAGAATAACGCAATATCAATAACAATACAACAACAACAAGCATCTCCTATGAGAAAGCTATCAATGCATTACACAATATGACAATCACAACATACGCATGGTAATCCGATGATCCAGCATTCACTGCATAGATCCCAAGATGATCTTGTCGGACCAACACGAGGTGGAAAACCCGTCCGATGATCCAGCACACGCTAGCATAGATACCAATCCCGTCGGACCAACACGAGGTGGACAAACAACAAAGACACGTATGCACGACAATATGAATAATATTAATACAGAAACATAATTAAAGTACTTGCCTTATAATGACAACAAGGTTTAAATACTTCGATGAACACCAAGACACTCGAAGGTCGTCTCTTTGTATAACCACTTGCAAGCTTCGAGTCTTCAACAATAATGAAGTAACGAAGAGTTCAACTTGCGTATGCGTAACTAGCACACGATCATCTAACGTTTCAAAGCTACGACCAGTTAATCATCCTACGTACGGACGATTCACGGTCCAACTACCTAATGAATATTAAGTTGGGCTAACAACGTAGTTCACGCAATCAAGCGATCATAATAGGGGTACCATAACGACGTCTATGAATTCGAGAATTTTCAAGTCATCACAATTCCATAGTCCAATCTTGATTATTAACTCTAAAGTGTGGTTCAACCGATTCATAGCAAGGCAAACACATTTAGTCAAGTTCTAGGTTAATTCACCACTAAGGTTCTCATTCTCTCATAAAGTAGTTCTTCTTACCAAAGTTCTACGTTAATTATGGTTGTTACCGACATAACCACTTCATTCCAACTGTTAATATGAAGATTATCAAATCACAAACTACTCCTTACAAGACACATTATTTGATGAATACCCTCACTATTCTTCCACTTGAATTCATATATCATAGGTGATATCACAACAAGTCATTTGACATAAGATCATTTCGAAATCATTATCAAATGTATGATACAATCTCAAAAAAACTACATCCCAAGGTTCAACATAAGTAATGCTCAACTCATATATGGCTAAATCAAGGTATACCTTAGGTTTAATCATCACAACTTTCCTAAAATCATGGTGTTCAGTAATTATGTCGTCAATGCAGTCTAATAATCTCTTAAATATGTTCGTAATCATCCTAGAAATATGAACATATAGTTGGAGCAACATTAACATACCTTATACGGAGGAAATCGACGAAAGAATGGTAGAACTCAAGACCGGAAGCTTGAACACTAATACAAGATGCTTTCCAACTTCAACAACCAAGTAGAGAGGCTTAATATACTGGTTTTGTAAGGTTCTAAGGTCTGGGCAGAGGCAAGGTTCGAACAAAACGAGTGAAAGAAATGAAATAGGTGATGTTCATTTATAGAAAGTAACAATTAACGTACGCTATCCCTCAACCTTAGCGTATGCTAACGGGTTTACGAAGCTCACTAACTCAATCGCCCTTCAGTCTTGCGTACGCTATGTGACATTACGTATGCTATCAGCTGCATTTAGCGTACGTTAACTAGTAATGTAGCATACACTAACTATTTTACGAACCTTACTGTCTATTCTGTCCTTATTTTAGCATACGTTAACCACATTGTTTAGCGTACGCTAAACACCGTTGACTTCACTTTTCCAAAAGTCGTCCAGGTTCATGCAAGGCATCCCAAACAATCCATGATCTAGTCTCTTCACTCACCTACCACGACCCCACGTGGTTGACTGCTCGCTACGTACGCTAAGTGTCTAGCTTAACGTATGCTCATTCTCACACTTTAGCGTACACTAGCTTTATACCTTTGCGTACGTTAATTGCATGCAAACACTTGCATGAATTAATATAACACCCCAACTAGGCGAATATTACAGTGCCGTGGACCCCCGACTGGGACCCACTAGGCGAAATAAAATTAATGAATTAAGTAATATAATTGTAGTACCGAACTACATTATATAATTAATTACTCCGATGAGGAATTTCAAGTACAACACACCCAGGAGAATACAGAATACAAGTATATTTTATATGAAGATAAAATATACAACACCGAATGAAAATGAACATCCAAACGGAAATCTGCAGCGGAAATAAAATGAAGAAAACATGAATGACTGAAAGGACTGGGGCCCCCTACTAGTATCACTGGGACTCCTCGCCGTCAACATTCTCTTCCCGTGCCTTAGCCTTGCCATGATCTGAAAACAACATCCCCCAACGGGGTCAATTACACAGAACAACAATCCTCAAGAGTTGAACAATATACAACAATCACATAAATGAATTAATGAATTAAGTTGAATGATGAACATCAATGTACGCCCGAATGAAATGCGTAAGAGCACAAGTAGCCGAGTGTCCGGAGTCCCGCATATACACCTGCTATTGGCCTAATTAGTCTCACGGTCCAATGTGTCCGGAGTCCCGCGTATACACATTACCATGCGCACAGTCCAATGTGTCCGGAGTCCCGCATATACACATGACCATAGTGTGCCCGACTAAAATTCCACACATGCGCCAACCGGCCACACAATATAATTTAGGAAGATCAACAGAACAAAAATGACCAAGGTGAGGAGTAATGAATAGAATCCGATAAGGATCAATAACGACTCACCGAGATGAAATAATGACACAACGTGTCATAACTTCAATGAAATGATTTGGAACATTCGTTCCTCGGGAGTTACATGATTAGTTGATACTTACAAGTTTCGACATGAATGATATATTATGAGTGAATTACATGTATGAATGAACAACAACGTAAGGAATGAATATCCCTTTAACCGAGTAAGAATTAACTTACACAATACCGGTGTTGAAATGTCCTTCCTCGAACAACGTCCTAAAAGAGATGTCGGTCGCTCGAACAACCTTGAATAACACAATTACCAATAATCCGCTCAATATAAGTATCAAGCATGAATTACGACTAACTCAAAGGTCGATACAACCACTTAGCGAACATCAACCATTGATTATAACCAAAACCCAAATATATCGAAACCAACTCCAAAATTAGTAGTTCAATCCAACAAAACATCTTCAATGATATCAATATTCCAATAGGAAACCACAACTCGAAGTTACGACAACTATAATCGGAAACCCCGAAAAATAACTAAAGTCAACATCAAGGGTTCTTAATTAATTCTCCAAATGTTCATCAAATCCGAAAAACATATCAATAAATCCGTAGGAATACATTTATCCAAGGTAGATAATCCATATCTAACATGTTCCAACATAAATCCAAGCTTACATGAAGAGATCGAAAGGAAAATACTCAAAATCCAAAATTCTAGATCCAAGAAATAATTACCTTGATTTGATGTGTTGGAGAGGATGAAATGATGAAATCCAAATGATAAGCTTGAAGATGATGATGGATGAGTGCAGCTCGAAAAGATCTCTCCAAATCGCCCGGAATCGAAGTGAGAAGTGAAAATGATGAATCTGAGCCGGACTGTTTATACTATTCCCAGATTAGTGCACGTTACGACCTGATATTTAGCGTGCGCTAACAGGTTAACCGGACAGTCCAGTGAACTCTGACTGCCTCGTTAGCGTACGCTACGAACTTGATAGCATGCGCTAACGCCCTCTCGATAGCGTGCGTTAACTCCAAATGTTAGCGTGCGCTAGCTAAAAACCTGATGTCGAGTGACTGAAGTCCAGAACCTCCTGTCTTCTGACTGCTCGCGATAGCGCGCGCTATCCCCAATAATCAGCATGATCTACTGCCCCTTTAGTGTACGCTGAAATCCACTCATAGCGTGCACTAGGAATTATTCCAAAATCAGTCCAGTACCCACTGGACTCTGCCTGATCGGCATTAGCGCGCGCTACACTGACTGCATAGCGGGCGCTATCCAAACTTACTAGCGTGCGCTGCTTACCATTCGACTGCAGTCCAGTGCCTTCTGGACTGCAGGCCTGAACCACATTAGCGTGTGCTAATACGGAGAGGTAGCGTGTGTAATATCCGGAATTTCTACTACTGTTGATTGATATTATTTTATCCGAGTTATATTGTACAGCGTGGAATCTGTGCAGTAGGGATAAAAATAAATAAAGGACTGAGATGTCAGTATCAGTATAATTGTCGTATCTGGTCGACAGTTGCATTTGAGGATATCGTGTATCAGGTTATCGTACTTTCGATATAGAGTATATCGTATAAGAATATTATTGGATTCAGTGTTTGTGTTCAGTGTGTCTTATGTTCGTTTTTGGTATGTCGAGACGTTGGACAAGAATAGCTGAAAATGGCTAAGTATAGCCTTATTAGCGCACGCTAATATTCATGCATAGCGCACGCTATCGTGCAGGTTTAGCGCACGCTACGTTCATAGGTTAGCGTACGCTAGTGCAGAACAGCTCAGAGGGAATATACGCGTGGACCTGGCCACTTTCGGCGCACGTTCTGATAAGTCAACGGATGTTGTAATGTAGTGTTAGCGCACGCTAATACATGTTGATTAGCGCACGCTAACTATATATCGGTCAACAGGGAATCTTGGCTTTATTGGTTGATTTCGGCTGGTGGGGTCACGAGCATCTTCGTGGTAGGTGTAGACTGTAGCAAGTCAACTGGTATTAGCGCACGCTAAGGTAAATGACTTGCGTACGCTAGGCATGATGTTTTACGTACGTTAATGCATGGGCATTATGTACGTAAGCTAGTTTACGAAGCAAGGCAGTAGCCTCTGGGCTTCGATAGCGCACGCTAACAAAGTCAGTTAGCGCACGCTAAGGCGGTAGCGCACGCTAAACATGAGATGTTAGCGCACGCTAAACATGAGATGTTAGCGCACGCTAATAATGAATATTATAAAAGGGGACAGAAGGGTGTTATGAATCATTTCGTCCATTCCTTCCTTGCAACCAAGAGAGAGAGTTTTTAGAAAGAGGTTTGAGGTCTCAAACACTGAGAGATGGTAATCTTTAACAACATTAGATTGAGAGCTTGGATTCAAGCCTTGTTCTTCAAGTTGTTCATGATTCTTTGGATGGATTTCTAGTGTTCTTCTTTTTGGTTCGTCTAAACCAGGTAATCTTCGTATTCCTTTGTTAATGGTTCGTTTTTATTGGATGATTTCATGTAAGGAGCATGTTGGATAATCATATGATGATGTTATATGAGATTCAATGGAATTTTGATAAGAGTTTCGGATGTTAGTTAAGATTCTTCATACCATAAGGATGTTGATTCATTTAACCCGATCTAAGAAGGATTTCTGAATCTTGGTAATTATATTGGTCGATTTAGATGAGATGAATCATGATACTAGGTTGAATTCCAGATTTAGCATGATACGATCCTTGTTATCGAGTCGGTTTGATTGTTGATGTTGTTATTGATATATGGACATTGACATGATCATGGTGATAATTATGGGGTCGTTTATCTTCAAGAGATATGGAGATTTATGTCTCCCTTCATTCGGATTCGTAGTCGCAAGATGTGAGTCGATGTTTGGAATGCATGCCACTGTATAGCATTAGCGCACGCTAAGCTTACTGGCTAGCGCACGCTAACGGGACAACTTAGCGCACGCTACGTTATGCGTTTAACGTGCGCTAAGTGGCGCAGGCGATTTTTTGTGTTTTGATTATGAATTCGTGATGGTTTGACTTGGTTGGTTCTGACTGTGTTTATTCGAGGTTGTGTTGAACCGTTGAGTTCGATTGGTTAGTTTTGTCGGTTGTTGATTGTTATCGGATATGTGTTATTTGATTTCTTCGATAGGTTGAGATTATTGATCGGTGATTATAACCGGATATTGCGGTCGTGTTCGAGTATGTCCATTGTATTGCTTTTGATCGGGGCTGAGGAGCTCGTATACAAAGGCAATGTGTTCGGTAGCAGCTTCGTGGTATCGGTATCGAGGCAAGTTATTACTTGCTCAGTTATAATATTTAATGAATGGTTTCAGTTTCATTTCGTTTATAATGCATATAGCGATGATTATTATGGTGAACTCTGGGTATTCGGATTGCATATCATTCTTTCGATTCTGGGAGGTAAATCATAATGTATATGCTTTATCTCAGTTATTGGTATGTTCGAGTATCGAGGTTACATTATGGTAAAGACGAGGATATGAGTATCTATAGTTCATTGTACGTTTGGATCGCCGAGCATTGAGGATAATCGTCGGTGATGATTGGACATCGAGGTTGCTCTCGAAGGAATCGGGGCAAGTATTCCATATTGATTATGGTTGAATGTTATTTATTTTGGTCTCGTACATTTTCTTTCATGTTGTTGAACATGAAGTCATCCTAGTAAATTTTCATGTTGTCGTGCATGTTATGTTGTTCATGTTGATGAACATGTTGATTTGCATATGTGTATGCATATTGTGTTGTTTATGTTGTGTAAATAATCCGATGGGATTATGAGGATCTATGCTGAGGGCGCTGGATCGAATGTCCATCATGCGTTGGTTCGACGGGATCATCATGAGGATCTATGCTGAGGGCGCCGGATCGTTGGACGGTGTTTTCCACCATGCGTTGGTTCGACGGATCATCATGGGGATCTATGCCGAGGGCGCCGGATCGCTGGATTACCGATTGTGTTGATGGAATCTTGTGAATTCGCATCATTGATTTTATCATGTGCTATTGTTCATATGTGTATGGTTGGTTATCCACCTTATGCTGATCTGATAGGATCAACAAAGGGATCTATGCTGAGGGCGCTAGATCGTCGGATTTCCATTGAGTATACATGATTGTTATTGTTGTGATCATATTGACGTGGTCATATGAGTATGCAATTGTAGGTCTTGTGTTAGGACCGTGTCCGTATTGCATTGTTCTGATCTCGGATTAGACTGATATGATTGTCGTGGCACTTCATATCTTGAGGTATATTCCGTATTTCCTTGGTATTTGTCTTTGATGGACAATCGGTTATCGTTTTGGGATTTGATGATGTTATTCGATGGATCGTATTGGTCAGTAATGGTATATTTCCGTATCGTGAGTTGATGATGATAGTTTGAGAATCTTGAGTATTGTTTGAGGTACAATACAGATATTATGTTCGAGTTTAGTGGTTAATCGAGTACGAGATGTGAAATTTGATAATGGTTATTCTGATGAGAATTACTTGAGTAAGTAAAGTTATGACGGTAAGATTTCGTTGGTCGTATTCTTATGTTGTATTCTCATTGGTATGTAATTATTAATGTGATGTGACGGTTATCATTGTTGGATATTATGGCTGACCCCGTCGTGGGATTTCTTTTTAGGTTCCTGGAGTATCGAGCTTGTAGCGGTCGTGAAGAGATGAGCTTCCCGGAGGATACTGACTAGGACATGTTTTGTGCATTGAGTTTCTTGATTGGTTCTTGTATTCCGCTGCTAGAGTATCTTTATGGTTGGTCTTTTTCCGCTGCGTGAGTATTTTGAAATGACCTTTTGGTATCTGGTAACTGAGGTTGCTTTGGAAATCGTTTTCTAAACTTTTGAATGTCGGCCGTTTGGCCTTGCGATTTCAAATGAGTTTTTACGACGGTTTTTGATAAATGGATTTTATGTCTTTATGCATTTTTTAAAGATAGTACCGCCGTTGGCCTCTTGGGCATTTGTAAATGATTGTGAAAATTTCCTTCAGCCTTGTGGGTTCCATCTCGGGGCCCACGACGCTGTAATATTCCCGGTTAAATCTGGGGGTGTTACAGAATATGGTATCGGAGCTTAGGTTGAGAAAACCTAGGCATTTGGGTCAAGTTGGGTCGTGTTTTGTCGCGTCATTCGAGTTGTCAATTGACTAATACTAGAGCCGTGAGTTTTTGCATTCACTCAGGCTTGTGCGTTATGTGATTTACCAGTGTGGTATTGGGATTGTTGTAAACTTTTCCAAATGGTGTTAAAGAGATTCTCTGGAATGAGATGTATTGTGTTCTCAAGTCGAACTAAGTTTGCAGAACGTGTGTTTTGAAAATGTCCGTGTCGAGTATTTTCTAGAGTCGAGACATGTGCCAGTATCACGGGGAATCGTCGGCTTCACGATCTGTAAGTATTTGGATTTTTGAATTTCATTGAGATTTATTGCCATTCTAAGTTGATACGTTTTGAAATTCAGCAGAAATTATACGTTATAGTATAAGGTGACAGAGTTGGGATAGGATTGATGATCTTGAGGAGTTATAATTTTGAGAATCAGTATGTTGGTTAGATTTTGGAACGGAATTGTGCATTTGGGAGAAATATTGTGCATGGTTGAGAAGAACATGTAGCATGTTAATTCATTTTGAGATATATGAACTGCTTTTGATCATTTGAAAATGATACCTTTCAAAATGAATGTTTTACGGAAAATGATTTTTGGGCCGAGACCCAATCGATTTTGAAATAGTTTTGTAACTCAGGACTTGGAGTCCGAAAAAAGGGTTTTCTACTTTTTAAACTTCTTGTAATGCGGAACGAGTTACGGGCTGAGACCCTAATGTTTCAAACGGCTTTTCTGTTTTCTTAAAACTCCCGAGACTTGTAAAACACTTTACCAATCGTTTACCTATGTTATTTTCGCCTTTCGAGGCTTTGGCTTACTTGTTCAAATGGAATTTCTCGGGAAGTCTTTCGCCGTGTTTGATTTGTTGATTTGTTTCAACGTTTTGTCATATTATGTTTGAGGTGATCCAGGAAGGGTAAATGGTTGACGATACGAGTCATGTGTGGAAAAGGAGTTTAGTCGGAATTTATATATTGAGATTTTGGAACTCGATCGTGTGGTTTTCCGATGGAATATCAGTGGATATTGGTGACGAACCGAATTGGTATACAGGAGTATGGATATAGTCGAGCATTTGCATACTTTTCATTTTTAAAACTTCGAAATCGTGTGGATTCGAAGGAAATCATATCGAATACTTGGCACCATCGAGCCAAGTTAATTTTTTTGAAAATTGATTTTGTGGTCTTACCAAAATTTATGTTTTTAGTTTTGAAATTTTTGAAAGAACTTTCGAAAATTTGTATTCTTGACGAGACTTTGTGATTTCAAACTGGTTTTGAAAATGTGATTGATATACATACGCATTTAGTGCATAGTGCATATCATATTGATGGCACGATGGAAAAGGAATTCGAACTTCGGTATGTTAGTTTGATTATCCGGCGATGATCGGTTGAGTTATCGGATAAGAGAAATATGTTGCTTGTTGTAGATTCATGCACATAATATTATTTCGGAAACTTGGGATTTTGTGAAACCGGAACATATGTGCTATGTGATTCCATTGGTATGGTAGTAGCGCGATTTTACCTTAGTGATTCTGGAATGATTTCCTTGTAAGCATAGATTTAGGGATGGTGACCCCATACTGGTTGTTTTGGATATTGATTGGTCGTTTCCACTCCGTGTATGATTGGGTATGTTCGTCAGTTTGTGATTGGTTGTTCATATGCCGAGGGGTATGTTCGCCAGTCGGATATGTTTATTGAGATCCACTGTATGTGATCGGTGTGTCGTTTTGAGAATTTTGCTTTTTCGTATATCTGTTTCTATGGTTCTGTGTTGATCATGTTGGAGCTTACCGTTTGAAGGTATTCTCGATTATCGTTGACCGTTCGTTGGTCATATTGGAATTTATCATGTTGATGATATTCTCGATTGTGTTTTGACCTCTGGTTGGTCAGATTGGAATTTATCATGTCGATGATAAATTCGGTTGATTGTTGATCATTGTTGGTGATCATCTGAGCGTTCGGATTTTGTGTTGATGTTTCGGAATTCGTGTCGTTTGGGGCAGTTGTTTCACAGATATATCGGATATTATTCGAATTGGAACTTGATTATGTAATCAGGCAGACAGGATTTGATTCGGGCAGATTGTTTCATTTGAAGATGATATTTTTGGTTGGGACTTATGGAATTGTTATTGTAAGCGTGTTGAGGCTTTACAGTGAAGTCACTTGCTAGTATCTCAGGAGATCGTCGACTTGGCGCATATGTAAGTATGTTATTTTGGTTATTCGGTAATAATGATGATTGATCATTGTCGTGATGGTTTTGGGATATTTTGGGTTGAACGGTATGTTTGTTTGTTTTATGACGGATTGCAAGTTTCGAGGACGAAACTTATTTTAAGTGGTGTAGAATGTAATATCCTAATTTCTACTATCATTGTTTGATATTATTTTATCCGAGTTATATTGCAGCGTGGAATCATGCGGTAGGGATAAAAATAAATAAAGGACCGAGATGTCGATGTGATAATTGTCGTATCTGGTCGACATTGCATTTGAGGATATCGTGTATCGAGTTATCGTACTTTCGATATAGAGTATATCGTATAAGAATATTATTCGATTCGGTGTTTGTGTTCAGTGTGTCTTATGTTCGTTTTTGGTATGTCGAGACGTTGGACAAGAATAGCTGAAAATGGCTAAGTATAGCCTTATTAGCGCACGCTAATATTCATGCATAGCGCACGCTATCGTGCAGGTTTAGCGCACGCTACGTTCATAGGTTAGCGTACGCTAGTGCAGAACAACTCAGAGGGAATATACGCGTGGACCTGGCCACTTTCGGCGCACGTTCTGATAAGTCAACGGATGTTGTAATGTAGTGTTAGCGCACGCTAATACATGTTGATTAGCGCACGCTAACTATATATCGGTCAACAGGGAATCTTGGCTTTATTGGTTGATTTCTGCTTGTGGGGTCAAGAGCATCTTCGTGGTAGGTGTGTAATCGTAGCAAGTCAATCGTATTAGCGCACGCTAAGGTAAATGACTTGCGACGCTAGGCAGATGTTTTACGTACGTTAATGCATGGGCATTACGTCGTAAGCTAATTCTGAAGCAAGGCGGTAGCCTGCGGGCTGATAGCGCACGCTAACAAAGTCAGTTAGCGCACGCTAAGGCGGTAGCGCACGCTAAACATGAGATGTTAGCGCACGCTAATAATGAATATTATAAAAGGGGACAAAAGGGTGTTATGAAGCATTTCGTCCATTCCTTCCTTGCAACCGAGAGAGAGAGAGTTTTTAGAAAGAGGTTTGAGGTCTCAAACACTGAGAGATGGTAATCTTTAACAACATTAGATTGAGAGCTTGGATTCAAGCCTTGTTCTTCAAGTTGTTCATGATTCTTTGGATGGAGTTCTAGTGTTCTTCTTTTTGGTTCGTCTAAACCAGGTAATCTTCGTATTCCTTTGTTAATGGTTCGTTTTTCTTGGATGATTTCATGTAAGGAGCATGTTGGATAATCATATGATGATGTTATATGAGATTCAATGGAATTTTGATAAGAGTTTCGGATGTTAGTTAAGATTCTTCATACCATAAGGATGTTGATTCATTTAACCCGATCTAAGAAGGATTTCTGAATCTTGGTAATTATATTGGTCGATTTAGATGAGATGAATCATGATACTAGGTTGAATTCCAGATTTAGCATGATACGATCCTTGTTATCGAGTCGGTTTGATTTTTGATGTTGTTATTGATATATGGACATTGACATGATCATGGTGATAATTATGGGGTCGTTTATCTTCAAGAGATATGGAGATTTATGTCTCCCTTCATTCGGATTCGTAGTCGCAAGATGTGAGTCGATGTTTGGAATGCATGCCATCAGACATTAGCGCACGCTAAGCTTACCGCTAGCGCACGCTAACGGACAACTTAGAGCACGCTACGTTATGCGTTTAACGTGCGCTAAGTAGGCGACGATGCGATATTTTTGTGTTTTGATTATGAATTCGTGATGGTTTGACTTGGTTGGTTCTCGACCGTGTTTATTCGAGGTTGTGTTGAACCGCTGAGTTCGATTAGTTAGTTTTGTCTGTTGTTGATTGTTATCGGTTATGTGTTATTTGATTTCTTCGATAGGTTGAGATTATTGATCGGTGATTATAACCGGATATTGCGGTCGTGTTCGAGTATGTCCATTGTATTGCTTTTGATCGGCCGAGGAGCTCGTATACAAAGGCAATGTGTTGATAGCGACTTCGTGGTATCGGTATCGAGGCAAGTTATTACTTGCTCGGTTATAATATTTAATGAATGGTTTTGATTTCATTTCGCTTATAATGCATATAGCGATGATTATTATGGTGAACTCGGGTATTCGGATCGCATATCGTTCTTTCGATTCTGGGAGGTAAATCATAATGTATATGCTTTATCTCGCTTATTGGTATGTTCGAGTATCGAGGTTACATTATGGTAAAGACGAGGATATGAGTATCTATAGTTCATTATGCGTTTGGATCGCCGAGCATTGAGGATAATCGTCGGTGATGATTGGACATCGAGGTTGCTCCCGAAGGACTCGGGCAAGTATTCCATATTGATTATGGTTTAATGTTATTTATTTTGGTCTCGTACATTTTCTTTCATGTTGTTGAACATGAAGTCATCCTAGTAAATTGTCATGTTGTCGTGCATGTTATGTTGTTCATGTTGATGAACATGTTGATTTGCATATGTGTATGCATATTGTGTTGTTTATGTTGTGTAAATAATCCGATGGGATTATGAGAGATCTATCTTGAGCGCTGGATCGAATGTCCATCATGCGTTGGTTCGACGTGATCATCATGAGGATCTATGCTGAGGGCGCTGGATCGTTGGAAATGTTTTCCACCATGCGTTGGTTCTACGGGATCATCATGGGGATCTATCTTTGAGGCGCCTGGATCGTTGGATTACCAGTATTGTGTTGATGGAATCTTGTGAATTCGCATCATTGATTTTATCATGTGCTATTGTTCATATGTGTATGGTTGGTTATCCACCTTATGCTGATCTGATAGGATCAACAAAGGGATCTATGCTGAGGGCGCTAGATCGTCGGATTTCCATTGAGTATACATGATTGTTATTGTTGTGATCATATTGACGTGGTCATATGAGTATGCAATTGTAGGTCTTGTGTTAGGACCGTGTCCGTATTACATTGTTCTGATCTCGGATTAGACTGATATGATTGTCGTGGCACTTCATATCTTGAGGTATATTCCGTATTTCCTTGGTATTTGTCTTTGATGGACAATCGGTTATCGTTTTGGGATTTGATGATGTTATTCGATGGATCGTATTGGTCAGTAATGGTATATTTCCGTATCGTGAGTTGATGATGATAGTTTGAGAATCTTGAGTATTGTTTGAGGTACAATACAGATATTATGTTCGAGTTTAGTGGTTAATCGAGTACGAGATGTGAAATGTGATAATGGTTGTTCTGATGAGAATTACTTGAGTAAGTAAAGTTATGACGGTAAGATTTCGTTGGTCGTATTCTTATGTTGTATTCTCATTGGTATGTAATTATTAATGTGATGTGACGGTTATCATTGTTGGATATTATGGCTGACCCCGTCGTGGGATTTCTTTTTAGGTTCCTGGAGTATCGAGCTTGTAGCGGTCGTGAAGAGATGAGCTTCCCGGAGGATACTGACTAGGACATGTTTTGTGCATTGAGTTTCTTGATTGGTTCTTGTATTCCGCTGCTAGAGTATCTTTATGGTTGGTCTTTTTCCGCTGCGTGAGTATTTTGAAATGACCTTTTGGTATCTGGTAACTGAGGTTGCTTTGGAAATCGTTTTCTAAACTTTTGAATGTCGGCCGTTTGGCCTTGCGATTTCAAATGAGTTTTTACGACGGTTTTTGATAAATGGATTTTATGTCTTTATGCATTTTTTAAAGATAGTACCGCCGTTGGCCTCTTGGGCATTTGTAAATGATTGTGAAAATTTCCTTCAGCCTTGTGGGTTCCATCTCGGGGCCCACGGCGCTGTAATATTCCCGGTTAAATCTGGGGGTGTTACAGCGTGCACTACCCGTACTCAATTAGCGTGCGCTAAAGAGAGTACGTAGCGTGCGCTACTCCTCACACACAGCCCACTATGAAAGATGACAATGATGATAACCACGGTTCGACCTTCCAACCAAGTAGGAAGACGAATAATACTGATGTACGATACAAATACTCTGATCGGTGAATACAATGAATGAATATGAACGATGAATGATCATTAATGAGTGAATAATTACTGAGTGACAATTACTGAATGATAATGACTGAATGATAATGACTGAATTACAACCGGGTATTACAATTAACATCCTTTATATCATACACTCATGAATACCATATTACGGATACGAAAAATCATACTTCGATTGATTACATGGCATAGTCAAATACCACAAGATTCAAATACAGGTGAAAATACATAACAATTATCCGGATATTACATACTCCCTCTCTAAAAAGAAGTTTCGTCCCGAAACTTAAGATGTAAACAATTCAGGGTATCTCGTCCTCATACTGTCCTCAGTCTCCCAAGTTGCTTATTCGACTCCATGTTGTGACCATTGAACTTTAACCAAGGAGTTTGGTTTATTCTTCAATTGCTCGATTCGGCTTTTAAGTATCATAATTGGCTTCTCTTCGAACGTGCCATTGTTAGCTACTTCGATCTTGCCAAAGTCGATGACGTGATTGGGATCCGATACGTACTTCTGTAACTACGATACATGAAACACATTATAGCGACCACTTTTCTAAAATAATAATTCTTATAAATTTAAGAAGAATAAAAGTTTTGCAGCGGAAATACATTTTCAAAAGACAAATTTAATAATCGCAAGTAATATTCTCAAGTCATCATTAAATAAAAACAAAATTCGACGTGAAATTAAAACAAATCAAACACTTGTTCATAAAACATAGTTTGAGAGAAATAATATTAAGTAAATAAACATCTAATCATGAAGCTTGATCATCCCACTTCAGTCGCATGCCACATCCAGCTTCTCAACCTGAAAGGGGTTAAATAGTGGGGTGAGCTTCCAACTCGCTCAGTGTGGAGAGTACGCAATATGTCTATGTTAATTATTAAATATATTAGCAAGTATAAACAACATGACTGATAAATTCTGAAGCCCGTCGGCTAGCCTGAAGGCTTTATGCACAATTAAGTGCTTCTGACTGATTTGCACATTTAAGTGCTTCTGACTGATTGCACATTTAAGTGCTTCTGACTGATTGCTATTTAAGTGCTTCTGACTGATTTCACGTGCATATACAAGACAATATATAAAGCAATTAAAATAAACAAAAGCATAATAAATCCCCACACCTAGATAAAATGCCGTTCTTGAACTTGAATGTGATGAAGATGCTTGAATCGGCAATCCTAGGCCCGAAAATTCTTGTTATTATCTACAATTAACAATAATGATAATCACTATTATTATAATTTATAAATATATAATAACTGGGAAGAAAATACGAGACATAGATTAAAATTGAATTATCAATACATATCTCATAGATATATTCTGAAAAAATAAAAGGGATAAAAAAGAACTAATAGATACGGGTTAAAAGTATTTATATTGGAGTTAAAAGGAGTCTGAATTGAAATATTTAAAAACTGAATGGAGTTAAATTGAAAGAGTTAATAACTAAGAGCTTAATTGAGATTTGTCAAAAAGTAGCATAGGGGTCAATTGATAAAATTCAAATGTTTGGGGCTAAAATAGAAATTGACTGAGAATAAAGGATATAAAAACGCTTCGCCACATTGAAGATTCAATGCACAAACCCTCAACTCCTATAAACGTCTGATGTTCGCGTCTCTCTCTGGTTCTCCCTTCTCTTCTCCTCTCTCTCACACACACACAAATTCACACTCTCAACTCCGAAATACGCACACACACACACACACACGAAGTCACCCACAGAGACACTCGAATCAGCTAAAATCGTGCAGAAATCGGAACAAAGTGGTGGTGGTGCGGCAGACAGTGATGGTCGGCGATTGAAGCAGCGCGCGGCGCACGGCAGAACAGGGCTGGGTTCGTACGGGCCTGTTTTTTTTTTTTGGTTTTTTTGAGGTGGGGGTTCGCCCGACTCGTCGGGAACTATGAGGCGGCGGCGCAATTTGTAAGGGAGGAAATTGGACGGCGGTAAAAATCGGGTGACGCGGCGAGTTAGGGAGAAACAAATGGTGCAGGGCCGAAAAATTCGAATCCTGATTTGAAGCTGTTTTGAGTTTGAATTTTGAAGTTGAATTTTTTTTTTGTTTATGATGATGGTTTGATTGTTTAGGTATGACGGTTCATGGATTTGATTGGGTTTTCGTACATAATTTCACAACAGAAAAGCAAATCCAACGAGAATAGTAGGGTGGAGAAATAAGAGAAATAGTACAAACAGGGATCTGGAATTGATCTGAGGATAAAACTAAAGATGAAAGTGGAGGGGTTTTATGTAATACCCGGTTGTAATTCATTCATTATCATTCAGTAATTATCAGTCTGTAATTGTCATTCAGTAATTTTCACTCATTAATAATCACTCATCATTCATGATTCATTCATTTGTGTTCATTGTTGGCTTATTGTAACCGTGTATCAGTTACCGATCGTCAATTCATTTCCGTTTGAGTGTCGAGACTGTAACACCCCCATGATTTACGGAGATATTACAGCGCCGTAGATCCTTTTTGGAGAACCTACCAGGCTTAGACTCAAATAAAACACATTAAATACGACAAACATAAATGTTCATACATTCAAAACCAACTTCAATTTCAACATGACATACAGCACAATACCAAACAACATATCATCCCGAGGAATCATAACCAATATGACCGTTCACCACGGGAATACAACAACATCATTAACCATTAATAATGACATGACATACAACACTGGACAGCACTCATGCGAGTACAAAACTAAAACACGACTTTGACCATGACCATACGACCACCAACTCAAAATGATGTACGATATCAATGTTGCCCACCAAGCTCGTGTTCGTCCTGTGCTAGTCCTCCCACCGGACTGCACGAATACACAAAAGTATATCCACCCTGAAGGGTCAAGAAGCCGGTGCAAGTACAATGATTCTAGAATATGTACAACAAGTGAATAATCAACAAAAATCACAGAAATCATAGTGCCATCACGTATATTCCTAATACCACATCACAGTTATCATCACAAAACAACCTCCCGAGCTATACTGGCCCTGTACCTCTCAAGCAAGATACACACCCCAGAGACATCTCGTCAGGCCCTCCCTGGTGTATAGCCCAACCGAGTGATCCGTAGGGATACGCAGCCTACCGGACCCCAGGGGACCCTCACTGGTTTTACTCGGCTCACACACACTCGATCAACAATTGGCACAAATTCCATTTTTACATATTCACACGAAGTACAGTAAACACAATCAAAGTACTTGCCTCAATTTGAACGACACGAGAAACGGCGAACGGATGAATGTACGGTCTGAATTTCCTTCAATGATTCGATCCTAACACATCGAAATACCGAATCAAAACACAACACCACGGAAATGGAAAGATTCACCCTAAGTTCTACCCTTAGAGACATTTAATCGAACACTACGGAGGCGACAAAGGTCAAACCCAAGAACGGATTAAAAACTCGGAATTTAATCTATAAACTTTGAGGGAAAACAAAGGAACATGATTACAATATCATTATCTAACATAATCCAAATCCAAAACGAACTTGAATCAAGAATTCCCAACAAACCCCAAAATTCTTTCAAATAAGTTGAAGCACTTCAACCACATACCTTAATTCAACCAAGAGATGGATAATTATTCAATAATGAACTTGATATCTTGATTCTATAGTGTTTGGAACATGTTTATGGCTTGATTTTGGAGTTTAAGATGGAGTATTCTAGGTGGAGGATGAAGGGAAGGTGCTAGAATGCCCAAAAAATCGACCAAAGGATATATATAGCTCCCGAAATGGGTTTTTCATCATTTCTGCACTTCCGGTCGTGTCAAATGACACGGTCGAGTCAGGGGTCGTGTCACCCATCCAGAACGTTTTTGCTTAACCGTAATAGCTCGACACGCCCGCGTCAAATGACACGGCCGTGTCACTGCACCAGGGTCCGCTATTTCGACCATAACTCCTTCGTCCGGACTCCGATTGACTCACCGTTTGAACCATAGGAAAGCTAACTCAATTATATACAATCCTGTAAAATTTTATAATTTTTTGATTTTTGTAGAATTTATGGTGATCGATCGAATTCAGCCCTTGTGTAAATCACAATTCGGAAATATCTACTCTTATTCTATTAACACCCTTTTGGTAATACATTCATATCTTACGGCCATAACTCTCGAGTCACCACTTCTACATTCCGTCCAAAGCAAACATACTCCGGAAATCACAAAACTTGACAATTACCAACCATAAACATTCCAATTCCGATCGTCAAAACACACGGTTCCAAATAACCATAATTCAACATGGAAATTACGAATAAATTCTCAACTAAATACGTCCGAAACAACACACACACGAATACTAAAATACACGGATATTACACCCTTACCCCCTAAAGAAGTTTCGTCCGAAACTTAAGATACAAAAAGTTCGGGTATCGGGCACGCATACTATCCTCGGTCTCCCACGTGGCCTCCTCAATTCCATGCTTAGACCATTGGACCTTTACTAACGGAATCACTTTCCGTCGCAATTGTTTCACTCGTCGCTCTAGTATGGTTACGGTTGTTCTTCATACGTAACATCTTCATTAACTTCAATCTCTTGATAGTCAATAACATGGTGGATCGGGAACATACTTGCGTAGTTGCGAAACATGGAATACATCATGAACATGGCTAAGCGTTGGAGGCAACGCTAGTCGATAAGCTACATCGCTTACCTTGTCCAGATCTCGAAGGGGCCAATATAACGAGGACTAAGCTTCCCTTCTTACCAAACCGAAGAACTCCACGAGTCGGCGATACTTTCAACAACACATGGTCTCCCTTTGGAACTCTAACGGCCGGCGACGAACGTCGGCATATGACTTTGTCGACTCGGCGATCAACAACCTTTGCGAATAATTGCGACTTTTTCCGTGTTTGAACCACCAAGTCGGTTCTACTCCAAGTAATTAAATGCGGTTCGTCCCAACAGATTGGCGATCTACACCGTCTTCCATATAATGCTTCAAACGGAGCCATCCCAATCGAACTATGCCAACTATTATTGTACGCAAATTCAATCAATGGTAAATGAGTCTCCCAATCTTCCTTCCAATCCAACGCGCAAGCCCTCAACATGTCTTCTAGCGTTTGGATCGTCCTCTCCGACTGTCCGTCCGTCTGGGGATGATAAGCGGTGCTGAAATTCAATTTGGTACCGAGTGCTCGATGTACTGCTTGCCAGAAATGTGACACAAAACGCCCATCGCGATCAGACACTATACTCTTTGGGGTACCATGGAGTCTCACAATCTCCGCAATGAATAACCGAGCTAACCTCTCCGGTCCCCAAGTATATCTAATGCCTAGAAAGTGTGCGGATTTGGTTAGCCGATCAACGATTACCCAAATCATATTCACTCCAGTTCGCGTCTTTGGCATTCCCACAATAAAATCCATCGCTATATCTTCCCACTTCCATTCCGGAATTGGTAGCGGTTGCAATTTACCGGCAGGTCTCTGATGCTCCGCTTTAACCTGCTGACAAGTCAAGCATTTCAACACGAACTCCGTTACATCTTTCTTCATGTTTGGCCACCAAAAATTTTTCTTCAAGTCCTTATACATTTTACTCATGCCCGGATGAATCGAGTATGGAGTAAAATGTGCTTCATTCAAAATCACTTGTTTGAGATCATCCCGATTAGGTACACAAGTTCTACCTCGAAATCGAAGAACTCCGTCTTCATCGATTAAGAACCCAGGAGCTTTTCCTCTAACACTGTCTTCCCGAAGCTGCACGATTGAGAGATCATATAACTGTTTGGACTTAATATCTTCCATCACGGAGGACGTAATCTCAAGGAAACGCAATCGCCCTTGAGTTCTGCGAGGCCAAACTTCAATTTCCGGATCAATCAACTCGCCTAAGCTTCGGTTGAATGGTAAGTAGTTCCAACTTCGCAAAGACGATCGACTTGCGGCTTAACGCATCGGCAACGACGTTCGCTTTACGGATGGTAAAGAATGTCAAGATCATAATCTTTAAGCGATTCAACCATCGCCGACGCATATTTAGCTCCTTCGCGTAAATATGTACTTCAAGCTCTTATGATCCGTATACACTCGACAAGAAGAACCATACAAGTAATGTCTCCAAATTTTCAACGCAAACACCACAAATGGCTAACTCAAGATCATGAGTAGGATAATTCATCTCGTATGGCTTTAATTGTCGAGACGCATAAGCCACTACTCTCTCATTTTGCATCAATACACATCCCAATCCTTGTTTAGAAGCATCACTATAAATAACGAAACCTTCCATTCCTTGTGGTAAGGCTAGGATCGGAGACGTAGTCAAACGCTTTTTCAAATCGTCAAAACTCTTGACACTCATCACTCCACTCAAATTTACGTGTCTTACGCAATAATAAGGTGAGCGGTCGAGCAATTTTCGAGAATCCTTCAACAAATCGACGATAATAGCCCGCTAATCCAAGAAAACTCCGAACTTCCTTAACATTCCGTGGAGGCTCCCAAGCTAAGACTGCTTCAACCTTTTGAGGGTCTACTCGAATACCATCAACGAGATGATGTGTCCTAAAAGAGACCTCTCTAAGCGTAACTCTCACTTAGAAAATTTAGCATAAAGCTTATTAGCCCTCAAAATACTCAACGCGATCCTCAAGTGTTCGGCATGTTCCGTCTCACTTTTGGAATAGATTAATATATCGTCGATAAACAACACTACAAATTTATCGAGATATTCGATAAAAGTTTTGTTCATAAGCTGCATAAAGGCCGCCGGAGCATTTGTTAAACCGAATGGCATAACTACGAATTCGTAATGCCCATACCTCGCTCAAATGCCGACTGGGATATCCGAATCTCGATTCGCAGTTGGTAATATCCTGACCTCAAATCAATCTTGGAGAAAACCGTAGCCCCTTGTAATTGATCAAATAGATCATCGATTCTTGGCAACGGATACTTGTTCTTAATAGTGAGTTTATTCAACTCACGATAGTCAATACATAGCCGTAAGGACCCATCTTTCTTTCGTACAAACAATACCGGTGCACCCCATGGAGACACACTAGGCCGAATATAACCTTTGTCCAACAATTCACCCAATTGTTTCTTCAATTCTAACATTTCCGATGGGGCCATTCTCAGACGGTGCCTTGGATATTGGCGCCGCATTGGGCTCTAGTTCGATGACGAACTCTACTTCACGATGTGGTGGCAATCCCGGCAAATCATCCTAAATACGTCTGAAATTCATTCACAATCGAACAGAGGATAATTGTACCTCGCCAACTTCCGACTTCAACGCGTAACACCAATAATCGTACAACCTTGTCGCAATAATTTCATCGCTTTCATGGCTCGAATAAACTTCCCTGTATACCGTGTTTTTGCCCTTCAAAAACGTGTTCAGCACCATCCGACGCGACTATCGAAATTATCTTCCGACGATAATCTACTATCGCTCCATGCCGATTTAACTAATCATCACCGAGGATTAAATCCTCTCCCATCATATCGATCACAATCAAATCGGATGACCAATCTTTACCGCCAATGGTTACAGACAATTGGCGATCTCTTGATCCCCAACTATCCTTTCCCCACTTGGCAACCCAACAATAAAAGGTTCACATGTAGAGAGACCGTCTAGGCCCAAACGATTCACACAAGACAATGATATAAAAGAATGAGTAGCTCCGTAATCAAACAATACATCTACCGGTGCATCAAATATAAACAATACCGACGTAGTGGCGGTCCCTACGTCATCACCCGCTTTATCTCATACAATCGGGGTGGGGCTGATCCAATGCTAGGTGCATCCTTATGCTCGGTTTTACTTCGCCCGCCGCGTCCGACACTCGGAGTTGGCCGACCGTAATCGTGCCACCGGGTAGGAGACTGTTTAGAAAATATTCTGCCCACTGACTCACAATATAATGCGCGATGACCCTGCTTCCCACACTTAAAACAATCAATGGGGCGAGAAGTGCAACGAGAACTGACATGTCCCGGATTTCCACAATAAAAACAAACTCTCGGCACTCCTCCACTAGGTTGAGGGGAACCAACAGAAGAATGCACGTAAGATTGAGGCCTACGCGATCCACTGCCTCGGAAACTACCAGAAAATTTTGGTTTCTTCGAGCTCGAAACTGCAGGAACCGGAACTGACACCATCTCATAAGCAAGTGCTCTATCCTGGTATTCTCTCAAAGTAGTACACCCAAGGCCCGCCATATACTTTCGGACCTCCGGTTTCATCCTTGCATCGAAATGAAGTATTTTGTCTATCTCATCCTTAACTCGATCTTGGACATACACTAACTGCTTGTTGTATGTCTTGATTGCTTCAGAAATAGGAACATCTTCGGGTTGGGCTCAAGAACTCACCGACTCTTGCTAACAGTACTGGCGCTGGACAATATTGAGCTTCCATCAATTCTTTAAATTCTTCCCAAGTGACATCACGGTCCTTGGGCTTAACACCGCCACCATCCAAGCGTCATCAACCGTCAGATATTGAGCAATCGGGACTCTCTTGGCTTCAGGACAACCAATACCGTCAAATATCTTCTCCAGCTCAACTAACCAATGATCCCAGTTGTTCGCATCACCGGAACCATCGAATCTGGGAGGGTTCATCTTCATAACTTCTTGAAGCCATCGATCCTCAACCGTCCTGCCAGTATTAATATTCTGTACCACTTGTGCCAGTTGGTGCACTTGTGTTACAACTTGTTGAAGAACGTTAGGCACTTCGGCCTCCGAGCCTCCATCTGAACCTCCCGAAGGGATCGGGTCTGACCTAGTTGCAGAACGAGATGCCGATTCTGAAACGGACCTCTCGGACTCGGACACTACTACTCTGCCACGGCCTCGACCACGACCGCGTTAACGGATAGCTCTACCTCTCGGCATACTAAAGAATAAGAATGATTCAACAAGGAAACGATTACAATAATAGATTGCACAATATTAAGGTAATTATTTCCGATGGAAAGAAATAACCAACATCCTAAGAGTCTTCCAGCACAGGCAACACGGGGTGGTAGCATGCTAATGATATCGTAGACAACAACTGACTCAATTTAACAGACCCAAAACACCGACAGCCTAGGTATCCATAAACCTAGGCTCTGATACCATATTCTGTAACACCCCCATGATTTACGGAGATATTACAGCGCCGTAGATCCTTTTTGGAGAACCTACCAGGCTTAGACCCAAATAAAACACATTAAATACGACAAACATAAATGTTCATACATTCAAAACCAACTTCAATTTCAACATGACATACAAAGACAATACCAAACAACATATCATCCCGAGGAATCATAACCAATATGACCGTTCACCACGGAATACAACAACATCATTAACCATTAATAATGACATGACATACAACACCGGACAAGACTACCGCGAGTACAAAACTAAAACACGACTTTGACCATGACCATACGACCACCAACTCAAAATGATGTACGATATCAATGTTGCCCACCAAGCTCGTGTTCGTCTGTGCTAGTCCTCCCACCTGACCTGCACGAATACACAAAAGTATATCCACCCCGAAGGGGTCGCAAGAAGCCTGCAAGTACAATGATTCTAGAATATGTACAACAAGTGAATAATCAACAAAAATCACGAAATCATAGTACCATCACAGATATTCCTAATACCACATCACAGTTATCATCACAAAACAACCTCCCGAGCTATACCGGCCCTGTACCTCTCAAGCAAGATACACACCCTGCAGACACCTCGTCGGGCCCTCCACAGTGTATAGCCCAACCGAGTGATCCGTAGGGATACGCAGCCTACCGGACCCCAGGGACCCTCACCGGTTTTACTCGGCTCACACACACTCGATCAACAATTGGCACAAATTCCATTTTTACATATTCACACGAAGTACAGTAAACACAATCAAAGTACTTGCCTCAATTTGAACGACACGAGAAACGGCGAACGGATGAATGTACGGTCTGAATTTCCTTCAATGATTCGATCCTAACACATCGAAATACCGAATCAAAACACAACACCACGGAAATGGAAAGATTCACCCTAAGTTCTACCCTTAGAGACATTTAATCGAACACTACGGAGGCGACAAAGGTCAAACCCAAGAACGGATTAAAAACTCGGAATTTAATCTATAAACTTTGAGGGAAAACAAAGGAACATGATTACAATATCATTATCTAACATAATCCAAATCCAAAACGAACTTGAATCAAGAATTCCCAACAAACCCCAAAATTCTTTCAAATAACTTGAAGCACTTCAACCACATACCTTAATTCAACCAAGAGATGGATAATTCTTCAATAATGAACTTGATATCTTGATTCTATAGTGTTTGGAACATGTTTATGGCTTGATTTTGGAGTTTAAGATGGAGTATTCTAGGTGGAGGATGAAGGGAAGGTGCTAGAATGCCCAAAATCGACTAAAGGATATATATAGCTCCCGAAATGGGTTTTCATCATTTCGCACTTCCGGTCGTGTCAAATGACACGGTCGAGTCAGGGTCGTGTCACCCATCCGAACGTTTTGCTTAACCGTAATAGCTCGACACGCCCGCGTCAAATGACACGGCCGTGTCACTGCACCAGGGTCCGCTATTTCGACCATAACTCCTTCGTCCGGACTCCGATTGACTCACCGTTTGAATCATAGGAAAGCTAACTCAATTATATACAATCCTGTAAAATTTTATAATTTTTTGATTTTTGTAGAATTTATGGTGATCGATCGAATTCAGCCCTTGTGTAAATCACAATTCGGAAATATCTACTCTTATTCTATTAACACCCTTTTGGTAATACATTCATATCTTACAGCCATAACTCTCGAGTCACCACTTCTACATTCCGTCCAAAGCAAACATACTCCGGAAATCACAAAACTTGACAATTACCAACCATAAACATTCCAATTTCGATCGTCAAAACACACGGTTCCAAATAACCATAATTCAACATGGAAATTACGAATAAATTCTCAACTAAATACGTCCGAAACAACACACACACGAATACTAAAATACACGGATATTACAGAGACGTGAGTATTATTATTATTATTATTATCACCGTGATTGGTAGCCTTGTGTTGGAAGTATCATATTTGGCATGTGTTGGACTTGTTTACTTTCGCATACGTATGGTATGTTGGATCATTCATCAATCGTAACGAGAAATCGGAGTTGTCGGATTTTCACCTTGTCCAACAACGAGTTACGGCCGTAAGGATTGTCGGATACCGCCGTAACAGGCGTTCGTTGATTTCAGGCCAATTTGGACGAACGGGACTTACGGCCGTAAGGGTTTCAGCAAACGGCCGTAAGTTGAGCAGGTACGGCCGTAAGGCTTGGCCAGTTACGGACGTACGTGTCGAGCAGGGTGCCCAGGCGTTTTTGGCCGAAGGCGAGATACGGCCGTATGATGGGCAGGATACGGCCGTAAGGGGTGTTCGTAATTTTCAGGATGTGTCGGACGAGAAGGACTTACGGCCGTAAGGGTTTCGGCATACGGCCGTAAGATGAGGCAAGTACGGCCGTAAGACTTGGCCGGATACGGCCGTACGTTGCAGGCAGGGTGCCTGGTCAGTTTCGATGAAGGGGGCTTATGCCCGTAAGTTTGGCCGGGTACGGCCGTATCGGTCGAGTTACGCCCGTAAGGTGTACGTGTACGCCCGTATGGATGCCGGCAGGTGTTTTGGACGAGGGCGAGTTACGCCCGTAAGAAAGGTGCGGGTACGGCCGTATGACTGTTGGCAGTTTCTGGACGAAGCCGAGTTACGGCCGTATGAGCTGGCTGGTTACGGCCGTAAGGCCGTTGACCTGGGATGTTACGGCCGTAAGTAGGCCGAGTTACGGTCGTAACTTCCGGCAGTTTATAAGGGCTTGGACGGGACTTTTTACTCATTTTCCTCATTTCTTCAACTTTGTTCAGAGAGAGAGAGCTTGAGGGAGATATTTTTCATCATTAATCTTAAGGGTGTTCGGTTTTCATCATCTTCATTCGTTTGGGGAGCTTGGATAGTCGATTTAGCACGTTTTCATCAGATCGAAGTGCTTGGATCTTCAAAGGTAATATTCTTCAAACATCTTGGATTTCGATTTTGTGTTGAGATATGATGTTTTGGACGTTATAATCGTGTTGTATGAAGAGATATACATATGATTATGAGTTTGTATAAATATTCATTGGATTATTGAAGGATTATTCAAGAACACTTTGAATGTTGAGTTGGATTTGGGGGTTTTCGATTAATTGTTGTTGAAATCACGAATTTGGATTTTCATGTTGGATTATTGATCGTATTGAAGATGTTTTGTTGGTTTGAAACACTTCTTGGGGGTTTGATGTTGGTATAATTGAGGTTTGGTTTTAAACAATCGAAGATTGGCCACAACGTGTTCGATATAATGCTCCAATGAACTTGGTTTAGTCGTATCGACATTTTGAGTTAGTTATACTCGTGTTTGATTCGTGTGTTGAACCGGATTGTTGGTAATTATGTTATTCAAGGTTGTTCGAGCGACCGACATCTCATTTAGGACGTTGTTCGTGGAAGGACATTCTTCATCGGTGTTGTGTAAGTTAATTCTTACTCGGTTAAAAGATTATTCATTCCTTTTGTTGTTGTTCATTCATAATCATAACTCATTCATAATTGTATTAACTGTATCGAGACTTGTAATTTTCGATTAATCACTTCATTCACGAGGAACGACGGTTCCAATCATTTCATTGAGCTATCATTCACTTCACTGTTATTTTCATCTCGGTGAGTCATTCTTGACTTTGTCGGATTATTATTCATTGACATTCATTGTGGTCATTCTCGTTCATATGACCTTCTGGGTTCATATTGTGTGGCCGGGTGCGGATGTGTGGAATTTTTAGTCGAGCACACGATAGTCATGTATTGGGTTCACCGATACATCGATCGTGCACAAAGAACGTTTACCTCCGTGAGACTAATTAGGTACAAGGACTGGTGTGTCCGGGCACTCGTCTTGTATACTTGCACAGAACATTACGGGCGTACTATGATGCTCCTCTTCAGCTTAAATTCATAACTAAGGATACTTCATAATTGAGATATATCATGATTGTGTATATTCAACTCTTGAGGATTGTTGTTACGTATCGACCCGTTAGGGATATTGTTTTCAGGTCATGGCAAGGCAAAAGCACGGGAAGAGCATGTTGACGGCGAGGAGTCCCAGTAATACTAGTAGGGGGGCCCAGTCCTTTCAGTCATTCTTGTTTCTCTTCATATATATTTCCGCTGCAAATTCCGTTTGATATGTTTATTTATTCAGTGTGGTGTATTTTATCTTCATATAAAATATACTAGTATTCTGTATTGTCCTGGTGTATTGTACTTAAGCTCCTCATCGGAGTATTTGGTAATAAAATGTGGTTCGGTACTACAATTATATTATTTAATTCATCAGTTTTCATTCGCCTGGTGGGTCCCAGTCGGGGGTCCACGGCACTGTAATATCCGCCTAGTTTGGGGTGTTACAGAGTTGGTATCGTAGCGTGGTTTTGAATACTACCTTCCGAGTCATGTCTCATTTGAAATCATTATCATTGGACTAGTATCATTGGACTTTCGCATCACGTGTGACTTGTGCAAATGCCGAGCCCCTCAGACCAAGAACTGTAAGATTTCTAACGCCATGGTATAATTTCTGGCAATAAGAATCATTCATTCATCATTCATCAGTCAACAATCCTCATCATCATTCATTTTGATCGGGACGATCATGTTAACTCATTAATCACTCAGTTCATTTCACAGTTCAGCTGTTGATCTTGAGGATCATATCATTAATCTTGTTAACTTGTTCAAGATAATCATTTCAAGAATTTCATCAGATAATCATGTCACCTCAGTTAATCATTCATGTAATCACTGTGCTAGAGCGTGTACGCTCATTTTCATCATTTCATGACGTAATCATAATGTGATATTCATGCGAGAGATATAATCATCATGTGACTTTCCTACTTCAGTATGGAGAGAGCAGGCAGAGGACGCGGAGGATGAGGCCGCGGTGCGGTCCGAATCCCGAGAAATCGTGTGAATACACATGTGAACGTGAGGAATAATGTTAATTCATCAAGCAGCGACGCTGCCACTCATTCACCTGGACGTAATCATTCACTATCAGGGAGTCGTACCCGGGACACGGCTCAATCAGATGGTGTTCGGGTTGATCCACTCGCTTTTATGCAGGGCATGATGGCCCAAATGACTCAGATGGCACAACTAATGGAGACAATGCATAACTCAACTACTCAAAATCAACAGGCTCCTCTGCCGCCACCTCAGAGGCAAGAGAGGAGTGTGGGCAGTATCATCGGCGACATCTCTCGCCAAAGGCCACCTACATTTGAGGGCTCATCTGAGCCGGCGGATATTGTTCATTGGCTCGGTCATTTCGAGAAGTTATTTGCTATAGTAGAGTGTCCCGAAGGACACAAAGTTTCAGTTGCGGCTTACTATCTGGGTAAGAGCGCTCATTCTTGGTGGTTGTCGTTGAAGCCCACCGACGGATCATGTACTTGGGATCAATTCAAGACTCTCATGATGGAGAGGTATTATCCGACCCCACTCAGAAGGCCAAACTGTCAGAATTACTCACTCCCAACCCCTCAGCAGACGAGGATGTTCTCGCCATTGCCGAGAAATTTCAAGAACTTCTTCCGTTCGCCTCATCTATCATTCATTCCGAGGCGGATACGATTACGTATTTCAGCTAGAGACTGAAACCCCGTATGCGGATGCAGTTACTTAATCATAATTGCACCACTCTGGCCGAATTCATTGAGAAGGCTCTTACTTATGAGCTTACTGCTAAGGAGATTGCTAAGCAGCAACCTTCATCTGCCAGCAAGAAGTCCAAGAATCGTAATCAGTCTGAAGGCGGTCAGACAACCTTCAAGAAGCCTAATATGGGCTCTACTTTCTCTGAGCGACCTCCTGTGGCGCCCAGACCGATAGAATCACAATCCCGAGTGGCCAGTTCGGCCATCACCTGTTTCAACTGTGGGGAACTTGGTCATGTCAGCACCAAGTGTCCGAGGCAGACTATCACGTGCCATAACTGTGGGATTGCTGGGGATAAGGCTCGTTTTTGCCGAAGGGACTCCAAAACTACTCCGGCGTAATCTCAGCCCCCTAAGCAGTTAGCTGTTCATAATCCGGTCACTCAGTCTGCGTCGTTCAAGATGACAGGAGCGAATAAAGGTGGAGCCTATAGTCATCAGATGGGAGCGTCCGGTGCTGGGACTAGCAAGCCCCGAATTTATGAGATGAAGAAGAACGACGATCCAGAGGCCCGGATGATCTCAAGTACACTCGATATTCTATCTCAACCTGTGTGTACCTTTTTGATACTGGTGCATCACATTCATTCATTTCCGAGTCATGTTTGAGTAGACTACGTCTGGGTAGTGCTACTAGTTGTGAGCCTTATGTCATTGGTCTACCTGACGGTAGAAGAATTATCGGAAATCGTGAGATTCAGAATTGTCCGATTCAGCTTCATGGCCATGTATGGCTAGCAGACCTAATTGTGGTAGATTTGCCGAGAGACGACGTCATCTTGGGTATTGATTGGATGGATCGTCACGATGCCATCATTAGTGTCCGTAAGCGTATGGTCACTATCTTTTCAGACGATGGGGGCGAATGTGTTTTTCAGGGAGGTAATCCCGGCTGTTCTGGTAAGGTCATTAACTTGATGAAAGCAGTGAAATTACTCAGTCAGGGGTGTATTGGTTATTGGTGCTATATGACCAAAACCGAGAAATCACCAATAATGTTGACGGATATTCCGGTAGTGAGGGAATATGCCGATGTTTTTCCAAACGAGTTACCTGGTTTGCCTCCACAGAGAGATGTGGAATTCACGATTGAGTTGGAGCCCGGTACGTCCCCGATATCGAAGGCACCGTACCGGATGGCCCCAACCGAAATGCAGGAGTTGAAGAATCAACTTGAGGAGTTGTTCGAGAAAGGTTATATCCGACCGAGTGCGTCCCCGTGGGGAGCACCAGTGTTGTTTGTCAAGAAGAAGGATGGTTCGTTTCGCTTGTGTATTGACTATCGGAAGTTGAACAGGGTGACGATCAAGAATAAGTATCCTCTACCCCGTATCGATGATCTCTTAGATCAACTTCAGGGAGCTTCATTATTTTCCAAGATCGACTTGAGATCTGGATATTATCAGTTGCGAATTCGAGAGTCGGATATCGCAAGGACAGCGTTTCGTACACGCTATGGTCATTATGAATTCGTGGTAATGCCGTTTGGGTTAACTAATGCACCTATGGTATTCATGGAGTTAATGAATTGAGTCTTCATCGATTATCTGGATCAGTTCGTGGTTGTATTCATTGATGACATTTTTATTTACTCTCATGACCGGTAGGAGCACGAGTTTCACCTTCATCAGGTTCTCGACGTGTTGAGACGAGAGCAACTCTATGGAAAGTTTTCCAAATGTGAATTTTGGATGTCCGAAGTGACGTTTCTCGGGCATGTAATTTCATCAGACGGTGTGCGTGTTGATCCTCAGAAGACGGAGGCTATCCGAGATTGGCTACCTCTGAAGAATGTTAAGGAAATCCGAAGCTTTCTCGGATTAGCCGGTTATTATCGACAGTTTGTGGAAGGGTTTTCTAAAATCGCTCAACTAATGACGAACCTTTTGCAAAAGGATAAGAAATACACGTGGTCCAACGCGTGTCAGCGGAGTTTTGAGGAACTCAAGAGCCGGTTAATTTCAGCACCTGTACTTTTCTTGCCACAAGGGACGGAAGGATTCGTGGTTTATAGTGACGCGTCCGGACACGGTCTCGGATGTGTATTAATGCAGAATGGGAAGGTTATTGCCTATGCTTCACGGCAATTGAGACCTTACGAGGTTAATTATTCGACCCACGACCTGGAGCTAGCAGCCGTGGTTTTCGCGTTGAAGATTTGGCGTCATTACCTTTATGGCGTCACCTGTCAGATATTCACAGATCACAAGGGTTTGAAGTATATATTTACTCAGAAGGAGTTAAATATGCGACAGAGGCGGTGGTTGGAACTAATCAAATATTATGATATGGAGATCCTGTACCACCCGGGTAAGGCAAACGTGGTTGCTGATGCCTTGAGTCGTAAGTCCGTTCAGGAGCAAATGCTTACTCGTTTAATAGTTCAGAAGGAGCTTCAGCAGAAATTCCTTAGACCCGAGATCGAGGTCTGGCTTCACCGAGTGCAAGGGCAACTTTGCATGTTAGAAATTTCATCGCTACTTGAGGAGGCAATCAAGGTGAATCAGGGTTTAGACCCATCATTGTTACGCATCCGTGAGGATGTGGTTCAGGGGAAAGCCCCTGGATTTGTGGTCCACAAGGATGGACTATTGTGATTTAAGAATCGGTTATGTGTACCGGAAAATGACGAGTTGAAAAACTCAATTTTGAGAGAAGCTCATGCTACCCCTTATTCCATCCACCCGGGGTCTAGCAAGATGTACAAAGACTTGAAACAAAATTACTGGTGGAGTAATATGAAGCGAGAAGTCGCGGAATTTGTTTCGATATGTTTGACCTGTCAGCAAGTCAAGATAGAACATCAGCGACCGACGGGTATGCTGAAACCGCTCCCTCTTCCAGAGTGGAAGTGGGAAGATATTTCTATGGACTTCATCACGAGTTTGCCGATGAGTCGTCGTGGCATGAACACAATTTGGGTAGTTGTGGACCGTTTAACTAAGTCAGCTCATTTCCTTGAGATTAAGGATACGTGGGGTCCCGAGGACTTGCCCAGTTGTTCATCAAAGAGATAGTGAGACTGCACGGTACTCCTAAGAGTATCGTTTCCGATCGTGACGGACGATTCGTGTCACATTTCTGGAAATCAGTTCATCGTGCTATGGAAACTCAGCTTAATCTCAGTACCACTTTTCATCCTCAGTCCGACGGACAATCAGAGAGGACTATTCAGACATTGGAGGACATGTTGAGGGCATGCGTCCTCGATTGGAAAGACGATTAGGAAGCCCAACTAGCGTTGATTGAGTTCACGTACAATAATAGTTGGCATGCTTCGATTAAGATGGCACCTTACGAGGCCTTGTACGGTCGTCGTTGTCGATCTCCTTTGTGTTGGGATGACTTATCAGAATCAATCGACACCGAGCCCGATATGCTTATAGCCGCCCGTGAGAAGGTAGGTTTGATCAGGAGTCGTCTGTTGACCGCTCAGAGTCGACAGAAATCATATACAGATAATGGTCTTCGACCACTACAGTTCGAGACAGGTGACCACGTGTTGGTCAAGGTATCCCCGAGTCAAGGTATTTTCCATTTCGGAAAACGGGGGAAGTTGAGTCCGAGATTCATCGGACCGTTTGAGATTTTGGATCGAGTAGGCGAGTTATCTTATCGATTGGCTTTACCTCCGGCGTTGAGCCGAATTCATATTATGTTTCACGTCTCTCAATTGCGGAAGTATGTGTCCAACCCGAGCCACATACTTCAGTTCGACGAAATCGAGATCGCAGATGATCATTCGTACGAGGAGCGTCCTATACGAGTTTTAGAGCGGCGAATCAAACAGTTGAGGAACAAGACGATTCCTTTGGTCAAGATTCAGTGGTCTAGACACGGAGTCGAAGAGGCTACTTGGGAAACCGAGGATGGTATGCGGGAGAATTATCCCGAGTTGTTTGACCCTTAGTTTCGAGGACAAAACTCTTTTTAAGGGGGAGTATGTAATACCCGGTTGTAATTCATTCATTATCATTCAGTAATTATCAGTCTGTAATTGTCATTCAGTAATTTTCACTCATTAATATCACTCATCATTCATGATTCATTCATTTGTGTTCATTGTTGGCTTATTGTAACCGTGTATCAGTTACCGATCGTCAATTCATTTCCATTTGAGTGTCGAGACGTGAGTATTATTATTATTATTATCACCGTGATTGGTAGCCTTGTGTTAGAAGTATCATCTTTGGCATGTGTTGGACTTGTTTACTTTCGCATACGTATGGTATGTCGGATCATTCATCAATCGTAAAGAGAAATCGGAATTGTCGGATTTTCACCTTGTCCAACAACGAGTTACGGCTGTAAGGATTGTCGGATACCGCCGTAACAGGCGTTCGTTTATTTCAGGCCAATTTGGACGAATGGGACTTACGGCCGTAAGGGTTTCGGCATACGGCCGTAAGTTGAGCAGGTACGACCGTAAGGCGTGGCCGGTTACGGCCGTACGTGTCGAGCAGGGTGCCCAGGCGTTTTTGGCCGAAGGCGAGATACGACCGTATGATGGGCAGGATACTGCCGTAAGGGGTGTTCGTAATTTTCAGGATGTGTCGGACGAGAAGGACTTACGGCCGTAAGGGTTTCAGCATACGGTCGTAAGATGAGGCAAGTACGGCCGTAAGACTTGGCCAGATACGGCCGTACGTTGCAGGCAGGGTGCCTGGTCAGTTTCGACGAAGGGGGCTTACGCCCGTAAGTTTGGCCGGGTACGGCCGTATCGGTCGAGTTACGCCCGTAAGGTGTACGGGTACGGCCGTATGGATGCCGGCAGGTGTTTTGGACGAGGGCGAGTTACGCCCGTAAGACAGGTGCGGGTACGGCCGTATGACTGTCTGCAGTTTCTGGACGAAGCCGAGTTACGGCCGTACGAGCTGGCTGGTTACGGCTGTAAGGCAGTTGACCTGGGATGTTACGGCCGTAAGTAGGCTGAGTTACGGCCATAACTTCTGGCAGTTTATAAGGGCTTGGACGGGACTCTTTACTCATTTTCCTCATTTCTTCAACTTTGTTCCGAGAGAGAGAGCTTGAGGGAGATATTTTTCATCATCAATCTTAATGGTGTTCTGTTTTCATCATCTTCATTCATTTGGGGAGCTTGGATAGTCGATTTAGCACGTTTTCATCGGATCGAAGTGCTTGGATCTTCAAAGGTAATATTCTTCAAACATTTTGGATTTCGATTTTGTGTTGAGATATGATGTTTTGGACGTTATAATCGTATTGTATGAAGAGATATACATATGATTATGAGTTTGTATAAATATTCATTGGATTATTGAAGGATTATTCAAGAACACTTTGAATATTGAGTTGGATTTGGGGGTTTTCGATTAATTGTTGTTGAAATCACGAATTTGGATATTCATGTTGGGTTATTGATCGTATTGAAGATGTTTTGTTGGTTTGAAACACTTCTTGGGGATTTGATGTTGGTATAATTGAGGTTTGGTTGTAAACAATCGAAGATTGGATGCCCCAATGAACTTGGTTTAGTCGTATCGACGTTTTGAGTTAGTTATACTCGTGTTTGATTCGTGTGTTGAACCGGATTGTTGGTAATTGTGTTATTCAAGGTTGTTCGAGCGACCATCTCATTTAGGACATTGTTCGTGGAAGGACATTCTTTATTGGTGTTGTGTAAGTTAATTCTTACTCGGTTAAAAGGATATTCATTCCTTTTGTTGTTGTTCATTCATAATCATAACTCATTCATAATTGTATTAACCGTATCGAGACTTGTAATTTTCGATTAATCACTTCATTCACGAGGAACGACGGTTCCAATCATTTCATTGAGCTATCATTCAGTTCACTGTTATTTTCATCTCGGTGAGTCATTCTTGACTTTGTCGGATTATTATTCATTGACATTCATTGTGGTCATTCTCGTTCATATGACCTTTTGGGTTCATATTGCGTGGCCGGGTGCGGATGTGGAATTTTTAGTCCAGCACACGATAGTCATGTATTGGGTTCACCGATACATTGGACTGTGCACACGGTAATGTTTACCTCCGTGAGACTAATTAGGTACAAGGACTGGTGTGTCCGGGCACTCGTCTTGTACACTTGCACAGAACATTACGGGCGTACTATGATGCTCCTCTTCAGCTTAAATTCATAACTAAGGATACTTCATAATTGAGATATATCATGATTGTGTATATTCAACTCTTGAGGATTGTTGTTCTGTGTAACTGACCCCGTTGGGGGATATTGTTTTCAGGTCATGGCAAGGGAAAAGCACGGGAAGAGCATATTGACGGCGAGGAGTCCCAGTGATACTAGTAGGGGGCCCTAGTCCTTTCAGTCATTCTTGTTTCTCGTCATATATATTTCCGCTGCAAATTCCATTTGAGATGTTTATTTATTCAATGTGGTGTATTTTATCTTCATATAAAATATACTAGTATTCTGTATTGTCGTGGTGTATTGTACTTAAGCTCCTCATCGGAGTATTTGGTAATATAATGTGGTTCGGTACTACAATTATATTATTTAATTCATCAGTTTTCATTCGCCTGGTGGTCCCAGTCGGGGGTCCACGACACTGTAATATCCGCCTAGTTTGGGGTGTTACATTTTACCTGTTCCGAGAAGGTGAGAGATTACAGAGGTTGAGACAGCGTGAAGGAGAAAAAAGTGTATTGCTGCAGTATAAATACAATATTTATACTGTAGATATTAGGGTTATGGTACAATTCTAATTGGGTTAGGAAAAGGGCTTGGGCCAGCTCATTAAATTGGACTAGTAAAGGAATTTGGGCCAACAATAATAATAATAATTGAGTTTAAAATAATAAACAATAATTGTGATCGTGAAAATCATTTGGTTTTAATTAAACTAAAATAATAATGGTAACTATAATAATAATATTAATATTACTACTACTAATAATAAGTAATAGGAATAATAATAATAACAGTAGTAATAATAATAAATAATAAATACTATTATTATTTAGCTCGTAAAATCTCTTGAGCAACGATTAACATCGCTTAAATTTGACTCGGACCTAGAAATGACGAGATGAAACCCAATGAATAAAATGAGAAATGAAACAAAATGGATCACATGACTTGTCATGAATAGTAATGGCATAAATGAATTTGCATGATCATGAGAATAAAATGAATTAAATGATAAACTTACTCGGGCATTAATTTAATAAAATTGAACATGTTTTTTATAATTCACAATAAATGTATATGTGAAATCGGGGCGTTACAACCTACCCCCCGTTAACAAATTTTCGTCCTCGAAAATTAAGTTACGTACCTTGAAAAATGAATGTTGGATACTTAGAACGGATCTCCTATTCACATTCCCAAGTTGCCTCATTTGGTCCATGACGACTTCATTGAACTTTCACCAATTTAACCTCTTTATTTCGTAACTGATGTACCTTACGCTCCAAAACAGCTGTAGGTACCTCCTCATAAGTCAGGTTCTTGGCTACCTGCAACTCTTTGAGATTGCATATATGATCAGGATCATGTATGTACTTTCTTAGCATGGAGACGTGAAAGACATTGTGCACTCCCGGCAACTCTAACGGCAATGCCAAGCTATAATCAAGATCACCAACGCGACCCAAAATCTCAAAAGGTCCAATATAACGAGGCTGTAGCTTTCCCTTCTTACGGAATCATATCACTCCTTTCATCGGCTATACCTTTAAGAACACCTTCTCTACAATCTCAAATTAGATAGCTTTCCTTCACTTATCAGCATAAGACTTCTGCCAATTCTGGGCAGTCTTAATTCTACTTCTGATCTCGGCTATCTTCTCTACAGTCTGCTCGATCAATTCTGGACCCAAAATATTTCCTTCTCCAACCTCACTCCAATAAAGGGGCGATCGACATTTCCTTCCATACAGAGCCTCATACGGGGCCATTTGTATAGTTGCTTGGTAACTATTGTTATAAGCAAACTCTACTAATGGAAAAATATTCTCCCAATTCTCACCAGTATCAAGAACACACGCCCTCAACAAATCCTCAAGTGTCTTGATAATCCATTCAGATTGACAATCGGTTTGCGGATGATACGCAGTACTGAAATTTAACTTAATGCCCAATGCACTCTGAAGACTCTTCCAAAATCTCGACGTAAATCGCGGATCTCTTTCCGAGACGATCGTCACTGGAACACCATGTAACCTCACAATCTCCCGAATATAAATCTTCGCATATTGTTCCATACTGTAAGTCATTCTCACTTGTAGAAAATGAGATGACTTCGTCAAACAATCTACTATCACCCTGATAGCATCGTTCTTCCTCACGGTTCGCGGCAGACCAACCACGAAATCCATTGTGATATGCTTCTATTTCCATTCTAGGATTACCAACGGTTGAAGTAAACCTCCTGGTTGTTGGTGTTATGCCTTCACCTACTGACATATCATACACCTCTCCACAAATACACCAATGTCCCATTTCATTCCTCTCCACCAAAAGAACTTTTTCAGGTCGTGGTACATCTTTGTACCTCCTTGGTGAGCAGAGTATGGTGCATTGTGAGCTTCTTCAATAATTTGCTTCCTAAGATATGGATCCTTAGGAACACATAACCTCCCATCATAAGTCAAAACATCGTTTGCGGCAGCGACAAACTTCTCAATACTTCCATCTTGTGCTCGATCGTTCATCTTGCATAAGAACTTATCACGTGGTTGAGCCTCCTTAATCTTATCCCTCAAGTTTGGTTGCAAGACCAAAGATAATATAATTGCTTTCGAACTCTTTGAAGACTCAACTACTTCAATCCTCAACTCCGAGAACTCCTTTATCAAACTCTCCTGATCGGTCAAGCAAGCTAACTCGCCTCTAGTCTTTCGACTCAAGGCATCAGCTGCCACATTAGCCTTTCCCGGATGATAATGGATAGTACAATCATAGTCCTTAACCAGTTCCAACCATCGCATTTGCCTCATGTTAAGATCCTTTTGTGTGTAAAGATACTTCAAACTTTTATGGTCCGTGTATATCTCACACTTCCCTCCATAGAGATAGTGATGCCAAATCTTCAGCGCATGTACTACAGCAGCCAATTCCAAATCATGCGTTGGATAGTTCAACTCATGTGGTTTAAGCTGTCTCGATGCATAGGCTACTACTTTACCATATTGCATTAGAACACAACCCAAACCCTGCTTTGAGGCATCACTATAAATAACAAAATCTTCCGTCGGATCAGGAATCATTAATACTGGTGCCTAGGTTAGTCTCCTTTTCAACTCTTGAAAACTTTCCTCGCACCTGTCACTCCATTCAAACATTACACCTTTCCTTGTTAACTGGGTCATAGGAGTGGCGATTTTTAAAAATCCTTCGATAAATCTTCTATAATAGCCAGCTAGGCCCAGAAAGCTGCGAACTTCGCTCGCATTCTTGGGTACTCCCCAACTACTCTCTGCTACAACCTTATCGGGATCTACCTCAATTCCTTTTGAAGTCACCACATGTCCAAGGAATCCAACTCTGTTCAACCAAAACTCACATTTCTTGAACTTGGCATACAACTTCTCTTTGCGAAGTGTCTCCAATGTAATCCTCAAATGCTCTTGGTGTTGTTCCTTGTCCTTAGAATACACCAAGATGTCATCTATGAAGAAGATCACGAACTTATCCAAGTAAGGTTGAACACCATGTTCATCAAATCCATAAAGACTTCCGGTGCATTACTCAGACCAAATGGCATCACTACAAACTCAAAATGCCCATAGTGGGTCCTGAATGCCTTCTTAGGAATGTCACACTCCCTAATCTTCAGTTGGTGGTACCCCGACTGCAAATCGATCTTCGAAAAGGTTCTGGCTCCCCTCAACTGATCGAATAGATCCTCGATTCTCGGTAGTGGGTACTTGTTCTTCACCATGAGTCGATTCAACTCTCTGTAATCTATACACATCCGAAGTGACCCATCATTCTTTCTTACAAACAGCACTAGTGCACCCCATGGTGACACACTAGGACGAACAAATCCGAGCTCCAGCAGCTCTTGAATTTGGACCTTCAATTCTTGAAGTTCCTTCAGAGCCATTCTATATGGCGCTTTGGATGTTGGGCCGCCCCACGGACGAAATCAATACTAAACTCCACTTGCCGGTCGGGTGGGACTCCCAGCAAATCTTCTGGAAACACATGCAAAAACTCCCGTACTATAGGTATGTATGTAGGGGACACCTCATTAGTACGAGTGTCGACTAAACTCACCAAGTAACCCTGACATTGCTCCTTCCTTAGACTTCTTAGTGCTTTCATGGCAGTGATTACTTTGGGTACTGTCCTACTCTTAGTACCATAAAAAGTGATCGACTAGCCTTGAGAACACCTCAATGTCACCTTCTTATCACGACACCTTATATAGGCATCATGTCTATCGAGCCAGTCCATACCAAGGATCACGTCAAAATCCATTGAGCTAATCAAATACAGACTAGCATCAAATTCTCTACCTTCTATCTCAATATTCTTGTCAATCATTGTATTAGTGAGGATTGTATTTCCTGACGGTAAGCTAACCTCAAGAGACTCAATAGTTCTAACGTTTCTATGACCAATGACATGATAAAACTTTGCAGACATAAAAGTATGTGTGGCACCAGTGTCAAATAAAGCGAAAGCAGGCACATTAGAGATCATAAGCATACCTGACACTGTGCCGGGATTCTCATCTGCGTCCTTTTGGGTCAAAGAATAAATGCGAGCTTTTCCTCCAGAACCTTGACCTTTAGCCCTTTGGATATGATAGTTCGAAGATGAATGTCCTGGGTCCTTGCATCTGTAGCAGACACCTATACCGTACAAGCACTCCCCTCCATGATTCTTACCACACTTCGAGCACTATGGCTTACTGGTTTGAGGCTTAGGTCCCGACCTTTGATCAACCTTTGCTTGCTTATTAGAAACCACGGCCTTATTTTGGTTCCCATTCCAATGCCTCTTACTGGTATTAGGCTTAGTAGACTGTTGTTGATCCAGATTATGGCTAGCCTCAACCTCTTGAGCTCGAAACACTGTCTCGGTATATGGTAGCACCCTATGACCAGCCACGATGTGACGAATACTCGGGCATAAACCAATCCAGAACTTAAGATCCCTCTTTCGATCTGTATCCACCATGTGCTCCACAAAGAAGCTGATTTGGTTGAATTTTCTCTCATATTCTTCAACCGTCATCCCTCCTTGTTCGAGATTCCAAAAATCTCTCTCCATCTTCTCTTGGTAGTGATGTGGGTAGTACTGCTCCATCATTATTTCCTTGAATCGATCCCAAGTCAATGAAGCACGCTCGACCACCGGCCTCAAATGCCAATAGCTTATCCACCAGCGTCCAACATCCTCCACCAGCGCAAAGAATTCTATGTGCATCAGTGCACCCAATGAGCTCAAAGGTTCGCTCGAGCGACATGAACCATTCATCAACAAAAGCTAACCCTTCTCGACCGTTAAATGTTTGTGGGGTGACGCCGGAACTGGTGCGTGACTTATGCCTGAGTAGGAGCTGGCACGTTGTTATTGTGATTATTCTGACCTCCGTTACCACCACCACCGGCATCAAGGTTGGCATTCTGACCATCAAGATTATCTTCACCTCGATTAGTTGCGCGCCCATGTCCACGAGTTGCCATTATCCTAAGGCATACCACACGCAACGATCCTTCAGTACTTACCCAATGAGAGGGAGAAATAAAATGGGGAGTTACATTGCATCTATAGGTTGAGAACCAGAGATTTCTAGCAATGATGATTTACGCATGTCACACTTATACTTATGAATTTATAAGAAAATAATTTCATGCCCAAATACTTTATCATAAAATTCTTATGTACAAAATAGACTGAAGATGCATCTTTAATGCATGAATCATGGTTGATCTGGGAAACTGTATTTCTCACATAATGAATAATCATAACTTAATGTACCTTGGAGTCGACGTGGAACGACCGAGGTGGATGATCCTAATTGCTAAAAAAATATTTGACTACTTGCAAAAATGAAATTTCAGTTTAGAAACAGAAACCATTTTAACGAGTCTACAGAACCGTAGACCCGCTCTGATACCACTTATATAGCGACTACTTTTCTAAAATAATAATTCTTCTAACTTTAAGAAGAATAAAAATTTTGCAGCGGAAATACATTTTCAAAAGACAAATTTAATAATCGCAAGTAATATTCTCAGTCATCATTAAATAAAAACAAACTTCGACGTGAAATTAAAACAAATCGAACACTTGTTCATAAAACATAGTTTGAGAGAAATAATATTAAGTAAATAAACATTTAATCATGAAGCTTGATCATCCCACTCTCAGTCGCATGCCACATCGAGCTCCTCAACCTGAAAGGGGTTAAGTAGTGGGGTGAGCTTCCAACTCGCTCAGTGTGGAGAGTGCGCAATATGTCTACGTTAATTATTAAATATATTAGCAAGTATAAACAACATGACTGATAAATTCTGAAGCCCGTCGGCTAGCCCGAAGGCTTTATGCACAATTAAGTGCTTCTGACTGATTTGCACATTTAAGTGCTTCTGACTGATTGCACATTTAAGTGCTTCTGACTGATTGCACATTTAAGTGCTTCTGACTGATTTCACGTGCACATACGAGACGATATATAAAGCAATTAAAATAAACAAAAGCGTAATAAATCCCCACAACTGGATAAAATACAGTTCTTGAACTTGAATGTGATGAAGATGCTTGACTCGACAATTCTAGGCCCGTAAATTCTTGTTATTATCTACAATTAACAATAATGATAATCACTATTCTTATAATTTATAAATATATAATAACTGGAAAAAAAATACGAGACGTAGATTAAAATTGAATTATCAATACATATCTCATAGATATATTCTGAAAAAATAAAAGGGATAAAAAAGAACTAATAGATACGGGTTAAAAGTATTTATATTGGAGTAAAAAGGAGTCTGATTTGAAATATTTAAAAACTGAATGGAGTTAAACTGAAAGAGTTAATAACTAAGAGCTTAAATTGAGATTTGTCAAAAAGCAGCCTAAGATTCAATTGATAAAATTCAAATGTTTGGGGCTAAAATAGAAATTGACTGAGAATAAAGGATATAAAACCCTTTGCCACGTTGAATATTCAATGCACAAACCCTCAACTCCTATAAACGTCTGATGTCCGCCTCTCTCTCTGGTTCTCCCTTCTCTTCTCCTCTCTCTCTCTCACACACACACACAAAAATTCACACTCTCAACTCCGAAACACACACACACACACACGAAGTCACCCACAGAGACACTCGAATCGGCCAAAATCGTGTAGAAATCGGAGCAAAGTGGTGGTGGTGCGGCGGACTGTGATGGTCGGCGACTGAAGCAGCGCGCGGCGCACGGCGGAACAGGGCTGGGTTTGTACGGGCCTGTTTTTTTTTTTTTTTGGTTTTTCTGAGGTGGGGGTTTGCCCGACTTGTCGGGAACTATGAGGTGCCGGCGCGATTTGGAAGGGAGGAAATTGGGCGGCGGTACAAATCGGGTGACGCGGCGAGTTAGGGAGAAACAAATGGTGTAGGGCCGAAAAGTTCGAATCCTGATTTGAAGCTGTTTTGAGTTTGAATTTTGAAGTTGAATTTTTTTTTTGTTTATGATGATGGTTTGATTGTTTAGGTATGACGGTTCATGGATTTGATTGGGTTTTCGTACATAATTTCACAACAGAAAAGCAAATCCAACGAGAATAGTAGGGTGGAGAAATAAGAGAAATAGTACAAACAGGGATCTGGAATTGATCTGAGGATAAAACTAAAGATGAAAGTGGAGGGGTTTTACTTGTTCCGAGAAGGTGAGAGATTACAGAGGTTGAGACTGCGTGAAGGAGAAAAAAAAAGTGTATTGCTGCAGTATAAATAGAGTATTTATACTGTAGATATTAGGGTTAGGGTACAATTCTAATTGGGCTAGTAAAAGGGCTTGGGCCAGCTCATTAAATTGAACTAGTAAAGGAATTTGGGCCAACAATAATAATAACGAGGCATTATCCAACCCGTGTGATGCACGGTCTTTGGTTGAATATCTACGTGTTTTGTATGTAATATTGGGGCAGATGGTTGAATGAGTAGATGGCAGAATTTAAATGCCTTTTAGAGAAGTTTATATTTTTTTTTTATTGTTATTGTCCTTTTATTTTAGTCTATGTAATTAGTTATATGAAATGAGGCTTTACCAACTCCTATGTCATTCGGATTGTTTTGGTTTATTCAACTGCGATGACCGATTGTATCTAAGATTTCATAGCTAAAATTTAACCATCTTGTAATTTATACTATCATTTAAAAGTTCATTTTAATCACCTTGTGTATTAGAAGGTGCATTTGCATTGTGATGTTTATCATAACTTTTGTATTTAAATTAGTTTATTTACATTAAAAGTTACAAATAAAATAGTCTCTTCATATCTAATCATTTAACATGAATAAGTGACATAAATCCCCCTTCCACATTAAATTAAGGGGGATAAGTTTTATATAGTATAGATAATTGAGTTTAAAATAATAAAAAATAATTATGATCGTGAAAATCATTGGGTTTTAATTAAACTAAAATAATAATGGTAACCATAATAATAATATTAATATTACTACTACTAATAATAAATAATAGGAATAATAGTAATAACAATAGTTGTAATATCCGACGGAATTCTTACTTGCTGTTGTATTATTCGGATAATTTAATACTGTTGTAATCTTGTTGCATTTGTGAAATGAATATTGATGTTGGAATATATCATAATAGACTTGAATAAAATGATCACTCGCATTATGTTTGAAATTTCAGTGTTGTAGAGATAAGTGCATATTGAACTATTAAAAACCTGAGCCTAACGTACGTTAATCGTAAGTCATAGCGTACGCTATTTTGAGGCCTTTACGTACGTAAAGGGGTACCTGTTACGTACGTAACCAGTGCAATCGTATCCGATCTCAACTTTCGGCGTGTGGGCCGGTGGGATTCGAATATCTCGATTTTGGAGCCAACCTAGTTGACCCACATTACGCACGTAATGCTTCTAGCGGTAACGCACGTAATGAAGTTCGTATTTCACCAAGAACCTCGAACTTAGCTTACGACGTAACACTTGTTGTGTAGCGTACGTAACGAATCTTTATTATAAAAAGACAGTTTGTGTCTTTCATTTTGCACGTCCAACCTCCGATTTTCACCCATATAATCACCCCCCTTCATCTCTAGAGCAAGTTTACCTTCTTCCTACTTGTGTTGGAGCTTTACATTTTGATTTTGGAGCTTGTTGATTGGAACTTGGAGACATTCTTGAAGCTTATATTGTGTTCTTGTGGTTTGGTGTATTGTTCTCCATTTCTGAAGGTATGTTCTACGATTTAACCCTATAATCTCGAATTTAATATGATAGTGATTAAGTATATTTCATCTAGTGATGAATTAATCAAAATAAACATGTTGTAGTTAAGCTTTCAACAACTTAATGATGAACATGATGATTAGAGGGTTTGTAATGGTGTGTTCTTGGTGTTTTAATATGGTAATGATCATGTTTAGTTTAACCACACTCTCCTTGCTAGACTTATAACACCATTGGTATAATAATAATCCTTGTTCCATTGTAATGTAAATGACTTATTGGGATAATTACCATAAATGTTTTAAGAAACCTTGTTGATCATTAGAAGAATGAAATAATCTTCTTGAACCTAGGCTAAGTGAATTCAGAGGTGTGTTGTGTGAATCCCCAAGTCAGTTGGAAGAGTATAAGAGTGGTGCTAAACTTGAGATAGTCTTCATAACCATGATATGGATTTACAACTAATTAACTCAACATAAGTAATTGTATGTAGTGATTTTACTTTTAATCATTTGAGATGTTCTTGATAAGATTAAAGGATAGGAGATTATTGTTTAAAACATTATGGAATGATTCTTAATCCAACAAACATTTGGTATCATCTTGTAATCAATTGTGAGAATTGAATGGTATGAATAAGGTTCTTGAAGTAACACTTTAGAAGTTAAACTACTCAATCGGAAATTAAGATGTTATCTCGCGAACATTCGGTGTAGATGATCATATAAACGTATTAATGATCAAAATATACTTCATTCAAGGTTGATTGTTCGAGTACACAATATTAGTTGAGGACCGTTCGTTCGTTCCGACAAGAAGAGGACTATTCCCGTCTCCGTATTGAGGCAAGTTATCTTGCTTGGTTATAATGATGTGTGGATTCTTATGATGATTATGCATTTCGTGTATATGAAACACTTATAAACTTGTGTCTTGTGATTTGATGTTGCTCTTAATGATGTCCCGCTTTCATCGTGGGATTGTATTCCCAAGTTCGTTACTTTTGGACCCTTGATATTGTTGATCTTGTTGTCATCTCGGTGAGTCCTCGATCCTTATTCGGATTTTGTGAAATTCTTGAATTCGTTGTCATGTTGCATCGTGACATATCCGAGTCATATCTACGTTCCATTGGATATTGTGTAGGATTTTTAGCCGGGCACATATATAGTCATGCGTGAATATTTTCCGTGAAAGGTCAGTGCACACGAGACGTAGTTCGTTGAGGCTAATTAGGTACATTGTCCCACGTATATCCCGGATTCCGTATACGGTGGACATGTGCACCGACACATATTCGGATCGGGCGTCTGTGATGTCCCTCTTGAGCCGTACTATCTTAGTCGCCATACCATTTTTATACGTGGATGTGTTCGACGTTTTGTGATCGAACGTTCATACGCCCGAGGGGTATGTTCGTTAGTCGGGCGTTATTCTTGAAATCTTATATGCGCGAATTGTATACTATCTTGAGAATCATTTATCATGTATATCTCGACTGTGTTGGGCGAAATACTTGTGTTGTATTTTAGGTCGAGGAAAAGGCAAGGCACGGAAGATCAAGGTGATGACGAAGGGTTCAAGGATACTAGTTCGGGGGCCCCAAGTCTTTCGTGTCCGGTCATGTTCGTACCGTGTAATGTTATTTTCCGCTTCATTTTAAGTTTGAACAAATGTATTGTTATTTAAGGTATAATTCATCTCCATATGGATTATACTTATGCTTTGGATCCTGTGTGTAATAAGGCCGTAGGCCATACTGCTGTAAACTCCACATCGGAGTAAGTACTATGTTTTGTGGTTCGGTATCACATGTATTGTGTATTTAATCTTTACTTTGGATATCGCCTGGTGGATCCCAGTGTGGGGTCCACGGCACTGTAATGGCCGCCTTATCGGGGTGTTACAATAGTAATAATAATAATAAATAATAAATACTATTATTATTTAGCTCGTAAAATCTCTTGAGCAACGATTAACATCGCTTAAATTTGACTCGGGCCTAGAAATGACGAGATGAAACACAATGAATAAAATGAGAAATGAAACGAAATGGATCACATGACTTGTCATGAATAGTAATGGCATAAATGAATTTGCATGATCATGAGAATAAAATGAATTAAATGATAAACTTACTCGGACATTAATTTAATAAAATCGAACATGTTTTCTATAATTCACGATAAATGTATATGCGAAATCGGGACGTTACACACATTATGAACGTGACTCAATGATGGAGGTAAGGCCAATCTGTATGCCAATTCTCCAACTCTTTCGAGAACCTCGAATGGTCCGATATATCTTGGACTCAGCTTTCCATTCCTTCCGAAATGAGAAATTCCACGAGTAGGGGAAACTTTTAGAAGTACATGATCCCCAACTTCAAATTCTAACGGGCGACGACGTACATCTGCATAAAACTTATGTCGACTCTGGGCAGTCAACAATTTCTCACGGTTAGGTATGAAGGTTTAGAAAGTTTGACAATAAAATCCCTTATTAGCATTTTCAGCACTTTCTCCATAAGTAACTGAATTTAAACAATAAAAACACACCTTAAACTTCTACAAAACCACTAGACCACCATTCATACCCTAAATATGTCCAATATATATTGAGAACCGGTTCAAACCAACCCAGAACCGGTCTATAACTACTTGAACCGATCCAAAATTTCAAACATGATTTCTGGAAGCTATTTGAGGGTATATTTAGTATTTCACCCTCAAGACCATCTCTCTCACTTGGATAAGAGAGGAAAACCGGCCCTCAACCCTCATTAACACTCTGAACTCGACCTAGAATCATCTCTATTCGAAAAATCACCAAATATTCAAGGAAAAATCATCAAAATACCAACACATCATATCCCTTGACAATCAAGGTGAGTTTTCTTTGTTTTCTTCAAGTTCTTGCAATCTTTCTTGATTATTTCAAAGAAATAAGGGTTTATTCAGGTCCTTATACATGCCATGATAATTTTAAGAATTCTTCCATGGCTTAAACTTTTGTTTTGTGTGGATTTATAGAGCCTATATCATCACTAGACAACATAGAACTCAATTATGCCACCTTTTAGAAACATCTATGGATTGTGTATATTTCGGGTAGTTCAGGGGCTGGTGTTTCATACATTTATTCTTAAGTATGTTAGGATGTTATATCAAAATTTTATGCAAATCCAACTTATAATAAAGTGGTTATAAGCAAAACAAATTTTGTTGTTTAAAGGTCTTGCTAAATTCTCTTGAACAATTGTGTTGTTATAGAATATGTTACATAAATTATTACATATGTTCATATTTTCAGAATAAGTTTTCTTGTATAAGTAAAGGAGAAGGATCTAAAGTTTAAACATAGTATATATCGGCATATATGCATAATTATTGTATTACGGTAACTAGTTGTGAAGGGATAAGTCATAGATGATCCTAAATTATATTCCAACATTTTGTAGCATTCATGAAGGTAATGTTAAGTGCAACATGGTTAATTAAATCAGGGCTTTTAGCACATCCATGTATCTAGATAATCTGATCTTTTCACTTCAATACGCAGCTGTACCTGAGATAAGATGAGGTTTTTCCTTGCTGTATCATAAGTATCATATACTAATTGATATTTTCAGATGTGACTGTTATTTAATGATCATGCATAACATGTATATGTGAAAGAATGTTTAAGAAAAGGATGTATGGTATTTGATTGATGGCGGGTAGGCACGGGACGTGGGGGACCGGTGGACCCAACACATAGTGGCAAATACTTGCGGCAGAAAGTTGGTCAAGGAAACCCACAGTGAATGAAAAAGATTGAATACGGTTAATACCATTGGTTGAAAAACCAGTATGGGAACCCCCGTATACATGTTTTATTGTCCAATTATATGAACAGGTTCTAAAGACCATGGCCCATCACTATCAGTCGAGTATCACACTTCAAGGGTATCCGATGAAAGGATTTTACTAGAATATGGCTATATCATATAAAGTACTTATTCGTTGATGAATGTGATATGTGATACTTTGCTACTATATAAGTTTCATCTTACTGAGCCGTTAGCTCACTAGATTCTTATGATACAGGTGATGATGCTCATGTTTAGGGGTTGACTATACTTCTTCAGTGCGGCCAGTCGGAGACTTGTCCATATGCTATGTTCCTCAACTATTTTGCCCCTATGCTGGAAGACTATGTTTTGTTTTAAATAATACCACTCTATTATGGTTATGGTTATGTATTAAACTTTAGATTATGTAATGTCTTGAACAAATAATACCAGTTTGTATTATTTTCCCGAGTTCTTACTTTTACCAAATTTAAAATTATGGTTATCAAAGTATAAAAGAGTGATACTCCCCAACTTGGTAGCACAGACACCTTTGCGGTTCAGTTACTAGGTTAGGGGGTATTATAGTTGTGGTGTCAGTGGCAGGTGATTTTTCCAATCAGTCGACCAATCTAAGGCACGAGCTCTCAATATGTTTTCTACTGTTTAAATAGTGTAGGTCACAAGTCATCGGGAATAAGTCTAGAGGGGGGGGGGGGTGAATAGATTTATTAAACTCTTTCCTAAATCTCAAGTGAGTTTCTCAGCTGTGATAAGTACAGATGACTTATGTCGTCTGTAGACAGATAATGCGGAAGACACAGCTAATGATGATACAGATAACTAATGTCGACTACAGATAACTTTCTAATGGAACAGTAAATATGAATGCAGTAGTTAAGTATGATGTTTAAAGCAGTAAATCAACAAGCACTTATAGTGGTTTCAGAGGTGGGGTAATTCTCTACTAGTCCACTTCTCTCCAAACCAGTTGGAGAAATTCACTATAACTGTCAACCAGTGATAAAGGTTACAATGAATTCTTCCTAGTTACAACAGCTTCCAACCAGTTGAAACACATGGCCGTTGCAATTCCCTTGACTGAATAGCACCTCCTGATTGAAAACCCGTGGATGCCTCAACAACTCTCGAGCTGTCTATCACCTTCCAATTAAGAACTCGTGGATGCGTTTACAGTCTCTTTACTTTAAAGAACCTCGTTCAAGAAAGCAACCCCGTACTCAAACTTTAAAGACAAGAGTTTTTGTCTTCTCCAACTAAAGAGCTTATCAGAATATGACTGTTTAAGCTTTGCTCTTTGACGATGTTATAGATCTCTTTGATAGCTTTGTTTGCTTTGATTACTTTGTTCGCTTGTAAGTATGTTCACATCGTACTTTGCTCAATTCATATCCTCAGATATTTATAGTAAGATTCTTTGAGCTTCCTTCATAGCCATTGCATCTCTGTAACAAATCCGTCCGTTGGAGAGTGGGCTTATTTGTTTGTCTTATCATTCCATTGCATGACTTGATTCCCTTTTCATTTCCGACCGTTTGAAAGAATTTCTTTGTTAGCACCGTTATTCTTAATTAGAATAATCATAAGTATTCAGAACGCGGATCTCAAGGAATATTTTATTCCTATCTTTCCGGGAATCTTTCCAGTTTGTCTCCTTATGTTTGCATGTGGCTTTCCGTAATTGTTGACTTTCAACTCATGCTGACGTGGACTAAGTATCTTGAACTTGGCTGTTTAACTGCGAACTTATCTGATATCTCTTGGTCAAACCTGTCTGATGTGCAGTCAACATTCTCTGATGTAAACTTCTCTGATGTATCTTGGTAGAGGTTCTCTGAGATAAAGTTCTCTGCTTTGGACTTCTCTGAGATAAAGTTCTCTGATCTGAAGTTCTCTACTCTGATGGTCAAACTTCAGCTGATATTCGTGTTGACCATATCTCGTCTGATAACTTGACTGCAGATGGGTTTTGGTCAAACCACTCTGATATTCTGTGTTGACCAAAACTTATCTGATGTAGCGCCTTCTTCAGAACTTATTTGCAGCTGGGTTTTGGTCAAATCTCTCTGATGTTTTGCATTGACCAAACCTTATCTGATAATGAACTTGCCTGATAACTTCTCTCATAAATGGCAGTTCTATACTTAGTCTATTTTGTAGTGATCAACATTTGATCAAGACTTAGCCTAAATTTAAAGGCCTATAGAAGATACTTATTTGGTTCTTCTTTACAATTTCCTAGTACTTAAAAACATACATTTGAATAATTATCAATACATGGATGACATCATCAAAATCTAACAAGTATTCCTAACAATTTCCCCCTATTGTAATGATGGCAAAACTAAAGCATTTCAAATGTAAGACAAGTCTGCACAGAATTAAGTGCAAGACACAAGTAAAACTCAGTCTTTTTGAGACAACTAGTCACTTGTTATAAATTTTTATTGATGTTACATTACAGTGCAGTTGAATGAAACAAAATACAAGTATTAAAATTACAATTATTATAGAATTTACAAGTAAATTACAAGTAAATAATAAAAAAATTATCTTCTTCTCCCTCTTCCTCTTCCTCTGATCTGCTGCCTTGCAGGAGGGAGTGACCTCAATGGTTTGGCTCCAATTGGCTTCTTAGATACTGGGGCTAGCCCATACTTTCTCTTGACTATCAATGAAGCAAACTCTTGCTGGTCAGGAGTTGTGAAGTTATTTTCCACGCAAAGTTCTCTGATTTCTTCCTGAAGAGCCACCTCATCAAGTTCATTATTCATAAGTGTAGGAGCTTCTTCAGGTCTAAAATCAGGTATCATTGGGTAGGCATTGAATCCCTTTGCATGTTTCTTCAAAATTGCCCAGAGTTTTGGGAAGTTCATATCCATAAAATTAATGAAGGTTTGCTGTGGGGAGCATTCTTTGTCTTGAAGCATCTCCCAAAGATAATAATTCTCTATAAACTGCTTCCTTGCACTCCTCCACATGTGTTCTGCCTCAGCAGGCATGAACTCTTCAACATATTGAAGCTCCTTTCCTTCCCATTGATATCTTACCTCTAGATCATGTCTTGTACTCCTCCTCTTGGCTGCAGGTGGATCTGATGGTACAGCTACTTCTTTTCTCTTCAGATGAGAGGTTCTTGCCTGAATGAGAAGAGGGTCTTGACTTCTCTTTGTTAGTGCCTCCTCTCTGTCTTCCCCCTGCCTGTTGTCTCCCCATTTGCCTTTCTCTTCCCCTTTATCTTCCCCCTTTTTGTCAGTATCAATAATAGTGGCAAGCTCCTCCTCCACTCTAGTCATGAAATCAGACATGCCAAGAGGCATTCTGGAGTTAGTGGGTGTTGGGGAAGGTTCCTTCTTGTTGATCAGGGTATCCATGTTGGCATTTAGGGACTCAGTTCAGGCTTGACTTCAGTTACTAGAAGCCTGGCAACTGTTTCTTCAACAATTCCTCTGATCAGCTTAGTGATATTTGGGGGTAGTTGATACACAGGTGGCTCTGCATGAAATTTTTTTTCTCCTGAATCCTCTTGTGCAGTTGGTCTCTGAGCAATGGATTTCTCAGAAGAGACCTGCCTATCAGTTGGCGCCTGATCAGATGTGGTATTCTCAGGAGTTCCTGATTTTCCATCTGATAAGTCCTCGTCTACAGGGGACTTTTCCTTCTTCTCTGCAGAGGACTTCCTCTCTGCACATAACTTCTTGTTTTCGGAGGGGGTTTTCTCAGGCTGTTCCCCCTGGTTGTCTGCTTTAGCTTCTGGAGCATGTTCAGCTGATTGTTGATCCTGATCCTCATCTTCATCTCTTCTTTCTTCTTCCTTCTTTTCTTCATCTTTTTTCTCCTCCTTATCTTCGTCTTTCTCCTCTTCTATTTCTTCATTTGATTCTTTTTCAACTCCTTCTTCTCCTTTTTCTGTATCATATTTTTCAACTTCTTCAATTCTGATTTCTTTTTCTTTTCCTCCTTCTCTTTCTTCTTCCTTTTCAACTTCCTCCCCAAGTGTTTTTCCTGCTGAAACACTTTCCATGATATGCAGGACTAACTGGTCCATATTTTGTTTAAAATTGGATATGAACCAGTTCTCCTGGAGCAATAAAAGAACATCTATCTCTCGACAGAAAAGCATGAGGAGTTGCTCAGTAGCCTGAGGGTGTGCCCAGGCACTCCTCTCAACAAACTCTTTTAATTGAGTGAAGGTAAGAGACTTTAAATCCTTCCACTCTTCAAATATATTGAAAAAAAGAAAATTTAAGAGCTTGTTGTTTTACCACCTTGAATTGATCTGTTTTCAGGTTCAGAGGACTGTTCTCCCTGAGGTTTAGGGAATATCCAGCTTTTGGTATTCCTACTGTCAGTTCTGCCTCTTCTTCTTTGGTAATGCTAGGAAGAGTCAGAAGTGGAATCATAGCCATCAGCTTGGACTGATATGGCTGATCTTCAGCAGGAGCAGGTGCAGGTGTCGTGATGATCTGCATATGTGCTGAAGTTTCTTCAATTGGCTCTGGTGCAGGTGACTTTACAGTCTGCACTGCTTTTTCTTCTTTTCCTTCAGATGATGGGCCTCTCTGCCTCTTTGGTGACTGCTCTTGGGATGAGGTGAGATGGACAACCTCCTTCGCTACAGGTAACTTCCTTTTCAACTTGTCTAAAGGAGTGTTGTCGGATTCGGAGTCGGCTGCAGGTGACTTCTCTCGACAGCAGGTGACTTTTTTACTGCAGATGGGGTTCATGTGATCTCCTCTGCTGGTAACTCATGAGGGGTTTAATCTGCTGCATCAAAGCGAACTTCGTCTGAGTCCAAAGATGCTATGTAGGGAGAGGCTCCACTGGTCATCTCCCTTAGGATCTTGGCTGCTTTCCTCTCAGCTCCTAGCTTCTTAAAAGTTTCTTGGTCCAGATGACCAAGTCTTTTGTTGCCATGGAAAGGGTCTGCAGTTCCTTTTTCCTTTCTGAGGAACTCCAAGATCCAACTGATCTGGGTTCCATAAGCCAACTTCTGCTTGAACTTCTTCTCCTCTTCAATCCATCCTACTTTGTTTACTTTGTGGATTAACTGCCTGTAAATGTATTCAGGCTAGTTAATTCTTTGGTGCTAGATAAGAGCCCAGCACAACAAATTTTCCAGATGATAGCTAGTCATAGCTACCAGCCATGCCCATGACAATCTTGTTAGTGATGTCAAGGACATATCTGTAATCTTTCTTTAGGTCACCTCTCTTCGCTGTGAACTTGACCTTGTTAGGTTCCTCTGGTAATTTGATCTCGTACCAGGTTTCAACAGAGCCTTGTTTTAGGGCTTCCACGGCAATGCCCCTGTTCTTCATGTTGAATGCATCAGCAATGGTCTGTGGAGTGATAATGACTTCTTCTTCCAAAGACCGAACTCGTGATGCAGTGCTCGGTGACTTGTGCCTCCTTGAAGAAGCAGATAACAGCTTCCTTGTACACCTGCTTCGGGTTGATGTCCAGAAAGTGATAGATCCCGCTCTTCTTCATCATCCGGATAATATGGTGCATTTCGTCAGTATCCACCATGTTTGTCTCCAGCAAACCTTCGAAGTCCACTACAATACTGAAAATGATTTGCTCATTCACCATCCTTATGTTGACTCCTTCGAAATACTGAGTAGAGTCCGTTTTTGCACAGAAAAAAATTGAGGTTCTGACTTAGTGCACTGAATATTCAGGAATTTTTCTTGCTTTTGAAAATTAGGGTTCGTAAGCTTGAAGACGATAAAGTTTTGTGAAATGGTTTCGACTGTCTTATATATACATTTGAAAGTACGTTTTGAATTTAATAATAAAATAAGTAAGCGGCGGTCCAATTTTTGAGAAGTTAAAATGACGTTTGAATTTGATTGGACGTCGTGGAGGTAGTGTGATTATGTGTTTGTCCATGTGTAAACAAATAATATAATAATTATAGTCGGTCAAGGAATGAGACACTTAGCTGGTTGACTAGTTGACTTTTTCTCTGCTCTGCATCAGGTAAGTTGTGTCGCCCGTGGTTGACGCCAGCCAAGTTTTTCTTGTCTGCTCTGCATCAGGTAGCTTTTCATCATCTGGTCTCCACATTAGGTAGCTTTCTGCATCAGGTAGCTTGTCATCGTCTCGTCTCCACATCAGGTAGCTTTCTTGCCGTCTGGACTGATTATCAGGTAGCTCTTATTTGGTTCAGATCAGATGACTTCTCTTGTCTGTACTAGATTCCCAATCTAGTAGACCAAGTTCCCTGCTTAGCTCCAGAAACCTTTCTCCTGGTAAAGGTTTCGTGAATATGTCAGCAATTTGGAACTCTGTGCTGACTCTTTCCACTCTAACTCTCTTGTTTAGCACATGATCTCTGATGAAATGTTGTTTGACATCTATGTGCTTTGTCCTTGAGTGCAATACTGGATTGTTTGTTATTGCTGTTGTCACGCCATATTAGAACTTCATTTGCAGTGATGTTGTAGTCCCTTAGCTATTGTCTGATCCACATAATTTGTGCACAACAGCTGCCTGCAGCTAGGTATTCTAGCTCGGTTGTGGAAATTGAGTTGGATACCTGCTTCTTGCTGAACCATGATATAAGCCTGGTTCTTAGGAATTAGCACTTTCCACGGTGCTTTTTCTATCAATCTTGTATCCTGCAAAGTTTGCATCTGAATAGCCTGATAACTCAAAATTATCATCCTTGGGATACCAAGACCAACATTGATTGCAGACTTAAGGTATCTGATTATCCTCTTAGCTGCTTCCTGGTGAGACTGCTTCGGCTTTGACTGAAATCTTGCACATACTCCCACTGCATATGAAATGTCAGGTCTGCTTGCAGTGAGGTATAGAAGTGATCAAATAAGTCCTCTGTAGTGGGTTGGTTCCACTGGAATGCCTATTTCATCTGCATCAAGGTGTAAGGATGTGCTCATTGGTACTATTGCTGGTTTGGCTGAATCCATGCCAAATATTTTGATTAAATCCCTTGTATATTTACCTTGATTGATGAAGATTCCTTTGTCCATTTGCTTGACTTACAAACCAAGGAAGAAGTTTAGCTTTCCCATCATACTCATCTCAAATTCTCCTTGCATGAGACCTGATAATTTTTCATATAGCTCAGGATTGGTTGAGCCAAATATATTGTCATCCACATATATTTGAACAAGCAATATGTGGTCTTCATGTTCCACTCTGAATAGGGTCTTGTCCACCCTTCCTTTGCTGAATCCATTCTTCTACAGAAACATAGACAGTGTCTCATACCATGCTCTTGGTGCTTGCTTGAGTCCATATAGAGCTTTCAAAAGCTTGTATACTTTGTCTCCTTTGACAGATATGGGGGTTGCTTCACATAGACTTCTTCTTCTAGTATTCCATTGAGAAAAGCATTTTTCACGTCTATTTGGTAGACTTCAAAATCCTTGAATGCTGCATATGCAAGGAATAGTCTGATAGCTTCAAGTCTTGCTAAAGATGCATAAGTTTCATCAAAATCTAATCCTTCACATTGAGCATATCCTTTTGCAATCAGTCTGGCTTTATTCTTAACAACAGCTCCATCTTCATCACATTTGTTTTTATACACCCATTTGGTGCCTATGACTTTCTTGTGATCTAGTCTGTCTGTTAGTTCCCAGACATTGTTTCTTTCCATCTGGTTGAGCTCTTCTTACATTGCAATTATCCATGAGTAGTCCTCCAGAGCTTGATATGTTGTCTTGGGTTCCATTTGAGACATGAAACATGAGAACATTGCCATTCATGCTGGTTCTGTGGATTGTATGGTTTTGACTCCATCAGTTAGGTTTCCAATGATTTGTTGAATGGGATGATCTCTGAGCCATTTGAGGATATTATCTTCAGGGTTTGTTCCCCCTGTTGAGTTGCTTTGGTGAACTTCTTCTCTCTATGTATCAGCTTGGTTCTGGCCTTCTTGGACTGCAACAGGATCAACTACGGTCTTGTCATCTGCAGATGGGGATCCTGTCTGATCTGCAAGTGCGTCTTTGTCAGCTGCAGTTGGGTCTCCATCAGCTGCAGTTGGATCAGGTAGGTTTTGGAATCCTATCTGATATGTAGTTAAGTCTTCAGGCTGATCTGCAGGAGAGTCCATCATTCCTGTGTCATGAATGATAACTTCTTCTAGGGTGGCGGATTTGAGCTTTTTTCTCAATTGATTCCACCTGTTTCCTGTACTCAATAGTCGACTCATCAAACACAACGTGAAGTGTTTCTTCCACAACTAATATTCTTTTGTTAAATACTCTATATGCTTTGCTTATTTGTGAGTATCCCATAAAGAGACCATCATTAGTTTTAGATCAAAAGCATTCAGTTCGGTTTTACCATTGTTGTGGATGAAACACTTACAACCAAATATATGAAAGTATGCAAAAGTTGGTGTTCTGCCATTCCAAACCTCATAGGGAGTTTTGCCATGTCTCCCTACTATCATACTCCTGTTCTGAGTATGGCATGCTGTGTTGACAACTTCATCCCCGAACCTCTTTGGCAGGTCAGCTTCAACAATCATTGCCCTGGCAGCTTCCTTCAAGGTTCTGTTTCTTCTTTCAGCAACACCATTTTGCTATGGTGTTCTTGCGACAGATACTTCATGCTGGATTCCATTATGATCACTGTACTCAGTGATTGCCTTGTTGATAAATTCTCCTCCTCTATCTGATCTGATCTTGATGATGGAGAGAGATTTCTCATTTTGAATCCTCCTTAGCAGCTCAGGTAACTTTGTTAGTGCTTCACTCTTCTTATAGAGAAAAACAGCCCATGTGAATCTTGAGAGTCATCTACTACTACTAGGGCATGCTTTCTTCTACTCAATGTCCTTGGATCGATGGGGCCAAAGAGATCCATATGAAGTAGATCTAAAATTTTGGTGGTGATAGTGGTAGGCTGAACTGGTTCGAATGATGCTTTGGTATGCTTTCCTTTCTGGCATGCATCAAAGAGAGCTTCTTTCTTGAATACTTTTTCTGGAAGCCCTCTGACCAGCTTTTGAGGGCTTATCTTGTTGATGGCTTTGATGTTTAGGTGACATAATCTCTTATGCCATAGCCATCCATTTTCAGCAATTGTCTTAGATAAAAAATAGGTATTTTTAGTGCCTGTATTCCAATCTATCATGTAGGCATCTCTTCTTCCGAATCCTTGTAGCTTCACTTCTCCAGATAGGATATCAATCACCATGAATTTCCAAATGGTGAAGACTACTAGATTCTTTTCATCACATAATTGGCTTATGCTTAACATGTTGTATTTGAGCCCTTTAACATAATGTATTTTGGATATGGTTATGTTTCCTCTGTGCAGCTCTCCAAATACTTTTGTCTGACCTCTAGATCTATCTCCAAAGGTTACATCTGGACTTCTTTCTTTGATGTAGTTTGAGAGGACCTTCTTATTCCCTATCATGTGCCTTAAGCACCCAGAATCTACAAACCATTCTTCACCTCCTATTGTTGAACTTGAGGAGATGTGGTAGTAGTTCTTCCATCTTTTTTGCAATCAGAAAAGCAGAGATTTAGGTATCCAAATTTGTGTGGGTCCTTTGGGATTAGTAGGCTTCCTGGAGAATTGATTTCTCCTTGGATTGTAAAAGTTATGTTGTCTACCCCTATAAAGTGTGTACTGTCTGGGTCTATATCTTTGGTTAGAATTGTGTACTGGATATGCCTCATAAAATATGTGGTGTGGGCCATTTCTAAAGCTTGGCTGAGACCATTTTTTAAATCATTGGGGTCTCCACACCTGTTCATTTTGGAAATTTGGATAACCTTGAGGTTTCCATTTGCCTTTCCCATTTTGAAATCTGTTTTTAGGGAGTCTTTGGTAATAGTTGGCATAATGTCTTGGCTGCTGCTTTTGCCTTGGCCATTGCTTTTGCCTTGGCCATTGCCTAATCTTCTGTATAGGTGGCTGCCTTGTGAACCTTGGCTACTGCCTAAACTTTTGATTGGGCTGCTGCCTATTTTGAAATACGGGTTTATATGTAGGCTCAGCAGCTTGGACAATTGTTTCTCCCTTGATAAAAATGGTTTTTGAACTAGAGGAAATGTTGGGGTCATATCCAAGGCCTGATCTGGAATAAAGTGGCCTCTTGTTCATACACAATTCATCCAGGGTTATAGATGCCTTGAGCGATGTTATTTCCATAGATTGTGTATTACTTAGCTGTGTCAGTTTGGCAAACTCAAATTTAACAAGAGCAAGTGCAACTGATTTCTCACTATTAAAATAGTTAACCTTTTATCTGAGCTGTGGTATTATCAACTGAGTTTTTCAATTTGTTTTCAACCTGTTTTTCAGATTCAAATTTGATTTTTGTTAATTCTAGGCTTAGTTTTTCAAAGTTATTTTTCAGCTGCCTATTCTCATCTTGCAACTGTGTTTTCTCGGCTGTCACAGTCAAGTGTGCATATTTTAATTTTTCAAAGTCTTTGAGGAGCTGATTGACAGATTCATGTAAGTCAATATCTTGAGACATGTCTGAGCTGTTATTATTTGAAATTGAGGGTATAGATGTTACCTCTTCATCAGTTAGGTTGGCCATTAGACATTTATAGTCTTCATCATCATCAGAGAAGAATCCACTGCTAGATTCTACTCTTTCTTGGTCTTCTCCAATGAAAGATTTTCTTCTGTCCTCTTTTCTGCCCACTTCTTTCTTGCTTTCATCCTTCTTAAGATCTGGATAGTGAAACTGGATGTGTCCAGTTTTGTGGCAGTTGTAGCACTCCACCTTCCAATTGCCAACCTTTTGGTTCCTCCTTGGATTGTCCTTGTAATTCTTCTTGTATTTGGAATAGTTCTTCATGAAATTACTAAACCTCTGCATGATGAAAGCCATTTCTTCTTCAAAATTCAGAGGACTGGGGGGGACTGGCTCCAGCTAGGCTCTTTGCAGATGATTCTGCTGCAAATGCTATCCCTTTCTCTGCAGGTTCATTAGATGATGAACAGGGCAACTCGAACTCATATGCCTTCAGATCAGAAGACAGCTCCTGATCTTTATTTTGTTGAGATCCTTCGACTCTCTCATGGCCACAACCTTCATGCTCCATTCAGGATTGAGAGACCTTAAAACTGTTAGGCCATCTCCCTGTTGCTATATGTTTTTCCAAGGGAGTTTATTTCATTTATGATCTCAGTGAATCTTGTGTTGCTACGCCATATATGGGCTTTAACAACACTTTTTTCAATGTTACAAGTAAAAGTGTAACCATATGGTAGGCGTATTTTTATGTGCTTATTTATCATTATTTTTATCCATTTGAAGTCTAAATCTGCTTAAATGAGCTTTTAATGCACTATTCTTATATGTTTTGTAGGAAATTGGAGTCGGGAAGCTCGAACGGCGAAAAACGGGCCGAAACGACAATTTTTGGCCTGGGGCCGCGGCACGAACCAAGTGAGCCACGGCACACGAAGGTGACTAGCAAGCGCCGAGCGAACTGTACCGGGGGCCGCGGCACAGCTTAAGTGAGCCGCGGCCCATGAGGAAAAATAAGCGCCCAGGTATAGGCGCTGAAGGTTAGGGGCCGCGGCACACACTTACTGAGCCGCGGCCCACGGGGCGGTTATGTTAATTTTGCTGCGTTTCTGAGCCGTTTCTGAAGCCCGTTTTCGACCCAATCCCCGGACGCATTTTGGAGGCTAATGATAGTTATAAATAGGGATTGAGGGTCTGAAAAGAGGGGGGATCGAGGCATAGAGGATCATCGAGGAGATCGAGGAATCAAGAAGAAGCAGAAAACACCAAGGAGCAGAGAGCGGAAGCTAGAGAACGGAGGAATCCAAGTTCTTCGTCTGCGTTTGATTTCTATGCTTTCTTTAATTCTTTGTGTATTTTTATTTTCTAGCATGTCAGGCCAGAACCATATTCTAGGATTTTGATGAAACCAAGGTTTTGACGAATTAACTTTTGATTTTTCATTATCAATATAATTCCCTTTTCTTATTGAGTTTTCCCCAATTATTCTTAATGTTTTCAATTGTGTGGCCTATAATTGAATTGTTTTGATTACGCAACTCGAATCGGGAGAGGAGAGTTGGTAGGAAAAAGTGGTGAGAATCGTTTTATCTTGTGAGATAGGAATATAGTCATAGGAATTACGTGGCCTTTCTGGAGATTTCGTACTTTTTGCCTATTATCGAATTAATTCACCTAGGAATAGAGTGTGTTATTCGCCTTAGAAAATTCTATTGACCTCAGGAGAGGCGGTAGAGTATTTTAGCAATCTTCGCCTTCAATTAATTTGGAATTCATTAAATTCATATAATCAAGAGTAATTCGGATAAACTGAGGTGGATTCACAATCCTAGATAAATTCCTTATTTGATTCTCTTTCTTCGAACAATCGTTTTCATTATTTATTCTTTTATTAATTTTCTTTAATTATTCTTGCACCTCCAAATTTGATAGTTCAAATAAAATTAGAATACACATAAATCGGTAATTAGTAAGTCAGTCCTCGTGGGAACGATATCTTACTCATCTCTTTATTACTTTTTTACGACAACGTGCACTTGCGTTCACTGAATTTCGCAACACCATATATGCCTTGAAAGTGATCTAGGCCTACACTTTTTTTCGGTGTTAGCATTGCTATAAATCACTGTTACGATAGACGTTATTCAGTATCTACGGTAACGTTGAAGTCGGTGTAGCCGTTGGTCTTTAAAAAATGTGTAGTCGTTGGTCTTTAAAAATCAATAAAAAATAGGCGAGCTCAATGATTGTCCGAATATTAGTCAATTAAATAGGCGGGCTCAATCTTTGTTCAAATATTTCAATTAAGCGGGTGAAATTTCAATTATTCACTCTCAACTCTCAACTCTTTCTCTCAACTCTCTCACACCTCAACCATTGACCAGCCAAACGGCAGATAAATTTCGTATCGTATATCTTATATATATATATATATATATATAAAAAAAACTGGGAAAAATAAATATAAGTTATAATATATATATATATATATATATATTATATTACTACTACTTATTCCTATCCTACTTACACACACTAGTCTCGCCCGGCCTAATCTCAGTTTCCCTCCTCGACCGCCGGCTGTTGCCGCTGGCAGCCGCAGGCCACACTTTTGTTTTTAGATGATTTTTCCTTTTTCTCTTCTTTTAGTTTTTCAATTTTTTGTCCTTTGATTCATTTAATTTCTGGGCAATTTTATTTTCTGAATTTCGTTCATCACGATCTGTTTATCGCGATTTCAATGTGTTTTTGAGTGGCTGGAATCGACACCTCTTTATCCATATAGATAGCCGCTCATCCCCATCGCGGCGCCACCATGGATGGACCCCCGAGCGAGTGGGTGGTGAACCCCGATCCGATCTAGACCTTTTGGAACCTCTATCGCGTCTACTTGGGTTCTTCAAGTTCTCGGAAGATGCATATCCACCTTCGAAGGTAGCCGGAATTGCAGTGCGGCTCTTCCTTTGGCGGCACCTCTCGGCTATGGCGGCGCTGATTTAGGGTTCCCTTTTCCCTAGCGAACCGCCTCAAGGGATTTATGCATCCGAACCGGCAGCTCTCACAACTGCTTATCTGTTCTATCTTCTTCTCTGCACATCAAATCCGTATGCTTCTCTAGGCCTGCCCGTTTCAACTTCATCATGAGGTGGGATTTCAACACAATTAACGGGTTTGTTGCATTTGAACTCCCAACTTACACCAACTATTCTTTACATTTTTATAATTCTTGGGTATTGATTTATTTGCCTTTGGTTGTTATTCATTTAATTCGATGGAGATATATCTTCACTTTGAGTAGCTTGCCTTGGTTTGTATCTTTGATCATCTGCTATTGTGGGATTCTTTCAAGGCCTGTGATAGCTTTGAGATTGTATCTTCATTTTATTGTACTTCCATCAAGGTTTTTAATGGGGTTTTCAGTTTTCTTTTATTTAGTTCTCATTATTGGTAGTTTCAGTTACTTACTAAGAGTTGTTATGTGTAGGTGTTTGGTGTGTAGAGCGTTTTGTTTTTATTCTGGTATTTGTAATCTGGAGAGATGAGGGGCTTTGAGTCTGTAGAAATAAAACCAAAATGTAGCTCTCAGTTTCGAAAGATTTCTTTTCATGGGTTTGTATACTGTATTTTTAGTCTTGTATTGATTCAGAGGTTCATTATGATTCATAGCTGTATTTATTAAATAAGTCTAGCTTAGGTATCTAGAGTCTAGACTTCTATTTGTGGCAAAAAGTAGAAAGAAAAATCTGAAATCTATATTCATATTGTTCATGGTTTTTATGTTTCTCTAATAGCTGAAATAACCTTCCGTCAATGCCGTTACTTTGCTGCAGAGTCCAGGATAGCAAGCTCTCCTCCTGCAGAAACTTTGAAACAAATGCGCAAATTCTTTTACACGAATGTTCCACCTCCATATGTGGGATAGTTTGAGAAAAAAGAGTTATATCAAGTCAGGGTACTTGCTCAGGAACTTGCCGTGCGTCTTATGATTATCATCACTTCACTCTCTCAGGGCAATGTTTATGTCATGTAGTTGTCTGACAAGACGCGACCTGATTCAACCATCTCATGCAAGTGTACTGTTGCAAAAGACACAAACCAACTCGAACTTTTTAAGGCAAGTATTTTGCTTTTCCAGACACATGTACTGTATGATCGAAAAAAACCCGTTCATTTGTAAACAAAAGTAACTAAATAAAGAAAATTTGTCTCTATCATTTTTGTACTTGTAAACCTTATTTCATTTGCAATTGCCAGAGTGCCTCCGCATCATTGGGTATTTACGCCGAATAGGAGTTTTCAGTGAGTATGGAATGTTATTTTTATTACTATCTTTTTAGCTATTTTTAATCTTGATTAGCTTTAGAGTTCATAGTCCCCTGTAGAGATGTTAAACGGGCTCGGGCCCGTAGGGCTGACCCGTTTAACCCGCCAAAAAATCGGGTTAGGGCCGATATTTCCTAGCCCGTTTAAATCCGGGCTTTTTTGGCCCGGACCGTTTAGCCCGAAGCCCGTTAGGGCTAGCCCGAAGCTCGATATATATATATATACACTATATTAATATTATATATATACATTATATTAATATTATATATATAATATATATTATTACTGTATTTGTTAATATAGTGTATATATATATATATACATAAAAGTGTATTTTTTGTTATATTTATTATAGTATAGTTGTTACTATATATATAAAATATATTGTTATTATTTTTTTTGACTTGTAAAAAATAAAAAATAGATTTTTTAAATATTTAGCCCGTTTAGCCCGTTTAGCCCGAAACCCGTTAGGGTTAGGGTTAGGGCCAATATTTCCTAGCCCGTTTAAATCCGGGCTTTTTTAGCCCGGACCGTTTAGCCCGAAGCCCGCTAGGGCTAGCCCGGAACCGCTAGGGCTAGCCCGTTTAACATCTCTAGTCCCCTGATCTATAGATCTCATTACATTTTTAAGATATATTATTCTGAACAAGGGCCGTTTCCTGGTGGTCAGTTTTTAAGATGTCGTGAAACCTGGCTTATTGGAATACTTGACGATTTAGACCAGATGAATCCTTATGAATATTTGAAAGGGTTGGTACAATGTCATAGAATGCATCTTTTTGATGTTGTTAACCAGTATCGAGCCATATTTGCTGATGACACATCGAAAGTGAAGAAAATTATAATGGTGGCCTTCTCTTTGACTTGGCCATGCATCAGATCACCTTACACCTGAAGACCCTCCAAATTATGCTTCCTAAGATAAGTAAAGGTGGATCTTTGTCAAATATTTTGGATCAATGCATGGTGAGAATTAGTCTTCTGCATTAAAGTTTTCCTTGGATCTATAATCTATATCTTCCTGTTAGTAGATGATTTCTTTTTGTATTGATTGCTTTTTATATGACAATTTCGTTGGTTTACAATATAAAACCAATTCTTTTACCTGCCTGTGGTTTACAGTATTGTGCTATGGCACATGGTTGGGTTGGTTTGGATTTTCGAGGACTGCTTCCCCCTCTTTTTGAATAGTAAACATACATTTCAGCATTTCTTTTCTGGTCTTCGACTTACTTTGGAATTTTGGAGATCTCTCATGTGGATGTTTTTGTTTCTCAACAATGCAATCCTTAATCTGTTCTCGAAGAGTATGAGGATAGCTGTTGAAAACTTTTAGGTATAATTTCCATTCAGTAATAGCTGACAGCTGATGTTGATGTTGTCCTGCCTTTCTTTAAGATTCGTGATTTTGTTACTATGGTCTTTCTATAAAAAAATCTGTCCTCGATGAAGATTTATGACATATGTTTCAGTTATCGAGTAAGTGTTGTATTCTCATCGTTGGGACGTTATCGACTGGGGGCTTTTCAAACGGAACTCCAAGAACCGGTGGTTGAGGGACAAACTGCTCGTCCCCCACAAAGGCGTTTACTATGCATCCATTATATGTATTTTGTCAAGCACAAAATAAAAAATCAAACATTCGTAAATTGTTTTTCAATACTAGAAATTTAGCACATTCATCGTTTTTGTTTTCAAAATTCAAGATTTCAGAATTGGAATTCAGATTCTGTTTGATAAACAGACCCTAAGTGGCAATTTGTTTCTACTGCAGGTTTTGAATGTGTTGTTGAGATTAGCATGGATGCAAACTGTGATGAGTATCACCATTTTTTGTAACGGGTGGATGTACTCGGCCCTTTGGTGATTTGAATAATTGCGATAGGATCCTTGACATCCTTATATTCATTTTGGATTTATGTAGTTATTTCGGATGGTTTATGTATTTGGATGGTTATTTGATAACCTTTTATGTTTTGGGATGTTTGAATTTATTTTTAATGGGTAACTCTATTTTTAAATACCATGGGTTGATTTTTATCATTTAGAGTGTTGGTAAAAGACCTGCGAAAATGTAGCCATTGACCCCAAAAATATACTCTTTACGTGTTGGCAAAAGAATAACATAGTGTAGCCAAAGATATTAAATTGTTTAAGAAACAAGTGTAGCCATAATGATAAAGGGTGTTGCCAACAATATCCAAGTGTTCCACAATTTTATGTTACAGTAGTACTATACAAGTGTAGCCATAGGTATACAGCTATACTTTTAATGGTGTCACCACATAGATAACGATGTTGGCATAGGTCTACAACAACACCTCTTAAGGTGTAGGAATAGAACCAAAAAGTGTTGGCACAGGGGTCTACAGCTACACTTTTTCGCAGTGTTACGAGAAACTATAAAAGTGTTAGCGTAGACCCCTATGGTAGCGGCCATTTTTGTAACACCCTCAAATTTGGTCAAAGTGTAGCCGTAGCCTGTTTTTTTTCTTTTACCAACACTTTTTGGGCTGTGAACACACTTGGTCAATTGATTCACCATTCTTCATCTTGAAGTTGTCAAACTTTTGGGTGGCAATTGACAACTTATTTTCATTTATCAGCTCGGTTCCATCACACATTACAGCTAATGTGTCCCAAATTTCCTTTGCATTTTTGCAATTCTTGATCTTGACCATGGTTGCTTTGTCAAGAGTCTGGTACAGGATATCTCTGGCCCGGTTATCTAGGTTGGCCAGCTTTCTCTCTTCAAGGGACATCTCGGTCCTCTTCTTGGGAATCTTCTCTGGCTTCCCAGCAGCAATTTCCTCTGGTGTATTATAATTCTCAAAGATGAAAGGACCTTCCTCAATGATACACCACATGTCATCAAGAATGGATGACAGACGAGCCTGCATTCTTATTTTCCATAAGTCATATTCATCAATAGAGAATACAGGTAATCTAGAGTGCATATGTTACATGTGTTCCATTCTAAATGTGAGATTAATGTATATATGCTCAGATATATGGATCTGGTTCTATAAAAATTGAATCAACCTCTCTGATACCACTTGTAGGTCACAAGTCGTCAGGAATAAGTTTAGAATGGGGCGAATAGACTTATTAAACTCTTTCCTGCATCTCAGGTGAGTTTCTCAGCTGTGATAAGTACAGATGACTTATGTCGTCTGCAGATAGATAATGCGGAAGACACAACTGATGACGATACATATAACTAATGTCGACTGTAGATAACTTTCTAATAGAACAGTAAATATGAATGCAGCAGTTAAGTATGATGTTTAAAGCAGTAAATCACACAAGCACTTATAGTGGTTTCAAAGGTGGGGTAATCCTCTACTAGTCCACTTCTCTCCAAACTAGTTGGAGATTAATTCACTATAACTGTCGACCAGTGATAAAGGTTACAATGAATTCTTTCTAGTTACAACAGCTTCCAATCAGTGGAAACCCGTGGCCGTTGCAACTCCCTTGACTGCCTAGCACCTCCTGATTGAAAACCCCTGGATGCCTCAACAACTCTCGAGCTGTCTATCACCTTCTAATCAAGAACCCGTGGATACATTTACAGTCTCTTTACTTTCAAGAACCTCGTTCAAGAAAGCAACCCCATACTCAAACTTTAAAGACAAGAGTTTTTGTCTTCTCCAACTAAAGAGCTTCTCAGAATATGAGTGTTTAAGCTTTGCTCTTTCACGATGCTATAGATCTCTTTGATAGCTTTGTTTGCTTAGATTACTTTGTTCGCTTGTAAGTATTGTTCGCATCGTATTTTGCTCAATTCATATCCTCAGATATTTATAGTACGATTCTTTGAGCTTCCTTCATAGCCGTTGCATCTCTGTAACAAATCCGTCCATTGGAAAGTGGACTTCTTTGTTTATCTTATCATTCTGTTGCACGGCTTGATTCCATTTTCATTTCCGACCGTTTGAAAGACTTTCTTTGTTAGCGCCGTTATTCTTGATTAGAATAATCATAAGTCTTGAGAACGCAGATCTCAAGGAATATTTTATTCCTATCTTTCCGAGAATCTTTCCAGTTTTTATCCTTACGTCTGCATGTGGCTTTCCGTAATTGTTGACTTTCAACTCTTGCTGACGTGGACTGAGTATATTGAACTTGACTGATATTTTGACTGCGAACTTATCTGATATCTCTTGGTTAAACCTGTCTGATGTGCAGTCAACCTTTTCTGATGTAAACTTCTCTGATGTATATTGGTACATGTTATGTGAGATAAAGTTCTCTGCTCTGGACTTCTCTGAGATAAAGTTCTCTGATCTGAAGTTCTCTGCTCTGATGGTCAAACTTCAGCTGATATGTGTGTTGACCAGATCTCATCTAATAACTTGACTGCAGATGGGTTTTGGTCAAACCTCTCTGATATTCTGTGTTGACCAAAACTTGTCTGATGTAGCGCCTTCTTCAGAACATATCTGCAGCTGGGTTTTGGTCAAATCTCTATGATGTTTTGCGTTGACCAAAACTTGTCTGATAATGAACTTCCCTGATAACTTCTGATAAATGACAGTTCTATACTTAGTCGATTTTGTACTGATCAACATTTGATCAAGACTTAGCCTACATTTAAAGGCCTATAGAAGATACTCATTTGGTTCTTCTTTACAACTGCCAAGTACTTAAAAACATACATTTGAATAATTATCAATACAGGGATGATATCATAAAAATCTAACAACTATTCCTAACAAATAGTTCTTCGGACTGTCCATCAGTTTGAGGATTCTATGCCATGCTAAATCTCAACTCGGTTCCCAAAGCCTTATGAACTGCTTTCCAAAAATACGACACGTAGCGACCATCCTGATCTGAAATAATGGTCTTTGGTGTTCCATGCAGTCGAACTATTTCAACAATAAATACTCGTGCCAATCTTTCTCGTCCCCAAGTATCTTTAATGCCTAGAAAATGAGTCGATTTGGTTAAATGATCAACTATCACACAGATCATATTCATTCATGTCCTGGTCTTCGGCATGTTGGTGATAAAGACCATCGATATATCTTCCCACTTTCATTCCGGTATTGGAAGTGGTTTTAACATCCCAGAGGGTTACTGATGTTCGATTTTAACCCGTTGACAAGTCAAACACTTTGAGACAAATTCGGCCATCTCTTTCTTCATGTTACCCCACCAGAAATTCTGATTCTATCTTTATACATCTTACTGGTGCCCGGGTGAAATTAATAAGGTGTACTATGAGCTTCTTTCATGATTGTTTGCTTCAGGACTTCATTATCCGGGACATAAAGTCAACTTTGAAATCTCAAAACTCCATCTTCATGGATTACAAAGCCTGGGCCTTTCCTTTGCTCACTTCATCACGTAATCGAATCATCACAGGGTCATCTAATTGCTTAGATTTGATTTCATCGGCCAATAATGAAGTTAACTCGATCACACATAGTTTCCCTTGACACTTAAATCAAATCAACTCTTGTTGAATGCTGGACTGGGACGTGAGCGTCTCCAGCATTCGAATAGAAATAGGTTTGCGGCTCAGTGCATCTGCTACCAGGTTTGCTTTTCTTGGATGATAAAGAATTTCCAAATCATAATCTTTAATCAACTCCAGTCATATCCTTTGTCGCATGTTCAATTCCTTCTGACTACAAATGTATTTAAGACTTTTATCATCTGTGAAGATCTGACAATGAGTCTCGTACAAGTAGTGTCGTCATATCTTCAGTGCAAAGACAACAGCTACTAATTCCAAATCATGTGTTGGGAAATTAACTTAATATGGCTTAAACTGCCGTGAGGCATAGGCGATTACCCTGTCATTCTGCATAAGTACACGACCCAGTCCCTGATTCGAAGCATCACTATATACAATGAACTGTTGGCCACTAAGTATACAGAATACAGCTTGGAAAGTGTTTTAAGCAACAAGCTGTATGTTTTTCAAATAAGAGTGCGTAGCGGAAGTCTGTTAAGGTAAGTTGCTGTAAATACAGCAACTAGGTTTTCTCCTGTTTGCTTGATGTGTATAGGGTATGCAGTGTATACATGTAAAATAATCAGAATAATGCAAACAGTAAGTTGTAGAAGGTAAATGACACGATATTTAAAGTGGTTCGAGGTAAATCCCTCTACGTCCACTGGTCCTCCACACAGGAGTGAAAATGTTTATTATAAACACTACGTACACAACTACATGTCTATAATCAAACATATCCTTGTATCGTTCACACAGATTGATACAAAGACTGTCACTTTCAACCGTTCACACAGATTGGTCAAAGCTTTCACTTGACTAGCTTCTTCACACACAGTTCCGAAGCTTCGTCTCTTCAATGCAGATCCATCACACACAATTCAGGAAAAGCAAGGCTTTCTCACTCCACACAAGGCTGATGGTTTTCTTTAAATGTAAGATCACAGGTTGAACAACAGCTTGACTTTCTTGAGCTTGGGCTTATAGTGTGTTGTTCAAGGTTGAGCACTTGAATATTTTTTCTCTCAGGATTGGCAGAATACTTGAAGAAATATGTTTGCTCTTGATATACTGTTCTTGAGTTGTTCACGAGTGTATCTCAGTATATCTCAGTTTGCTCAATTCTCAGATCTTGATATTATGTATATTCGTATGTTCGTGTATATACGTTTGTATATATTCCTCTGATCTTCAAAATTGGAGTATATATAGCCTTTGGAATAGATCTGTTGGGAATAGATCCTTTGAGCAAAAAGTCCGTTCCAATGTGTTGATTGACTTGCACAATACAAGATCCGGATTTTGCTCCTTGTCTGAGGATCTTTGTCGGCTGGTATTTAAATACTTTATCCAGTCAGTATTTAAATGCTTCTTTTCAAACGGTGGCTTGACTTTAGCGTATAAAGCAAATTCCGTTTCAACGGTATTCAGTCCTATTGGATAAGTGTTGAAGATCTCAACACTTACAGCCTGTATGTTGTATCCAACATATTGCGTTTACAATGCTGTAGCTGTAGGTTCTACGCTGTAGGCTATCTAGTGCTGCTGTATGGAAAGATATTGCATGAATGTTTCAGGACAGCTTCCATACTTGGTGTCATATCGACTGATGAGCTTCTTGTTGTATGATGGCACTTTATACTTTTGTTGTATGATTGAGGCACTTGACATCTTGTTGTATGATTGTCCTCGGGACAGCAACTTGCTGTATATTGGCACTTTATCAAAACACGGTACAGGATTGTTTATCCCAACAATTTCCCCCTTTTTGATAATTGCCAAAGCTTCTTGATGATACCAAAACCTTGATGCCAAAACCTTAAAAACATCTTGACTTGAAAGGCTTTCTTCTTGATCTTCTATCGAATGTTCTGGCCTTCAGCATTAAAAAAATATGAACTGCTCGCAGGCAAGTTCTAAAATGATAGCATCTAACAGGGTGTGTATTACAACATAAACTAATGATTGGCGCGCAGGCTCAATCTTACAGTATGATATAGTTGAATACAACTTAACCTATGAACTTTTCGCAGACGAGTTCTTACAGCTTTGTACTATACAAGTTTTTACTTGTTAGTTCGCAGCAAATAAATTAATTTCATAATCACACAGTAACACATTAGTAGATTACGAGTTGTAATCTTTTAAGACAAAAATAGATTGTATTTATATTGGGCAAAGATTACAAGGAAAACAGAAATAAAGATACAGAATTTTATGCTGTTTCTAAAATTTTGCTAAAAGGATCCTCCAAGCTAACTCCTGTAGTGAGCATGTCTCCAAAGTCTTCTGTCGGGATCATTTTTGGTTCCTCTCCACCAGTGTTCCAATGAATCCTTGCCTCGATCTAAATAGATCGCTCTTCCTTCAGCCGATTGGTCGAAGGCAAGAATCCAGTCATCCGGATGAGTGAGCCGATCTCCTTTCCGATGCCTTGACTTCATTGAAATCTGCAATGTGAGCATTTCTTTTTCTAGCATTTTAGCAAATTCTACGCCAGCCTCTGCCAATGTCCGGCATTTGTTGAAGATGTCGGAATCCCTGATGAGCTTGACAAAATACCTCATCAGTTTATTCTTCCTCAATTGTGACATTTCATCAGTTGTAGGCTGACGGTTGGACGGCAGACGAATCTCCAAAGGCTTTTGCACATTATTTTTTCATGGGAAGTTGGGGTCGTGGAACTCATGGAGAGAACCAGATACCCTATAACTTTGTGCAGGAGCGGCCAGTCGGTTGATTGCAGTGCTGACGCTATCTTCTAGAGCAGCTTCAAATTCCTTTTCTTGCTCTAGTCTCCATTGTCTTCCAGCCTCTCTGGCTTCTTCCCCCTTTTTTGGCCTCATCAAGATAAGAGACTTTTGTATCAAGGCATTCCAGGATCTTCATCGCATTATCCCGTTTGGTCTCCATGATTGACATCTTATCAACTGGGGATTGAAGCACCAGCAACATATCTCCTATCTTTCGATCATTTCCTCTTAGCTGAGAGCCTGTGTCCTATGGGGCAGATACAGTTTTGGCTTTAGAGATGCGGAGCTTTGCTTGTTCCTCTATGAGAATATGCTCATGGGGCTGTTGGAGTTGATTTAGAGCTTGCCTTAATACGGTGGGCAAAATGCGGAAGGCTTCTTCCACTTTGGAGACTTCTCTTTTTACGACCGTCATTTCGTCAATGGCAGTCTCGTGCAGCCAGTTGATCTCCTTTTCAACATTGTGCAGAGCATTCACAGCGTTCTGTAGGAAGACAATTTGGCGACTGAGAGCATGAGGTTGCTTGTTTCTAGCTGGAGAGCTTGGCTTTTCTTCATCAGCTCCATTGAGTTGTCTGACAACCACATGGGTGCGTGGCCATTGTGGTTCATTCTCAGGTAAGAAACCGTTGTCGGATTCCACTGTTGGAGATGATGCAGGAGCATAAATTGTGGGCATGACTGATGTCTGGTCATCTTGTTCGGACTCGGTGACAGGGGGAATGATTCCTCCTGTTCCGGATGGGCTTCTGTAGACAAAGGTACAGGAGGGACTAATTCCTCCTATTGTTTCTCAGCGTCCGCCTGCTCCGGCAGAGGGACCGATTCCTCATGCAGGATGGCACGGGCTTGATCATCTGGTTGGGCAGCGATAGGCTCGGGTGCCTGTTGAGAAACTGTCAGGGCTTCGGCGACAGGAGGGACTGATTCCTCATTGTCGTGATCAGTTTCTTTCTGTCTGGGAGGGGACTGTTGTTGGCTTGAGGTCCCTTCTCCCTGTTGTTGTTGCATCCAGGAAAACTCCTATTCTCGAGTTTCCTCACGGCTCATTCTCAGACCGGCCTGAAGGGCGTCGTCGTCGTCGTATGAGTCGTGGTCTGTTTTGGGATTGATAGGAATAGTGTCTTCGGATACAGACTTGCCTTTTAATCGAGCATCATCTTTATCTATGAAATAGCTCGATATTAGCTCTTTGCAGAAGACGTTGTCCCATTGGATTAGGACTTCAATGCTCTGGGAGTCTGTTACCTCCAGAACAAACAATTCTTCCACCCTTCACTAGCTCCAGTTGTAAAGAGAGTCGTACGGAGCGACCCTGTAGGATTTCCATTAAACTAAGCGCTCGTAATCCTGTTCAATTTGAACTGATAGCAGTGTTTTGTGGATTATAGTATCGGGGGAGGGGATGCGTACAGTACATGGATCTACTGTAGGCATGGGTTCCTCTACATGTGTGGGAGCCTGTATCGGAGAGGGATCCCGTACAGGGGTGGGTACCCTGATAGGAGATGAATCCCTAACGGGTTTGGGTTCCCATGCAGGAGATGCAGCTTTTGGCTCCGAAGGGGCAGCCGACTCGCTAGAGTCTTCAATGTTGGCAGATAGCTATTTATCCGTCGTTGCCGCCAAAGGCTTTGGATTTACCGTTTGAACAGTAACAGCTAACTCTTCCACAGGTGTTGTGCCTGGGGGTTTAATACAGTGGGTTGCGCCAACGAAAGGGCATCCACAGAGATCGTTGTAAGCTCTGCAGCCTTGGCTTTGGAGAGCCTCCTTAGCTTCCTTTTCGGCTTCTCACCAGAAAGGGGAGTTTTGCTGTGAGCTCTCTTCCTTTTCTTTGAAGTCACCTCGCTCCCGGACTTCACAGTGGTGTCCCTGGGATCAGCAGACAGGGGCATATTTCTGACAAAGGGCCTTGACCCAATCAGTCTGTCTTTGTTGAACACAGAGGGCTTGCTTCCTACAATATATTTGCGCTGGCCAATCTTCTTGGCTTCTTTCGATTGCGGCACACCGCATCTGGTCAAGATATATTTGTGCGGAGGGCTCCTCCAATATATTTATTGAATACGGAGGGCTTGCTTCCTCCAATATATTTGCGCTGGATAATATTCTTGGCTTCTTTCGATGCAGAGCCAGTGAATAGTCCCCAATATGCAGTGAGGACCTCTTGGGACCCAAAGGTCTCAAGCTCCTCCAAATATAGGCCGTCAGCAGGTAGCTTGTACAAATTTTGCAGTAATTCCTGGTCAACATGGATTTCGACTCTGCGGATGGTGGTAGTGATGTCGGAAATGTTTCCTCCTCTTGCCAGAGAAAAGAAACGAACATAGGCGTCGAGATAGAATCCCTCGACCATTTGCTCATCGTAGAGCTCAGTAGTGTGGCTTCCAAGGCGCGAGAGGCCTTGCTGACATATCCTTGAGACGATGATCTCCATGGAGTCAACATCGTCAGTTTCAGCACGAAGACATTCGACCACAACAGATATGGCGAAGATTCGCCCGTCGATGATAGTGGCGGTCTTCTTGAGAGATGGAGATGAAGTCTGTGAAGATGCCATAGTAATTTCTTGAAGAGAAAGTGAGTGAGATGCAAAGAAAATGCAGTAAGCAATGTAGGCTGTTTGCTCAAGGGACTCGTTTAATTTTACAGAAAGCATAAAGAGTCGAAGAGAGCAAGTAACAGTCCTTTTATAGTGGCCGGGGAAGATTAGGGTTTTCAGACAGTGAACGGTCAGATTTAAGGGATGGGAACCATCATTTTCAAATGAACGAACAGGATGAATCGAGCGTAACTGGTGTTGTGTCGAGATTTATACATCTCAACAGGCGATCGACACATAGACCGGGTGACTGAGCTAGTGTCAAATAGACCAAGGCAGATTGGCCGATCGAAGGTCCCAGGTCAAGTCCCAGTGCCGAGCGATCGACATATAAGGCGATCGTCTTTTGGCACTTGCCGATCGACTCTGGTGCCCGGCCAAAGACGACCACCTCATGCTATGCAAAGCCGACATCTGTCCAGTCGGCGAAGGCCAAAGCTCGAAGCAAGGACTCACGTGCAGATCCAGAAAAGGCACCGCAGGACATGGATCGTTGACCACAGCCCGTCACCAATCTCACCTACCGACAGACCTGCCGAAAGGTGCAAAGTGGGACCGCCCGAGACAGCGACTCTGGACGCGTGCTGACTTCTCATTGGCTTGCACAGCTGGCTGCCAGCAGCAGCCGCGGACTTTAAGGCAATCATCCCATGTGCTACATACGATCGCTCCCTTATAATAATACAGGAAAGACGATCGCCCGTCACTAAAAGGCATCCCAGCTCCTATAAATAGAAGGCTTCCTACACTTGGAAGACTCTCTGGCTCTCTGGCTTTTTGGCTTGGTTTTTTCTCTCTTGGCAACGCTTTACACTTCGGACATCTTTCTCTCTCACTCTCGAGACCTCTTAACCCATAAGACGGTCGGCATAAACGAGAGCAAGAACTCAGAGCAACTCTAGTTCTTCCGGCAAGCACTAAACAGCTAGATAACTAGGATCTTTTACACTCATTGTAATTGCATTCTTACATTAATATTTGTACTCAAACGTATTCGTATTAATAACATCTCGCGAGAGCATTCAAGCCCGGGCCTAACAAACTCGGCAAATCTTGTGTTATTTCCATTCCCACGGCCGTGCTCTCGCAACCTTGTTTGTTGCCCGTCCATTCCAGCAATATCTATCTCTGGATAATATTTCGGGTAGCAACAATTGGAGCTAGAGGAAGGGGCATCTTAACCTTCATTTTTATTCCGACCATTTCGAAGAATACTCACTGTTCTCCAGAACATATACCTGAAAAAACACTCACTGTTCTTCAGAGAAAAATCTTTAGAGTCATGATGTCCGCCAACTCATCGAAGGGAGCCACTCTCCGATCCGCCGGATGCCTTATTCCGGCTCAATCCGAGCCCCAGCCTACGACAGAGGGTAGCCGCGGCGACGCGAGACTCTCGATCCCGTGCCCGAGGGATGGCCCCAGCCTTTCGCTCGACCAGTTCCAAACTGCGGAACAAATCAAGGAGGCTATGGCCATCCTGAGGGAGCGATGGAGAGCATTCGACGCGCCCGCAATTACCCCATCGGCCATCCGCCGCGCGGGCAAGCGGAAGCTCAAGGGGTTACTTGACGAGCGACCGTCAGAAAGCCCCGACTCACGAGAAGAAGCACTCGCGAGGCGGGACGGTTCCGTTTTCAACCGCCTAGGCAGCGACCCGTCATGGCGACCGGGGCACTCTGGCCCCATCCATGAGGCGACAGAGCCCGAATCCGTCACCAGTAGTTCAGCTTATCCAACTCCCAGAAGGTAGACCAGCCATCTGGCTTCTCTTCGCCGAAGAACCGAGATTGGCGGCGATGACCTCATCGCCTATCGTGGAGCCAGGAGATCGATACACGATCGCCTCGGCGCCCGCTCCGAGAGACAAACCACAAGCGACCAACCTACGACGATGGCCTCAATGCAACGCCAGCTCGATGACATGAAGGCGCTCCTGGAATCTGGGGCAGGCGCCAAGAGAAAGATCGCCGGGCCGAGCGAGCCACTCGCGGTCCACATCGAGCTAGCCTCCGTGCAGCCAAGAATCACTCCTCCTCAAACACCTCTATACGAGGGGAGATCGGACCCCGAGACTCACCTGAGCAAGTTCCGGATATACATGACTGGGTGTGGGGTATCAGACGCGACCAGATGCCGTATGTTCCCGCTAATGCTGGGCGACCTGGCCCATAGGTGGTACATCTCTTTGCCACTGCGATCAATCAGTTCCTTTGAACAACTGGCGAACGACTTCACAGCGTACTTCGCCGCCAAGGTCGCTCGACCAGAAGCTCCCCACCGAATGATGAAAATCAGGCAAGGGGAAGGAGAGTCTGACGAAGACTACATCGGCCGGGTATATGAGATTATCCTCAACGGTGAGCCCGTAAGCGACGAGATCGCCCTCTACGCGGTCCTAGGGGGATTCGATGGTCTTTCGCCTATGTTCAGGCACCTTACGAAGGAGATCCCCCCGACCTACGCAATCTTCCGCGCCAAGGCCGCAGACTTTTTGGCCAGGCAGAGGTTACTTTTTTACCTATGAGCAACGCGATCGGCAACAGAACGACGATCACCCGTCTCCCGACCCGATCGCCAGAATCGAATGCAGCGATCGGCATCAGAACGACGACCACCATTCTTCCAACCCGATCGCCATTATCAAGCAACATCTCTAGAAAGGGAGGACTCGTTCGCCATCTACGGTTCATCATCTAACATGATGGACCAAGGCACGAGATTGCCTCCCACAGCACAACGTATACCGTCGAGGATCGCCATCCAACATGACGATCCGAGGTAGAAGAGTGCAGCCATGGTCCTGGAGGTCGATGGAACCGACAGCTTCGGCTATGCAAGGTTCCTTTGGGATGCGATCTCTCGCCCTTCGTTTAAATACGAGGCAGGCGTAGCCGAAGGACCCTCCAAACAAATCAGTGGACACGCTCGCTTGTCCTCAAAGGTTCATCATCTAACTTGGTGGACCCAGACAATGCGATGCATCCCTACCCCCGTCACAACGTATACCGTCGAGAATTGCCATCTAACATGACGATCCGAGGTAGAAAAGTGCTAACAAGCCGCGGACGTGGAGTCGATTAATCCGACGACGCCCCGCGCAAGGACTCCTCCAGACCAAGACCGCACGCCCTTCGTTTAAATACGAGGCGGGCGCAGCCTAGCGGAGGACCCTCACAATAAAATGAGTCACGAGACAAACCTACAGTTGGAATGTCGCTCGCGCACAAGACACGGTCATGGAGGTCGGTCTATCGAACTCCGCGACTATGCACGGTTCCTCAACGATGAAACAATTAGCTTTCCACGAGGGATCGGCAAAATTGAAGATTGCAGGTACAAGACCGAAGATAGCTCGTCAAAGCGATCAGTTCGCCCAAAATCCAAGCCAAAGTCTGCTCAACGGATCGCCCGCCTTTATCCTACACGATCGCCAGTGGAACCACCTCACCCCATGTCTTCGACATCGGAGCAAGCTGGGGGGCAATTGTTGTGTCGAGATTTATACATCTCAACAGGTGCTCAGCACAGAGACCGGGCGAACGAGCCAGTGTCAAATAGACCAAGGCAGATTGGCCGATCGAAGGTCCCAGGTCAAGTCCCAGTGCCGAGCGATCGACATCTAAGGCGATCGTCTTTTGGCACCTGGTGATCGACTTTGGTGCCCGGCCAAAGACAACCGCCTCATGCTATGCAAAGCCGACATCCGTCCAGTCGGCGAAGGCCGAAGCTCGAAGCAAGGACTCATGTGCAGATCCGGAAAAGGCGCTGCAGGACATGGATCGTTGACCACAGCCTGTCACCAATCTCACCTACCGACAGACCCGCCGAAAGGTGCAAAGTGGGACCGCCCGAGACAGCGACTCTGGACGCGTGCTGACTTCTCATTGGCTCGCACAGCTGGCTGCCACCAGTAGCCGCGAACTTTAATGCAATCAGACCATGTGATACAGACGATCGCCCCCTTATAATAATATAGGAAAGACGATCGCCCGTCACTAAAAGGCATCTCAGCTCCTATAAATAGAAGGCTTCCTACACTTGGAAGACTCTATGGCTTTTTGGCTTGGTTTTTTCTCTCTTGGCAACGCTATACACTTCGGACATCTTTCTCTCTCACTCTCGAGACCTCTTAACCCATAAGACAGTTAGCAGAAACGAGATCAAGAACTCAGAGCAAGTCTAGTTCTTCCGGCAAGCACTCAACAGCTAGATAACTAGGATCTTTTACACTCATTGTACTTGCATTCTTACATTAATATTTGTACTCAAATGTATTCGTATTAATAACATCTCGCGAGAGCATTCAAGCCCGGGCCTAACAAACCTAGAAAATCTTGTGTTATTTCCATTCCCATAGACATGCTCTCGCAACCTTGTTTGCTGCCCGTCCATTCCAGCAATATCTATCTCCGGATAATATTTCAGGTAGCAACATCTGGTACATCTTATCCATTCGATTTTGAAATGATAACTGGTCCCAAATCTAATATTTCGACTTCCCTTATTGCCCGAAATGACGGTTTGAAATTATTAATTAATTTGGAAAATCGCGGCGTTTCAGATAAAATAGTCCAGATGTCGTGCAAAGCATTTCATGCTAAGACGTTTAATTTTAAAACAGAGCACGTGGAATTAAAACTGTTTTAAACTGAAAAAAATATTAGTATAATATTAATTGAATTTCTATAGTATGTGCTGTATCCGCGAAAATACAGCATTCCCCCTTAAAAGGTACATACGGGATTCAATTCTTATAGCAATTATTAGATTAATACTGTATTCATGGGTCATACTGTATTCGCCTTTTTATTATTGCACACGTCAGCTATAGGATGAATTTATGTCTTTTTATTCCTACAGTGCTGTTGGATTGTCTCAGTGTACAGATAATTAATGGTGGATACTGTATTCTTGGGTCTTACAGCATTCCCACTCAATTGTTGAGTAAAAGTATTAAAACTTACAGGGAATCGGGTTGTAGCATTCCCAATTCTTGTCAAAGCATACAGAATGTGGCTGTGCTGAGAGGCTTGGTAAAGATATTGGCTAACTGGATAGCTGTATGAACTTTCTTGAGTCGAACACCCTTATTCTCAACATGATTCCTAATGAAGTGATGCTTCATCTGAATATGGTTAGTGCGCGAGTGCAATACAGGATTGTGTTATTGCAATTGACCTCGTGCTATCGCACATGATCGGTGTTTCCTTGACAGTGAATCCATAATCTGACAGTTGTTGTTGCATCCAAAGGATCTGCATACAACAACTACCAGCAGCATAGTATTCTGATTCAGCTGTGGAAAGCAAGTTTGCCAATTGCTTCTTACTGAACCAAGACACAAGTCTAGGTCCAAGAAAGTGACAAGTACCACTTGTACTCTTCCTATCTAGCTTGCATCCTCCTAGATCCGAGTCGCTGTAGCCAACTAAATCGAACCCGCCTTCTTTAGGATACCATAGTCCTACACCGACTGTTCCTTTGACATACTTCAGGATTCGTTTGGTTGTTGTGAAATCTGATTCTTTAGGTGCTACTTGATACCGAACACACACTCCTACAGCAAACTGGATATCGGGCCTGCTAGCTGTTAGGTACAGGAGAGAGTCGATAAGCTTCCTGTAGAGTGATTTATCAATCGACTTTCTAGCTTCGTCAGCACTAATTTACATGGAAGTGCTCATATGGGTTGACGATGATTTGGAGTTGTTCATCCCAAATTTGTTGAGAAGCTCCTTGCTGTACTTTTCCTGGTTGATGAAGATTCCTATAGGTAACTGCTTTACCTGCAATCCTAGGAAATAACTAAGTTCTCCCATCATACTCATTCCAAATTTACTTTGCATGAGATGAGAGAACCTTTGACATAGAGCAAGGTTAGTTGAACCAAATATAATATCATCTACGTATATTTGAACCATCAGGAGGTCATCACCTTCCTGTATCTTAAATAGGATCTTGTCCACAGCACCTTTCTCGAATCTATTATTGGTAAGGTATAGGGACAGGGTTTCATACCACGCTCTGGGTGCTTGCTTAAGTCCATACAGTGCTTTCCGTAGCCTGTGTATAAGGTCTTCGCCTTCTGTGTTGACAAACCCTGGTGGTTGTTCAACATAGACTTCTTCAGCAAGGTCTCCATTCAAGAATGCGCTCTTGACGTCCATTTGATATACAATAAAGCTCTTATAGGCGGGAAAGGCTAGAAATATCCTAATGGCTTCTAGTCTGGCTACAGGGGCAAATGTTTCATCGTAGTCTATGCCTTCTTCCTGTCTGTAGCCTTGTGCGCTAGACAGGATTTGTTTCTGATAACAAGTCCATTTGCATCCTTCTTGTTTCTAAATACCCATTTTGTTCCAATTACGGATTGATGCTCGGGTCTGGGTACTAGATACCATACACTGTTTCTTTCGAAACCATTAAGCTCTTCTTCCATAGATGTAATCCAGTGAGAATTGTCTAGAGCTTCTTTGGTAGAAACAGGTTCGGATTGAGTTAAGAATAGAGCGATAGTGCACATATTAAGTCTTCTAAGTTCAGCTTGAGACTTCCATACAGGAAATGGAGATATCTCAGATTCGGGTTCTTCTTGCGCACATAGTACATTTCCTTGTGTACTATGTATTATCCTACGGGTAGATACACCAGCATTAATGTTTCCTATGATCAAATCCTGTGGGTGATCTCTCAACCATCTTCTGTCGGGTTCTAATTCGGCATCCCGTACTGTATCTTGAGTTGCTGAAGTTTCAGCTTCAGCTTGTACAACATCAGCTTCATCTACTTCAGTTCTTACAGCTGCGGGGTTGATTTCTAAGTCAACAACAGGCTCTATAGGAGTTGTAGGGTCATCAATGGTGAGTTGTTGGATATTCTGAGTAACATCTTCTACTCCTGTAGGATCATGGTGAGGTTCGTCGAATACTACATGCACTGATTCCTCAATTGTCAGCTTCTGTTTATTTAAGATCCTATAAGCTTTGCTGACAGAGGAATATCCTACAAATATCCCTTCATCCAACTTCTCATCGAAGGTTCTAAGTTTATCCTTCCCGTTGTTCAAAACATAACATGTGCATCTGAATGTGAAAGTACGAAACTAATGGAGTTTTGTTGTTCCATACCTCGTATGCTATTTTGTTGTGGTGTTTGTCGATGATACAACGGTTTTGTGTGTAGCACGCTGCATTGGTGGCTTCGCCCCAGAAACGATGTGGCAACTTGCTTGCAGCAATCATGGTCCTTGTTGCTTCTTTGAGTGTCCTGTTCTTTCGCTCGGCAACACCATTTTGTTGAGGTGTTCAGGCAGCTGAGTATTCATGTTGTATCCCATTTTCCAAACAGTATTGCTCTATAAAGTGGTTAGTAAATTCAGTACCTCTGTCGGAACGAATGGACACGATACTCAACCTTTTCTCATTTTGAAGCTTTCTCAGGTGCTTGGGCAGCTTCGATGTTGTTTCCTTTTTCTTGCTTAGGAAGATTGTCCAAGCATACCTGGAAAAACATCAACAATAACGAGACAGTATTTCTTACCTCCCAAACTTACCAGGTCAACAGGACCGTATAAATCCATGTGTAGCATTTCTAAAACTCTGTGAGTGGAAAGGTTGGATTTGCTTTTCAGGGTGGTCTTGATTTGCTTGCCTTTCTGACAGGGTCCACAGACGCTGTCTTTCTGAAATGACACATTGGGCAAACCTTTAACCATTTCCTGTCTGGCGAGCTTGTTGATCATCTTGAAGTTGACTTGTGACATCCTCTTGTTCCATAGCCAACTTAGATCTGCAGTGCCTTTGGCAACAAAACAAGGAATTGTGGAGCTCGTAGGCATCCAATCAGCAATATACATATTACCTGATCTGCTTCCTGTGAGCACAACTTCTTTGGTCAGGATGTTCCTGAGTCTACAATGGTCTATATAGAATTTCACCGAGAACTGTTTGTCACAGAACTGGCTAATACTAAGTAGATTATACTGTAAGCCTTCAACGTAAGCTACATCGGTGACTTTGAATTTTCCTACAAGTAGGGTTCCCTTCTCTCTTGTTCTTCCTTTTGATTTATCACCGAAGCGCACTTTTGGACCGCAACCTTCTACGAAATCTGACAGCTTGCTTTTATCTCCTGTCATGTGCCGAGAACACCTGCTGTCGAAGTACGAGATGTCCTTATCTAAGATGTCCTGTAGACAGAGAAATTAAGTAGATTTAGGTCCTCTTTGAATGTTGGGTCCTTGGATGTTAGTGCCTTTAGGTACCCAGATTTGCCTGACAGCAATTGGCTTGCTGTAGGTTACTTTAGGTCCATTCTGGCGATGTCTACATGGGGTAGACACGTAGTTGCTGTAACCTTGATAATTATTATGCATGAAAAATTCAGGGTTATTATTATTAACACAGTACGAATGCCGTATTGGAGGTGGATCCATTTTCTTCAGCCTTACAGCTTGCCTTCTGGGTCTCCAGTTGGATTCCCAAAGTTGTTGCTGATACTATGCGGCGACCTGCTTTCGCGATGGATAACGAGGCTCCTGTATCTATCAAGATGTGTTGTACTGTTGGAAGTACTACCGTGCGGGCCTTTGATATTTGGGTACAACCTTCTTTCTGAACGGCTGCTGGTGCTTTTGATATGCTCGGGGAGCATGCTGTTGGTTACGCCTTACAGGTCTAAATGGCTGAGGATTCCGCTGTCTGTGATATGACTGTGGTGGCGGAATGGCAGCCTTTGCTGTTCGCGGTGCAGCAGGTACCTTCACAGGACTCGGGATTTCTTCCGATACATGAATGGGTTCCACACCCCTGACAAACACAGTACTAGTTTTCCCTTTATTGGAGAATGAGTTTTATCCTAAGTCACTTTTATCATGAGCATGTTGCCCGGTGCTTAAAATTTCTTCCATCCTTTTAGATGATTTCTCGAAAGATTTGAAGATGGTCTCAAGTTTTCCTTCTCGTTTTTCGAGAGCTTTTATTTTGGCTTCTAGTAGAACGAAATCATTTGTCTTGCTTTCACTGTGAGACTTAGCCTCATTTAGTTCGTGCGCAAGTTGATGATTGATCTGCATGAGTTTTTCGTGATTGACTTTGCTGTTTTAACAATCGGCAGACATATTTTCATAATTTACTTTCAGCAAGTCGTTTTCTTCCATCATCTATAAGTTAGAAATTTGGAGCTGTATGTTTTCATTCTTCAGTGTCTCGTGCCTTTTGAATGTTTTTAAATCCATTCATCATATTTCAAAGGTATGAGATGCATTTACAGGAGTATTTGAGGTTGAGCTTACCTCATCATCGCTATCTTCGTCTTCCGGTATGTCTTTGGCCATAAAGCACATATATGCTTTATCTTCGAATTTATCATCGGACGAGTCACTATTAGTGACTGCATGAAGACATTCTTCGGACTTTGTTGGTGTGAGGGAGGCTTCTGATTCGCCAATCAGGGCCTTGAGCTTGTTTTTCCAAGCACGTCTTCTTTCGTCTTGTTCTTGTTGCTCGGCTTCCGGCAACTTTTGAACTCTAGGGTGTAACACCCCCGATATATTCAGGAATATTACAGCGCCGTAAATCCTTTACATAAGAATTTACAAGGTTGAAGAAATGAAAATACAATAACAGATACCAACATATGAAAGAAACTGAAATAAAATACAATAGTTCTGGGCTAATACCGAAAATACAAACATCCAAATGAAGAATATTAATACATCACCAAATTCAACATCACAAACGACGACGTACTCAAGTAATTATTAAAAACAACGCAAACAACAAACAATTGAACCCGGCCGGAACATCACTCTGCACCCTCGTCGTCATGCAGCTCTAGTGGTTGTTTTCCTGCTCTTCTGGATCCTGAACATAAACAAATGTTCACCCCCGAATGGGTTAGCACAACGATGCTAGTACAAGTACCACAACATATTATTCAACGGTTCACGAAAAACAAAACTAACATAAATGATAAAATACCAACGAGCCTCTTCCTGCGAGAAACTCATAAATATCATACACAAATGATAATCACAATATGATATCACAACATACACATGGTGATTCCGATGATCCAACGTTCACTGCCTAGATCCCATGATGATCCCGTCAGACCAACCCGTGGTGGAAAAACCCGTCCGATGATCCAGCGCACGCTAGCATAGATCCCCCGATGATCCCGTCGAACCAACACGGGGTGGACATACAACAACGACATATATACACAACAATATGTATAACATCAATACATAGAACAATTAAAGTACTTGCCTGATTCGATGACAAGAATAACACTTCCACAAATATCAAAACACTCGAAGGTCGCCCCTTCAATTAATCACGTTGCAAAACTCGAACCTTAAACAAAAGAAATAATATAGAGTTCATCTCACGTCGAATAACTAACGTACGAACATCTAACAATCCAAACTACGGCTGAAAGTTCACAAAATGTATCCTGCCTGGTTTGCGTAACGTACATTACGTATCCAACGTAGCGTACGTTAAGCCTACTCGTTAGCGTACGTAAACTACGAAATCTAGCTTACGCTAATCATGCATTGACAGTTCCTCTCTGATCAATCGACTGACTCGTCTGATGATATAACGTACATTACGTACCAAACGTAGCATACGTTAATTCTGCCCATTAGCGTATGTAAGTTACAGATCCTAGCGTACGCTAAACACATATATGACAGTTTCTCACTGAGTAGATGATTGTCTCGATTGGTGATGTAGCGTACGAAATCCTCAGTGATTAACGTACGTTATCCCCATACATATCATGCTCATACAATTATGAATGATCTTACGGATTAAAACATCTTCGAATTCAAGGATGCATATATCATCACAACACTATATTCAATCTCGATTACAATTTTCATGTGAAGTTCGTGTGATCTAAGGTTGATGCTTTTTTCCAATATCATCATTACATTCAAACTTTGTCTTAAAGATGAACTAACAAATCCAACTTATAAGAAAGGATACAACCTTCGATGATTCTTTCTTAAGTCCGTTTAGAAAAAGTGATATCAACTCCAAGTCTATGATCAATATGGCAACACCATCCAAAATGGATTATCCAACTCATAACACTACTCTTATTGTTTGTCGTAACAAGGTTCCAACTATAATGTTCTCAACAAAGGTAACTTAAGCATAATCATCCCAACTTCCTAAACATGATGTTTGGTTGAATAAATCATCTATGGAACTTAATATCTTGATAGCATGATCATAATATCCTTAAGGACATGAATCCAAGCTTGGAGATAACATAACATACCTTAAGATGAAGAAAATGCTGAGACAATAGGTAGAATCCAACTCCGATTGCTTGTATGCCAATTAAAGATGATTCTCCACTTCAATAATCAAGTATAAGTAATCTCCAATATTCAATGACCAAGTACTAAGTGATCTAAATGTGTTTAAGGTGGCTGGGAACTCTTTGGGGATGAAGTAGGTTGAAAGCCAAGTGAAAGAAACAAATGAAATGAAATGGGGTGCTGTCCCATTTATAACTTTCTGAGCATAACGTACGCTAGCCTTTGCTCATAGCGTATGTTATCATCCAAAATAGCTTACTGTCTTGTTTCCGACTTCATTACGTACGCTACACTTATCATGTTGCGTACGTAACCAATATCATTAGCGTACGCTACATACTTACCTTAGCGTACGTTAATATCCGTTGACTTAAAAAGTGTCCAGGTTCATGGCGTGCGAATCTGGTAAGTATCTGGCTGAGCCCACCACCAGCTGACTCATGTGCTAGCCGCCCTACTCAATTATTGGCTGTCTTACATACGCTACGCTTCATTCGTAGTGTACGCTAATCTTGGCACATAACGTACGCTATGCTCACTTCGTAGCGTACGTTATCACGTGTTTTCATGTGAAAATACATATGTTGATATTATCATGCACATGGATACGAATATGAGAAAGATCATACTTCGATTATCGATATCACAAATCCGAATAATACAGGGTTCAATTACAGATGAAATACTCAATAATTAATCCGGATATTACATAAGGTGAGGACATTTATTTGCATAATGTACTCGTTTCATACAATTGTAACATAGGTTAACATCACCAGAGGAAGATTCGGTACTTACCTTGTGAACAGGCTTGGGCCAGTAGGGAGTCTTTCCAGACTGTTTGATGAATTTCTTGTATTTATGCATGAGGAGCGACATTTCATTTTGTGATAGGATATCATCGTCACTGTCAGCATTCTTGTGGGCAGACTTTGATGTGCTGGGCATGATATGCCTCCTGTTAGATACAGCAGCTAGCGTTGTAGTCCTCGCAGGTGATTCTTCGGTTTTCTCTCTCCTGTCAATATCATACTCAAATGCTTTGAGGTCGGAGAAGAGGTCAAAAGTAGATATGTTATTAAGATTACATGACACATGCATAGCTGTTGTTTTAATGTCCCATCGGGCAGGGAGAGATCTGAAAATTTTTTAGTTCTTCTCCTTTTGTGTATAAAGTTTGCCCAATGCTTCAAGTTCACCGACAATGCCAGTGAATCTGAGATCAAGTTCCTCAAGAATTTCAGTTGGTTTCATTTCAAAAGATTCGAATTGCTGAGTTAGTTTTGAGATCTTGTTTTCTTTTGAGAGCTCAGTTCCCTCACAAATCATATTGATTTTTCCCCAGATTTCTTTGGATGTCTTACAGCTCTTTACCTTCGAGAAGTGCCTTTGTCAAGAGTGACAAATAGCACGTTCTTAGAAACATTGTCGAGGTCGGCGCGTTTTCGATCATCTGTGGTCCATTGTTCGCGCTCTTTCTCGAGCATCTCGGCATGAGCTTGGCCTTCAATCCTTGTGGCCGTATTCACCTTCATGATTTTTATGGGGCCTTATTGGATGACATAAATCATCTCTTCATGCATGGCGGCAATATGAGCCTCCATCCTAATTCTGCAGTCATCAAACTCGTTAATAGAAAACATTGGTACCTTATTATTCAGTGAGGTATCTATGCCTAAGATTAGGAAAGATAAAGAAGTTTTCAAAAATAAGTGATTTTGGGATCTGATTCGGTTAAAAATACGACTGATTCTTTTTAGAATCAACCGCTCCGATACCACTTGTTGGCTACTAAGTATACAGAATACAGCCTGGAAAGTGTTTTAAGCAACAAGTTGTACGTTTTTCAAATAAGAGTGCATAGCGGAAGTCTGTTAAGGTAAGTTGCTGTAAATACAGCAATTAGGTTTTGTCCTGTTTGCTTGGTGCGTACAGGGTATGCAGTGCATACTTGTAAAATAATCACAGTAATGAAAACAGTAAGTTGCAGAAGGTAAATGACACGATATTTAAAGTGGTTCGAGGTAAACCCCTCTACGTCCACTGGTCCTCCACACATGAGTGAAAATGTTATTATAAACACTACGTACACAACTATATGTCTATAATCAAACCTATCCTTGTATCATTCACACAGATTGATACAAACAATGTCAATTCAACCGTTCACACAGATTGGTCAAAGCTTTCACTTGACTAGCTTATTCACACACAGTTCCAAAGCATCGTCTCTTCAATGCAGATCCATCACACACAGTTTAGGAAAACCAAGGCTTTCTCAGTCCACACAGGGATGATGGTTTTCTTTAAATGTAAGATCACGGGTTGAACAACAGCTTGACTTTCTTGAGCTTGGGCTGATAGTGTGTTGTTCAAGGTTGAGCACGTGTATATTTCTTCTCTCAGGATTGGCAAAATGCTTGAAGAAATATGTTTGCTTTTGATATACTGTTCTTCAGATGTTAACGAGTGTATCTCAGTATATCTCAGTTTGCTCAATTCTCAGATCTTGATCTTATGTATATTCGTATATTCGAGGATATACGTGTGTATATATTCCTCTAATATTCAAACTTGGGATATATATAGCCTTTGGAATATATTCGTTTGGAATAGATCCGTTGAGCAAAAAGTCCGTTCCAACGTGTTGATTGACTTGCACATTACAAGATTCGGATTTTGCTCCTTATTTGAAGATCTTTGTCGGCTGGTATTTAAATACTTTATCTAGTTAGTATTTAAATACTTCTTTTCAAATGGTGGCTTGACTTTAGCGTATAAAGCAGATTCCATTTCAACAGTCTTCAGTTCTATTGGATAAGTGTTGAAGATCTCAACATTTACAGCCTGTATGATGTATCCAACATGTTGCCTTTACAATGATGTAGCTGTAGGTTCCACGATGTAGGCTATCTAGTGCTGCTGTATGGAAAGATGTTGTATGAATGTTTCAGGACAGCTTCCATACTTGGTGTCATATCGACGGATGAGCTTCTTGCTGTATGATGGCACTTTATACTTTTGCTGTATGATTGAGGCACTTGACATCTAGATGTATGATTGTACTCGGGACAGCTACTTGCTGTATATTGGCACTTTATGAAAACACGGTATAAGATTGTTTATCCCAACATGAACCCTCTAGTTCCCTATGGTGGTGATAATATTGGGCTGTCATCAACCTCTTTTTGGGTTCGTTAAAACTAACTTGACATTTCTAGTTCCATTCAAATCTTTGGGTTTTCTGCAATAATTTAGTGAGTGGGCGGGTGATTTTAGAAAACCCTTCCACGAACTGACGATAGTACCCAACAAGTTCTAAGAAACTTTTGACCTCTTTCACATTCTTACGATACTCTCATTGTGTGATTGCCTCGACTTTCTGTGGATCTACTCGAACTCCCTTCGCTGATACTATAGGACCAAGGAACATTACTTCCTTCAACCAGAATTCACATTTAGAAAGTTTGGCGTACAACTATTCATTTCTCAAGAGGTTCAACACAGTCCGTAGGCGTTCCGCATGCTCGTCCGGACTCTTTGAGTAAACCAAAATATCATCAATAAAGACAACTACGAATTTATCCAAGTACTATATGAATACTCGGTTCATCAATTGCATAAACATGGCAGACGCATTGGTGAGACCGAACGACATTACCAAAAATTCATAGTGCCCGTAGCGGGTCCTAAATGCGGACTTTGGAACATCGGATTTTTTAATCCTCAACTGATGGAATCCTGATCTCAAATCGATCTTCGAGAATACTGTCTCTCCTTGCAACTGGTCGAACAAATCCTCAATTCGAGGCAATGGGTACTTATTCTTGATCGTCACTTTATTTAGCTCTCGATAGTTAATGCACAACAGAAGTGATCTATCTTTCTTTCAAACGAATAAGATTGGTACACCCCAGGGCAAAATGCTTGGCTGAATATAGCCTTTGTCCAGCAATTCTTCAAGTTGCTTTTTCAACTCATACATCTCATTGGGTGCCATTCGATACGGCGCCTTGGAAATTGGTGTGGCTCCCGGTTCCAGCTCGATGGTAAACTCTACATCTCGTTGTGGAGGTAATCCAGGTAATTCGTCAGGGAATACATCCGGAAATTCATTGACAACAGGAATAGATGAAAGTTCTAATATTCCGTCTTCTTTCTTTATTGCATAACACTAGTATCCGGCACAACCCTGTTTCAGCAGTTTAATAGCCTTCATTGCTTTAATCACTTTCCCTGAGCTTCCTGTTCTCCACCCTTCAAATAATAATTCGGAACTGTTTTTAGCTATCATCGAAATATTCCTCTTACGGTAATTCATAATAGCTCCATATCAATTAAGCCAATCACTACAAGAATCAGGTCATCTCCTTGAATTTCTACCACAGTCAGATTTGAAGGCCAATCTTTGCCTCCGATTGTTATAGGAAAATTTCTAGCATATAAATTCCCTACAATTCTTTCCCCACTCAGTAAACCCACAATATAAGGCTCACATTCATGAAAACAAGAAATTTTCAAACGATTTACACAAGACATTAATATAAAAGAATGTGTAGCTTCGGTATCAAACAAAATGCTAACTGGTTGCGAAAGATTATGAATCATACCTGATGCAACCGATGTATTCTGATCGTCTGTCCTCCTAATTTCATAAAGGCGCGGAGGAATGGATCCAACATTTGATGATTCCTTCCGGTCATACTGTCATCTGCCTCTTCCTCGGCCAAAATTCTGATGTGGATGAACACTTTGATGCATTGGATTGACACTCGTTTCTTTCTTGACCTGTTGTGCGGTATGAACTCCAAAGGATCTAGCAACATCCCCACAGAATACCGCACAATGTCCTTCTTTCCCACATTCATAACAGTCACGGAAAGGAATGTGCAGTCACGCCGATAATGTCCTGGTCGACCACAGTTGAAGCATTTCCTAGCTGTCTCATTAAAAGCGGGTGCTGACCTGGAACTTTTTCCACCTCTGGATGGGTGCGGGGGCTTCCTGAATGAGTGAAATGATGATTGGGCTTTACAGGACCCACTACTCTTGTGCTCCACAAAACCACTAGATAATTTTTGCTTCCTAGACTCGGAAAACTATTCCATGATTACTTCTTTCATCTCGTATGCCAGAGCTTTATCTTGATACTGGCGGAGAGTGGTGCATTCAAATCCTGACATATATCTATATATCTCCGGTTTCATCCTCATGACAAAACGAAACATCATTTTTGCATCGCTTCTGACAAGGTGTCGAATAAATGCCAGTTGTTGATTAAAGGCCTTAATCGCTTGAGCCACAGGTACGTCCGAAGGTTGTGTGGAGAAGAATTCCCGAATTTTAGATTCCCGGACCGGAGGAGGGCAGTACTGAGCTTCCATCATTATCTTGAACTCTCCCCAGTCAGCATCATGGTCAATAGGTCGAATAACTTCCCACCACTCGGACGCCTCTCTTGTCAGAAAATATTGGGCGATAGAGGTTCTTCGGTTGTCCAGATAGTTAATTCGTGCAAATATTTTCTCTAACACCTTTAGCCAATGATCCCATGTTGGTGTTTCATAAAAACCATCAAACTTGGGTGGATGCATCTCGACACCTCTTGTAGCCATCTGACTCCTTGATATTCCAAGTCTGGGATTCATTGCTGTCCTTCCCCTGGTTGCATACCAATCGCCAGTTGCATTCCGTCCACCACTTGAGCAAATTGAGTCATCTGGTTGACCACTTGACGGAGTATGTCGGGAACATCAGGATTGTCATTCGCCTCCAAACTTTGCTGTAGATTATTTTTGGTGGATTCCTGTTGCTCGTCAGAACTGAAGTTAGCCTGATTTGACAGTGAATCAGGGGCAGAGGGTGAAGCTTCCCTATCAGCATTACCACGTCTGCGTCCATGACCGCGACCGCGTCCACGACCTCTTCTCAACATATTGTAAGCATACATACTCAATATACGAGGAACATTATTGTTCTAACGTTTAATTATCATAAAGGGCGTAATATTAAAGGACAATAATAGAATTTTAAGAAACTTACAACCACAGCTTGCATGAAGACGTAGGCGGTACCGTGATGTTATTCACGGATGGTTAACCCAAAAGACGCATCTGGACCCTAATTTAACCCGAAGGCCAAGATATCCATAATCTTAGCTCTGATACCATATTTTGTAACACCCCGAGATATTCAGGATTTTATTACGGCGCCGTAAATCCTTTATATAAGGTTTTACTAGGCTAAGAATTTAAAATAACATTTTAAAAACCAACAGTAAGATTTATTATTACATACCATGTTTCAAATGAACAAAAACACAAACACCGAATCGTAAATAATACAATACCATCCAAACAACACAAAGCAAAGATGTACTCAAATACTTATTAAAAACAAAACACAACAGAAAGGACTCTCCAGACGTTAACATCACTCTGAACCCTCATCAACATGTAGCTCATGTGGTTGTTTTCCAGCTCTCCTGGACCGTGAACATAAAACACATGTCCACCCCCGAAGGGGTTAGCACAACGATGCTAGTACAAGTACGATAAGCTATACAACAACAAATTATTCGACAACTCGTGAAGAATAACGCAATATCAATAACAATACAACAACAAGCATCTCCTCCGAAAAGGCTATCAATGCATTATACAATATGACAATCACAACATACACATAGTAATCCTATGATCCAGCGTTCACTGCATAGATCCCAAGATGATCCCGTCGGACCAACACAAGGTGAAAAACCCGTCCAATGATCCAGTGCACACTAACATAGATCCCAAGATGATCCCGTCGGACCAGTACGAGGTGGACAAATGACAATGACACGTATGCATGACAACATGAATAATATTAATACAGAAACATAATTAAAGTACTTGCCTTATAATGATGACAAGGTTTAAATAATTCGCGACCACCAAGACACTCGAAGGTTGTCCCTTCGTTTGACCACTTACAAGCTTCGAACCTTAAACAATAATGAAATAACGAAGAGTTCAACTTGAGTATACATAACTAGCACACGATCATCTAACGTTTCTAAGCTACGACCGAGTTAATCATCCTACATACGGCCGATTCACGGTCCAACTACCTAATAAATATTAAGTCAGGCTAATAACGTACTTCATGCAATTCAAGCGATCATAATAGGGGTACCATACCGACGTCTATGAATTCGAGGATTTTCAAGTCATCACAATTCCATTCTCCAATCTTGATTATTAACTCTAAAGTGTGGTCAACTGATTCATAGCAAGGCAAACACATTGAGTCGAGTTCTAGGTTAATTCACCAATAGGGTTATCGTTCTCTCACGAAGTCGTTCTTCTTACCAAAGTTCTACGTTCATTACTGTTGTTACCGACATAACCACTTCATTCCAACCATTAATATGAAGATTATCAAATCACGAACTACTCTTTACAAGACATGCATTATTCTTGATGAATACACTCAATATTCTTCCACTTGAATTCATATATCATAAGTGATATCATAACAAGCCATTTGACATAAGATCATTTCGAAATCATTATCAAATGTATGATACAATCTTAGAAAAACTACATCCCGAGGTTCAACATAAGTAAGGCTCAACTCATATATATCTAAATCAAGGTATACCTTAGGTTTAATCATCTCAACCTTCCTAAAATCATAGTGTTCAGTAATTATGCCGTCAATGTAGTCTAATAATCTCTGAAATACGTTCGTAATCATCCTAGAAATATGAACTCAGAGTTGGAGCAACATTAACATACCTTATATGGAGGAAATCGACGAAATAATCAGTAGAACTCAACACCGGAAGCTTGAACACTAATCCAAGATGCTTTCTAACTTCAACAACCAAGTAGAGAAGCTTAATATATTGGTTTTGTAAGGTTGGAAGGTCCGGGCTGAGGCAAGGTTCGAACAAAATGAGTGAAATAAATGAAGCAGGTGATGTCCTATTTATAGAAAGTAATAATTAACATACGCTATCCCTCAACCTTAGCGTACGCTAACGGGTTTACGAAGCTCACTACCTCAATATGCCTTCAGTCTTGCATACGCTATCTGATATTATGTACGATACCAGCTGTATTTAATGTACGTTAACTAGTAGTGTAGCGTACGCTAACTGTTTTACGAACCTTACTGTCTGTTCTGTCCTTATTTTAGCGTATGTTAACCACATTGTTTAGCGTACGCTAAACACCATTGACTTCACTTTTTCAAAAGTCGTCCAGGTTCATGCAAGGCATCCCAAACAATCTGTGATCTGGTTTCTTCACTCACTAGCTTAACGTACGCTAATTCTCACACTTTAGCGTATGCTAGCTTTATACATTTGCATACGTTAATTGCATGCAAACACTTGCATGAATTAACATCCTTTACATCATACACTCATGAATACCGGATTACGGATATGTAAAATCATACTTCGATTAATTACATGGCATATTCAAATACCACAAGATTCAAATACAGGTGAAAACACATAACAATTTTCCGGATATTACACTAGAGAGGTCCAAAATGGCATTTATTTAAAATAGGAGTGAGTAATATATTTGATAAAAATATAAAAAGTTGATATCTTGAAAATATACATTGAGACTAATCTATTAACATTTCATATAATAAATATATATTTTATATATTAATGTGTTGAAGGAAAAATAACTGAGACAGAAAGTAGGACAAAGATTGTATTATTCCATTGATGACATCCCTTTAAATAGGGAGAAATACATACAAGCAGGCTAATCCTACCCTAACTAGGAAAGCCCGTAAACTAACAGACTTAGGCACACATTGGGTATTATTACTTTAACACCTCCCCTTGTGCCTAGTCTACAAGCGCATGTCATATTGCCTCGTTAAAACCTCGTCAAGTAAAAACTCAGGGGGAAAAATATCTTGATCGTAGGAAAAAGAGTACAGCATCTAGACACATCACGTTTAGACTTCGTCCTCTGAATCTATCCTCTCATATGATTGTTACATTAATCATAGTGCTACTAAGGTGACCATTCCATAAATTCCTAAAATTGTACATCTTGTTACCTCATTACAAACCTTTCCAAGTAATAAAAACCTACGGGAAAAATGATCCTTGGAAGGAAAAGAGTAATGTACAGTGTGGATGTAAGACTCCCCCTCAAGTCTACATCTCCCCCTGATTTGTACATCAATCAAGTAGTCGTTGCCTCATTAAAAACTTCGCCAAGTAACAAAACCCAGGGAGAGAAAATAAACCTTGGTCAAAGAAAAGAGTATAATGTCGATGAGTAAGTTTCTTTATGACTCACCCTTCTCCATCTACCTTTACATCAATTTCGGGAGTTCGAAAGTTCTACAACTCCTCCTAATGCTTACATTCATATATCATTACCTCGTTAAAACCTTGCCAAGTAACAAAACCCAGTGGGAAAAATAAACCTTGGTCTAAGGAAAAGAGTGCATCCTATGTGAGTATGTTCCGTTATATCTCACATATTTCCTGTTATGATCATTCCATCAATCAAGGGGATTTACAAGTAACATCATGTTCATAAATGTAAGTATGTTTATCAGTGGTAGTACTTAACCACTAGTTCCTCACAAGTGTTGAATGATAGTTCTTAACATGTACACTCACGGACTGATTCATGCAAAGCAATAATCATGTCGTGGAGGAGGTAGCCAAAGGGGGTTTGCTTAATCGATTTCTAAAACATAAGCAATTCATACTAGCACATTCTTTGTGGTAGTTGCTCCGGCACCAGCATTTGCCTTTTCATAAGCAGCTTCCTTTGCCTGCTTGTAGGGAAAGAATATACCCAAGTTAATGGTTTCTTTTAAGTATCAGAAGATATTCTTGATACCATTCCATTGATGTTGCGTCGATGCTGAACTAAATCTAGTCAGCGAATTAACTGAGGAGTGATATTAGGTCGTGTACATTGAGCCAAGTACAATAATGCGATATTGTACTCAAGTAGGGAATTTCAGCTCCTAAGATTCGTCACTTTCCTTTAGACGAAATAGATCTTTCCTTTGCATCCAAATGTTCGACCTATCATGGGGTGCTAGTCGGGTTTACCTTGTCCATGTTAAATTTCCTGAGAATCTTTTGGACATAGGTAGACTGGTGGAATAAATTCCACAACTCGATGTTTATGTCAATGCCTCGACAGAACCGAACTTTCCCAAGATCTTTCATCTCAAACTCAGATTTCCAGTATCCGGTGGTTTCTCTAATTTTATCAAGACCGATTATGTTCATGTCATTGACATACATTGCGATGATCGCAAATCTGGAACTTGTTTTTGAGGACACAGGAACACAGTTTATCGGTCTTATATCTCTTCCCAATCAAGTAGTCACTTAGACGGTTATACCACATCCTCAAGGATTGCTTCAAAATCGTAAAGTTGAGCATTTCAATCTAAATGCAAACGCACTCCGTGGTCTAGAGTCACTTTATTTGGGTAGTGTTGCTACCCAAAATATTATCCGGAGATAGATATTGCTGGAATGGATGGGATAGCAAACAAATGCAAGAGCACTTCCGTGAGAAAAATAAATAACACAAGATTTGTCGGGGTTGTTAGTCCCGGGCTTGAATGCTCTCGCGAGATATTATTAATACCAATATTCGGGGATACAAGTACTAATGTAAGAATACAATTACAATGAGTGTAAAGATTCTTGTTATCTTAGCTAGTGAGCGTGTAGATTGCCGGAAGAACCAGATTTGATGCTCTGTGAGTTCTTGTAACAAAGGAGATGAACAGTCGCGGCGGTGAGAGATCGACCGTCTCTCACGGCGAGTATTTAGCTGGATGCTTGGGCTCCTGGGCCTATGAATCCCTTGGAATCTGTCTAGTGGAGACTTGCTGCTTCTGCCGATCGTCTTCTGGACGAGAGATTTAGGGAGAGAAGTCCTGAGATGGATTCCGGTGAGATATCCGGGAGCTTGATGATATGTATGTTCTTCAGTATTTCCGTGAATGTATCGGAATGTGAGAGAATGAATTCTGAGCGTAAGTCAGAATGAATTCGGAACCGTAGGTTGAGTGAAAATGGGAACCTTTTCCTGTAGGAGGAGGTTCTCTATTTATAGAGCTTGGATACGCCGGGCGATCGCCTTTTCTGTATTATAATAATCGGGCGATCGTCTTTTAGCACATGGGCCTGTCCCCTCAAAGTCTGCAGGAGTTGCTGGCAGTCAACTATGCGGTCCAACGGGGAGCTTACACGCGTCCTGAGTAGCTGACACGGGTGGTCCCACTGACAACTTTCGGCGCGCATGCTGGTAGGTGAGGTAGGTGACAGGCTGTGGTCAAAGGTCTTGTCTGTCAGCAAAAGATCTTATCTCGCCGCGAAGATCTTGTCCGCCTTTGGTGGATCTCGCACGTGGGTGCTTTTCCGAGATCCAGCCTTGATGACTTTGACGGCGATCGTCTCTCTCGGGCGTAGGTCGATTGCCCTTAGCCGGTCACTAGAGTAGATCGCCCGGCAAAGGGCGATCGCCTTGGGAGTCGATCGCTAGGTACCGATGGTGGTCTCGATATCTTCGACTTGGCGAGCTAGCCATAGTTTAATCGGAGTTGACTTGGTCGCTCGGCCTTATAGTCGATCGCTGTCGGGATGAATAAATCGTGACACAACAATTGCCCTCACCGCTCATACGTTGGAAACGTGGGGTGAGGTGGCTCTCTTGGCGATCGCTGAACTTTTGACGAGCGACTTCGTGTTTAACTGAACTGGCGATCGTCTTTGAGCTGATATACTCTGGGTTCGGACGACCTGGTTGGCCGCTAAACTGCGCAGGAAAAAGCGACGGGCATTGAAAAGTCTCCGCGCACGCGTCGGGCTTCTATTGGAGGATGCCAACGGTCATTAATGACTCCTCGGCTGACGCGTCCTTGAAAAGACGCGTACGCGGGTCTCGAGGGGGTCAATTAATGCCGTCGTTTGAGATCCGACCCCTGAGGTTTTCCCTTATTGCAAACCGGTCCCTGCCTTCTCCTATAAAAGGGGCGCGGTGCTGCAGTTTCCCTCACGCGTACTTTTTGGAGAAAGAAGGACTTGCTGCCGAATTTCCTGAAGATCTTAGTGCCGATCGTCGTTCGATTTCACTTTAGGGTAAGAAAAATCCTTTTCTCCTTTTTTGTTTCTGAGAATGGCCGGAACCTCATCATCATTTGGAGCGGGAACAAGTTCTGCCGCCGGGACATCGACTGTCCGGGGAGAAACTTCTTCCGTCTTCCACCTGGAGACGGCGGCTGAAGCTATTCGGGCCGGAATCGACCCGGCTGAAGTCGAGGCTTTATTCAATGAGGCCGATGTTGCTAAGGAGTCGGCCGCTGAAGAAAGACGATCGCAGATCGAGAGAGATCTGGCGATCAGGGCTTACTGGGAGCAACATAGTGCTTTTGGTCGGGCCTATAGGGCCTTTGCCGAAATTATGGAGAGGTTGGCCAGTCCTACTCCGAGATTCGATTTCCGGGGATACTCGGTCGCCTACCCCTACGTGCTTCCCAAACGGTCGCAGTACCGTGCTGCGCAGCGATCGGCGTGGTCGCTTGGCCAAATACGGAGTTCGACGACCAGGAAAGATCTGGCCGTCTGGAGGACAAGATTCCATGTTCCTTCAGACGTGGACATGTTCGCGCCGGCGGAGAATGAAAGAGCCGATCAGCCTCCGATGGGCATGGTCGCCGTGAATGAGGCGATTATGGAGGCCGGGCTGCGCTTCCCTCTATCCTTTGTGGTCTCCCATCTGTTGGCCGCTTGGAATGTGGCGCCACTTCAGCTGACGCCGAACGCCTGGCTCCAAATTATCTGCACCCTCACCCTTTTCGGCGGTCACCGCCTGTACCGCCTCCCATCGCCGTTGGAGATGAATCATTTGTTTAAACTGACGACTCATAAAGGGTTGGTCGGCGGTTACCATATTCAAGGCCGATCTGGCCGGGTGATTCATGGAGTCCCGAATAAGATGCGGGGCGATCAGAAGAAATGGTTCTGGGTCGTCGACAAGTGGAGAGCTTCGGCGAGCGATAACCCTACGGGCGAGCTGGAGATCCCCACTGAATTTCGGGAGAGGAATCCCGGTAAGGGTTTAGACTCTCCCTTCGTTTGGATGCGTTTTGGACTGATCTAATTTGATTTCGGTTTTGCAGGTTTTCACATTCCGGCGATCGAGGAGCTGCCTTTTGACTTTCTCGTTGTCTGGGAGCGGATAAGGAGCTTGTCGGACGACGACCTTGACGCCAATCGGATCAATAAGGAGAGTCGTTGGTTGTCGGCTCGACTATTCCGTTTTCCGAGACATCTTGCGGCGCCAGGTATGAGTTTCTGCGACCTTCATTTTCTAGACGATCGCCTTATTTTAGATCAGTATCTGATTGTTGATCGATTGTCTTAACTGCAGAGGTTCGCTTCCCTCGCTTTTTGGAGCCTCCGACGGAGATCGCCATGTCGAACCCAGGAGTCCTAGGCCGTCTTCGCCATAAGAGGTCGACTCAGGTCCCACCCGTCGCGTTGCCTATAGTTCCGGAGGCGGAGCCTCGCGTGGAGCCGGAGCCTCGCGTGGAGCCGGTCGTGGTTGAGGAGGAAATTCTGGAGGAGGGGCTTCGAGTGAATCGCAAGAGGCCGAGGCCGGAGGAAACTCTGCCTCGCCCGGCGATGAAGTGCCGATCGCGCGCCTCCGATCACCATCGTGCCCGGAGAGCGAGCCGCCTCGCGGCTTTTATGCGGGAGATGGCGATCGCGGATGCTGAGACCCCTCGAGGGAAACCGTTTTTCGGTCGGGATCCCGAGAAGGCTGAGAGGTAGATAGCATTTTTGTGTTGAAAATTGCATCTGCGTAGGAGTTGTATTAACTTTGTTGTTTTGATGCAGGATCCGTCGTGCAGATCCGTCTTGCCCGCCGATGGTCGTAGATTTCCTAGCGAGCCGATCTCCTCGCCATTCCTGCGACATTCCTCCATATGTTAGCAAGGCTGCTTCTGCTCTGCCGAAGGCATGGACGACTGATCTGGATGCGATCGCTCGACAGCGATCGGCGAGTTTGATGCACGCTGTTCTCGCCCTTTCTCTTCAGACGGCGACCATGGCCGCCTGTGCCGCCAGAGTTTGAGGGGCGGCCCTCCACTATTCGCCTGCAGGAGGATCTCGAGGCGGCTCGGAAAGAGAACGCCGAGTTTGCTGACAAGATCGCGGCGATGGAGAAGGACTCTCTGGAGGCGGCCAAGCGGGCGAGCCATGAGCTTGAGCTGGAGAAGAAGGAGACTGAGAAATATCGTATGGCGGTTGACCGATTTCGGGACCAGATGCAGAATGCCGTCCAGGCGCGGAATGTTGCTGAAGAGGAGGCCGATCGCCAGAAGGTGACGATCGCTCGGCTGACCAGTGAGCTGACGGAGGCGAGGGAAAAGATTGCTGCGAGGGAGGCCGAGCTCCAGGGGTCGCAACAGGCGATGGCGGAGCTGAAAGGAGAGGTTGAGGCGACCAAGGCCGATCCCTTCCAAAACTTGGAGTACGTCAGCGAGTTCGCCTACTATTTAGCGTTCGCCGACTCGATCCGAGCGGCCAAGAAGGGAGGTTTGGAGGAAGGGCCTCTTGCCAATAACTTCAAGGCGTATGCGTTGGAGCATCCTCTCCATTCAGCTTTCTCCTTGCCGATTTTGGATCTTGCGGACATCGGCGTGGATTTGAGCTGGTATCCGTCTCCGGCCAATCTTGCTCATCCCGACGCTCCGGAAGATGAGGGGACCGCGCCGAATGCTGATGGCGAAGGCCAGGCAGGGGCCTGAGGCGCTTCATTTTTGACGTTTTAGCTTGCTTACTTGTAGTTTTCTTTTGTAGAACATAGGCCTTCGGGCGACCATGTACTTTTGATCTCCTCAAGCAATGAACTGAATGTTTGATTTTCTTCGATTACTTGAATGAATGGTTATTTTTGAGTCTTTGTTTGACTTTGTACAAATGTGTGAGGAGAGATCGTTGCGAGGGTAGTTCCAAATGAATTGATAAACTCATAAAGACAAATTTTTACAACAAATTCGATCGCTGCACTACATCTGAAAAAATGACGATCTCCGTATGTGGTTGAATAGCGACGATCGTCGTGTAGGTAGTCCGGCGATGTAGAAGGACTCTCTGGAGGCGGCCAATCGGGCGAGCCATGAGCTTGAGCTGGAGAAGAAGGAGACTGAGAAATATCGTATGGCGGTTGACCGATTTCGGGACCAGATGCAGAATGCCGTCCAGGCGCGGAATGTTGCTGAAGAGGAGGCCGATCGCCAGAAGGTGACGATCGCTCGCCGACTCAAAGGAGCCGACGGAGGCGAGGGAAAAGATTGCTGCGAGGGAGGCCGAGCTCCAGGGGTCGCAACAGGCGATGGCGGAGCTGAAAGGAGAGGTTGAGGCGACCAAGGCCGATCCCTTCCAAAACTTGGAGTACGTCAGCGAGTTCGCCTACTATTTGGCGTTCGCCGACTCGATCCGAGCGGCCAAGAAGGGAGGTTTGGAGGTCGGGCCTCTTGCCAATAACTTCAAGGCGTATGCGTTGGAGCATCCTCTCCATTCAGCTTTCTCCTTGCCGATTTTGGATCTTGCGGACATCGGCGTGGATTTGAGCTGGTATCCTTCTCCGGCCAATCTTGCTCATCCCGACGCTCCGGAAGATGAGGGGACCGCGCCGAATGCTGATGGCGAAGGCCAGGCAGGGGCCTGAGGCGCTTCATTTTTGACGTTTTAGCTTGCTTACTTGTAGTTTTCTTTTGTAGAACATAGGCCTTCGGGCGACCATGTACTTTTGATCTCCTCAAGCAATGAACTGAATGTTTGATTTTCTTCGATTACTTGAATGAATGGTTATTTTTGAGTCTTTGTTTGACTTTGTACAAATGTGTGAGGAGAGATCGTTGCGAGGGTAGTTCCAAATGAATTGATAAACTCATAAAGACAAATTTTTACAACAAATTCGATCGCTGCACTACATCTGAAAAAATGACGATCTCCGTATGTGGTTGAATAGCGATGATCGTCGTGTAGGTAGTCCGCACTCTTATTGCCCCTTGTTTTTATTCACTTAGTGGAAGTAAGGGGATGAAAATAATTCCTTGAGTGAGCGGTCTTCAACTTTGTCGAATCCTCGGGGACGGTCGTCCATCTTGAGGAACCGTGCACGATCGCGGAGTTCGATGGACCGACTCCTTGATCATGTCTTGATGCGCGAAGACATTGAGTGTCTCGTGACTCACTTTATTATGAGGGTCCTCTGTTAGATCGCGCCGCCTCGTATTTAAACGAAGGGCGTGCGGTCTCGGTCTAGAGGAGTCCTTGCGCGGGGCAGCGTCGGATGATTCAACTCCACGCCCACGGCTTGTTAGCTCTGCTTCCACCTCGGCCAGCCATGGAGATGGCCGACCTCGACGGTGTACGTTGAGACGGGGGTTGTGGCACGTCGCATTGTCCGGGTTCACCATGTTAGATGATGAACCTTTGAGGGCGAGCGATCGTGTCCACTGATTAATTTTGGAGGGCCCTCAGACTACGCCGACCTCGTATTTAAACGAAGGGCGGGCGATCTTGGCCTAAAGGGACCTTGCATGGCCTAAGCAGTCGGTTCCATCGACCACCAGGACCATGGCTGCACTCTTCCACCTTGGATCATCATGCAGATGCCGACCTTCGACGGTGCACGCAGCGGGGAGGCGATCTCGTGCCTTAGTCCATCATGTTAGATGGTGAACTGTAGATGGCGATCGAGTCCTCCGGTTTCTTAAATAAGGAGGGAGATCGGGGAGATTTCCGAGGTCTCCTTTTCTTGATTGAAAGCATGTAGGGACGGTCGCCGAGGCTGATCCAGGGGTCGGCTCATATGAGCTTTCCAGCCTGTTTTATGTTTAACTCGGACGATCGTCTATAGAGTTAAGTAGGTAGGGGCTTCGGCTAAACCAATAAGCTGTCCAACTTGCCTTCCTCGAATAATCTCCAGAGCTGTTTGAGGAGGTCGCGGCATTTGTTGGTGCTGTGGCCGGGACTCTTATGGTAGGCACAATATTGATTGTTGTCTAAGTGACCGTGGTCCCTTATCGCCTTTGGCTTTTTGAGCTCTTCGTGCCCCTTGATGGCATAGAAAATATGTGCCGGAGTTCTGTTGAACGTATGGAGGAGATGGGCTTCCATGTCCTCGAAAGCCTTGAGATCTCCGGGTGTCTTAGCGATCGCCTTCTTTGCTTTGGCGATCGCTATCTTCTGGACAAGAGGTGGCGTTTCCTCGCCTAAGCGGAGGATGAGTAGCCTTTGCCTGGCCAGAAAGTTGGCAGCTTTAGCGCGGAAGATCGCGTATGTGGGGGGAATATCCTTGGAGAGATGTCTAAACATGGGAGAGTGACCGTGGAATCCCCCCATGACCGAATAGAGAGCGAGCTCGTCACTGACGGGTTCGCCGGTGAGGATGATTTCGTCCACTCGGTCAATGTAACTGTGGTCGTCGCCCTTCCCCTGCTTGATTTTTATCATGCGGTGGGGGCCTTCTGGTCTGGCGACCTTGCTGGCGAAGTATGACGTGAAGTCATTCGCCAGTTTCTTAAAAGAGGTGATTGATCGTGGTGGTAGTGAGACGTACCACCTGTGGGCCAGCTCGCTCAATGTCAATGGGAAGATCCGGCACTTGGTTACGTCAGATGCCCCACACCCAGTCATGTAAATTCGGAATTTACTCAGGTGGGTTTCGGGGTCCGATCTCTCCTCATAAAGAGGTGTTTTGGGAGGAGCGATCGTTGGTTGTATGGGGGCAAGCTCGATGTGGACCGCGAGTGGCTCGGTCAGCCCGGCGATCTTTTTGCTGGTGCTTGCCCCAGTGTCCAAGAGTGCTCTCATCTCGCCGAGTCAAGGTTGTATGGCGGCCATCGCGTGGCTCGATCTAGCGGCTCGGCGCCGAGCGGAGCCGAGGCGATTGAGTACCGATTCCCTCGGCGATCGGGGCGGAGTCGATGGCCGACTGCGCTCGGCCGTGAGGTGGGTAGGCCGAACTTCCGTGACGGATTCGGTTCCGCTTTTCGAGGTTGGAAACAGGTGCCCTGGCCGCCAAGATGGGTCGCGCCTGCGATCGAATATGGATCCGTCCGGTCGTGCGAGAGACTTTCCTCGCGACCGGGGCTTTCGACGATCGCTCGCTCAAGAGCCCGCCGAATTTCCGTTTTCCCATGCGGCGGATGATCGAGGGAGTTATTGCAGCGACGCACATGCTCTCCGTCGCTCCTCCAGATGGCCATAGCCTCCTCGACCGTTCTCGCCTTTGGAACCGATCGAGTGAGAGGTTGGGGCCATCTCTGATGCGGGATCGAGAGTCTCGCGTTGCCGCGCTTCCCCGCTGTTGGTCGGGGTTCGGATTGAGCCGGGATATGGTGTCCGGCGGTTCGGAGAGCGGCTTTCTTCGACGTACCGGCGGATGTCATGATTCTGAAGGTTTTACTTTGAAGTGCAGTGAGTGTCACTTCAAGTATATGCCCCGAGAACAGTGAGTGTTCTCCGGGACGGTAGAAATAAAAATATGAGGGTTAGATAGACGCCCTTCTTCTAGCGCCAATTGTTGCTACCCAAAATATTATCCGGAGATAGATATTGCTGGAATGGATGGGATAGCAAACAAATGCAAGAGCACTTCCGTGAGAAAAATAAATAACACAAGATTTGCAGGGGTTGTTAGTCCCGGGCTTGAATGCTCTCGCAAGATATTATTAATACCAATATTCGGGGATACAAGTACTAATGTAAGAATACAATTACAATGAGTGTAAAGATTCTTGTTATCTTAGCTAGTGAGCGTGTAGATTGCCGGAAGAACCAGATTTGATGCTCTGTGAGTTCTTGTAACAAAGGAGATGAACAGTCGCGACGGTGAGAGATCGACCGTCTCTCACGGCGAGTATTTAGCTGGATGCTTGGGCTCCTGGGCCTATGAATCCCTTGGAATCTGTCTAGTGGAGACTTGCTGCTTCTGCCGATCGTCTTCTGGACGAGAGATTTAGGGAAAGAAGTCCTGAGATGGATTCCGGTGAGATAGCCGGGAGCTTGATGATATGTATGTTCTTCAGTATTTCCGTGAATGTATCGGAATGTGAGAGAATGAATTCTGAGCGTAAGTCAGAATGAATTCGGAACCGTAGGTTGAGTGAAAATGGGAACCTTTTTCCTGTAGGAGGAGGTTCTCTATTTATAGAGCTTGGATACGCCGGGCGATCGCCTTTTCTGTATTATAATAATCGGGCGATCGTCTTTTAGCACATGGGCCTGTCCCCTCAAAGTCTACAGGAGTTGCTGGCAGTCAACTATGCGGTCCAACGGGGAGCTTACACGCGTCCTGAGTAGCTGACACGGGTGGTCCCACTGACAACTTTCGGCGCGCATGCTGGTAGGTGAGGTAGGTGACAGGCTGTGGTCAAAGGTCTTGTCTGTCAGCAAAAGATCTTATCTGCTGGCGAAGATCTTGTCAGCGCCTTTGGTGGATCTGCACGTGGGTGCTTTTCCGAGATCCAGTCCTTGATGACTTTGACGGGCGATCGTCTCTGCTCGGGGCGTAGGTCGATTGCCCTTAGGCGGTCATTAGAGTAGATCGCCAGCTGCCAAAGGGCGATCGCCTTGGGAGTCGATCACTAGGTACCTGATGGTGGTCTGATATCTTCGACTTGGCGAGCTAGCCATAGTTTGACTGGAGTTGACTTGGTCGCTCGGCCTTATAGTCGATCGCCTGTCGGGATGAATAAATCGTGACACAACAGGTAGTGAAATGCCATTGGGCACTTTCATATATATCTTCGTATCTAGATCCCCATAGAGATACCCAGTAACCATATCCATTAGCTGCATTTCCAGTCCCTCGAAAATTACTACGCTAATAAAATAGCGGAACATATACATTGGAGTACATTTCCTCGTAATCAATTCCAGGGCGTTGTGAGAAGAATTACTTCATGAACCTTGTACATTAGGACTCTATTATTCTCAATATGCTTTATGACAAAGGTTCGTTTATGTCTTATAGGCTTTACACTTGGTTAGGTTAGCACTACCTACACCAAATACCTGACCTGACTCTTTGTCAGAGAATCTAGTTCTACCTGGAATGTTTGTCTCATAGGCCAATCAGCTCTACGTTGATTTCGTCCAACTGAGCGAGGTTCGACATCATCGTACTTTATGATTCATGACATGCAATCAAAGTGGGTGGTTGATCAGGCCACACCCTCATAATTTCATCGAGATTTTTGATTTTCTGAATCATATCTTTGGGGCATCCACCTCGTTATGATTCATGGACATAATAAAATCAAGCATGATCTCATGAAACGAGTTCATTGATGTTTAACATGTGAATTTGTGCCATACTCTACCTCTTTCTTGGTTGAGTATTTAGTCGAACCATGAGGCTTCCACCCCTTCTTTCGCAAGGATCCACGACCTCAACCACACCTTTACCAGGTGCAGTTGTATCATCCGGTCCATTGGTGATGTGCCCCTTACAGCGGACTTCTAACCTTACAGACACATTTGCAGCTGTAATGTGAGATCTTGTCACTTAAACGATATTAGTAAATGCACCAGGCATCGAATCTGCTACATCCTGAAGATCGAGTATTATTTGTGCTTCACGGTAACCTTATGAAGTTTAGGGATCATAATGAGAGAAAGTGGGGAGACACCATGACAATTCCTGTCGTTCCCTGAGAAATTACATTTTCTCTTTCTCCCCCTAACGATGGGAAGGTTGTCTCATTAAAGTGACAACCTGCAAATCGTGCGATAAAGAGATCACTGTGAAGGTTCTAAATAGCGGATAAACGTCTGGAGATTCTTATCCAACATGTATTCTTAATTATTTCTAAAGATCAATGTGTTGTGGGGCGCAGAAGGCACATATAATGGGCGTAACCAAATATGCGCAATTGGCACTCAAGTCCGTTTGGGTCCAAAATACAAAAATCAGGCTATCCAGTTAACAACTGGTACGCATAAACTAATTGGTTAGCAGAGGGTCTAAGAATGAACAATTTAAGTTGCGTGCAATATTGCATAATTCCAGGCAAAAATAGGCAAATTGGTGCGCATAACCAATGACATAATCACCATACATATTCTTTCGACGGTGGTTTATGTGAGACCATTTACATATGCACATGGGACGAGAAACTATTCATTAATCTCTATCATGCAATAAACATCAAGTATTTTTTGATGTGAACTCTCCAACATCTTCGAGTCCTTTAGATGTGATAAGGGAGGTGAGCCCTTATAAGTTATCTTGGAAGTTCTGCAGCAGCTTGAGTGGACAGGAGAGCGACATATGACCAACATGTCAGAGAATCCATCAAAACCATAAATACATAAATTGTCGGCATATTAGGTGGATGGATCCATAATATCTCCTTATATTCAGCGTAAGAATGGAATGCTTGATTTTGTTTCTTTAGCGTAGGAAGGTCTCGCTTCCACATTGATTAAAGAGTAGGCTTTTCAAAAATGAGTGGTGCGCATTTGATAGGCATCTGGTTCTTTGCAATACGATTAACATCAACATTGTTCTTTATGTTGAGTTGTTGCCCTATTTTCGCTCGAAAAGTAATGATGTTCGTACAAGTTCTTTAGTATATGGATCATTATACTTCGACCAGGATGACCTAGTCTATCGTGCCAAAGCCTATATGAGTCTATGTCCAAAAGTACATTATTGGTGACAACATAGGATTTAAAAACCTAATAACAGTGAGGTACATCCACTAGATCAACTCATCAGTTATTCTAAAATGTGTTTATGTCCACATTCATTAGAATTAATAAAAGAACCTCTATTCCATTCTCACAGTGGGTTTCAATATGGAAACCATTGCTACGTATATTATTGAAGCTATGTACGGTTCGAAGGGCTCTAGGTGCATACAGAGCATCGATAACTTTGAAGACTGCCGTTTAGGCATCAAAAATTGGGCATTACCTCGCCCTTTGATGAGTTGGGAGGACCCAATCATCGTAGTTACCGAGGTTTGGCAGGCAACTAATTCGATGATTAGAAGCCTAATTCTAAGAACATCAAGTTCTCCTCAATTCATTCCTTAGAAAAGAGTGAAACTTCAAACCATTAGCATTCAAGCATTATTCAGTACTTCGAAATAAAGTTTAGAATCTAACGTAAGCAATGTTAATATCTTGTTCATGAAACAACGTTGCATCAGGCCATTATTGAAAATAAAACACCAACACAGTCATCTTGAGGCAACTATACCAAATGTAAATGAGAAAGTAAACTTAATACTAAGATTCAGTCTATAGACTGTGGCTCGTATGACTCAATTCGACGATTGGTGACTCTGAAATTGACATAGGGGGACTTGTCTAGATCACATTCCTCCATATAGTGACTTCTCCTTTCTTTGGATTCTCTATATTTCTTATAGTGAGATGCGACTTGCTTGCTTGCATGGCAGTTCTTGTACCATGTCCAGCATCTCCATAATGATAGCATGGTTCATTGCCAACTCGATCCTTAGAGGCGATAGGATGGGTAGGTACTTTTTGGTTCCCTTAGCTAGTAGAGTCGGGAGCACCAAATCTTCGCATTACATTGGAAGAACACCCACGTCCTTGACCACTAAGTCTATCATGTCCAGTCCCATATTCATTGGGGTAGTTTCCATCCTTCACTTTGCTATAATTGGTCTCGAGAATTTTCTTTGTCCCAACCGACCTGGCATTAGTGCTCACTAACACTTCGTTACGCCTCTCAGCCACTTGCAGTAGGTTGATTAGCTTACTGAAAGGTAGTGATGCGTTTATTATCGTACCCCAGCTTATACTGGTTCGCTAGTATAAGAGCAGAAGTAGGGAATGTGAATTTTTTTTGGATCATGTCATCTTCTGTGATGTTCTTCCCACAAAAATTTAGGCATGCCTTGAGGCGGAGCATATCTTTGTTGAAGTCGTTGATCTATTTATAATCAAGCAAGCGGATTTTATTCCACTGCACGGTCAACTTCGGGAGCAAAGTTTGTGAATGTTCCCAAATTGTCCCTTAAGGGCATCCCACAGTTCTTTGGGGATTTCAGCTGTAGATATTTCCATCTCAGGCTGGGGTCGATGTGTCGCCTAAAAACATTAGTGCACTAGCTTTGATTTTGTCAGACGGTGCATCGCCTGCTGTATCAAATATTGTGGCACCATAGTCCTTGGCAACAAATGTGGTCTTAACGTCGGAGACCCATCTATGGTACTCAAGCCATTTTGAGTTTAGGATATCAAATTTGAGATGATTTGGATCAGCTATCTTGATACAAGAATAAGGGAAATGAGTTTTCACTGATTACCATGAGTACTTTCCATGATAAAATTTTCAGTAATGGGAGTGTTATTATTTTTCGGAACCAAGATATGGTCAAAATTACATTCGATGCTTTTGACGATTACCCATGAAATTGCTTTATCATGGTTTAATTATGATATGTAGTAGAATATACATAATTAAAGTCTACTACTCATGAAGCCTAATTACATGCAATATCTATATATGCATGCAATATATATATATATATATATATATATAATCTAGAAATATATCTATACACATAATATGCACTCAACTAGGTTTCTTATGCCGCAATATATATTAATTCAACGTGAATTTACTTTAATTCAAGTTGCTTTAAGCAATTCGCTTTAATTTAATTAAAATTATTAATGTATCATGCTTTAATTGGTTTAATAAGCATAAACAAGTTTATGAAATGTAAATATGCATAGTAATTAAAGCATGTGAAATTACATGTTGTATGTAGTAGGGTTCGGATTGGTGTACCTTACTCCGGGGTATGGGGCGGATATCAAATCTAAACTGGGTCTGCAATTGAAAACGGGTCGGGTCCTTGTGTCCGGTGGGTTGGAATTTAGGGTTAATCATTTTTTCTCAACAAATTAATTCTTCAAATGTAGGTTCGAGGTTTGATTTTTTCTCGTTCTAAAGTTTGTACTATCATTTATGATAAAATATATATAGCTACTCCGTGATATGCCAGATGAGTTGACAGTGAGCCTATTCTGACTTGCTTTCCAACACTGTTACACACTTGAGAAATTCCATCATAACGTTTCTCCTATTTGACTGATTCGCTTGCGATCTTGCTACTCTTCTTCCCAACCTGTTTCCTATTTTTTTTCAAAGTTGGACTGCTACGGACGATTAGATTCTGGCGTCCTGGGTTGAGGGATCCGGGGCCCGGTTGCGGTCGAGGGTTTAGGTTTGAGGCGGCTGGGTGCGATGGTTCTGGTTCGTGGGCTCTGCAGAGAGGGGTCGGCCCCAACCGGAATATGGAGCAGAGGTTGCGGATCTGAGGCTCCGAAGCGGCGACGGCGCTGGGGCAAAGACGAAGCAGCCTTAGGGTTCGGCAGACGAGCTGGCGAATTTGCTATCTGGCTTAGACTCGGCGCAACTCCACGGATCGGCGCCTTTGCCTGATCGATCAACGCGTCTGATTTTCTTCTTTTTTTTAATTTTCAGAATTTTGGACTAACATTTTTTTTTCTTTTGATTTGCAGACGGCGACGGGGATCGGCGGCTAGGGTCTGCAGAAAAAATTCCGATTTTTTTGTTTGTTTTGGAATTTTGCTGAAAAACGGAGTGGATTTTTTTGCTCATTTGGGAGTGATAATATGTTGAAGGGAAAATAACGAAAGTGTTCCGGGAAATCCTTCCCGTATTGGTGTCTTACCTAATACTGATTGTCGGGGGATAAGAGTTATGGAAGGTTCTAGACTCTTCCATAAGTAGTAGGATCCTGTTAGATGTCTTACCTTAACTAGGAATCCTATGTATGGAAGGACTCTCTTTGTAATGCCTATATAAAGGCCCCTCTATTCATTGTTATCAATACAATTGATTTGCTGTCTTTACTTTTCTCCTCAAACACGTTATCAGCACGTAGCTCGAACGAAAGAAAAAAAAAATCGGCCAAGCCCTGCCGCCGAGCACCGCCTCCGTCGCCCGCTGACACCGCCGCCCAAAACCGCCTGGGCCACTGCCACCACCACCGGCCAGCCTGGGCCACACTGCAGCCACCGCCACAAGACCACCGCTCCGCCGGGACCACCACCGCTGACGCGCCACGCTAGCCCGGCTGCGCCATCGCACGCGCGCCACGCTGCCATCGCTGCCGCTGCAACCGCCGCTGCCAAGCATCGCGCCGCCAGCCGCGCCAGAGCCGCCGCGCCGCGCCAGAGCCGCGCCCACCGCCTGTAGCCGCCACTCGCCACGCCACCCGCCTGACGCGCCAAGACTGGCCGCTGACCACCACCGCTGATCACGGCGCTGGCACCTGGGCCCAAGTCCGACCCGGTTCTGACTCTCGGACCAAAACCCGAACATCAACTTATCTTCGGAAGCCGCCAAAATTGCGCCTCCGGTTTCACGTCGTCGCATCGAGTACCAATCGGTAGATCGAAGCACACAACAAATTCAGCACGTGCCTAATTTTATAATCGAGGTAATTATCTGACTTGTCCGTATTTCAATTCTCTCCTTTGGGGAATTTTTCTTTTGGGGACACGGGTATTTGGGTTCTTTATCTCCCACGCTACTTTGCGGTGGATGAGACCGTGAGAGAAGTCGGTATCTCTGCGTGTCGAAGAAAACTGTGTGACGGTCCTGGGGGAGTCACGGAATTGTTGAAAGTCGATACTTGTGGTTGTTGCATACACCACGTATCTGGGTGCGATCTGATATCGCCGTTTTTTATCGACTTTACTAAACAACAATTAAGGGAAGTAAATCGAGTAACGGTTATGTTACACGCTTCTAAAAGCATCGATTGTGACCGTTTACATTGTCAATGAAAATCCAACAAGACTAACTTCCTCTTGTTTATATCTTGTAGATGGCACAAAGCTCCAATGTTCATCTGGAGTTCGACATCCTTGACCATGCTCGTAAGGAGTACCATAGGTGGGTCTCAGACGTTCGCTTGGCGTTCGTCGGTAAGAGATTTACCACCACCATCTTTCCCTGTAATGAGCCTACCGCTCAAGAACCGAGCGAGGAAACCAAGGCTAATGCACTGATGTACTTGCGTAGACATATACATCCGTTGTTGAAAAAGTGTTATATGAATTTGCAAACCCCCAAAGAACTATGAGATACACTCGAACAACGATTTAATAATGTGCATGATCAGCGCTTCCCGGAATTGCAACTTCAGTGGGAGCAAATCCGATTTTTGGATTATGCGAATGTGGAAGCCTATAATCAAGCTATCCTAGATCTTCGCGCTGATCTTGGTTTTTGTGGTGTCAAGAAGTCTGATCAAGATTTGATCGAGAAGACTCTTAACATGTTTTCCGTAGGAGCAAGTGTGATTGCTCATCAGCTGCGCGTTGCCTATGAGGAAGGGAGAATTAAGAACTTTAGTGACCTTATCTCCCACCTCGCGAAAAAAGAAAGGCACCATGAGATTATTCTCAATAGCAATGCGCGCCAAGCTGGTATGAAGCGGATTCCGGAAGTGAATCAGGCTACCCACAGGAAAGCACCACGACAAAATAGAAAAGGCAACGCTACTCAGTTTTTGCAAGCACCACGGATGCATGACTCGAGCAAGCGAGGGAAAAGACGAGGTCGTCATTCCAATGTGTGGAAGAGGCAAGGTGGCTCGGCCACGGGACCCAGTGGAACCCAACCACGTGGACCGCCTCCTGCCGCCGGGAATGGAACTACTCCAAAGGAAGGCTGAAATTGCTATACTTGCGGATCGAAGAAGCATACTTACCGCAATTGCAAAGCGCCAAAGAACATCCAAGCTTACTACAAGCACTATAAACAATATTTGACTCAAGAGTCGAATTACATGGAAGAAGATAATGAGAATACGGAGGTGAACCATATTGAGATCCAGACTAAGATCCCTCCTCTCACCATTGCGGACAAAGACCAACATATGGATGTTGCCGACTTTGACTAGTTTTACGCTTTGGTTATGTTTTGTCTTGTTTCTAGTTTTCGAGAACTACTTTGGATTTTCTATGAATGTAATAAAGTTGGCCATGATGAATAAAATTCTTTTAATTGCTGTGATTGTGCAAAGACGAATTTTATTTTTCCCTTCAAAAGCATGTTTGGTTTATCACAAAACAATTGCTCAGTAAATGAATTGCTTGGTTAAAAAAAAATTGATACATTGGTGGATTTCATCAAAACTTTTGATCAAGACTAGGCACATCCTCCTTGGTATTTGTTTATGCTTTGAGAGTTCAAACGGAATCAATAGTTTTTAAACAGCCTTAGCTGTACCGACATTCCTACTTTCTCTGCAAGTCTACCAAGTTGGAGTTACCGAAAGGATCATTAGTCGAGATATAAATCGAACACCATGATGCGTTTTGAAGTATTTAAACGCTCCTATGGCCATATCTCCATAGTATTGTATCAACAATAATGCCTTTGAAAAAGGCTTCAACCTTGCTCTATCACTCAACAATAGGGAAATACCAAAATAGAAACTTGAAACGAGCACTGAGATCTGAGTTTAATGATCCAGAAAGTGCACGACCTATGGACAGAAAGATACGGAAGTCTAGTTTTCAGAACAACTGACCGTTCGTCCATAGCCTTCTTAACGAAGAAGTTATTTCTATTTTAATGAACAAAGGTCAAGCTGCGCGGAAATTATTTCCAGCGATTGTGCTAACTTTGATCCTAACCAACTTGGTCGAATTTCCCCAAACTCGAAGTTAATGAGTTTTCGCTATGTCCTTAATCACAAGACTAATTGAGTTTCATGTCTTATTGTAGATGTCTCGTGGCGAAATTGAGTGCCTTGCTGATAGTGGAACAACCCACACTATTCTTCGGAATAGGCAATTATTCAAGGATATTGTGCATATATATCCTCAGTGACAACAATGATTGGTTCCTCCCAAGTAATTCAAGGGAGGGGACCTGCTCATTTATTGCTACCTAATGATACGCATATTAATGTCACAAGTGCTCTCTATGCCCCAAGAGCAAACCGAACCTTGCTAAGTTTTAGGGACATCCGTGCCAACGGTTATCACCTTGATACACATTGTGAGAATGAGACAGAATTTTTGTGTGTTACTCTGGCAGAATGCGGAAGACGCCGTATTCTCGAGAAACTTATGAGTCTAAGTAGTGGTTTATATCAGACTACAATAAGGGTTATTGAATCCTATGCTGTGAGTCACGAACTGTGCGATTTCGAAGCATACCAACTATGGCATGACCGACTCGATCACCCTGGACGCGACATGATGATTCACATTTTGAAAAACTCACATGGTCATCCGTTTTTAAAGTCCAGAAAACGATTGGAAGCACCACTCGATATCGGCATTGATGTGAGTGAGCTTGATACCGTATCACCGGGATTAAAGATCGCACGCCCTGTTAAGGTTGACGGTGCATCTCTCGTAAATCCCGAGGCTTCCGTGGCAATTTCTAATGCCCATAAATCGTTTTGCAAAGCCTGTTCACTATCAAAGTTGATACCCTCTCCGTCCTTTGCTAAAGACTCAACACAAAACATTCGCTTCTTACAAAGAATTCAAGGGGACATATGTGGACCTATTCAGCCAGAGTGCAGACCATTCATATATTTTATAGTTCTGGTTGATGCATCGACGCGATGGTCACACGTCGCTCTGCTATCCACGAGAAATGCTGCATTTCCTAAACTCTTAGCACAAATCATCAAGTTACGGGCTAACCACCCCGACTTCCCAATCTCGTCATTAAGATTGGACAATGCTGGAGAGTTTACGTCGAAGTCTTTTGACGACTATTGCATGTCGATTGGGATTGATGTTGAACATCCCGTCCCCCATGTTCATTCGCAGAACGGCCTTGCCGAGGCTATGATTAAGCGGTTACAGCTTATCGCCCGAGCATTGGTATTGCGCACCAACTTGCCGATTTCTGCCTGGGGTTATGCAATTTTGCATGCAGCTATACTTATTCGCTTTCGACCCACTGCCAATCAACCGTTTAGTGCGTACCAGTTGGTAACTGGATATGAGCCTGATATTTCACACTTACGCATTTTTGGTTGTGCAGTCTATGTGCCAATTACGCCTCCACAGCGTACTAAAATGGGTCCGCAAAGACGATTAGGTATATATGTTGGCTATGAATCGCCTAAAATTATCCGCTATTTGGAACCTTTGACAGGAGATCTGTTTACTGCAAGATTTGCAGATTGTCACTTTGATGAGACAAACTTCCCGTCGTTAGGGGGAGAGAGGAATCGACCGATTCCAGTTGAACGCCAGGAAATTGTCTGGTGTGCTCCCTCCTTGCCTCATCAAGATCCCCGCACAGCTCAATCCGAGCTAGAAGTGCAACGTATTCTCAGTCTTCAGAAAGTTGCGGATTCGATGCCCGACAGCTTTACTGATACTGCGAAAGTGACAAGATCTACCATTCCCGCTGCGAATGTTCCTGCAAGGTTAGAAGTCCCAGTTATAGGGCAAGGTTCAGCCGCCCAAAGGAATGATGCCCCCGGCATCAACCTTAGTGGTGGGACGGCTGCTTCGGCTGCTCTTATCCCTGCTCGAAAGAGGGGGAGGCCAGTGGGTAGAAAGGATACCGAACCTCGAAAGAGAAGAGGAACGGAGGCACAAAATCCTCTCATCATCGACACGGGACTCACACACGAGATTATCTCGACTACGGATATGTCCTCGAATCAACAATGGAACAATCGACGACGCGCCGTAAACTTTGTTGATGTCGAAAATAAAGAAATCTCGATGCAATGTACGAGTGAATACGCATTTATCGGGACAGTCATCCACGCTAGTCGATGATGCTTTTGCCTACTCCGTCGCTCAAGAAATTATTGAAGACGACGACGCTGAGCCACGCTCGGTTGCTGAGTGTCAACAACGAGCCGATTGGCCGAAATGGAAAGATGCAATGCAGGCTGAACTAGACTCAATGGCTAAACGTGAGGTATTTGGCCGTATCGAGCCAATACCCGTGGGCGTTAAACCAGTTGGACATAAGTGGATCTTTGTTCGTAAACGCAATGATAAGGATGAGGTCATGCGTTACAAAGCGAGACTAGTTGCCCAAGGCTTCTCGCAGCGCCCTGGCATTGACTACGAGGAGACGTATTCTCCCGTTATGGACATCATCACTTTCCGCTACTTAGTCAGTTTGGTAGTGTCCGAAAAACTGAACATGCAGCTTATAGATGTGGTTACAATGTATCTTTATGGGGATCTAGATACGGATATCTATATGAAAGTCCCCGAAGGGATTTCATTGCCCAAATCAAGTAGCTCTAAACCACGGAGCGCTTACGCTGTGAAATTGCGTCGTTTACTATATGGGTTGAAACAATCCGGAAGGATGTGGTACAACCGCCTAAGTGAATACTTGGTTGGGAAGGGATACGAGAATAGTGACATCTGTCCATGCATTTTCGTGAAAAGAACAGATGCAGGATTCGTGATTGTAGCCGTCTATGTAGATGACATGAATGTTATCGGTACCATAGATGAGGTCAATGAAACGGCCCGCTACCTTAAATCCGAATTCGAGATGAAAGATCTGGGGAGGACTCGATTCTGCTTGGGCTTAGAGCTAGAACATCGAGATGATGGTATACTCATTAATCAGTCTACCTATGTCCACAAAATGCTCAGGCGATTTAGCATGGATAAGGCACATCCTCTTGCTACCCCCATGATTGGTCGAAGTCTGGAAATGAACAAGGATCCGTTTCGTCCCAAAGAGGAGGATGAAGAGGTCCTTGGAGCAGAAACACCGTACCTTAGCGCAATCGGTGCGTTGTTGTATCTGGCTCAATGTCCTCGTCCAGACATCGCATTCTCTGTGAATCTGTTAGCGAGATTTAGCTCCGCTCCCACGATAAGGCATTGAAATGGAGTAAAACACATCTTTCGATACTTGAAAGGCTCCAGTGACCTTGGATTGTTCTTTCCCTACGCAAGAGAGAGCGATATTCCGAAAGGAATTGTTGAGGTTAAGACGATGCATACCGACCGTCGATCTTCCTCTGATATTGCAGCTAAGCATGGTAGCTTGACTACCAGAAGTGCTAATGCGAGCAAGCTTACCCCTTATGTAGAGAATCCTAACGACACGTTAGTTGGATTTGCTGATGCCGATTATCTCTCTGACCCGCATAAAGGACGTTCCCAAACTGGTTACGTGTTCACCATTGGGAATACGGCGATATCTTGGCGATCTACCAAGCAGACCCTGGTTGCTACTTCCTCGAACCATGCAGAGATAATTGCATTGCACGAATCCATAAGAGAGTGCATTTGGCTCCGGTCAGTCATAGACCATATACGAGGAACGTGTGGATTAGATCCCACTACAGCAATCCCTACTTGCATCTTTGAGGACAATGCGGCATGCATTGAGCAGATGAAGTTAGGTTTCATCAAGGGTGACAATACCAAGCATATTGCGCCGAAGTTCTTTTATAATCAGCAGCAGAAATTGCTGAATATCGAAGTGAAACAAGTGAGTTCCGATGAGAATATCGCAGACTTGTTCACTAAGTCTCTGCCGAAATCTACATTTGAGAAACATGTGAGAAGCATCGGCATGTGTCGATTATCCGAGCTCAGCTAATGATAGCTCGACGGAATGAGCTGTCATGTATACCTCAGGGGGAGTATACTTCACATGATTCTGACATTTGTAGTTGGTGCGTTGCGCTCTTTTTCCTCACCAAAGTCTTTGTTTTTCCCACGGGGTTTTATTTGACTTGGAAAGGTTTTTTACCAAGGCAACACCTTGTGCACCATGTTAGTATTAGCGTTCGACACAGGGGGAGTGTTCCGGGAAATCCTTCCCGTATTGGTGTCTTACCTAATACTAGTTGTAGGGGGATAAGAGTTATGGAAGGTTCTAGACTCTTCCATAAGTAGCAGGATCCTGTTAGATGTTTTACCTTAACTAGGAATCCTATGTATGGAAGGACTCTCTTTGTAATGTCTATATAAAGGCCCCTCTATTCATTGTTATCAATACAATTGATTTGCTGTCTTTACTTTTCTCCTCAAACAGAAAGTAGGGCAAAAGATTGTATTATTCCATTGATGACATCTCTTTAAATAAGGAGAAATACATACAAGCAGGCTTAATCCTACCCTAACTAGGAAAGCCCGTAAACTAACAAACTTAGGCACACATTTGGTATTATTATTTTAACATAATGAGATTTTTGGTCAAAAAGTCAAACTATTGCAATTTTAGATAGATGGAGAAAATATAATACAATGTTCTTGGTAGACCTGGCAAATCGTTCATGTCGTTTACTTTCGTGTCGTGTATTTTCGCGTTTCGTGTACCAAAAGTCCAAACTCATACATGACACGAAATGAATTTGTGTGTGTAGTGGCGTATATCGCGCAGATTCGTGTCGTTTCATGTCGTGTTTTTGCGTCAGGCACATAATATGAAATAAATATTAAAATATTAAAAAAATAACAATTTTAATATTTTAATATTATTTTTATAGGTTTTAGTAGACGAAACGAAACTAAATGTATGGCCATGCAAATACGAATGTTTACACAAAATTTATGAAAGTTCACATTATATTTTCAAATTTTAAAGTTTAGTACAAACAAGAATTCACAAAATGTATTATTTATAAAATTAAATATTAAATTTTAAATTATGATATAAAATGTATTATATACATACATATTTATATATTTTATTTATTTCGTGTACCTCATGTAGTTTCGTGTACCCAAATGGTAAACACAAAACCAACACTAAATCTCGGTCGTGTACTTTTATGTTCGTATATTTTCATATCGTGTATTTAAAATGCAAACACAAACACTAAATTTTCGTATCGTATGGTAAATTGTTAGGTCTAGTTCTTGGTATATAAATTACAATATTCTCTCATTTGAAAAAAAATAAAAAATAAGAAAAAATATATAATTTAAAGACTCTATATATGAACGGATATACTACTAGTACTCTATAACACCTAAAAAGAGAAATGTCGCATGGGCACAACATTTAAAAAGCCGCTTTGAGAAGTTATTGTGCCATTCAAATCAGGCTACAATTCAAATCTTTTTGTGGGGAGTGTGTTTTCCAAAGAGAAAATAGAGAAGAATTGAGAATAAGAAAATGGGGTGAAAAATATGAAGAAAAATGTATTTAGCCCAATCGTCTGACTTTCCTTAAAAAAATCAATTTTATGTTATTGTTTTGAGAGTGAGAATAAAAGTGTTCAAAGTAATTGAATAAAACTATTATGGCCCTTTTTGTTAAACAATTTTTTGGGTCAAAATTAGCGTTTTGAAACAAATTAGAGGTTTTTGGGTCAAAAGCTAAAAAATCCTAATACTATGTTGTGTACATTAAAATATGAGTTTACTCAAATATTTTTGTTTTAAAATAAGTGAAAATATAGAAATCGTCAAAATAATAAATTGAGTGAACGTCCTTGTTGGTCATTTTACAATCACCTAATACAAGTAGCTACCCACTATTACAATCACCTAATACAAAATGTTAGTCAAATAACTAATACAATCAACTAGTCGAAACAATTAATCAATCAGCTAACAGCTAACAGCTAACCGTTGATTGCCAAACATAGCCTATATATAAAAGAAGTCTTTCAAAATCTATAATTTCATAATTGCTTTAAATTACTATTACTGATGTTATTTTATTTGAAACAATATTATATATAATTATGTATTTATTAGTTTCATATTAATATTTTTCTTATATGATTGTCCGAATATGATTGTTTAAAACACAACATAAGTATATAACAATAAAATTCATTGGCAAAAAAAATCAATTTTTCTACCCAAAATATATTTTCTTTTACGATGAAAAAATAGCAGTTTTCTCGTAGGGGTGTGAATAACTCGTGCCAACTACTTCAAGAAACCTTATTTGTTTGCAATTTCTCCAAGAAACTTAAAATACATATATAAATAGAAATAATTATAAAACTATAATCAGTAAGTACTAGTCGTTGGAAATTGGTTTCAGAAAAAATGAGTTTTAACTCAATTTAAACTAATTTAATAATAATAAAATATTTAATTCTTGAGAATTAAATAATAAATTGTGAATTTACGATTCGAGAAGATGAACGTAGGCTTTTATTTTTCTCAAAACCGATTTCCGGTGAGTGAAAAATAAATAATTAAAATTGGCTATGTAATTGAAAAGGTGAAGAGTTAACCAGGTTGAAAACTCATCTGATATTTTGGGGCTGAAAACACATCTGATATTTGAGTTTGAAAACACATCTGATATTTGAGGTTGAAAACTCATCTGATATTTGGGGTTGAAAACTCATCTGATATTTGGGGACTGAAAATCCATTTGATATTTGAGGTTGAAAACCCATCTAATATTTGGGGTTGAAAATCTGATCTGATATTTGGGCTGAAAACCTATCTGATCTGATATTTGGGCTGAAACCTATCTGATCTGATATTTGGGCTGAAAATCTATCTGATCTGGTATTTGGGCTGAAAACCCATCTGATCTGATATTTGGGCTGAAAACCTATATGATCTGATATTTGGGCTAGAAACCAATCTGATCTGATATTTGAGGCTGAAAACCCATCAGATCTGATATTTGGGCTGAAAACCTATCTGATCTGATATTTGGGGCTGAAACCCCATCTGATCTGATATTTGGGCTGAAAACCTATCAGATCTGATATTTGAGCTGAAAACCCATCTGATCTGATATTTGGGGCTGAAAACCCACCTGATCTGATATTTGGGCTGAAAACCTATCTGATATGATATTTGGGTGCTGAAAAATCAGCTGATATTTGGTCTCGACTGAAATGAAGCAGGTTGAGAACTTAGCTTCTGGAATATGACTCTTCACACTCCATAATGTAAAGTCCGAATTAAGTGAAACTATTTATGGAGGTAACTCTTGAGCTGAAGGATTAAAGAGAATTAATGGCACTTTAATTTGTAGTAACTCCCCACCTAATGGAGTGGAATTGGACCTATAAAAGGGGGTCTTATGCATTTCATTTCATAACACACAACATAACGAATACAACATACCACATATTGCAGCATATTTCTTTCTTGTTTTTCGTGCCCAGTTTCCAACACCAAACGTTCGCTGGAGCTCTGAGTTTTGGAAAGCACCTAACTCAGAAAAGTGTAGCAGTTATATCTTGGGGACATATTGCCTGAGCTGTCTTCTCTTATACGGGGCAAAATTGTCTTACGGAAAGAGTTCTACTCGCCTCTGCTAAAGTTGTAATTTTCAATTCAGCTTTTAATTTATTAAGATTGTATTATGTTGTCTTTCTATATAATTTTTATTGTAATTATATTATTGGGGCCGAAGCCACGACACGAAGCCGTATCACAATTAGGGCTGAAGCCATGGCACGAAGCCGTATCACAATTAGGGCCGAAGCCACGGCACGAAGCCGTATCACAATTAGGATCGAAGCCACGGCACGAAGCCGTATCACAATTAGACCATCCAATGGCCGTGACCTACTGAATTGTAGGTGTTGGGAAACCAACCGCGAAGGTTCAAGCCCCAAGCTTACCCATAATAAGATCATAAGCATGACCGTGACCTACTGAATTGTAGGTGTTGGGAAACCAACCGTGAAGGTTCAAGCCCCAAACTTACCCATAATGAGCACTAGCCGAGACTAGCCTTCAAAACATAATTAATCACAAACGGCAACGATCCGAAGATTACCGAATTCACAAGAAAGATAGTGTGTTGCCTTGAGTCGGCCAACACGATGATAGTAACTCATGGATGGGAACCGTCCTCGGCGGTCCCAATTCAATACCTCGATTACCTTAGAATGGTCAATCGATAACGACACAACAGATGGGAACTATCCTTGACATCCCCAATTCCATATCTTGATTGCCTTAAATTGGCCAACCGATAACAATGATGCAGCGGATGATTCAATACCTCGATTGCCTTAAAACGGCCAATCGATAACAATGATACAACGAATGATTGAGCACCTCGATTGCCTTAGAACGACCAGTCGATAACAATGATACAATGAGTAATTGAGCACCTCGATTGCCTTAGAACGGCTAATCGATGAAAATGATACAATGAATGATTGAACTCCCCGATTGGCTTAGAACGTCCAATCGATAACAATGATACAATGAATGATTGAACTCCTCGATTGTCTTAGAACGGCTAATCGATAACAATGATTGAACTCCTCGATTGCCTTAGAACAGCCAATCGATAACAATGATACAATGAATGATTAAACTCATCGATTGCCTTAGAACGGCCAATCGATAACAATGATACAATGAATGCCTCGACACATTTAATCGGCTACCGACGATGAAAATGAGAACGAATACGACAATGCCTTCAATCGGCCAATACAACATGAATGACAGGACACCAACATTTATAACAATGATTACAACAATGTCTTAGATCGACATCAATATTAACAACAACAACCGATACATCGATACCGCGAACCGGTGATCGATTATAACATTAACAACGAATATCTCAATACCTTACCGGCCATTAATGAATGATAATAAATATTTGGCATAATTGCCGAAGAGTATCGTATCGAACGATCCCCTAATATCAATGAACTTATGAAGAGACTAAGTCTCGGAATGATACAACACATTCATACACATATATGATAACATTAATCTCATTGACTAGTACAAGTATAAAACTTGCCTCAACCGAAGGCGATGAATTCCTTCCACGAACAACGAACGGCGTCCTCCGATAAACACAACTACTCGAACAACGTTGAATGAAATACAATTCCTTCAATAATACAATAACAATCGAAATCAACACAACGACCGAAAGAAACTCTTTGAGACATTTAATCGAACACTAAATGTTCAAAGTTCCTCAAGAACCTAAGAATTGTCAATCGGGTTGAACGAATCGAAGATATGGATATACAATCCATAGAACACGATTAATAATGTTCACTAGCATCAACCGATTCATCAAATTCAGATGAACAATGAAAATCAAGAAGAAATCCCGAAAATCAAATTCTAGGAGATTTCAAGAAATTACCTCGATCCGACGAAGAACAAGGATTTGATGTTGATATAATCGACAAGAATCCTCAAAAACGCTTAGAAATCGAGTGGAATCGACCAAAAACTCCACTTCCCGATTTTCCCGTCGCCAGCCGCCAGCCGCCACCCGGGTGAAGAAATGGTGAAAAAAATGAGGTCTGACCGGTCACTGCCTACCTATGGCCGATAGGGTTACGGCCGTAACCGGCAGGGCCTTACGGCCGTAATCGGTATTCGTCAAAATCCGCCCAGCGCCTGCCGATCGCTTACGGCCGTAACCGACAGGGCCTTACGGCCGTAACTCGGCACTTACGGCCGTACCCGTCAGGTCCTTACCGCCGTAACCGGCACTCGTCCGAACACTGCCTGGCACCCGTACGACCGTAACTGACATCCCTTACGGCCGTAACCGGCATTCGTCCAGCCATGCCTGCCGAGTACATACGGCGATAACCGGAACCTTACGGCCGTAACTCGGCCAGGCCAGGCCCTGCTCCAAGAAGTGCGGCCGTGACTCGGCCGTGGCCACTCCGACGGCCCGGACGACGCCGAAACCCGAACCTAAATATGAATCGAAGATACAGTTATGAAGTAATCGCAAAGACGAAACCAAGTGCTAAGAGAACACACGATTCCGACCACCCGAAGGCTCGAAATCCGACAACAGAAAGTAATTACCCCAAACTTTGAGAAATTACGAAAATAGCCCAAAACGTCCGAAATACACGATACACAATCGAAATACCAAGACATAGCTCGCAACATGAATAATAACATTAAATGAACTTACGAGAAACTCGAAACAACAGTTTCGGACGAGATTCACAAGAATCGAACTCAAGTGCGGAAAAACCGCTTAAGAACACGGAACTCAACAAAACGATATCGAAACGAACTCGGATGACAAAAAGTGCAGAATTAAATATTCTCTAAATGACGAAATGGTCACAACGGATTCGCTAAGATGGACTTCCGCCAAAAAATAAAATTACCGGAAAATCGAAATTGCGGATATTACATACTACCCCCCTTAAAAGAAGTTTCATCCCGAAACTTAAAACAAGTAGGGAGAAGCAATATCCCGCCAGGAAAAATCAATGAGATACACACGAACAAGAATGATCACAATAAATGATAATAAATCAAAATCCAACAAGGATCAAGAATGACTTACCGGGGTGAAATGATAACGTAATGAGTGATAGCTCAAATGAAATGATTGGAACCATTATTCCCCGTGAAGTGAATGATTAGTTTGATAATTATAAGTCTTAACGTGATTGATATATGATGAATGACTTATGTGAATGAATGAACGACAAATGAAATGAATGATTATCCTATTACCGAGCAAGAATTAACTTGCTCAAAACCGGTGATGAATGTCCTGTTGTATCACAGTTATAGCAAACAACAGTCGAACTCGTCGTCTGAGATGAAGATGCTCTCCCAGCACGAAGACGACTAGAAAACGATCTCTTGGACGTCGGAGTCCGATGTCCCTCTGACAGCTCTTTCCATACCGAGGCAGGAAAGTCACATGATAAATAGATCCCGTATGAAGATCGCATTATGATTATGAGACGGAATGATATCAATGATCATACATGCTCTAACACAATAAATGCATTAATAATGCAATAAAATGATCGTCGACATGACGCCGGAATATGATAAGATCGCATGAAAGATCAAGTGAGGTAACATGATTATCTGATGAAATTCCTGAAATGATTATCTTGAACAAGTTAACAGGATTGAAAATTCGATCCACAAGATCAACAACTGAACCGCGAGATGGACTGGATGATCAATGAATTGACTAAGCAATGAGATTGACTGAGTGATGAATGAATTAACTGAACAATGAGGTTGACTGAGTGATGAATGAATTAACTGAGCAATGAGACTGACTGAGTGATGAATGAATTAATATGATCGACAAGATAAAAATGATGATTGAGGATTGTTGACTGATGAATGAGTTGATCCTGATCGCTTGCATGGTCAAACGTGTTCCAACACTATTAGTCATGAATCAATCATAACAATAATATCACATATAGGTTTCAACAAAGGATGTATAATTAATGACATAATGAATGTATGAACATAAAGAGAATTGAGTCCTTACACAGGTCATACGAAGCTTCGAGGTCTCGCGATACTAGTATTCACTGACGACGAATCGATGAATGAATGACTCATGCAGTCGCACAAATATCACGACTCACAAAACCCGACTGTCCAGATTGTCATAACCTGACAGTCCCACTACTACCGCGTCGGTAGAGCCACATAACTCACATATCAGGGTATCTCATAACCTAACTCTCTGATACCATCTTCTGTAATACCCCCAAATCACCCACACCCGGAGATCCACCAGGCGAACATGACTAAAATACATTAAATTAACCAACAAGGGAGATCACAGTCCATACTATGATATCCGACACAATATTCCGATAAGGAATTTCAACGACAACGATGGGCCTACATGGCCAAAAATAAAAATACAACAACATCCACGAGTATCTGCTCGGGTAATACATAATGACAATGACTGACAAACTAGAGAACACTCCAACTGACTAACAAACATGAACAACTTGGACTAGTATCGCTCGAATGCCTCGTCGCCATCATCATGCCCCTGTATCTCAACTCTCTACTCGCAAGCACCTAAAACATGAAAACATGTTCCGCCCTCACGGGGTCAGTCATCCAGATAATGAACATCAAATATATGTATAACATGATATGCATCCAAAGGCAGAATAAAACGGTACAATGATAATAATAATAAGAGATGCTCACAAACCAAGGTAAGAACCGAGCATTCGTGAAATACTATGCCCACGGCATACTATTAATACCTGTTCAACAGGTTAGAACATAAATGCCCGACGGCGAATCATAATTATAGAACACCACAATGAATTACACGAATATGAACCAAACCAGAACTGAATAAATTATGAATCACAATGCCCGAAAGCTCCAATGAAATTACCAAAACATCACAAAGGCCTGAAAGCCACTCAGCCGAAGCTGTCAAGTATTACAATCACCTGAAGCCAAAACAGCCCGAAGCTGTATCGATTAGGGTCGAAGCCAAGGCACGAAGCCGTATCACAATTAGGGCCGAAGCCACGGCATGAAGCCGTATCACAATTAGGGCCGAAGCCACGGCACGAAGCCGTATCACAATTAGGGCCGAAGCCACGGCATGAAGCCGTATCACAATTAGGGCCGATGCCACGACACGAAGCCGTCACAATTAGACCATCCAATGGCCGTGACCTACTGAATTGTAGGAATTGGGAAACCAACCGCGAAGGTTCAAGCCCCAAGCTTACCCATAATGAGATCATAAGCATGACCGTGACCTATTGAATTGTAGGTGTTGGGAAACCAACCGCGAAGGTTCAAGCCCCAAACTTACCCATAATGAGCACTAGCCGAGACTAGTCTCCAAAACATAATTAATCACAAACGGCAACGATCCAAAGATTACCGAATTCACAAGAAAGATAGTGTGTTGCCTTGAGTCGGCCAACACGATGATAGTAACTCACGGATGGGCACCATCCTCGGCAGTCCCAATCCAATACCTCGATTACCTTAGAATGGTCAATCGATAACAACGACACAACGGATGGGAACTATCCTCGACAGCCCCAATTCAATACCTCGATTGCCTTAGAATGGCCAACCGATAATAATGATGCAGCGGATGATTCAATACCTCGATTGCCTTAAAACGGCCAATCGATAACAATGATACAACGAATGATTGAGCACCTCGATTGCCTTAGAACGGCCAGTCGATAACAATGATACAATGAGTAATTGAGCACCTCGATTGCCTTATAACGGCTAATCGATGACAATGATATAATAAATGATTGAACTCCTCGATTGTCTTAGAACGGCCAATCGATAACAATGATACAATGAATGATTGAACTCCTCGATTGCCTTAGAACGGCCAATCGATAACAATGATATAATGAATGATTGAACTCCTCGATTGCCTTAGAACGACCAATCGATAACAATGATACAATGAATGATTGAACTCCTCGATTGCCTTAGAACGGCCAATCGATAACAATGATACAATGAATGCCTCGGCACCTTTAATCGGATACCGACGATGAAGATGAGAACGAATACGACAATGCCTTCAATCGGCCAATACAACATGAATGACAGGACGCCAACATTAATAACAATGATTACAACAATGTCTTAGATCGACATCAATATTAACAACAACAACCGATACATCGATACCGCGAACCGGTGATCGATAATAACATTAACAACGAATATCTCAATGCCTTACCGGCCATTAATGAATGATAATAAACATTTGACATAATTGCCAAAGAGTATCGTATCGAACGATCCCCTAATATCAATGAACTTATGAAGATACTAAGTCTCGGAATGATACAACATATTCATACACATATATGATAACATTAATCTCATTGACTAGTACAAGTATAAAACTTGCCTCAACCGAAGGCGATGAATTCCTTCCATGAACAAGGAATGGCGTCATCCGATAAACACAAGTACTCGAACAACCTTGAATGAAATACAATTCATTCAATAATACAATAACAATCGAAATCAACACAACGACCGAAAGAAACTCTTTGAGACATTTAATCGAACACTAAATGTTCAAAGTTCCTCAAGAACCTAAGAATCGTCAATCGGGTTGAACGAATCGAAGATATGGATATACAATCCATAGAACACGATTAATAATGTTCACTAGCATCAATCGATTCATCAAATTCGGATGAACAATGAAAATCAAGAAGAAATCCCGAAAATCAAATTCTAGGAGATTTCAAGAAACTACCTCGATCCGATGAAGAACAAGGATTTGATATTGATATAATCGACAAGAATCCTCAAAAACGCTTAGAAATCGAGTGGAATCGACCAAAAACTCCACTTCTTAATTTTCCCGTCGCCAGCCGCCACCCGGGTGAAGAAATGGTGAAAAAAATGAGGTCTGGCCGGTCACTGCCTATATATGGCCGACAGGGTTACGGCCGTAACCGGCAGGGCCTTACGGCCGTAACCGGCATTCATCAAAATCCGCCCAGCGCCTGCCGATCGCTTACGGCCGTAACCGACAGGGCCTTACGGCCGTAACTCGGCACTTAGGGCCGTACCCGACAGGTCCTTACGACTGTAACCGGCACTCGTTCGAACATTGCCTGGCACCCGTACGGCCGTAACTGATAGCCCTTACGGCCATAACCGGCATTCATCCAGCCATGCCTGCCGAACACGTATGGTCGTAACCGGCACCTTATGGCCGTAACTCGGCCAGGCCAGGCCCTGCTCCAAGAAGTGCGGCCGTGACTCGGCCGTGGCCACTCCGACGGCCCGGACGATGCCGAAACCCAAACCTGAATATGAATCGAATATACGGTTACGAAGTACTCGCAATGACGAATCCAAGCGCTAAGAGAACACATAATTCCGACCACCCGAAGGTTCGAAATTCGACAACGGAAAGTAATTACCCCAAACTTTGGGAAATTACGAAAATAGCCCAAAACGTCCGAAATACACGATACACGATCGAAACACCAAGCCAAAGCTTGAAACATGAATAATAACATTAAATGAACTTACGAGAAACTCGAAACAACAGTTTTGGACGAGATTCGCAAGAATCGAACTCAAGTGCGGAAAAGCCGCTTAAGAACACGGAACTCAACAAAACGATATCGAAACGAACTCGGATGACAAAAAGTGAAGAATTAAATATTCTCAAAATGATGAAACGGTCACAACAGAGTCACTAAGATGTACTTCCGCCAAAAAAATTACCGGAAAATCGAAATTGCGGATATTACAAAATTAATGCTAAAGGAATGATCCTTCCTGAACCATTTGTTGTGGGACCGGTAATTGAGAAGTTGCCTCCTAGTTGGAAGGACTTCAAATATTACCTGAAATACAAACAAAAGGAAATGAGCTTAGAGGACTTAGTTGTTCGACTCAGAATTGAGGAAGACAACCGAAAGTCTGATTCTAAGTTCAAGAGAGGTCCTATGGAGGCCAAAGTAAATTTGATTGAACATGGGTCCTCTAGCAAAAAGAGGAAGCTGAACCATGTTCAGGAAAAAGGGAAAAAGCCATTTAAGGCAAAGAAGTTTACTGGAAATTGCCATAACTGTGGTGAGCCAAACCATAAGGCAAAGGATTGTCGCTTGCCAATAAGTTCAACTGGTCAGCGAGACAAAGGCAAGCGAGTTGCCAATGTGGTTGAACATGGTGATGTTGACATGCCAGATCTGGAGCTGTCAGCTATGATTGAGGAGCTGGACGAGGAGGTCTCAGCCTTGGTGATTGAAACCAATATGGTGGAGAATCACCGCACCTGGTACGTTGATACTAGGGTTACTCGTCATGTTTGTTCGGAAAAAGACAAGTTCTCTTCGTACACTGTTACTGATAGTAGAAAATTGCATATGGAAAACTCTGCTTCTTTTGTGATTGTAGGTGTGAGGAACGTGGTCTTAAAGCTGACATCTGGAAAGGAGCTTCTGCTTAAGGATGTGCTGCATGTCCCAGACGTCCGAAGAAATTTAGTTTCAGACTCTCTATTAGTTAGTCATGGGTTTAGACTAGTTTGTTAGTCTGAAAAATTTATTATGAGCAAGTTTGGAATGTTCCTTGGTCGAGGTTATCTTGACAGGGAATTATTCAAAATGAATGTGATGCTTGTAAGCCGTGAAGTCAAGAACAAAAATAATACTAATAATAATGCTCCTCCTTATATTTACTTGCTCGAATGATCAGATTTATGGCATTCTAGATTGGATATGTTGGTCTAAAATCAATTAAAAGACTAATTAATCTAGAATTAATTCCAAAAACCCATGTTGAAATTAATAAGAAATGTGAAGTATGCGTTGAAGTAAAAATGGCTAAATTGCCTTTGGATGGAATACTCCTCCTCTAGAATTAATTCACACTGATGTGTGTGACTTAAAATTTGTGCAAACTAGAGGAGGTAAAAAAATACTTCGTCACTTTTATAGATGATTGCATAGGATATTGTTATGTGTTTCTTTTTAGAAGTAAAGATGAAACAATCGAGGCATTTAAGATGTATAAAAATGAAGTTGAAAATCAATTGAACTGTAATAAAAGCAGTCCAAAGTGACAGAGGAGGTGAGTATGTAGGCATAATTCATCAAACGACTGCTCTTTATGCTCCTCAGTCAAATGGAGTTGCCGAAAGGAAAAAGCGAACCCTGAAGAAAATGATGAATGCTTTATTAATAAGCTCAGGGTTGCCGCAGAACATGTGAGGGGAAGCTATTCTTACAGCTAACCATATTCTGAATAAAGCACCACACAAGGGGAAAGATAAAACTCCGTATGAGTTATGGAAAGGGCGCAAGCCTTCTTTCAAATATCTTACAGTGTGGGGGTGTTTGGCAAAGGATGAAGTATCTTAACCAAAACAAGTAAGAATTGTTCCTAAGACAGTTGATTGCATACAACAGTGGTGCATATCGATTTCTAATTCATAAATCTGAAATTCCTGATATGCATGAAGGAACTTTTATTGAGTCAAGAAATGCCATTTTCTTTGAAAATATTTATCCTTGTAAAGAGAGGATTGTGACAAGCTCAAATAAAAGAACTCTTGAAACTGCAAGTAGTTCAAATCCTATAAATGAAGAGCCAAGACAGAGAAAGAGAGCTCAAAAGGCTAAATCATTTGGTCCTGACTTTGAAACTTATGCAGTTGACGATGATCCAAAGACTATACAGGAAGCTTATGCTAGTTCTGATGATCTTTTTTGGAAGGAAGCTATTTATAGTGAAATGGATTCCATCATGTAAAATTTTACTTGGGAACTGGTTGATCTTCCGACAGGATGTAAGCCTTTAGGATTTAAATGGATCCTAAAGAGGAAATACAAAGATAACTAGTCGATAGACAAGTTTAAGGCCCGGCTTGTTGCCAAAGGGTTTAAACGGAAAGAAGGTTATGATTTCTTCGATACATATTCACCAGTAACCAGAATAACTTCCATTCGAGTGCTTATTGCTATTTCTGCATTGCACAATCTCGAAATTCATCAAATGGATGTGAAAACAGCATTAGAAGAAGAAATTTATATGGAACAACCTCAAGGTTTCATTGTACCTGGTCAGGAAAAGAAAGTGTGTAAACTGTTGAAGTCAATATATGGACTAAAACAAGCTCCTAAACAATGGCATATGAAGTTTGACACAACTATGTTGGAAAATGGATTCAAGATCAACGAAGGTGATAAATGTGTGTATATTAAAGGCACATCGGAGTCGTTTGTCATAGTCTGTCTGTATGTAGACGATATGTTGATCATGGGTGGTAGCAATGAAGTAATTGTGAATATAAAAAGGATGTTAAGTAGAAACTTCGACATGAAGGATTTGGGTTTATCAGAACGTCAGAAGGTATCTTCTTATCACAATCTCATTATGTTGAGAAAGTGCTCAAGAAGTTTAACGCTTTTGACAGCCCACTAGTTAAAACACCTGTTGATACCAACATTCACTTAAGTAAGAAGAGAGGTGATCCAGTGGCTCAAGTTGAACATTCAAGAGTAATCGGAAGCCTAATGTACATTACAAATTGTACACGACCAGACTCGGCATTTGCTGTAAACAAGTTGAGCAGGTTCACGAGTAATCCGAGTAAAGAGCACTCGAATGCACTGACTAGGGTTTTAAGATACTTAAAGTACACCCTAAGTTATGGGATATTTTATAGTAATTATCCTGCAGTTTTGGAAGGATATACTGATGCTAATTGGATTTCAGACACGTAAGACTCTCACTCTACAAGTGGGTATGTATTTACTATTGGGGGTGGAGCTATATCTTGGAAATAAAGCAAGCAGACTTGTATAGCCCGATCTACCATGGAATTAGAATTTATAGCTCTAGATAAAGATGGAGAAGAATCTGAATGGCTCTGTAACTTTCTTGAGGACATTCCATGCTGGAAAAAGCCTGTGCCCAGTGTTATGATCCATTGAGATAGCGAAGCTGCAATTGGAAGAGCACAGAGCCTTATATATAATGGTAAGTCTTGACACATTCATCGGAGACATAATACCGTGCGACAATTGATTAAAAATGGAGTTATATCTATTGACTATGGGAGGTCAAATATAAATTTGGGGGATCCACTCACAAAAGGTCTGAATAGAGATCAATTTCATAAACTGCTAGAGGGAATGGGATTAAAATCCACATCTTGAAAGAACAATCATAGTGGTAACCCAACCTTGAAGACTGGAGATCCCAGAAACTTGGTTCAATGGGAAAACAAAGTTATGAAAATTTTATTGAAAAGCGCTTATAACAAATCCATCCCTATAGAGCATAATAAGTACTGAGTCCTATGATTGTGGTGAGGTTAAGTCTCTGAACTTTTAATGGTCCCTTGTCCTTGGAAAGGAAAAGTATTGTAGGATACTTTATAAAAGGAAACCACCTATCTAAGTGTGAGGACGGGCTGCCTCGAATAAACACTTAGGAAACCAAGATGTTATCCATGGCCAAAACGGACACAACTATGAGAACGGAAGGTGTTGAGACATTATTGTGTAAGTGTCGTTGACTCGGTATACACCAAGGAGGATTAGTTCAAGACACAGGGTCCACTAAGCCGCCGGTATATCCGATGATATTTTACTAAGGAAGGTTCAAAGCCACAAACTACATTTCCCCATGCAGCAGTGTTTTACGGAAACTGGGTATGTGAGTCTGTATTCATGCATGAATTTATTTCCATTCATGTGGGGGATTGTTGGAAATTGGTTTTAGAAAAAATGAGTTTTAACTCAATTTAAACCAATTAAATAATGATAAAATATTTAATTCTTGGGAATTAAATAATTAATTGTGAATCTACGTTTCGAGAAGATGAACGTAGGATTTTATTTTTCTCAAAATTGATTTCCGGTGAGTGAGAAATAAAAAATTAAGATTGGCCATGTAATTGAAAAGGTGAAGAGTTAACCAGGTTGAAAACCCATATGATATTTTGGGGCTGAAAACCCATCTGATATTTGAGGTTGAAAATCCGTATGATATTTGAGGTTAAAAACCCATCTGATATTTGGGGTTGAAACCCATCTGATATTTGGGGGTTGAAAACCCATCTGATATTTGAGGTTGAAAACCCATATGATATTTGGGGTTGAAAACCCATATGATATTTAGGGGCTGAAAACCCATATGATATTTGGGGCTGCCTATCTGATCTGATATTTGGGCTGAAAACCTATCTGATCTGATATTTATGCTGAAACCTATCTAATATGATATTTGGGCTGAAAACCTATTTGATCTGGTATTTGGGCTGAAAACCTATTTGATCTGATATTTGGGCTGAAAACCCAACTGATCTGATATTTGGGGCTGAAAACCTATCTGATATGAACTTTGAGCTGAAAACCCATCTGATCTGATATTTGGGGCTGAAAACTCATCTGATCTGATATTTGGGCTGAAAACCTATCTGATCTGATATTTGGGGCTGGAAACCCATTTGATATGATATTTGGGGTGACAACCTATTTGATCTGATATTTAGGCTGAAACCTATCTGATCTGATATTTAGGCTAAAAACCTACCTGATCTGATATTTGGATGCTGGAAACTCAGCTGATATTTGGTCTCGACTGAAATGAAGCAGGTTGAGAACTTAGCTTCTGGAATATGACTCTTCACACTCCATAATGTAACGCCGAATTAAATGAGACTATTTATGGAGGTAACTCTTGAGCTGAAGGATTAAAGAGAATTAATGGTACTTTAATTTGTAGTAACTCCCCACCTGATGGAGTGGAATTGGACCCTATAAAAGGGGGTCTTATGCATTTCATTTCATAACACACAAAAGAACGAATATAGCATACCACATATTGCAGCATATTTCTTTCTTATTTTTCGTGCCCAATTCCCAGCACTTAATGTTCGCCGGAGTTCTGAGTTTTGGAGAGCACCTAACTCAGAAACGTGTAGCAGTTGTATCTTGGGGACATATTGCCTGAGCCATCTGCTCTTATACAGGGGCAAAATTGTTTTACGGAAAGAGTTCTACTCGCCTCTGCTAAAGTTGTAATTTTCAATTCAGCTTTTAATTTATTAAGATTGTATTAGGTTGTCTTTCTTTGTAATTTTTATTGTAATTATATTGTTGGAAAATTGGACCCTATAAAAGGGGGTGTTGTGTATTTCATTTCATAACACACAACAAAATGAATGCAGCATACCACATATTGTAGCATATTTCTTTTGTAACACCCCAAAAAGGCGGCTATTACAGTGCCGTGGATCCCACACTGGGACCCACCAGGCGATATCCAAAACAGGTTAAATAAATATTATTTGTGATACCGAACCACAATGAATAGTCATTACTCCGATTAGGAGTTTATTAAAATATGGCCAACGACCTTATAATACACATGATCCAAAAAAAACAAGTAATAACCATATGGAGATGGAAAATACTTCGAATGTCAATACAACCAGATAGCAATTTAAATGAAACAGGAAATAACATAACACGGTTTAACATAACCAGACAACAAAAGATGTGGGCCCCCCGAACTAGTATCCTTCGAACCCTTCGCCGTCGACATGCTCTTCCTGTGCCTTGCCTTTGCCTCGACCTAAAATACAATACAAGTATTTCGCCCATAATACAGGGTCAGATATACATGATAATCAATTCTTCCGACATTATACAATTCACATATATAGATCTCAAGAAAATCATTCCGACTATTAATCATACCCCTCAGGCGTATGAAATAATCAGTCACAAATCGTCGAACACATCCAATACTATGGACGATTAATAATATAGCTCAAGATGGACATCACAGTACGCCCGATCCGGAAATGTGTCCGTGTATATGTCCGCCCCGTATACGGAATCCAGAATATACGTGGGACAATGTACCTAATTAGCCTCACGAAACTACGTCTCGTGTGCACAGTCCAATGCGGAATAATATCCACGCATGACTATATATGTGCCTGGCTAAAAATCCTACACAATGACCAATCGGAACGCAGATATGATTCCGGATATGTGACGATACAACATGACAACGAATTCAATAAATCACATATCCGATTAAGGATCAAGAAAAACTCACCGAAGTGAAAATAAGACCAGCGAGATCAACGATTCAAAACGACGTACTTGGGAATGCAACCCCATGAATACAACGGAATAACGTCAAGGACAATGTCAAATCACGACAACCATTACATGAACAATTCATACACATGAAATATATAACCATCACGAGAATCTAATCATCATTATAACCAAGCAAGATAACTTGCCTCAATACGGAGACGAGAATAGTCCTCTTCTTGTCGGAACGAACGAACGGTCCTCGACTAATATTGTTTACTCGAACAATCAACCTTAAACGAAATACATTTTTCTCAATAACATATTCGTATAATTATCAATATAGGATTAGTGAGACGTCATCCTACAATCTTTTAGAATAGTTTGTTGTTTCCAATTATCGAAGCCTTATGTCAGGAGTTCTTTTAACATCATTACAACCATAAAAATCGGTTTACAATACTTTTACCGAATGTTCACATGGTTCATCATAAACAAGAATTCTATCGAGGGTATGTTGAATAACCAATTATGATGTTAAGATCATCTTATGATGATTAAACTTTCCAAAACATTAAAATGTTGAAGGAACAAAATCTGCACATTTAGGATTATTTCTCCTCTCATCTAAATTGAATATAATGCTTACAACATGGTTATTAGTTATGAGGTTACACCATATTCATGAAGGTTATCAAAATCTTTCTTTACAAGGCTGGAAGATCCATTAACATCATGATGAATTCACCATTTATCTAGTATGATGATCAAAACATTCTAAGTTCTCAACACATTAGATTAATGAAGAGTTGTTATTGTTGGTTTCACCAATATCCTTAACCATTCAAAATCTTGCTGAGCTAAACATAAGGAGGATATGATTCTTAAGAAATCTGATCAAGAAGACATCCTTCTACTTCTAATCATGGCCAAGTTCTTCCCAAGGTAAGTGAAAACTTAAAATGGTGTTTAATCACTTTATGATAACAACTCTATTAGTTAAATCCAACTATGGTGAAGTTAACTGATTCAAAGGTGTTCTACTGAGCTAAATTCGTCCAGTAAGATGAGCATGATAGTTACAACATGGTTAAAATCACTATATCATCAAGAACACATCCATCTCAAACCCTTATTTATCATATTCATCACAAGTGTTAAAAAGGTTGGATTAAAACTATGTTTTACTAGATTAATCTAACTCTAGGTGAAGTATAATTCGTCATTAACATCAACATATGAAAATAATACAGAGAGGAAAGTACACCTACCTCCAGAAATGAAGAACAATCTCAATGCTATGAGAAAATATACTCCAAGCTCAAGAACACCTCTTAATCTCCAAGGAAATGAGCTCCACTCCCAGATTTAAGGCTTAGAAACAAGTTAGGGGAGGTTGATATTGGTTTGGTAGTGCAGAGGGACGATATATGGAGAGAGAAATTCGGTTTTGGGGTTGTGAAGGAATGAAAAACAGGCTGGTCCTATAAATAGACTGTGCATACTTAGCGCACGCTAACGGGAAGCTTTAGCGTATGCTAACACACTTACGTACGCTAACTGGTTAATATTACGTACGTAAGCGGCTTACAGTGGCTACTGTATTGAATTCGCAGATCGTTAGCGCACGCTAATGAAAAAGGGGTTACGCACGCTAATAAAAGTTGACTCTGGTCGACATGACAGCTCAACATTACTCACATGCATGCCAATCGGATAAGAAGTTCACGTGCTGAAGTCAACTGATGCCAGATTCTCTCTTAGCGTACGCAACAAAGGAAGCATTACGCACGCTAAGGCATAGGATTAACGTACGTTAATCATACTATGTAGCGTACGCTACATCAACAGAAAAATTCGAAAATGTAACTCTCTAATTAACATCGAATCATCACATATGAAATGAAATAACAACGATATGAAATTCAAATCTATAATACCTCAACATAATACTAAATGCAACGATTCATGATAATCAGATTATCCGAATAATACAATGACAGGCAAAGACAAAAATTTTACAGTCGGATATTACATACTCCCCCTTTTAAAAAGAGTTTCGTCCTCGAAACTAAGGGGTAAATAACTCGGGGTATCTCACTCGCATACTATCCTCGGTTTCCCATGTAGCCTCCTCGACTCCGTGTCGCGACCACTGAACTTTCAGTAGGGGAATCGTCTTGTTCCGCAACTACTTGATCCTCCTCTCGAGTATCCGCACCGGACGCTCCTCGTACGAATTATCCTCCGCTAATTCAATCTCTTCGAACTGAAGTACATGGCTCGGATCAGCAACATATTTCCTCGACTGGGAGATATGAAACACGTTGTGAATCCTACTCAAAGTCGGTGGCAAAGCTAGTCGATAGGCCAGATCACCTACACGCTCCAAAACCTCAAACGGCCCAATGTACCTTGGGCTCAACTTGCCCCTCTTCCCGAAACGAAAAACACCTCGGGTAGGAGACACCTTCATTAACACATGGTCACCAACCTCGAACTCAAGCGGTCGTCGACGGTGGTCAGCATAAGACTTCTGTCGACTTTGAGCCGTTAACAACCGACTCCTAATCAAAGTGATCTTCTCACGGGCGACTGATAACATATCGGGTTCCGTACCCAGAGATTCTGACAGTTCGTCCCAACACAAAGGGGACCTACAGCGATGGCCATACAATCCCTCATACGGTGCCATCTGAATCGAAGCGTGCCAACTATTATTATAAGTGAATTCCACCAAAGGCAGCTGGGCTTCCCAATCGTTCTTCCAATCAAGAGCACATTGTCACGGGGTTGGGTTTGAGCACTCGAAAGCTCTTCGGACCCGTGCGGCACTAGACTAGAATTACCTCGATCTAGCTAGTAAGCCTAACTCACTCGGTTGCTAAGTGTGAAAGAGGGGTTTAAACACTTGGGAGTTGAGAGAAAACACTTTACTATTTCACAAACACTTACAATACAAGAATGTTGAGACTTTGAGGGTTGGGAGCAAATGAGCCAACCTCAAGCCTATTTATACTACTCATAGGAACCTAGAACCTTCTATGTCACCTCCTCATTTGGAGGACTCTAGAACATCCTATACAATCCACATACTTCTATCCTATTCTAGAATCTATCTCTAGAATCATCCACACAAGTCTACATATACAAGTCTTACAAACACAAGTCTAGAGTATTCTACAAGTACAAGACTAAGTATAATCTAGAATACTCCACAACCTTCAAGTACTACATCCTTCTAGGAGGGTCCTAGAAGGTTCTTCCATCATCCGGGCGCCCCGGCCCATCTCTGTCCGTCCCGGCCCGCATCGGCCCGTCCCGGCCCGCACCAGCCCGTCTCGGCCCTGACCATCTGGGCCTGTTTCTGCATTGTTCCAGACTCTTCCCGAACCTCCTGGACCAAGCCGGCCCGCTTCTAGCTGCTTCCGGTCGAGTCTTCCCTGCTGAGTGGCTCCTCAGCTTTTCAATGTCTACTGCCCCCACAAGGCTTTTTCCGTCTAAGCCTATTATAGGGGGAAGGGTCTCCCTCGCACCTCGCGCGCGCGCGCCCGTGCACGCCGGCCGCGCCCGGCATCCCACGCCCGCGTCCGGCCGCCCAGCTCGAGTCTTGTTCCCAGACTCGGCCTTGTCCCGTCGTGCCTTGTCCCACACGACCCCTGCTCGTCCGACCTTGCCCGCGCCCCCTGCGCTGCCGAACAGTCCCGGACATATCCTGTCTGCAATGCCCCTTGGGCGATCCGCTTCCCATAGCGGCGTCCGTGCTCCTCCCATGGTTGACTCGCGTGATTCTCCGTCCGATCACGCCGTCCTGAAGGCTGAATATCCACATGCAGCCCGATGCCATCCTTGGCGTCCTGCTCGTGCCGGTCCCTCGGCACCTTGTGCGATCGTCTGCGCACACATGTCTCGTTGTCGACTGTCGGCCGTGACATTCTCCCCCTCCCATTTCGTCGACGTCCTCGGCGATGTGGCGGCCCCTCGATGAACCGAACTGCTCCAAGGTGGTAACTCGGCTCCTCCTCAAGCTTCCTCACGTACTTGAGTGCCGACATAGCTTGTCTCGAAGGCTCTGTGGTCAAGCGTATTTCCTGCAGCTTGGCTTGATCACACACGTATAGCGCCCTCTTATGCGGAACAACGCCAACATTATTCTTCCTCAGGAAGTCCATGCCCAATATTATGTCCCGATCATCCATGCTCGTCACCTTGAAGTGCACGCGCGGTTCCCACGTGCCTATCTTTAGTCGCACCCCATTAGCGACCCCTGTAACTTGAACGGGTGGTGCATTATTCGACTTCATCCAGCCCCGTCCCTCGATGACCTGAAGCCCCAACCTCTGTGCTTCAGCCTCGTCAATGTAATTGTAATCGGCCCCTATGTCGACCAACGCCTTGACGGGGTTCCCATTGATCAGACCCGTCGCATACAACAGATTTCCCTCAAGCGGTGCTCCGTCCCGCGATGCCATCCCTGTGGCTGAGTTCAATACCTGAAGCGCCATCGATGTTCCATCACCCTCGGCATCATCCCGTGCCTTGGTGTACTCCATGGCGGCTACCCTCGGAAACTTCGAGCATTGCCTCGTCGAATGCTCCATGCTCCAGCAAATCTCGCATTTCTTCTTCTTCGGACACGCTGCTACGAGATGGTCTGCACTCCCGCACCCATGGCAAGTCCGAGTCCACCCTGACTGCTTGCCGTCCTTGGGCCTGGCCATCCTCACGCCCCTATCCGCATTCTGGTACGACTTGTCCTGCGTACCGATGCCTTCCTCGTCCCTCCTGGACTTTCGGCTCTCCCCGGCTGGTTTCAACTCGATCAGCCGTTCCGCTATCGCAATCACCTCGGACACGTTCTGTGCCTTGGCCCTCTGCACTTCCAACTTTGCCCACGGTTTTAGCCCATCCACGAACGCGAACAAAGCTTCCTGCTCACTAAGGCTAGGCAACTCCAGCACGATCTCCTGGAACTCCTTCACATAGTCCTTGATCGCCTTCCTGTGTGTCAACTCCTTCAACCTAGCCCGGACCTCAAACTCAACATTCTCCGGGTAAAACTGCCGCTTGAACTCTGCCTTGAAATCCTCCCATGTCTCCATCCAACATGTACCACGCGCGATCTCTGTTTCGCGCCTTCTCCACCATAGCAGCGCCACATCTGCTAAGAAGAATGGAGCCGTCTGCAACTTGGTCGCATCATCTGCTATCCCCGATGCACCAAAGTAACGCTCCATGTTCCACAGGAAGTCATCCACTTCCCTACCATTCCACGATCCTTGGAACGAACACGGCTGGGGGATGTCGATTCGATGGGGTGCCGCACCCCGTTGGTCCCTGCCGTGGGCCATTGCCCGCTCGTACAATGCTGTCCTTTCTTCGATGGTCTCGATCCTCCCTACGATCTCCTCTCGAAAGGCTGCGATCGTCGACCGAACCTCCTTCCTGATAGCCTCAAGGATCTCTTCACACAACTCGCGTCGCAACGCGTTAAGGGTTCCCGTCACCCGGTTCTCAAGCTCCTCCAACGACTCGCTCATCTCCATCACCTGATCGGCCACTCTGCTCCATGCCTCGAGAGCATCCTCGTGTCTGCCCATGGTTTCCTCCAGCCGAGCCACTCGTGCTTCCATGGCAACACCTCTTTCCACGGACTTGTCCCTAGACCCTTTTCTGGACTTGTCCTTCTCCTGGCCGGGTTGAACTTTGGTAACGCTGGACGTAGTCTCCATCGGTCCTCCTTGCACAAAACCTCTCAGCAACGTCTCAATGCGGAAGCTCCTTGAACCACTAGCGTGTCTCCGATACCACTTGTCACGGGGTTGGGTTTGAGCACTCGAAAGCTCTTCGGACCCGTGCGGCACTAGACTAGAATTACCTCGATCTAGCTAGTAAGCCTAACTCACTCGGTTGCTAAGTGTGAAAGAGGGGTTTAAACACTTGGGAGTTGAGAGAAAACACTTTACTATTTCACAAACACTTACAATACAAGAATGTTGAGACTTTGAGGGTTGGGAGCAAATGAGCCAACCTCAAGCCTATTTATACTACTCATAGGAACCTAGAACCTTCTATGCCACCTCCTCATTTGGAGGACTCTAGAACATCCTATACAATCCACATACTTCTATCCTATTCTAGAACCTATCTCTAGAATCATCCTCACAAGTCTACATATACAAGTCTTACAAACACAAGTCTAGAGTATTCTACAAGTACAAGACTAAGTATAATCTAGAATACTCCACAACCTTCAAGTACTACATCCTTCTAGGAGGGTCCTAGAAGGTTCTTCCATCATCCGGGCGCCCAAGCCCGTCTTTGTCCGTCCCGGCCCGCATCGGCCCGTCCCGGCCCGTCTCGGCCCTGACCATCTGGGCCCGTTTCTGCATTGTTCCAGACTCTTCCCGAACCTCCTGGACCAAGCCGGTCCGCTTCTAGCTGCTTCCGGTCGAGTCTTCCCTGCTGAGTGGCTCCTCAGCTTTTCAATGTCTACTGCCCCCACAAGGCTTTTTCCGTCTAAGCCTATTATAGGGAGGGAGGGTCTCCCTCGCACCTCGCGCGCGCGCCCGCGCACGCCGGTCGCGCCCGGCATCCCACGCCCGCTTCCGGCCGCCCAGCTCGAGTCTTGTTCCCAGACTCGGCCTTGTCCCGTCGTGCCTTGTCCCACACGACCCCTGCTCATCCGGCCTTGCCCGCGCCCCCTGCGCTGCCGGACAGTCCCGGACATGTCCTGTCCGCAATGCCCCTTGGGCGATCCGCTTCCCATAGCGGCGCCCGTGCTCCTCCCACGGTTGACTCGCGTGATTCTCCGTCCGATCACGCCGTCCTAAAGGCTGAATATCCACATGCAGCCTGATGCCATCCTTGGCGTCCTGCTCGTGACGGTCCCTCGGCACCTTGTGCGACCATCTGCGCATGGATGTCTCGTTGTCGACTGTCAGCCGTGACAACATGCTCTCAACATATCCTCTAGAGTCTGGATGGTTCTCTCCGACTGACCATCGGTCTGTGGATGAAAAGCCGTACTGACATTCAACTGCGTGCCCATCGCACGATGAACTGCCTTCCAGAAGTGTGACACAAATCGCACGTCACGGTCTGATACAATACTTTTGGGGGTACCATGTAATCTCACAATTTCCTTAATAAACAGCTGGGCCAATCTCTCGGGACCCCACGTGTTCTTAATCTCCAAGAAGTGGGCTGATTTGGTCAGACGGTCCACAATCACCCAAATCGTATTCATTCCTCGACGACTCGTCGGCAAGCTAGTGATAAAATCCATAGATATGTCCTTCCATTTCCACTCGGGAATCGGGATCGGTTTCATCATTCCTGCGGGTCGCTGGTGCTCAATCTTAACCTGCTGAAAGGTTAAACATCTCGAAACGAATTCGGCAACCTCACGTTTCATATTCCCCCACCAATAATTCTGCTTCAAATCCTTATACATCTTGCTAGATCCCGGGTGAATAGAGTACGGGGTAGCATGGGCTTCTCTCATGATAGAGTTCCTCAACTCTTCGTCAGCGGGTACACAAACTCGATTTCTAAAATGTATCAATCCATCCTCGTGGATCACGAATCCAGGGGCTTTCCCCTGGGTTACCTCATCCCGAACTCGAGATAAGAATGGGTCCGTAATTTGCTTCGATTTGATCATATCATCAAGAGACGAAGAAATCTCAAGGGTTCAAAGTTGTCCCTGAATATGCTGTAACCAAACTTCAATTTCTGGCCTCATAAGGTCCAACTGCAACTCTCTCTGTGCTGTCAAACGGCTCAGCATCTGCTCCTGCACTGTCTTACGGCTCAATGCGTCGGCAACCACATTTGCTTTACCCAGATGATAAAGGATCTCGATATCATAATCCTTGAGTAATTCTAGCCACCTTCTCTGTCTCATGTTCAACTCCTTCTGAGTAAAAATGTACTTTAGGCTCTTGTGGTCTGTAAAGATCGCGGTGTAACTCCATAAAGATAGTGACGCTAGATTTTCAAAGCAAACACCACGGCTGCTAACTCCAAGTCATGGGTCGGATAGTTAACTTCATAGGGTTGCAATTGTCTCGACGCATAGGCAATCACTTTCCCTTCCTGCATTAGTACACATCCTGCACTCGTCTCGACGCGTCACTATACACCACAAATCCTTCCGTTCCTTTTGGTAAGACCAAAATAGGTGCCGAAATCAATCGACTCTTGAGCTCATCAAAACTTTGCTGACATGTTTCTGACCACAAATACTTCTTGTCCTTACGCAGTAAGTTAGTCATCGGTTGCGCAATTTTAGAAAATCCTTCTACGAACCGTCGGTAGTAACCTGTTAGGCCGAGGAAACTACGAACTTCCTTCACGTTCTTCGGTGGTAGCTAATCTCGAATGGCTTCTGTCTTTTGTGGGTCCACTCTCACCCCTTCGGATGATATCACATGCCCAAGAAAGATAACTTCAGGCATCCAGAATTCACACTTAAAAAATTTCCCATAAAGCTGTTCCCGCCTCAATGTATCGAGAACTTGGTGGAGGTGACGCTCGTGCTCATCGTGGTCACGAGAGTAAATAAGAATGTCGTCAATAAAAACGACTACAAAGCGATCCAGATAGTTAATAAAAAACTCGATTCATCAACTCCATGAATACCGCTGGTGCATTATGTAACACCCCCAATCCGCTCAGGGACATTACACGCCGTAGACCCTCTCCTCGAGGATCTACCAGGCTGATAACAAAAATCAAACATCTAAACCTCGCCTTTAAGGCTAAAATGACTCAGTAGACCGACTTGGTCTTTCAATAATAACATACAACTCAATTCCAAACACATACCCACGCAGGGGTCAAAATACAATAAACTCCCGGACAACGGGGAAAAGATACTGCAGCGGAAAAGAAAATACAACTAGACCAAAACGACATCAACTGATCCTCGTGTGATTAGTATCGTTCATCTTTCATCATCCTTCGTGCCGACCCTGTGCTATGCTCCAAAACCTGAATGCAAAAATAGACATCCACCCCCCGAATACTCGGGGGTTAGCAAAACTCCACTGTTTTGCTAGTGCAAGTACAAGTGCAAAAATACGAGCCATACAATTCACATTCCACGAATAACAATAACCATGAATCCTCAAAGATCCAAACATAATGAAAAGTACTCCCCGAGGCAAGAGTTTGGGTAAAACATTCCGAAACCGAAAGACCACAATTAAGGGGAACAATTTGTAAAACAGCTTAAAATGCCATCGAGAGTTTTAATAGAAAACAATTTAGGATTACCGAATCCTTATCTTTCCAAAAATCAACAGGGTCACAGCCCAAAGGTTTTGTTTTCGCAAATAGAAAACCGACAACAATTCACAGGGTTAAAACCTACGTCACGTGTCCTCGTTGGACATAAAATCAAAACAATATAATCGCCCAAGATACGTAAACCTTGGTCACCAAAAATACAACACCAACTCGTGAATCCAGGGCTATACCATTGGATTCCCTTCGTGGCCCCGTCGGACCCTCCCAAGGTGAGTAGAATGCGTTTTCGAAATCATATACACCAACTCGTGAAGTTTTACTCGTGAATCCAGGGCTATACCATTGGACTCCCGTCGTGGCCCCGTCGAACCAACCCACGGTGAGTAAAATACATTCACTAAAACATACACACGCACTCGTGAAGTTTTACTCGTGAATCCAGGGCTATACCATTGGACTCCCGTCGTGGCCCCGTCGAACCAACCCACGGTGAGTAAAATACATTCACAAACATAAGCAACCGCACTCGTGAATCCAGGGCTATACCATTGGACTCCCGCCGTGGCCCCGTCGAACCAACCCACGGTGAGCGAAATACATTCACATAATTAACACGTCACAACAAGGACATTCATACAATCCACCAAAGGCAACGAACACAAAGCACGACGTAATCGTCAAATCACAACGCACCGAAATGAAACAATATACATCCACACGCAACACCAAGTGCACAAACACACCAAACATATCCACAGGAGTCACATACTCATTCCTGAAACACACCAATCACAAAACACACGCGGTTTTGAAAGAGGGCCTTTAACGAGGCTAGCCGATTCTTTTGAAAACTCATTTCAAACAAATAAACAAACACACCAAGACGATCACCAATTATCATATCCACAAAACAAGAATAGTATGGACAAGGTACTTGCCTCGAACACGATGAAACAAGGGAAACAACGAAGGAATAGATTTTGGTCCGAACAATCCTCCCAAATCCGCTCCTAACACAACAACGGTATACAACAAGTCTCAATAATGCGGAAAGGTAAGAATTAATCCTAATTCTACCCGTTGGAACAATTCATCGGACACCAAGAGTGCATAAGGAAATGAAATCGGTCAATGGTATAACAACGGGATTTCATCCCAATCAAAAACAAGAAAACCTTGGGTCGCGTGAATACTATCAAAATCTAATAACAACATCGGTTAATTCGAATTAAAACACAAGATCACCACCAAACCCTCCCCAAAATCATACTAGGGTTGAAGAAGTTCTTACCTCTTGAAGATTCAAGCCCTATAATCCGAAGAACACGTGCTAGATCCACAATCCGAGCTACACGATCGAAGGAGGATGAAGAAAATAAAACACTCAAATGATTTGTGAAGGAAAAACCCTCCCTCAAGCTCTCTCTCTCGGTTGTAGGTGAAAAAAAAAAGGAAAGAAATGAGCTGAAATGCTCAAAAAACGAATTTATAGGGGTTGACTACTTTGTGAGACTCGACCGTGTCCGCTTTGACACGGTCGTGGCGCCTTGGTAGCAGCGAGGACTCGGCCGTGTCTGCTAGACACGGTCGCGGCCTTGAGGGTCTTCCGATAGTGACCCGTCCAAGCGGCGACTTCGGCATGACTCGACCGTGTCCTGGAACACGGCCGGGCGTCTGGCGATCGGTTACGGCCTATCCGGAAGAGTTCGACTCGGCCGTGCGAACGACACGGCCGGGTCCCGAGGCGAGACCCGGCATTTCCGACGAAATGCACGGGCCGTGTCGGACGACACGGCCGAGTTCGGTCGGCGATGATCGCCAATAATAAAAAAATGAGCGGGTGAGCTAAAACGACCATAACTCTCTCGTCCGGACTCCGATTGACTCACCGTTTGAACCATTGGAAAGCTAATTCGATGCTCTATAATATTGCAAAGATTTAGAATTTTTGGAGTTTCCAAGAATTAATGGTGACTTTACAAAGTCGAACTCCCACGTGAAAAAGTCGATTAAGGACACGGAACTCAACAAAACGACACCGAAACGAACTCGGATGACAAAAAGTGCAGAATTAATCATTCTTGAAATGACGAAACGGTCATGATAGAGTTGTCAAAACTAACTCCGGCCGAAAAAAGAATTTACCGAAAATCGAAAATTGCGGATATTACATTCTACCCTCCTTAAAAGAAGTTTCGTCCCGAAACTTAAAACAAGTAGGGGGGAGCAATATACCCGCCAGGAAAACTCGACGAGATACACAAGAATAGAAAACTCGCGCCCAATGGCGAAACGCTGCAAGAAACGCAAAGAGGCATACGGCGTGAAAACGCGCTCCACGACGACCAACACAACGCCACCGTAGAGACATAATAAAATCAATAAGTGACAAACGTCATCAAATAGATAGTACAATCAGATGATTATCCGAACAATCACAAAACACAACGAACGAAAATCAATACGATTGACCAACCTAACGGTTCATCAATCCAAACGCGAGTCAAACGCTGAACAAACACGGAATTCTACCGCCCAAGGGTTGGAAGATCGAAACGAGACTGATTTCCCAAACTTAAGGGAATTACAAAGGAGTCTGAATGTTCAACAATCACGAAACGAGATCAACAAAAATCGAGCAATCAAACAATCGAACCACAAAGATCGAGACAACAAAAATTGAACGATCATGTTCGGATCACGAAGGACAAGAAGGTTCAACCGAAAACTCCGAGGTTCACATCTCGACTCGAGACAAAACATGATCCGGTGAAAACAACAAGATGCACCCTCACATAAGATCCACAGGAAAGGGAATAACAATTGAAAAGTCACAACGACGAACGAGTAATTCCGAAATAATACCACCCTCGTTCGATCAACAAAAGCAAGGGGCAGGACAAGCTTAGAAAATGTCAACGAACATAAACGAGTCGACAGAGTCGAAAATACAAAAGTTCAAGATCCAGTCCACTTCGAATAAAAGAATTAGTAGAACCAAAAGATGCTACTTCCGAACAAGGTTCACAAGAATCGAACCGAACTCGGAAAAGTCACAGCAATAACCAGATCGACCCAAAACAAGGTCACAGCTCGTTCGAACGATGAAACCGAAATACAGAACAAGCTCAGACAATATCAACGAACACGGGCGAATCGATAGACTGGAGAAAGAGAAAATATAGAAGCCAAAAATAATACGGGTATTATATTCGACCTCTTCTAAAAGAGAGTCGTCCCCGCAACTCACAATAACGGAAACAAGGTAACAACACAAAAAGCAACCGACAGAAAATCTCCTATGGGCCTCTCAGAGCCGATCCACGATAAGCTGTCTTTGAGCGCAAACTCTGAAAGTCTCGGTAGCCAATTCGCAAAACTGAATTCGGTGACCCTCGAGTCCACACTCGAAATGTGTTACTGACGAGAAGGACAATCTACACGTGCATGCCCCGGCACATCACGGTTGAAACGTCTCGGCTCGGCATACCGAAAATACAAATGCTCGATACAATGGTACAAAACACCGCAAAACAACATACCGGAGATGCCAACTCAGCATAACATATCAACGCATACAAAAATCACAACAACAACGGCATCGTTCGACGATTACAACATCCCGAACGATAGCGGCTACGATCACAAACATCATGAAATAATCACCCATGTGTATAACGCACAAAAATTCAAGCTTTAACAACTCACACTAGTGCGACAACACGCAAATCACCACGAGGCGATAAACAGTAAACACCAGTTCACACCTCTCACAGAGGGCTAACAAAACATATGCGTGGCGAACGACTCAACGTTCACACCACCAATTCAATCATAATTCATGGTTAACACCGTAACTAAAGTTCGAAAAACCATACACGCAGTTCCGGTCCGCAAACAGGAATGATAGGTTTTAAAAACGAAAACCACCTTTTGAAAACAGTTTGGAAACAACAGTTGATCTTGAGTATCATTTTACAAAAAGTAGTACAAACACCATTATCGAGACTTTGAAAATCATCTTGCGTCTGAACAAAAATGAGGACACCTTTTAGTGAAAACTTTCAGAATATCCGACACTTGGGTCTAAGCAACTGCATTTCTAAAAATAATTGAAAATATCTCAAAATATTTTGGTCCTCAATTGGAATAATTTTGAAACATATTGCGGCACTAGAAGGCACCTTGAAAGTACTGCGAGAAAATAATTCATTTTAAAAGTACGTCTCAAAATTTATTTTCTAAGATACTCAAGTTTTCAAAGATAATTCAATGGGCTAGAATGCCCAAAAATTTCGGGTAATTACATAAAACATTATAGCGCCGTGGGTCCCGCACCGGAACTCACCAGGCTAAAAACCATTTACAAAAACGCTAAAAAGGCCGATGACGGTAATATTTCAAAAACTCACGAAAGCCATTTACAAAATACTAAACACCGTCATAAGAATTTCGCCAAAGCGATCAAGGCCATAACGCCAAAAACTCGGTTAAGGGAATCGGTTTTCGAAATAAATATCGGTCGGTAAAATACCGAAAGTCATTGCAAAAGAACTCACGCAGCGGATAAAAGAAATACGGTTCAACATACACAATCGAGCAACACTACTCCTCATATGAACGAAATATGAGGGTCAAATAACCACATATCAAGAAGTAAAAATCCATAAGAGGATTCCATCAATTAACAAATAATCATAAAATAGCTCATGTCACACGAGGCACAACACAAAGAAGGGAGACTTACATGCACAGGTCGCACGAAGATGATGATCGCCCCACGATACTAATCACGACCAACAAACTCAAACGACGCGTCGCGACACGACTCAGTCAGACTAAATCCGACAAGACAAAACTCAATAGACACCACTGACCCGACAGCCTAGGTTTCCACAACCTAAGCTCCGATACCATTTATGTAACACCCCCAATCCGCTCAGGGACATTACACGCCGTAGACCCTCTCCTCGAGGATCTACCAGGCTGATAACAAAAATCAAACATCTAAACCTCGCCTTTAAGGCTAAAATGACTCAGTAGACCGACTTGGTCTTTCAATAATAACATACAACTCAATTCCAAACACATACCCACGCAGGGGTCAAAATACAATAAACTCCCGGACAACGGGGAAAAGATACTGCAGCGGAAAAGAAAATACAACTAGACCAAAACGACATCAACTGATCCTCGTGTGATTAGTATCGTTCATCTTTCATCATCCTTCGTGCCGACCCTGTGCTATGCTCCAAACACAGAATGCAAAATAGACATCCACCCCCCGAATACTCGGGGGTTAGCAAAACTCCACTGTTTTGCTAGTGCAAGTACAAGTGCAAAAATACGAGCCATACAATTCACATTCCACGAATAACAATAACCATGAATCCTCAAAGATCCAAACATAATGAAAAGTACTCCCCGAGGCAAGAGTTTGGGTAAAACATTCCGAAACCGAAAGACCACAATTAAGGGGAAACAATTTGTAAAACAGCTTAAAATTCCATCGAGAGTTTTAATAGAAAACAATTTAGGATTACCGAATCCTTATCTTTCCAAAAATCAACAGGGTCACAGCCCAAAGGTTTTGTTTTCGCAAATAGAAAACCGACAACAATTCACAGGGTTAAAACCTACTTCACGTGTCCTCTTAGGACATAAAATCAAAACAATATAATCGCCCAAGATACGTAAACCTTGGTCACCAAAAATACAACACCAACTCGTGAATCCAGGGCTATACCATTGGATTCCCTTCGTGGCCCCGTCGGACCCTCCCAAGGTGAGTAGAATGCATTTTCGAAATCATATACACCAACTCGTGAAGTTTTACTCGTGAATCCAGGGCTATACCATTGGACTCCCGTCGTGGCCCCGTCGAACCAACCCACGGTGAGTAAAATACATTCACTAAAACATACACACGCACTCGTGAAGTTTTACTCGTGAATCCAGGGCTATACCATTGGACTCCCGTCGTGGCCCCGTCGAACCAACCCACGGTGAGTAAAATACATTCACAAACATAAACAACCGCACTCGTGAATCCAGGGCTATACCATTGGACTCCCGCCGTGGCCCCGTCGAACCAACCCACGGTGAGCGAAATACATTCACATAATTAACACGTCACAACAAGGACATTCATACAATCCACCAAAGGCAACGAACACAAAGCACGACGTAATCGTCAAATCACAACGCACCAAAATGAAACAATATACATCCACACGCAACACCAAGTGCACAAACACACCAAACATATCCACAGGAGTCACATACTCATTCCTGAAACACACCAATCACAAAACACACGCGGTTTTGAAAGAGGGCCTTTAACGAGGCTAGCCGATTCTTTTGAAAACTCATTTCAAACAAATAAACAAACACACCAAGACGATCACCAATTATCATATCCACAAAACAAGAATAGTATGGACAAGGTATTTGCCTCGAACACGATGAAACAAGGGAAACAACGAAGGAATAGATTTTGGTCCGAACAATCCTCCCAAATCCGCTCCTAACACAAAGAACGGTATACAACAAGTCTCAATAATGCGGAAAGGTAAGAATTAATCCTAATTCTACCCGTTGGAACAATTCATCGGACACCAAGAGTGCATAAGGAAATGAAATCGGTCAATGGTATAACAACGGGATTTCATCCCAATCAAAAACAAGAAAACCTTGGGTCGCGTGAATACTATCAAAATCTAATAACAACATCGGTTAATTCGAATTAAAACACAAGATCACCACCAAACCCTCCCCAAAATCATACTAGGGTTGAAGAAGTTCTTCCCTCTTGAAGATTCAAGCCCTATAATCCGAAGAACACGTGCTAGATCCACAATCCGAGCTACACGATCGAAGGAGGATGAAGAAAATAAAGCACTCAAATGATTTGTGAAGGAAAAACCCTCCCTCAAGCTCTCTCTCTCGGTTGTAGGTGAAAAAAAAAGGAAAGAAATGAGCTGAAATGCTCAAAAAACGAATTTATAGGGGTTGACTCGCCTGACAGACTCGACCGTGTCCGCCTGACACGGTCGTGGCGCTGCTGGCAGCGAGGACTCGACCGTGTCCTGCTAGACACGGTCGCGGCGCGGAGGGGTCTTCCCATAGTGACCCGTCCGACAGCGACTCGGCATGACTCGACCGTGTCCTGGAACACGGTCGGGCGTCTGGGCAGTCGGTTCTGGCCTATCCGGAAGAGTTCGACTCGGCCGTACCAAACGACATGGTCGGGTCCTGAGGCAGAGACTTCGGCATTTCCGGACGAGTACGGCACGGGCCGTGTCGGACGACACGGCCGAGTTCGGTCGGCAGTGATCGGCCAATAACTGAAAAAAATGAGCGGGTGAGCTAAAACGATCATAACTCTCTCGTCCGGACTCCGATTGACCCACCGTTTGAACCATTGGAAAGCTAATTCGATGCTCTATAATATTATAAAGATTTAGAATTTTTGGAGTTTCCAAGAATTAATGGTGACTTTACAAAGTCGAACTCCCATGTGAAAAAGTCGATTAAGGACACGGAACTCAACAAAACGACACCGAAACGAACTCGGATGACAAAAAGTGCAGAATTAATCATTCTTGAAATGAAGAAAAGGTCATGATAGAGTTGTCAAAACTAACTCCGGCCGAAAAAAGAAATTTACCGAAAATCGAAAATTGCGGATATTACACATTAGTCAGTCCAAATGGCATCGCCACAAACTCATAATGCCCATAGCGAGTACGGAATGCTGTCTTCGAAATGTCAGACTCTCGAATCCTCAACTGATGATAACCAGATCTCAAGTCGATCTTAGAAAACATGGCAGCTCCCTGAAGTTGATCCAATAAATCATCAATACGAGGCAGAGGATACTTGTTCTTGATGGTTACCCTGTTCAGCTCGCGGTAATCAATACATAAGCGCAGAGATCCATCTTTCTTCCGTACAAATAACACTGGTGCTCCCCAAGGGGACGCACTAGGTCGAATATAGCCCTTGTCAGTCAACTCCTCAAGCTGGTTCTTCAATTCTTGCATCTCAGTCGGAGCCATACGATACGGTGCTTTTGAGAGCGGGGATGTACCAGGTTCTAAATCAATAATAAACTCCACATCACGATGAGGAGGTAAGCCTGGCAACTCGTCTGGAAATACATCTGGGTAGTCTCGGACTACCGGAATGTCGGCCAATTCAACTGGTCGATCTGCTGTTTTGGTCATGTAGCACCAATAACCAATACACCCCTGATTAAGCAGTTTTGCTGCTTTCATAGCGCTGATGACTCTCCCAGAACGACTGGGATTATCACCTCGAAAAATACACTCGAAACCATCATCAGAAGTGACAGTTACCATCCGCTTGCGGACACTGAGTATTGCGTCATGACGATCCATCCAATCGATACCCAAGATTATATCATCTTTAGGTAAATCGACTACAATCAGATTTGACAACCACTCACGGTCGTTCAAACGAATCGGACAGTCCTGAACTTTACGATTTCCAATAATTCTTCTACCATCAGGTAGACCAATCACGTAGGGCTCACAATTGATAACATGGTCTAGAGGCAAACGACTTAAACAAGAAGAAGATATAAAGGAGTGTGAAGCACCGGTATCAAAAATAACACACACAGGCTAGGAGTGGATCTCGAGTATACCTGAAATCATGCTGGCCTCGGGATCGTCAGCTTTCTTCATCTCGTAAATCCTGGGTTTCGCAGTTCCGGTACCAGGTGTACCACTTTGATTCCCACGGCCCATTCCCCTATTCGCCCCGGTGGTCTGATAGGAAGCGGACGGAGGCGTCCGGTTCTGGACAGAGGATTGAACTGGAGCATGAGACGCTACTGGTTCATGTCCGGGCCCACTCCTGCAAAAACGAGCACGGTGACCATTCTTACCACAAGTATGGCATGTGATGGCAGGCTTTGGGCATTTGAAGTTGATATGCCCCTGGCCCCCACATTTATGACACACCATGGAAGAGGGAACCGCTCGAGAGTGCGATCCGGCGGGCTTTGACGCCATGGATGGTTGATTAGAAGGGTTTGGCAATGACTGGGGCTTCCTGAATGTCCCCCGATTACTCTCAGTCTGGTTCTGGATTTTTGTTGTTGGGTGTGGTTGTTTCTTGGAAATATCCTTCGAGGTGAGTTCGTAATCAAGAGCTTTCTCGATTAACTCTTGTAATGTAGTACAGTGGTGATTCAACAGCTGCATTCTCATTCGGGGTTTAAGCCTCTTGAGAAAGTATTTGATCTTATCGGCCTCTGTTCGGATAATTGTCGTGGCAAAAGGAAGGAGTGCACGGAATTTCTCAAGGCAGATAATACATCATCGTCTTCGAGATGGGTCGGGGTTCGTGATTCAAACAGTTTGGCCTCACGGAGTGGCTACAGATAATGTGATCTAGCATGAGGTTTTAAATTCCTCCCAAGTATAAACACCATCAGTGGCCTTCTTGAAAGCCACCAGGTATGAGCGCCTTTGCTAAGATAATACGCGGCTACCGAGACGCGGTTCTCTTCCGGGCAGTCCACCATCTGGAAAAGTTTCTCAAAATGCTCGATCCAATGCACAATGTCAGCAGGCTCAGAGGAGCCTTCAAAAGTCGGTGGTCGCTGGCGAGAGATGTCGCTGATAATCCGACTCACGGGTCCGCCAATCACAGGAGGAGGATGAGCCCCCTGTTGCTGGACAGTAGCGGCCCTCTGCATAGCTTCCATTAGTTGACCCATCTGGGACATCTGTGTCATCATGCCCTGCATCACGACGTAAGGATAGACACGCGCATCCCCGCTCCCACTGTGGTGCGATTGTTCCCTAGAAGGTGAGCCACTATCTGCGGAACTCTGATCCGCATTCGCGCGTCTGTTGGCTCGAGGTATCGGGATTCGGCCCCTTCCGCGGCCTCGACCCCCTCTGCCACGACGTCTCAGGTTTCTTTCCATACTGAAAGAATAAATCATAATGATAACTATAAGTACAGTTCAAGATACTAAAATTCATGCTAAGTTAATAGCAACAAGGAATCACATATTCAAGGAAACGGTTATCGATACCATGAATGTCGCACCAAATATTATATCGGCGTCAAGTCGAACAATTTTAATCATATAATCAATTCAGCATTTACCTCGGATTATCAATCAGAAAAATCCTGTCACAATTCCTCGAAATACATTGATCAACAATGAGACCCATACTGATATCAATATTATGCCAGTAATTAAATCATGACTCATAAAGTACATACCGTATTTGGCTCGTAGGGTCAGGCGCTTGCACAGGTCACACGTGACACGAAGGTCTCTTGATACTAGTTCAATTCACAATGACTCATAAAAAGGAAACAACGCTCCGATACCATCTTCTGTAACACCCCAAAAAGGCGGCTATTACAGTGCCGTGGATCCCACACTGGGACCCACCAGGCGATATCCAAAACAGGTTAAATAAATATTATTTGTGATACCGAACCACAATGAATAGTCATTACTCCGATTAGGAGTTTATTAAAATATGGCCAACGACCTTATAATACACAGGATCCAAAAAAAACAAGCAATAACCATATGGAGATGGAAAATACTTCGAATGTCAATACAACCAGATAGCAATTTAAATGAAACAGGAAATAACATAACACGGTTTAACATAACCGGACAACAAAAGATGTCGGGCCCCCGAACTAGTATCCTTCGAACCCTTCGCCGTCGACATGCTCTTCACGTGCCTTGCCTTTGCCTCGACCTAAAATACAATACAAGTATTTCGCCCATAATACAGGGTCAGATATACATGATAATCAATTCTTCCGACATTATACAATTCACATATATAGATCTCAAGAAAATCATTCCGACTATTAATCATACCCCTCGGGCGTATGAAATAATCAGTCACAAATCGTCGAACACATCCAATACTATGGACGATTAATAATATGGCTCAAGATGGACATCACAGTACGCCCGATCCGGAAATGTGTCCGTGTACATGTCCGCCCCGTATACGGATTCCAGAATATACGTGGGACAATGTACCTAATTAGCCTCACGAAACTACGTCTCGTGTGCACAGTCCAATGCGGAATAATATCCACGCATGACTATATATGTGCCTGGCTAAAAATCCTACACAATGACCAATCGTAGCGAGATATGATTCCGGATATGTCACGATACAACATGAAATAGAATTCAATAAATCTCATATCAGATTTATGATCAATAAAAACTAACAGAAGTGATAATAAGACCAATGAGATCAACGATTCAAAGCGACGTGCCTTGGGAATGCAACCCCATGAAGACAATGGAATAACGTCAAGGACAATGTCAAATCACGACAACCATTACATGAACAATTCATACACATGAAATATATAACCATCACGAGAATCTAATCATCATTATAACCAAGCAAGATAACTTGCCTCAATACGGAGACGAGAATAGTCCTCTTCTTGTCGGAACGAACGAACGGTCCTCGACTAATATTGTTTACTCGAACAATCAACCTTAAACGAAATACATTTTTCTCAATAACATATTCGTATAATTATCAATATAGGATTAGTGAGACATCATCCTACAATCTTTTAGAATAGTTTGTTGTTTCCAATTATCGAAGCCTTATGTCAGGAGTTCTTTTAACATCATTACAACCATAAAAATCGATTTACAATACTTTTACCGAATGTTCACATGGTTCATCATAAACAAGAATTCTATCGAGGGTATGTTGAATAACCAATTATGATGTTAAGATCATCTTATGATGATTAAACTTTCCAAAACATTAAAATGTTGAAGGAACAAAATTTGCACATTTAGGATTATTTCTCCTCTCATCTAAATTGAATATAATGCTTACAACATGGTTATTAGTTATGAGGTTACACCATATTCATGAAGGTTATCAAAATCTTTCTTTACAAGGCTGGAAGATCCATTAACATCATGATGAATTCACCATTTATCTAGTATGATGATCAAAACATTCTAAGTTCTCAACACATCAGATTAATGAAGAGTTGTTATTGTTGGTTTCACCAATATCCTTAACCATTCAAAATCTTGCTGAGCTAAACATAAGGAGGATATGATTCTTAAGAAATCTGAGCAAGAAGACATCCTTCTACTTCTAATCATGGCCAAGTTCTTCCCAAGGTAAGTGAAAACTTAAAATGGTGTTTAATCACTTTATGATAACAACTCTATTAGTTAAATCCAACTATGGTGAAGTTAATCGATTCAAAGGTGTTCTCTTGAGCTAAATTAAATGCAGTAAGATGAGCATGATAGTTACAACATGGTTAAAATCACTATATCATCAAGAACACATCCATCTCAAACCCTTATTTATCATATTCATCACAAGTGTTAAAAAGGTTGGATTAAAACTATGTTTTACTAGATTAATCTAACTCTAGGTGAAGTATAATTCGTCATTAACATCAACATATGAAAATAATACAGAGAGGAAAGTACACCTACCTCCAGAAATGAAGAACAATCTCAATGCTATGAGAAAATATACTCCAAGCTCAAGAACACCTCTTAATCTCCAAGGAAATGAGCTCCACTCCCAGATTTAAGGCTTAGAAACAAGTTAGGGGAGGTTGATATTGGTTTGGTAGTGCAGAGGGACGATATATGGAGAGAGAAATTCGGTTTGGGGTTGTGAAGGAATGAAAAACAGGATGGTCCTATAAATAGACTGTGCAGACTTAGCGCACGCTAACGGGAAGCTTTAGCATACGCTAACACACTTACGTACGCTAACTGGTTAATATTACGTACGTAAGCGGCTTCCAGTGGCTACTGTATTGAATTCGCAGATCGTTAGCGCACGCTAATGAAAAAGGGGTTACGCACGCTAATAAAAGTTGACTCTGGTCGACATGACAGCTCAACATTACTCACATGCATGCCAATCGGATAAGAAGTTCACGTGCTGAAGTCAACTGATGCCAGATTCTCTCTTAGCGTACACAACAAAGGAAGCATTATGCACGCTAAGGCACAGGATTAACGTACGTTAATCATACTATGTAGCGTACGCTACATCAACAGAAAAATTCGAAAATGTAACTCTCTAATTAACATCGAATCATCACATATGAAATGAAATAATAACGATATGAAATTCAAATCTATAATACCTCAACATAATACTAAATGCAACGATTCATGATAATCAGATTATCCGAATAATACAATGACATGCAAAGACGAAAATTTTACAGTCGGATATTACATCTTTCTTGTTTTTCGTGCCCAGTTTCCAGCGCTTAACGCTCGTCGGAGTTCTGATCTTTGGAGAGCACCTAACTCAGAAATGTGTAGCAGTTATATCTTGGGGACATATTACCTGAGTCGCCTGCTCTTATACGGGCGCAGAATTGTCTTACGGAAAGAGTTCTACCCGCCTTTGCTAAAGTTAAAATTTTCAATTCAGCTTTTGATTTATTAAGATTGTATTATGTTGTCTTTCTTTGTAATTTTTATTGTAATTACATTGTTGGAAATTCACAGAACCAACAATTGTAAGACAATTTTATTTTTTTGTAATTTCCAATGACAACCGATGCTGATGTTGCTGCCGCTGCCAAAGATACTGCACCTGCCATTGCAGTATAGGCTGAGAAACCCGAGAAGTAATCGGGTGTTGATTTTAAGAGATGGAAGCAATAGATGTTGTTTTATCTCACTACCTTGGGGCTTGCTGTTTACCTCAAGGATGATCCTCCTGTGGTCAGTGAGACAGAAAATGATCGCGAAGCATTTTGCTTACAATCAGTGGTGTAACGGCGACTTTATGTGCCGTAATAAAATATCGAATGGGATTATTGATTCTCTGTACAACATCTATAGTCAAATCAAGACTTCTAAATAGCTCTAGAATTCTTTGGAGAAAAAGTATAAAACCGATGATGCTGGTGCCAAAAAATTCGTGATCGGACGCTACCTGGATTTTCAGATGACGAACTACAAAACCGTTGTCGAACAAGTTCAACAATTTCAATTGGTTGTGCATGAAATTAATGCTGAAGGAATGATCCTTCCTGAACCGTTTGTTGTGGGAATTGTAATTGATAAGTTGCCTCCTAGTTGGAAGGACTTGAAATATTACCTGAAACACAAACGAAAGGAAATGAGCTTAGAGGACTTAGTTGTTCGACTCAAAATTGACGAAGACAACCGAAAGTCTAATTCTAAGTTCAAGAGAGGCCCTATGGAGGCCAAAGTAAATTTTTTTGAACATGCGTCCTCTAGCAAAAAGAAGAAACTGAACCATGTCCAGGACAAAGGGAAAAAGTCGTTTAAGGCAAAGAAGTTTACTGGAAATTGCCACAACTGTGGTAAAGGAAAAGGATTGTTGCTTGCCAATAAGTTCAACTGGTCAGCGAAACAAAGGCAAGCAAGTTGCCAATGCAGTTGAACATGGAGATGGAGTTGCCAATCTGGTTGAACATGGCGATGTTGACATGCCAGATCTGGAGCTGTCAGCTATGGTTGAGGAGCTGGACGAGGAGGTCTCAGCCTTGGTGATTAAAACCAATATGGTGGAGAATCACCGCGCCTGGTACGTTGATAGTGGGGCTACTCGTTATGTTTGTTCTAAAAAAGACATGTTCCCTTCCTACACTGTTACTGATGGTAGAAAATTGCATATGGCAACCTCTGCTTCTTCTGTGATTGCAGGTGTAAGGAACGTGGTCTTAAAGTTGATCTCTGGAAAGGAGCTTCTGCTTAAGGATGTGCTGCATGTCCCAGACGTCCGAAGAAATTTAGTTTCAGGCTCTCTACTAGTTAGTCATGGGTTTAGACTAGTTTTTTAGTCTGAAAAATTTATTATGAGCAAGTTTGGAATGTTCCTTGGTCGAGTTTATCTTGATAGGGGATTATTCAAAATGAATGTGATGCCTGTAAGCCGTGAAGGCAAGAATAAAAATAATAATAATAATGCTCCTCCTTCTGTTTACTTGCTCGACTGTTCAAATTTATAGCATTTTAGATTGGGACATGTTGGTCTAAAATCAATTAAAATACTAATTAATCTAGAATTAATTCCAAAAACCCATGTTGAACTTAATAAGAAATGCGAAGTATGTGTTGAAGCAAAAATAGCTAAATTGCCTTTTCATCCAGTGGAAAGGAATACTACTCCTCTAGAATTAATTCATAGTGATGTGTGTGACTTAAAATTTATGCAAACTATAGGAGGTAAAAAAATAATTCATTACTTTTATAGATGATTGCACAAGATATTGCTATATGTTTCTTTTGAGAAGCAATCGAGGCAATTAAGATGTATAAAAATGAAGTTGAAAATCAACTGAACTATAAAATAAAAGCAGTCTTAAGTGACAGAGGAAGTGAGTATGTAACACCATTTGAACAATTATGTGCCGATTTAGGCATAATTCATCAAATGACTGCTCCTTATGCTCCTCAGTCCAATGGAGTTGCCGAAATAAAAAATCGAACCCTGAAGAAAATGATGAATGCTTTATTAATAAGCTCATGGTTGCCGCAGAACATGTGGGGGGAGCTATTCTTACAGCTAAGCACATTCTGAATAAAGTGCCACACAAAGGGAAAGATAAAACTCCGTATGAGTTATGGAAAGGGCGCAAGCCTTCTTTCAAATATCTTAAAGTGTGGGGGTGTTTGGCAAAGGTTGAAGTACCTGGACCAAAACAAATAAGAATTGATCCTAAGACAGTTGATTGCATATTCATAGGTTATGCATACAGCAGTGGTGCATATCGATTTCTAATTCATAAATTTGAAATTCCTGATATGCATGAAGGAACTATTATTGAGTCAAGAGATGCCATTTTCTTTGAAAATATTTATCCTTGTAAAGAGAGGATTGTGACAAGCTCAAATAAAAAACTCTTGAAATTGCAGGTAGTTCAAATCCCATAAATGAAGATCCAAGACAGAGCAAGAGAGCTTGAAAGGCTAAATCATTTGGTCCTGACTTTGAAACTTATGCAGTTGACGATGATCCAAAGACTATACAAGAAGCTTATGCTAGTCCTGATGCTCCTTTTTGGAAGGAATCTATTTAAAGTAAAATGGGTTCCATCATGCAAAACTTTACTTGGGAGTTGGTTGATCTTCCACCATGATGTAAGCCTTTAGGATGTAAATAGATCCTAAAGAGGAAATACAAAGATGACTGGTCGATAAACATGTTTAAGGCCCAACTTGTTGCCAAAGGGTTTAAACAGAAAGAAGGTTTTGATTTCTTCAATACATATTCACCAGTAACCAGAATAACTTCCATTCGAGTGCTTATTGCTATTGCTGCATTATGCAATCTCGAAATTCATCAAATGGATGTGAAAGCTGCATTCTTGAATGGTGAACTAGAAGAAGAAATTTATAAGGAGCAACCTGAAGGTTTCATTGCACCTGGTCAGGAAAAGAAAGTGTGTAAACTATTGAAGTCATTATATGGACTAAAACAAGCTTTTAAACAATGGCATATGAAGTTTGACGTAACTCTGTTGAAAATGGATTCAAGATCAATGAATACAAAAAGGATGTTAAGTAGAAACTTCGACATGAAGGATTTGGGTTTAGCTGATTTAATTCTTGGAATTAAAATTATCAGAACGTCAGAAGGTATCTTTTTATCACAATCTCATTATGTTGAGAAAGTGCTCAAGAAGTTTAACGCTTTTGACACCGGTTAAAACACGTGTTGATACCAGTATTCAATTAAGTAAGAACAGAGGTGATCCAGTGGCTCAAGTCGAATATTGAAGAGTAATCGGAAGCCTGATGTACATTACAAATTGTACATGACCAGACTTGGCATTTGCTGTAAACAAGTTAAGCAGGTTCACGAGTAATCCAAGTAAAGGGCACTGGAATGCACTGACTAGGGTTTTAAGATACTAAAAGTACACCCTAAGTTATGGCTATTTTATATTAATTATCCTGTAGTTTTGGAAGGATATACTGATGCTAATTGGATGTCAAATACGTAAGACTCTCACTCTACAAGTGGGTATGTATTTACTATTGGGGTAGAGCTATATCTTGTAAATGAAGCAAGCAGACTTGTATAGCCCGATTCATAATGGAATCGGAATTTATAGCTCTAGATATAGCTGGAGAAGAAGCTGAATGGATCTGTAACTTTCTCGAGGATATTCCATGCTGGAAAAAGCCTGTGCCTAGTGTTATGATCCATTGCGATAGCCAAGTTGCAATTGGAAGAGCACAGAGCCTTATGTATAATGGTAAGGCAAGACACATTCGTCGGAGACATAATACCGTGCGATAATTGATCAGAAATGGAGTTATATCTATTGACTATGTGAGGTCAAATGTTAATTTGGCGGATCCACTCACAAAAGGTCTGAATAGAGATCAATTTCATAAACTGCTAGAGGGAATGGGATTAAAATCCACATCTTGAAAGAACAATCATAGTGGTAACCCAACCTTAAAGAATGGAGATCCCAGAAACTTGGTTCAATGGGAAAATAAAGTTATGAAAGTTCTATTGAAAAGCGCTTATAATGAATCCATCCCTATAGAGCAGAATAAGTGCCTGTAATTGTGGTGAGGTTAAGTCTCTGGACTTTTAATGGTCCCTTGTCCTTGGAAAGGAGAAGTATTGCAGGGTACTTTATAAAAGGAAACAACCTATCTAAGTATGAGGACGGGCCACCTCGAATAAACACTTAGGAAACCTAGATGTTGTCCATGGCCAAAACGGACACAACTATGAGAACGGAAGGTGTTGAGACATTGTTCTGTAAGTGTCGTTGACTCGGTATACACCTAGGAAGATTAGTTCAAGACACAGGGTCCACTAAGCCGCTGGTATATCGGATGATATTTTACTAAGGAAGGTTCAAAGCCACAAACTACATTTCCCCATGCAGCAGTGTTTTACGAAAACTGGGTATGTGAGTCTATATTCATGCATGCATTTATTTCCACTCATGTGGGGGATTGTTGGAAATTGGTTTTAGAAAAAATGAGTTTTAACTCAATTTAAACCAATTTAATAATGATAAAATATTTAATTCTTGGTAATTAAATAATAAATTGCAAATCTACGTTTCAAGAAGATAAACGTAGGATTTTATTTTTCTCAAAATCGATTTTCGGTGAGTGAGAAATAAATAATTAAAATTGGCCATGTAATTGAAAAGGTGAAGAGTTAACGAGGTTGAAAACCCATCTGATGTTTGGGGTTGAAAACCCATCTAATATTTTGGGGATGAAAAACCCATCTGATATTTGAGGTTGAAAACCCATCTGATATTTGAGGTTGAAAACCCATGTGATATTTGGGGCTGAAAACCCATCTGATATTTGGGAGTTGAAAACTCATCTGATATTTGAGGTTGAAAACCCATCTGATATTTGGGGTTGAAAACCCATCTGATATTTGGGGGCTGAAAACCCATCTGATATTTGGGGCTGAAAACCTATTTGGTCTGAAAACCTATTTGATCTGACATTTGGACTGAAACCTATCTGATCTGGTATTTGGGCTGAAAACCTATCTGATCTGATATTTGGGCTGAAAACCCATCTGATCTGATATTTGGGGCTGAAAACCCACCTGATCTGGTATTTGGGCTGAAAACTTATCTGATCTGTATCTGGGGCTGAAAACCCATCTGATCTGATATTTGGGCTGAAAAACCATCTGATATGATATTTGAGGCTGAAAACCCATCTGATCTGATATTTGGGTTGAAAACCTATATGATCTGATATTTGGGCTGAAAACCTACATGATCTGATATTTAGGGCTGAAAACCCACCCGATCTGGTATTTGAGCTGAAAACCTATCTGATCTGATATTTGGGTGCTGAAAACTCAGCTGATATTTGGTCTCGACTGAAATGAAGCAGGTTGAGAACTTAGCTTCTGGAATATGACTCTTCACACTCCATAATGTAACGTCCGAATTAAATGAGACTATTTATGGAGGTAACTCTTGAGCTCAAGGATTAAAGAGAATTAATAGCACTTTAATTTGTAGTAACTCCCCACCTGATGGAGTGGAATTGGACCGTGTAAAAGGGGGTCTTATGCATTTCATTTCATAACACACAACAAAACGAATACAACATACCACATATTGCAGCATATTTCTTTCTTGTTTTTCGTGCCCAGTTTCCAGCACTTAACGTTCACCGGGTTCTGAGTTTTGGAGAGCACCTAACTCAGAAACGTGTAGCAGTTGTATCTTGGGGACATATTGTCTGAGACGTCTGCTCTTATACGGCGGCAAAATTATCTTACGGAAAGAGTTCTACTCGCCTCTGCTAAAGTTGTAATTTTCAATTCTGCTTTTAATTTATTAAGATTGTATTAGGTTGCCTTTCTTTGTAATTTATATTGTGCTTACATTGTTGGAAATTCACAGAACCAACACTAGTCTAGTATAAAAGGGGGTTCACATACCCCGTCTCGTAACATCAATAAAATCAGAAACAAATCACTGGGAAAAATGAGTATGCGAGTTGAGGGGAATGAAAGGAACAATAGTGGTGGCCATCTAGTCCTGATGTGCATCGACGGTGGGCAGAGCTGTCTTGGAATGAGAGAAGGATTAGTTAGTTGCTGCTGAAATTGAGAGGGGGAGAAAGAAAGGGGACGATGAGAGAGAGAGAGAGTAAGAAAAATAAATGAAAGAAAGAGAGAGGAGTAAAGTTGAAGGTGTAAATGAAAGAAGAGAAGAATAAGAGAGAATTTCAGGGGTGAGTTGAGAGAGAGAGAGAGAGAGAGAGAGAGCTCACTACTAGAAAAATACCCTTATAGTGACACTTTTTTATGACACTTTTAAACAAGTGTTGCTATATGTACATGTAATGACATTTTAATGTTTTATTAATTTTATATTTATATTATGTGACGCTTTTAATATTTTACTTTCTACACCGCTTCTCTTAACCTAATTTGCACCGCTTAATTAATCTAACCTGCTCCGCCTCCATTACCAGTCGAATATCTTCATCTCTCCTTACCTCTGAAAATTTTTCGATCTCAAGAATCATTTCTTCTTCGGTTGGCCTTCGATTTTGCGCGTATGTTCATTCATCTTTGAACTCGGTCCCTTAGTCGTTGCTGACGCTTACGGATTCGAGCTCGCGCCATCACTGGATGACTGAATCTTCTAAGGTAAGTTTTTGTGTTAGATTTATTATGTGTTCTTTTGTAATCGGAGATAAGGAGGAGAACTTTGAGAGAAATATTTTCTCTTGTCTCCACAGAGAATATGCTAATATTACAGCCCCGTTTTTTGTCTCTGTGTTTAGTGCTTGTATAACCTTTTTATTTGTTTAATTTTGTACCAATAACTGATCAATGTAGATTTTGTTTTATTAGAAATAAAATCTCGAATGCTGCCTCAACTCTTTATTGAAGATTGATATGTTATTTTTAATATGTTTCCTTATGGTTTTTGATGAAGGCAGGTAGTGCAAAATCTTATCGACTTCTGGGTAAGTATAGTTCCATTAATTTTTAGTTGATTCATTAATTTCTCAGTAAAAAAATATTACCTGTAAAATTTGGATTTTCTTACTGTTTAAGTGAACTAGGATTACACATAAGATAAGTTAATTGATTAAAGGACTCCTCGGAGGGCGATTACGGCTCCGTTGACTTGAACCTCGTCTTTAATTATTGCTGCTAGCTCGGTTCTATTGTCGCAGTAGCTGTCCTTGAATTGTTTAGTGTTACTTGCTGTTTCGCTTGTCGCGGCCTATTTTTGCTGTTGGATTCATTTTTCAGGGTGACTTGTTTTCTTATTAATTAAAACTCAAACAAATTAAAACCTTAAAATCCAAAACAGCACTAATCTTGCGCTGCCAGGACCGGAAGTGTCCCTCGGATCTTTGTCAAGAGCTTGAGGATCCCGGTTTTAATTTAAACGGGTTTTAATCTCAAAATTCAAATCGAGTCCCTGAATTTGAGTCTCATCAGCTGTGTGCTCCCTTTCTTGATCTTTGTGATTTTCAGTCAGGAGAATGGCGATTTCTTACCGAATTCTTTCTTTCATTGCTACATTTTTGTTTACTTTAATTAAAGAAAAGAATAATAAGGTTGCAAGTATGTTACGAATTTGCAGTAAGTTATTGGCTAGGTTTATATACTTGTATGGAGTTCTAAGGTTAAAGTGTTATGATTGTCATGTTGATGTGATCTTTGTTACATATAGCCAAGTTTTTTGCATTTTGGTTTTTAGTTCAGTGTTTTAAGATTTTATGAGTTTAATGTGCAATATCTTGCAATTATGTGGAATAAAATTATGGGCAGTAAGTTAGTGGCTAGGTTATATACTTGTAACGAGTTATGAGGTTAAATTGTTATGATTGTCATGTTGGTCTGACAAAGGTCAGATAAAACAAAAGGATTTATTATGTGTTCTTTTGTAATGTCTACGATTGTCATCTCTGCTTTTTTCTCCTTCTAACTCTCTTGATTTGCTTTCTTTAATGTTTATATTTTTAAATTAATATGTTATTGTCAGTCCCAGAGTATGGATACAGATAGGAGTTGGATGGAATTACCAAGGTTAATGGATGCCTACAAGCTAGGGGTGCAATACTTTTTGAACTTTGCATTTTCGAATTCAAATGATGGATTGATATTGTGTCCTTGTAAAGAGTGTAAAAATGGCATATGTAGAGAACTAAAAATTGTCAAAGCACATCTAATTACAAGAGGTGTTCTGAAAAGCTATACTAAATGGGTGTTCCATGGTGAGTCAATTTCGAACACGGTGCCCTTAGTTGACGCATATAGCAGTGGTGCAGGTACGTCTGATAATATGCGTGAGTTGATTTATGATCAATTTCCTATGTTTGGTGACGATAACGATATGCAATTTAATTCTAATATCGTGGGCGAGAGACCAAATGAAGAAGCTGAAAAGTTCTGTAGGCTTCTTAATGACGCTGAACAGGAACTGTATCCTGGATGCAAAAAGTTCTCGAAACTCTCTTTCCTTGTTCGCATGCATCAAATAAAGTGCCTTGGACACTGGAGTGATAGGTCATTTTGTATGATGCTAGATTTACTTAGAGAATCTTTTCCAGATGGAGTCCAACTTCCAAAAAATTATTATGAAACAAGAAAAATATTGAGAGATTTAGGACTTCATTACCAAAAGATAGACTCATGCATAAATGATTGCATGATATATTGGGGTGTAAATCAAAGCAAAACACTTTGTGATACTTGCGGTGAGTCTCGGTGGAAAGTTCTGGAAGGTGATATTTCAAGCGTTGAAAACTCTAGGAAGACAAAAAAGAAAAACAAAGTGTCAAACAAGTCATTTTGGCATTTTCCTTTGAAGCCAAGGCTTCAAAGATTGTTCATGACAACTAAAATTGCATCCAATATGGCATGGCATGCATATGAGCGCATAGATGATGGTATCATGAGACACCCAGCTGACTCTACAGCTTGGCAGACATTTGATTACAATCATCCAAATTTCGCTAAGGATGCTCGAAATGTAAGATTAGGCTTGTTCGCTGATGGATTTAGTCCATTCAGAAGCATGATGATTAACCATAGTACTTGGCCAATTGTTTTAATGCCTTATAACTTACCACCTGGAGAGTGCATGAAGAAGTCATATTTTATGTTGTCTACACTTATACCTGGTCCCAGTGAACCAGGAAATAACATTGATGTCTACTTGCAACCTTTAATTGCTGAATTAAAGGAATTGTGGGATGTAGGTGTTAAGACATACGATGCTTCAAGAAAGCAAAATTTTCAAATGTATGCGGCATTATTGTGGACTATAAGTGATCTTCCTGGTCTTGCAAATTTGTCGGGTTGCGATTAAAGGAAAATATGCATGCCCAGTGTGTCTTCAAAACACGAACTCGAGTATTTGAAAAACTCCCATAAGCAATGCTACATGTGCCATCGAATATTGTTACCTCGTAACCATCCTTATCGTAATGATACACGCTCATTTATCGGGAAAGAGGAGCATAGAGAAGCCCCTCCTTATCCTACAGGTTCAGAGGTGTTTGATGAAGTAAAACACATTGAAAATAAATTTGGGAAACTAATAGGTGCCCAAGGCTTGCCTTATGGCCGAAGAAAAGAGTATTTTCTTTGAGTTGCCATATTGGAAGAGTAATTTATTACGCCACAATCTCGATGTTATGCATATTGAGAAGAATGTGTGTGATAAGATTTTATACACGTTGTTGAGCTCTGATAAGTCCAAGGACAACAAAAATGCACGCCTAGACTTGAAAGATAAAGGTGTAAGACCCGAACTTCATCCTTTCGTAGATGTCAATGGTAGAGAATGGTTACCTGCGTCTTGTTTTGAATTGGATAAAAATGAGAAACATCAATTTTGCATGGTGTTGAAAAACATAAAAGTGCCTGATGGATATGCCTCAAATATATCAAAATGTGTGCAGCTAAAGCCTCAAAAGATTTCCATTAATAAGAGCCATGACAGTCATATACTAATGCAACAATTATTACCTATAGCACTACGCAATCTGTTACCAAGTTATGTTCATTCACCTATTATTCGTTTGTGCAAGTACTTTCAAGAATTGTGTTCCAACACACTCCATCACAGTGATTTGGTTAGAATGGAAAATGATATATCAATAATACTATGCGATCTTGAAAAAATATTTCCTCCTGCATTTTTCGATATTACTGTTCATGTAACTGTGCATTTGGTTACTGAGGCAAAATTAGGAGGTCCAGTTCACTATCGATGGATGTATTCGCCTGAGAGGTAACTTTTCATTTTTTTGTCAAACTCTTTTATGATTTGAACATAATACTTTGTAATATATTTTGTTTTCTATATTGTCAAAGGTACTTGAGCACGCTTAAATCTTATGTCCGCAACAAAGGCCGACCTGAAGGGTCAATTGCAGAAGGTTATTTAGCAGAGGAGTGCTTATCATTTTGTTCCCTTTACTTTGATGATCACGTAGAAACAAGGCGTAATCGACTTAGTCGAAATGAGGAAAGAGATCACACAAATAATGATGGCACGGAAATCTTCTCAATGGTGGTCGGCCTCATCCACGTGACAACCAAAGGGTTCTAGACAATAAAACCTTAGAAAAAGCACATAGATACGTGCTTTTTAATTGTGAAGAAATTAAGTCTACAATAGAGTAAGCGACTAATTTTCACCTACAAAATCCTTATCCATTAAATCATCACATGACAATTATATTTACGTTGTGCATTGATCATGAGTCAATGATCAGACGAAAAAAGCGTCCTTCCCCAGAACATGAGATCAGACGAATTCACAGTGACAGTTTTCCCAAATGGTTCTCTAGCCTAGTAAGTATTTTATTTTTTTTGGTTATGTGTTTTCGATATTGTTGACATGATTTTTTCACTAGGTGTCAGGACTTGATCATTATGATGCTGATGACATGATTCAAAGTGATATCGCATGCCTTGCGAGAGGGCCACTTCCAGTGGGTCAAAGATTTAAAGGGTTTGTTGCTAATGGTTTCAAATTTCACACCAGGGAAGTTGAGAAAAAAAGAAAAACTCAAAATTGTGGAGTGGTGGTTAGTGCAGCAACGACCAGCTTTGCAAGCAAAAAAGACAAAAGACCCATCTCTTCTGATTTGACCTATTATGGGATTGTGAAAGACATAATTGAGTTAAACTATCTCCAAGGAAAGAGAGTTGTACTATTTGAGTGTGATTGGGTCACAAAGGGTAGAAGATTAAAGCAAGATAGTGATGGGTTCACATTAGCGAATTTTACAAACATAAAGCGTCAGAGTGAGCCGTTTGTTCTTGCATCTCAAGTACAACAAGTTTTCTATGTGGAGGATCCTTCTGATAGAGGATGGCATGTTGTTGTAAAAACTAAACCGAGAGAGAAATTTGAGGATGGAAATGACTTAATAATAAGTGATATCGACATCATAGCTCAAAGCACACCATGTAACGAACCACCCAATGATGGGATTTCAGATATTTTTTGGGTTCGCAAAGGGGTGCCTCCTACTCTAGCAGAAGAAGAATAGAGTCCTATTAGGAGTTCTTATTTTCTATTTGAGATAGTTGATCAGTTTCTTATGTTTTTTGAGAAATTAATTGTTCTAGTTCTGGATTTTTAATTTTAGTGAAATTTACCTTATTGAAAATATACTTTTACTTATATTGCTGCTCATTATATTTTTTTCCAAGATTCTTAATTGCAGAAAAATGGTTAAGGGCCACGTTATTACTAGGAATGATCTTATAGCAATGGCGAGAGGGCAAAGAAGTAATTTTTCTAATAGTGGCCAGAGAAGGTTGCATTTACCCTTAGACGATGGTGACAGCTGGAGTGATACAAATATAGATGGAGATATCAGTAAGCAACATGATGGTCGTCGAGGTTCGTTACAGTACATATACATATATGTCTTGTTTATATTTCTTAATCTTTACTGTAATTCTTTGGTCGGTCTTTTACATTCTTAATAGATAATGTTGTGTGTCTAAAACGGGGACCAAGAGTTACTAGTATTCCAGATTATCTTCTAAAAAGTAAATATCAGAATGCCAATGAGCAGTATCTCGACCCTCCAGGTACATATCTGTATACATATTGTGTCCATGTATTTTTAGTAACTTTACATTTATTATATTGGCTGAAAAAATAAGTTGTCCCATTAATCGAGTTGTTTAATTGTAGTAATAAAGCAAGGACAGAAAAGTGCAAATTTTATCCATAGTCGAGGAAAATACACATAAGGGATTGGACAACAAAGTGCTCCAAGTAGTGATGATTTAATCGATTTCGAGACCCTTCGAGCAATGACAATGGGAAAGCAAAGTACGAAAGAGATTAATGATTTAATTGATGACCAGAATATACATTCGCAAGGTATGAAATAGATTATAAATGTAGCATAGCGGTATTGATCTGTCATCTTATTCAACTTATTATATATTTACTTGACTATTCTGAGTTATATAGTGTTTGAATTTCATAATGTAGAGAATCTTGGAGCAACAAAAAGGGGAAGGCAAAGTACAAAAGCGATTAATGGTTCAATGGATGAGCAAAATTTACATTCTCAAGGTATGAAATAGATTAGAAAATGTAGCGATATTGATGTGTCATCTTGTCCAACTTAATGTATATTTACTGACTGTTATTAGTTATATAGAGTTTGGATTTTGTAATTCAGATAGTTATTAGTTATATAGAGTTTAGATTTTGTAATTCAGATAACCTTGGAACACTCAAAAGGGGAAAGCAAAGTACAAATGAAGTTGATGATTTAAATGATGCACAGAATGTACAATCTGAAGGTATTGGTTGTCCATTTTTTAAGTTAGTATATGTTGATTGTTGTTACTTGAATTGTGTTTTCATACCTTGATTTAGAGGACCTTGGAGCAATAACAAGAAGCGGAGTGTTAGGAATGTGAATAATAGTAAAAGAAGCGAACAGTCCATTCTTGGTGTAGATAACCGGGTGGATGAAAATATTAACAAGTTAGCAAATACAGATCATGTTGAGTCCCAAGGTATACTACATCATATTACACATGATACTACATCATATACACATGATATAATTTGTCCCTTTCAATATTGTTATAAAACTTATTTTTCTTGTATGTGTAGATGCCACTTGTAAACAACATAAAACTAGAGGATTTACTTATATGCCTCACATTTATGCCATAATCTCTGACAACAAAAGTCAGCCTCTGAAGGTTTCATTCAATCGGTATGGAAAACCCATTGGTCCTAATAAAAGCAAATTTGTTGAATTTGTGGGGTCTATTGCAAGAAATGGGAAAGTAGCTCCACTTAATTACCCAGATTGTCATAGGTACTGACCCCAACAAAAACAATGTTGAGCATGATCAAGGTATAAATTTATAGAATTGATATATATTATTGTAGTGATTTACCAACGTTACATGGTTATTACATTTTTGTAGGGGAGCTTTGTTATTTCTGGATATGAAAAAATTGTTTTGAAAGCTTTAGCTAGAAGTTGGAGGATTTTCAAATGTAGAATTAAAAAATTATATTTTAATCCAAACTTAAGTTTGGAACAAAACTTACGTAAGGGGCCTGATACACGTGATGAGAGGGTGACGGAAGAACATTGGAAATTTCTTGTTGAACATTGGTGCAGTGAAGACGCAAAGGTGCGATTCATAATTTTTATGTTAAAGAGTCATTTTATTATTGTCTCTAACTTCTGGTATGATTGAACTCGATAGTACACTAGCGAGCAGAATAAAAAAAATAGATCAATGAAGAAAATGCAACATATTACTGGAAAAAAAAGTTTTGCCCAAGTTTATGAATCTGCTAAGGTAACTACTTTTCATTTTCAAAACTAATTATAACTTAAAGGGTGATGATTAAAATAGAGAAGTTTTTGGCTGTAGGAAGAAGCTGCACTTAATGTTGGGATATATGAGGATGATGATGAAACTGTTAAGGAGGCAGGAATAAAGGAGCTGAGCCGAGCAGATATTTTTGCAAAATGTTATTCTCGAGATGGGAATACATCTAATCCGGAAGTTATAAATGCATTGGTGAATCTTTTCTAGTACTTCTGTAATATTTTTTTTCTTACTACAACATTTCAAAATATATGACCCCGAATGATTTTTTTTTCGTTAAATTTGTATATAGGAAAAAATGCAACAATTAAAGAGTCAACTACCACCTGGTGCACGGGACAAAGGTCCAAATGACATATATGCCCAAGTCCTTGGAGAAGATAAAGGTGGACGAGTGCGCATGTATGGTTACGGAACAACTGCGAAGCAGGTATATGGTGATCATTCACTTGGCCATAATGATATCAATCGCATTGTCATGGAAAAAGAAGCATTGACGATACAACTAGAAGAGAAGGACAAGTTAATTCAAATGTTGTTGAGCAAAGTGGACTCGAGTGGAAATGATCATTCAAGATTGACAAAGGGATCTTCCCCATCAACCTTGCGCAATTCTGTAATTGCCCGGTCTGCTCAACCCTCAAGTACCCGTTCTATTCCCTTGCAGGTACGTACATAGTACTTATAGTAGCTATTATGTGATGTCATGTTATATGGAATACCATGAATATATTTAGATGTATTGTCGGGAAGTTATATAGAATACCATGAATATATTAATATGTAATAGGTCATTTTGGACTAATTTGAAACAGGATGCCTCTCGTATTTTAAAACAGGATGCCTCTCGTATTTTAAAACAATGCTCCTGTTCATAATACATATGCTGTGTTTCACTGGGAGCTTATTAAAACAATGCTCCTGTTCATAATACATATGCTCCTGTTCATAATACAATGCTCCAGTCAAAGATTGTCGTTTCTATGTATGTTTGGTAATTTGTTCTTCTATTCTGAAAAACAGTATGGCTGTAATTTAACATATGCTCCTGTCGCAGGCATACTGCCGTTTCTGTCAAAAATATGCTCTTGTCGCAGGCATACTGTACTAGACTCGATAATTCAGGCGATTTCAAGTACGGCTGTACTTTACAAGTATGGCTGTAATTTCAAGTATGGCTGTAATTTAACCGAGTCCAGTACACTTTCCTGCCCGAATGGAATCAGGCGATTTCAAGTATGGCTGTAATTTCAAGAATGGAAATGTTGTTCTCTCTTGCACTGAGTATAGTATGCCTGCGATTTCATGTAGAGTTACAACATTTCCATTCATGTTTTGAACGTGGCAGTAGCTGTACATCTTGCTTCGTTCGAGTTCTGTATTGTAATCCCCTTGTTTCTAGATTTACTCTACATGATTGAAGGAATATCTGGGCTTTTTGATATGGTCAGTGTGTTATCTGGGCTTTTCAGAATGTTAAATTACAGCTATACTGCTACTCGTAACAGGGCTTTTCTGTGTATGTTTGGTAATTTGTTCTTCTATTCTGAAAAACAGTATGGCTGTAAACATATGCTCCTGTTCTCTAATTTAACATAGTGCTGACCATATCAAAAATCCCAGATATGATTGAAGGAATATCTGGGCTTTCAGCACTATTATTACTTTTTTTTCGTTATTTATAATGGGTTTTTCCATTCTTGAAATGTATGATCCAGGTTGGAGCAAAGGTTCTTTTGAAAGACATGATTACTCAAAATTATATTGCGAAAGGTTCCGTTCAAAGCTTAAATCCATCAAAGCTAGTCGGGAATGAAGAATTGGGTGTTGATTGGTGTGAAGTGAAAGTTACCGTGCCAATTAAATATGATCATGCATTAATAAGGACAATTGGAAGTGTCAAATTTATTGGACAAGCTACAGGAGGTAGCATTGCTTGGCCAAAGTGTTTGGTAAGTCTTTTCTAACAATCTTTCATTATTATCGTTTGCTTGTTCTTTTAGTATTTTAGTATCATTAATTTTTGTTTCGTTTATTATTATAGGTTGAAGTGGAAGATGCGAGATAAGAAAAGTGACATGAAAGACTTTCGGTTTATTTTGGAGTTAATTGACATTAAGATGAAAACTTACTTTTTTTGTAATTTGGACCGCAATGTTGTTTGAGATTTTCTCTTATGTTTACTGTTTGGGATCTTATTTTTACTGTTATAGATCTTGGTATTTGAGTTGGACATTAAAATTTTATGTTGCTATTGTTATTACAAAACAACTATTCATACTATTATAATTAGCAACATTTTATGTTTAAAGAAAATGTTACGTTTTACTTGACAATTGTCATTATAGCAAAATATGTTACTTGAAATTATTTAGTGATACTTGTAGGCGTCACAAAAATAGGTAGTCAATGTAGTTATAAACTTTTATGTGATGTTAAAAAGTGTCACTATAGCACACTATTGTGATGCAAAAATGAGTCACTAAAAGAGTTAGTTAAGGTAGTTATGTTTTTTACGTGATGCTAAAAAGTGTCACTATAATACGCTATTGTGACGCCAAAATATGTCACTAATAAAAGTAGTTAAGTTAGTTATTAACTCTAGTGATGTTAAAAAGTTTCACTACAATTCACTTTTATGACGCCAAAAAGTGTCGCAAAAAATGGCAAAAAGCGTCACTAAAGCTTACTCATGTGATGCATGAAAAGCGTCACAATATGCAAGAAAGCGTCACATTAGATATCTGTTGCAACGCCTTTTAAGTGTCACAACAACGGTCTATTGAAACGCCAAATCAGGTGACGCTTTCGAAAAGCGTCACTATAGCAAAAGCGTCACAATACACCACCTATTGTGACACTTTTGAGCGTCACTAAAGCCGTTTTTTCTAGTAGTGCCACCTCGATTGAATCAATTTGAATTGGCTGAGGAATGGTGGGGGATTAATTTCAAAGTGGTTGTGTGTGATAGAGAGAGAGAGAGAGAGAGAGAGTTAGGAATACTTGTTGGATTTTGATGATGTCATTAATATAATTCAAATGTTTATTACTTGGCAAAAATGTAAGGAAGAACCAAATGAGTATCTTCCATAGGCCAAATTATGGTAAGTTTAATACTTAGCAAAATGTAAAGAAGAACCAAATAAGTATCTTCTATAGGCCAAAATAAGTTAGGCTAAAATCGGCTAAGTACTAAAGAACAACTGAGTTCATCAGAGAGGTTCAGCCGAGTCAAGTCAGAGAAGTTCTGGTCAACAAAAATCATCAGGGATGTTTGACTAGACTGCAGTCAAGTGACCTCAGACAAGTCATCTGATCAGGCGAGTCCCAAACAGTGAACATCAGAGAAGTCCAGACTGCAGAAAAGTTAACTTTACATCAGCCTACTCGAGATCAGCCAAGTACTCCAAGTCCACGTCAGCATGCGTTGAAAAGTCAAATATTACGGAAAGTCACATGCAACGTGAAGAGACAAATTGGAGAGATTCCCGCTAAAGATATGAATTGAATAATTCATCCAGGCCTACCACTGAAGACTTTAATCTTATTATATTCAAAATATTAGGCGCCTCACATGCAAAGTCTTCACAACGGTCCGAATATGGATTAAATTATGGGAATCCAGCCTTGCAACGTTCAGAAAGAAAACAATGAAGTCTACATCTCCAACGGACGGATTTGTTGAAAAGATTTGCAACGGCTATGAAGGAAAAGCTCAGAGATCGTGACCTATATATTTCCGAAGATTTGAGGCTGAGCAGTACACAACACATACAAACGGTGCGAACAAACTTTGAGAGCAATCAAAGCATTCAAAGCAATCTTAAAGCGAACAATAGCATCGTGAAAAGAGCAGTTCTCAAAAGCTCATACTTGAAGAAGCTCTAAGTTGGAGAAGACAAAAACTCGTGTCTTTAATCCTGAGTTAGGGGTACTTCACTGGTTGAAGTTCGAGACTGTAAAGGCATCCAAGGATCGTGGATCAAGAGGTGCAAGGCAGTCAAGTGTGTTGCAATGGCAAGGATTTCCACTGGTTGGAAGTTGTTGTAATTTGGTTGAATCACTGTAATCTTTATCACTGGTTGACAATTATAGTGAATTCATCTCCAACTGGTTTGGATAAAAGTGGATTAGTAGAGGATTACCCCACCTCTGAGACCACTATAACTGCCTGCGTATTTTACTGTTTTATAGCATCATACCTTAACTGCTGCATTCATTGTTAAGTATTTCATTAGTTGTTTTATTCGTCATCAGCTGACTTCCGCACATATTGAGAACAAACGACTCTAAGTCATTTGCATATCTATCAGCTGAAGAAACTTACTCTTTGTGAAAAAGAGTTTAAGAGTTTCAATAAGTCTATTCACCCCGCTCTAGACTTATTCCTGTACGACTTGTGACCTACAAGTGGTATCGGAGAGGTTGGTTCATTTAGTTCACGAACCAGATCTATATCAGAGATATATTTTACTCTCATTATATAATGGAACACATGCATTCTAGACTACCTGTGTTTTCAGTTGACGAGTATGATCTTTGGAAGATAAGGATGCAGGCACACTTATCTTCAATCCATGATGACATGTGGTGCATCATAGAGGACGGTCCATTTACCTTCGAGAAGGACAACACTCCCGAGGAGAGGGAAGCCAGAGAAGATCCCAAAGAAGAGGACAGAGCTGACTTCCGAAGAAAGAAAGCTGGCCAATCTTGACAACCGATCCATAGACGTGCTGTATCAAACTCTTGACAAATCCACCATGGTAAAGATCAAGAATTGCAAGAATGCAAAAGAAATCTGGGACACATTAGCCTTAATGTGTGAAGGAACGGAGCTGATCAAAGAAAACAAGTTGTCAATTGCTACTCAAAAATTTGACAACTTCAAAATGAAGAATGGCGAATCTATAGACCAAGTGGACACAAGGTTCACTAAGATTATCAATGAGATCAACTCCCTCGGAAAATCTTATGGCAACAGGGAAATGGCGCTGAAGGTTCTAAGATCTCTCAATCCTGAATGGATCATGAAGGCAGTGGCCATGAGAGAATCCAAGGATCTTAATAAAATAAAGATCCAAGAGCTGTTCTCCGATCTAAAGGCTTATGAGTTCGAACTCCCAAGTTCATCCTCAACCGAGCCTGCAGAGAAGGGAATAGCCTTTGCAGCCGAGTCCCCCGCCAAGAGCTTATCTGATGTAAAGCCTCCAAATCCATTAGATTTTGAGGAAGAAATGGCGTTCATAATGCAGAGGTTCAGCAACTTCCGGAAGAACTACTCCAAATACAAAAAGAATTATAAGGAGAATCCCAGAAGGAACCAGAAAGCCGGAAGCTGGAAGGTGGAGTGCTACAACTGTCATAAGACAGGACACATTCAGATCGACTGTCCTGATCTTAAGAAAGACGAGAGCAAGAAAGAGGTGAGCAGAAAAGAAGACAGGAGGAAGGCCCTCATCGGAGAAGATCAAGAGCGTGTAGAGTCCAGCAGCGGATTCTTCTCAAATGATGATGAAGAGTATGATTGTCTGATGGCCAACCTAGCTGATGAAGAGGTAACATCAAAACCCTCTGGTTCAAATAATAGTTCAGCCATGTCACAAGATATGGATCTGCACGAATCTGTAAATCAGCTACTTAAAGATTTTGAGACACTAAAATCTGCACACCTATTTGTATCAGCCGAGAAGACTCAGCTGCAAGATGAGAATAGGCAGCTGAAAAATGATTTTGAAAACTCAGCCTAGAACTGAACAAAGTAAAATCTGATTTTGAAAACCAGGCTGCAGTTGACTTGAAAAACCAGGCTGATGTCACTACAGCTGGGATAAATCGACTAACTGTTTTAATTAGAGAAAAATCAGCTGCACTTGCTCATGTCAAAGCCGAGTTTACTAAGCTAACTCAGGTAAATAAGACTCAGGCGCAGGAAATAACCTCCCTGAAGGCGTATTTAACTCTAGACGAATTGTGTACTAATAAAAGGCCACTATATTCCAGATCAGGCCTTGGATATGATCCTCACACTCCCTCTAGTTCTAAAACCACTTTCATTAAGGGAGAAACGATTGTCTCGACTGCTGAGCCTACATACAAACCGATATTTAAAAATAGGCAACAGCCAAGTCATAAGTCTAGGCTGCAGCCAGGGTTCACAAGGCAGCCACCTAGACAAGCGACTAGGTATTGGCCAATGCAGAAGCAGCAGCCCAGACAACATGCCCACTATTATCAACAACTCCCCAAAAACAGATTTCAAAGGGGGGGGGGGCAGATGGAAACCTCAGGGTTATCCTAATTTCCAAAATGAACAAGTGTGGAGACCTCAAAGATTTAATAAATGGTCTTAGCCAAGGTTTAGAAATGGCCCACACTATCAATATTTTGAGGAATATCTGGTATATAATCCCAACAGAAGATACAGACCTAGACCTTACACACCTTACAAGGGTAATAATAATAACTATTTTAACAATCCAAGGAGAAATCAATTCTCCAGGAAACCATCTAACCCGAGAGGACCCACACAGATTTGGGTACCTAAATCTCTGCTTGTTTGATTGCAGAAAAGGTGGAAGGACTACTACCATATCTCCACAAATTCAAACTTTGGAGGTGAAGAATGGTTTGTAGATTCTTAATGCTCGAGGCACATGACCGAGAACAAGAAGATGCTGACTAAATACACCAAAGAAATAGGTCCTGACGTAACCTTTGGAGATAGCTCTAGAGGACAAACAAAGGGCTTTGGAGAGCTGCACCGAGGAAACATCATTATATCCAAAGTTCACTATGTCAAAGGGGTCAAATATAATCTCCTGAGCATAAGCCAGTTTTGCGATGAGAAGAATCTAGTAGTCTTCACCATTTGGAAATGTATGATGATAGATATCCTATCTAGAGAAGTGAAGCTACAAGGATTCAGAAGGAGAGATGTCTATATGATAGATTGGAACACAGGAACTCCCAACACCTATTTTCTATCTAAGACAGTAGCTGAGAACGGATGGCTGTGGCACAAAAGATTATGTCACCTGAACTTCAAAGCCATCAACAATATTAGTTCTCAGAAGCTGGTCAGAGGACTCCCAGAGGAAGCATTCAGGAAGGAAGCTATTTGTGATGCATGTCAGAAAGGGAAGCAGACCAGAGCATCATTCAAGCCAGTCCAGCCTACAACCATCACAACAAGGATCTTAGATCTACTACACATGGATCTATTTGGTACTATCAAGCCAAGGACTCTAAGTGGCAGAAAACATGCACTAGTAATAGTGGATGACTATTCAAGGTACACTTGGATTATCTTCTTGTATAAGAAGAGTGAAACCTTGACCAAGCTACCTGAGCTGCTGAGAAGGATCCAGAATGAGAAATCCCTCTCCATCATCAAGATCAGATCAGATAGAGGAGGTGAATTTCTCAACAAGGCGATCACTGATTACAACGATCAGAATGGGATCCAGCATGAGGTCTCTGCAGCCAGGACCCCCCAGCAGAATGGTGTTGCTGAAAGAAAAAACAGAACCCTGAAGGAAGCAGCCAGGTCCATGATTGCAGAAGCGGACCTGCCCAAGAGGTTCTGGGCTGAAGCTGTCAACACAGCTTGACATACTCAGAACATGAGTATGATAGTAGGGAGACATGGCAAAACTCCCTATGAGGTTTGGAATAATAGAACTCCTACTGTTGCTTACTTTCATGTTTTTGGTTGTAAGTGTTTCATCTACAACAACGGTAAAACACAACTAAATGCCTTTGATGCTAAAACTGATGATGGTCTCTTTATGGGATACTCACAAAGGAGCAAGGCATATAGAGTTTTTAATAAAAGAACCTTAGTTGTGGAAGAAACACCCCATGTTGTATTTGATGAATCTACTGTTGAGTACAGAAAGAAAGTTGAGCTAATTGAGAATAAGCTCAAATCAGCAAGCCTCTAAGAAGTCATTGTACATGACACAGGAATGGTGGACTCAGCCGCAGATCAGCCCATTGACCCAACTGTAGCTACTGAAGACCCAACTCCAGATCAGATAGGAACACCAGACCTACCTGATCCAGCTTGCACGATGAAGACCCAGTAGAGCCGATAAAGACTCATCTCAGAGATCGTAATGCATCCCAACCTACAGATGACAAGACGGTAGCTGACCCAGTTGCAGACCAAGGAGACCAGATCCAGGCTGATGCAGACAGAGAGGAAATTCACTAGAGCAATTCTACAGGGGGAACAGACCCTGAAGAAGATGATATTCCCAAGTGGCTGAAAGACCATCCAATCCAGCAAATTATTGGGAAGCTGACTGATGGAGTTAAGACAAGACAGTCTACCCTACCCGCATGAATGGCAATGTTCTCTTGCTTCATGTCACAGATAGAACCCAAGACAACAGAACAAGCCTTGGAGGATTATTCTTGGGTAAATGCCATTCAAGAAGAACTTGAGCAGATGGAAAGGAACAACGTTTGGGTACTAACAGACAGACCAGATCACAAGAAGGTTATTGTCACCAAATGGGTGTACAAAAACAAGAGTGACGAAGACGGAGCTGTTGTTAGGAATAAAGCCAGACTTGTTGCTAAAGGTTATGCACAGTGTGAAGGAATAGATTTAGATGAAACCTATGCACTTGTTGCAAGATTAGAAGCCATCAAACTATTCTTCGCATATGCTGTGTTCAAGGATTTCGAAGTCTACCAGATGGATGTAAAGAGTGCATTTCTAAATGGCATCCTAGAAGAAGAAGTCTATGTGGAGAAGTCCCCAGGATTTGTCAAAGGAGCAAAGTCTACAAGCTGGTAAAAGCTCTATATGGACTTAAGCAAGCACCAAGAGCATGGTATGAAACCCTATCCGTATTTCTTGAGAAGAACGGTTTCTGCAAAGGAAAGGTAGACAAGACTTTATTCAGAGTGGAACACGAAGGCCACATATTGATAGTTCAGATATATGTGGATGATATTATATTTGGCTCAACCAACCCAGAGCTATGTGAGAAATTCTCTAACCTCATGCAAGGAGAGTTTGAGATGAGTATGATGGGAAAGCTTAACTTCTTTCTTGGATTACAAGTTAAGTAGATGGAAAATGGAATTTTCATCAACCAAGCCAAATATATCAGAGATCTAATCAAAAGATTTGGAATGGAATCCGCCAAGCCAGCAAGAATTCCTATGAGCACAAGTACTCACCTAGATGCAAATGAGGGAGGCATATCAGTGGATTCAACCCACTATAGAGGACTTATTGGATCATTGTTATACCTCACTGCAAGCAGGCCAGACATATCTTATGCCGTAGGAGTTTGCGCATGATTTCAATCCAAGCCAAAGCAGTCGCACCTAGATGCAGCAAAGAGAATAATTAAATACCTTAAGTTTACAGTCAATGTTGGACTATGGTATCTAAAGGACGATAACTTCGAGCTGTCAGGATATTCAGATGCAGATTTCGCAGGATGCAAAATTAAAGGAAAAGCACTAGTGGAACGTGCCAATTCCTAGGAACCAGACTGATATCCTGGTTTAGCAAGAAGCAGGTTTCTAACTCTATCTCCACCACAGAGTCAGAATACCTAGCTGCAGGTAGTTGTTGTGCCCAGATCTTGTGGATCAGACAGCAGCTGAGGGACTACAACATCATTGCCAATGAAGTCCCTATCTGGTGTGACAACAATAGTGCTATTGCAATAACCAACAATCCGGTTTTGAATTCTAGGACCAAGCACATTGATGTTAAGAACCACTTCATTAGAGATCACGTGCTTAACAAGAGAGTCAGAGTTGAAAGAGTCAGCACAGACTATCAAATTGCTGATATCTTTACCAAACCTTTGCCAGAAGAAAGGTTTTTGGAGCTGAGCAGAGAACTTGGTCTACTAGATTGGGAATCTAGTATAGAAGCAAAAGCCAGCTGAAGTAGATCAGGCGAAGGACGGACTTAGCTGATCGAAGGAATCAGAACCTACCTGAAGAACGAAGGACAGACAAAGAAACCTAGCTGATCAAATCTCAGGCGAGAAGTCAGGGGAGTCAACTCACCTGATATAGAGCAGTCAACGGTCAACCAGCTAAGTTCTCCAATCTTAACCGACTTCTGAATATTAAATTACTATATGCTATATATATATATATGAAAATATTGTATTAATTTTGGTTCACAAGTGGCGTAATATTATATGCTTTAAATACACGTGGCAATCACAGGTTAAATCGACCTCCACTGTGACCAATTAAAATCGAACCGTCCAATTTTAAAAATCAATACCTGGACCACCGATTAAAATTTGAAATTTAAAAGGAATCTCAAAAGGTGGTCCACTGATTTAAAATAAAAGATTATTTAATTCCAGTGTCGTTCACTTTCTTTTTAAGGACGGAAAAACCCTTCACTTTATCTTTACCAGTCTTTCATAAACCCTAATTTACGGAGCAGAAAAATCCCTTGAGCTCTAAATACACTAAGAAATTTCCGATATTTGCATAAATGGAAGCTTACTTTGAAGGCGTAAACATGAAGGCTGTCAAGGACCAGATCATCTTTTCTCTGGTCGTTGATTTTGAAGGTCTCTTAGAATCAAATCTGGAAAACTACGACGTCCTTGACCTTATTCGTTCGATGAAGCTAAATGGGATCTACCCATTTCTGGATATCAGCCCCAAACATCTGTACAAGGAGGATGTAATCACATTTTACCGCGAAGCCCGTGTGATTGAAGCAGGAATTAGGAGCATCAGATTGACATATCACCGGAATCGATTCGAAAAATTTTTGGTATAAAGCATCGTGGTATAGCGGTCGAGGCCCTCAAGCAGACAGCAACCGACACATGGCTAAAGATTAAGGCGGACGATCAGCCAACGAAGCTAAAGCTCACCGCCAAGAGGAGCGAATTAAAAAGGGTATATCGGTATGTGTTGGACATCACCAATAAAATCGTCATAGGCATGGCCGGAAGTTACGACCAACTGTCGTTGGCAAAATTCATGGTGCTGGGAGCACTAATTCAGGACGAGCCGATCGATTGGTCAGACTACATTTTCAGGCAATTTGTTCGGGAAGTCAACAAGGCCGAATGGCTTGTTGACGAGAAGAAATTCAGATCCAAGCTGGCGTTTGGAACGCATCTAAGTTGGATCCTTGAGAAGATGGGTGTGGCGAAGGGAAGTACTGACCCCTTCCACATCAACAAGAGACTTGGTCACCTAGACCAAGAGACTTTGAGGAAGCTCGGAAGCAATAGAAGAGCAGCACAAATGATAAAAGAATTGTCTGATTCAAGGACCTACTACAGACCTTCACCAGATGAGTCGGACCAGCCTGCAGACGACAACCCACCTGCAGCCAAGTCAGATTCGGAGTCAGACAATACGCCCATTGTTGTTCGGTTCAAAAGACGGGGACCAGCCCCTGGTGAGCCATCCATCATGCATTCATCACCAAAACCCTCACCAAAAAGGCCCAGGCGACTGCAGTTCAGCCAAGAGGAGCAGCAAGAACAATATCCCAGTCCTGCAGCCAGGTCACCTATCCACTTGGAGGACCAGCCTGCTCCGGGCAGCTTAGAGACTCAGATTGTTCCCCTCCTCACTCCACCATTCATTTCAGAAGAGGAGAAAGCAGGTTTAGTCATTTCCATCCCTGAGGCAAATTACACTTTTCATCTGTTGGACAACAATCTTTTCAATTTATCCCTAGAGCAACTTCAATTGGTCAAACCACAAGCTCTAAAACACTCCTTTATCCATATTTTTGAAGAATGGAAAACCTTTAAATCACTTTCTTTTACTGAACTTGAAGCCTGTGTTGAAACCAGTGGTTGGGGATATCCCCAAGCCACAAAAGATGTACTGATACACTTTTGTAAAGTACCAGACACAATTTTGATTCTTCAGGAAAATTGGTTCATGTCCCATTTCCAAACCAACATGGACCAATTTATCCACTCCATAATGTATAATATTTTTTACGGTTCTTTGGAGAAAGAAGAAGAAGAGGAGAAAGAAGAAAAGGGGATAAGAATTGAAGAAGTAGAAGAAGAAATTATTGTGATTGATGATGAAGAAGAGAAACAGGAAGAAAAGGAAGAAGAAAATATTTTAGTTGAAAAAGAAACAGAAGGAGAAGAAGTTGAAAAAACGGAGGAGTTACACTACAAAAAAAACAGTTTTTACCGACGCCAAAATGGCGTTGGTAAAACAGAAAATGGCGTTGGTAAAAAAATTACCGACGCCATTACCGACGGCAACCCGCCGTTGGAAAAACGTTCGACGGTAATTTTTTACCGACGCCATTTACGCCATTACCGACGCCATTTACCGACGCCATTACCGACGCCATTTTGGCGTTGGTAATTTTTTTTTTTTTAATTTACCGACGCCGTTTACGCCATTTACCGACGCCATTTTTGGCGTCGTTAAATTAAAAAAATTAAAAAGTCGTCGACTCAAAGTGGGCTCAAAGGGTTAGGTCCGGCTCAAAGGGTGGGTTCGGTCGGCCAGTCCAGGCCTGGGTCCAAAGTGTGCGGGTCCGGGCGGATCGTGTTCGGGCTCCATTCAATTTCAAATGGTTGAGAAGGATTTTGGTTTATAAACCACCAAAAACATTGATGTTTTTCGATGTGGGATTGTGTTAAGAAATTACCGACGCCGAAATGGCGTCGGTAATGGCGTAAACGGCGTCGGTAAATAAAAAAAAAAAAAAAAAATTTACCAACGCCAAAATGGCGTCGGTAATGGCGTCGGTAAATGGCGTCGGTAATGGCGTAAACGGCGTCAGTAAATTAAAAAAAAAAAAAAATTACCAACGCCAAAATGGCGTCGGTAAACGACGTCGTTAATTGTAAAAAAATAAGTCTGCGAACCGGTCGTCGGCAATGGCGTCGGTAAATAGCGTCGGTAAATTATAAGTTTAACAACGGCGGTACGGGCGTCGGTAAATGGCGTCGGTAAATTATAAGTTTAACAACGGCGGTGCTGGCGTCGGTAAATGGCGTCGGTAAAAACTGTTTTTTTTGTAGTGTTAGTAGATGAAGAAAAAGAAGAAGGAGAAGAAGTTGAATAGGAGGATGGAGAAGAAAAGGAAGATGGTGAAAAATATAAGGATGATGAAGAAGATGACGATGAAGACAAAAAGAATGATGATGATGATGATGATGATGATGATGATGATAAGGATGATGGAGGAGAAAAGGAGACTGAGAAAGAGAAAGAGAAAGAGAATGTTGAAGAAAAGAAGGAAGAAGGAGAGAAGAAGTCAGAAAAAGAAGAAGAAGAAAAAGAACAGAAGCAAGAGAAAGAGCCTGAACAAGAGGCTGCAGACAGGGCTGGGGCGCCTGCCCGGTATACCAGCCTAGATGCAGACCTGGCTGAAGATTCTAGATCGGGGACCCCTGAACAGACCCCATCTGGAATTCCTGCTGTAGACAGGAGTATACAGTCAGATGGGTCGTTTGCACGCCTACCTGCAGGAGTAGAGGGCTCGGGCGAGTTATCTCCACCAACATCACATATTTCACCTGCGATGACCGAGCTGGTCAGACAAGTAGTTAAGGACACTATTGGAGAATTACTTGCTTCTCAGGTCACCCTTGATCTCCAGTCTATCAATGCAAAAATCGATACTTTGCTGCAGCGGGAAGTTCCCCAACCTCCTTCTCCTACAAATAACAGAATGCCTTTTGGCATGTCTGACTGGATGCATCGAATGGAGCATCAGTTGACCACTTTGGTTGATGCTGGCAAAAAGGGGGAAGAAATGATTCAGGGGGAAGGCAGCATTCAAGGAGAAATAAGGTAAGAGATGAGAACTAAGGAGAGACAGTATATCCAGTTGATCACTGCTGGGACATCTTCAGCTAAGAGGAAAGGAGAAGCTACAGAATCAGAAAAGGCTGATGATCAGCCTGCAGGCAAAACAAGGAGGATCGGAGGAGGATTCGAGTGTACTCTAGAATGGGAAGGCAAAGAGTTATGGTACGTTGAAGATTTTGTACCTACCGAAGCTTTACCCATGTGGGGATCTGCAAAGAAAAGGTTCATCAGAGACTACTATATCTGGGAAATACTCTAGGATAGTAGCTACTCCCCACAGCATATTTTCATCAATTTCATGGAAGAAGCTCATCCACAACTCTAGGCCATCCTTCTAAAACATGCAGAGGCACGCAATGCATATCCCATGATCCCTCCTTTTAGGGCCAAAGAACCTCCCATTTTGGAGAAAGGTAATGTTTTGGATGAACTTGCACTCCAAAGAAAGATCAAGAAACTGTGTGTCGAAAACAAGTTCTCCTCTCAAGAAGAGCAAGATTTTGCAGCTCTTGTTGTAAGAAGAAAGTATGGTCTTGTTCCTATTAAAATAAGACCAATTGGAGCTAAACCATTCAGACCTGCCAAGCAGCCTATCCGAAGAGGCAGAGGCAGAGGCAGATGACTTACATTTATTTTTGTACTTGTAAAATTTTCTTGTAGAATTAAGACATGTATTTGTAATCAATTCAGAAAATTTTATAACAGTCTTTTGAATGACAATTTCCAATTGTCTCAAAAATTAGACTGATTTTAGTTTGTGTCTTGCACTCAAGTGCAGACTTGTTCATTTGAATATTTGCTTAAGTTTTGTCATCATCAAAATAGGGGGAATTTGTTAGGAATACTTGTTGGATTTTGATGATGTCATTAATATAATTCAAATGTTTATTACTTGGCAAAAATGTAAGGAAGAACCAAATAAGTATCTTCCATAGGCCAAATTATGGTAAGTTTAATACTTGGCAAAATGTAAAGAAGAACCAAATGAGTATCTTCTATAGGCCAAAATAAGTTAGGCTAAAATCGACTAAGTACTAAAGAACAGCTGAGTTCATCAGAGAGGTTCAGCCGAGTCAAGTCAGAGAAGTTCTGGTCAACAAAAATCATCAGGGATGTTTGACCAGACTGCAGTCAAGTGACCTCAGACAAGTCATCTGATCAGGCGAGTCCCAAACAGTGAACATCAGAGAAGTTAACTTTACATCAGCCTACTCGAGATCAGCCAAGTACTCCAAGTCCACGTCAGTATGCGTTGAAAAGTCAAATATTACGGAAAGTCACATGCAACGTGAAGAGACAAATTGCAGAGATTCCTGCTAAAGATATGAATTGAATAATTCATCTAGGCCTACCACTGAAGACTTTAATCTTATTATATTCAAAAGATTCGGCGCCTCATATGCAAAGTCTTCACAACGGTCAGAAGATGGATTAAATTATGGGAATTCAGCCTTGCAACGTTCAGAAAGAAAACAATGAAGTCTACATCTCCAACGGATGGATTTGTTGAAAAGATTTGCAACGGCTATGAAGGAAAAGCTCAGAGATCGTGACCTATATATTTTCGAAGATTTGAAGTTGAGCAGTACACAACACATACAAATGGTGCGAACAAACTTTCAGAGCAATCAAATCATTCAAAGCAATCTTAAAGCGAACAATAGCATCGTGAAAAGAGCAGTTCTCAAAAGCTCATACTTGAAGAAGCTCTTAGTTGGAGAAGACAAAAACTCGTGTCTTTAATCCTGAGTTCGGGGTACTTCATTGGTTGAAGTTCGAGACTGTAAAGGCATCCAAGGATCGCGGATCAAGAGGTGCAAGGCAGTCAAGTGTGTTGCAACGACAAGGATTTCCACTGGTTAGAAGCTGTTGTAATTTGGTTGAATCACTGTAATATTTATCACTGGTTGACAATTATAGTGAATTCATCTCCAACTGGTTTGGAGAAAAGTGGATTAGTAGAGGATTACCCCACCTCTGAGACCACTATAACTGCCTGCGTATTTTACTGTTTTATAGCATCATACCTTAACTGTTGTATTCATTGTTAAGTGTTTCATTAGTTGTTTTATTCGTCATCAGTTGACTTCCGCACATATTGAGAACAAACGACTCTAAGTCATTTGCATATCTATCAGCTGAAGAAACTTACTCTTTGTGAAAAAGAGTTTAAGAGTTTCAATAAGTCTATTCACCCCCCTCTAGACTTATTCCTAGACGACTTGTGACCTACAGAGAGATGAAGAGGGATGGGGACTGGGGAGGACGGATGTATAAAGGTTTTTATTCGGGATGTAGGTTCTATTATTATTTATTTTAGAGTAAAGTGCACTTTGTGTACCTGAACTTTACTCAAGACACCACTTGAAATACTGAATTTTAATATCTATCATTTGTAATACTGAACATTCACTTTACTCAAACTTCGGGTGCTGCCGTCTATTTGTTACTAACTCCGTTAAAAGTTCAGGGGTAAAGTTGTATTTTCAAAAAAAAGTGCAGGTTCACACTAGTGGCTGCAAATTCCTTCTCCGCCATCACCACGTCCTCTTCCCCAGTGACAACTGCTGGTTTTTCTGATGAATTCTTCGGAGAAGACGTACATCCAGGAGAAGATGATTCCTCTTCAGATTCCTTAGCACCAGTCTCTAGCACAGCTGGTGCTTGTGGGGTTTGATTGGAATTGGTATTATTGGTTATGTTATTCATTTAGAAAGACGACCAAATGACCAAAAACCCTAATTTCTATAAAAAATTATAGAGAGAGGGAGAGATAAAAAGTGGAGTGGTGAGAAAGTCGCAGTTTCAAGGTGACAGAAATGACTGTAATGAGAGAGAGAACATATCGGCGTTCGACTTCGGGGCGGCAGTAGTGGTTAGTTTCGACAGGTCGTTGGCGTCGCAGAGAAGTTGGGAAAAGAGGGAGAGATGGTAGTGATAAAGAGATAGCTGGAGAGATGTGAGGAAGAGAGGGAGATGGTGCAGGTCGGGGCGCCGCCGTCGTGGCTGGCGGTGGATGAGGGTAGGTGATGGCGGCGAGTTGAGGTCGGCTGGAGAGGAAGAAGAAGCGCTGTGATGGTGGTGGTGGTGTTGTGATGGTCGAGGGCTACAGGAAAGAGAGACATCGGAGAGATTGAGAGAGGTTAGTCTCATAACACTCATTTTCACACATATTTTTGCAAATTCCGGATTTTAAGATCCTAAAATGTGTAGAAATGTGTCGTTTTTGTTCATATTGTGTTTATTATACTCGATCACGCTTGGGTATGTTTTCTTGATTTTATAGATATTTTAAGGACATTAATCAAGCAAGAACAAAGTCTCAACCCCAATACATATCAAGCAATGCGGAAACGAAAGATCGAGCCGAAAAAGAAGGAAAAACGGAGTCAAAACGGACCAACACAAACACGACCATGTCATTTGACACGGTCTGTGTCACTTGCTCGGCCGTGTCAACTGACACGATCGGGTTCATTGTCCAGCTCCTTTTGCTGTTTCTAGAGCAGTATGCAACGGGCCGTGTCATTTGACACAGGCCGTGTCACTTTTCGGTGGAAAAATTACTTTTTGACATTTTTGCAAGATTTGGTGAAGAAAAGTTGGTATTTTGGGTTGATAAAAAGGCTGGGAACATGGAAGGAAGAGGACACTCTGAATATTGGAGAGATTGGAGAGAGAAAAACAAAAGATTTGAAGGCTTTTCCAACCAAAAGAAGGGATTTGAAGGTAGTTTTTGAAAAACACTTGAAGAACATTTGAAGGCTTGATAACACATCCACTCAAGACACCATCCGAGTTTTATCTTCTCACTATCTTTTACTTATTTTTGTTGTTTTATTTAGCATGAACATGATGAACATAATATTTATTGAGATTTCTTTCATTACCATGTCCGGCTAAACTTGCTAGATTTTGGGAATGGGAGTACGTTGATTCATGTTGTTTTTGAGGTATTGATGAATATATATATATAGTGTGTGATTTCCTTATCAAATTCTTGGTTTTAATTTAGAGCACTTGATCAATGTTTTTACATGTTTAACTTAAATGCTCATAATTCGAGAGAAGAGGGCATTAATAGGGTTCGAGTATTTGACGTAGTAAATTACGAGATTGAGAAATCGGTGATGAGCTATGATGATGTTTAATCTTATGAATATTTTAGAGTTAGATAAGTTATAATTGTAACACCCCCAACATATTCAGGAATATTACAGCGCCGTAAATCCTTTACATAAGGATCTACAAGGCTGAAGAATTTAACAGACATTAACAGGTACAAATGAATAGAAGTAACGGAATTAAGATACAATAGTTCTGACCAAATACTGAAAATACAAATGTTCAACAGAAACTTATTAATACATCACCAATTCAAATTCATCATAAATAACTACGTACTCGAGTACTTATTGAAATAACCAACACACAACAGTCAAATAAACCCGGCCAGAACATCACTCTGCACCCTTGTCGTCATGCAGCTCCAGTGGTTGTTTTCCCGCTCTCCTGGATCCTAAACATAAACAAAATGTTCACCCCCGAAGAGGTTAGCACAACGATGCTAGTACAAGTACCACAACATATTATTCATATCTCACGAGGAATAATAACGTAAACGACAAAAATACCAACGAGTCTTCTCCTACGAGAAACTCATAAATGACATACACAACTGATAATCACAACAAGATATCATAACATACACATGGTAATTCCGATGATCCAGCGTTCACTGCCTAGAACCCACGATGATCCCGTCAGACCAACCAGTGGTGGAAAAACCCGTCTGATGATCCAGCGCACGCTAGCATAGATCCCCCGATGATCCCGTCGGACCAACACGAGGTGGACATATAATAATGACATACATGCACGACAATATGTATAACATCAATACATAAAACAAATAACGTACTTGCCTCGATTCGAAGACAAGAACAATACTTCCACAAAAATGAATACTCGAAGGTCGTCCCCCCTCAATCAATTACGTAACAAGCTTGAACATTAACAAAAGAAATAATATAGAATTCATCTCATGCCGTACGAACGTCTAACAATCAAAAATTACGGTAGGAAGTCCTTAAAATGCAATCTGTCCGGATCGCTTAACGCACGCTACGCATCCTATGTAGCGTACGTTAATGCTACTCGTTAGCGCACGCAGTACACACAGCCTAGCGTACGCTAACCAGGCATGGTCAGTGCCTCACTGATCAGCCGACTGACTCGCCTGATGACTTAACGCACACTAAGTTCCAAACGTGGCATACGCTAAACATACTCGATAGCGCACGTTAATTCACGTAGCTTAGCGCACGCTCAGCGTGCATGGCAGTTCACTGGAGGGCAGCAGATTAAACAAATGGTGATGAAGTAAGCGAATTCCTAAGTGATTAATGTTTGTTATCCGACTTCATGTTATGTTCATAAACTTTATGAATGATCTCACGGATAATAACAACTTCGAGATGAAAGTATACGTATAATCATCACAACACCATAATCCATCTTGATTACAATTCTCGTGCGAAGTTTGGTGATCTCCGATTGATGTATTAGATTTTACTATCATTATAACACTTTCAGACTTCATCTGGAGGTGAACTAACAATTCCAACTTATACGAAAGAATATTTCCTAAGACGATTCTTCCCTTAAGTCCTTATAACCGAAAATAATACCACCTCAAATTTATGATCACTAAGATAACATAAATCATACGGATAATAAACTTCAGAATGTTCTCTTATCACTTGAAGTACTAGAATTCCAACTACGAGGTTCCAACGATAATATCATAAGCATAGACATTCCAATCTTAAAACATGATGTTTGTTGAATAATTCACTCATATAATTCCTTAGAATCCAAATCTAAGGCTGGAGATAGGTTGAACATACCTTAATATGACGAAATTACTGAACCGAAAGGTAGAATTCGACTCCGGTTGGTTGTATGCCACTCCAAGGTGCTTCTCCACTTCAATGATCACTCACAAGTAATATCCAATATTCAAGGATCGAGAAGATGTTTTCTAAGTGTGTTAGAAGGATAATTACTGCTCTCTGGTCTCTCAAGAATGAAGTATAGACGAAGGAAATGTAAGCCAAAATGGATTGTTGTCTCATTTATAACATTTCTGCACTTTAGCTAATTAGCGCACCCTACTAAGCATTCCTTAGCGCGCGCTAATAAGAGTTGACTTCAAAACTGTCCAGGTTCGTCCGCGGGAATCTTACCCGGACCCATGTCCCGGCTGGCGCATGTGCTAGCCGCCCAGCTCAATAATTGAGTGCCTAGCGCACGCAACTCCTACATACGTAGCGTGCACTAGTAGTAGCCGATAGCGCGCGTTAAGCTACATTCTTAGCGTGCGCTATCACGAGTTTGCATGAGAAATTTTGCATGTTGATATACTTATGTACAAAGTTACCAACGAAAGAAATATCATACTCCAATAATCAAGATCACAAATCCGAATAATACAAGGTTCGAATACAGATGAAATACACAATAATAAATCCGGATATTACATACTCTCCTACTAAAAAGGAGTTTCGTCCCGAAACTCAAGACAAAAATAACTCGGGATATCTGGACTTCATGCCAGCTTCCGTTTCCCATGTGGCTTCTTCCACTCCGTGACGTGACCATTGAACTTTGACCAAAATGATGGGTTTGTTCCTCAACTGCTTAACTCGACTCTCAAGTATCTTGACCGGTCTTTCTTCAAACGTCCCATCTTGAGCGACTTCGATTTCGCCGAAATCAATGACATGACTAGGATCTGGTATATACCTCCGTAACTGGGATACGTGGAACACGTTATGAACATGGCACAATGACGGCGGCAATGCCAATCTGTATGCCAACTCCCCAACTCTCTCAAGGATCTCAAATTGTCCGATATATCTTGGACTCAGCTTTCCCTTCCTTCCAAAACGAAAAATTCCTCGAGTAGGAGAAACTTTTAAAAGTACGTGGTCTCCCGTACTGAACTCCAAAGGGCGACGGCGTACGTCTGCGTAAGATTTCTGGCGACTTTGGGCGGTCAACAGCCTTTCACGAATCAAGGCTATCTTTTCTCGAGTCTGTACGATCAACTCTGGTTCTGTCCCGATTAAGTCTGATGAATCGTCCCAACATAGGGGCGATCTACATCTCCTCCCGTATAATGCCTCAAATGGTGCCATCTTAATGGAAGCATGCCAACTATTGTTGTAGGTAAATTCAATCAACGGTAGATGAACTTCCCAATCAGTTGACCAATCTAAGGCACAGGCCCTCAACATATCTTCCACCGTTTGAATGGTCCTCTCGGATTGTCCGTCAGTCTGCGGGTGATAAGTTGTACTGTAGTTCAATTCGGTCCCCAAGGCCTTATGAACTGCTTTCCAAAAATGGGACACAAAATGGCCGTCTCGATCAGAAATAATGGTCTTCGGTGTACCATGCAATCGAACTATCTCCGAAATAAATACTCGTGCCAACCTCTCTGGTCCCCACGTATCCTTAATGCCTAGAAAATGAGCTGATTTAGTTAAACGATCAACTATCACCCAAATCATGTTCATTCCTGTCTTGGTTCTCGGCATACTAGTGATAAAGTCCATCGATATGTCCTCCCACTTCCATTCAGGAATCGGGAGTGGCCTCAACATTCCGGCAGGCCGTTGATGCTCGATCTTAACCTGCTGACAAGTCAAGCATTTCGAAACATAGTCCGCTACATCTTTCTTCATGTTGCCCCACCAGAAATTTTGCTTCAAGTCCTTATACATATTACTGGTGCCCGGGTGGATAGAATAGGGCGAACTGTGAGCTTCCTTCATAATTGTCTGTTTCAGAACATCGACATCGGGAACGCAGAGTCGGTTCTGAAATCTCAAAACTCTATCATCATGAATTACGAATCCGGGGGCCTTTCCCTTGATCACTTCATCACGTAACCGAATCATCAGAGGATCATCTGCCTGTGTAGATTTGATTTCTTCGGTTAATGATGAAGTTATTTCCATCACGCACAGTTGTCCTTGGACTCTTTGTAACCACACTTCAATTCCTTCTTGAATAATTTCTCGTTGAAGGCTAAGTTGGGAGGTCAGCGTCTCCAACATCTGAATAGAAACAGGCTTGCGGCTGAGTGCATCGGCCACTACATTCGCTTTGCCTGGATGATACAAAATATCCAAGTCATAGTCCTTAATCAGTTCTAACCATCTTCTTTGCCGCATATTCAACTCTTTCTGACTGAAGATGTACTTGAGACTCTTGTGATCCGTAAAGATCTGACATTGAGTCATGTACAGATAATGCCTCCAGATCTTTAAAGCAAAAACTACTGCTGTTAGCTCCAAATCATGTGTTGGGTAATTCACTTCATAAGGTTTCAGCTGTCGCGACGCATAAGCGATCACCTTATCATTCTGCATCAATACGCATCCGAGCCCTTGGTTCGAAGCATCACTGTAAACTATAAATCCTCCAGTTCCCTGTGGAAGTGATAAAATCGGTGCCATCGTCAATCTCTTATTCAATTCATCAAAGCTAACCTGACACAACTCATTCTACTCAAACTTTTGAGTTTTCTGCAGGAGTCGAGTAAGTGGGCGGGAGATTTTAGAAAACCCTTCCACGAATCGACGATAATATCCAGCAAGTCCTAAGAAGCTTCGGACTTCTTTCACGTTCTTTGGAGGCTTCCAATCCATAATTGCTTCGATCTTCTAAGGATCTACTCGGACTCCTTTAGCTGACACCACATGGCCGAGGAACATTACTTCCTTTAGCCAGAATTCACACTTAGAAAGTTTGGCGTACAATTGTTTGCTTCTCAAAAGTTCCAATACAATCTGCAAATGCTGCGCATGTTCTTCCAGGCTGTTAGAATACACCAGAATCTCATCGATGAACATGACTACAAATTTATCCAAATATTCGATGAACACTCGGTTCATCAATTGCATGAATACAGCAGGTGCGTTAGTGAGACCAAACGGCATCACTACAAACTCATAATGTCCGTAGCGAGTTCTGAACGCTGATTTCGGAACATCAGATTCCTTAATCCTCAGCTGATGGTATCCTGATCTCAGATCGATTTTAGAAAACACTGTTGATCCTTGCAACTGGTCAAACAGATCACCAATCCGTGGCAATGGATACTTGTTCTTAATCGTCATTTTGTTCAGTTCTCGATAGTTAATACACAGTCGAAGCGATCTATCCTTCTTTCGGACAAAAAGAACTGGCGCTCCCCAGGGCGAAACGCTTGGCTGAATATAGCCTTTGTCCAGTAAATCCTCCAGCTGCTTTTTCAATTCATACATCTCAGTAGGTGCCATACGATATGGCGCCTTAGAAATTGGTGTAGCTCCGGGTTCCAGCTCAATGGTAAATTCTACATCCCTTCCTAAAGGTAGTCCAGGTAACTCGTCAGGAAATACATCTGGAAATTCGTTCACAACAGGAATTGATGAAAGTTCCACCATTTCGTATTCCTTCTTCATTGCATAGCACCAGTATCCGATGCATCCCTGTTTCAACAATTTGACGGCTTTCATCGCTTTGATCAACTTTTCTGAGCTTCCCAGTTTCCATCCCTCAAACAGTGTTTCGGAACCATCGTCAACGATCAGCGAGATATTCCTCCTTCGGTAGTTTACAATTGCTCCATATCGATTTAGCCAATCGTCTCCGAGTATCAGGTCGTCTCCTTACATTTCTATTACAATCAAATTTGAGAGCCACTCTCTGCCTCCGAATGATACAGGGAAATTTCTAGTTTCTAAGTTCCCGACAATCCTCTCTACACTCGGTAAACCAACAACATAAGGTTCACAAGTATGAAAACCAGAAATATTAAAACGATTTACACATGACAAGGATATAAAAGAATGCGTAGCTCCTGTATCGAATAAAACGCTAACTGGCTGGGAAAGGATCTGGACAGTACCTGATGCGACAGCAGCATCCTGATCGTCTGTTCTCCTCATCTCGTACAGACGTGGGGGAACAGATCCGGCACTCGATGTACCCTTTCGGTCCCACTGTCCTCTGCCTCGCCCGCGGCCAAAATTCTGAGGCATCTGAACACTTTGCTGCGTCTGTTGGATACTGGCTTCCTTCTGGACTGGCTGTGGTGTACGGGCTCTGAAAGACTTTGCAGCCTCTTCACAGAACACCACACGATGTCCCTCTCGACCACAATCAAAATAAGTCACGACAGGTAGGGGGCAATTTCGTCGATAGTGCCCCGTCTGGGCGCAGTTAAAGCATTTCCTGGTAACATCAGTCATGGTTGATGTTGCTCTGAAGTTCTTTCCGCTCCTAACTGGGTGCGGAGGTTTCTTAAAAGAATGAAAAGATGACTGGGCCTTGTAGGGCCCGCTGCTCTTGTGCTCTGTAAAAGTACCAGAGACTTTCTGCTTCTTGGATTCCGTAAATTTCTCCATAGCTGCTTCCTTGATCTCATACGCCAACGCCTTATCCTGGTATTGAGGGAGTGTGGTACATTCAAAACCGGACATGTACCTCTGGATTTCTGGTTTCATCCTCATATCAAAATGGATCATCATTTCTGCATCTATTCTGACCAGATGTCGAACAAATGCCAGTTGCTGGTTAGACGTCTTAATTGCCTGAGATACTGGCACATCTGAAGGCTGAGCGGAGAAAAACTCCCGAACTTTGGCTTCCCTCACAGGACGAGGGCAGTACTGAGCTTCCATCATCAATCTAAACTCTGTCCAATCAGCATCATGGTCTACAGGTCGGATGGCTTCCCACCATTCGGACGCTTCCCCTATCAGAAAATATTGAACGATAGAAGCTCTCCGGTCGTCTGGGCAGTTAATTCCAGCAAAGATTTTCTCCAGTTTCTTCAACCAATGGTCCTAGGTGGGAGTCTCATAAATACCGTCGAATTTGGGTGGTTGCATCTTCACCACCTCTTGCAGCCACCGGTCACCTTGATTTCCCATGTCTGGGATCCCTTGCTGTCTCTCTCCCTGTTGTAGTCCCACCGCCACTTGCATTCGGTCCACGACTTAGGCGAACTGAGTCATCTGGTTCACCACTTGACGAAGGATCTCTGGTACAGCAGGTTCCGGTTCGTTATTGATAGATCGTTGTGGCTCTCCTGAGCTATGACTGGCTTGATTTGAAGGCGACGCTTCCCTTTCTGCATTCCTTCGTCCGCGTTCGCGACCGCGTCCACCTCCACGTCCGCCTCTCAACATACTGTAAGCACAAATACTCAATATACCGGAAACAATACCATTCAAATGCTCAAGTACAAAGGAATATAACATGTAAAAGATGAGATAGAGTTTAGGAACTTACAACCACCGCCCGCACGAAGACGTAGGCAGTACAGTAATGTTATTCGCGGCCGGTTACCTCAAAAGACATAAATGACCCCTATTTTAACCCAACGGCCAAGATATCCATAATCTTAGCTCCGATACCATATTCTGTAACACCCCCAATATATTCAGGAATATTACAGCGCCGTAAATCCTTTACATAAGGATCTACAAGGCTGAAGAATTTAACAGACATTAACAGGTACAAATGAATAGAAGTAACGGAATTAAGATACAATAGTTCTGACCAAATACTGAAAATACAAATGTTCAACAGAAACTTATTAATACATCACCAATTCAAATTCATCATAAACGACTACGTACTCGAGTACTTATTGAAATAACCAACACACATTAGTCGAATAAACCCGGCCGAAACATCACTCTGCACCCTCGTCGTCATGCAGCTCCAGTGGTTGTTTTCCCGCTCTCCTGGATCCTGAACATAAACAAAATGTTCACCCCCGAAGAGGTTAGCAAAACGATGCTAGTACAAGTACAACAACATATTATTCATATCTCATGAGGAATAATAACGTAAACGACAAAAATACCAACGAGTGTTCTCCTACGAGAAACTCATAAATGACATACACAACTGATAATCACAACAAGATATCATAACATACACATGGTAATTCCGACGATCCAGCATTCACTGCCTAGAACCCACGATGATCCCGTCAGACCAACCCGTGGTCGAAAAACCCGTCCGATAATCCAGCGCACGCTAGCATAGATCCCCCGATGATCCCGTCGGACCAACACGATGTGGACATACAATAACGACATACATGCACGACAATATATATAACATCAATACATAAAACAAATAAGGTACTTGCCTCGATTCGAAGACAAGAACAATACTTCCACGAAAATGAATACTCGAAGGTCGTCCCCCCTCAATCAATTACGTAACAAGCTTGAACCTTAACAAAAGAAATAATATAGAATTCATCTCATGCCGTACGAACGTCTAACAATCCAAAATTACGGTAGGAAGTCCTTAAAATGCAATCTGTCCGGATCGCTTAACGCACGCTACGCATCCTATGTAGCGTACGTTAATGCTACTCGTTAGCGCCGCAGACACACGACTAGCGTCGCTAACGTGCATGGTCGATTGCCTCACCGATCGGCCCGGTGACTTTGATGACTTAACGCACGCTAAGTTCAAAACGTTGCGTACGCTAAACATACTCGATAACACACGTTGATTCACGTAGCTTAGCGCACGCTAAGCGTGCATGGCAGTTCACTGGAGGGCAGCAGATTAAACAAATGGTGATGAAGTAAGCGAATTCCTAAGTGATTAATGTTTGTTATCCGACTTCATGTTATGTTCATAAATTTTATGAATGATCTCACGGATAATAACAACTTCGAGATGCAAGTATACGTATAATCATCACAACACCATAATCCATCTTGATTACAATTCTCGTGCGAAGTTTGGTGATCTCCGGTTGATGTATTAGATTCTACTATCATTATACACTTTCAGACTTCATCTGGAGGTGAACTAACAATTCCAACTTATACGAAAGAATATTTCCTAAGACGATTCTTCCCTTAAGTCCTTATAACCGAAAATAATACCACCTCCAATTTATGATCACTAAGATAACATAAATCATACGGATAATAAACTTCAGAATGTTCTCTTATCACTTGAAGTACTATGATTCCAACTACGAGGTTCCAACGATAATATCATAAGCATAGACATTCCATTCTTAAAACATGATGTTTGTTGAATAATTCACTAATGAAATTCAATATCACGTTAGCATGATCATTTAATTCCTTAGAATCCAAATCTAAGGCTGGAGATAGGTTGAACATACCTTAATATGACGAAATTACTGAACCGAAAGGTAGAATTCGACTCCGGTTGGTTGTATGCCACTCCAAGGTGCTTCTCCACTTCAATGATCACTCACAAGTAATATCCAATATTCAAGGACCGAGAAGATGTTTTCTAAGTATGTTAGAAGGATAATTATTGCTCTCTGGTCTCTCAAGAATGAAGTATAGACGAAGGAAATGTAAGCGAAAACAGATTGTTGTCTCATTTATAATATTTCTGCACTTTAGCTAATTAGCGCACGCTACTAAGCATTCCTTAGCGCGCGCTAATAAGAGTTGACTTCAAAACTGTCCAGGTTCGTCCGCGGGAATCTTACCCGGACCCATGTCCCGGCTGGCGCATGTGCTAGCCGCCCAGCTCAATAATTGAGTGCCTAGCGCACGCAACTCCTACATACGTAGCGTGCACTAGTAGTAGCCGATAGCGCGCGTTAAGCTACATTCTTAGCGTGCGCTATCACGAGTTTGCATGAGAAATTTTGCATGTTGATATACTTATGTACAAAGTTACCAACGAAAGAAATATCATACTCCAATAATCAAGACCACAAATCCGAATAATAAAAGGTTCGAATACAGATGAAATACACAATAATAAATCCGGATATTATAATAATAGACTGAGACGTTGTTATAGGTTGTTTAATCCACGTTTTAATGCATCTCGAGAGAGACTTTAGAATATTATTGTGATTATCATTTTGGATACGCACTTAGAACCCGTCGACATCAATCCCGACTAAACTTAGTGATCAACGGAAACCTAGCCTTGGAATCTATCTTTCTAAACTCTCTAAATTCTCTTTAATTTGGATATTTTCTTTAATTGTCATCATATTATTTTATTTCATTAACCATCCATTCACCTTTCGATCGTCTAGATAAAACCGGAAATATTATAATCTAGTACTCAACACAATACGAATATTTAGTCTCTGTGGAATACGACCTTGCTCGCCGCTTTCTATATTTACGTCGTATACTTGTGGATTGTTTAAACATATAGCGAACATAGTCTGAGTGTTAGTTCCTCGGCTGGAGAGGAAGAAGAAAGGCTGTGATGGTGTTATCTTTTTTTGTTTTTGAAAAGATAACTTTATTCATAAACTTTTAACGGAGTTAGTAACAGATAGACGGCAGTACACGAAATTTAAGTAAAGTGAATGTTCAATATTGCAAGTGATACATATTAAAATTCAGTATTTCAAGTGGTGTCTTGAGTAAAGTTCAGGTACATATAGTGCACTTTACTCTTTATTTTATTTAAGATTGGGCTACTTTGAATATAGAGGGAGAAATATTAGGTGGGCTTTAGGTTAATACATGGGTTTAAGGATATGGGTTGCTAGATGGGTTGGGCTTATTTAAGTATTTCATTGGGCAAATTACATTATCTACTATATTTTATAAAAATATTATAACAATATCATAACATTAAAATAATTATAAAAATTACAACTTGAATTGGTATGCAAATGCAATATATCAGGAAACTAAATTGTTATTTGTAAGTATCTAAACGTAATAAACTTCACCGTAGGCTGAGACATCAGATAGCGAATAACTGGTATTCAAACATATTATTTTAAGTAAAACTATCAATTGCAAGTATATAAAGCTGTCAGCTTTGTAATTACTTTTTTTGTGATAGATTTTATTAATTAATTTATAAATATTTTATAGATATGTAAAGAGCCTATTTCGTTCTATCATTTTGTGGATTCTTCTTCTTATTATTATTATTATGAATTCAAAAATTAATATACATGATTAATTATGTTTTTAGGCAGCGCAAATAAACTAAATTAAATTCTATATTTACATGTCACGGTCAAATTGCAGTTTCATATACATTAATTTAAATTTTTTATTTTTATTATACATGTATACAACATGCAAGCTACACGATAAATTATCTCCAAACAAATATATGGTAAATGACCTTCGAGCAAGATGATATGATCTACAAGCATGTGGGCTGGTATTCACGAGTCCTCAGTTGCTATTTAGAAAATGATGTTGAGGGTCTTCAGGTAAAATGATACGAAACTAGCCCCGTGTTGTAAATACGAAGATAACATATGGATTATATGAACACTATATATTATGCTACGTGTAGTTTGAATCAGTGGCGGAACCAGAGAATTTATTCGGGAGGGTCCGGAGCTATAAAAATTACGGAGATCGGACAACTATATATATAAACACTTATTTTATAAAGGAGCTTATCATAGAAGTCAGTGGACCCTGGACCCCTCCCTCGCCCTGGTTTGAATAAACAAAAAATGCTATATTTAGTTAATAGAGTTCACTCAAACCTAAAAAGAGATCAATGGAAGTTGAAGATCGTGCGCCTAAGAAGTCGCGCAAGCGGGAGGAGGAGCCTCCAGACAAATGGCCAGACGGGGGCTTTAGCCAGGCTACGAATCCCTCACAAAATAGTCAAGAGAGATCATATAGGGCATCACTAATGAACGAGGTCAATGAATCTGAGCGAACGAAGGAGGATACGTGAGTGGTTATCACTACACCATATATGGTCTTTCCCAACACTAAAAACCGGTGTTGCCACGTAAAATGTTGCCTTAGATGGTTAAGAATAGATTAAAGTTGATGTAAGCCAACATCATAATTTGATGTTGCCGTTGATGTGAAGACGTGTTGCCTTAGATGCAATAAGTTCTTCAATGCCAACATTTACACTGGTGTTGCCTTAGATACCGAAAAAGTGTTAAAAAGGGAGAAAATGCCCACACCTTCTCAATTATTTGCATAGTACAAACAATAAAACCCGCTCCTTTAGAGTTTAGATTAGGGGTGTGCAGAAAAACCGAATCCTGAAAACCGAATCGAAAATCCAAAAATCCGATCCGAACCAGTCCGATCCGATGTATTCTGATCGGATTTTGGATTAGAATTTTACAGATCCGAAAATTTCGGATCGGATCGGATTAAATTCGCGTATTTTCGGATTAATCCGATTGATTCGAAATATATAAAAAAAAGAAACTTTATATTATTTTTAGGTAAAACGCTAGAAAAAACATCCGGATTAATCCGATCCATCCGAAATATATATATAAAAAAAGATTTTTTTATTATTTTTGGATTATGATTTTTATTATTTTTATTAGTTTTTAAAATTTTTGGATTTTTCGGATTAAATCCGATCCGATCCGATCCAGATTCGGATTGACCTGAATCTGATCACGATCGGTTCAGATTTCGGATTGAGCAAAAGGTGATCCAAAATTTTGGATCAATCCAAATTCGGATCGGATCGGATCGGATCAATTCGATTCGAATGCACACCCCTAGTTTAGATGCAATTATGCCCCCTAGCCCGCTCAATTAAAAACACAAAACATAAAACACAATTCACAAACAATTGAACATAATTTACAAATAATACTCTTGAAACACCATTGAAGCCCGATCCTTCACTCTCTCGTTCTCTTGTTCTCTCTTCGGAAGGTAATGTTTCTCTCAGTCTCTCTCTCTCTCTCAGTCTCTCTTGTTCTCGTTCTCTTGTTCCCGTTTCTCTCATATCACGGTGCTCGGTGTTGTCATCTCTCTCTCATCTCACTTCGGTACGTGGTTCTCGGTTCTAGGTAATCTCAGTTTGTAGGTGGGGTTAAACCCTAATTTTGGGGCTTTGTATGATTTTAAATTTTTGGGTTGTTGAAAACCCAAATTTTCTTTCTATCTGTCTATTTGTTTTTATGTAATTAGGGCTTCGATTAATTTGGGTTATGTTCGTGCCTGATTCAAAACATTTTAATAAAGCTCGATTAAGTTGGTTTGTGTGTTATAATTTGATGTTTGTTTACAGTCAGTCAATGTTTTACTAACATTAAGATGTGGCAGTTGGTGGTTCTAGGTCTACTTTACAGCTCCCCCTTCAATAATTTCTAAGGTTTCAGAATTTAAGCCTGACATAATCTAGTAGATAAGGTTTCAGAGTGAATGGTTCTTTTTCTGTAGTTGTTTCTTACAGTTTTAGGTTCTGATTTTGAATTATGACAATACCTATGATTATTTCAATATAAGAAATAAGAAAAATAGCCAGATAAGATGGAATTTGTTAAACCACAATATAGTTATAGAAAGGGGGGTTGAATACAAGTATAATCAATATGTCTGATTTTCGATAATTAATGACACAGATATATAAATCGAACTGTTTGTATTAAAAATCTGAATACTTATATTGAAAACGGTGAGCTAGTGATATGCTTAATACATATCTGCAAACATTTTCATCTATAGTTGGCGGTGGCATAGTTAGCCGTTTACTCCCTTATTCTATTTTAAGTTTACATAGCATTCTTGTCAGTGGTTTAGCTTCCTTCATGTGGGAATCAGTAGCTTACGAGAAAGACGAGATGCTCATGTCTTAACTCCAATATTTGCAGCCACTTTCAGATGTCTGTAGCGTAAATCATGTATAGATTTGCAAAATATTGGAGGAACATGGCGGAATTGATCCGGTATATCACTTCTATACCTAATGCCTTGCATGCTATTATATTCTCCTCATAACCTGAACTTGCCCTTGTGGTATCAAGTTTAAGTTTTGATGAGCATGGTGTTACACCATCGACTAAGTTTAACATCTTACAATTGTATTAGTGTTACTCTCTTTGACTAAGATTCTTATACTTGTGTCTCTGTGCAGTTAATATTCTTCACTCTCTAGATCATCCAAATGTTCTGAAATTCAATTCCCGGTAAGCCTGCTAACTTATAGGACAGAAAATATAGTGGCATTTTTCAAAAGAAAGGAATATTACATTTGACTGCATTGTTAATATTTATCAATATAAAAGCATGTCGAATAAGCGTTGGAGTTTGAGCTAATGAATTCTGTGTTTATGCTTGATTTACATATTAGGTATAAAACCACTGCTCACTTGTGGTTGGTGTTGGAGGAGACCTCATGACCTTACTCAAACAGGTAGCTATATGTACACATATCTAATAGCAATCAGTTATATGTTAGTGGACAATAGTCTATCATTTCTAGCAGAACTGATAGAGATATCCTTAGATCCTTTTCATGTGCATGGTCATTTCACGGTGAGAGACACTTTATTTTTCACGCGTGTAACCAATATCGGCTAGCAAAACAAATAAGCGAGGTTGGATTTTTATGTTTGTTAAATTTTAATTCTTCTTAATTTCGGGTACTATCATACTATGAATTCAAATTACAATTGAACAATTGCTATATGAGAAGCTGAGTCTTTGAATTTATTATGTTGATTGTGATTGTGGTATGATGTCACTAAGGAATGTAGAGGGTGGCCAAAGATCCGATAGAACGATATAGTCATTACTATTATAGATGGGCTACCATTGAAGGGTGAGTACTATTGTCAAGAACTTTTGAATATAATGAAATTCATTTCTTGGACCATATGTATTTCTTACTTTTCTGGTCTTTCCCTATAACGCAAGAGGGTAGCAATAATATTTATATGCTGAATCTTTTTTTTTATGAACCTTTTTCACAGTATACATATTATGTGCACATATGCGCACTGTGTGTGTATGCGCACTTATGCACGCCCCATGTGTGTGTGGGTGGGTGGGTGCAACATTTTTTGTTGGTCATGTTTATTGTCAGTCTTATAACCTGGAGATATATATTAATTATCATGGCAACTTCACTTTTCATATTTTTAGGTTGTATGCAAAGCATCAACTGTCCATCCACAAGATTCTGAGTTCCCTGAAAATGCTTTAGATGATATACAAAGCTAACTTATATGCACGAGCCTGGTGTTTTGCAGAATATAAGTTGCCGATATGATCTCATGAAATATAAGTAAGCATTTGTTTTTTTTGTAATAATATTTTTCTTTTTGCTGTTTAGTTATGAAAGTTTTTGTTGTGGCAACTTCTGTGCTGATGACATTTGCTATAGTTGCACCACAACTTACATATGCTTATTCGCTTTATTCTTTGCATTATATCTATATGACCTGAAAGTCCTATCTTTTCCAGATTTTTTATTCTCTAGAGTTATCAACAGAGGTTGTAGTTAATTTTTCTTTATCATTTATAATAGTTTTCTGGCACGACAAGTTTAAGATTTCTTCTTCTTTGTAGACTTATATAGGTGAAATATTGTCTGCTGTCAGTCCATTCCAACATCTACCATATTTGACAAGGATGTGATGAAAAAGTATAAAGGGGCTGCTTTACATGAGCCGAGCCCGCACCCATTTGCTATTGGAGACTCACCATACAGGCAAACTTCATATATTACTGTCTCTGAACTCGTTAAGTATTTTGATTTCACAGTGCCTTAAAAATAAATGGAATTTCAAGTGCAGGCAAATGGTCAATAAGGGAGTAAGCCAGTCGATTTTGGTTAGTGGAGAAAGTGGAGCTGGCAAAACAGAAAGCACAAAAATGCTTATGCAGTATCTTCCATACATGGGTGGGAGAGCTGCAAGTGAAGGACGGAGTGTGGAGCAGCAAGTCCTAGAAGTATATAGATCACTGAAAATTCTATTTTCGTTTTTTTAATCAAACTTGGTGTATAATATAAGTAAAAACGTTGGTTAAGTTTTTACTTTCTTTTAGATATGCGAAGTAATTTTATATGAACTTTTTAATCTTGGCAGTCTAATCCTGTTCTTGAAGCATTTGGTAATGTAAAGACTATGAGGAAAAATAACTCAAGGTGTCATAGTTTGTTTATGAAAATGTTTTTAGGATATAATTGTGACATTAGAAATTTAGGTAACATGAAAATGTGTAGCTAAAATTGGAAAAGTGTTAGTTAAATAAATGTTGCAATAACAAAAAACGGTATTACTAAAACATGAAGAGTGTTTAATAAAAAATATTGCAATAACAAAAAAAGGTGTTGCTGAAATAAGAAAAGTGTGAAATAGAAATATGTTGCAATAACAAAAAATATGTGCTGCCAAAACAATTAAGTGTTACATGAACCAGTGTTGCAGAAGGAAAATATGGTGTTGCAATAGGGTCGATGGCAACATTCCATTTGGTGTTGCCATAGACAAAAAAAGTATTGCCATAGATGCCTAATGCAACATATATACTGATGTGGCCCTAAACTGAGAAAAGTGTTGGCTTACACCCCTAAGGCTACGGGACTATATCCAACATCGCTAAAATTGGAAAAAGTGTAGCCTTAAACCAATTTTGGGCTTATAGCAACATATTTTATGCTTTTTTTACACTTTTTTTAGTGTTGCCAAAGACCATATATGGTGTAGTGTATAGAGGAGGAAGATATCATTAGGAGAGAGGTTAATGGTATTTTGTCAATCCAATTCTCAGACCAAGTTCGATCACAATTGAGAGACAGGTTGATAAATGTAAACGCTCAGAAATCTACAATTAAATTTTGAGTAAAGAGGGGGCACCAGCAACCTACAAGACAACACAAGAGTAAGATCTGGAACGTAAGGTTCCAAGGGGACACCGGTGTGGTGCCGGCCGTATGGACTCCGACGCTCAAGTCAGTAAATTTGCAGAAATGAGAGGTACAGAAAAATAAAATAAATGAAGTGGGACTTATCCTTTTCATAGGGATTGACCAAGAGGGACCGGAGATCCGTCCGCCTGATCTAAAGTGATTTTGATCACCTCGAAACCACAAGCCACCAGACTTGGAGACTTCCGATGATCTTCTGGGAGCGTCGATGAATATCGGAATCAGTCGGACAACATAGAGAGAGAGTAAGAGTAGATGTATAAGAGAGAGAAGATGGCGAATAGAGGGTTATCAGTTCAATTACTCGATGCCCTCTAGAGTCTGGACTCCCTATACTTATAGGTGAGGTGGAACGCATTATGTTTGAGTGTATTTCGTAACACTTCCCCATATTCTGGGGTCGTTAGAGTTTTTTTTCGAAATTATGGACTTACTCTCGCTTATCTCCATGTGCGTGTTGACCAGACGGCCCGTTTCGTGGTCCACGTGTGGAATCCATTTAGAGATTTACTCTCAATGTTCGGGAGGCACGTTCATCACGTGTATTGGGGAGGTTCGGTTCAAGTTGACTAGGTCTACTGTCATATTCGTTGGTTTTGTGTTGACTCTATCAATCAGATGGAGCCCCTCGGATGGATTGGGCTGTTTAGGCATGTTAGACTTGGGCTTGGTCTGCAGGAAAGGTTTATTTTCGGTAGAGGTTGCCTCTTGAATTGGACCCACCCAATCTAATTGAAAGGACTGTATTTGTGTGTTCCTAGACTGCCTTTAGAATCTTCGTGAGATGATTGTTTGCTATTTGGGCACACTCGCAATATCTTATGGCTTCTGCTTTAATCTTGGGGTTGAGCCGGCCCTCTTGGGTCTCAATAAATATTTGGGCTTCTTTTATTGGACTAAGATCTATTTTTTGCCAAATACAATAAACTGAGGGGTTATCAAACTACTTGGGCGTAGTATTGGATTCACCCCATTGTCTAGCCGCCTCCAAGCGCTCTGGAGACCTAAAGGTCAGTGGCAAGTGATGGATTTGGAAAATGGCTAGTATTTGATTATACGATGGCATTAACCGGTGGTCCGTGGGTGATTTACCGCCACTATCTTACAGTGCAGCCTTGGTCTCCCTTCTTCTCGACTCTTCAGGATCATCCCCATGAAGTGGTGGTCTGGATTCGGCTTCTAGGGTTACCTGAGGGTCTTTACGAGAAGAATGCCATGAGAGAGGTAGGGAATACTATCGGGCGGATTATTAAAGTTGATTACCATACGGAGAAGGGGATGCATGGTAGATTCGCAAGAATGGCCGTTTGGATAGATCTCCGATCAAAGATCAAGACCAAAATCATGATAGATGATGTGTTACAACCCGTGGAATACGAATCGCTGCCTAATGTTTGCTTCACGTGTGGCCATTATGGCCATAATAACGAGCAGTGCCCCATTAGGGATAGATCTAATGAGTATGACGTTAAATGGGATGATGAGGAGGAACCCATCCGCAAAATTTCAGAAATGGAGGCGTTACAGGCTTTGCGCCGGCGGGTGGAGGAGGAGGAATTCGTAGAATGGATGCTGGTGGATGACCAGAAGAAATAGCCCGTGAAAGGAAAAGCTATTAATGAGGGCGGTAAATCAGGGAAGAATAGCGGGAATAATGGGATTGAAATAAAGCAGAGTAAATTCAGTGCTCTATCTGATAAGGTTGGAGAAATCCAAGGAGATAACTTAGGAGGTGATCATTCATGTAAGGTAACTGACCATGCAGTTTTGGAAGGAAATAAATTTGAAGTTGGGTCAACGTCTGGGTCAACGGGTGTTTTGGGTAAGCAGGCGGCCCAAAAAAATAAACCCAAGAACAAGAAACAAACAGTCCAGTCGATCAATATTAAGTCAGCCCATAGCAAGGTTTCACCCAGTTCCGGCCCAAGTGTTGTTGGTCCAAAAATTGGTAGCAGCCCACCCCATGTCCCTGTGGAATCTCTTACAAACACGAATGCTTTACAGTTGAATGGAACACACGTGTTTAGAGCTAAGAGCTCTTTGGATCCGTCTAAACATGCGGCCGTACATGTCAAAGAAAATGCCGATCCAAACATCGCTTCAATCGGGGAGAAACTGGAACGAATGAAGGGGAAAAAGGTCAGAATTCTCAAGAGGCCCATGGCCGGTAAACCCTAAAATGAGATAATGTCGATTCCATTAGGGGAGGGGACCACCAGATTTACTAGCTCGTGAAGCGGTCAATGGGGACCCGGGCATTACTGAGATGCTTGATCCAGGTGATGAGCAACAATTAGTTCAGGTGACTATCGGTATAGCTTCCATGATTAGCTGATTAGATATTCCAGGGTTGAAAATCAATGTTTCAAGCCGGGACATCCCGCTGTCAGACCCCACAGATACCATGGAAGGTATCGAACTTTAATCCTCTGTTTTATGCAAGCTAAACCTCTTAAAGTGTTCTGTTGGAACTGTCAACGTTGTGGACATCCAAGATTTCACAAATTTATCAGGGAGTACTTTTCTGATTTTCGACCAGATATCATGTCATTGGTGGAAATAAGGGTGAGCGGTGATAGAGCGGATTCCGTTATTGACAAAATGGGTTTTGATAGATCTCATAAAGTGGAGGCTCGGAGATTTTTTTGGGTCCTTTGGAATGATAATGTGGTTGTTGATGTTCTTATTAATCATGCTGAGTTCATCCATTGCCGTGTGAAGCCTGTTGTTGATGGGAGTGAAGTCTTTCTAACGTACATGTACGCGAATCCACAACCAAGTATGGAAGGATCTTCGGGTGGTTGCCAACTCGGCCAGAGGAGCTGGGTCCTTACTGGGAAACTTTAATGCTATTGTGGATGGGCAGGAAAAACGGACCTTTAGCTAGAGTGGTAGACTGTCCTCATTTTCAGGAGTTCTTGGACGATATCGGTCTTAGAGATGCTGGATTTGTGGGTCCGCGCTTCATTTGCCACAGGGGAAGTACTTTTGAGCGACTTGATACGGATTTGGTTAATGGTGATTGGGGTTTTATGTCACTAAGGTGCTAAATTTACATCATCTCAAGTCGGATCACAGACCTATATTCATGGTGATTAAGGAAGAGGAGGATACTCGACAACCCAGGCCTTTCCGGTTTCTGTCTAGTTGGTTGTGGCATAAGGACTTTGGTAGAGTTGTGACAGAGAATTGGGATAATAATTTGTGCGTTGAGGATGCTATCCCCAGGCTGACTAGGGAGCTGAATACTTGGAATAGGGAGGTGTATGGGAATGTCTTTGCCAACAAGCATGGCCTCATTGCAAGGAATAAAGGAGTGCATCGGAAACTTGATGAGAGAGATGAGATTAAACATCACAAGTTAGAAATGAAGCTGCGGTTAGAACTTGAATAAGTGCTGGAGGATGAGGAATCGCTTTGGAAGCAGAAAGCCACTAGTGACTGGCTCCATGAAGGAGACAGGAACATGAAGTATTATCATAGTAAAGAAATTTGAAAGCGGAAACATAACAGGATTGAGGGATTAATGATTGACAAGGAATGGTGCTATGACATAGAGTTGCTTAAGAATATGGCTGTTGAATTCTATGAGAAGCTCCATACGGTCGAAGGTCCGGTTATGGGGAATTATTTTATTCGGGGTTGCTTTCCACACATTGAAACTAATATTAGGCAAAACTTGGTTAGACTGGTCTCCGAGGAGAAGGTTAAGCATGCTCTGTTTGAAATGCCACCTCTGAAGGACCTCGGTATGGACGGTTGCCATGCTCAGTTTTTTCAGGCGAAGTGGGAGATCATGGGGGATGATAGCTACGATTTGGTTGCTCGCACCTTCTCTGGTGAAAACTTGAGTCGGGAGATAAACAACACATCAATTGTTTTACTTCCTAAAGTCCAAGGACCGGAGACGCTTGCTCAATTTCGTCCGATTGGGTTGTGTAATGTTCTTGATAAGGTTATTACAGCAACGATCGTGTACAGATTAAAGTGGATTATGCTGATGATTATGTCTCAAAAATAGGCCAACTTCATTAAAGGGGGATGCATTACTGATAATGTAATCATTGCTCAGGAAGCGATGCATTCTATGCGAGCCGCTAAAGGGAAGAAGGTGTAGATGGTTGTGAAAATTGATCTGGAGAAGGCATATGACCGGATTAGATGGGATTTGCTACGCGAGTCTCTTCTGGATGTGGGATTGCCAGTTAATCTGGTTGAGGTCATTATGCAGTGTGTTGAGTCAGCAACTTTGAATATTTTTTGGAATGGCACTTCCACGAAGCAGTTTCGACCGACTAGAGGCATTCGCCAAGGGGACCCTATTTCTCCGTATCTTTTTGTACTGGCTATGGAAAGGTTAGGTCATGCTTTGGATAGGGCGGTAGCAGGGGGTGTATGGAAGCCTATGCTTATGAAGAAGGATTGCCCCCCTCTTTCGCACCTATTTTTTGCGGACAACCTAATATTATTTGGGGAGGCTAGTTTGGAGCAGGCAGACTCTTTCAAAGATTATTGATGAGTTCTGCTACTTCTCGGGCATAAGGTGAGTGCGGCCAAAACTCAAATTCTCTTTTTGAAGAATATTGATGAGGATACTGTTGTGGCTGTTAGTACACGGCTGTTAGATCTCTGGAAGTATCTTGGCGTGCCTTTTATACATTCTAGGATAACTGCGGCAACCTATGATTTCATTATCGAGAAAGTAAGGAAGAAGCTCAGTGGGTGGGATGCACAATTGTTGTCCAAGGCAGGTAGGATAACTCTTGCCAAGTCTGTGCTCATGACCATTCCCAACTATTTTATGCAGTCCACTCTCATCCCAGCATCGGTTTGCAATTAGATCGAGAGGCTAGTTCGTAACTTCATCTGGGGGTCAACGAATGACAAGAGATCGAGAGGCGAGTTCGTAATTGGGATGAATGTTGCATGCCAAAAGATCGTGGTGGCTTGGGGTTCCGGAAACTGCGTGACCAGAATTACACCTTCTCCTTGAAGCTGGGTCAGCAACTAATCTCAAATGCGGATGCCTTTTGGGTTCGGCTACTACGATCGAAATATAAGATGGTGGATTTCTATCCCGTTTCCATTCATCGTAGTGAGGCATCACCATTGTGGAAGGTCTTAACGTCTATGTGGGATGAGATTAGGGGGAATCTTGTATGGGATATCGGTAATGGTCAACAGGTGAGTTTTGGAATGAAATCTGGCTACCAAATCTCGGACCGCTATGCCACTTTAGTAATCAGAATGTTGTGATGGATCCCCGATTGTGTGTTTGTGATGTTGCTGACAGCTCAACAGACTGGAAATGGCCTCTTATTGAAAGGCTGGTGCGGAGTCATTGCAAGATGTTTATTGCTGGTATATGCCCGCCTCTTGACGCATCTGGAGTCGACCAGTGTTCATGGCAATGGAAGCAGAATGGTAGATTCTCTTCTGCTTTAACTAATGAGAAGAAGAATGAGCACAAATGGAATGAAAAGAGAGAGTTTTGGGATATGGCATGGAATCTAAAGGAACCTGAGAGGGTTATTTGGGTGGTTCTAAAAGGAAGACTTCTTACGAATCATGAAAGATGTTGCAGACATATTGCAAATAGTGATGTTTGTACCTTGTGTGGGACACATTTGAAAATGGTGCTCCATACCCTTCGTGACTACAATGTGGCCAAAATGTGTGGAACCAAGTTGTGCCTGTTAGCCACCTAAATTTTATCAAAATTTCAGTTCAATGCATATTAAATTTTGTATTTGCTATTGTTTGTGTGAAAAATTCCAGCATGATCTGCACAGAATTTGGTGAAAGTGGAAATTTCATTATATTGTAATGTTATTAGATTGGCCATGAAACTAAACATCTGTCTATGCCCACCGATTTAATCTCATAGTAGATACAACCTAGATTTTAGAGAGAGAAAATTCAGATTTTTTTTTTTGTTTTTATGGGGGATTTTTTTAATTAAATTTCTTAGTTTTTCTCGTTTTTTTTAGGAATTTTTATAAATTTAGAAAAAAGGTTTTTAAGATTTGTTTAGCTCCCTTTAATGATTTCCATCCATTTTTTTTCTCAAATAATATTTCGTAGTATGTTTTTTCTCCATTTTTCCTCAAAGAGCATGTCAAATGGTGGGACTCTGCATAACCAGTGGCCTCAGCCCGGTAGTTATGGTCTCCACTTTAAATATAAGATTTGGGTTCAAATTTTCAGGAGTCGATGGATTCTTAATCGACGTAAAATAATTAAATATTGATGGTTTTAAACATGCGGGGCACGACTTGAAGCACTAGTGCTTGGGAACCTGCGGTTTGATTATAGAGGATTTAGTATGGAGCATCATTTCGGGGACAACTTTGAAGGTCAATTCTATTGTCCAGAAGACTAATCAATTGTTAAAATTACAAAAAAGTAATGGTATATATAGGGATTGATTCAGGTAGGAAAGGTAAATTTCGTAGGAAATAGGAATGAATTTGGGCCTTTGATTTTGTTAGATGAATAGTTGAGATTTACACTCATTTGTGCTACATGTTTGTGCTGTGTGCTACGCAAACTAAAATATATAAATTAAGTGAGGTTTATTGGAGTATTAGGGTTTATGATGGAGATCCGAATTCCCAAAGGATCGTGTAATCACTTTCCAAACTGATATTTCTACCCTATGCCCGGGTTACAAGAAATTCAACCTAGGATAATCCAAATGGACACTTACGAATCTAGGCACAGAAACGTAAGCCAAATTGCTAGAGAAATTCTGAGTTCGTCAGAAAAAGAGAGAGCTGAGAAAGGTGTGTTTTAGACTCAAAGAGAAGAGCCTTATTTATACATGTCGAATTTAGGGTTGCATTAGGGCGAGATTAGGGTTACTTAAGCGGCGCCGTCATCAGGACTTAATTAGTGATCCGAAATTAGGGCTTGACGAATGGTTTTCCAAAATTGACGAAATTAGTCAATTTTACCATAGTCTCCCCCTAAAATTCGGAATTTTCACTAAGTTACAATCTAAATTTCCGAAGACCTTTTGGGGCTCTGCCCCTAGACCCCGTCACCGGGGGCTCTGCCCCCGGAACCCGACATTTGGTCGTACCGGCTTATAATTCGATCTTATACATGTGTGCACTCCGTACATACCCGAACATATATTAAAATACAAATTATTAAAATTTCTTAGCTCACATATTAGTTCCAATTACACAAAATGCCCGGTGACACTAAAATCACCAAAAATCCTCCCCCATTTTAGTGTAACCCACAAAACAACACAACATTAATCCAATCAAACCAAACCAGTACATAAATAAAAATATCGAAACGATTGAATTTCCATCTTAGTATCATACATTTTCAAGAATTAGGGTATTCTAAGAATAGAACCCGTCAACCCATTTGAATACCTAAAGATAAAATACACTAATTTATTGAATTTCTCTAACAAAATACAACTTGACACTATTATTAAGCGGTGTGTCCTAATCCTCTCATGACTGTATCAAGGCCAAGTCCCAAACCTCTTGAAATGCGGCTACACTTCAAAATCACGTAGGTAATTCCTTTACTTCATGTATTTGCACATACATTTTATCAAAGGAATTATTAAGAAGTTAAACTTCAACATAGTCAACTGCAGAACCGAACACATACCTGGGATGAATACTTTGTGTCTTCCAATCTGTAAGTGTGAGCTTTACTCATTGAATTCAACTCCTAATGTCATATTAGAAGGGAATTGGGTGTCTCACCATTACAGAATTAGATGGACTTTAATCTCATCCCAATTACAGACTTGTGCACTAAGTCTCTTGACAGACCCTTAGTCAAATGATCTGCCAAATTTTGTTGCGATTTCACGAACTCAACCAAAATCACACCATTCATGATTATATCTCTAATCATACTGTGTCTAACACCTAAGTGTCTAGACTCTCTATTATAAACTTGGCTATATGCCTTAGCCAAGGCTGCTATCGGCTTAGGCCACAAAGGAATCTCATAGACTAAATTTCTTAGCCACACTGTTTCTTTACCAGCAGCAGCTAACTCAATAAACTCAGATTCCATTGTCGAGTGTGTAATGCAAGTTTGCTTCATGGAAGCCCATGAAATGGCACCTCCCCCAAACAAGAATACCCAACCAGAAGTCGAGGAATGGTCCTCCATGTTGTTTATCCAACTTGCATCCGAATGTCCTTCCAAAACTGAAGGATATCCCAAGTAACTCAAGTCATAATCCATGGTTCCCTTGAGATACTTTAACACTCGATTCAACGCTTGCCAATGTTGAGCACTAGGATTACTAGTGTATCTGCTCAATTTTGCCCACAACAAAAGCAATATCAGGCCTGGTACTTGTCATGGCAACATCAAGCTACAAATGGCCTTAGAGTATTCCAATTGTGAAACGGGAATGCCAGTGTTTGGCATTAATTTCACACTGGAGTCCATAGGAGTGCTGACGGGAGAACAATCACTAAAATTAAACCGTTTGAGAATTTTCTCAATATAATGACTTTGAGTCATTACTAAACCTTTGTTCACCCGCTTAATTATTATTCCAAGAATTACATCAGCCTCTCCCAAGTCTTTCATGAAAAATTTAGATGACAACAATTTCTTAGTTTCACTTACTTGATTTTGGTCAGTACCGAAAATCAGCATGTCATCTACATATAAGCAAATGATCACTCCAGCACTAGTAGTTTCATCAAATCTACCGTAAATTGATTTGTCACATTGGTTTAACTTAAAACTAGAGGACAAAATAACCTCATCAAACTTTTGATGCCATTGTTTGGGTGCTTGTTTCAGTCCATACAATAATTTCACAAGTTTACATACCATATGCTCCTTATCGGGCATAACGAAACCTTCTGGTTGTTTCATGTAAACTTCTTCATCAAGTTCACCATTCAAGTGTAACACCCCGAGATATTCGGAATAATTACAGCGCCGTAAACTCTTTATATAATAATTTGCAAGGCTAATTTGAAAAATGTAGAAATAAAACAAAAGTACCATTAAAGTTTAGAAAACAAAACCAGTTCAAATGAGTTCATTATTACAAGCATCTCAAAACATCACAAGACACGCGTACTCGAGTACTGAAAATAAACCAGAAAGACAAGACAACAACAATTAACATCACTGAGCCCCTTTGTCGTCATGTTGGTAATGTGGTTGCTTCCCCGCTCCTCGGCTACCTGAACATCAAAACAAATGTCCACCCCCGAAGGGGTTAGCAAAACGATGCTAGTACAAGTATCATAATACACAAATCGAATATGCAACAACAATGCATAATAAAATACACAATACGGATTTCCACTACTGGAATCCAACAATGCGAATCCACATGATTCTATCAACACAACATGGGTATTCCAACAATCCAGCACCCTCAGCATAGATCCCAAAATGATCCTGTCGGACCAACACGAGGTGGAAAAACCCGTCCAATGATCCAGCGCCCTCAGCATAGATCCCAAGATGATCCCGTCGGACCAACACGAGGTGGACATCCGATCCAGCGCCCTCAGCATATATCGCTCGATCCCTTTGGATCAACACAACATACAAACACAGCTACGCATACATATATGCAAAAATCGCTATGTCCATCAACATGAACATACGAGTAATCGATAACGAATATCATGACAATTCAACGAAAATAATCTCATGTTCAACAACATGAACAAACAGTATACATGATCAAAATCACCAATAATAACAATTTCAAAATACGATACTTGCCTCAAAGATGGCAAGAATTAAATACTCCAACGAATGTCAACGCGTCCGAAGGTCGCCGCCCCTCGATCGATCACCTTGTATAAGGGAATAACAAGGAATTCAACAACCTCTTGAAACTAACACACGAGCACCGAACACCCTAAGTTATAATCGAGTTATCATTAATGAACGATCGGTTCTCGGTCCTACTTCCCAACGAACACTAAGTTTGGAAAAAGGCATGCAAATTCACGAGATCACAATGGGTCACAATGCCGTTGTCTACAATTCCAAAGATATTTATCATACCATTAAACTCCATACTTTAATTCCGATTATCAACTCAAATGCTCGGTTCGGTTGTTTCAACGATACATAACGAGATAATCATGTTCAATCTAGTTCTAGGTTAATTCACCCCTACGATTCTTATTCTTCCGCGAGTAGTTCTTCTTATCAAGTTCCACATTCAAAATGATTGTCCCAAAAATCCTACCTAATGCTAATCATCCACATGTAGATTAACAAAGAGTTCTTTTTAAGGCAAGAATTATAATTGAACTCCCTCCACAATCACCTACTTGAATTCATATTACATAGGGGTAAGCCTTAACAAGTTGTTCATCAAAAGAGTGTTTCGAAAACATCATCAAGGTGTGTTTATCTCAGAAAACTCCATTATTATAATTGGTAAAGATAATGGCTCAACTAATAACAATGGAAACCTTAATTCACCCAATATAATCCTCCTAAACATGGTGTTGGATTCACTACGACATAACGAGTTCAATAATCTCTGTGAAAAGCTCATAATATAACTAAGAACATAATCTCCATCTTGGTGTAGAGTTAACATACCTCAAAGAAGAGAAGAACAATGAAAAACTTGAAGAAACTCTTCACCAGAAGCTTGAACGCCAATCCACAAGGTCTATGCTTCTCAAAACTCGGCTAAGATGATGATATGAGGGATAAATGGTGATGGATAGTCTCCAGATTATGAAAATCGGCCGAGGTGTGAGGAAGAAATGAAATGGGGGTTGAGGTCTATAAATAGATTTCTAACCATTACGTACGTTACCAATACGCCATTACGTACGTAATGTCCTTAGCGTACGCTATACTCAAATATTAGCATATGTTAACGTCTGGACAGAGCTCACTGACTAGATTCTGGCATTAGATTACGTACGTTATCTCTATGGTTTACGTACGTAACACCATGCACTTAGCGTGCGTTAACACTCCACCTTAACGTACGCTAAGCCCAGTTGACTTGCTTAGCTGGAAAGCCGTCCAGGTTCATGCGAGCAATCTCCATGAATCTTCATTGGGTCCCCACACGCCGACCCTTGTCTGATCTCGAATTGACTGACCCTTACATACGTAACGCACCCACTCTAACGTATGTTATATTAAACATGTAGCGTATGTTATGCTTGTGTTTTAGCGTGCGCAATGACGTGCAAAGTCATACATGCATGAATGTTTGGAAATATAAAAACATAGGGGTAGGAATACGGCAAACCAATATTCGATTAAATACGCCATGAAGTCGAATATTACAAGTTCGAATACAAGATAAATACACAATAATTATCCGGGCATTACATATTACCACTCTAAAAAGAAGTTTCGGCCCGAAAATTAAAACAAAAACAATTCTGGGTATCTCGACTTTATACTATCTTCAGTCTCCCAAGTTGCTTCTTCGACTCCATGTCGAGACCACTGAACTTTAACCAAGAAGATCGGTTTATTCCTAAATTGCTTGACTCGGTTCTCGAGTATCTTGACTGGCTGTTCATCGAACGTACCATTATTAGCCACTTCAATCTCGCCAAAATCAATGATATGACTGGGATCCGGTATATATTTCCGTAATTGGGATACGTGGAATACATTATGAATGTGACTCAGCGATGGCGGTAAGGCCAACCTGTACGGAAACTCCCCAACTCTCTCGAGGATCTGAAATGGTCCGATATATCTCAGACTCAGCTTTCCTTTCCTCCCAAAACAGAAAATTCCCCGAGTAGGGGAAACCTTCAATAGTACATGGTCCCCAATCTCAAACTCCAACGGGCGACGTGCGCACATCTGCATAAGAATTCTGTCGACTCTGGGCAGTTAACAACCTTTCACGAATCAGAGCTACCTTCTCTTGAGTCTGAACTATCAACTCTGGTTCCATCCCGATTAAGTCAGAAGAATCATCCCAACACAGGTACGATCTGCATCTTCTCCCGTACAATGCTTCAAACGGTGCCATCTTAATGGAAGCATGCCAACTATTGTTTTAGGTGAATTCAATGAACAACAAATGAACCTCCCAATCAGTTGACCAATCTAAGGCACAAGCTCTAAGCATATCTTCTACTGTCTGTATAGTCTTTTCGGACTGTCCGTCCGTCTGAGGATGATAATCCATGCTAAAGTTCAGATTGGTTCCCAAGGCCTTATGAACTGCCTTCCAAAAGTGCGACACGAAGCGACCATCTCGATACGAAATAATGGTCTTCGGTGTACCATGCAATTGGACTATTTCCGCAACAAACACTCATGCTAATTTCTCGGGTCCCCAAGTGTCCTTAATACCCAGGAAATGAGCCGACTTGGTTAGTCGATCAACTATCACCCAAATCATGTTCATTCCTACCCTGGTCCTCGGCATATTGGTGATGAAGTCCATCGATATGTCCTCTCACTTCCACTCAGGAATCGGAAGTGGCTTCAATATTCTGGCAGGTCGCTGATGTTCGATCTTAATCTGTTGACAAGTTAGACACCTCGAGACATATTCCGCTACATCATTCTTCATATTTCCCCACTATAAATTTTGCTTTAGATCCTTGTACATCTTAGTGGTGCCCGGGTGAATAGAATAGGGCGCGTTGTGAGCTTCCTTCATGATTGTCTGTCTCAAAACATCGTCATTGGGGACACAAAGTCGACTCTAAAATCTCAGAACTCCATTATCCTGCATCACGAATCCTGGGGCCTTCCCTTTGTTCACTTCATCACGTAACCGAATAATCAGAGAATCATCCAACTGCTTAGATTTGATTTCTTCGATCAACGACAAAGTTAATTCCATCATACATAGCTGTCCTTGGACTCTTTGTGACCATACTTCAATTCCTTTGCGCATTAATTCTCGTTGAATGCTGGGCTGCGACGTAAATGCTTCCAACATTCAAAGAGAAACAGGTTTGCGACTCAGTGCATCGGCTACCACGTTCGCTTTGCCTGGATGGTAAAGAATTTCCAAGTCGTAATCTTTGATCAATTCCAGCCACCTCCACTGCCTCATGTTTAATTCCTTCTGACTGAAAATGTATTTGAGGCTCTTATGATCTGTGAAAATCTGACAATGAGTGTCGTACAAATAATATCGCTAAATCTTCAGGGCAAAGACTACAGCTGCTAACTCTAAATCATGAGTCAGGTAGTTATCCTCGTACGGTTCCAACTGTCGAGAGGCATAGGCAATCACCATATCCTTTTGCATAAACACGCAACCCAGACCCTGATTTGAAGCATCGCTGTATACCATGAATCCATCGGTTCCATCCGGTAATGCTAGTATAGGCGCCGTTGTCAGTCTTCTCTTAAGTTCATCAAAGCTGGCCTGACATTTCTCATTCCACATAAATTTCTGAGTCTTATGCAATAGCTAAGTAAGCGGACGAGCAATTTTGGAAAATCCTTCTACAAAATGACGATAATATCCAGCAAGTCCTAAGAAACTTCGGACTTCATTCACGTTATTAGGAGCTTCCCACTACAAGATTGCCTCAACTTTATTCGGGTCTACCTGAACTCCATCAGTCGATATCACATGCCCAATGAATGTTACTTCCTTAAGCCAGAACTCGCATTTAGAAAGTTTCGCATAAAGCTGTTCATTCCTCAAAGTATTCAAAACGATACGCAAATGCTCCGCATGCTCCTCTGGGTCTTTCGAATAAATTAAGATGTCATCAATGAAAATGACCACAAATTTATCCAAGTATTCTAAGAATACCGGATTCATCAATTGCATAAACACCGCAGGAGCATTAGTAAGTCCGAATGGCATCACCACAAATTCATAGTGCCCGTACTGGAATCTAAAAGCAGATTTCAGTATATCCGTTTCCTTAATTCTGAACTGATGGTATCTTTATCTCAAGTCGATCTTCGAAAATACTTTTTCCCCCTGCAGTTGATCAAACAAGTCGTCGATCTGAGGTAGTGGGTACTTGTTCTTGATCGTCAAACGATTGAGCCAATCGTCCCCGAGAATTAAATCGTCACCATGGATGTCGACCACAATAAGTTTTGATGGCCAATCTCTCCCTCCTATAGACACAGGGAAATCTCTAATTTCTAGGGTTCCCACAATTTTCTCCCCGCTCGGTAAACCCACAACATAAGGTTCACAATCATGTAAACACGAGATTTTCAAACGATTAACACAGTTCAATGATATGAAAGAATGCGTAGCTCCTGAATCGAATAAGACACTAACTGGTTGCAAAAGAATCTAAATCGTACCTGATGCAATAACAGTGTTCTGATTGTCTGACTTCCTCATCTCGTAAAGGCGCAGAGGAACGGATCCCGCACTGGACACCTCTCTTTTCCTAATATTTTGCTGCTGAAAACCACTCTGTTGTGGCTGGTTCACACTTGTCTCTTTCGGAACTGGTGCTGGAGTGCGAGTACCAAATGATCTAGTCACATTTCCACAAAAAGTTGCATGGTGCCCTTCCTATACGCATTTGAAACAGGTCACAGAAGGTGCGATGCAATCACGCCAAACATGCCCTGCTCGACCACAGTTATAACACTTCTTCGATGCGTCTGAAACCATTGATGCTGTCTGAGACTTCTTTCCATCTCGAGAAGGATACGGAGGTTTCCTGGATGAATGAAAAGAGGACTGGCCTTTGCGGGGCCCAGTACTCTTGTTCTCCATGAAGTTGCCAGACACTTTCTGCTTCTTTGCTTCCGTTGATTTCTCCACCACTGTCTCTTTCATGTCGTAGGCCAGCGCCTTGTCCTGATATCGTCGCAAGGTAGTACATTCAAACCCGGACATATATTGCTGAATCTCAGGTTTCATCCGCATGTCAAAATGGAAAATCTTCTCCGCCTCGGTCCTGACCAATTGTCGCACACAGGTCAACTGGTGATTAAATGTCTTGATCACGTCTATCACAGATGCCTCCATATTTTGCAGTGATAAAAACTCTCGGACTCTAGCCTCTCTAATTGGGCGAGGACAATATTGTGCTTCCATCATTAATTTGAATTCCGTCCAATCAGCATTATGATCCTCAGGTCGAATGGCCTCACACCAGTCGAAAGCCTCCCCAGTCAGAAAATACTGGGTGATCGGAACTTTTCGGTCATCGGGATAGTTAATCCCCGCAAATATCTTCTCTAACTCCTTCATCCAGTGATCCCAAGTAGGCATCTCTGCAGAACCGTCAAATTTTGGTGGGTGCAATTTGACCACCTCCGTAAGCCACTTGTCTCCCCGATTATCCTCGTTGCGCTGTTGGCCCATCGTCGTCTACATGTGGTCAACTACCTGAGCAAACTGGGTCATCTGAGCGACCACCTGTTGAAGCACTCCCGGCATGTTAGGATTCACGTCATCATTTACTGATTCCTGTTGTCCTCCAGAATGGGAATCAGTTCGATTAGTCGATGCATCCAAGGTGGATGCTGAATCTTCCTGTCTCGCATTATCACGTCCGCATCCGCGTCTACAGCCTCCTCTCAACATACTGTAAACACAAATACTCAATATCCAGGGCAAATCTTCTAAAAGAAAGTCCGTCAATATTCACAAAACACAATTAAATAAAATGGTAGTATATGAGATTAGGAAACTTACAACCACGGTCCACATGACGACGCTGGCTGAGTAGTAATGTTATATAATTAATAAATCGAACAACATCAACAGATCCAACTAAAATTCGACTGCCAAGATATCCATGAATCTTAGCTCCGATACCATATTCTATAACACCCTGAGATATTCGGAATAATTACTGCACCGTAAACCCCTTATATAAGAATTTACAAGGCTAATTTGAAAAATGTAGAAATAATACAAAAGTACCATTAAAGTTTAGAAAACAAAACCAGTTCAACAGTTCACATGAGTCCATTATTACAAGCGTCTCAAAACATCACAAGACACGCATACTCGAGTACTGAAAATAAACTAGAAAGACAAGACAACAACAATTAACATCACTGAGCCCCTTCGTCGTCATGTCGGTACTGTGGCTGCTTCCCCGCTCCTCGGATACCTGAACATCAAAACAAATGTCCACCCCCGAAGGGGTTAGCAAAACGATGCTAGTACAAGTATCATAATACACAAATCGAATATGCAACAACAATGCATAATAAAATACACAATACGGATTTCCACTACCGGAATCCAACAATGCGAATCCACATGATTCTATCAACACAACATAGGTATTCCAACGATCCAGTGCCCTCATCATAGATCCCAAAATGATCCCGTCGGACCAACACGAGGTGGAAAACCCGTCCAATGATCCAGAGCCCTCAGCATAGATCCCAAGATGATCCCGTCGGACCAACACGAGGTGGACATCCGATCTAGCGCCCTCAGCATAGATCGCTCGATCCCTTCGGATCAACACAAAATACAAACACAGCTACGCATACATATATGCAAAAATCGCTATGTCCATCAACATGAACATACGAGTAATCGATAACGAATATCATGACAATTCAACGAAAATAATCTCATGTTCAACAACATGAACAAATAGTATACATCATCAAAATCACCAATAATAACAATTTCAAAATACGATACTTGCCTCAAAGATGGCGAGAATTAAATACTCCAATGAATGTCAACGCGTCTGAAGGTTGCCGCCCCTCGATAGATCACCTTGTACAAGGGAATAACAAGGAATTCAACAACCTCTCGAAACTAACGCACGAGCACCGAACGCCCTAAGTTATAATCGAGTTATCATTAATGAACGATCGGTTCTCGGTCCTACTTCCCGATGAACAATAAGTTTGGAGAAAGGCATGCAAATTCACGAGATCACAATGGGGCACAATGCCGTTGTATACAATTCTAAAGATATTTATCATACCGTTAAACTCCATACTTTAATTCCGATTATCAACTCAAATGCTCGGTTCGGTTGTTTCAACGATACTAATGAGATAATCATGTTCAATCTAGTTCTAGGTTAATTCACCCCTATGATTCTTGTTCTTCCACGAGTAGTTCTTCTTATCAAGTTTCACATTCAAAATGATTGTCCAAAAAATCCTACCTAATGCTAATCATCCATATGTAGATTAACAAAGAGTTCTTTTTAAGGCAAGAATTATAATTGAACTCCCTCCACAATCACCTTCTTGAATTCATATTACATAGGGGTAAGCCTTAACAAGTTGTTCATCAAAAGAGTGTTTCGAAAGCATCATCAAGGTGTGTTCATCTCAGAAAACTCCATTATTATAATTGGTAAAGATAATGGCTCAACTAATAACAATGGAAACCTTAATTCACCCAATATAATCCTCCTAAACATGGTGCTGGATTCACTACGACATAACGAGTTCAATAATCTCTGTGAAAAGCTCATAATATAACTAAGAACATAATCTCCATCTTGGTGTAGAGTTACATACCTCAAAGAAGAGAAGAACAATGAAAAACTTGAAGAAACTCTTCACCGGAAGCTTGAACACCAATCCACAAGGTCTATGCTTCTCAAAAATCGGCTAAGATGATGATATGAGGGATAAATGGTGATGTATAGTCTCCAGATTATGAAAATCGGCCAAGGTGTGAGGAAGAAATGAAATGGGGGTTGAGGTCTATAAATATATTTCTAACCATTACGTACGTTACCAATACGCCATTACGTACGTAATGTCCTTAGCGTACGCAATACTCAAATATTAACATACGTTAACGTCTGGCCATAGCTCAGTGACTTGATTCTAGCATTAGCTTACGTACGTTATCTCTATGGTTTATGTACGTAACACCATGCACTTAGCGTGCATTAACACTCCACCTTAATGTACGCTAAGCCCAGTTGACTTGCTTAGCTGGAAAGCCGTCCAGGTTCATGCGAGCAATCTCCACGATCTTCGTCGGGTACCCACACGCCGACCCTTGTATGATCTCGAATTGACTGACCCTTACGTACGTAACCCACCCCCTCTAACGTACATTATAGTAAACATGTAGCGTACGTTATGCTTGTGTTTTAGCATGCGTAATGACGTGGTGAGTCTTGCATGCATGAATGTATGGAAATACAAAAAACTAGGGGTATGACAACAGGGAAACCAATCTTCGATTAAATACGCCATGAAGTCGAATATTACAAGTTCGAATACAAGATAAATACACAATAATTATCCGGACATTACATCAAGAAGGCTGTTTTAACATCCATTTGATGGACAATTAGATTGTGAATACTTGCCAAGGCAATTAATATTCTAATAGTAGAAATACGGACAACCGGACCATACGTATCAAAATAGTCAACACCGGATTTTTGTCTAAAACCTTGAATGACCAACTGGGCTTTGAACTTGTCAATAGTATCATTAACAGTCATTTTCCTTTTGAAAATCCATTTTCAACCAAGGGGTTTAGAACCCGGAGGCAAATCACACAACACCCAAGTGTCATTTTCAAGAATTGACGACATTTCGTCATCAATAGCTTCCATCCAAAAGATAACATCTCGAGACTCCATGGCCTCTTGAAAAGTCCTAGGATCATCCTCAATGCTGTAACAATAATAGTATTGAAAACCAATTTCGTCCCTTGTTCCTTCTACCAAAATAGTTGGAAGTGGGAACCGAAATTTTTCGCAATTCGGCCTCTTTTAATTTTCCAAGGCTCTTGTGTTTATGGTACAGCCATACCATCTGAATTTTCTGGATTTTGCACTTCATTAGTGCCAAAAGTCAGATCCTTAGGCCTTTGAATCGATGAAAAACGCATCTCATCAAGAATCGCATCCCGTGACTCGATAACGGTGTTAATCGATACCGAATCATTATGTTCTATTACATAGAACATATATGCCTTGGAATGTTCAGCATATCCAATGAATATACAATATATTCCACGTTCACCCAAAGTTTTCCTTTTGGGTTCGGTAAGTTTTAGAACTGTCCGACATCCTTAAATTCGGCTTTTTCTTGAACCAAAGTTCATATGGGACTGTTTTGTTCTTTTTATTTGGAACTCTGTTCAGCAAATAACAGGCCGTTGACATGGCCTCTCCCCAGAATCTCTCACTCAATCCCGAGTAAGAAAGCATCGAGTTTACCATTTCTTTTAAAACTCGATTTTTGCGTTCGGTGATTCCATTCTGTTGGGGCGAGTAAGGTGCTGTGGTTTCATGAATGATACCCACTGATATGGGATCCATACATTCACCTCCCCGATCAGTTCTAAGACATTTATCTGGATTGCCTAATTGCAATTCCACCTTGGTTTTATATATTTTGAATTTATCTAAGGCTTCATCCTAAGAATGCAACAAATACACATAGCAAAACCGAGTACAACCATCAATAAACGTGACAACATACTTTTTATTACCCAAGGAAGGAGTAGAGTAAAAATCACACAGGTCACTGTGTACAAGTTCCAAAATAGCCGAATTCCTAGTGACACTGGGAAAAGGCTGTTTTGTCATTTTTGTAAGCATGCATGTTTTACATTTTTCTAGATTCATGTCAAAGGCTGGAAGCAATTCATCTTTTGACATTTCATGCATCCTTCTAAAATTGACATGACCCAATCTAGCATGCCAAAGCATAGAGTCATTAAGCTTAGAAGTAGAAGACACAAATGCAGAATTTTGAACAGTTATAGACTTATCAATAACATTCAAACGAAACATTCTATTATTCAAATATCCAAATCTAATAAACATTCCACCTCGAGATAGGATGAACCTATCCGCCAGGGGCTCTGCCCCTTGGACCCCGCTAGGGGTGCTGCCCCTAGACCCCATCACCTGGGGCATAATTCGATCTTATACATGTGTGCACTCCACACATATCCGAACATATATTAGAATACAAATTATAAAACCCCTTAGCTCACATATTAGTTCCAATTACACAAAATGTTTGGTGACACTAAAATCACCAACAAGGTTGTGCTACATGTTTGTGCGGTTTGTGCTACGATGGGATGGAAGATGTGCTAGACTTAACATATTTAAAATCTGTGCTACGAAATAATAAAATATGTGCTAAACTCACATATTTAAAATTTGTGCAGTATAATAATTCTGATTATGCTACATACATATGAAAGATGTACTAGACGGACGTATCTTTTCCTATATTCCTACACTAAGAGGTTTCTCACCATAACCCACCCATATATATATACACACACACACACACACACACACATATATATATATATATATATATATATATATATATGTGTGTGTGTGTGTGTGTTTATGTAGTTATAACTATTTAATTTACGGGACATGCTGTAATAATAGTAGTCAGCAAGTCACCTCAATCACTTAAATTTTTGAAGTTTCGAACTCAAGACATTATATACGTCCGTCGTACTCACCACTTTATATACTAGTTGTTGACGTCTGGTTTGGTCAACGTCACGTGTGCTGATCTGGACGAATGGATCGAAGCCATGTAGAAAATAATAAACAGGATGCATAAACAGGATGAAAAGTATTGGACCATTAAATTTTATTAATGATCTTGATAAAGAGTAGAGCCGGGCCGAACATATTTTGGCCCGTCCGTACTGTTGGTGCTTGCTAATCACAAGTCTTATCCTTTTCTCTTTTCCTCTCTTTTATCTGGTTTTCCCAAAACTCCTCCTCTTTTTTGTACATTCTTCCTACATATATATAGCCAATTTTAGCCATTTATGAGATGATAGCTGGAAGATTCAGGTGAACATGCTTATGACATTTGTCAAAGTGTAGTGACTTCTTCGACGCGTGTCACCTTCTTAGGTTTGCCTTGGGAAGGGATATGACAGCCCTCCTTAATTGTCCTGTCTGCCTGTTCTTCGTGCTTTTGGCAATACTTATCTGTTGCGGCCGACAACGGGGTCGACCCTCGAGCTTCTCGATGTCCTGGTCGGTCTTGTTATAATTATGGTTCGGAGCGTATTCATCCAGGGTCTGCTCGGTCCTTCTGGGTCGGATTCCGGGTCGGCTCTAATGTCTCTGTCTGGTCCGGTTCCAATGGGTCTGGGAGACAATCGGGTCCATGACCGGTTCGGCTCCAGGATCTGCTCGGCTGGTCGGCTGCCTGGAGTGCTTAAGTGGATGCCAAGGTGGATCGACTACCAACAAGGGCCCCCGAGTCCAGGGCCGTGCCGGGTTGGCCGGTGCTGGAGTCGTTTTAGATTGAGGCCGATCCGGCTTGGGGGTGGATAAGATCTCTCGAAGGGACGTCTCTTCGAGAGCCGCGTCGATTTGACTTCGGGGTCTTCAAGTGTCATAATGAGGGGGACGCGTGGCGGGACGTAATTTGTCGTTGTGTTTCACGCGTTTTTGATCTTCGCGACGATTCATTATGAATCGCCGCTTCACGCGCTTTGGTATTTAATGCCCTTTTTATCCTATAAATATAGAAAACCTCCTTCTCTATTGCTCCCTTCGCCATTTTCGTGTCTGGTTGCAGAGAAGAGAGAGGTTTTTTCGGCGTTCTTTTCCCGTTTTCAGAAAGAAGTTCCCGGTAAGCTTTTTCTCTTTTTCTTATTTTATGATGTCGGAGCGGAGGGATACGGCGGCGTAGGAGTTGACTGTGTCTCCGGACCGCACGGGAGTGGCGGATCTGTCGATGGGTGATGTTCCCGTTGACTGGAGTGACAAGGATGGCGGCGAGGTCGCGAGATCGCCGGATTCTGGAGATGCAGATTCTGGAGACGCGGGTGGTGAGACTCGGGCACAGATTCGGCCTCGGCCGTCTCCTTTGTTGAGGCGGAGTGGGATTCGGCCTCGATACGCACGGTCACCGATGGGCGGTTGGAGGCTTGGCGGGGCGATTTAAGATACCGCGGTGGTGCGGATGTTTGTTCCAAATCCGGAGGAGAGACCTCACATCCCGCCTTGGCCAGTGCACGCGGTGTATTACCGCTCCTGTTGTCGGCTGAGGTTTCCGCTTAGTTGGTGTTCTCCGGTGGTTATGGCGGTGGGGCCTTTGTATTGCCCAAATTCATCCGAATTCTTGGGCTCGGATGGTGGGTCTTTTGATCCTTTTCGATCAACATGGCCGGGCCAAGGCCCGATTTTGAAGAGTTCACAGTCTCTTCTTATGGAGGTCGGTCGGCCGATCCGGTTACGGTTTTACTTGACGGCCCGACGCGATGCATAAAGAATTGGTGGATGTCTGGAGACCATCCATAGTTGGAAGGAACAGTGGTTCTATGTAGGGGGCCGTGGAGGAGCTCGGTTGAGGAGTGGGAGCTGGTGTGATAGGCCGAGCTTGGGTCCCGAGAACACTTCCTTGCTAAAATGAGTAAGTGTCGTGTTTTTATTCTTTGTTCCTTTTTGTCTAACGCTCATAATTTATTGCTTGTGCGAACGTATCCGGCTCAAGAGACTTCCTCCTTGTTTGACGCCAAGGTGAAACGGCTCTTGGATCTTCCCGGCCGGCCGGAGAAATCGTATCTTGGTTCACGAGGATAACCTTTGGCGGCAATGGACTTGATCAACCGATCCAGCGAGAATGTCTTCATCGGGTAGCTTTTTTTTTTAACAGTCTTCCTTATCCAGTACCTAGGGCGGGAGTTCGTCGGGACGGAAAGAGAGCGCTGCGCGAGTGGCGAGGCCGGTCTGAGGCCGCCGAGCGTAGGAGCGCACGGCAAGCGAGAGTAGAGGCCGAGCCTGAGGATAGCGTGACCAGGGCTGAGGGTTTCTCCATTCCTGAAATTGTTGTGCCCGCCCCGAGCCTTGTACGGACGGGCCGTGCGAAGGGTAAGGAGCCCGCGATTGATTTGGAGGGCCACTATCTCTCGGTGAATAAGGACCGGGAAGAACCTTGTGCCCAAATGAAGGCGGGCGCGACATGGTTCCTTGACTACGTCCGGGCAGCCACCCCAACCGCCGAGATGCTCGACCGGGTCCCTCCAGCGGTGGTTGAGTCCAGCCATGTCCCCATTTTGGGTTGGACGCCGAAAATGGAGATGGTGACCAATGACTTGGGTCCGGATGAGCAAATCCAGTTTGGAAATGCTATGATGGGCCGCGCATTGTGCACCTATGTAAAGGCCACTGGGGAGTTGATGGCCCTGGTTGAGAAGCACAAGAAGGCGGAGGCCGATCTCAAGGCCTTACAGGAGGAGCACCACCTCTGCCCTTCGCTTATCAAGTCTCTGGAGGAGGAGATGACCTCTCTGAAGGGTGAGATGGAGCTTCTGGAGAGCCAGGCCTTCGAGGCCAATATCTGGAAAGGAAAGGCCGACGAGATGGCCACGGCGGCCGAGAAGGCGCAGAAGCAGTGTCTGGACATAAGGGCCGAGCACGAGGCCTATTTGCAGAATACTAAGGCCCAGCTTGAGCAACTGACCGAGCGGGTCCATACTTGTGAAGCTGCGGGTTATGCCAGGGGCCTTGCCGACGGGGCGGCTGCTTTCCAGAAGACACCCGAGTTCGAGGAGTTGATTAACCTTAACTATGTCTCCACCTGTTATGAGATATTGGATCTCATGAAGGAAGGGAAGACCGTTGAGGAGGTCCAGGCCTATATAAAGTCTCAGGCAGCCGAGCTGAAGGTTGAATCTCTCGGAGCTGATGAGCCGAAGGCCGCAGAATTTGTCGAAGACCCGGTGTTGATTCCGTCCGGCGAAGGTGAAGGACAGTCTTCTCAGGCGGCCGGTCAGGAGGACAGGGCCGAGTAGATTTTTTTGTTTTATTCCATGTATGGCCTGCGTGCTGTTTTTCTTTGGTTTCCTTTGCATTCTGATGTAGAATGGCTTATTTTAAATGAATGAGATCTTTTATGGCGTCTGTTGCTTTTCTCTGTATGTTTGGGCCCTGTTGGTCTGGCCGTTGCCTTACTTTTCTATTTACTATTTGTTGATTGTGCCGGATGGGCTGACCTTATGCGGTGTCGAGGCGAACTCGGTCTTATAGTGCCAGATGGGCCGGTCTTATGAGGTGCTGAGGCGAACTCGGTCTTATAGTGCCGGATGGACCGGTCTTATGAGGAACCGAGGCGAACTCGGTCTTATAGTGCCGGATGGGCCGGTCTCATGAGGTGCCGAGGCGAACTCGGTCTTATAGTGCCGGATGGGCCGGTCTTATGAGGTGCCGAGGCGAAACTCGGTCTTATAGTGCCGGATGGGCCTGTCTTATGAGGTGCCGAGGCGAACTCGGTCTTATAGTGCCGGAGGAGCCGGTCATTCGAGGTGCCGAGGCGAACTCGGTCTTATAGTGCCGGAGGAGCCGGTCATTCAAGGTGCCGAGGCGAACTCGGTCTTGTAGTGCCGGAGGAGCCGGTCATTTGAGGTGCCGAGGCGAACTCGGTCTTGTAGTGCCATAGGATCCGGTCATTCAAGGTTTCTTAAACGAGTATTGGGGCCAGATCCGGGACCTCCTGAATCCAAGTGGCAAGGACCGTACGAGAGTAACGAAGCCCTTCATAATGGAGTTTGCTAGCTAGAGTATCTGAATGACCAAGGATTAATTCATTCAACGAAGGCTATGTCCTTAGAAAGGTATTATCAATAAAATTCAACTTTATTTCATCTCTAATTTGAATGCACTATAAAGACCGAGTTCGCCTCGGCACCTCGAATGACCGGCTCCTCCGGCACTATAAGACCGGTTCGCCTCGGCACCTCGAATGACCGGCTCCTCCGGCACTATAAGACCGAGTTCGCCTCGGCGATCTTGGAAGGCCGGTCATTCAAGGTCTTGGCGAACTCGGTCTTATAGTGCGGAGGAGCCGGTCATTCGAGTGCGAGGCAAACTCGGTCTTATAGTGTCGGAGGAGCCGGTCATTCGAGGTGCGAGGCGAACTCGGTCTTGTAGTGCCGGAGGAGCCGGTCATTCGAGTGCCGAGGCGAACTCGGTCTTATAGTGCCGGAGGAGCCGGTCATTCGAGTGCGAGGCGAACTCGGTCTTATAGTGCCGGAGGAGCCGGTAATACGAGTGGGCGAGGCGAACTCGGTCTTATAGTGCCGGAGGAGCCGGTCATTCGAGGTGCCGAGGCGAACTCGGTCTTATAGTGCCGGAGGAGCCGGTTATTCAAGGTGCCGAGGCGAACTCGGTCTTATAGTGCCGGAGGAGCCGGTCATTCGAGGTGCTGAGGCGAACTCGGTCTTATAGTGACGGAGGAGCCGGTCATTCGAGGTGCCGAGGCGAACTCGGTCTTATAGTGCCGGAGAAGCTGGTCATTCGAGTTGCCGAGGCGAACTCGGTCTTATAGTGCCGGAGGAGCCGGTCATTCGAGGTGCCGAGGCGAACTCGGTCTTTATAGTGCATTCAAATTAGAGATGAAATAGAGTTGAATTTTATTGATAATACCTTTCTAAGGACATGGCCTTCGTCGAATGAATTAATCCTTGGTCATTCAGATACTCTAGCTAGCAAACTCCGTTCTGAAGGGCTTCGTTACTCTCGTACGGTCCTTGCCACTTGGATTCAGGAGGTCCTGGATCTGGCCCCAATACTCGTTTAAGAATGAGGTCTTCGACCTGGAAGCTTCGATGGTGAACCTCGGGAGTTTTCTTTATTGATGGTATTCCGCCTTTCTGCTTGGTTCTGTTTTTGGCGATGAGGTCCAGGTTTTCAGGGTCACATTGATCTTGTTCTTCGAAATGGGTTCTCCGGTGGACGTGTGCTCCAATCTCGACCGGGGTCATCGCCTCAGTCCCGAAGGCTACGAAGATATTTCTCAAGTGGCGGACCGATGCGTTGCCAAGTCTTCAGGGAGTTCTTCAAGCCGTGACCCTTTGCGCTTTTCGAGACGGGTCTTGAGGTACTGTTTCATAATTGTATTAATCGCCTCGAATTGTCCGTTGGATTGTGAATTGTGCGACATGGATAAGTCATTTCGTATATGGAGGTCGTCGCAGAACGCCTGAGATTCTTCCTCGTCATTGTGGTTTTATCGGATATGACGGACTAAGGGGTCCTGAGTGACTTTCGTATAAGATTGTTTATTTTTTGTTCGGTTGTTCGCGCTAGTGGTTCGGCCCCGACCCGCTTTTGCAAAATAAGCAATCGCGACGACTGCGTACTGTTACCTCAACTTCATCTTCTAGATGGGGGGACCGACTCGGAAGATCGTCCCTTTGACGGATGGCGGTAGGCCATAAACGTAAGTGGGTTTCATACGAGTTTTGGATCTAAGAAGTGAAGGTTTGGCATCGGGCGTATCTTTACTCCATCCCAATGGCACCTTTCTCTGATTCGACCAGTAACATCCTTGTCGAAGCGATTTGTAGGCCGATATTGGGCCGCTGAAGGGATTGTCGTGTGTCCGCTTGGGCACCTTTCTGAGGGCGTACTCGAATAAGCCTTTCAGTGGCAGGACTGGATGCCCCTGCATAGGGCTCCTTCAATGGCGACCCGGATGGGTCAAGGTTGAAGTATTCTAGTTTTTGTGGGTACCATGCTGTGCTGGGGGCATGGAACTGGAGGCCTTGTCCGTCCTTGCAACTCACATTGTTCGGCTGCCAATGAGTCGGTTTGGTTGTTTCTTGGTTCGCGGAGGGCGTTATAGTTCCTTGACGATCTTACCACCAGGTCCGAGCCGGGTCGAGGAAATTGACCAAACCGGGCTCCCTGGGTTCGTATTAGCCCCTACCTGAGAATCACTTCAAAGATAGTGAGGTGAGCAAAATCGAGGGAGATTGCTACTTCCAGATCGGCCCGGAGGGCTTTATGTTCCGCTTTATAGTTGGCGGCAAGAAAACTTAAGCGAACGGTCGAGCAGAACAAACGCTGGTCGGGGCTGGCGAGGACTGTTCCTACGCCTGTCTGGTCGCCATTTGGGGATCCGTCCCTATGGAGTGACTACTCCGATCGGTCATTCACTCGGTGGTGAAAACTCTGCAATGAAATCTAAGGTTCCCGAGGGCTACTTTTTACCTTCAGGGGGCTAGTGTGAGCGTATAGGTCAGCACCTCTACCGGGGCGCATCTGAGTTTGGCCTCGGGCAGACTGGATGTCAAACCGTATTGTTCGATCGAGCGAAGGCGGTGCGGGTTGCCGCGGGGTTCTCCTCAGGTCGATAGTTGTAGGATTGGTGCTTCTGCCGAGACCTCCTTGATAACTTTATCGGCCGGGCACCTTTATCCTTGGCTACTGGATAATTGACGGAAGGTGGAGAATTCCTTGCCTTTCGCATCTCCTTTTAAAGATTATGTTTTTGCTTATCTCAGTTTTACTAACACGTTCCACTTTCTGCCCTTTTTTCGTCATCTCGAATTCCATATTTCACCATTGGCATCGCTGTTCGGGCGCTTATGCGAAAAAATCCTTGGGCTCCGATGATTCTATCTGATCTCAGCCTAATCTTTGCCCGATAATGGCTTGAGTTTTCTCGCCTGCATCCCAACAGATTACTCTTTCCGGATCACCAGGATCTTTATGTTGATTGCAACTTTAATTTGAAGGATACGAAGGGATTCTTTGGGAAATCTTCTAGGGCTTTGAGTTGCGCTCGATATCCCCCGAGACCTTTAAAAGGTCAGCCGAGTCGAGCAGGAACTCATGGTCACGATGGTTCCTGTGCTTTCAACTCCTAATTACGATGATTCCTATGCTTTCAACTCACAATTACGATGATTCCTATGCTTTCATATCACCACTTATTGGTGAGGGTGGTTATTCCCGGATGAACGCAAGGTATGCCAAAGCGCTCCGCCAACTTGAACGGGTTTCCCTTCTTTGTGGCGGGCTGATTGTATTCAGAACGTGTGGTTATAGCTTGAGCGACTCGTTCAAGATTCCGGAGGTTCAGCCCTCCTTCTAGCGCCATTCTGTTGACGTCTGGTTTGGTCAACGTCACGTGTGCTGATCTGGACGAATGGATCGAAGCCACGTAGAAAATAATAAACAGGATGCATAAACAGGATGAAAAGTATTGGACCATTAAATTTTATTAATGATCTTGATAAAGAGTAGAGCCGGGCCGAACATATTTTGACCCGTCCGTACTGTTGGTGCTTGCTAATCACAAGTCTTATCCTTTTCTCTTTTCTCTCTCTTTTATCTGGTTTTCCCAAAAGTCCTCCTCTTTTTTGTACATTCTTCCTACATATATATAGCCAATTTTAGCCATTTATGAGATGATAGCTGGAAGATTCAGGTGAACATGCTTATGACATTTGTCAAAGTGTAGTGACTTCTTCGACGCGTGTCACCTTCTTAGGTTTGCCTTGGTAAGGGATATGACAGCCCTCCTTAATTGTCCTGTCTGCCTGTTCTTCGTGCTTTTGGCAATACTTATCTGTTGCGGCCGACAACGGGGTCGGCCCTTGAGCTTCCCGATGTCCTGGTCGGTCTTGTTATAATTATGGTTCGGAGCGTATTCATCCAGGGTCTGCTCGGTCCTTCTGGGTCGGATTCCGGGTCGGCTCTAATGTCTCTGTTCGGTCCGGTTCCAACGGGTCTGGGAGACAATCGGGTCCATGACCGGTTCGGCTCCAGGATCTGCTTTCAGTGGTCAGTGGTAGATCTTAAGTGGATCTTGAGGTGGATCATTCTGCAACTAGTTACCCCGTCCTAACCCAAATATCACATTCCCATAAAATTAGTATATTTTAGAGAATGATTCGACGTGATAAATATGTAACTTGTATAAAATATTGATGGTAAGTGTCTTGTAGATTAAAATAAAAAATGTATTAAGTATGAATGTGTGGTGAAAATTAAAAGAGAGTATGATTTGATATGATGGGGTTATTTAGTAGAAGGTAACACTTCGGAACTGCAAAATAAAAATGTAACACCACGGAAGAAGTATCAAATTTAGAAAAGAAAAAGAACAAATACAAAAGGGGAGATTTAAAGTCCACTTCAATTGAATTCTTTTGCATTATGTTGATGATATCATTGTCAAGTGTAAGCATTAAGATCTTACAGTGGATGAATATAGCTGGTTTGTCAGTTCCCACTGATTTTGAGTGGAATAAAAGTCAATACCTTTTTAGACTGTTTTTCCATATTTTATTATTATGTACAATATCTTGAAAGTGGGCTGATTCACTTACTACTATGGTATGTCAATGTCATCATTTACAGGTTGAAGAATTACAAATAAATTGTGTTTTACATAAATTAGATTTCAAGCTTACTTTTCTCAGCTCAAATGAACAATTACTGTGCTGTATGAATAAAGACCAAACCGATAATAATTATTGAGATACACTGTCCAAGTCGTGCCATATCTTTTATATATATATATGGATCGTTTTACCACAAATTGCAACTACAAAAAGTGGACTTGATGCTCCCGCTACCATTTTCGATCCATGCAATTTAGACCGAGATATGTCGTTGATTTTTACTTATTTTTTACAAAATAAAGCGAGAGTTATTTTTCTTGTTCCAAGTAGAAAGCCAATAGATTTATGGTGTGTCATTTTCTTATGATTTTTCCGTATATCATCTCATATGGTTCCACTTGATTCCTGTATAGTCCCTTCTCATTGTTCTTTCGTTCAACATCTTCTTATAGTTCTCCATCTTCTTAATTTTGATATGTTTTTCCTCTAATCAATCTATTTATATTATATATATCAACACGAGAGTATATAAAATACCTTAAAAACATTCGATCATTCGTACATCATTTTTTGCGACCTCTACTCAGTATACCTTAAAGCACTATTTTACAGTGATAACACCTGTGTTGACTCTGATCAAGGATCTCAACATAACCAAGATGAGTGGGCGATGAATATGGCGTGTTATGGCTCTTTGAGAAGCCTGTTTATGATAACATAAATCAGATACAAGTTTGAAATGTGTGTTTTCTACTATTCTAAGGTGAGCCTTTTTTTAATTCAATCTATAATCATATTTTAGATTAGAAAAGATTAAAATTTATATTACGTTCCTAACTGAAACTATACATTTCAAGGCGATAAGGATTTATGGAACGATGCTAAATGCACATTGGACAATGCAAGAGAATGTTGGTTGAGAGGGCGTACATATGCTACAAAAGATTTGGTTGTTGCTTATATGAATCATAAATGCAAATTAACAATAACAAATGATTATTTTCGTAAAGTTTTCTCTTACAACACCGTCAGTTTTTTCCGACTTGATGCACCTTTATAAAATTAATGTCGCTCGCAAGAGTACGAGATCATTATAGATGCAATGAGTCAACCCAAATCATATTTCGTAATCATGAATTGCATTTGAAGTATGAACTCATGTAATGCTATTAAGAAATGTAGGCAACTCTATGAGATTATGTAATGGAATGGCAGTTGTGATTACAAATCTTTGCGCACTTGACACTAACATCATTTCGCTTTCAAACACCGTTCAAAATTTAGCGGGAACAATTGTCTCTTATGGTTTCATATTGTATGGTTATATAAATAAGATTCAAAGACAGCCCCTCTCGATATCTCTCAACGGACTGTACCTTAAAAATCCGATTTCATTCATGGACAACTATATGTAATTTTTTCTCGATTGACTAACCTTAATAATATGAAAATATTGGTTTGCATCGATAATAATCCAAAAATCAACCAAACAAAAGATATTGTATAAAGAAAAGTACTTTTAGATGGTTTTACTTTTATAGTATAAAATTATATTGAGATCTTAGATCTCTTCACTTTATATTACACCTTGAGCATCACACTAGCCAAACATCTAGTTTTGTTAATAAGATAAAATAATATATAGAAAGATGTTTTCAATAACAACAACATCAGAGTCTTAGTTCCAAAATGCTTTGGGGTCGACTAACATAAATCAATCTCTGAAAACGTCAAATCGTTTTCAATAAAACAGTCCTATGAAAAGACAAAAGTGATAGGTGAATTTGATCTCCAATAAAACATATATAGAATTATGTTTAATCTCTAGAAATCTATATGCATGGGACCAGTTGAATTTGATCATATGTACAGAATGCACCAACTATCAATACAAAGGCACGGCCATCCGCGGCAGCTTTGGCGGCGATTTCTGCACACCGGCACCGATTTTCCCCTGTCGCGGCGGTTCACATGGACTCGGCAATGCGATGAACTTGGGAACATTATCTCCCGGCATTATAACAGGCAGACTCAGAATCACTCGCTGTCTGGAATTCTGAAGAAAATAATACAGTACAGTAGATGAATTTTGCTTGGTCACTATGTATTGTTATCAACAATTATTATATTGTAGAAAATACATTTCCTCAAATAAATTATACCATTTGTGAGGTTCTAAGCTTGGAATAGGGGCCATGATCACCGTCGGCCTCGAGATCGGCGGCGTGGAGGGAGAACGAGCGGCGGAGCTTGTCCCAGTGGTAGCAGCAGGAGAATACTCCGCTGAGGCTAAAAATGACCACCAATAAAAGGGCAGTGCCTAGAGGAAAGCCCAGAGACGGCCGATAACCATCGCCGCCGTGGGAAACCGGCAGACCACCGTGATATGGAGACTCCATATATTTTTTAATTTTATTCTACCACTTTTATCACTTGATTTTTCCACTCCCCACATGAAAAAAAAAATACAAAGACGTGTATGTTATTATATTTGGAAAGTGAAAATAGGTTACAATGAGAGGAGAATTTTGGCTTGGTTTTAGTTTGAAGTTAAAATTGTGGGTCGTTTGAAGCTTGGGGGAAGAAGGTTAATAACCATTTCAGGGTGGGGGTGGCGGGTTGGTGTGGTGTGGGGTGGGGGGTCGTGTTTTGGGTACACATCTAAGGTACGGAAAGAAAATGGTGTCCCCAAATTGTCTTTTCCTTCTCTCTCTCTCTCTCTCTTTTTTTTTTTTTTTTTTTGTGTGTGTGGACGAAATGAAATTATCTTTTAGAGCAAATCAAGCTAGTCGATACATAATTCGAATTCGATTGGTAAAAAATTTATTTGAGCTCTGTTTGTTAATATAATGAACCAATTTTGAACATAATATTTTTTTGATAAAATATAAAGCTCCCTCGAGCTCGTCTCGATTTGAATAAAAATTATAAAATACATATAAAAAATCAAACTAATCGAGCTTGATTCATGTTCGGCTCGATAAAAGTTCGTTCAAGCTCGATTACTAATCAAATCAACCTCACACATAATTCTTAAAGCTTGATAAAATTTCAAACAAGTTTGAATAGGCATACATTCGATTCGTTTGAATTAATTTACACCCCTACTTCCCATACTTTGTCGAATTTAAATATCAAATGATATTTTTTTTTCATATTATTTGAAATATATAGATCGGTAAACCGGAAGAAATAGAAAGTAAATTAATTACCACCAATTTGGGATGTCAAAATGGAATGAAGACTAATTAGACAAGCTTAATGTCTGTTTATAGAGAAAAAGAATTATAAAATTTCATACTAAAATAAGAAACTAAAATATTTTGTAAGTTAGCGACAAATTTTAAAAATAAGAAATTTCACTTAGATCTCCAAATAGAAAAATATGTACGAAAAAAAAAAAATTCAAATTTGATATATAAAATAAATGCATATATAGACTTTCATATATAGTATGTTATATTTTCTTGAGAAAAACAAAATAAAATTTTACTAGTGAACTTGCACCAACAAATTATAGACGAAATATATCTAAGAAAACCATATCGCATGTGATGCTGATAGTAGGTGGTCGAAGTTTAATCAGTAATTGTATTTAATCAATAATTATAATACTCCAATCAATTAATCTCGTTTAATTTTAAGGATCTCTTTTTTTTAGTACCAAAATATAAAAGTAACAAGTGATATATCCCATTCATAAAACTATAAGTTTTTTATACCAAAATGTGTTAAAAGACTTTATTACCCTTAAAGTCTACCACTAAAAGAAAAAAAAACATAAAAAAAAAAAGGAAGATTATTAAAACGAAACAACAATAAAAAAACGGTCCCACAACTCAATATTTTCCTCTGCAAAAAAACTCTCCCTCTGCAAAAAAACTCTCCCGTCGTGAAACCCTTCGCCGGCCAGAAAATGTCGACCTCCGACTACCACAGAGAATCCGAAGACGCCAGAAGTTCCGCTAGTGACACTCCATCTGAAAAGCAATTCGTCAATGAGCCTCCGGTTAGTGTATTTTCATTCACACACGATCGTGCCACGACGGTTGTTCATCTTCCCACGATCGTGCTGAAGAAGATGAGACCATCGTGTACACGATGGTCTTTCGTGGGCACGATGGTTACACACGACGGTCGTCGATCGTGTGTGCCGTCGTGTGCTAGAAGACCAAAAGCTCCTGCCTTGCACACGATCGCAGGCACACTATCGTTGCCCGTCGTGTGAACCGTCGTGTGGCACACGATGGTCTTCACACGAAGGGCAACGATCGTGAGGCTTCGATCGAGTGCAAGGCAGTATTTATTTTTTCTTTATCTTAAGCAATCTATCATATTCTTATGAGTTGTATGTCCCTATTGCAGACTGGTTGCGTATAGAAGAGACCTACATTGCGTTTTGTTACACGTCAAGTGAATCTTTACATACGGAGACGGTATTTAAAGAGATCATTGAGACATTAAGAAGTATGGGCCGCAATTCCGCGATTGCCGATCGAGCTATTGAGAGCTTGGCCAGGGGGTCTGGGCGCTTTATTAAAGTTAGGAGGAATGGGAGTTCAAATCTGCCCTACATCACTTGATTGCCCGTCAATTGGAGGGTGATCAAATCCCCGGATGAGTCGTGGTTCCAGGTTTGCGGGAGGACCATTCGTTTTACGGCCCGTGATTTTGCCATGATCACGGGACTCCATTTTGGAAACTCTACCTTCCATCCCCAGGACGACAATCTCCTTCCGTCTGACGGTATTTTCCACAGAATACTCCATGGCAAAAATATTAAGGTTAGTGTTCTGCGGAAGAGGTTCAATGCTCGAGATTTTGGTAGAGACATAAGAGATTATGTCAAGGTTGCCAATTTGCTTATATACTACTACTTTATCATATGCCGTGACGACATGATGGTCGAGACATGGGCATGGGCATTAGTGGAGGATTTCGAGCAGTGGGATATGTTTCCTTGGGGTTCTTATGCCTTTGGGGTTTTATCTTACTACATAGGCAACATTGCCATGAAGGAGGGACAAGAGCACAAGGACTATCACTTCTATGGTCCTGTTTGGGCTTTACAAATATGGTCGTATGAGATGATTTCTGCATTGGGAGCATTGTGTGGTATTCGAGATAAAACTGTCCAAGTCCCCCGGTGTTTGATGTGGACTACGAGGAAGATGATTTGTGATTTCACTCATTTCTTCGACGATAAGGTACATAAATTTGTAAACGTATTTTCTCCTGACTTCATCTCTTAAACGTTATGTGATTGCCCATCTAATGGTATTATTTAATGACTAATTTTGCAGCACAGAGTACTTCCCTCTTTACCGCATTTGGAGGAGGATGAGGCTGAGTACTACTACCTGAGCTTTGAGAATGGCTCGCCATATGACGTTAAGTTCATTAAGCCTGTAAGAATAGCTGTGAAGAATAAGGAGGATGAGCCTGCGCCGATCCCGAGGAAGAAAGTTATGGTTTGGTTGAAGAAGGTCACTGGAAAATTGATTACATATGAGTCGGCACATAAAGTGTCGAAGCGACGCCGGCAGAGTACCCCACCGGTAGATGGTGCGAGACATCGGACCGGGAGAGGCACAGAGAGGGTGTGTTGTGTCCACGGACTTCCTTGTCGGACCACACCCGTGACACGAGCAGGGATGAGTACTTCGATCGCCGTTTGAAGGCGATCTTGTACGACGATTCTGAGTCCGGATTTATTGCTCGAGTTTCTCGCCGGGTGCTTTCTGGGATCGTGGATTTCTTCGGACCTATGCATAGATGTTCTAGGAGCCCGGTACACTACTCAGCTGGGAGCCATGATAGGCCTCGTCATTCTGCATCTGTTAGCAGCGCCCAGCGGAGGATTCCTGACCCTCCACGTCACTTAGTCTCTGGCGCAGCACACAGTCACCATTCTCATCGTCAGCCTAGTCATCATTCTCAGCGTCAGCCGAGTCACCATTCTCAGCGTCAGCCGAGTCACCATTCTCACCATTTTGTAAAGTTATATGCTTTGGATATCCCTTTGCTGTAAACTATTGCTCTTTGAAGTGAGCTACTTTGTTATGGTTAATGTTTGGCTCCATAATCACCTTTATTTGCTTTACATAACTGAACACTTAAATTTCAATTCAAAGGTAAAGAAAATAGACACAAAATTATGCATTTCAACTAATAATCAGAATACTGAATCAATACATGGTCCATCGAGGATCAAAATATCAGCACATGATTGTTGCTAGTAAGTCACAAAATATAAAAATACATAAGCAATTTAAGTTTCACGGTATGGACATCCCCTTATGTCATGGTCATCATTACTGCAAATGCTACACCTCTTCTTCTGCCGGCGCCTTTGCCTCGTTTGTTCATCGATTCCTTGAGTTTCTTCAGGGATATTCAAATCCACACCACCTATGGGAATGAATACTTTGCAAGATTTTCTATTGTGGCCGGTTCCTTTACACCTAACGCACACCTGAGGCCGTCCACCTGCGGGCAAATTTTCAACAGCGGACTGTGCGCGACTCATCCTTGGTCGGCCGGCTTGCCGTACCCCATCTGGAGGTACGCAAACGATGGATGAGATCTCCGGTGGGACATTCCACTCAACAGGATGTGGGATGGGACTAATATGCTCCTTATAAGTCTCTCTAAGTCCTTGTTGCTTGAAATAAGGACTAACAAAATCGTACACGGACAAACTATTGCCGGCGCGCCTGTTACAATAAGCAATTATGTCAAGATGTTGTATAGGATGATGTATTTTTGATATTGATGAGGTGCAGGATAAATCCAGACCTGCCCTGTTTTCCACACGATGGCAAAACACGATCGTGCCGATCGTGTGTTACGATCGTGTCGATTGTGGTTTACGATCGTGTCGATCCTGTCCCATCGTAGGTTACGGTCACGGCGATCGTGGGTTACGTTCATGGCGATCGTGGGGTTACGATCGTGCCCATCGTGGGTTACGATCGTTCCCATTGGGTTACGATCGTGCCCATTGGGTTACGATCATGGCGATCGTGGGGTTACGATCGTGCCCATCGTGGGTTACGATCGTGCCCATCGTGGGTTACGATCGTGCCCATTTGGTTACGATCGTGCCCATCGTGGGTTACGATCGTGCCCATCGTGGGTTACGATCGTAAGCATTCTGCCATGACCATGTACACGACTGCATAGACAAAAACATTGAATGGCCACCATACATGTACACACAACAGCATAGACAATTACCTTATAGCGGCAACGGCATGACGACATGGAATCTGATCCAAATCAAACTCACGACAACAGCATGTCCATGTTCGAAGGTCGACCTCATAAGAAACTTTGTTTTCTTCGACTTTATAAACAAGTGGGGTGGTAGCTCGAACGGTAAGAGTCATACTGGCTTGCATAGAGTTAGAAAGCTCTTCAAAAGTGTGCATTGTCAACTCATGGTCTCTTGACGTAGCTTCTCCCCGCTTCTCATCAAACCAATTCTCTAAAATTAGGCGAAATATCTCAAGTAACGAGCAAACAGGTAAACGCCTCGCCCACAACATACGATTATTAAAGCATTCAATAACATTGGATGTCAAGAAGTTATAGCGTCGTACCGGACACTTCGACCTAGCCCACCTCTCTGGCCCAATTTCAGAAAGGCGCATGTGCGCCCCATTAGGGCTTTCGATATGTAGTTTCGAAAAGTAGTTTTCAAAAACTTCTTCTCGATGCGTGTAGGCAACAGTTCTAAAGAGTCCTATAGCATGCGCACCGTAGGAGGTCGGATTTTTTGCAAGATGGTGATAGCAAAACCCGTGGAATGCATTCGGATAGACGGCTCGAACAGCATTCTGAATGCTCTTATGTTGGTCACTCACAATCAGTAAATCTTCCATCGGATTGTAGCATCTGCGCAGGTTATACAGAAAATAAGTCCATGACTCGTCGTTCTCTATCGAAATACTTGCTCGTTCCCGTCAAATGTGACGGCCGCAAATAGAGTTCCTTTATTCCTTCCCTTCAGGTGGGTCCCATCAACTATAAACACCGGTCGAAGGCACGTATCAAACGCCCTAATACTCTGTCCGAGTGCAACAAACATGTGGCGAAACACTCCCTCACGAGTCGTCTGCAAATCATAAATTGTCCCTGGATTACGCTGTTTTAACAAATACAGATAAGATGGGAGCCTCTGATACGACTCATCAAAGCCGCCATATGTATTCTCTATCGCTATATTCCTCGTCCGGAGAGCAAACCTGTATAGCATGTCAATGCCGTACTCCTACACATCTCTGCAATCATCTCCTTTGGCCTCAAAGTGACCCCCTCACCGGTCAATCTTTTAGCAAAATAATGGGCGGAAACCTCAGAAGTGACCGATCGTGCGGCAGCACGGTTCAAATCGTGGTGACAAATGTGTGCTCCAATGTCAACTTAGTAATTCTCCAAATAGTTGCACCCTCAATAGCACACAACCTAAACTGACAATTTTTTCGCCCACTCTTACAGACAAACACTATACGTTTATCGGCGGAACGATCAGTGATACACTGTAGCATGTTTTCCAAATGATACATTCCTACAGTTATCCTCAACTCTGTCTTCGAACGAAAGGTGGACCCCACCTCTGTAATACCCGGTTGTAATTCAGTCATTATCATTCAGTAATTTCATTCGGTGATTGTCACTCAGTGGATTTTCACTCAATTATAATCATTCATCAATCATGTTCATTCACCGTGCTCACCGTTCGGAAAAACTTCGAGTTGTGTATCGTTATTGTTCATTATTTCAACTTTCCTCATATGAGTTCGACTTTTTTAGATCACCATTAATTTTTGGTAACTCCAAAAATTCTAAATCTTTGCAATATTATAGAGCATCGAGTTAGCTTTCCAATGGTTCAAACGGTGAGTCAATCGGAGTCCGGACGAGAGAGTTATGGTCGTTTTAGCTCAACCGCTCATTTTTCAGTATTGGCCGATCACTGCCGAACGAACTCGGCCGTGTCGTCCGACACGGCCCGTGCCGTACTCGTCCGTAAAATGCCGAAGTCTCTGCCTCAGGACCCGACCGTGTCGTCTGGCACGTCCGAGTCGGACTCTTCCGGATAAGCTGTAACCGATCGCCCGAGACGCCCGGCCGTGTCCCGGGACACGGTTGAGTCATGCCGAAGCCGCCGGACGGGTCACTATCGGAAGGCCCTCCGCGCCGCGACCGTGTCAAGCGAGACACGCCGAGTCCCTCGCTGCCAGTGTTGGCGGTATGCGACACGACCGTGCCGATCGGCACGGGCCGTGTCCGGCAGGTAGTCAACCCCTTTAAATCCGTTTTTTTCAGATTTCACCATTTCTCTCCCTTTTCTTCACCTTCAACCGAGAGAGAAAGCTTGAGGGAGGGTTTTTACTTCACAAATCATTTGGGTGTTTGATTTTCTTCATCTCCTTTCGATCGTGAAGCCCGGATAATCAATCTAACGCGTGTTCTTCGGATTAGAGTACTTGAATCTTCAAGAGGTAATTCCTTCAACACTTTGGACTTCGATTTTGTGTTGAGATATGGTGTTTTGGACGTTATAATCATGTTATATGAAGGGATATGTATATGATTATGAGTTTGTATAAGGATTCATTGGATTATTGAGGAATTATTCAAGAACACCTTGAATATCGAGTTGGAATTGGGGATTTTCGACTAATTGTTGTTATAATCATGTTTTTGGATATTCATATCGGATTATTGATCGTATTGGAGATGTTTTATTGGTTTGAAACACTTCTTGTGGATTTGAGGTTGGTATTGTTGAGGTTTAGTTGTAAACAATCGGAGTTTGGCCACAACGTATTCGATATAATGCCCCAATAAACTTAGTTTAATCGTATCGACGTTTTGAGTTCGTTATATTCGTGTTTAATTGTATATTGATCGGATTGTCGGTAATTGTATTGAATTAAGGTTGTTCGTGCGACCGACACTTCATTTAGGACATTTGTTCGTGGAAGGACTTTCTTCATCGGTATTTTGTAAGTTAATTCTTACTCGGTTAAAAGGATATTCATCCCTTTTGTTGTTGTTCATTCATAATCATAACTCATTCATCATTATATTAACCGTATCAAAACTTGTTGTTATCAATTAATCGTTTCAGTCATAAGGAACGACGGTTCCAATCTTTTCATTGAGCAGTCATTTATTTCGTTACCATTCCACCTCGGTGAGTCATTATTCATTTTCGATGTCACTTTTGTTATATCGTGGCATTCGGAGTCATCTTGGCGTGCGGTTGGTATGTGTAGGATTTTCATGTCGGGCACATTATAGTCGTGTGTTGGTTGGTGGCCTCACATTGGGTGTGCACACGAGTCATATTGTCTCGTGAGGCGATTAGGTACAAGACCACACGTGTATTTGATCGATACTCGTTGGTGGCTTGTGCACGGACACATTTCCATCCGGGCGTAGTGTGGCGCCACCCCTTTGAGCCGTCTTGTTAGTTGATTCATATAGCATGTTTGATTGCATATGTTTGACAGGATGTTTCATAACCGAGATATGATCATGATTGTGTATTTTCAACTCTTGAGGATTGTTGTTCTTTTATCGACCCGTTTGGGGATTTTGTTTTTCGTGTCTTGGCAAGGCAAAGTACGGGAGAACACGCTGACGTCGAGAGTCAGTGATACTAGTAGGGGCCCCGATCTTTCGATTATTCATGTTATTGTCCTTTATTTTCCAGCTGAGACTTTCATTTGAATACTCCGTTTCATTCGGTGTTGTGTATTTTATCTTCATATAAAATACACTAGTATTGATATTGTCTGGTGTGTTGTAACTAAACTCCTCATCGGAGTAATTATTGTTGTAATGTAGTTCGGTACTACATTTATCTTGTGTAATTCATTCATTTTCATTTGCACAGTGGGTCCCAGGTTGGGGATCTACTAAGACCGTAATATCCGCCTAGTTTGGGGTGTTACGAGTTGGTATCGGAGCGTGGTTTTGAATACTACCTTCCGAGTCATGTCTCATTTGAAATCATCGTCATCGACTAGTATCATTGGACTTTCGCGTCACGTGTGACCTGTGCAAATGCCGAGCCAATCGAGGCCAGAAAGAAGCGTAAGATTTCTAACGCCATGGTATAGTTTCGGCAATAGTCATTCATTCATCATTCATCAATTTACAATCCTCAAACATCATCATTCATTGTGATTAGGATGATCATGTTAACTCATCAATCACTTAATTCATTTCATTACTCGATTAATAATCGGGACGATCATGTTAACTCATTAATTACTCAATTCATTTCATTACTCGGTTGTCAATCTGGATGATCATATTATCAATCTTGTTAAGTTATTCAAGATAATCATTTCAAGAATTTCATCGAGATAATCATGTAACTTGAGTAAATCATTCATATAATCACTAAGTTAGAGCAAGTATAATCATTTTCATCATATCATGACAAAAAAATAACGTGATAATCATTAGGTAAATATAATCATTATGCGACCTTCCTACTTCGGTATGGAGAGAGGCTGTCAGGATGCGGGGAGAGGCCGCGGTGCGGACCGAAACACGAGAAATAATCACTCGCTGCCGGAAGTCGTGCCCGGGACTCGGCTCGATCAGAGATGTTCGGGTTTATACACACACTTTAATTCAGGCCATGATGACCCATGTTCAGTTGCTAAATCATCATTACGCCACTCTGACCGGTTTATTCGAGAGAACTCTCCGTCAGAGCAGTGCTAAGGAAATTCTTTGGCGGCAACTCCGCATATGTCAACGGGAAATCAACGGCGTAATCTATCCAAGGCGGTCGATCAACTCTGCAAGAAGCCTCGTGTGAGTCCTATCGTTTCTAAGCGACCTCTATGGCGCATAATCGTGCGGGATCTCATTCCCGGCGGCCGATTCGGCCATCACTGTTTCAATTGTGGAGCGGGTCATTTCAGCGAGTGTACGAAACCGTCTATCACGTGCTATAATTGTGGGAATTTCGGGCATAAGGCCCGTTTTGCGAAGGACTCCAAGTCGGCTCCGTGGCATCTCGAGCTCGGCAATCGGCCTTTGAGAATCAGTGCTTTGTCAATGTCGTTTAAGACAACGGAAGCAAATAGAGTTGGAGCTCGTATTTATCGAGACGGGAGCGTCGGTTCGGGGCGGCAAGTCCCATTTATATGATGAGGAGGATCGACGATCCGTGGCCGAATGATTTCGGGTATACTCGTAATTTTATTTCAACTTGTGTGTGCCTTTTGATTACGTACACCGCATTCATTCATTTTCGAATCATGCTTGAATAGACTTATTTCGGGATAGTCCTATTGCTTGTGGACCTCATACCATCGGTCTACCTGACGATGGAAGAATTTTCGGAATCATACCGAATTAAGCTTAATGACCGCGATTGGTTGATGGATCTAATCGTGGTGAACTTATCTTAGGACGATGTAATTTTCGGTATTAGTTGGCTTAACCGTCTTGATACTATCCTCAGTGCTTGTTAGCGTTTGGTCGCTATCTTTCCGTCGTTGGTTGTCGAATGTGTGCTTCAGGGAAGTAATCCCCGTTGTTCCAGTAGAAATTTTATTATGGCGGAAGCAGAGAAATTCCGCAATCGAACTATTCAATCATTCATTGTATCATTCTCATCGATTGGCCTTTCTAGGGCAATCGAGTTATTCAATCATTCATTGTATCATTCTCATCGATTGGCATTTCTAGGGCAATCGAGTTATTCAATCATTCATTGTATCATTCTCATCGATTGGCCTTTCTAGGGCAATCGAGTTATTCAATCATTCATTGTATCATTCTCATCGATTGGCCTTTCTAAGGCAATCGAGTTATTCAATCATTCATTGTATCATTCTCATCGATTGGCCTTTCTAAGGCAATCGAGTTATTCAATCATTCTTTGTATCATTTTCATCGATTGGCCTTTCAAAGGCAATCGAGTTATTCAAACATTCCTTGTATCATCTTCATCGATTGGCCTTTCTAAGGCAATCGAGTTGTTCAATCATTATTGGTATCTCTTTTTATCGATTGACCATTCTAGGGCAATCGAAATGTTCAATCATTCGTGGTATCATTGTCATCGATTGACGATGTATTTCCGGGCGAGTTATCTAGTTACCTTCACATACAGTAGGGGAATTCAGGAATGAGTGGGAGCCGGTACGTCCCATTTATCGAAGGAACCGTATCGGATGGCCCCGACCAAAATGCAGGAGTTGAAGATTCAACTTGAGGAGTAGTTCGAGAAAGGTTATCTCCGACCGATTGCATCCCCGTGAGGAGCACCAGTGTGATCTGTCAAGGAGAAGGATGGCTCGTCTCGTGTGTGTATTAATTACCAGGAGTTGAACAGGGTGATGATCAAGAGTAGTATCCCTTACCCCGTATTAATGATCTTTTAGAGCAACTTCAGGGAGCCTCAGTATTTTCCAGGATCGACTTAAGATCTGGATATCACCAATTGTGGATTCGAGAGTCGGATATCGCGAGGACAACGTTTTGTACACGCTATGGTCATTATGAGTTCGTAGTTATGCCGTTCGGGCTAACTATTGCACCTGCGGTATTCATGGAGTTAATGAATCGGGTTTTCATCGACTTTTTGGATCAGTTTGTTGTTGTCTTCATCGACGACATTTTGATTTATTCTCGTAGCCAGGAGGAACATGAGGTTCATCTTCATCAGGTTCTCGACGTGTTGAGACGAGAGCAACTTTATGGAAAGTTTTCTAAATGTGAGTTCTGGAGGTCCGAAGTGATTTTCTCGGGCATATAATTTCATCTGACAGAGTTCGTGTCGACCCTCAGAAGACGGAGACTATCCGAGATTGGCAACCTCCGAAAGATATTAAGTAAATCCGAAGTTTCCTCGGATTAGTTGGTCAATTATCCAACCCACGACACGGAGCTAGCGGTAGTGGTTTTCGCGTTGGGGATTTGGCGTCGTTACATTTATGGCGTCACCTTTCGATTATTCACCAATCACAAGAGTTGAAGGATATATTTACTCACAAGGAGTTAAATATGCGACGAGGCGGTGGTTGGAACTAATCAAAGATTTTGATATCGAGATCCTTTACCACTGGGCAAGGCGAGCGTTGTCGCCGACGCCTTGAGTCGTAAGTCCGTTCGGGAGCGGATGCTTGCTCGTTTAATAGTTCGAAGGAGCTTGGCGGGAATTCCTTAGACCCGAGATCGAGGTCCGGCTTCACGAGTTCGGGGACATCTTTGTATGTTAGAGATTTCATCGTCACTTGAGGAGGTAATCGGAGAGAATCGAGTTCGGACCCTTCATTGTTGCGCATCCGTGAAGATGTGGCTCGGGGAAAGCCCACGATTCGTGGTCCACGAGGATGGACTTTTGAGGTTTAAGAACCGGTTGTGTACCGGCGAATGACGAGTTGAAAAACTCTATTTTGAGAGAAGCTCATGCTACCCCTTATTCTGTTCATCCGGGGTCCAGCAAGATGTACAAGGACTTGAAACAAAATTACTGGTGGAGTAATATGAAGCGAGAAGTCGCGGAATTTGTTTCGAGATGCTTAACTTGCCAACAAGTCAAGATTGAACATCAGCGACCGGCGGGTATGCTGAAACCTCTCCCTATTCCAGAGTGGAAATGGGAACACATTTCTATGGATTTCATCACGAGTTTGCCGATGAGTCGTCGTGGCATGAATACAATCTGGGTGATTGTGGACCGCTTAACTAAATCAATTCATTTTCTTGAGATTAAGGATACTTGGGGTCCCGAGAGACTTGCCCAGTTATTCATCAAAGAAATAGTGAGGCCTGCAGTACTCTAAAAGTATCGTTTCCGATCGTGACGGACGGTTTGTGTCACATTTTTGGAAATCAGTTCATCGTGCTATGGGAACTCAGCTTAATCTCAATACTGCCTTTCATCCTCAGTCCGACGGACAATCAGAGAGAACTATTCAGACATTAGAGGACATGTTGAGGGCATGCGTCCTCGATTGGAAGGACGATTGGGAAGCACAACTACCACTGATCGAGTTCACGTATAATAATAGTTGGCATGCCTCCATTAAGATGGCACCTTACGAGGCCTTGCGGTCATCGTTGTCGATCTCCTTTGTGTTGGGATGACTTATCGGATCAATCGGCACCGAGCCCGATATGCTTATAGCCGCCGGGAGAAGGTAGCTTTGATCAAGAGTCGTATGTTGTGACTCGAGTCGGCCAATCATATGCGAGATAATCGTCGTCGACCACTAGAGTTCGAGACGGGTGACCATGTTTTGGTCAAGGTATCCCAGTCGAGGTATTTTCCGTTTCGGAAAACGGGGAAGTTAGTCAGATTCATTGGACCGTTTGAAATTTTGGATCGAGTAGGCGAGTTAGCTTATCGATTGGCGTTACCTCCGGCGTTGAGCCGAATTCATAATGTGTTTCATGTCTCTCAGTTTCGGAAGTATGTTGCCGACCCGAGCCACATACTTCAGTTCAACGAAATCGAGATCGCGGATGATCATTCGTACGAGGAGCGTCCTGTACGAGTGTTGGAGCGGCGAATCAAACAGTTGAGAAATAACTCGATTCCTTTGGTCAAGATTCAGTGGTCCAGACTCGGAGTCTAAGAGGCTACTTGGGAAACCGAGGATAGTATGTGGGAGAGTTATCCCGAGTTGTTTGACCCTTAGTTTCGGGGACGAAACTCTTTTAAGGGGGGGTGTATGTAATACCCGGTTGTAATTCAGTCATTATCATTCAGTAATTTCATTCGGTGATTGTCACTCAGTGGATTTTCACTCAATTATAATCATTCATCAATCATGTTCATTCACCGTGCTCACCGTTCGGAAAAACTTCGAGTTGTGTATCGTTATTGTTCATTATTTCAACTTTCCTCATATGAGTTCGACTTTGTTAGATCACCATTAATTTTTGGTAACTCCAAAAATTCTAAATCTTTGCAATATTATAGAGCATCGAGTTAGCTTTCCAATGGTTCAAACGGTGAGTCAATCGGAGTCCGGACGAGAGAGTTATGGTCGTTTTAGCTCAACCGCTCATTTTTCAGTATTGGCCGATCACTGCCGAACGAACTCGGCCGTGTCGTCCGACACGGCCCGTGCCGTCCGACACGGCCCGTGCCGTACTCGTCCGGAAAATTCCGAAGTCTCTGCCTCAGGACCCGACCGTGTCGTCTGGCACGGCCGAGTCGAACTCTTCCGGATAAGCGAGCCGAGCGCCCGGCCACCGGCCGTGTCCCGGGGACACGGTCGAGTCATGCCGAGTCAGCCGTCGGACGGGTCACTATCGGAAGGCCCTCGCGCCGCGACCGTGTCAAGCGGGACACGGTCGAGTCCTGTCGGCGGTATCGGCCGGTATGCGACACGGCCGTGCCGATCGGCACGGGCCGTGTCCGGCAGGTAGTCAACCCCTTTAAATCCGCTTTTTCAGCATTTCAGCCATTTCTCTCCCTTTTCTTCACCTTCAACCGAGAGAGAAAGCTTGAGGGAGGGTTTTTACTTCACAAATCATTTGGGTGTTTGATTTTCTTCATCTCCTTTCGATCGTGAAGCTTAGGATAATCAATCTAACGCGTGTTCTTCGGATTAAAGTACTTGAATCTTCAAGAGGTAATTCCTTCAACACTTTGGACTTCGATTTTGTGTTGAGATATGATGTTTTGGACGTTATAATCATGTTATATGAAGGGATATGTATATGATTATGAGTTTGTATAAGGATTCATTGGATTATTGAGGAATTATTCAAGAACACCTTGAATATCGAGTTGGAATTGGGAATTTTCGACTAATTGTTGTTATAATCACGTTTTTGGATATTCATATCGGATTATTGATCGTATTGGAGATGTTTTATTGGTTTGAAACACTTCTTGGGGATTTGAGGTTGGTATTGTTGAGGTTTAGTTGTAAACAATCGGAGTTTGGCCACAACGTATTCGATATAATGCCCCAATGAACTTAGTTTAATCGTATCGACGTTTTGAGTTCGTTATATTCGTGTTTAATTGTATATTGATCGGATTGTCGGTAATTGTATTGAATTAAGGTTGTTCGTGCGACCGACACTTCATTTAGGACATTTGTTCGTGGAAGGACTTTCTTCATCGGTATTTTGTAAGTTAATTCTTACTCGGTTAAAAGGATATTCATCCCTTTTGTTGTTGTTCATTCATAATCATAACTCATTCATCATTATATTAACCGTATCAAAACTTGTTGTTATCAATTAATCGTTTACCATAAGGAGCAGCGGTTCCAATCTTTTCATTGAGCGATCATTTATTTCGTTACCATTCCACCTCGGTGAGTCATTATTCATTTTCGATGTCACTTTTGTTATATCGTGGCATTCGGGTCATCTTGGCGTGCAGTTGGTATGTGTAGGATTTTCATGTCGGGCACATTATAGTCGTGTGTTGGTTGGTGGCCTCACATTGGAGTGTGCACACGAGTCATATTGTCTCGTGAGATCGATTAGGTACAAGACCACAAGTGTATTTGATCGATACTCGTTGGTGGCTTGTGCACGGACACATTTCCATCCCGGGCGTAGTGTGGCGCCACCCCTTTGAGCCGTACTGTTAGTTGATTCATATAGCATGTTTGATTGCGTATGTTTCGACAGGATGTTTCATAACTTCAGATATAATCATGATTGTGTATTTTCAACTCTTGAGGATTGTTGTTCTTTATCGACCCTCGTTTGGGGATTTTGTTTTTCGTGTCTTGGCAAGGCAAAAGTACGGGAGAACACGCGACGTCGAGGAGTCGGTGATACTAGTAGGGGCCCCGATCTTTCAGTTATTCATGTTATTGTCCTTTATTTTCCGCTGCAGACTTTCATTTGAATACTCCGTTTCATTCAGTGTTGTGTATTTTATCTTCATATAAAATACACTAGTATTCGGTATTGTCCTGGTGTGTTGTAACTAAACTCCTCATCGGAGTAATTATTGTTGTAATGTAGTTCGGTACTACATTTATCTTGTGTAATTCATTCATTTTCATTTGCCTGGTGGGTCCCAGTTGGGGATCTACGGCACTGTAATATCCGCCTAGTTTGGGGTGTTACAACCTCTAGCTGACCGGTAATCGGTGGAGGCTGCTCGACCCAACCCAAAGTCCGAGCACTACCGGGGTCCGGAAATGGAATGATCCAGTTACGCATTGATTGTAGATGCTCATGCTCGCTCGCAGATTGATGGTCGGATGAGAAGTTCCGAAGACTCATAATCCTATCCATTTGGGCCGGTTGGCGAACCCAAGCAAGAAATTCCGCAGATAGTGACTCAAGCAAGTCTTTACAACAATCTTCATATTCGGATGTATGCACCTCCTCATCTTCCTCGTCTTCCTCATCTTCCTCGTATTGATACTCTTTGGAAGGCATGTCATAATTTATGTTGCCGGGCTCTACTCTCGAGCTGCTACATCCCATATTAACCTCGGGAGTGGAGGAACTGCTGTTCTCAACATAGACCTCAGGATCCTGCTTGTATTCTACTAGTAATCGAAGTATCTCGGTATCGCCCCGTAATAGGACTTTTACTTTGTTTCCTTTGGCCATGTGTGTCAAGTACCATAATTTGTAATCGGACTCATTTGGACCACCCAAACCCTCTCTGATAACCCCACGAGGTTTGCACGGCTAACTTTGCTCGTGTCGATATAGACAAAAAAGGAGTCCCCGTCTACATATGTCGATCGCTCCCAATGACCACCGTGATGTATCAAAATACGCTGCCACGACATCTGATTACAAAAATATGAATAACTATTCAGAAAAATGAGCGAACAATATTATAAAACGGTCTGCCTTGGACACGACCGATGCACACGGTCGTATACTACCGTGTGCAGTGATCGTGTGCAAGTTTCTGTCCATGAACACGATCGCTGCACACGATTGTAGACGATCGTGTTAAATGATCGTGTACATGTTAGTGTTGCGCACACGATGTTAAGGTCGTTGCGCACGATCGTGCACACGATCGTTGCACACGGTGGCTTCCCATCGTGTGCAGCGATCGTGTCCGTTAGAACAGATCTGGAATTTTTTTTCATCGTTCAAATAATGATGCATACCTTCTTTATGAACTCAGAAGCACGACAAATGAAGTCCTATTTCAACGTCAACTTTTATTTTCGAACAATCTTGTGATTTCTATAAGATTTTTTGAGAGACCCTTTGTCAAAAATAAAATGATTGTGTTGTTTTGATGTATATGTTTGTAGTTAAATTTTGGTTGTTGGACATTAATATCGATCGGAGGAGGAAAGTAAAAAAGAAAAAAAAAAAAAAAAAAAGTAGTTTAAATTAAATAAATAAAAAAAAAGTGAGAAGTCAACAATACAACAAAAGAGAGGACATTTTAGTCTTTTTAATCAAAATGGTACCAAAAACTTATAGTTTTATGAATGAGGATATAGAACTTATCAATTTTATGGTTTGATATTAAAAAATTGATTCCCACTAATTTTTATATGCTAATTTCAAGAGCTAATTTTATTTGACATAATATACGAGTCCAGTAATTGTAATGTGTATATTTCAACCATCTAATGTGTATATTTCAACCAATCAAGTGGCGGCTTTAGAAAACGCGATAGAAAAAATAGAAGTAAGCAACAATATCGATTTAATTTTTTAGCTTTAGGAATTGTTATCTTTGCAGGATATATAATTATTTACTGCAATGTATTATTTTTTTTATTTATATAAATATTGGATTCGGTTATTTGATATCGGTTTTGATATATAAAACATAAACCAAAAATTGAGTTACATTGTTTTGATTTGGTTTTGGTCCAATTTTTTTTTTTTTTTTAAATTTCAAGAACCAATTGTATCTGATTCATTATATTTTTAGATTCGAGTCAATTTGTCTGTGCGTTTTATCGACTCTACAAATAATCCACTTTGATTTGAATTTAGTGGGGGCCAGGTTATTTGGACCCCATTTTTATGAAACTATACTCACCCTAATTATGGCTGAAAATTTATTCAAAAACTTTTTTCGAATATTTGATAAATGTTCAATTTAAATTTTCGAACTTTTCATATTTTTTCATCTTTGTTTTCCGAACGTTTTTACTTGGTCATATTTTTGACGAATTTTCTATTGCATGGAATTTTTTTCGAAAAAATGAGAAACGTTCGAAGTTTTTTGTTGAATAATTGTGTAACGTTTGGAAAAATTTTACGAATATTATTACTATGTTGGATATACTGATCTCGTGGGTATACTTTTATAAAAATGAGGTTCAAATAACCTCACCCATTTAGTGAGTTTTGGGAATAAAAAATTTCTCTCTTTTTTATTACTTTTTACGTTTCGGCTTTTCTTTACAGTAATAATGATGGGCCCATTAAGTGTAGTCCTATTGGTGGGCATGAAAGCGCTGTTTGATTTGCTTGCCGAGTACTCTGAGTTGAGATATCTTTGGTCGATCGTTATCCACTCTAAATAGATCCGGAATTCGGTAACGACACTAAAATTTAGTGTTTATATTTATGTTTTGAGTACACGACACGAAAGCACACGACTATAATTTAGTGTCGTGTTTGGGTTTATCTCTCAGGTACACAACACGACACGAATTGCCGGGTCTAACGGTAATGGATGGTGTTTTTTTATCGTCGTCTTAATTTATATTTAAAAAGATTATTGTATTCTTTAATTTTTATATTGTGATGATATTAAATATTTAAAGTAAGTTTCAAATTTTTAGAAATTTAAATTAAATTGACCATTAAACTTTTTGTTTTTTCTCGGATGCCATCGTCCGTCGAAGCTCCGATGACAAGTCGGTTTTATTTTTATTTTTTCAATTGATTGTCAAATTGTTCTCCAGCGGATTGCCGACCGCCGATCAGCAAGCTCCAATGGTCAACTATTTTCTTATTTCTTTTGCCCCCTACAGGGATGTTCTTCGGTTGGTCTCCTACTGTCGGAGCTCCAATGTCCGATCAGTTTAATTTTTTATTTTTTATTATTTTTTTGTCCGTTGAAGTGTTATCTGGCGCCGATCCGCATAGATCCAACAACCCAACCATTTTTTTCTTGTTTGGACAAATATCGGATTATTTTTCGGTGGTCCACGGTCGGCGAAGATCTGGCGAACGGTTTCTCGGCCGGCTGCCGGGTTGTTCTTCAGTGGGCCTCCAGCCGCGTGTTGGGGTTTTCATGGTCTGGCCCGCAGACCTCCAATGCCGGTAGTTTTATTGTCTCTAATTTTTTTATAATTTTATACAATTATGGTACCGCTACGCACTATTATGACAATGTTTATATATATATATATATATATATATATATATATATATAGTGGTTCCAGTGACAATGGAGTTTAAATTAAGAAATGTGATGAAATTTGAATCACATATCTTGATTAAATGGATTGTCAAAATTTATTCTCACGCAAAATTATGCATGAAATGCAGTATTTTAATGTATTGATATTCTTATGCATATAATGAAATGTATTTACTTTATGCATATGCTAATTTGGACCGTAGATCACACAAAGATCGATGGTTCAAATTTATTTCTAAATTTACTAGAAAAGTTATTCTCATTTTGATTCATCTGATATATATATATATATATATATAGAGAGAGAGAGAGAGAGAGAGATTTATGATCAAATGAGAATGGTTCTTATTTTGCGAATATGCATGAGTTTTGTACAAATTATGCATGAAACATATGCATTTCATGAATCAAAATTGCAATGCATTAAAATATACATTATATGCATCAAAAAATCGATGCATTAAAATATTGAATTATATGTATCAAATTTTTATGAGAATAAATCTAGGCTATCCATTTATCAAGATCTATGGATGAAATTCATTCTTGTTTCTTAACTTAAATTGCATTCTCACCTGAACTCACTCATATATATATATATATATATATATATATATCTATATCTATATCTATATATAGATGTATTTTTTTATCGCTAGACCAGGAAAACTTGATCTTGTATTAGGTCGATACTAAATTACATATTTTTTATATTTGTTGATTTCAGTCCACACAGTTCAACCATAATAAGAAGAATATACAAATTGGAATCGAATAATATAAGCAAATATGTAAATTCAATGCCAATCTAACGTCAAACAAAATTATTCTAGTTTGATGGTAGAAAAGTCCATGTAAACAGGGGTGGATCCACTCATTGCCTGGTGGTGCACGTGCGTCACCAAGAATTTTACCAAAATGACGTCGTTATGTTTAAAACGATGTTGGTTTGAAGTCGATTTGGCTAAAACGACGTCGTTTTGGCGTCATTTTGGTTAAAACGACGTCATTTTTTAATTAAAAAAAGTGAAAATTTAAGATTCTTTTTTTGTCGCCCGTTATTATTTTTGTGGTACGTCGGTGCACCAGTAGTTTTCGGATGCTGGATCAGCCTGTGCATGTAAATAAGGGTTGTTATTCTCTTTGATTTGATTTCCTCATTTTAGGTATAAATTACGTAAATAGCTTTGGCTTTTGGTGTGTAAATTAACCATAGGCATTCTTGAAAATTTTCGGAACAACAAAACAAAGTGATGATAGCTGATCCGCTTTGGCATCCACTCACCCACTTCCCGCCAGCTCAGCCAACTGGTCCCCGCGAACCTGAAGCCGACTCGACCGATCGAGCAGGGATGACACGGAGGGCCGACCAGACCCAAACCAATTATGTTCCAAAACCCCATTATAACATGACCGGGCAGAGTAATTGGAGGCGGGAGGCCGACCCCAGAACCGACTGCGCAACGGATAAATATAACCAAGGACATACAAAATAGGCATACAGGACAGTTAATGCGATATATCCTCCCTCTTCCCAAAGCAACTCTCAAATGCCGCCACGCGTCCGAGATATTCTCTCCTTCTGACATGTGTTTGGATGTATCTCAAACATTCCCCAGCTTCCAGTCTCCTGATTGACTATGGCCCTCTATATAGAAGGAATGCATGATAGAGAAGGACTTTTAAAAAGTTCCACAAAAAAATTAGACTCACTTGTAATAGAAAAAAAGTAAAATAGACCGGCGTGAAAGTTCAGCTCGGCTCTATCCCAAAAAAGCAAGATAATAAAATTTCGTTCTCCAACCCATTTGGATTTTTATTCCCAAGCCTTATTAATACGTGGCTTAGATTCACCTATTCCAAATCAGCACACGTTTTATTGATTAAATTAGATTATCAACAAATTGGCGCCAGAAAAAGGGGCTGAATCTTCGTAAATCGATATAGATCCATCGAAGTTTTAAGAACTTTATCCCTTCAACAGCATAATGTCTCGAGGAAGTTCCAGGCACCAAGCAGATCCCAGCGCGCCATAGTGGGAGAAAACTTGCTCAAGATAGCGGAATGCTTTAAACACCCCGCGTTCATTCAGGGAATGAGTGCCCTTATGGCGCGAGTCGCCTAGAGTGGCGATCCCCAATTAAGAAGCCAAAAGAACCAATTTGAGGCCCAGTCTCTAACGACCCGTCTGATTGCCCCCAAGCAGGACCAAAAGAGAGCCATCTCCCGAGTCGTTGAAGATGAGGCGGAGGACCACGGTGAAAGTCCTCATTCATCCCTAAAACACCCTGCCTCCCCCCATATTGGTTTTCGAGCGATTGGGGGGCGGAAGGAAGGCGGGAAACGTGGAACCGGCTTGAACTATCCGGAGTCGGGACCAGTCTGAGGCAGAGACTGCTCGTCGGTCCCATGTTCCGGCAAAAACCTCTCCCCAAGCTCCGTGCGATAACTCAAGTGAGATCGAGTTCCTCAAGAAGCGTCTCACCGAGTTGGAAATCAAACAACAGCAACCATCTCCAAGTTCAGGATGGCTGGACTGCCAGGAGAGCCCCCTCGTGTAATACCTGTATTTTTTTTCATTTCCCTACTTTTCGATTCTAGTGCTCGCTTGTGTTCATTGACGCATTTTGGACATGTTTTGTTCTGCACTTTTTGTCATTCGAGCGAGTTTTGATATTGTTTCCATCTAATCGGCATATTATTGTGATTCTTCCGTATTTGGGTTCGAAACTGTTGTTTTGTTATTTTTATAAGTTCATTTAAAAATCGTGGTCGTGTTGTGAACTTCAAAATTGTTATTCGATCTGGTATAATGATTTTACCGACATTTGGGCCGTTTGGGTACTCGCTTACGTGCTTGTTTTTACCTACCTTCGGGTTGTCGGAATCACATGTTTGTTTATCGCTTAGACTCGTACTTTGATTGTTGTACTACTCATTTGGTTCAACCTTAGTGATTCGTGTTTGTCGCGTTCCGTAAGCCTCTTGCGAAGACGGAACTTCACGCTATAGTTATGGACCGCATGGTTGATAACATTCATTATCACCATGTTGTAGCGTACGTTAATGCTTCCTGGCTAACGTACGTTACTCTTACTCGGCAGCGTAAGTTATCGTATGAAGAAAGTCGGACAGAGGCCTCTGGAACACTCTTACGTACGTAGTATATGACCTCTTACGTATGTTAACTCGTTAACGTACGTTAACCTTTGTCGCTTACGTACATAAGCGTCTGTCCACTTTATATGTCTGTGGGACAGATTTTTGGAAGTCATTTAGACTTCTTCCACCTCTATCCGTCGGGTCTGGTCTCCGAGGAGGATTTGGGATGATCTTCATCATCAAGCTTCGTCTTGGTGAGTCTTCTTCATGTTTATCATCATCATCTAACTTGTTTTTTTTTTTCGGATCGAGGTATCTCCTTCTTAGAACCCTATGTGAGTAATTTTGGGGTTTTTCCTTGATTTCTTAATTTAAATCTAAAGTTGATGAATCAGTTATGTAATTCTTGTTGTTTTAGTTGTAATCTATGGATTAGAATTCCATTTATCGACTTCGTTTCACCCGGAGTGTGATTTTGATTTCCTTGAGAAAACCCTAGAACCCTCGTTGTTGTTGTTTATTCCGAAGCGAGTTAGAGATGAGTTTCGAGGAGTATTGTCAGTTCGTTGTAGAGTTATTCTCGTAATATTTTGGAGTTGTCGCATACTCGTTGAATTTGGAAGTTCCGTGGTTGCTCGGTTGCATCCGTTCGTCGTTTTGTTCGCTCGTGGTTTCAAGGCAAGTATCTTGCCCATACATTTCGTGTGTCGTAGATGTAATAATTGGTAATCGACTATGTGCGTCTACTTGGGTGCTTAGAATTAACTATCTAAAGAATCAATATACTTTCAAATAAAGACTTTCTTTCAAGACACTTATGTGCTTTGGAATAAATGAATTCTATGAATATGTTGTAACGTGGTTGTGAACTGAAATATTTTATCTTCGTATTGTGTGGTTATATCTTGTCTTGGTCTAAGGTTGTGTATTGGAATGTGTATTTGTTTACGTGACTGTTGTCAGGATGATTTGTGATTCCGTTGGCTTACCATTGGTTTATTCACTCAGATGTATGTTGATGTGGATGTTTGGGTCGTGTACCCCGTAATTTATTGTCGGATTAGTATTTTGGGAAAATAAATATTTGGGTTGTGATCCTAAGCAATTTTTGAAAAGATGAGGATTCCTCGATCCCAAATTTTTTCCTTTAAAACTCCTGAGATCTTAAAAACGCTTTACTAGTTGTTTATTTGTTTTATTTAAGCCTTCCATGGTTTGTAGATTATATTATCAATCCTGACTGTGTCTGATTGTGGCGGTCATTCTAGCAAGTACTTTGATTTTATGTTTTATAGGTCCTTACCCTGGAATTCTTGCATTCTTTTGAGTGAGAGTGTATACGTTCACTCCGAGAGGGTCCGACGGAGCCTCAGAGGGATCCACACATGGTTGTGTCTGCGAATATTAGGGTTAACCACTCCGGTAGGGTCCGACGGGGCCTCGGAGGGATCCGCGCATGATTGGGTCCACAGTTAATCATGGCATTTTTGTAACTTGGTGATATGTGTTGAGAATTAGCACCCCACTTAGAATGGTGGATATTCTCGCGAAGTAGAGTTTTCAAACTCTTTTGCATTTGCGGAAGCGTAATTAAATTACAGAAGATAAACGACATAAGATTTATAGAGGTTCAGCCAATTGTGTCTAAGTCCTCTCTCAGTATCTTTTTCTATAGGCTCAAGATCAAACTTTTACACCTTGTCTCATATCGATCTGAGGTAAACCGTTACAATCTCGTCTTCATCGGTCCAAGATAAACCGTTACACTCTTGTCTTTATGTCGGACCAAGATAAAATATTCTCCTTTTCTATCGGACAAGGAAGCAACCTATCTAGCTTTCTATTGGTACTAGAAAAATCTCTCTTGGATTTAGATATGATTCTAATAATGCCGAATCAACGATCCTAATAACACCGAATCAATCTACAATTCGTATCTTTCCTCTCGTGTATGTTTTCGTGTATGAACACTCAAACACTTATCAATTAAGCACAAATACAACAACTATAGTGTATACAGTGATATCAAACATATATATGATTTTCTCAGAGTTGTTGTATTGAGTGATACCAAATGACTTGGTATTTATAGGCAAATTCTCTCAACTAACCGTTAGCTTATGCTACCTTCATTATGTACGTTATAACAATTCCATTACGTACGTTAAGCTCATTACGTACGTTGACACTTCCTGTTATGTACGTTATGCTCTATGCAAATCAGTCCAATGGCTTCTTTGTTCTTCTTTACGTACGTTATATAAAATACATTACGTACGTTAAGTATTCATCGTAACGTACGTTAACCTGGCTTTGTAGCCTACGTTAAACACATATATTCGTTGCTGCCTTTTTGAATTTACTCCATGACGTCATCTTCCCATTCAACGGTTCTAATATTTGAATTCAGATTCAACCCATTACGTATGTTAAACTCACATTCTTTATGTACGTTAAGCTTGCAACATTGCATACGTTATACTGCCTGTGTTGCGTACGTTAAGTCATGTCAGCTGCACTCGTCTGCCTTCAGGTGAGTTTCTATTACGTATGTTAGCTTTGTTATGTAACACCCCTGAGATAGTCGGAGTATATTACAGCGCCGCGGACCCCTACATGGGAACCACCAGGCTAAGACAAGAAATCACCACTCGACTAACCGTCTCGGTTAACGAGGAATCACACATTAACAACTCAACAAATAACAACACACGGGGGACACACGGCGTAATAACAACAACCGACAAATATAATAGTTCCAACAAATAACAATCTCAATTCGACAAGAAAAGCCTAAGTACTCGCTAGTACAATCTATAAGTTTGAAAAGTGGACAACAACCATATCGAATGGTTCAACAGAAATAAAGGACTCAATTGCACATGTCAACGACCTTGGCCAGCATCCTCGTATTGACCCAGTACTCGCTCGTCCGGATGATCATAACCTGAAATCCATAACAAGAATTTCCCCAAAATGGGTCCCCAAAGGGGTTAGCATTTACACTAGTACAAGTAATCAAGGCAAACCAATCGCTTACACATTTCATAGTACAATGCATCAATTTCATTTCGAAACCAAAACCAGACATGTCTTTTTCCGGAAACAAACAGTCACAATCAATTTGCCTAGGACCGAGGCGAAGCCACGAATCCCACTCGAGGCCTCTAAGGACCCTCCCGAGCTGGCCACATTCATAAAACAAATCAAGCACACACGTCGCCTAGGACCGGGACGAAGCCACGAATCCCACTCGAGGCCTCTAAGGACCCTCCCGAGCTCGCTAGCGAAAACAAACTCATGAATCCAGGACGAAGCTATAGATTCCCTCGAGGCCCCGTCGGACCCTCCCGAGGTGAGTAAAGCACACACAATATACATTACCATTTTACGTTAAGCATAAAGGTTTCCGAGAATTACTTGTCTTGAATAATAGACGACGCAACGAACGGAAGGAAAAACGCCGACGAATGCTAGGGACCGACAATTACGAACCTAACGATTCGAAGAACACAATCACAACCAATTCTAAATGAATACGGAATTGGAATACACCCGAAAACCCACCTACGATTCATGTATATTCGTATAAAAACCACAACGAGGGCGGAACACAACCAAACCCTCTCGATTACGAATACCACAAAATATACCATGAATCCGTAGGAAAACCAAGAATACCAACGGGATTAATCATATTCATCATGAATTAATCGACAATACGAAATGAATCGAACAATAAAACCGAAAACCCCCAATTTACCCAAAACAAGGTTCTAGGAGTTTGCCTCGGATTAAAGACGAAGAACAAGGTTAGATGACGATAAAACACTCTAAGAGCTCGAAGTAAATGATGGCTCGGAGTTTCTAAGCTTCCAATCGCTGGTGATACCAAGAAAATTGCCCAAAAAATCGCTGGAGTCGGAGAGATGAGAGAAGAGATGAAAAATGACCGAAAATGGTCAACTCCTGGGTTTATAACCCAGGATGCGTTACGTACGTTAGCCACCAATTGCTAACGTACGTAAGCTGTGTTACGTACGTAAGCCATAAGGGCCTTACGTATGTAACCAAAAAGGCAGAAATGCTTGTACTATTTTACACAGGCCGTTACATACGTAACCAAAAGGTGTGTTACGTACGTAACATCCCTTCCTGGGAAGTACAGGCCAGAAATAGACAAGGGAGGTACCGGAAAAGAATCGAAATACAACGGTGAACAATTCAAGATTGTATGAACATAAATAATTCCAGGCAATGAACTCAAATGCTGAAGAGCGCATACTCCCGACTGTCCGGGATTCAGAACAACATCAACAACGTAATTACCCATGACTTTGGGAAATTACAAAATGGCCCAAAACATCCAAAATGCACAATATGCGGTCGAAACACCGAACAAACGCTCACAACAAGCTCAATAACATGAAATGGATCTTCAGCAACCCCTAACGGTGGTTCCGATCAACGATTACAAGAATCGAACGAAAAAGCGACGTAATAACATAAAACGCGGAATTGAGCTAAACGAGTCCGGAACAAGCCCGTATGGCAAAAAGTCCAACATTAAATATTCTCGATACGTCAATACGGTTACAAGCGAGTTCCCAAAAATGAAAAATTACACCGCAAAAGAAAATACCGGGAAAAGAAAAATGCGGGTATTACATTCTACCCCTCTAAAAATAAGTTTCGTCCCGAAACTTAAGAAATAAACACCTCGGGGTACTTAGCACGCATGCTGCCCTCAGTTTCCCACGTTGCCTCCTCGACACCATGTCTCGACCACTGCACTTTGATCAAAGGAATGGTCTTATGCCTTAGTCGTTTCTCACGACATTCCAAAATCTTCAAGGGACGTTCTTGAAAAGTAATATCCTCGGTAACATCGATCTCGCCATAATAGATGACATGACTAGGATCCGGAACATATTTCCTCAGCTGGGAAACATGGAAAACGCTATGAACGTGGCTCAAAGCCGGAGGTAGAGCTAAACGGTATGCCAACTCACCGACTCGCTCAAGAATCTCGAAAGGCCCGATAAATCTCGGACTCAACTTCCCCTTCTTCCTGAAACGGAAGACTCCTTTCATTGGTGACACCTTCAGCAAAACGTGGTTTCCCACCTCGAATTCTAAGGGTCGGCGATGGACATCGGCATAAGACTTCTGTCGACTATGAGCAGTCAACATCCGTTCCCGAATCACTTCTACCTTCCGTCTCGTCTCTAAAATAATATCCGGTTCGGTCCCGACCAAATCGGACGCCTCATCCCAGCAAATCGGCGATCGAAAACGCCGTCCATAAAGTGCCTCGTACGGTGCCATTCAAATCGACGCGTGCCAACTATTGTTGTACGTGAATTCGATCAATGGCAAATGTTCCTCCCAATCGCTACTCCAATCGAGAGCACAAGCACGCAACATATCCTCGAGTGTCTGGATTGTGCGCTCCGACTGCCCATCAGACTGGGGGTGAAAAGAAGTACTTAGACGTAAACGAGTACCCAACGCTCTATGCACCGCCTGCCAAAAATGCGATATAAAACAGCCATCACGATCCGAAACAATAGACTTCAGGGTGCCGTGAAGCCTCACAATATGAGCAATAAATGTACGAGTCAGCTTCTCTGGGCCCCAAGTTTCCTTGATGCCCAAAAAATGTGCCGACTTGGTCAGTCGATCAACAATCACCCAAATCATGTTCATGCCCGATCTCGACCTCAGAAAAATCGCAATGAAATCCATCGAAATATCTTCCCATTTCCATTCCGGAATGGGAAGTGACTGCAATAAACCTGCCGGTCGCTGATGCTCGATTTTGACCTGCTGACAAGATTAACATCTCGCTACAAACCGTGCGACCTCCTCTTTCATATCGCTCCACCAGAAATTCCTCCTCAAGTCCTTGTACATCTTACTCGAACCAGGATGAACGGAGTAAGGTGTAGCATGGGCCTCCCGTAAAATACTCTGTCTCAAATCTAAGTCGTTCGGTACACAAAGCTGATTCTGGAATCTCAACACACTATCCTCGTGGATCACAAAACCAGGAGACTTTCCCTTAAGAACATTCTCCCGAATTTGTAAAATCATCGGATCCTCCAACTGCTTCAGTTTAATTTCATCGACCAGAGACGACGAAATCTCTAAAGCACAGAGTCGCCCTACGGCTCCAGGCAATGAAATCTCAACACTCAACTCAATCAAATCCCGCTGAAGCTCGGCTTGAGACGTAAGGGTCTCAAGTGTCCGGAACGAGACCGGTTTCCTACTCAAGGCATCAGCCACGACGTTCGCTTTGCCCGGATGATAAAGGATTTCGAGGTCATAATCCTTAATCAACTCTAACCACCTCCTCTGCCTCATATTCAACTCCCGCTGAGTAAATATGTACTTCAGACTTTTATGATCGGTAAAAATCTGACAAGTAGAGCTGAAAAGGTAATGACGCCAAATCTTGAGTGCGAAAACAACTGCCGCTAACTCCAAATCATGAGTAGGGTAGTTAAGCTCATACGGCCTCAACTGTCTCGACGCAAATGCAATAGTCTTGCCGTGCTGCATCAACACGCACCCAAGACCCTGACCTGAAGCATCACTATACACAGCAAAACCCTCGTTACCACACGGTAATGCTAAAACCGGGGCTGAAGTTAAACGCCTCTTCAGCTCCTCAAAACTAGCCTGTCTCTCGTCATTCCAGACGAACGTCTCGGATTTCTGAAGCAACTGTGTAAGTGGCCGAGCTAGTTTCGAGAAACCCTCGACGAACCTACGATAGTAGCCGACCAAGCTCAAGAAACTACGGACCTCCTTCACATTCTTAGGCGGTGTCCAATCCAACACTGCCTCAACTTTCTGCGGGTCCACACAAACTCCCCCGACTGAAATTACGTGACCCAGAAACATCACTTCTTTCAGCCAAAATTCACATTTCGAGAACTTTGCATAGAGTCGCTCGGTCCTCAAAATGTCTAACACCACATGCAAATGATAGGCGTGCTCCTCCTCATTCCTCGAATAAATAAGAATGTCGTCAATGAAGACGACAACACACTTATCCAGATACTCGATAAAAATCTTGTTCATCAACTGCATGAACACCGCCGATGCATTAGTCAACCCGAAAGGCATAACTACAAACTCATAATGTCTGTATCTTATCCGAAAAGCTATTTTCGGTACGTCGGACTCCTTCACCCGAAGCTGATAGTATCCCGATCTCAAATCGATCTTCGAGAATACCGCAGCCCCCTGCAACTGATCGAACAAATCATCAATCCTCGGCAAGGGATACTTGTTCTTGATGGTCACCTTGTTTAGCTCGCGATAGTCGATACATAAACGTAGTGAACCATCCTTCTTCCGAACAAACAAAACCGGTGCGCCCCAAGGCGAAGCGCTCGGTCGAATATACCCTGACTCCAGAAGCTCACTCAACTGCTTCTTCAACTCGGCCATCTCGTAAGGTGCCATGCAATACGGCGCCTTCGAAATCGGAGCCGCACCCGGCTCTAACTTGATAGAAAACTCTACCTCACGGTCTGGTGGCAGTCCCGGTAACTCGTCAGGAAAGACGTCGGGAAACTCACTAACAACTAGGATCGATGAAAGCTCGACTCCACCACTCTCCGCCTTCAAGGCGTAGCACCAATAACCAGTACACCCCTTCCGCCGGAGTTTCATCGCCTTCAAAGCGTTAATAACAAGTTTCTGGTTCCCCCTCTTTCGCCCCGCGAAAGAGTGCTCGGTGCCATCCTCGGCTAACATGGTGATGATTCTCGTGCGGTAGTTCATGATTGCACCATGCCGCTCGAGCCAATCATCCCTGAGAATTAAATCCTCACCCTCAATTCCCACAACAATAAGATTAGAGATCCAAGCCCTTTGACAAATAAACACAGAACAGTCTCGGACCTCTCGATAGCCAACGATTTTATCACCGCTAGGGAGTTTAACGATGAAAGGCTCGCAGGGCGACAGACAGTCCAGACTCAAACAGCGCACACACTCCAGAGAAATGAAAGAATGTGTAGCACCCGAATCAAAAAGCACACTGACAGGATGAGAATGGATGTGGACGGTACCTGTCGCCACGGTGGCCGCTGGGTCATCGGCCCTCCTCATCTCATAAATACGTGGAGGGTTAGAGACGACACTGGAAGCTCCCCCTCTAGCGGGCTGACCCCGACCTCTCCCTCGGCTAACACTCGGCGGAGACTGCGGAGCAAACGAGCCCTGGTTCACACTCGGTTCCATAGGCGCTGGATGAGAAGAATGGGTGCCGCGAATCATTCTGATCTATTCACAAAAAGAAGCCTTGTGGCCTGACTGACCACAAGTATGACAAGTCAAAGGCGGACGAGGACACTCCCGGTTCCCATGGCCTGGCTTGCCACAGTTAAAGCATCTGGGGTCCCGAACGGAGGCACTGGTGGTACCCCGATAGCCTCCAGAAAAGCGGGCCGAACCACCTCCAGGAATATTGGTAGACCGAGACCTCTGTTGGCCTCCACCCTTGGGACCAGAAAAATTTCCAACGGACTTCTGCTTCTTGCTCTCCCGAACTGCCTCACTGGCCGTCACGGACATGTCGTAGGCAAGCGATCAACTCTGATAATCTTTCAAAGTAGTACAGACGAGCCCAGGCATATAGTCCCGAATCGACAATTTCATCCGCCTGAAAAAATGGAAAATTTTGTCGCTCTCCTCGACAACTTGGGTCTTCACATAGCCCAACTCCTTGTTAAAATAGGCAATAGCTTGAGATACGGGAATATCCCGTGGTTGAGCATCATAGAAAGCATGGACTCGAGCCTGTCTGACCGGCAACGGGCAATATTCGGTCTCCATCAATTCCTGAAATTCGGCCCACGAATCAACATGGTCTTTGGGCCCAAAGGCCTCCCACCAATCCGTAGCGTCCCCAGTGAGAAAGTACTGGGCAATAGGGACCTTACGGTCCTCGGGACAGTTGGTAGCAGTGAAGACTTTAGATATCTCCTTGATCCACCCCTCCCAGCCGATCGGGTCCGAAGCTCCCGAAAAATGAGAAGGATGCATCTTGATGACATCCTGAAGCCAACGATCCGTTCCGCCCCGATTAGCGTGGGCCGAATCCGGGTTCTGAACCGCCTGAGCTATCGCTGCCATTTGGTTCACCATTTGCTGCATAACGGCCGCAATACCAAGGTCGGCGCGCTCCTGAGAAGAAGCATGACTGTGACGGTCGCCGGTACTGCCGGCTCCCGAAGAATGCGATGTGGCCGCCCCACCGTCTGCCCCACGTCCTCGGCCACGTCCACGACCACAACCACGACCACGGTTTCCTCCGGCATCCATACTGGTGTTAAAAGATAACAGAAGTATATTGATGATGAGTAAGGGAGGAACTACAATTCAAGAAGCGGAATTACAATGCAAGAAAACAAAGGATCGAATAAGAAAACTTACGAGCACTGGAAGTACCGAGATGCTGGCATCGGTGTGACAATGTGCAAAACAAAACACGACTAGACCCAAATAACCGACAAGTCTAGGTATCCATAAACTTAGCGCTCTGATACCATTTTCTGTAACACCCCCGAGATATTCGGAGTATATTACAGCGCCGTGGACCCCTACATGGGAACCACCAGGCTAAGACAAGAAATCACCACTCGACTAACCGTCTCGATTAGCGAGGAATCACACATTAACAACTCAACAAATAACAACACATACGGGACAAACGGCGTAATAACAACAACCGACAAATATAATAGTTCCAACAAATAACAATCTCAATTCGACAAGAAAAGCCTAAGTACTCGCGAGTACAATCTATAAGTTTGAAAAGTGGACAACAACCATATCGAATGGTTCAACAGAAATAAAGGACTCAATTGCACATGTTAACAACCTTAGCCAGCATCCTCGTATTGACCCAGTACTCGCTCGTCCGGATAATCATAACCTGAAATCCATAACAAGAATTTCCCCAAAACGGGTCCCCAAAGGGGTTAGCATTTACGCTAGTACAAGTAATCAAGGCAAACCAATCGCTTACACATTTCATAGTACAATGCATCAATTTCATTTCGAAACCAAAACCAGACATGTCTTTTTCCGGAAACATACAGTCACAATCAATTTGCCTAGGACCGGGACGAAGCCACGAATCCCACTCGAGGCCTCTAAGGACCCTCCCGAGCTGGCCACATTCATAAAACAAATCACGCACACACGTCGCCTAGGACCGGGACGAAGGCATAAATCCCACTCGAGGCCTCTAAGGACCCTCCCTAGCTGGCTAGCGAAAACAAACTCATGAATCCAGGACGAAGCAATAGATTCCCTCGAGGCCCCGTCGGACCCTCCCGAGGTGAGTAAAACACACACAATATACATTACCATTTCACGTTAAGCATAAAGGTTTCCGAGAATTATTTGCCTTGAATAATAGACGACGCAACGAACGGAAGGAAAAACGCCGATGAATGCTAGGGACCGACAATTACGAACCTAACGATTCGAAGAACACAATCAAAACCAATTCTAAACGAATACGGAATTGGAATACACCCGAAAACCCGCCGACGATTCATGTATATTCGTATAAAAACCACAACGAGGGCGGAACACAACCAAACCCTCTCGATTATGAATACCACGAAATATACCATGAATCCGTAGGAAAACCAAGAATACCAACGTGATTAATCATATTGATCATGAATTAATCGACAATACGGAATGAATCGAACATTAAAATCGAAAACCCCCAATTTACCCAAAACAAGGTTCTAGGAGTTTACCTCGGATTAAAAACGAAGAACAAGGTTAGATGACGATAAAACACTCCAAGAGCTCGAAGCAAATAATGGCTCGGAGTTGCTAAGCTTCCAATCGCCGGTGATACCAAGAAAATCGCCCAAAAAATCGCTGGAGTCGGAGAGATGAGAGAAGAGATGAAAAATGACCGAAAATGGTCAACTCCTGGGTTTATAACCCAGGATGCGTTACGTACGTTAGCCACCAATTGCTAACGTACGTAAGCTGTGTTACGTACGTAAGCCATAAGGGCCTTACGTACGTAACCAAAAAGGCAGAAATGCCTGTACTATTTTACACAGGCCGTTACGTACGTAACCAAAAGGTGTGTTACGTACGTAACATCCCTTTCCGGGAAGTACAGGCCTGAAATAGAAAAGGGATGTACCGAAAAAGAATCGAAATACAACGGTGAACAATTCACGATGGTACGAACGTAAATAATTCCAGGCAATGAACTCAAATGCTGAAGAGAACGTACTCCCGACTGTCCGGGATTCGGAACAACATCAACAACGTAATTACCCAAGACTTTGGGAAATTACAAAACGGCCCAAAACATCCGAAATGCACAATACGCGGTCGAAACACCGAACAAAAGCTCACAACAAGCTCAATAACATGAAATGGATCTTAGGCAACCCCTAACGGCGGTTCCGATCAACGATTACAAGAATCGAACGAAAAAGCGACGTAATAACATAAAACGCGGAATTGAGCTAAATGAGTCCGGAACAAGCCCGAACGGCAAAAAGTCCAACATTAAATATTCTCGATACGTCAATACGGTTACAAGCGAGTTTCCAAAAATGAAAAATTACACCGCAAAAGAAAATACCGGGAAAAGAAAAATGCGGGTATTACATGTTAAACATCACTTGCTTGCTTTTCTGTCCGTTTCGAGCGTCTTCGACTTCTTTGTCGTTTTGGTTAGTTCTATTGTTGTTTTTTTTATTGACAACATCATTAACTCATCATTAGCATCATTAACTCATCATCAAAACTAATTTATGATTATGTGGAATAGGATATTCCAACAATCTCCCCCTTTTTGATGATGACAAAACAACAACCTTTTAATGGGATTTTATACCTGCAAAATTAAAACAATTATAGATCAAAGTTTTTGGCTTTGCCCGTTTCGTTAGTTTTCATCTCCCCATCTTTTATTTTCTTCTTTTCAACTTCTTCATATTATTTTCTTTTTCAACTTTCTTCTTCGCTTTCTCGATTTTCTTCTCCTTCGTCTTTTCTCCCCCTTTCATTATTGGAATATGTTTTTATTTTTATCGTCATTAATCCATGACTAGTATTCTCCTTCTCCCATAATTTTTCTCGACTTTCTCTCCCCTTTTTTATCATAATCAAAAAGTGCATAATAAATTTAAAAAAAATTGATACATTAAATATGACAATTAACAGGGAAAACTCCCCCTGAAAAATAAATCTCCCATTTTTAAAAAAGTAACTCCCCCTGAGTTAAATATCGATTGTTAAAAATATAAATTATAAAAATACCAATTGATGAAAATATATTAATTTCGATTTTTGGGGATCCAACCGAGAGTTTTTTTTAAACATAGACGATATTCGGTATAATGGTTCCTTTTGGAATCCAATTTTTTTTTTTAATTTTGATCGTCTGTCTTGGGCTTTTGCAAATTAAATTATGATACCCAAGTTTTAAACATTTCTCACATCGGGTATCTTAAAATTTAAGAATTCGGTTTTATTATTCGGTTCGAATCCTAACCCCTATTTATTTAATGAAATTTTTTGAACGGAAAGCAATTGTTCAAATTTGTCATTTTCGCAAGAAAATTTGTTCGTTAAATTTTTAAGTTCGGTTTGAACTTTCAAAAGATCATCCTTTAATTTATTGTCAGTTTCAAGACATTTAGAATGATTAGTTTCTATAAATTTCTATTTTTCATTTAATTTGGAAATTTCAATTTCCAATAATTTATTTTTCGATTTGAGGGATTTAATTTCAATTAAAGCGTTTTGAAAATCAGTATGTAAAAGTTCGAATGCTTCAAAAAGTTCGTCTTGAGATGAGGTACTAACCTGTCTTTCGACGTCGTTATCGTCGAATGTACTCCTTGCCATGAGTGCGAGGTTATTTTGAATAAATTCATCGTCATCCTCTTCGTCACTCCATGTTGCTACAAGCGCTTCCTTCTTGGAAGTTGATGCTCGGCATTTTCTTGCCATAATGGCCCGATTTACCACAGTTTCGATATTTATTGTCAATTTTCTTTATCTCGCTTGATTTGATGTCTTTCCTTCGCCAGTTTAATAAGTTTTGGAATTTATTTATATTCTTGGCATAATATGCCGATTCTTCATCATCTTCGTCCCCTGGGATGATTTCTTCTCCAGACATCTTAGCTTTGATAGCCATGGTTCTTTCTTTCGATTTCGGCTTGGCGTTCCAAGATTTAAGAACTATCTCATAATTATTAGCGATCCGACGAGAGTGCTAAAATCAAGATTATTTAAATCTTTCGATTCCATAGCCATAACCGTCCCGTCCCATTCAATAGGTAGTGATCGTAAGATTTTCTTCATTTTTTCACTACAATGGTTTCCCAAAACAAGCTAGTCCATTAGTAATGACAAAAAACGGTCGAGCATGTTTGTTATAGACGCGTCACTTTTCATCATAAATAGCTCATAGTCGTGGAGAAGTATATTGATCTTCATCTCCTTGACTTGGTTTGTTCCTTCATGTGTTACCTTTAACATTTTTCAAATTTCTTTGGCACATTCACACGAGGATATCCCGCTGTGTTCTTCCAGATTTAGAGCACAATATAATAATTGCGTTGTTTTGCAATTATAATGGTCGTTTTTCCAATCCGTATCATCATACTCTTCAAAGCTTTTTAGAGTAGTGTTTGAATTCGTGGGAATTTTCGGACCAAGACATATGACTTTCCATAGCTCGATATCATAGGATCGGATGAATATTGACATTTTCTTCTTCCACGTCATTAAATTCGATCCATCAAAGAATGGAGGTCTATTTAAGGCAAGACCTTCGACCGGTGAAAAATTGAGTGCCATCGGATCTTTTTTCTCCTCGGATGTTAAGCCGATTTATATGGATACCGCTCTGATACCAATTGTTGAGAATTGGCACCCCACTTAGAATGGTGGATATTATCGCGGAGTAGAGTTTTCAAACTCTTTTGCATTTGTGGAAGCGTAATTAAATTGCGGAAGATAAACGACACAAGATTTAGAGAGGTTCGGCCAATTTTGCCTACGTCCTCTCTTAGTATCTTTTCCTATAGGCTCAAGATAAACCTTTTCCGCCTTGTCTTCTATCGGTCTGAGGTAAACCGTTACAATCTCGTATTCTATCGGTCCGAGATAAATCGTTACACTCTTGTCTTTATGTTGGTCCAAGATAAACCGTTTTCCTTTTCTATCGGACTAGAAAGCAACCTATCTAGCTTTCTATTGGTACTAGACAAACCACTCTTGGATTCAGATATGATTCTAATAATGCCGGATCAACGATCCTAATAACACCGAATCAATCTACAATCCGTATCTTTCCTCTCGTGTATATTTTTGTGTATGAACACTCAAACACTTATCAATAAGCACAAATACAACAACGATAGTGTATACAGTAATATCAAACATATATATGATTTTCTAAGAGTTGTTGTATTGAGTGATACCAAATGACTTGGTATTTATAGGCAAATTCTCTCAATGAACCGTTAACTTCTGTTGCCTTCATTACGTATGTTATAGCACTTCTGTTACGTACGTTAAGCTCATTACGTATGTTGACACTTCTTGTTACGTACGTTATGCTCTATGCAAATCAGTCCAGTGGCTTCTGTGTTCTTCTTTACATACGTTATATAAAATGCATTACGTACATTAAGTGCTCATCGTAGCGTACGTTAACCTGGCTCCGTAGCGTATGTTAAGCACATGTATCTGTTGCCTGCCTTTTTGACTTTACTCCATGACGTCATCTTCCCGTTCAACGATTCCAATATTTGAATTCAGATTCAACCCATTACGTACGTTAAACTCATATTCTTTACGTACGTTAAGCTTGCAACATTGTGTATGTTATACTGCTTGTGTTGCGTACGTTAATTCATGTCAGCTGCACTCGTCTGCCTTTAGGTGAGTTTCCATTACGTACATTATATCATGTATATTACGTACATTAGCTTTGTTAAACATCACTTGTTTGCTTTCCGTTTCGAGTGTCTTCGACTTCTTTGTTGTTTTGGTTCGTTCTATTGTTTTTTCTTTGATTAGCATCATTAACTCATCATAAAAACCAATTTATGATTATGTGGAATAGGATATTCCAACAATATGTCCGGAATATCATAATATTTTGACTTTCCATAATGCTTGGGATATAATACATACTTATCAGGGGTACTTCGACTAGAATGGCAATAAGATTGTGTGACATGACGAGAGTTGGAATTGTTTGTTAAGCGAAAATATCTTGGAAAGTCTTTCCCCGTGTTTGATTCATTTATTATTCAAGATTATTATATCTTTGGAATATGATGCGTATGGCTCGTAATTGCACTTTATACTTGCACTTGCAAAATTCCAGTTTGTTAACCCCCGAGTAATCGGGGGGTGGATGCCTGTTATTGCATTCAGGTACATGCATGTTCTCGTGGAGCAAACCACGGGATCGATATGAAGAATGATAGAAGACAAATAATACTAATAACATGAAGACTAGTACTTGGTATTGTTGGTCGAATTGTATTTTCCTTTCCGTTTTAGTGTATTCCCGTCATATGGGAGTGTTGTTGTACTTTGACCCCTTTGCGGGTATGAGTTTTGAAGTAGAAATGTATATGAAGTTTAAATTATACGTTATTGATGGAAGACCAAATCGGTCTACAGATTTTTTATTCAGCAATGTTGGCATTAAGGTGATGTCTTGTTTTGGTATCTAGCTTGGTAGATCTTCATGGATAGGGTCTTCGACGCCGTAATAATCTCGAGTGGATTGAGGGTGTCACACCTCGCTCCTAGAATCTTGGCGGAGCCTCTCCCGGAGAAGCTGAAGGTACCCCAAGTCCCACCATATAATAGGGATACCGATTCCAACGCCCATCTCGGACATTAAAACTCGTGTATGGACCTATAACAAGCTCAAAGATGGTACCGTTCACTCCCACATCATTCTGTCTAGACATGGGCTCAGCTCCATGCGGAATTTCGATCCCACTTCATGGGATCTCAGGTATGCGTCGCCCCACGCTCTTCCATTGTTTCAATTGTACAAGGACCCAATGAGTCCCTTAAAACCTATATATCCCGCTTCAATAAGCAAATATTGGAGATGGAACCCATGTCAGATGATGCGCTGGCTATATTGTGCAAGCCGACCTTTTCAAAAATTCATTCTTCTACTGGATGGTGTGCCAAAGCACCCCGCACACCTACCAGGAATTCTTGGAGCGTGCTAGCTCTCACTTTGCCGCAGAAGCAGCCATGCTGGCCTTACTATCAGTCATGCCATCCGACCAGCAAGGACCAAGCAAGAGGAAGGATGAAAGGAATGACCCCCCGTGCGATCACCGCCAAGAATTCTATCGTGATAGTAAGGTTGTGGGGCCCTCCAACACTGCCCTGACTGTTCGAAACTTCAAGGAAAGTCGAACCGAGCTTATGGCCAATTACGCTGAGATTTACTCGGTAGGGGCTGCAACCATATTTGAGCAAATCAAAAACCTCGGCCTGCTTCCAGTCCCTAGGTCAATTTATAAAGATCTGAAAGAAATGGATCAGAGTCGCTTTTGTAAATATCACGAATCTGCGGGTCATGATACCAAGCGATGTCGGGACCTTTTCGCAGCCTTAATTGAAACATGCGACGACAATGGATTAAGGTGATTTACCTGGAATCATCCCCAGGATCGCGAGAATCGGGCTGAACCGGCCCAAGAAAAAAGCAATCGAGTACCTCCCCCACCTAAACCCCCCGGTAGATTCTCACGGTAATGGGCACCGCTTAAGGGGAGTATCATCGGCTTAAATAGTGGAAGAAAGCCTCAATCCGAGAACCCGTGTCCTCCTATCAGCGATCGGAGTGCCGATCGGAAGTTTTTTTGTCAGCGATGGAAGGATCCTCCGAAAACCCCCAACTCGCGGTCACGTTCGACGAATTCGATGCCGATGGCTTAGACCAGCCTCATTCGGACGCCCTTGTTATCACCTTGCCAATAATGGGGATCCTAGTACACCGGGTGCTCGTCGATTCAGAGGCCTACGCCAGCATCATATACCTTCACACGTTGCACAAGATGAAGGTAGACCAGTCCTATGTCCGCCCGTGCAAAGAGGACTTTCATGGATTTGCAAACTGCCGCACCACTCCGCTAGGGAAAATCGACCTCACCTTGGAGTTTGGCCAGGGGCCGATCAAAAGGATGATGATCATAACATTTAAGATCATCGACGTGCACAGCGATTATAATGCAGTCATAGGTCGAGGTTGAGGGCCACCTAGTCCACATACCACATGTGCATAAAATTCCCCAACCCAGACGGCATCAGGGTCCATAGGGGGGATCAACATGCAGCTCGGGAATTCAACCTCAGCATCCGGGCTCACGAGATAAATGCCGTTGAGAGCTCCCCAGGGAAATTACCTAGAGAACTAGCGACAACCAGACCCGGACAGTCGGAGGACTGCCCCGAACAAGGGCCTGAAGCAGAAGGTGCTGGGACCATTCAAACCCCCGATATAGAAATCAATTGGGATGCAGACTGGGGTCGTAGGCCCGTAAAAGAGCCCGTCGTAGAGGAAGACCCTGTTGACCCGCGATTTCAAAAACCAAAGAGGAAAATTCGCCACGCCGAACTGGTGGAAGAGCTAGATCAAGTCAGCATGGACGATGCTAACCCCGTCCGACAACTTAGGATCGGTCATAACCTACAGGATCTGACCGTTCTTAGCTAATCTCCCACCTAAGGCAAAATCTAGACATCTTTGCGTGGACTCATTCGGACATGCAGGGAATCGACCTAGAACTTGCCTGCCACCGGCTAAACATTGGCCCCAGCTCCAAGCCGATCGTACAGAAGCAAAAGAAGTTGGGGCCTGAGAGGCAGAAGTAGGGCTGTTATCGGATCGGTCCGGCCCGGTTTTTGACAGACCCGAAACCGGTTCGGTAAGGTATCGGATAGAGCCGGTCCGGACCGGTAAGAGAACCGAGTCATATTTAAGATCCGAAACTGGTCCGAAATAGTTCGGGCCAGAACCCGATCCGAATCCAAAAACCGGTAACCCGAATCCCGGAAACTTAAAACCTGAAACCCGAATCCGGAAACCAGAAACCCAAATCTGGAAATAATTAACCTATAAAAAAATTGAAATCACCAAATTAGAACAATTATTTTAAACCCCCAAATCTAGAACTCTTACTTGAATCCCTCAAATCCGAATCCTAAACTAATTTGAAATCCCCAAATTTATTAACCCTAACCTGAATAAAAAATAAACTAAAATCCCCAAAATTGAAACTAATTGGGTTAGGTGCGGGCCGTGCGGCTAGGGGGGGAGTGGAGAGATTTCATAATTTCTAACCTAATTTGTGTTATATATCGATGGCCTAAGGCCATGTTTGGTGCATGATTAAAACTTTTATATACCAAAGGCCTTACTCCTTGTTTGGTGTGTGTGTGTGTGTGTGTGTGTGTGTGTGTGTGTGTGTGTGTGTGTCTATATATATATATTACTGTTACCGGGTTTTTTTCCGGTTTTTCGGTCCGGGTCTTATCAATCTCAGTTCAATTTTAAGGACTCGTATCCGAACTCATTAATTGTCGGGTGAGTTTCGATCCCAGATTTTTCGGTCCGGTTCTTGATCGGGTCTCGAGTTCACTCGGACTGCTAATAGTCCTAGGCAGAAGGGGTTAGAAGAAAAGTGGAGAAGCTAGTCGATAATAAATTCACCTGGGAGGCCATATATCCGCCTTAGGTGGCCAACCCAGTCTTGGTTAAGAAGACGACTGGGCTGTGACGGCTCTGCATTGACTTCTCTGATATGACCGAACTTGTTCCCCCAAATTTGGTCAAAAAGGTTCAAAGCCTCATAGGTCGATTAGCCGCGCTGAGTTGTTTTATCTCTCGATCAACGGACAAGTGCAAACCGTTCTTCGAGGCAATAAAAAAGAACAAGGGTTTCCAGTGGACTGACCAGTGCCAGAAGGCCCTGGAAGCAATCAAGGAAGTCTTGACCGAATCACCAATCTTGCAACAGCCGACCCGTGAAGAGCCTCTGTACTTGTACCTTGCTATATCCAACTTCGCTATTAGCACCGCTCTCACACGAGCGGAGAGTTTGATACAACATCCTGTCTGCTATGTCAGCCAAGCTCTTCACGATGCCTAGCTCACATACACTCCCATGGAAAACTCACGTATGCTCTTATAATGTCGTCCCATAAATTGAGGCCTTACTTCCCCGAACATCAGATAGTCATCTTAACAAGCTATCCCCTGAAGCAAAACATACACCGACCCGATGTTTCTTCCCAGATCATCAAGTGGGCCGTCGAACTCAGGTGATTTGATATAATTTTTGAATTACGGACGGCCACGAAAGCCCAGGTCCTCGCGGACTTCATCACAGAATTTACCCCAACAATCACCCGGGAGGACGACCATCCCGAAAGATGGTCGCTCTATGTGGACGGAACATCTACCGCCAACCGAGCGGGCACAGGAGTAGTGCTGGTCAGTCCCGGTCAATGGTTATTCTTCTCAGCTGACCGCTTAGGCTTCATGGCTACTAACAACGAGGCCGAATATGAAGCCTTCCTGGCCGGACTAGAGATGTTGACTTCGTTAGGCCTCACCCACCTCACCATTTTGAGCGATTCTCAGTTGGTCATCAACCATATCAAAGGCAAGTATGAGGCTAAAGAACCTAAACTGATCAAATATCTCCACCTGGCCCAAGTCCGACTGCGAATTTTCAAGGAACCATAGAACATGTCCCTCGATCGGAAAATGTCCACGCTGACTCTTTGGCAAAACTGGCATACAGTGCAGGAGCAGAACACATTGGTGAAGTCAGCATAGAATATCATGCCTCACCGGCCTTGGAAATGGCGGAGGTTCAAACAGCTGATCTGACGGAACCCCAGGGATGGATGCACCCCATAATTCAGTATCTCTGAAATGGTGTATTACCCGAATACTGAGCCAAATCTTGAATAGTCCGAACATAGTCCGTCCAGTTTACCATTATAGATGGCACTTTATATAAACGAGGCCAGTCGGTCCCACTACTCAGGTGTCTATCCGAGTCGGAGTCGAATTACGCCCCTAGAGAGGTGCATGAGGGTATATGTGGCAACCACTCCGGAGGCCAGGTGCTCGCCTTTAAACTAATCCAACAAGGGTATTATTGGCCGAATCTTAAAAAGGACGCAATCGCACTCGTTCGGAAATGCGTCCGGTGTCAAATTTCGATCCCCAAATCAGGTCACCACCGGAAACTCTCACCTCCCTTATTATCCATGGCTATTCGCTAAATGGGGAATTAACCTAATATCCCCCATGCCTAAAGGACATGGGAGTGTACAGTACGCTATAGTCGCGGTCGATTATTTCACTAGGTGGGCAGAGGACGAACCCATGGCACGGACGACCGAGCAGAGAATAGTCAATTTTATCTGGAAAGCTCTGATCTGCCGTTTTGGGATTCCTCAATCCATCATCTTAGAAAATTCCAAGCAATTTGATAACAAGAAATTCCGGGCATTCTGCGACGGCCTCCACATACGAAATAACTTCTCCACGCCATACTACCCTAAATCCAACGGACAAGTCGAGGAAGTCAACAAGATCATAAAGAAGCACCTTAAGACACACCTCTAGAACTGAAGGGTTCATGGCCGGAAGAACTTCCCGGCGCCTTGTGGACTTACAGGACAATGTATCGATCTGCCACCGGGGAAACACCCTTCTCCTTGGCTTTTGGCACTGATGCTGTCGCCTCAGTCGAGATCGGAGTGCCTACCTATTGTGTGGCCCATTTCGAGGAAAAAGATAACAACTTGGCCTCCAAATGAACTTGGACCTCGTTGGAGAAAAACGGGCCCAAGCAGAGATGCGAAACGCTATTTACAAAATAAGGTGCGAGCGTTACTACAACTCAAAGGTATGCCCGAGAGGCTTCCATGTCGGAGAGCTTGTCTTATAACGAGTATTGGGACCTGATACAGGACCACTTAGACCAAAATATGAGGGACCGTACAAGATCAGTGAGGTCTAGGGGTGTCAAATAAAAAATCCACGGGTCCGGGTACCCGTGGGTTTTTACCCGAATTAGTCCAATTCGGGTAACAAAATCCGGGTCTGGGTCTGGGTCTGGGTCTGGAAAAATAAATTCGGGTCCGGTTCGGTTCCAGGGTATATATATATAAATATAATATATATATATATTAAATTAGTAATGAACTAAATTAGTAATATTATATATATATAATATTAATCTGAGAAAAAAATATTAATCCATGGGTACCCGCTGGGTACCCAGAACCGAGCGGGGCGGATCTGGGGCGGACCCGAAAAAAAATTTGGCGGGTCTGGGGCGGGTCTGGAGCCAGTTTTTAACCGCGGGTCCGGGTCTGGGTAGGCAATACCCGGTCCCGACCTGCCCCATTGCCATCCCTAGCGAGGTCCTCTAAAATGGGGCCTACAGACTATAGTATCTGAGCGGTCAAAAATTTACTTATCCTTGGAATGCCATGTATCTGAAGAAGTATCAAGAAAACTTGGATTGGCTCATATAATTCGTAAAGACCGAGCTCACCTCGGCACTATGAATGACCGGCTCCTCCGGCACTAATAAGACAGAGCTCGCCTCGACACTATGAATAACTGGCTCCTCCGACACTAATAAGACCAAGCTCGCCTCGGCACTATGAATGACCGGCTCTTCCGACACTAATAAGACTGAGCTCACCTCAGCATTATGAATGAACGGCTCCTCCGACACTAACAAGACCGAGCTCGCCTCAGCACTATGGATGACCGGCTCCTCCGGCACTAACAAGATTGAGCTCGGCTCGGCACTATGAATGACCGACTCCTCTGATACTAATAAAACCGAGCTCGTCTCGGCACTATAAATGACCGGGTCCTTTGGCACTAATAAGACTGAGCTGGCCTTGGCACTATGAAAGACCGAGCTTGCCTCGGCATAGTGAATCGAGGAAATCGAAAAAACAACAGTCGAACCAACCTGGCCTAAACATCAAAGAACAAAAACCAAGCAAGTATTTGTGAACCAATAAAAATCTTATTCATTCCAAAAATTATAGAACCAGCCAGAAAAGCTAAGGAAAAGCAAATACTATGTAACACCCCCGATATATTCAGGAATATTACAGCGCCGTAAATCCTTTACATAAGAATTTACACGGCTGAAGAACGAAATGACAGTAATAGATATCAATTTATGAAATTGATATAAATAAAATTCAACTGACTGGTTAAAAACCGAAATTACAAATATCCCATGAAGAGTTATTATTACATCACTAAAATCCAAACATTATAAATCGACGACGTACTCGAGTACTTATTGAAATAACCAACAAACAACAGACAGTAAACCCGGCCGGAACATCACTCTGCACCCTCGTCGTCATGCATCTCCAGTGGTTGTTTTCCCGCTCTTCTGGATCCTGAACATACACAAATGTTCACCCCCGAAGGGGTTAGCACAACGATGCTAGTACAAGTACAATAATCATACTACAGTGATATAATCAACAATTATATCATAACAAGTTTCTCCAACGAGAAATATTCACAACACATATCATATCATAACAGTTTCAACATACTGATGGTATTCCAACGATCCAGCGCACACAGCTATAGATTACCATGATGATCCCGTCGGACCAAAGCATGGTGGAACTACCCATCCAACGATCCAGCGCACACAGCTATAGATTCCCATGATGATTCCCGTCGGATAAAAGCATGGTGGACATTTAATCACAACACATAATATACAATACAATCACAATATACTTGTCAAAATATAGACAATTCTAATTAGAGTACTTGCCTCGGTTTGTTGACAAGAATAAACTTCCACAAGTAACAAAATACTCGAAGGTCGTCCCCTTCGATCAATCACGTGTTAAGCTCGAACCTTAACAAAAGAAATAGCATAGAATTCATTTCATGCCGAACGAACGTCTAACAATTCAACAATTACGGTAGAAAGTCCTTAATATGCAATCTGTCTGGATAGCTTAACGCACGCTACGTATCCTATGTAGCGTACGTTAATGCTACTCGTTAGCGCACGCAATACACACAAACTTAGCGTCGCTAACCATGTATGGTCGAACCTCACCGTCACCGATCGACTACTGTTGACTTAGCGCACGCTAAGTTGCAAATGTGGCGTACGCTAAACATACACGATAGCGCACGTTAATTCACGTAGCCTAGCGCACGCTAAGAGTGCATGGCAGTTCACTGGAGGGCAGCAGATTATACAAATGGTGATGAAGTAAGCGAATTCCTCAGTGATTAATGTTTGTTATCCGTCTTCATATTATGTTCATAACCCTTATGAATGATCTCATGGATAATAACAACTTCAAGATGTAAGTATACGTATAATCATCATAACACCATAATCCATCTTGATTACAATTCTCATGCGAAGTTGGTGATCTCCGGTTGATGTATTAGATTCTACTATCATTATACATATTCAGACTTCATCTTGAGGTGAACTAACAATTCCAACTTATACGAAAGAATATTTCCTAAGATGATTCTTCCTTTAAGTTCTTATAATATCACCTCCAATTCATGATCACAAAGATAACATAAATCATACGGATTGTTAACTTCAGAATGTTTCTCTCATCATTTGAAGTACTAGGATTCCGACTTCAAGGTTCCAACAATAATATCGTAATTGTAGACATTCCAATCTTCTAAACATGATGTTATTGAATAATTCACTAATGAAATTCAATATCTCGTTAACATGATCATCTTATCCCTTGGAATCCAAATCTAAGACTGGTGATAGGTTGAACATACCTTATTATGCCGAAATCACTGAACCACAAGGTAGAATCCGACTCCGGTTGGTTATGTGCCACTCCAAGGTGTTACTTCTCTTCAAAGATCACTCACAAGTGATAACCGATATTCAAGGATCACTAAGATATGTTCTAAGTGTGTTAGGAGGATAATTATAGCTCTCTGGCCTCTCAAGAATGAAGAATGGACGAAAGAAATGAAAGCCAAAACGGGTTGTTGTCCCATTTATAATATTCTGCATTTTAACAAGTTAGCGCACGCTACAAAGCTTCCTTAGTGCGCGCTAATAAGAGTTGACTTAAGAACTATCCAGGTTCATCCGCGGGAATCTTATCCGGACCCATGTCCCAGCTGGCGCATGTGCTAGCCGTCCCGCTCAATAACTGAGTTCTTAGCGCACGCAACCTACATGCATAGCGTGCGCTAGTAGTAGCCCGATAGCGCGCGTTAAGCTACATTCTTAGCGTGCGCTATCACGAGTTTGCATGAGAAATTTTGCATGATGCTATACTTAAGTACAAGGGTGCCAATGCAAGAAATGTCATACTCCAATAATCAAAACCACAAATCCGAATAATACAGGGTTCGAATACAGGTACAATACACAGTAATAAATCCGGATATTACATACTCTCCTACTAAAAAGGAGTTTCGTCCCGAAACTCAAGACGAAAATAATTCGGGATATCTGGACTTCATACCATCTTCTGTTTCCCATGTGGCTTCTTCCACTCCGTGACGTGACCATTGAACTTTGACCAAAACGATTGGTTTGTTCCTCAACTGCTTAACTCGACTCTCGAGTATCTTGACCGGTTTTTCTTCAAACGTCCCATCTTGAGCAACTTCGATCTCGCCGAAATCAATGATATGACTGGGATCTGGTATATACCTTCGTAACTGGGATACGTGGAACACGTTATGAACATGGCACAATGACGGCGGCAATGCCAATCTGTATGCCAACTCCCCAACTCTCTCGAGGATCTCAAATGGTCCGATATATCTCGGACTCAGCTTTCTTTTCCTTCCAAAACGAAAGATTCCCCGAGTAGGAGAAACCTTCAAAAGTACGTGGTCTCCCATACTGAACTCCAAAGGGCGACGGCGTACGTCTGCATAAGATTTCTGTCGACTCCGGGCGGTCAACAGTCTTTCACGAATCAAGGCTATCTTCTCTCGAGTCTGCACGATCAACTCTGGTTCTGTTCCGATCAAGTCTGATGAATCGTCCCAGCATAGGGGCGATCTGCATCTCCTCCCGTATAACGCCTCAAATGGTGCCATCTTAATGGAAGCATGCCAACTATTATTGTAGGTAAATTCAATCAACGGTAGGTGAACTTCCCAATCAGTTGACCAATCTAAGGCACAAGCCCTCAACATATCTTCCACTGTTTGAATAGTCCTCTCGGACCGTCCATCAGTCTGTGGGTGATAAGCTGTGCTGAAGTTCAATTCAGTCCCCAAGGCCTTATGAACTGCTTTCCAAAAGTGAGACACAAAACGGCCGTCTCGATCAGAAACAATGGTTTTCGGCGTACCATGCAATCGAACTATCTCCGAAATAAATACTCGCGCCAATTTCTCTGGTCCCCATGTGTCCTTAATGCCTAGAAAATGAGCTGATTTGGTTAAACGATCAACTATCACCCAAATCATGTTCATTCCCGTCTTGGTCCTTGGCATACTAGTGATAAAGTCCATCGATATGTCCTCCCACTTCCATTCAGGAATCGAGAGCGGCTTCAACATTCTGGCAGGCCGTTGATGCTCGATCTTAACTTGCTGGCAAGTCAAGCATTTCGAAACATAGTCCGCTACATCTTTCTTCATGTTGCCCCACCAGAAATTTTGCTTCAAGTCTTTATACATCTTACTGGTGCCCGGGTGGATAGAATAGGGCGAACTGTGAGCTTCCTTCATAATCGTTTGTTTCAGCACATCGATATCAGGAACGCAGAGTCGGTTCTGGAATCTCAAAACTCCATCATCATGAATTAGGAATCCGGGGGCCTTTCCCTTGATTACTTCATCATGTAACCGAATCATCAGAGGATCATCCGTCTGTCTAGATTTGATTTCTTTAGTTAATGACGAAGTTAATTCCATTACGCACAGTTGTCCTTGGACTCTTTGTAACCACACTTCAATTCCTTCTCGAATCATCTCTCGTTGAAGGCTAAGTTGGGAGGTCAGCGTCTCTAGCATCTGAATAGAAACAGGCTTGCGGCTGAGTGCATCGGCTACTACATTCGCTTTGCCTGGATGATACAAAATCTCCAAGTCATAGTCCTTAATCAGCTCTAACCATCTTCTTTGCCGCATGTTCAACTCTTTCTGACTGAAGATGTATTTGAGACTCTTGTGATCCGTAAAGATCTGACAATGAGTCCCGTACAGGTAATGTCTCCAGATCTTCAAAGCAAAAACTACTGCTGCTAGCTCCAAATCATGTGTTGGGTAATTCACTTCATAAGGTTTCAGTTGTCGCGACGCGTAAGCGATCACCTTATCATTCTGCATCAATACACATCCAAGTCCTTGGTTCGAAGCATCACTGTAAACTATAAATCCTCCAATTCCCTGTGGAAGTGATAGAATCGGTGCCGTCGTCAATCTCTTCTTCAATTCGTCAAAGCTAATCTGACATAACTCATTCCACTCAAACTTTTGAGTTTTCTGCAGGAGTCGAGTAAGTGGGCGGGAGATTTTGGAAAACCCTTCCACGAACCATCGATAATACCCAGCGAGTCCTAAGAAACTTCGGACTTCTTTCACGTTCTTTGGATGTTTCCAATCCATAATTGCTTCCATTTTCTGCGGATCTACTCGGACTCTTTCTGCTGATACCACGTGACCGAGGAACATTACTTCCTTTAGCCAGAATTCACACTTAGAAAGTTTGGCGTACAATTGCTCGCTTCTCAAAAGTTCTAATACAATCCGCAGATGTTGCGCATGCTCTTTCGGGATCTTAGAATACACCAGAATGTCATCAATGAACACAACCACAAATTTATCCAAATATTCGATGAACACTCGGTTCATCAATTGCATGAATACAGCAGGTGCATTGGTGAGACCAAACGGCATCACTACAAACTCGTAATGTCCGTAGCGAGTTCTGAATGCTGACTTTGGAATATCAGATTCCTTAATCCTCAGCTGATGGTATCCTGATCTCAGATCGATTTTAGAAAATACTGTTTCCCCTTGCAACTGGTCAAACAGATCATCAATCCGTGGCAACGGATACTTGTTCTTAATCGTCATCTTGTTCAACTCTCGATAGTAAATACACAGTCTAAGCGATCCATCCTTCTTTCGGACAAAAAGAACTGGAGCTCCCCAGGGTGAAACGCTTGGCTGAATATAGCCTTTGTCCAGTAACTCCTCCAGCTGCTTCTTCAGTTCATACATTTCAGTAGGAGCCATACGATACGGCGCCTTAGAAATTGGTGTAGCTCCGGGTTCCAGTTCAATGGTAAATTCTACATCCCTTCGCATAGGTAGTCCCGGTAATTCGTCAGGGAATACATCTGGAAATTCATTCACAACAGGAATGGATGAAAGTTCCATAATTTTGTCTTCCTTCTTCATTGCATAGCACCAATATCCGGTACAGCCCTGCTTGAACAATTTGACTGCTTTCATTGCTTTGATCAACTTTCCTGAGCTTCCTGGTTTCCATCCTTCGAACAGTACTTCGGAGCCATCATCAGCGATCAGCGAAATATTCCTCCTTCGATAGTTTACAATTGCTCCATATCGATTAAGCCAATCGTCTCCGAGTATTAGGTCATCTCCTTGCATTTCTATCACAATTAGATTTGAGAGTCACTCCCTACCCCCAAATAATACAGGAAAATCTCTAGTCTCTAAGTTCCCAACAATCCTCTCTCCACTCGGTAAACCAACAACATAAGGTTCACAAGTATGAAAATCGGAAATATTCAAACGATTTACACAAGACAAAGATATAAAATAATGCGTAGCTCCTGTATCGAATAAAACGCTAACTAGCTGGGAAAGGATTTGGACAGTACCTGATGCGACAGCAGTATCCCGATCGTCTGTCCTCCTCATCTCATACAGACGCGGGGGAACAGATCCGGCACTCGATGTCCCCTTTCGGTCCCATTGTCCTCTGCCTCGTCCGCGGCCAAAATTTTGGGGCATCTGAACACTTTGCTGCGTCTCTTGGATACTAGCTTCCTTCTGAACTGGCTGTGATGAATGGGTTCCATTGTACTTAGTGGCGTCCTTACAAAACGTCGCACGGTGCCCTTCCTGTCCTCACTCAAAACATGTAACTGGAGTGCGCAAACAATCACGCCAAAGGTGGCCTGGGCGACTACAGTTATTGCACTTCCTAGCTGTATCCGTCGTGGCTGACATTGTTCCGTAATTCTTTCCGCTCTTAGATGGGTGCGGAGGTTTCTTGAAAGAAAAAGAAGACTGGGCCTTGCGGGGCCCACTGCTCTTGTGCTCTGTAAAAGTACCAGAGACTTTCTGTTTCTTCGACTCCATAAACTTCTCCATTGCTGCTTCTTTTATTTCGTACGCCAACACCTTATCCTGGTATTGGCGGAGAGTGGTACATTCAAAATCGGACATGTACCTCTGGATTTCTGGTTTCATCCTCATTTCAAAATGAATCATCATCTCCGCATCTGTTCTGACCAGATGTCGAACAAATGCTAACTGCTGGTTAAACGTCTTAATCGTCTGGGATACGGGTTCATCTGATGGTTGAGCGGAGAAAAACTCCCGAATTTTGGCTTCCCTCACAGGACGAGGGCAATACTGAGCTTCCATCATCATTTTAAATTCCGTCCAATCGGCATCATGATCTGCAGGTCGGATAGCTTCCCACCACTCGGATGCCTCCCCAATCAGAAAGTATTGGGCAATAGGAGCTCTTCTGTCGTCTGGGCAATTAATTCCAGCAAAAATCTTCTCCAATTCCTTCAACCAATGGTCCCAAGTGGGAGTCTCGGAAAAGCCGTCAAATTTGGGTGGTCGCATCTTTGCCACCTCTTATAACCATCGGTCACCTCGATTTCCCATTTCTGGAATCCTTTGTTGTCCATCTCCCTGCTGAATTCCTGCCGCTACTTGCATTCGGTCCACGACCTGAGCGAACTGAGTCATCTGGTTCACGACTTGACGAAGGATTTCTGGCACACCAAGTTCCGGTTCGTTATTGATTGATTGTTGCGGCTCGCCTGAGCTATGACTAGCCTGATTAGAAGGCGACGCCTCCCTTTCAGCATTCCTTCGTCCGCGTCCACGACCGCGACCACGTCCACGTCCGCCTCTCAACATACTGTAAGCACAATTACTTAATATACAGGAAACAACATCGTTCTATTGTTCAAGTATAAGAGATACAACATGTAAAGAGCGAGATAGAGTTTAGGAACTTACAACCACCGTTCGCATGAAGACGTAGGCAGTACAGTGATGTCATTCACGGCCGGTTACCTCGAAAGACACAAATGACCCCTATTTTAACCCAACGGCCAAGATATCCATAATCTTATCTCTGATACCATATTCTGTAACACCCTTGATATATTCAGGAATATTACAGCGCCGTAAATCCTTTACATAAGAATTTACAAGGCTGAAGAACGAAATGACAGTAATAGATATCAATTTATGAAATTGATATAAATAAAATTCAACTGACTGGTTAAAAACCGAAATTACAAATATCCCATGAAGAGTTATTATTACATCACTAAAATCCAAACATTATAAATCGACGACGTACTCGAGTACTTATTGAAATAACCAACAAACAACAGACAGTAAACCCGGACGGAACATCACTTTGCACCCTCGTCGTCATGCATCTCCAGTGGTTGTTTTCCCGCTCTTCTGGATCCTGAACATACACAAATGTTCACCCCCGAAGGGGTTAGCACAACGATGCTAGTACAAGTACAATAATCATACTACAGTGATATAATCAACAATTATATCATAACAAGTTTCTCCAACGAGAAATATTCACAACACATATCATATCATAACAGTTTCAACATACTGATGGTATTCCAACGATCCAGCGCACATAGCTATAGATTCCCATGATGATCCCGTCGGACCAAAGCATGGTGGAACTACCCGTCCAACGATCCAGCGCACACAGCTATAGATTCCCATGATGATTCCCGTCGGATCAAAGCATGGTGAACATTTAATCACAACACATAATATACAATACAATCACAATATACTTGTCAAAATATAAACAATTCTAATTAGAGTACTTGCCTCGGTTTGTTGACAAGAATAAACTTCCACAAGTAACAAAATACTCGAAGGTCGTCCCCTTCGATCAATCACGTGTTAAGCTCGAACCTTAACAAAAGAAATAGCATAGAATTCATTTCATGCCGAACGAACGTCTAACAATTCAACAATTACGGTAGAAAGTCCTTAATATGCAATCTGTCTGGATAGCTTAACGCACGCTACGTATCCTATGTAGCGTACGTTAATGCTACTCGTTAGCGCACGCAATACACACAGCTTAGCGTACGCTAACCATGTATGGTCATAACCTCACTGGTCAGTCGACTGACTCGCCTGTTGACTTAGCGCACGCTAAGTTGCAAATGTGGCGTACGCTAAACATACACGATAGCGCACGTTAATTCACGTAGCCTAGCGCACGCTAAGAGTGCATGGCAGTTCACTGGAGGGCAGCAGATTATACAAATGGTGATGAAGTAAGCGAATTCCTCAGTGATTAATGTTTGTTATCCGTCTTCATATTATGTTCATAACCCTTATGAATTATCTCATGGATAATAACAACTTCAAGATGTAAGTATATGTATAATCATCATAACACCATAATCCATCTTGATTACAATTCTCATGCGAAGTTGGTGATCTCCGGTTGATGTATTAGATTCTACTATCATTATACATATTCAGACTTCATCTTGAGGTGAACTAACAATTCCAACTTATACGAAAGAATATTTCCTAAGATGATTCTTCCTTTAAGTTCTTATAATATCACCTCCAATTCATGATCACAAATATAACATAAATCATACGGATTGTTAACTTCAGAATGTTTCTCTCATCATTTGAAGTACTAGGATTCCGACTTCAAGGTTCCAACAATAATATCGTAATTGTAGACATTCCAATCTTCTAAACATGATGTTATTGAATAATTCACTAATGAAATTTAATATCTCGTTAACATGATCATCTTATCCCTTGGAATCCAAATCTAAGACTGGTGATAGGTTGAACATACCTTATTATGCCGAAATCACTGAACCACAAGGTAGAATCCGACTCCGGTTGGTTATGTGCCACTCCAAGGTGTTACTTCTCTTCAAAGATCACTCACAAGTGATAACCGATATTCAAGGATCACTAAGATATGTTCTAAGTGTGTTAGGAGGATAATTATAGCTCTCTGGCCTCTCAAGAATGAAGAATGGACGAAAGAAATGAAAGCCAAAATGGGTTGTTGTCCCATTTATAATATTCTGCATTTTAACAAGTTAGCGCACGCTACAAAGCTTCCTTAGCGCGCGCTAATAAGAGTTGACTTAAGAACTATCCAGGTTCATCCGCGGGAATCTTATCCGGACCCATGTCCCGGCTGGCGCATGTGCTAGCCGTCCCGCTCAATAATTGAGTTCTTAGCGCACGCAACCTACATCCATAGCGTGCGCTAGTAGTAGCCCGATAACGCGCGTTAAGCTACATTCTTAGCGTGCGCTATCACGAGTTTGCATGAGAAATTTTGCATGATGCTATACTTAAGTACAAGGGTGCCAATGCAAGAAATGTCATACTCCAATAATCAAAACCACAAATCCGAATAATACAGGGTTCGAATACAGGTAAAATACACAGTAATAAATCCGGATATTACATACTAAGGGGCACGGAGGCCATACACAAGATAAACCTAAAGCAAAAGCATCTAGCTACTCTACTCCACCGCCCTGGCCGGCCGCATGGAACGACTACCCTTCACCATCACTAGGAGCCCCCACATCCGCATCCTCGTCGCCCTCCCCTAGTCATCAGCGTACATGGGCTCCACCTGCAGATAGGATGCTCGTACCCTAATGTATGCACGAAACTCCTCAACCGACTTCCCGTTCTTCATAAAATACAGCATCTCATAGCATGTGGAGATGTAGTTCAGGTTGAGCAGCTCCTCATACTCGGCCGTCTTCTTGAAGGCTGCCGCCCCAACAGCCAGACTATTGGCATAGCCCATAGCCTCGCAGGTGTTGATATGCTCGGTCATGCATTCGATTCGGGAGTTCATCTCCCTCAGAAAGTCCTCATGTTCGGTCCGGACCTCTTCGCACTGCTTGTGTATCGCCTAGGCCGACTCCGTCATCTCCTTGGCTTTCTCCCTAGACATGTCGACCTCGTTAGCTCGGCTTTCCAAGGCTGCAAGTTCTCTAATCAAGGACGATATTTCATTCTCCATGGACCTAACCAAAGAGGGACAAACATGCTCTTTCCGAAGGGCTTGGAGCTCGGCCATCATCAACTTATGCTTCTTGACCAGGGTCTGAAATTCCCCAGCCGCCTTCACATATGTCCCCAGGCACGGCCGAGATGGGCATTCCCGAACTGGATCTGCTCGACAGGATCTATATCATTGGTCACCAGTTCCATCTTCTGCGTCCATCCCCTAATGGACATGGCTGGACTCAGCCACGGCTGGCGGAACCCTGTAAGCATATCAGCAGTGGGAGTAGCCGCCCAAACATAGTTGAGAGAACAGCGCGGCCTCCGCCACCTCATTCCTGCACCGGGGTCTTCTTGACTGGAAGATAATGCCCCTCCAAATCGATACCGACCTCTTTTCCCGCAGCACGACCAATCTGGACAAGGCTCGACATTGGAGGCGTTTTAGCAACAGGCTCAGCTCCCACCTTGTTGACACTGTCCTTTGGATGAGTGTCTTCTCTTTTTCGCTTGGCCCCCCTGCACCTCCTCAACTCAGTGGCTTTGGCAGTTAGTCTCTCAACTCGCTGTGCAGGGGTTTCTCACCTCCCCAAAGCGACCTTAACTCTGGATACTGAAGGGAAAGAAAAGAATCCAGTTAAAAAGAAAAATTAAAAATTAACAGACTCGGACATGCTTGTCGGATCAGTGGATTAGAGACCGGCGGCCCAGAGATTCTGATCGGTGACTAAGAGGTGCGACTTTCTCTGCTCAAGTGTAAGTTCCAACAGGCTTCCGACTTGGTCGTTGAACTCAGAAGACGTGTCCTCCACTGGGATGTGATCTGCACAAAAATAGATGATTAGCATTAGCCAAAAAGGCGAAAAACTACGATTCAATTACTTACGGTCTCAGGCACGGCCACCACTTCCTTATGCATCGTATGCCGGGCGGTCAAATAGAACCAACCCGAGCCGTTTCTACCAACTGACCTTCATAGAAAGAGGCTGTTGAATTCCTCAAAAGTTGGGTGGGGCCATCCCTTTCGATTAAAAATGATGGAAAACCCCAAAAACCGAGCCCAATCATTAGGATGGACCTGGGCGATCGGAAGGCTCCACCGCCTCATAAATCGAGACACGACCAAGGGAAGGGGAAACCTCAACCCTGCTAGCAACAAACGCTAATACACGGCCGTAAAACCAATATACGACTGATGCGGCCTCTCCTAGGGATGCAGAATGAACATTCGCACCGCCACCGGAATCATAAATCTCTGCCGCCACACCCCCAGTTGCTCTGCTGTAACGACACTGAGGATCGATGCCGAATCCCACACCGCCTCCACAAAAAGGAGCGGTTGTGGCCGAACCCAAACCTCCTCCGAGGCACCCTCTTCTGCCGACACCAGTGGCGCCGCCGTCTCGGCCTCCAAAGACCCCGGGGGTCCCCCTGTCCCGCCTCCATCACCTTCCATGCTCTAGTTTATAGGCGTGGCCCCTAGGGTCATATCCGCGACCCCCGTCCTATCCGGCAACACGACCAATTCTACGGTCCTTTCGTCATCCCAATCGGCCAAGATTATTGGTAAAAAAAGATAGGAAAGAGAACTCACCGGAAAGATTTTTTCTCTCTCTAGTTCTCTGCAAAACTTCAGAAGACGCGGAAGAAGAAGACAGGGGGGACACCCTGTATTTATACACAAAGAAGGCATCAAATGTCTAGTGCATGGCCCCGTCGAGTCACATTGAACTGTCGTGCAATTTAAGGGTGCGTGGAGGGTGCCGTCAAATGAAATCATGCCATGTATCCCTAATCATTTCACATGCGACACGGAAATTGAACTGACACACCCTTTGAGGAGATGCCCCTTCGAGATCCCCACTCCACAAAGCCTCACTTGGAAGCGGGCTCGGCCCAGCTACAAATCGACCCCAGGCCCGGACACCCCGTCATGGCTCTGGGCTCGGGGTCCCTTGATGATAGCCGATCCACTTTGGAATCCACTCACCCACCTCCCGCCAGCTCAGCCACACCGGTCCCCCCAAATCGAAAACCGACTGACCAACCGAGCAGGGATGACACGGAGGGCCGACCAGACCCAAACCAATTATGTTCCAAAACTCCATTATAACATGACCGAGCAAACCAATTGGAGGCGGGAGGCCGACCCCAGAACCGACCATGCAATGTATAATTATCACCAAAGACGTACGGAACAGGCACACAGGACAGTTAATGAGATCTGTCCTCCCTCTTCCCAAAGGAACCCTCAAATGCCACCCGCGCGTCTGAGGCTCTCTCTCCTTCTAACATGTGTTTGGATGTATCTCAAACATTCACCAGCTGTCAGTCTCCTGATTGACCTAGGCCCTCTATATATAGAAGGAATGTACGATAGAGAAGGACTTTTAAAAAGTTCCACAAAAAAATTAGACTCACTCGTAATAGACAAAAGTAAACTAGACCGGCTTTGAAAGTTCAGCTCGGCTCTATCCCAAAAAAACAAGATAAAATTTCGTTTTCCAATCCATTTATTTTTTTATTCCCAAGCCTTATTTACTACGTGGCTTCGATTCACCTATTCCAAATCAGCACACGTTTTGTTGATTAAATCAGATATCAACACAAAGTATTCCCATATTTGATATTTTTAACATGGTACAGTGGAAAACTTCAACCCAGCTTCTGCATAAACAGTAAAAACTTAACCTCATTAACTTGTTTCAGGCGTCTAATATTACTCTCAATCACACGGCCGATATGGTTCGATGGAATCTCACTGCTTCGGGTACTTTTAATACTAAATCGGCCTACTTGTTTCGACGTTCTTTACTTGAAGTGCAGCCAAGTGTGAGTGATGGTTGGAACTGGATTTGGAAGGCCAAACTACCCCAGAAGCTTAAGTTCTTTCTCTGGCTCAGTTCTCAAGACCGATTAGCAACAACTCAACTCCGACACATCAGGAAAATTGGGTTGTCACCACTTTGCACTCTTTGTAATAGTTAAGCTGAGTCTTGTTTACATGCTTTGCGCGACTGTCAGGTTGCTAGAGACTGTTGGAATACTACTCTTGGACTTTCTCAGGGGCATAAATTTTGGAATCTCCCTCTCAAAAAATGGCTTCGACTGGGTACCAATGGTGGGTTTAGCACGTTGATTGATGGTTTAAAAGAGATTGGGAGCTGTCATCTGTTTGTTACAACAACATGGGAAATCTGGAAGGCGAGAAATGATGCGATTTTAACTCGATTATTCCCCAACAACGGACCATTTGTTTCAAAGCGCGTATGCTTTGTGGTCAATTTCGTGTGACCTTCAAGGGTAATTTTATTAACACTAATTTGCCTCGTTGGAAGCCCCTTGTGGCAGGATGGATGAAACTTAATGTTGATGGAGGGTCGCATATCTCTCGTGGCGTTAGCGTGATTGGTGGTGTATGCCTAATACTAAGGGTAGTTGGCTATGGGGGTTTTCCGCTAGATGTGCATTGTGCGACTCCAACATTGCGGAAGCTACTGCTGTCCAACGTGGACTTATGATCGCTTGGGAACATAATATCCCCTTCTTTGAGATTGAATCGGACAATTGCACCATTGTTAATCTTTTAAGACATGATAGGCCTTTGATTGACATAGCTCTGAATAACATTATGGAAGATTGTTGGAAGCTCCTTTGCATGCCTTGGACAACCAAGATTTTTCTAGTGGACAGACGTGGAAACCGCCTCGCCGATAAGCTTGCTAAACTTAGCTACGCTTCAGAAACCCAGGACAGCCTTTGGTCAGCTCCGCCTAAACCTGTCCACAAGCTTCTGTTGGAAGATATGATGTAGTTTGCTCTTTCTTCTGGATAAAAAAAAAGTAAAAACTTAACCAATAAGAAAGCAAATCACCTTACCAATCGCTGAAAATGAGCAAATACGGTGATGGAGAAACAAAGTCGAGCACCACCAAGGAAATCGATATCGACCCAACATTCCCTTTTTGTATCCACGTCCCTGATTATCTGGGCCAACTCCATGTCAGAGAATTACTACATTGGAAATTAGTTTAGATAATAGTTGTGACTTAATTTTGAATCAATTTAATAATACAATATATTTATGTTTTGAGAATTAAATAGTAAATCGTGAATATGTCTTAAAGAGATAAAAATAGGATTTTATTTTTCCTCAAAACTAATTTCCATAAGTGAGAAATAAATGTTTAAAGATCATATAATTAAATTTAATGAGAACACAAAGAGTTAAAAAGGGTATGAAAAAGCACTCTACATAGGAAAATGAAGTCTTTTTGATTAGTTTATTAGTAGTAAAGTGTATGGGTAGTTCAATAAGCAAGTAGTTTACATTAGTCGATCAGCGCTCCAAAGCCCACATGCGCGCGCCGCCGCCCGCAGTCGGCTCGGGCTCGGGCCTATGATATCCCGAATTTTTAAAATGATATTTATCGTTTATTTTTATGGAAGACTGATATGGTGAATTTATTTCAAGTATGATCGTGATAACTAATATATGAGAGTAATATTTCGGATGATATTTTTTAATAACATAGAATAATTGTTGGTAAAAATACGATGGTGGCGAACGTTGTATTTTCCGATAAATTGTTCAATGAAGGTTATAGAAATTATCCAGACTAGATAGGACTTAAGAATTTAATTAAATTTATCAGAGATGTATTTGTGGTCTTGGACCATTTAAAATAAGAAAGGGACACCGGAAATATTTGGGATAGATGATTGTACATTTTCTGGGAGGTGTCGAGCACAAAGATCGAATTTGAAAAATCACCACCCGAAAATTCTGAAACTTGGCACTATAATAGAAAAATGAGTTATCTTTTCAACAATTCAAATGGTGAGTCAACTGGGATTCGGACGAAGAAGTTATGGTCAAATTAGTAGAGACTGTCGGATGCCGAGCACCGACTGAAGATCGCGCGCATGAATCGCGCGTCAACGCTGTGCGGGCCCAACAGCGTGCTGGGCAGGTCAGCACGCAGGCGCCGAAGTGGCCGGCCAGGACTTTTGCTCCATGCAGGTTTTGACTAAGGACCCGACTTGAGACTATAAATAGTTGTCATATCATCCATATTGTTTCATCCAATTTGTCAATATCCGTATACATTATACCTCTATTTTAATACGTATTCCTATACCACATTTTTGACATTTCTATGTACTCCATGTTACGTATTTTTGTGAACGCAAGTGCGCGTTGTCGTAATCAAGTAATAAAGTGATAAGAAGATATTGTTCCCTCGAGGACTGACGTATTAATTACCAATTTATTTGTATTCTAGTTTTATTTGAATGATCGGATTTTGTGATTGACGAATTATTAAACACCAAATAAAGCGATAAACTAAAAACAACTAATAAAATCAATAGTCCGATGAAAAGAGGTCAAATAAGAGAAGAATCTAGGATTGAGAACCCGCCTCGATTAATCCGATTTAATCTTGATTTATATAATTTATATAATTTCCCAGTTTATTGAAAGCAAAAATTTCTAAGATAATCTAATGCCCCTCCCGAGGACAGTAGAATTTCTAAGGTGAATAAATCACTTTATTCCTAGGTGAGTTAATTCAAAAATAGCCACAAAGTCTAAAATCTTCAAACGAGCTACGTAATTCTTAAGAGTATATTCCTATCTCACAAGACAAAACGGTTCTCACCAATTTTTCCTACTAACTCTCCTCTCCCGATTCGAGTTACGTAATTAAAACAATTCAATCATAGTCCACATAATTGAAAGCATTAAGAACAATTGGGGAAAACTCAATAGAAAAGGGAAATATATTAATAATGTAAAATCAAGAGTTAATCCGTCAAAATCTCGGTTTCATCACAATCCTAGAAAAAGGGGTCTAGCCCGACATGCTAGAAAGCAATACAAACATATTCAAATTGATCATAAGAAAGAAAATCAAACACAATTGAAGACTGGCTTCTTCCGTTCTTTGGCCTTTGCTTTCTGCTGCTAGGTGTTTTCTCCTCCTCTTCCTCCTATTTTCTGACCTTCAATGCCTTTTTATAACTTTTCTTCTGCCTCCAAAACGCGTCCGAGAATTAGGTCGAAAACGGCCTTCAGAACAGCCAAAATCGCGGGCGAATTTTTCCTTACGGGCCGCGGCTCAGAATGAGCATGCCACGGCCCCCGGTACAGTTTGTACCGGTTACTTCTGGATGTGTCTGTGCCACGGCTCTGGATCGATGCGACGCGGCCCTTGACCAAAAAATGTCGTTTTGGCCCGTTTTTCTTCGTTTAAGCTCCCGGACTCTAATTTCCTTCAAAACATATAAACACAATGCATTAAAAGCTCCTTTATGCAGATTTAAACCTAAAATGGTGTTAAAATAATGATAATCAGGCGCACAAAAATACATCTAACAAATACCCCCAAACTTAAGCCTTTGCTTGTCCTTAAGCAAAAATCAATTTCAAATCAGATGATAAGTATCGTGGGCAATCGTGCAAATCCATAGTGCTCAACTAATCAATACTACCCTGAAAATCTCAAAGAATAATACGAGTATCGTATTAGTGAGTCACATCACGAACACTGATTCTACAAAGTAACCATTTTTAGTGCTAATCACTTTATTCCTAGGTGAATAAATCACTTTATTCCTAGGTGAGTTAATTCAAAAATAGCCACAAAGTCTAAAATCTTCAAACGAGCTACGTAATTCTTATGAGTATATTCCTATCTCACAAGACAAAACGGTTCTCACCAATTTTTCCTACTAACTCTACTCTCCCGATTCGAGTTACGTAATTAAAACAATTCAATCATAGTCCACATAATTGAAAGCATTAAGAACAATTGGGGAAAACTCAATAGAAAAGGGAAATATATTAATAATGTAAAATCAAGAGTTAATCCGTCAAAATCTCGGTTTCATCACAATCCTAGAAAAAGGGGTCTGGCAGACATGCTAGAAAGCAATACAAACATATTCAAATTGATCATAAGAAAGAAAATCAAACACAATTGAAGACTGGCTTCTTCCGTTCTTTGGCCTTTGCTTTCTGCTGCTAGGTGTTTTCTCCTCTTCTTCCTCCTATTTTCTGACCTTCAATGCCTTTTTATAACTTTTCTTCTGCCTCCAAAACGCGTCCGAGAATTAGGTCGAAAACGGCCTTCAGAACAGCCAAAATCGCGGGCGAATTTTTCCTTACGGGCCGCGGCTCAGAATGAGCATGCCACGGCCCCGTCTGATTTGTACGGTTACTTCAGATGTGTGTACACGGCTCTGGATCGATGCGACGCGGCCCTTGACCAAAAAATGTCGTTTTGGCCCGTTTTTCTTCGTTTAAGCTCCCGGACTCTAATTTCCTTCAAAACATATAAACACAATGCATTAAAAGCTCCTTTATGCAGATTTAAACCTAAAATGGTGTTAAAATAATGATAATCAGGCGCACAAAAATACATCTAACAAATACCCCCAAACTTAATCATATGCTTGTCCTTAAGCAAAAATCAATTTCAAATCGGATGATAAGTATCGTGACGATCGTGCAAATCCATAGTGCTCAACTAATCAATACTACCCTGAAAATCTCAAAGAATAATACGAGTATCGTATTAGTGAGTCACATCACGAACACTGATTCTACAAAGTAACCATTTTTAGTGCTAATCACTTTATTCCTAGGTGAATAAATCACTTTATTCCTAGGTGAGTTAATTCAAAAATAGCCACAAAGTATTAAATCTTCAAACGAGCTACGTAATTCTTATGAGTATATTCCTATCTCACAAGACAAAACGGTTCTCACCAATTTTTCCTACTAACTCTACTCTCCCGATTCGAGTTACGTAATTAAAACAATTCAATCATAGTCCACATAATTGAAAGCATTAAGAACAATTGGGGAAAACTCAATAGAAAAGGGAAATATATTAATAATGTAAAATCAAGAGTTAATCCGTCAAAATCTCGGTTTCATCACAATCCTAGAAAAAGGGTCTGGCAGACATGCTAGAAAGCAATACAAACATATTCAAATTGATCATAAGAAAGAAAATCAAACACAATTGAAAGTGGCTTCTTAGTTCTTTGGCCTTTGCTTTATCTTTGCTAGGTGTTTTCTCCTCCTCTTCCTCCTATTTTCGACCTTCAATGCCTTTTTATAACTTTTCTTACGCCTCCAAAGCGCGTCAGAATTAGGTCAGCGGCCTTGAGCAGCCCAAAATCGCGGGCGAATTTTCCTTACGGGCGCGGCTCGAATGAGCATGCCACGGCCCGATGCGATTTACGGTTACTTCTGGATGTGTCTGTGCCACGAATCTGGATCGATGCGACGCGGCCCTTGACCAAAAAATGTCGTTTTGGCCCGTTTTTCTTCGTTTAAGCTCCCGGACTCTAATTTCCTTCAAAACATATAAACACAATGCATTAAAAGCTCCTTTATGCAGATTTAAACCTAAAATGGTGTTAAAATAATGATAATCAGGCGCACAAAAATACATCTAACAAATACCCCCAAACTTAAGCCTTTGCTTGTCCTTAAGCAAAAATCAATTTCAAATCAGATGATAAGTATCGTGGGCAATCGTGCAAATCCATAGTGCTCAACTAATCAATACTACCCTGAAAATCTCAAAGAATAATACGAGTATCGTATTAGTGAGTCACATCACGAACACTGATTCTACAAAGTAACCATTTTTAGTGCTAATCAATCGTTCATGAAGAAAATCAAGGCTCAAAGATTAACAAGTGTGTTGGTCCCCAGACTGATGAAGACTATCCTCACTGTACCAACACGAGTCTTTTCTAGCGCGCTTTGTCCTCACTCACGTGCACCTGAGAAACTTCCCAAGGGGTCACCCATCCCATAACTACTCGAGGCCAAGCACGCTTAACTTTGGAGTTTCTATGAGATGGCTACCAGAAAAGAAGATGCATCTTGTTGGTATGAGTAGTCATAATCAATTCATTTAACCACTTTCTAGTGCAGATCTCACAGGTCGAATCGCAAGCCGCGCCTCGCGCATTTTTTAAGATAATGCAGGTAGGATGCTGACCGAAGCCCAACAATCCCCCTCCCAGTATCTGCCAGCATCTCAGCCCCATAGTCTGGAAACCTCCGCGAACTAGATTTGATCACACAACCCTCTAGCGGCTAGATTCATTCACACAGTCCTCCAACACTTGACATCAGCATCTATTCCACCTCCGTTTACTTCCGCTGCGCCAGTATCTCAGTTCCAGCATACTAGATTTGATCACATAGCCCTCGAGCACCTGACAACCTCCACTGCACCAGCATCTTAGTTTCGGCCAAGTGGCAATATCTGCTGCATGCCCGCCTCTCAGTTCCAACATTCTGGCAGCCTCTATTTTAGGATACTCCGAGGGAATCCGCACCCGTGACTTGCTCTGATACAAATTGTTGGTCCCCAGAATGATGAAGACTATCCTCACTGTACCAACACGAGTCTTTTCTAGCGCGCTTTGTCCTCACTAAGTGTGAATTGAGCCGACTGCCAATATGAATGTTTAGATTAAACAAGCCAACTCGCCCAGTCCCACAGTCTCGTGGCAAAACACCAGAATTTTATCATAAATAATATTCCCCGGACAACACTCCCTTATAGATAATCATTGTAATGATTCGAGTTAACCACTAGGTTTCAACTCCCGGGATGTCTCATCGAAAGAAACCTAGGGTGGAATTCCACTCTCATGTATTGGGGAACCGTTTGACGTAAAAGACACTCATGGGGCTCATGAATGCTTCTAGTTACTAAGTCTCCCTCTACAGCGGAGAAAAAACTCGAATAGCTATTCCCGCACTTCCGATTCAAGGTTGCTGTTTTACGCGAATGTAAACGACGGGTCACGTGAATACATCCGATTACTATCATTGGGGATGCGATTTTTCAGAACCATTCGCCTATTCAGGGTTGTCGTTTTACGCGAGATTAAACAACGGGTCACGTGAATACCCCCGGTTACTAGACTTCCCATCATAGAACATGCAAAATTTCTCAAATTTTTGGGAAAAACTCTCCGACTCAATGCCTAAACTTAGGTACTTAATTTAATGCCAACAAGACTAATGTTACTGGACGACTAGCTAAGTGAAAAGCGCAACCAAACGTATAGACGACGGCTCGTGTAATGCAGACACTACAAACACGTATGTCTCATTTCTTATATGCCAGGATTACCACAATGACTCAGAAAATCAGACCGAAATGAATACTCAAGGGAAACAAATATCGCAGAATGCAAACTCGACCAATACTCATCCGTTTCTTCAAAAAGAAATCAGTATCATATAATCGGTCTTATACAAGGCTGCACGAAATACTCACGAATGTAAACAAAGTCCAGAATATCATAGAAGACAAGCAAGGCTAGAATCAATAACAACGAACAATAAATAACAACTAAAAAGTACCCCCCCAAACTTGAGATGTACATTGATCTCAAGGGACAACAAATAATAATATGCAGTAAGAGAAAGGTCAAGTACTCCCCTAAGATAAGCTCAGGCACTGGTATCGGCCTCGTCCGGCGAAGTGGGTGGTGTAGGTAGCCTGACTGGAGGAATGAAGGGTCCGTTCGGGCGAAGGATATGGTCCGTCCAAACAGCCAGGTAGTCCCGATGGTAGGCGTCTCTCGCATCTAAGCGCCTCTCCGCCCGCCGATTGGCCCGACGGACCTGCTCGTACATCTCCTCTCAAACGGCTACGAGGACGCTGTCTCTCTCTGCCTGCATCTCCTCCCTCAAGCCGTCAAACATCGCCTGAAGAAGGTGATCTCTCGCTGGCGGTGGGGTGGACTCGGTCTGGCCCTCAGTATCAGCCGCCGGCTCATGCGTCAGAAGAAGTGGCTCGAGGGAGTGCTCATGTGGCTCGTCTAGAAGAAATCCTCATCCCCGCGGATGTTCCCGCGCGCCACCCCACTGGTCGAAGTGAGAGATAATGAGATGATCGATCGGACCTTGGGGTGCTAGTGTCGGCTCGTCATCCGACCAAGTCAAGCCCGACTGGTGGCATAAGGTACAAATGAGAGAGGGATGCTTCAGCCCGTCTTGGCCCCTCCTTGGATGCACTAGAGAATAGACCGGACTAGCCGTGGGGCCAGATTAAATCAAAGTGCGATCGTGATGGCATATAGCAGTCTGGCACGAGGAAACAGGATGGAGCGGATCTGCGAGGTCGGGTTGACTCGCGAGCATAGAAAATAAAGCCAAGCTCGCCCGAGCCAACTGGGGCGGGAACTCTTGAAGAAGAAGGTCGTGGATCCTGGGACGTACGTTTCCCAAACAGAATCCGGTTGAGCAAGCGCCTCTAGCAAAAATTCCCTCGAAAGGCTACTCACTGTCCGCGTGTATTCCGACTCGTCAACCTCGGGAAGCTCGTATAAGCTCCGAATCGCAGCTGTCGTGAAGTCCACTGTATGGCCATCGACGACGACCTCAATACGTATATCCGGTCGTCCCATCATCTGCCCTGCTTGGATATGCAGTAATAACGCGCTGGCGTAGAATTCTTGGACAATAGAAATTACCGCTGGCTCGGGTTGTGCAGCGAATTGAGTCCATCCCATTTCAGTAATCATCGTTAATAACTCACCGTCTTGGGGAGCGGGAGTGAATCCCTGCTCAGGAATTATAGGACGAGGACGAATTCTCTCGTTAAAAATTTGATAGATTTCGGGGTCGGAAAATTGGTGGGATTGCCCTTCCGATCGGTTTTGCGAGGTTTCCCCTCTCGTGGGGGATTATTGAGTCCTAGTCCTTGTGCTCAACTTTCTCTTCCGAGCCATAGCGAGGTCCTGAAAAATAAACGCAGGATAGTTTAGACGAATTTAAATAACACTACACCAATCTCAACTTATAACGTGCGGGAAACGAATATAGCATCAAAAACTCGCACTTCCGTATGAGGTATATGATGAAAAAATTTAAACTCAAACTTGACGTAAGGGTTGGGGGGACATATTATTCTGATAATCGTATTCGTTTCAGACAAATTGGAGATGTTTAGATCAAAAATTTTTCAATGGGGCATTTCATCAAACACTTTGCGTGCATAAATTCAGATGAAGAACAAAAGTAATCATTGCTCAATTCAATCTCAAACAACAACAAAATCGCAGGAGTTCATGACAAATCAACGAAACATAATCAATCAATCTATAATCTCAACATATTCCGATAAAAATCTAGGTAGAACTTTAGGAAATAAAAACAAATTCATTAATGAATGAAGAACATTACCCCAATTCTCAATCCATGTTGCAATGAAGCTTAAGGGATAAGAATTACCTTGTGTTGGATTGAAGAAGGTGAGAAGAAGAAGAAATTTGAAGATGATACCCTTGCGCCGCGCGAAGAAGAAAGGATTTGAAGAATACCTTGTCTTGGCCGACTGAATTATAAATCTTGCCCTGGCCGTTTAAATTCCTCAGCAGGGGCCGCGGCACGTATCAAGTGAGCCGCGGCCCATAGTACAGGCTGTTTTGCGCGCTGGGGATCTCGCAGTGTGCCACGGCTCATTGCACGGGTGCCGCGGCTTGCAGGGTTAGTGTGCCGCGGCTCAGCACCTTCGTGCCGCGGCACAGAGTCTAGGTTGCTGGGCTGATTTCTGGGTCTTCGGCGTGCCGCGACCTGGCTTCATCGTGCAGCGGCTCTTGGGGCAAGTGTGCCGCGGCTCAGCATCTTCGTGCCGCGGCACAGAGTATAGAAAGTTAGCCAATTGTTTAGACTTGTGTGTGCCGCGGTCCATAGCAAGTGTGCCGCGGCCCTAAGCTAAAATTTTGCCCTGGAGAGTTCCTGCACAGAATTTTCAAATGAAAACTCCTAGAACATGAGAGTGAAGCATAGCAAAGCCAAAAACGCCAAAAATTAGACTCTTAAAATGAAGGAAAATAGCGAAAAAAACTAAAATCTATACTAATACTCGGGTTGCCTTCGAGAAGCGCTAAGTTTATAGTCTTCAGCCGGACTTTGCTAGAATTCACTCTGCAGCGGATAGGGCGACTGTCGACTTTTGTACGTCCATTGGATTACCCGTGTAAATCTTCAACCGCTGCCCTTTTACTTTAAATTTTCGGTCATCTTTTTGTACTTCCACTACTCCGTGTGGAAATACTTGAACTACAGTGAACGGTCCCGACCATCCTGAACGTAATTTCCCAGGAAACAACCTCAAGCAAGAACTAAATAATAACACCTCTTGACCCGGCTTATCGTGCCAATTCTTGGTCCGCTCCTTATAAAGTTTCGCATTCTCGTATGCAGCATGATGTATCTCCTCCAGCTCAAACAACGCTTTTCACCAGCGGATTTAAGATCAAAATTTAGTTTTTTTATCACCCAATATGCACGATGCTCCATCTCTACCGGAAAATGACACCTTTTTCCAAAAACCAATCTATACGGTGACATGCCGATAAGTGTCTTGTACGCAGTACGGTATGCCCAAAGTGCATCATCGAGTTTAAAGGACCAATCTTTTCGAGACGAGCTGACTGTTTTTTCTAAGATCCACTTTAGCTCTCGATTGGATATTTCGACTTGACCACTCGTTTGGGGATGGTAGGCTGTAGCAACACGATGAGTGACTCCATATTTCCTTAAGATCGCATCAAGGAACTTGTTGTCAAAATGTGAGCCACCATCACTGATAATATCACGTGGAGTCCCAAAACGCGTGAAAATATATTTTTTATGAATTTGATCACGACATTGGATCCATTTGTTGGTAGTGCCACTGCTTCGACCCACTTCGAGACGTAGTCCACTGTTACTAGAATATAAAGGTTCTTATTTGATGGAGGGAATGGACCCATAAAGTCGATCCCCCATACGTCGAACAATTCAACGTCAAGTATGGTGTTCAATGGCATTTCATGTCGTTTTGAGATGTTCCCCATCCGTTGACACCGGTCACACGTGGACACAAAGGAATGAGCATCCTTGAATAATGATGGCCAATAGAAACCCGATTGCAAGACCTTTGCCGCTATTCTATTTCCGCTAAAATGCCCTCCGTAGGGTGATGCATGGCAATGATTCAGCACACTGCGAATTTCCTCGTCCGGAACACATATGCGAATGATTCGATTAGGACATCTTTTAAAAAGAAAAAGGTCATCCCACAAGTAATACTTTGCGTCTAAAATTAACTTCTTCTTTCGATGACGCGAGAGATCATTCGGAATTATTTTGCTTGCAAGATAGTTCATTAGGTCAGCGTACCAAGGTGCTTGTTGCGAATCCACCTTGTAGAGCTGTTCATTGGGGAAGTTTTCCACAATTGGTGGATGACTCTCCACCTTCTCGAGGGGATTTTCTAAGCGTGAAAGGTGATCGGCAATGACATTCTCGGTCCCCTTCTTTTCTCGAATTTCCAAATTGAATTCTTGTAGGAGAAGCACCCACAAAATCAACCTTGGTTTAGCATCCTTCTTCTCCAAAAGGTATTTGATCGCCGAATGGTCAGTCCACACGACTACTTTTGTTCCCAATAAATAAGCCCGGAATTTATCAAAAGCAAAAATCACGGCCAATAATTCTTTTTCTGTCGTGGCATAATTTCTTTGGGCGTCGTCAAGAGTTCGGCTTGTATAATACACGACGTGAAACACTTTCCCTCGTCGCTGTCCCAGAACAACCCCAATGGCAAAATCGCTAGCGTCACACATCAACTCGAATGGAAGGCTCCAGTATGGAGCGACTATGACAGGAGCGGTGCTTAGAGCCTTTTTCAAGAGGTCGAAGCTTTCTTTACAAGACTCATCAAAATCAAACGGGACATCTTTCATGAGCAAATTACACAACGACTTTGTGATCTTCGAAAAATCTTTAATAAAACGGCGGTAAAAACCGGCGTGTCCCAAAAAGCTCCTCACCCCCTTTACAGAAGTAGGCGGAGGCATCTTCTCAATTGTTTCAATTTTAGCACGATCTACTTCAATCCCATGGGCAGATATGCGATGGCCTAGTACAATGCCCTCATGGACCATAAAATGGCACTTCTCCCAATTCAACACCATATTTGTTTCTTCGCATCTTTTTAGGACTTTCTGCAAATTCTGCAAACATAAATAAAACGAATCACCAAAAACAGAAAAATCATCCATAAAAATTTCAATACAATGTTCAACTATGTCAGAAAAAATAGCCATCATACACCTTTGAAAAGTGGTCGGCGCATTACATAAACCAAAAGGCATGCGCCTATAAGCGAAAATGCCGTAAGGACATGAAAACGTCGTCTTTTCTTGGTCTTCTGGGGCTATATAAATCTGATTATACCCAGAATAACCATCAAAGAAAACAATAAAAATCGTGTCCGGGTAATCTATCCAACATTTGATCAATAAACGGTAAAGGAAAGTGGTCCTATTTAATTTTCTATAATCTAGGCACATACGCAACCCCGTAACAATTCTAGTGGTAATTAATTCATTATTATCATTTTGAATAACCATTATCCCACCCTTCTTTGAAACAACTTGGACTGGATTTACCCACTTGCTATCAGAAATAGGAAAGATCATACCTACGTCGAGGAGTTTTAAAACCTCGACTTTTACCACTTCTTTTATATTTGGATTTAAACGACGTTGATGCTCCACAGAGGGTTTGTAGTCTTCCACCATCAAAATCCTATGCATACAAATGGACGGGGTGATTCCTTTAATATCTGCAATTGACCATCCAAGGGCAGATTTGTACTCCCTCAATACTCTCAACAATTTCTCCTCTTGATCACCCACCAAACTTGCAGAAAGAATGTCAGGAAAGGAATCGTCGGGTCCCAAAAATGCATATTTTAAATGATTCAGTTGTAACACCCCAAACTAGGCGGATATTACAGTGCCGTGGACCCCCGACTGGGACCCACCAGGCGAATGAAAGGTAATGAATTACACAATAGAAATGTAGTACCGAACCACATTACAACATCAGTTACTCGGATGAGGAGTTTCAATTACAATATACCCAGGGAACAACTGGATACATGTATATTTTATATGAAGATAAAATATACAACAGTGAACAAATGATAATCCAAAAGGAAGTGCAGCGGAAAATACACAACAAGGAAACGTGAATAAGATAAAGAGACTGGGCCCCCTACTAGTATCACTGGGACTCCTCGCCGTCAACGTTCTCTTCCCGTGCTTTTGCCTTGCCATGACCTAAAAACAATATCCCCAGCGGGGTCAGTTAAACAGAACAACAATCCTCAAGAGTTGAAATAAACACAATCATGATATATCTTAATTATGAAATTAAGCTGAAGAGGGGCATCGTAGTACGCCCGTAATGGTATGTGCAAGTGCACAAGACGAGTGTCCGGACACAGCCGCCCTTGTACCTAATTAGTCTCACGAAGGTACGTTACCATGTGCACAGTCCATTGTGTCGGTGAACCTGATCACAAGACTATCATGTGCTCGACTAAAAATTCCACACTTCCCCACCCGGCCACGCAATAGGAACCCAGAAGGCCACAAGAACGAAAGTGACCAGGGAGCATTAGTGAATAACAATACGACAAAGGTCAAGAAGGACTCACCGAGATGAAATAATAATGAAATGAATGATAGCTCATTGAAATGATTGGAACCGTCATTCTTCGTGAATGAAATGATTATTTGACAATTACAAGTCTCAATACGGTTAATACATTATGATTGAGTTATGATTATAAATGAACAACGAAAGGAATGAGTGTCCTTTTAACAGAGTAAGAATTAACTTACTCAAAACCGGTGATGAAATATCCTCTCTTTGAAAAACGCCCTTAATGGAGATAACGGTCGCTCGAACAACATTGAATAACATAATTATCAACAACTCGTTTAATATACGAATCAATAGCGATCATAACCAATTCAAGAGGTCGATACAATAAATCCAAACTCATTGAGGCATTTCGACAAACACCTTGAAAACAATCTCCCATCCTAAACAACTAATCACATTTGTATCGAAAACCAACTTCTAATGAATGATCCAATCCACCAAAACACCATAAATACAATCGATAATCCAATAAGAATACTCAAATCGAGTTTACGATAACATTAAATTTCAAAACCCAATTCCAAGTCAACCTTCAAAGTGTTCTTGAGAAAAACTTCCAACAATCCGATGATAACTTGTAAAAACTCATAATCATACGTATATCCATCACAAATCATGATTATACCATCCAAAACATCATGCTCCAACTCAAAATCGAATCTAGGGTTGAAAAAATTACCTTGGATTAGGATGAAGAATCCACAAATATGTTGTTGATCCACACCACAACTTGAAGAAGATGAAAATCTCTGAGTTTTGATGATGTTAAAACACCCAAAAATCGCCCACCAATCGCCAAAGGAGGAGAAGAAGAAGGAAAGTGGTGAAACGAGTTTGTTCTTCACAACAAATGCAGAAGTAGAAAAATCTGTACTGTGTGCCACGGCACAGGCTGAGTGTGCCACGGCACAGGGACAAAAATCTGCCCAGGTGCTCGGCAGTGTGCCGCGGCCCGGCCAGTAGGGGCCGTGGCCCCCGGTACAGGCGGGTCAGCCACCATTTGCAAAATGTGTGTGCCGCGGCGCACACTCCCTTGTGCCGCGGCGCACACTCCCTTGTGCCGCGGCGCACACCATTCGGGTCCAAAAATGATGAAAAACGACCCGGGAAGAGAATAAAAGCAATATGATTCAATACTTGGGAACAATAACACGAAATGGAAGTGCGGAAACCCCAAAACGGTGGTTCCAAGCAATGATTACAAGGGTTTGCCCAACAATAGCACGATTTGAACAAGGAGGAGATTTGAAATGACATGAACTCCAATATCAACATCGACTAATGAAGCAATTACAACAATCAAGATAATATTCTTGTCTCCCAAGCAAGGTTGAAACAATGAACAATATCGATACACGACTCAAAGTTACTCCGAACGGTGAACACGAATGAATGAATGTGGATGATGAATGATTATTAATAAGTGAAAAATTACAGATGACAATTACTAAATGAAAATAAATGAGTTCACATCCGGGTATTACATACTCCCCCCCTTAAAAAGAGTTTCGTCCCCGAAACTAAGGGTCAAACAAATCGGGATAACTCTTCCGCATGTTATCCTCGGTTTCCCAAGTAGCCTCTTCAACTCCGTGTCTCGACCACTGAATCTTAACAAAAGGAATCGTCTTGCTTCTCAACTGTTTGATTCGCCGCTCTAAGGTTCGTACGGGATGCTCCTCATACGTATGATCCGCTATCTTGATCTCATCAAACTGAAGTATGTGACTAGGGTCGGCAATATATTTCCGCAACTTAGAGACATGAAACACGTTATGAATTCGACTCAACGCCAGGGGTAAAGCCAATCGATAAGCCAGATCGCCCACTCAATCCAAAATCTCAAACGGTCCCATGAATCTCGGACTCAACTTCCCCCGCTTCCCGAAATGGAAAACACCTCGACTCGGGGATACCTTGACCAAAACGTGGTCACCTGTCTCGAACTCCAAGGGTCGAAGACGGTTATCGGCATATGATTTTTGTCGACTCTGAGCGGTCAACAAACGACTCCTGATTAAAGTTACCTTCTCACGGGCGGCTATAAGCATACCGGGCTCAGTGCCGACTGATTCTGATAAGTCATCCCAGCATAGGGGAGATCGAAAATGACGACCGTATAAGGCCTCGTAATGTGCCAACTGTTATTATACGTGAATTCGATCAACGGTAGTTGGGCTTCCCAATCATCTTTCCAATCGAGGACGCATGCCCTCAACATGTCCTCCAACGTCTGAATAGTTCTCTTTGATTGTCCGTTGGACTGAGTGTGAAAATCCGTGCTGAAGTTGAGTTGAGTTCTCATGGCACGATGAACTGATTTCCAAAAATGCGACACAAATCGCCCGTCACAATCCAAAATGATACTCTTAGGGGTACCGTGTAATCTCACGATCTCTTTAATGAATAACTCGGCAAGTCTCTCAAGACCCCACGTATCCTTAATGTCGAGGAAGTGGGCTGACTTAGTTAAACGGTCTACCACAACCCAAATAGTGTTCATGCCGCGACGACTCGCCGGTAGACTCGTGATGAAGTCCATGGAAATATCCTCCCACTTCCATTCTGGAATAGGAAGTGGATTCAGCATACTCGCCGGTCGCTGATGTTCTATCTTGACTTGCTGACATGTCAGACATCTCGAAACAAATTTTGCGACTTCTCGCTTCATATTACTCCACCAATAATTTTGTTTCAAGTCCTTGTACATCTTGCTAGCCCCCGGATGAATAGAATAAGGGGTAGCATGGGCCTCTCTCAAAATCGAATTTTTCAACTCATCATCTACCGGAACACATAACTGGTTCTTAAATCAGACAAGTCCATCCTCGTGGACCACAAATCCAGGGGCTTTCCCCTGAGCCACATCGCCTCGAATACGCAACAAAAATAGGTCTGAACCCTGATTCACTCTGATCGCCTCTTCGAGTGGCGATGAAATCTCTAACATACAAAGTTGCCCTTGTACTCGCTGTAACCAGACCTCGATCTCGGATCTAAGGAATTCCTGCTGAAGTTCCTTCTGAACAGTTAAACGAGCAAACATCTACTCCTGAACGGACTTACGGCTCAAGGCATCGGCGACAACATTTGCCTTACCCGGGTGATACTGTATCTCGATATCATAGTCCTTAATCAATTCTAACCACCGTCTCTGACGCATATTTAACTCTTCTAAGTAAATATATACTTCAAACTCTTATGATCGGTGAAAATATGACAGGTGACGCCATAAAGATAATGACGCCAAATCTTCAACGCGAAAACCACGGCCGCTAACTCCAGGTCATGGGTTGGATAGTTGACCTCATAAGGTCTCAGCTGCCGTGAGGCATAGGCAATCACTTTCCCGTTCTGCATTAGTACACATCCGAGACCCTGCCCGGACGCATCACTATAGACTACGAATCCCTCTGTCCCTTGTGGTAAAGAAAGGACAGGTGCTAAAATTAAACGACTCTTGAGTTCCTTAAAACTCCGCTGACACGCGTCAGACCACGTGTACTTCTTATCCTTCCGCAAAAGGTTCTTCATGGGTTGAGCGATTTTAGAAAATCCTTCCATAAATTGCCGATAGTAGCCATCTAATCCGAGAAAGCTTCGGATTTCCTTAACATTCTTCGGAGGTTGCCAATCTCGTATAGCCTCCGTCTTCTGAGGGTCGACACGTACTCCGTCTGCTGAAATCACATGCCCGAGAAACTTCACCTCGGACATCCAGAATTCACACTTGGAAAACTTCCCATAGAGTTGCTCTCGTCTCAACACGTCAAGAACCTGATGAAGGTGAAATTCGTACTCCTCTCGATCACGAGAATAAATCAAAATGTCGTCTATGAAAACAACCACGAACGGGTCTAAATAGTCGATGAAAACTCGGTTCATCAACTCCATAAATACAGCAGGCGCATTAGTTAACCTAAACGGAATTACTACAAACTCGTAGTGCCCATAGCGTGTTCGAAACGCCGTCCTTGCGATATCCGACTCTCGAATTCGCAACTGATGATAACCAGATCTCAAATCGATCTTGGAAAATACTGAAGCTCCCTGAGTTGATCCAAGAGATCATCAATGCGGGGAATGGGATATTTATTCTTGATTGTCACCCTGTTCAGCTCTCGATAATCAATACACAAGCGAAACGATCCATCCTTCTTCTTGACAAATAATACAGGTGGTCCCCACGGAGACGCACTCGGTAAAATATACCCCTTCTCGGTCAATTCTTCCAGTTGATTCTTCAGTTCCTGCATTTCAATCGGGGCCATACGATATGGTGCCTTCGATATTGGAGATGTACCGGGCTCCAATTCAATCGTGAATTCCACATCTCTCTGTGGAGGCAAACCAGGTAACTCGTCTGGAAATACATCGGCGTATTCTCTCACTACCGGGATATCCGCCAATGACACTGATGATTTCTCGGTCCTGGTCATATAGCACCAATAACCAACACAACCCTGATTGAGTAATTTCACTGCTTTCATCATATTGAAAACACTTCTGGAACAGCTGGGATTACTCCCCTGAAATACACACTCGACTCCATCGTCTGAAATGATAGTGACCATACGCCTACGGACACTAAGGATGGCATCATGACGATCCATCCAATCAATACCCTAAATGACATCATCTCTAGGTAAATCTACCACGATCAGGTCTGCCAACCAAACACGACCATGAACCTGAATCGGACAATCCTTAATATCACTATCTCTGATAATTCTCCTATCGTAAGGTAGTCCAATGATATAAGGCTCACAAATAGTAGCACTATCCAGATGAAGTCTACTCAATCATGACTCGGAAATGAATGAATGTGATGCACCAGTATCAAAAAGGGTACACACAGGTTGAGATAGAATTTCGAGGGTGCCTGAGATCATCCGGGTCTCCGGATCATCAGTCTTCTTCATCTCATAAATTCGGGGCTTGCCGACCCCCGAACCGGACGCTCCTGTCTGATAGTTTTTGGCTCCGCCTTTGTTTGCTCCCGTCGTCTTGAACGATGCGGACTGAGTGGCCTGAGATATCGCCGGAGTAGGTTTAGAGTCTCTTCGGCAAAAACGGGCCTTATGCCCAGCAATCCCACAATTATGGCACATGATAGTCGGCCTCGGACACTTGGTGCTGAAATGACCCTGTTCTTCACAGTTGAAACAGGTGATGGCCGAACTGGCAGCTTGGGACTGAGATTCGGCTGTTTTAGGCACCGTAGGGGGTCGATCAGAAAAAGTAGGGCCCGTACAAGGATTCTTGAAGGTTGCCTGGCCGCCTTCGGGCTGATTACGATTCTTCGGTTTCTTGCCGGAAGATGAAGTCTGATTCTTGGAAATTTCCTTAGCAGTAAGCTCATAAGCAAGAGCTTTCTCGATGAATTCGGCCAACATGGTGCAATTATGATTAAGCAATTGAAGTCTCATACGAGGTTTCAACCTCTTACTGAAATACTTGATTTTATCCGCCTCCGAGTGGATAATAGATGAGGCGAAAGGAAGTAGCTCTTGAAATTTCTCGGCAATGGCGATAACATCTTCTTCCGTTAAGGGGTCGGGACTGAGTAACTCCGACAGCTTGGCCTCCCTGAGTGGGTCCGGATAATATCTTTCCATCATGAGAGTTTTGAACTGGTCCCACGTGCAAGATCCGTCGGTGGGTTTCAGAGATAACCACCAAGAATGAGAGCTCTTACCCAGGTAGTAAGCCGCGACTGAAACTTTGTGCCCTTCGGGACACTCCACCATAGCAAACAATTTCTCGAAATGTTCCAGCCAGTGAATAATGTTCGCCGGCTCAGATGAGCCCTCGAAGGTAGGTGGCCTCTGGCGAGAGATGTCATTGATGATGCTGCTCACATTCCTCTCTTGCCCCTGAGGTGGCGGCGGAGGAGCCTGCTGATTCTGAGCCGTTGAGTTCTGCATTGTATCCATCAGACATGCCATCTGAGTCATTTAGGCCATCATGTCCTGCATAAAAGCGAGAGGGTCAACTTAAACACCTTCTGATTGAGCCGTGTCCCGGGTACGACTCCCTGACAGTGAAGGATTATTTCCAGGTGAATGTGAGGCAGCGTCGCTGCTCGATGAGTTAGCATTTTCCCTTGCGTTCGCTCGGGTGTTCACTCGAGCTCTCGAGTTTCGGCCTGCACCGCGGCCTCTTCCCCTGCGTCCTCTGCCAGCTCGATCCATACTGAAGGTAGGAAACACATGATAATTATAGATCTCGCATGAATATCGCATGAAAGATCAACTGAGGTGACATGATTATCCGATGAAATTATTGAAATGACTATCTTGAACAAGTTAACAAGATTGATGATATGATCCACAAGACTAACAACTGAATGATGAATGAGTGATTCTTATTGCCAGAAATCATACCATGGTGTCAGAAATCTTACAGTTCTTTCGGTTTGAGGGGCTTGGCGCTTGCACAGGTCACACGTGACGCGAAAGTCCAATGATACTAGTATGATGAACAATGATTTCAAATGAGACATGACTCGAAGGGTAGTATTCAAAACCACGCTCCGATACCAACTCCGTAACACCCCAAACTAGGCGGATATTATAGTGTTGTGGACCCCCGACTGGGACCCACCAGGCGAATGAAATGTAATGAATTACACAATAGAAATGTAGTACCGAACCACATTACAACATCAGTTACTCCGATAAGGAGTTTCAATTACAATACACCCAGGGAACAACTGAATACATGTATATTTTATATGAAGATAAAATATACAACAGTGAACAAATGATAATCCAAAAAGAAGTGCAGTGGAAAATACACAACAAGGAAACGTGAATAAGATGAAGAGACTGGGCCCCCTACTAGTATCACTGGGACTCCCTGCCGTCAACGTTCTCTTCCCGTGCTTTTGCCTTGCCATGACCTAAAAACAATATCCCCAGCGGGGTCAGTTAAACAGAACAACAATCCTCAAGAGTTGAAATAAACACAATCATGATATATCTTAATTATGAAATTAAGCTGAAGAGGGGCATCGTAGTACGCCCGTAATGGTATGTGGAAGTGCACAAGACGAGTGTCCGGACACACCCGCGCTTATACCTAATTAGTCTCACGGAGGTACGTTACCGTGTGCACAGTCCATTGTGTCGGTGAACCCGATCACATGACTATCATGTGCACGACTAAAAATTCCACACATATGAACCCAGAAGGCCACAAGAACGAAAGTGACCAGGGAGCATTAGTGAATAACAATACGACAAAGGTCAAGAAGGACTCACCGAGATGAAATAATAATGAAATGAATGATAGCTTATTGAAATGATTGGAACCGTCGTTCCTCGTGAATGAAATGACTATTTGATAATTACAAGTCTCAATACGGTTAATACATTATGAATGAGTTATGATTATGAATGAACAACAACGAAAGGAATGAGTGTCCTTTTAACCGAGTAAGAATTAACTTACTCAAAACCGGTGATGAAATATCCTCTCTTTGAACAAACGCCCTTAATGGAGATATCGGTCGCTCGAATAACCTTGAATAACACAATTATCAACAACTCGCTTAATATGCGAATCAATAGCGATCATAACCAATTCAAGAGGTCGATACAATAAATCCAAACTCATTGAGGCATTTCGACAAATACCTTGAAAACAATCTCCCATCCTAAACAACTAGTCACATTTGTATCGAAAACCAACTTCTAATGAATGATCCAATCCACCAAAACACCATCAATACAATCGATAATCCAATAGGAATACTGAAATCGAGTTTACGATAACATTAAATTGCAAAACCCAATTCCAAGTCAACCATCAAAGTGTTCTTGAGAAAAGCTTCCAACAATCCGATGATAACTCGTAAAAACTCATAATCATACGTATATCCATCACAAATCATGATTATACCATCCAAAACATCATGCTCCAACTCAAAATCAAATCTAGGGTTGAAGAAATTACCTTGGATTAGGATGAAGAATCCACAAATATGTTGTTGATCCACACCACAACTTGAAGAAGATGAAAATCTCTGAGTTTTGATGATGTTAAAACACCCAAAAATCGTCCACCAATCGCCCAAGGAGGAGAGGAAGAAGGAAAGTGGTGAAATGAGTTTGTTCTTCACACCAAACGCAGAAATAGAAAAATCTGTACTGTGTGCCGCGGCACAGGCTGAGTGTGCCGCGGCACAGGGCCAAAAATCTGCCCAGGTGCTCGGCAGTGTGCCGCGGCCCGGCCAGCATGGGCCGCGGCCCCCGGTACAGGCGGGTCAGCCACCATTTGCAAAATGTGTGTGCCGCAGCGCCCACTCCCTTATGCCACGACGCACACCATTCGGGTCCAAAAATGACAAAAAACGACCCGGGAAGAGAATAAAAGCAATAGGATTCAATACTTGGGAACAATAACACGAAATGAAAGTGCGGAAACCCCAAAACGGTGGTTACAAGCAATGATTACAAGGGTTTGCCCAACAATAGCACGATTTGAACAAGGAGGAGATTTGAAATGACATGAACTCTAATATCAACATCGACTAATGAAGCAATTACAACAATCAAGATATTATTCTTGTCTCGATTCCTAAGCAAGGTTGAAACAATGAACAATATCGATACACGACTCAAAGTTTCTCCGGACGGTGAACATGAATGAATGAATGTGGATGATGAATGATTATTAATAAGTGAAAAATTACAGAGTGACAATTACTGAATGAAAATAAATGAGTTCACATCCGGGTATTACATCGGTAGCTGCTTGAGCTATATCTTTGGGGGCTTCTCAATTGATGGGAAGGGTCGAGTTGGTGAACTTCCGAGCTCCTCACATGGTCTACGGGTAAAAAATGGTGGTGACGCATCCATGTGCCGTAAATAGGCTGCATGCTCTGAATTCAATTCGGTAGCGGACCCGACTAAAACGGACTCCAGTGGATCTGATGGATAGCTCTCCCGGAAAGCTCTTCTTACACACGAGTCAATGACATCAATTTGAAAGCAATTCTCAACATCACTAGGATGTTGCATAGATCGAAATATATTAAATGTAACTTGCTCCTCTTGAACTCTTAAGGTGAGTTTCCCTTTCTCCGCATCAATGAGAGTTCGGCCGGTTGCTAAAAATGGTCTTCCCAAGATAATTGGGATATCATGGTCCTTTCCATGTCGAGCACAATAAAATCGGCAGGAAAGATGAATTTATCGACCTTGACCAGGACGTCTTCTATTACCCCCCTCGGATAATTGATAGATCTGTCAGCTAGTTGCAACGAGACTGTATTCGGCTTGGCCTCCCCAATACCTAGCTTCTTAAAAATGGAAAGGGGCATAAGATTAATGCTGGCTCCGAGATCACATAAGGCTCTATCAAAGGACGAATTTCCAATAGTGCATGGTATAGTAAAACTTCCCGGATCCCTCAATTTAAGCAGGAGCTTTTTCTATAAAATAGTGCTGCACTCTTACGTCAATGCCACTGTATCATACTCTTCGAGCTTCCTTTTGTTAGATAAGATCTCCTTCATAAACTTCACATAGCTTGGCATTTGTTCTAAGGCGTCGGCAAATGGGAAATTGATATGTAATTTCTTGAAGACGTTAAGAAACTTGGAGAATTGCTTGTCCAATTTTTGCTTTTGCAGGCGTTGTGGGAATTGGATTGGTGGTGTGGGATGAGTGGTCGAGACTGCTTTTGACTTGGGCTCTTCATCCTATGTTTTCTCAACGGGGCTGCTCTTTTCCTTGCTACTCCTGGGCTGCTCGTGTAGCTCCTTTCCGCTTCGTAGCTCGATAGCTTGCACATTTTCCTTGGGATTCATCTCGGTAGCACTTGGTAATCCACCTTGAAGTCGAGAGGATAATAAATTTGTGATCTGCCCCATTTGCACTTCTAAATTCCGAATAGAAGCGGAATGATTTTGTAGAGTAGTCTCCGTGCGAGTCATGAATTGGCTTGTGTTGGCCGCCATTTGAGCAAGAGCATCTTCCAAAGAGACCTTCGGTGGTTGAGGGGGCTGTTGTGGTGGCTGAGTGAATTGAGCTTGCGGAGGTTTATTTAAAGCTTGCCCGTTCCTCCATGAAAGATTGGGATGATTTCGCCACCCTTGGTTGTAAGTGTTGGAATACGGGTTGTTCTAACTATTTCCATTTCCCACGAATTGAGCTTGTTCCATCTGAGATTGCTCGAAAGGATTTCCGACTTGGCATTCAGTACTAGGATGAAACCCGTTACACCAATTACATGTTTCCATGGTATTGGTTGCAGGGGTATGTGAAAAAGCTTTCAATTGTTGAGTTAAAGCTGCAACTTAGGCTGATAGTGTAGAAATTGGATCGTTCTCGGAAATTCCCATAACTCGCTTTGGGTTCACACGTTTAGAAGGCCACTGATAAGCGTTTGCAGCCATAGCTTCCAATAAAGAATGAGCTTCAGCGGCTGCATCAACAAGAGTGCGTGTAGAAGCACTCAGTCCGTTATAGAATGTCTGAATCTGCAGCCAATCCGGCAAACCATGATGTGGGCATCTCCTTAGTAAATCCTTGTATTACTCCCATGCATCATGCAGCGACTCCATCTCAAATTGTCCGAAAGTAGTTATTTCATTCCGAAGTCTCGCTGTCTTCGTCGGTGGAAAGAACTTCGCCAGAAAAGCTTGTGCTAATTCCACCCACATTGTGATAGAGCCATGCGGGAGTGAATTTAGCCAGAACTTGGCTTTGTCCCTCAAAGAGAATGGGAAAAGCCGTAGGCGAATGGCGTCATCAGAAACTCCATTATTCTTGAATGTGTCGCATATCTCGAGAAAGAATGTAATATGAACATTAGGATCATCATTCGCCAGTACGCAAAATTGGCTCGCTTGCACCATTTGGATGATAGCCGGCTTAATCTCGAAATTGTTCGCTTGAATGGTTGGACGCCGAATCCCCGAAAAATTCGCGTTGATTTGTGGCAATGCATAATCACGGAGTGCCAATGCCGGTTGAGCTTGCTGAATAGGGTTGTCAACCCCTTGATTTCCGGTGTTGTCGGCCATGGTATCCGTAGTTTACAACTCACGTCTTTCCTTCCTATTTTTCCGCAAAGTGCGCTCGAGTTCGGTATCCAAAGGGAATAGAACTTCGTTACCAAATTTTCTCATGCACTAAACGGACTCCTGAAAGGAAAACAACTAAAAACAAATTTACACAAAAATAAAATAATGTTCAAATTAAGGCTAAAAATACTGAAATTGATATTAGTAAAGCAATCAGTCCCCGGCAACGGCGCCAAAAACTTGTTACGTATTTTTGTGAACGCAAGTGCACGTTGTCGTAATCAAGTAATAAAGTGATAAGAAAGATATCGTTCCCTCGAGGACTGACGTACTAATTACCAATTTATTTGTATTCTAGTTTTATTTGAATGATCGAATTTTGTGATGGACGAATTATTAAAAACCAAATAAAGCGATAAACTAAAAACAACTAATAAAATCAATAGTCCGATGAAAAGAGGTCAAATAAGAGAAGAATCTAGGATTGAGAATCCGCCTCGATTAATCCGAACTAATCTTGATTTATATAATTTATATAATTTCCCAGTTTATTGAAAGCGAAGATTTCTAAGATAATCTAATGCCTCTCCCGAGGACAGTAGAATTTCTAAGGTGAATAAATCACTCTATTCCTAGGTGAGTTAATTCAACAATACTCACAAAGTCTAAAATCTTCAAACGATCTACGTAATGTTTATGAGTATATTCCTATCTCACAAGACAAAACGGTTCTCACCAATTTTTCCTACTAACTCTCCTCTCCCGATTCGAGTTACGTAATTAAAACAATTCAATCATAGTCCACATAATTGAAAACATTAAGAACAATTGGGGAAAACTCAATAGAAAAGGAAAATATATTAATAATGTAAAATCAAGAGTTAATCCGTCAAAATCTCGGTTTCATCACAATCCTAGAAAAAGGGGTCTAGCCCGACATGCTAGAAAGCAATACAAACATATTCAAATTGATCATAAGAAATAAAATCAAACACAATTGAAGAATGGCTTCTTCCGTTCTCTGGCCTTTGCTTTCTGCTGCTAGGTGTTTTCTCCTCCTCTTCCTCCTCCTATTTTCTGACATTCAATGCCTTTTTATAACTTTTCTTCCGCCTCCAAAACGCCTCCGAGAATTAGGTCGAAAACGGCCTTCAGAACAGCCGAAATTGCGGGCTGAAATCAAGGAACCCGCGCCGCGGGCCGCGTCCCGGCTTAGGTGTGCCGCGGCCCCTTGCCCGTGCGCTGCCAGGCCTGGGCGAATTTTTCCTTATGGGCCGCGGCTCAGAATTAGCGTGCCGCGGCCCGCGGTACAGTTTGTACCTGTTACTTCTGGATGTGTCTGTGTCGCGGCTCTGGCTCGATGCGATGCGGCCCTTGACCAAAAAATATCGTTTTGGCCCGTTTTTCTTCGTTTAAGCCTCCGGACTCTAATTTCCGTCAAAACATATAAACACAATGCATTAAAAGCTCCTTTATGCAGATTTAAATCTAAAATGGAGATAAACTAATGATAATCAAGCGCACAAAAATACATCTAACACTCCATAGCGCTCAAAGTCCAAGCGAGTCTGGGCAGCCTTTTCCATACGACAACCTGTAGGTGTTCGACGAAATTCCTGAGAGAGTCCGTGAATTCCAGGCTAGGTTGCTATCTTTGAACTCGATTATTTTCTAACCTGTAAGCTGTTCTTGAAATTCATATCGAGCATTTTGTATTTAAAAATGAATATTATTTATACCGTTAGTATTCCGGTAGAATACTTGGATAATACGAGCATAGTGGGTCACCCCTGTTGTTTTCGGTCATTTCCACCAATATTTCTTTTGAAAATTGATCGAGTTGTCTACTTTGAATACATATATCTTTTAACATGCAAGATATTCTTTGATGCCATTTCATGCATTTTGGAACTGAGAGACATGTTTATATAATTCGTTTTTTATATTCCAACTACTGAAGTTTCTGTATTTCTCGAAATCTAATGGAGACAACCCTACTTTGTTATAATACAAATCTCTTTTTCTCTCTCTCTCTCTCTCTCTCTCTATATATATATATATATATATATATATATATATGTATATATATATATAGGGATTAGATATGGTGGAAACCCTCTTAATGGTGAAATCTAGAAACCAATTGCATTATTAAGCAATTTCATTGCATATTTGTTATTATTTGTTGCATCAAGCTGGTCGCTAGTATATGCAATAATAATGCAATAAAAAAAATACATAAATACATATAATCCTACTCATCTACAGCCGTTAGATCACTAATATCAATGGCCTACAAAAGTTTCTAGATTTCACAAAGTAATTAGTTTTCATATGATCTCTTTCCTATATATATATATATATATATGTATGTATATATATATATATATGTTTGGGTTATTCTAAAAAGGGTCTTATAATAAAAAGTGTAGGAAGGATTGTGGGAGTGACATGTGTCATCCCCATTCCACATCATATGACATGTGTCACCCCCCACCCCAATCCACTTAGGATGATGCAGTTTCCTATAACTATAATGCAGTTACATACATGATTCACTTACTTATAACTATAATGCAGTTACATACATATATGATGCAGAGAAACTTAGGATGATGCAGTTTCTTATAACTATAATGCAGTTACATACATGATGCAGTTACTTATAACTTATAACTATAATGCAGTTACATACATATCTGATGCAGAAAACTTAGGATGATGCAGTTTCTTATAACTATAATCCAGTTACATACATGATGCAGTTACTTATAACTTATAACTATACTGTAGTTACATATATATATATATATGATGCAGAAAACTTAGGATGATGCAGTTTCTTATAACTATAATGCAGTAAACTTATAACTATGATGCATTAAAACCCAAGTGCATCACCGTTATGAAATTTGGTGCATCATAGTTATAACTAATTTTTATAACTGTGATGCACCATCATAGTTATAAAATTTTGGCGGGAAAAAAACAAAATTTGGCCCAAAAAAAAATTTGGCGGGAAAAAAAAAATTTTCGGGGTGGGGGTGGGGGGGTGGGGTGGGGTGGGGGGGGTGGGGTGGGGGTGACACATGTCATATGATGTGTCATATGATGTGGAATGGGGATGACACATGTCACTCCCACAATCCTTCCTACACTTTTTATTATAAGACCCTTTTTAGAATAACCCCACCATATATATATATATATATATATATATATATATATATAAATATATATATATATATATATATATATATATGGATAGGTTCAGGTAGGAAAGTTTTTTTCCGTAATAAATAAGAATGATTTTGGACCCTTCATCTTTGGTGATAAATGACTGCGATTTGTGCATGTTGCGCTAAAAATTTAGCCTAAGTGTGCTACGCGGAATATTTTTGTGGGGATATTTTTGTAATTATACAGATTGCACGTTTGGTATTTCCTACAATAATGGGATTTCATATCTCACTTTCTTATCTCTTCCCAACATGTAAACGGAAAGTTTGACGTGATTTTTTTTCTCTTTCCTTCATCTCTTCGTTCATCATATAGATTCCCTAAGTTCATACAGCTAATCCGCCGTTCAAGAATTTCAGCCGCCGCCGATTCTCTTCTAGGTCACTTCGCGGCTGCTGAAATAGGTGAAGCCGCCGCCGCTGTAGTAGGGCACCCCGTTGCAGCCCCTCCTCTATGCCTACTAAACGTCGTTGTTCAACCATGGAAGACGCAATATGAGGTGCTAGATCCGGTTATGCTTGACGCAATAAAATTTTAGTGCACATGCCGGAAACAAATTCAAATAGTTACTTTCCATTTATTTTTCATTTGAGATAGTGGGGAGAGGGGCATTGACGAATTGTTCATAGAGAATACGAGTTAGGGAACTGCTACCCTGATGTATTTGTTTTTAGCACCTTTATAAGATGGTTTCTGCACATATTGAAGAATATTTTAGCACCTTTGATAATATTGTTTTGATAATTATTGTGATGTGATTTGTGTGATTGTTAGCACTTAAATATGTAACATTTTGCATTGTTAGTACATTGTATTTCTGTTAATTTTTAATAGTAGAGTTTAGCACTAAATGTTATTTATGTTAGCACATTTAATAGGTAATACTAGCATATATGGTATGTAATGCTTGCATAGCAGTTTATGGGATTTACACATGCAGTGATAGTATATACCATCTTTATACCTATTTTATTTATGTTTATTGTATTTATTGTATTTTTTAGTAAATGACGCGAAAATCATTTTGTACCTACACTTGAAAACGAGTATGATTATTCATCTTTCAAAAAAATAAAGCACAACACATTGTATCAAAATTGACTACATTGTGCACAATAAAGCATAACAAAAAATCACATAATTGGAACATAACCAGAACCGCACTCTATTTTCCAATTTACAGCATACACAAAACAAATGGTTAGCACAAGAGTTCCGATTTTTAAAAATACAAATCAAATAGAAAAAAAGATAATGTTAGTTTTTAAAATATATATATATACGAGGCCTTACGAACCCGTGCGCTGCACCGACTGGATCATTGGTTGAATTTCTACGTGTTTTATACGTAATGTTTGTGCAGATGTTTGCGTCAATGTTTATATATCGGAACATTTATCATTTAGTACTAAATAACTCATGTAAACGATAGATACTTTCGTAGATCTTTATGTTAACACATTTTTGGCGGAAAGTAATTAAATATATCAATATAAGTCGAATAGTGCACATCATTGTCATATATAACTTGGGCTGCCCCAAGACCCGTGTGATGCACGCAAATATTTTCGTAAGATAAGTATTTTGACAAAATATTGATATATTTTTATCATTTTTTGTGTCGTTTTTTTAATTAAGTAAGTATATTTATCATTTCTGCAAAATTGTCATAAGGAAAATCAAATTAAAACGTACTACGAATGAATAATCATACACGCAATAAACTTAAAAAAAATTGAAGCAATAATAGACCATCTAATCAAGTAATGATGTTAGAAATAGTAATATATTATTGCATAAATTGTTTTACGTAAAATTGTTGAATAACTTGACAATATCAACCATTTACCTTAGACAAAAAAAAGGCACGACCTAAGTAATAATATATAACATATGATCGTTCATTTCAATAAGTATTTGTTGATATATTACAAATCTTAAATCGAATAATAAGTATACATATTTTTAAATATAACATATGAGAATACGAAACAGGTGCAAAATTTTGAATGAAATCGAGTACTATTTATATAGCTTAATTATTAGTCACTGATTCATGATCCATTCACTAAAATTTAGCAATGAGTCATACGGTATCAAATTATTGTATGACACATACAAATAAACTAATGATCATATATTCTAGATTATTTTATTATAGTTTAAATACGTGAAAATGGTATCCGCAAAATATAAACTAATAGATCTGTATATTTAAATGAAAGCTATAAGAAATGTTGTTGTCACATTTAAGTCTAAATTATATCTTTAAGAAAACAAATCTTCCTGCAAATTTTCTATTGTTAAACACAATGACATTGCTAAACACAATGACATTTCTTACACTCTTTATGGTCCAAGTTCAAAAACATAAAGTCTGGATAAGCCCAACCAAATAAATAATCACTTTGTGTCTATCTCAAACGAAATGCTTAACAGTGAATCGGTTAGGCCCACTTCCGAAAATTAAAGTCCGGTCCAAAGAAAACCTAAGACTAATCTTTCGGTATACCCCCTTCACAACACAACCTGGATTTTTAGTAACCTAATCACACACTACTCACACCCTCACCGCTTCCTTGAGTTTTCTCTCAACCGAATAACTAAAAATACAATAATATTAAAACCGCCTTCTCGTTTCTAGATCTAATCGAATCCAAATATTGTAACTCTTACCTCTTGTTGTGGTTGGTTAAATCTTTGTTTGGTTTTACCTTTTCGTGGTTTACAAAGAAAGACTCAAAAATAAATGAACCAAGATCGCAGTTACTATAAAGTTAAGATAAAAGATCTGTTAAAGATCCATACTTTCGAACCCATCATCGATTCCTAAAGAGATCTTGAAGACATGCTTCGAGTTCAAGGCAAAGAAGACGAACAAAGGTATGCTTCTGGTTGGTTTATGATGTTCGGATTTTTTGAAACCATGTACAATTTGAGTTTGTATCGTGTTGATTGAAGATAGAAGAAACCGCAGAGATGTTGTTTGTGTGATTCGGATTGAAATAATAAGAAATATAGGGGATTTATGTTGACTTTGTTCGTGTATGATTGGGATAAGGAAAGAGACGAATCTTTGTGGTTGTGTGTGTGAAAGGTTGTGGCTGCAAAGGATGAAAGAAATGTGTGGTGCCTTTATGTAAGGGATTGGTGGAAGGTGGAAGGCCTAAAGTCTATTGTTCCAAACTCTTTATATTCTTTTTTGTTTTAATTGCTGCAGATGGGTATACTCGCAACTGCAGGCACCTTTCTTATTCTTCTTTTAATATATAAGATAACATTAATCATTAAGACTCCCCATTTAATATGAGGACTGAATCTTTTAGTAGTATAGATATATATAGAACGGGTTGAGTAATTTTATATTGTGTTCAAGGCAGGAAATTTAATAAAGATAATTATCACTATGTTCCATATGAGGAAAACGAGTTTTCAAAAAATGATGATTTCAGGAATAGTTTCCGTACTAAACTAATACAGAGTTTTTTTAATGATGTAATCATATTTTTATTGCACAACCAAAATTATTAAATATTATTTTCAAGAATAAAATTATGAAATATTATTTGTTAGGATATTAATTTTGGGATCGTTATAGCCGTTAATTGTGGGAATCGAACGTTGTAGTAATATTGCAGTAATAAGTTATTGATAGCAGATTATCAAATTTGGATTTGGGAGACCTCAACCGATCTGCTTTACAGACTCGACTATTTAAGGCAAGTTTATACTTGCGCAGTTATTGTTGGTATTCGGTGATTAAAATCGAGATACGCAGCAAAAAATAAATCGGTCTAACCGGATAAACCCAAACCCCAAAAACGGATCGATCAAGTATCGTATAAACGAATATCAAATGACAAAGATAAAATTAAGAGATCATACTCTCGTAGACCTTTGTTAATATCTTATTGATTCCGAGCACAACACGAATCCAATCGAACGAGCTTTTGGAAATTCCCGAGCACCAAAAGCACCGTGCCTCTACGTATCACGTGTCGGAAGATGACCGGAAAATATTTCTATCAACTTATACTCTAAGTATACGGCTAGAAGTTGATAGAATTAGCTTATATATATTTTACAAATACTCTAAGTACTTATAGAAATTATTTTTCTCTCAAAATACACTTAAAATACAAGTGTATTAAATAAGAAAAATTCTCCCTCTCCTTCTTGTAAACTCACGGCCAACTCCCCTCAATGAAGTGAGGATGATTTTGTTTTTATAACATAAAAACAACTCACTTCAAATCCTATCAAATAAGACTTTTATGATATTTTATACACCATGTATAAAATAAATTCCCACACATCAAACCATATCTCATGCCAAGAAAAAATGAGATGATAAGTCACCAAGTGACAATAGGAGGGGGCGGCCTACATGAGATTTTTAAAGTTGGTTCGTTTTGGTCCTTGAAACGAACCATCGTGTATCTAGTCCGATAGATAAATCTTGGTACGCTTCAATATTAATACAATTAATCAATTCAATTGATTAATTATATTAAAAAATAATTCTCTAAGAAATAATATGAATAAATTAATTACCCAGTAATTTATTTATTTTACTAAACCTATTTACTCTATCCAATAAATTAAATTAGACATCCAATGTCCAATATTAACCAAGAGAGAATAAGCTAAATATAATCCGTCGTCAATTCGTGTGCCGCGACTCTGTAGGTTCATCTCAATTAGCATTGGGAGGATCCAATGAGTGTTAGCACCACTTAGCCAGTCTCGTGGCCCACACTGTAACCTAACAGAGAACGAATAATAGGATCATTCCAAAACTATTATGTCGTGAATACCGTATACGTATAAACCCTTCAATCATATGTCCCGGTCAAGTATTTGTAACACCCCCGATATATTCAGGAATATTACAACGCCGTAAATCCTTTACGTAATAATTTACACGGCTAAGGAAATGAAATCACAATAAAAAATACCAACCAACAACGGCAGCAGAAATAAAATACAACACGAGTCTGAAACAGTACTGAAAGACAAACGTCAAATGGTGAATCATTAATACATGACCAAATCCAACATCACAAACAACAACGTACTCGAGTACTTTATTAAAACAACACAAACATATGACAAATTAATCCGGCCGTAACATCACTCTGCACCCTCGTCGTCATGCAGCTCCAGTAGTTGTTTTCCCGCTCTCCTGGATCCTGAACATAAGATAAATATTCATCCCCGAAGGGGTTAGCACAACGATGCTAGTACAAATACGATAATTATGCAATAATGATTATTCAACAATCCCTAAATAATAACGTCAACAATATCAACAATAATCATGACAAGTCTCTCCAACGAGAAACAGTAACAATGTATAATATATCATGTCAATCTCAACATACTCGTGGTATTCCAACGATCAAGCGCACACAACTATAGATTCCCATGATGATCCCGTCGGAACACATGGTGAAAATACCTGTCTAACGATCCAGCGCACACAGCTATAGATTCCCATGATGATCCCATCGGACCAATGCATGGTGGACAAACAATCACAACATATATGCACAATACAACAACAACATAACCGACATCAATACGAAATATAATTAAGGTACTTGCCTTTGAAAGATGGCAAGGAATAAACACTTCACGACTTCAACAAATTCGAAGGCCGTTCCTTCGATCAACCGTTCGCAAACCTCGAACCTTAAACAATAGGAAAATAGCTACAATTCAACTTACGTAATAAAACTAATGGATAAACAACTAACACACGAGCGTTGATCGTTCACAACTATGGTCAAGCAAACTATCTTACGAATGGTTGGTTACATGATCAAATCATCGGACGAACACTAGTTGGATTCTACAAAATCATGCTACGTGGATGATAATGATATCGACTTCTATGATAACAAGGGTAGGCATATCATCGACCTTCCTACTCCAACTCCATTAACAACTTCCAAAGTAGTTCGGCTAAACAACGATTCATAACAAGAGTATGATCATACGGATACTAATAAATTCTCGAAGGGAGATGAAACAACCGTGTTCTAGGTTCAATTCGATTATCCTCAACATAATCAATCCATTCTAACCAAGAATATAACGAAGTTTATCAATTCAAACACCTCTTACGAAATACGAAATAATCTTGGTGAAAACTTCTAGAATTCATCTTCTTGAACACTTCGATTCTAGGTGATGATATTAACATGACATTGGCATACAACTCGACCAAAACATACCACAATCTCGGAAACTACGTCCTAAGGTTCAACATACCAAGGTTCGATCACAATTCTCTTAACAACAAAGAATAATCCAAGTATAACCAAACCAATCCTAAACATGATATTCGATTACTACGACATCCTTGAAACGTAATAATCTCAGTAACATACTCAAGAACTGAATTCAAGGTTGGGTTTAGTGTCAACATACCTTTCACGAATAATAACGATGAAAACAGTCGGTAGAACTCGACACGGTAAGCCTGAACACCAATCCGAGATGTCTACGATCTTCTAAACCAGGTAGAGAGGCTATATAAGGATTATATGTAAGGAAGAAAGCTCTCTGGACTTTGCAAAAATCAGCCAAGGGATGAAAGGAAACGAGTTGAAATGAAATGGGGTGCTGCCATATTTATAAAACTCAGACCTTTACGTACATTAACCTCACAGCATTACGTATGTTATCGCCTTAACGTACGCTATCTGAAATATTTAGCGTGCGTTAACGTCCGACAGTAGCTACTGCCTCATTTCTGACCTTTTTAATGTACGTTAACCATTACCTTTTACGTACGTAATAAGCTCTGTTTAGCGTACTTTATCTTAGTCCTTTAACGTATGTTAACCCTCGACTTGCTTTATCAAAAAGCTGTCCGGATCACGCGGGAATCTTATTCCTATCTGTCCCCGTCCCAAGTTGGCCCACGTGCCGACCAAACTTATCTGCCTGACTGCCTGTTACGTACGCTATGCGTCGTCCATATCGTACGCTATCCTCAGTTCATAACGTACGTTAAGCTCATCTACTAGCGTATGTTATGACGTAGTTGCATGCATGAATTTGCAAACTCTTCCTAATATGATCATGACTGTTTGGAAAACGAATACGGGAAAAATCACACTTTGATTATAGATACCACAAAGTCAAATATTACAAGGTCCAAATACGGATGAAAATACTCAACAATTATCCGGATATTACATACTCTCCCTCTAAAAAGGAGTTTTGTCCCAAAACTTAAGACAAAAATAGTTATGGGTATCTCGACTTCATACTATCCTCTGTCCCACAAGTGACTTCTTCGACTCCATGTTGTGACCATTGAACTTAGACCAAGGTGATTGGTTTATTTCTCAATTGTTTGACTCGAATCTCGAATATCTTGACTGGTTTCTCTTCGAACGTGCTAGCCTTAGCGACTTCGATCTCGCTAAAATAAATTACATGACTGGGATTTGTTATGTACTTCCGTAACTAAGACACGTGAAATACATTATGAATATGACTCAACGATGGCGGCAGGGCCAACTTGTACGCCAATTCTCCAACTCTTTCAAGAATCTCGAATGGTCCGATATATCTCGGACTCAGCTTTCTTTTTCTCCCAAAATGAAAAATCCCTCGAGTAGGAGAAACCTCTAAAAGCACGTGGTCTCTAATACCAAACTCTAACGGGCGACGGCGCACGTCTGCATAAGATTTCTGCCGACTTTGGGCAGTCAACAGCCTTTCACGAATCAAAGCTACCTTCTCTTGAGTCTGTACTATCAACTCCGGTTCCGTTCCGATCAAGTCTGATGAATCATCCTAGCACAGGGGTGATCTACATCTGCTCCCGTATAATGCTTCAAAAGGTGCCATCTTAATGGAAGCATGCCAACTATTGTTGTAAGTGAATTCAATCAACGGTAGATGAACTTCCCGCTCAGTCTACCAATCTAGGACACAAGCTCTCAACATGTCTTCCCCCTTTGAGTGGTCCTCTCGGACTGTCCGTTTGTCTACGGATGATAAGATGTGCTGAAGTTTAACTCGGTTCCCAAGGCTCTATGAACCACTTTCCAAAAGTGTGACACGAAGAGACCGTCTCGGTCAGAAATAATGGTCTTCGGCATACCATGCAATCGGACTATCTCCGCAATAAACACTCGTGACAACCTCTCTAGTCCCCAAGTATCCTTAATGCCCATAAAATGAGCCGACTTGGTTAGGCGATCAACTATCACCCAAATCATGTTCATCCCTATTCTGGTCTTCGGCATATTAGTGATAAAGTCCATCGATATATCTTCCCACTTCCATTCAGGAATCGAAAGTGGCTTCAACATTCCGGCAGGTCGTTGATGTTCGATCTTAACCTGCTGACAAGTTAAACACTTCGAGACATATTCCGCCACATCTTTCTTTATGTTTCCCCACCAAAAATTCTGCTTCAGATCCTTATACATCTTACTGGTGCCCGGGTCAATAGAATAGGGCGTACTGTGAGCTTCCTTAATGATTGTCTGCTTCAAAACATCAATATCGGGAACACAAAGTCGACTTTGGAATCTCAAAACTCCATCATCATGAATCACAAATCCTGGGGCCTTACCCTTGCTCATTTTATCACGTAACTGAATCATCAGAGGGTCATCTAGTTGCTTAGATTTGATTTCTTCGATTAACGACGAAGTTAATTCCATCACACACAGTTGCCCTTGGACTACTTGCAACCATACTTCAATTCCTTCACGAATCAACTCTCGTTGAATGCTGGACTGGGATGTGAGCATTTCCAGCATTCTAATAGAAACGGGTTTGCGGCTCAATTCATCGGCCACTACATTCGCCTTACCTGGATGATAAAGAATCTCCAAATCATAGTCCTTAATCAATTCTAGTCATCTCATTTGCCGCATGTTTAACTCCTTCTGACTGAAGATGTATTTGAGGCTCTTATGATCCGTGAAGATCTGACAGTGAGTCCCGTACAAATAATTTCTCCATATCTTCAAGGTGAAAACAACAGCTGCCATCTCCAAATCATGATTTGGATAATTTACTTCATATGGTTTCAACTACCATGAAGCGTAGGCGATCACCTTCTCATCCTGCATCAGTACATACCCGAGACCTTGGTTTGAAGCGTCACTGTAAATTATGAACCCTTCAGTTCCTTCTGGTAGTGCTAAAATTGGTGCCGTCGTCAATCTCTTTTTCAGTTCATCAAAACTGGCCTGACACATATCGTTCCATTCAAACTTTTGGGTTTTCTGCAGTAATTAGGTAAGTGGGCGGGTAATTTTGGAAAACCCTTCCACGAACCGACGATAATACCCAGCAAATCCTAGAAAACTTCTGACTTCCTTCACGTTCTTAGGAGACTTCCAATCCAAAATTTCTTCGACTTTCTGGGGATCTACTCGGACTCCTTCCGCTGACACCACATAACCGAGGAACATCACTTCCTTTAGCCGGAATTCACACTTAGAAAGTTTGGCATATAATTGCTCGCTTCTCAAGAGGTCCAAAACGATTCGTAAGTGCTGCGCATGCTCTTCCGGGCTCTTGGAATAAACCAGAATATCATCAATAAACAAAACTACGAATTTGTCCAAATACTCTATGAACACTCGATTCATTAATTGCATAAATACAGCAGGCGCATTAGTGAGACCAAATGGCATCACCACAAACTCATAATGTCCGTAGCGAGTTCTGAATGCTCACTTCGGAACATCGGATTCCTTAATCCTCAACTGATGATATCCCGATGTCAAATCGATCTTGGAAAATACTGTTGCTCCTTGCAACTAGTCAAACAAATCACCAATCCGTGGCAACGGGTACTTGTTTTTGTTCATCTCCCGATAGTCAATACACAATCGAAGCGATCCATATTTCTTTCGGACAAAAAGAACTGGTGCACCCCAGGGTGAAACATTTGGCTGAATATAGCCTTTGTCCAGTAACTCTTCCAGTCGTTTCTTCAGTTCATACATTTCGGTAGGTTCCATACGATACGACGCCTTAGAAATCGGTATAGCTCCTGGTTCTAGCTTGATGGTAAACTCTACATCTCGTCGTGGAGGTAGTCCAGGTAATTCATCAGGGAACATGTCCGGAAATTCACTCACAACAGGAATGGATGAAAGCTCTACTTTTCCGTCTTTCTTCTTCATTGCGTAACACCAATACCCAGTACAGCCCTGTTTTAGCAGTGTGACGGCTTTCATAGCTTTGATCGTTTTTCCTGAGCTTCCTGGCCTCCATCCTTCGAATAATAATTCAGAACCATATTTGGCTATGATCGAGATATTCCTCTTCCGGTAGTTCACAATAGCTCCATATCGATTAAGCCAATCGTCTACGAGAATCAGATCGTCTCCTTGTATCTCTATCACAATCAGATTTGAGGGCCATTCTTTACCTCCAATTGATACAGGAAAATCTCTAGTTTCTAAGTTCCTAAAAATTCTATCCCCACTCGGTAAACCCACAACATAAAGCTCACATTTATGAAACAAGAAATGTTCAAATAATTAACACAAGACAAAGATATAAACGAATGTGTAGCCCCTGTATCGAACAAAACACTAACTGGTTTTGAAAGGATCTGAACGGTACCTGATGCAACAGCGGCATCCTGATTGTCTGCCCTCCTCATATCATAAAGGCGTGGGGGAACAGATCCAGCACTTGATGCTCCCTTTTGGTCGAACTGTCCTCTGCCTCATCCTCGACCAAAACTCTGGGGTAGCTGGACACTCTGCCGCGTCTGCGGAACACTTGCTTCCTTCTGAGCTGGCTGCAAAGTACGAGCTCCAATTATCTTAGTGGCATTCCTGCAGAACATCGCACGATGCCCTTCCTATCCGCAATCATAACTTGTCACTGGAGACAATCACGCCAAAGGTGTCCTGGGCGACTATAATTAAAACAGTTTTTTACCACATCCGTCGGTGTTGATACTGGTCTGAAGTTCTTTCCGCCTTTGGATGGGTGTGGGGGCCTCTTAAATCAATGAAAGGATGATTGGGTTTGCGGGGCCCACTACTCTTATGCTCTATGAAACTACCAGAGACTTTCTGCTTCTTGGACTCCGAAAACTTCTCCATAGCTATTTCTTTCATTTCATATGCCATGGCTTCGTCTTGGTACTGGCGGAGAGTGGTGCATTCAAAACCTGACATGTACCTCTGTATTTCCTGCTTCATTCTCAGATCAAAGTGAATCATCATTTCTGCATCAGTTCTAACCAAGTGTCGAACAAACGCCAGCTGTTGATTAAATGTCTTAATCGCCTAAGCCACCGGCACATCCGAAGGATGTGCGGAGAAAATTTCTCGAACCTTAGCTTCTCTCACCGGACGAGGGCAGTACTGAGCTTCCATAATAAGTTTGAACTCTTCCCAACCGGCATCATGATCAACAGGTCGGATGGCTTCCCACCATTCGGACACCTCTCGTGTTAGAAAATACTGGGCAATGGGGGTTCTCCGGTCATCTGGACAGTTAATCCCGGCAAATACTTTCTCCAGTTCTCTCAACTAGCGATCCCATGTCGGCGTCTCAGAAAATCCATCGAATTTTGGTGGGTGCATATTCGACACCTCCTGTGGCCATCTGTATCCTCGATTTTCCAAGTCTAGGATGCCTTGCTGTCTTTCCCCATGGCTGCAATCCTACCGCCACTTGCATCCTGTCCACAACTTGAGCAAATTGAGTAATCTGGTTGACCACATGACGAAGGATGTCGGGAACGGCAGGATTGGCATTTGTCTCCACTGTCTGTTCTCGTTCATTATTAATGGACTCTTGCTGTTTGCCAGTATTGGAGTTAGCCTGATTTGACAGTGAATCCGGAACAGAAGGTGAAGCATCTCTCTCAGCCTTCCTACGTCCACGACCACGTCCACGTCCTCCCCTCAACATACTGTAAGCATAAACACTCAATATACAGGGAATAATATCGTCCTAACGTTCAAGTATAAAAGGGTATAACAAGTAAAAAACAAGATAAAATTTAGGAAACTTACAACCACCGCTCGCACGAAGACGTAGGCAGTATAGTGATGTTATGCGCGGCCGGTTACCTCAATAGACATATACGACCCCTATTTTAACCCAACGGCCAAGATATCCATAATATTGGCTCCGATACCATATTCTGTAACACCACCGAATTATTCAGGAATATTACAGCGCCGTAAATCTTTTACGTAAGAATTTATAAGTCTGAGGAAATGAAATCACAATAACAAATACCAACCAACAACGGCAGAGGAAATAAAATACAACACGAGTCTGAAACAGTACTGAAAGACAAATGTCAAATGGTGAATCATTAATACATGACCAAATCCAACACCACAAATGACAACGTACTCGAGTACTTTATTAAAACAACACAAACATACGACAAATTAATCCGGCCATAACATCACTCTGCACCCTCGTCGTCATTCAGCTCTAGTGGTTGTTTTCCCGCTCTCCTGGATCCTGAACGTAAAACAAATGTTCACCCCCGAAAGGGTTAGCACAACGATGCTAGTACAAGTACAATAATTATACAACAATGATTTATTCAATAATTCCTGAATAATAACGTCAACAATATCAACAATAATCATGACAAGTCTCTCTAACGAGAAACAATAACAATGTACAACATATCATGTCAATATCAACATACTCGTGGTATTCCAACGATCCAGCGCACACAGATATAGAATCCCATGATGATCCCGTCAGACCAAGGCATGGTGGAAATACCTGTCCAACGATCCAGCGCACACAGCTATAGATTCCCATGATAATCCCGTCGGACCAATGCATGGTGGACAAACAATCGAACATATATGCACAATACAACAACAACATAACCGACATCAATACGAATAAATATAATTAAGGTACTTGCCTTTGAAAGATGGCAAGGAATAAACACTTCACGACTTCAACAAATTCGAAGGCCGTTCCTTCGATCAACCATTAGCAAACCTCGAACCTTAAACAATAGGAAAATAGCTACAACTCAAGTTACGTAATAAAATAAACGGATACACAACTAACACATGAGCGTTGATCATTCACAACTATGGTCAAGCACACTATCTTACGAATGGTTGGTTACAGGATCAAATCATCGAACAAACACTAGTTGGATTCTACAAAATCATGCTACGTGGATGATAATGATATCGACTTCTACGATAACAAGGGTAGGCATATCATCGACCTTCCTACTCCAAATCTATTAACAACTTCCAAAGTAGTTCGGCTAAACAACGATTCATAACAAGAGTATGATCATACGAATACTAACAAATTCTCGAAGGGAGATGAAACAACCATGTTATAGGTTCAATTCGATTCCTCAATAGAATCAATCTATTCTAACCAAGAATATAATGAAGTTTATCAATTCAAACTCCTATTACGAAATACGAAATAATCTTGGTGAAAACTCCTAGAATTCATCTTCTTGAACACTTCGATTCCTGCTGATGATATTAACATGACATTGGTATACAACTCGACCAAAACATACCACAATCTCATAAACTACGTCCTAAGGTTCAACATACCAAGGTTCGATAACAATTCTATTAACAACGAAGAACAATTCAAGTATAAGCAAACCAATCTTCCTAAAACATGATATTCGATTACTACGACATCCTTGAAATGTAATAATCTTAGTAACATACTCAAGAACTGAATTCAAGGTTGGGTTTAGTGTCAACATACATTTCACGAAGAATAACGATGAAAACGGTCGGTAGAACTCAACATCATAGGTTTGAACACCAATACGAGATGTCTACGATCTTCTAAACCAGGTAGAGAGGCTATATAAGGATTATATGTGGGGGAGAAAGCTCTATGGACTTTGCAAAAATCAGCCAAATGATGAAAGGAAACGAGTTGAAATGAAATGGGGTGCTGCCATATTTATAAAACTCAGACCTTTACGTACGTTAACCTCACAACATTACGTACGTTATCGTCTTAACGTACGCTATCTAAAATCTTTAGCATGCGTTAACGTCCGACAGTAGCTACTGCCTCATTTCTAACCTCCTTAACGTACGTTAACCATTACCTTTTACGTACGTAATAAGCTCTGTTAAGCGTACGGTATCTTAGTCCTTTAGCGTACGTTAACCCTCGTTGACTTGCTTTATCAAAAAGCTGTCCGGATCATGCGGGAATATTATCCCTATCTGTCCCCGTCCTAAGATGGCCCATGTGCCGACCAACCTTATCTGCCTGACTGCCTGTTACGTACGCTATGCGTCATCCATAGCGTACGCTATCCTCAGTTCATAACGTATTTTACATTCATCTGCTAGCGTAGATTATGACGTAGCTGCATGCATGAATTTGCAAACTCTTCCTAATATGATCATGACTATTTGGAAAATGAATACAGGAAAAATCACACTTTGATTATAGATACAACAAAGTTGAATATTACAAGGTTCAAATACAGATGAAAATACTCAACAATTATCCGGATATTACAGTATTAGGGTCATGGTAAAGTCAAACCCTACTGTAACTTGACTTTATGCTTCCTTTTAATGCAAACCGAGATCACCGAGCTCTTGTGTATCAAACTAGATCTAAATGCGGCCAAAGACTTATGATCTCATTTGCCATTAACCACATAGGACATTAACCTGCTCACTCACAGGAGAGATAATTCTATCTTGGTATTCAGTAGAGACTGCTACTTGCCCACTAAGTTGCATTTCGAGGTTGACCCCACCTACCGGCGATTAGATCGAACTACTCTAATGAATAACTATGTCACAAGCATATCTCCTACTGAAATCTCAAGTCAAAGGTCCACGTATACCTATCACTACCTTTCGATTCAGTCATTGACAAACCCTGAGTGATATCCATGTGACCGAATCGAGGTGAGTCATGTTCGAGTATACTAATCTCATTAGCATACCAATAACATGTTCTCTCACTAACTCTTAGTGAAGACAGGCACTCCACATGTCAAATTACACGTTATACAAGTCTTGTCTAAACTTAATGCCCAGTTAAGTTTTATCGACTTGCGAACCAGTTAAGCATTCGAGCCCTAAACACTTCCAGTGCCTGTCTCCTTATCTCCAAAATGAATGGAATGTTTGTTTTCAAATGCAAGGACTATTATTTTATATAGCAAATCACAATACATGTGATATACAATAATATTGAAATAATAAATGCCTTATTTAATATTCATAATAACAATACAATGCTCTCACTCTCTCATCCTCTGAGTGGCATTCAGGGGCATATTCCTAATAATATCCCACTTACACTCAATGCTACAAACTATGGTATCTAATACCCATACTGTCCAGATGTCTCTCTAAGACTTTCTGAGATAGTGGCTTGGTAAGCGAATCAGCAACATTATTTGCTGTGTCTACTCTCTGCAGTATAACATTCCCTTCCTGAACCATTTCTCTAACAAAATGATATTTTCTCACAATATGTTTGGTATTGTGGTGATCCCTACGCTCCTTAGCCTGTGCAACAGATCCGTCGTTGTCATAAAAAAACGTCACGGGCTTCTCCGCATTAGGAACCACTTGAAGTTCCTCAGTAAACTTCTTAATCCAAAAGCTTCTTTAGCAGTCTCCGTGGCTGCCAGATATTCGGCTTGACATGTAGAGATAATAGCCGAACTTTGCTTGGCACTTCTCCAAGAAACTGCCCCACCATTCAGAGTAAAGATATAGCCTGATGTGGACATCTGAGCATCCATGTCCCCCGAAAAATCTGAGTCTGTATAACCCATCACTCTAAGTTCTCCATCGCCGTATGTAAGAACCAAGTCTTTAGTCCTCCTTAGGTATTTAAGAATGTTCTTTATAGCAGTCCAACGTTCCTGCCCTGGATTTGACTGAAACCGACTTACTACGCTCACAGCATAGGCAATGTCTGGTCTAGTGCAAATCATAGCATACATGAGGCTCCTTACTGCCGAAGCATAGGGTATCTTGCTCATTTCCTTTCTGTCTTCCTCACTTTGAGGACACATCTCTAAGGAAAGTTTTACACCATGTTGCATAGGTAGAAACCCTCTTTTAGAATCTTCCATCCTAAATTGCTTCAGGATTTTTTCTGTATAGAGGGCTTGGAAAAGACCTAACATTGTTTTCGCTCTATCCTGGTAGAGGCGAATACCCAGAATATAGGTAGCTTCTCCCAAGTCTTCCATTGAACTCTTTAGGAAGCCAAGCTTTAACAGAACTGATCATTCCTACGTCGTTTCCTATAAGTAAGATGTCATCTACATATAGTATTAAGAATGCGATCTTTGCTCCCACTAACCTTCTTGTAAATACAGGACTCCTCTTCGTTTTGGAAAAAATCAAACTCTTTGACTGTCTCGTTAAAACAAAGATTCGAACTTTGCGAAGCTTGCTTCAGTCCATAAATGGCACACTGAAGTTTGCATACTTTATAAATATTGGTTTGAGATATGAATCTCGTAAGCTGTTCCATGTAAGTCTCCTCCTCGAGGAATCCATTTAGGAATGCTGTTTTCATATCTATTTGCCATATTTCATAATCTAAGTGGGCTGCTATGGCAAGCATCATGCGAATAGACTTAATCATATCTACAGACGACAAGGTCTCGAAGTAATCGATTCCTTCTCTTTGGGAACAACCCTTTGCCACAAGCCTGGACTTATAGGTATCAATCTCGCCATCTCCACCAGCTTTCTTTTATAGATCCATTTGTTTCTAATAGGCAGTATGCCCTTAGTATGATCTACTAAAGTCCAGACCTGATTAGCATGCATTGAGTCTATCTCAGCTTCCATAGCTTCTTGTCACTTGGCGGAGTCAGCATCTACCGTCGCTTGATCGTATGTAGAAGGATCATTCTCTTGACTATTTTCTGTCATGTCATGGACACCTACTTCCTCTTGGTGCAGATAGTCATACCTCTCAGGTAATTGAGAAATTCTACTAGACTTGAGAGGTTGTGTTTGTATTTCAGAAGGTTCGGTTTTAATATCTTGCACAGGTGTCTCTTTTGGTGTTTCTTTTATTTCTTCCAAAGAAATATTTCTACCTGCTCCTCATTCCTGAATAAACTGATCTTCCAGGAAGTGTGCTTGTATAGCAACGATGATCATATGATCTTCATGCATGTAGAATAGATATCCCATGGAATCCTTTGGATATCTTATGAAACAACCTTTCACAGACCTAACTTCCAATTTCTCTACTTTAGTCTTCTTGACATAAGCAGGGCATCCCCAAATCCTAATGTAATTAAGACTTGGTTTCCTACCTCTCCACATCTCATGTAGACTCTTAGGAACGGATTTGGAAGAACATCTGTTCAAGATATGTGCAGTAGTAAGGAGCGCGTGTCCCCACAGATAAATCGGTAGATCAGTATAGTTAAGCATGGAGAGAACCATGTCAAACAAGGTTCAGTTCCTTCTTTCTGATACACCATTTAATTGTGGAGTAGCGGGAGGAGTGAATTGTGACACTATTCCTAGTTCTTTTAAGAACTCATAAAACTCGGTACTCATGTACTCACCACCTCGGTTTGACCGAAGAGTCTTAACACGGTTACCTGTTTGATTTTCAGCTAGGGCTTTAAATTCCTTGAATTTATCAAAAACTTCAGACTTATGTTTCACTAAGTACACGAACCCATACCTAGTATGGTCATCAGTGAATGTAATGAAATAGTGAAAGCCATCTCGTGTAATACCTGGTTGTGAATTCATTCATTATCATTCAGTAATTGGCACTCAGTAATTTTTTCACTCTTTAATAATCATTCATCATTCATGATCTTTCATTTGTGTTCACCGTTCGGCGTATCTTTAAGCCATGTATCAGTTATCATCCGTCGTTTAACCCTGTTTGGGAATCGAGACGAGAATATTATCATAATCATTGTGATTGGTAGCCTTGTGTTGGCAGTATCATTGTTACGTGTTATTGGACTTAATCATATTCATGCAAGTTATGTGTGTCGGATCATTCATCATTTGTATCGAGAAGGCGGGGTTTTCACATTTCTTTTTCCAGCTGAGAGTTACAGCCGTAATCTATCATGCATTACGGCCGTAACATGCATTCGTTGGTTCAGTGTCTTTTTGCCGAAGGCAACTTACGACCGTAAGATTTTGCAGGATACGACCGTAAGTGAGGAGCTTTGTGTTCAGTGGTGTCTCGATGAAGGCTACCTAAGGCCGTAAGGGAGTCTTTGTTACGGCCGTAAGTCGAGAAGTTTGGTCAGTATGGTTTTTCGACGAGGTGTAGTTACGGCCGTAAGTAAAGGTTGTTACAGCCGTAAGGTCGTTGACTTTGAGAAGTTACGACCGTAAGATGGCAGAGTTACGGCCGTAACTCTGCGCAGTATTTAAGGATATGGACGGGACTTTTGTGCTCATTTCTTCATTTGAATCCGAGAGAGAGGTTCTTGGGAGAGTATTTTTCATCATCAAACACTTATGTATTCATATTCTAATCACCTACCTTCGGTTGTGGAGCTTGGATAGTCGATTAACTCGTGTTTCGACGAATTGAAGGGGTTGGATCTTCAAAGGTAATTTCTTCAAAATCTCAGATTTCGATTTTGAGATGGAGTATGATGTTTTGGTTGTTATAATCATGATATGTGAAGGGATATACATATGATTATGAGCTTCTATGAATTATCATTGGATTGTTGGAGGATTATTCAAGAACATTTCGAATGTTGATTTTGGAATTGGGGGTTCCGATTTGATGTTGTCATAATCTCGAATTGTGTATTCCTATGAGAGTATTGATTGTATTAAAGATGTTTTGTTGGATTGAATCATTCATTGGAGGTTTGGTATCGATATCATTGAGATTAGTTGTAAACAATCGAAGATTGTTTACGACGTGTTTGTTAAATTGCCCCAATAAGTTGGGTAGCGTTGTATCGACATTTTGAGTTGTTTATGACTATACGTGGATATGTAAATTAAGTGAATTGTTGGTAATTGTGTTATTCAAGGTTGTTCGAGCGACCAATAATCCCTTTAAGGACGTTGATTGTGGAAGGACTTTCTCGCCGTCGGTTTGAGGCAAGTTTTATACTTGTACTAGTCAATGAGATTAATGTTATCATATATGTGTATGAATGTGTTGTATCATTCCGAGACTTAGTCTCTTCATCAGTTCATTGATATTAAGGGATCATTTGATACGATACTCTTCGGCAATTATGTCAAATGATTATTGTTGATCGTTTATTGCCGGTTCAAGGCATTGAGATACTTGTTGTTAATGTTATTGTCGATAGCCGGTTCGAGGTATCGATGTATCGATTGTTGTTGTTGATATTGATGCCCATCTAAGATATTGTTGTAATCATTGCTATTGATGTTGGTGTTTTGTCATTGATGTTGTATTGGCCGATTGAAGGTAATCGAGGTATTGAATCATTGTTATCAATTAGCCGTTCTAATGCATTCGTTGTATCATTGTTATCGATTGGCTGTTCTAAGGTAATCGAGGTATTGAATCATTTGTTGTTTCATTGTTATCGATTGGTCGTTCTAAGGCAATCGAGGTGTTGAATCATCGTTGTATCATTGTTATCGGTTGGCCATTCTAAGGCAATCAAGGTATTGAATCACCGTTGTATCATTGTTATCGGTTGGCCATTCTAAGGCAATCGAGGTATTGAATTGGGACTGTCGAGGATAGTTCCCATCCATTGTATCATTGTTCTCGGTTGGCCATTCTAAGGCAATCGAGGTATTGAATTGGGACTGTCGAGGATAGTTCCCATCAGTTGTTCGTTGTTATCGATGGCCATTATAAGGTAATCGAGGTATTGAATTGGGACTGTTGAGGGTGGTGCCCATCCGTGAGTTATTGTCGTCGTGTTGGCCAACTCAAGGCAGCACACTATCATTCTTGTGAATTCGATAATCCTGGGATCGTTTCGTTTGTGATTTATTGTGTTTTGGAGGCTAGTCTCGGCTAGTGCTCATTATGGGTAAGTTTGGGGCTTGAACCTTCGCGGTTGCTTTCCCAACACCTGCAGCTCAGTAGATCACGGTCACTGGGCGATCTCATTATGGGTAAGTTTGGGGCTTGAACCTTCTCGGTTGGTTTCCCAACACCTACAGCTCAGTAGGTCACGGTCACTGGGAGATCTCATTATGGGTAAGTTTGGGGCTTGAACCTTCGCAGTTGGTTTCCCAACACCTACAGCTCAGTAGGTCACAGTCACTGGGTGATCTCATTATGGGTATGTTTGGGGCATGAACCTTCGCGGTTGGTTTCCCAACACCTACAGTTCAGTAGGTCACGGCCATTGGATGGTCTCATTGTGATACGGATTCGTGTTGTGGCTTCGGCCCTCATTGTGATACGGCTTCGTGCCGTGGCTTCGGCCCTCATTGTGATACGGCTTCGTGTCGTGGCTTCGGCCCTCATTATGATACGGCTTCGTGCCGTGGCTTCGGCCCTCATTGATACAGCTTCGGGCTGGTTTGGCTTTGGGCTATTGTGATTATTGACAGTTTCGGCTGAGTAAATTTCAGGTGATTGTGATACTTGGCAGCTTCGGCTGAGCAGCTTTCAGGCCTTTGTGATGTCTTGGTATTTTTGTTGGAGCCTTCATTCATTGTGATTCATATTTAATTCAGTTCTGGTTTGGTTCATCTTCGTGTAATTCATTGTGGTGTTCTATATCGCTGATTCGCCATTGGGCACGTATGCTCTGACATGTTGATCAGGTATTGATCGTATGCCATGGGCATAGTATTTCACAAATGCTCGGTTCTTACCTTGGGTTGTGAGCATATCGTATTATTATTATTGTACTGTTTCATTCTGCCTTTGGATACATATCATGTTATACATGTATTTGATGTTCATTATCTGGATGACTGTCCCCGTGGGGGCGGAACATGTTTTCATGTTTTAGGTGCTTGCGAGGAGAGAGTTGAGACATAGGGGCATGACGATGGCGACGAGGCATCCGAGCGATACTAGTTCAGAGTTGTTCGGTGTTCATGCTGGCCAGTCAGTTTGGAGTGTTTTCCAGTTTGTCAGTCGTTGTCATTATGTATTACCCGAGCAAGGCTCGTGGGTGTTGTTGTATTTACATTTTTGGCCATGTAGGCCCATCATTGTCGTTGAAATTCCTTATCGGAATATTGTGTCGGATATCATACTCGGGATTGTGATTTCCCTTGTTGGTTAATTTGATGTATTTTAGTCGTGTTCGCCCGGTGGATCTCCTGGTATGGGGTCCACGGTACTGTAATAACCCAATATGATTTGGGGGTGTTACATAAGACGGTATTGGAGAGTTGGGTTGTGAGATACCCTGATATGTGAGTTATGTGTCTCTACCAACGCGGTAGTAGTAGGCCTGTCAGGTTATGACAATCTGGACAGTCAGGTTTTGAGAGTCATGATATTTGTACGACTGCATGAGTCATTCATTCGTCGAGTTGTCGTCAGTGAAGACTAGTATCGCAAGACCTCGAAGCTTCGTATGACCTGTGTAAGGACTCGATTCTCTTTATGTTCATACATTCATTATGTCATTGATTATACGTGTTTTGTTGAAACCTATATGTGATATTAGTGTTACGATTGATTCATGACTAATTTTTTTGTAGCACGTGTGACCTGTGCAAGCGATAAGGATCAACTCATTCATCAGTCAACAATCCTCAATTATCATTTTTGATCTTGTCGATCATGTTAATTCATTAATCACTCAGTCAATCTCAATGTTCAGTTGTTGATCTTGTGGATCGAATTTTTAATCTTGTTAACTTGTTCAAGATAATCATTTTCAGGAATTTCATTAGATAATCATGTTACCTCACTTGATCTTTCATGCGATCTTATCATATTCCGGCGTCATGTTGACGATCATTTTACTGCATTATTAATGCATTCATTGTGATAAGCGTGTATGTTCATTATTATCATTCCGTAATGTAATCATAATGCGATCTTCATGCGGGATCTATAATTATCATATGACCTTTCTGCTTCAGAATGGATAGAGTTGTCAGAGGTTTTGAACCCCGAATCCGTCGAGGACGAGGGTGTCATTGTCATTGCTGAGAAGTTTCAGGGACTTCTTCAGTTTGCTTCATCTGTTATCCGTACTGAGGCGGATAAGATCAAGTATTTTAGCAAGAGGCTAAACCCGCGGTTGAGGATGCATTTGTTCAATCACAATTTTAATTCACTTAGTGAGTTCATCGAGAAGGCTCTTAGAGCAGAGCTTTTGATCAAGGAGCTTACTCGGAAGCACCCTTCAGCTTCTTCTGGTGGGAGGACTAGGATGCCAGTTCGTTCAGAGGGACATCGGTCTCCGACGTCCAAGAGGTCATTTTCTAGTCATTTTCTAGTCATTTTCTAGAACATGGGTATTAGACACCATAGTGTGTGCCACTGAGTGCAAGTGGGAGATTGTTAGGAGTATGCACTCGAATGCCACTCAGAGGATGTTGAGTGAGGGCATTGTACTTGTATTTATATAAATCATTAATATAAGGCAATGGATGTTTCTTTATTTACTGGTAGTTACTGGCGTTCCTAACTCGTAAATATATATATATATATATATATATAAACTAGTCCATATATATATATATAAACTAGTCCATGTATTTGAGAGCAAAAGCATTCCACTTCTTATTGGATAAGGGGATAGGCACTGGAAAGGTTTATAGCTCAAATACTTAATCGTTCGCAAGTCGATGAAACTTGACTGGGCGTTAAGTTTATGTGAAGACTTGTATGACGTGTTCTTTGACATGTAGAGTGCCTGTCGAACACTAATGGTTAGTGGGAGTACACGTTATAGGTATGCTAATTGAATTAGTATACTCGAACCAACTCACCCTCGATTCGTCACACGGATTTCACTCCAGGATAGTCAATGACGGAATCGAAAGGTTGTTATAGGTATTCGTGAACCTTCGACTTGAGGATTTAGTAGGGATCTGCTTGTGACGTCAAGATTTTCATTAGAGTATTCCGACCCTGTAAACCGGAAGGCGTGGGCCAACCTCGACGTACATCTTGATGGGCAAGTAGCAGGTCCTACTGAATACCAAGATATAATTCTTTATCCTGTTAGTGAACGGGTTATATGTCCTCTGCGGTTATTGGCGGATGAGATCATAAGTCTTTGGCCAAAGCATTGGAGCTAGTTGTATTGGATACACGAGAGCTCGAGGATCTAGATTTGCATTCAAGCATGCATAGCGTCAAGTATAGATAGGGTTTGACTGACCGTGACCCTATAACTTGATCGGGACATTTGAAAGAATGGTTCATACGTATACTGGTATTCACGACAAAATGGTTTTTGAATGATCCCAATCATTCGTTCTCAGTTGGGGTATAGTGTAGGCCGCCAGGCTAGCTAGGTGGTGCTACTACTCTTTGGTTCCTCCCATTCCTGACTGAGACGGACCTACCGAGTCGCGCAATAGGATTGACGACGGAATGAATCAAACTTATTTTCTCATTATGAATATTTGATATTGGATATATAATTTGGGACATTAGATGTCTTAATCGATTTATTGGATAAATTGATTTACGGCCTAATGAATTAAATAAATTACTGGGTGATTAATTTAATTCATAAATATAATTATTTCTTGGGGAAATTAATTATGTTATTATGTATTTGATATGATTAATTAATTGGATTAATTAATTAATATAAATACATCGAAACGGATTCGGAGTTTATCTGTTTGGACTCACGGGAGTCCGAAACGAACCGAACTCGTCTGTTTTTCAGGATGGCCTCCCCCTTTACTTCCACCTACATTCCTATTGTCTTTTCCTTCCATTTATTAATGGATGATCATGACTTTGTGGGGCAAGGTATCATGTGGTGTGATTTGTTCACATGTGGGTAGAAGTAGAATAAAAAAACGACTTGACAAACTCTCTCACCACCCAATTGTGTTCAACCGTGAATGTGAGAGAGAGAGAGAGAGAGAGAGAGAGAGAGAGAGAGAGAAACCATTTTCTCAAGGTCTTCATCTTCTTCTTCATATCATCTTGATTGTTCTTGGAGAAAATTGAGAGATTCATTGAGAGTGTGTGATCAATACACTTAGAGTGTTAAAATCACAATAAAAAGCTTCATCATCCTAGCTCTAAACGTATCCTCGTAGGATAGCAAGGTGATCGTCATTCCGTTCGTTTCTCCGGCGCGTGGCAAGTAGAGACGAGGTGCTTTCGGCGTTCGATCATCTAAGAGCATGGAGCGTTTGGATCGTAGGGAAATCAACTAAAGCTTGGGTAATAGCTCAAGAGAAGGACACCATCTAAATCAACGGACTACAAGGGTATGTTTTCTCGTATCTATTGTGTTTCATTTAATATTCGTATATACGTAGCTCGATCGATCCTCGTATGGATTCAGATCGAATTAATTTTCATTTTACCGCTTCCGCTGGGCCTTCGTTTTAGGCACCGAATCCCAACAAAGTCATCGCCTACACATACCGATAAAATAGTTTATGGAATTAGTTTTTCGAAATAGACTCAAGTTTGCAAATTATTAGAAAATCATTTTAAAATAAACGTACATCAGATATAAACAACAGTAAAAATAAATATGCAATGGAAGATCACAATCTGTCAAAATACTCGACTTTCAGTCATATGTCATTGCCAGTATCTCCGGGGAAACTTAATCATTTTACAAGACAAGAAATGTCACCATTACAATCTCACCTCATAACCTTACCGATATATGGTAATCCACAACATACCAATTCTTCATAATCTCAGAGTCCGTCATCTATATGTAACCACACATGTTGTATAAACCTAACAATATCGTAATCTCAAACCGCTAATCACACGCAATCAAACATGTTGAATGAATCAACCAGATTTTAATCTCAGACCATAAGACTCAAAAGAAGGATGTCATGTTACGCTGAGGATGGAAATGTGTCCGTGTACAAGCACCAATGTATATCGATCAGATATACTTGTGGATGTGTATCTAATTAGTCTCACGAGAATTTCTCTCTCGTGTGTAAAGTCCAGTATGAGACCAACTACCATCACAAGACTATATATGTCCAACTAAAAATCCTACACCTACCAACAGACACACAAGTGTGACTAAAAAATGTCACGATATCACTATGACAATGAAACTCAAAGAATCAACATAGTTCCATCTAGTGGCACTCTCGCAAACAAAATGGTGTATTAATGAAATTATCAATCTCCAGCACATCCCCTCTTCTATACTCTTTAAATATATTAAAATCACCCCTCATTTCTCCAGTACAAAACATCACTAAAAAAAGATAAAAGTAACAAAAAATCTGGAATATCCGAATATATTTATCTTTTATTATTTTTTAATATTAGCATCATTCGATTATAAGTAATACAATCTTTCCATCTAGTTACTAACTGATTAAATAAGCAACAAAACTAAAAAATATATCATTCTTCATTTTAGAAGATTATCATATTTAACAATAGAAAAAATCAATCAATATATATAGTTTTCAATGGAATTAAATATGACTAAAGCATAATATATTATATTACAATTACAAATTACGATAGTGATAAATACAAAAATTATAAGATAATCACAATTTAAGAATTTTCAATTATCTTATCATATCTCCAAAATAGAGCTATCACCCATTTTTTAGTTTGATTTATATTTATCTGGTTAAATTATTAAGTTTAATGTTTATTACTATTATTAATGTATTATAATTTATATTTTGGGTCTATGAAATTAAATTATTTTACGCATCACAGGAAATAAAACAGGAAATAAAACAGGTTAAAAAAGTAATTCTTTTTTATCTATCTTCATTTACCTACAATTCCATTAATTTATTATTGACTTAGATCATCTAAACAGATAGAATATTATTAAATTATGATTAAAGTTTTAATTAATAGGTACAACTATTATTACAAGATAATCAAAATATAAATAAATATTACGATTTGATCAAATATAATTAATTTATTCCTGATAGAATCAAATTTGTATACCAAATTATATTATGGGGTTGTATGTTGTTTATACAGAATAATGTCCAAAGTAAGGGTATGCAATGAGACAACAATGATCGCAACCAGACTTGGAACCCACGTGATTGAAGCAGATATCCTCACCAGCAGTGACAGCCCGTTGACTCCTAAGATGTCACTCGGGCCTTCTGATCCGAGATTGCCTTTCAAATTCACAAGAAGGCAATTCCCAAGCATTGTGTCGTTTGCAATGACGATAAACAAGAGCAAAGTCAGTCTTTCTCACAAGTTGGATTATTTCTTAGAAAATCTGTTTTCTGTAATGACTAACTCTACGTTGCTCTGTCAAGGGCTGAGGGACTCAAGATCTTGATATATGAAAAGAAGAATAATATGTCCACCACGGCGTCGATCGTAGTATATAGAGAAGTCTTTCGTAATTTATAAAATAATTGTACATATATATTCTTTATTCCATAAATAATTGATTACTCTATTCATATCTTCTTTCACTTATTCTTTGAAAGACAATCAAATTAAAATAATATTTGTTTTTATTTTTATAAGTTGATTTAGAGTCCTTGCAAAGCACGGCATGCCTTGCTAGTTATTTCATTATTCAACATGATCCATAGCGATCTGAGAAGGTGGTCCACCACCAAGGAAAGATTCCGCCACAAGTAATGCAACATCGACGTTGGTAAAAATCGATCAATTAACAACAAACTTAACTGTTTGGTTTTACCCAAGTAAACTAATGTTAGGCAAGTCGATCAACTCATTAAAAAGCCTACGAATTGACGTCTTCATTATAGTAACTAATCCCTTTCTCTTCACACCCCAATCTCCACTAAAACACCTCATCTCCGCATCCCGTTGTGATCTGTTCCTTTTTTCCCAAGTGTCATGAGGTGCATACATCTTAAGTAGTTCATACTCCCACCCTTCATTCTCTCATTTCCTTTAACCCCTAAGTTCACACTAGAGGTATCCACTGAACCTAGACCCGCCGATTCGACACGTTGACCCAGACTCGTGTATCTGCTGCCGAATCGAATCCGTGGGATCCGCGGACTCAGACCCATGGTACATGCGAGTGGGGTCCAAGTCATAACTCTTTGGACTTGCAACCCGCCTAGTCGGACCCGACGGATCCATCCAAAATTTAAAAAAAAAAATTCTAAAAATTATGTTTGTTGGAAGTCCGTCCCGACAGGTCCAACGGTTAATTTTAATAAAAAAAAACAGATTTTAAACATATAAATACCCCCAACCACCCTTATTTCTCACACCTCCCTCAATCAATCTCTCTCTCTCTCTCTCTCTCTCTCTCTCTCAATTCTCATTTCTGTAATCTACTCTCTCCCTCTCAATTCTTATTTTATCATTATGTCGAGCTCTGATAAGGAAAAGAGTATTGCTACGTCCCCCAAGAATTTAAAATGTCCAAGTTATAATGAATGACTCTTTATAGGGCAAACTAAGTTACCATCTGACACATCTATTCGAGAGCCTCAAAATCAACCTCCCCCAAAAATGAAAATAAAAGTCAACATGATGAAGTTGATACTATGATACTTGAACATATAGTTAAATATGGAGATATGATTCAAACTAAAACAATAAGATCTAGGACTAGCAATACATTTAATAGAACTAGAAAAAAGTTTCACTAACCCATTTCAACAAGAACTCTATAATATAGCAAGAAATTGGGGTGGTAGTAACGTCGGTCAAAGAAATGACCTTAGTCGATATTACGCGACTAGTTTTGTGACCGAGGATGACAATGCATGTCATTTGATCTGTCGGATTGGTGGATGAGAAGAGGAACATAATTTTCCATACTCTCCATTATGGCACGAGATCATTGCAGTGCTCGCGTCCGTAGCCCCTTTTGAGAGCGCTTTCAGTGAAGAAGGTTATATATTGGACGAGCGGAGATCCCGAATGACGTCAAGGAATCTTGAGGCCCAGATGATGCTTAAAGACGTAACAAAAGCCGAACTACGAGATCAAGAAAATAGATGGAATGACCTCTTATCGGACCAAGACGCGATCAAGAAGGCAACCCTGGATGAGATTCTAGTCAAGAGAGTCAAATTGACGACCAGTACGACAACGACTAAAGGTAAGTAAGGTAAGTCAGGTAAATAACAAAACTACGTCGGGCTTTACTTCCTCATGAGGATACGTAGATAATTTAATTCCAAGCGAAAACTTAGAATTAAATACAAGCCCATTTTTTTATTTTTTTTTGTTCATTAGTTTGTTTTTTTCATGTATAAAATAATAAATAAAATTTTAAAAATATATTTAAAAAAAATATTTTCACGGGTCCATCCATGACCCGGCGGGTCCAACCCGAACCCGTGGTCGACCCATGAAGATTCGGACCCATACGTTTTATATGTATGAGTGGGGTCCAGGTTTAGATTGGCTGACCCGTAAACCAAGCGGGTCAGACCCGAACCTGAATCCGAATATTGCCACGTCTAATTCACACTCCCACCCTTCAGCTCAGCCTCAAAAGACACCCTCACTTCTCGTTTTTCCCAAAAATGGAGCATCAAAAAATATAAGAACTTACAAGGAGCAAGTGTATCATCTAAAGCGCATACAATGAATTTTCATACCTCAATCCCAACAAAAACAATATGGACGAAAATGATCAAGCATACAGGCAAAATGGTGTAATGAATCTCATTAGGCCTCACAAACTTATTTATATTTCCCACAACTCTAAAGCCCAAAAATTGTGTAGGGCGTGTATGCCTGTTTGCATCAGAAAAAACTTTTCTATGTATAAAAACATATTAATGATATATGGGAAGGGAATATCATCAAATAAGAGGTTAAAAAGTTCTTTATTTTTGTACGAGAACAATTTTGCTCGACTCGCCACTTTCTATCCAAAAGGTCCATCTTATCGAGTTTTCACACAAGAAAAATTTCATATCGTCTATGTCAATGCGAAGAGTTTTCACACAAGAAAAATTTCATATCGTATATATCAATGCGGCATGCCAAGTGGCACGCCATTCGACAATTGACATGCCAAAATGACATATCATTTGTCATTACCATATCAGTATGGCACATGCCAAAAAAAAATACACTTGCGGACGCTTGCGCCTGCTTCTTTGATCGAATGAATTCGAATCAATCGAATCGAATTGGACCGAATCGAATCGAATCAATCGAATCGAATCGAATGGAATCGAATCGAATCGAATCGAATCAAATATATATATTAAGGGTAAATAATAATAATAATAATGGTAAATAATAATAATAATAGTAATTAACAACAACAACGATAATAGTAATATTATTAGTAATAATAACAATAATAATAATTAAGATTAATAATAATAATAATAAGAATCGAAATTTAATCGAATCAATCGAATCGAATCGAATGGACTTGAATCAATCAATTGAATCGAATCGAATCAATCGAATCAAAACTAAAAAATAAGTCCAAAAGAACTCATGAATGCCATCGTATTAATTAAAATAATTAATTAACATTATGCATGGTTTTTATAAATTATTTTCATAACCTAAGTGTTATTAAAATTATAAGTTCTTCAACTACAAACTTCAATAAATATTATTGTCAAAAAAAAAACTTCAATAAATATTTATATTAGTTCCAACGCTATGTTTAATATTTATGACTTTTAATAAAATACCATTTTATTGAAGTAATATGGATTTGGAATATTTATTTTATACAAAATTCAAGCATGTAGGTTGGAGACATTTTAATTTTTATGCCTGGGGAAGAAATTGCACTACAATAAAATTTTGGGTCAGAAATGGCTTTACAGTTGGGATTTGTTTCTAATTTAATTTGGGCCGCACGAGATTATAAACTTCTGTGTAATCTATCCACTCAAGTTTTGGGCCGTAACGAACTGCTATTTAGAACATGGGAACTTTACACATATATACCACTTGTACAAACTAATTATAAAGAAAAAATAAAAAAAAATATTTACGCATATAACAATGTATTTTTCACAATAAAAAAAAATTCACCATCTCAATTCCAAAAAATCAGCAACGTTTCCAACATTTCACATCTTCTCTCCTCTCTCTCCCTTTTTTCTCTCTTTTCCTTTTTCCTCTGTCGTTCCTCCTCCTTTCTTTTTTCTTCTTTGCAGACATGCCCCCTCTTTCCCAGAGATCTTGTTTTCCTCTGCAACACACCATTGCAAATAAGTTCCCGCAGTTCATAAATTATTTTCAGAACTTCTTTTCCTCTCAAAAAAATATTGTAGTCGGCGAGCAAAATATTTTCTCGATGAGATTTCTCTAGGTGAATCATCTGATTTTGATAATTGGTCTGAGATGTTTTTTTTTTAGGTTTCATTGATTTGGTTTGTTATATTTGTTAGGTGAGTTTATTTATTTTGGTAATTGGTCTAATTTTGATAATAGATCTGATACGGTAGTCGGCTTACCGAGGAAGATGGTGGTTGGGCGCAGTTTTGGGTGACTGTATTTAGTTAATTTCTGAAAACATCTCAGTTGGTTACTTATAATTAGTAGTTTGGTTACTTGGATGTTGTATTTGGATACTAGCTGGGATGATTCTTGCCACTGAGTTGGGATGATTTCTGCATCAATTTTTAATTTGATTACCTTTTTGAATGTACTAAGATAACATCTCTGATTATTGTATTGAATTGGATCTTTTAGGATGTAATAATATTCATTAACTTATGTGTAATAATATGTTCGAATTTGATAATGATTACTGTAGTCAATGAATATTGATACTACTTAATTTCCACTATTTTGAATTTATCTATAAAAATACATTGAATATATGGAACAAGTACACTTGCTTGCAAAATATTTAAATTTATTAATGATTTTAATCTTTTTATTGAGTTTGCCTCATCTGAATTCTTTTTGCAGCTTACCGATTTAATGAGATTTGCTATATTTTTATTGAATTAGATACCATAATTTTTACATGCAAATACATATCCACAAGGCATGAAGATATAAAGTGCATAATAAGAGAAGAATCAAGTAGAATACAGCATATACGAAGAAAATGATCACAACCATGCAAGAATCGTCCTGTTTTGTGGGCAAATTATCTTGGGATTTAGTTACTAAAATTTCATTTTGTAGCAATATCTTGAAAAAATCTCTTTTTTTGTTCCGCTATATTAAAGTAACCAAACACTTTTGTTCAAATGTTTTAGTTGTTTAATAAATACATTAGCATGCATTATATTAATTGAAAAATAGTTATACACAAAATCTGTATCTAATACTGTCACCAAACTTGAAGTGTACTAACTGAAAACCATTATGTAAAACAAGTATGTATCTCGTATTATGTATTAAACTAACCAAACACTTTTGTTCAAGTATCCATTTTTTTTATTAAATACAATACTCATTGAAAACTACTTTTAAAAACAATATGTATTCATGTCACACTTTAAAATAACTTAACATTTTTATTACCGTACACATTGGTTATATAATTTTTTTAACATGTGTTATAATAAATAATAACTATTATGTCAAAAACGAGTATCTTGTACTGTTTATCGGAATAATCAAACACCTTTATTAGAGTATTCATTTTTGTAACTGAATACGCCAGTATGGAGTATATTAACTTCAAACTATTATGACAAATATATATGAGAAACAATGAATACATCTTTGGATACTTTAAATAATTTATTGGTTACTTAATCATAAATAATAATATCCACTTTTTATAAATAGATGACCAATTATTTATTCTCGTCAACTCAGAATAAAAATAACCATATATATTAATTTAGGTAACCATTCATGGATCGTTTCGTATCCAATTGCAATACCATACAAAGAATCAAAATATTTTACTATGAATCTCTAGTAGTATTACTCAAATTACATAATCGAGTAACCAACTATCATTTAGATCCAACTACATAATGACATACATTTCAGACACACTACAACACAGTTTCAAGTATAATATACATCACAAAAACTTATTAAACACAAAAATTGAGCATGAACCAGAAATAATATTCACGTTCAACTTCAAATCCTTACTGTTATTCTATAATTTTCAAAAAAAGTTGACAATATATATTCGACCACCATATATCCAAATATATTATACAAATTTACGTAGACCAAATACAATTCAAACAAAAATGTCAAGCAAGTATCCATTATTTGTATAACACTAAACATACATCATAAGAAATGTATCTAAAGACCTGCTACAAACTTATATGCAATTCAACCATCATCCGACCACCTAGCTCAATCGTTGACCAAACCCAGTTCCACCTGGAAGCCTCGTCCAACCAACTCTACACCCCATTCCAACCAGAAAATCTAGTGCCTCAGCCTGAAACCCAAACAAAGACTAGAACTCGGATAGCCATCCACCCTCGACCTAACCCAGAACTTCGTCGTGCTACTACCTCCATTGGTGTCCGATGTCGCCTTGGTTATCTTTGCTGATTCAAACTGATATTGACCGCCGCATTGAGGAGTTGTGTGAGGTGTGTCTTCCATCGCGAGAGTGAGACTACAAGGATGATACGAATTAACGTATGATATGTACGTAAATTCGCCGGAAAATGCAGCGGTTATAATTGTTACCTCACAACACTCGTATTTGTGTAACACTTGTAAGATTCAACCGAAAGTAGGGCAATTCGGTTTACGTAAACAAGATAATATGAAAGTAAATTATCAAACTAGACCTATAGTTTGATAAAGCAATCTCTCCTCAAGACCTATTGAGAATCGATTAAAATTACAACTCGAAAACGCGTCGAATTATAATCAAGTTGTGCTGAAAATCATTCAACAATGAACATACACAAGTGTATTTCGTTTTTCAAGCTTCAAAAGTGATTTTCAAAGGTTGAGGGTGAGGCTTATAAATAGCCTTAACAACTACAAATAAGTTCAAACAAGATCAAACAAGATCACACAAGAAAACAAGCAAACAATAAACTAATCTAACAACTTTGACAAAGCTTGCAAACAAAGTCATGCTTGGTCTCTTCCTCTTATTTTTGGCCGTGGGGTAGCAATCAAGAAGTGGATAACATCCTTCTCATGTGATATCTTCTTGCAAGACTTCAACAAGGATAGAAAGTGAAAGTAACATGTTGGCATCTTCCTTCATGTGGTTCGGCCGATTTTCAAAGGGGTGGGGTGAGCCGAAATCTCTATCCTTGATCTTATTATGGTGGACTTTGAAAAATGAAGGCAAAGTTGAAAGTAGTGGGGACAAAGATCCTTCATGGATCCTTCATCAAATCGGCCGAAATCTCCCCTATTATGGGCGATTTTGTATGCATGAACATGCATACGTATTCATGTTTTGGTACGTCTAAGTTATCCCTGTTCCGATTATTAAGATGGTTCCCATTTCCGCATTTGTTTTCTCACCGAAGTACGTAGGTGCATGTGCATGCAACGTGGTATCGTCACCTACGTCAATTCTTACTTCGTTTGGAGATGTCACAATCGCATCATCTCCTCCCCCTTTGAAAGGAATTGACCTCAATTCAGTGATTCCCTCGTCGTCAAGGTAAGGAGATAGATCGCCCACGTTAAAAGTGGCGTGTACCCCATAATCGCCTGGAAGTTCTACTTTATACGCATTGTCGTTCACCTTACCCACGATTTTGTAAGGTCCCTCGGCCCTCGGCATAAGTTTGTTCTTGCGTTTGCTAGGAAATCTCTCTTTTCTTAAGTGTACCCAAACCAAGTCGCCTACTTCGAATAGTCTCGGTTTTCTGTGATTGTTGGATTTCCGTTTGTAAGCGTCATTCACCTCTTTGATTCGATCATGTATTTGTCCGTGCAACTTGATCATCGATTTAAGTTTCGATTCTGCATCTTTGTGTACCAACTCGTCCTTCGGCAATGGAATCAAGTCTAAGGGTATATAAGGATTTAACCCGTAAACGACTTCAAAAGGACAATGTGCCGTAGCATGTGTAGGGGATCGGTTATAGGCAAATTCCGCATGAGCAAGTTTCATGTCCCAATCCTTTTGCGTTTTATTCACAAGTCCTCGCAACAACGTTCCTAACGTTCGATTTGTGACTTTGGTTTGACCATCGGTTTGAGGATGGTGCGAAGTGCTAAATAAGAGCTTTGTACCCACTTTCCTCCATAAAGTATTCCAAAAATAGCTAAGGAATTTCGAATCCCGATCCGAAACAATAGTCTTCGGAACTCCATGTAAACGAACCACCTCTCGGAAGTATAAATCGGCCACGTTTCTTGCGTCGTCGGTTTTGTGGCAAGCCACGGAGTGAGCTATTTTTGAGAACCGATCAACAACCACCATAATAGCATCTTTACCTCGTTGAGTACGGGGTAAAGCGACGATAAAATCCGTGGATACATCTTCCCACGGTCTTTCTGGAACCGGTAGAGGCATATACGCTCCCGGTTTGAACGAACTCTTTGAGATGTGACATGTTACGCATTTACTTAAAACACTGTAAACGTCTTTTAGCATTTTAGGCCAAAAGAAATGTTCTTTTAGTACTTCCAATGTTTTAGCCGTGCCAAAATGTCCTGCTAAACCTCTTCCATGAGCCTCCCGGATCAATAACTCCCGAACCGCCTGTTTTGGAACACACAGCCTATTCCCTTTAAATAGGAAATCATCTTGTAACATGAACTCCCCGAACGGACCATATTTGCAACTTGTAAAAATTTCTCCAAAATCCGCATCATTTTCATAACACTCCTTCAACATTTCGAAACCAAGTAACCGAACCTCCAGCGTAGAAAGTAAAGCATACCTCCTAGATAACGCATCCGCAACGACATTGCTTTTACCGTCTTTGTACTTGGATGAAAAGTGAAATGATTGTAGGAATTCCACCCACTTGGCATGCCTCGGACTCAGTTTATGTTGCCCGTTAATGTACTTCAATGATTCGTGGTCCGAGTGTAGAATAAAATGCTTCGTCCGTAAGTAATGACTCCAATGATCAAGGGCCCGTACGATAGCATAGAATTCTTTATCGTAAGTACAATAATTCAACCGAGCTCCGTTCAACTTCTCCGAAAAATAAGCGATAGGTCGTTTACCTTGAATAAGAACCGCTCCAATTCCAACTCCACTAGCATCACATTCAACTTCGAATGGTTGAGTAAAATCGGGTAGTGTTAGAATCGGTGCTTCGCATAATTTGGCCTTTAACTTCTCGAAAGCTCCTTGGGCAGCCCCGTTCCATACAAATGGTCCCTTTTTTAAACACTCCGTTATCAAACTTGAAATGGTGCTAAAGTCTTGTATAAACCTCCGGTAAAAAGAAGCAAGTCCGTGAAATGACCTCACTTCCATCACGGTCGTAGGGGTCGGCCAAGACTTAATTGCTTCGATTTTTGTTTGATCCACCGCCACCCCGTACTTCGAAACGACATAGCCAAGAAAGACTATACTTTCGACTAGGAACGAATACTTCTCTTTTTTTCCATATAATTTTCGGTCCCTCAAGGTTTCGAAGATTAGCCTTAAGTGCCCGAAATGTTCTTGTAGTGATTGACTATAGATTAGAATGTCATCCAGATATACAACCACGAACTTCCCCACAAATGGGTTAAGTACTTCGTTCATCAACATCATGAAGGTACTAGGCGCATTTGTAAGACCGAACGGCATAACGATCCATTCATATAATCCATTTTTCGTTTTGAAGGCCGTTTTCCACTCATCACCTTCTCGCATTCAGATTTGATGATATCCGCTTCGTAAATCAACTTTTGAAAAGATCACCGAACCATGTAGTTCGTCTAACATATCGTCAAGTCTCGGGATAAGAAACCGATACTTGACAGTGATATTGTTCACGGACCGACTATCCACACACATCCGCCAAGAACCATCTTTCTTAGGGACAAGTAAGACCGGAACCGCACACAGACTCAAACTCTCCCGGACATACCCGCGGTCCAAAAGCTATTCGACTTGTCTTTGTAACTCCTTCGTCTCCTCGGGATTACATCTATAAGCGGCTTTATTAGGAATTGGTGCTCCCGGTATAAGATCAATTTGGTGTTCGATACCGCGAATAGGTGGTAAACCCGACGGTAATTCTTCGGGAAAAACATCCTCAAATTCGTGTAACAACACATCTAGCTCTACTCCGTTTTGTACTCCCATGTTCTCCTCCCGTGTTTCTTTAAACATCACCAAATATACTCGCTCCCCGTCATTAATGGCATGTTCCATTTCTCTTTCGCTAGCAAGCATGGTAAGTTTCGATTTCTCCACTTGACTAGAACTCATCGAACGGATAGCTTGCGGGGACATCAGTTTGAGTACAATCTTCTTTCCTTTGTCTTGTAATTCATATTCATTACTCCGACCTCGATGTAAAACATCTCGGTCGAACATCCATGATCATCCCAAAAGTACGTGGCATGCGTCCATCGGGAAAACGTCACATAACACATCGTCTCCGTATGATCCCATAGTTAAGTTGACCCGTACTTGTCTCGACACCTTCACTTTGCTTCCATCATCAAGCCAATGTAAAGCATACGGTCTCGGGTGAGCCGTAGTAGTTAGCCCGAGTTTGGTGACCATCTCGTTTGAAGCTACATTCGTGCAACTTCCTCCGTCTATTATCAAGCTACACCACTTTTCTCCGACTTTGCATTTGGAATGAAAAATTTGGTCTCTTTGCTCCGTATCACTTGGAATGATTTTGGTATGTAGTGCTCGAAGCACTAAAGCAGTATCATATTCCGGATCGTCATAAGTCTCGCAGTCCTCATTCTCTTCCTCAGCCTCCATGTTAAACACGTCGCCAAGGCCTTCCTTCTCGTCCTCGACTAAAAGTTCGTCTCGGACCGCAAGAGCTTCTCTTAAAGTGACCACCCTTTTATTTGGACATGCATTTTGATAGTGACCAAAGCCTTGACATTTAAAACATCGCACTTTAGCCAAGCTCGTTTCCTTGGAAACGTGAGGAACCTTTAGGGTCGGGGTAGGGACTTGAAAAGGTACGGTAGGTTTCGTAGTCGAACTTGAGCCGGCACTTGCATTTCCGAATTTGTATGGGAATTCGGGTTTGGTAAACTTCAACTTGTTTTGAGCTTCAATTTTTATGCATAGTCCGCATAAAGTATCAAAATCTCCGTATGGGTATAATTCCACCATATTTGAAATGCTTCGGTTTAGGCCACGTAAGAAACGTGACATTCTTTGTTCTTCATTTTCTTCAAGTTCTCCCATTAAGGCCAAGCCTTCAAATTCTTCGATGTATTCTTCCACACTTAGTTTCCCTTGTACGAACTTCGCAATTTTTCGGTATAAGGTTAACCGATGTGATGTCGGGACATACCTTTTACGTAGTTTTTTCTTCAGAATCCCAAGAACGGATTTTCTCTTTTCCCGCACGAGCTCGTTGTGTTTTCATACCCTCGAACCATAAGGAAGCGCCTTTCCCTAACTTGAGAATTGCATATTTGCAACGTTTCTCATCGTTAAAGTGCTTGAAGTCGAACATACGTTCAATCTTCCTTTCCCACTCCAAGTAAACTTCGGGATTAGTACCTCCGACAAATTCCGGAAGTTCATTTACTTTGAATTCATCTACATGACGCGGTGAATGTGCGTCATAGCCTCCTCTTCTAGCTTGAAAACGTGGTTCTTGTAAGTTTTGTAGTGCTTCACGTAGTTTCTCCATGAAATCGTCGGAAAAATCCATGATAAGATAGTTTTGACAAGAAAATCGCCAAGAGAATTTCGCCAAGGAAAATACCTTGGGCTCCGATGCCACTAATGATACGAATTAACGTATGATATGTATGTAAATTCGCCGGAAAATACAGCGGTTATAATTGTTACCTCACAACACTCGTATTTGTGTAACACTTGTAAGATTCAACCGAAAGTAGGGCAATTCGATTTACGTAAACAAGATAATATGAAAGTAAATTATCAAACTATACCTATAGTTTGATAAAGCAATCTCTCCTCAAGACCTATTGAGAATCGATTAAAATTACAACTCGAAAACGCGTCGAATTATAATCAAGTTGTGCTGAAAATCATTCAACAATGAACATACACAAGTGTATTTCGTTTTTCAAGCTTCAAAAGTGATTTTCAAAGGTTGAGGGTGAGGCTTATAAATAGCCTTAACAACTACAAATAAGTTCAAACAAGATCAAACAAGATCACACAAGAAAACAAGCAAACAATAAACTAATCTAACAACTTTGACAAAGCTTGCAAACAAAGTCATGCTTGGTCTCTTCCTCTTATTTTTGGCCGTGGGGTAGCAATCAAGAAGTGGATAACATCCTTCTCATGTGATATCTTCTTGCAAGACTTCAACAAGGATAGAAAGTGAAAGTAACATGTTGGCATCTTCCTTCATGTGGTTCGGCCGATTTTCAAAGGGGTGGGGTGAGCCAAAATCTCTATCCTTGATCTTATTATGGTGGACTTTGAAAAATGAAGGCAAAGTTGAAAGTAGTGGGGATAAAGATCCTTCATGGATCCTTCATCAAATCGGCCGAAATCTCCCCTATTATGGCCGATTTTGTATGCATGAACATGCATACGTATGCATGTTTTGGTACGTCTAAGTTATCCCGGTTCCGATTATTAAGATGGTTCCCATTTCCGCATTTGTTTTCTCACCGAAGTACGTAGGTGCATGTGCATGCAACGTGGTATCGTCACCTACGTCAATTCTTACTTCGTTTGGAGATGTCACAATCGCATCAAAGGAGATGTGAAATCTGCAAACAGATTCGCACGAATCACATTCATTGCCGTCTTTCGATCAATCGTGGCCAACCACCACCAAACACGCAGCCTGCGGTCATAACCTCCAATCTCTATTGGTCGTCGCATTCGATTCACTACCAGTCGTACAATCTTCGACCAACACAACACAGAAACCCTAGATGTCTCATCAGATCTACAACTATTTTGATTTTTTTTTCAATTTCATCTATATTAACAAATACAAAAAAAAAAATAGAATCGTGTGGAGAGAGAGAGAGAGAGAGAGAGAGAGAGAGCTAATGGGTGAGGGGGTAACCGTAGGTAGAAAGAAAATCAATATATTAATATAGATTAATTACTAAAAATAAATACAACTAACTTGGTAGTTATGTAAATAATTTTGAGGTAGTGTTATATTTGTAATATTCTACTTGAATGTATTAACATATATAATTTTCCCTTAGAATATCTTCTGCGGTTATACCTTCTGATTAGAATAAAATCTCATTATATAAAGGTTATTCGTAAGTGGAGGATATATCAAAAAAATATTTTAAATATATATTTTATATAATACAAGCTACATTGCATACATTGTTTAATTAACTAGCACAAATATTTATAAAATGAGTGCAAAAAATAAATCATCATCGAATATGACCCAGTGGCGGACCCATAATTTCCAACTTGGGGATGCAAAAAAGTTGTGGAGCTATAGAAGTAAAAAAAATAATGTTATTAAATGTAATACTTTTTAAAAGTTTAAAATATTATTCAACTTTAAAGTCCCACACTTCAAATACAAAAAAATTACATATCTATCTAGTTTATTATTCGACGAGTCTTCATCTCTCGAAAGCGATTCACAATCTTATTGTCTGAAACTTGTAGAAACATCTTTTTTTCAATGAAAGTGACCAAACAATCATTCAAAAACTGATCGCCCATGCTATTTCTCAACTTATTCTTGATAAAAGTCATTCCAAAAAACACTCTCTCTATATTTGCTGTAGCAACCGGAAGAATCAACACCAACTTAATAAGCAAAAATACTAGAGGATAAGTCACATGTCTCTTTGTTTCAACAAGCTTCATCGAAAGAGAACTCATGTCGGGCAAACTTTGAAACTCATCATCTCTTTTCATATCTTCCATGAATATATCAAGTTGACATTCAAGAATCGTCAAATCAATACTTGAAAATTCAAAGGGATAAAAAGTAGCAAGTCTAAGTACCTTTTTCTTGTCAAAAGAGGAGAAGCAATTTTTAGGATTTAGGCAAGCCATGCATCTAAGCAACTCCATATTCACCTCATCAAACCGGTTATCAAGTTCTTGAAGTAATAGATCAATCACTTCTATAAACACATCAACCCGAAAATGATGAAGATATGAGACTTGTTGAACAAATCGCCTTGATCTTCCTTGAGGGATATAGCGATCTTCCATGTCTGGAACAAGAATATCATTATCATTGCAAAATGAGGTAACTTTATTCAAGTGAGTTTTCCATCCATCCTCCCTCATTTTTTGTAGTAAAACTTTGGTCAAATCAACAAGTCTCATGGCACTAACAATATCTTGATCCTTTTTTGCAAAGCAACACATAAAACATTAGTGTACCGAAATATAGTGGACATTAGTTGTGTCATGAAAACAAAATCAAATGACTCTAGTGAGTACAAAATCCCTTGAGCTTTTGCCTTATCATCCGAATTAGAGCCATTCTCCCAATCATCACTAGAACTTTAACAATTGTAGAAAACAAGTCCGTCACATTCAAAATCGTTTTGTAATGAGAACTCCAACGGGTTTCTCCTGGCCTCTTCAAACCAAGTTCTTGATTCAATCCTGACCCAGTTTCAATGTCACCAACTTCCAAGGCTTCAATAATTTCTTGTGCTTGAAAATCTCGAATCATTTCCCCTCTTACAAGAAACTCCAATCACATTCAACAAAGTAGCAAGTGGATCAAAAAGCCAAGCACATTCATTATTCTTTTTAACAATTGCTACAAGAGTGAGTTGAAGTTGATGAGCAAAGCAATGGACATAGTACCCACTTGGAGTATCTTGCCTAATCAATGTCTTGAGACCATGTATATCACCCTTCATGTTACTAGCCCCATCATACCCTTGCCCTCGGATCTTAGATGGGCTCAATGAATGTTCAACAAGTAATGACACAGTTGCATTTTTAAGAGACAAAGATGTGGTATCACCAACATGAACAAGTCCAATAAACCGCTCTATTATCTTTCCTATTTTCCCCTCTTCATAGCGCAAGCAAAGAGCTTATTGTTCTTTTTGGGACACATCACTCGACTCATCAGCCAATATAGCAAAATAATCATCACCAAGCTCCTCCAAAATAAGCTTAGTTGTTTCTTTAGCACAACAACTAAATGCCCGGAGCCAGAATATGCCAACCGCTAATTGATGATATCTTTTGGATTTTGGGAGCTATCAATTGACAGTTTCCCGGAGCATTTTCTAAAGTGACTTTTGAAATAGCTTCATTATGTGTCTTCAAAAATTTTAAAAGTTCAATAAAATTGCCCCTTAAGGGATTCTTCACTTTCTTTATGTCCACGAAATGCCAATCCTTGTCGTAATAGATAACGAACACAAGAAAATGAAGCTTTCAAGCGAACCACATACTCTTTTTCACTCACATCATTGACATTATCAAAAGAAACAATAATTGATTTCTTTTTTCCATCTTTTAAACTCACATACTTCTCATAAGCAAGATTATGCAAACTTTTTACTCCACCAATATGTTTCGTGAATCTATCCGGTTTATTACATGATTTAATACCTCCATTAACAAATGCATCCCCTCCCGCATTAGCTTCAATTTCATGCTTGAACAAGTAGAAAACAAAACAAAATGCCGCATCTTTCTCAATACTATATTCAAGCCAATCCCATTTCTCAAACTAAGAAACACAAAATCGCCGCAAATTTCCTCCAATATCTTTTTGGGGAAAATTGTGTGCTTTTGGTTGACAAGGTTTTTTAAGAATGTAAGCTCTTCTAACCGAATCTCTGTCATTTGGAGGATAATCTATTATGCTAATTCTTTTTCCCGGATCATGAGGAAGAAGTTCAACATCATAAATTATTTCCTTCACTTCTAATGGCAAGCTATTAACACTTATACCACCCAAATTCATAGCAATTTCTTGAGGGGGGTCAATTGGAATAGACACACTAGGACTAGAAATATTATCCCCACCTACCTGTGAAGAGCATGAATCCCCTCGAGATTTTGTTTTCTTGAACATAAATTGTCGAAGATTGGCTTGCTTAATCATCCCTTTTGTATTTTTGGATTTAGATGCATCACTCTTCATTTCCTATCAATGCAGTTTGCGGCCGTCGTAATGAGTGAAAGAATTGAAAACAAAAAATCTCTTTGCAATGAAGATTGAGTAATCGAGCGGGATTTCAGTATTTCTGTTTCTGCTTCTCTTTCTTCCTTGTGCGCTGCGTGTGTCTGTGTTAAATTAGGCTTTTTAGATTGATGTTCTTTACTTGTTTTTATTAATGGGTACGGGCTGCAGGGATTTTTATGGGATAATGGGCTGCAGGGATTTATTTTATTAATGGGCTACACTAGTTATAATTTTTATGGGCTGTATTTTTACTAATGGGCTGTGTTTTTAACTAATACTAGTTATAATTTTTTTTGGGGGGGATGCACTACCACCCCGAGGCACCAAGGTAGATCCGCCAGTGATATGACCTTAGATAAATATTTTTAATCGTGTTAAAATTTAGGGGAATGATCCAAATATACAAAGTAAATGTAATACCCGCATTTTTCTTTTCTGGTATTTTTTATTTTTTTGTATTTCCTACTTTTAGTGGCTCGTTTGTAACCGTATTGGTATTTCGAGAATACTTATTTCTGGACTTTTTGTCATCCGAGTTTGTTTCGGACTTGTTTTACTCAATTCCTCGTTTATTGGCTTTTCCATCGCTAATTGGTCCGATTCTCATAATCGTTGTTCGGAACCGCTGTTTCGGGATTGCCATAAATTCATCTCATGTTGTTATGCGTGTTGTGAGCTTCCGTTTGATGTTTCGATCGTGTATCGTGTGTTTCACGTGTTTTGAGCCGTTTGGTATCCTGTTGCCTAGCGCGCGTTATTTCTGTTGTATAGCGCACGTTAGTATCACTTAGTAGCGCATGCTACGTTCGTTTTGTAGCGCGTGCTAACGAGTCGAGCGCAGCAGTGGCAGTAAGATGTTTCTGCTCTCTGCTCTCTGGACGAATAGCTTAGCGCACGTTAAAATTGTGTTTTAGCGCATGCTATATATGGTTTAGGCTTAGCGCGCGCTGGGTGTCTGGTAGCGCGCGCTAATCCGGCGATCGAATCGCGTAATGTTTCGACTCGGCACCGTGTCCGTGTAGTGCACGCTATGGCCCGATAGCGCGTGCTATCGAGGGGCTGTTAGCGCACGCTATCCTCTGGTAGCTCATGTTAACGGGCCAGAACGGTAGGTTCTGAACTGGTTTTTGGCTGGGTAGCGCATGCTAACTCTGATCGTTAGCGCACGCAAAATCTCTCTGGCTATATAAACCAGAGAGTTGACCCAGATTCATCACTTTTCCATTTCTCATTCTCTTTTCAATCTGGGGCGATTCTTGGGCGATTTCCGATCAATTCGAAGTCTTGTAACTTAAAGCTATCATCTTCCTTGAGATCTTGGTGTAGATTAACAACACCAACACTTGTTCTTCATCCTCAATCCAAGGTAATCTCTTAGAACCCTATTTTGGGAAATTTGGGGGTTTTTGAGTTTTCATCCGATTTGTTCCGTATTGTTGATTAATCCATGATTTATATGATTAATCTTGGTAGTATTCCTGTTTTCCCTATGAGTTCATGGTAAGTTTCGTGATATTTGTGAAATCGAGAGGGTTCGGTTGCGATCCATCATCGTCGTTGTTTTTGTACGAACTTACATGAATCTTAGGTGGATTATCGGGTGTATTCCATTTCTGTACTCGTTTAGAAGTGGTTGTGATTGTATTCTTCGAATTGTTAGGTTCGGATTCGTCGGTTCCTAGCGTTTGTGCTTGATTTTCCTTTCCATTCGAGTCGTCGTCAATTATTCAAGGCAACTACTCTTGGAAACTTTTATGCTTAACATGAAATGGTGATGTATTTGTGTGTGCTTTGCTCACCTCGGGAGGGTCCGATGGGGCCTCGAGGGAATCTATGACTTCACTCTGGATTTACGAGCTTGATTCTCTAGCCAGCTCGGGAGGGTCCTTAGAGGCCTCGAGTTTGATCAGTAGCTTCACCCCGGTCTTAAGTGATGCCTGTTAACTCAAAAGTATTTTGATGATGATTAGATTCAAAACATTTAACAAAATCTATCTCAACGAGCTGTTTCATTGAAGGAAAAACTTTTTCCTAGCACACGCCACAGGATGCATAGTAGCGCATGCTATCGAGGGTCCTAAGCAGACAGGCAAGTCACCTGCAGTCAAGTTGGAATCCTACCTAATGGATAGCGCACGCTAAGTTGCCAAAATTAGTGCCCGTTAACATCTCTCTAGCGCACACTATCGCGTCCCACTTAAACAAGGCAGAGAGAACAGTAAGGTCTGGACAGAAAAAGGGAAGCATTTGCGCACGCTACGGAAGAATATTTACGCATGCTATTCATAAGTATTTGCACACGCCATATGAAATCATTTGCGCACGCTACGGAAGAATATTTACGCACGCTATTTAAAAGTATTAGCGCACGTTACATGACAAAACTTGCGCATGCTACCAGAAACATATTGGAGGTCCAGTAGCCTCAGAACTCAAATAAGGAAGCATTTACGTACGTTATACAAGCTAACGTACGTTATCTAGAAAATATAAAGCGCACGCTACACAAACTTGTTAGCGCACGCTAAGCGTTCGAATTTCTACCGTTGGACATTTTATCCGTTGGAAAGTAGAGGTCAAAAAGGAAATCCGGAAAATCTGGAATGCTAATATTAAATAATACTAGCGCACGCTCGGTATAATTTTATCCGTTGGAAGAGAGACGTTGGGGAGACAAACCGACACGATTCAAAGTCAAAAGTGAAGACATGTTGACCAACGTTAACGCACACTACCAAGGGATGTCTAGCGCACACTAGACATGTATTTTTACCGTTGGAACAGTCTACAGACCGTTCATTTCAGCCAAGTCAAAGTACCGATAACGCACGCTATGAAGGATTATTAGCGCACGCTAATAATACAAATTTTAGAATTTGAAGAAGGACTTGACACTATAAATACCCATATCCTTTGGGTGTCTCAACACACAACTTCAAGCATTCAAGCATTCAACGCATTCTTGAGCTCATATTTCTATTTATTATTGCATTCTAAGTTGTGACAAGAAAAGATACAAGAGTGATACACAATGTAATATTTCTTATACTTTGTATTCTTTTCATTGATTGTGAGTGTTGCATCACTCATACACGAGCGTAAGAGAAACGATTCAAGAGTCAGTAATCCGGTGTTATTAGGATCTTTGATCCGGTATTGTTAGGATTACACTCCAACATTCGTAAGTGAGGATTGTCTAGTTCCGATAGAACACTAGATACAAAAAGTTTATTTTGAGAGTGGTTGTGCTTGGACCAATAGAAGACAAGCGGTTGTAACGGTTGTTGTGCTCGGACCGATAGAAGACGAGACAAGTGTGTGTGGTTGTTCTTTAGCCAATAGAAAAAGAAGTCGGAGAGAGGACGTAGGCAAGTTACCGAACCTCTATATATCTTTGAGTCTTTTACTTTTCGCACATTTTACCTTTATTCTTGAGAAAGTTCGATATTCCGCATTACCACTATTCAACCCCCCTTCTAGTGGTGAATTTATCTCTTTAGTTGGTATCGGAGTGGGTCTCTTTTTAAGGGTTTAACTACCTAAGGGAAAAAGATCCGCAAATGGCTCTTCTTTGCCAAATCGAAGGAAATGCTCTCAACTGTCCTCCTTTATTTGACGGTTCCAATTTCATGACATGGAAAAAGAAAATGGCTATATTCGTTCAAGCCTATGACATTGAAATCTGGAAGGTCATTGCTCTTGGCCCAAAACTCGCCAAGAAAGAAGATGGATCGTTAATGAAGTTCGACGAGTTCAACAACGAGGACTAGAGAAACACGCACATCAATTCACGTGCTACTCAACTTCTATATTGCGCCCTCAATCCCGAAGAACTCAATAGGATATCCTCCTACGAAAGCGCAAAGGAAATTTGGGAAATTCTCGAAGTAACTCATGAAGGAACCACCTAAGTCAAGGAGACTAAAATCAACATGCTTCTTCATGACTACGACTCTTCTCCATGAAAGACGAGGAAACGATCACAAATATGTTGGATCAGTTTTCAGCTATAACCAATGGACTTGCATCTTTGGGAAAACCTATATCTAGTAGCGACAAAGCTAAGAAAATTCTTCGCTCATTGCCACGTGAATGGGATGCCACAGTTACGCGATCATGGAGTCCAAAGATCTCAAAAAACTCGAGTTTAGTGCCCTCATCGGGTCACTCATCAACTATGAGATCGTTCTCAAGTCTAGAGGTACTAAACCAAAGCCTCATGAAAAAAATAGCCGCATTCAATGTTGATAACGATGTTGAGGAAGATATTCCCGAAGATGAAAATGATGAGGAACTTGCTCTCTATGCCAAGAATTTTAGAAGGTATAAAAATCTAATTCAAATAAGGCGAAGTTTCCTTGGTCGGGATGGTAAGGTGGAACAAAAGAAGAATGGCCATGTTCCTATAAAGAAGTTCGACAATAATTGCCGGAAATGTGGTCAAGCCGGTCACTATGCCAAGGAATGCCGAGGATCCTCTTCAAAGCCTCAAGTCGAAAGATTCAAAAAGAAGGAGGTACTAATCGCTTCTTGGAGTAATGACGAGGAGGAGATTGAAAGATCTCTAGATGCAAATCTCACATTCATGGCGCTCAACTCGGAAAGCAATATCGATGTAAGTTCCAAACTCAATGATGATGAATATGATTCATTTGATTTTTGCGATTCACAAGAAGTTCATCATGACGATGAGTTATTAAGTGCGTTTGAATCTTTGAACACAGAATATGACGAGATGGTTAAATTAAATATGTCTTTAAAGAGGAAAATAAAATCTTTAGAACTCGAAAATTCCTTTCTTCAAAACAAAGGCAAAAATATTGAACTCAACCATACCTTATGCCTTGAAAAAGAAAACATTTTGAAAATTGAGTTGACGAAAACTCAAAAGGAGTTAAAATATATTTTGAATAAATTTACTCTTGGAAACGAGAAATTCGAAAAGCTTTTATCCATAAAAAAATCCCCATTGCTAAAATACGGTCTTGGTTTCGACCCGTTTAAAAGGGAACAATCCCTTATCAATCTTGACAAAATAAAGAAAATCGAAACCGAGAATTTAAAAACTCCTTTCAAACAACGAGTTCATGATGTTAACGTTCGTTCAAAGTTGAGAACCATCAAAGTTAAACAAATATGGGTTCTAAAAGGGACAATTGTTCCAAATGCTATAAGTATAGTTAACTTTGGAGGACCCTGTAATATCCGGAATTTCTACTACTGTTGTTTGAGATTATTTTATCCGAGTTATATTGTACAGCGTGGAATCTGTACAGTATGGATAAAATAAATAAGGGACTGAGATGTCAGTATTGGTACAATTGACATATTTGGGAGACAATTACAATTGAGGATATCGTGTATCCGATTATTTTAATTTTGACATCGGGTCTATCATATGAGAATATTATTGGATTGAGTATATGTATTCAGTATTTGAGTGTACATATCCAGTATGTCGAGACGGACGAGAAGAGTTGGAAATAGCTAAGTACAGCCACGTTAGCGCACGCTACGAGGTCTGAGTAGCGCACGCTACATGGTGCAGTTAGCGTACGCTAATAGGTTCGCATTACGTACGCTAAGGAGGATCCTTAACGTACGTAAGGCATTCTGGGAAAGGTTCGGAAGGCGGCCGACAGGTAGGCCCGGGTTGATGTTTATCGGCATTTAGCACACGCTACCAAGGATGGTTAGCGCGCTAATATCAGATCGTCCGACAGGGAATCTTGGCTTTCGGCGAGTGGACCCGACCACTTGTGACGCGTGTCCAGATAAGGTCAGCGGGTGTTTGTCATGTAGGGCTAGCGCATGATAAATCGTATAGTTAGTGCACGCTAATTCCAGATCGGTCAGAGGAATCCCGGAAATCGCGGATGCTTTCGGCATGTGGGGGCACGAGTGGTAGGTGAATACTGTAGTAAGTCAACTTCGGATAGCGCACGCTAAGGGCAAGGACTTGCGTACGCTAGACATGATGTTTTACGTACGTTAATGCATGGTCATTACATACGTAAGCTAGTTTACGAAGCGAGGCAGTAGCCTCTGGGCTGCGATAGCGCACGCTAACAAAGTCAGTTAGCGCACGCTAAGGCGGTAGCGCACGCTAAACATGAGATGTTTGCGCATGCTAATATTGTATATTATAAAAGGGTGCAGGCGGGTGTTATGAAGCATTTCGTCCATTTCTTTCCTTTCACTCGATAGAGAGAGCTTTGGGAGGTACTTGAGGTCCACAAACACTCCGAGATGATGATCTTTATCAAGATTAAGATAGAGAGCATGGATTAAAGCCTTGTTCTTCAAGTTATTCATGATTCTTGGAGTGAAGTTCAAGTGTTCTTCTTCTTGGTTCGTCTAATCCAGGTAATTTTCGTATCCCTTTGATAGTAGTTCGTTTCTAAGGATGATTACTTGTGAGAGAACATGTTGGATATTCATGTGGTGATTTTTATGAAACCTAATGGGATTATGATAAGAGTTTTCAGATGTTATTTAAGATTCTTCAAGTTAATGGTGATTCGTTTAACTTGATGAGGTTGAATCATGGATTTCTGAATCATGATAATTTTAGTGCTCGATTTAGATGAGTTAATTCAGGATATGAGGTTGAATTCCGGATTGATTATGATATGATCCTTGTTATCGAGTTGGTTTGATTGTTGATGTTGTTATTGATATATGGACATTGATATGATCCTTGTGATAGTTATGGTGTCGTTTATCTTCAAGAGATATGGAGATTTATGTCTCCCTTCATTTCGAATTTTGATGTTAAGATGATATAAGGATATATAATGGTTTTGATTATAAATATGGATAAGATGATTAAAACCAACATTATGTTGATTTTAGTTTCGTATGTTCTTGATAAGATGTGGATCATGATGATGAGATCGAATTTGGAAAAAGTTATTATTAATCTTGGAGTATGATTTCCTTTTCATTCGGATTCATAGTCGCAAGGTGCTAGTCGATGCTTGGAATGCATGCCACTGTACAGCATTAGCGCACGCTAAGCTTACTGACTAGCGCACGCTAACGGGAGCAACTTAGCGCATGCTACGTTATGCGTTTAACGTGCGCTAAGTAGGCAGACAGTGCAGTATTTTTGTGTGGTGATTATGAATTCGTGATGGTTTGATTTGGTTTGTTCAGACTGCGTTTATTCGAGGTTTTTGTTGAACCGTTGAGTTCGATTGGTTGGTTATGTCGGTTGTTGATTATTATCGGATGTGTTGTCATTTTATTATTGCATTAGGATGCGATAATTGATCGTGGATTACGACCGTTGTGTTTCTTTTGATCGGGGCTGAGGAGCTCGTAGACAAAGGCAATGGGTTCGGTAACAACTTCGTGGTATCGGTATCGAGGAAATTATTGCTTGCTCAGTTATAATGTTTAATGAATGGTTTCAGTTTCATTTCGTTTATAATGCATATAGCAATGATTATTACTGCAAATTCTGGAGATTTGGATTATGTGTTGTCTTTCCGATTCTGGGAGTTAAATCATAAGGTTACGATTCATTTCGGTTATTGGAATTTTGGGTATCGAGGATACATTATGATAAAGACGAGGATATGAGTATCTGCAGTCCATGGTACGTTTGGGTTGCCAAGCATTGCGGATAATCGTCGGTGGTGATTTGGCATCGAGATTGCTTCCGAAGGACTTGGGACAAGTATTCTAGATTGATTCGGTTTAGTGTTGATGTTGTTGATCATGCAGGTTGTCATTCATATTGCTGAACATGAAGTCATCCTAGTTGTGTCATCATAGTGTCGTTCATGTTTTGATTCATGTGTTGTTCATGTCGATGAACATATTGATTTGCATATGTGTATGCATAATTGTATTGTTTATGTGTGTTGATCCGTTAGGATCGTGTGATCTATGCTGAGGGCGCTGGATCAGATGTCCACCTCGTTATGGTCCAACGGGATCATCTTGGGATCTATGTTGAGGGCGCTGGATCATTGGAAGGGTTCTTCCACCTCGTTATGGTCCGACGGGATCATCTTGGGATCTATGCTGAGGGCGCTGGATCGTTGGATCATCATGTGGATTCGCATCGTTGGTTTTATATGTGTTTTTGTGTATATGTATATTGTTGGTTATCCACCTCGTGTTGATCTAGTAGGATCATCTTGGGATCTATGCCGAGGGCGCTGGATCATGGGATTTCCATTGATTATACACTGTTGTTATTATTTTGAGCATATTAACGTGGTCATATGAGTATGCATTTGTAGGTCTTGTGTTAGAACCGTGTCCGTATTGCATTGATCTGATCTCGGATTATACTGATATGATTGTCGTGGCACTTCATATCTCGAGGTATGTTCTGTATTTTTCCTTGGTATTTGTCTTTGATGGACAATCGGTTTTTGTGTTGAGACTTGATGATGTCACCCGACGGATTTGGGTTGGATAGAGTTAGTGGATTTTCGTAACAGTGAGTTATGATGACGTTTTGAGGATTTTGGTGTATTGTGTGAGTCACAGTACGAGATGTGAATTTTGGTAGAGTTATGACGATAAGATTACATTGGTCGTATTCTTATTTTGTATTCTCATTGGTATGTAATTATTAATGTGATGTGACGGTTATCATTGTTGGATATTATGTCTGACCCCGTCATGGGCTTTCTTTTTAGGTTCTTGAAATATCGAGCTTGTAGCGGTCGTGGAGAGATGAGCTTCCCGGAGCATACTGGCTAGGACATGTTTTTGTATTGAGTTTCCTGATCAGTTGCTGTATTTTCGCTGCTAGAGTACTTTTAACTATTGTCTTTTCCGCTGCGTGAGTATTTTTGGCCTTTTGGTATCTGGTAACTTAGGTTACTTTGGCAACCGTTTTCTAAACTATTTTGTCGGTACGTGTAAGCGATAGCTTAACGTATGTTTTTAAACTGTTGAGTTCTGGCATTTCAGGCCTTGTTCTTCCAAATGAGATTTTACGACGGTTTTGATAAACATATTTTATATAGTCTTCAAATGTTTTAAAGATAGTACCGTCGTTGGCCTCTTGGGCATTTGTAAATGTTTGCGAAAATTTCCTTTAGCCTTGTGGGTTCCATCTCGTGGACGACGCTGTAATATTCCCGATTAAATCTGGGGGTGTTACAGACCCAAAAGGGCTTGGGTACCAAAACAACCGAGAAACACTATTTTGTAGGTACCGGCACCAAAGAAAAGCAAGTGGTACATTGATAGCGGATGCTCAAGGCACATGTGTGGCTCCGAGGATTTGTTTAAAGACCTCGAATATCAAGAACAAGGACATGTGACCTTTGGCGACAATCAAAAAGGAAAAATTAAGGGCATCGGTAAAGTCGGTAAGGAACCTTCTCCCTCTATCAACAAAGTATTATTTGTTGAAGGTTTGCATCATCATTTACTTGGCGTTTCTCAACTATGCGATGAAGGTTTTAAATTCTCTTTGAACAAACGCATTGCAAGGTATTTAGAAATAATAAAATTGCATTCACCGGTTTGAGATGTGGAAATATTTATATTGTTGATCTTAATGATAAAAGCTCATTTAATGAAAAGTGACTTATTACATTAGATGATAATGCATATTTATGGCATCGTAAATTGGGGCATACATATACCCATCATTTCTATTTTATCGAGACACGATCTTGTCCGTGGTTTACCCAAACTCAAATTTGATCGGAAGCATTTGTGTGAATCTTGCATAAAAGGGAAACATACTCGAGAATCTTTCAAACCAAAATTCGAAGTTTCCACTAGTCGCATTCTTGAACTTGTGCATATGGATTTGATTGGACCATCTAGATATGTTAGTCTAAATGTTAAACTTTACACTTTGGTTATTGTTGACGATTATTCGCGTTTTACTTGGGTTCGATTTCTTGCTCATAAAGATGATGCATTTTCCGAGTTTTCCAAATGGTGTCGTTTGGTACAAATGAGAAAAGTCTCTCTATAATTTCTATTCGTACCGATCACGGAGGTGAATTTGATTGCACTCCGTTTGAGCTCTTGTGTGACAAATATGATATTAATCATAATTTTTCGGCTCCTAGAACGCCTCAACAAAATGGGGTTGTTGAAAGGAAAAATCGATCTCTGGAAGAAATGTTAAGGACTATGCTTAACGAATATTCTCTTCCACAATATTTTTGGGCCGAAGCAATTTTTACGGCATGCTATGTGATTAACCGAGTTCATGTTCGTAGAACTCATCTTAAAAATCCGTATGAATTATGGAAAGGTAAAAGGCCAAATATATCCTACTTCCATCCTTTTGGTTGCAATGTGTTTATTCTAAATAATGGTAAGGATAACTTGGGTAAATTTGATGCTAAATCCAACTCCGAAATATTTCTTGGTTATGCTACGAATAGCAAAGCATATCGTGTTTATAACATTAGAACAAATAAAGTTGAAGAATCCATTCATGTTAAATTCAACGATATGATCTCACCCCCGAGAAAGGTAGTATATTTTGATGATGCAGGTATCTTTCCGGACGAAATGGAAAAAATTTCAGAGGTTCAAAAGAAGTCAATCGAGGAGTTACCTAAAGATTGGAAGCATATTAAAGACCATCCAAAAGATCTCGTGATTGGAAATATTGAAGATGGTGTTCAAACTCGAAGAAGGACCACCGAGTATTTTGCTCATTGTGCCTTCGTATCCGAGATAGAACCCAAAAATATATCCGAGGCTCTTGATGATGAAAGTTGGATCATGGCAATGCAAGAGGAGCTTGTTCAATTCAAGCACAATAACGTATGGAATTTAGTTCTCGCTCCTAAAGATAAAACAATTATCGGAACTAAATGGGTGCACAAAATTAAGCGTGACGAAGACGGTTATTCAATCCGAAATAAATCTCGTTTGGTCGCGCAAGAGTATAATCAAGAAGAAGGTCTTGATTACAAAGAAAGTTTTGCTCTTGTGGCTCGACTCGAAGCCACCCATTTTATGTGCATTTTCGGCTCAGAAGAAGATCAAGCTATTCCAAATGGATGTGAAAAGTGCATTCTTAAATGGCTATATTCAAGAAGAAGTATATGTCAAGCAACCTCCCGGTTTTGAAGATCACCAACTCCCGTATCATGTCTACAAGCTCAACAAGGCGCTCTACGATTTGAAACAAGCACCCCGAGCATGGTATGATCGTTTAAGTCAATTCTTAATTGCTAATGATTATAAAAGAGGTAAAGTCGATAATACCTTGTTTGTAAAAATATTGGATAATGATATACTTGTTTGCCAAATTTACGTTAATGACATTGTTTTTGGGGCTACTAACGAATCATTGTGCCAAGATTTTTCTAATCTTATGAAGGGAGAGTTCGAGATGAGTATGATGGGAGAATTAACATTCTTCCTCAGGCTTGAAATTAAGCAATGCGGAGATAGAATTTTTATCCATCAAATGAAGTACTCACACAATCTCCGCAAGAAATTCAAAATGGATAGTAACAAAGTGATTTCAACGCCAATGTATTCATCATTGAAATTAGAAAAAGATGAAAATGGCGAACCCGTGGATCAAAAATTATATCGAGGTATGATCGGATCTTTGCTATATTTAACTGCTTCTAGGCCATACATAATATTTGCTACGTGCTTATATGCTCGATTCCAGTCTAATCCTAAGGAATCCCATTTAATTTCTTCTAAACGTATCTTTTGTTACTTGAATGGGACCATCGGTTTAGGTCTATGGTATCCTTCTTGCTTGGATTTTAGTTTGATTGCATACAGTTACGCCGATTTCGGCGAATGTAAAATTGATAAAAAGAGTACTAGTGGTACGTGTCACTTAATTGGCTCATGTTTAATATCTTGGGGAAGTAAAAAGCAAACCAATGTAGCGTTGTCTACAGTTGAGGCCAAATATGTTGCTGCAGGGAGTGCCTGTGCTCAGGTATTATGGATTAAAAATCAACTCCGCGACTACGGCATTTATTTTGAAAATACCCCTATTTTATGTGATAACACTAGTGCAATTAATTTGAGCAAAAATCCGGTGTTGCATAGTAGGACTAAGCATATAGATATTAGACATCACTTTTTATGTGATCATGTGAAAAAGAAAGACATTTGCTTAATTTTTGTCGGGACGAAAGATCAACTTGCTGATATATTTACAAAACCTCTTCCAGATGAATCCTTTAATACTATTCGTTTGCAACTTGGTATGGGACATCTTGACAATTTTTGAAATGTGTTTATCTACTCGAGAAATCAATTTCTTAGAAATATTTCATTCGCTAGCGTGCGCTAGACTTATTCCTTTAACGCGCGCTAATCCCATATTCCTGAACGAATTTTTCTTCGATAGCGTACGCTAACCGACCAAGCACCTTAGTTTTTAGGATCTTGATTATTGATGTAGCAAACTTTATTTCATGTGTTTTTTATGTCATATGCTTTGGTTATTTGTTTGTAATGTTTGGATTATTTTCGTTAATGAAATGCGCATTCCCATCGATGTTTTTCATACTTATGCTTCATATGTACTTTGATTCGTTCATGCCTTAGTTATGTGTTCTGTTTTGACCTATGTATTTAATTGTTGTATTATGTTATATACGCAACATTTCAGGGGGGGTCCTTTTTGTTAGTGTCAAAAAGGGGGAGAAACACTCCAAAACCGAACATACTAACATATCGAACAAATTAATTTGATTCGACATTTTTTAAATGGTTTTGCAGGTATATATTAAATGTTTTGACATCATCAAAAAGGGGGAGATTGTTGACTCAAAAGTATTTTGATGATGATTAGATTCAAAACATTTAATAAAATCTATCTCAACGAGCTGTTTCATTGAAGGAAAAACTTGTTCCTAGCGCACGCTACAGGATGCACAATAGTGCACGCTATCGAGGGTCCTAAGCAGACAGGCAAGTCACCTGCAGTCAAGTTGGAATCCTACCTGATGGATAGCGCACGCAAAGTCTATATTATCAGCGCACGCTAAGTTGCCAAAATTAGCACACGCTAACATCTCTCTAGCGCACGCTATCGCGTCCCACTTAAACAAGGCAGAGAGGACAGTAAGGTCTGGACAGAAAAAGGGAAGCATTTGCGCACGCTACGGAAGAACATTTACGCACGCTATTCATAAGTATTTGCGCACGCTATATGAAATCATTTGCGCACGATATGGAAGAATATTTACGCACGTTATTCAGAAGTATTAGCGCACGTTACATGACAAAACTTGCGCACGCTACCGGAAATATATTGGAGATCCAGTAGCCTCTGGACTCAAATAAGGAATCATTTACGTACATTATACAAGCTAACGTGGTTATCTGGAAAATATATAGCGCACGCTACACAAACTTGTTAGCGCACGCTAAGCGTTCGAATTTCTACCGTTGGACATTATCCATTGGAACGCAGAGGTCAAAAAGGAAATCCGGAAAATCTGGAAAGCTAATATTAAATAATACTAGCGCACGCTAAATATAATTACTAGCGCACGCTAAGTACAATTTTATTCGTTGGAAAAGAGACGTTGGGGAGACAAATCGACACGATTCAAAGTCAAAAGTGAAGATCTGTTGACCAATGTTAACGCACGCTACCAAGGGATGTCTAACGCACGCTACCAAGGGATGTCTAGCGCACGCTAGACATGTAGTTTTACCGTTGGAACAGTCTACAGACCGTTCATTTCAGCCAAGTCAAAGCACCGATAACGCACGCTGCACGCTAATAATACAAATTTCAGAATTTAAAAAAGGATTTGACACTATAAATACCCATATCCTTTGGGTATATCAACACACAACTTCAAGTATTCAAGCATTCAAAGCATTCAAAGCATTCTTGAGCTCAGATTTCTATCTATTATTGCATTCTAAGTTATGACAAGAAAAGATACAAGAGTGATACACATTGTAATATTTCTTATACTTTGTATTCTTTTCATTGATTGTCAGCGTTGCATCACTCATACACGAGCGTAAGAGAAACGAATCAAGAGTCACTAATCCAGTTTTATTAGGATCTTTGATCCGGCATTGTTAGGATTACACTCCAACATTCGTAAGTGAAGATTGTCTAGTTCCGATAGAACACTAGATACACAAAGTTTATTTTGAGAGTGGTTGTGCTTGGACCAATAGAATACAAGCGGTTGTAACGGTTGTTGTGCTCGGACCGATAGAAGATGAGACAAGTGTGTGTGGTTGTTCTTTAGCCAATAGAAAAAGAAGTCGGAGAGAGGATGTAGGCAATTTTCCGAACCTCTATATATCTTTGATGTTGGTACAATATTTTTCAAAATTCGTTTTATACATTTTGATGATGAATTATTTAACCAAAATTCACTTTACACATTTTTCCTTCACTTAACGTACGTAAACAATTCATATATAACGTACGCAACACTCACATATTTGGAAAGTGTTTTTATGCAGGTAACGTACGTAATGTATTATCCATAACGTACGTAAGGTTTGAAATTCTGCCCGTTGCAAAAAGTCATTAGCCGTTACACCAAGTCTTCACATCCAACGGATCTTTGACTGAAAGATAACGTACGTAAGCAACACTTACGTAACGTGCGTAAAGAGTTTTATCATATGTCACTGGATTGTTTTTCAGAGTTTATTACGGCCGTTACACGAGTTCTGTAACGTACGTAAAAGCAGTAACGTACGTAACCATGCCCTCATAACATACGTAAAGCTGACCACTGCTCCAACGGAAACTCACCTCATGAAGGCTATAAATAACACATTTCAAGGATTTGGAAGACACACAAATCATCCGAGCTTACAAGTATTATCAAGCTATATCAAGCATATTTTACGAGAGATATACTTACTCTACATTGCAATACAAGAAGAATTGTTCCAACACTTCTTATTTATATTCTTGTATCAAAGAGCGACATACTTTGTAAAGTCGAGTTCCTACTCGCAATTGTTTGTAAGGTTGTCTTGTACCAGGAAAAACAAGAGTGTTTTTAGTGAGGTTTTATTGAGCCTGGAAATCAAGAGATTGTGAGAGTTAGCACTAAACTAGAAAGTGCATTCAAAGTTTTCTAAGAAAAGTCCTAGTCTATAAAACTAGGTAGGGGACGTAGGCTTCGTTAATAGCCGAACCTCTCGAACAAATTTTCGTGTTCTTTCTTTTACGCATTTTATTTCCTCCGATATCTTGCTTCCGCATAAAAAGAGTTCAAAACTCTTAACCGCACTATTCAACCCCCCTTTCAGTGGCGGTACCAATCCAACAATTGGTATCGGAGCGGTCTCTTTTTCACCGGATTAACACCTTCTAGAGAAAAGATCCAGAAATGGCCTTTATCCACTCCTCTCTTGAAGGCAACGCTCTCAATCGCCCTCCCTTCTTCGATGGTTCAAACTTTATGACATGGAAGAAGAAAATGTCCATCTTCATCCGAGGTCACGACATTGAAATATGGAAGGTCATTGCTCTTGGACCTACCATTCCTAAGAAGACAGATGGCTCTCTCAAAAGCTTTGAAGAGTACGACGATGCCGATTGGAAGAACGATCACTTCAATAGTAAAGCTACTCAACTGCTTTACTGTGCTCTCAACCCAGAAGATCACAACAGAATCTCTTCTTGCGAGATGGACAAAGAGATCTGGAAAATGCTCTAAATTACCCACGAAGGTACGAGTCGAGTAAAAGAAACCAAAATCAACATGCTTCTTCATGATTATGAAATTTTCACTATGAAAGAAGAAGAAAGCATTACCACTATGCTTGACCGTTTCTCGGCTATCACAAATGGTCTAGCTTCCTTCGGGAAACTGATATCAAGTAGTGATAAAGCCAAGAAAATCCTTCGGTCTCTACCAAGAGAATGGGACGCTACTGTTACGGCTATCATGGAGTCGAAAGACCTCAACACCATAGAATTCAGTGCTCTCATTGGATCTCTCATTAATTATGAGATTGTCATTAAATCTCGAAGTTCGAAACCAAAAGCCAAGGAGAGAGAAAGGACAATCGCCTTCAAAGCCAAAGAATAAAGCGATCTAGAAGATGAACCTATCGAAGAAGAGGATGAAGAAACTGTCTTTTATGCTAAAAACATAAAGAAATTCAAAAATCTTCTTCAAAGGCGCCGAAGAGACATCAAACAACAACCGAGGGATGACTCCAAAAAGACTCACTTCCCACAAAATAAAAGGTTCGACAACACTTGTCGAAGGTGCGGCGTTCCAGGCCATTTTGCTAAAGATTGTCGTGCTGCTGCTCCAATGAGTTCATCAAAACCACCTCACGAAAAGTTCAAAAAGAAGAAAGTCTATGTCGCTACATGGAGCGATGACGATGAGAATGATGAAACCCAAGTCCAAACCAATCTTGCTCTAATGGCCCGCGCATCCGAAGACAGCGATGAAGAAGTCGAGGTTAGTGATTCTTCTCATGAAGAACTTCTTGATGCCTTCGAATCTCTAAATAATGAATACGAAAAAGTTTGCAATAGTAATAAAGATTTGAAAAAGAAAATAAAATTCCTTTAAAATGAAAATGCAAAATTATTGAAAAACAAGGAAGTGTCGATTGATCATACAAATTGTTTGGAAACCGAGAAAATTCTGAAAGATGATCTACACAAAACTCAGAAAGAATTGAAAGTCTACGTTAGAAAATTCTCGTGTGGCAATGACAAATTCGAACAACTATTATTTGGTCAAAAATTTTCTCTTTCAAAACAAGGACTTGGGTATAATTCATTTCCAATGAAAAAGTCCCTAGAAATCACCACGAAAGCTTCAGACACTTTAAAAATGGGAATTCCATCATGTCCAAAATGTTTAAAACCAGGACATACCGAAACGTACTGTAGAAGTTCTAGACGAACTATAAGAGTCAAACAAATTTGGGTACCTAAAGGGACCATTGTTAAAAATTAAGTTTTTATGTCTAACTCCTCAGGACCCAAATTAGCCTGGGTACCTATAAAATGGAAGAAAATTGTTTTTGTAGGTACAAGCAAGGAAGACAACATTATCAAATAAATGGTATGTTGATAGTGGATGTTCAAATCACATGAGTGGGAATGAACATCTCTTCACGGAGCTGAAAAAGGAAGATCGTGGTTGCGTAACAATTGGCGATAATAAAAAGGGCCAAATAAAAGGGACAGGTAAGATAGGTAAGAAACCTTTACCTACTATTGAAAATGTTCTATTTGTCGATGGTCTTTGCCATAATCTTCTAAGTGTTTCCCAACTTTGTGACACCGGTCTTAAATTAATTTTTGAAAGTACGCATTGCACTGCAATGAGAAAAGACCAAATCGTTTTTATTGGATTACGATATGGAAATATTTATATTGTTGATCTCCAAGATGAATCTTCTTTCAATGAAAAATGTTTACTTTCATACGATGAAAATGCCGTTATTTGGCACCGAAATTTGGGACACGCCTCTTTACCACTTCTTTCAAAATTGGCCAAAAACGATATTGTCCGTGGTCTACCAAAATTAAATTTCAGAAAAGACCATATTTGCGAGGCTTGTATTAAAGGTAAGCATGCTAGAGGATCGTTTAAACCAAAAATGGAAATTTCCACGAGTCGCATTCTCGAATTAATTCATATGGATTTGATTGGTCCATCTCGACATGCCAGCTTAACAGGTAAACTTTATACTTTAGTTCTTATTGATGATTTTTCGAGATTTACTTGGGTAAAATTCTTGACAAATAAAAATGATGCATTTAACGAGTTTGTTAAGTGGTGTAAGGTTACCCAAAAGGAAAAAGAGCTACCAATTATCGCCATCTGAACCGATCATGGTGGAGAATTTGATTCAAATATTTTTGAAGATTGGTGTGATAATTATGGTATTGCACTACACCATATATGGGTTTCACCAACACCTGAAAAACTGTGTTCAAAAGTCCAAAAAGTGTTGCTGAAGGCAGAAAAACAAGCTATGGCTACACTTTGACCAAATTCGAAGGTGTTACAAAAACGGCCGCAACCATAGGGGTCTAAGGTAACACTTTTCTTGTTTTTGGTAACATGTTAAAAAAGTGTAGCAATAGACCCCTATGCCAACACTTTTATTGTCTGTAGCTACACTAGATTTTGTGTTGCTGTAGACTTAAGGCCACACTTTTATATTTTTAGTGACACAGAAATTTGTGTAGCCGTAGACCCATGCTAACACTCATGAGGTCTAATGTAACATTAAATTGTGAAACACTTTGACATCTTTACCAACAACTTTAACACTATGGCTACACTTATATATGAACAGTTCTAACTTTTGCCAACACACTTTTAATCTTTGGCAACACAATTTTTATATTTTGCCAACAGAAAGAATTATAAATTATAGTCTATGGCTACATTTTTGCAGGTTTTTACCAACATTTTCATGGTAAAAAGCAAAATGTTATATTGGAAAATAAATATTACCATAAAATAGTCAATACCATTAAAACACTCTCAACCATAACAACATCCAAAATACATGACTGCTAATATTCAATCCATAATAGCTAAGAACAAGTTACGATCGCAATCCATAAATGTAACAAAACTACTTAAGTCACTTAGCTAGCATAATATAAAATGATGAGATCAGTCAAGGAGTGACATTATCACCGCCATAGGACTCCTCGACTGATTTCTGAGAGTCATCAATCTTTAAGTTCAAATCTGGATTCTTCTCGGCCAACATTTTCATCATTTCTCGAACTTTTCGGTCAAGTTTTTCATTCATCTCTTGTTGAAGTTGAGCCCTAATCTTAGCAGTTAGGTCCGCCACGTACAGATCAACAACTTGAACGGATGGTGATGCTGAAGACTTCGATTTTGGTTCTTTTTTCTGAATAAGTCTCCCAATTAGATAAGATGGTCGGTGTTCTTTGCCATCATGAATTAATTTATTAGCAGCCTCAACACCTTCAGTTTCAAGAGCTTTCATAACATCAGTCTGTAAATAAAAGTATCAAGTACTTCCCTCAAATATTTAACATAAACATAAAATACAAACAATAACAATATTGGAAAATTATCTTAATTTCTGCTTCACAAGTCAACTACCCTATTAACAAAATAACAATATGCGGCACATCTAGAATTTCAGTAAAATTGTAAAACAATATATACCAACACCAAACATAAAAGCAATATATAAGTAGAATTGTACTCATCAACCATGGCCATTTAAGATATCAACCAAGGACATCTAAATCTACAATAAATAGGACACCAATATATATATGATCTATTGTATTTATATTTTACTGCTTCCTATCTATTGTATTTACATATGCATTCTTAAACTGTGTTTATGAATTTTTTGTTAAAAAAAATCTTAAAGAAATACCTGAATACCTTCCAAGAGTCTGCAGTGATTTTGCTTTGAGAATCCTGCATTCCAGCTTTTCTCCAACACTTCTCTATCCTATAGACACCATCATATCTGTATCCCTTCTCTGGTGCATATGAAGAACGCTCATCTTTCTCTGATATGTTCAAAAGTTTGAGGGGGATCAAAATGAGTTTGTCAGAGTTGGTAACGGTATTGTACGGGGAGCTGCTGTCGACCAAGCTGGTACGGGGAAAGAAAAAAAAACATGATACATGAAGCAAAATTAGCACTAATTCCCACATGGCTTGATGTTGGGAGTAATTCACCGCTTTTAAGTTTTACCCTATCAAATAGTACGAGTTAGCCCTGGGGACCCATGATTCATGAATAGGTTGAAGGCTGAAGCACAGGAACTCGGTGTTAGTGATTTGGGATTACAGAAGGGCTGTGACAAACAACTCGTCCGGACTGCCAACTTCAGTGAAACTGTGGCATTTGAAACACACCTCAAATGCTTTGATGGAGAAGTTCAGATTCAGAGGCCCCAAAAGGCAATTAGTGGACTCCAGATGTCACTGCTTTCTGATGTTTAATGAAGCTAAGTGGAGCGTATTGATCACATGCGACATAACTCCAGATAAGACACCTCAAGCAACTGGTGTTACACATTTGAGCAAGTTAGAAGAAATAGTGGCCATCCTAGCAACAAAAATCATGAAGCAAACTAAATAAAGGAATATTCTATGTGAAAAAACTCAAAATGGATGCATCATTGACAGCAACTATTTCGGACATTTGTTTCTTTAGTGCAGTTGAGCAATAGAAGGGACTTAAGCAACATCGCTCTAGTCTTTGCTAACAAAGAGAAACAAGAAAGTTCTTTTAACAATGAGTGAGGAGGACAAGTAGAAAGTCCTTAATACTTGACTACACGAACATGATAGCCTTTGTCACAACTAACACGCGAAGACTGATTTGGCCCCTCAAACTCCTGATTGAATGACTGCTCCTTGTTAGTGCGCTTATTTCCACTTAGATCTCATCCCCCACTGCCATACTCAAAATATTAAGAAACGGTAACCCATGAAATCAGTCTTCAGCATACGAATTAGTCATGGAGAATACCATAGACAGGAGAAAAATACAAGTAACTTCGACAAGCAAACTCACAACGTGCATCGACATTGGCGGCCCATTGTCACTTTGAGAATGACGTCTCGGAAGCTCGGATCTTCTAACTATAGTGATTTTTATTCTTGAGATAACCGCAGCAACATCTATTCCTTCAAAAACACGAAGAGCACCTTCCACGTTTCCTTTTTGATACTCGAGTCGTCCCAATAAAGCTCTCGCTTCCTATAAGTTTAGATAATCATTTTATCTTTAAGTCGACACCTTAATATAACTGGTATGATCTTTCTATATGTATGATCATACATTAATTAAAACACTGTCCTTTGATGAATTCTACAATTGCATATATCCGGCATATAACGTAATCTTCAGAAAATAATGATTTTCAGCTTCTAGGTTGAAACTCATTTTCCACCTATGGAAATATTTGAAACCAGTACAAATAACATTTATTCAAGAAAGTTCGCTCGGACATTGTATGTAACACACACACACACACACACACACACATATATATATATATATATATATATATATATATATATATTCTGCCGGGCATTTTAAATTTTGACAATTAGCTAGCGCGATATACCAAAGAAAGAGTCACCAACCTCATAATTTAAATATCCACTCAATGACGGTCACGAAGGTGTGTGATCAACGAGCTCTTAGTAAGCCCATTTCCACCACCATCGTGACACCCACTAAGACCCACAAAGAGGACAATGGAATCGCACCACCCTCATAATCAAATTGCTAACAAATACAAACCACCAAAGAAATTGAAATAACACCACAGACAAACCAAATAGAGAATCAAGCACGAGAACCAATAAAATTGGTATTGGCAGCATGAATATCTATATTGGCAGTGTAATTTCAAAATTGGCAGCGTACAAATCAAGTCACGCCTTAATAAGGACAAGTCACACCTAAGCTAGATAAGATACGCCTAAGATAGATAAGCCATGCCAAAATAAGATAAGTTACGCTAGTTAACAAAATGAGTCACGCCAAAGAAAGATAAGTCGCGCCTGTTAACAAGTTGAGCCATGCCCATATTTTGATACTTCGAAGCCCTAACCACCTCCACTAGCTCCTTGATCCACCACCAAAAAACAGCCTAAAAAAACATCAAAAAACAGAAACATAAAAAACATCATCAAAAACAGAAACAATCAAAAAAATAGTTACAGACTCACAATCTGGAAAACCCAAAAGAAGAATGGATTGGTATCAATAAGCACCATCAAAAGACTACTAACATCATCTGGAAAAACCTAGGACTGTTATCTTACAAAACATAAACACTTTCTTCAAAGCTAAACAGGAAAAAAACAATTCAGATAGAGCAAAAGGGGGGAGCACAGAGCAGAGCACCGGATGAGGAGCAAAAAAATTCCGACTTTAGCAAGGTACGGCCAACAAAGTGAGTATAAATATATGAATTTTATTTTTTATTTTGTTTGATAAACCAATAAAAAAAATATCCGACTTTATGGTAGGTTCAGTAAAAGCAAAAATCCGATACACGCCGCTAGATAAGTTGTGGAAACACCGCAGCACAAGGAGCAAAGGAAGAAGATTTAATCTTACCTAAAAGGAGCAGCAGGCACCGTAGTTCGTCTGCGACCGTGAGAAGCGACATAGAGCGAATAGCGATAGCCGAGAGGAGGGTGGGCCGCGGTGGGTGGTGGTCGATAATGAGAGAGAGATAGAGAGAGGCCGGAGGCGAGAAGGTTGAAGATGAAGAAAGTACACGAGTGGTGAGCACTGCCAATGAGCCGTAGGAAGGAAGAGAGAATGAATGTGAAGGAAAATGATAATACGTGAGTGGCTTAGCTTTTTTTGAGAGTTGAAACCCTAGGCAGATCAAATGTAGTTTTACTGATTTAATTAACTAAAAATGTAGCTTTTTTTGAGAGTTAAAGATATTATTATTAATAAACTAAAAATGTTAAGTTCATATATAAAATGAAAAAACAGATATTATATATTAATTATAATATATTACATATGTATTATATATATATATATAAATAAATATATTAACCGGGTACATGGGTATGGTAATCAGGTCGGATAGACGGGTAAATGCTAAACTCATATCCTACCCTTACTCTAGCATAATTTAGCGGGCACGAGTACTGCCCTACCCGCTACTCGATGTTTCGGGCAGTGCCCTACCTATTTACCCATTTACCCGTGGGCAACCTGACCCGACGGGTAAAACAGACATCCCTAATCGGGATAGGGATTTTATATCCCATCATTTTACCTAGATTTTAATTTTAGTCCCTAAGTTTCTAATTCCTTCAGTTTCACCCAAGTCAAATTTTACCTTTGTAATTCGGAATGAAGAAAACGGCTTGCAGAGCAGACCGACATATGATAAATATATTTAATGTTGCATATTTCTTTTAAATTCCGCTTAAGTTAATATGAAACAATTAACCTTGTTTTTGACAATTATTTTCCGCTGCTGGATTTTACGGTTGTATTGGAGATTTGAAATCGTTTTAAATTTTCCGCAAAATATTTTAGAAAATGTATGTTTCGTAATGACTTGAAATTTCTACAAGTTTTCCTTATTATAAAAAAATATATATTCATAAAATACTTATAAAAATCGGGTCGTTACAGTTGAAAATAATTTATTTGGACCGCCTAAAATATTTTAGCAAAGCCCTCCTATTTCTTTTAGTGTTTAGTTACACTTTTTTTAAATGGCAACGGCTACACCAAATTTTGTGTTAGCGTAGATGCTCAATTTAGTCTATGGTAACACTAATTTATATCAATAATAACGTTAGAAAAATGTGTAGCCTTAAATCAAATTTGACCAATTTTAAGGCAGCTAAAGCTACACTTTTGCTTGTAACATCAAAAAAAATGTTGTTAAAAGCCATATATGGTGTAGTGTTGGGCACAATTTTTCGGCACCTCGGACACCTCAACAAAATGGAGTTGTCGAGAGGAAGAATCGCTCTCTAGAAGAAATGAGCCGAACAATGCTCAATGAATATGGACTTCCTAAATATTTCTGGGCCGAAGCCGTTAACACAGCTTGCTATGTTATTAATCGAGTCCATATCCGGAGGAACAAAATGATGACTCCATATGAGATTTTTAAAGGTAAAAAGCCAAATTTATCTTATTTCCATCCATTTGGTTGTAAGGTATTTATTCATAATAATGGTAAAGAAAATTTGGGAAAATTTGACTCTAAATCAGATATCGGAATTTTTCTTGGTTATTCTACAAATAATAAAGCTTATCATGTATTTAATTGTAGAAGAGGCTCGGTAGAAGAGTCAATTCATGTAAAATTCGATGATACAACTTTACCCCTGAGAAAGGTTGTCTTTGATGATGATGCAGGTATGGTTCCGGCTAAAGAAGTGTCAGAAGTGTCAAAGGAGTTGGAGAAGCTCGACTTAAGCTCGGACAAGCAGGAGGAGAATTCTAGCAACCTTCCTAAAGATTGGGCAAATGTGAAAGACCATCTGATGGAACAAATTCTCGGAAGAATCGATGAAGATGTACGAACTAGGAGAAATATAAATGATTGTATTAACAATATTGCGTTTATTTCTCTTACAGAACCAAAGAATATCGATGAAGCCATCAATGACAAAAATTGGGCTATCGCTATGCAAGAAGAGCTAAATCAATTCGAAAGAAATAATGTTTGGGAATTGGTTTCGGCACCCGTAGGCAAATCAATCATCGGTACTAAATGGGTTCATAAAATTAAAACCGATGATGATGGTCTTCCAATTAAGAATAAATCTAGATTGGTCGCCCAAGGTTATAATCAAGAAGAAGGCTTGGATTATGAGGAAACATTTGCTCCTGTTGCTCGTCTTGAGGCAATTCGTCTTCTCTGTGCCTTTGCCGCGTACAAGAAAATCAAACTCCATCAAATTGATGTAAAGAGTGCGTTCCTAAATGGAATCATCCAGGAGGAGGTGTATGTCAAGCAACCGCCGGGTTTTGAAGACTGTGATCATCCAGATCATGTGTACAAGCTCCACAAAGCTCTCTATGGATTAAAACAAGCTCCGAGAGCATGGTATGATCGTTTAAGCACTTTTCTTATTTCAAATGGGTATAAAAGAGGTAATGTTGATAATACCTTATTTATTAAGAATTTAGGTGATGATATGCTTATTTGCCAAATTTCTACAAGTTTTCCTTATTATAAAAAAATATATATTCATAAAATACCTTATAAAAATCGGGTCAATTCTGATTGAAAATAATTTATTTGGACCGCCTAAAATATTTTAGCAAAGCCCTCCTATTTCTTTTAGTGTTTAGTTACACTTTTTTTAAATGGCAACGGCTACACCAAATTTTGTGTTAGCGTAGATGTTCAATTTAGTCTATGGTAACACTAATTTATATCAATAATAACGTTAGAAAAATGTGTAGCCTTAAATCAAATTTGACCAATTTTAAGGCAGCTAATGCTACACTTTTGCTTGTAACATCAAAAAAAATGTTGTTAAAAGCCATATATGGTGTAGTGTTGGGCACAATTTTTCGGCACCTCGGACACCTCAACAAAATGGAGTTGTCGAGAGGAAGAATCGCTCTCTAGAAGAAATGAGCCGAACAATGCTCAATGAATATGGACTTCCTAAATATTTCTGGGCCGAAGCCGTTAACACAGCTTGCTATGTTATTAATCGAGTCCATATCCGGAGGAACAAAATGATGACTCCATATGAGATTTTTAAAGGTAAAAAGCCAAATTTATCTTATTTCCATCCATTTGGTTGTAAGGTATTTATTCATAATAATGGTAAAGAAAATTTGGGAAAATTTGACTCTAAATCAGATATCGGAATTTTTCTTGGTTATTCTACAAATAATAAAGCTTATCATGTAGTTAATTGTAGAAGAGGCTCGGTAGAAGAGTCAATTCATGTAAATTCGATGATACAACTTTACCCCGAGAAAGGTTGTCTTTGATGATGATGCGGGTATGGTTCCGGCTAAAGAAGTGTCAAGTGTCAAAGGAGTTGGAGAAGCTCGACTTAAGCTCGGACAAGCAGGAGGAGAATTCTAGCAACCTTCCTAAAGATTGGGCAAATGTGAAAGACCATCTGATGGAACAAATTCTCGGAAGAATCGATGAAGATGTACGAACTAGGAGAAATATAAATGATTGTATTAATAATATTGCGTTTATTTCTCTTACAGAACCAAAGAATATCGATGAAGCCATCAATGACAAAAATTGGGCTATCGCTATGCAAGAAGAGCTAAATCAATTCGAAAGAAATAATGTTTGGGAATTGGTTTCGGCACCAGAGGCAAATCAATCATCGGTACTAAATGGGTTCATAAAATTAAAACCGATGATGATGGTCTTCCAATTAAGAATAAATCTAGATTGGTCGCCCAAGGTTATAATCAAGAAGAAGGCTTGGATTATGAGGAAACATTTGCTCCTGTTGCTCGTCTTGAGGCAATTCGTCTTCTCTGTGCCTTTGCCGCGTACAAGAAAATCAAACTCCATCAAATTGATGTAAAGAGTGCGTTCCTAAATGGAATCATCCAGGAGGAGGTGTATGTCAAGCAACCGCCGGGTTTTGAAGACTGTGATCATCCAGATCATGTGTACAAGCTCCACAAAGCTCTCTATGGATTAAAACAAGCTCCGAGAGCATGGTATGATCGTTTAAGCACTTTTCTTATTTCAAATGGGTATAAAAGAGGTAATGTTGATAATACCTTATTTATTAAGAATTTAGGTGATGATATGCTTATTTGCCAAATTTCTACAAGTTTTCCTTATTATAAAAAAATATATATTCATAAAATACCTTATAAAAATCGGGTCGTTACAGTTGAAAATAATTTATTTGGACCGCCTAAAATATTTTAGCAAAGCCCTCCTATTTCTTTTAGTGTTTAGTTACACTTTTTTTAAATGGCAACGGCTACACCAAATTTTGTGTTAGCGTAGATGTTCAATTTAGTCTATGGTAACACTAATTTATATCAATAATAACGTTAGAAAAATGTGTAGCCTTAAATCAAATTTGACCAATTTTAAGGCAGCTTAAGCTACACTTTTGCTTGTAACATCAAAAAAAATGTTGTTAAAAGCCATATATGGTGTAGTGTTGGGCACAATTTTTCGGCACCTCGGACACCTCAACAAAATGGAGTTGTCGAGAGGAAGAATCGCTCTCTAGAAGAAATGAGCCGAACAATGCTCAATGAATATGGACTTCCTAAATATTTCTGGGCCGAAGCCGTTAACACAGCTTGCTATGTTATTAATCGAGTCCATATCCGGAGGAACAAAATGATGACTCCATATGAGATTTTTAAAGGTAAAAAGCCAAATTTATCTTATTTCCATCCATTTGGTTGTAAGGTATTTATTCATAATAATGGTAAAGAAAATTTGGGAAAATTTGACTCTAAATCAGATATCGGAATTTTTCTTGGTTATTCTACAAATAATAAAGCTTATCATGTATTTAATTGTAGAAGAGGCTCGGTAGAAGAGTCAATTCATGTAAAATTCGATGATACAACTTTACCCCTGAGAAAGGTTGTCTTTGATGATGATGCAGGTATGGTTCCGGCTAAAGAAGTGTCAGAAGCGTCAAAGGAGTTGGAGAAGCTCGACTTAAGCTCGGACAAGCAGGAGGAGAATTCTAGCAACCTTCCTAAAGATTGGGCAAATGTGAAAGACCATCTGATGGAACAAATTCTCGGAAGAATCGATGAAGATGTACGAACTAGGAGAAATATAAATGATTGTATTAACAATATTGCGTTTATTTCTCTTACAGAACCAAAGAATATCGATGAAGCCATCAATGACAAAAATTGGGCTATCGCTATGCAAGAAGAGCTAAATCAATTCGAAAGAAATAATGTTTGGGAATTGGTTTCGGCACCCATAGGCAAATCAATCATCGGTACTAAATGGGTTCATAAAATTAAAACCGATGATGATGGTCTTCCAATTAAGAATAAATCTAGATTGGTCGCCCAAGGTTATAATCAATAAGAAGGCTTGGATTATGAGGAAACATTTGCTCCTGTTGCTCGTCTTGAGGCAATTCGTCTTCTCTGTGCCTTTGCCGCGTACAAGAAAATCAAACTCCATCAAATTGATGTAAAGAGTGCGTTCCTAAATGGAATCATCCAGGAGGAGGTGTATGTCAAGCAACCGCCGGGTTTTGAAGACTGTGATCATCCAGATCATGTGTACAAGCTCCACAAAGCTCTCTATGGATTAAAACAAGCTCCGAGAGCATGGTATGATCGTTTAAGCACTTTTCTTATTTCAAATGGGTATAAAAGAGGTAATGTTGATAATACCTTATTTATTAAGAATTTAGGTGATGATATGCTTATTTGCCAAATTTATGTGGACGACATTGTTTTTGGTGCAACTAACGAATCTCTGTCCCAAGAATTTTCAAATCTTATGAAGGGAGAATTCGAAATGAGCATGATGGGAGAGTTGAAAAATTTTCTCGGACTCCAAATTAGGCAACTCAATGACGGAATATTCATTCACCAATCAAAGCACGTCAATGAGCTCCTAAAGAAATTTAAGATGGAAGATTACAAAGAAATATCTACTCATATGTCTTCCACTCTTAAGCTCGACAAAGATGAAAAAGGTAAGTCTGTTGACCAAAAACAGTATCGAGGTATGATCGGCTCTTTACTCTATTTAACTGCATCTAGACCCGATATAATGTTTGCTACTTGTTTATGTGCTCGTTTTCAAGCGAATTCTAAAGAATCCCATCTCATTGCATGCAAAAGGATCTTTTGTTATTTAAAATATACTGTCGGCTTAGGTCTGTGGTATCCATCGAGCATTGATTTTCAACTTTTTACATATAGTGATGCCGATTTTGGTGGATGCAAAATTGATAGAAAAAGCACCACCGGAACTTGTCATTTTATGAGTTCATGTTTAATATCATGGGGGAGTAAGAAACAGACTAGTGTCGCTACTTCCACAGCTGAAGCAGATTATGTGGCTGCGGGAAGTGCTTGTGCACAAGTCCTATGGATCAAAAATCAATTACTCGATTATGGCATTGAGCTTAAAAATACACCTATTTTTTGTGACAATACAAGTGCTATTAATTTAAGCAAAAATCCCATATTGCATAGTAGGACAAAACATATAGAAATTCGTCACCATTTTATTCGTGACCATGTCCAAAACGGGAATGTACGTCTCCAATTTGTTGGTACTAATGAACAATTGGCGGATATTTTTACAAAACCATTACCCGAAGAAGCTTTCAATTTTATTCGCATAAACTTAGGAATGGGACATGTTGATCATTTTTAAGTTTTGCATATCCATATTTACATTAAATGGTCATTAAAAATGGGATATCATCGAAAGAAAATCACTGTTCATTTGGTCCAGCTTACGGCCGTTAAGACAGATATATTACGTAAGTAATAGGACATTACGTACGTAACGGTGCTTTTGGACTACGTATGTAACGGATTACAGGTTTTAGTACAGATGATTTTAGATATTTAGCTACATACGTTATAGAAACCATATAACGTACGTAATACCCTTTGACCCTGTTACTTAAAAACCCCGCTCGGCAGTTCATTATTCATTCCTTCCCTAATCCCTAACAGCCTCCATCGAACCCTGCTAAATTCTTCACAAAATTCGTCCGAATTCTCAAAACTTCCGGTCGATTCCATCTATGGCAACCAGAAATACAAGAAACGCAGAGGAGAGACTCCTCAATCATCTTCTTCACCATATGGAGAGCCTATTTTCCGGAATGCTCAAGCTGCAAAAATTTTCAAAGAAGTGCTAATCGACGAAGAGGTAACTCCGAGTCACCATTTTGACTTTGAATCTTTGAACTCGGTTGGTATTGGAATAGAAGATTTTTTTGATATGCTTGGTATCAACCGTTTCGTGAGTCTTGGTCGTCCGATTTATGTGGATTGCGTACGAGAATTCTACGCAAATTTTCTTGTGACTTATGATTCTGATGGATTAGCCGTTGTTAATTCAATAGTTCGTGGTAAACCTATCCTGTTTGATGCCGCAAAATTATCCGAAATTTTTGGTCTCCCTAATGAGGGATTTCGTTGCAAAGGTGAATTTTCCGCTCCGGATGAAGTGATTGATAATTTTTCGGACGATGAAAACTATGGTGTTCATGAAGCCAAAGTCCGTGATTTCCTGACGGACAAAGTTGTGATTGAAGTTAATACGGGCCGTTTTGAAAACAATGACTTTGGAATTAATATTCATCTACTTCACGATGCTATCACTAGAAGCCTAATGCCTAAGGTTAATGCTCAGAATCGTCTGGTAAATGTTGACATGGAAATCATTTACCATGGTTGGAAAGATCATCAAGTTAACTTTGCTTCGCTTGTTCTCAAATGGTTTGTGGAAAAAGGTCTAATTTTCCACAAAAAGAGCTACGCAAAGGTCGACCGTCAACGAAAGTCCGGAATGCCATTTGGATCTATTTTCATTGAGATATTTGAGAATGCTGGAGTTGATCTTACAGGGCTACACAGGGTCGCCATCCCGAGGGGGAAGCCTAGTCACCGAGGGAACCATCCAGACCATGAGATATCTCCGTACGCGAAACCGTGGTTGGGTTTACTTCACCTACATTAAGGATGACATCCCGTAGGAGAGGATCACATCCCGTGGCATTGCTCATACTAGGCCTCGTCCTACTTCTCAGCCCGGCCCTTCTCGCCCGAGACAGGAGAGTTCCTCGTCCAAGATGATAGCTCGTATGGATAAGTTGGAAAAAGAAATGAGCGAGATCAAGATTATGGTTAAAAGTATATGTACTCATTTCGGGATCCCTCCTGCACATCCGGAAGCCGACCTGGACTAGCGGATTTTCTTTCCTATGATGATGATTCTGTTTTGTTAAAAGACCAACATTCCATGCATTTTCTATGTTTATTGTCATAAACTCTTACTATCTTTGTTTTTGAATGACTGTGTTGTTTTTCGTATTGACGATTTCCATTGCTATTTATTACTATTCGTTGCTAATTCGTTGATATTCGTTAAATATTTCGTGACGTGCTCTTACAGGTTCTCTTGTCTTTTTGTTAATGACAAAAAGGGGGAGAAAAATATGTTTCGTTTTTGAACTATCCCTTGTTCGTTTCAGGGGGAGTCTTATTCAGGGGGGAGAGTTTTCTTAAAAATTATTTTTTCGATCCTCCAAAACTCGTCTTTTTCAAAAACTCCCATATAAATTTTGTCATCATCAAAAAGGGGGAGATTGTTGGTACAATATTTTTCATAATTCATTTTATACATTTTGATGATGAGTTATTTAACCAAAATTCACTTTACACATTTTTCCTTCACTTAACGTACGTAAACAATTCATATATAACGTACGTAACACTCACATATTTGGCAAGTGTTTTTATGCAGGTAACGTACGTAATGTATATATCCATAACGTACATAAGGTTTGAAATTATGCCCGTTGCAAAAAGTCATTAGCCGTTACACCAAGTCTTCACATCCAACGGATCTTTGACTGAAAGATAACGTACGTAAGCAACACTAACGTAACGTGCGTAAAGAGTTTTATCATATGTCACTGGACTGTTTTTCAGAGTTTATTACGGCCGTTACACGAGTTCTGTAACGTACGTAAAAGCAGTAACGTACGTAACCATGCCCTCATAACGTACGTAAAGCTGACCACTGCTCCAACGGGAAACTCACTTCATGAAGGCTATAAATAGCACATTTCAAGGATTTGGAAGACACACAAATCATCTGAGCTTACAAGTATTATCAAACTATATCAAGCATATTTTACGAGAGATATACTTACTCTACATTGCGATACAAGAAGAATTGTTCCAACACTTCTTATTTATATTCTTGTATCAAAGAGCGACATACTTTGTAAAGTCGAGTTCCTACTCGCAATTGTTTGTATGGTTGTCTTGTACCAGGAAAAACAAGAGTGTTTTTAGTGAGGTTTTCTTGAGCCCGGAAATCAAGAGATTGTGAGAGTTAGCACTAAATTAGAAAGTGCATTCAAAGTTTTCTAAGAAAAGTTCTAGTCGATAAAACTAGGTAGGGGACGTAGGCTTCGTTAATAGTCGAACCTCTCGAACAAATTTTCGTGTTCTTTCTTTTCCGCATTTTATTTCCTCCGATATCTTGCTTCCGCACAAAAAGAGTTCAAAACTCTTAACCGCACTATTCAACCCCCATTCTAGTGGCGGTACCAATCCAACATTTGAGTCTTTTACTTTCCGCACATTTTACCTTTATTCTTGAGAAAGTTCGATATTCCGCATTACCACTATTCAACCCCTCTTCTAGTGGTAAATTTATCTCTTCAATGCCTGTGCGTGATTTGTTTTATGATATGGCCAACTCGGGAGGGTCCTTAGAGGACTCGAGTGGGACCAATGGCTTCACCCCGGTCCTAGGCAAATTGATTGTTGACTGTTTGTTTCCGGAAAAGACATGTCTGGTTTTGGCTTTTGAAATGAATTGATGCATGTACTATGAAATGTGTAAGCGAATGTTTGCCATGATTACTTGTACTAGCCTAATTGCTAACCCCTTTGGGGACCCGTTTTGGGGAAATTCTTGTTATGAAGTTCAGTGTTCAACCGGCCGAGCGGGCATTGGGACAGTACGAGGATGCTGGTCAGGGTTGATGACGTGTGCAAAATGAGTCCCCTTATTTCCGTTGTCCTTTTTGACGTGGTTGTTTTCAAACTTGTGAACTTATAGATAGTACTCGCGAGTACTTAGGCACTTTTACTGGAATTATGGTTTGTATTATTAAATGTTAATTATGATTGTCATGAGATGTTTGTTTCGCCGGTTATGTCGGGCGTTTTATTTGTTTGTCGTCCTGGTGATGTGTGTTTCTCGCTAACTGTGGCGTTTAGACGACTGGTATTTATTATTTAGCCTGGTGGGTCCCAGGTAGGGCCCCACAGCGCTGTAATATATCCTGAATATCTTGGGGGTGTTACAGTAAATACCTATTTTTCCCTAAATCCATTAGCTTTTGGTTTAGTCCCTATTACCTAAATGAGTTGTGTTACACACCCCGAAATTGGTCCCAACATACGTACCGAATGACATGTGTCGTGTTTTTATTCGCGGGACTCATATTTATACACTAGGAGTCCAATTAAAATTCATCTGAGTAGGATGTTGGGGGAAATTAGGGACATTTAGAATGAGTAGCATAGCATTTTCCTACCTAAATCTTTAAAATTTTTAGAGGCCAAGCATATTTAATATTTATATCAAATACCCATTTTACCCTCATGTCCACTTTAACAACTCCCAACAAAATATCACCGTGACAAGCCTCGGTTCATCTTCCCCTTCTATTATTACAACCCGTTTTTTTGAATTAGTGGCAGTATTCCCTCGAGTCCATCATAAGGAGGAATTTTATGTGAAATATTTCAACTTTTGCCTTTGTTATTTTCATTTGTATTTAGCCTCCGCTAGAGAATCTGTTGCTGGTTGCCCCTTTGGCGAAGCTCATGAGCTCCAGAGAATCAGCAATCAAAGGTGTGCGGCCAAGAAGAAAGGGTCTTGTGCTGGACGGCGATAGCGACTCTTCTTCTTCTTCCGGCGAAATACCCCAAGCTGACGCAGAGGTTCTGAAATTCCCATATAGTTTGCGCATAAATTATCATCGTTGTCAGATTGGCCCACCAATGACGGATCCGGAAATTTCCAATGCTTCAGTAGGCCGGGAAATTCATGCGTAAAATTAGTTTGCTTTTTATTCAGACTGTCCTTATACTTGTACTCGTTGTTTACTGAAGGTGCTTTTATTTATTTTTCAAACTGGTAATTGTTTCGATTGCGTTAGAATTCATTTTTTTTAAATATTCCATTTGAACTCTGTATTAACGTGAAATTATTAATAAATCTCCGGCTAACATGTTTCATGAAAAACCTGCAGCTTATTAATTTTCTCTTTAATGTGTAAGTCTGTAGCACACCGTTCCTTAATTGTATGGAACTATTAGGAAATGATGTTCTAGATGGCTATATTGATAATAAATCACTATAAAACCTCCCAGTTATTGGATTTAATATAAAATTATGGTTTGCTATTGATTCAAGAACAATGCTAAATGTACACATAATGTGTACACATATGTGTACACACATGCATCTCATTCATCCATTTAATATGGTCCCACAATAAATGAATGTGTCCCACATTATATGGATGGATGAGATGCATGTGTGTACAAATATGTGTACACATATGTGTACATGTAGCATCACTCTTGATTTAATATGGTTCGGTTAGCTTTGGCCTAGAGTATTGTATTTTTTTACTTTTACTTTTATTGCATACTTTATCATATTGCCTTTTGCGTGTGGTGTATTTTCTACAGGGAGCCGTGCGCAGAGTCAACCTCTCTTCAGTTAGAGCAGAATTCATCGAGAGTATAGTTGCCAAAGTCCCCTTAGGTAAGTCTCATGTGAATTAAGCCATGAGCTCAGGTATGATTTTGAGCTTTTTCGAATCATATATTTTTTTGTATATATCACTCATTACTTTGTTGTGCACTAAGCTGGGGGTCTTCACGGAAACAGCCTCCCTACCGTAAAAAGTAGGGGCATGGTCTGCGTACATCTTACCCTCCTCAGACCTTGCTCTGTGCAGGATATACTGGGTATGTTTGGTTTGGTTTCTATTGATATGGTCATGAATTAGCTGAGTGTTAATGAAATGAATAATGTCAATTGTTTTGCCTTTGAGTTGGTTTTCAAAAATTATTGGTTTTTAATATTAACAATTGGTATTAGTATAGTAATCAAAATGAAGTTAAGTAGAATGTTAGTTTTTTTTTTTTTTTTTTGCTACAACGGAAAGGAAATATCTAAGCAAAGAAACAAAACCACTACACCAAAACAGCTAATACGAAATCAAGTGTAAAAGTTCCTATCAGCTTCCAACAAAGAGAGCATCGACAGAGGGGGATCCGTCCAAACATGAAGTCCATCCATCTCATGTCCAAGTTTGGCAAGGTGGTCAGCACAAGTATTACCATCTCGCTTAGTATGTTGAATACAAAATTCCCAAGGTAACCGCTTAAATCTTCTGCAATCCTCCAAAATATAATGTAACGGGTGATCCCTCGTATCCTGCTTTCCGAAAAGTTTAAAAATTACTTCAGAATCTACTTCCGCCACCAACTTTGGAACGCGCCGCTCCCAGGCTAACTCCAGGCCATCTCTAAGCGCCAGGAGCTCAGCAACGTTAATAGAGACGTCACTAAGCTTCCTAGAGAATCCACCACACCACTCACCCTCCTCGTTCCTTAACAAGCCACCAGCCGAAACCGCCCCAGTTTCCTGAATAAGACTACCATCCGTGTTCAACTTAAACCACCCCGCCCTCGGTTTTCTCCAACCTACGCGATCCACTTCCACCTGATTACCATGTGCGCCCATACTAATCGGGAATGCCACACGCCAATCAATTATCATTGATTTAATACGGAATCACCAGGTGGGCAAAGGCTTGTCTTGCTTCTCGAACACCCCCATTCATTACGTCTTTTCCAGACATGCCATAGAGTAACATAGAAAACAATATTCCAAGGGCATGAAGGAAAGATCTTATTCCGAAAACAATTTGGGGAAGCAAGCCTCCTCAAATTACTATTATCAACATACCTCTCAAAACGCAAAATATCGCTATTTTCAATGCACAAACTCCACATCTCCTTCGCGTAGGGGCACGAGAAAAGAACATGTCGGAGGTCTTCTTCACCTTGCGTGCAGCGCACACAAACTCCTTCTTGGACAATAGTTTTACGGTACAATAGAGTTGCGGTCGGCAGCCTATTCAACACACATAACCACAAGAAAAACTTGATTTTGGATGGCCCTCTCAATGCCCAGATCCATTTGAATTCGGCATTTGAAGCTTGCTGCCTATGGTCAGTAAGATGCCTATAAGCCGCTCCACAGTAAAATCGTCCGTCTGCCGAACCCAGAAACAAACGACGGTCCTCCGGTACTGGTCCCTTTGGCATTGGGAGATGCCGAATCTCATTACACACATGTGTAGGTACCACAGTTTTCAAATTTTCCAAACACCAACCCATGTCCCAACTCCACACATCCGCCACCCTAAGGCCAACTTCATCCACACTTATGTTCTGACAGTGCATCGACAGGTTCCCATCTTTAAACCAATTATCAAACCAAAATGACAAGGAATTCCCACTCCCGATTTTCCAACCGAAGGCATTTTTCATGGCCTTGCAACTTTTCACAACTCCTCTGAAGCTATTAGATTCGCCACCCTTCAAATTATGCGCCAATAGATCACCATTCCTTAAGTATCGGGCTTTGCAAATTGCAATCCAAGGAGACTCACCTCCCTTATGTAGCCGCCACCCTTCTTTAGCAAGTAAAGCCATATTTGCTTCCCTCGACGTACGCAAACCCAAGCCACCATTCTTTTTAATTTGTGTCACTTTCTCCCCATTAACCAAATGCATCTTCCTTTTCTCAATATCCGTAGACCAAAGAAAAGACCTGTTCAGTCTATCAATGTGCTTGCACGTTCCCTCCGGGAGCCAGTGAACCTGCATAGTATGCACTGCAAGTGAATTAGTAACAGATTTAATGAGGGTAGCTCGTCCCGCAAGGGACAAACATTTGGCCTTCCATCCAGTAAGCCTGGCCGTCACCTTATCCACCAAATCACGGAAGGTATTATTAGTCACCCTCCCATGAATTAATGGAACTCCTAAATACCGCCCCAGGTCAGTAGCAATACTAAATCTAAGGAAATCACCGATCTGTCTCTTCCTGGACATGTTACGACGACTGGAAAAGAAAACTCGAGACTTGGATTCGCTAACTTGAAGCCCCGAAGCTTTACAAAAATCGGACAAAACCCGTTTAAAGCATCTGGCGTTGGTGGAGTCTGCTTTCGCCATAAGAAAAAGGTCATCGGCGAAGAAAACATGCGAAAAACTAGGCCCACCTCGACTAACAACCACAGGATCCCAAGTCCCCTCATCCACCATCTCTCGGATCATATAAGAAAGCCTCTCCACACACATGACAAAAAGATAAGGAGATAGCGGGTCTCCCTGCCTTAATCCACACGAAGGCACTAACGGTTCAATGGGAGAGCCATTCCATAGAATACGTGGTTTTGAACTTCGAACACAAAACATAATGATCTTGATAATTTTCTGCGGGAACCCAAAGAATTGAGCGTCTCCTCAACAAAATCCCACCGGACTTTATCATAGGCTTTTTCTAAGTCAAGCTTAATGAGCATGTATCCCGTTTCAGCATTCTTTCTTCCTCTCAAAATATGAAGTATCTCTTGAATAACCCTAATGTTATCATGAGTTCCCCTACCTTTAATAAAGCTGCTTTGAGTAGGAGCGATAAGTTCAGGCATCAAGTGGCGGAGGCGCATAGTAATAACTTTAGTCAGAATTTTGTACGAGACATTGCATAAAGTTATCGGCCTAAACTTCGTGATGACTTCAGGATTCGGTACCTTTGGGATTAGGCAAAGAAAGGAATCCCCCACAAAGTCCTCAAATTCACCTGTTTCCAAAGCTTCATTAACAAAATGCAAGAGAAGCTCCTTAGATGTCTCCCAAAAATGTTGATAAAACTGCGCTTGAAATCCATCCGGGCCCGGGGACTTTGTCGGATGCATGCTCCACAAAACCGCCCGAAGTTCCGCTAAATCAACACCACGGCTAAGATCCTTAGCATCCTCGGCCAAGAGAGAGGTTTGGAACAAAGATCTATGCATCAAAAGCCTCGGGCCGCTCCCACCGCTAAAAACACCATTAAAAAAATTCCACACATGATCCTTCAATACACTATCATCCTGGCACCAAATATTGTCAATTTTAAGTGCTGAAATCATATTCCTCCTTCGCCTAATAATAGTTGATTGGTGAAAGAATTTTGTGTTCCTCTCACCCTCGACCATCCATCGGACCCTATACTTCTGTTGCCAAAGCTCCTCTTCCTGCCTCAAAGTCTTATTCAATAACCCCAGTAAATGGCTCTCAAGCCTCAATAAAGAATCCGTCACCTTGAACTCCTCGATACTTTTCTGCACCCCATTTATACGACCCAAAAGCCAATGTTTACGCCGAAAAATGTTGCCAAAAACGGAGGTATTCCAATTCAAAAGGATAGGCTGCAACGCCGTCACAGCATCCACTAGATTAGCATATTTAGACCAGTTATTCTTCACAATGTCGGTACAGCTATCCTCAAGAAGCCAAGCAGACTCAAATCTAAACGGTCTCGGGGCCCATTTACCTCCTCCTCCACATAACGTCAGGATTGGGTTGTGATCAGAAAAGGTACGAGGTAGATTAATCGTGATAGCGTTAGGAAAACGCTCCTTCCAATCCATATTAACCAAAGCCCTATCCAGACGCTCCCATATACGGGCCAATCCAGATCTACCATTACACCAAGTAAACCGGGTTCCCTGAAAACCCAAATCAATCAGGTTACAATTTTCAATGCGTGATTGAAAATCCATACACCGACTAAGCAGTGGTGCTTTACCACCCCGTTTCTCAGAAGTCGCCAGTAACTCATTAAAATCCCCAATGACACGCCAAGGTTTCTGATAAATCTCATTTACTTCAGCTAGACATTTCCACAAGTTCACTTTGTCCTGCTGATAAAGCCTGGCATATACCCCATACAAAACCCACGGATTTTCACCCTTTGCATTGCATCTACCATAACATGGATACTTTGGTAGTCCCACCGAAGAAGCTCCACGTCAATTACATTTCTATTAAACAAACACCATATCCCACCCGACGCCCCAGACGATGGCGAAACAAACTGGTTTGGGAACCCCAGTATTCTCCCACCCTCTAGAAAGCACCACATTGGCATGAGTTTCAAGCAAAAAACCAAATATGGTCGATGCAGCATACGAAGCATATCAAAGTTCTCTTTGAAGCCCTCTTTCATCACCCCCCTTACATTCCAAGACAAAATCTTAAGGTTGCGATTCATCATGCAATTAAGGGGAAAAGGAATTAGGAATACCCTCAGTTTCCATGGAAGAGTCACCATGTGGACTGATTATCTCAGAAGTTTTCTCCGCGGAATCCATATAGACCTCCTGTATCTCATCATCTCGGTCAGATATAATAATGTCCCCATTGGCCGTGCCATCCTCATAAGTAAGGCTGAGAGGACCTCGTCTGTTCTTGAAAGAATAATCCATTACAGGAGGATTCCCTGTTCGCCTCTGCAGTATTGAAAGCCCCAGCTTAGAAGTACCAGGCGCTGTAGACGGGATATTCTCCTTTTCAACGGAGCGTAACACATCAAAGCGATTTCCAGAATTCGCCTTATCCATACCCGTACTGCCCGGTTTTCTGTTTCGCACAACATTCCCCTGATTACTATGTATACTCTGTAACGGTTGCCTCGCAGGAGGTTGAGCTTGCCGTCCTTGGTTCTTCTTACTTAGCGAAGCGCTAGAAGAGCTTATCCTTGGCGGCTTCTTATTCTGGCGTTTCATCAGCATCCAGGGACCATACGAATGCTCTAAGTTTCCCTCTTGCCCTTGATGACTCTTCTCCATACCTGGGCTAGTACTTCCATGCAAAGGTGGATCTTTTCCTTCCATTTTAGAGGCGTTTGGCTGTGCACTGGTGGGGCATGCAGCACTCACATGGTCCACTTTGCCAGAAGTATAACATAGTGACTGTAAATTCTCATAGGTGACCGAAAACCTCCTCCCATTAATCTTTACACCCCGCTCAAGTGGCTTGGACAAGTCAACTTGAATACACAATCTCGCAAATCGCCCTCTCTCGTGCCGAAAAGTATTTGCATCGACTTTAATAGGCTCCCCCAGTCCCCTCGCAATTTGCAGTAGGATAGCTTCCCTATAAAACTGTGGAGGAAGATTCTGAACTGTAACCCATGTGATTGCAGTCTGAACTTTGAAGGTGATGGGATCGAAGTCGGGAGACCATTTGCAAAGGGCAAGGAAGTGTCCCGCTATTTTCCATGGGCCCTGTGTAAGGATCTCTTCACGTTTCTTATTATCTCCAATTCTGGCAATGAACAGATTTGGGCCAACATCAATTAGTTTATAATAGCCATTGATGCCCCAAAGTGTAGTCAGACGTCCCTTTAAGATTTCTACTGGCCACGGTCGCCCTGGAATCTTGATGATAATAGCTTTAGACCATTCACTATTAATAAGTTCCAAAAGATCATCTGCAATTGAGATTTCAGGCATAGCAATCAGTTGTCCCGATTTAATTAATCGAACTTTATGAATTTCCTCAGAATCGGCATCTTCAAATCGGAAATCCTCTCTGGCAGAAGTAGGAGCAACCCTATCGGCCCATGTTTGCATCGACTCAGAGACGAGAGGTTCCATGGGGGCGACCGTAGCAGGAGCAGCCCTCCTTTTCTTGTGGCGTTCTCCAAGGGTAAAATCTGCGCAGAAGGCAGCCCCCGATGCGGTGTTAAAGACGAAAGCGGAGGTGCCTGCGTCGGCGGCCAATCAGGGTCCGGGTTCAAAGGAGTGGTGGCAGATGAAGAAGGGTTACTGGCGGAAGAGGGTTTTTCCATTCTCGCCATCTTATCCAGTGGACAAGATTTAGAACATTGAATGTTAGTTATTAATATTAACATTGGGCAATACTATAGCATGTTGGGCAATACTCTCTTGAAAGTGTATTTTTGTAGTACAGTGTTCCTTAATTGTATGACATCAGTAGTAATTGACCTTCTGAGATGGTTATATTCATAATAAATCACTTCAAAACCATTTATTATCACTAACAGTTAATTATTAATATTAACCATGGATATAATCACATTAAGTGTAATCTTTAAGTTCGTATCAGAGTGTTGTATGGCATTTCGGTGATATTTCTCAATAACCTAACAGTAACTTGTATGGACAATGGTGTTTAATTTTGTATGTGATATTGTCCATATATGCACATTACTACAATTTTTATAGCATAATAACATGTCTTCCTTATTTTGGTTGTTCATCATTTGTATTGTGTATTAAAGCTCTAAAAATTATCATGTTGTTGTAGATTACCACTACCATTGCTTCTTGCTCATTGTACTTGGAATGAAGAGTCTTTTTTATACCCCTTAAACTATTCTGCAAAGTACGACATGTTGTGCCATGAAACAAATAGGCGTTTTCATTTTCGGCCACCCGACGCAGTTGTATTGTGCTATTCATTGCCCTGCTGAAAAGCTATTGTTGGAGGGAGATAATGATTTCAAAATGCCTTTATATCATGGTTGTTACGTCAGTAAGTCGAGTCGAGTCGACCGGGTTGTCCGACAAGTCGAGTCGTGACTAGTCGACACTAGTTGACAATATATAAAATTATTATATATATGTTGTGCGGCGGTTTGTACACCTCAATGGCGATCGTCATAATGGTCGGGAGCCAACCAAAGAAGACAGATGCTGGGCAAGCGCCTAGCGATCGACGTCCAAGACGATCGTCTTTTGGCATCTGGCGATCGCCTCTAATGTCCGACTGGAGACGATCGTCCCATGCCACGTGTGAATCCGACACCCATCAAAGTCTGCGGAAACCGAATCTCGGGCGAAGACCCACGTGCAGATCCGCAAAAGGCGTCGCAAGAACAGGCCCTACTCCAGCCCATCAGCAGCTGTCAGTGATAAGGACGGCCTCACCAACCGACAGACCCGCCGAAAGGACATAAGGTGGGACCGCCCAGGACAGCGAGAAGAGGCACCTGTCGCCTCCTCATTGGTTCGCGCATCTGTCTGCCAGCAGCAGCTGCGGACTTCAAGGAAACAGTCCCACGTTCTAGGACGATCGCCTGCCTTGTTTAAATACAGGAAACGGCGATCGCCCACGGTGGACATGGACATCCCAGCAACCTCTTCTCCTATAAATAGAAGGCCTCCAGCTTTGGCAAACGGACGGTTAGAACGTTAACACAGAGACAGTTTACAACGTGAACACATAACACTAAAAGCAAACAATACAGAGAACTCTCCATCTTTGTAACAAGAACTCACAGAGCTTCAACTTTGGTTCTTCCAGCAATCTTCAGCACTCGATAGCTAAGATAACTAGGGTCTTTACACTCATTGTAATTGTACTCTAACATTAATATCTGTACTCACTAGTATTCATATTAATAACATCTCGCGAGAGCATTCAAGCCCGGGACTAACAACCCCGGCAAATCTTGTGTTATTTATTTCCCCACGGACGTGCTCTCGCACTTTGTTTGTTACTCGTCCATTCCAGCATATCATCTCCAGATAATATTTTGGGTAACAACAATTGGCGCTAGAAGAAGGGGCAATCTTAACCTTCATTTTTTATTCTGACCGTCTCGAAGAACACTCACTCTTCTCTGGGGCATATACTTGAAGAAACACTCACTGTTCTTCAAATAAAAACCTTTAGAACCATGACGTCCACCACGACCTCGAAAAGGGCCACTCTACGATCTGCCGGACACCTTATTCCGGCCCAGGCCGAGTCCCAACCTACGGCGGAGGGCGACCGCGGCGACGCCAGACTCTCACTCCCGCCCCCGAGGGACGGCCCCAGCCTCTCACTCGATCAGTTCCAAACCGCAGAACAGATCGAGGAGGCCTTGGCCATCCTCAGGGAGCGACGGAGAGCATGCGACTCGCCCACCATTACTCCATCAGCCATCTGCCGTGCGGGCAAGCGGAAGCTCAAGGGGCTATGTGTCGAGAAATCGTCAGAAAGCCCCGAGCCGCAGGAAAAGGCGCTCGTAAGGTGGGACGATTCCGTCTTCAGCCGCCTAGGGAGTGATCCCTCATGGCGACCCGGGCATTCGGGCCCCAGCCGGGAGACATCGGAGTCCGAATCCGTCACCAGGAGTTCGGCATACCCAACTCCCAGAAGACAGGCCGGCCAAGGGGCTCCCACTCGCCCCAGAATTGAGCTCGGTGGCGGAGAACTCGTCACCTACCATGGGGCCAGGAGATCAGTACATGATCGCCTCGGCTCCCGCTCCGAGAGCCAATCCGCGAGCAGTCAGGCTACGGCGATGGCCGCAATGCAGCGCCAGCTCGACGAAATGAAGGCGCTCATCGAAATTGGGACAGGCGCCAAAAGATCGATCACCGGACCAAGCGAGCCGCTCGCGGTCCAGATCGAGCTCGCCCCCGTACAACCAAAGATCGCCACTACTCAAACACCTCTATATGAGGGGAAGTCGGATCCTGAGACCCATTTGAGCAAGTTCCGGATCTACATGACCGGGTGCGAGGCATCGGACGCAACGAAGTGCCGAATGTTCCCATTGACATTGGGCGATCTTGCCCATAGGTGGTACATCTCATTGCCACCGAGCTCAATCAACTGTTTTGAGAAGCTGGCGAACGACTTCACGTCGTATTTCGCCGCCAAAGTCGCTGGGCCAGAAGGCCCCCACCGCATGATGAAGATCAAGCAGGGGAAGGACGAGCCCGACGAAGACTACATCGACCGGGTGGACGAAATAGTCCTCACCGGCGAGCCCATAAGCGATGAGCTCGCCCTCTACTAGGTCCTAGGGGGATTCTATGGCCATTCACCCATGTTCAGGCACCTCACGAAGGACATCCCCCCGACCTACGCGATCTTCCGTATCAGGGCCGCCGACTTTCTGGCTAGGCAGAGGATGCTAACCCTTCATTTAGGCGAGGGATCTACCGGAGAAGGGAAGGCACCATCTTCCATCCCAAAGAAGGCGGTCGCCAAGCCCAGAAAGGCGGTCGCAAAGCCGCCCGGTGAGTTCAAGGCCTTCGAGGACGTGAAAGTTCACCTCCTCCGCAACCTCAATCTGTCTCCGGCCCATATCTTCAACGCCATCAAGGGGCACGAGTGGCTTAGCAAGCCGAATCCGATGAGGGACAACGGTCATCTGGACCGCAGCAAATTTTGTGCCTACCACAAAAGTCCCGGCCACAACACCAGTCAGTGCCGCGACCTACTCAGACAACTCTGGAGACTGTTTGAGGAAGGCAAGTTGGATAACTTGGTGACCAAGCCAGAACCCCGGGCAGAAAGGGCCGGGGGACGCGATTGCCGTCAGAACGATGGAATCTCTCCCAATCCGGTCGCTAGGATCGAGCAAAACGAGCCGGAGTACTCAGACAAGTCAATCCCTCCGATCAACCCCGGCGGCCGGATCAATATGCTTCAGTCGGGAGGTGGAAACCTCGGAGGCCTTTCCCCGGTTTCCACCATGTCAAACAGAAAGCGGAAGGCCGAATTGAGGGCGTTCGCTGGGGTCCATGTCGTGGTGCCCCCAGAGCAGACCATCTCTAGAGACGCGCTCATCATCTTCTCCAACAAGGATAGGGAGGGAGTGCAGTGCCCCAAAGAGGATGCATTGGTGATCTCTGCATGTATCCTTGGGAAAATGGTCGACCGCGTGCTGGTTGACAATGGGAGATTTTGCAATATCATATTCAAATCTGCTCTTGACCAGCTCGGCAACCTGACCAAGTTCATCAAGCCATTTGATACCGTGCTTCAAGGATTCGGCGACAACACGGTCCAAGCCTATCGAAGGATCAAGCTCTCTGTCGAGCTAATATGCTATTACGATCCCAAGGTTAGGATCACTAGGAACCTCAATTTTGTAATCATAGATAGGCCCAGCATCTATAATGGGTTCCTAGGTCGCCCATTTCTAGAAACCTTCGAGGCGGTCGCCTCTTCTTTCTTTCTTGTATCAAATTCCCCCCTTTGACGGGACGGTCGGTACTATAAAAGGAGACCAGCTAATGGCAAAGAAATGTTTGAATTACTCCTGTGTCGTAACTTCCTCTGTAAACACTTCCCGTACTATTTATAACATTAAGACGATCGACATTCAACCAATGGAGATCGACGAGCGAAGCGCCTCATACCAGCCCGACTCAGAGGACGGCATCTCACATCGATTGACGAACGACATCGAGCGAGATCGATTTGAGCAAGCCTCGACATTGATCGAGATCGAAATCGGAAATCGTTCCAAACGAGAAGCGACCATCCCCATTGAAGAGTTGGAAAGTATAACGATAGATCCAGCTCGCCCGGAGCGGGAAGTGCAGATCGGCACAAGCGTCGGTCTCGAGTTAAAGGACGATCTGATCAGTTTACTACGTAAGAACATCGGAGTCTTTGCCTGGTCGCATCAAGATATGGTCGGCATTAGTCCTGAACACGCTTGCCACTATCTAAAGATCGACCCGGCAAGGAAGCCTGTTCACCAGAAACGTAAGAAATTCGGTCCTGAGAAGTACGCTGTGCTCGACGCAGAAGTCAAAAAGCTACTCGACAACAAACTAATCGGAGTAGCTACCGACGAGCCACAGTGGGTAGCTAACGCGGTGCTCGTCAAAAAGGCGAGCAACTCCTGGAGGTTATGCATCGACTTCACCGACCTCAACGCGGCATGTCCAAAAGACCTCTTTCCGATAAGACAGATGCGCGAACCAATGAGGAGGCGACAAGTGCCTCTTCTCGCTGTCCTGGGCGGTCCCACCTTAGGTCCTTTCGGCGGGTCTGTCGGTTGGTGAGGCCGTCCTTATCACTGACAGCTGCTGATGGGCTGGAGTAGGGCCCGTTCTTGCGGCGCCTTTTGCGAATCAGCACGTGGGTCTTCGCCCGAGATTCGGTCTCCGCAGACTTTGACGGGTGTCGGATTCACACGTGGCATGGGACGATCGTCTCCAATCGGACATTAGAGGCGATCGCCAGATGCCAAAAGACGATCGCCTTGGACGTCGATCGCTAGGCGCTTGCCTAGCATCTGTCTTCTTTGGTTGGCTCCCGACCATTATGACGATCACCATTGAGGTGTACAAACTGCCGCACAACAATTGCCCCCCGGCTCGCTCCGATGTTGAAGACGTGGGGCGAGGTGGCACTGCTGGCGATCGCTTGTTTTAGACGAGCGACTCATCTATTTTATGAAACGGACGATCGTCTTCCAGACGAACTGATTTTGAATTTGGACGATCTCCTTGGACGCTGGAACGAGCGGGAATTGAAGGCGGGCTCTCGAAATGTCACAGGGACACGCGTCGCGCTCCCGTTGGGGGAATCCGACGGTTTTTGTCAGACTTGTCGTCTGGCGTGCCCTCGAAACGACGCGTACGCGGGTTTCGAGGGCTGCATTAAATGCGGCCCACCGACGGTTGCACTCTCAGCCCCCAAATTTCCGCCTATTTGCCCAGAAGTCCCTGCTCTCGCCTATAAAAGGGGACAGGGCTACTGGGGTTTAGATCTTTATGCGCTCTTGCTTTTAGAAGAAGACTCTGCCGAAATTCCCTGAAGCTTCTTGCGCCGATCGACGTTCTCCTTAGGTAAGAACAAAAACTTCTCTCCCCCCTTTTCTCTTCGAACATGTCTGGAGGAGGATCCACTGTGTACAAGGCGGGTAGCACTTCCGCCGCCACGACTTTGGCCGCCAGGGATGAAACCTCCGCGGATTTGCACATGGAGACGGCCGTCGAGGCCATTCGCGCGGGGATTGCACCCGCGGAGGTTGAAGAGCTTTTCAACGAGGCTGACGCGGCGAGGTCGGCGGCGGCGGAGCAGAAGCACTCGCTGGTAGATGAGGATGAGGCGGTGAGATTGTATTGGGAGCAGAACAGTGTGTTCGGCCGGGCCTTTTTGGATTTTGCTGCGCTCATGGAGAGGCTGGCCGGACCACGTCCTTAGTTTGATTTTGGCGCATACTCGGTCGCCCACCCCTATGAGCCCGTGAAGCGGACATCATTTCGGGCCGCGGACCGCTCCCCGTGGACCCTCGGTCAGATCAGGAGCTCGGCGACCAAGAAGGACTTGAGTCATTGGATGGCGGAGTTCCATATCCCCTCTGATGTCTCATTGTATGTGCCCGCGGAGAACGAGCGCGCCGACCAACCTCCCGAGGGTATGGTCGTCGTTAATGAATTGATCATGGGGGCCGGATTGCGGTTCCCATTGCCGTTCGCCGTGTCATAACTGTTGACTGCCTGGAATGTGGCGCCGCTTCAACCGACGACGAACGCCTGGTTGCAGATCGTCAGTACTTTGACTCTTTTTGGTGGTCACCGGTTGTTCCGTCTCCCTTCTGCACTGGAAATGAACTACCTCTTCAAGCTGACGGCGCAGAAGGGTTCAGTTGGCGGCTATCACATTCAGGGTCGTATGGGTGTAACACCCCCGATATATTCGGGAATATTACAGAGCCGTAAATCCTTTACATAAGGATTTACAAGGCTGAAGAATTGAACAAGCATAAAAAGGTACTAACGAATGGAAATAACGGAATTACAGTACATCAGTTCTGACCAAATACAGAAATAGTACAATTGTTCAACAGAACTCAATAATACATCACCAAATTCAAATCCATCACAAATGACTTCGTACTCGAGTACTTATTGAAATAACGAATAAACAACAGATAAATAAACCCGGTCGGGACATCACTCTGCACCCTCGTCGTCATACAGTTCTAGTGGTTGTTTCCCCGCTCTCCTGGATCCTGAACACAAACAAAATGTTCACCCCCGAAGGGGTTAGCACAACGATGCTAGTACAAGTACCACAACATATTATTCATATCTCACGAAGAATAATAATAACGTAAACGACAAAATACCAACGAGTCTTCTCCTACGAGAAACTCAAACATAACATTCACAACTGATAATCACAACATGATATCAATACATACACATGGTAATTCCATCGATCCAGCGTTCACTGCCTAGAACCCACGATGATCCCGTCAGACCAACCCGTGGTGGAAAAACCCGTCCGATGATCCGGTATGCGCTAGCATAGATCCCCGATGATCGTCGGACCAACACGAGGTGGACATACAATAACGACATACATGCGACAATATGTATAACAACAATACATAAAACAATTAAGGTACTTGCCTCGATTTGAAGACAATAACAATACTTCCACGAAAATGAACACTCGAAGGTCGTCCTCCTCAATCAATCACGTAACGAGACCAAACCTTAACAAAAGAAATGATATAGGATTTATCTCACGTCGTATGAATGTTTAACAATTCGATACACGGCCAAAAGTTCATAAAATGCAATCTGCCTGAACTGCTTAGCGCACGCTAAGTACTCTGTAGCGTCGTTAAGTCCGCCCGATAGCGCACGCAAACAACAAAGACTAGCGTCGCTAACTATGCATGGTCGATACTTCAGCGACCCAAGTGACTTCGTCGATGGTCTAGCGTGCGTTACGTATCAAGCGTGGCGCGCGCTAACTCGTGCTCGATAAGCGCGCGTTAAACTTCATAGCATAGCGTGTGCTATCTATGCATGGCGATTCTTCTTGGCGATGCTTATTCTTGCCATGATCGAAACAATGAAATCTTGCGTGATAATTCATGTTACTTCTATGAATACCATGTTCATACCCTTATGAATGATTTTACGGATAAAGACAACTTGATTCAAGGATATGCATACCAATTTAAAACCATATTCCATTCCGACTTCAAATCTTCATACGACAATTGAAAAGCTTAACGGTTGATATCAACACCTCTATATCAATCCATAATATCATCTTTGAAGTTGTTAAGCGTTCTATCTATACTAGATAAATCCTTCCATGATCAAACCTTTAGATTTATCTAACAATAAGGATGTTAACGTCTAGTCCAAGATTACTATGAAATAATCTATTAGATTCGGTTTACCAATGATAGAAGCTTCTCTTCACATATTCAGTGTAATAAGATTCGAATCATGATGGTTATAATCAAGGTATTTAAGGCTTATTCATCTCACTATTCCAAACATGATATACTTGGATAATTCATCTATGAAAATCCATATCTTGCTAACATGATCATCGAATCGTTAGAATCGATTCTAAGTCTTGAGATAGATTGAACATTCCTTAATATGATGACAATCACTGAACCGTAAGGTAGAATCCAACTCGGTTGGTTGTATGCCACTCGAGTGCTATTCCACTTCAATGAATATTCCCAGTGATAACCAATATACAAACACCAACAAATTTGTGTTCTAAGTGTATAGGAGTATTACTACGGCTCTCTGAACTCTCAAGGATGGAGAAAGGGCGAAAGAAATGAAAGCCAAAGCGGTTGTTGTCCCATTTATAATATTCGCATTTAAACAAGTTACCGCACGCTACTAAGCATTCCTTAGCGTGCGCTAATAATGGTTGACTTGAGAATTGTCAAGGTGCGTCATGGAATCTTATCCGGACCCATGTCACATTTGGCGCATGTCTTCATTGTCAGCTCAATAATTGAGTCTTTAGCGCACGTTACTCCTTCTGCATAGCGTGCGCTAACAATGGCCCGATAAGCGGCGTTAAGATACATTCTTAGCGTGCGCTATCACGAGGTTGTTTGAGCAATTTTGCATGTTCCTATACTTATGTACAATGATATCAATGCACGAAATATCATACTCGATAATCAAAACCACCAATCCGAAAAATACATGGTTTGAATACGGATGAAATACACCGTAATAAATCCGGATATTACATACTCTCTACTAAAAGGAGTTTCGTCCGAAACTCAAGATGAAAATAACTTCGGGATATCTAGACTTCATATCGGCTTAGTTTCCCGGTGGCTTCTTCCATTCCGTGACGTGACCACCGAACTTTGACCAAAGCGATTGGTTTGTTCCTCGGTTGCTTAACTCGACTCTCGAGTATCTTGACCGGTCTTTCTTCAAGCGTCCCATCTGCGCGACTTCGATCTCGCGAAATCAATGATATGGTGGGATCTGGTATATACCTCATGGCGGGATACGTGGAACACGTTATGAACATGGCACAATGACGGCGGCAATGCCAATCTGTAACTCTCTCGAGGATCTCAAATGGTCCGATATATCTCGGACTCAGCTTTCCTTTCCTTCCGAAACGAAAGATTCCCCGAGTAGGAGAAACCTTCAAAAGTACGTGATCTCCAGTACTGAACTCTAATGGGCGGCGCGTGCGTCCGCGTAGGATTTCTGGCGACTGCAGGCGGTCAACAGCCTTTCACTAATTATGGATATCTTCTCTCGAGTCTGCTCGATCAACTCGGTTACTGTTCGATCAAGTCCGATGAATCGTCCCGGCATAGGGCGATCTGCATCTCCTTAGTATAATGCCTCAAGCGGTGCCATCTTAATGGAAGCATGCCAACTATTGTTGTAGGTAAATTCAATCAACGGTAGATGAACTTCCCAATCGTTTGACCAATCTAAGGCACGAGGCCCTTAGCATGTCTTCCACCGTTTGTATAGTTCTCTCAGTTGTCCGTCGATCTGCGGGTGATTAGGCATCTTGAAGTTCAATTCGGTCCCCAAGGCCTTATGAATTGCTTTCCAAAAGTGAGACACAAAGCAGACCGTCTCGATCGAAACAATGGTCTTCGGCGTACCATGCAATCGAACTATCTCAAAATAAATACTCGTGCCAACCTCTCTGGTCCCCACGTATCCTTAATGCCTAGAAAATGAGCCGATTTGGTTAAGCGATCAACTATCACCCAAATCATGTTCATTCTGTCACTGTTTTCGGCATATTAGTGATAAAGTCCATCGATATGTCCTCCCACTTCCATTCGGGAATGGGAGCGGCTTCAACATTCCAATGAGCCGTTGATGCTCGATCTTAAGCTGGCGACAAGTCAAGCATTTGAAACATAGTCCGCTACGTCTTTCTTCATGTTGCCCCACGAAGTGCAGCTTCAAGTCCTTATACATTTCTTGGTGCCGGGTGGATAGAATAGGCGAACTATGAGCTTCCTTCATAATCGTCTGTTTGAACATCAACATCGGGAACGCAGTCGGTTACGAAATCTCAAAACTCCATCGTCATGAATTATGAATCGGGGCCTTTCCTTTGATCACTTCATCATGTAACCGAATCATCGGAGGATCATCTGCTGTCTAGATTTGATTTCTTCGGTTAAAGATGAAGTTATCTCCATCACGCTGATTGTCCTTGGACTCTTTGTAACCATACCTCAATTCCTTCACGAATCATCTCTCGTGAAGGCTAAGGCAGGAGGTCGGCGTCTCCGGCATCCGAATAGAGACAGGCTTGCGGCTAAGTGCATCGGCCACTACATTCGCTTTGCTGGATGATATAAAATCTCAGTCATAGTCCTTGTCGGTTCAACCATCTTCTTTGCCGCATGTTCAACTCTTTCGACTAAATATGTACTTGAGACTCTTATGATCCGTAAAGATCGACGGTGAGTCCGTCTGAGATAATGCCTCCAGATCTTCAAGGCAAAAACCACTGCTGCTAGCTCCAAATCATGTGTCGGGTAATTCACTTCATAAGGTTTCGGTTGTCGCGACGCATAAGCGATCACCTTATCATTACGCATCAACACGCACCCAAGTCCTTGGTTCAAGCATCACAGTAAACTATGAATCCTCCGGTTCCCTGCGGAAGTGAGAGAATCGGTGCCGTCGTCAATCTCTTCTTTAACTCATCAAAACTAGTCGACACGACTCGTTCCACTCAAACTTTTGAGTTTTACTGAAAGTCGAGTAAGTGGGCGGGAAATTTTAGAAAACCCTTCCACGAATCGACGATAATATCCGGCAAGTCCTAAGAAGCTTGGACTTCTTTCACGTTCTTTGGAGGCTCCCAATCCATAATTGCTTCGATCTTGAGGATCTACTCGGACTCCTTGACTAACACTACATGGCCGAGAACATTACTTCCTTTAGCGAATTCACACTTAGAAAGTTTGGCGTACAATTGCTCGTTTCTCAAAAGTTCCAATCTGATCCGCAAATCTTTGCGCATGTTCTTAGGGCTCTTAGAATACACGAATGTCATCAATAAACACGACCACAAATTTATCCAAAAATTCAATGAACACACGGTTCATCAATTGCATAAATACGGCGAGTGCGTTAGTGAGACCAAGCGGCATCACTACAAACTCATAATGTCCGTAGCGAGTTACGAGCGATTTGGAACATCGATTCCTTAATCCTCGATTGATGATATCACGATCTCGGATCGATCTTAGAAAATCTTGTTGCCCCTTGCAATGGTCAAACAAATCATCAATCCGTGGCAACGGATACTTGTTCTTAATCGTCATCTTGTTCGGCTCTCGATAGTGATACGGTCGGAGCGATCCATCCTTCTTTCGGACAAAAGAACTGGCGCTCCCCGGGGTGAAACACTTGGTGAATATAGCCCTTATCCATTAACTCCTCTAGCTGTTTCTTGATTCGTACATCCCAGTAGGTGTCATACGATACGGCGCCTTGGAAATCGGTGTAGCTCCGGGTTCCAGCTCAATGGTAAATTCCACATCCCTTCGTGGAGGTAGTCCAGGTAACTCGTCAGGAAATACATCTGGAAATTCGTTCACAACATGAATGGATGAAAGTTCCACAATTTCGTCCTCTTTCTTCATTGCGTAACACCAGTGCAGTGCACCCTGTTTCAACAATTTCTGACTTTCATCGCCTTGATCAATTTCCCTGAGCTTCTGGTTTCCACCTCGAACAATATTTCGGAACCATCGTCGGTGATCAATGAGATATTCCTCCTTCGGTAGTTCACAATTGCTCCATATCGATCAAGCCAATCGTCTCCGAGTATCAGTCGTCTCCTTGCATTTCTATCACGATCGATTTGAGAGCCACTCTTTGCCTCCAAATGATATAGGAAATTTCTAGTTTCTAAATTTCCGACAATCCTCTCTCCACTCGGTAAACCAACAACATAGGGTTCACAAGCATGAAAACGGAAATATTCAAACGATTTACACAAGACAAAGATATGAAAGAATGCGTAGCTCTGTATCGAATAAAACGCTAGCCCGGTGGGAAAGGATGCGGGCCGATGCACGATGCGACAAAGACATCTTGATCGTCTGTCCTCCTCATCTCGTCTGAGGCGTGGGGAGCGGTCCGGCACTCGATGTCCCCTTTCGGTCCCATTGTCCTCTGCCTCGCCCGCGGCCAAATTGCGAGGCATCCGAACACTTTCTTGCTGCGTCTGTGGAATCTTGGCCTCCTTACGGGTATTTGTGGTGTACGGGATCTAAAAGACTTTGCGGCCTCTTCACAAAACACCGCCCGATGTCCCTCTCGTCCACAATCAAAACAAGTCACGGCGGGAAGGGGCAATTTCGTCGATAGTGCCCGTTTGGCGCGGATTAAAGCATTTCTGGTAACATCGGTAATAGTTGATGTCGCTCAGAAGTTCTTTCCGCTCCTAGGCAGGTGCGGGGTTTCTTGAAAGAGTGAAAGGATGGTGGGCCTTACGGGCCCCATTGTTCTTGTGCTCTGTAAAAGTACCGAGACTTTTCTGTTTCTTGGTTTCGCAAATTTCTCCATGTTTGCTTCCTTGACCTCATATGCCAACGCCTTATCCTGGTATTGGCGGAGTGTGGTACATTCGAATCCGGACATGTACCTCGAACTTCGATTTCATCCTCATATCGAAATGGATCATCATTTACGCATATGTTGACCGGATGTCGAACAAATGCCATTTCTTGGTTAAACGTCTTGATCGCACAGGATACGGCACATCGGAAAGGCCGAGCGGAGAAAAACTCCCGAACTTTGGCTTCCCTCACGGGACGAGGCAATCTTGAGCTTCCATCATCAATCTAAACTCTGTCAATCGGCATCATGGTCTACAGTAGGATGGCTTCCCACCATTCGGACGCTTCCCTATCGAGAAAATATTGAGCGATAGAGGCTCTCCGGTCGTCTGGGCGGTTGATTAGGCAAAGATTTTCTCCAGTTCTTTCAACCAATGATCCCGGTGGGAGTCTCGGAAATACCGTCGAATTTGGGTGGTTGCATCTTCGCCACCTCTTGCGGCCACCGGTCACCTCGATTTCCCATGTCCGGATCCCCTTGCTGTCTCTCTCCTGCCGTAGTCCCGCCACTTGCATTCGGTCCACGACACAGGCGGCCCAGTCATCTGGTTCACCACTTGACGAAGGATCTCTGCAATCAGGATCTGGTTCATTATTAATAGATTGTTGCGGCTACTTTGAGCTATGGCCTTTGGTTAGAAGGCGACGCTTCCCTTTCGGCATTTCTCCGTCCGCGTCCACGACCGCGACCACGTCCACGTCCGCCTCTCAACATACTGTAAGCATAAATACTCAATATACGGGAAATAACATCGTTTTAATATTCGAGTATAAAGAGACACAACATGTAAAGAACAAGATAGAGTTTAGGAACTTACAACCACTGTTCGCATGAAAACGTTGGCAGTGCAGTGATGTCATTCACGGCCGGTTACCCCAAAAGACATAAATGACCCCTATTTTAACCCAACGGCCAAGATATCCATAATCTTAGCTCTGATACCATATTCTGTAACACCCCCGATATATTCGGGAATATTACAGCGCCGTAAATTCTTTACATAAGGATTTACAAGGCTGAAGAATTGAACAAGCATAAAAAGGTACTAACGAATGGAAATAACGGAATTACAGTACATCAGTTCTGACCAAATACAGAAATAGTACAATTGTTCAACAGAACTCAATAATACATCACCAAATTCAAATCCATCACAAATGACTTCGTACTCGAGTACTTATTGAAATAACGAATAAACAACAGATAAATAAACCTGGTCGGGACATCACTCTGCACCCTCGTCGTCATACAGTTCCAGTGGTTGTTTCCCGCTCTCTGGATCACGAACACAAACAAAATGTTCACCCCGAAGGAATTAGCACAACGATGCTAGTACAAGTACCACAACATATTATTCATATCTCACGAAGAATAATAATAACGTGAGCGACAAAATACCAACGAGTCTTCTCCTACGAGAAACTCAAACATAACATTCACTCGATAATCACAACATGATATCAATACATACACATGGTAATTCCATCGATCCAGGCGTTCTTGCTAGAACCCACGATGATCGTCGGACCAACCCGTGGTGGAAAAACCCGTCCGATGATCCAGTATGCGCTAGCATAGATCCCCGATGATCGTCGGACCAACACGAGGTGGACATACAATAACGACATACATGCGACAATATGTATAACAACAATACATAAAACAATTAAGGTACTTGCCTCGATTTGAAGACAATAACAATACTTCCACGAAAATGAACACTCGAAGGTCGTCCTCCTCAATCAATCACGTAACGAGACCAAACCTTAACAAAAGAAATGATATAGGATTTATCTCACGTCGTATGAATGTTTAACAATTCGATTCACGGCCAAAAGTTCATAAAATGCAATCTGCCGAACTGCTTAGCGCACGCTAAGTACTCTGTGTAGCGTGCGTTAAGTGCCCGATAGCGCACGCAAACAACAAAGACTAGCGTCGCTAACTATGCATGGTCGATTACTTCAGCGACCCAGTGACTTCGTCGATGGTCTAGCGTACGTTACGTACCAAACGTAGCGCACGCTAACTCGTGCTCGATAGCGCACATTAAACTTCATAGCATAGCGTGCGCTATCTATGCATGGCAGTTTACTGCTGAGCAGTAAACTGTTCTTGCCATGATCGAAACAATGAAATCTTGCGTGATAATTCATGTTACTTCTATGAATACCATGTTCATACCCTTATGAATGATTTTACGGATAAAGACAACTTCGGATTCAAGGATATGCATACCAATTTAAAACCATATTCTATTCCGACTTCAAATCTTCATACGACAATTCGAAAAGCTTAACGGTTGATATCAACACCACTATATCAATCCATAATATCATGCTGAAGTTGTTAAACGTTCTATCTATACTAGATAAATCCTTCCATGATCAAACCTTTAGATTTATCTAACAATAAGGATGTTAACGTCTAGTCCAAGATTACTATGAAATCATCTATTAGATTCGGTTTACCAATGATAGAAGCTTCTCTTCACATATTCAGTGTAATAAGATTCGAATCATGATGATTATAATCAAGGTATTTAAGGCTTATTCATCTCACTATTCCAAACATGATATACTTGGATAATTCATCTATGAAAATCGATATCTTGCTAACATGATCATCGAATCGTTAGAATCGATTCTAAGTCTTGAGATAGATTGAACATACCTTAATATGATGAAAATCACTGAACCGTAAGGTAGAATCCAACTCCGGTTGGTTGTATGCCACTCCAAGGTGCTATTCCACTTCAATGAATATCCCCAAGTGATAACCAATATACAAACACCAACAAGCTGTGTTCTAACTGTATAGGAGTATTACTACAGCTCTCTGAACTCTCAAGGATGAAGAAAGGGCGAAAGAAATGAAAGCCAAAACGGTTGTTATCCCATTTATAATATTCTGCATTTAAACAAGTTAGCGCACGCTACTAAGCATTCCTTAGCGTGCTGATGAGTCGATTCTTGATCGACTCATTCTGTTCTTTCTAGTCGTGTTTTTGTTTGCTTTTTAGTATTTTTGTTCTCTTTTATGCGTGGTATGTGTGTTTTTAATTTATAGGTAGCCAAGCGAAGATTGTGGTGAAATATGCGCTTTCATAGCTAATATTGGAGTCCATGACGATCAAAAGCTAAAGCAGGGCCTAAAGCAGCGAAAGATTTAAGCGTGTCGGTCAAATCTCCTAAATCCCGAATATCCACTCCGAATCGAGATGTATTCTCCTTTGATATAAATTCCTCGTGAAATTAGCTTGAAACGGTATATCATATGCTAAAATCCGAGGTGAATTGATACAAGAACGAAGGATCTAGCCGAAAGACCAAAAACCGGACTTGCCGCACAGGCGACTCAACTAGGCCGCACTGCGACTCGAGCCACATCGGGTAACTCGGTCGTGTCACGAGGACACGGCCGGGTCTCATTCGGCAAGAAGCGCACTTTCGGATGAGAAGAACTCGGCCGTGCCTTTTGGGACACGGCCGAGTCACTATCGACCATTTCGCCTTTCCCGCATAGTCTTTGCCTGGCCGTGTCACGGACACGGCGAGCCCCTTGACAGAACTACCTTTTCGATTATTGTGCTTGATGCGACACGGCCGTGTCCTAGGACACGCGGCCGTGCCACTTTTGTTTCATGTCACTTTCCTTGACATCTTTGCATATTTTAAGCCTTTGTCTTGATTTTTGGCTATAAAACAAAGTGGAGTGACCTTGAGAGGTGTGCTTGTCTTGTGAAGAAGATATTTTGTGGAAAAACACAAGATTGGGGAGGAAAAACACCAAAAGAGTGGGAAAGAGAGATTTTCATCATCTTCCTTGTGTGTTCTTGGAGTGAGAAAAATACTTTAGTGAGATATAATAATTCCTTGTATAAATTTGTTGTGAGTTCTTGTAAGAAGATCATCAAACCTTCATCGGGAATTCGATTTCGGCATTTACAAGGGAAGTTTTACCATGTTTTGTTCTTGATTTCCATTATTGTTGTTGAATTAATCATGTGTGGCTAAACACTTCATATGGGTTTTTAGATATAGCCACACACATGTTTTTGATTGTTAGTTCCTTTTGATTTTCCGGATAAAGTTTGGGATTGTTCCTCTTGTTCGTTCTTCGTTTAAGAACTTTTGAATTAGATCATCAAACCTTTTTCATTGTTGTTATTATTATTCGAATCGAGGGTTTTTATCGGTGTTCGCCATCAAACGACCGAAGAAAGCGATTGTGAATGTTCTCGAGCTTTTTCGTGCGATCTTTTAACGATTTACCTCATCAAAAGTAGTCGGTTAATTGATTGTTAGCTAGGGTTTCGTCCCCATCAAAAGAGTATCCCTTAATTTTCGTTGAGAACAATCGTGATTTTTAGAATTTCCGCCATCAAACGGATTTCTTTTAATCGTGAGCAATCGATAATTCCTAACCTTATTTATTTGAGTATCGGAGCTAACAATTGATTACATGTGTGTCGGTGACTCTAAATTCCCATATTAATCTCATTATTGTTATCTCTCATTTATCCGACTATCAAATTGGTGTTGTTATCACTTAGTTCAATTTAAATTTTGTGCATTAGTAATTGTAATCATAATCAACCAATGATGTATTTTAATTTAATTTACTTTTGTTCATTCGACTATTTGCCGAACATTATCGAATTTTAAACCGTTTCCAATTCCTCGAGAGATCGACCTCGGAGTTACTTGCCGCTTACTACAAGAGCGATTCGTACACTTGCGAGTATTTAATTTGAATCAATCACGTGCGCTAATAATGGTTGACTTCAGAATTGTCCGGGTGCGTCCGCGGGAATCTTATCCGGACCCATGTCCCGGCTGGCGCATGTGCTAGCTGTCCCGCTCAATAATTGAGTCTTTAGCGCACGTTACTCCTTCCTGCATAGCGTGCGCTAATAATGGCCCGATAGCGCGCGTTAAGATACATTCTTAGCGTGCGCTATCACGAGGTTGTTTGAGCAATTTTGCATGTTCCTATACTTATGTACAATGATATCAATGCACGAAATATCATACTCCAATAATCAAAACCACCAATCCGAATAGTACATGGTTTGAATACAGATGAAATACACCGTAATAAATCCGGATATTACAATGGGCAGGGTGGTCCTCGGGGTGCCGAACAAGGTTCGGGGCTACCTGACAAAATGGTGTTGGGTCGGCGGAGCGTGGAGGTCGGCAGCGAGCGATAAACCAGAGGATGAGTTGGATATCCCCACCGGCTTTCGGGAGAGGAATCCGAGTAAGGGTTTTAACTCTCCCTTTGTTCGGATACATCTTGAACTGATCTAATTTGGTTTCCTTTTTGCAGGCTTCTTTGTTACAGCGGCCGATGACCTTCCATTTGACTTTCTGATCGTCTGGGAGCGAATCCGCGGTCTACCGGACAACTACATCGACGCTCGCACGGTCAACAACGAAGCTCATTGGTTGGGCGCTCGATTGTTTTGCTTCCCCCGCCACTTGAAGGTCCCAGGTATAAACTTTTACGATTCTCCTTTCTGCTTGACGATCGTCTTTGATTGAAAGAGATGTCTAACCTGGTTGAATGTCTTCTTCGACAGAGGTCTACTTCCCTCGCTACTACGAGCCGTCTAGGGAGATTGCTATGTCGAACCCCGGCCTTATCAATCGTCTCCGCCAAGGGAAGAAGGCGGGTCATGCCCCTGCAACGACGACCCGTCCTATCCCCGAGGCGAGACCTCTCCCGGTGCCGATCGTCGAGCCGGAGGCTCGAGAGGAGGAGCAGCTCCAGCGCAACCGCAAGAGGCGGAGGCCAGAGGATCCCTTGCCAACTGTTGTTGTTGAGGCGTCCGTTGTGGTGCCTCCGGTCGCCGCGCCTCCTATTTCTGCTGTTCCAATGGCGGAGGGGCCTATGCCCTCAGCGGCCTTCTTACAGGCCATAGCGAACGCCGACGCCGAGACCCCGCGGGGCAAGCCTTTTTTTCGGCCGCGACCCCGAGAAGGTCAAAAGGTGAGACTGGTTTGATCTTGCTGAGTTAAGCCACTTGCGTGAGGTGCATACTAACTCCTTTTTTTTTTTTGCAGGGTCCGCCTTGCCGACCCGAACACATCGCCGATGGTGCTGGACTTCCTGGCGAGCAAGTCCCCCCGCGAGGCTTGCGACGTCCCTCACTATGTCTCCCGGGCTATCTCCTCTCTTCCGAAGGCTTGGACGACCGACCTGGATGCGATCGCGCGCCGGCGGTCTGGAGATGCGATGCAGGCGACTCTTGTCTTGACCCTCAAAGCGGTGACGATGGCCGCTCAAGCTGTAAAGGATTATGAGGGGCGGCCCTCTACTGCTCGCCTCCATTCGGACCTTGAGGCTGCTCGGAACCAGAATGCCGAGTTTGCCGATAGGATCGTGGCCATGGAGAAGGAGTATGCTGAAACGGCCAAGCGAGCTAAACAGGATCTTGACCGAATGAGGCAGGAGCTCGACCGGTCCCAGACGGCGATCGATCAGATGCGCGATCAAATGACGGAGGCCCGTCGGTTGCATGTGGCCTCGCAGGAGGAGGTGACCGGGCTGAAGGCGGTGGTGGACCGGCTAAATGGCGAGTTGGAGTCGTCGAAGAGGGAGCTGGCCGCCAAGGTTGCCTAGCTCAAGGATGCGGACAAAACAGTCACGGGGCTGAAGGAGAAGTTGGAGGCGATCGAGACCGATCCCTATCTCAACGTGGAGTACGTCGGCGAGTTTGCTTATTACATGGCTTACGCCGACGCCATCCGCGCTGCCAAGAAGGGAGGGCTCGAGGTCGGCCCTCTGATCGATAACTTCAAAGCCTACATGCTTGAGCATCCCTTGTAGCTGGAATTCTCTCTGCCGATCCTTCACCTCACTGACCTCGGGATCGATCTGAGCTGGTATCCGTCGCCGGACAAACTTGTTCATCCGGAAGCCAGTGAGGAAGCGCACGCCGATCCATCTGCTGGTGACGAAGGCCAGGCGGGGGCGGCCTGAGTGAGACCGTTGTCATGATGTTTTTTCCTTGTAATTTTCAGTTTCTTCTTGTTTCGCCTTCGGGCGTGTATGTACAAACGACTTGAATGAAATAAAATACGTTTTTGCATCTGATTCTTTATTTGTACTATCGCCTCTCTGAATGTTTCGCATACGAATTTACACAAGTGTTTACATAATTGTGCCTGATGCCTTGCTTGTATGATCGCCTTGTTTGAATGTTTCGCATCATTTCGACTTTGCACAATTGTTTGGAGAGCGGTCGTTGTATGGATAGCTCCGAATGTATTAGTATACTTGAAATTCTTACTTGTAAATTTCTTGAACAAAACCGATCGTTATATGTGTGTTTGAACAAAGCCGATCGTGTGTGGTTCCGTCCTCCTGATCGCATGTATGAATAGCTCCGCTTTGCCCCTTGTCTTTGTTTACTTAGTGAAAGTAAGGGAACGGAAATAATTCGTTTAGTGAGCTATCTTTAGTTCGGTTCTTGCGATCTTCCATTTTGTTGATTCCACGATGGAGGCCGAACGTCCCATCCTGGACAGATTTCGCATAGTCGTGGGGTTCGATGGAACCGACCCCGACGACTATGTCTTGTGCGCGAGTGACATTCCGTCTGATGGTTAACTTCTCGCAACTCACTTAATTGTAAGGGTCCTCCGTAGGCTACGTTTTGCCTCGCAAAGTAGCAATGGGGCGGACGGTCTCTGCCTGGAGGATTCCTTGCACGGGGCGCCGTCGGATAAATCGACTTCGCTACCGTGGCTTGTTAGCACTTTTCTGCTTAAGAGGGCATACGTTGTGACGGGGGTAGGACGCGATCGCCTGCCTCGGTCCATCAGATTAGATGATGGGTCTGAGGACGGGCGAGTGCGTCCACTGATTTGTTTTGGAGGGTCCTTCGGCTACGTCCGCCTCGTATTTAAACGAATGGGCGGGCGATCTTTGCCCAAAGGAACCTTGCATGGACTGGCCATCGGTTCCATCGACTCCCAGGACTATGGCTGCACTTTTCTACCTCGGACCGTCATGTTAGATGACGATCCTCGATGGTATACGTCGTGCTTGGAGAGGCGATCGCTTGCATAGGTCCGTCAGTTTAGATGACGACCTCTTGTAGGGCGAGCGAGTCATCCTCTTTTTATTTGTTTGTTTTGTCGAGGCGAATCATATAGAGGGGATCATAAAATCTCATTAAACTCTTTGTACATTGGGTAACTGAATACAGAGTTTTCATTGGTAGTATTTCTTCAAATGTACGGCGTTTCAGGGATATTGGTCCGGAGTGCCATCTGGGTGTTGGAGTTCGTAGGCTCCTCTGGTCAGCCATTTAGATATCCTGAAGGGCCCCTCCCAATTCGGGCCAAATACTCCCGTGTGAGTCTGGACCTTTTTGAGGACTACGTCGCCCACTTGGAATCGCCTTTCCTTGACCTTCGAATTGAAGAATTTTTCGGATTTCCTTTTGTGGATCGTGTTCTTCATTTCCGAGGTCACCCGTCGTTCTTCGAGCATATCCAAGTCGATCCGTCGGGCTACATCATTGTTCGTCGTCATTTCTTGTTCAGTTCGGTGGCTGAGGACGGCGATCTCTGAAGGGATCACTGCTTCTGTTCCGAAGGCGAGGGCGAACGGGGTTTCGCCGTTTGAATTTCGGGTCATCGTTCGGTAGGACCACAAAACATCCGGGAGCTCGCTCGCCCATCGTCCTTGTTTGGATTCGAGTCTTGCTTTGATCGTGTGTTTGAGAATCTTGTTCTGACCTCTACACCGTTAAATGCGAGGGTGGTAAGGGGCCGAGAACAACTTTTTAATTCCCCATTTCTCGCAGAATTGCATGACTTCCAAGCCGTCGAACTGCTTCCCATTGTCCAAGATGATAGCCTGCGGTAGACCGAACCGACATATGATCTTCTTCCAAATGAACTTGATTACTTGTTCTTGGCCGATCTTGTTGAGTGGCTCGGCCTCAGCCCATTTCGTGAAGTAATCGACCCCCACGATGGCAAATTTACATCCCCCTGGTGCCGTCGGCAAAGGACCGATGAGGTCGATGCCCCATTGGGCGAACGGCCATGGACTGTACATAGAAGTGAGCTGTTCGGGGGAGAGCTTGATGTTCGGGCCCATCACTTGACACCTGTGACACGACCGAGCGTAGGCGATCGCGTCTTTTTGTAGTGTAGGCCAGAAAAAACCTTGCCTGGTCGTCTTGTGGATGAGAGCTCGTCCTCCAGCGTGATTTCCACATATCCCGTCATGGATCTCGGCTAAAACGAGTCGGCCTTCCTCTGACGTGATTTCCACATATCCCGTCATGGATCTCGGCTAAAGGCTGAAAGCTCGCTTGTAAAGCCGGTCGTCCAATAGGGTGTATCTGGTCGCTCAGAGCTGAAGCTGGCGAGCTTTGATCCGATCGGCGGGGACCATTCCTTCCTTCAAGTATCTAATGAACGGAGTCATCCAGTTCTCTTCGGCGATGGCAACTGTGGTGATCAGGCTCCTGTCGATCGCCGGCTTTGCAGACTTCGTGATTTAGATGTTAGAGAAATCTGCCTCCCCATCTGACGATGCTAGTTTGGATAGGGCATCGGCCTGGGAGTTGTGCTCTCTCGGGACTTGTTCGATCAACACTTCTTCAAACTTTGTGCATATTTTGGCGACTAATTCTTGGTATTTGATCATTTGTTCGCCGCGCGCCTCATATTCCACCTTAACTTGGTTCACGACCAAGAGGGAGTCCATGAAGATGTGGAGGCGTCGAACGTCCAGGACGAGTGCTAGATCGAGCCCGCCTACCAAGGCTTCGTATTCGGCTTCATTGTTGGTCGCACGGAACCCGAAACGCACAATATTTGTGAAACTTTGGCCGTCGGGGCTGATGAGGACGATCCCTGCCCCTGCTCGCGAGTTGGTTGCCGAGCCATCTACGTACAATTTCCAAGCAGGACGGCCGACCTGGGTCGGACTGGGCGGGAACATTAATTCCACCACGAAGTCCGCCAGAGCTTGACCTTTGATTGCCGTGCGAGGAGCGTACGTAATACCGTATTGGGCGATCTCCAGTGACCACTTGAGGAGTCGCCCGTTGGTGTCTGGTCGGTGCAGAACTTGCCTTAGAGGGAGAGTCGTCAGAACTTCCACTTGGTGTTCGAAGAAGTAGGCCCTCAGCTTGCGAACACTCATGACAAAAGCGTAGGCGATCTTCTCCAGAGGCGTGTAACGCGTTTCCGCGTCATGGAGCGCTTGACTAACAGTAGATCGGCAAGTGGGCTTGTGCCCCTCTGCTCGCACTAATACAGCGCTCAGTGCGACCTCCGAGGCCGCCAGGTAAAGGAATAGCTTTTCGCTGGGGATTGGCTTCGCCAAAATTTGGGGATTAGACAGATACTCCTTGATTTGGGCGAACGCCACTTGACTTTCCTTCGTCCATGCAAATTTCTTATTCTTTATGGTGGCGAAGAATGGCTTGCTTTTGTCTCCGAGCCGAGAAATGAAACGGTTAAGGGCAGCTAGACAACCTGTGAGGCGTTGCACCTGTTTGACATTTCGTGGCTCCTGCATGTCGAGGATCGCCTAGATCTTGGTGGGGTTCGCCTCGATCCCCCTTTGGCTCACGATGTGCCCCAAGAACTTTCCGGAGCTTACCCCGAAGTTGCATTTCTTGGGGTTCAGTTTCATGTTGAACTTCTCGAGGATGGCGAACGTCTCGGCAAGGTCATTGAGGTGATCTTCCTTTTTGAGGCTCTTGACCACGATGTCGTCAATATAAACCTCAATGGTCTTGCCGATCTGGTTGGCGAACATCCCGTTGACTAGTCGTTGGTAGGTCGCCCCTGTATTCTTCAGACCGAACGGCATTCGGACCCAAAAGTACACGTCTTTTTCCGTGTGGAACGACGTGTGTTTTATGTCTTTCTCAGCCATTGGGATCTGATGGTACCCGGCGAAGGCGTCCATGAACGACATCATTTCGCAACCTGCCGTGCTATCGACCAAGTGGTCAATATGAGGCTGCCAGCAGCAGCTGCGGACTTCAAGGAAATAGTCCCACGTTCTAGGACGATCGCCCGCCTTATTTAAATACAGGAAACGGCACCCGCGGTGGACAGGGACATCCCAGCAACCTCTTCTCCTATAAATAGAAGGCCTCCAGCTTTGGCAAACGGACGGTTAGAACGTTAACACAGAGACAGTTTACAACGTGAACACATAACACTAAAAGCAAACAATACAGAGAACTCTCCATCTTTGTAACAAGAACTCACAGAGCTTCAACTCTGGTTCTTCCGGCAATCTTCAGCACTCGATAGCTAAGATAACTAGGGTCTTTACACTCATTGTAATTGTACTCTAACATTAATATCTGTACTCAATAGTATTCATATTAATAACATCTCGCGAGAGCATTCAAGTCCGGGACTAACAACCCCGGCAAATCTTGTGTTATTTATTTCCCCACGGACGTGCTCTCGCACTTTGTTTGTTACTCGTCCATTCCAGCATATCATCTCCGGATAATATTTTGGGTAACAACAATATATATATATATGTGTGTGTGTGTGTGTGTGCGTGTGTGCGTGTTCTAAGTTCTAACAAATTTATTTCTCTTATATTATAGGAGATCATAAACCTATGAAGATAAAGACCACAAGAATATTGAAAGAAAACTAGAGAAAGAAGATCCAAAGAAGAGAAGACATAAAGAAGGGAAGAAATAATGACATAATTTAATTTAATTTATAAATGTGTTGACTATTGTACAAATAATTTACAATTCTATTCAAGAGAAAGAAAAGTGAACTGCAACTGCACTGCACATTGCAGTTGCTACACACTGCAGACTGCAATTTCTAGTTGCCACACTGCACAAACTAAACTGCAAGAGCAACACAATTACACAACAACACAGTAACACAACAGAACTGCACAAATCTGGGCAGAAAAAAAAAACGAAATATTGCAGAAAAAAATCTGGGCAGTGGGCAGAAGACAGCATAACAATTCAACAATCCAACATCCAAGTTCAACAAGTGGAATACAAAATTAAAATTTCCAAGTACTGGAATTAATAGAAATCATTCAAGCAAAATAAAAAACACAAACAATGCATTCGATTAATCAAACATAATCATCAAGCTCAAAGTCTTCATTTGTCTCGGGATTGGTAGTTTCTTCATGAGTAGAAGTGCTTGGCCTTTGTCCATAATCATTATCAACACTCCCATCATCATTTAAAATGATAGGAGTACGATCTTCCTCCATCTCAATATCCTCCTCATCTATAAGTGATGTAGAACCACGCCCACGTCTACTGTAAGTAGCTAAATCATCACCACCTCTTCGAGGATTACGACGTCCTTCCATACCTTCTGTTGCATTCAATACTCTATCTGCACCAAGCCATAACTCCTCATCCCATGGATCAACAACTTCTCCATTTACCCACTCATTATCCCATTGAAAATCATCTAGAAGTAAAGGATCAAAATTCCTACCATCTTCACGTCTCTTTTGGAATCTTGTTACAATTTTTCGGTTGTATTGTACATACACCAAATCATTCAACATTGATGCTCCAATCTATTTCTTTTCTTGGTGTGAATCTATACAATAGTAAAATAGTGATCATAAGACAATAATTGAGTACTAAGTAATTAACTACATAATTTAGAATAAAATAGCTACTTACAAACTCAAAGGTACTCCGATTACGTTCACAACCAGATGAGGAACAACAAAGGCCAACAATTCTTTTTGCAAACATTGTTAGCTCAATGGTATTGCCACCAAAAGCACTCCAGCAATCAACTATAATCAAATAAATACATAAATTGATAAATGCACCATCAATTAGTAATATTAATTTATAAGCTAAATAGCTAATAAACACTAACTTAATGTACTTACGTGGATTCTTAGTATTTCTTTGCCGAATTGATAATTATTTGCCAAAAGAGTTTCTTGCATTATCATATTGATCGACTTGGTCACTAATCTTTTCTACCAAACTTATGTCAACCACCATCCTCTCAAGAACATCATTAAACTTCATCCTCAATTGTGAAGCATATGCAAGATTATTTTCTTTGATTTCAAAGTATCTTCCCGGATTAAGAAACAAAACGGCTCCATTCAATTCCACTTCCATTTGAGTCTCCCATCGTCTCTCAATGATGCCTAAGACTTTTTTACATGTCTTGATTTTTTATCAAGTGCATCTTTGATCCTACTCTTGGCATAATCCATTGATGCACAAATCTCCGCCATAGCCGATTTTTCATCCCCATCAACAATCCTCAATACAACCAAGAGTGATTGTGATGCTCTAATACAATCCTCAACATTATTCCAAAACCTAGCATTAATAAAACAAGTGAGAAAGTGGGAATATTTATTTGAAATTTCCTTTCAAAGAAGAAAAACACTAAATATTTGTTTTACCTTGTTGAAAGAGAAGCATCATGCACTTTTCCTCCCGCAACAGTTTTAGCCAACTTAGAATTGAACCACTCTAGACCACCAAACAATGCTCTCAAGGCTATCCTGTTTTTGTGTAAACTTTGTAGTGTAAAAAATGCCGTAGCAAATCTTGTAGCTGCTGTTCTCACAAGGTCTTTCCCTAATGTCTTCTCCCTCATGGAACTTAAGAGTTGACCATGCCTATACACAAAGGTTGTTATATTTCTACCATGTGTGATTGTAGAATCAAACTCCTTCAGCTTGGCAATATCCTCAAGCATTAGGTCTAAGCAATGTGCGGCGCAAGGAGTCCAGTAAAGTGTAGGAATCTGTCGACACAATATTCCTCCCGCAGCCTTAAAATTAGCACCATTGTCTGTCACAACCTATAATTAATATTTTAATACAAGTGAGAATATTTCTTAAATAACATACTTAGAGAAGATGTAACTATGCAAGAAATAGAACTAATTATGTAGTTACCTGAACAACAAAGTCTTTCCCAATCTCATCAATCTGTTGCCCAAACAGATTTGCTAACATCACCGCATCTTGTACCTCCCTTGAAACATCAAGTGACTTCAGAAAAAAGGTCCCCTCAGAACTGTTAACAAGAAAATTGATCAAGTGTCTACCCCTCTTATCTGTCCATCAATAACACATAAGTGTACAACCATACTGCTTCCAAGCTTTTTCATGTCTCTGTCTCAACTTGTCCGTCTCTTTCTTCGCTTTCTCAAGTAATGGCACCCGCAACTCATGAAAGCTTGGTGGTTTTAAACCCGGTCTAAACTAGCCAATAGACTCAACCATGATCTCATAACTCCTAGAGTTTGTGGTATGCCACTTTTGTAGAAGAAGTTTGCTATGTGCATCTTCACCCTATCTTTTTCTTCTTCGGTCTTTGTAGAATTTTCAAGAGTAGTTTGAGATGGACCCTTACTATGTCTTTCTTCAAACACTTCTTCGGGGGTCTTCGAAGCATAGAAGCAATTGACTTTGTTCGTTTTGATGTGAAATCCATCTTCTTTCTTTTTGATGTTGATTCGGAACTTGGCATAATATTAGAAGCAGCTGTTGATGCATCATGTGGTTGTATTTCATGAATCTCATCATCGTTAACACATCACCTAGTGGCATGGGCTTCCTTACATGTTTCTTAATATATTCTCTCATTTCTTTTTGAATTTCCAATGTAGTTTTTAAACACATTGCTACATCCGGATATCCACCCACAAGATGTTGTTTCAACCCTCTAACCCCCGAACACATATTCTTCTTGCAAAGAGTGCATTGAACCACATTTTTATTAGACACATCCGGCCAAAATCCATATTTCCAACCCGGATCCGTTGATCTTGCCTTTCGTTTAGGATCTTTAGATGGATCATAAGCGGGATTATCCTCGTTCATTGAAGCATCTGCCATTTACAAATCATATAATAATACTCAGCCACTTGTGCAGTAAAGAAACAACAAAGGATTAAAGAAGTTACTAATCAGCCACTGCCCAGCCAATGCCCACTGCCTATTTCTTTAACTTCCTTACAGATTAAAGAAGTTACTAATTAACATTAAGTCATTATTAATTGGCAGTAGCACTGTAGCAATAGCAGTAGCAAAGCGGTTGCAGAGTAGCATCAGATAGCATGTATATACATATATGTATGTGTATATCTATGTATACTATATATATATAATATATATATACACAATATATATGTAATATATATATATATATATGACTATTTGTGTGTGTGACTGTGTGTATAAATAAGAGGAAAGTGACTGTGTGAAGAAGAGGAGAGTTACCAGGAGGAAGATCGGAGGAGAAAGAGAGGGGGGACCAAAGGAAATTGGAGGTCGGGAGGTGGGAGAGTCGCTTCGCTGCTGCTCAATTAGGTCAACGTCTCTACTACTTTTATGCCCAATTGCTCAGATCTGCTTTGTTTTTAATATTTATGCTCAATTGGGTCGGGTCTTGAACCAGTCGGGAGTCGGTCATGACTAGTCGACCGATTAGTCGACCTAGTCGGACCCAGTCGCTCGAAATCCTTACATAGAGCTAGTCGAGCCCCCATTTCATTCCTTTATTATCGATTGGTCAACTATTCGACGACTAGTCGCGACCAGTCGGCCGAAGTGATAGCCATGTTTTATAGGGATGCAATATTTATAGTCTATAGAGACTGACATATCCACTATAATCCCTCTGTCATCGCATTACGTTGTTCTTCTATGAACGAAGGAAATTACCTCGGGGTACTTTTTAGATTGGAATCGCATAAGGCATATATGTGGGACGCTTGGCACAATTATGTTTCTAATGTAGGGCAGAAAATTTCTGGAGGGTTAGATGAATTTAGACGTATGCTAAAAATGTATGCTGCGGCTACAGGTTTAGAGTATACATTCTATCGAAATGACAGTAGGTACATACATGCTGGTTGTACCCACTTTGAGACATCCAGTAAGGGCACTGATGGAGAGCAATGTGAAGGATTGTTAGGGCAATCAATCAGCTTTATGGTAATGGTGCAGATTTTTTTAACAAGTTGATTTGGTTTCAGGACGCAGTGTTGGAGACAAATCTGCGGCCTCATTTTGAATCAGTTGTCAATCCTATTACGAACCTTTTTAATAGGGTATTTGTATCTTATGGTGGTTGTGTGGATGGCTTCGAATTTTGTTTGTGTGCATTTGGTAAAAGTATGTATAAAGGACAAGTTGTCGCAGCTATGGGGAAGAATATAAATGAGGGTAATAAATTCATTCTTTAGGTAGGAAAGACGAGGGATAATCACGGAATAGCAAACTGACACCTAAAATTGAAATGAAACTTGAACAAACGATGACAAAAAGTCGTTGCTTCAGCGTGCACGGCTCTGCTGATGGTGTATTTGAGGTAAGATCCGAACATAAATGTTGAATAAAGTGCATGCAGGGGTGTGTATTTAGTCTGAATCTGGAAATCCGGTTCAAAAATTCGATCCGAATGAGTCCGATCCGGTAGGTCCGGATCGGGTTTCGGATTACAAATTTTTAAATTTTTGGATTTTGGTTCGGATTGGATCGGATTAAATCCGTGGATTCTCTGATTAATCCGATCAATCTGAAGTATATAAAAAGATTAGATTTATATGTCAGGATTGTATACTACAAAGCATACTTTATCTTGTATTACCTTATTTCCCTGTAACTACCTATGAGAATATTTTATACATTTAATCACATGTTTTGCATATTTATTCACGTTATGTTTATGCAAATGAAATGTGTAATTATTTTATATTGTAGATAATGTGGTGTGTTGATGTTACACGGAAGATCATATTATCGATGCCTTATAAAATAATATAATAGTTCACAACTTATATAATTATTAGACAAATTACGTGAAAGGTTGTAGTGTATGCTTGAGATTAGTTGGTCTTGACTATTGGCATGCATTAGCGTATTTGCATACGTTGAACTGGATCAAGGTGAGATAGTGTCTTCTGTACTGAATGTAAGAAGAACGTAAATCTCGGATAATTATTATTTCCTAATTTTGAGTATATAATATTTAGTTGTGTATTTATAATGTTTATTGCTTTGATTTACCATGGGTGAGAGTCAAAATGATTGACTCAATAACCTTCGTATCTTGGGCAATAATATTATTTATATGACAATTATTATAACTAGAAATCGCGTCCCGACTCGTGCGGATTGATGATGTCCCCTTGAGGAGTTCGATAATGATTATTATTCTAAACCCTGCAGGTGGATTTAATTCCGATATAATAATAAGGTTCGAGTGGTACTACTCTTGGATAAGATATTAATTAATTAAAGCTGTCAGTAGCTTAAATTAATTAATGGACATTCGATATCTTAAAAACGGGAAATAATATATTTGAATAATGAGCCCGATTTCGTAAATTGGGATTTGGGTTAGAAGTGCAATATTAATTCTTTAGTGGACTGAACTGATATTAGTAAACTCAACCATATTAGGAAAGAGATTAATATGGAAAGTTGGGTTGCACTAGGAGTCTTAACTGTAATCCTCCTTAAAATACCTAGAGTAGTCCAAAAGCCTATAATAGAACTTATGGGGGGTTCAGCCATGATGTTCCATTCCAACTTGTGAGATCGATTTTTGTCTTGTGTTTAATTGTAGATTTTGACTTGTGTCTTTGACTCTACAATTTAGATAACACATCAATTTTCTAAGAGTATTTACATAATACTAGAAAATAAAGAAAACTCGAGTGACTCCCAAGAAAAAGATTCGGTCGATCCCATAGAAGTCCAAGCAAGATTCGGTAGCTCGTTGCCCACACAACGTCTGGATTAAAGCAGATCATACCCTAGAAGATCTAAAGATAGAAATACAAAGAAGGTCGAGTAGAATTCGAAGACTTTGCTTCAAAGGTAATGTATTCTTAGATCTCTTAGATCTAGATAAGAATACTACGAATTATCATAGTTAAACGCGTAGATTAATTTGTTCGTTTAAATTGCTTATTAATCTGTTAATTAATTATTTGACGAGCCTAAATAGATCCGGTTCATGTGGGCCGATTTTAGTAAATCAAACCCCGACGCTTCCGCTGCGTTTTATTTCCAACCAGAGACGGTCTTTAGGTTCCGTTCAATTTAATTAATTTTGTGATTAATTGCTAGCAATTTAAAAATTTTCATATATTATGATCTTTGGAATATTTTTGCTAGAATTGTCTTGCAGGTGAATATGGTCCAATTATCATGTCTATATGATTTACTTTTACTTTTACGCTTTTTTGGTAATTTGGCCCGATTTTGAGGCATGTATAAGTTTTTCCCGTGAGAAAACCCACGGGTAGAATAGGATTTTTTTGTAATTTTGTTGTTAATTCGATGTATTTTAATTCGTGTAAAATTGCAATCGACTTGGAGTACACAAAGTACGAAGGAAAAAGAAGTCCACCACGAAAAGGAGTCTTAATCGGACGAACCGATCGAGACCAGGAAGCTGCCGAGCAGTCCGGCCACGGGATCGCAGTCCAGACCGCGGTCCAGGCTGATGGTCGGGACTGGTGGAGTTGTCCGGTATGGGGTCCTATTCATTTTTTCGCCGTTCGTTACGTCCCTTGGTGTACAATATTTAACTTTGGAATTTTCTTGGGCAATTAATTTTGCATGGAAAAGAAAATTCCCAAATTTAGAAATTTTGTGGGCCAATCGGGAAGAGGTGATGAGATGCTTGAAGCAGTGGGAGATTTCGAGCCGAAGATTTTCTCGTTATTCAAAACGAGGAATAAAAGCCATGATAATTGGATTTAATTATCCAATTTATTTTATTGTTGGTTTTTATTGTTTTGAATGTATGGCATGTATGGACGTATGCATGATATGTTTCTTTCATGTTAGGACGAGAAAGTTAAAAATCTTAAGGCTAAAATAACTAAGTAATTAAATTTATTTATTTTTAAAATAAAATCAAATTGGCCTCCATAATTAATTTAAATTGTGAAGTAATTAACATGCGCGTTGACATTATGGTCTTCCTCCATATCAGATCTGCTAATTATAGGTTCACTAGTTTTAAATTTCAAATGATAACATAAGGTAAATATTATTTTTTATGATCATGTTTGCTTTGACTCGCATGGTTTTCAGGTAACCAAGCAGCTTAGTGCAGGCGAGATAACTATCAACTGGAGCGATTATTCCAGGCTTCTGGCTGTTGCAGTGGGAGTCGTGCAGTTGAAGATTAATGATAAAATTCTAGTCCTCAATAAAGTATTATTAGTACCAGATTTTAGAATAAATTTAATTTCGGTTTCTAAATTAAAATGTGATGGTTATACAGTTTATTTCGATGATGATGTTGTTATTAGAAAAAGAAATGGTGAATATATTTGCAAAGGTACTTTTATATGTCACTAATACTGCATAAACTCCCATACATAAATATAAATTACTTAACTCTTTGTCTAAACCTAAAAAGAAAAAAGAACCTTCGAGCATAAATCAAACATATATGTGACATACAGCTAGGTCATGTAAACCTTAGGAGGATTCAAAGATTGGTAGATGATGGCCCATTGGATGACCTCCAAGTTGAGTCATTTCCAATTCTTGAATCCTGTCTGGAAGGTAAGATGACCAAAAGGGTTTTTAATACCAAGGAAAACCGAGCTCAAAATATGTTACAATTGGTTCATACGGATGTATGTGATCCAATGAACGTCCATGCTAGAGGTGGTTTCAAATACGTCATCACATTTATAGATGATTATTCGAGATATAGAACATCTATTTGATGCGACATAAGTCTGAAGCTTTTGACAAGTTCAGAGACTTCAAGGCTGAAACGGAGAAGCATCATGGGAAGAGTATCAAGTCACTACGATCTGATCGTGGTGGCGAATACCTTAGTGGAGAGTTTTTGGATTTGTTGGCGAATGAGGGGATTTCCTTCCAGCTCACTGCACCGGGAACTCCACAACAAATGGTAAGGTCAATGATGAGTTATTCGGAGTTATCTATTTTATTCTGGGGGTATGCCTTGGAAACAGCGGCATACATTCTAAACCTGGTGCCTTCAAAATCAGTTCCAAAAATACCCATAGAACTCTGGAGTAGGCGAAATCCCAGTCTAGGACACGTTCGGATTTGGGGTACTCCAGCACATGTGTTGAACAAGGTGTAACACCCTCAAGATATTCGAGGTATATTACAGCGCCGTGAATCCCTATATGGGACCCACTAGGCTGAACAGCATCATACTCATCGACTCGCATAAACGACAAACCAACACCATGTCATAAAGACGCAAAACAGAATAATCCACCCGGTTCAACCGGTCAAACATAACATCATCAATCAACACAAACATATAGGCAACAATACAATCCGGACGAACAAGAACTCTTAAGTACTCGAGTACAACTATTAGTTCAAAAGCCACAAAAGATGAAAGACAAAAAGACATTAAGACGTCACTTATGCACAATCATCACGCATGACCATCATCCGTGTACTAGTCCAGCGCCCCCTCGTCCCGATGAACCTAACCTGAAATTCATAAAACGAATTTCCCCAAAACGGGTCCCCAGAGGGGTTAGCAATTACGCTAGTACAAGTAACCAAATGAACAATTTACATCTTACACATATAGTAATGCATGCCATCAAGAAATCATAGTTTCCAAAACACTCATTTCCGGAAATGCCAATGATCAAACCACATTTGTAAAAATGCACCACAATTAACCGCGGACCCACAGCTTCGTGGATCCCTGCCGAGACCCCGTCGGATCTAACCCACAGTGGTTAAAAGCAAGCTCGCGGTCCCACAGCTTCGTGGAACCCTACCGAGACCCCGTCGAGTCTAACCCGTAGTGAGCATACACACACACACACAATTTCTCATACAAAACTACTATGTCAAGATTGTAAGTTCATAAGGATACTTGCTTCGATTAAATAGACGACGACACGAACGGAGCGGAAGAATCAAGCACGACCGTGAGGAACCGACGAGAATGAACCTAACGATTCGAATAGTACAATCACAACCACTTCTAAACGATTATGGAGATGGAATACACCCGAAAACCCGCCTACGATTCATGTATATTCATACAAAAATAACAACGAGGGCGGACCACAACCAAACCCTCTCGATTTCGCAAAACCATGAAAATATACCATGAATCCGTAGGAAAACTAATTATACCAACAAGATTAATCATATTCATCATGAATCCACCAACAAAACGGAATGAATCGGAAGGAAATCCCAAAACCCCCAAATTATCCAAAGGTAGGGTTCTAAGAGATTTACCGTGGATTAGGACGAAAGATTCATGTTGTTGTTGATGTAATACTCCAAGAACTCAAGAAGGATGTTGGATGAGGTGATTGGAGGAAGAAATCGCCAAGAGAATCGCTTCGGGATCGCCTTCGCCGCGGAGAGAGGAAGAAATGAGATTTTTTGATTATCTCGGTCAACTCCCTGGTTTATATAGCCAGGGAGTGTTAGCGCACGCTAAAACCTCAAGGTTAGCGTGCGCTAACGGGATAAGATTACAAACCCTACCGATAGCGTCCCAGTCCAGTAGCCAGGTTTTTGGCCGTTAGCGTGCGCTAACATACATGCGTAGCGTGCGCTAATAACCTCTCGGTAGCGCGCGCTATCGACCAATAGCGTGCGCTACCTGAACATCAGCCGAGTCCAGTAGCCAAATGCCCAAAACTCACGACCCGTTAGCGTGCGCTACCATACAAGCGTAGCGTGCGCTAACTAGCATCGATTGAGTTCGGTAGTAAAGCGCCCGATCTCGACAGTCACACTAGCGCGCGCTACTGAACAACTTAACGTGCGCTAGTCTCCCGATATTAGCGTGCGCTAGACAAGATAGCGTGCGCTAATCCGATAGTCCAGAGGCCTGGGAGTTGAACTGCTACCCCCAGGGTTCACTCGCTAGCGCGCGCTACGAAGTAAACGTAGCGTGCGCTACAAAGGAACTTCTAGCGCGCGCTATGCAGAAAAATTAGCGTGCGCTAGGTACAGAACATAAACGGTCCACTACACCAGAATACGAACGAGACATCAAACGGAACACCTCAAAACGCATCATAGCATAGAATGAATCCACGGCAACCCCTTCAACGGCGGTTCCGCACAACAATTACGAGAATCAGATCAAAAGATGACGGAAAAGTTACACTGAAGGATACACGAGGGTCACTACAATCGAGAATTACACCGGAAATACAATTACAAGGGAAAGAAAAATGCGGATATTACATTCTACTCCTCTAAAAATAAGTTTCGTCCCGAAACTTAAGAAACAAACAACTCGGGGTACCTAGCACGCATGCTATCCTCGGTTTCCCAAGTTGCCTCCTCGACACCGTGTCTCGACCACTGCACCTTGACCAAAGGTATGGTCTTATGCCTCAATCGTTTCTCACGATACTCCAAAATCTTTAAAGGGCGCTCTTCGAAAGTAACATCTTCGGCGACATCAATCTCACCATAATCGATGATGTGACTAGGATCCGGGACATATTTCCTCAACTGGGAAACATGGAAAACGCTATGAACATGACTCAAGGCCGGAGGTAACGCCAAACGGTATGCCAACCCACCTACTCGCTCGAGGATCTCAAAGGGGCCGATAAATCTCGGACTCAACTTTCCTTTCTTCCCGAAACGAAAAACTCCCTTCGTCGGCGACACCTTTAGCAAAACGTGATCTCCCACCTCGAATTCCAAAGGTCGACGACGGACGTCGGCATACGACTTCTGTCGACTCTGGGCAATCAACATCCGTTCCCGAATTACTTCGATCTTCCGCCTCGTCTCTAAAACGATATCCGGCTCGGTCCCGACCAAATCGGACGCCTCATTCCAACAAATAGGTGATCGGCATCGCCGCCCATAAAGTGCTTCATACGGTGCCATCCGAATCGACGCGTGCCAACTGTTGTTGTACGTGAATTCGATCAGCGGCAAATGTTCCTCCCAGTCACTACTCGATCGAGAGCACAGCACGCAACAAGTCCTCGAGCGTCTGGATAGTGCATTCCGATTGTCCATCCGACCGGGATGAAAAGAGGTACTCAAATGTAAACGGTACCCAACGCCTTATGCACCGCTTTGCCGAAGTGCGATACAAAGCGGCCGTCACGATCCGAAACAATAGACTTGAAGTACCGTGAAGTCTCACAATCTAGCGATAAACACACGAGCTAACTTCTCCGGGCCCCAAGTGTCCTTGATGCCCGAGAAAATGTGCCGACTTGGTCGACGATCAACAATCACCCATACCATATTCATGCCCGACCTCGATCTCGGCAAACTCGTAACGAAATCCATCGATATATCTTCCCATTTCCATTCCGGAATGGGAAGTATCGCAATAACCCAACCGGTCGCCGATGCTCGATTTTGACCTGTGACAAGTCAAACATCTCGCTACAAGCATGCGACCTCATCCTTCATATCATTCCACGGAAATTTCTTCTCAGGTCCTTGTACATCTTACTCGAACCAGGATGAACGGAATAAGGTGTAGCATGGGCCTCCCGTAAAATACTCTGCCTCAACTCTGAGTCGTTCGGCACACAAAGCCGACTCTGGAATCTCAAAATACCATCCTCGTGAATCACAAACCCAGGAGACTTTCCCTTAAGAACGTTCTCTCGGATTTGAGTAATCATCGGATCCTCTGATTGCTTCAGCTTAATTTCATCGATCAAAGATGATGAAATCTCTAAAGCACAAAGTTGCCCGACAGCTCCCGGCAACGAGACCTCAACGTCTAACTCGATCAAAGCCCTCCGAAGCTCAGACTGAGACGTAAGGATCTCAAGCGTTCGCAACGCAACTGGTTTCCGACTCAAGGCGTCGGCCACGACGTTCGCCTTACCCGGATGATAAAGGATTTCGAGGTCATAATCCTTAATCAACTCTAACCACCTCCTCTGCCTCATATTCAACTCTCGAGTAAATATGTATTTGGACTTTTATGATCGTAAGAATCGACATGTAGAGCCGAAAAGATAGTGACGCCAAATCTTGAGCGCAAAAACGACGCCGCTAACTCTAAATCATGAGTAGGGTAGTTCGGCTCATACGGCCTCAAGCTGTCTCGACAAGCATAGGCAATGGTCTTGCCGTCTTGCATTAATACACACCCAAGACCACGACCGAAGCATCGCTATAAACGGCAAAACCCTCGTTGCCACATGGCAACGCCAAAACTGAGGCTGAAGTCAAACGCTTCTTGATTCCTCAAAACTCGATCGCCTCTCGTCATTCCAGACGAACCTCTCGGATTTCGAGCAAGCTGCGTAAGTGGCCGAGCCGATTTCGAAACCCTCGGCGAACCTACGGTAGTAGCGGCCCAAACCCAAGAAACTACGGAGCTCCTTCACATTCTTGGCGGTGCCCAATCAATACGGCCTCAATCTTCGGATCCACACGAACCCCCTCAGTGAAATCACGTGACCTAAAAACATCACTTCCTTCACGAACTCACATTTCGAGAACTTTGCATAGAGTTGCTCGGTCCTTAAAATGTCTAATACTATCCGCAAATGATGGGCATGCTCTTCCTCATTCCTCGAATAAATAAGAATATCGTCAATAAAGACGACGACGCACTTATCCAAATACTCGATAAAAACTTTGTTCATCAATTGCATGAACACCGCGGGCGCATTAGTTAACCCGAAAGGCATGACTACGAACTCATAATGTCCGTACCTCGTCCAGAAAATTGTTTTCGGCACATTGGACTCTCTCACCGGAGTGATAGTACCCGATTTCAAATCAATTTTCGAGAATACCGCAGCTCCTTGCAACTGATCGAACAAGTCATCAATTCTCGGCAAAGGATACTTGTTCTTGATGGTCACCTTGTTTAGTTCGCGATAGTCGATACACAAACGTAGTGAACCATCCTTCTTCCGCACAAACAGGACCGGTGCGCCCCAAGGCGAGGCGCTCGGTCGAACATACCCCGACTCAAGAAGCTCACTCAACTGCTTCTTCAACTCGGACATCTCTGAAGGTGCCATGCGATAGGGCGCCTTGAAATAGGACGCGCCGCTCTAACTCTATAGCAAACTCAACCTCACGATCCGGTGGCAATCCCGGTAACTCGTCAGGAAATACATCAGGAAACTCATTAACGACTGGAATCGACGAAAGCTCGACTCCACCATCCTCCGCCTTCAAGGCATAGCACCAATAACCAGTACACCCCTTTCTCAGGAGACTCATCGCCTTCAAGGCATTAATGACGAATTTCTGGTTTCCCCTCTTTCGCCACGCGAAAGAGTGCTCGGTGCCGTCCTCGGCTAACATAGTGATGATTCTCGTGCGGTAGTTCATGATCGCACCATGCCGCTTGAGCCAATCATCACCAAGAATCAAATCCTCACCCTCGATACTCACAACAATAAGATTAGAGGGCCAAGTCCTCTCACAAATAAGTACAGAGCAGTCTCGAACCTCTTGATCACCAACGATCCTATCGCCGCTAGGAAGCTTAACGATGAAGGGCTCACAAGGCGTCAAACGGTCGAGACTCAAGCGGCGCACACAATCCAGAGATATGAACGAATGCGTAGCACCGGAATCGAAAAGCACACTGACAGGATGAGAAAGAATATAAACGGTACCTGTCGCCACGGTAGCCATTGGATCATCGGCTCTCCGCATCTCATAGACACGCGGGTGGGTGAGCCGACACCGAAGCTCCCCCTTAGAGGGGCTGACCCGACCTCTCCCCGACTAGCACTCGGCGGAGATTGAGGAGCAAGCGATCCACGATTCACACTTGGTTCCCTAGGCGCTGGAATGGAAGCCGGGCACCAAGGATTTTCTCCCTCTCGGCCTGACGGCTTTGTGACCCGAGCCCTGCCCGGATTACACGTCGGCCAAAGGGTTCGGACAAACACGGACCGATGTGGCCTGCTGCCACGATTAAAGCATTTCACCTCTCGAGAAGGGGCACCGCAGCCTACGGGAAACCCGGTAGATCGAGCCGGGCCACCACCAATGGAAAAGTTAGCGGTCAAATTTCGCCGACCCCCACCTTTGTGGCCCGAAAAATTCCGGCGGACTTGTTTCTTACTCGCGGGCCGCCTCACTCGCCGTCACGGACATATCGTAAGCAAGGGCCACCGCTGGTAATCTTTCAAGGTAGTGCATACGAGCCCCGACATATAGTCCCGAACTGCAACTTCATCCGTCTGGAGAAATGGAAAATCTTGTCACTCTCCTCGACAACTTGGGTCTTCACATAACCCAACTCCTTGTTAAAATCGGCAATAGCTTGAGCTACGGGGATATCCGTGGTTGAGCATCATAAAAGCATGTACCCGAGCACATCGGCGGCCACGGGCAATATTCGATCTCCATCAACTCTTGAAACTCACCACGAAGCGGCATGGTCTTTGGGCCCAACGGCCTCCCACCGGTCCGTAGCGTCCCGGTGAGAAAATATTGAGCAATAGGGACTTTACGGTCCTCGGGACATTAGTGGCAACGAAGACCTTAGATATCTCCTTGATCCACCCTTCCCACCAATCGGGTCAAGCTCTCGAGAACCGAGGAGGATGCATCTTGATAACATCTTGGAGCCAACGATCCGCTCGCCCCGATTAGCATGGGCACGATCCGGGTTACGAACACTTTGAGCTATTGCCGCCATTTGGTTCACCATTTGTTGCATAACGGCCGCAATACCAAGATCGGCACGCTCCTGAGAAGAAGCATGGCTATGACGGTCGCCGATCGCCGGCTCCCGAAGCGTGGCGTGGCCGCCCCATTGCCCCACGTCCTCGGCGCGTCCACGACCACGACCGCGACCACGACCTCTTCCGGCATCCATACGGAGTTAAATAAGTAGCAAAAGCCATACGAGGATCGACAAGAAAAGAACAATTACAAGTCGAGAATCAAAGTGCGATACAAGGAATTAATGAACAGAGGAAGGAAAACTTACGGACCTTTGGTGGTACCGGAATCATGGCAGCGTGACGATGATGTGCATAACAAAACACCACAAGACCCAATAAACCGACAAGCCTAGGTATCCATAAACCTAGTTCTCTGATACCATTTTCTGTAACACCCTCAAGATATTCGAGGTATATTACGGTAGTGAATCCCTATATGGGACCCACCAGTGAACGACATCATACTCATCGACTCGCATAAGCGACAAACCAACACCATGTAATAAAGACGCAAAACAGAATAATCCACCCGGTTCAACCGGTCAAACATAACATCATCAATCAACACAAACATATAGGCAACAATACAATCCGGACGAACAAGAACTCTTAAGTACTCGAGTACAACTATTAGTTCAAAAGCCACAAAAGATGAAAGACAAAAAGACATTAAGACGTCACTTATGCACAATCATCACGCATGACCATCATCCGTGTATCTTGGTCAGTAGCCCGCTCGTCCGATGAACCTAACTCAAATTCATAAAACGAATTTCCCCAAAACGGGTCCCCAGAGGGGTTAGCAATTACGCTAGTACAAGTAACCAAATGAACAATTTACATCTTACACATATAGTAATGCATGCCATCAAGAAATCATAGTTTCCAAAACACTCATTTCCGGAAATGCCAATGATCAAACCACATTTGTAAAAATGCACCACAATTAACCGCGGACCCACAGCTTCGTGGATCCCTGCCGAGACCCCGTCGGATCTAACCCACAGTGGTTAAAAGCAAGCTCGCGGTCCCACAGCTTCGTGGAACCCTACCGAGACCCCGTCGAGTCTAACCCGTAGTGAGCATACACACACACACAATTTCTCATACAAAACTACTATGTCAAGATTGTAAGTTCATAAGGATACTTGCTTCGATTAAATAGACGACGACACGAACGGAGCGGAAGAATCAAGCACGACCGTGAGGAACCGACGAGAATGAACCTAACGATTTGAATAGTACAATCACAACCACTTCTAAACGATTATGGAGATGGAATACACCCGAAAACCCGCCTACGATTCATGTATATTCATACAAAAATAACAACGAGGGCGGACCACAACCAAACCCTCTCGATTTCGCAAAACCATGAAAATATACCATGAATCCGTAGGAAAACTAATTATACCAACAAGATTAATCATATTCATCATGAATCCACCAACAAAACGGAACGAATCGGAAGGAAATCCCAAAACCCCCAAATTATCCAAAGGTAGGGTTCTAAGAGATTTACCGTGGATTAGGACGAAAGATTCGTGTTGTTGTTGATGTAATACTCCAAGAACTCAAGAAGGATGTTGGATGAGGTGATTGGAGGAAGAAATCGCCAAGAGAATTGCTTCGGGATCGCCTTCGCCGCGGAGAGAGGAAGAAATGAGATTTTGTGATTATCTCGGTCAACTCCCTGGTTTATATAGCCAGGGAGTGTTAGCGCACGCTAAAACCTCAAGGTTAGAGTGCGCTAACGGGATAAGATTACAAACCCTACCGATAGCGTCCCAGTCCAGTAGCCAGGTTTTTGGCCGTTAGCGTGCGCTAACATACATGCGTAGCGTGCGCTAATAACCTCTCGGTAGCGCGCGCTATCGACCAATAGCGTGCGCTACCTGAACATCAGCCGAGTCCAGTAGCCAAATGCCCAAAACTCACCTGACCCGTTAGCGTGCGCTACCATACAAGCGTAGCGTGCGCTAACTAGCATCTGATTGAGTTCAGTAGTAAACTGCCCAGTACTGGACAGTCACACTAGCGCGCGCTACTGAACAACTTAACGTGCGCTAGTCTCCCGATATTAGCGTGCGCTAGACAAGATAGCGTGCGCTAATCCGATAGTCCAGAGGCCTGGGAGTTGAACTGCTACCCCCAGGGTTCACTCGCTAGCGCGCGCTACGAAGTAAACGTAGCGTGCGCTACAAAGGAACTTCTAGCGCGCGCAATGCAGAAAAATTAGCGTGCGCTAGGTACAGAACATAAACGGTCCACTACACCAGAATACGAACGAGACATCAAACGGAACACCTCAAAACGCATCATAGCATAGAATGAATCCACGGCAACCCCTTCAACGTCGGTTCCGCACAACAATTACGAGAATCAGATCAAAAGATGACGGAAAAGTTACACTGAAGGATACACGAGGGTCACTACAATCGAGAATTACACCGGAAATACAATTACAAGGGAAAGAAAAATGCGGATATTACACAAGGAATCTGATAAGTTGGCATCTCGTACAGAAGTACGAGTGTTTGTAGGATATCCTAAGGTAACGAAGGGTGGCTTGTTCTATAGTCCCCAGGATCATAAGGTCATTGTTAACACCAATGCCCGATTCCTGGAAGAGGATTATATGATTAGTCACAAGCCCATGAGCGAAATAATTCTGGAAGAGTTGAGGGGTGAGACTCCGTCTATACTAATCGTACAAGTGACAACTAACAATGCACCACGTATCGATTCTGAGACTTTTACACCAACTCGGGATTTGCCTCATTTTATTGGTAGGGTCGTTCGTCAACCGGAACGATTCATAGGCGTGGGACAATCTACAAACTCAATCCCAGCAGAAGATGAGTCAGATTCCTGGACTTACAAGGAGGCAATCCAAGATAAATATGCTGACTCCCCGCAAGTAGCAATGGAATCAGAAATGGGATTTATGGATTCCAATCAAGTGTGAGAGCTAGTAGAACTACCTGATGGGATACAAGCCATTAGGACTAAATGGGTCTACAAGCGAAAGAAAGGAGGTGACGGGAAGGTTGAAACATTCAAAGCGAGTCTTGTTGCGAAAGGTTACACTCAGAAAGAGGGTATCGATTGTAATGTACGCGGTGTAAGTTTTGGGACGAAACTTATTTTTAGGGGGAGAGAATGTAATATCCGTACTTCTATTTTTGGTAATTCCTATTTTTGGTGTATGTTCATTTCGGACGACTCGCTTGTTACTGTTTTGGAATTCTGAATCTATTTTGTTCTTGGAGTTTTTCCATTTGGACGAGTTTCGGAGATGTTCTTACGTATTTTCGTTTTGAGTTATGTTTTCTCGCATGTATGTTCGATTCCCGTAAAACTCGTTCGATTTTGCTGTTTCTTTGTTTCTATGCGTTCGTATGGTGGAGTTGTTCATGTTGTGAGGTTCGGATTGTTAATCCGACTTCGTATTGTGATTTTCGGACGTTTGGGCCGTTTTGTAATTTCCTATAAGTTTAGGGAATTTCATCTCCTTTGTCGTATTTCAAACCTCCCAGTAGTCGGAATCGTACTTTCTTTCATCACTTAATTTCGTCGTTGCGAATACCTCGTAATTCTGTCTTCGGATCCCATCTTGTGTTGCGTTTCGATTTTTATACCGCCTTAAACCTTGGACTGCACTCAGGTACTGGACTGTTGCATGCATAATGTACGTTATGCATGCTATGTTACGTACGCTATGTTAGTACTGATAATGTAGGTTAACCTTTAGATATAGCGTACGTTATCGGCTTCAGCGATTTGGGCAGATTATTCTGCCGAGCCCTTACGTAACGTGTTAACGTACATAACGTGCCATCAGGTTTTAAAAACCTGAACAGACCTTAATCGCGTCATTCCCTTCTTTTTCCTCCCTTGTGCGCGACGTGAGTTCTTCGGGGCGATTTCGAACGATTCTCCCAGAGCAATCCATGGAGTTCTTTGTGAGGCCGATTATTGTGTTCCAAGTGAGGTTTATCATCATCGTAATCATCTTCCTCCGTCCGAATCGAGGAATATTTCTTTAGAACCCTAGCTTTCGGGGATTTTGGGGTTTTGTTTTAGTTTTCACCCTTCTAGTCCGATTTGCCCCATATGACTGTTAGATTACGATAGCGTAATCATCATCCCTTACTTCTCTTGTGGTTTTGCGGATTAAAATTCGATGTTTTTCTCCGCTGATAGATTGGAATTGGTTATGACCTTGTATTGTCCGACGAATTATCCCAACAGGTAGAATTAGGATGAATTCCGATGTTTCCGCAATATTGAGATTGTTTGTATATCGTTATTGTGATAGGAGCGGATTTGTGAAGATTGTTCGGACCGAAACCTTTTCTTTCGCCGTTTCCTTCGCATCATTTTATTCAAGGCAAGTACATGTATTACATTCCGTTATATGTGTACGGTTTTAATGCGAATGATGTAAATTGTGTTGTTGTATGGATGTTGTTGTCGTTCTTCCACCCGGGGATGGCATGTGTGGCCTCTGGGGGCCGATACTAATGGGTACGGCTACGGAAGTGGACTTGGGTGCGTGTGTTGTTGTTCTTCCACTCGGGGATGGTGCGACGGGACCTCTGGGGGCCGATACTAATGGGTATGGCCGCAGAAGTGGTTTGCCACCTGGGGACGGTCCGACGGGGCCTCTGGGGGTCGATACTAATGGGTACGGCCGCGGGTTACCAAGTGTGGATAGTTGTGATGTGGAAACATGATGATATACTGTTTCGATGAAAATGTGATATTCCAGAATATTGATTGCAAATGTTTTTCTAAAATGGATTGCTTGTTTCGAATCGTGTATGAATATAATGTAGTGTAATTGTGTGCTTGCACTAGCTATTCGAATGCTAACCCCTTAAATGGGGGAAATGCGTTTTATGCATTTCAGGTATCGGTCGAGCTGAGGAGCTGACACGGGATACGCGTGCAAAGGATGGCCCAGCATGTTGATGAGGCTCGAGTGTGTGTTGGATGTTTTGTTATTATGTTTACTTGGTGTCGTGTTGGTCGGGTTACCTTTCAAATATTGTTAAAGTCCCCTTCGTAGGAAATTGAATACATGTCATTTATATTTTGTTGGTATTGAATTAAACTATTTTGGCCGAGGCCGCGGCCCTACATATTATTATTAAGGTGTCTTATGGGATTTATTATGTGGATTACGTATCATATGATAGCCTGGTAGACCTTGTGAAGGTTCTACAGCGTGTAATGTCTCTTTTGATATTTGGGGTGTTACAGAAACAAGGCATATTTATACGAACTCTAAAATTCGTAACATGGAATAATGACAAACTGATACGAAATCGTAAATTCGTAACATGGAATAATGACAAACTGATACGAAATCGTAAATTCGTAATAGAGAAACAAGTCATGTTGATATGAAGTAAAAAAAAATGTAATTCGTAATAGAGAAACAAGTCATGATGTAATGGAACGCTTTTCCGTGTGGGAAACCACTTCCGCAGCCATACCCATCAGTATCGGCCCCCAAAGGTCCCGTCGAACCATCCCCGGGTGGAAGAACAACAACACACGCACCCAAGTCCACTTCCGTGACCGTACCCATTAGTATCGGCCCCCAGAGGCCACACATGCCATCTCCGGGTGGAAGAACGACAACAACATCCATACAATAACATAATTTACATCATTCGTATCAAAACCGTACACACATAACAGAATGTAATACATGTACTTGCCTTGAATAAAACGACGCGAAGGAAACGGCGAAATAAAAGGTTTCGGTCTGAACAATCTTCACAATCCGCTCCTATCACAATAACGATATACAAACAATCTCAACATTGCGGAAACGTAAGAATTCATCCTAATTCTACCCGCTGGGACAATTCGTAGGACAATACAAGGTCATAACCGATTCCAATCTATCAACGGAGAAAAACATCGAATTTTAATCTGCAAAACCACAAGAGAAGTAAGGGATGATGATTACGCTATCGTAATCTAACAGTCATATGGGGCAAATCGGACTAGAAAGGTGAAAACCAAAACAAAACCCCAAAATCCCTGAAAGCTAGGGTTCTAAAGAAATATACCTCGATTCGGACGGAGGAAGATGATTACGATGATGATAAACCTCACTTGGAACACAATAATCGGCCTCACAATGAACTCCACGGATTGCTCTGGGAGAATCGTTCGAAATCGCCCCGAAGAACTCACGTCGCGCACAAGGGAGGAAAAAGAAGGGAATGACGCGATTAAGGTCTGTTCAGGTTTTTAAAACCTGATGGCTCGTTACGTACGTTAACATACTGAGTTTAACGTACGTTATGTCTCTTACGTACGTAACGATCAAGTGTTAGCGTACGTAAGGGCTCGGCAGAACAATCTGCCCAAATCGCTGAAGCCGATAACGTACGCTATATCTAAAGGTTAGCGTACTTTACCAGTACTAACATAGCGTACGTAACATATCATGCATAACGTACGTTATGCATGCAACAGTCCAGTACCTGAGTGCAGTCCAAGGTTCAAGGAGGTATGAAAATCGAAACGCAACACAAGATGGGATCCGAAGACAGAATTACGAGGTATTCGCGGCGACGAAATTAAGTGCTGAAAGAAAGTACGATTCCGACTACTGAGAGGTTTGAAATACGACAAAGGAGATGAAATTCTCTAAACTTATAGGAAATTACAAAATGGCCCAAACGTCCGAAAATCACGGTACGACGTCGGATTAACAATCCGAAACTCACAGCATGAACAACTCCACCATATGAACTCATGGAAACAAAGAAACAGCCAAATCGAATGAGTTTTATGGGAATCGAACATACATGCGACAAAACATAACTCAAAACGAAAATACGTAAAAACATCTCCGAAACTCGTCCAAATGGAAAAACTCCAAGAATAAAATAGATTCAAAATTTCAAAACAGTAACAAGCGAGTCGTCCGAAATGAACATACACCAAAAATAGAAATTACCAAAAATAGAAAGTACAGATATTACAGTTTCTCTGTTACGAATTTATTATTTCGTATCACTTTGTCATAATTCCATGTTACGATTTTATGAATTCGTATCAGTTTGTCATGATTCTGTGTATCGATTTATCATGATTCTATATTACAAATTCATCATTTCGAATCAATTTACCTTGTAGGTCAAATGCATCTCATCAAATGCATACATGCTATGGTCTTTTTCACAAAATCTAAACAAACCGTAACACACTAAATTGTACGAAAAGATAAATTTGTAATGAAATTAATAAAATCTTAACAAGTCGTAACACCAAAATAAAATCGTAACAAATCGTTTCATTACGAAATCCACAAATAATAATAAAACAGTTACAAAAACAATAAATCGTAACACAAAAATAAAATCGTAACAGCATGCAAAAAGTAAGGGTAAGAAGAAAATGATGAGATAGAAAAGGAGAAAAAGTGAAAAGTAAGGGTAAAATGGTCCCAAATCACTCAAAATGGCTAGAATTTGACAATATTAAATTCCTTGATAAATATTGTATTTCATCTAGTCAAAGTGGCTATATGGTTGTATTTACTCTATATTATACCTAAGGTAACACCTTAGTTTAACAAAATAAAAATATAAACTTTAAATATTGCATTTCCCATTAAAAATACCAACAAACCAATTCAAGAAACCATCCAATCACAAAACCACCAACTACTTCAGTTCAAAATCAAAACTACATCATCCATCAACTACATCAGCCCATAATCGCCAACTCCAACTTTAAGTACTAGAACAAAAATGTAACATAAACGCGATAAAAGAGCCAACACACTAGTTCAAAAGGTACAAAGATATAAAAGTGGATGTCTAAGCGCTAGGGCCGCCGGTCATGGGAGTACCATCTCTCCTAATGTGTCGCTAGAAATTGTGGCACAAATTTCACGAAAAGGTCCATTTCGTCAACAAGGTCCTGCTGTATCTTTTTTGCCTCGGTAGAAGTTTTGACAACCTTCGCATCATGTCTGCCTATAAGCCAACTCGGACCATGGGTTTTTTTTCCACCTGAAACTAGTGCCTCAATTCTATCAAGTCCTCATGATGACTTGAGTTTGGTCTTAATCGTAGCCTACAAAGTAAACCAACATCAATATATGAAAATAATTAGTCGACATAGGAAGATAAAATATGGATCCAAGGAATTGACTAAAAAATGCATAATAGTCTTACTGGCAAAATGCAGTATATGGAGATGCCTCTGTCCCCGAAATTCTGCTGGTTTTTGGTTAAGGAAATTGCTAATTATGATGGGAATGATAAATTAGGATTTTTTTTATTGGGGACATGTATCATGTGTTACCTCTAAACACTCCATTCTCTCAAACATGAATACTTTATAAGTAAATTTCACCCAGTTGTTCCTTCAAAATATTTCCACCCATCTGAATATCAGCATTCATTAGAATAATTTAAAAGCACAGATAAGAACCATTACTGGTGTATTATTTTATCATGACGATTGTAAAATACGGAAGCACATTATTTAGAATGTGAATTGAACGTTAAAGCATTTTTCAATTACCATATTGGAAATTTAGAATTTATACAAATAAAAACCAGCTGAATTCTGTTCACTGTGAGGTGAGATCCCCCAGACAGCTATAAGTGCTACAATAATAAACCAAATAAAACCCTTGAGATAAAATCGTAAAAGCAAAGTGCTCATTTTGAAAGAAAGCATATGTGCGTAAAGGTAATGGATGCTTGCTGGAGTCTTAAACTTATGTACAAAAGTCAAGTCGGACATAATACGACACTCGTATAATTCATCCAATTATCCAATATGAACAACATGGATCTTCATTCATCTTATTTTTCACTTTCCTGTTAAAAGAACTGCATTGTCTAATGAAGAACAGCGTCCTCTGGTTATTCCCGAAATTAGATTACTTCATAAGCATCTATCGGTGCCATGTCTGAGGCAGAAATAACTTTAACTAAATCTTCGAATGTAAATTTGCCAATTCGCAGATCAAATACAACTAATATACTCCATATTTACACCCAACACCCAAACCAATACCATATATTTCCAAAAAGGAGCAAATATAAAGCAAATTTTTCAATACACAACAAATAAAATCCAAGTCCTATCATTTGCATTAATCGAATGAAGTTCAATGGAAACTTAACATTTAGACCACTGGACTTGTATGTGCACCCTCTGAATTTTTAATGTCTACTGGGGTTCTAACATAGAAACACACTAGATCCACAAAATAGTAAAAAAAAATGCAATTACAAATCAAGAGAAGGATCAAAATAACTGGACAGCAAACATCAGATATGATTAGTCCAAATTATATGAACAGATTTAGGCAAACAGAACAAAATTACTACATTGTCGTAACATTCACGGTTATTGCTTAGTGAATCTTTAACCATTATCCAATGGAAAATAGAACTAAATCAGGTAACAACGAAGGGTGAAATCAAAGGTAAAACAAGTGCTGAAGTTTGATTACCGAAATTCTTGCCAACGATGCAATGCCAAGTTGGGCCGTATTTTGTGTCGAACACCTTCTTTATGTTCTCCGCTACATTCTTCTCCACGTTATAAGTCTCAAACGCCTAAGACAAAATTCTAAATAGAGGAACAATTGAACATTTAATATCATTTTTTATATAATCACTATAAATAAGGGCATGCTGATGAAAAATGCAGGGGAATGCAGCAGGAATTGAAAAAAAATCAAAACCAGAATACAGAAACCTTTGAAGCCCCAACCGAATCTGTCTTCTGGCCTGATTCGAATACGACTCATAATCGGCCTAACCCAACCAAGTTCACCATCAGACCCGAAATCGAGTCGATCCTCGAACCAAAAATATATAACTCCAGAAATTTGTTGAAATTCGTCATTAATCCATAATTTATCTACAGAAGTTGTCAAACAACAGCAAATCAAAACAAATTTGGGCCGAGCCCGAATTCCAACTCTAACCCGAATACAGAAACCTGGAACTCAACCCATATCCAAACTCACCTAAACCGGAACCCGCTGCCACCACTGGTCGTGAGATGCCGCCGCATCGCCTGAAGCTGAGGTCGCCGCTGCCATACGGCACGGGTTGGAATCCGACGTTTAACAACCCCAAATCCACTAGGAATATTACAGCGTCGTAGACCCTTTCCGCAAGGATCTACCAGGCTAAAGACTACACAACCAAACTGAATCACGGTCATCAAGACCGAAATACATAAATTCATAGACCAATTAGGTCTATCCAAACTCGAAATACCAATACATCCGGTAAAGATAATTACAACTCGATCATGATACTAGTACATCAACCTGTCTATCCTTACAAGGATGACAAAAGGAATAAAATAGGACAAAGCCCGACAAAACTGTAACTAGTATTGCTGCTTTACATCATCCTCCAAGCCGACCCTGTGGTTGATCTCCCGAATCATAATACCTGAAAATATAAACAATCCCCAACGAGGGGTTAGCAATAATAATCGCTAGCAAGTAATCCAACTATAAAATTATACTATAAGAATAGAGTAGTCATGAAAACAGCTTTTACCACAATAGTAATTCGATCCCCGAGTCCGTCTTTCTTTCAAAACATTTATTCTTTAACAAATAATATTATCATTCCAGAACAACTTTGAGAAAATATTTGGAGACTTCGGGGGTCTCAGTATAAAATCCCAAAATATAAATACCTTTCGTTTTCAACAAGATTTTCCCAAAAATCCTTTGAAAAAAATTCATTTCTTAACGATAAACCAAAAACACAATACAACTGGGATACACGATCCAATATATGATTCCATAATCCAAATAATCCGTCCGTAATGAATATAACAACAATTCACACATTTAGAATAAATCACATGGTTAACCGCAGATTGGGCTCGGCAGCTTACAATCCCCAAGATCCCTCGTAGGACCTCCCATGGTGGTTAACCCAACAACGGGCTGTACTCGCAAGTACTAAGATCCGAAGACCTCATCGGTCCTTACCCAAAACAATATCACATCATAACAAATCATTCCAACACGCCGTACTCGCAAGTATTGAGCTCTGGAGGCCACACCGGACCCTACCCAGACAATATCACAATGATCACTCCATAAAGATTATCCTTGGCATCGCACTCGCAAGTGACGATCCTCGGAGCCCCCTCCAGACCTACCCGAAGTGGATAACCGTATGAAGACAACCATCAACAAAGTCACTACCGTAAGCTATCTTGGCATCGCACTCGCAAGTGACGATCCTCGGAGCCCTCTTCAGACCTACTCGATTGGATAACCCACGATAGGACTTACACACATAGCACCATCTCAACACATAACATCAGAAGCACAACAAGTGCACACCAAATCCATATCATCACGAGTCACAACATCAAGTCAAGAATGTCACAATTGTATACTTCGATATTCATATCACCATTTATTTCTTCAAATCCTTCACGATACGTAAAAGGAGAAATTATTCATATATTTCACGAAACCAAATTATATCCATAGATATTTTAATAAACCACTTATTCATTTTAGAAGCAATTGATGATTAATTAATCAATTACTAACATGATCAAGTTAATTCCATAACCAAACACATTCTCAAAGTATAAGAGATATAGACGAGATACTCACCTTGGATAACCGGAATGAGGAAAGTCGATAAAGGAACTTGAACGGATTGCTTCCCTTCCAAAACGACTCCAAACCATTAAGCGCCAACGTAAAGTCGAACTTCGAACGGAAATATCATACAGTAAAAATATAATTGACAATAACAATACGAAATACTCAAACTAGGAGTAATACGCGAGAATAGCATGATTACTACGAGATCGAACATAAAAATGATGGATTACGACCGAAATTCTTGCCTAGAGTTTATATAAACAATAGATCGAACACTTGATGTTCAAGGGTTCCTTAAGAACATCGAAAACTTCAATCGATTATGAAAACGGTAAGAAAAACGAACCAAATCATCGGAAAAATCACCAATACTTCCGAATAATTACAAATCAACAAAGAACAACTTGAATCTGAAGGATTTCGAAATAAATAGCCAATATTTCAAAATATTTACCTTCGAGTTGGATGAAGAACAATGAATTAATCCGAGAAATCCTTGATAATATGTTTCCCGATCGATAATTAATGATTTGAACGGATTAGAAGTGGAAGGTTTGGCGTTTTGGGGCAAAATTAGTCGATTTCCCCTTCAAAGGGGTATATTGGCCGAAAGAAATGGAGAAAAATGGCTGAGGAATTGACCCAGCCATTATTTATAATAGGCTGACCGGAACAGCCCTGTGACACGTCACATAGCATATACTCCCATTATTTCGATCATAACTCGATCATACGGACTTCGATCGACTCGCCGTTTAAACTCACGCGAATTTAATTATGTTCTATATAACACTGTTAAACTTCAAAATATATAAACATCATCACGAATTTTGGCATCGAAATGAAGTCGACCGGACGCTGCACGTTCCCAAGAAAACTCGAATTAACTCCTTAGATATTTCCGAACGATATGAACATGATAACATAATTCATGATTTCGAAAATACGATCACTCTGAACGATAGATACACGAACATGTGCACCATTTCAGTAAATTTGCAAAACGGCCCCAAAATAAACAAAAGTTACAAAATGGTCCCAAAAGTCGGAAAATCAATGTTAACGACCCTACGTCAAAACGCTCGGTCCTAACATGATTCGAAACATCAAACCAACTTGTATAAATGTTGGCGCAACAATTTCGATTATCAATCACAATAATCGAACACGAAAGCAAAGAAAATAAAGGTCTCGAAAGAATTCGAATAAAATGTCTTTGGAAACTCGTCCAACAAGAAAAATACAGTACGAAACATTTTCAAACTATCAAAATGTTCACAAGCGAATCCCGAAATCTGAAAAATATCAAAAACGTGAAAATAATACCGGAAGTTAAAATCGCGGATATTACATTCCACCCCCCTGAAATAAGTTTCGTCCCGAAACTTAAAACAAAAGAAGGGATGAAGTAAACAGACAGCAATACAGGAATAACAACAACTCAGACGTCCTGATGGATCGGTCCAGATGCTGACGCCAAAGCACGATTCTAAGAAAAATCATGAAACATCTCACAATACTGAACTCTGTGGCCCTCAAGTCCACAGTTATAGCAAATAATCGGTTTCGAAGGACAATTTGCTAGAACATGCCCTGCGACATTACAATTAAAACATCTCCCAATCTGGCTGGGAGTCAAGGAAGATAGCGTGGAGCTCTTGGTTCCACCGTTCGAAAAAGAAAAAGATTTCACTGAAGTACGACGTGAAGCTAAACCAGAAGGAGATTCAACTCTCAAACCGCCCAAAAAATCTCCAGACGTCTTCTGCTTCTTCACCTCGCGTGAAGGTTCAGTAGATAACAGCGCCATCTCGTATGCCATCTGATAATCTTTTAAAGTAGTACAAGTGAAACCCAACATGTACTGTCGAATCTCCGGTCGCATCTGCATATTAAAATGACGAATCTTATCTTCCTCGATTTGCACTTGTCTTTGCACCTGAGCGAGCTGTCGATTATACTCTACAATAGTCTTAGATACCGGAATATCCTGCGTCGTAGCCAAATAAAAATCTTGAATCCTCTGCTCACGAATCGGTGCTAGACAAAACTAGGCCTCCATCAGCTTCTTAAACTCGTCCGAAGTAACGGTGCGATCCTGAGGCTTAACGGCCTCCCACCAATTAGCGGCGTCACTAACCAAAAGGAACTGGGCAATGGGAACCTTCCATTCCCTAGGACAACCGACCGCCATGAAGATCTTTTCCAGTTGGAGAAGCCAACCATCCCAACCCAAAGTATCATTAACACCAGTGAAACGAGGGGGCTCTATGCGAATCACCTCTCTAAGCCACTGAGTTGAACCGACACTCTCATTCGCGGCAGTATTACGCTGCACCATCTGAGTCAAATGGGTCACCTGATCCACCATTTGCTGAAGTATATTAGCGACCCTAATATCAACGCCATCATTGGCAACCCGATCCTGATCACGCGACTGATTGTCGTGACTGCGACTTCTGGTTCTTGGCATACCGAACTGAACAATCATTCAATAAATCGAAACATAACAACACACAACATCAACGATAGTGAACCCGCCAAACAAGGCACAACACGAAACACCGATAAATATTCACACTTACTAGAGCACATAAGGTAGCACATAATCGATAATTTCATAATCCCAGAAATGTTATTTCTGACATCAATTGTCGATTTCGCCACACAAAGCTACTAGTGAAGCATTCAAATCTTCACGCTAACAAAATTATCCAGGAGGGTTCTCACAAACATAATCATACAAATTAGTTCTTATATTTTCAGAAAGTCCAATTCCAGAAATAAAATTCTCAACATATCATTTTACCGAAAACTAAACATAATTGTCTCCATCGTCATTGAATGAAAATCTGAAGTTCTCATATACTAAACTCAACTCCATCATTACAATTTAAGAATGTGGCCATCACCAAAATTTAATCACGAAAAAATCTATTGATTTTCGAAAACCATAAGCACCACAAATTGATAAAGTCACCAAACAAAAGCTTTTGAAATTTTTCAACATTTCAAATCTTGGAAGAGAACGGTCGGATAGATTTTGCAGTCACGAATTTGAACAATCACCATTCCGAGCATTAACACTAGTCGACATGTATGTTTCGAAACTCGATTACCAGATATACATATTTGGAAAAAGGGACTTTCATTCCCGGTCAAAACTTATAAATATTAATCTTTCACGAAACGGAATAAGTATTTTATTTTGAAAATTTTACAAAGAAGTGGTGTGAAGATATTTAAAAAACTCATTCCTCATAAAGCGGAAGGAAGTCTAGTCTTAAAAATTTAAATTATCAAAATTATATTCCCGTTTCGGATTGAGATTTTTCGAATCTAAAAAGATTTTCACTTCTCTTTTTCATAACATTTATCTCCCCGGAAATAAATATATTTCATTCTCACTATGTGCATTGCTCGTCCGATGAAAAGAAATTCGGACCTTTATTTTCAAAAGAATATTTGAAATACTTTACACTGAAAAAAAATATTATTTCCAGAGAAAAACCCCAAATACTTGGAGTGTGAAAATAAACTATTTTACACCATCAATCATCACCTCACTTATCCTTTCCAAAAATCACTCACGAAATTTTGCCGATGCAAAACTCAAATCACAATTCATCACGATAACACTTTTTCAATCATATTCCAACCATATTCTGAAATCATTACAACACCAATGGCACTATACCCTTCAGGCATAACCGAAAACGATATTTTATCAATTTAACATTTTTATATAATCATTATTTCAGAAAATTTCAATAGTTCCATTCACAACAAGTATTCAAAATCCTTTGATAATATTCATTTTGAGTCACGAAAACCATTTTGAGAATATCTCTAAAATCATAAATACCAATTTTCAATTTATCTCAACTCATAGAGTCGGATAATTCTCATAGTATAATTCATAGCACTTACAAAGGAGAGGCTTATGTCCACAGGTCGCGAGGAGATGATGGCTGCAATACGATACTAATCACGACTGCCCACAATTGATTACAATAGATTCGCGAATGATCACGCTTGTAAACAATTGCTCACCCGGGTGATACGACAAGACACGACTCGACAAGACCCAACTGCCTAGGTTTTCGCAAACCTAAGCTCTGATGCCATCTTCTGTAACACCTCCAAATCCACTGGGAATATTACAACGCCGTAGATCCTTCCGCAAGGATCTATCAGGCTAAAGACTACACAACCAAACTGAATCACGGTTATCAAGACCAAAATACATAAATTCGTAGACCAATTAGGTCTATCCAAACTCGAAATACCAATACATCCGGTAAAGACAAATACGACTCGATAACGATACTAGTACATCAACTTGTCTATCCTTACAAGGATGACAAAAGGAATAAAATAGGACAAAGCCCGACAAAACTGTGACTAGTATCGCTGCTTTACATCATTCTCCAAGCCGACCCTGTGGTTGATCTCCCAACTCATAATACCTGAAAATGTAAACAATCCCCAATGAGGGGTTAGCGATAATAATCGCTAGCAAGTAATCCATCTACAAAATTATACTATAAGAATAGAGTAGTCATGAAAACAGCTTTTACCACAATAGTAATTCGTTCCCCGAGTCCATATTTCTTTCAAAACATTTATTCTTTAACAAAGAATATTATCATTCCATAACAACTTTGAGAAAAATATTTGGAGACTTCGGGGATCTAAGTGTAAAATCCCAAGATATAAGTACCTTTCGTTTTCAACAAGATTTTCCCAAAAATCCTTTGAAAAAAACTTCATTTCTCAACGATAAACCAAAAACACAATACAACTGGGATACACGATCTAATATATGATTCCATAATCCAAACAATCCATCCGTAATGAATATATCAACAATTCACACATTCAGAATCAATCACATGGTCAACCGCAGATTGGGCTCGATAGCTTACAATCCCCAAGAGCCCTCGTAGGACCTCCCATTGTGATTAACCCAACAACAAGTCGTACTCGCAAGTACTAAGCTACGAAGACCTCATCGGTCCTTACCCAGGACAATATCACATCATAACAAATCATTATCACATCATAACAAATCATTCTAACACGCCGTATTCGATAGTACTAAGCTCCGGAGGCCTCACACGACCCTACCCGGACAATATCACAATGTCATTCCATAAAGATTATCCTTGGCATCACACTCGCAAGTAACGATCCTCGGAGCCCCCTCCAGACCTACCCAAAGTGGATAACCATATGAAGACAACCATCAACAAAGTCACTACCCTAAGCTGTCTTGGCATCGCACTCGGAAATGACGATCCTTGGAGCCCTCTCCAGACCTACTCGATTAGATAACCCACGATAGGACTTACACACATAGCACCATCTCAACACATAACATCAAAAGTACAACAAGTGCACACCAAATCCATATTAGCACGAATCACAACATCAAGTCAAGAATGCCACAATTGTATACTTCAATATTCATATCACCATTTATTTCTTCAAATCCTTCACGATACGTAAAAGGAAAAATTATTCATATATTTCACGAAACCAAATTATATCCGTAGATATTTTAATAAGCCACTTATTCATTTTAGAAGCAATTGATGATCAATTAATCAATTACTAACACCATCAAGTTAATTCCACAACCAAACACATTCTCAAAGTATAAGAGATATAGACGAGATACTCGCCTCAGATAACCGGAATGAGGAAAGTCGATAAAGGAACTTGAACGGATTGCTTCCTTTCCGAAACGACTCCAAACCGTTAAGCGCCAACGCAAAGTCGAACTTCGAACGGAAATACCATACGGTAAGAATATAATTGAGAATAACAATACGAAATACTCAAACTAGGAGTAATACGCGAGAATAGCACGATTACTACGAGATCGAACATAAAGAAGATGGATTACGAACGAAATTCTTGCCAAGAGTTTATAGAAACAATAGATCGAACACTTGATGTTCAAGGGTTCCTTAAGAACATCAAAAACTTCAATCGATTATGAAAATGGTAAGAAAAACGAACCAAATCATCGGAAATATCACCAATACTTCTGAGTAATTACAAATCAAACAACGATCAACGAAGAACAACTCAAATCTGAAGGATTTCAAACCAAATAGCCAAGAGTTCAAAGTATTTACCTTCGATTTGGATGAAGAACAACGAATTAATCCGACGAAATCCTTGATAATATGCTTCCCGATCGATAATTAATGATTTGAACAGATTAGAAGTGAAAGTTTTGGTGTTTCGGTGCAAAAATAGTCGATTTACCCTTCAAATGGGTATATTGGCCGAAAGAAATAGAGAAAAATGGCTGAGGAATCGACCCAGCCATTATTTATACTAGGCTGGCCCGAACCCCTATGACACGTCACAAAGCATGTACTCCCATTGTTTTGATCATAACTTGATCATACGGACTTCCATTGACTCGCCGTTTGAACTCACGTGAAGCTAATTACGTTCTATATAATAATTTTAAACTTCAGAATTTATAAACATCATCACGAATTTTGGCATCGAAATGAAGTCGACCAGGACGCAGCACGTTTCCAAGAAAACTCGAATTAACTCCTTAGACATTTCCGAACGATACGAACATGATAACATAATTCATGATTTCGAAAATACGATCCCTCTGAATGATCAATACACGAACATGTGCACCATTTCAGTAAATTTGCAAAACGGCCCCAAAATGGTCGCAAAAGTCGGAAAATCAATGTTAACGACCCTACGTCAAAACGTTCGGTCCTAACATGATTCTATACATCAAACCAACTTTTAGAAATGTTGGCGCGACAATTTCGATTATCAATCACAATAATCGGACACGAAAGCAAAGAAATAAAGGTCTCGAAAGAATTCGAATAAAATATCTTTGGAAACTCATCCGACAAGAAAAATACAGTACGAAATATTTTCAAACTATCAAAACGTTCACAAGCGAATCCCAAAATATGAAAAATATCAAAAACGTGAAAATAATACAGGAAGTGAAAATCGCGGATATTACACGATGGAAAACCCTTCTGCTCTGCCACCACCATCCAATTTCAGTCCAGCCGCAATCGATGAGTGTGTGTGTGTGTGTGTGTGTGAGTGTGTGTGTGTGCCTGTCAGCCGAGAGTGAGAGTGAGTGTGTGTGTAAAATTCAAAATTTTGTTTATTAATACTATAAGGTAACACGTCTCATGGTGTTACTGAGAGTTACACCTTTTATAGCTAGAGTAACATATCTTTCAGGATTTGGTAACACCATAACCCGAATGTTGTGGTAGGTCCAAAATTTCATCGCTATGGTAACATCCAAGAAGGTAACACCCCCTAAGTGTTGTAGAAAGCCATCTATGGCGTAGTGAGTGTTTACATAATACTAGAAAATAAAAATAAAAAAATCGAATGACTCCCAAGAAAATGATTCGGCCGATCCCATAGAAGTCCAAGCAAGTTGCCCACACAACTTCCGGATTAAGGCGGATCATACTCTAGAAGATCTAAAGGTAGAAATACAAAAGAGACCGACTAGAATTCGAAGAATTTGCTTCAAAGGTAATGTATTCTTAGATCTCTTAGATCTAGATAAAAATATTACGAATTATCATAGTTAGACCCGTAGATTAATTTTGTTCGTTTAAATTGCCTATTAATCTATTAATTAATTATTTGACGAGCCTAAATCGATCCAATTCATGCGGGTCGATTTTAGTAAATTAAATCCCGACGCTTCCGCAGCTCCGCTGCGTTTTATTTCCAACATTACATTATGGGGTTATTGCTCTAAGGTCTGAGTTGTAACTACAGGTTGGGTGACCATGTCCCATTTCAGGACATTTTAGACATCATGTTTCTGGTTTTCGGGTTATGCTCGACGATTTGAGGGAATTGAGTTGTTGTGTTTCAATTTGGGTCGAATTTCAAATCTGGTGGTGTGTATAAAAAAAATACTTAGTGGGGTCTTTGGCAAGGTCGACGTCTTGGGGCTGGAGATGGATTGAAGGTAGTTGATTTGGTAAAAGTCAGTCGGCCTCTGATCAAGGAATCTGAGCTAGGACTATAAGTTTGGGATGGTTTCAGACGACGGCTAAAAGGAGGAAGTTTTAGGTGGACCGATTTGATACGAGTCAAGGTGGAATTCAGGTGGAAATTGAGACCGATACTAGTATTAATTCGAGATCTTAAACTTACTAGATTTCTAGTTCAGATTTTGGCATAGACCAAGTATAGAAATGAGGTCAAGTTGTAATTCGAGTTCTCATGTTGTAAACTGGTATCGTAGAAAGTCCTAACAAGGGGCATCTCATTCTTCCTTGTAAATTTGGCAGATCTCTTTTTTTCCTCTTCTAAGTTGGTGTTAGATAATCCTTGGTTGTAGTGTATATTTTGCAGAGATTGTAAAACTAATAATTGGTAAATGGGGTTATTTTTTTTAAAAAAAAGTCCGATTTTTTATATTGAATCCAAAGAATCGATCCCAATTCGGATTTTGATCCGGATCCGATCCAATATTTCGAAACGGATTTCGGGGTGAGCAAAACCTGGTCCAAAATTTGGATTATTCTAAAATTCGGATCGAATCGAATTGATCTGATGCACACCCTTGCGTACATCTTAGTGTGAGAAATGGCAGGTTATAATTGCTTCCTATGTTCGCATGCTATTGTTTCCATACAACACCATTCAAAAATGACGTTTATGACTTCGTTGACCCTGTCTTTCTGCAACTTTCTTTGAGAGAGCATATAGTTTCATGCTACATTCAATCAACAACGTGGACAAGGCATTTTTTGATTCATCAAGTAACATCATCTTACCGCTGGAGTGAAAGCACCTTCTGGGAGGCGAAAGAAGGCGAGCTACAAATCAAGTGGAGAGGTTGTTAAAAACTTACAAAATGCGGTCGTTATGGACAGAAGGGTACATATAATAGGTCGACATGCGTTAACGATTTGCCTTAAGGACTTACATTATTGATGGTTGTGTTGTTTTATAATGATATTCAGGATGTGCTACCGTGATGATGTGTGTTTAACGATCTTTAAAGTTGTTGGTTTTGTTGTATCTGTTGTGTGATGTTTCAATATTATTCTATGGTAGACTTTAACAGTTTGTTTGTGTGCACATACTAATCTTATACTCAAGGTGCTTGTTTCCTTGGTAAAAAAATCACGTGTTTTATATTTTCAATGTGTATTTGATTTATACTCATTAGTAATGGTGTATTTTGTAATGATTTCTGACCTCCAATGTGACAAATATGTTAGGCGAATCATCGAGAGGTAATTTGAGAATATGAATTCGCCAATTTTATGGTCGTCATATTGTTTAGCAATATGAAATTATCAGTAGTTAAAAAAATCGGGGGCAATAATTGGTGGTACGAAATATGAGAAATGGTACTTGCATTATGAATGGAATACAAATAACCTACCATCAAATTAACTAACCCACCTATGAATTGGTTAATTTGCAGTCGGTTATGATAATTTATTCTAGAAAATTGTGATTGTCTTATACGTTTTCCGAATGGCATAACTGTTACGTAATTCGGTGAACGCAAGTGCACGTTGTCGTAAACAAGTAATAAAGTGATAAGTAAGATATCGTTCCCTCGAAGACTGACTTACTAATTACCAATTTATGTGTATTCTAATTTTATTTGAACGATCGAAATTGGAGGTGCAAGTAATATTAAAGAAAACTAATAAAGGAATGAACTAAGAACAAATTAATAAAATCGGTTATTAGAAGAAAGAAGATCAAATAGGAGAATAATCTAGGATTGAGAATCCGCCTCGATTTATCAGAATTACTCTTGATTTATATAAATTAAGTGATTTCCCAATTTATTGAAGGCGAAGATTGCTAAAATACTCTAATGCCTCTCCCGAGGTCAGTAGAATTTTCTAAGGCGAATCAAACACTCTATTCCTAGGTGAATTAATTCGACAATAGGCAAAAAGTACGAAATCTTCAGACAGGCCACGTAATTCCTATGAGTATATTCTTATCTCACAAGATAAAACGTTTCTCACCAATTTTACCTACTAACTCTCCTCTCCCGATTCGATTTGCGTAATCAAAACAATTCAATCATAGGCCACATAATTGAACGCATTAAAAACAATTGGGGAAAACTCAATAAGAAAGGGAAATATATATTGATAATGCAAAATCAAAAGTTAATTCGTCAAAACCTCGGTTTCATCACAATCCTAGAATAGGGTTCTAGCCCGACATGCTAGAAAATAATATATAAAGAATTAAAGAAAGCATGATAGAAATCAAACAAAGTTGAAGAACTTGAATTCCTCCGTTCTCTAGCTTCTGCTCTCTGCTCGATCAGTGTTTTCTCCTTCTCTTCGATGTTCTATCTTCAGACCTTCAATCCCTATTTATAACCTTCATTAGTCTCCAAAACGCGTCCGGGAATTAAGTCGAAAACAGGCTCCAAAACCGGCTCAAAAACGCGGCTGACTCAGAAATCCCGCCCCGCGGGCCGCGGCTCGGCATTAGTGTGCTGCGGCCCTAAGTGTTCAGCGCCATATGCCTGGGCGGTATTTTTCATACGGGCCGCGGCTCAGCTTAAGTGTGCCGCGGCCCCCGGTACAGTGAGTACCGCGCCTGCTGTGCCGTGCGTGTGCCGCGGCCTGGCCTTGGTGTGCCGCGGCCCCTGACCAAAAATTGTCGTTGTCGCCCGTTTTTCGTCGTTTAAGCTTCCGGACTCCAATTTCCTTCAAAACATATAAAGATAGTGCATTAAAAGCTCATTTATGCAGATTTAGACTTAAAATGGATATAAAATGATGATAAATAAGCGCATAAAAATACTTCTAACAAATACCCCCAAACTTAAGCCTTTGCTTGTCCTCAAGCAAGAATTATTTTCAAATGAGATGACAAGTATCGTGGGTAAACGTGCAATATCCACAGTGTTCACGTGATTAATACTCCCCTGAAAATCTCAAAGAAAAATACACGTATCGTTTTAGTGAGTCACCTCACGGATTTAGGATTCCACAAAGCAATCATTTTTAGTGCTGAACAATGGGTCATGAAGAAAATCAAAGCTCAAAGATTAACAAGCGTGAATTTAGCCGACAGCCAATATGAAGGGTTAGATTAAACAAGCCAACTCGCCCAGTCCCACAGTCTCATGGCATAAATGCAAGATTTTCATCATAAATAATAATCCTCAGACAGCATTCCCTTATGTATAATCATTATAATGATTCGAGTTAACCACTAGGTTCCGACTCTCGGGATGTTTCATCGGAATAACCCTAGGGTGGATTTCCATTCTCATGTATTGGGGAACCGTTTGACGTAAAAGACACTCATGGGGCACATGGATGCTTCTAGTTACTGAGTTTCCCTCTACAGCGGAGAAAAAACTCGAATAGCTATTCCTGCACGTCCAATTCAAGGTTGCTGTTTTATGCGAGAGTAAACAACGGGTCATGTGAATACCCCCGGTTACTAGGCTTCCCATCATCGGCGATGCGATTTCTCTAAACCATTAGTCTATTCAGGGTTGTCGTTTTACGCGAGAGTAAACAACGGGTCACATGAATACCCCCGGTTACTGGACTTCCCATCATAGAACATGTATAATTTCTCGAATTTTTGGGAAAGACTATCCGACTCTAAACTCAATTTAAATGCCAATAAGACTCATGTTATTGGACGACTAGCTACGTGAAAAGTGTAACCAAACGTATAGATGGCGGTTCGAAAACATGTATGTCTTATTTCTTATATGCTAAGATTTCTACAATAACGAAAAATTTCAGACCTAAATGAATACTCAAAGGGAACAAATATCGCAGACTGAAAACTCGACCAAACTAAACCGTTTCTTCAAAAAGAAATCAGTATCATATCATCAGTTTTACACAAGGCTGCACGAAAAATCCACGAATGCAGATAAAGTCAAGACAAGCAAGGCTAGAGTCAATAACAACGAATAAGTAGATTACAACTGAAAGTAAACCCCCCAAACTTAAGACGTACATTGACCTCAATGGATATAGATAGTAATATGCAATATGAGAAAAGGTCAAGCACTCCCCTAATATCAGCTCAGGAACTTGTGCCGGCCTCGTCCGGCGAGGAGGGTGGTATAGATGGCCTGACTGGTGGAATGAAGGGTCCGTCCGGATGGAGTATATGGCTCGTCCACGCAGCAAGATAGTCCTGATGATAAGCATCCCTCGCCGCCAAGCGCCTCTCCTCACGTCGATTGGCCCAGTGGGCCTGCTCTCTCATCTCCTCCCGGATAGCTGGAAGGAAGCTATCTCTCTCAGCCCGCATTTCCTCTCGAACAGCTGCTAGATGGCTGTCTCTCTCTCTGCATCTCCTCCCTCAGGCTGTCAAACATCGCCTGAAGGTGCTCTCTCGCTGGCGGTGGAGTGGAATCAGTCCGATCATCGGCATCCGCCGTCGGATCATGTGTCAGGAGTAGTGGCTCGGGAGAGTGCTCGTGTGGCTCATCGATCAGAAATCCTCCCCCCCGCTCGTGTGCCCTCGCGCCACCCCACTGGTCAAAATGAGAGATAATACGGTGGTCGATCGGACCCTGGGGTGCAATAGACGGCTCGTCGTCGGACCACGTCACGCCCGACTGGCGGCATAGAGCACATATCAGCGAGGGATGTTTTAATCCCGTCTTTGCCCCTCCCTGAATACACTGAAATATAGAACGGGACAAACGTGGGACCACATCAAACCGGAGTCCCGTCGTGATAGCATACAGTAATCGGGCACGAGGAAGTAAGACCGAGTGGATCTGTGATGTAGGGTCCACTCGTGCACGGAGGAAGTAGAGCCAGGCTCGCCCGAGCCGACTGAGGCGAGAACTCTTAAAATAGAAAGCTGTGGAACCCGGGACGCGCGTCTCCCAGACAGAACCGGGCTGAGCGAGTGCTTCCAGTAGAGCCTCCCTCGTGAGGCTACTCATAATCCGTGTGTACTACGACTCGTCCACCTCCGGTAGCTCATACAGCCTCCGAATCGCGGCCACCAAAAAGTCCACAGTTTGGCCTCGGACGACGACCTCAGTCCGTGTGTCTGGTCGCACCATCATCTCTCCCGCCTGGATTTGTCGCAAAAGAGCACTGGCGTAGAACTCCTGGACAATATAAATCACCGCCGGCTCGGGTGGCGCAGTGAAACGAGTCCATCCCATCTCGTTGATCATATCCAAAAGCTCACCGTACTGGGGGCGGGAGTGAATCCCCGCTCCGGAATTATTGGACGAGGCCGGATTCTCTCGTTGAATATTCTATGAATGTCAGGATCAGAGAATTGGTGGAATTCCATATCTGTTCGGTTTTGTGACGTCTCCCCTCTTGTGGGGGATGATCGCGTCCTATCCCTCGTACTCAACTTCCTTTTCCTAGCCATGACGAAGTTCCTGAAAAATAAACGCCGGAAATTACACAACTTTAAAGATAACTACACCATTCTCGACTTAAGACGTGCGGAAAATGAATATAGAGTCGAATGAACTCGCACCATCGTATGAGGGAAATAAGGCTGAGATTTTAAGTCTAAACATGATGTAAGGGTTGGGGGCACAATGTAATCCGATAATCGAATTCGTTGCATACAATTTGAGGATGTTCGGCTCAAAAAATTTCATTGGTGCATTTTATCAAACACCTTGCATGCATTGGTTTAAATGAAGAACAAAAAACAATAACATACTCAAATCAATCCTCAAAAACAAAAATTGAATCAAAATTCACAACAATTCATGAAACAAAAACAAAACACCATCAATCAATCACGCAATCTCAGCATAATCCGATATAAATTTTTAATAGAAATTTAAGAACTAAACACAAGTTTATCTACTCATGAAGAACATTACCCCATCATCAATCCATGTTGCAATGAAGTTTTAGGGATAAGAGTTACCTTGTGTTGGATTGAAGAAGGTAAGAAGAAGAAGAAACTTGAATGGAGGTTATCCGAGCACCGCGCGAAGAAGAAGAGTGTAAACGTACCTTGTGTCTCGGCCGACTGAGGTTATAAGGGTGCCCTGGGCGTTTGAAATTCGCAGCAGGGGCCGCGGCACGTATCAAGTGAGCCGCGGCCCGTAGTACAGTAGGTTCTGGGCGCTGGGTATCTTCGGCGTGTGCCGCGGCTCATTAAACGGGTGTCGCGGCTCAGAGAGTTAGTGTGCTGTGGCTCAGAGAGTGCGTGCCGCGGCACAGAGTACAGTCTCCTGGGCCGTTATTTTGGGTCTTGGCGTGCCACGGCTCAGCTTCTACGTGCCTCGGCACTTTAGTTTAGTGTGCCGCGGCTCAGCCTCTTCGTGCCGCGGCACATAGTATAGTAGGTTCTCCTTTATTTTGGATTTTGAGCGTGCCGCGGCCCGCCATGTATGTGCTGCGGCCCCTTGCCTGGACTGCTCCTGCACAACAAAATTTTTGACCGAAAACACATAGAACGTGAGGGAGAAACATATCAAAGCAAAAATGACGAAAAAATAGACTCTAAGAATGAATGAAAACAATGGAAAATCTACAACTAATACTCGGGTTGCCTCCCGAGAAGCGCTAAGTTTATAGTCTTCAGCCGAACCTTTTTAAGATCAATTTGCTTTTCGCAAATGCCATTTGGGCTCCGCCCCGTCCATCGAACCGTTAATATGTGTTTTAAAATTTTGACCATCAGTCTTTAACAGTTCGATTTTTGGTTTGGACATCCAATGTCCTTTGCGAAAAGATTTGAATAATAGTAATTTTCCAAAACACCCAAATTTCACATGACTTGGCAACTGTTTCACTTCCGGCTTGATTTTCTTTTTCACGAACAAATTTATGACGGCCTGAGAATTTTTAGATGGTGAGTGAACGGATGATGATGATGAAGAAGACATGTCCAAATGCCTAAGATATGCGACTCGTTCTACATTTTTCTCAGATGTCGGAACAACTACAACAGATTCTAAACATTTCGACTGACAGCTTTTCCGGTGTGTGTCTTTTGCCAAAATATCTAAGCTTTCGAATTGAGAACCCTTCTCGACATTGCTTGGACACGGGAGAGATCGAAACACTTGGAATGTAACTTGCTCATCTTGAACCCGTAAAGTGAGTTTCCCTTTCTCCACATCAATGAGAGTTCGGCCGGTAGCTAAAAATGGTCTTCCCAAGATAATTGGGATGTCATGGTCCTCCTCCATATCGAGCACAATAAAATCGGCCGGAAAGATGAATTTATCGACCTTAACCAAAAAGTCTTCTATTACTCCCCTCGGATACTTGATAGACCCGTCAGCTAATTGCAAAGAGACTGTCGTCGGCTTGGCTTCCCCAATACCTAGATTCTTAAAAATGGAAAGGGGCATAAGATTAATACTGGCGACGAGATCACATAACGCTCTATCAAAAGACAGGTTTCCTATAGTGCACGGTATATTGAAGCTTCCTGGATCCTTCAATTTTGGCGGGAGCTTTTTCTGTAGAATGGCGCTGCACTCTTCCGTCAATGCCACTGTCTCATACTCTTCGAGCTTCCTTTTGTTCGATAAGATCTCCTTCATGAACTTCACATAGCTCGGCATATTTTCCAAGGCGTCAGCAAATGGAATGTTGATATGTAGTTTCTTGAAGACGTCAAGAAACTTGGAGAACTGCTTTTCCAATTTTTGCTTTTGCAATCGCTGCGGAAACGGGACGAGTGGCACATAGGCCATCGGATTGTCAGGAAACAATTTCGAGCTTCTAGAAATTTGTGATTCTTCAGTCACCGAATTTTACTTCTCCTCATCTTCACCTCTCTTTTTGTTCCTCCCGGGCTGCTCACACACTTCCTTCCCACTTCTCAAGCCAATGGCATTAATACTCTCTCTGGGTTCATCTCAGTTTTGCTTGGCAAAGTACCCTCAGGTCGGGCTGTTAACACACTTGCTATTTGACCCAATTGGACTTCCAAATTGCGAATAGAGGTGGAGTGGTTTTGCAAGGTTGTCTCCGTACGCGTCATGAACTGACTCGTATTTGCTGCTAATTTCGCCATTGCCTCCTCTAGAGAGATTTTTTGAGCGGGAGGAGGTTGCTGTTGGTGTTGGGCGAACTGAGGCTGGTTTAAATTTTGTCCATTTTTCCACGAAAAGTTAGGGTGATTTATCCACCCCGGATTATATGTGTTGGAATACGGATTGTTCTGCCGATTTTCGTTCCCCACACACTGAGCTTGTTCCATCGGAGATTGCTCGAAAGGATTTCCAACTTGGCATTCCACGTTAGGATGAGACCCATTACACCAATTACATGATTCTGTGGTAACGGTAGAAGGAGCATGTGAAAAAGTTTGCAATTGTTGAGTCAGCGCTGCAACTTGGGCTGATAGTGTAGAGATCGGATCGTTGTCGGAAACTCCCATAACTCGCTTTGGGTTCACACGTTCGGAAGGCCACTGATAAGCATTTGCAGCCATCGCTTCCAATAAAGAATGAGCTTACGCCATCGTCTTGCCCATTAAAGCTACTCCAACCGCTGCATCAACAAGAGTGCGTGTAGATGCACTTAGTCCGTTATAGAAGGTCTGAATTTATAGCCAATCTGGTAGGCCATGGTGTGGGCATCTCCTTAGTAAATCCTTATATCGCTCCCAAGCTTCATGAAGCGATTCCATCTCAAATTGCCCGAACGTTGTTATTTCGTTCCGAAGTCTCGCAGTCTTTGCCGGCGGAAAGAACTTAGCCAAAAAGGCTTGTGCTAACTCCGCCCAAGTCTTGATAGAGCCCGGCGGAAGTGAATTCAACCAAAACTTGGATTTATCCCTCAAAGAAAATGGGAAAAGCCATAGACGAATGGCGCCATCAGAAACTCCATTGTTCTTGAACGTATCGCATATCTCGAGAAAGGACGCAATATGAGCATTGGGGTCGTCATTCGCTAATCTGCAGAATTGGCTTTCTTGTACCATCTGGATTATGGCCGACTTTATCTCGAAATTGTTTGCTTGGACATTTGGGCGCCGAATCCCCGAAAAATTCGCGTTGATTTGAGGATTGTCTACTCCGTGATTTGCTGTGTTATCGGCCATGGTATCTTTTGTTGACAGCTCAGGCCTCTCCTTCTTGTTTTTCCGCAGAGTGCGCTCGAGTTCAGTATCCAAAGGTAATAGGCCTTCGTTACCGAATTTTCTCATGCACTACACGAAACTCCTGAAAGGAAAACAAATAATAAATTACACAAAAATAAAATAGTGTTCAAATTAAGACTGGAAATACTGAAATCGATATTAGTAAAACAATCAATCCCCGGCAACGGCGCCAAAAACTTTACGTAATTCGGTGAACGCAAGTGCACGTTGTCGTAAGCAAGTAATAAAGTGATAAGTAAGATATCGTTCCCTCGAAGACTGACTTACTAATTACCAATTTATGTGTATTCTAATTTTATTTGAACGATCGAAATTGGAGGTTCAAGTAATATTAAAGAAAACTAATAAAGGAATGAACTAAGAACAAATTAATAAAATCGGTTATTAGAAGAAAGATGATCAAATAGGAGAATAATCTAGGATTGAGAATCCACCTCGATTTATCCGAATTACTCTTGATTTATATAAATTAAGTGATTTCCCAATTTATTGAAGGCGAAGATTGCTAAAATACTCTAATGCCTCTCCCGAGGTCAGTAGAATTTTCTAAGGCGAATCAAACACTCTATTCCTAAGTGAGTTAATTCGACAATAGGCAAAAAGTACGAAATCTTCAGACAGGCCACGTAATTCCTATGAGTATATTCCTATCTCACAAGATCAAAAGTTTCTCACCAATTTTACCTATTAACTCTCCTCTCCCGATTCGAGTTGCGTAATCAAAACAATTCAATCATAGGCCACATAATTGAACGCATTAAAAACAATTGGGGAAAACTCAATAAGAAAGTGAAATATATATTGATAATGCAAAATCAAAAGTTAATTCGTCAAAACCTCGGTTTCATCACAATCCTAGAATAGGGTTCTAGCCCGACATGCTAGAAAATAATATATAAAGAATTAAAGAAAGCATGATAGAAATCAAACAAAGTTGAAGAACTTGAATTCCTCCGTTCTCTAGCTTCTGCTCTCTGCTCGATCAGTGTTTTCTCCTTCTCTTCGATGTTCTATCTTCAGACCTTCAATCCCTATTTATAACCTTCATTAGTCTCCAAAACGCGTCCGGGAATTAAGTCGAAAATGTGCTCCAAAACCGCCCAAAAACGCGTGACTCGAAATCCGCCCCGCGGCCGCTCGGCATTAGTGTGTGCGGCCCTAAGTGTTCAGCGCCATATGCAGGCGGTATTTTTCATACGGCCGCGGCTCGGCTTAAGTGTGCGGCCCCGTCTGATGAGTACGCGCTCTTGTCTGCCGTGCGTGTGCCGCGGCCCCTGACCAAAAATTGTCGTTGTCGCCCGTTTTTCGTCGTTTAAGCTTCCGGACTCCAATTTCCTTCAAAACATATAAAGATAGTGCATTAAAAGCTCATTTATGCAGATTTAGACTTAAATGGATATAAAATGATGATAAATAAGTGCAGAAAAATACATCTAACAATAACCCGCTTAAATAATGATGATGGGAAGTAGACTTATATACGATTAGGCTATGAAGTTTACACTATGATTATTTTTTTAACCAGCTAGTTACTAAATTAACTGTCCAGTAATTTTTATTTCTGTGATGTTGAAACTGCTTGTGTGAATTAGGAAAAATTCAATAGAAAAACCGAGTTTATATTAAACAACCAAAATAAAATAAAATAAAATAAAATATAGGGCCATGTGTTAATACAGGTAACTGAAGGGGTAGAAACTAACGTTGTAGAATAATCAACAACAGAAAAACACTACACTAACATTTGTTAATATAAATTACCCCTAGGTTATATAACTGTTGGGAAAAACACGACTAGCGTCACGTCACAACGAAAAATGCGGAACCTCGTTTGACAAATTCCCACTCTTCAATTGTAACTTTGTGGTTACCGACGAGTAGAGCAACAATTACAACTCGACAAAATTAATACAAATGATATCCGAAAAGCAATAAATACGAGACACAATATTTTAGCGTGGAAAATCCCTCAAGGCGAGAGTAAAAACCACGGGACCGAAGCCGCTTAAATCCACTATCACCAATACACCATCCCTAATACAAACTAGGGATATACATCAATCGTCAAATACTCGGTAATAAACGTTCTTCAAGTATTTGAAATACAACAACAATAACAAGATCGAAAAAAGAAAACATTGTAAATAGCTTACGCAAAAGCTAATGAAATACCCGAACTTCCAGACTCAAAATCTCGATCTACACCGATGAAAAGACTTGCCCAATAGCTACCAAGCTCTTGTCAAAAGATCACGACGATCCGACCGATAAAACTCCGGGAAATTGAAGAATTGTATTTCTCTCTCTTGTTTCTCTCTCTATCTCTCTCTTGATGTTCTTAAGATGTATATGGATGAAAGTGTTTAATCACCCGTAGGAAAGTGCAGATAAAAAGGAACCCAAAGGGGGTTGACCCCGTGTGCCGCGGCCCGGCCAAAGTGTGCCGCGGCACACAGCATAAAAAACTGCCCAGGTATCGGCAGGGGCCGCAGCCCAGCAGGAGGGGGCCGCGGCCCACAGTACAGGCCGCTCGGCCTTCGGCAGGGGAGATCTGGGGGGTGATCGGCAGGTCTCGGCAGGGGTGATCGGCAGGCGCCGCGGCCCAGCCGGCAGGGGCCGCGGCCCAGAGTACAGGAGGGTTGGCTTGTGCTGAGTGTTTTCGGGGGCCGCGGCTCGGCAGCTGTGTGCCGCGGACCGGCAGTGCAAGGTGAGAAAAATGACTTTTCAAGCGTAGTGCCACGGCCCGGAGGGTTTGTGCCGTGTCCCGGAGTCCAGTCGACTCTGAAAATGCCTATATTTCGGAAATTACTACTACAAATCTCCCCCTTTCCGGAATATAGGAAGAGTTCGCCATCCCGGCGATCGAACAACACACTTTCACCTTCTCTCTACTCAACGCCTTGGTTAATATATTGGAACCATTATCATCGGTATGAACTTTATCAAGTTCAAATAAACCATCCTCCAATGCATCTCGGATCCAATGATACCTCACATCGATATGCTTCGTTCTCTTGTGAAAAGTCGCATTCTTAGCCAAATGAATCGCACTTTGACTATCACAAAGAACCATGTAACGTCGTTGTCGGAAGCCTAGCTCTCGTAAAAACATTTTCAACCATAAGAGCTCTTTACACGCTTCCACCGCCACAATATACTCGGCCTCCGTTGTAGATAAGGCAACGCACTTTTGCAATATTGATTGCCATGTTACGGATCCCCCTGCAAATGTCATCAAATAACCGGAAGTGGATTTTCGGTTATCTTCATTACCAGCCATATCCGAATCGGAATAACCAACAAGCATTGTTTTCCCATTACCAAACGTAATCCCCAATTTGGAAGTACCCCGTAAATATCTAAATATCCATTTTACGGCTTCCCAATGCTTCTTTCCCGGATTCGATAGAAACCGGCTCACCACTCCCACGACATGAGCAATGTCGAGACTAGTACATACCATAGCGTACATCAAACTCCCGACCGCCGAAGCATAAGGAATTTTATCCATATCCTCAATCTCCTCCTTCGTCTTAGGGCAATCTTGGCTCGTCAATTTAAAATTGTTAGTAAGAGGCGAACTAACAACTTTAGCTTTGTCCATGTTGAAGCGTTTAAGCACCTTCTCGATATATTGCTCTTGCGACATGTGTAATTTCCGGGCCGCTCTATCCCATGTAATTCTTATCCAAAGAATTTGTTTAGCCGCCCCCAAGCCTTTCATGGCAAAAGACTTATTTAATTCTTTCTTCAAGTTGGCAATTCTCTCGGCATTCTTGCCAACGATCAACATGTCGTCCACATAAAGCAATAAGATGATAAAATCATCATCTCCAAAATTCTTGAAAAATACGCAATGGTCGAGAGTCGTCTTCCGGTAGCCTTGCTCCCCCATAACCGACCCAAACTTCTTGTACCATTGCCGTGGTGCTTGCTTCAACCCGTATAAACTCTTCCGGAGTTTACACACATAATCCTCTTTTCCTTCGACCTGAAACCCTTCGGTTGCTTCATATAAATTTCTTTGTCAAGGTCTCCGTGAAGAAAAGCCGTCTTGACATCCATTTACTCGACCTCAAGATCAAGGCTAGCCGCAATACCAAGGACCAATCGAATCAATCCTATCTTCACAACCGGAGAAAAAATCTCGTCAAAATCAATGCTCTTCTTTTGACTAAATCCTTTCACTACGAGTCTAGCTTTGTATCGGGGCAATGAGGTATGCTCCTCCTACTTCACCCGATACACCCATTTGTTTCTCAAAGCCCTCTTGCCTTTCGGCAACTTCACCAACTCGTATGTGTTATTCTCATGCAAGGAACTCATCTCGTCTTGCATGGCATCCATCCATTCCTTCTTCTTTTCATCCTCCATAGCCTCCGCAAAATATTCGGGCTCTCCATCTTCAGTGAGTAAGACGTAGTCATCGGCCGAATAACGGGTGGAGGGATGACGGTCTCTCGTCGACCGCCTATATAGAACAAAAGATGGCATGTTCGTCATGGGTAGCTCGGGATGAGCTCCATCGGTGTCATCTTGTCTCAACTCATCGTTGTCACCGGCATCTTGTTGTTCATCATTTTGGACATCTTCTCCACCCGGTGTCTCAACATGTTATGGAGGAACGGGGTCCAAATCAATAAGATCATAGTCGTGTTGTGGAGCTGACTCTCCATACTCAACATCTTTCATCGTTTGATCTTCCACAAAAACGTCTCTAGACTGAACAAGCCTTTTTGTCACCGGGTCATATAATCTATACCCGAACTCATCAAGCCCGTAGCCAATAAAAATACACGGCTTCGTCTTGGAATCAAGCTTTGATCTCTCATCATTTGGAATGTGAACAAAAGCTTTACATCCGAAAACCCTTAAGTGGCGGTATGAGATGTCTTTTCCGCTTCACACCTTATCCGGGACATCAAATTCCAAAGGAACACATGGCGTCAAATTAATAACATGAACCACCGTGTTCAAAGCTTCTCCCCAAAACGACTTTGGCAATCCGGCATGTGAGAGCAAACAACGAGCTCTCTCGGCCAAAGTCCGGTTCATTCTCTCCGCCAATCCATTGAGTTGCGGAGTCTTAGGGGGCGTCTTTTGATGTCAGATCCCTTGTTCTCGGCAATATTCATCAAAGGGCCCGGTGTACTCTCCACCATCGTCCGTCCGAATACACTTTAGCTTCTTCCCGGTCTCTCTTTCCACCGAGGCATGTAATTGTTTGAAAGTGTCTAACACTTGATCTTTGGTCTTCAAGGTGTATGTCCACACCTTCCTAGAGTGATCGTCGATGAATGTGACAAAATATCGGCAACCACCGAGCGTCCTAGTCTTCATAGGACCACAAACATCGGAATGAACAAGATCAAGCACAGTTTCCTTCCGTGAAGGAGTATGACTCTTAAAAGTAACTCTCCTTTGCTTTCCGTCTAGACAATGAGAGCATCTTTTAAGGTGTACCTTGTAAACCCCGGACAACGCCTCCTTCTTCGACAATAGCGCCATTCCTTTTTCACTCATGTGACTGAGCATCTTATGCCATAGCTCGGCCATGTCATTATTGTCGATTGTGTTCACGAAATTAGTCGTGACCTTCGGAAGTGTCACGTACAATTTTCCTTCCTTTTGTCCTCTCCCGACAATCAAGGAACCTCTAGTGAGCTTCCACAACCCCTTGCTAAAACCGCTATGATAACCGTCATCATCGAGTAAACCAACGGACATAACATTAAGCCTCATATCCGTAACATGTTTTACATTCCGTAAAACAAGTTCCATTCCGGTGTCGAATCTCAAATGCACATCTCCCACTCCAACAATCTTGGACCATCTTGACTATACCAAAGTCACCCGAAGTGTAAGTGGAATAAAAATCTCTACGTGATGTAACATGACACGTAGCTCCTGTAATACCCATACTTTTGTTGACTGTTTGACCTTGCCGTTCTTTTCTTATTTCGTCGCTCTGCAAACTCTTGGTGATGTTGTCGATATTGTTATAGAGTTTCGTATCTTGTTTGGATCACAATCGTGTTGTTTAGACCTTGCGGAAGTGTTCTGGGTTAGAGAAATAGCGCACATTAGGCCTAAGCTACCGCATGGTAATTCTGCTTCAGTAGCGCACGCTAGCTTTGAGCCGTAGCGCGCTTTAAGGGACCAGTCAGGTCAGAACCAGTAACTCATACTGCTTTATGGACTGGCAGTTAACGCGCGCTAGGAGTTCGTTAACGCACGCTATTCGTGGTTAGTAGCGTGCGCTAACATTCGTTCATAGCACACGTTAACGGGCTGGTCAGCAGAGGCAGTGAGGTTGTCAGGTTTTCTGGACTATCAAATAACGTATGCTAGTCTTCGGATAGCGCACGCTATCAGAGCTGCGTAACGCACGCTAAGCCATAGTGGTAGCACACGCTAAGACTCGAGCAGGGCAGAGGACAATAGGTTCTAGACTCCAGATTCTGGACACCATTTTTGGCTAGCGCATGCTAAGATAAGGCGATTAGCGCACGCTAGCGGGGCCGACATGTAATATCCGTAACTTTCCATTTTTAGCAGTTTCCATTTTTGGTGTATGTCTATTTTTATTGACTCTCTTGTAACCGTTTCGACATTTTGAATCTACTTTGTTCTTGGAGTTTTTCTATTTGGACGAGTTTTGATGATGTTTTCACGTAATTTCATTTTATGACATGTTTTGCCGTATGAACGTTCGATTCTCGTAAAACTCGTTTGTTTTCGTTGTTTATTGGTTTGTACAAGTTCGTATGATTGAGTTGGTCGTGTTGAGACTTTCGGTTTGCAAATCCGACGTCGTTTCGTGACTTTCGGTCACTTGGGCCATTTTTGTAATTTCCTATAAGTTTAGGGAATTTCTTATTCATTGTCGTATTTTGGATTCCCGGGTAGTGGGAATGATGTTTTCTTGTGATGGTTAGACTCGTCATTGAATACTCTTCGTAGTCGTATTTTTGGTTCGATAGCAGGTCCGGGTTTTGGGGTCGTCCGGAATCGTTTGGGCCATTTGCCGAGCTGCATCGATGAGGTGTTACGGCCGTAACACCCGGGTTACTGACCGTAAGTTGGCCATGTTACGGCCGTAAGTATCCTATTCGTCATGCTAACGGCCATTTATTTTAAAGCAATGGGAAGAGGTCCAACACCTCATTTTCTATCCTTTTCTTTCATTTTCTTCACGGGGCGACTCCAGAGGCGATTTCCTTCAGTTTTGATCGAAGGATTCTTCGTGTTCCATCACCGTAGAATCGTAGTAGAATATCACCATCAGCGTAATCATCCTCCATCGTCCGAATCCGAGGTAATTCTTCAGGAACCCTAACTTGTATAAATTGGGGGGTTTTCGGGTTTTTCGTGATTGATTCCGAATTGTTCATGGATGTTGCGAAACTTCTTACCGATTGTCGTTATTGGGTGATTCCCAATCCGTTTTCCTCTAATTAATCCATGTATTGTTGATACGGGGAGATTTTGCATAAACCCTCGCCCGTATCGATTGAACGTCTATTGTCTTGATTTGTAATCGGGGTTTTGGGAGTATTTCTTTCGATTATTGATGTCCGTTGGGACTGAGTTATGCTAATTCTTCGTTTAGGAACCGTTGTTTTCCATTCGGATCACCCGTAGTCGTTTCCACTTCCGATTCTTCGAAGATGTCACAAAGGCAAGTACTTTACATTTGTTTACATGTTCTAGTATTTGAATTATGGCTGTATCGTGGTTGTTGTGGATGGATATGTGTATGTTCACCTAGGGACAGTCCGACGGGGCCTCTAGGGATATGTATTGCTGTGAGTGTGCGTATCGTGAACTGTGGTTAGCCACCCAGGGATGTCCGACGGGGCTCTGCGGGGTACGGTGGTCGTGAGTCTCGTACCAACGGTTAACTTTGAATTGTGATTTGTTGGAGATAATGTGTGTTGTGATTGTACATTGTAAATATTCCGGAATATAAAATGTTTTCAAAAATGATTTTTGGCGCATTATTCATCTAATTAGAATGTAGTTCAAATGGATTGTACTTGCACTAGCAGTTGTCTCTAACCCCTTAAATGGGGGAAATACTTTTTGTATTTCAGGTATTGATCGTGGGGACAAGCGAGCACTCGAGCCGTATGAGGATGATGGGCAAGCATGATATTGTCCAGTAGTTGTTTATTGGTGTTCTGTCTGTCGGTTATTATTTTGATGTCTTGTTTTGGATTTCTGTATTAGAAATTGGTTTAAGTACTCGAGTACTTCCTTTTCAAATTGTTAATGTTGTGTTCCCGTTTTGGGAAATGGATTGATGTTGGATTCTATTTGTCGGGTTGTAGTCTTTTATTTGAATTGTCGTTTTATTGATGATTGTTTGTCGTTGTCGAATGTCTTGTTGGTACGTTAGCCTGGTGGATTCCACAGTGTGGGGTCCACGGCGCTGTAACATGCCCTGAATGTCTTGGGGGTGTTACAGAATATGGTATCAGAGCTTAGGTCTATGGATACCTAGGCTGTCGGTTATTTGGGTCTAGTTAAGTGTCGTTTTTGGGATAGTATCACTGCTATGCCATCATCTCAGTACGCCGGTGCTCGTAAGTTTTTCCTAACTTGACTCGTTTCACCGTTATGTTCTATTCCTGTCTTAGTATCTTGTTGCGTTTTGCGTTTGAATTGTACTTACCCGTTGCTTCTTCAGAATTCCTGCGGGTAGAGGACGCGGACGCGGTCGTGGAGGCGGTAGGGGACGTGGTGCAGCCGGTGGGGCGGCCATGTACGATCACTCGGGAACTGATTCGGCGATGCCTTCTTTGTCGAACAGTGTTCCCCCTAGTTCCGGAGGTCAGCAGGACCAGTCTGCTAGCTCCGGTAATGCACATGAGAATGTTTGAGTGGCCAACATTTTGCAACAAGTAGCGAACCAAATGACGCTACTGACTCAGGCCGTTCTAGTCGGCCAAGCTAACGCCGACACGGTTCCGCCTACTGGATCCGGCAATGATAAGTTACTTCAGGACGTGATTCGTATGCGTCCTCCGCAGTTTGATGGTGCTTCCGACCCTTCTGGTTGGGAGAATTGGCTATTCGAGATGGAGAAAGTATTTGAGGCTGCTAATTGTTCTGAGGAGAGGAAAGTACCCATTGATCAGTACTTCCTCGCCAAAGAGGCAGCAACGTGGTGGCAAGCGGTGAAACCGCGCGACCGGGCAGCCACGTGGGCAGAGTTTCGGGATCTGATGGAAGATGAATTTTGTCCTTGGCCAGTGAAAGAGGGGAGGATCCGAGCCTTCTTTGAGGCTAAGCCCCAAGATGTTCCTATTTCTCAAGCTATCAAAGACTACAATCAACAGCTGCATTATGTGAGAAACCAAGTCCGAGATGAGCTTGACAAGATCTGCCACTTTGATATGCGGATGAAACCGAGGGTGCGCCACTACATGTCTGGTCTGGGGTGCACGACTTTGAAAGATTATTAGAATAAAGCGATGGCTTATGAGATGTCGTTTTCTGCGACAGAGACGACAACCGAAGGAAAGAAGCAGAAGACCTCCGGTCAGTTTTCGGGAGGCAAGTCAGGAGGGTATCCGAAGGCTCAGTCTGGTTCGCGAGTCTTCGGGAGTCAGTCGCCATCAGTTGGGCGAGGGAATGGTTCTAGGTCTGCTCCTACTGGTTCCGTTCGTGGTCCTACGTGCTTCAACTGTAGTCGTCCGGGCCACATGATGAGTGAGTGTGATAGGCCTCCAATTCAGTGTCTTGTTTGTGGTCGGATGGGTCATCGTGCTAAGTTTTGTACGGATGCAGCTCGGGCTCCAGTTACTCAGATATCAGCCCCAGCTGCGGGAGAGCCGAGTGTGAATCAGGCAAGCAGTTCCTCGGCCGCACAGAGTTTTGGTAGAGGTCGAGGACGTGGGCGGCCTTCTAGAGGAGCTTCTAGTGCGGGTGCATTCCGCCCGAGTGTACGAGATGAGACGAGCGGGAGATCTAGCGACGGTGGCTACAGTGCCGTCCATATCCTTGATCATCCTGTTTAGTATTGTTCGATTACGGTGCTACGCATTCTTTTATATCTATGGATTGTGTGCGTAAATCTGCATGTTGATTGCCTAGTTGCCTGTGAGCCTTTTGTTGTTAAACTTCCTAGTGGGGATAGCATCGTGGGGGACCGTGAGATTAGAGATTTTTCTGTGAGTATCGCGGGGAGGGATTGGCCTTCTAATATGATTGCGGTAGATATTAGGGATGAGGATTTGATTCTGGGTGAGGATTGGCTGGACCGTCATGGGGCGATCATGAATTATAGAACGAGAACCGTTTCGATGTTAGCCTCTGACGGTACCGAGCATTCTTTTGTGGGGCATAAGCGGAGCAGCCAGAGATTACTGATCAGCGCCTTGAGGGCGGTGAGACTTATTCGGGGAGGTTGCACGGGTTATTGGTGTTACGCTTTGAGATCGGAAGAAGGGAGAGTCGAGCTCTCGTCTATTCCGGTAGTGTGTGAGTATCCTGATGTCTTTCCAAACGAGTTGCCGGGTTTACCGCCGGACCGAGAAGTTGAGTTGACCGTCGATTTAGAGCCGGGTGCAGCACCGATCTCTAAGATGCCATACCGTATGGCGCCCGCCGAGATGCTGGAGCTGGAGAAACAGTTGGGAGATTTGCTAGACATGGGATATATTCAACCGAGCGCTTCACCTTGGGGCGCGCCGGTCCTATTTGTAAAGAAGAAGGATGGGTCACTTCGTTTGTGTATCGACTACCGAGAGTTGAACAAAGTGACCATAAAAAACAAGTATCCGCTCCCGAGGATTGATGATTTGTTTGATCAGTTGCAAGGGGCAACTGTGTTTTCGAAGATTGATTTGAGATCGGGGTATTATCAGCTCCGAGTGAAGGATACCGACATTCCGAAGACAACCTTTCGGACGAGATACGGTCACTACGAGTTTGTGGTTATGCCTTTTGGGCTAACCAACGCACCAGCCGTGTTCATGCAGCTTATGAACAAAGTCTTTATCGAATACCTCGATAAATGTGTAGTCGTTTTTATCGACGACATCTTGATTTACTCGAGGAGCGAGGAGGAGCACGCCCGTCATTTGCATATTGTGTTAGATATTTTGAGAACTCAGCATATTTTTGCTAAGTTCTCAAAATGTGAGTTTTGGTTACGGGAGGTTATGTTTCTCGGTCATGTGATCTCGGCCGAGGGTGTTCGTGTGGACCTACATAAGGTAGAGGCAGTGTTGGATTGGGCACCACCCAAGAATGTGAAGGAAGTCCGCAGTTTTCTGGGATTAGCCGGGTATTACCGTAGGTTCGTCGAGGGGTTCTCTAAGCTCGCTCGGCCGACTCGGTTATTCTGAAGTCAGAGAAGTTTGTGTGGACCGATGAGAGGCAGAATAGTTTTGAGGAGTTGAAGAAGCGGTTGACGACCGCTCCTGTTTTGGCTTTACTGAGTGGTAATGAGGGTTTCTCGGTTTTCAGTGATGCTTCGGGCCAAGGGCTCGGATGTGTACTTATGCAGCACGGGAGGACGATTGTCTATGCTTCCCGTCAATTGAAACCGTACGAGTTGAATTACCCTACGCACGATCTTGAGTTGGCCGCATTTGTATTTGCGTTGAAGATCTGGCATCATTACTTGTATGGCTCGTCGTGTCAGATTTTCACCGATCACAAGAGCCTGAAGTACATTTTCACCCAGAAAGAGCTTAATATGAGACAGAGGAGATGGTTGGAATTAATTAAGGATTACGATCTCGATATCCTTTATCATCCGGGCAAGGCTAATGTGGTAGCAGATGCCTTGAGCTGGAAATCGGTATCGCTTCGGACGCTTGAGTTACTCACGGCCCAGTCGGGACTTCAGCGAGAGTTTATGAGGTTGAGCATTGAGATTGTACTGCCATAGAGTTCCGGGCAGTTGCGTACTCTTGAGATTTCTTCATCTCTGGTCGATGACATTAAATCGGGACAGTTGGAGGACCCGATGTTTATTCAACTTCGAGATAGTGTAGGGAAGGGGAAAGTCCCGGGATTCGTTATTCATGAGGACGGTGTGTTGAGATTCCGAGGTCGGTTGTGTGTTCCGAACGACTCAGAATTGAGACAGAGTATTATGCGAGAGGCTCATGCGTCACCTTACTCAGTCCATCCGGGCTCGAGTAAAATGTATAAGGATTTAAGAAAGAATTTCTGGTGGAACGACATGAAGAATGAGGTAGTTCAGTTTGTGGCTAAGTGTTTGACTTGTCAGCAAGTCAAGATTGAGCATCAGCGGCCAGCCGGGTTATTGAAACCACTTCCCGTCCCGGAGTGGAAGTGGGAGGATATCTCTATGGATTTTGTCACGGGTTTGCCGAGGACGAAGACTGGTATGAATATGGTGTGGGTGATTGTAGACCGACTGACTAAGTTGGCGCATTTTCTGGGCATCAAGGATACTTGGGTCCAGAAAAGTTGGCTCGTGTTTTTATCGCACAGATTGTGAGACTTCATGGTACGCCGAGGACCATTATTTCAGATAGAGATGGTCGGTTTGTATCGCACTTTTGGCAGGCGGTACATAAGGCATTGGGGACACTGTTGCGTTGAGTACATCTTTCCACCCTCAGACTGACGGACAGTCCGAACGTACCATTCAGACGTTCGAGGATTTGTTGCGCGCGTGTGCGTTAGATTGGAGTAGTGACTGGGAGGATCATCTGGCCTTGATTGAGTTTACTTATAATAATAGCTGGCACGCGTCGATTAAGATGGCACCGTATGAGGCACTATATGGCCGACGTTGCCAATCACCGATATGTTGGGATGATCCGTCCGATTTAGTTGGCACCGAACCAGACCTCGTGTTAGAGACGAGCACTACGTCATAAGTGCTCATAGGCAATGCTTTTAGCTAGTGTTGCCACCAAAGCGTTTCAATAGATTGTTGACTTTTGATCTTTTGAAACACTGCTGAAATAGTATTGCACTATATATACATTTGGTGTTGCAAGATAAAAATAGTGTTGCGCGACGTGCAACACCTGTGATGGTGTTGCATTATATCTAATTTTTTAATAATTTTTTCAAGTTATTGTCAAAAACAAACACAATGAAATGAAATTTAAATTTTGATATTTTTTTACTCTGAAAGTTTGATATATAACATATGATAAATTTGATTTAAATTATTTATATTTAATATAAATACTTATCATATTTTTTAATATTATAATTAAAAATTGTAAATATTTTTTATAATTTTAAAGTTTAATATATTATCAGTATATATATAATGAAATTTAAATTATGATATATGTTTTATTTTCAAAGTTTGACATATAATATAATATAAATTATAATTTATATATATTTAAATTATTTAATATAAATACACATTATAAATTTAATATTAAAATTTCAAAATTTTAAATTATAGAAAATAATACAATTCTTTGTAAAAATACTTATATAGCGTTTAATTAAGAAGCGCTATGTAAGAGTACACTTACATAGCGTTTTTAGAAAACGTTGTGGTAGGTTCCGTATTTTAAGTAATATTTTTTTAATTTTCGTAAGTTTATGAATATTTGTTTATTCTTACATACCGATTTTGGAAGGGCTATCGTAGTTAAAAGCCACTCTTTCAGTAAAGATAAAAATTATGGCCCAAGCCTTGCTTTAGCCCAGCTCGGTCCAGACCCAGATTCGGCCCGAAACCCGGTATATGACCCGGAAACCCGACCCGTGAGCTAAACCCTTAACCCACTCCCTCACTCGACTCCCTCTCATTCGAACCTCACTGAAACCCTTAACCCCCAAATCAGAGAGACAACTCTCTCTCGAACTCTCGCTCGTTCCCTTCTTCCTTTATCGGCTGTCACGCCGCCGATCAATCTATCCTTCCTTCTTCCGTCGATGCTTTCACCCCTCCGACCCCTCTGAGTTCTCGATCTCTTTCTCTCACCCTTTTGACTTCGGCCACCCGGGACTTCACCGCTGTAATACCCGTACTTTTATTGACTGTTTGACTCTGTCATCCTCCTTATTTTTGTCGCTCTGTAAATGCTTGGAGTCGTGGTTGATATTGCTATTGAGTTTCGTATCTCGTTTGGTTCTTGATCATGTCGTTTAGACCTTGCGGGAATGTTCTGTGCTAGAGAATTAGCGTACGCTAGGCCTAGACTAACGCACGCTAATTCTGCTTGATTAGCGCACGCTAACATCCGTCCGTAGCGCACGCTACCGGGCTGGTCAGCAGAGGCAGTGTAGTTACCAGATTTTCTGGAATATCAGGTAGCGTACGCTAGGCTTCGGCTAGCGCACGCTAGAGTTATGGAATAGCGCACGCTAAGTCTTAGCGCTAGCGCACGCTAAGTGTTGAGCAGGGCGGAGACAGTAAGTTCCATATTTTGGACTAGCGCACGCTAGAGACAGACGATTAGCGCACGCTAACGGAACCGGCAGAGACCACTGGACTATCCGGTGACTTCGCTAGCGCACGCTAATTAAGGAGGCGTAGCGTGCGCTAGGACCGGGCCGATTATAAATATGGCAGTTGACTTTATTTTCGTCATTTCTCACCTTCTTCACTCCTTTTCGACGGGAATCACTCGGGAGAGGCGATCTTAGGCGATTGGAAGCGATCTTCCTTCTAACAACAATATATTTGCTTGGAGAACAAGGATTTCTCAACATCTAATTCCTCCTAACGTCCGAATCAAGGTAAAAATCCTTAGAACCCTACCTTTTGGGAATTTTGGGGTTTTTCGTAGATTTGTCCGATTTACCCGTTTGAAGCTTGAGAACCTTGAGATTATGATGTATCTATACCGTGTGTATACTTTTCCTACGATTTTATGGTTTATATTGTGCCGTTTTCGGACTTGTGAGATTTAGGACGATTTTCCAACCTTTAGTTGATTATCCGTGTATCTTTATGAATCGTAGACGGGTTTGGGAAGTTCCTTCGTGTAGTTTGAATATGGATGATTGATTATCATACTCCTTGCGAATCATTTAGGTGCCGGAAGCGCGTTCTTGGACCTACCGAACTCATACCCTTCCTCCGTTCAATTTTCTCGATGTCTCAAAGGCAAGTATACATTTATGATTGTGCGTTCTCGACTTTGAAAGTAAGAGGAATTGATGGTATGATATGAACGAACCGTTTTTACGGCATTCATAGATATATTGATGGCATATTATGGACGAACCGTTTTTACGGCATTCATATGTGTATTATTGGCATGTAACGAACGAACCGTTTTGACGGCATTCCTACATGTAACGGCGTATGATATGAACGAACCGTTTCTACGGCATTCACATACGTCATAAGATTTTAGTCATTCCGGAATAACTAGTCTTGAATTGATGAATTGACGGATTGCATTTACTTTATTGTCGAGGAGTATTGTGTTTCATACTTGGTATAGTTGCACTAGCTATTCGACGGCTAACCCCTTTATGGGGGAAATACGTTTCATGTATTTCAGGTTCCAGGAGATCGGACGAGTGCGGAGTCGGCATGAAGATGGTGGGCAAGTGTGATACTGTGTTGGTCTTCCAGTTATGTTTTGAGTTTTCCATTCAGTGTTGTTGTACTGGATTGATTATTGAATACTCGAGTATTGTTTTCCTCTTACCTTGAAGTTCCGGCCTGTGTTTGCCGAAGTATTGATTTGTGATGTAATGTCTGTGAATACATTGGTTATGTTTTTGGGATACCTTTGTATCGTCTTTCTCCCCATTATATGTAGACCTTCTCGGTCAAGTTTATAGTTCCGCGTATGTTTAGCCTTGTGTGTCCCACGGCGGGGCTCACGGCGCTGTAATATACCCTGAATAACTTGGGGGTGTTACAGAATATGGTATCAGAGCTTAGGTCTATGGATACCTAGGCTGTCGGTCTTTTGGGTCGAATGAGTCGTCAATTTTTCACAGTATCACTACTCTGCCATCATCACAGTGCGACCGGTACTTGTAAGACCTCTTACTCTTCTGATGTTTCCTTATTCATTATGCTTCATCTATGGATGTTCTTGCGAATCGATCACCTTAATGACGTGTGTTTGAATGGTGCTTACGTACCTTGTGTGTTCTTCAGTATGTCAGCTGGTAGGGGCCGTGGCCGTGGTCGTGGCCGTGGACGAGGAAGAGGTCGTGGCGCGGCCGTTTCCATCGGATTCGATTGCGGGTCGACCAACCCGGTTGTCGAACTCGGTGCATCCCGATCTGAGAGTCGGCCACGACCGGTCGGGCGGTCAAGGAACAACGCGGACGTTGGAGTGGCGAATGCACTTCAACAATTGGCTACTCAAATGACTATTTTGGCCCAAACTGCTCGGATGAATAACCCGAACCCAAACACGGATGCCTTGCTTGAACGTAATCCGTATGCACCCTCCACATTTGGCGGTGCCACAGACCGTTGGGATGGGAAGGCGCTAGCGGAATTAGAAAAGATTTTGAGCGGTTGATTGCCTCGAGGTGAGGAAAGTACCAATTGCTCGAGATTTCCTCACTAAGGAGGCCGCTACTTGGTGGAAGGTCATCAAGCCACAGATCGTATTGCCTCGTGGGACGAGTTTAAGGAGCTCTTGGAGACCGAGTTTTGTCCTTGGCCGGTGCGAGAGAGCCGAATCCGAGCCTTCTTCGAGGCTAAACCACAAGATATTCCCGTTTCGCAGCGATCGTGGAGTATAACCAACAATTGATCCATGTGAAGGATCAAGTGCGTAGCGTGATAAGATCCGTTATTTTGATATGCGGATGAATTTGGATTTACGGCGGTACATGGCGGATTTGCTTGTACCACGCTAAAAGAGTATCAAGACAGAGCTTTGGCCCATGATATGTTGAGCCCGACAACGATACCGTTGAAGAACCGAAGAAAGCAGAAAGTTGCGGAAATTTTTCGATCTAAAGGTGGCAACCTTGAAGTCTCAGACGACTAACTGTTTCGCCGGACGATCGTCGCGTTCTAATAAAGGGAAGAGGGGTTACTGCGTTCCACTGTGTACCTCAAATCACACGGTGACTTGCTATAACTGTGGCCGCCCAGGCCACTTGAATTCGGAATGCTACTTTCCACCATTAAAGTGCCACACGTGTGGACAGATGGGGCATAGAGCGGTTTATTGCTCCGAGCCGAACCACACTTTGAACACTCGGGCTTCTGCCCCAACACCACTTGATCAAGGTATTAATCAGCGGCAATCTTTTGGTCAACCTCAGCAGAATTTCGGCAGGGGCCGGGGACGGTCGAATCTTTGGAGGGGGAAACTCTAGCGTCGGTTCGGTACAACCGCGGGTTTATGAGATGCGCGAGGCATTTAACCCGACGCCGGTGGCTTGTGTACCATTCATATTCTATCTCATCCAGTCCGTGTACTTTTTGATTCGGGTTCTACACATTCTTTTATTTCATTGGAGTTTTTACGCAGTTTGAATATAACTTGTGTGAATATTTGTGATAACTTCATCGTGAGGCGCCTGTGGGGATAGAATTGTGGGGAACCGGAGATTAGAGATTTTCCGTGATTATATCCGGTATGGAATGGTTATCGAACACGATTGTAGTTGATATGGAAGGCGAGGATGTAATCCTCGGTGAGGATTGGCTTGATAGTCATCAAGCGATTATGAATTACCGTACCAAGGTTGTCACCATGATGATCAAGACGGGTCCAGTACTCATTTTGGGGCGTAAGTCGGGACTACCCAAGTTACTTGTCGGTGCCATGAAGGCCGTAAAACTTTTGAATAAAGGTTGTGCGGGCTATTGGTGTTATGCCTTGAAAATGGAAGGAAGCGAAGTCGATCTCTCTTCGATTCCGGTTGTTAATGAGTATCCTGATGTTTTTCCGGATGACCTCCCGGATTACCGCGGATCGAGAAATAGAGTTTACCGTGGACCTAGAGCCGATGCGGCTCCGATTTCTAAAGCACCTTACCGGATGGCACCTTCCGAAAAGCAAGAATAGAAGAATCAGTTGTGAGAACATATGGAAAAAGGGTATATAAGACCGAGCGATTCGCCTTGGTTCGCGACTGTTCTTTTTTTGAGTAAGTAGGAAGGTTAACTACGAATGTGCATTGACTACCGTGAGTGAACAAAGTAACCATCAAGAACAAGTATCATTTGCCAAGTATAGACGATTTATTTGATAAATTGCAAGGGTCTGCATTTTTATCGAAAATTGATTTAAGATCCGGTTATTATCAACTCAGGGTGAAGGAGTCAGACGTTCCGAAGACTGCATTTCGGACGAGATATGGGCATTATGAATTTGTAGTTATGCCTTTCGAGTTGACTAATGCACCGGCGCTTTCATGCAATTAATGAATAAGATATTCATCGAGTACCTCGACAGATGTGTAGTCGTCTTTATTGACGACATCTTGATCTACTCTCGAGATAAGGAGGAACATGCCCGACACTGCGTTTGATATTAGACATTTTGAGAACCGAGCACCTCTATGCAAAATTCTCGAAATGTGAATTTTGGTTGGAAGAAGTTATGTTTCTCGGCCATGTGATTTCAGACGAAGGGGTTCGAGTATACCCGCATCAGAGCGATGCAGTGTTAGGCTGGTCCCCGACTAAAAATGTGAAGGAGGTTCGTAGATGGTTGGGCCTGGCTGGGGATTAACGTCGGTTTGTCGAGGGGTTCTCGAAACTCGCTCGACCGCTTACGAAATTACTCCAGAAGACCGAAAAGTTTGTTTGGACGGATGAGAGACAGCAGAGCTTCGATGAACTAAAGAGACGTTTGACTTCAGCGCCGATTCTAACTTTACCACATGGTAGCGAAGGCTTTGCGATTCTGATGGCGCTTGGTCAAGGCACAGGTTGTGTCCTTATGCAGCATGATAAGACAATAGCCTTTGCGTCACGACAATTAAAGCCTTACGAAATGAATTATCCTACTCACGATTTGGAATTAGCCGCAATTGTCTTCGCACTCAAGATTTGGCGACATTATTTGTATGGTTCTTCGTGCGGATTTATACCGATCACAAGAGTCTGAAATATATCTTCAGTCAAAAGGAGCTGAATATGAGACAGAGGCGTTGGTTAGAGTTGATAAAGGATTATGATTTGGAAATTCTTTACCACCCCGGAAAAGCTAATGTCGTTGCGGATGCTTTGAGCCGCAAATCGGCATCTCTTCAAATGCTCGAGGTTCTTACACCTCAGACAAAAATCCGTCAGGACTTAATTGAACAAGGGATAGAAGTTTGGCTTCAACGAGTGCAGGGGCAACTGTGTACTCTCGAAATTACTTCGTCTTTAGTTGATGACATCAAAGGGAAGCAGTGGAGTGACCCGATGATTTCTCAACTGAAGGAAGATGTAATTAAAGGAAAAGCTCCTGGCTTTATGGTACACGAGGATAGTATTCTGAGATTTCAGGGCAGGCTTTGTGTTAGAGCGATTTAGAGTTGAGACAGAGGATTCTCCGAGAAGCGCATGCTACGCCTTACTCAATCCACCCCGGGACGAGTAAGATGTACAAAGATTTGAAGCGAAATTTTTGGTGGAATAACATGAAGAAGGATGTTACGGAGTTTGTACTCCGGTGCTTGACGTGCCAACAAGTCAAGATCGAACATCAACGACCAGCGGGGTTGTTGAAACCGCTTCCCATTCCCGAGTGGAAGTGGGAAGACATTTCTATGGATTTCATCACTGGCATGCCGAGAACTCGGGCCGGAATGAATATGATTTGGGTAGTTGTCGATCGGTTGACCAAGTCTGCACACTTTCTGGGTATTAAGGATACTTGGGGGCCGGATAGACTGGCTCGAACCTTTATTGCTGAGATCGTGAGGTTACATGGTGCCCCCAAAACCATTGTTTCTGATCGAGACGGCCGTTCCGTATCGCACTTTTGGCAGGCCGTTCATCAGGCTTTGGGTACTGAGTTGAGATTGAGCACTTCTTTTCATCCTCAGTCGGATGGTCAGACAGAGAGGACGATTCAAACGTTGGAAGATATGTTACGGGCTTGTGCCTTAGACTGGAGTAATGATTGGGAGCTTCACTTGCCGTTGATCGAGTTTGCTTACAATAATAGTTGGCATGCGTCGATCCAAATGGCACCCTTCGAGGCACTTTATGGTAGGCGATGTAGGTCGCCATTATGTTGGGACGAGGCTTCCGAACTAGTTGGAACGGAGCCGGATATGTTGATGGAGACTAAGGAAAAGATTACTATTATCCGGGACCGATTATTGGGCCGCCGCAGTCGTCGAAATCTTATGTTGATACTGCGTCGACCCTTGGAGTTCGAAGTGGGGGATCATGTCTTACTCAAGGTGTCGCCGACCCGTGGAGTTTTCCGCTTCGGGAAAAAGGGAAACTTAGTCCGAGGTATATCGGACCTTTCGAGATTTTAGACGAGTTGGAGATTTAGCTTATCGCTTGGCGTTGCCTCCGGCTTTGAGTCACGTCCATAGTGTTTTTCATGTGTCTCGGTTGAGGAAGTATGCGTCTGGATCGAGCCACATCATCGACTACAGTGAGATTGACGTAGCCGAGGATATTACCTTTCCAGAGAGACCCGTGAAGATCCTTGAGCGTCGCGAGAAACAACTTCGGCATAAGACCATTCCACTGGTTAAAGTGCAATGGTCGAGACATGGAGTCGAGGAGGCAACTTGGGAGACGGAAGAGAAGATGCGGGTGGAATACCCCGAACTATTTATTTCTTAAGTTTCGGGACGAAACTTCTTTTTAGAGGGGGAGAATGTAATACCCGTACTTTTATTGACTGTTTGACTCTGTCATCCTCCTTATTTTTGTCGCTCTGTAAATGCTTGGAGTCGTGGTTGATATTGCTATTGAGTTTCGTATCTCGTTTGGTTCTTGATCATGTCGTTTAGACCTTGCGGGAATGTTCTGTGCTAGAGAATTAGCGTACGCTAGGCCTAGACTAACGCACGCTAATTCTGCTTGATTAGCGCACGCTAACATCCGTCCGTAGCGCACGCTACCGGGCTGGTCAGCAGAGGCAGTGTAGTTACCAGATTTTCTGGACTATCAGGTAGCGTACGCTAGGCTTCGGCTAGCGCACGCTAGAGTTATGGAATAGCGCACGCTAAGTCTTAGCGCTAGCGCACGCTAAGTGTTGAGCAGGGCGGAGACAGTAAGTTCCATATTTTGGACTAGCGCACGCTAGAGACAGACGATTAGCGCACGCTAACGGAACCGGCAGAGACCACTGGACTATCCGGTGACTTCGCTAGCGCACGCTAATGAAGGAGGCGTAGCGTGCGCTAGGCGACGATTATAAATATGGCAGTTGACTTTATTTTCGTCATTTCTCACCTTCTTCACTCCTTTTCGACGGGAATCACTCGGGAGAGGCGATCTTAGGCGATTGGAAGCGATCTTCCTTCTAACAACAATATATTTGCTTGGAGAACAAGGATTTCTCAACATCTAATTCCTCCTAACGTCCGAATCAAGGTAAAAATCCTTAGAACCCTACCTTTTGGGAATTTTGGGGTTTTTCGTAGATTTGTCCGATTTACCCGTTTTGAAGCTTGAGAACCTTGAGATTATGATGTATCTATACCGTGTGTATACTTTTCCTACGATTTTATGGTTTATATTGTGCCGTTTTCGGACTTGTGAGATTTAGGACGATTTTCCAACCTTTAGTTGATTATCCGTATCTTTATGAATCGTAGACGGGTTTGGGAAGTTCCTTCGTGTAGTTTGAATATGGATGATTGATTATCATACTCCTTGCGAATCATTTAGGTGCCTAAGCGCGTTCTTGGACCTACCGAACTCATACCCTTCCTCCGTTCAATTTCTCGATGTCTCAAAGGCAAGTATACATTTATGATTGTGCGTTCTCGACTTTGAAAGTAAGAGGAATTGATGGTATGATATGAACGAACCGTTTTTACGGCATTCATAGATATATTGATGGCATATTATGGACGAACCGTTTTTACGGCATTCATATGTGTATTATTGGCATGTAACGAACGAACCGTTTTGACGGCATTCCTACATGTAACGGCGTATGATATGAACGAACCGTTTCTACGGCATTCACATACGTCATAAGATTTTAGTCATTCCGGAATAACTAGTCTTGAATTGATGAATTGACGGATTGCATTTACTTTATTGTCGAGGAGTATTGTGTTTCATACTTGGTATACTTGCACTAGCTATTCGACGGCTAACCCCTTTATGGGGGAAATACGTTTCATGTATTTCAGGTTCCAGGAGATCGGACAGCGAGTGCAGGTCGGCATGAAGATGGTGGGCAAGTGTGATCTTGTGTTGGTCTTCCGGTTATGTTTTGAGTTTTCCATTCGGTGTTGTTGTCTTGGATTGATTATTGAATACTCGAGTATTGTTTTCCTCTTACCTTGAAGTTCCGGCCTGTGTTTGCCAAGTATTGATTTGTGATGTAATGTCTGTGAATACATTGGTTATGTTTTTGGGATACCTTTGTATCGTCTTTCTCCCCATTATATGTAGACCTTCTCGGTCAAGTTTATAGTTCCGCGTATGTTTAGCCTTGTGTGTCCCACGGCGGGGCTCACGGCGCTGTAATATACCCCGAATAACTTGGGGTGTTACAGAATATGGTATCGAGCTTAGGTCTATGGATACCTAGGTCCGGTCTTTTGGGTCGAATGAGTCGTCAATTTTTCACAGTATCACTACTCGCCATCATCACAGTGCGACCGGTACTTGTAAGACCTCTTACTCTTCTGATGTTTCCTTATTCATTATGCTTCATCTATGGATGTTCTTGCGAATCGATCACCTTAATGACGTGTGTTTGAATGGTGCTTACGTACCTTGTGTGTTCTTCAGTATGTCAGCTGGTAGGGGCCGTGGCCGTGGTCGTGGCCGTGGACGAGGAAGAGGTCGTGGCGCGGCCGTTTCCATCGATTGATTGGGTCGACCAACCCCGGTTTGTCGAACTCGGTGCATCCCGATACCGAGAGTCAAGACGACCATCGGCGGTCAAGGGAACAACGCGGACGTTGGAGTGGCGAATGCACTTCAACAATTGGCTACTCAAATGACTATTTTGGCGCAAACTGTTCAGATGAATAACCCGAACCCAAACACGGATGCCTTGCTTCAGAACGTAATCCGTATGCACCCTCCACAGTTTGGCGGTGCCACAGACCCGTTGGGATGGGAAGACTGGCTAGCGGAATTAGAAAAGATTTTCGAAGCGGTTGATTGCCTCGAGGTGAGGAAAGTACCAATTGCTCAGTATTTCCTCACTAAGGAGGCCGCTACTTGGTGGAAGGTCATCAAGCCACAGGATCGTATTGCCTCGTGGGACGAGTTTAAGGAGCTCTTGGAGACCGAGTTTTGTCCTTGGCCGGTACGAGAGAGCCGAATCCGAGCCTTCTTCGAGGCTAAACCACAAGATATTCCCGTTTCGCAGGCGATCGTGGAGTATAACCAACAATTGATCCATGTGAAGGATCAAGTGCGTAACGAGCGTGATAAGATCCGTTATTTTGATATGCGGATGAATTTGGATTTACGGCGGTACATGGCCGGATTTGCTTGTACCACGCTAAAAGAGTATCAAGACAGAGCTTTGGCCCATGATATGTTGAGCCCCGACAACGATACCGTTGAAGAACCGAAGAAACAGAAAGTTGCGGGAAATTTTTCTGGATCTAAAGGTGGCAACCTTCAGAAGTCTCAGACGACTAACTGCTTCACGGACGATGTCGCGCGTTCTAATAAAGGGAAGAGGGGTTACCGTTCCACTCTGTACCTCAAATCACACGGTGACTTGCTATAATCAGGCCGCCTGTGCCACTAGAATTCTGAATGCTAATTTCCACCATAAAACAGTCACAAGTGTGCACAGATGTGGCATAGAGCGGAATATTGCTCCGAGCCGAAACACACTTTGAACACTCTAAGCCCAACACCACTTGATCAAGGTATTAATCGGCGGCAATCTTTTGGTCAACCTCGCGAGAATTCGGCAGGGGCCGGACGGGTCCGAATGCCGGAGGGGAAACTCTAGCGTCTGCACAACCGCTGGTTTATGAGATGCGCCGAGGCATTTAACCCGACGCGGCGGTGGCTTCAGGTACCATTCATATTCTATCTCATCCAGTCCGTGTACTTTTTGATTCGGGTGCTACACATTCTTTTATTTCTTTGGAGTGTGTACGCCGTTTGAATATAACTTGTGTGACTATTTGTGATCCCTTCATCGTGAGACTGCCTAGCGGGGATAGAATTGTGGGGAACCGGGAGATTAGAGATTTTCCGGTGATTATATCCGGTATGGAATGGTTATCGAACCTGATTGTAGTTGATATGGAAGGCGAGGATGTAATCCTCGGTGAGGATTGGCTTGATAGTCATCAAGCGATTATGAATTACCGTACCAAGGTTGTCACCATGATGACTGAAGACGGGTCTGAGTACTCATTTTTGGGGCGTAAGTCGGGACTACCCAAGTTACTTGTCAGTGCCATGAAGGCCGTAAAACTTTTGAATAAAGGTTGTGCGGGCTATTGGTGTTATGCCTTGAAAATGGAAGGAAACGAAGTCGATCTCTCTTCGATTCCGGTTGTTAATGAGTATCCTGATGTTTTTCCGGATGACCTCCCGGGATTACCGCCAGATCGAGAAATAGAGTTTACCGTGGACCTAGAGCCAGATGCGGCTCCGATTTCTAAAGCACCTTACCGGATGGCACCTTCCGAAATGCAAGAATTGAAGAATCGGTTGGGAGAACTTACGGAAAAAGGGTATATCGGACCGAGCGCTTCGCCTTGGGGCGCGCTGTTCTTTTGTGAGGAAGAAGGATGGTTCACTACGTTTGTGCATTGACTACCGTGAGCCGAACAAAGTAACCATCAAGAACAAGTATCCTTTGCCACGTATAGACGATTTATTTGATCAATTGCAAGGGGCAGCTTTCTCGAAAATTGATTTAAGATCCGGTATTACCAACTCGGGTGAAGGAGTCGTTCGCCCAAGACGGCATTTCTGGACGAGATATGGGCATTATGAATTTGTAGTTATGCCTTCGGGTTGACTAATGCACCGGCGCTTTCATGCAATTAATGAATAAGATATTCATCGAGTACCTCGACAGATGTGTAGTCGTCTTTATTGACGACATCTTGATCTACTCTCGAGATAAGGAGGAACATGCCCGACACTGCGTTTGATATTAGACATTTTGAGAACCGAGCACCTCTATGCAAAATTCTCGAAATGTGAATTTTGGTTGGAAGAAGTTATGTTTCTCGGCCATGTGATTTCGGCCGAAGGGGTTCGTGTAGACCCAAGAAGATCGAGGCAAGCTAGATTGGGCACCGCCTAAAAATGTTAAGGAGGTTCGTAGCTTTTTGGGCCTTGCCGGGTATTAACGTCGGTTTGTCGAGGGTTCTCGAAACTCGCTCGACCGCTACGAAATTACTCCGTAAGACCGAAAAGTTTGTTCGACGGATGAGAGACAAGCAGAGCTTCGATGAACTAAAGAGACGTTTGACTTCAGCGCCGATTCTAACTTTACCACATGGTAGCGAAGGCTTTGCGCTTCTGATGACGCTTCGGTCAAGGCACAGGTTGTGTCCTTATGCGCATGATAAGACAATAGCCTTTGCGTCCGACAATTAAAGCCTTACGAAATGAATTATCCTACTCACGATTTGGAATTAGCCGCAATTGTCTTCGCACTCAAGATTTGGCGACATTATTTGTATGGTTCTTCGTGCCGGATTTATACCGATCACAAGAGTCTCAAATATATCTTGATCAAAAGGAGCTGAATATGAGACAGAGGCGTTGGTTAGAGTTGATAAAGGATTATGATTTGGAAATTCTTTACCACCCCTAAAGCTAATGTCGCTATGCGGATGCTTTGAGCCGCAAATCGGCATCTCTTCAAATGCTCGAGGTTCTTACACCTCGGACAAAAATCCGTCAGACTTAATTGAACAAGGGATAGAAGTTTGGCTTCAACGAGTGCAGGGGCAATCGTACTCTCGAAATTACTTCGTCTTTAGTTGATGACATCAAAGGGAAGCAGTGGAGTGACCCGATGATTTCTCAATCAAGGAAGATGTAATTAAAGGAAAAGCTCGGCTTTATGGTACACGAGGATAGTATTCTGAGATTTCAAAGGTGCTTTGTGTTCCGAACGATTTAGAGTTGAGACAGAGGATTCTCCGAGAAGCGCATGCTACGCCTTACTCAATCCACCGGACGAGTAAGATGTACAAAGATTTGAAGCGAAATTTTTGGTGGAATAACATGAAGAAGGATGTTACGGAGTTTGTACTCCGGTGCTTGACGTGCCAACAAGTCAAGATCGAACATCAACGACCGGGGGTTGTTGAAACCGCTTCCCATTCCCGAGTGGAAGTGGGAAGACATTTCTATGGATTTCATCATCGCATGCCGAGAACTCGGGCCGGAATGAATATGATTTGGGTAGTTGTCGATCGGTTGACCAAGTCTGCACACTTTCTGGGTATTAAGGATACTTGGGGGCCGGATAGACTAGCTCGAACCTTTATTGCCGAGATCGTGAGGTTACATGGTGCCCCCAAAACCATTGTTTCGATCGAGACGGCCGCCAGATCGCACTTTGGCAGCCGTTCATCGCTTTGGGTACCGAGTTGAGATTGAGCACTTCTTTTCATCCTCGATCGGATGGTCGCAGAGAGAGGACGATTCAAACGTTGGAAGATATGTTACGGGCTTGTGCCTTAGACTGGAGTAATGATTGGGAGCTTTACTTGCCGTTGATCGAGTTTGCTTACAATAATAGTTGGCATGCGTCGATCCAAATGGCACCCTTCGAGGCACTTTATGGTAGGCGATGTAGGTCGCCATTATGTTGGGACGAGGCTTCCGAACTAGTTGGAACGGAGCCGGATATGTTGATGGAGACTAAGGAAAAGATTACTATTATCCGGGACCGATTATGGCCGCCTGCAGTCGCCGTAAATCTTATGTCGATACTCGTCGTCGACCCTTGGAGTTCAAGTGGGGGATCATGTCTTACTCAAGGTGTCGCCGACCCGTGGAGTTTTCCGCTCGGGAAAAAGGAAACTTAGTCCGAGGTATATCGGACCTTTCGAGATTTTAGACGAGTTGAGATTTAGCTTATCGCTTGGCGTTGCCTCCACTTTGAGTCACGTCCATAGTGTTTTTCATGTGTCTCGGTTGAGGAAGTACGTGCGGATCCGAGCCACATCATCGACTACAGTGAGATTGACGTAGCCGAGGATATTACCTTTCCAGAGAGACCCGTGAAGATCCTTGAGCGTCGCGAGAAACAACTTCGGCATAAGACCATTCCACTGGTTAAAGTGCAATGGTCGAGACATGGAGTCGAGGAGGCAACTTGGGAGACGGAAGAGAAGATGCGGGTGGAATACCCCGAACTATTTATTTCTTAAGTTTCGGGACGAAACTTCTTTTTAGAGGGGGAGAATGTAATACCCGTACTTTTATTGACTGTTTGACTCTGTCATCCTCCTTATTTTTGTCGCTCTGTAAATGCTTGGAGACGTGGTTGATATTGCTATTGAGTTTCGTATCTCGTTTGGTTCTTGATCATGTCGTTTAGACCTTGCGGGAATGTTCTGTGCTAGAGAATTAGCGTACGCTAGGCCTAGACTAACGCACGCTAATTCTGCTTGATTAGCGCACGCTAACATCCGTCCGTAGCGCACGCTACCGGGCTGGTCAGCAGAGGCAGTGTAGTTACCAGATTTTCTGGACTATCAGGTAGCGTACGCTAGGCTTCGGCTAGCGCACGCTAGAGTTATGGAATAGCGCACGCTAAGTCTTAGCGCTAGCGCACGCTAAGTGTTGAGCAGGGCGGAGACAGTAAGTTCCATATTTTGGACTAGCGCACGCTAGAGACAGACGATTAGCGCACGCTAACGGAACCGGCAGAGACCACTGGACTATCCGGTGACTTCGCTAGCGCACGCTAATGAAGGAGGCGTAGCGTGCGCTAGACTGGACAGTTATAAATATGGCAGTTGACTTTATTTTCGTCATTTCTCACCTTCTTCACTCCTTTTCGACGGGAATCACTCGGGAGAGGCGATCTTAGGCGATCGAAGCGATCTTCCTTCTAACAACAATATATTTGCTTGGAGAACAAGGATTTCTCAACATCTAATTCCTCCTAACGTCCGAATCAAGGTAAAAATCCTTAGAACCCTACCTTTTGGGAATTTTGGGGTTTTTCGTAGATTTGTCCGATTTACCCGTTTTGAAGCTTGAGAACCTTGAGATTATGATGTATCTATACCGTGTGTATACTTTTCCTACGATTTTATGGTTTATATTGTGCCGTTTTCAGACTTGTGAGATTTAGGACGATTTTCCAACCTTTAGTTGATTATCCGTGTATCTTTATGAATCGTAGACGGTTTGGGAAGTTCCTTCGTAGTTTGAATATGGATGATTGATTATCATACTCCTTGCGAATCATTTAGGTGCCTAAGCGCGTTCTTGGACCTACCGAACTCATACCCTTCCTCCGTTCAATTTTCTCGATGTCTCAAAGGCAAGTATACATTTATGATTGTGCGTTCTCGACTTTGAAAGTAAGAGGAATTGATGGTATGATATGAACGAACCGTTTTTACGGCATTCATAGATATATTGATGGCATATTATGGACGAACCGTTTTTACGGCATTCATATGTGTATTATTGGCATGTAACGAACCGTTTTGACGGCATTCCTACATGTAACGGCGTATGATATGAACGAACCGTTTCTACGGCATTCACATACGTCATAAGATTTTAGTCATTCCTAATAACTAGTCTTGAATTGATGAATTGACGGATTGCATTTACTTTATTGTCGAGGAGTATTGTGTTTCATACTTGGTATACTTGCACTAGCTATTCGACGGCTAACCCCTTTATGGGGAAATACGTTTCATGTATTTCAGTTCCAGGAGATCGGACAGGTGTACCGGGTCGGCATGAAGATGGTGGGCAAGTGTGATACTGTGTTGGTCTTCCAGTTATGTTTTGAGTTTTCCATTCAGTGTTGTTGTACTGGATTGATTATTGAATACTCGAGTATTGTTTTCCTCTTACCTTGAAGTTCCGGCCTGTGTTTGCCGAAGTATTGATTTGTGATGTAATGTCTGTGAATACATTGGTTATGTTTTTGGGATACCTTTGTATCGTCTTTCTCCCCATTATATGTAGACCTTCTCGGTCAAGTTTATAGTTCCGCGTATGTTTAGCCTTGTGTGTCCCACGGCGGGGCTCACGGCGCTGTAATATACCCTGAATAACTTGGGGGTGTTACAACCGCGCCATCCTTGTCACTGTCGTATCTCCGTCGTGAAGCTGTTGAGGAGGCGCCGCCGCGACGGACAGCCATTGCCGTCACCTCGCTTCTGAAGTTGTCGCCGTCGTTCTGTCGTCCCCCGGAGCTTTGGAGCATCTAAAGCTCTTATATTATGCTACTACTGTTTGGGTAATGATTCATTTTCCTACAAAATAGTACTCCACTTTGGTTAATTAACTTGGAAGAATCAGTCCTGATCAAAGAAGGATGCAAGTTGCCACCTTATTTCTCCTCCTATTGAGTTATTTGTATATCTTAAAATATAAGGTCTGTTCTTGGAGGTTGGAAATTGCGTATTCACGGGAACGGTGAAATTGATAGCAAATAACCAATTTTGGTAGTAGGAACTCGCTTGCAAATGGATTTGTGGTGATCAAATTGGAAATGAACTCTAGAATGACGACTATCTTTGTATAAGTTTCAGATGGTATATGCTTGAAAAGTTAAGTAATCTTACTTTTCTGAAACATTATGATGAACTGAGTCCACTATTATGCGGTTCTTTAGTTATATGTAGCTGCTCTAGATAAATGTCAAATGATTTGCTTGAATTTTCCATCAACGATAGTGCACTGAATGCTGAAAAATTCATGATGGATGCAGCTATTGCAGGAGTAGTTGCATACAATAATCACAAGTTGAAAAAGGAAGCTTCTCGAGAAAGCCCAGGCGAGCTTGTTCAAACAGTCCCTCTAGTTCAAGCTTCACCCTCAAACCGGTGAAACAATAGTCTTAAAACGATACTCAGGTTTGGCTATGGAAACTAGAGCCTGGTTTGTCCACCTACAAGATGAGTTCTCTCAGAAATCGGCCAAACAGTGCGAGTTGCTCGATTCGTCAATTAAAAAGGTATTTTGAACTTTTTATTTTGGATTTGATTTGAAGGATTAAATTCTTTTTTTCCCTATTTGATTGATTGCTAAGTGTATTTTGCTACTGGTGGTTATATTATGTTCTATGTTTCAAATGTTGCACATTCGATAGAATTGAATACTAGACGTGGAAAACCAACTCGGAATTTGTAAATCAACATATTGGATTATAATGGAACAAAACATGTTAGCTACTACTCTGTGTTCTTCGCTTTGTCATCCTTCTAATTCTTTTTGTATAGATTAATGGTGATTGCCCAGGACTCCAGGAAGTTTGTTGACATTACAAACACATTGGTGACATCTGTCAAAGCATATAACAACGAAGGATCTGCTAAACATCAAAAGATATTGACGGTCAATTTTCAATTCGCATGTCAAATTCTCATTTCCAGTCCTCATTTGTTTAATGAACACATTAATGTTCGTCATTGAGGTAGATATGGTTCTCCTAGTGCAGGTGATGTGTTGCTACACTGTGTAGTCGATGCGATATTAGAGGCACTTGGTTCATTAACCATTCCAGTACAACAACACTGAATGGAGGGACACAAGACATAACCGGAGATAAGACACAGTATCACGCATGCCCACCATCTTCATGCCGACCAGATACCTGCCTATCCGCTTTCCTGGAACCTGAAATACATAAAAAGTATTTCTCCCATAAAGGGGTTAGCCGTCGAATAGCTAGTGCAAGTATATCAAGTATGAAGCACAATACTCCTCGAAATAAAGTAAAGGTAACCGTCAATTCATCAATTTAAGACTAGTATTCCGGAATAACTAAATCTCATAGCATCACAACAATGCATACATGATCAACCATGGAACCGCACCAAAGTCTACGGAACCCTCAGGGGACCCGTCGGCCCGCCCTAGAGTGGTTAACCCAAATTATTCGTGGAATTGCACCAGAGGCTATGAAACCCTATGGGGACCTGTCGGCCCGCCCCAGAGTGGATATAAACAATCATACCATTCATATATCTTACTTTCAAAGTCGAGAACGTATAATCATAAATATATACTTGCCTTTGAGACATCGAGAAATTGAACGGAAAAGAGTATGGGTTCGGTAGGTCCAAGAATGCGCTTCCAGCACCTAAACGATTTGTAAGGGATATGATAATCAATAATACATACTCATAATTCATGAAGAAACTCCCGAAACCCATTTACGATTCACGAAAATACATGGATAAACAACTAGAGTTTGGAAAATCACCCAAACCCTTACAAGTCCGAACACGGCACAAACAAATCCGTAAAATCGTAGGAAAAGCATGTATATGGGATAGATACATCATAATCTCAGGGTTCTCAAGCTTCAAAACGGATAAATCGGACGAATCTAGGAAAAACACCAAAATTCCCAAAAAATAGGGTTCTAAGGATTTTTACCTTGATTTGGACGATAGAATGGATTAGATGTTGTTAAATCCTTGTTCTCCAACCAAAGATGTTGATATCTGAAGAAATATCGCTTTCAAACTCCCCGAATCGCCTAAATCCGCTGCTCCCGGTCGGAAATTGAGTGAGAAGATGAAAAATGACGAAAAGGAAGTCAACTGTCCAATATATACTCGCCCAGTCTACCGCACGCTACGCCTCGATTATTAGCGTGCGCTAGCGAGGTCACCGAGTAGTCCAGTGGTTGCCGTGTAACACCCCCAAGACATTCAGGGCATATTACAGCGCCGTGGACCCCACACTGTGGAATCCACCAGGCTAACGTACCAACAAGACATTCGACAACGACAAACAATCATCAATAAGACGACAATTCAAATAAAAGACTACAACCCGACAAATAGAATCCAACATCAATCCATTTCCCAAAACGGGAACACAACATTAAAAATTTGAAAAGGAAGTACTCGAGTACTTAAACCAATTTATAATACAGAAATCCAAAACAAGACATCAAAATAATAACCGACAGACAGAACACCAATAAACAACTACTGGACAATATCATGCTTGCCCATCATCCTCATATGGCTCGAGTGCTCGCTTGTCCCCACGATCAATACCTGAAATACAAAAAGTATTTCCCCCATTTAAGGGGTTAGCGACAGCTGCTAGTGCAAGTACAATCCATTTGAACTACATTCTAATCAGATGAATAATGCGCCAAAAATCATTTTTGAAAACATTTTATATTCCGGAATATTTACAATGTACAATCACAACACACATTATCTCCAACAAATCACAATTCAAAGTTAACCGTTGGTACGAGACTCACGGCCACCGTACCCCGCAGAGCCCCGTCGGACATCCCTGGGTGGCTAACCACAGTTCACGATACGCACACTCACGGCAATACGTATCCCTAGAGGCCCTGGCCGGACCGTCCCTAGGTGAACATACACATATCCATCCACAACAACCACGATACAGCCATAATTCAAATACTAGAACATGTAAACAAATGTAAAGTACTTGCCTTTGTGACATCTTCGAAGAATCGGAAGTGGAAATGACTACGGGTGATCCGAATGGAAAACGACGGTTCCTAAACGAAGAATTAGCATAACTCAGTCCCAACGGACGTCAATAATCGAAAGGAATACTCCCAAAACCCCGATTACAAATCAAGACAATAGACGTTCAATCGATACGGGCGAGGGTTTATGCAAAATCTCCCTGTATCAACAATACATGGATTAATTCGAGGAAAACGGATTGGGAATCACCCAATAACAACAATCGGTAAGAAGTTTCGCAACATCCATGAACAATTCGGAATCAATCACGAAAAACCCGAAAAACCCCCAATTTATACAAGTTAGGGTTCCTGAAGAATTACCTCGGATTCGGACGATGGAGGATGATTACGCTGATGGTGATATGCTACTACGATTCTACGGTGATGGAACACGAAGAATCCTTCGATCAAAACTGAAGGAAATCGCCTCTGGAGTCGCCCCGTGAAGAAAACGAAAGAAAAGGATAGAAAATGAGGTGTTGGACCTCTGCCCGCTGTTTTAAAACAGCGGGCTGTTACGGCCGTAACAGGGGATACTTACGGCCATAACATGGCCAACTTACGGCCAGACCACGGGTGTTACTACCGTAACACCCTACAGATGCTAGCATTCGCATGGCCCAAACGATTCCGGACGACCCCGAAACCCGGACCTGCTATCGAACCAAAAATACGACTACGAAGAGTATTCGATGACGAGTCTAACCATCACAAGAAAACATCATTCCGACTACCCGGGAATCCGAAATACGACAATGAATAAGAAATTCCCTAAACTTATAGGAAATTACAAAAATGGCTCAAGTGACCGAAAGTCATGAAACGACGTCGTATTTGCAAACCGAAAGTCTCAACACGACCAACTCAATCATACGAACTTGTACAAACCAAGAAACAATGAAAACGAACGAGTTTTACGAGAATCGAACGTTCATACGGCAAAACATTTCATAAAATGAAATTACGTGAAAACATCATCAAAACTCGTCCAAATGGAAAAACTCCAAGAACAAAGTAGATTCAAAATGTCGAAACGGTTACAAGCAAGTCGATAAAAATAGACATACACCAAAAATGGAAACTGCTAAAAATGGAAAGTTAAGGATATTACATTCTCCACCTCTAAAATAAAGTTTCGTCCCGAAACTTAAGAATCAAAAAGATCGGGGTGTCTCGAATGCATATCCTCCTCTAACTCCCACGTCGCTTCTTCTACTCCGTGTCTCGACCATTGCACCTTAACCAAAGGAATGGTTTTGTGCCTTAACTGTTTGTCTCGACGCTCCAAAATCTTGATGGGCCTCTCTTCAAACGTAACATCCTTCTCGATCTCCACGTCCCCAAAGTCAATAATGTGGGACGGGTCCGGAACGTACTTCCTCAACTGGAAAACGTGAAATACGCTATGCACATGACTCAGCGACGGAGGTAAAGCCAAACGGTATGCCAACTCACCGACTCTCTCCAATACCTCGAAAGGTCCAATATATCTCGGGCTGAGTTTCCCCTTCTTCCCAAAACGGAAAACTCCTTTCGTCGGAGACACTCTCAACAGAACATGATCTCCCACCTCAAACTCCAAAGGTCTACACCTAACATCCGCATAAGACTTTTGCCGACTCTGAGCAGCCAACATTCTCTTTCTAATCAACTCAACTTTCTCCCTCGAGGGAGACCATATGTGCTCATTGGCAATGCCTGTTTATTATTGCAGAAGACACGAAAAGTGTTGCCTTAGGCCAAAGGCAACACCAAACTCTTGTTGCCAATACGGTCGTTGCCTTTGACACCTAAGGCAACACTTTTAGCCTCTACTGCAACAATGGGAAAGTATTGCATTACGCCTATAATGCAACAACATAACCAAGTAAGGCAACAAGAAACGGTGTTGCCTAAGATTTCAAAAAAAAAAAAAAAGGTCCACATGTGCCACGTCATCAGTGGGTCCCACCTTTGTGCCACATCATCAGTGGGGCACACATTTATGCCATGTCATCAGTGGCTCTAAATTTATGCCACATCACCAATGGGGCCCACATCTATGCCACGTGAGCAGTTTTTTTTTTTTTTATTTTGTAATGCTACTTTTATAAAATACAACAACTAAAGTAAAAGACAACACTTCATAGAAATAACCATTTTATTTTTACATCAACCCATCCAAAATAAACCACGGCAACCAAAAACCAACAAGGCTGCCAATACAAAATACAAAGTCCTAAATTTATACAGAGCAACAAACCACCAATTTAACTTCAAAAGTACCAAAACCAAGCAACACCACCATCTAACTTAAAAAGTACGAAATTACAAACTCTAAATACAAGTGATCGAAATTTATCAGTGTCCGTATTTTCATTATCAGCAGTTCCTTCAAGCTGCAAAACAAAAAAAAATAAAGTATCAAAATGAGTAAAAGTCAGTTTCAGATATCAACAAATGCCTCGATATCTGATGCACACTTATGCATACATTATTTTAAACAAATACTACTATAATTACGAATAAAAATCCCTAGTTTGACATTACATGAACACTGCATCAGTTATCTTCATCATAGAGGTCAGGAAATAAGCAGAATCACCCTTACTTCCATTTTCCTGAAGATCTAAAATCATTTCATGACCAGTTTGTCGCAGAAAAATCTGACCTCTTGAGGACGTTCATTTTCTGTTGGTCTTGCACGCTTTCTATGAACGACATTCTTACGCCGCTTGATCGGTGTTCATAGGCCCAACCCTGTACGACGCGATGAAAATAAAGAAGTTTCTTATTTTTTTTATTCAAGAAACAAGAGCATAAAAATAATTAAGTGCAATATAGATTATTACATGGTAGTACAACCACGAGCACTCCTAAAAGCATAAGAGACTATTTGTCCAATGTCTTTCCAACAGATCAAACACCCAAATTTCATCCTCAAGCTACCGCTTGTAATTATAGATTCCATTCGAACTTTGCAATTATTGTTTATCGATTTCATACGTATTATGACAAGAGTTGAATTATGTTACTTTTCATATTAAAAAATCCTGTTAATTAACTAATTATAGATTCAATACTGAACATTGTATTCACTGTTAATTATTATGACAGGGTTGAATATATTATTTTTCATGCTGAAACAATTGTTAACTATGTGACTACAGATTCCATAGTGAACACTTTTACTATTGTCACAAACTTGACATAGTTAAATATGTTAATTTCATATTGAAAACCCCCCGTTAATTAACTACAATGCATGCAGCCTATCAGGGGTACAAGTTCTTCAGAAAAATCAAAGAATAGTTTTTCTTACGCAACATTCAGATGATTGAGCATTTTGCATCAATCAATCTAGTTCTAAAATATCCAAAATACGCAACATCATTAAATACAAGCACAAATCTACTTCACAAGTAAATCAACTAAAAGTGTCTCGAGATCATATATAAAGCAGGAAAAAATAGTGTGAAAAACTCACTGCTTCCTTAATGAAAACAGAATATGCTGCACCTTTCCATTTAGGATCCGTGTCTGGGAAAATCTGCCGGACATGGTTTGAATACCCTTTGTATCGTCTTTCATTTCCTTGTTTTGGACCTTTTCGGTCAAGTTTTATAGTTCCACGTATGATTAGCCTTGTGGGTCCCATGGTGGGGTTCACGGCGCTGTAATATACCCTGAATAACTTGGGGGTGTTACAGAATATGGTATCGGAGCTTAGGTCCATGGATACCTAGGCTGTCGGTCTTTTGGGTCGATTGAGTCGTCATTTGTCCACAGTATCACTACTCTGCCATCATCACAGTGCGACCGGTACCTGTAAGACCTTTTACTCTTCTGGTGTTTCCTTATTCGTTTTGCTTCCATTTTGTTATTCTTGAGAATCGGTCACTTCGATGACGTGCGATTGAATTGTACTTACATGCCTTGTGTGTTCTTCAGTATGTCTGCTGGTAGGGGCCGTGGCCTTGGTCGTGGCCGTGGACATGGACGAGGACGTGGCGCGGCCGTCTCCCTCAGTTCTGTTGCGGGGTCAACCAACCCCAGTTTATCGAACTCGGTGCATCCGTACACCGAAAGTCAGCATGACCAGTCGAATGGCCAGGGAAACAGTGTGGACGTTGGAGTTGCGAATGTACTTCAACAATTGGCTAACCAGATGACCATTTTAGCCCAAACCGTTCAGCTGAATAATCCGAACCCGAACGTGGATCCCTTGCTTCAGAATGTAATCCGTATGCACCCTTCACAGTTTGGCGGTGCCACAGACCCGTTAGGTTGGGAAGATTGGCTAGCGGAGTTGGAGAAAATTTTTGAACCGGTTGATTGCCCCGAAGTGAGGAAAGTACCGATTGCTCAGTATTTCCTCACCAAGGAGGCCGCTACATGGTGGAAAGTCATCAAGCCACAGGATCGTGTCGCCACGTGGGATGATTTAAAGAGCTTTGGAGGTCGAGTTTTGTTCTTGGCCGGTACGAGAGAGCCGAATTCGAGCCTTTTTCGAGGCTAAACCGCATAATATTCCCGTTTCGCAAGCAATTGTAGAGTACAACCAACAATTGATCCACGTGAAGGATCAAGTGCGAAACGAGCGTGATAAGATCTGTTATTTTGATATGCGGATGAATATGGACTTACGGTGGTACATGGCCGGATTTTATTGCACCACACTGAAGGAATATCAGGACAGAGCTTTAGCCCATGATATGTTGAGCCCCGACAATGATACCACTGAAGAATCGAATAAGCAGAAGATCACGGGAAAATTTTCCGGCTCTAAGAGTGGCAACTTCCATAGGCCACAGACGACTAACCGTTCTACCGGACAGTCGTCACGTTCTGCTAAAGGAAAGAGGGGTTTCCGTTCTGCTCCGGGCACCACAAATCGCACGGTAACTTGCTATAATTGTGGTCGTCCAGGACACGTTAATTTGGAATGCAATTTTCCGCCGTTTAGGTGTCACACTTGCGGACATATGGGACATATAGAGGCTTATTGTTCCGAAACAAATCAGACTTTGGACACTCGGGCTTCTGCCCCAACAACACTTGACCAAAGCATTAATCAGCGGCAATCTTTTGGTCAATCTCAGCAGAATTACGGAAGGGGCCGGGGACAAGGTCAGAACGCTGGAGGGGAAAACTCTAGCGTCGGTTCGGTACAACCACGGGTCTATGAGATGCGTCGAACAGACGAACCCGACGTGGCGGTGGCTTCAGGTACCATTCATATTTTATCTCATCCAGTCCGTGTACTTTTTGATACGGGTGCTACACATTCTTTTATTTCCTTGGAGTGTGTACGCCGTTTGAATATAACTTGTATGACTACTTGCGATCCCTTCATTGTGAAACTACCTAGCGGGGATAAAATTGTGGGGAACCGGGCTATTGGTGTTATGCCTTGAAAACGGAAGGGAACGAAGTCGATTTCTCTTCGATTCCGGTTGTAAATGAGTATCCCGATGTTTTTCCGGACGATCTCCCGGGATTACCGCCAGATCGGGAGATAGAATTTTCTGTGGACTTAGAGCCAGATGCGGCTTCGATTTCTAAGGCACCTTATCGAATGGCACCTTCCGAGATTCAAGAGTTAAAGAATCAGCTGGGAGAAATTCTGGAAAGAGGGTACATCAGACCGAGCGCTTCGCCTTGGGGCGCGCCTGTTCTTTTTGTGAGAAAGAAGGATGGTTCACTACGTTTGTGCATCGACTACCGTGAGCTGAACAAAGTAACCATCAAGAACAAGTACCCTTTGCCTCGTATAGACGATTTATTTGATCAGTTGCAGGGGGATGCAGTTTTCTCGAAAATTGATTTAAGATCAGGGTATTATCAACTTAGGGTGAAAGAGTCCGACGTTCCGAAAACGGCATTTCAGACGAGATATGGGCATTATGAATTTGTAGCTATGCCTTTTAGGTTGACTAATGCACCGGCAGTGTCCATGTAGTTAACGAATAATATTTTCATCGAGTATCTCGACATGTGTGTAGTCGTCTTTATTGACGACATTTTGATCATTCTCGATATAAAGAGGAATATGCCCGACATTTGCGTTTGGTACTAGATATTTTGAGAACCGAGCACCTCTATGCAAAATTCTCAAAGTGTGAGTTCTGGTTGGAAGAAGTTATGTTTCTCGGCCATGTGATTTCGGCCGAAGGGGTTCGTGTAGACCCGCAGAAGATTGAGGCAGTGCTAGATTGGGCACCGCCTAAAAATGTTAAGAAAGTTTGTATCTTTTTGGGCCTTGCTGGATATTACCGTCGGTTTGTCGAGGGGTTCTCGAAACTCGCTCGTCCGCTTACAAAATTACTCCAGAAAACGGGAAAGTTTGTTTGGACGACAGAGAGACAACAGAGCTTCGATGAGCTGAAGAGACGTTTGACTTCAGCGCCGATTTTAGCTTTACCACATGGTAGTGAGGGCTTTGCGGTTTATAGTGACGCTTCGGGTCAAGGTCTTGGCTGTGTGCTTATGCAACATGATAAGATGATAGCTTTTGCGTCACGACAATTAAAGCCGTATGAGATGAATTATCCTACTCACGATTTGGAGTTGGCCGCAGTTGTCTTCGCACTCAAGATTTGGCGGCATTACTTGTATGGTTCTCCGTGTCGGATTTATACCGATCACAAGAGCCTGAAGTATATTTTCAGTCAGAAAGAGCTGAATATGAGACAGAGACGTTGGTTAGAGTTGATAAAGTATTACGATTTGGAAATTCTTTACCACCCCGGAAAAGCTAATGTCGTCGCGGATGCTTTGAGCCGCAAATCGGTATCTCTTCAAATGCTCGAGGTTCTTACATCTCAGACGAAGATTCGTCATGATTTAATCGAGCAAGGGATAGAAGTTTGGCTTCAACGAGTACAGGGACAGTTGTGTACTCTCGAAATTACTTCGTCCTTGGTTGACGACATCAAAGGGAAACAATGGAGTGACCCGATGATTTCTCAACTGAAGGAAGATGTAATTAAAGGAAAAGCTCCTGGCTTTATGGTTCACGAGGATAGTATTCCGAGATTTTAGGGCAGGCTTTGTGTTCCGAATGATCTAGGGTTGAGGCAGAGAATTCTCCGAGAAGCCCATGTTACGCCTTACTCAATCCACCCCGGAACGAGTAAGATGTATAAGGACTTGAAACGAAATTTTTGGTGGAACAACATGAAGAAGGATGTCACGAAATTTGTACTACGGTGCTTGACGTGTCAACAAGTCAAGATCGAACATCAACGACCAACGGGGTTGTTGAAACCACTTCCCATTCCAGAGTGGAAGTGGGAAGACATCTCTATGGATTTCATCACTGGCATGCCGAGAACTAGGGCCGAAATAAATATGATTTGGGTAATCGTCGATCGGTTGACCAAGTATGCACACTTCTTGGGTATTAAGGATACTTGGGGATCGGATAATTTGGCTCGAACCTTTATAGCTGAGATCGTAAAATTACACGGTGCCCCCAAGACCATTGTTTCTGATCGAGACGGTCATTTCGTATCGCATTTTTTGCAGGCCGTTCATCAGGCTTTGGGTACTGAGTTGAGATTGAGCACTTCCTTTCATCCTCAGACAGAGAGGACGATTCAGATGTCGGAAGATATGTTGCGAGCTTGTGCCTTAGACTGGAGTAATGATTGGGAACTTCACTTGTCGTTGATCGAGTTTGCCTATAATAACAGTTGGCTTGCGTCGATCAAAATGACACCCAGAAATCTTATGTTGATACTCATCGTCGACCCTTGGAGTTCAAAGTGGGGGATCATGTCTTACTCAAGGTGTCGCCGACCAGAGGGGTTTTCCGCTTCGGGAAAAAGGGGAAACTTAGTCTGAGTATATCGGACCTTTCGAGATCTTGGACAGGGTTGGAGACTTAGCTTATCGCTTGGCGTTGCCTCCAGCTTTAAGTCACGGCCATAATGTTTTTCATGTGTCTCAGTTGAGAAAGTACGTGCTGAATCCGAGCCACGTTATCGACTATAGTGAGATTGACGTAACCATGGATATTACCTTTCCGGAGAGACCCGTGAAGATCCTTGAGCGTCGCGAGAAACAACTTCGGCATAAGGCCATTCCACTGGTTAAAGTGCAATGGTCGAGACATGGAGTCGAGGAGGCGACTTGGGAAACGGAAGAGAAGATGCGGTCGGAGTACCCCGAGCTTTTTATTTCTTAAGTTTCGGGATGAAACTTCTTTTTAGAGGGGGAGAATGTAATACCCGTACTTTTATTGACTGTTTGACCTTGCCGTTTTTTTCTTATTTCGTCGCTCTGCAAACTCTTGGTGATGTTGTCGATATTGTTATAGAGTTTTGTATCTTGTTTGGATCACAATCGTGTTGTTTAGACCTTGCGGAAGTGTTCTGGGTTAGAGAAATAGCGCATGCTAGGCCTAAGCTACCGCACGCTAATTCTACTTCAGTAGCGCATGCTAGCTTTGAGCCGTAGCGCACGCTAAGGGTCCAGTCAGGTCAGAACCAGTAACTCATACTGCTTTCTGGACTGGCAGTTAACGCACGCTAGGAGTTCGTTAACGCATGCTATTCATGGTCAGTAGCGCGCGCTAACATCCGTATGTAGCGTATGCTAACGGGCTGGTCGGCAGAGGCAGTGAGGTTGTTAGGTTTTCTGGACTATCAAATAACGTACGCTAGTCTTCGGATAGCGCACGCTATCAGAGCTGCGTAACGCACGCTAAGCCATAGCGGTAGCGCACGCTAAGACTCGAGCAGGGCAGAGGACAGTAGGTTCTGGACTCCAGGTTCTGGACACCATTTTTGGCTAGCGCACGCTAAGATAAGGCGATTAGCACACGCTAACGGGGCCGACAGAAGCCACTGGACTACCCGGTGACCTCGCTAGCGCACGCTAATAATCGAGGCGTAGCGTGCGCTATACTGGGCGAGTATATATTGGACAGTTGACTTCCTTTTCGTCATTTTTCATCCTATCACTCAATTTCCGACCGGGAGCAGCGAATTTAGGCGATTCGGGGAGTTTGGAAGCGATCTTTCTTCAGATATCAACATCTTTGGTTGGAGAACAAGGATTTAACAACATCTAATCCATTCTATCGTCCAAATCAAGGTAAAAAAATCCTTAGAACCCTATTTTTTGGAATTTTGGGATATTTCCTAGATTCATCCGATTTATCCGTTTTAAAGCTTGAGAACGCTAAGATTATGATGTATATATCCCGTATACATGCTTTTCCTATGATTTTACGGATTGGTTTGTGTCGTGTTCGGACTTGTAAGGGTTTGGGTGATTTTCCAAATTCTAGTTGTTTACCCTTGTATTTTCGTGAATCGTAAATGGGTTTCGGGAGTTTCTTCGTGAATTATGAGTATGGATTATTGATTATCATATCCCTTACGAATTGTTTAGGTGCCGTAAGCGCGTTCGTGGACCTACCGAACCCATACTCTTTTCCGTTCAATTTCTTGATGTCTCAAAGGCAAGTATATATTTATGAATATACGTTCTCGACTTTGAAAGTAAGATATATGAATGGTATGATTGTTTATATCCACTCTGGGTTGGGCCGACAGGTCCCCTGAGAGTTTCGGAGCCTCTGGTGCGATTCCACGGATAATTTGGGTTAACCACTCTGGGGCGGGCCGACGGGTCCCCTGAGGGTTCCGTAGCCTTTGGTGCGGTTCCATGGTTGATCATGTATGCATTGTTGTGATGCTATAAGATTTAGTTATTCCGGAATACTAGTCTTAAATTGAAAAATTGACGGTTACCTTTACTTTATTGTCGAGGAGTATTGTGTTTCATACTTGATATACTTGCACTAGCAATTCGACGGCTAACCCCTTTATGGGGGAAATACTTTTTATGTATTTCAGGTTCCAGGAGAGCGGATAGGCAGGTATCGGGTCGGCATGAAGATGATGGGCAAGCGTGATACTGTTTCTTATCTCCGGTTATGTCTTGTGTCCCTCCATTCAGTGTTGTTGTACTGGAATGGTTAATGAATACTCGAGTATTGTTTGTTTGTTTTCAGTCTTCCTTGATGTTCCGGCCTGTATTGCCGAGGTTTTGATTTTGTACTGTGATGTATTTGGATACATGGGACATGGTTTGAATACCCTTTGTATCGTCTTTCATTTCCTTGTTTTGGACCTTCTCGGTCAAGTTTTTTAGTTCCGCGTATGATTAGCCTTGTGGGTCCCACGGTGGGGTTCACGGCGCTGTAATATACCCAGAATAACTTGGGGGTGTTACAGATCCACTATCGACCACCCAACTCGAATTATCTCTCGCAAGGTTCACCATATTATAGTCACAACAAACAAAGAATTCTTCGGTAGTAGTATTTACTTCGGCTTTTTCATTATTACCGCTTTCCTTCTTTTGTGAATTCTCTCGGCCTTGGCGATTCTCCTTCTTCAATTGTCGGCAAAATTTCTTTGTATGCCCTTTCTTACCACAATGGTAACATTAGATATTTGCATACTTCCCCCGGGAATTACTCCTTTGTGGCCCTCTATTACTCGGACCTCTACTTTGACCTCTCCCCCGTTTTTCGGTAACTAGAACATCCGACTGTGACGAAGATCCTTGTGCTTTTCTTCGGACCTCTTCATTTAACATGTTCTATTTAGCTAATTCCATCGAAATGACTCCATCGGGGGCCGAGTTAGACAACGACGTACGGAACGTCTCCCAAGTGTCCGGCAATGTGCCTAACAACCACAAAGCTTGCACCTCCTCTTCAAATTTAATTCCCATTTCGGCAAGTTGATTAATTATGCCTTGGAATGCATTTAAATGATCCGATAGAGGAGTCCCGTCTCGAAACTTCAAATTCATCATTTGTTTAATGAGGAATAACTTATTATTCCCCGTCTTCCGAGCATACATGATTGCTCGAGTTTATGCCATAACTCTCGAGCATCATTCTCTCCACTAATATGGTTCAAAACGTTGTCATCCACCCATTGTCGAATATATCCGCAAACTTGGTGATGCAAAATAGTCCACTCCACGTCGGACTTGCCTTCCGATTTATCTTTGCTAAAAACCAGTAAATAATAATCCTTCATATATAGAAGGTCTTCCATCTTCCCCTTCCATATGTGGTAGTTCGAACCATTCAAGTTAACCATTCTACTCGTGTTGGCTTCCATCTTACAATTGAGATACTTAAACAGCCACGAAACAACAAATCTCGTGGCTCCGATACCACTTTGTTGGGAAAAACACGACTAGCGTCACGTCACAACGAAAAATGCGGAACCTCGTTTGACAAATTCCCACTCTTCAATTGTAACTTTATGGTTACCGACGAGTAGAGCAACAATTACAACTCGGCAAAATTAATACAAATGATATCCGAAAAGCAATAAATACGAGACACAATATTTTAGAGTGGAAAAACCCTCAAGACGAGAGTAAAAACCACGGGACCGAAGCCGCTTAAATCCACTATCACCAATACACACAATACACAACCGCCCCTAATACAAACTAGGGGTATACACCAATCGTCAAATACTCGGTAATAAACGTTCTTCAAGTATTTGGAATACAACAACAATAACAAGATCGAGAAAATAAAACACCGTAAATAGCTTACACAAAAGCTAACGAAATACCCGAATTTCCGGACTCAAAATCTCGATCTACACCGGTGAAAAGATTTACCCAATAGCTACTAAGCTCTTGTCAAAAGATCACGACGATCCGACCAATAAATTTCCGGGAAATTGAAGAATTGTATTTCTCTCTCTTTCTTCTCTCTCTATCTCTCTCTTGATGTTCTTAAGATGTATATGGATGAAAGTGTTTAATCTCCCGCAGGAAAGTGCAGATAAAAAGGAACCTAAAGGGGGTTGACCCTGTGTGCCGCGGCCCGGCCAAGGTGTGCCGCGGCACATAGCATAAAAAACTGCCCAGGTATCGGCAGGGGCCGCGGCCCAGCAGGAGGGGGCCGCGGCCCACAGTACAGGCCGCTCGGCCTTCGGCAGGGGTGATCGGCAGAGTCGCGGCCCAGAGTACAGAAGGGTCGGCTTGTGCTGAGTGTTTTCAGGGGCCGCGGCTCGGCAGCTGTGTGCCGCGGCCCGGCAGTGCAAGGTGAGAAAAATGACTTTTCAAGCGTGATTGTATCATTTTTCTTACGACGGTCGTGATTGTATCATTTTTCTTGTTTTTTAACATAGGATCTGAACACTTCTAAACCGCAATAAAGTAGGGGGCAAATATCAAATCAAGTCTCTTGTCTCAATTTCTGCAGCTTTTTGGAGAGACTCAAATTAAATATATAAGGATATATGTTAGTCTTACATAGAATTCATTCATATATGGAGGATTCTGATAGAGGTTTAGTTGTTATATTATGAACTCAGTGATCATGATGCAATATGACCTGAAAGTAATACACAAGGTATAAGTGGATAGACCGATCGAAATATATTTATAAAAAATTTATGATGCATTGTGATCCGAATGCATGATACTTCCTCCGTTCTTTTATTATTGCAACGTGTTGACTATTACACTGTTCACATATTCTCTTTTGACCATCTTTTGTGATTTATACATATGAAAAAATATAGTCATGTGGGATCTTGTTAGATTCATCTCAAAGTATACTTTCAAAATATCAACTTTTTATAATTTTTAAAAGTAAGAATTGAAGATATTAATAATCAAAGTTGTGCATTGACAAACGTGAAAGTCCAGATGTTGTAGTTATAAGAGAACGGAAGTAGTATAAATTTTCGTTCGAGTGTATATTTGTTTGTTGTATTTTCGGCGCGACTTTTTATATTAATTAAAAAGTGAATTGAATAGTTTTTATTGTTTGTTTAATTAGTTATAAACAAACTTGTTGCATTTTTCTTTTTTTTTTTTTTAATATACAGAACAATCGAGCCAATTAAAATTGGGCCGGCGTCGTAGTAACATAACCTCACATCACGTTGGGCCTGTTTTGCTCCGTTGTTCTCTTGATGTCGCATTACACTAGTTCGCTAAAATGCCTGAGAAAATTGAGAGCCGTAAAATCGAAACCCACTCTCTCTCCGGCATAGAGTTCTCGAATTTTGAGCTTTGACTCCTTGAGAAACAGCTTCAAATAGTGTTTCAGTACACTAGAAGAAGTTGTCGTGTGAGCTCAACATGCGCTGTAATGACAAAAAGAAAGAAAGGAGCTGAGCTGAGAGGTGTAGCTATTTTGGTGTGTCGTATAATTAATCTTTGTTTATTGTATAATACTACTCCATCTTCTTGATGATGTTTTTTGTGCCAAGTTCATGAACGATCTTATATTAAATGACGAAGGTCACTATCAAACCAGAATCATTACGGAATAGCGCGTAAAAGACCCATAATTCCTGGAAATATTTGTTTGAAAATTTGAGTAATATAACAAAACATTTTCAGGTGTGGACAGTGGGAACAAGACTACTCTAGATACTCTAGCTACCACAAGAATAATCTAGCTATGATGTTAGAAAATATAAATTTGAGGCATCTCAGGTATATGTCTACACGAAACTTACGAGCATGCATTTTGCTATCATCATCAAAATAGCAGATCAAGGGATATTGAGACTTTTCTAATACTTTCATCTTCGTATGTTTGTATTACTTCAATGTCTAATAAAATTTGTGTCGAATTTTTATATATATTTTTTATTTCGTATCTAATCTTTTATGTATTTTTTTGTACTATTCTTTATGTCTATTAATTTCATGTCCAACAATTTATTGTGAGATAAATACGCATTTAGGAGGTAGATAGATATTTGATTTACTCAAATAAATTGGATTATACGAGGGGATAAAGAATCTTCGGTTATTTATTGGAATTAAGTTTCAAAATATAGATCTACATGATTGAGTATTAGTTCTTAATTCATGTCTTAACTTGTTCGTGAGAAGGGTTTGGAAATTCTTTTGATTTCGCTACTACAAAGAGACATTTAACATCAGTTTTTAATCATATTTAACATCAATTTTGCAATCGATGTTAAAATTAACATTGATTTTAACATTGGTTATTGTACAACGACTTTAAATGTCGCAATCTTAAAAAATATAATATTCGGACCGCGACTAGCCCAACCAGTCCAACCTAGCCCTGCCAGCTCAGCCACCCGCCTTAGCCCGCAGCCACACTCACCAATCCGCATAACAAATATCATTAAATTTCGCTGTCAAAGGATTTCGAACCCAGGACCTCATGTTTATGGAAGTGTAATTTTACCATAAGCAGAGTGGTTTCGTTCAGGGGCGGATTATTACTGGTAATATCCTCTTGGCCGAGGAATATGTCCACGACCTTCCGGTTGCTGACTTGAAGGGTGTCCCGAATCTTGCACTGAAGCTTGATATGGCTAAGGCGTATGATAGGGTTCACTGGCCTTTTTTGCGTGAAGTTCTTGTTAGGATAGGATTCCAGACTAGATGGAATATTTTTATCCGTCATTGTGTCGAGAGATGTATGTTCTCTATTTTTGTGAACGGCAGCCCGGTTGGTTATTTTGCCTCTAGCCGGGGTTTGCGTCAGGGCGATCTTATTTCTCCATCACTCTTCGTTCTTGTTGCTGATTAACTATCGCGTTGCTTGGATTGCTTCGTTCGGGATCATCCCTTGATGATGTACAGGACCACCGGACGACCTTTTCCTGTTTTGCATGTCTCCTATGCTGATGACATCATTATACTCACACGGGCTGTGGATGGTGGTCTCGTTGATCTTATGCGTCTCTTGGATCACTATTCTATGGCCTCAGGCCAGATGGTTAGCATTTAGAAGAGCACCTCTATTCTTGCTTTTAAGCACGCACATCGGTGGCATAAGAGAGTTCATGATTTCACTGGCTTCCGCCAGGATGATCTCCCCATCACCTATCTAGGTGCACCCATTTACAAAGGCTTTATGATAAGAGAGCTCTTTTTTAGGGTGAAGCCAAGGATGTTGGATCGGATCTTTGGATGGTCCCACCGTCACCTTACTTTTGGGGGTCACTTGACTCTTATTAAGAGCACTCTCTGTACGATTCCTCTTCACATTCTTCAGGTGATGCGTCCACCCCAGAACATTATCCGGGAGCTTGAGCAGATCATTATGAGATACTTTTGGGGTGCTGTCGGTCCTGCGAGGAAGACACACGGGTTTGTTGGCTACAGATTTATCGCCCGATCACTAAGGGCCTCGTGATTCGGAGCCTCTCGGACATGGCGAGAGCTTTTAGTTATAAGCTCTGGTGGCGTCTCTGAAGCAGGGACATCTTTGTGGGCTCAGTTCATGCTCCGCAAAGACTGCTCTGCTGGCCTTTATACGCCTATACATACTACTCCTAAAGCTCATGCCATCCGCCGTTGGCGCCGCTTACTCCTTGTTGGTATTCAGGCCTAGGATTTTATATTCTAGACCTTAGGCAGTGGTAGCGGGGAGATTAATTTCTGGGATGATACCTAGATTAGGGATAGGCCTATTTCGTCTTATGTTGAGGTTACTGGTAGAACCCACATTCGTGTTAGAGAGTTATAGGACCGTGAGAGTTGGGATAGGGGTAAGCTCGAGTCTATTATTGGTGAGGAGCTAGGTTTTACCCCACACTTCATACAGGATATTCTCGCGATTTCCATCGCTGAGGAGGATACGGATAGTATGTGTTGGACGATCACTTCTTCTGGTGTGTTTTCTTTGACTTCAGCTTGGTCTCACATCAGGGTGAGGGATCAGGCTAATCTTATATTTAGGGCCATTTGGACTAACATTCTTAGACCTACCATATCGGTGTTTATTTGGCAACTTCTTTTGTGGCGGCTACCCATTGATACCATTTTGCAGACCAGGGGCGTTTCACTGGCATCAGATGTTCTTGTTATACCTCCTCACATACCTATCATACCGAGACCACAACCCACCTTTTATTCGAGTGTGACGTGTGGGAGTATTTTGGCGCATGGACTCATCTATCCCCACCACATATAGAAAATATGTTTGAGCTTCTGAGTTTTTTCTCACATGGCACACACTTTAGACATGCCTCCCGATCATTTTCAGCTAGCCTCTTCTTCCCCCGCCCATGCACATCGCCCCGTTCCTGTTGTTTGGCTTCAAACCGAGACTCCTTTGATCAAGCTGAACACTGATGGTTCCTTTGATAGAGATACTCAAATTGCCAGTGGTGGAGGCCTGATTAGAAATCATCATGGAGAGCTCATTCTTGCTTTCCACTCCTCTTTTCAGGGTTCGTCTAGTTTGGATGCAGAGATCCAGGTGCTAACGATTGGATTTATTTTGGCTTCCCAACGCTCGAGATATATTTGGATTGAGCTTGATACTGCTGCTGTGGTGACCGTACTTACTTCTGGCCATAGGGGCTCATGGCAGGTTCGCCACACACTTATGCGTATCCGTCACATTCTCAGAGATATACAGTTTAGAGTCACTCACATCTTCCGAGGGGCAACAAGACAACACTGACTACCTCTCAGAGCTTGGTTTGTCGTCCCTCGGCATTCAAACTTACACTATTGATACTGCTCCTCCGTAACTTCTCTCCCTTATGCAGATGGATCAGCTCGGTTATCCTTCTTTTAGATTTAGATAGTATTTGTGATTTATAGTTGATTGATTGTTTATTGGCATGTACTTTAGCCCACAATTTTAGTGGTGCACTTTGTATTATTATGAGGCCATAGGTTTTTTAGTTTTTATTTTTAGGACTCAGGATATGGCCCATTTTTGGTCAGAGTCTGAGTGGATCATTTGTATTCCTCAATTTCTTCTTTATCTCACAAGTTGGTGGGTCCCCCTTAATCCCCCCGTCCATCCTGGACGAGTTTTCCCAAAAAAATAGATCTTTATATTAAATTATCTATTTGTGATTATAATAAAGTTTGAGACTTTTATGGATCGACCGGGATGGCCGAGCTAGGCTTGTGTCGAGTAAAACCATCTTCGGTGAAAGTAAGTATCCTGTCTATACATCTCATATTTCCCTTGAATATAAATATATTTGTCACTGTTTGTGTTATCGTCTTAATGTGATTGTGTTAGTGATTAAGTGACTTAGTTTGTTTAAATTATGTTATTTAATAATCATATATGGGCATGTGGTTGTTGGTGTGAATCTTGTTGTTTGAGATTAGAGGGTGTAACACCCCCAAGATATTCAGGGCATGTCACAGCGCCGTGAATCCCATCGAGACCTCACAGGGCTAAGTTTTTATAACATCCATAACAAGGAACATCAAAAACCACCAAACATTTATCGTATTAACCGATGAAATTCCAACGAAAACATTTTAACCCACTATAAACGACAAGTTTAATAAAACTGACAACAGAAAATAACGCCCTATAGTACTCGAGTACCAACTAACAGTTTGTGACAAAAAAACTCTCAACAACCAAACTCAAAGAGGATAAACATAACGAAACATCATAATATCACGCCTGGACTTCATCATCGTACTGCCCCGTTACTCGTCCAGTCGCATTATTCGCACCTGAAATACATGAAGCGCGTTTCCCCCAAAAGGGGTTAGCCGAGGAATAGCTAGTACAAGTAATACAAACGAACTCTTACATCTTACAATATCAAAGCACATGCATCAATAGTTTTCGAAAGCAATTAAGATAATGATTTCCGGAAATGCAATATCTATAAATGTACCACATATACAAAAATCCTCCCGATTAACCGTGGACCCAACCATGCGCGGATCCCTCTGAGGGCCCATTAGACCCTCCCAGAGTGGTTAACCCAAAATTTCGTGGACCCAAGCAAACGTGGATCCCTCCGAGGCCCCATCAGGCCCTCCCGGAGTAAACATATACACTATAGCACTCATATACATCTCTTTGTACATTTAAGATTGTAAGTTCGTAAGAATTACTTGCCTTTGAGACATGACGGAATGTTTTGAGACGGTAAACGACCACCGTTGAAAGAACTCGGGAACTTCGAACCTCGACTATCAACAACAACACGAATGAAATTTAACATTGAAATACGCTCGAAAACCCTACCTATGATACATGTAATCCAACAACATATTCAACGAGGGTGGATCGCAACCAAACCCTCTCGATTTCATAAACACATTGAATTTTACCGAAAATTCACAGGGCAAACAAGAATATGATGAAGATTAATGGTACCTATCATCAATTAATCAACCAATCGAAGCTATGAATAGGATTCACGAAAAAACCCCAAATTTCCCAAAAAGTAGGGTTCTAGCGATTTACCTCGAATCAAAGACGAAAAAGACGGATTGGTGTTGTTAATTTACACCAAAACTCTAAGGAAGATGATAGCTAGATGATTGAAGACTCAAAATCGCTCCAAAATCGCATAAGAATCGCCCAAGCCGTGGAGGAGAGGAAGAAGGAAGAAAATTGGACGATCTCGGTCAACTCTTGGGTATTTAAACTCGCGCCTGCTAACATACGTAAGCCATGGAGTGCTAACGTACGTTATCTCCTAAATGTACGTAATGCATCCACGCTTACGTGCGTAAGGGATTGGCAGAACTCTCTGCCCGATTTCCTGAATACCCTAACGTACGCTACACAAAAGGACTAACGTACGTTAGGAAGACTCCTTAACTTACGTAATTCATCACGCTTACGTACGTAAGGGATTGGCAGAACTCTATGCCCGAGTATACGAAGACCCTTACGTACGTTATGAAGTTCTAGCATACGTGAGCGTAGGGTGGCCTTAACGTACGTAATGGTCCCAATATAGCGTACGTAAGACACTCAAGCAGTTCACAACTGCTAAGCGCAGTTCGTCAAGTAAGAGTGCGATGAAACCATGAGACGACGAACACACGAACACAAGAACATGCTTACGAAGAGTTCGAGATGACGAACTTAAGCGCTAAAAGAAAGTACGATTCCGTCTACCCGAAGGTTTCGAATACGATAGTGAAAGTAATTACCTTAAACTTTTAGGAAATTACAAAACGGCCAAAAACGACTGAAAACCACGATACGGAAACAAACAACCACGCCGAAGCTCACAGCATGTCTAATAACATTAAACAAACTCGCACAAAACCCGAAACGACAGTTTCGCACAATAACCGCACAAAACGTGCCAACAAGCGGAAAATTACTAATAAACACAAAATCTAGTAAAACAATTCCGAAATATGCTCGGATGCCAAAATATGCAGAATTTAACATTCTCAAAATGTCAAAATGGTTACAAGCGAATCGCTGAAAATGGAAAATACACCAAAATGGAAATTATTAAGAATAGAAAAGTACGAATATATGATCCCCCTCTAAAAATAAGTTTTGTCCCAAAACGTAAGAAATAAATAATTTCGAATATTTAGCACGCATGCTATCTTCGGTTTCCCAAGTCGTCTCTTCAACCCCATGCCTCAACCACTGAACCTTAACCAACGGAATGGTTTTGTTCCGGAGTTGTTTTTCACGATGCTCAAGGATTTTCACCGGCCTTTCTTCAAATGTGACATCATCCGCTACTTCAATATCCCCATAATCCATTATATGACTCGGGTCCGGGACGTACTTTCTCAGCTGAGAAACGTGAAACACACTGTGAACGTGACTAATGGCTAGAGGTAATGCCAATGATAATCCAACTCACCGACTCTGTCCAGAATCTCAAACGGCACAATATACCTCGGGCTAAGCTTTCCTTTCCTCCCGAAATGGTAAACCCCTTTCGTCGGCGATACCTTGAGTAGAACATGATCTCCCACCTCAAACTCCAAGGGTCGACGATGAATATCGGCATAGGATTTTTTTCGACTCTGAGCAGTCAACAGTCTGTCTCGAATGATAGAAATTTTCTCTCTGGTTTCCATCAACATATCTGGATCCGTTCCAACTAGCTCCGAGGCCTCATCCCACAAAGTGGGGATCTACACCGTCTACCATATAATGCTTCGTGAGGAGCCATCTTGATCGATGCATGCCAACTATTATTGTAAGTAGACTCGATCAACGGTAGATGCAACTCCCAATCACTACTATAATCTAGGGCACACGCCCGCAACATATCCTCAAATATCTGAATCGTCCGTTCAGTCTGACCGTCTGACTGTGGATGAAAAGATGTACTCAATCTCAACTCGGTACCCAAAGCCTGATGGACTGATTACCAATAATGCGACACGAAATGGCCATCCCGATCGGAGACAATAGTCTTAGGCGTACCGTGTAACCGTACTATCTCCGCTATAAATGTCCGAGCCAGTCTCTCCGGTCCCCAAGTATCCTTAATACCAAGAAAATGCGCTGATTTGGTTAGTCGATCGACAATCACCCAAAATATATTCATTAGATTTTCGTTCTCGGCATCCTAATGATAAAATCCATGGAGATATCTTCCCACTTCCACTCGGTAATAGGAAGCGGTTTCAACAGCCCGACTGGTCTCTGATGCTCAATCTTGACTTGTTGGCACGTCAAACACCGTGAAATGAAATCAGTGACATCCTTCTTCATATTATTCATCCTTCTTCATATTATTCCACCAAAAATTCCTCTTAAGGTCTTTATACATCTTACTCATTCCGGGGTAGATGGAGTAAGGAGTAGTATGGGCTTCTCGAAGTATTCTCTGTCTCAAGTCTAAATCATTCGGAATGCATAGTCTCCCCTGAAATCTCAAAATGCTGTACTCATGAACCATAAAGCCGGGGGCTTTCCCTTTTTCTGCATCCGCCTTCAGTTGACTGATCATCGGGTTATTCATGTGCTCCCCTTTGATGTCATCAACTAAGGACGAAGTAATCTCGAGGGTACACAACTGACCCTGCACACGCTGAATCCATACTTCGATTCCCTGCTTAATAAACTCCTGTCGAATCTTTGCTTGTGGTGTGAGAACCTCAAGCATCTGATGTGATACTGGCTTCCGACTCAACGCGTCCGCCACAACATTGGATTTCCCCTGATGATACAGGATTTCCAAGTCATAATACTTTAAAATTATAACCAACGACGCTGTCTCATATTCAGTTCCTGCTGACTGAAAATGTATTTCAAGCTCTTATGATCAGTATAAATTCGGCACGGAGAACCGTATAGATAGCGGCGCCAAATCTTCAATACAAACACCACTGCAGCCAACTCCAAGTCGTGTGTAGGGTAATTCATCTCGTAGGGTTTCAACTGTCGTGACGCAAAAGCTATAGTCCTCTCGTGTTGCATGAGAACGCACCCGAGTACCTGGCCCGAAGCATCACTATAAACTGAAAACCCACCATTCCATTGAGGCAAGGCTAGAACCGGCACTGCATTCAAACGCCTTTTCAGTTCCTGAAAACTCTGTTGCCTCTCGTCATTCCATTCAAACTTTTCGAACTTCTAGAGTAACTGAGTAAGTGGTCGAGCAAGTTTAGAGGACCCCTCGACGAACCATCTATAATACCCAGCAAGACCCAAAAAACTACGAACTGCCTTCATATTATTAGGCAGTGCCCAATCCAACACTGTCTCGATCTTCTGGGGATCTACGCGGACTCCTTCAGCTGAAATCACATGCCCGAGAAACATAACCTCCTTCATCCAAAACTCACATTTCGAGAACTTTGCATAGAGACACTAAGCTCTCAAAATCTCTAACACTAATCGAAAATGCTGAGCGTGGTCCTCGTCATCATGAGAATAGACTAGGATATCATTAATAAAAACAACTACACAGTTATCGAGATGCTCGATAAATATTTTATTCATCAGCTGCATAAATACTACTGGCGCGTTGGTTAGTCCGAATGGCATAACCACAAACTCGTGATGATCGTACCTCGTACGAAAAGCGGTCTTAGGAATATCGGACTCCCTCACCCGAGGCTGGTAGTATCCAGAGCTCAAGTAGATCTTTGAGAATACCGTAGATCCCTGTAGCTGGTCAAAAAAATCATCTATACGAGGCAAGGGATATTTATTCTGAATGGCCACTTTGTTCAGTTCCCAATAATCGATACATAATCGTGGTGAACCATCTTTCATCTTTACAAACAAGACTGGCGCACCCCAAGGTGAGGCGCTACGTCTGATATATCCCTTCTCTAACAATTCCCCCAACTGACTCTTCAGCTCCTGCATTTCTGAAGGTGCCATACGGTACGGCACTTTAGAAATCGGGGCTGCACTCGGTTCTAAGTCGAATGTGAACTCAATCTCACGCTCTAGTGGTAGTCCTGGCAAATCATCTGGAAAAACATCCGAAAACTCATCCACCAATGGAATCGAGGAAAGTTCAACCTTCCCGTCCTATACTCTCATGGCATAGCACTAGTACCCCACACAACCCTCCCTAATGAGTTTCGCCGCCTTCATAACACTGATTATAAGTTTCTGGCCCCTCCTCCTGTGTCCCGTAAATAAATATTCGGTACCATCCTAGGCCATCATAGATATACTCTTCGTGCGATAATTCATTACCGCGTCGTGTCTATAAAGCCAGTCGTCACCGGGGATCAAATCCTCATCAATGATATCCACGACAATCAGATTCAAAGACCACACTCTATCTGCAATAATCACCGGACAGTCTCTAACCTTCCTATCCCCCACAATTCTATCCCCACTAGGCAATTTAACCACAAAAGGTTCACAAACAGACAATCAATCGATACTCAATCGACGCACACAATCCAAAGAGATGAACGAATAAGAAGCACCGGAATCGAAAAGCACTCTAACCGGAAGAGAGAGAACATAAACGGTACATGTAGCCACGGTAGCCTCTGGATCGTCCTCTCTCCTCATGTTGTAAATATTCAGTTGCACTGAACCAGCACTGGAGGCTCCCCCTCTAACGATCTGACCCCGTCCTCTTCCCCGACCGAAACCCTAATACGGCTGACCAGCTGATGACTTCTGATTAGCACATGGTTCTCCAGGCGTAGGAACTGATGCTTGAGCCCTAATTGTCTTATCTACCTCTGTACAAAATGCAGCTTTGTGGCCCGCCTGGCCGCAACTATAACATTCCAGAGGAGGCATGATGCAATCACGACTAATATGGCCCTGCTGGCTGCAGTTAAAATAGGTCACGCTCTGCTTGGTAACACTAGGGACAGTTTTGAAATTCCGATTACCTCTAGACGTATGGTTAGACTTTCCAAATGGGTAGTTCGCCGATTGATTTATGTTGGTTGTTACTCTTACTGCCCGAAAAATTTTTGGAGGTCTTCTACTTCTTTCCTTCACTAGCCATCTCCGTATCTATCTGCGAAGGACATATCATAGGCCAGTGCTTTGCCCTGATATCCTTCAATGTAGTACAAGCGAATCCAGTCATGTAATGTCAAATTTTGGGCTTCATCCGCATATCAAAGTGTCGGATCTTATCCCTCTCTTCTCTCACTTAACCTTTCACATGGTTGAGTTGCTGATTGTATTCAATGATCGCTTAGGATACGGGAATGTCTTGGGTTTAGCCTAGAAAAAGGCTCGGATTCTGGCCTCCTGGACAGGCCAGGGGCAATACTCGGCCTCCATTAACTCTTTAAACTCGTCCCACAAAACCTCACGTTCTTGAGGTGCAACTGCCTGCCACCAGCTAGCGGCGTCTCTCGTCAGAATTTACTGCGCAATCGACACCTTACATGCCTCTGGACAATTCACAGACACAAAAACTTTATTCATCTCGTTAATCTAGTTTTCCCATCCTGATGGGTCTGTAGCACCAATGAACTGAGGAAGCGCATTCAGATTAAATCTTGTAACCATTTCTCCGCCCCAGTATCCGCCACATGAGGTGGATTATTAAGTTGAACCGCCTGAGTCAGAAAAGCCATCTGGTTAGCCACTTACTGTAATATAGTGGCCACACCTATAACCGCATTATTCTCTACGAAATTCCCCAGACTGGCCGATTGGTCATGTTGACTGTCGGTACTAGGATGAACTGAATTTAACAAGGTAGGAGTGGTCGATCCAGCATCCGAACCGAGAGACATGGCCCGCCCAGCAGCTGTGCCACGTCCCCGACCGCGTCCGCATCCTCTACCAGCTGACATTCTAAAGGATACAAAAAAGAGGAAAAGACATAAGTACAGTTCATAATATAAACGTCATGGTGACCGGTTCCCCACATTATGAAGTTGAAAGACAAGACACTAAAGACGATAAGTAAGATAAGAGAAATTACGAGTACTGGTCGTACTAAGATGATGGCAGCGCGATGATACTGTGATTACAGACAACGTGACTAGACCCAAAAGACAAACAACCTAGGTATCCATAAACCTAGGCTCTGATACCATATTCTGTAACACCTCCAAGATATTCAGGTTATGTCACAGTGCCGTGAATCCCATCAGGAACTCACAAGGCTATGTTTATACAACATCCATAACAAGGAACATCAAAAACCACCAAACATTTATCGGGTTAACCGATAAAATTCCAACGACAACATTTTAAACCACAATAAACGACAAGTTTAATAAAACTGACAGCAAAAAATAACTCCCTATAATACTCGAGTACCAACTAATAGTTTGTAACAAAATAAATTCTCAACAACCAAACTCAAAGAGGATAAACATAACAACACTTCACAGTATCACGCCTGGCCTTCATCATCGTACTGCCCCGGTACTTGTCCAGTCGCATTCTTCGCATCAGAAATACATGAAACGTATTTCCCCCAAAAGGGGTTAGCCATGGAATAGCTAGTACAAGTAATATAAACGAACTGTTACATCTTACAATATCAAAGCACATGCATCAATAGTTTTCAAAAGCAATTAAGATAATGATTTCCGGAAATGCAATATATATAAATGTACCACAGAAACAAAAATCCTCCCGATTAACTGTGGACCCAACCATGCGCGGATCTCTCCGTGGCCCCTTTAGACCCTCCTGGAGTGGTTAACCTAAAATTTCATGGACCCAACCAAACGTGGATCCCTCCGAGGCCCCATCGGACCCTCCCGGAGTGAACATATACACTCTAGCACTCATATACATCTCTTTGCACATTTAAGATTGTAAGTTCGTAAGAATTACTTGCCTTTGAGACATGACGAAATATTTTGAGACGGTAAACGACCACCATTGAAAGAACTCGGAAACTTCAAACCTAGAGGATTCGTAAAACGACTATCAACAACAACATGAATGAAATTCAACATTGAAATACATCCGAAAACCCCGCATACGATACATGTAATCCAACAACATATTCAACGAGGGAGGATCGCAACCAAACCCTCTCGATTTCATAGACACACTGACTTTTGCCGAAAATTCACAGGGCAAACAAGAATATGATGAAGATTAATCGTACATATCATGAATTAATCAACCAATTGAATCTACGAATAGGATTCACGAGAAACCGCCAAATTTCCCAAAAAGTAGGGTTCTAGCGATTTACCCCGAATAAAAGACGAAGAAGATGGATTGGTGTTGTTAATCTACACAAAAAATCCAAGAAATATGATAGATACATGATTAAAGACTCAAAATCGCTTTAAAATCGCATAAGAATCGCCCAAGCCGCGGAGGAGAGGAAGAAGGAAGAAAAATGGACGATCTCGGTCAACTCTTGGATATTTAAACCCACGTCTGATAACGTGCGTAAGCCATGGAGTGCTAACATACTTAGCTCCTTAACGTACGTAATGCATCCACGCCTACGTACGTAAGGGATTGGCAGAACTCTCTGCCTGATTTCCTGAAGACCCTAACATACGCTACACAAAAGGACTAACGTATGTTAGGAAGTCTCCTTAACGTACGTAATTCATCATGCTTACATACGTAAGGGATTCGCAGAACTCTTTACCCGAGTATACGAAGATCCTTATGTACGTTATGAAGGTCTAGCGTACGTAAGCGTCTGGTGGCCTTAACGTACGTAATGGTCCCCATATAGCGTACGTAAGGCACTCCAGCAGTTCACAACTACTAAGGGCAGTTCGTCAAGTAAGAGTGCGACGAAACCACGAGACGACGAACACACAAAAACAAGAACATGCTTACGAAGAGTTCGAGACGACGAACTTAAGTGCTAAATAAAATACAATTCTGTCTACCCGAAGGTTCGGCATACGACAATGAAAGTAATTACCCTAAACTTTTTGGAAATTACAAAATGACCCGAAACGATAGAAAACCACGATACGGAAACAAACAACCACGTCAAAGCTCACAGCATGTCTAATAACATTATACAAACTCGCACAAAACTCGAAACGATAGTTTTGCACAACAATCGCACAAAACGAGTCTACAAACGGAAAAAGTACTAATAAACACAAAATCTAGTAAAACAATTCCGAAACATGCTCGGATGCCAAAATATGCCGAATTAAACATTCTCAAAATATCAAAACGGTTACAAATGAGTCACTGAAAACAGAAAATATACCAACATGGAAATTACTAAGAATAGAAAAGTACGAATATTACAGGGTACCAATGTGATTGTGATATTTGTGCACTTGTGTTATTTCGTGACACAAGGATTTCTGTAAACGACTATGGAGAAATTGATAATTGGTGTATCATTGGATGACCGATATTTGTTAGATTGATCTTAAATGTATTATCCCTTGGTAGGGAATATGTGTCGACTAAAGTGGTCATCTTTAGTAAATTCCTTAACTATATGTATTATAATTGATGCTCCGAACTTGTGAAATTGTGAACATTATGTGTGTGTGTGTGTGTGTGTGTGTGTAAGTGGTTCGTCCAACTGGGGATGGGTCCGATGGGGCCTCTGGGATCTATGTTAAGGGTGCTGGATAGGGGACCAGGTTCCCCACCCGGGGATAGAGGTGTTCAATGGTTCGGTTCAATTGGCCGAACCACCGGTTTCGAACCATTGACCGCGGTTTGGTTCGAAACCGGAACCTTCAACCGTTTTAAGACGGTTTGGTTCCGGTTCGGTATTTTGACGAACCACGAACCGGTGGTTTAACCGATGGTTTAATAAAAAAAAATCAAAAATGTGAATTTTCAAAATTTCGGGGGGAAACTTACATTTTGAATTTCACATTTGAATTTCACCATGACGTTACTCCAAATCGCATGTTCAAATCGGGAACCGACGGTTCAACCGGGAACTAGCGGTTCACAAAGGTCACAAGCATTTTTTAATTTTCTTTAATACATTTTAGCACCTATAAATACCACCCTCTCACCCTCTATGTTTCTCACACCAACTCTAATTATCTATTTATTTTCTTTTTACTCTCTCAAGTATTATACTATTACTTTCTTTCATATTAATTGAAAAAAGATGTCAAGTGGCCAATTCAACCGGGGAAAAGAAAAGGCTATCACTGGAATTCTCGACGAGGAAGAGTTGGTGCTTGTGGTAGTGTACTCCTACTCGTACTCCGAGTTCTACATCTATTCCAAGTCTGAATTTTGGAGATTACGTTCCCGAAGAATTAATCGAGGAACAAATCAACCAAATATCTGAAGCCTCAAAATCGATCCATAATATCAAAGATGATGAGCAACCAACAAAAACAAAACAAATAAAACCGTCTGAGCTCAAATCTCCACTATTTGCGGTGTATTATACAAAATTGGACGATGTTGCCTCCGATATAGGTCATTTCTTTGCCAAGTGCAACTATTGCAAGAAATTTTATAAGTTTAGAAAAGGAGGAGGTTATGGGACCTAAATGGCCATATACAAAGACAACATCCCCAAAAAGTTGGCATGGAGTCTAATCAAACCCAAATCTAAGGCACGGCGACGTCGTCTAATGCCATCAATCAAGTTACTAGTTCTTTATTTAAATTTAGTCCAATTACCGCTAGAAAAGAATTAGCTAGATTTGTTTGTGGTAAATCTCTTCATTTTAGCTTCGCCGGTGACCAAATGTATGAAAATTTTACTCAATTAACTTCTAACCCTGCTAGTAAAAAAGTTTCATGCTCTACTGTAACTCGTGATGCTATAAAAACTACTAACGAGGCAAAATTAATTTTAGCTAATATGTTTTCAAAACTAGATCATAAAGTTTGTATATGCTCCGATGCTTAGAGTGATCATTGGCAACTAAATCCATATATGGGAATTACCTGTATTTGAATTGATGATTCTTGGACTATGCGAAGACGTCTAATTGGTTTTAGAGAGTTTAATACCGCACGTACCACCCAAGATATTTCGCATAAAATTCATACAATTTCATCTGAATATAATTTAGTACAAAAAGTTTTTTCAATTTCTTTTGATAATGTTTAGCTCCAATACAGCTAGTTTAAAATCACTTTTTTCAGTATGTGGGCCATCTATTGGTGGTAAATTTTTTGATGTTAGGTGTATTTGTCATGTTCTTAATTTATGTGTTCAAGATGATTTAGTTGTTTTACAAGAAGCATATGCTCCTATTCGTGAAGGAATAATGTATTTAATTAGACATTCTTCTCTTGGTAAGAAAATGGAGGAGATATTACCAAAAAAATAATATGCATCCAAAAAGTTTTACAAAAGATATGCCAAATCGTTGGAATTCTACTTATAATTTGCTAAATGATAATTATCAATGTTGTATTGCGTTGTGCAATTTTGTAATGAAGAACAAGTATTCGTTTGCTTATTGCCAAGTCAATGGGATAAGTGTTCTAGTTAATGGCACTTTAAAATAAATTTAAAGAGGCAACTGAGTGTTTGTCCGGTATTTATTATCTCACTTCTAGATTTGTGGTTGAATATTGTGTTAAAATTGTACTTGTATTCAAGTCTTTGATTAAAGTTCCCAATCTATTTGATTGTATAAAAGAAATGAGAGATAAATGGATAAAATATTTCACCAACATTCTTCAGTTTTTTTAGCTGCTATACTTTTAGATCCTCAAGTTAGAGAGGAAGGTTTGCTGAAATTATTTACACTTTATAAAATATTTTATTTCCTATTCCTATTCCAAATTTTATTCCTCCAAATCCTAGCGACTCTATTCAAAGTGCAAAAAATTCTTTATCTAGTCTTTATTGCGAATATGCTTGTAGTTATAATGGTAGTCTTGATCCTGGTACGGGTTCTTCTTCTCCGGTTCACATTCCTTCTTGTAGTAGTATGTCTTCAATTGATTTTTCTATTCTGTATCTTGGTGAGTGAAATGCCTATCAAGAAGATTTATCGTGAAAATGAACAAGGAACCAAAGTAATGCATATCAAGAAATTGAAAATTATTTAACTCTTTTTGATTTGGAAGATTTAGAATGTGGACCGGATGGTAATATAATCTTCTTAAGTGGCGAGCGAAAAGGTCTACAATCTTTCCTGTAGTTGCCACGATCGCCAAGGAAATACTAGTTGTCCCCGCCTTAATAGTTTCTATTGAACAAGCCCTCAGTGTGGAAGGATACATTCTGGATGAACGACTATCTCGATTGATGCCTCAAAATCTTGAAACTCAAGCGTTAATGATGATTGGGTGAAGGCCGAGTTACGCCAACAAGAACCAAATTATAATGAACAAGAAGACAGCGACACATATGATACCGAATCTAGCAATGATTCGGTTGACTTGGATGATTGAACCATCTCCTCTCCGCCTCCGCTCCCTAAGGTAAGTATAAGGTAAGTGAACTATGAGGACTTTGATTCCTAAAGTGAGGGGATACATAGGCAACTTAATCTAAATATTCAAAGTTGAAATTCTTAATTTAACTTTAAATATTTGAATTAAGCTCAAGTCCATTTTTCCCCCTCTTCCCCCTAAAATTTAAAAATGAACTACAATGACTTTGATTTTGATTTCTAAACTCTAAAGTTACCGATATCAGATACATGGGCGCCTAATTTAAATATTTAAAATTAAAAATTTCAATATTAAGTACTTGAATGATCAAGTCCAATTTTTACCCCATAATTTTTATTTGAATTGAAATGTTACAAATTTAATTAAATTTAAAAAAACATGAACCACCAGTTCAAAAATCGGCGGTTCTGAATCGTTGAGCACCTTTACCCCGGGACGGTTCGACAAGACCTCCGGGAGTCGATGCTAAGGGGCTTGGCTGTGGGTTACCGTATATGTTGTGAATTTTTTATGATGTTGTTTCTCACGATAAATGTGATGTATCTGGAGTATCACGACATTTTGTTCTCGATGTTGAGATATATTCTATATAGGTCTTTGGTACTTGACTAGAATGGAACTTGAATAAAATGATATGTATGATCTATGATTTATAGTTTTGGTAAAACTACCCAACGTCTCAAAAATATTTTCAAACTTTATTTCAGGGAATTATACTGTAACACCCCCAAAACCATCTAGGGGATATTACAGCGCCGTGGGCCCCACGCCGGAACCCACCAGGCTAAAACTCATTTTCGCAAACATTTTCAAATACGCCAATAGGATACGGTATTATATTTTAAATAATTTACAAAAATCTATTTTCTAAATACCGTCACAAAATAAATCGTTTAATAGATCGAGGCCAAAATGCCAAAGCTCGACAATTTCAAAATGTACGTTAAGCCACTACTTACACGTACCGACAAAGAATAGTTTAGGGAAAAAGGTTTGACGAAATAACCCAAGTTTACGAAATACCCAAGAGGCCATTTTAAAATACAAACGAGTTGGTAAAAATATCGGAAAATCATTTTAAAACACACATGCAGAGGATAAAACTCAGTTCAAAATATACATTTGCAGCGGAATAAAACAAACAGTAAAAGAATACTCGATTCCCAAATACCCATGCCATAGCCAGTATCACCCGAGAAGCTCATCTCTTCACGACCACTACTAGCTCGATCTCCGAGTACCTAGAAATAAAGGCCACGACGGGGTCAGCCACAATACTCAATAATGATAACGATCACATCACATAAAATAATTACATATCAATATAATTACAAGTAAGAATACTACCAACGAAATCTTACCGTCATAACCTCACCAACCCATGGCAATCCATAACCAATCAATCTTTACCATAATCCACATTTCGCATTCTCAAATGACGAAATGGACTCAACTACAACTATTTGTACTGTATCCAAATAATACCAAAAGTCCTCAAAACATCATCATAACTCATAAGTGTGGAATAATCCATTCATGCCAATTCCTGTCCACCGGATAGCACAATCAGATACCAATTCTGATAAGAACCAAAAATACACAATACATCTGTAGACCAACTACCACAAAACAATGATAACAAGCCTGAAACATCGACGTACAGCCCAAACCCTCAGACGATCAATAACCAGATCAACCAATACATCAACTGAGAATATCATCAACATGATAAACTCCAAACAAGACCAACGAAGAATCAACAACGACCAAGAATATCATCAACATGATAAACTCCAACACGACCAACAAAGGATCAACGATGACCGAGAATACCATCAACATGGTAAACTCCAACCAAGATCAAATATAATGGATCTCAAAGAAATAACCCCGACTGTCGAACATACCCCTCGGACGTATGAACAACCAGTCGCAAACTGTAGAACATACCTAACCATACATGGAGGATGAACGACCCATCGATATGGCTCAAAGATGGACGTCACAGTACGCCCGATCTGGAAATGTGTCCGTGCACAAGCCACCCTGGGTATCGATCAAATACACGTGTGGTCTTGTACCTAATCAGTCTCACGAAGTAATCATCTCGTGTGCACAGCTCAATGTGAGGACATGACCCCATCACATGACTATTCGTGCAAGCCCTAAAAATCCTACACATAACCAATTGGCATGCAGATATGACTCTAGATATGTCACGATGCAACATGACAACAAAAATCAAGGAATCACATACCCAATAAGGATCAAAAGACTCACCAAAGTGAACAATAACACACGGATAATGAAAGATCGACACGACCGACAATATCCAAAACAACCACCCTGAGATCACAATCCACAAAAAATGATCAACACGATCAACAATCTTAATACTACAGTCCTGGGATCAACATCCCTCAACGAACAACCAAAATGAATCTCATTATATGAAACCTCAACATACAACATATACGACAACTCAACAGAAATAATTATCCTCATAACTGAACCACACTTAAATTACCTCGAAGCGAAAGATAAATCCTTTCCACGAACAAAGGTCCTTGAACGAATACAAAGTTATACGCATAATCTCGAATGAGGTACAGTCCATTAATATTAATACGATAAACTATCCTCGATATCCGACATTCCATATCACAGATTGAACTTAACTCACCTCTCTGTCTTTATCAAACATGATTAAATCAGATACATTATGATTTATCCCAAACCAAAGCATAATATACAACCCATCATCTCGACAACGTATATTTATAATATCATTGATATACGAATTATAAATGAAATGAAACCGAAACCATTTATTAAATATTATAAACTGAACAAGTATAACTTGCCTCGATACTGATACGACAAAGCCGTTACCAATTCCATTGCCTTCGTCTATGATCTCCTCAGCCCCGACCAAAGCAATCTACGAACTCGTCAATCTCAACCGCAACACAACGGTCATAATCAACGATCAATTATCACAACCTATTGCAATAACCGATTAACACACATTCGATAAAAATCAACAACCGATATAGCCAACCAATCAAATTCAATGGTTCAATGATACCTCGATAATATACAAAACCAAATAATCCAACTCAACAAATACGAACTCGTATCCACAATACAAGTCGCAACTCGATAATCATAATTAACAATCAATATAACCGATCAACAACCCAACGGTTCCACAAAATCTCGATTTCACACAAGCCCGAACAAGCCCAAATCAATCAATCACGAATCCAAAACCACAACACGATTTATAATCCGATAATCATATCAATAATCAATTTAAACCAATAACAAGGGTCTAAACAATACCGATTCCAAATTCAATCTTAAATACGAATATAAGTTTCCTCCTTGTAAATTCATAATTAAAACCAATTACTGATTATCATCATCAATCCGGACAATCCGATTAGTTCAACATTATAGATGATCATATTCCAAGGGTGTCAAATAATTCAATCATTCGATTTGAACACTTGCTCAATACATATGAACTTCCAAACCCAAAGATGAATAATAATCTCATCAAACTCGTAATCATATTCGTATTCTTATACGAATATTGCACCAAAACATATAACTTAGTTCTAGATATGAATATTCCATATTCATATCCAAAACACCAACACCTCTTAAACATATTCATCATATCACATAATCCAAGAGTTCCTTAAGAACACGAATTATTCCGAAATCACATTCATAATCCCCAAAACGACATAATCCGATATGTTCTAACATCTAAACAATCCCGATTCATAATTCAAGAAGTATATTATCATATTATTCATCATACACTTCTCATAACATCAAGAATCAACACAACAACTCCGTAAACTATTATCATACGAACTAGTCACCAACAACATCAAAATCCGAAATTAAAGAGAGGATTATCCAACATACCTCTTAGAAGATGAAGTGCAGAAGCAAACACCTCAAGAATCAACGATAACTCCACATCTCAAGCTCCAAATCCATGCCTTCAAGCTCATAATCGACTTAGAAGAGCCAAAATCCATCTCTGAGTGTTGAAGGGCGAAGAAAATGAAGTGAAGTTCTGAAATATCGAAGTGACGAACATCTCAATTATATAACTTCCAACTGTTACGTACGTAATATGCAAAAATTAATGTACGCAACATCCCTTTACGTACGCTATCCGACCTTGATAGCGTACGTAATGACGGCCCAGAGGCTACTGCCTCATTTCTATACCACGATTACGTAAGTAAGGCCCATGCCATAGCGTACGTAATATAGGTGTTGACTTACTACAGTATCTCAGTTACGTACGTAATGTCCAACTCCTTACGTACGTAACTTACCAATAGTGTACGTAATCCCTTAACATTAACGTACGCTATCCTCAATCCAGAAGCTACTGCCTTTATCAAATGATACCATTACGTACGTAACATGCTAGTATAACGTACGTAATATTCATACTCTATTAACGTACGCAACACCATCTACATCACGTACCTTAAATCATTCGTTGACTCACATGTCCACATCCGCGCCGAAAGTTGCCGACCACGGGCCCACTGTCGGCCACAGCCTAGATCATGTCGGATTCCTCTCATAACGTACGTAATGCATGATACATAACATACGTTATGATTACCAATTTAGCGTACGTAAGATCCTCAACTTTGCGTACATTATGGCTTCTGCATTTAACCAATTCCAACTGCTCATGTCCGTCTCGACATACTGGATATGCATACACATCCCAATAATATTCCCATAAGATATACCTGATATAAAAAACAAACAACCTGATACACGATATCCTCAAATATAACTATCAATCAATCACGTCAATTACACAAATACAACTGTCTCGGTTTTCAATTTATTTTATCCATACTGTATAGATACCATGATATCCACTATATCTCAGATAAAATAACGCGAAAAAATTTATACCGAAAATCCAGTATATTACATATACGAACTCAAGGATTTTGTAATGTGTTATTAAAGCAAATACCTCGTGTAATTTTTCTAGAATAATATCAGTGATTGATTGTTATATTTATATCTTGAAATAAGATTGATATAACTTGTATATTATGTACTTGCACTAGTAAAATTTCAGTTTGCTAACCCCCAACGTTCTGGGGGTGGGTGCCTTTTATTCATTCAGGTATTCCGAGTTTGGGGGCGTTCACAGGATCAACATTATAATACCAGTACTTTTCATGAATTTTTGGCTTTGACGTTCTTTCATTTTTGTCGCTCTCGTAAGCGCTTATTGAGATGTTGTTGACTTTAGAGTTTCGTATATTTCGGAACATATTCGTATTGATCGGACTTTGCAGTGGTGTTATTGAATGAAGCAGATAACATACGTTAGGCGTGAGCTAACGCACGCTATTTTTATTTGGTAGCGCGCGCTACCTTCGCCAATAGCGCACGCTAATGGTCCGAGTTTGGCAAAGACAATAGTTGAGTTCTATTCTCTGGACGAACAGTTAACGCACGCTAGGTGTGATCTAACGCACGCTATCAGTGTTGTGTAGCGCACGCTAATGATTTGGGCAGTGAGTTCGGAATTTCTGCATGATAGCAGTTAGCGCACGCAACATTGTTGGTACCGCACACTATCGACGTAGGTCAGAGGCTACTGGACTACCGGTGACCCCGTTAGCGCACGCTATACTTATGAACTAGAGCATGCTAATTAAGCCCAGTATATAAGATGGGTCAGCCGTATTCTTCGTCATTTCTCTTCTCATTTCTTATTCTTCCGACGAGAGCACGCGAGAGGGGCGATCTTGAGGCGATTTGGGGAAACTTTTCATCATCCATCATCATCTTTGGTTGGATAACAAGGATTATAAAACATCTAATCCGTTTCTTCTCTTCAAATCAAGATAAATTTCTTAGAACCCTAGTTTGGGGAATTTTGGGGGATTTCTCTTAGATTCGTCCTATTAATCCGTTTTGAAGCTTGAAATCCTTGAGATTATGATGTATCTACCCCGTACCCACGTTTCTCTTACGATTATACGAATGTTTTTGTGTATTACTTGAAGTGGAGAGGGTTTGTATGATTTCCAACCTCTATGTGAATACTCCGAAGATTTATGAATCGTAAAGGGGGGGTTTCGGGAGTCTTCCTTGAGAATTGAGTATTGGTGAATTATTTTCGTACTTCCTTACAAATTATTTAGGCATGGGAGTGCGTTCTTGGATCTCCCGAGCTTGAAATACCATTATTCACTTCGGTTCTAATGTCTCAAAGGCAAGTATATATTTATGATTGTACGTTCTCGACTTTGAAAGTGATGTATATGAATTGTGTAATTGTATATATTCACTCAGGGACGGACCGAAGGGTCCTCAGAGGGTTCCGTTGCCTTTGGTGCGGTTCCACAAATATCTTTGTGTTAACCACTCTGGGAGGGTCCGACGGGGCCTCAGAGGGTTCTGTTGCCTTTAGTGCGGTTCCATGGTTAATCACGTATGTATTGAAATGAGTTGCTATGAGATTTAGTTATTCGGGAATACTAATCTTGAGGTTGATGAAATGAAGATTACATTTACTTTATTGTCGAGAAGTATTGTGTTTCATATTCGATATACTTGTACTAGCTATTCGATGGCTAACCCCATTTTGGGGGAAATACTTTTCATGTATTTCAGGATCCAGGAGAGTGGATAGGCATGTACCGGGTCGGCACGAAGATGATGGGCAAGAGTGATGCTGTGTCTTGTCTTTGTTTATATCTTGTACTTTATCCATTCGGTATTGTTGTACTTGGAATGGTTATGAACACTCGAGTAGTGCTTTAGATGCTCTTGATATTTTGGCCTGAGTTGCCTTGGGTTTTAATTCCCAATGTATTGTATTTTGTCGAATTCATTATTACCTTGGTGTCATTTCTATTGCCTTCTAGTGCATTATGTTTAGACCTTATCGTTCGAAGTTCATGGTTCCGCGTATGTATAGCCTTGTGGGTCCCACGGAGGGTCTTACGGCACTGTAATATACCCTGAATAACTTGGGAGTGTTACAAACATGGAGTATGATGAAAGACCATGATGTTAATCATAAGAGAGTCGGTATAATATCATTATTGTCATGTTGTTTTTTTCTTCCGCTGCCGTGTTCTACCCTTGCATGGGAATGTTGACGTATTGTTGTAATTGTGTATCAAGAATACATACGTATTGTCAGTTATTGTCCATGTATCGTGTTTATTGATTTTCTTATAGATTGAACTTGTTGGTCAATTATGGTTTGAGTTGTTCTGTGTTTGCCTGATGGATCCTTACGAGAAGGATCTACGATGTGTAACAACCAAAAAAATAATCTGGGGGTGTTATAGTGATGGGGGTGCGGTCCTCTTTGAAAATTTGGAAGAGCTAGTGGTTCTTCAAAAGGGGAGAGTCAGAGTCGAATCAATTATCGGGGATGTCGGGGGTTTGTTGTTCCCCTAACGTATTCTTCTGACATGAGTAAGTAGTCTTTCAACTCATTTCAATTCGGTTATTTTTTCGGATTGCTTCTTGTTCTTTTGTCATGCAGAGAATTTGAAGGTAGGGCTAGTTGATCCTGTTTTTTCTTATTAGATAGAGGCGATCTGTAGCTCGGATTTCGAGTCAAGGCATTAGCAGAAGCTCGTTACCGAGGATAACTTATTTGCCATGGGCTTGAGGTCGACCAAGCCGAGCTCACAGAGGGATAATTATTCGAAGGTATATATTTTCTTCAGCTCTCTGTTCTTTCTTGGCCATTTCATGGAGGCTTTTGAAGCTGGAGGGGTGGGAGTGGCTTCAAGAACCCGACCTATCATGGAGGCCATCTCCTATGGAACGATAGGATTCTGCAACACTTGTGTCGCAACAACAGAGAGGGTCAGTGTTTCGGTAGGTTGAGAAGGAGACTTGCCCACAAGAGAATTTATTTTCTTTATCGAAGCACGTTATTGTCTGAACCATACATTTTTTAACACAAAAATTTAAAAATTTGGAGGCGTCCTTACAATTTTCTTTCTTCTTTCAATTTAACCACAAACGCACATTCTTCTAGTGCCAATTTGTTGAGGCCTGTGATGGTCAATAAATCTACATAAACAAATATAAAAAGCATGGATAATATATTCGTACACGTAAGTACGAATTGATACACGTAGGAGCGCAGAAATGCTGTAGAACATGAAATTAACTATGTAAAAACACTGTACATCTGAACTGGTGATCTGAGTTTTAGATCGACTCTTAGTTTTTTCCTTTTACATTGCGGTATATGAGTAAATTTTATGAGTTTTTTATGACCCAAGCTGAGGATATTTAAGACCATCATGCTCGGACATATGTTATTAAATAGTTAAACCATTTACAGACAGGCAGGTCGACGGTGTTGATTAGATCTTTATTTGTTGTTGTCGTGACAGGTGGCATCAGCTGCATGGGCGGGGATGTCTGTACACGTAGTGTCTTGCTTGTATTGTTGGATTGTCGGCTCACAGTCGAGGCTATTAACTCTCCGATCAGTTATTAAAATATCTTATCAGATCGCCTTGGATGATATGAAGGACTTTGGTATTGAGGTGCTATGACTGGATTCAGATGATATTCAGGTCGGATAATGTGGATCCGGATATCCAGTTCAGACAGTATACATGTGAGCTTCTTGTAGATTCTTCCATGTGTCAGTCCTAGTATGATGTGGCAACCAAATTACGCCATCTCAGATCGGTTACCAACAGATCTGACAACCCTTGGGGGTAAGGAAATTTATGGGTGCCTCCTTAGCTGCGATCCGTGCCCTACAAAGGATATTGTGCAACACATCTCTGATCATGTCATGCCGATACTTGAAATCGAACTATTTCTGATGTGGGACACATAGAAGATGAAGAAGCAGTACACATAATAGGTCAAGAGGCATTCAAGATTCAACAAGTATAATTTTGAACATTTTATTGTTTTCATCCAGAACCTTAATTACTTTCGGCATCAGTCTTGCGATCTGGTTTAGATGTTTTGGTAAAATTTGTGGCTAAAAACAATAAAATGGTCAAACCAGATGTACAATTTCTAATTGTATTTGTGAATTAATTATTGATAGTGGTAGCAGCGAGAATATTATATCTCAAAACCTGGTCAACACCTTAAAGCTACCTGTTGAGAAAAACCCTGAGCCTTATAGTATTGTCTGGATTACAACTGGTGAAAGAATTAAGGTGAGAGAGTGGTGTCGAGATCCTTTGACCATTGGGAAGTACTATAAGGATGAAGTCACCTGTGACGTGGTGGATATGGATGCTTGCCAGCTATTATTCGGCAGGCCGTGGCAGTTCGATCTTAGCACCACCCCTGATGGTCGAAAAATGTTTATCAGTTTTCAAAGGATGGCAAAAGGGTCACTCTGCTACCCTTGGTATTCAAGCAAAAGAATGAGTCAAAGAAAACAGAGAATTTTCTGACCCTTACATATTCTGGGACGGACGTGGAGAAAGATGCTCGACTAACCAAGAAAATCCATGCATTGGTGATAAGGACCGCTTTTATGGCTGAATCTAAGGAGCAGACTCCAGATTCAATACGAGAGCTGTTCAAGGAGTTTCAAGACTTAGTACCAGAGGAACTTCCAGCCGAACTTCCACCTATAAGGAATATTCAGCACGCCATCGACCTGGTTCCTGGAGCTGGAGCCACCTTACCTAACTTGCCACATTATCGAATGAGTCCAAAGGAAAGTGAGACCCTACAGAAAATGGTGGAGGAATTGTTACATAAAGGGCTGATTCAAGAAAGCATGAGTCCTTATGCCGTTCCAGCACTACTTACTCCGAAGAAAGCCGAGTCGTTGCAGATGTGTGTGGATAGTAGGGCAATAAAGGAGGAACCGAGGGAGGAGTGGAAGACCACTTTCAAGACAAATAAGGGACTATATGAATGGCTCGTTATGCCTTTCCGATTATCAAATGCTCCCAGTACCTTCATGCGTTTGATGAATGAGGTATTGAAACCTCTTACAGGAAAGTTCGTTGTGGTCTATTTTGATGATATCTTGATTTATAGTACTAATGAGTTTGAGCACATGGAGCATTTGCGGCAAGTCCTGGTGGCATTGCATAAAAATAAACTTTACATTAACCAAAGGAAGTGTAACTTTCCATTCACTCTGAAGCATAAGTCCGGCGTTCAGAATAAACCTGCTGACGAATTAAGTAGACGTGTTGCTTTGATAATTACAATGAGCCAAGAAATCGAAGGTTTCAAAATTCTCCGTGAGTTATATAAGAATGATGAAGATTTCAGTGAGATATAGAGTAAACTTCATTTTGAAGATTTCCATAAGCATGAAGGGTATATCTTCCGTGGTAATCGTTTGTGCATCCCGCGTACTTCGTTAAGGGATGAGCTAATTCGAGATCTTCATGGTGGTGGGCTGATCGGACATCTCGGTCGGGAAAAGACTATCACTAGTTTGGAAGAGCGATATTATTGGCCGCAATTAAAGAGGAAAGTGGGGCGTTTTATTAGCCGATGTCACATTTGCCAAACAGCCAAGGGGTGTACGCAAAACACGGGTCTTTATACCGATTTACCTGTTCCTGCAGCAATTTGGGAGGATCTATCCATGGATTTTGTTCTTGGGTTACCCCGGACTCAGCGCGGGGTGGATTCTGTCTTTGTAGTGGTCGACAGATTTTCAAAGATGGTGCATTTTATCCCTTGCAAAAAAACATCTGATGCGTCCCATATTGCACGTCTTTTCTTCTGTGAAGTGGTGCGATTGCATGAAGTACCAAAGTCTATCAAATCGGACCGAGATACTAAATTTCTTAGTCATTTTTGGATGACCTTATGGAAAATGTTTGACACTGCACTCAATTTCAGCAGTACGGCGCATCCCCAAACTGAAGGACAAAACAAAAGTTGTCAATCGAACTCTTGGGAATTTAATTCGCTGCATTTGTGGAGATCGTCCTATGCAGTGGGACTATGCATTGCCACAAGCGGAATTTGTTTTTAATAGCGCAATTCACAGTTCTACCGGAAGGGCTCCTTTTTGCTGTGGTCTATCAAAAGACTCCACACCATGTTGTGGATTTAGTTAAGTTGCCAAAAGTTGCTAGCTCAGCTGTGCCAATTTAGCTAAGGAAGGAGTAAGTGTGCAGGCTGAGGTTCGTCGGAAGTTGGAGGAAACTAATCAAAAAATTCAAAGTAGCAGCAGACAAACATCGACGCTTAAATGTGTTTGAGGAGGGAGATGAAGTCTTCGAAAGGAGAGGTTTCCAACTGGACAGTACCATAAGTTGCAACCAAAGAAGTATGGGCCTTATAAAATTATCCATAAAATCAATGATAATGCGTATGTGGTGAACCTCCCAGAAATGATGGGTATTTCAAGGACTTTTAACGTGGCTGATTTGTCTCGTTATCGTCCCGAAGAGCCATCAATTTATTTGGATCACTCGAGGCTGAGTTTTTTTCAGAAAGGGGAGACTGATGTGGGGCACATCGAATATGAAGAAGCAGTACACATAGAAGGTCTAGAGGCAGTCAAGATTCAACAAGCATAATTTTGACCATTTTATTGTTTTCAGCCAGAACCCTAATTACTTTGAATGCATTATCACTTGTATGACTTGTTTTATCACCTATAAATAGGTGATCGTATGAAATAATGGGCAGAACTTCTGAAATTAAGTTTGAACAGTCATTTATTCCTATCGTAAGAAGAGCATATGTCTTCTACGTTCTTAACTCCCGTGTCAGTTTCTGATAATAGTTGACATGATCTTCAGGAACATCTATACAGGTCTGATTCAGAGGAAACTGTGCCTCGTCATGAAACAGAGAAATCATGAACTGTAAAGTAAAATCGTCTCACACTCTACTGGCATCATATGCTACCCCAATCCCTCTATTGGGGTTGCCATAAGGAAATCATGAACATGTTTGGCTCTCAAGCACCTAGAGAATGCTGCTTGTATCTCTGAGAACTCAAACTTAGTATGTATAATCTTGTAATTGTCACCAAAGTAACGGCCTGTAAAGCAGTGCATAGGTTTAGAGGGATAGAATGTTTAGTGATTAATTTTGCCAAATCCACATTCGGGTGAACTAATTGTAAAGAATCATGTGATGTAACAAAACGGTGCCAAATGGAAACCTCGCCACGCTCCTTGAAAATGTGGTCCTATGGGTCACCTGGCTGGATTCGTGAAGCCACAAACGCAAACAAACCAACATCATCTGCAGTATACACACCCAAACCACTGGTTGCACGGCAAGCACACCAACCCCCATTGTAGATCACCAAACGCTAGTCCTTCTGACGTCAGAATAGTGTAACGCCTTCCTCAATGTAGTATCTAAGCCTCTAGAATGAATTATGATGGGCAAGTGTGCAAACAGGGCCGGCCCTTACTTGGGGCTACATAGGCATTTGCCTAGGGCCCTCAAATTTAGGGGGGCCCAAATTCAAAAAAAAATATTATTATACCCAAAAAAGAAGAAGCTATTTATATATTAATTTGTATGTATTTAATCCTTCTCTTCTCATTGTTGCTTCTCTTCTTTTATTTATATTCATTGTTTAGTTATATATAGTATATTCATAGTTTATTAATTCCGAATTTATCTAACATATAGTAGTATTTTTTTTAATAATCTTATGCTAGCTTTTTATAATTAGAATTGATGAAATAGTATATGTATGCTATATGTCCCAAGAAAAGTTATTTGTGTTAGCAATTTTATACATTGAAAATAAAGTATTAGAAAATTTTGATTTCGAAGATTTTGATGAATTTGTTTATCAAAATACTAAAATGTTAAAAGATCTAAATTATATCAATAATTATTCGATCTCTTTTTCCTAGCATATATTTAACTTTATATTTTATATTAAAATTATGAACTCGAACAATTATAGAAGACATCATATGTTATTTCAAGTTGGCCAAAAAATAAATTAAATTTTAGTTTTTAGAGGATCCACTTTTTCGTTTTTGCCTAGGGCCCGAAGGGCCGACCCTGTGTGCAAAGCATAGCAAAACTTACCCAGCCCCATGCGAACTACAAGTAAAAGACGCACCTAGGATCGTTAGGTTGGTCTAATACTAGTGCACCCATATAAGCTCAACCGACTTGGCCACTATCTTGTTAGAATAATTTGCTTTACACTTTTCTATTTTATTTATCTCTCTCTCTGTTCTTTCTCTTGCGTTCTTTCCTTTTTTAGATACCGTTCTTATTTCAACACAGCTGAGTGTGCACCTTATAATCCTCCAACGAATAATAACCGGATGCTATTCTTAATTTCTATTGAGGTGATCAGTTACATTTTGTACTAAAAATGGCGATCTAAATAATACTATGTTTTTTCTTGAAAATTGATTAAAATCTGAGAGGAATTATATTATATACCTTGTCCAAACTTGCATCGAGAAATCCAATCAAGATAGAGATTTAGTTGACCTGAATCTTGTTTGCTAGCTACAAATATTTTGCTGCATGCCTGCATGTGAATTGTCATTGTACATGCTTGCTTGGGTAGGTGACGAACTAATGCATAATATTACTAAGTGATGCATATATATTGCGGATGCATTCGTGATGCACCAATCCTATAGGAAACAATTACTACCTCATTCTCTTATAATTGCAATATCTGGACTTTCACGCTTGCCAATACACAATTTTGACTATTAATATATTTAATTCTTTATATTTAAAAATTATAATAAGTTGATATTTTGAAAATATATTTCGAGATGAATCTAACAAGATCTCACGTGATTATATTTTTTCATATGTATAAATCACAAAAGATGGTCAAAAGAGATTATGTGAACAGTGTAATAGTCAACACGTTGCAATAATAAAAGAACGGAGAAAGTATATTTCAGTGGATCAGTCGTTTTTGAAATGCACCCTTCTAAAAACCTTAGATTCAGCCTATCTAAAACTTTCAAGAAAAATATAGAGAAAACTCCAATTCAATAATCATCTAAAAGAATTGTCGTACAAGCATATATATACCCTAAGGAAAGCTATGATTACAATTTTGGAATTAAATAACAAACACATAAACTTTTCAAAATTTGCAATTAGGTCCCTAAGAATAGAAAAACGCAAAATTGAGGACCTAAAACGTCATTTTTGGCCAAAAAAACGACGGGTTTCACCGCATAGCTGTGACTATTGGCCAGTGGGCCGAAAATAACTGAGCTCATCTCAAAAATCGCCAATAAATATTTTTAAAGTTTCTCCAAATACCCAATAGCAAACTTATCTACTACATCAATTTGACACCTTTTTCTAGTAATCCAATAATAATTTCTTTATAATGTAAATATTTTTATGATATATATAGAAGATGCAATTAACAATTGCAATCATCAAACCCAGGTCCCTTTTGCCTATAATGCTTCCTGTTGTAATTAATGTATTTACTAATGAATGACCTTTATACCCCTGAAACCCTAGATGTGTACATATAAATAAAGGCCTTTGGTCCTCATAAGAATACACACATTAATCTTCTTCTCTTCCAATTTCTCTATTTTTCTCTCATGTTTATAACACGTTATCAGCACGATACTCTACGAGCAATTTTTTTTTTCTCCGATTTTCAAAATAAAAAAAAAATGCGAGCAACTTTTTTGCACTGCGATATCGCGCTAAAATCACGATTCCTGTTTTGTTAACCGTCGGATCATCATGAAATTTTTACAGTATCTTCCTGACAAACAGATCTATAAATTCAACGATGGAGATCGGATTCTAAAACGTATTGCATGCATAAAAAAAAGTCCGAACAGAAATAGTCTTTTTTTTACATTGGTGAAAGGTATTAATTCTATTTACTCCTTCAAAAACTTTCTTGCATATGATGATTTTGAGGAAAAATATATTATATTTAGTTATTAAATTTTATATTTTTGTGTGCATCATATATAAATAATATATATGATGACCTCAAAATTTATTATCAAATCATATTCCTCTTTGTTTCCGGAAGAAACACGATTCAACAATACTTAATAATCCAGAAGATTATTAAGATAAAAGATTTGTTGTAGTCCTTGAAGAAGGACAACGTTATCTCGTCATATTCTAGTTGAATATGATGTGTTCATGAAGAACATTATGAGATCTAATAATTTGTGCAATTCCTAATGAAAAATACAAAATAATATTCCTGAATAATATTGTAAGTCTTTCTTGAAGAAGCAACTATTTTAGTTTAGTTATTTCGAGCCTTGATTAATTCTCGTACTATTTTTTTCCCTTTGTATATTCAATTATAGATCTTAAAATTATTGCTCCCGAAGTAGCACAATTAATTGTAATATTCTTGAAGAATATTACTATTTTAAATGAATAATTCTTATTTATACATGAATTATGTGATGATACAATATTCCTGAAGAATATTGATTTGTTATTTATAAATATAATAGCATAATTAAATCATTATGCCCTTGATGTAGCATGATATTATCCCTGAAGGAAAATATAACTTATATCTCAAATAAAAAAAATATTAATATGATTTGAGAATATCCTCTATCGAGATTGTACAAGATATGATATACTCCACAATCATAATCCGACTGTGCTCCAATGATAGAAATATTAGTAAGTGGTCGAATATTCCTATCAAGTTGTTCCCGGAAGTGAACAATATTAAATTAAAAACTTCAATATTACATGGCTCAAATTTTATCTCCCGAAGTAGATAAAATTTAGAGTTTATCCTTGTAGGAGATAATTATTTATAAATTTTATCTCGTGGGATTGATATATCAACGGTTAATGATAAGGACACGAAAATGATAATCTTAAGATTATATGTCAATATATAATCTTATATATTGTGTAGTTTAATATTTTATTATCTCTTATGATATATTGTGAGTTTTTATCAATATAAGATATGATGTCATACCTGGATTATGATTTGAATTGATCGTTGCTATATAATTAGTGATAAAATGGTCAAATATCCTGAAGATATTTGTATCATTCAAATTCTTGGCTTATCTTGTTTCTTCTTTTTGTGAATAGAATGCCAAGTTATTGGGATTAAATAGTGGTCATAATTTATTGTCTCATCAAAGTGTAAATATACATAATATCTTTAGAATGATACTTTTCGTATGAAAAAAAAAGGTGGTGCTAAATTTATTGACAGTTCATGAAGAACCACTAAATTTCTTCCTACAGGGTCGAAGATTTTACACTATTATCTTCTAAGTATCGATAATCTATGAATTTTTAAACTATCGCTTGAAATATTTATGATTCCGCGATAACAAGTGAGACAAATGACATATACAATTTCTGAAGAAAAGAAATTGGTATTAGAAAAAATATCAATGTAAATAATATTCACCACTTATTAGACCAGAAGTCTATTAATCCCAATACTTTCAATATTTACATGTTTAAATTTACATGTTTGGTGTTAAAGTCTATTTATATTATTTGTATATATTATTTAACTAAATGTTTATTTATGATATATATCCTCAAGATATATTGATACAAATTCACACATATTGTATGATAAATGTCACAAATTACTAGTAAATATCATGAAGTACATTTATACACTTAAAATTGTATTATTTTGAGTTGACCAATTTTCATCAACATCTTATAGATGTTGGATTAATTACATAATAATTATTGCACTTTCTTCTGGAAGAAGAGTAATAACGATAGTTATTACATATTATATTGATGATGATACTTGTATCATTGATATAAAACTATTTGTAATGATTCTTTTAATACATTACATTAATATATTTTCATGGTTTCCTGAAGGAACATTAATTTGTAATTTTAATAATCCAGAAGATTATTAAAAAGAAATTGTTGATGTTCTTGATAAAACACAACGATATATAGTCATATTTTGATGATAGTATTTATAATAAACACATCAATTAAAGTTAATATTCCTGAAGAATATTAAACAAAAAAAAGGCATTATTTTGAATATTTTCTATATGGCCTTGTGTTATTGAATTGCTTTTATTATCACCACATTGATATAAATTGTTGCTCATGACGTAGCACAATTAATACTTTTAATTAATATTTACATACTCTTTAGAGTAATTTATATTTTGGGTGTTATATACTTATAAATTGTTGCTCCCAAGGTAGCATAATTGATACTTTTGAAAAATATCACATACTCTTGATGAGTACTTCATATTTTCGGTAATATATGATTATCTTTGATTTAAATTGTTGCTCCTGAGTTAGCACAATTAATATTTTTGAAGAAAATACATGCTCTGAGAGCAATTTACATTTGAAGTTGCATGTATTTATTTCAAATGAAAAATACATAACTTTATGTCATATTGATTCGTTCAATTTCTACTTGAGGAATGGAAAGACAATCCCCGAAGGATTGGTATAATTTCATATGGCAATATTCTTATTGTCGGCTCTAAAAGGAGCTTTATTCAATGAGTATCGAATTAATTATAAGCGATATAATATTTTATCCAATGATCATGTTGCGATGAATTTCAAATTCAAGTATCCATATCAAAGGCACAATATTTGGGTCACACCCTCTGTTATTAGTGCACCTCATGAAGAGGATTGATTTTATAATCCAATTCCAACTATCTCTGACATTAGAGGGATAAATGAAATATAAATAAGAGAAAGTCGGAAAATTCTCATTGGGTTGGATATTTAAATTTACGCACTATGAACTCGAAGTTCAACAAGTTATTGATTGCCAAATGAGTGATGAAATCTCATATACCAGTTGTATATGTACCATAAAGAATTAAAGTCGAATGTGAACGAAATATATTTGTTGATACTCCTCGACGCCAGAAGCGTGAGAGACGTATTCTTTATTGGTATTAAAGATAAAATCCGCGGAATACAAATAGATTAAACTACAACATCACTTCAAAAACCTCCTGAAGAGGATCGTCCCGGAGATGAGAATCTCAATACCTTAATTTGCACGTGCACTAAATAATTACATTATTGGATTATGGGACGACCAAATCAAATGTTATGGGAAATGTTGAATATTTGATTTTGTTGAAGTTGTCATTGACTTTATGAATATGGGAGAATTGTTTATAAGTATGATAGTTGTCGACAACACTTTGTGTCTCAACAATTGCTAGTGGAGTGCGTGAAGCACTAAATAAAATATAAGCAATTGAGACAAAGCTTAACTCGCAAAATAAAATAAAGTGGTGAAAGATAAGCGAGATTAGTATATCAAGGGTTTAAGCGCATACCCAAAACATATTCTCCCGTTGACACTAAATTTCGTCATTTAATATACATATGACAATTATATGAATATAGATATTCAATTAGTGATGTCATCACCACATTTTTCTAGGGGTCATTGGACGCGAATATCTATATGAAAGTCCCTGACGGACTTGAGGTTCCTAAAGTAATAGGAACGCGAAATTCGCAACATGTACTATTTTGAGTTATAAATATTTATACATTTTGAAATAGTCTGGTGGATCAACCGACTAAGTGAATTCCTCCTGAAGAGGATATATGTGAAATATTTGAACTCGTGTCTAAATACAAGTTCAAAATGAAAAACTTAGATAAAACTAAGTATTAGTATTGTCTCGACTTGTAGATCGAGCATATATGATGGAAAGTTTTTATCCATTTAGCTACCTAAAGGTTGTCTTACCACTTGAAGTGGATACCGACTCATATAGATCTCAAGAAAATAACAAAGATATAAGAGGACCAGAAGTTCCGTACTTGTATGCTATTGAAGCATTACATCATCAGGCCTGATATACAAATTGAAGTTAACATGCTAGCAAAATCTAATATTTCTCCAAGAAGGAGAATGTGGAATGGTGTTAACCATATTGGTTTATTACATGACAGAGATCGAGATTCGATATTGGTGGCTATTAGGAATTATGATTTCATATTTGTTCTCATACTGCCTATTTATTATGATGATAAATATTTTCCATTTATGTGTTGCAATTAATATTTGGGCAAGTAAGATGAAACTTATTTCCACACGAGCTTCAGAAGAGCAATGATGATAATCTAGCAGATTTATTCACTAAATCTCTCCATGTCTGAAAATTATATTCATGGTATTGGAGTGCAAGATTGTTATCTTGAGGGGGAGAAGTGATAACTTTTAAATCAGCTTGAAGATTATGTCGACCCTGAAGGTCAAAAGGTCCTGAAGACCAAATGGTTGTACTCTTTTTCCCTTTCTAAGTTTTTTCCCACCGGGTTTTCTTAGGTAAGGTTTTTAACGAGGTAACCAATGCAACACATGATCAAATTTATACTGTGTACTCTTTTTCTCTATCGGTTTTTTTCCCACAGGGTTTTTCCGAAGGAGTTTTGATGAGGCATGAACATCATAATATTCCAGAGGAAGTATTGTATGAAGACGATATCACTTGTATCTCAAAGGTAGATACATCAAATATTTACTTAAGTGATTAATTGGCGAACTTATTCACAAAGACGTTGCCGACATCAACATTCAGAAGACTAGTACACAAGATCGGAATGCGTTAACTCAAAGATCTTATGTAATCGATTTCAGGGGGAGTAGTTGTACTCTTTTTCCTTCGATCGGGTTTTTTCCCACTGGATTTTCCCGACAAGGTTTTAATGAGGCAGCATATATTAAAGGTCATTCAAGGGGGGTGTTGTAATTAATGTATTTACTAATGAATGACCTTTATACCCCTGAAACCCTAGATGTGTACCTATAAATAAAGGCCTTTGACCCTCATAAGAATACACACATTAATCTTCTCCTCTTCCAATTTCTCTATTTTTCTGTGATGTTTATAACACTTCCCAATTTGTTTGGGATTTTTATCATCTCTCTTCCAACAATTCGGCCCAACTCATTTCGAATATCTAAATGTGACCACTAATAATTAGTCGTTATCGTTACTATATATACACACATACGCAAGCAAACATATATCGGCAGGGGCGTATTCTTCAATTGTATATTCAACTACTCAACTACTTGTAATCTCGTTTTGCTTAAAAGTTATTTTTATTGATTTTTCTTACTTGTTTTGTTTGTATTGTTTTCTAACAGTTATTTTTACATTAGAAATAATTTGAATATATTTTGTATTCATGACATGCTTATTTTGCTGTCTTTTCTTAATTGGTTGTTGATTTTATTTATTATATTTTTTTTTGATGAGAGGCATGATCATTACTTTTCGGATACAAGACTGGATAAACACTCTACTTGGACGTAATAGCGTAACTACGCCAACCGTAGAAACCACACTGCATGCCCACATGTGTGACAGCCAATAGAAAGTGTTGGTAGGGGGAATCGAACTCGTGACATTTCAGTCACGCACTCACCTACTCTACCAACTTGACTACCCTTGCGGGTACTTGGTTGTTAATTTGTTTTTGTAAGATGCTCCTTATTTTGCTGGAGAATATTTTTACATTTGAAGTATCTTAATTATGTTTCTTTATATGTTTTTTACCTAGTATTTTATTTAATTATTATTTTAAATAGAATATACTACAAACCACATCAAATAAATATTAAAAACATAAAATTAGATTCAAAAATATAATTAAAATATATATAAATGCAAAATTCATAAATTTCTGAATTCTCCTTCTAAATTAATCTTGATAAAAGTATATAAATTTATTAAATATTAGATTTTCAAAAATAAATGCAGATTTAAAAATTTTATATTTTATTTTGCTTCGTATAACTTATATCCATCCTCATAAAATTCCTGTATCCGGCACGGTAGTATACAAGGCTCTTGCATCTGTGGTGACAGGAGGGGCATACTGTGTCCCGGTCAGGCTCAGGCATGTCTCTGCCTCAACCGTACAAAGAAAAATTACCACAAAGCTTAAATGATTTATTTTTATTTTATTTTATTTTTTGAGTTTATTTTTCTGGCTCCGCGATTGGGCTAGCTACTTCAAACACATGCACACGTGCCACGGCACACGGTTTTATATATTCTTTTCATAATCAATATTGTTCGTAGTACCTCAGAAACATTTTCAATTATTGCACAATTTTTGCCTAGAAAAGATGGAGTCACATTCCTATACTACAGAACATTTTTTTTGTTTGGACATGCACCCGTCATTATCACTAAGAATGTTTGATATTCGTTTTAATATACGTACGTACGCAAATCATCATATTATTAATCTGATTCAACATATCGATATTGCCCTTAATAAGAAGGACAGATATTATTAACGTTACTATATATATATATTATATCAGTAAAAAGATTCTAAAAGAAGAACAGACACACACATCTCTACTGACTCTATTATATGCATCTTCCTCCATAACCTGCATTTCTGAACAATGCTTGTTTTACATCTTCGCAACTTACAAGGGCTCGATGCTCAGCAACCTAAGAAATTTAAAAAATAAAATTAACAAAAAAATAAAAAAATAAAACGAACTTTTTTTTTTAGTGAATTTCGAGTGGTTTAATTACCTCAAAACAAGAAGCTTGAAGGGAAAAATCACTAAAACAGCTGATAACACATTGCTGAATCCCAAGGCCAAACGCGTCGAGTGTGCTTAGTGTAGACAACAGAAGTCCTGGTTTTGTTGCACAACATACCTCCACCTTCGTATCTTGATTTCTTCTTTCTACATCAAACTGGAAAAATAGAAAATTTAAAATAAAAACAAAGGATTGGTTTAGATATTTCGGAAGTACATTGTACTTCCTTCGTTCTTTCGCAGCGTTTGGACTTCTACACTATTCATATGCCCTCTTTTGACCAACATTAGTGATTTATAAGTAAAGAGAAAAATATAGCCATGGGGAGTCTTGTTAGATACATGGAGATACATATTTTCTAAGTATCAATTTTTTATAATTTTTACCAACCTATATTGAAAATTATTAATGGTCAAGTATTGCGATTATAAGATAACAGAAGTAGTATTAAGTACTTCGGAAGTCCCAAATGTATAGTCCATTATTTCTTTTTGAAAATGTCCCAATTATATAATCTTTAATGTACTTTGTCTGTTTTTCCTTTGCTGTCGTTAAATATTTGCATTTTATAAATAAGGAAATAATATACATTTTTAATTTCCAATATTTTTTTAGCCGCCGTGAAAATTCAAATTTGACTATATAATTGGGACGAAGAATCGACTTTAATTTAATATCTGGTACCCGAATAAGATATAATGACAAGATAATGTACCTTAAAGCTATTACCAATATTGTACATTCTTTTGTAAAAGAAAAAAACTAATTAACAGAAGGAAAAAAAAAAAAAGGGTAAAAAAGAAGAAGATGATGTACCTTCGGAGGGTTCCTCACTTGAGTACTATCCTCCGACTTTGGCTCCTTCAAGTAGTCTCCTAACAAATTGATCTGATCTGTAGTTTTCTCATCCAATCCATCTTCTCGCAGGTGTTGGATCTTATTAAGAAGCTCCCTCATGTAATCAATTGTGTCTCCAAGTATAGATGTTCTATCCATCTGTTTAATTCCACATTGTTAATTAGCCATGCCAAACAAGTCCCATGATGCAGCCTAAAAGGCAAAATTACTAGATGTAAAAAAAAAAAAAAAAAAATTGCTAACAATGTGTGCAATGTGGTACCGAACCTTGCTGATCTTCGGGACAATTGATCGGAGCATGGAAAGGCGATCGTTTAGTCTTTTCCTCCGTCTTCTTTCCGCCATTAGGTTCTTTGAGGGCTGGCCGACTGGCTTCTTCGATTTTCTCTTTTTCTCACCATAAGTGATGCCCACATTAGCAATGTCCGTTTCCGGATTGTCGTCCCGCGAGCCACTCTCAACGTTACAGCAACCGACCGTTCCGTCTTCAAAGCCGTTGATATAATTTTGGAGAAAACGGGTGTCGTCATTCTCCACGTCTTGATGGTGGATAGCCATTGGCGGCAAATCATCGTTTGCGTCGTAAAAGGAATCGAGGATCGGTGGTGATGAAGTTAGAGCGTCAAGAAAAGGCTGCAAGTCATCCTCGTAGGGAAAGGGATAGTTAACAAACTGATCATCTGCTTCTAGGAGTGAAGGGTTGTAGTTTGTTACTGGGAACTGCAAATCTGGTGTTTGATCAAATTCAAAGGGAGTGAAGTTCCAAGTGTTGTGGAAGAATTCATTTGGAATAGGGGTGTCGGTCTTTGGAGCCATAATTAACTCCTCTAACAGATTGTGTTGAGAAAGCTCCATTTCTCTTATTCTTCTCTCTCTAACTTTAACAAGTGCCAAGGGGTAATACAAAAAGGCATAGTTGGTTTAAGGTGAGCGTGTATATGTGTTATATATATATAGTGACGAGTTCTGTGCAATACCAATATTAGATTCAGTACTTTACAGTATTAATTTATGCATGACTTTTGTACTAATTATGCATGAAATATATATAGGGGCGCGTTTTATGCAGTACCAATATTAGATGCAGTACTTTACAGTACTAATTTATGCATGAGTTTTGTACTAATTATGCATGAAATATATGCATTTCGTGCATCAAAATTTCAATGCATTAATTCTCACAAAAATTTGATGCATATAATCTAATATTTTAATACATGGATATTTTGATGCATATATTGCATATTTTAATGCATTGAAATTTTGATGCACAAAATTCATATATTTCATGCATAATTAGTACAAAATTTATGGATAAATTAGTAATGTAAAGTACTGCATCTAATATTGATACTTCATAGAACGCGCCAATATATATATATAGAGAGAGAGAGTATAAGCGGTACAAAATCAGCAGTTGACAGCCACGCCGCGACTGATATGTCATGTGTTAAAATGTATCCCAAATAATTAAGTTCGTGACTTGCGCCAATCATACATCGGTGGGCACCATCCATGAGTCGTGCCAGTTTGCTGTTCAATAGTATTTTTGTGGGTAAAATGTTTGTTTAAGACCGTAATTTTTTAGTTGGTACGGATGCAAAATATACAAGTTATTAGTATAATTGTAACTGGTGTACATACAACATAATCACTACATATTATACTGAAAATTGGCGTATGGTGTATCACAACTTGTATGTCACATAATCACATGGAAAATACAACATCAATTGATGTACCATGCACGATACATCATATTGCACCGTATAATTTTTCTTACTTGAGGGGGTTGAGGACAATATATTTTTCGGGCTTTGTCTTTTAATGATGATATTTTCTAAAACATAAGTCCAGGACAATCGAGTCTGAATTAGCCCGATTAAAACTTGATTGGCCTATATTTATAAACTTTAAAAAATATTATTCTTAAAGCACAAACTAGAAAATATATTGTACTTAAATCACAACTGTTACAGGCCTAAAAATCATGGGACTTTTCAGCCACAATTTTGGCCAATATTTGGGCTTGTTACCCATATTTTAAATTTAAAAGTGAGGTATTTGCAACCGGTAGTCAACTATTTTCATTCATCCTATTAAATAATAAATTGAAGTTCCTGTCATACCCTTGCTATATTAACATTTGCAAATATACAAATTATTATATTGATGAATTTGAAATAATCGGCAAAAATAATTTAAATAACTGTAATTTATTCTGGAAATTAATTTAAAAATTAAAATCTAGAAATGCTTCATTATGATTCTAATGCATGGAACTCAAATTCTTGGGCAGGAGTTTAAATAGTAAGGATACTTATTTGTTGTATGCTTGAGAATTCCTTTCTTATTACCGTACACGTCAAATCATATCGAAAATAGATAATATTGTCTTTAAGCGGTGTGACAAATCACAATGATTTTGATATTTTACTAAATACAATTTAAAATTTTGATCATAACACAAATGAGTATCTTGGATTCAGAATCCGGATTCCATATTTTCAGGACATTGCACAAATATGTGTTTGTGCTAGGGTTCATTGTGATTATGAATCAAAGAATTCAAAATCTTTGATACTGAGTATGATTGAGAATTCTTTATTCTTTCACTATTAATGTCTGTATCATGTCTGAAAAGTTGATGATAGTGTATTATTTTTACTTCTTCCATCCCACTTGAAGAGGGCTATTTAAACATGATTTTATCCCAAGATAAGAGACTCATTTCTACTTATTTACATCTCATACCCTTACTTATATGATTATATGTGGTCAGATATTTATTCTCAACTAGTAAGAGATTTAAAAAAATGGTAACAAAAAGTTTATTTTGTGTGTTGTACCTTGCAACCACTAAAATATTATACATTCATCAATAGGGGCCCTTCAAAGCCCAGAGACCGAGGTGTACTATGTTCAATTGCTTGAGACGCATCATACTAATTGTCACGGGTCCGAACTGGACTAGAATTTTTCGCCGAAAATTCCTCCCCGTGCCGGCACTGATTGTCCGCACAACAACCAGTCAGCCTTCGATCCTCACCAAACACTCGTGTTTACCTCACAGCACTCGTGTTTAGCCCGATCAGTAATGTGACTAAGGCCACCTTTAGTGTTTGAAGGAGTATGCAGCGGAACACTATCAAAACACGTAAAGGCACACACACAATTTACGGGGATAATTCCCCAACCTTGAATATTATTGCACACTCAATATACAAGGAAAAAGGCCTCGCTGTACAACTCACTCTGGCTTTCTGCCTCCCTACAAAATCGTACAATGCCCTATTTATAGCCCAAGCAAAGGACTATATCGGTTGACAACCCCAACCGCTAGGTTCAGCTCGACACTCCACGTGTCGACGCGTGGCAAAAGACCACCATGCATCCCTGCCACTTGTCCCGAGCAGTTTCCGCACAACTTGCTCGCCTTTGCCTTGTACTGCCACGTACAAGGTCTTCTGGAACCGTCCCGCAACCGTCCGTAACCGCTTGCTAGTAACCGTCCCGCAACTGCCCTGATGGATCCCAGCACTCCACCTGGCACATGCAGTCCACCAAGTAACTGCCCACATGTTGACGTGTGCCCCGCACGTCTTATGACCGCTTGGAACCGTTCCCGCATAACTGCTCCAAGTAACCGTTCCGTCATGTCGTTGCCTGGAACTATCTCATAACCGCCCCATGCAACTGCCATGACTCGTAACCGTCTCGAACCGTCAATGCTCGTGCGCGCCAAATCTGGCGTTACCTCGCGCCCAAGTCTTGTTCCCACATGGTCCGAGCCAATTCCCATAGAATTATGCACAAGTGCCCAGCCACTTGCACATTTCCAAGCCTTGCCCCCAATGATCCGACAATGCTCGCATAAGTCCGCACCTGGTCCGTCCCGTACGAACCATACCGGCCGTAGGCACACAGCCCCGACCTTTGCCCGCAAGTGTGCACAAGTGTCCCACACTTGTGCACTTGTCCGAAGTCCGAAGAGTTCCGCCTAGCACGGCCGAACCCTCTCGGCCGTGGGCACACAGCCCAGGCCGTCCGCGCCCGAAGTGTCCGTCGGTCGGGTCGGTCCGATCCGGGTCGGGTTTCGCCTCCGGATCGACCCGTGACCCAACCCCATGGCAAGTCCCAGCACCTTGCCAAGTCCTTGGCCGAGCACCTTGGGTCACCCCTTGGGCATGGCCTTCAGTAACTACCTCCCCCCCTATAATAGGCTTAGACGGATAAACCCTGGTGATGGCAGTAACCATTGAAAAGCTGAGGAGTCACTCACCTGCCTCCAGCCTTGAACCAGCCCAAAAACCTCAAAGTAACACGAGATTGTCTTGATTCCATGTCTTAGCTAAGCCTCACACTTGCCAAGAAGCCTCCAAATCACTTTTCATTCCCGTGCCTTAGTGTCGTGCCACGCCCAGTCGGCACAGTCCGCCCAGCGACTCGGCCGCCTGCCGAGCCCAGCGAGTCACCCATGTTAAGGGTCTAACAAACCTCCCCCACTAAAAGAAACCGACGTCCTCGTCGGACTAGAAGTGTAGCCCTTAAACATGATACTTAGAAAAAAAGTTCGCCTTCCGTTTGCAATGTAGCTTTGGTTCACCCTTCCGCTGGATCACTTTGATTGATCCCCCATCCGATAAACCTCTGATGATAAGACAGCTACGTACTTCAAACCATCCCAGCAAACCGACTGAATCAGCTTCAACATTCAAGTCTCCTACACTGAATCAGCAACTTCCGTCTAACATTTTACATATATACATAATATGCCTAACTTAACGCCACTTCGACATAATTACATACATATGAAAGCGGACATCCCCCGCTTGCTAGGAAAATAACCAAACAACTTAACCTAGCAAATATTTACAATGGTCATAAAACGAAAAACTGAAGTAAACTATATACAAGTAAACCAGCCACTAAGCCATTGAGACGGATAACCAATGACTTATCTGGAACGAGTAATAGGCTGCAACTCCTTACTCATTTTTGCATACTTCAGCAACGCGTCCCTTTGACAACTCCGACGGCCATTAACTGTAAGCATCCTCACAATGCTCGGATGGTCAGTCCAACTGAAACTCGTGGGACTTCTCAGTCGACTGAAAATAACAAGCTAATCGGGACCTTAGCCACCATCCACACCATCATTTCGTCAAAATTTAGACATGACCTGGACATGCTTCACCAAGAACACACATCCTACCATATTTGCACACCAAGTTCAAAAATGGAAAAACATAGTAGGAACCAACAAAATATATTCAACATATGAACGTATGGAAAACAAATCCTTACTCAACCACGTATCGATCCAAGTCGTCGAATAGCATCCCTACCAAATGCAACAAGTTGTCTTTGCATGCATGTAAGCAACTTGACTTTCCGACCTCGCACCTTAAACCGATATTTGAGCCGCATCAATCACCCCTTGACACGAACAGACCACGATCTGCAAGGATCTTCCAACGTCCGGGACAAATCAGCCATCAACCCGCACCAACTTGTCCTTCGGCCAACCATTTATCGCACCGCTGGCCTGGTGCTCGGTGAGCACCATTAGTTCCACATAGTGGCAGGAGGCTTCACAGAATCTGCCTCGCCACGAGCATTCTTCGGGACCTTTTCCGGCATTTCATGCATTAACTGCATCACCCCAAGCCGAACAGTTTCAGCATCACCCTCGTCGCCATTTTCTTCGCACAAGATAGCATTTAATCTTCCCCGCTTTGGGCAATCTCTCATTCGATGGTCACCACTGCAGATGAAACATCCCTTCTTCGTTCGGTCCACATTATTGGACTGAGACGATCCCTCGGCCTGCACTGTTATCTCTTTAGTAGCTCTAAAACCATCAAACTTGCCTTTGCCCTTTCCAGCACCCTTCTTTCCCTGTTCCGGGCCTGGACCACCTACTCGATAATCCATCAATCGATCAGCAGCAGCCATGGCAGATTGCAAATCCTTGACACCTTGCCTTCTCAATTCGGTTTGTGCCCAAGGTTGTAATCCAGCCATGAAATTGAACACCTTGTCTTCTTCCGACATATCTTTCACATCCAACAGCAACGTACTGAACCGTTTCACATATTCCCGAACAGTCCCTTTGTGTCTCAGCTCACGAAGGGCCTCCCGTGCAACCCACGATACGTTACACGGCAGGAACTGCTCCTTGAGTTCCTGTTTCAACATTTCCCACGAACCAATCTTCTCACGATCGGCATTTGCGCCTTCCGACTGACGCGTACGCCACCACAACTTGGCGTCACCAGTAAGGTACATACTGGCTATGGAGACCTTCTCCTCACTTGGAACATGTGCAGCATGAAAGTAAGTTTCCATGTCCCAAAGGAAGTTCTCCAATTCTTTGGCGCTTCTCTCGCCGCCAAATGGTTTTGGATCGGGCATCTTGAACCTGGATGAAGATGACGAGTTCCCTTGACTCCCACAGCCAATAACCGCCATCCTCAACAACCTGCATTCGTCCTTGACTGCACCCAGCCGGACATCCACTGCCTCGCTTACGGAACTGATCTCCTCTTGAACCGATACGAGCCTTCCTTCCACGAAATTAGGGATTTCATCCACAGATTTCTGGAGTACGTCCGCCATAGCACGGAGTTTTTCGAAATTGGTCTCCAGCATTGAGATCCGTTCGAAAACTGCTGCTACAACCGGAACTGGTGGAGGTTGCCCCATCAAAGTCTCCAACCTTTGAATCCTCTCGTCCATAGCCACGATCTCATCTCTGCGATCCGCATCTCTTGCATCTCGAGGTGCCATAACGCAGCAAACTTTTCCTCAGAACCCGCCAACGGGCTCGATACCAAATCACACGGTCCGAATCGACTAGAATTTTTCGCCGAAAATTCCTCCCGTCTGGCAGACCGATTGTCCGCACAACAACCAAACCTTCGATCCTCACCAAACACTCGTGTTTACCTCACAAAGACTCGTGTTTAGCCCGATCGAGTAATGACTAAGGCCACCTTTAGTGTTTGAAGGAGTATGCAGCGGAACACTATCAAAACACGTAAAGGCACACACACAATTTACGGGGATAATTCCCCAACCTTGAATATTATTGCACACTCAATATACAAGGAAAAAGGCCTCGCTGTACAACTCACTCTGGCTTTCTGCCTCCCTACAAAATCGTACAATGCCCTATTTATAGCCCAAGCAAAGGACTATATCGGTTGACAACCCCAACCGCTAGGTTCAGCTCGACACTCCACGTGTCGACGCGTGGCAAAAGACCACCATGCATCCCTGCCACTTGTCCCGAGCAGTTTCCGCACAACTTGCTCGCCTTTTGTACCGCCACGCATAAGGTCTTCGAACCGCCCCGCAACCGTCCGTAACCGCTTGCTAGTAACCGGCCCCGCAATCGCCTCGATGGATCGGCCTCCACGGCACATGCGATCCACCAAGTAATCGCCACATGTTGACGTGTGCCCGCACGTCTTATGACCGCTTGGAACCGTTTCGCATAATCGCTCCAAGTAACGTTCCGTCATGTCGTTGCACTGGAACTATCTCATAACCGCCCATGCAATCGCCATGACTCGTAATCGTCTCGAACCGTCAATGCTCGTGCGCGCCAAATCTGGCGTTACCTCGCGCCAAGTCTTGTTCCCACATGGTCCGAGCCAATTCCCATAGAATTATGCACAAGTGCCCACCACTTGCACATTTCCAAGCCTTGCCCCAATGATCCGACAATGCTCGCATAAGTCCGCACTGGTCCGTCCCGTCTGAACCATACCCGCCGTAGGCACACAGCCCCCACCATTTCCCGCAAGTGTGCACAAGAGTACCACACTTGTGCACATTTCCGAAGTCCGAAGAGTTCCGCCTAGCACGGCCGAACCCTCTCGGCCGTGGGCACACAGCCCAGGCCGTCCGCGCCCGAAGTGTCCGTCGGTCGGGTCGGTCCGATCCGGGTCGGGTTTCGCCTCCGGATCGACCCGTGACCCAACCCCATGGCAAGTCCCAGCACCTTGCCAAGTCTCGCCGAGCACCTTGGGTCACCCCTTGGGCATGGCCTTCAGAACTACCTCCCCTATAATAGGCTTAGACGGATAAACCACAGTGATGGCAAGAACCATTGAAAAGCCGAGGAGTCACTCACCTCGCCTTGAACCAGCCCAAAAACCTCAAAGTAACACGAGATTGTCTTGATTCCATGTCTTAGCTAAGCCTCACACTTGCCAAGAAGCCTCCAAATCACTTTTCATTCCCGTGCCTTAGTGTCGTGCCACGCCCAGTCGGCACAGTCCGCCCAGCGACTCGGCCGCCTGCCGAGCCCAGCGAGTCACCCATGTTAAGGGTCTAACACTAATCCACTTGAGCATTCGACAAATATTGCGCATCAGAATAATCATTTGGATATCACAAACAAACACACTTTTCCTGAGGTATGGCACTTTATATTTTTTGCCTCAAAGTAAGTTATATACTTGAATCTTCGAATAGTATATATATGAAATTTGATTATGTATCATGGCTTGTATTCATAGGGCTGGAGTGATTGTTGTTTGGCTATTGAGGGTGACGACGAAGGCCTTGTAATTGTTGCTAATGGGCAGGTCTACATACAGAAGTCAACAGAACTAATCAGTAATCATGGAGCAATGGTGCCCCCCGGTCACCGTCGAGTCACTATCACAGAAGATATTGTGCCGAATGCTCCCTTGTCATGTCCAAACAATGAATTAGTCTTTGTCTGTCAAGCTAAGGGGAGTTATATTGCATGGCCAATTCACTTGATTCTTCAAAAAAAGGTATTAACCACACTTGCTTTGTTGTATGGTAGATATTTTCTTGTCTGCTAGATATTTTATTATTTTTGTCACTCAATCCTGAATATGCATTCTCACAATTTCAAAAAAATATTAATGAACATTCCCCTACTCAATATAAGTTATTTATTAGAGTTGAAAGCATCGACAACGCACTTTTCGTCCAACTCAAATATGACATCCTTATAACCTAGCTCCCGGACCCAATATATAGCTAAATATAAACCCAAAGTTTTCCTTACAAGCATATATAATAGGGGAGAACCAATGAGTTCTAACACTAATAAAATGACCCTGGTCATTCTAGAGACACGTACCAATACCAATCTTATTTTCAACCAAAGAGAAAGAAGCATCAATGTTACTCTTGACCGACCATCTTGCAGTTTCTTCCAACAGTACAAAAGAGGCATAGATGGCACTGCGCTTGTGTCCAAAATACTTCCAAAATAATGTTGGGAAAAATACCGACAAACGTCACGTCACAACGAATAAAGTGGAACCTCATTTGATAAATTCACACTCTTCAATCGTAACTTTGTGGTTACCGACGAGTAAAGCAACAATTATAACTCGATAAAATTAATACAAATGATATTCGAAAGCGATAAATAACGAGACACAATTTTAGCGTGGAAAACTCCTCAAGACGAGAGTAAAAACCACGGGACCGAAGCCGCTTAAATCCACTATCACCAATACACACAAATACACAATCGTCCCTAATACAAAATAGGAGTATACACCAATCGTCAAATACTTGGTAATAAATGTTCTTCAAGTATTTGGAATCAACAACAACAAGATCGAGAAAAGAAACAACCGTAAATAGTTTACACAAAGAGCTAACAAAATACCCGTACTTCCAGACTCAAAAACTCGATCTACACCGGTGAAAAGATTTGCCCAATAGCTACCAAGCTCTTGTCAAAAGATCACGATGATCCGACCGATAAATCTCTGGGAAAATGAAGAAATGTATTTCTCTCTCTTGTTTCTCTCTCTATCTCTCTCTCTTGTTCTTAAAAGTGTGGAAGATGATAATAATGAGTCCCGATCCAAAAAACTGCATAAAAGGTACTCATTTGTAGGTTTGACCCGTGTGTCGTGGCCCGGGCCAAGTGTGCCGCGGCACACAGCGCAAAATTGCGCCCAGGACTCGGCAGGGGGCCGCGGCCCAGTACGACGCGCTCGGGCAAATATAACGGGGCGCGGCTCGAGGATGTGCCGCGGACCAGTGTCACGGCGCTCGGGCAGGAGAGGCTCGCAGGGGCCAAGGCGTGCTGGCGGGGCCGTGGCCCAGAGTCTGATCCCGCCCGGCGTCGAGTGATTTCGGCAGGGGCCGCGGCTCGGCAGATGTGTGCCGCGGCCCAGCAGTGCTGGTGAGGAAAAACGTCTTTTCAAGCATAGTGCCATGGTCCGGAGGGTTTGTGCCGTGGCCCGGAGTCCGGTTGACTCCGAAAATGCCTATATTTCGGAAATTACTCCTACAAATCTCCCCCTTTCCGGAATATAGGAAGAGTTCGTCATCCCGGCGATCGAACAACACACTTTCACCTACTTAACGCCTTGGTTAACATATCGGAACCATTATCATCGGCATGAACTTTATCAAGTTCAAACAAACCATCCTCCAAAGCATCTCGGATCTAATGATACCTCACATCGATATGTTTCGTTCTCTTGTGAAAAGTCGCATTCTTAGCCAAATGAATCGCACTTTGACTATCACAAAGAACTACGTAACGTCGTTGTCGGAAGCCTAGCTCTGGTAAAAACATTTTCAACCATAACAGCTCTTTGCTCGCTTCCACCGCCGCAATATACTCGGCCTCCATTGTAGACAAGGCAACGCATTTTTGCAATCTTGATTGCCATGACACGGCTCCCCCTACAAACGTCATCAAATAATCGGAAGTGGATTTTCGATTATCTTCATTACCGGCCATATCCGAATCGGAATAACCAACAAGCATTGATTTCCCATTTCCAAACGTAATCCCCAATTTGGAAGTACCCCGCAAATATCTAAATATCCATTTTACGGCTTCCCAATGCTTCTTTCCCGGATTCGATAGAAACCGGCTCACCACTCCCATGGCATGAGCAATGTCGGGCCCAGTACAAACCATAGCATACATTAAACTCCCGACTGCCGAGGCATATGGAATTTTATCCATATCCTCAATCTCCTCCTTCGTCTTAGGGCAATCTTGGCTCGTCAATTTAAAATTGTTAGTAAGAGGTGAACTAACAACTTTAGCTTTGTCCATGTTGAAACATTTAAGCACCTTCTCGATATATTGCTCTTGCGACGTGCAATTTTCGGGCTGCTCTATCCCGAGTGATTCTTATTTCAAGAATTTGTTTAGCCGCCCCCAAGTCTTTCATGGCAAAAGACTTACTCAATTCTTCCTTCAAGTTGGCAATCCTCTCGGCATTCTTGTCAACGATCAACATGTCGTCCACATAGAGCAATAAGATGATAAAGTCATCATCTCCGAATTTCTTGAAAAATACGCAATGGTCGAGAGTCATCTTCCAGTAGCCTTGCTCCCCCATAACCGACTCAAACTTCTTGTACCATTGCCTTGGTGCTTGTTTCAACCCGTATAAACTCTTCCGAAGTTTACACACATAATCCTCTTTTCCTTCGACCTCAAATCCTTCCGGTTGATTCATATAAATTTCTTTGTCAAGGTATCCATGAAGAAAAGCCGTCTTGACATCCATTTGCTCAACCTCAAGATCAAGGCTAGCCGAAATACCAAGGACCAATCGAATCGATCCTATCTTCACAACCGGAGAAAAAATATCGTCAAAATCAATGCCCTTCTTTTGACTAAGTCCTTCCACTACGAGTCTAGCTTTGTATCTGGGCAACGAGGTATGCTCCTCCGACTTCACCCGATACACCCATTTGTTTCTCAAAGCCCTCTTTCCTTTCGGCAACTTCACCAACTCGTAAGTGCTATTCTCATGCAAGGAACTCATCTTGTCTTGGATGGCATCCATCCATTCCTTCTTCTTTTCATCCTTCATGGCCTCCGCAAAATATTCGGGCTCTCCCTCATCGGTGAGTAAGACATACTCATCGGCCGAATAACGGGTGGAGGGATGACGGTCCCTCGTCGACCACCTATGTGGAACAAAATATGGCATGTTCGTCACGGGTATCTCGGGATGAGCTCCATCAGTGTCATCTTGCCTCAATTCATCGTTCTCACTATCATCATGTTGTTCATTATTTTGGACGTCATCTCCAATGGGTGTCTCAACATTTTGTGGAGGAACGGGGTCCAAATCAATAAGATCATAGCCGTGTTGCAAAGCCGACTCTCCATTCTCAACATCTTTCATTGTTTGATCTTCAACAAAAACAACATCTCTCGACCGAACAAGCCTCTTTGTCACCGGGTCATATAATCTATACCCGAACTCATCAAGCCCGTAGCCAATAAAAATACAAGGCTTCATCTTGGAATCAAGCTTTGATCTCTCATCATTCGGAACGTGAACAAAAGCTTTACATCCGAAGACCTTTAAGTGGCGATACAAGATCTCTTTACCGCTCCACACCTTATCCGGCACATCAAAATCCAAAGGAACACAAGGCGTCAAATTAATAACATGAACCGCCGTGTTCAAAGCTTCTCGCCAAAACAACTTTGGCAATCCGGCATGTGAGATCAAACTACGAGCTCTCTCGACCAAAGTCCGGTTCATTCTCTCCGCCAAGCCATTGAGTTGTGGAGTCTTCGGGGGCGTCTTTTGATGTCGGATCCCTTGTTCTCGGCAATATTCATCAAAAGGTCCGGTGTACTCTCCACCATTGTCCGTCCGGATACACTTTAGCTTCTTCCCGGTCTCTCTCTCTACCGAGGCATGAAATTGCTTGAAAGTGTCTAACACTTGATCTTTGGTCTTCAAGGTGTATGCCCACACCTTCCTAGAGTGATCGCCGATGAATGTGACAAAATATCGGCAACCACCAAACGTCCTCGTCTTCATAGGACCACAAACATCGGAATGAACAAGATCAAGAACATTTTCCTTCCGTGAAGGAGTGTGACTTTTAAAAGTAACTCTCATTTGCTTCCCGGCTAGACAATGAGAGCATCTTTTAAGGTGTACCTTGTGAACCCCGGTTAACGCCTCCTTTTTCGACAATAGCGCCATTCCTTTTTCACTCATATGACCGAGCCTCTTATGCCATAGCTCGGCCATGTCATTATTATCGATTGTGTTCACGAAATTAGTCGTGACCTTCGGAAGTGTCACGTACAATTTTCCTTCCTTTTGTCCTCTCCCGACAATCAAGGAACCTCTAGTGAGTTTCCACAACCCCTTGCCAAAACCGCTATGATAACCGTCATCATCGAGTAAACCAACAGACATAACATTAAGCCTCATGTCCGTAACATGTTTTACATTCCGTAAAACAAGTTCCATTCCGGTGTCGAATCTCAAATGCACATCTCCCACTCCAACAATCTTGGATAACCCATTGTTACCCATCTTGACTATACCAAAGTCGCCCGGAGTATAAGAAGAGTAAAAATCTCTACGTGATGTAACATGACACGTAGCACCACTATCGACCACCCAACTCGAATCATCCCTCGCATGGTTGACCATATCATAATCACAACAAACAAAGAATTCTTCGGTAGTAGTATTAACTTCGGCTTTATCATTACTACCGCTTTTCTTCTTTTGTGAATTTTCTCGGCCTTGGCGATTCTCCTTCTTCAATTGTCGGCAAAATTTCTTAGTATGCCCTTTCTTACCACAATGGTAACATTTGATGTTGGCATACCTCCCCCGAGAACTACTCCTTTGTGGCCCTCTATTACTCGGACCTCTACTTTGACCTCTCCCCCGTCTTTCGGTAACTAGAACATCCGACTGTGAAGAAGATCCTTGTGCTTTTCTTCGGACCTCCTCATTCAACATGTTCCCTTTGGCTAATTCCATCGAAATGACTCCATCGGGGGCGGAGTTAGACAACGACATTCGAAACGTCTCCCAAGAATCCGGCAATGTGCCTAACAACCACAAAGCTTGCACCTCCTCTTCGAATTTAATTCCCATTCCGGCAAGTTGATTAATTATGCCTTGGAATGTATATAAATGATCCGATAGAGGAGTCTCGTATCAAAACTTAAAATTGGTCATTTGTTTAATGAGGAATAACTTATTATTCCCCGTCTTCCGAGCATACAATTGCTCGAGCTTGTGCCATAGCTCTCGAGCATCCTTCTCTCCACTAATATGGTTCAAAACGTTGTCATCCACCCATTGTCGAATATATCCGCAAACTTGGCGATGCAAAAAAGTCCACTCCGCGTCGGACTTCCCTTCCGGTTTATCTTTGCTAAAAACTGGCATATAATAATCCTTCACGTATAGAAGGTCTTCCATCTTCCCCTTCCATACGTGGTAGTTTGAACCATTCAAGTTAACCATTCTACTCGTGTTGGCTTCCATCTTATAATTGAGATACTTAACAACCACGAAACAACAAATCTCGTGGCTCCGATACCACTTTGTTGGGAAACATACCGACAAACGTCACGTCACAACAAATAAAGCGGAACCTCGTTTGACAAATTCTCACTCTTCAATCGTAACTTTGTGGTTACCGACGAGTAGAGCAACAATTACAACTCGATAAAATTAATACAAATGATATTCGAAAGCGATAAATAACGAGACACAATTTTAGCGTGGAAAACCCCTCAAGACGAGAGTAAAAACCACGGGATCAAAGCCGCTTAAATCCACTATCACCAATACAAACAAATACACAATCGTACCTAATACAAACTAGGGGTATACACCAATCGTCAAATACTTGGTAATAAATGTTCTTCAAGTATTTGGAATCACCAACAACAAGATCGAAAAAAGAAATAACCGTAAATAGCTTACACAAAGAGCTAACGAAATACCCGTACTTCCGGACTCAAAAACTCGATCTACACTGGTGAAAAGATTTGCCCAATAGCTACCAAACTCTTGTCAAAAGATCACGACGATCCGACTGATAAATCTCCGGGAAAATGAAGAAATGTATTTCTCTCTCTTGTTTCTCTCTCTATCTCTCTATCTTGTTCTTCAAAGTGTGGAAGATGATAATAATGAGTCCCGATCCAAAAAACTGCATAAAAGGTACTCATTTGCAGGTTTGACCCGTGTGCCGCGGCTCGGGCCAAGTGTGCCGTGGCACACAGCGCAAAATTGCGCCCAGGACTCGGCAGGGGGCCGTGGCCCCAGGTGCTCGTCAGTGCTCGGCAGAGGCCGGCAGGGGCGTGCTCGGCAGGGGCCGCGGCCCATCCGGCAGGGGTCGCGGCCCAGAGTACAGTCTCGGCCGATGCTGAGTGATTTCGGCGGGGGCCGCGGCTCGGCAGTTATGTGCCGTGGCCCAGCAGTGCTGGTAAGGAAAAACGTCTTTTCAAGCGTAGTGCCACGGTCCGGAGGTTTTATGCCGTGGCCCGGAGTCTGATCGACTCCGAAAATGCCTATATTTCGGAAATTACTCCTACAAATACGCTCATTTATGCAATTTTACAAACTCCAAAGAGTCATGCACCAAGCAGCACGATAAATACCAACAAGATTAGCGAACACTGAGAAGAAATGCCGCAGAAGTTAATACAGTGCATAACCGCATTAGTTATAACCTGCAGCAAACCCAATTTATCCCAACAAGCTTGAGCTTTGCTACAAAACCAAACAAGTGAGTAGGGGGATTCAGAATAACCAAGACACCACGGGCAAGTATCCTCAACCTCCACGCGTCTAGTTCTTGAATGGGCTGTGTTGGGAAGAACATCTCCGCACAAACGCCAAATAAAATGTTTCACCTTCGGAGGAATCTTCATCTTCCAAAAAACAAGTCAGCTTCCGTCAACATGAATATGAGAAGTATCCAAGACCCTCTCCATCAATAAACCATAGCACTACTGTAACACCCCCGATATATTCAGGAATATTACAGCACCGTAAATCATTTTCATAAGAATTTACAAGGCTGAAGAAATGAAAAGATAACAACAAGGACCAACATATGAAAGTAATTGGAATAAATACAACAGTTCTGGACAAAAACACCGAAAATACAATTATCCAAAGGAAGAATATTAATACATCACCACAATCCAATCATCAGAAATGACGTCGTACTCGAGTACTTATCAAAAATAACACAACAACTGACAATGAAACACGGCCGGAACATCACTCTGCACCCTCGTCGTCATGCAGCTCTAGTGGTTGTTTTCCTGCTCTCCTGGATCCTGAACATACACAAATGTTCACCCCGAAGGGGTTAGCACAACGATGCTAGTACAAGTACGATAATCATATAACAATGATTTAATCAACAATAATCATGACCAATTTCTCCAACGAGAAAGTAATAACAACACATATCACATCATAACAGTCTCAAAATACTCATGGTATTCCAACGATCCAGCTCACATAGCTATAGATTCCCATGATGATCCCGTCGGACCAAAACATGGTGGAACTACCTGTCCAATGATCCAGCACACACAGCTATAGATTTTCCATGATGATTCCCATCGGATCAACACATGGTGGACAATTAATCACAACACATGTACACAGTACAATCATAATATAATCGACATAATTCGGATAATTCTAATTAAGGTACTTGCCTCGATTCGATGACAAGAAAGATACTTCCACAAAAAACGGAACACTCGAAGGTCGCCCCTTCGATCAATCACGTAAAAAGCTCGAACCTTAAACAAAAGAAACAATATAGAGTTCATCTCAAGTCGTACGAACATCTAACAATCCAAATTACGGTCGGAAGTTCATAAACGTATACTGCCTATATTGCTTAACGTACGTTACGTGCCCTGGACAGCGTACGTTAAGCCTACCCGTTAGCGCACATAAGTTACGAGGTCTAGCGTACGCTAACCATGAACTGACAGTCCTCTCTGATCAGTCGACTGACTCGCCTGATGCTATAATGTACGTTATGTACCAATCGTAGTGTACGTTAATCTTGCCCGTTAGCGTACGTAAGCTGCCGTGCATAGCGTATGTTAAACAAACATCCGACAGTCTCTCACTGATCAGTCGACTGTTCTGATGGGTGATGAGGCGTACGAAATCCTCAGTGATTTATCGTACGTCACTCTTCTACATATCATGTTCGTAAAATTATGAATGATCTTACGGATTCAAACATCTTCGAATATCAAGGATACGTATATCATCACAACGCCGTATTCAATCTCGATTTACAATTCTCATGCGAAGTTCGGTGATCTAAGGTTGATGCGTTTGATTCCCAAAATCCTCATTACGTTCAGACTTCATTTTAAAGAACTAACGAATCCAACTTATAAGAAAAGGATACAACCTTCAGTGATTCTTTCTTAAGTCCGTTTAACAAAAGTGATATCTACTCCAAGTCTATGATTCAATATGGCAATACTATTCAATATGGATAATCAATCTCAGAACTTTACTCTTATCATTTGACGTAATAGGATTCCAACTATGATGTTTCCAACAACGATATCTTAAGCATAATCATTCCAACTTCTAAACATGATGTTTGGTCGAATAATTCATCAATGGAACTTAATATCTTGATAGCATGATCGTCATATCCTTAAGAACACGAAATCAAGGTTGGAGATAGTATAACATACCTTAAGATGAAGGAAACACCGAGACAATAGGTAGAATCTAACTCCGGTTGCTTGTGTGTCAATCCAAAATGATTCTCCACTTCAATGAGTAATCTCCAATCTTCAATGATCAAGAAAAGGTGTTCTAAAAATGTTTAAGGGGGCTGGGATATCTCTGGGCACGAAGTATGCTGAAGGATAGGTGAAATGAACGAGCTGAAATGAAATGCTGCGATGTCTTATTTATAATTTTCTGTCCTTTACGTACGTTAGCCTTCATGCATAACGTACGTTAGCCTCTTAGCGTACGCTACCCAGCATAATTTAGCATATGCTATCATCCTGATAGTTAAGTGTCCTGATTCTGACCTTGATAACGTACGTTATACCATCAGGTTACGTACGTAAGTAACACACATTAGCATATTCTAGACACAATCCTTAGCGTACGTTAACAATCGTTGACTTCAAAAGTGTCCAGGTTCATCCGAGGGAATCTTATCTGGACCCATGTTCGGCTGGCGCATATGACAGCCGCCTAGCTCAATTATTGGCTGGTTAACGCATGCTACACTATGTTCGTATACGCTAACTCCGACAGATAACGTACATTAAGCTATCCTTGTTAACGTGCGTTATCACGTATTTGTATGGTAAAATTTACTTGTTGTCATACTCATGTACAAGGATACAAATACGAGAAATATCATACTTCAATTATCGATATCACAATTCCGAATGATACAGGGTTCAAATACAGATGAAATACTCAATAATTTATCTGGACATTACATACTCTCCTACTAAAAAGGAGTTTCGTCCCGAAACTCAAGACGAAAATAACTCTGGATATCTGGACCTCATGCTATCTTTCGTTTCCCAAGTGGCTTCTTCCACTGCGTGGCGTGACCACTGAACCTTGACTAACGCGATTGGTCTATTCCTCAATTGCTTAACTCGACTCTCGAGTATCCTGATCGGTCTCTCTTCAAACGTGCCATCCTGAGCGACTTAGATCTCGTGAAATCAATGACATGACTAGGATCTGGTATATACTTCCATAACTGGGATACGTGTAATATCCGCAATTTTCGATTTCCGGTAATTTCTTTTTTCAGTGGAAGTCCGTTTTGACGACTCGCTCATGACCGTTTCGTCATTCTGAGAATGATTAATTCTACACTTTTTGTCATCCGAGTTCGTTTCGGTGTCGTTTTGTTGAGTTCCGTGCTTTTTAGCGACTTTTCCGCACCTGAGTTCGATTCGTGCGAATCTCGTTCGAAACTATTGTTTCGAGTTTCCCGTAAGTCCGTTTAACTTTGTTAGACGTGTTATGAACTTTGGTTTGGTTATTCGATCACGTATCGTGATTTTCGGGCGTTTTGGGCCATTTTGTAATTTCTTGAAAGTTACGGGTATCCGTATCTGGAATTGTTGTCTCGACCCATTTCTTGGTCGCGCATGATTAATTATGGTATTATGTTTTCATTTCGGGCCGTTGATGTTGTTCGCGAACTTTTCGTCGTGTTCGCCCCGTGCTTAAATCGGGTCGCCGAGCCACAGTGGTCGCATCAAGCGGACGGTTATGGATCGCGCCGGACGATTGCGGCACCGCCGAGCAGTGCGGCAGAACCGGCGTAGCGCACGCCATCGCTTGGAAGGCTGCGCTTACTTGGCACGTGTAGCGACGCTATCGGGTGGCCTAACGCACGCTATCGGAGTGCAGGCGGTAGGTTACGAGGTTGGACTCGGTCGGGATCGGCGGGTAGCGCACGCTATCGGTTGTAGCGCACGCTAACCGGCGGGGTAGCGCACGCCGTCGGCCGACCGCGTACTTTACCAGGTGAGTTTGTTAGTCCAGAGGCTCTTTGGACAAAGCGCTAGCGCGAGCTTCCAGTGTAGCGCACGCTAGCGGAGTCGGGCGGGCCAGTCATGGTCGGGGCGTAGTCGGTGGTGTCGGGTCATGCGGGCCATGGCCGAGAGTTCTCGGCCGGTACTGGCCGATAGCGCACGCTAGTCCGGGAAGGCTAGCGCACGCTAGTTCCGGCCCAGTATATATATGACAGACCAGCCACTTTTCCATTCGTTTTTCATTTCTTCCTTCTCCGTCCGCGGCTGGCGATTCATAGGTGACGAATCCATGTTGTTTAACAACAAATCCATGAAGTTCTTGAGTTCATAACATCAATCAATCATCCGTTATCATCCTTTGATCCAGCGAATCAAGGTAATCTTCCTTAGAACCCTAACTTCGTGGATTTGGGGGTTTTTGCATTTTTGTCCGATTCGTTCCGTGTTGTTGATTAATTCATGATGGGTATGATTAATCTTGGTAGTATTCTTGTGTTTAACATCATTTAATCCATTGTTCTTCGTCGAATCGAAGTATATTTCTTGATTTCCTTCGAATTGACTTTTTGGGGGATTTGTCCCCGATCTCGTTTTTCATCCGTTTTCGATGGATCGATTATGGTTAAATGATGTTGTTAAACATATTCTATGGATTGTATATCCATATTTCAACTTGGAATTCCGTTTTCGGGTTTGTGGGACAAATCGTGTTCTTGGCCGTTTTGGGGGAAATCCTTGAACCTTCGTCATTTGTTCTTTGAATTCAGCGGCTTTGGGTCGTACTTTGGAATTCATTTTCGTTGTTATTGTTTTCGTTCGTAGTTCATTGTTGTGGATTGTCGTTCGGTGGAGTCGGCGAGTTCGTAGTCGGTTCGTGCCAACCTACTTCAGCCGATTCTCCGCGTTGTGGTTACTCGAGGCAAGTACCTTGCCCATACTTTTCTTATTTTATGGATATGATAATTAGTGATCGTCTCTATGTGTTTATTTGATCGTTTGAATTGAACTTTCAAGAATTCGGTTAGCCTTGTTAAAGGCCCTCTCTCAAAACGCATGAGTTTTGTGAATGTTGTGTTCTGTAGATGGTTACGTGAACCCTATAAATTCGCTTGTTGTTGTTGTTGTTGTGCTTTGATAATATATATACATATATTCTCTTTTTGGTGCATTATGATTTGACAATTGTGTCGTGCCTTGCGTTGTTGCCTTTGGGTGGATTTCTTGGATATGTTTGCTGTGATATGCTAATTTGTGTGCATGTTGGTTTTAACCCTGTGTATTGCTGTTGGTTTTCTAATCGCGAAAACAAAACCTTTGGGCTGTGACCCTGTTGATTTTGGAAAGATTAGGATTTGATAATCCTAAATTGTTTTCTATTAAAACTCTTGATGGCATTTTAAACTGTTTTACAAATTGTTCCCCTTAATTGTGGTCTTTCGGTTTTGGAATGTTTTACCCAAACTCTTGCCTCGGGAAGTACTTTTCATTATGTTTGGATCTTTGATGATTCCTGGTTATTGTTATTCGTGGAATATGAATTGTATGGCTCGTATTTTTTCACTTGTACTTGCACTAGCAAAACAGTGGAGTTTTGCTAACCCCCGAGTATTCGGGGGGTAGATGTCTATTTATGCATTCAGGTTTTGGAGCATAGCACAGGGTCGGCACGAAGGATGATGAAAGATGAACGATACTAATCACACGAGGATCCGTTGATGTCGTATTGGTCTAGTTGTATTTTCTTTTCATTGCAGATCTTTTCCCCGTTGTACGGGAGTTTATTGTATTTTGACCCCTGCGTGGGTATGTGTTTGGAATTGAGTTGTATGTTATTATTGAAAGACCAAATCGGTCTACTGAGTCATTTTAGCCTTAAAGGCGATGTTTAGATGTTTGATTTTAGTTATCAGCCTGGTAGATCCTCGAGGAGAGGGTCTACGACGTGTAATATCCCTGAGCGGATTGGGGGTGTTGCATAAATGGTATCAGAGCTTAGGTTGTGGAAACCTAGGCTGTCGGGTCAGTGGTGTCTATTGAGTTTTGTCTCGTCGGATTTTGTCTGACTGAGTCGTGTCGCGACGCATCGTCTGAGTTTGTTGGTCATGATTAGTATCGTGGGGCGATCATCATCTTCGTGCGACCTGTGGCTGCAAGTCTCCGTTCTTTGTATTGTGCCTCGTGTGACACGAGCTATTTGTTTGATTTTGTGTTAAGTGATGGAACCTTCATGTAGATTCTTGGTTTCGTGATGCGTTCGTGTGATTCTCTTATTTCGTTTGTATGAGGAGTGTTGTCATTAATTATGTCTTTTTGACTGTGATAATTGACTGTTTGCCTTCCCGGTAGACATGTATTGTCTTGACTTTGTGCGATTTGATGCATATATTATAATATGTTTAAACGAATATTGTTACATGAGTATTTTTGGGCATTCTAGCCCATTGAATTATTTTTGAAAACCTTGAGTATCTTAGAAAATAAATTTCGAGACGTACTTTTAAAATGAATCGTTTTCTCGTGGTACTTCCAAGGTGCCACAATATGTTTCCAAATTCTTCTACCTCGAGGACCAAAATGTTTTGAGATATTTTCAATGTTTTAGGAACACTTATACTTAGACCCGAGGGTCGGATATTTCTGAAAGTTTTCAGAAAAAGGAAAGTGTCCTCGTTTTATCAAACGCAAGATGGTTTTCAAAGTCTCGACAATGATTTTGTTCAATTTTTTGTAAAATGATACTCAAGATCAACTGGTGTTTCCAAACTGTTTTCATAAGGTGGTTTTCGTTTTTAAAACCCATCATTTCCCTTGTGGTCGGGAAGGTGGGATGACGATCTTTAATGTTGTCATTTCGTAGGGGCTTGCGTGTTATCGCACTTTGTGTGAGTTGTTAAAGCTTGAGTTTGTACGTTTGCGTACATGTGTGATTGTTTCATGATGGTTGTAATTATGTCTTTGGTTATCGTTCGCCGTTGAGGTCGCCGAACGATACCGTCGTTGTTGTAGTGTTTGTGTGTATTAATTTACGATGGTAATCGTTGTGTATGATATGTGTTATGATTCTTTGTTGCGCTGAGTTGGCATCTCCGATTTGTTGTTTTGTGATGTTATGTTCCATTGTACCTAGCATTTGTATTTTCGTATGCCGAGCCGAGGCATTTCAACCGTGATGTGTCGGGAATGTACGTGCATTTTGTCCTTCTCGTCAAGAATACATTTCGAGTGTGGACTCGAGGACACCGAATTCAGATTTGCGAATTGGCTACCGAGACTTTCGGAGTTCGCGCTTGACAGCTTATCGAATCGTCTTTGAGAGGCCTTCAAGGATGTTTCGTGGGTTGCTTGTTGTGTCGTCACCTTGGTTTCATTGTTGTGAGTTTCGGGACGACACTCCTTTTGAAGAGGTCGAATATAATACCCGTATTATTTTTGGCTTCGCATTCCCTGCTTCTCGTGTCTATCGACTCGCTCGTGTTCGTTGATACCTTCTCAACTTGTTCGTATTTTAGTTTCATCGTTCGAATGAGCGTGATCTTGTTTTGGGTCGATCTGGTATCGTGTGACTTTTCCGAGTTCGGTTCGATTCTTGTGAACCTTGTTCGAAGTGACATCATTTGGTTCTACTAGTTCTTTTATTCAAGCGGATCGGATTTTGAACTTGTATATTCTACTTTGTCGACTCATTTATGTTTGTTGACATTTGTGAGCTTGTCCGCCCCTTGCTTTTGTTGATCGAAGCAGCGTGGTATTGTTTCGGAATAACTTGTTTGTCGTTGTGACTTTTCAATCGCTATTCCCTTTCCTGTGGATCTTATGGGAATGCATGTCTTGTAGTTCTCACCAGATCATCCTGGGAGTTGTTGTTTGAATTTTATTATCCTTCGTGTTTCGGACATGATTGTTCGATTTTTGTTGTCTCGATCGTTTGTTTGTTCGGTTTTTGTTCTCGTTTCGTGATTGTTGAGCGTTCAGGCTCCTTTGTAATTCCCTTAAGTTCGGGAAATTAGTCTCGTTTTCGATCTTCCAACCCTTGGGCGGTGGGATTCCGTATTTGTTCAGCGGTTGGCTCGCGTTTTGATTGATTTACCGTTGGGTTGGTCAATCATATTGATTTTCGTTTGTTGTGTTTTGTGATTGTCGGATAATTGACTTGGCTATATTATCCGTTTGATGACGCTTGTCATTTGTTGGTTTTATTATATCCCTAACGGCGACGTTGTGTTGGTCGCCGTAGAGCGTATTTTCACGCCGTATATTCCTTTGCGTTGTTTGTAACATTTCGCCGTTGGGCGTTAGTTACGCATTCTTGTGTGTCTCGTTGAGTTTTTCCTGGTGGAATATTTCTTCCCCCTACTTGTTTTAAGTTTCGGGACGAAACTTCTTTTAAGGAGGGTAGAATGTAATATCCGCAATTTTCGATTTCCGGTAATTTCTTTTTTTCAGTGGAAGTCCGTTTTGACGACTCGCCCATGACCGCTTCGTCATTCTGAAAATGATTAATTCTACACTTTTTGTCATTCGAGTTCGTTTCGGTGTCGTTTTGTTGAGTTCCGTGCTTTTTAGCGACTTTTCCGCACCTGAGTTCGATTCGTGCGAATCTCGTTCGAAACTGATGTTTCGAGTTTCCCGTAAGTCCGTTTAACTTTGTTAGACATGTTGTGAACTTTGGTTTGGTTATTCGATCACGTATCGTGATTTTCGGGCGTTTTGGGCCATTTTGTAATTTCTTGAAAGTTACGGGTATCCGTATCTGGAATTATTGTCTCGACCCGTTTCTTGGTCGCGTATGATTAATTATGGTATTATGTTTTCATTTCGGGCCGTTGATGTTGTCCGCGAACTTTTCGTCGTGTTCGTTCCGTACGTTTTCGGAAATCGGGTTGTCGAGCCACAGTGGTCGTGCTTGGCCGGACGGTTGCGGATCGCCGGACGATTGCAGGCACCGGCCGGACAGTGCGGCAGAACCGGCGTAGCGCACGCCCTTCTGCCGGAAGAGGCTGCGCGCGTTAACCGGCAGTGTAGCGCCTTATCGGGTGGCCCAACGACGCTTATCGGGTGCAGGCGGTAGGGTTACGAGGTTCGGACTCGGTCGGGATCGGCGAGTAGCGCACGCCATCGGTTGTAGCGCACGCTAACCGGCAGGGGTAGCGCACGCCGTCGGCCGATCGCGTACGTTACAGGTGAGTTTGTTAGTCCGCAGGCTACCGATGTCGGCTAGCGCAGCTTCCGGTCGTAGCGCACGCTAGCGGGAGTCGGGCGGACAGTCATGGTCGGCAGAATTGGTCGGTGGTGCCGGGTCATGCGGGCCATGGCCGAGAGTGCTCGGCCAGTACTGGCCGATAGCGCACGCTAGTCCGGGAAGGCTAGCGCACGCTAGTTCCGGCCCAGTATATATATGACAGACCAGCCACTTTTCCCTTCGTTTTTCATTTCCTTCCTTCTCCGTCCGCGGCTGGCGATTCATGGGTGACGAAGCCATGTTGTTTAACAACAAATCCATGAAGTTCTTGAGTTCATAACATCAATCAATCATCCGTTATCATCCTTTGATCCAGCGAATCAAGGTAATCTTCCTTAGAACCCTAACTTCGTGAATTTGGGGGTTTTTGCATTTTTGTCCGATTCGTTCCGTGTTGTTGATTAATTCATGATGGGTATGATTAATCTTGGTAGTATTCTTGTGTTTAACATCATTTAATCCATTGTTCTTCGTCGAATCGAAGTATATTTCTTGATTTCCTTCGAATTGACTTTTTGGGGGATTTGTCCCCGATCTCGTTTTTCGTCCGTTTTCGATGGATCGATTATGGTTAAATTATGTTGTTAAACATATTCTATGGATTGTATATCCATATTTCAACTTGGAATTCCGTTTTCGGGTTTTGACGGGACGAATCGTGTTCTTGGCCGTTTTGGGGGAAATCCTTGAACCTTCGTCATTTGTTCTTTGAATTCAGCGGCTTTGGGTCGTACTTTGGAATTTATTTTCGTTGTTATTGTTTTCGTTCGTAGTTCATTGTTGTGGATTGTCGTTCGGTGGAGTCGGCGAGTTCGTAGTCGGTTCGTGCCAACCTACTTCGGCCGATTCTCCGCATTGTGGTTACTCGAGGCAAGTACCTTGCCCATACTTTTCTTATTTTATGTATATGATAATTAGTGATCGTCTATATGTGTTTATTTGATCGTTTGAATTGAACTTTCAAGAATTCGGTTAGCCTTGTTAAAGGCCCTCTCTCAAAACGCATGAGTTTTGTGAATGTTGTGTTCTGTAGATGGTTACGTGAACCCTGTAAATTCGCTTGTTGTTGTTGTTGTTGTGCTTTGATAATATATATACATATATTCTCTTTTCGGTGCATTGTGATTTGACAATTGTGTCGTGCCTTGCGTTGTTGCCTTTGGGTGGATTTCTTGGATATGTTTGGTGTGATATGCTAATTTGTGTGCATGTATTTTCGCTCACCTCGGGAGGGTCCGACGGGGCCACGGAGGGAATTCCAATGGTATAGCCCTGGATTCACGAGTGCGGTTGTTTGTTTTGTGAATGTATTTGCTCACCTCGGGAGGGTTCGACGGGGCCACGGAGGGAATTCCAATGGTATAGCCCTAGGTTCACGAGTAAAACTTCACGAGTGCGTGCGTATGTTTGGTGAATGTATTTGCTCACCTCGGGAGGGTTCGACGGGGCCACGGAGGGAATTCCAATGGTATAGCCCTGGATTCACGAGTAAAACTTCACGAATTGGTGTATATGATTTCGAAAACGCATTCTACTCACCTTGGGAGGGTCCGACGGGTCCACGAAGGGAATCCAATGGTATAGCCCTGGATTCACGAGTTGATGTTGTATTTTTGGTGACCAAGGTTTACGTATCTTGGGCGATTATATTGTATTGATTTTATGTCCGCCGAAGACACGTGACATGGGTTTTAACCTCGTATTCTTTGTTGGTTTTCTAATCGCGAAAACAAAAACTTTGGGCTGTGACCCTGTTGATTTTGGAAAGATTAGGATTTGATAATCCTAAATTGTTTTCTATTAAAACTTTCGATGGCATTTTAAACTATTTTACAAATTGTTCCCCTTAATTGTGGTCTTTCGGTTTCGGAATGTTTTACCCAAACTCTTGCCTCGGGAAGTACTTTTCATTATGTTTGGATCTTTGATGATTCCTGGTTATTGTTATTCGTGGAATATGAATTGTATGGCTCGTATTTTTGCACTTGTACTTGCACTAGCGAAACAGTGGAGTTTTGCTAACCCCAGTATTCGGGGTGGATGTCTATTTTTGCATTCGTGTTTTGGAGCATAGCACGAGGTCGGCACGAAGGATGATGAAAGATGAACGATACTAATCACACGAGGATCCGTTGATGTCGTATTGGTCTAGTTGTATTTTCTTTTACATTGCAAGATCTTTTCCCCGTTGTACGGGAGTTTATTGTATTTTGACCCCTGCGTGGGTATGTGTTTGGAATTGAGTTGTATGTTATTATTGAAAGACCAAATCGGTCTACTGAGTCATTTTAGCCTTAAAGGCGATGTTTAGATGTTTGATTTTAGTTATCAGCCTGGTAGATCCTCGAGGAGAGGGTCTACGGCGTGTAATATCCCTGAGCGGATTGGGGGTGTTACAATACGTGGAACACGTTATGAACATGGCTTAATGACGGTGGTAATGCCAATCTGTATGCCAACTCTCCAACTCTTTCAAGGATCTCGAATGGTCCGATATATCTCAGACTCAGCTTTCCTTTTCTCCCAAAATGAAAGATTCCCCGAGTAGGAGAAACTTTTAAAAGCACGTGATCCCCAATACTGAACTCTAATGGACGACGGCGCACATCTGTATAAGATTTCTGTCGACTCTGGGTGGTCAACAGCCTTTTGCGAATTAAGGCTATTTTCTCTCGTGTCTGCACGATCAATTCCGGTTCCGTTCCGATCAGGTCCGATGAATCGTCCCAACATAGGGGCAATCTGCATCTCCTCCCGTACAATGCCTCAAACGGTGCCATCTTAATAGAAGCATGTCAACTATTGTTGTAGGTGAATTCAATCAACGGCAGATGAACTTCCCAATCAGTTGACCAATCTAAGGCACAGGCCCTTAGCAAGTCTTCCACTGTTTGAATAGTCCTCTCAGATTGTCCATTTGTCTGCGGGTGATAAGCTATGCTGAAGTTCAATTCGGTTCCCAAGGCCTTATGAACTGCTTTCCAAAAATGTGATACAAAGCGACCGTCTCAGTCAGAAATAATAGTCGTTGGCGTACCATGCAATCGGACTATCTCTGCAATAAACACTCGTGCCAACTTCTCGGGTCCCCAAGTGTCCTTAATGCCTAGAAAATGAGCCGATTTGGTTAAACGATCAACTATCACCCAAATTATATTCATTCCTATCTTGGTTCTCGACATATTAATGATAAAGTCCATCGATATGTCCTCCCACTTCCATTCAGGAATCGGGAGCGGCTTCAGCATTCCGGCAGGTCGTTGATGCTCGATTTTTACCTGCTGACAAGTCAAACATTTCAAGACATAATCGGCTACGTCTTTCTTCATGTTGCCCCACCAGAAATTCTGCTTCAGATCCTTATACATCTTACTGGTGCCCGGGTGGATAGAATAGGGCGTGCTGTGAGCTTCCTTCATAATCGTCTGTTTCAAAATATCGACATCGGGAACGCAAAGTCGGTTCTGAAATCTCAAAACTCCATCATAATGAATTACGAATCCGGGGGCCTTTCCTTTGATCACCTCATCACGTAACCGAATCATCAGAGGATCATTTACTTGCTTAGATTTGATTTCTTCGGTTAATGATGAAGTTATTTCTATCACACATAGTTGTCCTTGGACTCTTGGTAACCACACTTCAATTCCTTCACAAATCATTTCTCATTGAATGCTGAGCTGGGAGCTCAGAGTCTCCAGCATCTGAATAGAAACAGGCTTGCGGCTAAGTGCATCGGCCACTACATTTGCTTTGCATGGATGATAAAGAATCTCCAAGTCATAGTCCTTAATAAGTTCCAGCCATCTTCTTTACCGCATGTTCAACTCTTTCTAACTGAAGATGTATTTGAGACTCTTGTGATCCGTAAAGATCTGACATTGAGTCCCGTACAGGTAATGTCTCCAGATTTTCAAAGCAAAAACTACCGCTGCCAACTCCAAATCATGTGTTGGGTAATTCACTTCATAAGGTTTCAGCTGTCGTGAAGCATAGGCGATCACCTTCTCATTCTGCATCAATACACATCCGAGTCCTTGGTTCGAAGCGTCACTGTAAACTATGAATCCTCCAGTTCCCCGTGGGAGTGCTAAAATCGGTGTCGTCGTCAATCTCTTCTTCAATACATCAAAGCTATTCTGGCACAACTCATTCCACTCAAACTTTTGAGTTTTCTGCAGTAGTCGAGTAAGTGGGCGGGTAATTTTGGAAAACCCTACCACGAACCGACGATAATATCCAGCAAGTCCTAAGAAACTCCGGACTTCTTTCACGTTCTTTGGAGGCTTCCAATACATAACTGCTTTGATCTTCTGAGGATCTACTCGGACTCCTTCAGCTGATACCACATGGCCAAGGAACATTACTTCCTTTAGCCAGAAATCACACTTAGAAAGTTTGGCGTACAATTGTTCATTTCTCAACAGGTCTAACACAATCCGTAAATGTTGTGCATGCTCTTCCGGGCTCTTAGAATACACCAGAATGTCATCTATGAACACAACCACAAACTTGTCCAAATACTCGATGAACACTCGGTTCATCAATTGCATGAATACGGCAGGTGCGTTAGTGAGACCAAATGGCATCACTACAAACTCATAATGTCCGTAACGAGTTCTGAATGTTGACTTCGGAACATCAGATTCCTTAATTCTCAGCTGATGATATCTTGATCTCAGATCGATCTTAGAAAACATCGTTGCTCCTTGCAGCTAGTCAAATAAATCATCGATCCATGGGAACGGATATTTGTTCTTGATCGTCATTTTGTTCAACTCTCGATAGTTAATACACAATCGAAGCGATCCATCCTTATTCCGGACGAAAAGAACTGGTGCACCCCAGGGCAAAACGCTTGGCTGGATATAGCCTTTGTCCAGTAATTCTTCCAGTTGCTTCTTCAGTTCATACATCTCCGTAGGTGCCATACGATACGGCGCCTTAGAAATTGGTGTAGCTCCTGGTTCCAGCTCGATGGTGAATTCTACATCCCATCGTGGAGGTAGTCCAGGCAATTCATCAGAAAACACATCCGGAAATTCGTTCACAATAGGAATGGATGAGAGTTCTTCTTTTCCGTCTTCCTTCTTCATTGCGTAGCACTAGTATCCGGTACAGCCTTGTTTCAACAATTTGACAGCTTTCATCGCCTTGATCATCTTTCCTGAGCTTCCTGGTTTCCATCCTTCAAACAGTATTTTGGAACCATCGTCAGCTATCAGCGAGATATTCCTCTTTCGGTAGTTTACAATAGCTCCATATCGATTAAGCCAATCATCTCCGAGTATCAGGTCGTCTCCTTGCATTTCTATCACATTCAGATTTGAGAGCCACTCTCTGCCTCCAAATGATACAGGGAAATCTCTAGTTTCTAAGTTTCCAACAATCCTCTCTCCACTCGGTAAACCCACAACATAAGGCTCACAATTATGAAAACCAGAAATATTCAAACGATTTACACAAGACAAGGATATAAATGAATGCGTAGCTCCTGTATCGAATAAAACACTAACTGGCTGTGAAAGAATCTGAACAGTACCTGATGCGACAGCAGCATCCTGTTCGTATGTCCTCCTCATCTCGTACAGACGTGGGGGAGCGGATCTGACACTCGAGGCTCCCTTACGGTCGAATTGTCATCTGCCTCGACCTCGATCGAAATTTTGGGGCAACTGAACACTCTGTTGCGTCTGCTGATTACTTTCTTCTCTCTGAGCTGGCTGTGACGTACGAGTTCCATTAAACTTTGTGGCATCCTTGCAAAACATCGCACGGTGCCCTTCCTGTCCGCAATCAAAACATGTAACTGGAGTACGAAAACAATCACGCCAAAGGTGGCCTAGGCGACCACAGTTAAAGCACTTCCGAGCTGTATCCATCGTGACTAATACTGCTCCGAAGTTCCTTCCGCTTTTGGATGGGCGTGGAGGTTTCTTAAATGAATGAAAGGATGTCTGGACCATGCGGGACCCGCTGCCTTTATGATCTGTTAAACTACCAGAGACTTTCCGCTTCTTGGATTCTGTAAACTTCTCCATTGCTGCTTCCTTGATTTCATATGTCAATGCTTTATCCTGATATTGACGGAGCGTGGTTCATTCAAAACCGGACATGTCCTGATATTGACGGAGAGTGGTTCATTCAAAACCGGACATGTATCTCTGGATTTCTGGTTTCATTATCATATCAAAATGGATCATCATTTCCGCGTCTGTTCTGACCATGTGTCGAACAAACGCCATCTGTTGATTAAACGTTTTAATTGTCTGGGGTACTGGTTTGTCTGACGGCTGTGCGGAGAAAAATTCCCGAACTTTGGCTTCCCTCACAGGTCGAGGGCAGTACTGAGCTTCCGTCATCAATTTAAATTCTGTCGAGCCAGCATCATGGTCTATAGGCCGGATGGCTTCCCACCACTCGGATGCTTCCCCTATCAGAAAGTACTGAGCAATAGAGGCTCTCCGGTCGTCTGGGCAATTAATTCCGGTAAAAATTTTCTCCAATTCCTTCAACCAATGGTCCCATGTGGGAGTCTCAGAAAAGCCGTCGAATTTGGGTGGTTACATCTTTGCCACCTCCTGCAGCCATCGGTCGCCTCGATTTCCCATGTCTGGGATATCTTGCTGTCTATCTCCCTGCTGTAATCCCACCGCCACCTGCATTCGGTCCACGACCTGGGCGAACTGAGTCATCTGGTTAACCACCTGACGAAGGATTTCGGGCACAGCAGGTTCCGGTTCATTATTAATAGATTTTTGTGGCTGGCTTGAGCTGTGGCTGGCCTGATTAGAAGGCGAAGCTTCTCTTTCAGCATTCTTTCTTCCGCGTCCGCGACCGCGACCACGTCCACGTCCACCTCTCAACATACTGTAAGCATAATTACTCAATACAGAAAATAATATCGTTCCAATGTTTAAATATAAAGAAATATATCATGCAAAGGACAAAATAAGGTCTAGGAACTTATAACCACCGCTCGCATGAAGACGTAGGCACACTACGCCACAAATGGCCTTCATCAACGTTTATTTCGATGTTACAAGCGAAAGTGTTAGCATAGATGCCTTAAAATTGATCTACGCTAACACTTTTTTTTAGCGTTACAGTTGATAGTATCTATGGTAACACCAAATTCGGTGTTATCGTCGATAATAGACCCTTGATAATAGACCCGTTGCTTAAGACAACGGGTCTCTTTAGTATAAGAGACCCAATATTAGAAACAACAGGTCTCTAATGTAGGGGTGAGCATGGGTCGGTTTGAGTTCGGTTTTTGCCTAAAACCGAACCCAAACCGACAAGCTTCGGTTTCCAAAAAATCAAACCCAAACCGAAACCAACCCAATGGGTTCGGTTTCTCAGTTTTTCGGTTTTTTACGGGTCGGTTTCGGGTTTAAACCCAACCAAACCGATTTTTGTCTATTCTTCAAAAAAAACTTAAAATGTGCATTGGACAGGAATCGAACCTGGGACCAACGCGCGGACTAACAGCGTCCTAACCATCAGACCATGATACTGTTTTTGTCTATTCTTCGTAATGCATATAAACATATAAAATTTACGAAATACATCTATATTAAATGATATCGGTTCAGTTCGGTTTTAATGATTCGATTTCTAGTGTATAAACCGAAACTGAGTTTTCGGTTTTTAAAATTTCTAAACCCAAACCGATGGTTTTGATTTGGTTTCGGTTTTTCGGTTTCGATTTCGTCGGTTTTTTTCGGTTTTTCGGTTTCTCGGTTCAATTTTGCTCACCTCTACTCTAATGTGTTAAAGGGGGTCTACTATTTTTTTGAGATAAATTAAAGATCAGTTATTTAAGGTAACAGGTCTCTAACGTGTAAGAAATAAGAGATCCGTTGTTTGATCCAACAAAAAATAAAGACACGTTTCCATTCCTTCATATTTTCACACTGTTGAATAATGGTGCCTTCCTGCTCGCCGGAAACCCAAACCCTGAAAAAACCACCACCCAAAAGCTCGAATCTCCTCAAACACACACTCAACACAGTCAAAATCCACGTCTCCTCACACCCTCGTTTCTGGCTCTTCATCGCTTTCCTCTTGGCCCAAGCCCTAATCATCTCCATCGCCCGTGCTCCGCCTCCGTGTTTTCCCGACCGCACCGCCACTGTCTCCTCCGCCGTACCCATCCGCTCTCTCCCGCCACAGAACAACGCCGTATCCAACTACACACGACCCCAAGCCCCCTCTCCTCCCTACACCGACGAGTGCCCCTCCGGCAAAATCTACGCCTACGATCTTCCTTCCGTTCTGAACAGAGACCTGGTCTTTACCAATTGTGCAGACCTAGATCCGTGGAACTGGGAATGCGGGATCATTTCCAACTACGGCTACGGCGTTTCCGCCACCGAGCCCCGCCGCATCTTGCCGGAGGATCTACACAAATCGTGGTACCACACGAATCAGTTCACCTCAGAGGTGATTTTTCACCACCGCATCCTCAGGCATAAATGCAGAACCCTTGATTTTATTGTTCTGTTTTCTACAAGCATTTCCAAACTGTTTAGTTTAATAAAATTTGATTGTTTGTAGATTGCAGAGTTGAGTTGTTTTGAGTCCTTCAACTCTGCTGTAGCTTTGGTACTTTTATCAATTTAATATGGATTAGTAACAAAATGGAGGTATATATTCATAGAATTCAACCAATCCACATAATTTGTTAAAACTTCGACAAAGATTGTTAATGCACTTTATGCTCGAATTTCCATTAGGCACTGGAGAATGTTGAAGAAGCTATTCTACGGCTTGAAGAACTGCTTCAGGACCTGCATGTATCAAGCTCTAGTTCTGGGAAGGAGCATCTGAAAGCTGCTTGTTTAGACCTTGAAAGGATACGAAGACTGAAGAAAGAGACTGAATTTCTGGAAGCATCTTTCAGAGCTAAGGCAGCGTCTCTTCAGCAGGTATTTGCTGAAATTTTCTGAATAAATGGCTACATCTCTACAAAATAGCGCGAGTTGTCCTGAGTAGAACCAACCGGTTGCTTAATTACCGCCTCTGATCTTCATCATGGGTTTGTGTAATGTATTAACTTTGGTTGCACTTTACTGTTTCCTTTGCGAGTATCAGAGCCTAAATTGTCTTCTTTTTTTGGAATTCGCTCATGTAGAAGATAAAACTATTTAGTATCTTGTTTAATATCCTAAATTCAACATTTTTCAACACTCTGTTTCTTGTTACATTGTCGTTTTTGTGTGATCACATGAATCTTCGCTCTTGGGAGAGATGGAGAATGAACCAGTACATAGTGATAGTCAGCTGTTTTCTCTAGGACCTCATGTAGTATACGTGAATACACGTATCTTACAGACTTTTATTTGACTAATAGTTGCATTTAGGACTTGTCTCCCATTGGTGCAAGTCATTAGGTCTATTTAGGTTTACCTGTTCCGTTCCGAGAGATTAGCATGCAGTATTTGTATGCCTTATTCATGTGTTTTTTGAGGTTTATGTCCTCTTGTTACCTCTCTTGATTTCATAATGAAACTTATTTTCTTAACATAAAAACTAATCAATTTGTTTGCTCACTTTTACTGCTTTTTATTAAATCGAGATGCCTTTTTTTTCTTGTTGCTTTAATAACATGAGAAAGCATAGCTCTCTTATTTTTTTATCTTCTAAATCATCATTACAATCATGTTGAACTCTTGGATTACGTATTCCATTTAATTGTTACAAAGAAGTGGTAGGTATGCATAAGATGTAATTATATTATATTCTACACTATCTGCTGTAGTCAACAGAGATCTGTGTCCCTAAATTGATTTTCTTATTCTTTCAGGCTTCTGTTTAATTTCCAAGGGATAGGTCAGTGGCCTTAGATCTCCAGTTGGTGAGCAGCAACAGTATTCAAGAGGAAAGATGTAAAAAGTTCCGAAACGGAAACTAATAGGAGCAGCAGGTGCAAATCATATTAGATAACTCGATTATATTACGTTATGTTCAATCTTCATCTACTTTTATCATTTTTATTTTGATTATTCTTTTTGCTGAGTAGTGTCTTTCTTTTGGGGTCTCGTGGATTATGGAGCTTCTTCGTATGTCGACCAAACAAATCATCTGGACTGAGCTCTTCAACTGAAAATAATAGCGTATGCCATAATTGGTTAGACAATTCACTGATTACTTGTAAATTTCTTTATTCCTATGGTGCTTGCTCCCCCCCCCCCCTCCTTCTGCCATTGACTTGTTTAAGACTAAGTTCAGACTCTGAAGATTGTTGATGTGATGGGCGTTTCAGTTTGCATTATCTGTTGTAACGGATGTGTCAATTACTGTGCGACTGTGGTTGGTGCCTTGCTTAGATGACCACACCCATGATATTCCTCAGATCATCCATCCAGTGTCTCTTAGGACTTGGTCTATCCTTTAGTATCTATACATGAATGCTTCTGATGCTGATGTCTCCCATGGATGTTTTTGTTTACTGATTGTATTAGTAGCCTGAAAATGTTTTTACTTATAGTATATGACATAGTTCTACCGCATCTTACTTTGTCAAACTCATAGTGATACAATTATTACTTTTTCGGTTGAAATTATGAATCGTATTTGTTTCGTGTACTCTTTGGAATGGTTGTCGAAGAAAACATTACCGACAGAGCATAGCATTTTCTTATGTTTGTGTTTTGTCTTTGATTGAACTTACGTATAAGCCGCTTAAGAAATCAAGTATATCCTAATTCTTTTTACTTCTTGGCGAATGATGAGATCTTTGAACAAGAAAGTGCATAATGAAATAGCCGACTCGGAACTGATGACATTCAGCAGTTTGAACTTTTAAGGAGTGAACTGATGGAACTTGAGAAACGAGTCCAAAAAAGTTCTGACTGATATGAATATGATGAGGTACATTGCGACTCCTTCGTGATGGTAGCTGAGCATTTTCAGATAGTTTATGCCTAGAAATATAGGTCCTCTCTCATAAAGTTCTTACTTTTGAGTTTGTTATACATAAGCCTTTCGCACCACAATTTATTATACATAACCCTCCAATATCCTACTTTTGGTGCAACTGAAACTTACGGAGTCAGTGTTCTGCCTTTGTTGAAATTGGTTTGTTGTTGCGTAACTTGCGTTATGAAGATGATTTTGCTTGCATGGAGACAGTGGATGCTATTATATATGTTTTGATACTGCCATGACTGGTTTTAGTTTATATTTTAAACTGCTTCACTGAATGTCTGCTGACAAATAGGGATGACAGACATGCTGCATTAGTCAACTTATTATAAAAATGAAAGAGAAAAAAGAATTAACTTTACGATAATGCAACCTTGTATATCCCTCTATATTTGGCGATTTTAATTTGATGTGTTATGTTGCCTATTTAAATGTTAGTTATGAGCGCAAGTGGCAAGTTCCATGTTCTTCTGACAGTCGTCCAAGTTATGTGCATGGTTTTTTTTTCCTTTTGCCTTTTTTGCACACTTTTTTACCTTGTAATAACTAGGTATTCCAGGAGATTATATTCCGAGCAAGATGCCAAGAAAGTTGCTAACATGTCATTTAGGTTTATTTAGGTTTACTTGTTCCGTTTTGAGAGATTAACATGCAGTATTTATGTGCCTTATTCATGTATTTTTTGAGGTTTATGTCCCCTTGTTCTCTCTCTTGATTTCATAATGAAACTTATTTTCTTAACATAAAAATTAATCAATTTGTTTGCTCACTTTTACTGCTTTTTGAGAGATTAACATGCAGTACAGTGATGTTATTGACGGCCGGTTACCTTAAAAGACATATATGACCCCTATTTTAACCCAATGGCCAAAATATCCATAATCTTAGCTCTGATACCATATTCTGTAACACCCCCGATATATTCAGGAATATTACAGCGCCGTAAATCCTTTTCATAAGAATTTACAAGGCTGAAAAAATGAAAAGATAACAACAAGGACCAACATATGAAAGTAACTGGAATAAATACAACAGTTCTGGACAAAAACACCGAAAATACAATTATCCAAAGGAAAAATATTAATACATCAACACAATCCAATCATCAGAAACGACGTCGTACTCGAGTACTTATTAAAAATAACACAATAACAGACAATGAAACACGGCCGGAACATCACTCTGTACCCTCATCGTCATGCAGCTCTAGTGGTTGTTTTCCTGCTCTCCTGGATCCCGAACATACACAAATGTTCACACCCGAAGGGGTTAGCACAACGATGCTAGTACAAGTACGATAATCATATAACAATGATTTAATCAACAATAATCATGACCAATTTCTCCAACGAGAAAGTAATAACAACACATATCACATCATAACAGTCTCAATATACTCATGGTATTCCAACAATCCAGCGCACACAGCTATAGATTCCCATGATGATCCCGTCGGACCAAAACATGGTGGAACTACCTGTCCAACGATCCAGCGCACACAGCTATAGATTTCCCATGATGATTCCCGTCGGATCAACACAAGGTGGACAATTAATCACAACACATGTACACAGTACAATCATAATATAACCGACATAATTCGGATAATTCTAATTAAAGTACTTGCCTCGATTCGATGACAAGAATGATACTTCCACGAAAAACGGAACACTCGAAGGTCGCCCCTTCGATCAATCACGTAACACGCTCGAACCTTAAACAAAAGAAAAAAAATATAGAGTTCATCTCACGTCGTACGCACATCTAACAATCCAAATTACGATCGGTAGTTCATAAACGTATACTGCCTGAACTGCTTAATGTACGTTACGTGTCCTAGGTAGCGTACTCTAAGCCTACCCGTTAGCGCACGTAAGTTACGAGGTCTAGCGTACGCTAACCATGAACTGACAGTCCTCTCTGATCAGACGACTGACTCGCCTGATGCCATAACGTACGTTACGTACCAATTGTAGTGTACGTTAATCTTGCCCGTTAGCGTACGTAAGCTGCCGTGCATGGCATATGTTTAACAAACATCCGACAGTCTCTCACTGATCAGTCGACTGTTCTGATGGGTGATGAGGCGTACGAAATCCTCAGTGATTTATCGTACGTCACTCTTCTACATATCATGTTCATAAAATTATGAATGATCTTACGGATTCAAACATCTTCGAATATCAAGGATACGTATATCATCACAACGCGGTATTCAATCTCGATTTACAATTCTCATGCGAAGTTCGGTGATCTAAGGTTGATGCGTTTGATTCCCAAAATCCTCATTACGTTCAGACTTCATCTTAAAGAACTAACGAATCCAACTTATAAGAAAAGGATACAACCTTCGGTGATTCTTTCTTAAGTCCGTTTAACAAAAGTGATGTTGGTCCCAGAAATGATGAAGACTATCCTCACTGTACCAACACTAGTCTTTTCTAGCGCGCTTTGTCCTCACTCACGCGCACCTGGGAAACTTCCCAGGGGTCACCCATCCCATAACTACTCCAGGCCAAGCACGCTTAACTTTGGAGTTTCTATGAGATGGATACCAGAAAAGAAGACGCATCTTGTTGGTATGAGTAGTCCAAATCAATTCATTTAACCACTTTCTAGTGCAGATCTCACATGTCGAATCGCAAGCCGCGCCTCGCGCATTTTTAAGCCCATGCAGGCAGGACGCTGGACCGAATCCCAACCAGTGATATCTACTCCAAGTCTACGATTCAATATGGCAATACTATTCAATATGGATAATCAATCTCAGAACTTTACTCTTATCATTTGACGTAATAGGATTCCAACTATGATGTTTCCAACAACGATATCTTAAGCATAATCATTCCAACTTCTAAACATGATGTTTGGTCGAATAATTCATCAATGGAACTTAATATCTTGATAGCATGATCATCATATCCTTAAGAATACGAAACCAAGGTTGGAGATAGTATAACATACCTTAAGATGAAGGAAACACCGAGACAACAGGTAGAATCTAACTCCGGTTGCTGGTGTGTCAATCCAAAATGATTCTCCACTTCAATGAGTAATCTCCAATCTTCAATGATCAAGAAAATGTGTTCTAAAGGTGTTTAAGGGGCTGGGATATCTCTGGGCACGAAGTATGCTGAAAGATAGGTGAAATGAACGAGCTGAAATGAAATGGTGCGATGTCTTATTTATAATTTTCTGTCCTTTACGTACGTTAGCCTTCATGCATAACGTACGTTAGCCTCTTAGCGTACGCTACCCAGCATAATTTAGTGTATGCTATCGTCCTGATAGTTAAGTGTCCTGATTCTGACCTTGATTACGTACGTTACACCACCAGGTTACGTACGTAAGTAACACACATTAGCGTACGCTAGACACAATCCTTAGCGTACGTTAACAATCGTTGACTTCAAAAGTGTCCAGGTTCATCCGAGGGAATCTTATCCGGACCCATGTCCGGCTCGCGCATGTGAGAGCCGCCTAGCTCAATTATTGGCTGGTTAACGCACGCTACGCTATGTTCGTAGCGTACGCTAACTCCGACATATAACGTACGTTAAGCTATCCTTGTTAACGTACGTTATCACGTATTTGCATGGGAAAATTTACATATTGCCATACTCATGTACAAGGATACAAATACGAGAAATATCATACTTCAATTATCGATATCACAATTCCGAATGATATAGAGTTCAAATACAGATGAAATACTGAAGACACTATAAATACCGGAAGTTTGTGGCCACCACACACGACGGTCCGCCTCAATAGTGGGAAAAAGATGAGTACTAACAATTCTACCTGCAATACTGGGTGAAGAAAAGTGGTGAATATAAATTCCAGGACTTAGCGCCTGGGGAGAACAAATCAGCAACCCAGTGAAATGAATTGAAGTAAGCTGAATCCGACTACAAGATAGGCCTACGGTCAGCCGTCGAAGAATCACCAAACACACTAATGTTCGAGTCATCACCAATGATCCCACGTCAGCCTGTGTCAAGAATAAGACGGGCTTCATGACACTACATCAAATAAAACTGGGATTACTACCCTTAGGAGCATGCATGAAATCACTCCTAGGATAATATTTGGCGTTATAGAGACAAGCCACAAGAGAATCGGGGTTATTAAGAGTGACAAAATATACCGAAATATCGAATTTACAGTACCGAAAAATTACCAAAAATACCGAAATTTTTGGTACGATAACAGTATGAATTTTTTTTATTTCCGGTGTATACCGAAATGCCAAAAAAAAATTGGTACTTGAATATATAAATCGGTATATCGATTTTTTCGATATTTTAGTTGTTCAGTATTTCTGTATATAACTAGATGTCCTCCCATGCGATGCACGGCGTAAAATATTAAATATTTTATTATATTAGTAATATGTATTATAAAATTATTATAAAATATACATGAGTCAATATACACACACATACACATAAACTATTATTTGATTTGTTTTAATTTGTAAATTCTTATCATGTGATCTAAGGGCACATGATAGGAAACCATAATTTAATTAAGCATAGGCATTTATTTTTTCATGTAGGACAGAGTCTCATATCTAATTTTATAAATAATAAATTAAATTATATTTATTATTATCAACTTTCATTAAAAGTATCCAACCCAAATTCTTACTAATATAATTTCTTTTATATGATGGTAATGTAATTATTTTATTATTTTACAATCAAAACAAAATGATTCTGAAAAATCAAATAACTGTTAAAGTACAAAACATGAAAATAAACTAAAACTATATATTTTCTTCAATATTGTTATATTTTTATATGGAAATATCTTAATCATCTAATATATCATTATTATATTTAAACTACTTTATATATATATATATATACACAATATGGATGTCAAATTAAAGAGCACGAAGTAAGAATTAATTTGATATATTTTTTTGTCAAAAATAAAATTGATACGAAAAAGTTATACTTGTTTAAACTATTAAGTTTAAAATAAAAAGAATAAAATAAGAGAAACTTTTTAATTGGTAGATATTATATATGGAATAACCCTCTAACTTCCCTCTCAAACTAAATATCTATTTTCTTAAGATTTTTTAAAAAAAAAATGTAGCGATGACACATGTCTCTTTAGATTTTTTTGCGACTCTCTTTTAATATTAAGTATGGATAGTATATCAAAAATTTTTCGATATTTTGGTAATTTTGTATTTCGATAAGTTCGATATATGTCGATACTGAAATTCGGTAATACTAAAATTTCGGTACGATATTGGTATGGACCGAAAGCCATACCGAAATTCGGTATACCGAAACTCTCGATACGGTATCGATATAAATTTTATTGTATCAAAAATTTCGATACAGTATATAATATCAACAAAAAATTTCGATACAATACGGTATACCACCCCGGATTATTCACTAAGCGCGAACCTTGCTTATCCAACAAAGCCACATTAAAAACAAATAGATTGCGGAACCCCAAACCACCAAATTTCCACAGAGTTTATTCCAAGATAACCAATGGGTATCTCCTCTAAAATTGGCATTTCCGCCCCACCAAAATCTAGTAATCATACTCTGAATTTCATCCCCAAGTGAGGAAGAAAGAAGAAATAGGCTCATAAATAAGTTGGGATACAATGCATTTCTTGGACTTGAAGGTGATGAAATACTTGACTCGATAAATCTAAGTTCATAAATTTTTGTTATTATCTACAATTAATAATAATAATAGTCACTATTATTAATATAATACTATAATTGAAGATAAAATACAAGACATAATTTATATTGAATATTAATATTATTTAAAAAGTCAACATATTTAATGGCTTGGATTTTAATTATAAAAAAGCTGACTGAAGTAAGATTGAAAGAATTAGACATTTTAGAACTGAAATTGAAACAATTATAAAGCTGATTGGGGCCAGTAAAACCTCGATAAATTAATAACCTCGGGATTGACAAAATTTATTAATTTATCGAGATTATCAATTTATCGAGGCAATATTTACACTAATTCTATTATGTTGGGGACGAAAATCTTTATTAATTAATCGAGATTATTAATTTATCGAGTATTAATTTATCGAGATTTTACTGTATATTCAAGAAATGACTCAATCATAACCTCCTTCTCGGCTCAAGATGGCTGATTTATACCTAGAAGCTGTATAATTATTTTGTGAGAGTGTTATTAATAAAATTTATTTGATAGTGTAATCTATCCTTTCTTTTACTCCCTCCGTCCCACCCATCTTGATTCATATTTCTTTTTGGGCCGTCCCAAGATACTTGGTCATTTCTTTTTTAAGACACATTTATCTCTCACAACTTTAAATATTATATATTCATACTATCACTTTACACACAACTTTTCAGCTTTTCTTAAATCCCGTGCCGAAAAGCAAATGCTCAAGATGAGTGGGACGGAGGGAGTATTTGTTTCTTTCCACAAAACGAGTTAACTTTGAGAAAAAGAGTTCAATTTCAAAAATAAAAATAAAAATTTGTTTGAAATTTACAGTATTACTTTTTAATTTAAGGTTTTATATTATATAAATTACAATATTAGTTGATTAGATTACAAATCAAAAAAATATAAGTAAAAGTAAATAATTTAAATTAAATTTCACTTTGTTAAAATGGTTAAATGTAAGAAAATTATATTCGCTAAATTGTTTTCCTTAATTAAACGGAGTATGATAAGGTAATATTTGCGCATACTCGAATATATTTGTTTCCAACTTAAAGTTGAAAAGTACTATTCTTTTTTGTTTTTGGTAACAATGGGAGAAAACTTGTTTTGATCTCTTACATATAGTATTATTCTTTTTTGCCCTAAGTTTAGCAAACAACTCTTTAATATCTAAATTATCAGAATTGATCTTTACTCAAATAAATTCAAGTCATATATTGTAATTTCGATTAACATAATTTCGAATCAACTTCAAAAAATATACAATATTGAGGAATGTTGACAATGAGTAACACAATTAGACAATCGAGTTACCCGAATCCGAGTTACCCGATAAGATACGAATTACCCGTAACAAAATCGAGTTACCCGAATCTGAATTCGAGTTACCTGAATCTGAATTCGAGTTACCCGAATCAGAAATTCGAGTAACACGTTTTGACATTTCGGATAACCTGAATCCGACTCGGGTAACTCGAATTCAGCTTCGGGTAACTCGAATGCTCACATCAAAATTGATATCGTATATTATTGCAAGTTCACTCGAAATATTGTTACTCGAAAGCAAAATATATGACTCGAATTCATTCGAGTAAAGGTCAATTCCGACAATTTGAATATCAAAAGAATTTGTACTAAACTTGTGACAAAAAAAAAATAATACTATCTGTAAAAGGACAAGACAAACTATTCTCACATACATCCCAATCCCATAGACTACTTGATTAAACCTACCGGGCATAAGATTAATTTCTGCTTTTGTCCACATTATCAAATAAATAAACGATATTTTTTTTTTTGACACAGTTGAGGTGGGATGTATCTGTACCTGAGCTCACCCCATAACCTGGCATTTTATTTTATTTTATTTTATTTTTACTTAGGAAGTCCCTTTCATCGAAACTTTCAATTATACAGGCTTTACATACACAAGTCTCATTGCCCTGGCGTAAAGGTTTTGACCCACTAATCTGTCTTAAAGGAAAAGGATCTAGTTAGGATCATAGGCCCCTCTGTCACCTTCTTGGATTAATTATTTGAACTAAAGAAATAAAATTTCTGATCTCGTGAACACCCCGTCTGGATTGGACAAGGTTTACTGGACTTTGCATTTGAACTTGAACTTCAATTCTATAATTTCGAATCTTAAAATTTACCCCTCCCATTTCTTTATCTCAGTATTTTTTTATTTTAAATGTCATGTCCGGAGATTGTTCCATCTTAGCACGATATTATCCGCTTTAGGCATTTTTCTTTAAGCTGATCCTCACGATTTTGTTTTTGGTAGTCCACGAGCAACTTCTCAGGAGGTCACCCATCTTGAAATTTCTCCAGCCCGAGTACATTTAACTTCGGAGTTTCCATCTCCTCGAAGCCAGCGAACTCCCAAAAGGCCTCATGCTTTTTGGAGGGGGACAAATCACTCTGCTGCCTCTCTGCTAGTCGATGTGGGATATCACAATCCAGACGTCGTCGTCGACGCACTCGCACCAGCCGACAGAGTGGCTCCGATACATAACTGTCATATCCTGAGATCGCCCCGTCGTAACACGATATTGTCCGTTTGGACATTCTCCTATGAGCTGGTCCTCACGGTTTTATTTTTGGGAGCCCACAAGCAACTTCTCATGAGGTCACCCGTCCTAGAATTGCTCCTCCCCCGAGCACGCTTAATTTCGGAGGTTCCATCTCCCCAAAGTCATTGAGCTACCAAAAAGCCTCATGCTATTTGGAGGCGACATGCACTATAAGGCACTCCGCTCCCTCTCTACTAATCGATATGGGATATCACATTAAAATTAATCATAGAAAAACATACAAACATTCTTTTTTCTTCACCCAAACTTTTGTGTATGTAATTTAATTTCTACATATACAAATTTGTACATATACAATTTGAATATAAACTGGTTGATGTTGAAGAGAAAATTAATTTCATATATTATACTTTGTCGGTTTGGCTTAGAACTTGACATAGAGTGTGATTTTGATAATTTTTAGGTAAATAATTTGATGTGAAAGATTGAAAAATTGTGCAAGTACATTGAGTGTGCGGTGTGAATTAAGAAGTGTTTAATAGAAGTATATGATGAAAATTAAATGACATGTCTGTGATTATATGATAAATGTAAACATTTAAGAACAAAATGTAAAGTTTTGAGCAGATCGAAAATAATACTCCTGAAATAGATTAGAAATAAAAAATATTACGATAAAGAGTTTTGAGTGCAAAAAATAAACATATCATACTAGAGTAAAAATTATTTTTATAATACTTGTACAAACAAGGACAGACTATTGAACGTTTAATTCTAATGCAAGAGTTTGCAGACTCCAAAATATCATCCATGTCTCGTCACTAGAATCTTTTCGTATACAGTATTGCCTCAAGTTTATAGTCATTCGATCCCATTCAAAATTTCACATTTTTTTTTTATATATATAGGTGATTCATATTTTGTATGACTAATTCTATGAGAAACAGTTTTGGCCTTTCAGAACAGCTTTCAGTTAAACTGCGAGATAATGTACGTGACTAACAATTAAATATACTCCACTTCGCATGCGAGTTATTCCAAGTGATTCTTTCACGCTTTGACCCGATAGATAGGCATGCCGGGTCTCCATAATCCAACCGCAGGTTTCCACCGTCGTTTGAATCACATGATATTGTAACTATTCGACAGCTAACCCGGGGGCTAGGACCTAACCCTTAATCAAAGACTAAGGGATCATTGGGCCATGAGAAATTCAATTCCAAAGTGTTGCCACTAGGAATTGAACCCCCGACCTCCAACTAAATTGAAAGTCGAGTGGCCAACTGCGCCAAGGCAGTTGGTTCATATTTACTTTTTTTATCCAATTAAAAGTTTTACATTTACTATATTTACATAATCAAAATAAATAATTATCTTTTATTTTTTAATATATATCATATAAGTACTTTTTATTTTTAAATTTATACCATACATTTACTCTCGTTATTTACACCAATCACTACAAAAAAAACACCAACTTTACTCTATATAAACTTTCAATGAGGCATAAGGAGTATTTTATATCCCATATTTTATAAAGTTGAAAGAGGTTCAAAATATAAATCTGCCTTTTTTTTTTGTTATTGTTAAAGAGCATTACAAAATATTCTTCATTTTTGCTTTAACATACATTTACTATTTATCTCTCTCCATGAATTCTCACTCTATATTACATCCAAAAACCTTTTTGACTAATTTACCTCCGTATTAATGAGTTAGTTAAAATGGACTTACAGTAAAGATCAAATAGAGTATATAGACTCGCTAGCTCCGATCGTGCCTGCCGGCTCGGAAGGTTGGTTCATATAAGAACCTTTCTTTCCCTAAAACCTCATGCACTTGCTAGTAAATGTATATATATGTTGTACAGGGCCGGCTGGGCCGGCCCTCAGGGTAGATCATGATTGCGCCGGCTCAGGGCCCAAACCAAAAACAGGCCCGGAAAATTTATTTTTTAGCACTTCTACTCAATACATGGCCCAAAATTGAAAAAAAAATAATACCTACCCATTTAAGATTAGCATATCTGCGTATGAAAAACAACATTGAAATTGGGCAATATTATTTCCACTTTCCAATTTTCTAATTTAAAGATTAAAGTTGGGCAAGATTGTTTCCACTTTCCAACTTAGCAGCAACTCCAAATTAATTTTGTTACTCTCCTCTCCCACCAATTCCATTCAATTAGTTATACAATATGCAAGTTTAGTAGTTTACATAACCTTAAATTGTGCCTTTAGTTGTGTTTATTCCTCTAATGCCTCTATTTTGAAAGAAAGGGAAAAAATAGATTAAGAGAAAATGAGAAACTAGGAATGGAGGACGTTTTAATGCTTGGAAATTAGGACTGTGTGGTTTTGTTTCTAATATTATACTAATGGTAGGAAAAATTATTTATTAGTTGGTTGTTGCCTTGTCTTGTTCTCATGTTAGGAATCTGTCGTTTTGTTTATATGATTCCACTTCGATTTGGTTTTATCATCCAAGTGTTTGTACTTTTCGTTATTTCTTGCAATTAATTATGATGGAATACTATTTTCTTGATGGTGTTTCCATTTACACTACCAATATCGGGGGTTTAGCCGACGACTTTAAGTCGTCGGCTAAACACCAAAGTCGTCGGCTAATCACGTCAGTCGTCGGCTAAAAAACCGTCGGCCGATATTCGTCGGCCAAGGTTTAGCCGACGACTTTAACCCGTTGACTAAATAGTTAAGGTTTTAGCCGACGACCGACAAATTATCGTCGGCTAAAGTGTTTTTGTAAAAAAATAGATATATATATTTTAGCCGACGACCTTTACAAAAGTCGTCGGCTACTTGCCAAGCCTTGTCCACCCATACCCCTCTTACCTACTTTGGGGTAGGCGTATCACATGGTGACCGAAGTTAGTCATCCTAGAATTCCCGATAGTGGTTCATCTACCTTGATCTGCCTTACGAGCGTCTCAAGGATTAATTACAGATTTCTCGCAGGCTTTAGCGACCGCCCCTGGACGAGTTACACGGTGGGCTCGGTCCTAAGAATGATTCTAAACTCAAAGTCTTTCAGGTTTGACCTCGTCTTCCGTGTAACGAAACTTAGATCACTATGGAATAGGGCCCTTTCAGTCCAATGGTAAGGACAAGCATTCCGTAGCGGAATGCGGCGAGCTTATGTCTGTAGTCACTACTGGGATTGAGGAGATTTCTGCTATACTAGAGTCCTTTTTAAAAAAAAATGATATACTTTAGCCGACGACTTTTGTAAAGGTCATCAGCTAAAACCTAATATAAAAAAAAATCAGATTTTCGGATCCCAAAACCTGTTTTTTTGCACCTGCAATTTTTATACACCAGCTCCCATTATCAACAACAATCAACGCACAACACATTCAACTAATACCATCTATAATATGCCAACATTATATGCAACACAACGCACAACACATTCAAGAACATAAATTTCATTAACATACTAGTAGCGTCAACAAAATCACTTACACAATTCTAACACAAATATAAATATACAAAAGTCCTACACCAACACAACTACAATTACAAGATTTTACAGACAATTATAAAATGACATATATATTAAAAATAATTTCATACCACGAACTCCGGGTTGCGAACATGGGCGCGTAGCCACTTCCACTCGTACTCCCGGAATTTGAATTCTTCCGGGGTAGCCTCTCGGGTATCACCCCAGGCTGTCCAGAACATGTGCATCTCATTTTTCAAGATTTGTACCTACAACACACGTTGCACAACATATACTATTCGTAAGAAAAAAAATTACGCAAACAATGTAGATACAAAATAAATTAAATGACTTGCTTGGTAGACTGCACCTCGTCACACCAAATACGTAGTAAAGAGTCGGGAATGACAAACCACACCTATGAACAACATAAATACGCAATATTTTAAAAAACCAAAATATATTCATCAAATATTTCATCAATTCACAACTCATCAAACATATTCATCAAATATTTCATCAATTCACAACTCATCAAACAATTTACCTAATTCATCACACAATTTATCATATTTCGACATATTTCATCCTATTCCCAAATTCATCACATATTTCATCCAATTCCCAATTTACCTAATTATCAAAAAATTCATCATATTTCATCCAACTAACAACTAACAATTGATCAAAACTAAAGTAAACACAAAAAATGGAAAATACTAAATTCATCAAATAATCTACACAAATTCATCAAACAAATACAATAATTCATCAAACAAAAAAAAAAGTGAAAATGGTTACCTGGTGGACGGACGGCGGAGCAAGGGCAATGTTGGACGGCGGGCGTGACTTAGCGGTTAGGTTAGGGTTAGGGACGCTGGGAAGAGGAAAGTAAGAAAAGAAGGAGAAAAAACGTATAAATATATAGGGGTTTAGCCGAAGACAAGATCTAAGTCGTCGGCTAATGTTTTTTTAAAAAAAACTAATATACTTTAGCCGATGACTTCCACTAAAGTCGTCGGCTAATCTCCACTTTTTTTTTGAAAGGGGTTTAGCCGACGAACTTTGGTGGAAATCGTCGGCTAAACCTCTCCTATTTTTTTTAATAATATTATTAATATTATGTTAATATTTTGATTATTATTATTATTACTATTTTTTTCATTATATATGACATAAAAAAATATACATCTAATAAATTTATGGCTCATTTTTCGCATGGTCACAATACTCAAAGTAGCAACTCACAAGCTTTTTTCGGGAATAACTGACAGAGTCTTTAGTGGGGAGAGGGACAAGATTGGGTTGGTGTTCCGTGGACTATATATAATTTTCAATTGGAGGTTTAGCCGACGACTTGATGTGGGTCGTCGCCTAAACCCCATTTTTTTTTTCTGAAAAGAGTCTAGCCGACGACCCAGATCAAGTCGTCGGCTAAACCGTTATAAAAGTCGTCGGCTAAAGTTTAACACTTTAGCCGACGACTACGTTGCACTTTAGCCGACGACCCAGATCAAGTCGTCGGCTAAAACTGTTTAGCCGACGATAGTACGGGTCGTCGGCTAAAGTGCAAAGTTTAGCCGACGACACTTAAAAGTCGTCGGCCGTTTTTTACGGGTCGTCGGCTGAAGTGTGAATTTTGGTAGTGTTAGAATGATTTTACACCACAAAATTTTAGTTCTCATTAAACACTACTCCGTTTTGCTTTAAAAAAATAATTTGGACGTATATTAAATTAAATAAAATGGTCTATTTATTAGACTTCGCTTAGGGCCAACGAGATGTCAGGACTGGCCCTGATGATATAAGTTTATGTAAATAATGTTATACACACTACTAAATAATACCTACAATAGCTTCACAAAAATGTGAAGCTAAAGAAGTTGACTGTGAAGCTTTTGTGCTTTAGCTTCACATATGTGACGCTAATATGTGAAGTTAAAGAAGCTGACTCTAAAGAAACTTTAGCTTCAATGTTTGATCGGTGAAGCTAAAGAATTGAACTTTAGTGTCAGCCATGTGAAGCTAAAACCAATGTAAAATAATTGCCTACTACATTAGCTTCACATGGGTGAAGCTAAAGCCAATGCAGAAATATTATTTTTTATGCTTTGGCGTCACATGTGTGACGCCAAAGAAGTCCATCAATTTTAAATATTATATCTTTAGCGTCACATGTGTGACGCCAAAGAAGTCCAGCAATTTTAAATATTATATCTTTAGCGTCACATTTGTGACGCCAAATATGTCCAGCAATTTTAAATATTATATCTTTAGCATTACATGTGTGATGTCAAAGAAAGTCCAGCAATTTTAATTATTATATCTTTAGCGTCAGATGTGTGACGCTAAAAAAAATCCATAAATTATAAATAATATATCTTTAGCGTGACATACGTGACGCTAAAGATATTCGTTTAAAATAAAAAAAATAAAATTAGCCGGAACGAATTTCCGGCGAATTTCAGGTGTGTGTGTGTGTGTATAAATTTAATCATAAATATTTTTTAACTATATTTTTTGTCACGCTACACTTCTAATTATTATTAAAAGCTACACTTCTAATTATTATTAAAAAATAATTATATTATACTAAAAATATATTTATTTAATTAGAAAATAAATATAATCATTTTTGTTATGTTTCAATAATATTAATATTGTAATTCACTTATATTTAAATAAATAAAAATCCTGCAAAAGAAATAAAAAAAACAAAAATATTAATAAGTTAGTAGAAACAAAAAATAATATAAGTAAAATTAGTAACAAAATTAAAAATAATTTAGCAATTACCTTGAAGATTGAGAGATGAAAGTTGAAGAAATGAGATGAAATGTAGATTAAAATTTTGGAATGAAGGAAGGTTTGTAGTGATGTTGTATTTATAGTATATGTTGAAACACAATAGCTTCACATGTGTGAAGCTAAAGTATTTCACTAAATTTGAATTTCCCGCGGCCACGCCAAAATTTCAAACTTTCGCCAATTTTTTTTTAAAATATTCGTATTGGCGTCACATATGTGACGCCTTAAGTAAGATAATACATTAGCTTTACATATGTGAAGGTAAAACGTGTCAACCACCATATCCGCGTGCGCCACCTACCGCCTCCGAAATTACTCCAATATTATTCTTTGGCTTCACATATGTGAAGCCAATATCTGATTGAATGTATTATATAACTTAGTTTGACGTATGAAGCGATATATACATCTTTTTTTTTCTGAAGCCAACTAAATTATACAAATATACATCTTTTTTTCTGAATTTTTTTCCGGAATATACAAGGATATATTGAGCATTTTCAAGCAATCTTCGTCGATATTATAAGGTATGTAGAAACAGTTGAAATTTAATTATACTTATTTTTCTTGTTGTTAATACGAAATATAATTTAGTTGTAGTTTTATATTAAATGAAAATTTAGTTGATAATTTAGTTGAAAATCTAGATGATAATTTAGTTGTAAAATTTAGTTGATAATTTATCTTAAGCCCTTCCATTAAATTATACAAGTTTTTTGTTATAATTTAGTTGTAGTATTATAATTGTTAACTAAATATAATTTAGTTGTAGTTTTATATTAAATGAAAATTTAGTTGATAATTTAGTTGTAAAATTTAGTTGATAATTTATCTTAAGCCCTTTTATTAAATTATACAAGTTTTTTGTTATAATTTAGTTGTAGTTTTATAATTGTTAACTAAATATAATTTAGTTGTAGTTTTATATTAAATGAAAATTTAGTTGATAATTTAGTTGTAAAATTTAGTTGATAATTTATCTTAAGCTCTTTCATTAAATTATACAAGTTTTTTTATTATAATTTAGTTGTAGTTTTATAATTGTTAACTAAATATAATTTAGTTGTAGTTTTATATTAAATAAAAATTTAGTTGTAAAATTTAGTTGATAATTTATCTTAATCCCTTTCATTAAATTATACAAGTTTATTTGTTATCGATACGAAATTTGGTGGGACTTGGTATAATAAAATGTTCCGAATTTATAAAAGTAAATATATCTAAGCGTCTTTTACTGAAATACTAATTCTATGTTTTAGTTGATAATAGATTATTTGGAATGCAATGAAAATATTTTTATATTTTGTAGTTATTTAGTTTGTATGCAGTGAAAAAATGTAAACTTTTATAGAATAGATGTACGAAAAACGTCGTGGTCCCGACGGTATGATTACTAGAGAATTTATTGATGGTGTTAATATGTTTCTGGATTTTGGATTCGCTCGTGTAGTAGTTGGTAGTAAGATATTATGTCCGTGCAAAAGTGTAAGAATTGGTGTGAACGTGATCGCAATACAGTTATGCAACATTTATATCAGTGTGGATTTGCACCGGATTATCGTGTTTGGGTATGCCATGGTGAAGATTATCAAAATTGCGGGATCAATGATTACAATATAGGAGAATTATCTTCTACACCTCCAGAAAATTATTTTACATCACAAAGAGATATGGTCATGGATAGTTTTCCTCAATTTCGCAATTACACTGATAATGAGCCGGCAAAGCCAAATCGTGAAGCAAAATTATTTTATGATATGTTGAAGTATGTTGATCGCCTTTGTATGAGTTGCATAATAAGTCGTTGTTGCAGTGGGTTATGGAGGTAATGAATTTCAAGACGACGTATAATGCCTCACAAAAAGCAATGGATTATTTCATCAAAAGCAACAAAGGCATGGCACCGGAGCAATATCAGAGCCAAATCCCCGATAATTATTCCGAAGTAAAAAATATCATGTCGAAACTTGGTCTCCTAGTGATCAAGTATGATGTTTGTAGCAACAATTGTTTTCTGTACTATGGGGAAGGTGAGAGTTTGAAATTTTGTCCTAGTTGTTCAGCGCCACGGTACGAGGAAGGGAAATCGAGTGCACAAAAAAAATTATGGTATTTTCCAATCACTGATAGGTTGAAGCGGCTGTATATGTCGCGCAAAACTGCTGAACACATGACATGGCACACAAAGTGCCATGATGAGTCCAAAAGAGTAATTCATTCTGCCGGCGCTGAAGCTTAGCGACACTTTAATCGTACGCATCCTTCGTTCGCTGTAGATCCTCGAAATATCAGGCTCCGTCTTTGTACTATGGTTTTAATCCATTTCGAGGAACAGGTGCCCAGTACTCTTGTTGGCCGGTCTTCGTAACTCCGTATAATTTACCACCAACGTTATGCATACGTCACGAGTTTATTTTCTTAAGTCTTATTATATCTGGCCCTAAAGGACCGGGGATGAACATAGATGTGATGCTCCGACCCTTGATCGATGAGCTAAAAAGTTTGTGGACAGATGGTGCTACAACATGGGACTGTGTAAGGCAGGGAAATTTCTCGATGCGTGCGGATTTGATGTGGACGATTAATGACTTTCCAGCCTATGGTATGTTGTCGAGATGGAGAACACATGGAAAGTTAGCATGCCCTTATTGCATGGAAAGTACTTCTGCTTTTCGTTTAAAGAACGGAGGGAAACCATCATGGTTCGACTGTCACAGATGTTTTCTCCCACTGCGGCACCCTTACAGAAAAAACAAACATGATTTTTACAAAGGTCATGAAGAAAGCTCATTTTTTCCGGAACGTCGAGGGCCAGCAGAAATGAAAATTATTGCTGATCGTATTCCTGATGTAACATTTGGTGTGAATTATGAAGGTATTGAAGGGTTTGGAGAAAAGTATAATTGGACAAAGAGGAGCATATTTTGGGAGCTCCCTTAGTGGTCTACCTTACTGATTCGTGATAATTTAGATGTCATGCACTGTGAAAAGAATTTCTTTGATAATATACTTAACACAGTCATGGACATTCCCCAAAAAACTAAGGACAACCTGAAGGCGAGGCGTGACTTGCCATTGTACACAACAAGATATTGGTTGTTTGTACCCGAGGGAACAGATAGAAAGCCGAAAGCAACATATACGCTCACCACAGAACAGAAACATGTAATATGCGAGTGACTTAAAGAGCTAAAATTTCTAGACGGGCATGTTTCGAATATATCAAACTGTGTGAATCTCGATACTAATAGAATAAATGGTATGAAGAGCCATGACTGCCATGTTTTTATGCAACGATTGCTACCTATTGCCTTGAAAGATTTTTTACCCGAGCCAATTTGGGAAGCATTAACGGAGGTGGGCAACTGTTTCAGAGCATTGTGCACAAGTGAGATTAAAGCGTCTGATATGAGAAACTTAGCCAAGACTGTCATAGTGACTATGTGCAAGTTAGAACAGATATTCCCTCTGGCATTCTTCAACTCAATGGAACATATGCTCGTTCATCTGCCATACGAGGCTCTTGTCGGGGGACCGGTCTTCTATCGATGGATGTACCCACTCGAGAGGTACTATTCTTATCTTTCTATTAATATATGCATTATGTTGTGTATGTATTTATAAATTAAGTATTTCGTATGATACAGGATGATGTTTATTCTAAAAGGCATGGTGAGCAATAAAGCAAAGGTTGAGGGATCCATATGTGAGGCCTATTTACTGACTGGGATCACAAACTTTTGTTCCTTCTACTTCGACAAAGAAATCGACACAACGACGACACGACTAAAAAGGAACGAGGTTCTATTTGCCCCTCAATTTGAAGGACAACTGTCGATCTTTACACCAAAAGGTCGAGTAATGGGGAAAAGTAAGGGGAGACACTGTAACACCCCCAATCCGCTCAGGGATATTACACGCCGTAGAACCTTTCCTCAAGGATCTACCAGGCTGGTAACAACATCGAACAACTCAACAATGCCTTCAAGGCTAAAATGATTCAGTAGACTGATTTGGTCTTTCAATAAAAACATACAACTCGATAACAATACTTGCCCACACAGGGGTCTAAATACAAGAAACTCCCGTATAACGGGGAAAATACTGCAGCGGAAAATAAAGTACAACCGAACCAATACACAACGTACGGTCCCACATGTGATTAGTATCGATCATCTTTCATCATCCTTCATGCCGACCCTGTGATTTGCTCCCCAGCAACCTGCAAGTACCTGGACGCAATACAAACATCCACCCCCCGAATACTCGGGGGTTAGCCAAACTCCACTGTTTTGCTAGTGTAAGTATAAAATACGAAAACAAGCCATACATATCATACTCCAAGGACTTAGAAATCATAAACATACTTCCCGAGGTAAATCACTTGATCAAACTGTTCAAAATGAGAAAGGTGGGAATAAACCCAATATACATCTTACAAAACATTTTACGATCTTATGAGTTTTTAAAAACATTTGGGATTAAAGAATTTTCAAATCTTTCGAAAATGCTTGGGGACGCGGCCCAAAAATCATCCTTCCCAAAATACAATTCCGATAATAAAACACGAGTTCACAATCCAATTCACAAAACACGGGGTCCAAGACCCAAATCACGAAACATAGGGTCCACGACCCAAATCATAAATCACAGGGTCCACGACCCAAATCATAAACCACAGGGTCCACGACCCAAATCATCAAACACACATTCCTAAGGATTATTCGCGTCCCGTGCTAACAAGCCACGACCTCAGATGCTCCCGTAGAACATACCCGAGTGAATAACCCAATAGGAAGCCATACCAAATCACATGTCACCGTAACAACAGTCACGTGACCACAAGCACTGATACATTCATAACCAAATCACAACCATAAGTTATCTCGGCATCGCACTAACAAGCCACGAACCTCGGAGTCCCCGCAAGACATACCCGATGGATAACCGCACAAGTTATCCCCGGCATCGCGCTAACAAGCCACGAACCTCGGAGTCCCCGCAAGACATACCCGATGGATAACCCTACGGCCACGCCCGACCCATACTAGCAAGTATGGATCTCGGAGATTCAACGATCCTACCTGGAGGGACATCACATACAACAAGCCCACAACAATAATCAACTATCAAGCCAAGCAACATTAAGAATCACAACCTCTTTTCAAAGGAGTAACAACCAATATCACCCGTCACGTATTCGCCGAACAAGCACACATAACAACATGAAATCCTCGGTAAATGATTACGGTTTATTACATTCACTAAATGTGATCATAAGTCTTTCAACCAACGAAGTTAACACATATATGCCAAAACACACTTATTCACGAAGCATCCAAGTTATCGTGGAAAGACAACATTTATTGAGAACATACCGATACTTTTTAACATTTATTAAACCTCCGGATTTTACATAAAATCATTTACCAACAATTACACCTACGAAACATGAAACGTATGGGCAAGATACTTGCCTCGAAATCGGCACGCAAGTATTTTGATGAACACGGCTCAATCGGGAAGCTTCGAAACACCCGACGACGACGAATGGAAGGGTTCAACACGGTTTCTTCGCAAGAAACTCGACCCTAACATCATATAATCCATAAATCATCAATCATACGAGGAAGCATAATCGTAGAATGTCCGAAAACCCCTCTATGACACTCTACCGGACACCTTCAAGGCGTCGATCAAGAACTCGACCAAAACGATGAATCTATACGATCCGACCAAGGAATAACAAGGGAAAAGATATAATACATCTAAACAATCATCAATCCATCACAATCCTAAGTTAAATCGGATTAAACGGACGAAATCAACCAAAATACCCAAATTCCCCAAAACTAGATTTCTAGAAAATCTGACCTGATTCGCTCGATCAAAGGATGTTATAGGATGGATGATTGATGATATGAACTCCAAGACTTCATGGACTTAACACCTGACAACATCCCTCCATGATTATCAAAGCTCCAGCCGCAGAAGAGGATGAAACGAGTGAGAAAAATGATGAAAAACCCGTCTGCTGAGTCTTAAATAGGCTGCCTGCCGGCCGCCTTACGTACGTAATCGGCCAAGGGCTTACGTACGTAACCAGCCATGGCCGAACTAACTGCCCAGAAATGCAGGTAGTGTTACGTACGTAACCGGCCAAGGCTTATGTACGTAACCGGACTTACGTACGTAACTGCCGGGCCCTTCCGGCCGTAACTCGGCCAGGGCTGGCCTGGGCCCAACCTGCCCGGCCATGACTCGATCGGGACCAACTCCGACAGCCCGGACGACCCCGAAACCCGAACCTGAATACGAATCGAAGATATGGTTACGAAGCACTAGTAAAGACGAATTCGAGAACTAAGATAACACACGATTCCGACCACCCGAAGGCTCAAAATTCGACAACGGAAAGTAATTACCCCAAACTCTGGGAAATTACGAAAATGGCCCAAAACGTCCGAAATACACGATACACAATCGAAACACCAAACCGAAGCTCTAAACATGAATAATAACATTAAATGAACTTATGAGAAACTCGAAACAACAGTTTCGGATGAGATTCGCAAGAATCGAACTCAAGTGCGGAAAAACCGCTTAAGAACACAGAACTCAACAAAACGATACCGAAACGAACTCGGATGACAAAAAGTGTAGAATTAAATACTCTAGGAATGACGAAACGATCACGAGCGAGTCGTCAAAATGGGCTCCCGCCGAAAAAAAAGAAAATCACTGAAATCCGAAATTGCGGGTATTACATTCTACCCTCCTTAAAAGAAGTTTCGTCCTGAAACTTAAAACAAGTAGGGAGAAGAAATATACCACCAGGAATATTTCAATGAGATATACAAGAATGCGTAACTAACTCCCAACGGCGAAACGTTATAAACAACGCAAAGGAATACACGGCTTGAAAACACGCTCCATGACGACCAACACAACGCCATCGGTAGAGACATAATAAAACCAACAAGTGACAAGCGTCATCAAAACAGATAATACCACCAAGTCGATTATCCGAACAATCACAAAACACAAAGCACCTATTACAAGGAAACAAGCACAGTCGATAAAACAGAAATAAACACAAAACGATCCACAAGGACAATCACAAACAATTCGGACTACGCCGAAATCCTCAAACACTACACTAGGAATTTCTGTGTCCTTTCGGAGCAGAGACGCAACCTCAATCCTCAAATCTCTCAGCTACAGTCTCGCAATGCACGGCTCGGTGACCCACCCAGCCACACTCGAAATAGCTGACTAATGGTGAACGACAAATTTTCGCAGTACGAGATCAGGCAACAACAGTCAGACAACCCCGATCGAACAACAACGATCGAACAACAATGATCAAATAACAATGATCGAACAACAACGATCAAATAACAATGATCGAATGACAACATTCGAACAATGACTCCGAAGTCCCCACTTCAACTCCAGACATTAAAAGAACTGGTAGAAAGTGAAAGATGTTACTTCCGAACAAGGTTCACAAGAATCGAACCGAACTCGGAAAAGTCACAATGATAAACAGATCGATCTGAAACAAGGTCACAACCAGTTCGAACGATGACAACCGAGACATCAAACAAGTTCAAAAAGTATCGACGAACACGTGCAAGTCGATAGAATTTAGAAGGAGAAACTGCAGAAGTCGAAAATAGTACGGGTATTACATCTGACCTCTTATAAAAGAAATTTCATCCCCGCAACTCACAACAACGGAAACAAGGTAACAACACAAAAAGCAACCGATAAAAAAATCTCCCATGGGCCTCTCAGAGCCGATCCTGATATCTGTGTTGAAGCGCGAACTCCGAAAGTCTCGTGAGCCACCCGCAAACTGAATTATGTGTCCCTCAAGTCCGCACTTGAAATGCGTTACTGACGAGAAGGACAATTTACACGTGCATGCCCCGACACATCACGGTTGAAACACCCCGGCTCGGCATACCGAAAATACAAATGCTAGATATAATGGGGCATAACATCGCAAAACAACATAGCGGAGATGCCAACTCAGTACAACAAAGAATCATAACACGTATCATATACAACGATTACCATCGTAAAGTAATACACACACAAACACTACAGCAACGACGGTATCGTTCGGCGACCTCAATGGCCCGAACGATAACCAACACATTATTACAAACATCATGAAACAATCACACATGTACACAAACGTACAAACCCAAGCTTCAACAGCTCACACTCGTGCGACAACACGCAAATCACCACGAAGCGACAAATAGTAAATACCAGTTCACACCTCTCACAGAAGGCTAGTACTACAAATACATGGCAACGCCTCAACGTTCATGCCACCAATTCGATCATATTCGGAAGTTAACATCATAACGACAAAGCAAACATCATACATACATTCCTAAACTGCAAACGGGAATTGATAGTTTTTTTTTTAAAAAAATGAAAACCACCTTTTGAAAATAATTTTGGAAACACCGATTGATCTTGAGTATCACCTTTCAAAAAGTACAAACGTGAAACATTGTTATCGAGACTTTGGAAAACCATTTCGCATTCGATAAAAATGAGGACACTTTCTTTTCGTGAAAAACTTTCGGAAATATTCGACCCTCGGGCCTAAGCAAAAGCGTTTCTAAATCAATGAAAATATCTTAAAACATTTTGGTCCTCGAGGTAGAAGAATGTTGAAACATATTATGGCACCTTGGAAGTACCACGAGAAAACAATTCATTTTAAACGTACGTCTCAAAATTTATTTTCTAAGATACTCAAGGTTTTCGAAAATAATTCAATGGGCTAAAATGCCCAAAAATGCTCATGTAGCAATATTCGTTTAAACATATTATAATATACGCATCAAATCGTACAAAATCAAGACAATACATGTCTTTTACCGAAAAACAGACAGTCACTTCGCAGTTCAAACTTGCTTAGGACCGGGGCTAAACCACTGGTCCATTCGAAGCCCTTACGGACTGAGTAAATCGCACCCATAAACATTCCCATAACATACTGAGCACAAGGTTTCACGAAAACACAACAAACAAATCAGCTTGAAATATACACGCAACGGTCGAAACCAACAGTCAAGAGTTTATAACCAGCGACACCACTCCTCATATAAACAAAATATGGGAGTCAAATAACCACATATCACGAAATAAAAATTCATATGAGGATTCTGTCACATAACACCTAATCATACCAGTAACTCGCAACAGGCGAGGCACTATCACAACGAAGGGAGACTTACAACCACAGGTCGCACGAAGATGATGATCGCCCCACGATACTAATCACGACCAACGAACTCAGACAATGCGTCGCAACACGACTTAGTCAGACAAAATCCGACGAGACAAAACTCAACAGACACCACTGACCCGACAACCTAGGTTTCCACAACCTAAGCTCCGATACCATTTATGTAACCCCCAATCTGCTCAGGGATATTACACGCCGTAGAACCTTTCCTCAAGGATCTACCAGGCTGGTAACAACATCGAACAACTCAACAATGCCTTCAAGGCTAAAATGACTCAGTAGACTGATTTGGTCTTTCAATAAAACATACAACTCGATAACAATACTTGCCCACGTAGGGGTCTAAATACAACAAACTTCCGTATAACGGGGAAAATACTGCAGCGGAAAATAAAGTACAACCGAACCAATACACAATGTACGGTCCCACATGTGATTAGTATCGATCATCTTTCATCATCCTTCATGCCGACCCTGTGATTTGCTCCCCAGCAACCTGCAAGTACCTGGACGCAATACAGACATCCACCCCCCGAATACTCGGGAGTTAGCAAAACTCCACTGTTTTGCTAGTGCAAGTATAAAATACGAAAACAAGCCATACACATCATACTCCAAGGACTTAGAAATCATAAACATACTTTCCGAGGTAAATCACTTGATCAAACTGTTCAAAATGAGAAAGGTGGGAATAAACCCAATATACATCTTACAAAACATTTTATGATCTCGGGAGTTTGTAAAAACATTTGGGATTAAAGAATTCTCAAGTCTTTCGAAAACGCTTGGAGACGCGGCCCAAAAATCATATTTCCCAAAACACAATTCCGATAATAAAACACGGGTTCACAATCCAATTCACAAAACATGGGATCCAAGACCCAAATCACGAAACATAGGGTCCACAATCCAAATCATAAATCACGGGGTCCACGACCCAAATCATAAACCACAGGGTCCACGACCCAAATCATCAAACACATATTCCTAAAAATTATTCTCGTCCCGTGCTAACAAGCCACGAACCTCAGATGCTCCCGCAGAACATACCCGAGTGAATAACCCAATAGGAAGCCATACCAAATCACATGTCACCGTAACAACAGTCACGTGACCACAAGCACAGATACATTCATAACCAAATCACAACCATAAGTTATCCCGGCATCGCACTAACAAGCCAGGAACCTCGGAGTCCCCGCAAGACATACCCGATGGATAACCGCACAAGTTATCCCCGGCATCGCGCTAACAAGCCACGAACCTCGGAGTCCCCGCAAGACATACCCGATGGATAACCCTACGGTCACGCCCGACCCATACTAGCAAGTATGGATCCCGGAGATTCAACGATCCTACCCGGAGGCACATCACATACAACAAGCACACAACAATAATCAACTATCAATCCAAGCAACATTAAGCATCACAACCTCCTTTCAAAGGAGTAACAACCAATATCACCCATCACGTATTCGCCGAACAAGCACACATAATCACGCGAAATTCTCGGTAAATGATTACGGTTTATTACATTCACTAAATGTGATCATAAGTCTTTCAACCAACGAAGTTAACACATATAGGCCAAAACACACTTATTCACGAAGCGTCCAAGTTATCGTGGAAAGACAACATTTATTGAGAACATACCGATACTTTTTAACATTCATTAAACCTCCGGATTTTACATAAAATCATTTACCAACAATTATACCTACGAAACATGAAACTTATGGGCAAGATACTTGCCTCGAAATCGGCACGCAAGTATTCCGATGAACACGGCTCAATCGGGAAGCTTCGAAACACCCGACGACGACGAATGGAAGGGTTCAACACGGTTTCTTCGCAAGAAACTCGACCCTAACATCATATAATCCATAAATCATCAATCATACGAGGAAGCATAATCGTAGAATGTCCGAAAACCCCTCTATGACACTCTACCGGACACCTTCAAGACGTCGATGAAGAACTCGACCAAAACGATGAATCTATACGATCCGACCAAGGAATAACAAGGGAAAAGATATAATACATCTAAACAATCATCAATCCATCACAATCCTAAGTTAAATCGGATTAAACGGACGAAATCAACCAAAATACCCAAATTCCCCAAAACTAGATTTCTAGAAAATCTGACCTGATTCGCTCGATCAAAGGATGTTATAGGATGGATGATTGATGATATGAACTCCAAGACTTCATGGACTTAACACCTGACAACATCCCTCCATGATTATCAAAGCTCCAGCCGCAGAAGAGGATGAAACGAGTGAGAAAAATGATGAAAACCCGTCACGAGTCTTAAATAGAGCCGCTGCCGCCTTACGTACGTAATCGGCCAAGGGCTTACGTACGTAACCGGCCATGGCCGAACTAACTGCCCAGAAATGCAGGCAGTGTTACGTACGTAACCGGCCAAGGCTTATGTACGTAACCGGACTTACGTACGTAACTTCCGGGCCCTTCCGGCCGTAACTCGGCAGGCGGCTGCCCAACTGCCGGCCATGACTCGATCGGGACCAACTCCGACAGCCCGGACGACCCCGAAACCCGAACCTGAATACGAATCGAAGATATGGTTACGAAGTACTAGTAAAGACGAATTCGAGAACTAAGATAACACACGATTCCGACCACCCGAAGGCTCAAAATTCGACAACGGAAAGTAATTACCCCAAACTTTGGGAAATTACGAAAATGGCCCAAAACGTCCGAAATACACGATACACGATCGAAACACCAAGCCTAAGCTCGCAACATGAATAATAACATTAAATGAACTTACTCGAAACTCTAAATAAAAGTTTCGGATGAGATTCGCAAGAATCAAACTCAAGTGCGGAAAAACCGCTTAAGAACACAGAACTCAACAAAACGATACTGAAACGAACTCGGCTGACAAAAAGTGCAGAATTAAATACTCTCAGAATGACGAAACGATCACGAACGAGTCGTCAAAACGGGCTCCCGCCGAAAAAAAGAAAATCATTGAAATCCAAAATTGCGGGTATTACAGACACATGGCTGAAGTTGAGTGGAATATGGCAATCCTATATATTCTTACGAACTGTGAAGAAGCAGAACCATATCTATGGTACGATTATTATTTTGATATTCCATATTTTTACATGTAACCATGTATTTACACATTATGTATTTCAGTGCATTTGAGAATCAACTACAGAGTAATATCTCCACTAGAGACTTGGAGTTCACATGAGTTAATCACTTAGTTCCATGGTTTGAAACATTGGTTGCGACCACATAATTAAAGGACTCTCAACTTGCTGCATTGTTTAGAGGTGATCGATTAGTGAAGATGTACAAAGGTTATGTGGTGAATGGATTCAAATTTCATACTGAATTTCACGGACAAAATAAAAAGACTATGAATAGTGGATTGTGTATTACAAGTGCAAACATTTCCGGAGATTTGTCTAAGTACTACGGGATGCTACTAGAGGTACTGGAGTTCACGTTCTACAATCCTGGATTTCCTGAACAAGTTATTCATCTATTTAAATGTGACTGGTTTGACAACCGCAGAGTGAAATGTCTACATGGGTTAGTTGAACTCGATCCTCTAGCAAGACAAGTGACTGCCGAGTCATTTATCTTCTCGAGTCAAGTGTATTATGGTCGGTACCCATCTAGAAGACTTGGTCGTCATAGAAGAGGTACAATATGATAATAATATTATACCCGTATCTATTTATTATACATACACTTATTTACTTTAATGGATTATGTAATTTAACAGATGTGTGGGTGGTTTGTCCGATAAGAGCCAGACATGTTGTTGATGTATCAGCAGTATCATCGATAATATTGCAGGAGCCCATTCCTCAACCCGAGTACTACCAAGAGATAGAAGCTCCAATACTTAATCTCGAAGTTGACTTGAGCGGATACGACATGCAAATTGAACTTGTTGATAGAGATGCCAATGTAACACCCCCAAAATACGCCCAGAAATGTTACACGCCGTAGGCCCTTCTCACAAGGATCTACCAGGCTAAACTCCACCAGACTACACAATGATTGACCGACCGGGGTCAATCTAAATACAACGCAGACCGACAAGGTCATTAAACAATTCAGAAATTAATGAATTTTACATCTCAATGACAAAAATTAACTTTCACACCAAAAAGGGATGACAACTCCATTTAATAAATGAAAACCTACACCCGTGCAAGGGTGAATACTCAACCAAATGGAAAAATACCGACCCAGATGGAACAAAATAAAAGACTCTGACTCTGGTGTGATTAGCATCGTCGTCTTCTATCTCCTCCCAAGCCAATCCTGTGACTGCTCCCGAGCTGCCAAAACCTGAGTGCATAACAGGCACCCACCCCCCGAAAACTAGGGGGTTAGCAAACTGGAATTTTGCTAGTGCAAGTACATAATATACAAGATATACGAACAATAACAACACAAAATTCAACCATCGTGAAGCCTTAACACAAACCATACATTCCCATAGTCAACACAGAATAGCACTCGTATACACAAGGTGAAAAATAGTCACATAGTCATATTCTCTATATGGAACATAACACCAATTAAACTTCAAACGGGCCGAATGAGTCAAAAGATTTAGTTTAAAAAATCTATTTTTATAAAAGGAAAAGTATTTTGATAAGATAGTTTGAAAACAATATTAATGACTCGGGCCGTCTACGGGTTTTGAAAATCGAATGGGAATACTTTTAGAAAATAATTTCAAAAGCTCTCGGGTCCTTGACCCAAGATATGGGAAACAATTACACGAAAGCATGTCAATGTTATTCGGGGTCCTCGACTCAATTTATAGAACACTGTAACAAACGAAATCATTACAACATCTCACAGGGTTCTAAACCCAATCCAAATAACATCATCACGAGATAAATCATCTCAACATTTTACAGGGTCCTCGACCCAATACACAGAATAGCACCACAATACAATCAAAGGCACAATCTCTCATTCGACATATCCTGCTCAAGACCCCCGATTAATTAACCCTCGGAGATTTCGTCAAACCTCCTTGGTTAATTAACCCTGATACCAACGCCTGAAAAACAGGTTGAAACAAACTTTCAGAAACACGAATCGCGGTCTGCATCAAGACCAACATTTTGAAAAGAGTTAAAAGAATTTTGAAATACGATAATCATTCGGTAACGGGGTCTTAGCTATCACTCAAATATCCGTTACCAATAAGCCTGCCAGGCGCCTCCACGGAAACACCTGTGCATCGGCGTTCACTCTACTATGTCGGCCGCCCCTTGTACATGTCACCGCGCCGGCGTCACTCCCGTAAGAGCCGCCCCTTGAACACGCATCAGGTTAAACACCGGCGTTCACCAACCATATGGAGCCGCACATTTTAGCGTACACCAGACCGGAGTACTCGCCTCGCCCTCAGAGGCTCCCGGATATGACGTCTCTCACAACAAGTATTTACATTGTCACAAATATCAAGCACACTGTCAATCGTTGCAACAATTATCCACTCAGTGCACCAATTCACACAAATTATCCATCAGTCCATAATCACACAAATAAACAATATCACGCACATTATCAATAAAACTCAATCACAATAAGCCTTCAAGCATGACCAACCAACACCGCACATATATCGCTATAATGCGACTCAACCAAATATATATATATATATATATATATAACCTTACTATATTATATGAATAAGTATAGTTCATCCATCAATTCAAGTTGAGTACGTCAACTAGTGATAGCATTCATCACTCTTCATTCACCGACATAGGCATATATATCAATATACGTATATACGTACATATATTTAACATATAACTATATAAATCTCTATATATCTCCATTTCTATATATACATATATATATATACGTCCGTATAAAATCACACACTTCGACAACAATGATTTCATGAAGTTACAATTCGTATATCAAGGTACTTGCCTCAAATCCAAAGCACGCGAAGCGACGGAAAAGCTTGACCGACAAATCTCGAATCTTCCAACTTGGTCGAAATCACAAGAACAATATAATTACTACGAAGTCGATCACAAGAGGGATGGAAAGCATACGAAATTACCAACAAGAATTCGTAGAAACAAAAGATCGAACACTTGGGGTTCAATATATCCCCAAGAACAACAAGAACATAATCCGGACCCGAATACGGTAAGAAATACGAATCAAATCATAGGAAGGGAAACGATATAACCGATTGATGATATACAACAACAAGAATCAAGAAGAACAACCCGAAACTCGAAGATTCAAGAAATATAGAGGAAGGGTTTACAAGATGTTTACCTCGAATCGAAGGTGAAGAACACGGATTAAGGATGTTAAACAACAGCAAGAACTCAAGGAAGATGTAAACTTGAAGTTACAAGACCCAAAATCACCTTCCAATCACCTACGAGTCGCCCAACCACGGAGAGACGAAGTGTAGGTGAAGAAATGATGAATTCGGTCAACTCCTGGGTATATAAACCCAGGCCGTGTTACGTACGTTAGCCATAGGCAACTAACGTACGTTAGCTTGTTAACGTACGTAAGACTCCCATGCTTACGTACTTAACGAAAATCGCAGAATTCTCTATACTATTTTACAAAAGGCCGTTACGTACGTAACTGAGACATGCATTACGTATGTAAGGTGCCTATTTGGGGAGTACAGACAGCTAGCACAAGAAGGCAAGAAAGGAACCGAAAAAAATCAATATGCAATGGTGAACAACTCCCGATAGTACGAACGTAAAGGATTCGAGGCGACGAACTTAAGTGTTGAAGGAAAACCTATTCCCGACTACCCGAAGGTTCGGAATACGATAACAGAAGTGATCACCCCCAAACTTTGAGAAATTACGAAACGGCCCAAAACGTCCGTAAATCACAATATGACATCAAGCAACCGAACCAAAACTCACAACACGTATAACAAAGCTCAACGGACTTATAGAAAACATGAAACCGTAGTTTCGAACCATTATCACATGAAATGAATCAAATAGCGGGAAAAGTCGCTCAAGACACGGATTTGGGTAAAACAGCCCCGGAACAACTCGGATGACCAAACACGCAGAACGAAACATTATCAAAATGTCAAAATGCTCGCAAGTGAGCTTCTGGAAACCAGAAAGATGCCAGAAACGAAAAAGTACCGAAAGAGAAAATCACGGGTATTACATTCTACCCTCCTTAAAAGAAGTTTCGTCCCAAAACTTAAAATAGAGAGCGATGGAACAATAGTTTCAAACAAAATTTGCAAGAATCAAATTCGGATGTGAAAAGGCCACAATAATCCACGAGATTTAGCAAAATAGCTCTGAAATTCGTTCGGAGGACGGTAGGCTAAGTAAAACAAGGTAGTTTAAAAATCGTCGAGGGGATCAAAATTGAATTACCAACAATGAAAGGTCACACAATACTGAAAATATCAAGAAAGGTATGGGTAATACATTCCCACATACTAAAAAGATATTACGACCCCAAAACTTAGAACCACAAGAGTTGGAAACGTAAAGCAATGAAACGAAATACAATCGAAGTCACGATTGTTTGAAACAACAACGATTAAGACATAGTAAAAAATCTTCATTCTCCCATGCTAGGATCTTCAGAAGGAAACGCAGAGTTTCAGGACACTTCCCGGTCACTAGCTCTACTCTCTCTTAGGGCGGCATTCTTTGCCAATTCGGAAACTGTCTCACAGTGTTTCTCCCGATGACCTTCACACCCGCACCGGTAACAACTCAAGAGTGGAGAGGGACAATTTGCACGAACATGTCCCTGACAGTTACAGTTGAAACATCTTCTCTTCTTACCGAGAATCAGCGATGCTGGTTTGGGATTTCCAGTGCTCACTTCCGACCGCGAAGATGACGCCTTCGAACGACGTGAGGGCTTGGGAGCCTTAGTCTCTTCACCGCCCCGAAATTTTCCTGATGTCCTTGGTCTCTTTGCTTCGCTCGTGGGCTCGATCACTGAGGAGATTTCATAGGATATCGTTTGATCTTGATACTCCTTCACTGTAGCATGGATAGTTGTCGTACGAACCACCTTGTCCCTTCCACTTCCGTCATCACACTTACGTCCGCCAAGGCTCGACATACTAATACGTATAGTCCGTTCAAAGATTATCAAATAATCAATGACAAGATACCACAATTATCAACACAAGGTTTAGTTAACATCTATAGAATAACGTAAAGCGTAAAGTTTTCTGAAGTCAATCCCAAGTACTTCGACGAGGACGATCATTATATGCATGCACTTAATGAAAAAGAGAGCGAGTCACGTTACGCCCAAAGCTTGTAAATACTGTCCTTTATTTGGAAGAGGGAGTTTATACAACGACTTTAAAAATTATTTTCGAGCAATGTATAAAAGAAAATCGAAAGTTGAATCGTAACTAATTTGAAATATTTCAAGTGTTGAGTTCCAAATACCACAATTTGAAAATCTTTCTTCTTCTACCAAAATGTCTATTCGAAAGGATTTTTCGCCGAAATACGTGACCATTTGACATGACTACATTAAATCATGGGTTTTCACAACATTATGAAATTTCGTAGTACCACTTTAAAATGTTCGTGACTACAGCACCGTGGGCCCCGCACCGGAACCCACCAGGCCGAAAACCATTTTTAGAACGTTCAAAATGCCAAAAGGCCGATGACGGTAGTATTTTCAAATAATCACAGAAGTCATTTATAAAATATTAAATACCGTTATAAGAATACCGTCAAAACATGCAAGACAAAAATGCCAAAACTCGGTTTAGGGAATCGGTTTTACGAAATAAAATTCAGTTTGCAAGATACCAAAAGCCATTTCAAAATACTCACGCAGCGGATAAAATTAACACTTAAAGATTTACTCTAATGAAATGTAGAACCGATGAATATGCTCGACTTCCGAAGCATACTACATAGCCATTTTTTTACTCGGATCGTATACGCATGCTACATCCTAAAACAATAATATCTCCAACAAGTTACAATCCCTAGTTCACATTAAACACATTAGCACAATATAATCAAATACATATATAAAGGGACTTACGATCGGGGGACTTACCATCACGGATTGCCTGAAGATGATGTCGGGACCACGATACTAATCACAACTCTGATGCGCGCGACTTACACAAGACAAGGACTTGACCCAACGGCCTAGGTTTTTCGCAAACCTAAGTTCCGATACCATAATTGTAACACCCCCAAAATACGCCCGGAAATGATACACGCCGTAGGCCCTTCTCACAAGGATCTACCAGGCTAAACTCCACCAGACTACACAATAATTGACCGACCGGGGTCAATCTAAATACAACGCAGACCGACAAGGTCATTAAACAATTCAGAAATTAATGAATTTTACATCTCAATGACAAAAATTAACTTTCACACCAAAAAGTGATGACAACTCCATTTAATAAATGAAAACCTACACCCGTGCAAGGGTGAATACTCAACCAAATAGAAAAATACCGACCCAGATAGAATAAAAGATAAGACTCTGACTCTGGTGTGATTAGCATCGTCGTCTTCCATCTCCTCCCAAGCCAATCCTGTGACTGCTCCCGAGCTGCCAAAACCTGAGCGCATAACAGGCACCCACCCCCCGAAAACTCGGGGGTTAGCAAACTGGAATTTTGCTAGTGCAAGTACATAATATACAAGATATACGAACAATAACAACACAAAATTCAACCGTCGTGAAGCCTTAACACAAACCATACATTTCCATAGTCAACAAAGAATAGCACTCGTATACACAAGGTGAAAAATAGTCATATAGTCATATTCTCTTTATGGAACATAACACCAATTAAACTTCAAACGGGCCGAAGGAGTTAGTTTAAAAAATCCATTTTTATAAAAGGAAAAGTATTTTGATAAGATAGTTTGAAAACAATATTAATGACTCGGGCCGTCTAGGGGTTTTGAAAATTGAATGGGAATACTTTTAGAAAATAATTTCAAAAGCTCTCGGGTCCTTGACCCAAGATATGGGAAACAATTACACGAAAGCATGTCAACGTTATTCGGGGTCCTCGACTCAATTTATAGAACACTGTCACAAACGAAATCATTACAACATCTCACAGGGTTCTCAACCCAATCCAAATAACATCATCACGAGATCAATCATCTCAACATTTGACAGGGTCCTCGACCCAATACACAGAATAGCACCACAATACAATCAAAGGCACAATCTCTCATTCGACATATCCTGCTGAAGACCCCCGATTAATTAACCCTCGGAGATTTCGTCAAACCTCCTTGGTTAATTAACCCTGATACCAACGCCTTAAAAACAGGTTGAAACAAACTTTCATAAACACGAATCGCGGTCTGCATCAAGACCAACATTTTGAAAAGAGTTGAAAGAATTTTGAAATACGATAATCGTTCGGTAACGTGGTCTTAGCTATCACTCAAATATCCGTTACCAATAATCCTGCCAGGCGCCTCCACTGAAACACCTGTGCACCGGCGTTCACTCCACTATGTCGGCCGCCCCTTGTACATGTCACTGCGCCGGCATCACCCCCGTAAGAGCTGCCCCTTGAACACGCATCAGGTTAAACACCGGCGTTCACCAACCATATAGAGCCGCACATTGCAGCGTACACCAGGGCGGAGTACTCGCCCCGCCCTCAGAGGCTCCCGGATATGACGTCTCTCACAACATGTATTCACATTGTAACAAATATCAAGCACATAGTCAATCGTTGCAACAATTATCCACTCAGTGCACCAATTCACACAAATTATCCATCAGTCCATAATCACACAAATAAACAATATCACGCACATTATCAATAAAACTCAATCACAATAAGTCTTCAAGCATGACCAACCAACACCGCACATATATCGCTATAATGCGACTCAACCGAATATATATATATATATATATATATATATATATATATATAACCTTACTATATTATATGAATAAGTATAGTTCATCCATCAATTCAAGTTGAGTACGTCAACTAGTGTTAGCATTCATCACTCGTCATTCACCGACATAGGCATATATATCAATATACGTATATACGTACATATATTTAACATATAACTATATAAATCTCTATATATCTCCATTTATATATATACATATATATACGTCCGTATAAAATCACACACTTCGACAACAATGATTTCATGAAGTTACAATTCGTATATCAAGGTACTTGCCTCAAATCCAAAACACGCGTTTACTTAAAAGCTTTACCTAAGAACCCTCAAATCTTTCAACTAGGTCGAAATCACAAGAACAATATAATTACTACGAAGTCGATCACAAGAGGGATGGAAAACATACGAAATTCCCAACAAGAATTCGTAGAAACAAAAGATCGAACACTTGGGGTTCAATACATCCCCAAGAACAACAAGAACATAATCCGGACCCAAATACGGTAAGAAATCCGAATCAAATCATAGGAAGGGAATCGATATAACCGATTGATGATATACAACAACAAGAATCAAGAAGAACAACCCGAAACTCCAAGATTCAAGAAATATAGAGGAAGGGTTTACAAGATGTTTACCTCGAATCGAAGGTGAAGAACACGGATTAAGGATGTTAAACAACACCAAGAACTCAAGGAAGATGTAAAGTTGGAGTTACAAGACCCCAAAATCACCTTCCAATCGCCTACGAGTCGCCCAACCACGGAGAGACGAAGTGTAGGTGAAGAAATGACGAATTCGGTCAACTCCAGGGTATATAAACCCAGGCCGTGTTACGTACGTTAGCCATAGGCAGCTAACGTACGTTAGCTTGTTAACGTATGTAAGACTCCCATGCTTACGTACGTAATTTAAAATCGCACTCTCTCAGACTATTTTACAAAAGGCCGTTACGCACGTAATCGAGACATGCATTACGTATGTAAGGTGCCTATTTGGGGAGTACATGCATACTAGCACAAGAAGGCAAGAAAGGAACCGAAAAAATCAATATGCAATGGTGAACAACTCCGATAGTACGAACGTAAAGGATTCGAGGCGACGAACTTAAGTGTTGAAGGAAAACCTATTCCCGACTACCCGAAGGTTCGAATACGATAATGTATGATCACCCCCAAACTTTGAGAAATTACGAAACGGCCCAAAACGTCCGTAAATCACAATATGACATCAAGCAACCGAACCAAAACTCACAACACGTATAACAAAGCTCAACGGACTTATAGAAAACATGAAACCGTAGTTTCAACCATTATCACATGAAATGAATCAAATAGCGGGAAAAGTCGCTCAAGACACGGATTTGGGTAAAACAATTTTAACAACTCGGATGACCAAACACGCAGAACGAAACATTATCAAAATGTCAAAATGCTCGCAAGTGAGCTTCTGGAAACCAGAAAGATGCCAGAAACGAAAAAGTACCGAAAGAGAAAATCACGGGTATTACATTCTACCCTCCTTAAAAGAAGTTTCGTCCCAAAACTTAAAATAGAGAGCGATGGAACAATAGTTTCAAACAAAATTTGCAAGAATCAAATTCGGATGTGAAAAGGCCACAATAATCCACGAGATTTAGCAAAATAGCTCTGAAATTCGTTCGGAGGACGGTAGGCTAAGTAAAACAAGGTAGTTTAAAAATCGTCGAGGGGATCAAAATTGAATTACCAACAATGAAAGGTCACACAATACTGAAAATATCAAGAAAGGTATGGGTAATACATTCCCACATACTAAAAAGATATTACGACCCCAAAACTTAGAACCACAAGAGTTGGAAACGTAAAGCAATGAAACGAAATACAATCGAAGTCACGATTGTTTGAAACAACAACGATTAAGACATAGTAAAAAATCTTCATTCTCCCATGCTAGGATCTTCAGAAGGAAACGCAGAGTTTCAGGACACTTCCCGGTCACTAGCTCTACTCTCTCTTAGGGCGGCATTCTTTGCCAATTCGGAAACTGTCTCACAGTGTTTCTCCCGATGACCTTCACACCCGCACCGGTAACAACTCAAGAGTGGAGAGGGACAATTTGCACGAACATGTCCCTGACAGTTACAGTTGAAACATCTTCTCTTCTTACCGAGAATCAGCGATGCTGGTTTGGGATTTCCAGTGCTCACTTCCGACCGCGAAGATGACGCCTTCGAACGACGTGAGGGCTTGGGAGCCTTAGTCTCTTCACCGCCCCGAAATTTTCCTGATGTCCTTGGTCTCTTTGCTTCGCTCGTGGGCTCGATCACTGAGGAGATTTCATAGGATATCGTTTGATCTTGATACTCCTTCACTGTAGCATGGATAGTTGTCGTACGAACCACCTTGTCCCTTCCACTTCCGTCATCACACTTACGTCCGCCAAGGCTCGACATACTAATACAGATAGTCCCGTTCAGCATTATCAAATAATCAGTCGTACAGTATACCACAATTATCAACACAAGGTTTAGTTAACATCTATAGAATAACGTAAAGCGTAAAGTTTTCTGAAGTCAATCCCAAGTACTTCGACGAGGACGATCATTATATGCATGCACTTAATGAAAAAGAGAGCGAGTCACGTTACGCCCAAAGCTTGTAAATACTGTCCTTTATTTGGAAGAGGGAGTTTATACAACGACTTTAAAAATTATTTTCGAGCAATGTATAAAAGAAAATCGAAAGTTGAATCGTAACTAATTTGAAATATTTCAAGTGTTGAGTTCCAAATACCACAATTTGAAAATCTTTCTTCTTCTACCAAAATGTCTAATCGAAAGGATTTTTCGCCGAAATACGTGACCATTTGACATGACTACATTAAATCATGGGTTTTCACAACATTATGAAATTTCGTAGTACCACTTTAAAATGTTCGTGACTACAGCACCGTGGGCCCCGCACCGGAACCCACCAGGCCGAAAACCATTTTTAGAACGTTCAAAATGCCAAAAGGCCGATGACGGTAGTATTTTCAAATAATCACAGAAGTCATTTATAAAATATTAAATACCGTTATAAGAATACCGTCAAAACATGCAAGACAAAAATGCCAAAACTCGGTTTAGGGAATCGGTTTTACGAAATAAAATTCAGTTTGCAAGATACCAAAAGCCATTTCAAAATACTCACGCAGCGGATAAAATTAACACTTAAAGATTTACTCTAATGAAATGTAGAACCGATGAATATGCTCGACTCAAGCATACTACATAGCCATTTTTTTACTCGGATCGTATACGCATGCTACATCCTAAAACAATAATATCTCCAACAAGTTACAATCCCTAGTTCACATTAAACACATTAGCACAATATAATCAAATACATATATAAAGGGACTTACGATCGGGGGACTTACCATCACGGATTGCCTGAAGATGATGTCGGGACCACGATACTAATCACAACTCTGATGCGCGCGACTTACACAAGACAAGGACTTGACCCAACGGCCTAGGTTTTTCGCAAACCTAAGTTCCGATACCATAATTGTAACACCCCCAAAATACGCCCGGAAATGATACACGCCGTAGGCCCTTCTCACAAGGATCTACCAGGCTAAACTCCACCAGACTACACAATAATTGACCGACCGGTCAATCTAAATACAACGCAGACCGACAAGGTCATTAAACAATTCGTAAATTAATGAATTTTACATCTCAATGACAAAAATTAACTTTCACACAAAAAGTGATGACAACTCCATTTAATAAATGAAAACCTACACCCGTGCAAGGGTGAATACTCAACCAAATAGAAAAATACCGACCCGGATAGAATAAAAGATAAGACTCGACTCTGGTGTGATTAGCATCGCTGCCTTCCATCTCCTCCCAAGCCAATCCTCGTGATCGCTCCCGAGCCGCCAAAACTCGAGCGCATAACAGCACCCACCCCGAAAACTCGGGGTTAGCAACTGGAATTTTGCTAGTGCAAGTACATAATATACAAGATATACGAACAATAACAACACAAAATTCAACCGTGAAGCCTTAACACAAACCATACATTTCCATAGTCAACAAAGAATAGCACTCGTATACACAAGGTGAAAAATAGTCATATAGTCATATTCTCTTTATGGAACATAACACCAATTAAACTTCAAACGGCCGAAGGAGTTAGTTTAAAAATCCATTTTTATAAAAGGAAAAGTATTTTGATAAGATAGTTTGAAAACAATATTAATGACTCGGGCCGTCTAGGGGTTTTGAAAATTGAATGGGAATACTTTTAGAAAATAATTTCAAAAGCTCTCGGTCCTTGACCCAAGATATGGGAAACAATTACACGAAAGCATGTCAACGTTATTCGGGGTCCTCGACTCAATTTATAGAACACTGTCACAAACGAAATCATTACAACATCTCACAGGGTTCTCAACCCAATCCAAATAACATCATCACGAGATCAATCATCTCAACATTTGACAGGGTCCTCGACCCAATACACAGAATAGCACCACAATACAATCAAAGGCACAATCTCTCATTCGACATATCCCATTGAAGACCCCGATTAATTAACCCTGAGATTTCACAAACCTCCTTGGTTAATTAACCCTGATACCAACGCCTTAAAAACAGGTTGAAACAAACTTTCATAAACACGAATCGCGGTCTGCATCAAGACCAACATTTTGAAAAGAGTTGAAAGAATTTTGAAATACGATAATCGTTCGGTAACGTGGTCTTAGCTATCACTCAAATATCCGTTACCAATAATCCTGCCAGGCGCCTCCACTGAAACACCTGTGCACCGGCGTTCACTCCACTATGTCGGCCGCCCCTTGTACATGTCACTGCGCCGGCATCACCCCCGTAAGAGCTGCCCCTTGAACACGCATCAGGTTAAACACCGGCGTTCACCAACCATATAGAGCCGCACATTGCAGCGTACACCAGGGCGGAGTACTCGCCCCGCCCTCAGAGGCTCCCGGATATGACGTCTCTCACAACAAGTATTCACATTGTAACAAATATCAAGCACATAGTCAATCGTTGCAACAATTATCCACTCAGTGCACCAATTCACACAAATTATCCATCAGTCCATAATCACACAAATAAACAATATCACGCACATTATCAATAAAACTCAATCACAATAAGTCTTCAAGCATGACCAACCAACACCGCACATATATCGCTATAATGCGACTCAACCGAATATATATATATATATATATATATATATATATATATAACCTTACTATATTATATGAATAAGTATAGTTCATCCATCAATTCAAGTTGAGTACGTCAACTAGTGTTAGCATTCATCACTCGTCATTCACCGACATAGGCATATATATCAATATACGTATATACGTACATATATTTAACATATAACTATATAAATCTCTATATATCTCCATTTATATATATACATATATATACGTCCGTATAAAATTACACACTTCGACAACAATGATTTCATGAAGTTACAATTCGTATATCAAGGTACTTGCCTCAAATCCAAAACACGCGAAGCGACGGAAAAGCTTTACCGGCAACCCTCAAATCTTTCAACTAGGTCGAAATCACAAGAACAATATAATTACTACGAAGTCGATCACAAGAGGGATGGAAAACATACGAAATTCCCAACAAGAATTCGTAGAAACAAAAGATCGAACACTTGGGGTTCAATACATCCCCAAGAACAACAAGAACATAATCCGGACCCAAATACGGTAAGAAATCCGAATCAAATCATAGGAAGGGAATCGATATAACCGATTGATGATATACAACAACAAGAATCAAGAAGAACAACCCGAAACTCCAAGATTCAAGAAATATAGAGGAAGGGTTTACAAGATGTTTACCTCGAATCGAAGGTGAAGAACACGGATTAAGGATGTTAAACAACACCAAGAACTCAAGGAAGATGTAAAGTTGGAGTTACAAGACCCCAAAATCACCTTCCAATCGCCTACGAGTCGCCCAACCACGGAGAGACGAAGTGTAGGTGAAGAAATGACGAATTCGGTCAACTCCAGGGTATATAAACCCAGGCCGTGTTACGTACGTTAGCCATAGGCAGCTAACGTACGTTAGCTTGTTAACGTATGTAAGACTCCCATGCTTACGTACGTAACGAAAATCGCAGAATTCTCTGTACTATTTTACAAAAGGCCGTTACGTACATAACTGAGACATGCATTACCTACGTAAGGTGCCTATTTGGGGAGTACAGGCAGCTAGCACAAGAAGGCAAGAAAGGAACCGAAAAAAAATCAATATGCAATGGTGAACAACTCCCGATAGTATGAACGTAAAGGATTCGAGGCGACGAACTTAAGTGTTGAAGGAAAACCTATTCCCGACTACCCGAAGGTTCGGAATACGATAACAGAAGTGATCACCCCCAAACTTTGGGAAATTACGAAACAGCCCAAAACGTCTGTAAATCACAATATGACATCAAGCAACCGAACCAAAACTCACAACACGTATAACAAAGCTCAACGGACTTATAGAAAACATGAAACCGTAGTTTCGAACCATTATCACATGAAATGAATCAAATAGCGGGAAAAGTCGCTCAAGACACGGATTCGGGTAAAACAAATTTCTAACAACTCGGATGACCAAACACGCAGAACGAAACATTATCAAAATGTCAAAACGCTCGCAAGTGAGCTTCTGGAAACCAGAAAGATGCCAGAAACGAAAAAGTACCGAAAGAGAAAATCACGGGTATTACAGCCAATTCAATTGAAATACTTGATGATAATGAAGACGAATATGAAGCTTCAAGCGAATAAGATGATGTAGAATGATATGTTCTCCTTTACTATAACTTGTCAGACGTTAACGATGTGTAATATTTTCTATTATAATTATTTTCAATATATTGATCGACAGTGCTCTTCTTTACATAGTATTTAATAATGTTGACTATTAGCCTAGTGTAATATAATAAAAAATTAAATAAAACATATTGCATAATTTATTATTAACCTACTATAATATAATAAATAATACTGTTAAATTTATATTTAACAAATAAAGTAAAATATTTTACTTAGTAAGTACATATTATATTTAAATAACAAACTAATATAAATTTTTATTTAATAACATTCATTATTAACCTATTGTAATATAATAAATAATACTGTTAAATTTACATTTAATAATATTCGTTATTAATCTACTGTAATATAATAAATAATTAAATGAAATATATTACATAATTTAATGGCAAACTTTATCTTATTTAGGATATTTAATTAGTTCAAATAACAAATAAAGGAAAATATTTTACGTTGTAAGTACATATTATATTTATGTTCTACAAATAATGAATGAAAACATAGCTCAGTGGCAACATGCCATACCATGCATCACACCCGCGCCGGCCACTGAGCTATGTTTTTTGGTTCTATTTTCTTTTGAATTATATTGGCGTCACATATGTGACGCCTTTAGGCATTTTTTTTTAATTAAGAATGGCATCACTTATGTGACGCCAATGTATTAGTTTTATTTTTATTAACTATGGCGTCACATCTGTGACGCTAATGTAATAAATAATACTTTTAGATAGTACTGTTAAATTTATATTTAATAATATTCATTATTAACCTACTGTAATATTATATATAATTAAATGAAATATATTGCATAATCTAATGGAAAGCTTTATCTTATTTAGGATATTTAATTGATTCAAATAACAAATAAAAGAAAATATTTAACTTAGTAAGTACATATTATATTTAAATAATAAACTAATATAAATTTTTATTTAATAACATTCATTATTAACTATTATAATATAATAAATAATACTGTTAAATTTATATTTAACAATATTCATTATTAGTCTACTGTAATATAATAAATAATTAAATAAAATATATTGCATAATTTAATGGCAAACTTTATCTTATTTAGGATATTTAATTAGTTCAAATAATAAATAAAGGCAAATATTTTACGTTGTAAGTACATATTATATTTATGTTCTACAAATAATGAATGAAAACATAGCTCAGTGGCAACATGCCATACCATGCATCACATAGGCGCGGGTTCGAATCCCGCGCCGGCCACTGATCTATGTTTTTTGGTTCTATTTTCTTTTGAATTGTATTGGCGTCACATATGTGACGCCTTTAGGCATTTATTCTTTTTTTTTTTTAATTAAGAATGGCGTCACTTGTGTGACACCTTTAGGCCTTCATGATTTTTTTTAATTAACAATGGCATCACACGTGTGACGCCAATGTATTAGTTTTGCTAAATCAAAGACAGACTCTTTCATAACCCGCTTTTCTCTTCTCCTTCTCCCCTTTTCTGTTCTTCGAAGCCTAATCCCCAAATTTAAAACCACTCCCCAATCTTCACCATATCATCCAAATTATTAATTAAGGATTTGTTCTCCACCATATCAAGGACATATTGAACCGCTTCAAAAGGTATTTGTCTTATTGATTTCGTATTTGTTTCTTGAAATTGTTTCGAATTGGTTTCGTGAAATTATTAGAATTTGATTTTGAATTTATTCACATCTACAGTATGATGTATGTATTGAAGTATGTTTGAATTTTTAGAACATGTATGTTTATTTACAACATATCTGCATGTATGTTTAGAACATGTTGTATATTTATTTACAGTATGTTTATTTGTTCTCCATATCTGTTATGTATTTATTCACCTTCGTGTGCAGTATGTATAAAGTATGTATGCAGTATGTTTGAAGTATGTACTATTTCAAAAGTTGGTTTCGCAGTTTATATGTGTTTAATCAAAAGTTGGTGTTCATGGACTAATTTTGGTGTTCGATTTTATTGTACTTTGCATTTCAGATGTCGAGACGTAGTACCGACCAGCGTGCTGATGTTCCTTCTCATACCAGGGCACCTCGCCGGATGAGTATTAGTTAGAGCCCCTCGTCTTCTCGTAGTATACATGAGTCTTCATCATCACATAGGAGTGGGCCTGTGATACGACCAAAGATAGAAGATCTGACCTGACACATACCCTTTGGGCAGCAGCTACAACAACAGCATTTGCATACCGACTCGGGACTCCAGCATTGGCGTCCGTTTAGTGATGCCGAATTTACAAGATACATGAGTTATGGTTCGTTGTTATCTCATGCGAGCCATCATATTCCATTTATTGGTGGCGGCAATCCTCCTGATGTACATATTGACAGTCCAGAGGCGTCACATCAGCACACACTGATTGACCATGGACCATATGCAGGGATGTCGAGGACCGTGTCACACGATCATCCACCATTGCAGCCACCTACTACTGATCCCCCATTAGGTGGTCCATTAGTGCATCACATTTCTATTCCAGATGAGCCGATGGAGTTTGAGTACGACGAGGATCAAGAGGTTTTAGCACAGCCACCAGGGAGAGGTCCGACTGAGATATCCAAGGCAAAAGAGAAGTATGATGATCGAAAAGTAATTCGTGCTTTGCCAAAAATAGTTGGCTTTAGTTCAAAGAAGTTCGAGACCGATATAGTCGGCTTACTTAAGAGGCACTACTACGGTGAACAGCATTGGGGCCAGGTCTCTCGACGTATGAGGGATGAGTTGTGGCGGGAATTTGAGGTATATTGTTACAGTTGCTATTTAATTACAATATATGGAAATTATTTTATGGTATAACTACATTCATTTTACTCAAACTGTTATGTTCTGTTGCTGTGCCAAAAACGTTTGATTGTTTTTCGATTTTCTGACAGTTGTTAATATATATGTCCAGATGCGTTATAGGTGGGAAAAATTGGATGAGGAGAAAATTGGGTGGTATTGGGACAGATATAGCCACAGACGGTTTATTGATATGCTTACGCACGCTAAAAATAAAGCATATCAAAAACCAGTCGGTCAGTGGGAGAAGTGGTTGAAGGAAAAAGAGTTCAAGATCTTGTGGAAGCGTTGGGAGACCGAAGAGAAGAAGAATGAGGCCTTTCAGAAATCTAAAAATAGGGGTACTCTTTACGATGAGAGTACCGGTGTGATTACGCAAAAGGCACCGGGTACATATACTGGAGGCAGTATAAGCATGTACGATCATGCTCATTCCATGGTACGTATAAATTCTGTCAACGTTTTATTATATAATATATGTTGTCTTCAATTATGTGTCATCATCAATATTGTTAATGTTTTATGTTAACGCATAGGCGAGTGATGCTGCGTCGGAGATGTACAAAAGACCGGCATGTGAGAGGGAGAAACCGGTAGAGGACCCAGTGTTTAATCCTTTGGCCTTCATGAAGACTCACATCACCAATGTGAAAGAAATGGTAAAACATCAAAAGAAGAAAAAGAAAATTGGTGAGGGCAGCAGCGAGGCTCAACCGGAGGAGGGAGAAGCTGAGTCGGGAGAAGCTGAGTCAGGAGTCTTTACTCCCAAATGGATAGATGCCCGAAGTGCAGAACAATACGTAAGTTTAGCTTTATATTTCTTCACTTGTATTTCGATTACGTCCCTAATTTGTAAACTGTGTATCTTGTTCACTTTTTGTGTAAATATTACTTGGAACAGGACCGATACTATAAGCTCGTTGAGGCATTGCATTTCCCAAACCCCCTCCGGAAGATGAATTTTACCCGAACTTGTGGGCTCAGGCGGGTGGCGGAGTTAGACAGGGTGGAAGGGTGAGGGGAATTTCAAAGGGGATCATCATAAATGAAGTCATCGACCAACCCACAAGTCGTCGTCTTGTTGACTCACGAGCATCATTACGACCTGTTGAGGTCGATCGGTCCTTGGAGGCTACCATCGAGGCACTAAAAAAAGATAACGAGGAGATGAAGAAGGATAGGGAGGAGAAGAAGTCGAGAGAGAAGATGGAGTCAAAATTTTCAAAGATGAGTAAACTCATGTTGAGATTACTCAAAGGAAAGAAGAAGGTAGATTCTTTGTAACACCCCCAATTCGCTTAGGGATATTACACGCCGTAAACCCTCTCCTCGAGGATCTACCAGGCTGATAACTAAAATCAAACATCGCCTTTAAGGCTAAAATGACTCAGTAGACCGATTTGGTCTTTCAATAAATACATACAACTAAAATACAACTCATGCCCACGCAGGGGTCAAAATACAACCACACCCGTACAATGGGAAAAATATACTGCAGCGGAAAAGAAAATACAACTAGACCAATACGACAGCAACGGATCCTCGTGTGATTAGTATCGTTCATCTTTCATCATCCTTCGTGCCGAACCTGTGCTATGCTCCAAAACCTGAATGCAAAAATAGACATCCACCCCCCGAATACTCAGGGGTTAGCAAAACTCCACTGTTTTGCTAGTGCAAGTACAAGTGCAAAAAATACGAGCCATACAATTCACATTCCACGAATAACAATAACCAGGAAATCCTCAAAGATTCAAACGTAACGAAAAGTACTTGCCGAGGCATGAGTTTGGGTAAAACACTTCAAAACCGAAAGATCACAAATCAAGAGAAAACAATTTATAAAGCCGTTTAAAGTGCCATCGAGAGTTTTCATAGAAAACAATTTAGGATTATCAAATCCTCCTCATTCCAAAATCAACAGGGTCCTCGACCAATAGGCGGAAAGCAATTTGCAAGAAAACCATTCAATCAACACAAGCGAGTCTTCACAAATATTTCTCACGGGGATCTCGACCCAATCCAAATAATATCAACACGAGATCAAACATCTCAACATCACACGGGGTCCTCGACCCAATCCAAATAATATCAACATGAGATCAAACATCTCAACATCACACGGGGTCCTCGACCCAAAACACAAAATGACAACACAGTATAATCAAGGACACAGCCTTTCGTCCGCCCAAAAACTGCTCAAGAGCCCTGATTAATTAACCCTCGGAGATCTCGTCAAATGTCCTTGGTTAATTAACCCTGATACCAACACTTTAAAACAAGTTGAAACACACTTTCAGTAAACATGAATCACGGTCTATATCGAGACCAGCATTTGAAAAGAGTTGAAAGAATTTGAAATACGATAATCGTTCGGTAACGGGGTCTTAGCTAAACACTCAAATATCTGTTACCAATAAGCCTGCTAGGCGCCTCCACTGAACACCTGTGCACCGGCGTTCACTCCTCTATGTCGGCCGCCCCTTGTACATGTCACCGCGCCGGCGTCACTCCCATAAGAGTCGCCCCTTGAACACGCATCAGGTTAAACACCGGCGTTCACCAACCATATGGAGCCGCACATTGCAGCGTACACCAGGCCGGAGTACTCGCCCCGCCCTGAGAGGCTCCCGGATATGACGTCTTTCACAACAAGTATTCACATTGTCACAAACATCAAGAACACAGTCAATCCTTGTAACCATTATCAAATCAATACACCAATTCACATAATTCATCCGTCAGTCCACGACCACACGAATAAACAACAACACGCACGTCAACCATAACGTAACGGAAAGAAGCAATATACGTACATACGCATTATCAAGCGCAACATCAACACCAAATATATCTAAAGGATTCACGTAGTCACTCACAACCCACACAATTTACAAAACACACGCGTTTTGAAAGTGAGCCTTTAACGAGGCTAGCCGAATCTTTTGAAAACTCATTTCAAACAAATAAACAAACACACCAAGATGATCACCAATTATCATATCCACAAAACAAGAATAGTATGGACAAGGTACTTGCCTTGAACAACCACAACGCGGAGAATCGACCGGAGTAGGTTGGCACGAACCGACTACGAACCCGCCGATTCCACTGAACGCCAACTCGCGATAATAAACTACGGAGTACAATAACAATAATGAAAATGAATTCCATAGCATGACTCAAAGCCGTTGAATTCAAAGAACGAACGACGAATGTTCAAGTGTTTTCCCCAAAACGGCCAAGAACAAGATTCGTCCCGACAGAACACGCAAACGGAATTCCAAGTTGAAATATGGATATACAATCCATATAATATGTTTAACAACATCATTTAACCACAATCGATCCATCAAAACGGATGGAAAACGAGATCGAGAACAAATCCCTCAAAAAGTCGATTCGAAGGAAATCAAGAAATATACTTCGATTCGACGAAGAACAATGGATTAAATGATGTTAAACACAATAATACTACCAAGATTAATCATACCCATCATGAATTAATCAACAATACGGAACGAATCGGACAAAAACGCAAAAACCCCCAAATTCAAGAATTTAGGGTTCTAAGGTAGATTACCTTGATTCGCTGGATCAAAGGATGATAACGGATGATTAATCGATGATATGAGCTCAACAACTTCAAGGATTTGTTGTTCAACAACATGGCTTCGGAATCCCCAAGGCCACATCCGCGGAAGAGAAAGAAAAGAAGGAGAAAATCGCTAAAACCCGATCATAGGCCTTATATAAGTGCCGCCGCCGTTACGACGAATCGGCCAACGCTTACGACGTAACCGAAGTCATCGCCTAAATCGCCGCCCGTTACGCACGAATCGCCGTGGCCTTACGACGAATCGCCTTACGACGTAATCGCCGAGCACTACCGGCCAGAATCGCCGCTACTGGGCTGAACGACGGCCCGAACGACCCCGAAACCCGAACCTGACTACGAATCGAAGATACGGTTACGAAGTACTCGCAAAGACGACCTCGAGCGCTAAGAGAACACACGATTCCGACCACCCGAAGGCTCGAAATTCGACAACGGAAAGTAATTACCCCAAACTTTGGGAAATTATGAAAATGGCCCAAAAGGCCCGAAATACACGATACATGATCGAAACACCAAGCCGAAGCTTGCAACACGTATAACAAAGTTAAACGAACTTACGGGAAACTCGAAACAGCAGTTTCGACCGAGATTCACAAGAATCAAACTCAAGTGCGGGAAAAGTCGCTAAAAAGCACGGAACTCAACAAAAAGACACCGAAACGAACTCGGATGTCAAAAAGTGTAGAATTAATCATTCCCAGAATGACGAAACGGTCATGAGAGAGTCGTCCAAACGGACTTCCGCCAAAAAAAATAAATTACCGGAAATGGAAATTACGGGTTATTACATTCTACCCTCCTTAAAAGAAGTTTCGTCCCGAAACTTAAAACAAGTAGGGAGAAGAAATATCCGCCAGGAAAAACTCAACGAGATACACAAGAAGCGCGTAACTCATGCCCAACGGCGAAACGATACAAGCAACGCAAAGGAATATACGGTGTGAAAACACCCTCCACGGCGACCAACGCAACGTCGCCGTTAGGAATGTAATAAAACCAACAAATGACAAGCGTCATCAAACGGATAATATAGTCAAGTCAATTATCCGGACAATCACAAAACACAACGAACGAAAATCAATATGATCGACCACCCCAACGGTACATCAATCAAGACGCGAGCCAATCGCTGAAGAAATACGGAATTCCACCGCCCAAGGGTTGGAAGATCGAAAACGAGACTAATTTCCAGAACATAAGGAAATTAGGAAGGAGTCTGAACGCTCAACAATCACGAAACGAGATCAACAAAAATCGAACAAACAAACGATCGAGACAACAAAAATCGAACAATCATGTCCGAAACACGAAGGATAATAAAATTCAAACAACAACTCCCAGGTTCACGTCTCGACTCGAGACAATATTTGACCCGGTGAAAACAACAAGATGTGATTCACATAAGATCCACAGGAAAGGGAATAGCAATTGAAAAGTCACAACGACAAATGAGTTATTCCGAAACAATACCACCCTCGTCTGATCAACAAAAGCAAGGGATAGGGAATGTTCAGAAAATGTCAACGAACATAAACGAGTCGATAGAGTCGAAAATACAGAAATTCAAAATCCGATCCACGTCGAATAGAAGAGTTAATAGAACCAAATGATGTCACTTCCGAACAAGGTTCACAAGAATCGAACCGAACTCGAAAAAGTCACAGCGATAACTAGATCGACCCACAACAAGATCACAATTCGTTCGGATGATGAAACCGAAATACAGAACAAGTTCATAAGGTATCAACGAACATGAGCGAATCGATAGACTGGAGAAAGAGAAAATACAGAAGTCAAAATAGTACGGGTATTACCCCCGACCTCAACCACGAAATTCACAAAAACAGGAGCAAGGTAACAAGACATTAAACAACCGACACATAACGGAACGATTACCGATGCACACGGCCATATCAAACCAAGTTCTAACAGCTCGCACATGCGCGACAATGCAGAAATCACCACGAGGCGACAATATTCAATACCAACATCCCACCTCTCACAAGGGGCTAACACAACAAATGTGTGGAAAATGACTCAACGCTCACACTGCCGATTCGATCATACTCGGGAGCAAACATCATAAGGATAATGCGACATCATACATATATACCCAGCCCTCAAACAGGAATGGATAGGATTTAAAAACGAAAACCTCATTTTGAAAATAATTTAGAAGAACACCGGTTGATCTTGAGTATCACCTTTCAAAAAAAAGTACAAACGTGAAACATCGTTATCGAGACTTTGGAGAACCATTTCACATTAGATAAAAATGAGGACACTTTCTCTTAGTAAAAATATTCAGAATATTCGACCCTCGGGTCTACGTAAAAGTATTTCTAAAACATTGAAAATATCTCAAAACATTTTGGTCCTCGAGGTAGAAGAATTTGGAAACATATTGTGGCACCTTGGATGTACCACGAGAAAATGATTCATTTTAAAAGTATATCTCGAAATTTATTTTCTAAGATACTCAAGGTTTTCAAAGATAGTTCAATGGGCTAGAATGCCCAAAAATTTCAGGTAATTACACGAAACATTATAGCGCCGTGGGTCCCGCTACGAACTCACTGTGCTAAAAACCATTTACAAAAATGCCAAAAAGGCCGATGACGGTAATGTTTCAAAAACTTAGAAAAGCCATTTACAAAATGTTAAATACCGTCATAAGAATTTCGCTAAAATGACCAAGACCATAATATCAAAACCTCGGTTAATGAAATCGATTTTCGAAATAAAACTCAGTCGGTAAAATACCGAAATCCATTACAAAAGAACTCACGCAGCGGATAAAAGAAATAAAGTCAAACATGCACAATCCAGCAACACTACTCCACACATAAACAAAATATGAGGGTCAAATAACCACATATCAAGAAATCAAAATCCAAAAGAGGATTCCGTCACTTAACAAATAAATCATAAAAATAGCTCGTGTCACACGAGGCACAACGCAAAGAAGGGAGACTTACATCCACATGTCGCACGAAGATGATGATTGCCCCACGATACTAATCACGACCGACCAACTCAGACGACGCGTCGCGACACGACTCAGTCAGACAAAATCCGACGAGACAAAACTCAATAGACACCACTGACCCGACAGCCTAGGTTTCCACAACCTAAGCTCTGATACCATTCTGTAACACCCCCAATCCGCTTAGGGATATTACACGCCGTAAACCCTCTCCTCGAGGATCTACCAGGCTGATAAATAAAATCAAACATCGCCTTTAAGGCTAAAATGACTCAGTAGACCGATTTGGTCTTTCAATAAATACATACAACTCAAATACAACTCATGCCCACGCAGGGGTCAAAATACAACCACACCCGTACAATGGGAAAAATATACTGCAGCGGAAAAGAAAATACAACTAGACCAATACGACAGCAACGGATCATCGTGTAATTAGTATCGTTCATCTTTCATCATCCTTCATGCCGAACCTGTGCTATGCTCCAAAACCTGAATGCAAAAATAGACATCCACCCCCCGAATACTCGGGGGTTAGCAAAACTCCACTGTTTTGCTAGTGCAAGTACAAGTGCAAAAAATACGAGCCATACAATTCACATTCCACGAATAACAATAACCAGGAAATCCTCAAAGATCCAAACGTAACGAAAAGTACTTCCCGAGGCATGAGTTTGGGTAAAACACTTCAAAACCGAAAGATCACAAATCAAGAGAAAACAATTTATAAAACCGTTTAAAGTGACATCGAGAGTTTTAATAGAAAACAATTTAGAATTATCAAATCCTCCTCATTCCAAAATCAACAGGGTCCTCGACCAATAGGCGGAAAGCAATTTGCAAGAAAACCATTCAATCAACACAAGCGAGTCTTCACAAATATTTCCCACGGGGTTCTCGACCCAATCCAAATAATATCAACACGAGATCAAACATCTCAACATCACACGGGGTCCTCGACCCAATCCAAATAATATCAGCATGAGATCAAACATCTCAACATCACACGGGGTCCTCGACCCAAAACACAAAATGACAACACAGTATAATCAAAGACACAGCCTTTCGTCCGCCCAAAAACTGCTCATGACCCCTGATTAATTAACCCTCGGAGATCTCGTCAAATGTCCTTGGTTAATTAACCCTGATACCAACACTTTAAAACAAGTTGAAACACACTTTCAGAAAACATGAATCACGATCTATATCGAGACCAGCATTTGAAAAGAGTTGAAAGAATTTGAAATACGATAATCATTCGGTAACGGGGTCTTATCTAAACACTCAAATATCCGTTACCAATAAGCCTGCCAGGCGCCTCCACTGAACACCTGTGCACCGGCGTTCACTCCTCTATGTCGGTCGCCCCTTGTACATGTCACCGCGCCGGCGTTACTCCCGTAAGAGCCGCCCCTTGAACACGCATCAGGTTAAACACCGGTGTTCACCAACCATATAGAGCTGCACATTGCAGCGTACACCAGGCTGGAGTACTCGCCCCGCCCTCAGAGGCTCCCGGATATGACGTCTCTCACAACAAGTATTCACATTGTCACAAACATCAAGCACACAATCAATCCTTGTAACAATTATCAAATCAATACACCAATTCACATAATTCATCCGTCAGTCCACGACCACACGAATAAACAACAACATGCACGTCAACCATAACACAACGGAAAGAAGCAATATACGTACATACGCATTATCAAGCGCAACATCAACACCAAATATATCCAAAGGATTCACGTAGTCACTCACAACCCACACAATTTACAAAACACACGCGTTTTGAAAGTGAGCCTTTAACGAGGCAAGCCGAATCTTTTGAAAACTCATTTCAAACAAATAAAAAACACACCAAGATGATCACCAATTATCATATCCACAAAACAAGAATAGTATGGACAAGGTACTTGCCTTGAACAACCACAACGCGGAGAATCGACCGGAGTAGGTTGGCACGAACCGACTACGAACCCGCCGACTCCACCAAACGCCAACTCGCGATAATAAACTACGGAGGACAATAACAATAATGAAAATGAATTCCATAGCATGACTCAAAGCCGTTGAATTCAAAGAACGAACGACGAATGTTCAAGTGTTTTCCCCAAAACGGCCAAGAACACAATTCGTCCCGACAAAACACAAAAACGGAATTCCAAGTTGAAATATGAATATACAATACATAGAATATGTTTAACAACATCATTTAACCACAATCGATCCATCAAAACGGATGGAAAACGAGATCGAGAACAAATCCCTCAAAAAGTCGATTCGAAGGAAATCAAGAAATATACTTCGATTCGACGAAGAACAATGGATTAAATGATGTTAAACACAAGAATACTACCAAGATTAATCATACCCATCATGAATTAATCAACAATACGGAACGAATCAGACAAAAACGCAAAAACCCCCAAATTCAAGAATTTAGGGTTCTAAGGAAGATTACCTTGATTCGCTGGATCAAAGGATGATAACGGATGATTAATCGATGATATGAGCTCAACAACTTCATGGATTTGTTGTTCAACAATATGGGTTCGGAATCCCCAAGGCCACATCCGCGGAAGAGAAAGAAAAGAAGGAGAAAAATGGCCAAAAACCCGTCTGCAGGGTTACGTACGTAACCGGCCAAGGCTTACGTACGTAACCGAGTCACTGCCCCAAAACTGCCGGCCCGTTACGTACATAACCGGCCAGGGCCTTACATACGTAACCGTCCTTACGTACGTAACTGCCGAGCACTACCGGCCGTAACTCGGCCAATGCCGGCCTGGGCCCGAACGACGGCCCGAACGACCCCGAAACCCGAACCTGACTACGAATCGAAGATACGGTTACGAAGTTCTCGCAAAGACGAACTCGAGCACTAAGAGAACACACGATTCCGACCACCCGAAGGCTCGAAATTCGACAACGGAAAGTAATTACCCCAAACTTTGGGAAATTATGAAAATAGCCCAAAACGTCCGAAATACACGATACATGATCGAAACACCAAGCCGAAGCTTGCAACACGTATAACAAAGTTAAAAGAACTTACGGGAAACTCGAAACAGTAGTTTCGACCGAGATTCACAAGAATCAAACTCAAGTGCGGGAAAAGTCGCTAAAAAGCACGGAACTCACAAAACGACACCGAAACGAACTCGGATGTCAAAAAGTGTAGAATTAATCATTCCCAGAATGACGAAACGGTCATGAGCGAGTCGTCCAAACGGACTTCTGCCGAAAAAAAAGAAATTACCGGAAATCGAAATTACGGGTTATTACATTCTTCATCATCTCGGGGGAATGGTGAGGATGATGACTCCGACGACTTTGATGAGGATGAGTTGATGCGATCATTATCTTACGAGTAGCATGTTAGGTTTATATTTTGATAATCATATTTGTTATATTTTGCGTATATTTTGATTTTGATATGTATAAAATGTTATTATTGCATGGCGTTTAATATATTGCTTTGTTGGTTTGGTCACAATGTTGTTTGTTGTTTTGTTGGTTTGGTTCGGTTGATGGTGTGTTGTGTTTATTATTCATATGTTTTTTTTTTGTGATGTATTGATTATGATGGTGTATTGATTGTTACAATGTTGTTTGTTGTTTGTTGTTGTGTTGTTTTGCTAGATATTGTTTTGCTGTTTTTTTCACTGTTGTTTTGCTGTTTTGTTCACTGCTGCTGTATACATGGTTTTGTTACAACTCATGTTGTTTTGCTGTTTTGTTCACTGCCTTGGTTTGCTGTTATGTTGTTTTGTTCACATATGTGTTCACTGCCTGCTGTCAAAAAAAAAATACTGAAAGAGTATTAGCGTCACATATGTGACGCTGATAGACACTTAAGGCGTCACATATGTGACGCCATTGCTAATTAAAAAAAAAGGAATAAAGGACTAGGGGCGTCACATATGTGACGCCAATACAATTTCAAAGAAAATTGAACTAAAAAACATAGCTCAGTGGCCGGCGCGGGATTCGAACCCGCGCCTATGTGATGCATGGTGTGGCATATTGCCACTGAGCTATGTTTTCATTCATTAATTATAGTAAATAAATATAATATATACTTACTAAGTAAAATATTTTTATTTAATTGTTATTTGAATTAATTAAATATCCTAAATAAGAAAAAGTTTCCCATTGAATTATCCAATATATTTCATTTAATTATTTATTATATTACAATTGCTTAATAATGAATATTATTAAATATAAATCTAACAATATTATTTATTATATTTTCTTAGGTTAATAATGAATTTTATTTATCCTTATACTATATTTCCTACTTATATTTATTTTTTCTTCCAAATTAAGTCAATTTCTAAAATATTTAAGCATAAATAAATATAATATAATTTAAGTTCTTAATGTTACGAAATTTCTTACACTATAATTATTAAATATAATTTAAAATTTATTATTTCTAGTATTTAACATTTAAACCAATATAAATTTGTACATTTAAAGTGGATATAGTATTTAGAATTTGTATTTAAAAAAATATTTTTTTTAAAAAAAATCGACTATCACATATTGGCGTCAGATATGTGATGCTAAAACGTTAGTCTTTGGATGTGTCACCGTTTAGGGAAAAATATTTTTTTTAAAAAAATCGATTTTCAAATATTGGTGTCACATGTGTGACGCTAAAGAATAAAGCTTTAGCGTCACATATGTGACGCTAATATGTGGAATAAAATAAAAAAAAACTTTGCATAACGACGTCATATATGTGACGCCTTTGTGTAAAAAATGTTGACTGTTTTAACCTAATTTTAAGGCGTCACATATGTGACGCTTTTATATAGTTTTTGTGTCGTCTTTAATTTTTTAGCTTCACTTTCTTTGGTGAAGCTATTACATGTCTTTTTTAGTAGTGACATTTAGCAACATATATTAATAGCATATGTACAATGTTGTTTAGCAACATTTTACGGAAAAAGAAAAACTAATAGCATCATATATACACACATTTACTAACATATTCTTAGCATATGAGAGGGGAAAAAATTCCTAAATAAACCAATGTCTCTAATATGCAGCTTTTTTTGTTTTTCTCAAACATGAATAACCATGCAAAAATGTAGTTTAGCGCCCCAACTTGTGCCTATATTTGTCTTTTCTTTTGTTATTATTGGCTCCTAGAATAGCAAACCTCATGGTTTTGCTCGTATTGCACAGATTAACCCAGATTTCTAAAGATACCCATTACCCGGATTGAAGTTTCTCTCGGGTGTAGTGTAGATGTTTATTTCTAACACGCCTTGAAAAAGATACTCTCCCTCCGTTCCAAAAGAATAAACACTCTCTTTAGGGGGAGTATATGTAAAGTGTAAAACTTTGTAACCCATTATTAGTGAAGGGAGGGTTCCATTTTGGGTGGGTTTTGAGACGATTGGGGGTATGAGTTTTTGACCATTTCTAATGTATTTTGTTAATTTTGAGCCAGGTTGAGTATTACTCAAATTAGTTTTGAATTTCGGATGAAATTCAGACTTGACTTGAAATTATTTCGAGCGGGTTTTGTCGGGTTTTCCGAACAGATTTCGAGCTACTCGGTCTGAAGCCATACTCTTATGTTCCAACCAAAAGTTGTCCGATGGTGTATTTTCACATGTATTTTCCGAACAACTCGTGTGTCTCCATTTGCCTCACATCACAGTAACCCTTTATTGTGATTGAATATTGAGATAATTATTTATGTAGTACAGATCTCATGTAATATCAAAAAATTTACGTTAATACCAAAAATTAAAAAAAAAAGATAATTTATATATTGTTTTCTGATTAAAATTTCATTTCGAAGAAAGTAGATATGTATCAATTTGTTATTCCTAATTTAGAACATATATTCCTGTATACATCAAAGAGTTTATATTATACAAATGTATAATAAGATAAAAGAGTTATGATATATAGACATACATAATAAACCTATAAATAGGTCTACATCATTCACATTTTGACAAGTTTCAAACACCTTTTCTCTCTCTTCATATTAACCAATCAAATTTTTAATTTCACTAATCATAATTATAGATCTATTATGTAGGTCTATAAATTATTTTTCAAGATAAAATGAGTGATAGTATCTATAAATAAATACTTAGTATGTATGAGCATAAGATAAATTTTCAATAAAAGAATATTTTTATATATGATAAGCTTAGGGACAATAATGGGTAAGACACCGTCTATTTAAGGTTATACACTCAAACGTATATAAAAACAATAATATGTATTTTATAAATTAAAAGAAAAGTCTCAATTTTCCAACTCTCACTATATTCACTGTGTAACACCCCCAAATCCGCTCAGGGATATTACACGTCGTAGAACTTTTCCTCAAGTATCTACCAGATTGGTAACAACATTTAACATCTCGACAATGCCTTCAAGGCTAAAATGACTCAGTAGACCGATTTGATTTTTCAATAAATACATACAACTCAACCATAACACATGCCCACGCAGGGGTCGAGTACAACCCACTCCCGTATAACGGGAAAGAATACTGCAGCGGAAAATAAAAATACAACTAAACCAATATGACATCAATGGGTTCTCGTGTGATTAGTATCGTTCATCTTTCATCATCCTTCATGCCGACCCTGTGCTATGCTCCAAAACCTGAATGCAATACAGACATCCACCCCCCGATTACTCGGGGGTTAGCAAAATTCCACTATTTTGCTAGTGCAAGTACAAAGTGCAAATACGAGCCATACAATTCACATCCCACGAATAACAATAACCAGGAATCCTCAAAGATCCAAACGAAACGAAAAGTACTTCCCGAGGCAAGAGTTTGAGAAAAACATTCCAAAACCGAAAGATCATAAATCAGTGGAAATAATTTATAAAACAGTTTAAAATGCCATCGAGAGTTTTAATAGAAGACAATTTAGGATTATCAAATCCTACTTTTCAAAACCCAAAAGACGAAAGGGGTCACCGCCCCAAAGGTTTACTTTCCGTAAAATAACCTTTACCAAACCGTTGGGATTTTAGCCCCAATTTCTCATCAACTCACAGTATACGAGAACGATAACAAGGTTCGTTTCCAACATCAAAACTCCACAATTAAAGGATTTAACCCATACAACAAAATACTCTAGTGCCATCCTAGCCAAGTAGGCCAAACGAACAACTTACCTCTTACACACTTAGTCAATGCATGCAATCATGAAAACCGTTCAAAATACTCGTTTCCGGAAATGCCAATCTCAAAACACATTTGCAAAATGCACCACAATTAACCGCGGACCCACCCCTCCGTGGACCCCTACCGAGACCCCGTCAGATCTAACCCATAGTGGTTAAAAGCAAGCTCGCGGATCCACCCCTCCGTGGACCCCTACCGAGACCCCGTCGGATCTAACCCATAGTGAGCATACACACACACACACACGTTACTCATGCAATACTAATATGCTAAGAATGTAAGTTCATTAAGAATACTCACTAGAGATGGCCACTAATCCGACACCATTATCAAACTCTTCAAAACACAATAACAAGATTAAACACGGAATACACGATTCCATAACTTTAAACAACATGGGTGCCATCAAAGCCTTCAACGTTCAAAATAATCAAATCATAATCAATTCCCAAAACACACCGTTCACAAAACACACACGCATTTTGAAAGAGAGCCTTTAACGAGGCCAAAACAAATCTTTTGAAAATCATTTCAAATAACCAAACAAACACACCAAGACGACCACCGATCATCATATCCACAAAACGAGAAGCGTATGAACAAGGTACTTGCCTCGAAACCACGATCGCAACAAGACGACGGATGAAATACGGTCGAACGGCCCCGAACTCCCGAACACTATCAAGAACGCGATAACACCGCAATTACTACGAGAATAACACCACACGAATCATCAATCACCAATGGAATTCAACATCTGAATCATCGAACACCTATACTCCTCCGTAAGGAACAACAAAACATGATTACGACGAGAATCGAGGCCACAACAACGGAAATCCCAACAAACTAACGAAGGGAACTCATTCGAGCATTTAATCGAACATTAAATGTTCGAGACCCTCAAGAACAAAGAAATCACCCCCCGGGTCGAACGAATCAAAGATACGAGTATCCAATCCGTAGAACATGTTCAAAACAACGTTTATACAACAATTAATTGAACAAAAATGGATTGGAATAGAAATCAAAAGAAAAATCCCCAAAATCTTCAAAAACAAGGGTTCAAGTCAAAATACTTTGATTCGTCGAAAAACAAGGATTAGATGTTGTTAAACACATGAATAATACTAAGATTAATCATACCCATTATGGATTAATCAACAATACGGAACGAATCGGACAAAAACCCCCAAAACCCCAAAATTCAAGAAACTAGGGTTCTAAGAAAGATTACCTTGATTCGTTGGATCAAAGGATGATATAGGATGATCAATCAATGATATGAACTCAAGAACTTCATGGATATGTTGTTCAACAACATGGCTCCACGCCCCAGAAGTCTCCAGCCGCGGAAGAGGAAGAATGAAGTGAGAAAATGGTGAAGAAAACGTCTGCCCGACCATATATACTGCCCAGTGACGCACGAGCAGGCACGCACGGGTGGCCGGTCGTGCGTGCCCACTGCCGGGATGCACGAGCACTCGCTCGTGCGTGTGCGGTCAGGGCCGCACGAGTACCGGATCGTGCGCGCAGCTCGTGCGCCACGCCAGGCGCTGGCGTGTCCTCGCCGCACGTGGCGGCCAGGTTTGCCGCCAAGACTCGACGTCTCGAATACCCAAAAACGCTCGAAACGAACACGACGAAATGCTCTCGGACAACAAAATCGATCCGAAAAGAAATACCATGCAACAATTTATCGCACGCGACCATTAAAAGGGTCAAACCAACAAATACGAATGCGGATACCCACAACTTTGGGTAAATTACAAAATGGCCCAAAATGCCCGAAAATCACGATACATGATCGAATAACCAAACCGAAGTTCACAACACGTCTAAAAAAGTTAAACGGACTTACAGGAAACTCGAAACAGCAGTTTCGAACGAGATTCGCAAGAATCGAACTCAAGTGCGGAAAAGTCGCCAAAAAGCACGGAACTCAACAAAACGACACCGAAACGAACTCGGATGACAAAAATTACAGAATTAATCATTCTCGGAATGACGAAACGGTCATGAGCGAGTCGTCAACACGGACTTTCGCCGAAAAAAAGAAATTACCGGAAATCGAAATTACGGGTATTACACACTACCCTCCTTAAAAGAAGTTTCGTCCCGAAACTTAAAATAAGTAGGGAGAAGCAATATCCCGCCAGGAAAACTCAACGAGATACACAAGAAATGCATAACTTACGCCCATCGCCGAAACGTTACAAGCAACGCAAAGGAATATACGGCGTGAAAACACGCTCCACGATGGCTAACATAACGCCACTGGTAGACATAATAAAATCAATAAGTGATAAGCGTCATCAAACAGATAATACAATCGAGTCGATTATCCGAACAATCAAAAAACACAACGAACGAAAATCAATATGATTGACCAACCCAACGGTACATCAATCAAAATGCGAGCCAATCGCTGAACAAATACGGGATTCCACCGCCCAAGGGTTGGAAGATCGAAAACGAGACTAATTTCCCGAACTTAAGGGAATTACGAAGGAGCCTGAACGTTCAACAATCACGAAACGAGATCAACAAAAACCGAACAATCAAGCGATCGAGACAACAAAAATCGAACAATCATGTTCGAATCACGAAGAACAATAAGGTTCAAACAACAAATCCGAGGTTCACATCTCGACTCGAGACAATATATGATCCGGTGAAAACAACAACATGTGCATTCACATAAGATCCACAGGAAAGGGAATAGAAATTGAAAAGTCACAACGACAAACGAGTTATTCCGAAGCAATACCACGCTCGTTCGATCAACAAAAGCAAGGGGCGGGACAAGTTAAGAAAATGTCAACGAACATAAACGAGTCGACAGAGTTGAAAATACAGAAGTTCAAAATCCGATCCACTTCGAATAGAAGAGTTAATAGAACTAAATGATGTCACTTCCGAACAAGGTTCACAAGAACCAAACCGAACTCGAAAAGGTCACAACGATAACGAGATCGACCCAAAACAAGATCACAGCTCGTTCGAACGATGAAACCGAGATACAGAACGAGTTCAGAAAGTATCAACGAACACGAGCGAGTTGAAAGAATGGAGAAAGAGAAAATACAGAAGTCAAAATAGTACGGGTATTACCTTCGACCTCGTCCACGAAATTCACAAAAACGGAAGCAAGGTAACAATACATTAAACAACCGACACATAACGGAATAATCACCGATGCACACGGTCATACCAAACCAAGCTCTAACAGTTCGCATATGCGCGATAACGCAGAAATCACCACAGGGCGACAACATTCAATACCAACATCCCACCTCTCACAGAGGGCTAACACAACAAATGTGTGGAAAACGGCTCCACGCTCACACCGCCAATTCGACTACAACTCATAGGGCCAACATCCTAACAATAATGCTAACGTCACATATACATTCCTGGACCGCAAATAGAAACGATAGGTTTTAAAAAACGAAAACCACTTTCAAAAATAATTTGAAAACACTACTTGATCTCGAATATCATATATAAAAAGAAGTAGTACAAACATCGTCATCGGGACTTTGAAGAACCATTTCACATTGATAAAAATGAGGACACTTTCTCTTAGTAAAATTTTTTCAGAATATTCGACCCTCGGGTCTAAGTAAAAGTGTTTCTAAAACAATGAAAATATTTCAAAACATTTTGGTCCTCGAGGTAGAAGAATTTTGAAACATATTGTGGCACCTTGGATGTACCACGAGAAAATAATTCATTCTAAAAGTACGTCTCGAAATTTATTTTCTAAGATACTCAAGGTTTTCAAAGATAATTCAATGGGCTAGAATGCCCAAAAATTTCAGGTAATTACACGGAACATTATAACACCGTGGGCTCCACGCCAGAACCCACCAGGCTAAAAACCATTTACAAAAACGTCAAAAAGGCCGATGACGGTAACATTTCAAAAACTTACAAAAGCCATTTATAAAATACTAAATACCATCATAAGAATTTCGCCAAAACGATCAAGGCCATAATGCCACAAACTCGGTTAAGGGAATCGGTTTTCGAAATAAAACTCAGTCGATAAAATACCGAAAGCCATTACAAAAGAACTCACGCAGCACATAAAAGAATTAAAGTCAAACATGCACAATCCAGCAACACTACTCCTCATATGAACGAAGTATGAGGGTCAAATAACCACATATCAAGAAATCAAAATCCATAAGAGGATTCCGTCACTTAACAAATAATCATAAAAATAGCTCGTGTCACACGAGACACAACACAAAGAAGGGAGACTTACATCCACAGGTCGCACGAAGATGATGATCGCCCCACGATACTAATCACGACCAACAAACTCAGACGACGCGTCGCGACACGACTCAGTCAGACAAAATCCGACGAGACAAAAACTCAACAGACACCACTAAACCCGACAGCCTAGGTTTCCACAACCTAAGCTCCGATACCATTTATGTAACACCCCCAAATCCGCTCAGGGATATTACACGCCGTAGAACCTTTCCTCAAGGATCTACCAGGCCGGTAACAACATTTAACATCTCGACAATGCCTTCAAGGCTAAAATGACTCAGTAGACCGATTTGGTCTTTCAATAAATACATACAACTCAACCATAACACATGCCCACGCAGGGGTCGAGTACAACCCACTCCCATACAACGGGAAAGAATACTGCAGTGGAAAATAAAAATACAACTAAACCAATACGACATCAACGGGTCCTCGTATGATTATTATCGTTCATCTTTCATCATCCTTCATGCCGACCTTGTGCTATGCTCCAAAACCTGAATGCAATACAGACATCCACCCCCCGATTACTCGGGGGTTAGCAAAATTCCACTATTTTGCTAGTGCAAGTACAAAGTGCAAATACGAGCCATACAATTCACATCCCACGAATAACAATAACCAGGAATCCTTAAAGATCCAAACGAAACGAAAAGTACTTCCCAAGGCAAGAGTTTGAGAAAAACATTCCAAAACCGAAAGATCACAAATCAATGGAAATAATTTATAAAACGGTTTAAAATGCCATCAAGAGTTTTAATAGAAGACAATTTAGGATTATCAAATCCTACTTTTCAAAACCCAAAAGACGAAAGGGGTCACCGCCCCAAAGGTTTACTTTCCGTAAAATAACCTTTACCAAACCGTTGGAATTTTAGCCCCAATTTCTCATCAACTCACAGTATACGAGAACGATAACAAGGTTCGTTTCCAACATCAATACTCCACAATTAAAGGATTTAACCCATACAACAAAATACTCTAGTGCCATCCTAGCCAAGTAGGCCAAACGAACAACTTACCTCTTACACACTTAGTCAATGCATGCAATCATGAAAACCGTTCAAAATACTCGTTTCCGGAAACGCCAATCTCAAAACACATTTGCAAAATGCACCACAATTTACCGCGGACCCACCCCTCCGTGGACCCCTACCGAGACCCCTTCGGATCTAACCCATAGTGGTTAAAAGCAAGTTCGCGGATCCACCCCTCCGTGGACCCCTACCGAGACCCCGTCGGATCTAACCCATAGTGAGCATACACACACAGACGTTACTCATGCAATACTAATATGCTAAGAATGTAAGTTCATTAAGAATACTCACTAGATATGGCCACTAATCCGACACCATTATCAAACTCTTCAAAACACAATAACAAGATTAAACACGGAATACACGATTCCATAACTTTAAACAACAGGGGTATCATCAAAGCCTTCAACATTCAAAATAATCAAATCACAATCAATTCCCAAAACACACCGTTCACAAAACACACATGCATTTTGAAAGGGAGCCTTTAACGAGGCCAAAACAAATCTTTTGAAAATCATTTCAAATAACCAAACAAATACACCAAGACGACCACCGATCATCATATCCACAAAACGAGAAGCGTATGAACAAGGTACTTGCCTCGAACCACGATCGCAACAAGACGACGGATGTAATACGGTCGAACGGCCCCGAACTCCCGAACACTATCAAGAACGCGATAACACCGCAATTACTACGAGAATAACACCACACGAATCATCAATCACCAACGAAATTCAACATCGGAATCATCGAACACCTATAATCCTCCATAAGGAACAACAAAACATGATTACGATGAGAATCAAGGCCAAAACAACGGAAATCCCAACAAACTAACGAAGGGAACTCATTCGAGCATTTAATCGAACATTAAATGTTCGAGACCCTCAAGAACAAAGAAATCACCCCCCGGGTCGAATGAATCAAAGATACGAGTATCCAATCCATAGAACATGTTCAAAACAACGTTTATTCAACAATTAATTGAACAAAAATGGATTGGAATAGAAATCAAAAGGAAAATCCCCAAAATCTTCAAAAACAAGGGTTCAAGTCAAAAAACTTTGATTCGTCGAAAAACAAGGATTAGATTTTGTTAAACATATGAATAATACTAAGATTAATCATACCCATTATGGATTAATCAACAATACGGAACGAATCGGACAAAAACCCCCAAAACCCCAAAATTCAAGAAACTAGGGTTCTAAGAAAGATTACCTTGATTCCCTGGATCAAAGGATGATATAGGATGATCAATCAATGATATGAACTCAAGAACTTCATGGATATGTTGTTCAACAACATGGCTCCACGCCCAAGAAGTCTCCAGCCGCGAAAGAGGAAGAATGAAGTGAGAAAATGGTGAAGAAAACGTCTGCCCGACCATATATTCTTGTAGGTCACAAGTCGTCCAGGAATAAGTCTAGAGGGGGGGTGAATAGACTTATTGAAACTCTTAAACTCTTTTTCACAAAGAGTGAGTTTCTTCAGCTGATAGATATGCAAATGACTTAGAGTCGTTTGTTCTCAATACGTGCGGAAGTCAGCTGATGACGAATACAAAACAACTAATGAAACACTTAACAATGAATGCAGCAGTTAAGGTATGATGCTATAAAACAGTAAAATATTCAGGCAATTATAGTGGTCTCAGAGGTGGGGTAATTCTCTACTAATCCACTTTTTTCCAAACCAGTTGGAGATGAATTCACTATAATTATCAACCAGTGATAAAGATTACAGTGATTCAACCAAATTACAACAGCTTTCAACCAATAGAAATCCTTGCCGTTGCAATATCCTTGACTGCGTTGCACCTCTTGATCCGCGATCCTTGGATGCCTTTGCAGTCTCGAACTTCAACCAGTGAAGTACCCCGAACTCAGAATTAAAGACACGAGTTTTTGTCTTCTCCAACTAAGAGCTTCTTCAAGTATGAACTTTTGAGAACTGCTCTTTTCACGATGCTATTGTTCGCTTTTAGATTGATTTAAATGCTTTGATTGCTCTGAAAGTTTGTTCGCACCGATTGTATGTGTTGTTGTGCTCAGCTTCAAATCTTCGGATATATATAGGTCACGAACTCTGAACTTTTCCTTCATAGCCGTTGTAAATCTTTTCAACAAATCCGTCTGTTGGAGAGGTAGACTTCATTGTTTTCTTTCTGAACGTTGCAAGGCTGGATTCCCATAATTTAATCCATCTTTCGGCCGTTGTGAAGAATTTGCATGTGAGGCGCCGGATCTTTTGAATATAGTAAGATTAAAATCTTCAGTGGTAGGCCTGGATGAATTATTTAATTCATATCCTTTGCGGGAATCTCTCCAATTTGTCTCTTCACGTTGCATGTGACTTTTCGTAATATTTGACTTTTCAACGCATGCTGACGTGGACTTGGAGTACTTGGCTGATCTCAAGTAGGCTGATGAACAGTCATCTTCACTGCAGTTTGGGACTTCTCTGATGGCAGCTGATTGGGACTCGCCTGATCAGATGGCTTGTCTGAAGTCACTTGACTGCAGTCTGGTCAAACATCTCTGATGATTTTTGTTGACCAGAACTTCTCTGACTTGACTCGGTTGTACCTCTCTGATGAACTCAGCTGTACATTTGTCCTTAGCCGATTTGAGCCTAACTTATTTTGGCCTATAAAAGATACTCATTTGGTTCTTCTTTACATTTTTCCAAGTATTAAACTTAACATAATTTGGCCTTATGGAAGATACACATTTGGTTCTTCCTTACATTTTTGCCAAGTAATAAGCATTTGAATTATATTAATGACATCATCAAAATCTAACAAGTATTCCTAACAAATTCCCCCTATTTTGATGATGGCAAAACTTTAAGCAAATATTCAAATGAACAAGTCTGCACTTGAGTGCAAGACACAAACTAAAATCAGTCTAGTTTTGAGACAACTGGAAATTGTCATTCAAAAGATTGTTATAAAATTTTTCTGAATTGATTACAAATATATGTCTAAAAAACATTTACAGAAAATTTTACAAGTACAAAATGAATATAAGTCATCTGCCTCTGCTTTTGCCTCTTCGGATAGGCTGCTTGGCTGGTCTGAATGGTTTAGCTCCAATTGGTCTTATTTTAACAGGAACAAGACCATACTTTCTTCTTACAACAAGGGCTGCAAAATTTTGCTCTTCTTGAGAGAAGAACTTGTTTTCAAAACACAGTTTCTTGATCTTCCTTTGGAGTGCAAGTTCATCCAAAACATTATTTTTCTCCAAAGTGGGAGGTTCTTTGGCCCTGAAAGGAGGGATCATGGGATATGCATTGCATGCCTCTGCATGTTTCAGAAGGATGGCCCAGAGCTGTGGATGTGCTTCCTACATGAAATTGATGAAAATCTGCTGTGGGGAGCAGCTACTATCCTGGAGTATTTCCCAGATATAGTAATCTCTGATGAACCTTTTCCTTGCAGATCCCTACATGGGTAAAGCTTCAGTAGGTATAAACTCCTCAACATACCATAACTCTTTGCCTTCCCATTCTAGAGTAGGCTCAAATCCTCTTCTGATCCTCCTTGTTTTGCTTGCAGGCTGATCATCAGCCTGTTCTGATTCTGCTTCTCCCTTCCTCTTAGCTGAAGATGTCCCAGCAGTGATCAACTGGACATCCTGTCTCTTGTTAGTTCTCATCTCTTCCATTATTTCTCCTTGTTTGCTGCCTTCCCCCTGAATCATTTCTTCCCCCTTTTTGCCAGCATCAACCAAGGTGGTCAACTGCTGCTCCATTCGATGCATCCAGTCAGACATGCCAAAAGGCATTCTGTTGTTTGTAGGGGGAGGAGGTTGAGGGATGTCCCACTGCAGCAAAGTATCGATTTTTGCATTGATAGATTAGAGATCAGGGGTGATCTGAGAAGCAAGTAGCTTTCCAATAGTGTCCTTAACAATTTGTTTGATCATCTCGGTCATCGCAGGTGAAATCTGTGATGTTGGTGGAGAGAATTCGCCGAAGCCTTCTACTCCTGCAGGTAGGCGCATAAACGACCCACCTGACTGCAGACTCCTGTCTGCAGCAGGCATTCCAGATGGGGTCTGTTCAGGGGTCCCTGATCTGGAATCTTCATCCAGATCTGCATCTAGGCTGGTATACCGGGCAGGCGCTGCAGCCTCCTTTTCTGGCTCTTTTTCTTTTTCTTTTTCTTCTTCTTCCTTTTCTGACTTCTTCTCTCCTTCTTCCTTCTTTTCTTCCTCTTCTGACTTCTTCTCTCCTTCTTCCTTCTTTTCTTCCTCTTCAACATTCTCTTTCTCTTTCTCAGTCTCATTTTCTCCTCCATCATCCTATCATCATCATCATCATCCTCATCATCCTTTTTACCATCTTTTTCATCATCTTTTTCATCATCCTTATCTTTTTCATCATCTTCCTTTTCTTCTCCATCCTCCTGTTCAACTTCTTCTCCTTCTTCTTCTTCTTCATCTACTAACTCCTCCGTTTTTTCAACTTCTTCTCCAGTTTCTTTTTCATCTAAAATATTTTCTTCTTCTTTTTCTTCCTGTTTCTCTTCTTCATCATCAATCACAATAATTTCTTCTTCTACTTCTTCAATTCTTATCCCCTTTTCTTCTTCCTCCTGGTCTTCTTCTTTCCCAAAAGAACCGTAAAAAATGCTATACATTATGGAGTGGATAAATTGGTCCATGTTGGTTTTGAAATTGGACATTAACCAATTTTCCTGAAGAATCAAAATTGTGTCTGACACTTTGCAAAAATGTATCAGCACATCTTCTGTGGCTTGGGGATATCCCCAACCACTGGTTTCAACATAGGCTTCAAGTTCAGAGAAATAAAGTGATTTAAAGGTTTTTCATTCTTCAAAAATATGGATAAAGGAATGTTTTAGAGCTTGCGGTTTTACTAATTGAAGTTGCTCTAGGGATAAATTGAAAATATTGTTGTCCAGCAGGTGAAAAGTGTAATTTGCCTCAGGGATGGAAATTATTAAAGCTGTTTATTCTTCTTCGGAAATGAATGCTGGAGTGAGGAGAGGAACTATCTGAGTCTCCAGGATGCCCGGAGCAGGCTGGTCCTCCAGGTGGATAGGCGACCTGGCTGCAGGACTGGGAAACTGTTCTTGCTGCTCCTCTTGGCTGAACTGCAATCGCCTGGGCTTTTTAGGAGAGGGTTCTCGTGACGAATGTATGATGGATGGCTCACCAGGGGCTGGTCCCCGTCTTTTGAACCAAACAGCAATGGGCGTATTGTCTGACTCCAAATCCGACTTGGCTGCAAGTGGGTTGTTGTCTGCAGGTTGGTCCGACTCATCTGGTGAAGGCCTGTAGTAGGTCCTTGAATCAGACAACTCTTTTATCATCTGGGCTGCTCTTCTATTGCTTCCGAGCTTCCTCAATGTCTCTTGGTCTAGGTGACCAAGTTTCTAGTTGATGTGGAAGGGGTCAGTATTTCCCTTCGCCACACCCAGCTTCTCAAGGATCCAACTTAGCTGCGTTTCAAACGCCAGCTTGGATCTGAATTTCTTCTCATCAACAAGCCATTCGGCCTTGTTGACCTCTCGAACAAATTGCCTGAAAATGTAGTCTAACCAATCAATCGGCTCGTCCTGAATTAGTGCTCCCAGCACCATGAATTTTGCCGACGACAGTTAGGGGTGGTATACCGTACCGTATCGAATTTTTTTGTCGATACCGTATACCATACCAAAAATTTCGGTACAACAAAATTCATACCGATACCGTACCGAAATTTCGGTATACCGAATTTTATTTCGGTATCGGTATATACCGAACTTATCGAAATACCGAATTACCAAAATATCGAAAAAATCTTGATATATCGTTATATACTGAAATACCGAATAAAAAAGATACCGGAAATATCGACATACCGATATATATATTGAAATACCGAATTATTTTTGGTATCTCGGTATATACCGAAATACCGAAAATAAAAAAAATTTCATACCGTTACCGTACCGAAATTTTTCGGTACGGCACCATACCGTACCGAAAATTCGGTATACCGAAATTTTCGGCAATTCTGGTCATTTTTCGGTACGATAAATTCGGTATTTCGACATTTTGGTATATTTTTCCACCCCTAACGACAGTTGGTCGTAACTCCCGGCCATACCCATAACGATTTTGTTGGTGATGACCAACACATATCGATACATCTTTTTGATTTCGCTCCTCTTGGTGGTAAGATTTAGTTTTGCTGGCTGGTCGACCGCCTTAATCTTCAGCCATGTGTCAGTTGCTGTCTGCTTGAGGGCCTCGACCGCTATGCCACGATGCTTCATACCAAAACTTGACGGATCATCTCCCGCGATATGTCAACTTGAACTCCGCCGACATTGCTCCTAATTCCTGCTTCAATCACACGGGCTTCGCGGTAAAATGTGATAACGTCCTCCTTGTACAGGTGTTTGGGACTGATATCCAGAAATGGGTAGATCCCATTTAGCTTCATTGAACGAATAAGGTCAAGGACATCGTAGTTTTCCAGATTTGATTCCAAGAGACCTTCGAAATCAACGACCAGAGAAAATACGATCTGGTCCTTGACAGCCTTCATGTTTACTCCTTCAAAGTAAGCTTCCATTTTTGCAGAATAGGAGATTTCTTAGTGTATTTAGAGCTCAAGGGATTTTTCTGTTATGTAAATTAGGGTTTTTGAAAAACTGGTAAAGGTAAAGTGAAGGGTTTTTCCGTCCTTAAAAAGAAAGTGAAACGACACTGGTATTAAATGATTATTTATTTTAAATCGGTGGCTCGCCTTTTGAGATTCCTTTTAAAATTCAAATTTCAATCGGTGGTCCAGGTTTTTAGTTTAAAATTGGACGGTTGGATTTTAATTGGTCACCTTAGAGGTCGATTTAACCTGTGATTGCCACGTGTATTTAAAGCATATAGTATTATGCCACTTGTAAACCAAAATTAATATAATATTTTCATACATATAGCATATAGTAATTTAATATTCAGAAGTCATTCAGGATTAGAGAACTTAGCTGGTTGACCGTTGACTGCTCTGCATCAGGTGAGTTGACTCCTTTGACTTCTCGCCTGAGATTTGATCAGCACGGTTTCCTCATCTGTCCTTCGTCTTCAGGTAGGTTCTGATTCCTTCGATCAGCTAAGTCTGTCCTTCCTCTGATCTGCTTCAGCTGGCTTTTTCTTCTGTACTAGATTCCCAGTCTAGTAAACCAAGTTCTCTGCTCAGCTCGAAAAACCTTTCTTCTGGCAAAGGTTTGGTAAAGATATCAGCAATTTGATAGTCTGTGCTGACTCTTTCAACTCTGACTCTCTTGTTAAGCACGTGATCTCTAATGAAGTGGTGCTTAACATCAATGTGCTTGGTCCTTGAATGCAAAACCGAATTGTTGGTTATTGCAATAGCACAGTTGTTGTCACACCAGATAGGAACTTCATTGGCAATGATATTGTAGTCCCTTAGCTGTTGTCTGATCCACAAGATCTGGGCACAACAACTACCTGCAGCTAGGTATTCTGACTCTGTGGTGGAGATAGAGTTAGAAACCTGCTTCTTGCTAAACCAGGATATCAGTCTGGTTCCTAGGAATTGGCACGTTCCACTAGTGCTTTTCCTATTAATTTTGCATCATGCGAAATCTGCATCTGAATATCCTGACAGCTCGAAGTTATCGTCCTTTGGATACCATAGTCCAACATTGACTGTAGACTTAAGGTATTTAATTATTCTCTTGGCTGCATCTTGGTGCGACTGCTTAGGCTTGGATTGAAATCGCGCACAAACTCCTACGGAATAAGATATGTCTGGCCTGCTTGCAGTGAGGTATAACAATGATCCAATAAGTCCTCTGTAGTGGGTTGAATCTACTGATATCCCTCCCTCATCTGCATCTAGGTGAGTACTTGTGCTTATAGGGATTCTTGCTGGCTTAGCGGATTCCATTCCAAATCTTTTGATTAGATCTCTGGTATATTTGGCTTGGTTGATGAAAATTCTATTTTCCATCTGCTTAACTTGTAATCCAAGAAAGAAGTTAAGCTTTCCCATCATACTCATCTCAAACTCTCCTTGCATGAGATTAGAGAATTTCTCACATAGCTCTGGGTTGGTTGAGCCAAATATACTATCATCCACATATATCTGAACTATCAATATGTGGCCTTCGTGCTCCACTCTGAATAAGGTCTTGTCCACCTTCCCTTTGCAGAAACCGTTCTTCTCAAGAAATACAGATAGAGTTTCATACCAAGCTCTTGGTGCCTGCTTGAGTCCATATAGAGCTTTCAGTAGCTTGTAGACTTTGTCTCCTTTGACAAATCCTGGGGACTGCTACACATAGACTTCTTCTTCTAGGATGCCATTTAGAAATGCGCTCTTTACATCCATCTGGTGGACTTCAAAATCCTTGAACGCATCATATGCAAGGAATAGTCTGATGGCTTCTAATCTTGCAACAGGTGCATAGGTTTCATCAAAATCTATTCCTTCACACTGTGCATATCCTTTAGTAACAAGTCTAGCTTTATTCCTAACAACAGCTCCATCTTCGTCGCTCTTGTTTTTGTACACCCATTTGGTGCCAATAACCTTCTTATGATCTGGTCTGTCTGTTAGTACCCAAATGTTGTTCCTTTCTATTTGCTCAAGTTCTTCTTGCATGGCATTTATCCAAGAATAGTCCTCCAAGGCTTGTTCTGTTGTCTTGGGTTCTATCTGTGACATGAAGCAAGAGAACATTTCTATTCCTGCGGGTAGGGTAGACTGTCTTGTCTTAACTCCATCAGTCAGCTTCCCAATAATTTGCTGGATTGGATGGTCTTTCAGCCATTTGGGAATATCTTCTTCTTCAGGGTCTGTTCCCCCTGTAGAATTGCTCTGGTGAATTTCCTCTTTGTCTGCATTAGCCTGGATCTGGTCTCCTTGGTCTGCAACTGGGTCAGCTACCGTCTTGTCATATGCAGGTTGGATCTGATCTGCAGATGAGTCTCTATCAGCTACAGCTGGGTCTTCATCAGCGGCAACTGGATCAGGTAGGTTTGGTGTTCCTATCTGATCTGCAGTTGGGTCTTCAGCAGCTACAGTTGGGTCATCGGGCTGATCTGCAGCTGAGTCCACCATTCCTGTGTCATGTACAATGACTTCTTCGAGGGTTGCTGATTTGAGCTTATCCTCAATTAGCTCAACTTGCTTTCTGTACTCAACAGTAGATTCGTCAAATACAACATGAGGTGTTTCTTCCACAACTAAGGTTCTTTTGTTAAAAACTCTATATGCTTTGCTCCTTTGTGAGTATCCCATAAAGAGACCATCATCAGTTTTAGCATCAAAGGCATTTAGTTGTTTTTACCGTTGTTGTGGATGAAACACTTACAACCAAAAATATGAAAGTAAGCAACAGTAGGAGTTCTGTTATTCCAAACCTCATAGGGAGTTTTGCCATGTCTCCCTACTATCATACTCCTGTTCTGAGTATGGCAGGCTGTGTTGACAGCTTTAGCCCAGAACCTCTTGGGCAGGTCTGCTTCTGCAATCATGGACCTGGCTGCTTCCTTCAGGGTTTTGTTTCTTCTTTCAGCAACACCATTCTGCTGTGGGGTCCTGGCTGCAGAGAGCTCATGCTGGATCCCATTCTGATCGCTGTAATCAGTGATCGCCTTGTTGAGAAACTCTCCTCCTCTATCTGACCTGATCTTGATGATTGAGAGGGATTTCTCATTCTGAATCCTTCTCAGCAGCTCAGGTAGCTTGGTCAAGGTTTCACTTTTCTTGTACAAGAAGATAATCCAAGTGTACCATGAATAGTCATCCACTATTACTAGTGCATGCTTTCTGCCGCTTAGAGTCCTTGTCTTGATAGGACCAAATAGATCCATATGGAGTAGATCTAAGATCCTTTTTGTGAGGGTTGTAGGCTGGACTGGCTTGAATGATGCTCTGGTCTGCTTCCCTTTCTGACATGAGTCACAAATAGCTTTCTTCCTGAACGCTTCCTCTGGGAGTCCTCTGACCAGCTTCTGAGAACTAATCTTGTTGATGGCTTTGAAGTTTAGGTGACATAATCTTTTGTGCCACAACCATCCATTCTCAGCTATTGTCTTAGATAGAAAACAGGTGTTGGGAGTTCCTGTATTCCAATCTATCATATAGACATCTGTCCTTCTGAATCCTTGTAGCTTCACTTCTCCAGATAGGATATCTATCACCATACATTTCCAAATGGTGAAGACTACTAGATTCTTCTCATCGCAAAACTGGCTTATGCTCAGGAGATTATATTTGAGCCCTTTAACATAGTGAACTTTGGATATAACGATGTTTCCTCGGTGCAGCTCTCCAAAGCCCTTTGTTTGTCCTATAGAGCTATTTCCAAAGGTTACGCCAGGACCTCTTTCTTCGGTGTATTTAGTCAGCATCTTCTTGTTCCCGGTCATGTGCCTCGAGCATCCAGAGTCTACAAACCATTCTTCACCTCCAAAGTTTGAATTTGTGGAGATGTGATAGTAGTCCTTCCACCTTTTCTGCAATCAAACAAGCAGAGATTTAGGTACCCAGATCTGTGTGGGTCCTTTAGGGTTAGCTAGTTTCGTGGATAATTGATTTCTCCTTGGATTGTGAAAGTTGTTATTATTATAACCCTTATATGGTGTGTAACGTCTAGGTCTGTATCTTCTGTTAGGATTGTATACTGGATATTCCTCAAAATACTGGTAGTGTGTGCCATTTCTAAACCTTGACTGAGACCATTTATTAAATCGTTGAGGTCTCCACACTTGTTCATTTTGGAAATTAGGATAACCTTGAGGTTTCCACCTGCCCCTCCCATTTTGAAATCTGTTTTTGGGGAGTTGTTGATAATAGTGGGCATGTTGTATGGGCTACTGCTTCTGCCTCAGCCAATGTCTAGTCGCTTGTCTAGGTGGCTGCCTTGTGAAGCCTGGCTGCAGCATAGACTTGTGACTTGGTTGTTGCCTATTTTTAAATATCGGTTTGTATGTAGGCTCAGCAGTCGAGACAATCGTTTCTCCCTTGATGAAAGTGGTTTTAGAACTAGAGGGAGTGTGAGGATCATATCCAAGGCCTGATCTGGAATATAGTGGCCTCTTATTGGTACACAGTTCATCCAGAGTTAGAGACGCCTTCAGGGAGGTTATTTCCTGCGCCTGAGTCTTATTTACCTCAGTCAGTTTAGTAAATTCGGCCTTCACATGAGCAAGTGCAGCTAATTTTTCTCTAATTAAAACAGTTACTCGATTTATCTCAGCTGTAGTGACATCAGCCTGGTTTTTCAAGTTAACTGCAGCCTGGTTTTCAAAATCAGATTTTACTTTATTCAGTTCTAGGCTGAGTTTTTCAAAATCATTTTTTAGCTGCCTATTCTCATCTTGCAGCTGAGTCTTCTCGGCTGATACAGATAGGTGTGCAGATTTTAGTGTCTCAAAATCTTTAAGTAGCTGATTTACAGATTCGTGCAGATCCATATCTTGTGACATGACTGAACTATTATTTGAAACAAAGGGTTTTGAAGTTACCTCTTCATCAGCTCGGTTGGCCATCAGACAATCATACTCTTTATCATCATCAGAGAAGAATCTGCTGCTGGACTCTACACGCTCTTGATCTTCTCCGATGAGGGCCTTCCTTCTGTCTTCTTTTCTGCTCACCTCCTTCTTGCTCTCGTCCTTCTTAAGATCAGGATAGTCGATTTGAATGTGTCCTGTCTTATGACAGTTGTAGCACTCCACCTTCCAGCTTCCGGCTTTCTGGTTTCTTCTCGAATTCTCCTTATATTTTTTCTTGTATTTGGAGTAATTTTTCCGGAAGTTGTTGAACCTCTGTATTATGAATGCCATTTCTTCCTCAAAATCTAATGGATTTGGTGGCTTTACATCAGATAAGCTCTTGGCAGGGGATTCGGTTGCAAAGGCTATTCCCTTCTCTGCAGGCTTGGTTGATGATGAGCTTGGGAGTTCAAACTCATAAGCCTTCAGATCGGAGAACAGCTCTTGGATCTTTATCTTATTTAGATCCTTGGATTCTCTCATGGCCACTGCCTTCATGCTCCATTCTGGATTGAGAGAGCTTAGGACCTTCAGCGCCATTTCTCTATTGCTATAGGATTTTCCGAGGTAGTTGATCTCATTGATAATCTCAGTGAACCTTGTGTCCACTTGGTCTATTGATTCTCCATTCTTCATTTTGAAGTTGTCAAACTTTTGAGTAGCAGTTGACAACTTGTTTTCTTTGATCAACTCCGTTCCCTCACACATTAAGGCTAATGTGTCCCAGATTTCCTTGGCATTTTTGCAGTTCTTGATCTTGACCATGGTGGATTTGTCAAGAGTTTGATACAGCACGTCTCTGGCCCGGTTGTCAAGGTTGGCCAACTTTCTTTCTTCGGAAGTCAGCTCTGTCCTCTTCTTTGGGATCTTTCTGGCTTCCCTGCTGCGATCTCCTCTGGAGTGTTGTCTTTCTCGAAGGTGAATGGACCGTCTTCTATGATGCACCACATGTCATCATGGATTGAAGATAAGTGTGCCTGCATCCTTATCTTCCAAAGATCATACTCGTCAACTGAAAACACAGGTAGTCTATAATGCATGTGTTCCATTATATAATGATAGTAAAATATATCTCTGATATAGATCTGGTTCGTGAAGTAAATGAACCAACCTCTCCGATACCACTTGTAGGTCACAAGTCGTCCAGGAATAAGTCTAGGGCGGGTGAATAGACTTATTGAAACTCTTAAACTCTTTTTCACAAAGAGTGAGTTTCTTCAGCTGATAGATATGCAAATGACTTAGAGTCGTTTGTTCTCAATACGTGCGGAAGTCAGCTGATGACGAATACAAAACAACTAATGAAACACTTAATAATGAATGCAGCAGTTAAGGTATGATGCTATAAAACAGTAAAATACGCAGGCAGTTATAGTGGTCTCAGAGGTGGGGTAATCCTCTACTAATACACTTTTCTCCAAACCAGTTGGAGATGAATTCACTATAATTATCAACCAGTGATAAAGATTACAGTGATTCAACCAAATTACAACAGCTTCCAACCAGTGGAAATCCTTGCCGTTGCAATATCCTTGACTGCCTTGCACCTCTTGATCCGCGATCCTTGGATGCCTTTACAGTCTCGAACTTCAACCAGTGAAGTACCCCGAACTCAGGATTAAAGACACGAGTTTTTGTCTTCTCTAACTAAGAGCTTCTTCAAGTATGAACTTTTGAGAACTGCTCTTTTCACGATGCTATTGTTCGCTTTTAGATTGCTTTGAATGCTTTGATTGCTCTGAAAGTTTGTTCACACCGATTGTATGTGTTGTTGTGCTCAGCTTCAAATCTTCGGATATATATAGGTCATGAACTCTGAACTTTTCCTTCATAGCCGTTGCAAATCTTTTCAACAAATTCGTCCTTTGGAGAGGTAGACTTCATTATTTTCTTTCTGAACGTTGCAAGGCTGGATTCCCATAATTTAATCCATCTTTCGACCGTTGTGAAGACTTTGCATGTGAGGAGCTGGATCTTTTGAATATAGTAAGATTAAAGTCTTCAGTGGTAGGCCTGGATGAATGATTTAATTCATATCCTTTGCTGGAATCTCTCCAATTTGTCTCTTCACGTTGCATGTGACTTTCCGTAATATTTGACTTTTCAACGCATGCTGATGTGGACTTGAAGTACTTGGCTGATCTCAAGTAGGCTGATGAACAGTCATCTTCACTGCAGTTTGGGACTTCTCTGATGCCAGCTGATTGGGACTCGCCTGATCAGATGGCTTGTCTGAAGTCACTTGACTGCAGTCTGGTCAAACATCTCTGATGATTTTTGTTGACCAGAACTTCTCTGACTTGACTCGGATGTACCTCTCTGATGAACTCAGCTGTACATTTGTACTTAGCCGATTTGAGCCTAACTTATTTTGGCCTATAGAAGATACTCATTTGGTTCTTCTTTACATTTTATCAAGTATTAAACTTAACATAATTTGGCCTTATGGAAGATACTCATTTGGTTCTTCCTTACATTTTTGCCAAGTAATAAACATTTGAATTATATTAATGACATCATCAAAATCTAACAAGTATTTCTAACAATAATGCCCAGCGACGCACGAGCAGGCGCGTACGAGCGGTCGGTCGTGCGCCGGGTCGTGCGCGCCCACGGCCAGCAAACTGCCAGGACGCACAAGCACTGAGCACGAGCACTCGCTCGTGCGTGTGCGGTCAGGGCCACATGAGTACCGGATCGTGCGCGCAGCTCGTGCGCCACGCCAGCGCGCTGGCGAGTCCTCGCGCACGTGGCGGCCAAAGGTTTAGCCGCCAAGACTCGACGTCTCGAATACCCGAAAACGCTCGAAACGAACACGACGAAATGCTCTCGGACAACAACATCGATCCGAAAAGAAATACCATGCAACAATTTATCGCACGCGACCATGAAAAGGGTCAAAACAACAAATACGAATGCGGATACCCACAACTTTGGGTAAATTACAAAATGGCCCAAAACGCTCGAAAATCACGATACGTGATCGAATAACCAAACAGAAGTTCACAACACGTCTAACAAAGTTAAACGGACTTACAGGAAACTCCAAATAGCAGTTTCGAACGAGATTCACAAGAATCGAACTCAAGTGCGGAAAAGTCGCCAAAAAGCACGGAACTCAACAAAACGATACCGAAACGAACTCGAATGACAAAAATTGCAGAATTAATCATTCTCGGAATGATGAAACGGTCATGAGCGAGTCATCAACATGGACTTTCGCCGAAAAAAAGAAATTACCGGAAAATCGAAATTACGGGTATTACACACTGAATCATTGAACACATCATCATTTATTTTAATTTTTTTATTATATTTCAGCCATAATTAAATAATCCATGTTACTGTCATCATCTTTATTTATTTTTTACTAAATTTTGTGAATTACTTTTATAAGAGACGGCCATAATTAAAAAAATAGTTAAATTCACAAAATTTATCATGTTACATCATTAATATCATTACTTTTTTTTACTAATTTATGTGAATTATTCTAGAAAAATATTTTTATCTCAGTCCTAATAAAATAATACACATCATTGTAATCATTCTTTTTTAATTTATTTTTGGGTCCTAGTTAAATTATCCACATCATCATCATTTATTTTCTACTAAATTTTATGAATCATTTTAGAATATAAAAAATTTGTCCCTAATTAAAAAAATAATTAAATGACATATATCATGTTACTATCATAATCATAATAATTTTCTTTACTAAATTCTATGAATTAGTTTTTAGAAGGAACTTTTGTGTCCCTAATTACAAAGTTAATTTAAATTCACATAATTTATCATGTTACCCAATTAAGTGAATTAAGTGTAGAAAATAATCTATCAGATATCCTATGCGATTAGAGTCACATGGTGTTTACTCTTCATAAAAGGTTACCTTGATGTTTTCTAAATCTATCAGATTTTTTGCTTAATTAGAGTCTCAAAGTATTTACTCTTCATAAAAAGACTTCGAGAATGTTTTCTACTCGATATTCATCGATCATAATTAAAAAATTAACTATGTTCGTACCGATAAGAGTAATAAAAGACTAAATAATTTATGCTCATCTTTTGCAAACCACATAATTGTGTAAATTGATGAAAGTTCTATAAATTTAAATATTTTTTAACTATGGACGAAAATTTTTCCTTCTAAAAATAATTCACAGCGTTTAGCAAATAAAATAATGATGGTGTGGATTATTTAATTTGGAGCTAAAAAAAGAAATGATGATAATGACGTAGATTAATTAATTAGGGCATAAATAAAAATAAATTAAAAAAGAATGATGATGTGGACGACTATAAAAGACCCGTTGAATATGGTGAGAGTTGAAAATTTCAATTTTTATGTATATAATAGATCATGTTACTTCATCATTATCATTTTTATTTATGATATTATGTGGATTATTTTTAGAAGAATTTTTTTTGTCCCTAATTACGAAATTAATTGTAACACCCCTGATTCACTCGGGGATATTACACGCCATTGACCCCATTCTGCAAGGATCTACCAGGCACGAGACGACCAAACAAAACCCACACGCGGTCAACTCGACCAAAACATAAAACCATAGACCGATTAGGTCTCTCAAAACACAACATAGCAGTACAACTGGTAAATCAAAATACAACTCGATCACATATTACACAACGTGTCCATCCTCTTAAGGATGACAAAAAAACTAGAAATAAACACTCAGACTGACAGATCACTGACGGACAACCGGCTATAACTGTGACTAGTATCGCTGCTTTACATCATCCTCCAAGCCGATCCTATGGTTGCTCACTCTCCAATCAGGGCACCTGAAATAAATATAAAATAATCCCCAACGAGGGGTTAGCGATGGAAATCGCTAGCAAGTAACCAAGCTATAAAGTTATACATCAAGCATACAACCGTTATGAAAATGACGTTTCAACGAGGTAGTAACACGATCACCGAGTCTAAATTCATTTCAAAACAGTTTCCTTTAGGAAGGATCATAAGAATAACTCCAAAACACATTTAAGAAAATAACTGAAAACTTTGGGGGTCTCATTGTAAAATCATGAAAGATTTATAATTCTACTTTTCAAAAGAGTTTACCAAAAATATCGAAATGATTCTATTCACAACCAAGTCTCAACGACTAATTAATAATACAAGTACATCCGGGATCCAAGATCCAAACATTAATAATTCAGAGTTATCACATCAAGCACTCAAATCACCTCCATGGCCTCGATGGGACCCATTCGGATTGACTAACGCAAACAAGCTAAGACACACCCATAAGTTATCTTGACATCGCACTCGCAAGTGACGATTCTCGAAGCCCTCTCCAGACCTACCCGATTAGATAACCTTATGGTCAAATCATGAGAACTGTCCGTACTCACAAGCACACGCCACCGGAGGCCTCACGGGTCCCTACTCGGGTAATATTTTCAAATACGCTCATAAGTTATCGTGACACCGCACTCGCAAGTGAGGATTTACGGAGCCCCCTCCAGACCTACCCGATTTGATAACATTAGTCATAACATATCAATTGGTCGTACTCGCAAGCACGCGCCGCTGGAGGCCTCACGGGTCCCTACCCGGGTAACATCATAATTCACCAAGATACAGAACAATAAATGTACAATATTCACCACAATCGCAAACGTGTAAAACATAAGTTAACGCATCATACACTTACACAAAGGCACAACATTCACATGACACCATCGTTCAGGAAAAAGGCTAACAAGCGAATAATACAAATATTCCACAATTCCTCGGATAACTACTCATTTCTAGCATCCGTTTTAAGCAAAATACAACATGAAATGGTTGTTATCATTCTACATGAAACTCAAGTTTACGTTCGTATTTACTTTCATAGGAATCACATATTCATTTAAAAGTAAGTTACGGTTCAATGTTCAATCACTAACAAGTCCACGTTAAATTCACGACAAATCACATTCTCAAAGTATAAAGAATATAGACGAGATACTCGCCTCAAGACCAAAGCACGCGAAGCAACGGGAAAGCTCGATCGAAAACCCTCGAATCCTCCAACTAGGTCTAGAACACAAGAATAACATAATTACTACAAGGTCGATCGCAAGGAAGATGCAAAACATACGAAATTCTCAACAAGAATTCGTGGAAACATAGAATCGAACACTTGGGGTTCAATACTTCCCCAAGAACATCAAGAACATCGCCCGAACCCGAACACGATAAGAATATCGATCAAAGCACCGGAATATGATCAATACAACCGAAAAATGATATAATACAACACGATTCATGAAGAACAACACGAATATTAAAGATTCACGAAATATATAGAAAAGGGTTTACAAGATGATTACCTTAGATATTGTGAAGACCATTACGTACGTTATGAAAAGGGCTTAACGTACGTAAGCAGCATATGAAGTAACGTACACGTTATGCTCATCGCATAGCACACGTAAGGCACTTAGCATCTCCAAACTGTTAAGTTCAGCTCGTTGAGTACGAGCGCGACGAAACCGCGAAACGACAAAAACAACACAAGACGAAGGCATGCACACGAAGGGTGCGCAACGACGAACTCAAGAGCTAAAATAAAGCATGATTCCGACTACCCAAAGGTTTGGAATACGACAACGGAAGTAATTACCCCAAACTTTGGGAAATTACAAAACGGCCCAATACGTCCGAAATCACAATACGAAATCAAACAACCAAATCGAAGTTCACAACACGTCTAACAAAGTTAAACAGACTTATAGAAAGCACGAAACCGTAGTTTCGAACCACCATCACACGAATCGAACCAAATAGCGGAAAAAGTCGCTCAAAACACGAATTCGGGTAAAATAGCCTCGAAACAAATTCGGATGACTAAATACGTAGAAGAAAACATTATCAAAATGTCAAAACGCTCGCAAGCGAGTTCTGGATATCAGAAAAATGTCAAAAATGAAAAAAAATTAACGGAAGAGAAAATCGCGGGTATTACATTCTACCCATCTAAAAAGAAGTTTCATCCCGAAACTTAAAAAGAAAGGGTGAAGTAAGAAAAAAACAAAGTGAACGAACAATTAAACCTCCGCGATCTATACGAGTCGATCCTGATAATGGTGCTGAAGCTCGATTCTGGGAAACTTCATGGAATAGTTCACAATACTGAACTCTGTGGCCCTGAAGTCCATAGTTATAACAAGTAATCAGCTGCGAAGGACAATTAGCTTGCACATGACCCACAACGTTGCAATTGAAATACCTCCAAGTCTGACTAGGAGTCAAAGAAGATGACTTGGAACTGTTGGTTCCACCAAACGAAGAAAGGGAAGGTTTCACCATAGCACTACGTGAAACTCGATGAGAATAAGTTCCAACTCTCACACTATCCGAAAAATCTCCAGACGTCCTCTGCCTCTTCGACTCATGCAAAGGCCCAGTAGATAACGATGCCATCTCGTACGCCATGGCTCGATTCTGATACTTTTTCAAAGTAGCACAAGTGAAACCCGACATGTACTGTCGAATCTCTGGTCTCATCCGCATATCAAAATGAAGGATTTTGTCTTCCTCGATCCTCACTTGCCTCTCCACATAAGCGAGCTGTCGAATATAATCGATAATAGCCTGCGACACGGGTATATCCTGTGGCTCGGCTAGATAAAAATCTCGGATCCTCTGCTCTCGAATCGGCTCCGGACAGAACTCCGCTTCCATCAACTTCTTGAACTCTTCCCATGTAACGGCATGATCCTGGGGCTCAATGGCCTCCCACCAATTAACAGCGTCACTATCGAGAAAGAACTGAGCGACAGGAATCCTCCGTTCCTCTGGACAACCAACCGCCTTGAAAATCTTCTCCAATTGGAAAAGCTAACCGTCCCAGCCCAAAGTATCACCCGCGCCCGAAAAACGAGGAGGATGCATACGAACCACTTCTCTAAGCTACTGAGTCGACCCGACGTCCTCAGTCACGGTAGTATTACGCTGAACCGCCTGAGCCAAATGAGTCATCTGGTCTGCCACCTGCTGAAGTATAGTAGCAACACCAATACCAACGCCATTACCGGCAACATAATCCTAATCGCGCGACTGATTGCCACGACCTCTCGGCATACTGAACTGACAGCCCTTCAGAACGACAAAACAAACACCACATAATCAACATAGGGCAACAAATGGTAACACAATAAAATACTCACTCTGGGTCATTACACGAATACGCGAACTATCACTGCAACAATAGGATTCAAATTCATAAGTAATTCACCTGGCTACATCAACAAAAGGTACGACCTTGACCAAAACAATCACGGTCAATACTACATATGTTGGTCACTTAAGTATACTGGATACAGTTTGGAAAAGTAGTTTAAACAACAAACTGTATGGAATCTAAATCTGAGTGCGTAGCGGAAGTCTTGGATACAGTTAGTTGCTGTGGATACAGCAACAGAGTATTTAGTGTATACTTAATATATCACAGTAATTTCAAACAGTAAAAGCTGAAGGTAAATGACACAGTAATTTAAGTGGTTCGAGGTAAACCCCTCTACGTCCACTGGTCCTCCACACAGGAGTAAAAAGTTTATTATATAATTACTGCGTACACAACTACGTAATTATAAACAAACCTATCCTTGTATCGTTCACACAGATTGATACAAAGAATATCACTTTCAACCGTTCACACAGATTGGTTAAAGCTTCCTTCTTGACTAGCTTCTTCACACACGCCCAAAGCTTCGTCCTTATTCGTCCCACACAGTCGAATAACTTGTTGAGTTCACACAGAGCTCGGTTTTTACACAGAGGTAAAAGGTTAGGTAACCAGGTAAGAACAGCAGCTTTGAGTATCAAGATCTGATGATAGCTGTTCTTGATGTATGAGCACTGTATATCTCTTTCGTTCTAACTTGCAGTTTGCTCTGGAGATATGTTTTGCTCAGATGATAACTTTGATAGCTTTGAGAGTTATATTACTTGGGGTTCGTAAATTGGTAACTGATCTTCAATGTCTTCAAGGATATATATAGCCTCTGAAGAAAGTATCCGTTGAGATGTCCGTTTGAATAAGATTTCCTTCAACGGGAATATGACATGATCCGGATTTCGCGGGATTCTGAAGATCTGAAGACTGTCAGTATTTAAATACTTTATCCTTGAGTATTTAAATACTTCTTTGTTCAACGGGACTTGACTTGTGTTCTTTCTTGTCCTTTTGTGAACTGTATGGAAGGTGACTGTATTTAGGGCATCGAGACAGTTTTCCATACTTGATCTTTTACAAGTCTTCTTGCTGTACTGACGAGCTTCACTTATGCTGATTCGAGGCAGGTCTTCGATATATGATAAATCCTTGAATCCTCGATACAATTTTCCATACTGTATTTGGCATATATGTCAAAACCTTTTCAATAACAAATAACAATCGATACAGGGATCGGGTATCCCGGCTGAATCGATACAGGGTGTTTGTTTTTTCTAACAATTTCCCCCTTTTTGACAATTTGCCAAGTCTTATCTTAAACTCTTCGAGTCTTCTTGATGATGCCAAAACCTTCTTCATGAAGCATTCTTCTTCGATGACTTCTGGCAGATTTCTTGGTCTTTTTGTCAATAGGTCTGACTTAGTGACTTAGTCTACAATAATGAACTGCTCGCAGGCACGTTCGATACAGTTTGAGATTTATTACAACTTAAGCCTATGATTGGCGCGCAGGCACAATCTTACAATGTATTCTAAATTTACAACTGAAACTATGAACTGTTCGTAGACTAGTTCGTACAGCTTTAATTTTTCAATCAAGTTTATCTAACTTGAGATTTCTATCAAACAATTTAAGTAATCATACATAAACCCAGTAGATTACGAGTTGTAATCTTTCAAGACAAGCAAACTGTTTTATTGATGTTAAAAAAGATTGAGTACAAGGTTTGCTGTGTTGAATAGAAATTACAAAAGCAAAAACAAAAATAATGTACATAAGTTTCAGCTCTTTATCTTTGATCCGCATGCCTCCAAGGTCTCCTTCCTGGCTCATTCTCGGTGCCGCGCCACCAGTTTTGAAGTGAATCATTGCCTCGTTCTTGGTAAATTGCTCTTCCTTCATAAGAACGATCAAAGGCAAGTATCCAATCCTCTAGATGGGTGACCCGATCTCCTCTTCTATGTTTTGATTTCATCTCGATTTGGAGAGGGAGCTTACCTTCTTCTAGCATCTTCGAAAATTTGTCTCACGCTTCCGCCAATGTCTTATAATTTTTGAAGATGGCGGATTCCCGATGAGTTTGACAAAATATCTCATCGGTTCATTCTTCCTCCAGTGCTTCACTTCTTCGGCGGTTGGATTGCGGTTGGTTGCGACGTATTTCAAGGTCTTTGAACAAGATTTTGCCAAGGGACATTTGGGTCATGGAATTCGTCCGGAGCCCAAATTCTAAAGCTTTGGGGTTGAGGTGCTAGCTTGTTCAATTCGGCAATGATATCTTGCTTTGAGCACCTCAAATTCCCTTTCCTGTTGAAGTCTTATTCTCCTTGCAGCTTCTCGAGCTTCTTCCCCCTTTTTGGCCTCATCAAGACTTTGCAGGATTTCAAGAGCGGCGTCCTGTTTGGTCTCGATGCTGGTTATTCTTTCAACGAGGGAGGAAAGAGTCTGCGACATCTCTTGAATGGATTTGTCATGCGCACGCAGCTGAGAGCTGTTCTCTATCATAGCACAGTGTCACGGGGTTATACTTGCGCCTCGCTAAGTCCTCTCCGTGCGGCACTATCTTAGGTTGTCTCAAGCCTAAGTAGCAAGCCTATCAATACACACAAGATTACTAGGAAGGAAGTAAGGAAGTGCTTGGGGAAGGTTTTCTCTTATTGCACTGTAGCAAATCAGCTTTCTCAAGATGAGTTACAAATGAGCCCCAAGGGGGTATTTATACTAATCCTCCTAGGCTAACAAATTACCAACAAAACATCACTATTCCAAGTATTTACAAGAATGCCATCGTCTAGAATGATCTATACAATTCTAAACAATTCTAATAAGTCTTCTTGGAGTCCCCAGACCCCTCTGGAACGTCCGGCCCGACCCGGCCCGAAGTGTCCCGGCCCGGCCCGGCCAAGGCCCGATTCGGCCCGTAGCAACCCGACCCGATTTCTGACCTTCTGGAACCCTCTTTGACCTTCTGGAGTTGATTGGTCTCCATCTTGATGCTTCTAGGGTCTTCTTTCTGGATAGTGGGTTCCTCGGCTTTTCAATGTCTACTGCTGTCACAAGGCTTTTTCCGTCTAAGCCTATTATAGGGGGGGTAGTCCTCTGTGAGCTTGGCCGGGTCCCTGTACGCGCGCGAGCATGATGCGCGCCCGTCCGGCAGGCGTCGGCCGGATGCTGTGCGATGCCTGCTGCCTTAAGGTGGGGCGTGACATTCTCCCCCACCAAAGTCGTGACCGTCCTCGGCACGATGCTGTCCCGATATTCTTCAATCTTCTGCCGGAATTGCCATAGGTGATCCTCATGTTCCCAGCTATTTTCAGCGTCTGGGAGTCCCTTCCAATGCACAAAGTACTCGGTGTATGGGGCCACGCCCCTTCGTCGAACGTCCCGATGTGAGATGATCTCGGCTACTTCCTTGTCGAAGGAAGTAATCACGGCAGTAGGTGCTCGGTGTGACTGAGCTCGGCCCGGATCCTCCATGTCCTGATGGTAAGGCTTCAGTTGGCTAACATGGAAGACCGGGTGTATCTTCATCTTCGGCGGAAGTTCCACACGATAGGAAACTGTCCCAACACGCCGCTCGATCTTGTAGGGTCCCTCGTATCTTCGGATGAGTCCCTTATGCACAGCCCGAAATGCTTTAAATTGCTGCGGGAGAAGTTTCACCATAACTAAGTCGCCTTCATTAAACTCGACCGCTCGTCGCTTGAGATCGGCCCATTTCTTCATCTTCTTGGCTGCCTTGTCCAAAGATGCTCGAGCCAAGTCCGATTCCTCCTGTAATGACTTAGCAAAGGTATATGCTGCGGGACTCTGTCCCGTGTATCCGGTGGCAATGTTGTTCGTTGTCGCCGGTTGTCTCCCTGTAGCGAGCTCGAATGGGCTGCGTCCCGTTGATTCACTCTTCTGCAAGTTGTATGAGAATTGGTCCGTGTCTAAGAGTTTGGCCCAGTCCCGCTGATTGGCACTCACATAGTGCCGCAAGTAGCACTCAAGCAGTGCGTTAACTGCTCTGTCTGCCCGTCCGTCTGTGGGTGGAAACTTGTTGAGAATGCTAAGTTCGAGCCCAATAGCTTGAAAAGTCCCGACCAAAACTTTCCGGTGAAACGTGGGTCTCGGTCACTCACGATTGTCCTTGGAATGCCCCAATGTTTTACCACATGCTTTAAGAACAACTTGGCCGTCTCTGAGCCGTTACGTCACGGTCTTTGGAATAAAGGTTGCGTATTTTGAGAACTCCGTCCACCACAACTATGATCGACCTGCACCCATCCGATTTAGGCAAAGCCGAAATGAAGTCCATTGAAACGCTTTCAAAAGGGTGTTCCGGTATGGGCAAGGGTTGAAGTAGTCCACCAGGTTGTTGTTGCTCCACCTTGTCTTGTTGGCATACAAGACATGTTCGGACGTATGCCTCAACGTCCTCACGCATCCTGGGCCAAAAGTAAGAATTGTCAATTAAAGCCATTGTACGGTGCATACCGGGTGTCCACCCATAGTGTGTCGTGGCATTCCTTCATGATGTCCCTCCGTAAGTTTCCCCATTTGGGCACGTACAAACGATTGCCTTTGGTAAAGAGTAGCTCGTCTCGTTCCCGAACCGTCTTGTCTTGCCGCTCCTGGCAAGTTGCATGATGTTTCCTGCGAAAGGGTCCTGCCTCAGTCCCTCGCGTATGCGGTCCTTGATGCTTCCTTCGGCCTTGGTCAAGGCTGCAAGCTCGGCCTTCCGGCTTAATGCATCGGCTACTCGGTTAAGTACTCCCGGCTTATACTCCAGGGTATAATCGAACTCAGCTAGGAATTCCTGCCATCTTGCTTGCTTTGGCGTGAGCTTCTTCCAGGTTTGAAAATAACTTGTGGCCACGTTATGCATTCATACCACAAACTTGCTCCCAAGTAAATAATGCCTCCAGGCTCTAAGGCAATGAACCACGGCGGTCATTTCCTTCTCATGTACCGAGTACCGTCTCTCGGTGTCATTCAATTTTCTGCTCTCATAGGCGACGGGATGCCCTAGCTGCATCAAAACTCCTCCGATGGCATAATCGATGCATCGGTCTCAACCTCATATGCCTTGGCATGGTCTCAGCAAGGCAAGAATCGGCCGCTCCGTCACTTTGCCTTTGAGTCGCTCAAAGGCCTCTCGGCACTTATCCGTCCACTCCCATTTGTGGTCCTTCTTCAATAGGTCCGTTAATGGTGCTGCTATCCGAGAGTATCCCTCGATGAACTTCCGGTAGTAGGTCACGAGTCCCAGAAATGATCGGAGTTGGGTTACGCTGGTCGGCGGCTCCCAATCTCGAACTGCTTTCACTTTGGCCTCGTCCATCATTATACGGCCATCCTTGATACGGTGCCCCAGAAAAGTCACTTCCTGTTGGGCGAATGAGCATTTCTCCAACTTTGCATAAAGTTCGTTGTCCCGCAATGCTTGGAACACCTGTCGCAAGTGTTCTACATGCTCCTCCATCGAGGATGAGTAAATGACAATATCGTCCAGATAAACGACAACAAACTTGTCTATGTATGGTTGAAACACCTTGTTCATCAGCGTGCAAAAGGTCGCTGGGGCGTTTGTAAGCCCGAACGGCATCACAAGGAAATCAAACAAACCATACCTGGTCGCCATGGCTGTCTTGGGTTCGTCTCCTTCGGCTATCCGGACCTGCCAATATCCGGACCTTAGGTCGATCTTTGAAAAGTATTTGGCACTTCCCAGTTGATCAAACAACTCTCCAATGAGTGGAATGGGATACTTGTTGCGAACCGTCAGTTTGTTGAGTGCCCTATAGTCCACGCACATACGTAAGGATCCATCATGCTTCTTTTGGAACAAAACGGGGGATCCATAAGGAGATTTGGATGGTTGGATCATTTTGGAATCCAACAACTCTTTCAATTGTTTCTGCAGCTCCTTAAGTTCCGGTGGTGACATCCTATAGGGTGTCCTTGAAGGTGGTTTCGCATCGGAAATAAGTTCAATTTTGTGGTCCACATCCCGTCTGGGTGGCAACTTCTTAGGTAGTTCCGCGGGCATCACGTCCTGGAACTCCTCCAAAACGGCTTGAACTTCCTTTGGTACATCCTTGCCTTCAATATTGTTTCCATCATCAGGAACGTAAAATGCAGCGAAGGTCTCTTCCTGCTTCCGAAGGCCTCGACTAAGTTGCATGGCTGAAAGGGTGCCTGTCCCCTTCGCTTCCCTCCTGGCCGGAATGGCCTGTGTCCTGTCGGAGTCCAAAATGACTAAGGAATCTGAAAATGGCAGAATGCAAGCCCGTACCTGATCGAACCATTGTAACCCAAGAACCAAATCATAGTCATCCATGGTCACTACAGTGAAGGTGATCATTCCCTGCCAGTCACCTATCTTTGCTTCCACTCCTCGTGCTTCGCCGGTCACCGGTTTAGCATGGGTGTTCACTGTCTTGATCGATCCATTAGTTGGAGTGACGGTAAGTCGTAAGACTTTGGCTACGCCGTCCCGCATGAAATTGTGCGTAGCTCCTGTATCCACTAAGGCTTTGATGTGTGTGCCTCCGATCAAGGCATCCACGAACATAGACCCCTTTCTGGGTCCCTTCGCCGGCTCCACAACGGCTTTGACAGCATTGAGCAAACTCAATGAGCCCATATGCGCACCATCCGCAACCTCGGTCTCCGTGGTCTCTTGCATGGCTGCGACCTTCTTCCTCCGAAGTGGGCAATCGTACTTCATGTGAGAGGTACTATGACAAATGTGACAACCTCTCGGCTTATCGTTCTCGTCCACTGGCTGCTTGCCCCGATTTGTTCGGCTCGAACCTTGATGGGCGGTCTCCCCACCTTTGCCTTTATCTCATGCGGAAAGTCCTTGGCTTGTCGCCGGTCTTCAACTCCCGTAAGCCCTCGGCCACGGCAATGGCGTCGCCACGTCCCGAACATTGCGCCTTTTCCAACTCTTGCCTTGCAAAAGGCTTGAGTCCGTCCATAAACGCAAACAGCTTGTCGGTCGCCGTCAAGCTTGGTATCTCCAGCACAATTTCTTGGAACTCCTTGACATAGTCTTTGATAGTGCGAGTGTGGCTGAGTCTCTTCAGCCTGCCCCGAGCCTCGAACTCCACATTCTCGGGATAGAATTGCCTCTTCAATTCGGCCTTGAAGTCTTCCCAAGAAGCCATCCTGCACGCACCACTCTCAATGTCAGCCTGCTTGGTCCGCCACCACAGCACGGCTGTGTCGGCCAAGTACAAGGGCGCCGTCCGTAACTTGGTGTCATCATCTCGAATGTTTGAGGCACCAAAGTATTGCTCCAGGTTCCATAAGAAATTGTCAATCTCCTTGGCGTTTCTCGATCCGTTAAACTTCCTGTGCCTTGGGATGTCAATTCGCGGGTGTCGCACCCACATGTCCTTCTCCATTGGCAATCGCCCTTTTCACCGTTGCCATCTCCGTCTTGAGAACCTCCATGCTCTCTTGCATGGCGGGATCATGGCCCGAAAATCGCCAACTCCTTCTTCATGTCCCCATCACAAGCATTGATAGTAGAAAGAACACGGTTGTGCGGCTCCTCACCGACTTCTTCTAAGTCATCCACCCTCCTCGCAACCTCATCATAGACCTCCTCCGCCGAGTCACTTACTGTCCATGGCAAAGCAATCCTGGCCAATGACTTGTCTCTGCCCTTCCTGGTCTTCTCGGCCTGAGTGTTGGGTTGGGTAACGTCGGATGATTGTGCCATCTTACTCCTTGCACGATCAGCTAGCAATCTTCGAAAATCCGCCTTGGTTGTCTCAACCTTGGCTCCGATACCAACTGTCACGGGGTTATACTTGCGCCTCGCTAAGTCCTCTCCGTGCGACACTATCTTAGGTTGTCTCAAGCCTAAGTAGCAAGCCTATCAATACACACAAGATTACTAGGAAGGAAGTAAGGAAGTGCTTGGGGAAGGTTTTCTCTTATTGCACTGTAGCAAATCAGCTTTCTCAAGATGAGTTACAAATGAGCCCCAAGGGGGTATTTATACTAATCCTCCTAGGCTAACAAATTACCAACAAAACATCACTATTCCAAGTATTTACAAGAATGCCATCGTCTAGAATGATCTATACAATTCTAAACAATTCTAATAAGTCTTCTTGGAGTCCCCAGAGCCCTCTGGAACGTCCGGCCCGACCCGGCCCGAAGTGTCCCGGCCTGGCCCGGCCAAGGCCCGATTCGGCCCGTAGCAACCCGACCCGATTTCTGACCTTCTGGAACCCTCTTTGACCTTCTGGAGTTGATTGGTCTCCATCTTGATGCTTCTAGGGTCTTCTTTCTGGATAGTGGGTTCCTCGGCTTTTCAATGTCTACTGCTGTCACAAGGCTTTTTCCGTCTAAGCCTATTATAGGGGGGGTAGTCCTCTGTGAGCTTGGCCGAGTCCATGTACGCGCGCGAGCATGATGCGCGCCCGTCCGGCAGGCGTCGGCCGGATGCTGTGCGATGCCTGCTGCCTTAAGGTGGGGCGTGACAACAGGCTGTCTTCGCTTCAACAATTCTTGTCTTCGAAGCTTCTTCCTTCAACAGTTGCGCTTGTTTGTCCTCCATAATCTTCAAGGCTTGCTTGAACACTTCTGGCAGAAGAATGAATGCATCAACAACTCGAGATACTTCGTGTTGAAGAGTTGTCATTTCTTCAACTGCAGAGGTGTGCATCCAGTTCAGAGCCTTTTCTACGGAAGAGAGAGCGTTAACTGCATCTTGGATAAATACAGTCTGAAGGCCAAGAGCTTGCAGGCGCTCTTTGCGTGCAGCAGAGATAGGAGAGTCAGGCTAGGCGAAGTCTTCAGCACCGTTCAACCTCCTTACGTTCACGGATGGACGTGAAGTAGGTTGGATATCCTCAGGTTCGTTACCGTCCTCGGATTCCAAGGTTGCAGGGGCGGGAGTAGCTTCTTGTGGAATGGCGGCAATTTGGTTCGAAGCGCCCCGTGGCGAAGGTTCTTGGCAGATGAGGATGCAGCGGATCAATCCGTCTGTTGGGTAGGATCAAGCTTTTGGTCGCAATGTGCTCGGGTGCCTGTTCCAAAATTTCTTGATCTTCCTTGACGGGAGGGACTGATTCCTCCTGCTGTGGCGAAGGTGGATTGGCCTGATTAGATGGCCCTTCGTCGGTTCTGGGTGGAGAGGAGGCTTGGGCTTCGGCCTCTTCTCGGCTTAATCTCAGACCTGCTTGAAGAGCATCGTCGTCGTCGTCTGAGTCGTGGTCGTCGTCGTCTTTTGGATTAACGGGAGAGTCCTCCGACTTCTTCTTTCCTTTTCTTCGCGTCGGATTTGTGCAACATGTGGCTTTCAATGAGATCTTTGCAAGAAGCGTTGTCCCATCGAAGCGAAGGCCTCAATTTCGGTTGAGTCGATTACTTCGAGACAAATCGCTCTTCGTGGCTCCATTCGCTCCAGTTATGCAGGTGTCGTGACGGAGCTAGCCTAAAGCTTTTCCATTGCGAAATCGTTCGTACGCTGTTCAATTTGTACCGAAAGAAGTGTTTGATTTATAATTGAGTCTGGGAGGGACTTGAATCACGTCCGAGATGCTTTGTTTCGAGGTATTCCAGACAGTATGGGATCCCGCAGGCCGGACTCCTTGCAGGGATGGTGCCCAAGGAAATTGGATCCCGCACGGGTGTGGGATCCCGTTGAGGAGAAGTAGCTTTTGGCTCGAATGGGCGTACACGTGCTAACGTCTTGAATGTTGGCGGATGTCTCTACATCCGCCGAGCCGCCAAGGGCTCGTGATCTACCGCCGGGCGAGGAGACATCTCTTCCGCAGGGTTGGGCCCCGGGTGCTATATCAGTGGGTTGCGCCACGGGCGAGACATCCTCGGAGTGTTTGGCTTTGATTTTTGAGAGCCTCCGGAGTCTCTTCTTCGACTTCTCATCAGCAGAGTGCTTCTTGCTGTGAGAACGCTTGCGCTTCTTCTTCGAAGATTCCAATTCAGGGACCTTCACGGTTTCGTCTCTGGGATTGTCAGAAATAGGCATGTGACGTGTTCTCGGGTGGTTGGCCTGCATTGTGCTCTGGTTATAGGCAGAGGGTTTGACGCCTCCTAAATATATTCGAGAGCTGTTTTTCTTGGCATCGGCGGATTGCTTGACTCCGCACCTCGTCAGAATGTAGTTTAGCATTAAACCGAATGATTTCTTTTGGGTGGCCGGTTTGCACACCTCTTCCTGAAGTCGTTTCAAAATGATTTGGCACCAGTTTACCTTTTCACAGGTCAAGATGGCGACCATCATTCTGAACCTAAGATTTGTGCACATCTCGAACGCACCGGTTCGATTTTCAATAATTCTGGAACAAATCGTGGAGATAAACGAAATGAAGAAGAAAATTTTTCTTGTGGCGGTGGTTGTCACCATGTCAACCACTTTGGACCCGGTAAATAGTCCATAAAACTTGTTAATCAGCCTTTGATACCCAAACGTCTCAAGTGGTCCATGGTCGAGCCGTCGGCGGCACTGTAGATTTTCTGAAGTAAGTCGGTATTGATGCAGATTTGCACTCCTTGGACTGTTGCGGTGATGTCAGCAACATGTCCTCCCTGGGCTAGTGAGAGAAAACGAACGGCAGCGTTGAGGTAGAATTCCTCAACCAGATGAGCGTCGTATTTGTCGGCGGTTTTGTTTCCAAAGCGATAAAGACCTTGTTGTTCAAGACGAGTAATGATATACTCCATCGGTTCAGTGTCGTTGGTTTCAGAGATGATACGCTCGATGATGACGGTTTTCGAGAAGATCCGTCCATCAATGATGTTGGAGGTTTTCTTCAGAACGGGGGATGAAGATTGACTAGCCATGGGTGTTTTCTTAAGACGAAAGTGTAAGAAAACAGTAGAAATTCGCAGTGAATATGCAGAGAATATGTAGGCTGTTTGCTTGAGATCTCTTGTAATTGCAGTAAGCGTAAAGAGTCTCCAATGGCAGATACAGTCCTTTTATACTTGGGCGGCGAAATAGGGTTTACAGAGTACGAATGGTCAGATTTTAAGGGATGGGAACCGTTTTTGAAATCGACGGTCAGGATGAATTTAGTGTAACTGGTACGCTAATCCATTAAAAGGTTTTAAAATACAGCGGGTCCCACTTCTGACATAGGTTGAATACCCTAAATGCCTAAAACGGCGGTTTAAAAATAATAAACAATTTTAAAAACATCGCGGCTTTTGAGATTCAGTTGTCCAGATGTCGTGTAAGGCATTTAATGAACATGACGTTTGACATAAAACAGGGCACGTGGACAAAAATTATTTTAAAAAGGAAATAATATTATATTATATCTTCGAATCGAAATCCTATAGTATGTCCGTTCTCGCGTCGATCTGACGTTCCCCCTTAAAAAGGTACTAATAGGTTTTAAATTCCATACAAAGAATATTTGGATTTATCTTTGTATTCATGGGTCCTACAAGATTCCCCTTTAATTATTGCACACATCGGTGTAGGATTCATATGCCTTCGTTCGCTACTGATCTTGTATTGATGTTTCGAGTGTACGAGATAATTAATGTTGATATCTTGTATTCACGGGTCTTACTGAGATTCCCCTCAATTGTTGAGTAAAAGCAGTAAATTTACTTACAGGAGTCCGGCCGCAGATTCCCAATTCTGTTCTTAGCATGTTGAATCTTGCCGTGTCGAGAGGCTTGGTGAAAATGTCGGCCACTGGATGTCTGTATGGACTTTTTCCAGACGAACATCCTTGTTCTCGACATGATTCCCGATGAAATGATGCTTCATGTTGATATGTTTAGTGCGCGAGTGCAAAACAGATTGTGCGTGATTGCAATTGCACTCGTGCTATCACACATGATGGGAGTCTCTCTAGCATCGATTCCATAGTCGACAGTTGTTGCCGCATCCAAAGGATCTGCATGCAGCAGCTACCAAAGATAGTATTCGATTCACCGTGGAAAGAGAATTTGCCAATTGCTTCTTCTTGAACCAAGAAACGAGCCTAGGTCCAAGAAAGTGACAAGTTCCACTTGTACTCTTCCTATCTAGCTTGCAGCCTCCGAGATCCGAGTCGTCAGATCCAACTAAATCGAATCCGCCTTCCTTAGGATACCACGATCCTGCATCGATCGCCTTTAACGTATTTCGTGATTCGTTTAGTTGTATTGAAGTGTGATTCCTTAGGTGCAACTTGGTATCTCGCACACACTCCAACAAAGATACTGGATATCGGGCACGCTAGCCGTTAGGTACAGGAGCGAACCAATGAGCTTCTGTAGAGTGATTGGTCAAACGGCTTTCCGGCTTCATCAAGACTAATTTGCACGGAAGTGCTCATGGGGTTAGCGAGGATTTGGAAGTGTTCATTCCAAATTTGTTGAGAAGCTCCTTCGTATTTCTCTGGTTGATAAATATACCGTAGGCATCCGATTTATCTGCAAACCTAGGAAATAACTAAGTTCCCCATCATACTCATTTCAAATTTGCTTTGCATGAGATGTGAGAACCTTTGACATAGAGCAAGGTTAGTTGAACCAAAAATAATATCATCGACATAAATTTGTACCATTAGAAGGTCATCACCTTCCGTATTTTGAACAATGTTTTGTCGATGAGACCTTTCTCAAATCCGTTATTGGTTAGATCTTTGGGACGGGGTTTCGTACCGTGCTCTAGGGGCTTGTTTAAGTCCGTACGCCGCTTTCCTTAGCCTCGTAAACTAGATCGATACCGTCCGTGTTGGCAAACCACGGTGGTTGTTCAACATAAACTTCTTCTCGTAAGCTCTCCATTCAGAAAGCACTCTTGACGTCCATTTGGTATACGATAAAACTCTTATGGGCGGCAAAGGCTAAAAATATCCTGATGGCTTCTAGTCTCGCTACAGGGGCGAAGGTTTCATCATAGTCGATTCCTTCTTCCTGACAATAGCCTTGTGCTACTAGTCTGGATTTGTTTCTTATGATAAGTCCATTTCCATCCTTTTTGTTTCGAAATACCCATTTGGTTCCTATAACCGATTGGTGTGTCGGTCTGGGTACAAGATACCATACATTGTTTCTTTCGAAACCGTTAAGCTCTTCTTCCATAGATGTGATCCAATGAGAGTTTTTAAGAGCGTCTATGGTCGAAACAGGTTCGGACTGGGCTAAGAATACAGCGATAGTGCACATATTGAGTCTTCTAAGCTCGGATTGAGATTTCCATTCAGGAAATTGTGAGACTTCAGCATTAGATTCTTCTTGTGCACAAAGTACATTTCCTTGTGTACTCTGTATTCTCCTACGAGTAGAAACACCTGCATTAATGTTTCCAATGATCAGCTCTTGCGGGTGATCTCTCAACCATCTTCGGTCGGGTTCTAGTTCAGGGTCCCGTACTGTATCGAAAGTTTCTGTGGGTACAGCTTCAGCTTGTACAGCGTCAGCTTCATCCACATCGATTCTTACAGCTGCGGGGTTGATTTCTAAATCAACTACAGGTTCAATGGGTGTAGGTGGATCCAAGATAGATAGATGGTGAATGTCCTGAGTGATATTATCTACTCCTGTAGGGTCATGGTGTGGTTCGTCGAACACTACATGAACTGATTCCTCGATCGTCAGCCTCCTTTTATTAAAGATTCTGAAAGCTTTGCTGACGGAGGAGTATCCTACGAATATTCCTTCATCTGATTTTTCATCAAATGTTCTAAGTTGGTCCTTCCCATTGTTCAATACGTAGCACCTGCATCCAAAAATGTGAAAATACGAAACTAATGGAGTTTTGTTGTTCCATACCTCGTAAGCTGTTTTGTTGTGATGCTTGTTGACGATACAGCGGTTTTGAGTGTAGCATGCTGTATTGGTTGCTTCACCCCAGAAACGCTGCGGCAATTTGCTTTCGGCAATCATTGTCCTAGTTGCATCTTTCAACGTCCTATTCTTTCGCTCGGCAACACCATTTTGTTGAGGTGTACGGGCAGCTGAGTACTCGTGCTGTATGCCATTCTCCGAACAGTATTGCTCTACAAAGCGGTTAGTGAATTCAGTACCTCTGTCGGAACGAATGCACACGATACTCGATGCTTTTTCATTCTGCAACTTTCTCAGGAGCTCGGGCAGCCTTGATGTTGTTTCCTTCTTCTTGCTAAGAAAGATCGTCCAAGCATACCTGGAATAATCATCAACAACAACCATACAATATTTCTTACCTCCCAAACTTACTGGGTCTACAGGACCGTAGAGATCCATGTGTAGCATTTCCAATACTCTTTGGGTTGAAAGGTAGGATTTGCTCTTCAGAGTTGACTTGATTTGCTTGCCTTCGGCATGGTCCGCAGACGCTGTCCTTTTGAATGACACATCGGCAAACCTCTTACCATACCTGTCTTGAAAGCTTGTTGATCGTCTTGAAGTTGACGTGAGACATCCTCTTGTGCCATAGCCACTAAGATCTGCAGTGCCTTTGGCAACAAAACATGGAATTGAGGAGCTCATAGGCTTCCAAAGAATGTACATATTACGACCGCTTCCTGTAAGCACAACTTCCTTGGTTTGGGTGTTCTTGACTCTACAGCGATCTATATAGAACTTCACCGAGAACTGTTTATCACAGAATCAAGCTAATACTAAGTAGATTATACTGTAAGCCTTCAACATATGCGACATCGGTGACTTTGAATTTCCCGACAAGTAGGTTTCCTTTCCCTCTTGTTCTTCCTTTAGATTTATCACCGAAGCGAACTTTCGGACCGCGACCTTCTACAAAATCGATAGCTTGCTCCTGTCTCCAGTCATGTGACGAGAGCATCCACTATCGAAGTACCTGTATCCTCCTCTAGAATGTCCTGTAACAAAGAAATTAAGTAGATTTAGGTCCCCTTTGATTTTTGGGTCCATATATGTTAGTTCCTTTAGGTACCCAGATTTTCTGACAGAATTGGTTTCTTGTAGGATGTACTCGGTACAAGATTGCGGTATCTACGGGGCATATCCGTAGTTGTTATAATCATGATAATTATTATGCATGTAAAAATCGGGATTATTATTATTTTCGATTTAATGCCGTCAGGAGGTGGAGCCATTTTCCTAGGCCTATGACTTGTCTTCTGGGTCTCCGGTTGGATTCCCAATGCCGTTGTTGATACCGAATCGCATCTCTGTCTTGAGGGATAACGGGGCTCTGTATCCAATACTTAGGTGCACTGCATCGATAAGACGCCGTGCGGGCCTTTGGTGGTTGGATACTGCCTTCCTTCTGAGCATTGTGACGCTGTTGATATGCTCGGGAGCATGCCGTTGAGTGCGCCTCACGAGTTGAAATGGCTTATGATTCCATTGCCCGTATAGGTTTGCGGGGCGGAATGGCGGCTTTTGGTTTTCTCGGTACGAGGTTCCTTTATGGGACTAGGAACATCTTCCGATTCTGGAATGTGTTCCACACTCTTGACGAACACATTACTAGTTTTACCTTTATTCGAACATGAGCCGTATCCTAAGCCACTTTTATCATGAGCATGTTGCCCGGTGCTCAATTTCTTCCATTCTTTTGGATGATTTTTCAAAAGACTTAATGGTCTCAAGTTCGGTTTCTCGCTTCTCGAGAGTTGTAATTTTGGTTTGTAGTAGAACCAAATCATTTGTCTTGCTCTCATTATGGGTTTTAACCTCATTTAGTTCATGAGCAAGTTGATGATTGCTCTCCATGAGTTTTTCAAATCGACCTTCTTTGGTTTCACAATCAAGAGACATATTATCATAGTTTATCTTCACAAGTCGTTCTCATCTTTCAGCTCTAGATTTGTTAATTGAAGCAGTATATTCTCGCTTTTAGACTCTCATGGGCTTTTTGAATGTTTTTGAATTCATTCATCATATTTTCGAAAGTATGCGATGCATTGGATGGAATAACCGAGGTTGAACTTACCTCATCGTCATTGTCTTCACCTTCCGGAACATCTTTAGCCATAAAGCACATGTATGCTTTATCATCGAACTCATCGTCGGATGAATCACTCTCTGACCACCAAGACATTCTCGCAGATTTGGATGGTGTGGGGAGGCTTCGATTCTCCAATCGGGGCCTTGAGCTTGTCTTTCCAAGCACGTCTTCTTTCATCTCGCTCTTGTTGCTCGGCCTCGCAACCTTTGGACTTTGGGATGAGGACATTTGTTTGCATAATGGCACAGTTTCCTGCGATTATAACACGAGTTAGCATCGGATGATGTTTGGTGCTTACCTTGTTGATGTGTTTGGGCTTTGTAGGAGTCTTTCAGATCGTTTGATGAACTTTTGAACTTATGCATTAGAAGCGCCATTTCATCTTGTGACAGGATGTCGCTGTCATTCAAGACTCTTGTGACCGGGCTTCGACGAGCTAGGCATGCTGTGTCGACGGTTCGATACAGCGGCGAGAGCTGTGACCTTTGAAGGAGATTCTTCAGCTTTCTCTCTTCTGTCTATGTCATACTCAAAAGCTTTAAGGTCAGAGAAGAGATCAAAAGTGGATATTTCATTAAGATTACATGATACACGCATAGCTGTGGTCTTAATGTCCCATCGGGCTGGGAGAGATCTGATAATTTTTAAGTTCTTCTCCTTTTGGGTGTAAATCTTGCCCAACGCTTCAAGTTCACCAACAATACCAAGAACTGAGGTCAAGTTCCTCAAGTGTTTCCGTTGGTTTCATTTCAAAAGATTCGAATTCTTGAGTGAGTTTTGAAATTTTGTTTTCTTTGAGAGCTCGGTTCCTCACAAATTAACTTGAGTTTATCCTGCATTTCTTTTGCAGCTCTTTACCTTTGAGAACGTGCCTTTGTCAAGAGTGACAAATAACGCGTTCTTAGCCACATTGTCTAGATTGGCTCGCTTCCTTTCATCGGTTGTCCATTGCTCGCGTTCCTTCTCGAGCATTTCAGCATGGGCTTGGCCCTCAATCCTTGCGGCTGGATTGACCTTCATAATCTTGATCGGACCATCCTGTATAACAAAGATCATCTCTTCGTGCATTGCTGCAAGATGAGCTTCCATTCTAATTCTCCAGTCGTCAAATTCGTTAATAGAGAACATAGGGACTTTGTTAATCATAGAGGTATCCATACTGATAATATAGAAATGAAAGAAACTGTTTTGAAAATAAGTGATTTGAATCTGATTCGGTTAAAAGAAATACGATTGATTCTTTTTAGAATCAACCGCTCTGATACCACTTGTTGGTCACTTAAGTATACTGGATACAGTTTGGAAAAGTAGTTTAAACAACAAACTGTATGGAATCTAAATCTGAGTGCGTAGCGGAAGTCTTGGATACAGTTAGTTGCTGTGGATACAGCAACAGAGTATTTAGTGTATACTTAATATATCACAGTAATTTCAAACAGTAAAAGTGAAGGTAAATGACACGCAATTTAAGTGGTTCGAGGTAAACCCCTCTACGTCCACCGGTCCTCCACACAGAGTAAAGTTTATTATATAATTACTGCGTACACAACTACGTAATTATAAACAAACCTATCATTGTATCGTTCACACAGATTGATACAAAGAATATCACTTTCAACCGTTCACACAGATTGGTTAAAGCTTCCTTCTTGTCTAGCTTCTTCACACACAGTTCCAAAGCTTCGTCCTTATTCGTCCCACACAGTCGAATAACTTGTTGAGTTCACACAGAGCTCGGTTTTACAGAGGTAAAAGGTTAGGTAACCGTGTAAGAACAATGACTTTGAGTATCAAGATCGATGATAGCTGTTCTTGATGTATGAGCACCGTATATCTCTTTCGTTCTAACTTGCGCTTGCTCTGGAGATATGTTTTGCTCGGATGATAACTTTGATAGCTTTGAGAGTTATATTACTTGGGGTTCGTAAATTGGTAATCGATCTTCAATGTCTTCAAGGATATATATAGCCTCAAGAAAGTATCCGTTGAGATGTCCGTTTGAATAAGATTTCCTTCAACGGAATATGACATGATCCGGATTTCAAGGGATTCTCAAGATTCGAAGATCACGATATTTAAATACTTTATCCTTGAGTATTTAAATACTTCTTTGTTCAACGGGACTTGACTTGTGTTCTTTCTTGTCCTTTTGTGAACTGTATGGAAGGTGACTGTATTTAGGGCATCGAGACAGTTTTCCATACTTGATCTTTTACAAGTCTTCTTGCTGTACTGACGAGCTTCACTTATGCTGATTCGAGGCAGGTCTTCGATATATGATAAATCCTTGAATCCTCGATACAGTTTTCCATACTGTATTTGGCATATATGTCAAAACCTTTTCAATAACAAATAACAATCGATACAGGGATCGGGTATCCCGGCTGAATCGATACAGGGTGTTTGTTTTTCCTAACAACATACATATCATTGTGGTCAAACATGGGTAATATTTTTAAAAACAAAATTTTCCAAGGTTTTTGTTCAAATGATAATATTTTAAAATTCATGAGTTTGAATAATTTTGCTGAAATGAGTTTTTGAAAAGAAATATTTTTAATACCTCGGTCGTTTGATCAAAACTATGAACCTATTATCATAACTGTTTCGTTTTGAAAGTCATTTGCAAAACAACATTTTGAAATATCAATCTACTCGATAAACGATATCATCAAAATGACTTTAGCATTATATATCAGTATTACCATCAACGACATACAGGGTGACCACACGTTACTCCGCCGCACCATCCCCGGTTGGAAAACCACTTGTGCTCGCACTAATCACTACCACCGATCAACTATCACATCAGGATAACGTCATAGGATAATACAATTAAACCAAACTATGTAGTCATAACATCTAGGTGTACAACCAGAAATCGCTAACAAAAAAGGTAACAATTAATAATACGTCAATAATATCCATGCAGGATAAACAACTAGGTGCAATATTACTGATACAACAATTAAAGTTCACGATCATCACGGACGGACCATATGACTAGGTCGATAGGGATTAAACAATCGATAATGAGCATAGACATAACTGTAACAACAAAGTTACTGCCGTGACAGTCAGAAGCTTACGGCCGTAACAACTAACTATAAGATAACAGAATCAACTCAGAAGCCTCAAAACAGCTCCAAAGGTTAAGGATCGACCTCAAAACAGCTTCAAATGTTAAGGATCGACTCCTAACAATGTATCTCGGCATTTAGAAAATACTGTAAGAATTCTCCAACGGGTATAACAGCATATCAAGCTTGTTGCGACGACTCAGTCCCAACACACAAATACATAATGTTTTTAATTTCGAAAATCAAAGCAGTTTTGCAATATAATTTTTTTTCTTCCAAATCCTTTCGATCATATCCAGAATGACGGTATCATTTTACAATGTCCGAAATACTTTAAAACGCCTTCTTCAAATACCGTCTAAAGGTGTCATTTGAAAAATACATGACTAACTCGTCAAAGTTCAACCGATTTCAAAATCCATACAAAATTATTGTTTAACCGCACCATCGAAATATTTTCAAAAAATTGGTTCTTTTACAAATATACGCGAGCTCATAACTACAATTAAGAAAATCGTTTTCAAACCTACATGCAGCGGACATAATTACAACTATCCAAAAATAATCGAACTTGAAACCACATGCCCAATCAGCAAACGAGATTACAATTTAAATTGAATATAATTCGTGAACACCAAGTTCAAACATATGTCAAAACCATCCATTTGAGTTCCTCGCGAACTCTACCGTCGATACATTCTATGGAACACATTAAGGTTCACAGTTTTCACATCGTATTGCACCATTCGATGTCCAACCATCAATACATTCAACTCAATACACAAACGGTGCTACGAATATCAAACACGGATTCCATTACACAATACTATACAAACAAAATTATGCACCAGAATCATCGCACATAAATGAAATCATGAAATACCGATACCTCGCATAAAAGAGGATACTTACGTCCACAGGCCACATGGAGATGATGGCTGCACCACGATAGTAATCACAACTAATCACAATTGACCACAATTGATCACAATGATCACACTTGTTCACAATTGCTCACCTGGGTGACACGACAAGACACGACTCGACAAGACCCAACTAGACCCAACTACCTAGGTTTTGGCAAACTTAGGCTCTGATACCATTTATGTAACACCCCAATCCACCCAGGGATATTACACGTCGTAGGCCCCTTTCCGCAAGGATCTACCAGGCAGGAGACGACCAAACAAAACCCACACGCGGTCAACTCGACCAAAACATAAAACCATAGACCGATTAGGTCTCTCAAAACACAATATAGCAGTACAACTGGTAAACCAAAATACAACTCGATCACATACTACACAACGTGTCCATCCTCTTAAGGATGAAAAAGAAACTAGAAATAAACACTCAGACTGACAGATCACTGACGAACAACCGACTACAATTGTGACTAGTATCGCTGCTTTACATCATCCTCCAAGCCGATCCTGTGGTTGCTCACTCTCCAATCAGGGCACCTGAAATAAATATAAAATAATCTCCAACGAGGGGTTTGTAACACCCTCAAGATATTCGAGGTATATTACAGCGCCGTGAATCCCTATATGGGACCCACCAGGCTTAACAGCATCATACTCATCGACTCACATAAACGACAAACCAACACCATGTCATAAAGACGCAAAACAGAATAAACCACCCGGTTCAACCGGTCAAACATAACATCATCAATCAACACAAACATAAAGGCAACAATACAATCCGGACGAACAAGAACTCTTAAGTACTCGAGTACAACTATTAGTTCAAAAGCCACAAAAGATGAAAAGACAAAAATACATTAAGACGTCACTTATGCACAATCATCACGCATGGCCATCATCCGTGTACTGGTCCAGCGCCCGCTCGTCCCGATGAACCTGACCTGAAATTCATAAAACGAATTTCCCCAAAACGGGTCCCCAGAGGGGTTAGCAATTACGCTAGTACAAGTAACCAGATGAACAACTTACATCTTACACATATAGTAAATGCATGCAATAGAGAAAACCGTTCGAAAACACTCATTTCCGGAAATGCCAGTATCAAATCACATTCGTAAAATTCACCACAATTAACCGTCGATCCACACCTCCGTGGACCCCTACCGAGACCCCGTCGGATCTAACCCGTAGTGGTTAAAAGCAAAGCTCGTCGATCCACACCTCCGTGGACCCCTACCGAGACCCCGTCGAGTCTAACCCGTAGTGAGCATACACACACACAATTTCTCATACAAAACTACTATGTCAAGATTGTAAGTTCATAAGGATACTTGCCTCGATTAAATAGACGACGACACGAACGGAACGGAAGAATCAAGCACGACCGTGAGGAACCGACGAGAATGAACCTAACGATTCGAATAGCACAATCACAACCAACTCTAGACGATTACGGAAATGGAATACACCCGGAAACCCGCCTACGATTCATGTATATTCATACAAAAATAACAACGAGGGCGGACCACAACCAAACCCTCTCGAATCCATAAAAATCCACAAAATATCCATGAATCCGTAGGAAAACTAACGATACTAACAATATTAATCGTATACATCATGAATCCACCAACGAAACGGAACTAATCGGAAGAAAATCCCAAAACCCCCAAATTAATCGAAATAGGGTTTTAGAACATTACCTTTGGAGATTCAAGAACTAAGATCCGTAGAACACGCGTTAGATTGATTATCCGAGCCTCACAACCGAAAAGGAATGATGAAAATCGACTCGGATGAAGAACTCTCCCCTCTATATCCTTTCTCTCGCAATGCGGGAAAATGGGGAAGGAGACGACCGATCTCGTCTAATAAGGACGAGTCTGCGCAATTACCGCTTCGTGTGCCGCGGCACAGCCGAAAATCTACTCCTGTGTTTTAGCATTGTGCCAAGATACCTGCGTGTGCCGCGGCACACGGCATGATTGGGTTTTGGTCGCGGAAGACACACGAGTGTGCCGCGGCACCGACAGTGTGCCGCGCACTGCCCGGCCGTGCCGCGGCACGGATGGGTGTGCCGGCACACAAGATGGTGCCCGACCAACATTTGGAGAAATTTGTGTGCCGCGGCGCACGCACCTTGTGCCGCGGCCCACACCCCTTTTTGGGTCTCAAAATGATAAAAATGATCCGGAAAGAGAATGAAACGATAGGAATCAATATTTGGGGACTAATAACACGAAATGGATCCACGGCAATCCCGAAACGGCGGTTTCGCACAACAATAACAAGAATATAGTTCAACAGTTTGACAGGAAGGACACGCTGAAAAGTACCCGAGGGTCACTACGATCGAGAAATACACCAGAAATGAAAATACAAGGGAAAGAAAAAATACGGATATTACATTCTACCCCTCTAAAAATAAGTTTCGTCCCGAAACTTAAGAAACAAACAACTCGGGGTACCTAGCACGCATGCTATCCTCGGTTTCCCAAGTTGCCTCCTCGACACCGTGTCTCGACCACTGCACCTTGACCAAAGGTATGGTCTTATGCCTCAATCGTTTCTCACGATGCTCCAAAATCTTCAAAGGGCGCTCTTCGAAAGTAACATCTTCGGCGACATCAATCTCACCATAATCGATGATGTGACTAGGATCCGGGACCTATTTCCTCAACTGGGAAACATGGAAAGTGCTATGAACATGACTCAAGGCCGGAGGTAACGCCAAACGGTATGCCGACCCACCTACTCGCTCGAGGATCTCAAAGGGGCCGATAAATCTCGGACTCAACTTCCCTTTCTTCCCAAAACGAAAAACTCCCTTCGTCGGCGACACCTTTAGCAAAACGTGGTCTCCCACCTTGAATTCCAAAGGTCGACGACGGACGTCGGCATATGACTTCTGTCGACTCTGGGCAGTCAACATCCGTTCTCGAATTAACTCTATCTTCCGCCTCGTCTCTAAAACGACATCCGGCTCGGTCCCGACCAAATCGGACGCCTCATTCCAACAAATCGGTGATCGACATCGCCGCCCGTAAAGTGCCTCATACGGTGCCATCCGAATCGACGCGTGCCAACTGTTGTTGTACGTGAATTCGATCAATGACAAATGCTCCTCCCAGTCTCTACTCCAATCGAGAGCACAAGCACGCAACAAATCCTCGAATGTCTGGATAGTGCGTTCCGACTGTCCATCTGACTGGGGATGAAAAGAGGTACTCAAATATAAACGGGTACCCAACGCCTTATGCACCGCCCGCCAGTGCGATACAAAACGGCCGTCACGATCCGAAACGATAGACTTGAGTACCGTGAAGTCTCACAATCTGCGCGATAAACACACGAGCTAACTTCTCTGGGCCCCAAGTATCCTTGATGCCCGAAAATGTGCCGACTTGGTCAGCGATCAACAATCACCCATACCATATTCATGCCCGACCTCGATCTCGGCAAACTCGTAACGAAATCCATCGATATATCTTCCCATTTCCATTCCAGTGCGGAAGTGATCGCAATAACTTAGTAATGGCCGATGCTCGATCTTGACCTGGCCGACAAGTCAAACATCTCGCTACAAACCGTGCGACCTCATCCTTCATATCATTCCACCGTAAATTTCTTCTCGTGTCCTTGTACATCTTACTCGAACCAGATGAACTAATAAGGTGTAGCATGGGCCTCCCGTAAGATACTCGCCTCAACTCGAGTCGTTCGCACACATAGCCGACTCAAATCTCAAAATACCATCCTCGTGAATCACAAACCCGTGAGACTTTCCCTTAAGAACGTTCTCTCGGATTTGAGTAATCATCGGATCCTCTCGATTGCTTGACTTAATTTCATCGATCAAAGATGATGAAATCTCTAAAGCACAAAGTTGCCCGACAGCCTTCCTAAGAACGAGACCTCAACGTCTAACTCGATCAAAGCCCTCCGAAGCTCAGACTGAGGCGTAAGGATCTCAAGCGTTCGCAACGCAACTGGTTTCCGACTCAAGGCGTCGGCCACGACGTTCGCCTTACCCGGATGATAAAGGATTTCGAGGTCATAATCCTTAATCAACTCTAACCACCTCCTCTGCCTCATATTCAACTCTCGCTGAGTAAATATGTATTTCAGACTTTTATGATCGGTAAAAATCTGACATGTAGAGCCGAAAAGATAGTGACGCCAAATCTTGAGCGCAAAAACGACTGCCGCCAACTCCAAATCGTGAGTAGGGTAGTTCAACTCATACGGCCTCAACTGTCTCGACGCATAGGCAATGGTCTTGCCGTGCTGCATCAATACGCACCCAAGACCTTGACCCGAAGCATCGCTATAAACGGAAAAACCCTCGTTGCCACATGGCAACGCCAAAACCGGGGCTGAAGTCAAACGCTTCTTCAGTTCCTCAAAACTCGATCGCCTCGTCATTCCGCATTTAACTTCTCGGATTTCTGGAGCAACTGCGTAAGTGGCCGAGACAGTTTCGAGAAACCCTCGACGAACCTACGGTAGTAGCCGGCCAAACCCAAGAAACTACGGAGCTCCTTCACATTCTTGGGCGGTGCCCAATCCAATACGGCCTCAATCTTCTGCGGATCCACACGAACCCCCTACCGAAATCACGTGACCTAAAAACATCACTTCCTTCAGCCAGAACTCACATTTCGAGAACTTTGCATAGAGTTGCTCGGTCCTCAAAATGTCTAATACTACCCGCAATTGATGGGCATGCTCTTCCTCGTTCCTCGAGTAAATAAGAATATCGTCTATGAAGACGACGACACACTTGTCCAAATACTCGATAAAGACTTTGTTCATCAATTGCATGAACACCGCCGGCGCATTAGTTAACCCAAAAGGCATGACTACGAACTCATAATGTCCGTACCTCGTCCGAAAGGCTGTTTTCGGCACATCGGACTCTCTCACCCGGAGCTGATAGTACCCCGATTTCAAATCAATTTTCGAGAATACCGCAGCTCCCTGCAACTGATCGAACAAGTCATCAATTCTCGGCAAAGGATACTTGTTCTTGATGGTCACCTTGTTTAGTTCGCGATAGTCGATACACAAACGTAGTGAACCATCCTTCTTCCGCACAAACAGGACCGGTGCGCCCCAAGGCGAGGCGCTCGGTCGAACATACCCCGACTCAAGAAGCTCACTCAACTGCTTCTTCAACTCGGACATCTCTGAAGGTGCCATGCGATAGGGCGCCTTCGAAATAGGAGCCGCGCCCGGCTCTAACTCTATGGCAAACTCAACATCACTATCCGGTGGCAATCCCAGAACTCGTCAGAAATACATCAGAAACTCATTAACGATCGGAATCGACGAAAGATCGACTCCACCACCCTCCGCCTTCAAGGCATAGCACCAATAACCGCACACCCTTTCGTAGGAGACTCATCGCCCTCAAGGCATTAATAACGACTGGTTTCCCTCTTTCGCCCGCGAAAGAGTGCTCGGTGCCGTCCTCGGCTAACATAGTGATGATTCTCGTACGGTAGTTCATGATCGCACCATGCCGCTCGATCCAATCATCACCAAGAATCAAATCCTCACCCTCGATACTCACAACAATAAGATTAGAGGGCCAAGTCCTCTCACAAATAAGTACAGAGCAGTCTCGAACCTCCTGATCACCCACGATCCTATCGCCGCTAGGAAGCTTAACGATGAAGGGCTCACAAGGCGTCAAACGGTCGAGACTCAAACGGCGCACACAATCCAGAGATATGAACGAATGCGTAGCACCGGAATCGAAAAGCACACTGACAGATGAGAAAGAATATAAACGGTACTGCCGCCACGTGAGCCGGATCATCGGCTTCGCATCTCATAGACACGCGGGTGGGCCGAGCCGACACTGAAGCTCCCCTTAGAGGGCTGACTCGACCTCTCCCCGACTAGCACTCGGCGGGATTGAGGAGCAAACGATCTCGATTCACACTTGGTTCCCTAGGCGCTGGAATGGAAGCCCGGCACCAAGAATTTTCTCCCTCTCAAGACAGAAAGCGGCTTTGTGGCCGTGCCACACTGATTACACGTCGAGAAAGGGCTCAAACAAGTACGGGCTGATGTGGCTCACGACCACAATTGAAACACTTCACATCACGAAAAGGAGCACCGGTAGTTCCACGAGGACCCCTGGGCCGACAGCCGGACCACCGCCGTGGGAAGTTAGCGATTGGGATCTCTGCCGACCCCCACTCTTGTGGCCCGAAAAGTTCAATGGACTTCTTCTTCTTACTCTCGCGGGCCGCCTCACTCGCCGTCACGACATATCATAAGCAAGGGCCCTACTCCGGTAATCTTTCAATGTAGTGCATACAAGCCCCGACATATAGTCCCGAATCGGCAACTTCATCCGTCTGAGAAATGGAAAATTTTGTCGCTCTCTTCGACGACTTGGGTCTTCACATAACCCAACTCCTTGTTAAAATCAAGAATGGCTTGAGATACGGGATATCCCGCGGTTGAGCATCATAAAAGCATGTACCCGAGCCTCGTCCGACGGCCACGGCAATATTCACCTCCATCAATTCTTGAAACTCACCACGGCAAGATGGTCTTTGGGCCCAACGGCCTCCCACCAAACGTAGTGTCCCCTGTGAGAAAGTATTGAGCAATAGGGACTTTACGGTCCTCGGGACGATTAGTGGCAACGAAGACCTTAGACATCTCCTTGATCCACCCTTCCTGCCCAATCGGGTCTCAAGCTCCCGAACCGAGGAGGATGCATCTTGATGACATCTTGGAGCCAACGGTCCGCTCCGCCCGATTAGCATGGGCCTCGATCCGGCTCAACCGCCCGAGCTATTGCCGCCATTTGGTTCACCATTTGCCGCATAACGGCCGCAATACGAGATCGGCACGCTCCCGAGAAGAAGCATGGCTATGACGGCCGCGATCGCTGGCCTCAAGATCGTGACGTGGCCGCCCCACCGGCCGCCCCACGTCCCGGCCGGCCCACGACCACGACCGCGACCACGACCTCTTCCAAAGATCCATACCGGAGTTAAATAAGTAGCAAAAGCCATACGAGGATCGACAAGAAAAGAACAATCACAAGTCGAGAATCAAGGGTACGATACAAGGAATTAATGAACAGAGGAAGGAAAACTTACGGACCTTTGGTAGTACTGAATCATGGCGGCGTGACGATGATGTGCAAAACAAAACACCACAAGACCCAATAAACCGACAAGCCTAGGTATCCATAAACCTAGAGCTCGATACCATTTTCTCGTAACACCCTCAAGATATTCGAGGTATATTACGGTAGCGTGAATCCCTATATGGGACCCACTGTGCTTAACAAAGATCATACTCATCGACTCACATAAACGACAAACCAACACCATGTCATAAAGACGCAAACAGAATAAACCACCGGTTCAACCTGGCCAAACATAACATCATCAATCAACACAAACATAAAGGCAACAATACAATCCGACGAACAAGAACTCTTAAGTACTCGAGTACAATATTAGTTCAAAAGCCACAAAAGATGAAAAGACAAAAAGACATTAAGACGTCACTTATGCACAATCATCACGCATGGCCATCATCCGTATCGTCCGCGCCCGCTCGTCCCGATGAACTCCGACTGAAATTCATAAAACGAATTTCCCAAAACGGGTCCCCAGAGGGGTTAGCAATTACGCTAGTACAAGTAACCAGATGAACAACTTACATCTTACACATATAGTAAATGCATGCAATAGAGAAAACCGTTCGAAAACACTCATTTCCGGAAATGCCAGTATCAAATCACATTCGTAAAATTCACCACAATTAACCGTCGATCCACACCTCCGTGGACCCCTACCGAGACCCCGTCGGATCTAACCCGTAGTGGTTAAAAGCAAAGCTCGTCGATCCACACCTCCGTGGACCCCTACCGAGACCCCGTCGAGTCTAACCCGTAGTGAGCATACACACACACACAATTTCTCATACAAAACTACTATGTCAAGATTGTAAGTTCATAAGGATACTTGCCTCGATTAAATAGACGACGACACGAACGGAACGGAAGAATCAAGCACGACCGTGAGGAACCGACGAGAATGAACCTAACGATTCGAATAGCACAATCACAACCAAGTCTAGACGATTACGGAAATGGAATACACCCGGAAACCCGCCTACGATTCATGTATATTCATACAAAAATAACAACGAGGGCGGACCACAACCAAACCCTCTCGAATCCATAAAAATCCACAAAATATCCATGAATCCGTAGGAAAACTAACGATACTAACAATATTAATCGTATACATCATGAATCCACCAACGAAACGGAACTAATCGGAAGAAAATCCCAAAACCCCCAAATTAATCGAAATAGGGTTTTAGAACATTACCTTGGAGATTCAAGAACTAAGATCCGTAGAACACGCGTTAGATTGATTATCCGAGCCTCACAACTGAAAAGGAATGATGAAAATCGACCCCCGGATGAAGAACTCTCCCCCTCTATATCCTTTCTCTCGCGATGCAGTGGAAAAATGGGGAAGGAGACGACCGATCTCGTCTAATAAGGACGAGTCTGCGCAATTACCGCTTCGTGTGCCGCGGCACGCCAGTGTGCCGCGGCACAGCCGAAAATCTACTCCTGTGTTTTAGCATTGTGCCGCGGCACAGCCTGCGTGTGCCTCGGCACACTGCATACTGGGTTTTGGTCGCGGAAGACACACGAGTGTGCCGCGGCACTGCTCGCGCCGTGCCGCGGCACGGATGGGTGTGCCGCGGCACACGCATGATGCCCGACCAACATTTGGAGAAATTTGTGTGCCGCGCGCACGCACCTTGTGCCGCGGCCCACACCCCTTTTTGGGTCCCAAAATGATAAAAATGATCCGGAAAGAGAATGAAACGATAGGAATCAATATTTGGGGACTAATAACACGAAATGGATCCACGGCAACCCCGAAACGGCGGTTTCGCACAACAATAACAAGAATATAGTTCAACAGTTTGACAGGAAGGACACGCTGAAAAGTACCCGAGGGTCACTACGATCGAGAAATACACCAAAAACGAAAATACAAGGGAAAGAAAAAATACGGATATTACAGGGTTAGCGATGAAAATCGCTAGCAAGTAACCAAGCTATAAAGTTATACATCAAGAATGCAACCGTTATGCAAATGACGTTTCAACGAGGTAGTAACACGATCACCGAGTCTAAATTCCTTTCAAAACAGTTTCCTTTAGGAAGGATCATAAGAATAACTCCAAAACACATTTAAGAAAATAATTGAAGACTTTGGGGGTCTCAGTGTAAAATTATGAAAGATTTATAATTCTACTTTTTAAAAGAGTTTACCAAAAACGTCGAAATGATTCTATTCACAACCAAGTCTCAACGACTAATTAATAATACAAGTACATCCGGGATCCAAGATCCAAACATTTACAATTCAGAGTTATCACATCAAACACTCAAATCACCTCCGTGGCCTCGATGGGATACATCCAGATTGACTAATGCAAACAAGCTAAGACACATCCATAAGTTATCTTGACATCACACTCGCAAGTGACGATTCTCGGAGCCCTCTCCAGACCTACTCGATTGGATAACCTTATGGTCAAATCATGACAATTGGCTGTACTCGCAAGCACACGCCACCGGAGGCTTCACGGGTCCCTACCCGGTTAACATCATTCAAACACGCCCATAAGTTATCGTGACATCGCACTCGCAAGTGACGATTCTCGAAGCCCCCTCCAGACCTACCCGATTTGATAACATTATGGTCATAACATATCAACTGGCCATACTCGCAAGCACGCGCCGCCGGAGGCCTCACGGGTCCCTACCCGGGTAACATCACAATTCACCAAGATACACAACAAAAAAGGTACAATATTCACCACAATCGCAAACGTGTAAAACATAAGTTAACGCATCATACACTTCCACAAAGGCACAACATTCACATGACACCATCGTTCAGGAAAAAGGCTAACAAGCGAATAATATAAATATTCCACAATTCCTCGGATAACTACTCATTTCTAGCATCCGTTTTAAGCAAAATACAACATGAAATGGTTGTTATCATTCTACTTGAAACTCAAGTTTACGTTCGTATTTACTTTCATAGGAACCACATATTCATTTAAAAGTAAGTTACGGTTCAATGTTCAATCACTAACAAGTCCACGCTAAATTCACGACAAATCATATTCTCAAAATATAAAGAATATAGACGAGATACTCGCCTCAAGTCCAAAGCACGCGAAGCAACGGGAAAGCTCGAACGGAAATCCTCGAATCCTCCAACTAGGTCGAAAACACAAGAATAACATAATTACTACAAGGTCGATCACAAGGAAGATGCAAAACATACGAAATTCTCAACAAGAATTCGTAGAAACATAGGATCGAACACTTGGGGTTCAATACTTAACCAAGAACATCAAGAACATCGCCCGAACACGATAAGAATACGGATCAAAACACCGGAATATGATCAATACAACCGATTAATGATATACAACAACACGATTCATGAAGAACAACACGTATCTTAAAGATTCACGAAATATATAGAATAGGGTTTACAAGATGATTACCTTAGATTCGAAGGAACAAGAAGGATTAGACGATGCTACACACGAGCAAGAATCACAAAGATGATTACTATCATCTACTCTAGTTGGAAGCTCGATTCCTAGCCAGCCAAGACGCCAAAAACCGCAGCAAAGGAAAGGGGGAAGAAATGACCCGGTCTGGGTCAACCCTCGGTTATATAAAGGAGTTGGATTTTAGGTACGTTAGGGGCAACATTCTAACGTACGTTATACGATTAACGTACGTCAGGTGTAAGCCCACACGTACGTAAGAGCCATCCTGGGCTCTCTGCCCGATATTGTGAAGACCATTACGTACGTTATGAAAAGGACTTAACGTACGTAAGCATCACATGAAGTAACGTATGTTATGCTCATCGCATAGCGTACGTAATGCACTTAGCAGTTCCAAACTGTTAAGTTCATCTCGTCGAGTACGAGCGTGACGAAACCGCGAAACTACAAAAACAACACAAGACGAAGCCATGCACACGAAGGGTGCGCAACGACGAACTCAAGCACTTAAAGAAAACACGATTCCGACTACCCGAAGGCTCGAAATACGACAATGGAAGTAATTACCCCCAAACTTTGGGAAACTACAGAACGGCCCAAAACATCCGAAATCATAATACGAAATCAAACAACCAAACCGAAGTTCACAACACGTCTAACAAAGTTAAACGTACTTATAGGAAGCACGAAACTGTAGTTTCGAACCACCATCATACGAATCGAACCAAATAGCGGAAAAAGTCGCTCAAAACAGAGATTCGGGTAAAATAGCCCCGAAACAAATTCGGATGACTAAATACGCAGAACAAAACATTATCAAAATGTCAAAACGCTCGCAAGCGAGTTCTGAAAATTAGAAAATTGTCAAAAATAAAAAATTACCGGAAGAGAAAATCACGGGTATTACATTAATATCACAAAATTTATCATATTACTCAATCGTGTGAATTATGTTTAAAAAAATCTATCAAATTTTCTATGTGATTAGAGTCGCACAGTATTTACTCTTTATAAAGGGCTCCGAGATTTCTTTTTCTAAATCTATCAGATTTCTCGTGTAACTAGAGATGCATAGTATTTACTCTTCATAAAAAAGAGTTCGAGAATTTTTTTCTACTCGATATTCATCGGTCCTAATTAAACAATTAATTAAATTCTTATCGGTAAATGTAAAGACTAAATAACTTATACTCACCTTTACAAATCCCATAGTTGTGTAAATTGATATATACGTTTTTACAATCAGTGACTCGGTAGTAACAGTCGGGATTCATCGACAACATCTAATTGAAGCATCACCAAAAGTTTAGAATAACGTAGGTAACAGAATCATATGAATAGTTGAGACTTTTTTTTATCCTTAAAATTTAGTATAAGAAATCCTAATAAACTAAAAGATTACATAGAGCTATAAAATTATCTTCTAGGTTATAAGATAAATTATCACGTGATGTCGAATATACCCGTTGAAGGGTGGAATATCTTAGTTCTGATAGCATTTGCAAGACGAAGAATGATGTGTTAGAACATGAAGATGTATTTTCTCTTAGATTTCTTAACATGATTGCCGAATCATGTGATCAAGTTGAAGGTTGATTGTCTGGTCATGCCGCTCAGAAATATTGATCAGACGCGAAATATGTGCAATGGAACGAGGAGGGTGGTTACTAGACTCAGTAAGCAAATAATTAAGGCATCATCGATTTTTGGCAAAGATAGAGCCATAACATGTTTATTTCTCAAGTGAGCATGAGCCTGTCAGATTTCACAAAGTTCCCCATCATCTTTCAAAGAAGACAGTTCCCATTAGCCATATTTTGCTTTCCCCTAACTATAAACAAGAGTCGGTGGCAGTCTCTTTTCCACGTAGGTTTATATCTTCCCCAACCTAACTTGATCAGTGGTCAGTTATATGTCGAAATATTCATGCGAGCCAACAAGGACTGAGAAGTTTAAATCTACAGCAAGGACAGTGAAACGTATAATACAACGACTAATATTGTGTACAAGGAAGTGTTCAACAAACTTTGAGGTACTTTGAAAGTAACATTTTTGTTAATTTAGAATATAGTTTAACTTCAAAAACTTATATTAACATGTATTATGTCGGTTAAAGTAATTTATTCTATTTTAATGTCCTTTTATGACAGCTTGCTTTACCAATATTTTATTTTGAATTGATCACCTTTGTATCAATTTATCTCGATAATTATTATATTATTGTGAACATTAATATTTTTTTTTAATATTTTGATTAAATCATCCTATGTGGCCGTTGTTTTAGATGGGTCAGTTACTTACTAGAATTCTTATTGTTTGAAACTCGTCTAAAAAAGTAACACTATTATCTATATTCGGTAAAAAGTTATTACAAACATCCACATATATATTGTTACCCGTCAAAAATCTATTTATTATCTAGGACCTGAACAAGCATTACGGTCAATGCAATTTTCTTCTCTCCTTTTCAAAATAGTTTTTAATATTTGATATATTTTCTAGATTATCCAATTATTTTCAGTAATGCTATTGTTGTTTATTTAATAATTTATATATACTAATGTATAGATCGTCGAAACTAGATGGGTAATCATTTTATATTGTAATTTATAAGTAAAAATCTAAAAATAACTTATTAGGGTTCATCCACTTAGAATCGTATCGCAGCTGGACACACCGATAAACAGAAATGGTCAGAATGAGATTCAACCACCCGAACTCATTTAGAATTTATGTACTCGTATTCGTCCTAAACTCGATTGAAAGATAATTTTACTACTTATTCTGGTTCAAAACTCGTATAGTAACACACAAAACAATGAGAGTATGATTCAGCCACTCAGACCTCTTTAAAATTCATATACTCGTATTCATCACAAACTCAATTAAAGGATGACTTTATTACCATTTATATCCCAAACCCCTATATAATATTCGTTAATTACTCAACATACTTAAATTTATATAATTTAAATAACTAAATATAAGTTGTTATAGTAATTGGTTAATCCATCTCAATAAAAGCTCAAACATTATAAAATAAAAGTTAAGAATAAATATTACAAATGATAAAAAATTAAAAATTAAATTCCTAGTATAAGTTTGGATTTCTAAAATCTTCAATAATCCTTTACAATATATATATACCTATACGCTGATGTGGGATTCAAAATTTGATATAAATAAGCATAAAAAAAATTCATGTAGGAAAGAGAGTTAATGTGTTACTCCAAATCCTATTGCTATTAATACTTTATATATTTATTGGGAAGTGAAGAGAATTGAGTTATTAAAATAATATAATATCTAAAAATAATATTATGCATATATAAATTAGATACTAAAAAAAAAATAGATATATATTTGAGCCATTGAAGTTTACTTAATAATTTGCCAAATTAAATTACCTAATAAAAATAAAACAATTTATTTAGCAACTCAATAGATGACCAAATTAAAGTGATAATAAAAATAATAATGCAGTAGTAAAATACACATTTATTTTAAATAAACTCGTCAGTTATACTTGGGTTCAGCGACTCGGAGTTTCTCACCACGGCAGAACACAACGAAAAAAACGAAAAGATGAGGCAAGGATTCAACCACTCGAACCACTTTATAATTTATATAACCATACACGTCCGAATTCTGACTTAAAGGTAAAATTTACTACGCGTTTTCATCTCAAATACATATAGTGATACCCGAAATAATACAACTAGGGTTCAGCTATCTAAAACCCATTTAGATATTATATATTTATACCCTCAAACTCGATTTAGATATATAATTTGAGTATATTTTCCTCGCAAATCTATATAGTTATATGTACTAATATCCAAATTTTTTATAACATATAAAATTAAATAATCACATATAAGTTGTTATAATAGTTGATTGTTACGTCTCACTTCAAAAAAAAATCAAATTTTCTCAAATTGTTATACATTGATAAATTGGACAAACTAAATTAAACGTCAATAAATTAGTCAAATTAATTTATTTTATAAAAAAATTATTTGGCCAACTTAATGATTGGCCAATTAAAATTTCAATACACTATTTATTTGGCCAACTCGATAATTGGTCAAATTAATTGGCGATGAGAAATTTGATGGTAAAATACACATTGATTATCTGAACTAATTACCTAAATCTATCAAAACTTATAAAATCTACATCAAATATAAGTTGTTACAACAATTGATTGTTACGCCTAACTTTAAAAAAAATCAAATTTTGCTCAATTTATTATACGTTGATAAATTGGATAAATTAAATTAAATAAAAATAAATTAGCAAATTTAAATTTTCCAATAAAAATAAGATTATTTATTTATCCAACCTAATGCTTGATCAAATTTTATTTCCAATAAAAATAAAAATATTTATTTGGCCAACTCAATAATTTATTAAATTAACTGTCTATGAGAATTGGGATGGTAAAATACACATTTATTATAAGTACTTATTTAATTCTCTAATCGGTTAAGTATCATTTGAAAACGAATATAGCATGTAATATCTTAGATAAAAAAATCTAAAAATTAAAAAATATCACATACGTGAGAGAGTTAAAGTGGTGCAACGAATACGTTTGCTTATATATATATATATATATATATAAGTAAAATTATTTATGTGGTCAAATATGTTACGCCTGGACATAAAAATATTAATCAAATTAAGTTTTCCAATAAAACTAAAACTATTAACTCGTGGTCCAAAGTAGGTTATTTAATTGATGGGATCTTGTTTAGAACCGATGTGGGATTCAAAATACTAATTTATAATTAGCCAAATTAAATTTTTCAATAAAAATAAAAATATTCATTTGGCTTAATAATCGGCCAAATTAATCTTAGCCAAATTATTTTTTGAATAAAAATAAAACTTTTAAGCTCTTGGTGCAAAATAATTATGGAGTACAAAATAGACATTGATTTTATATATTTATTTAGGTTCCTCAATCAGCAGAGCCTCGTTTTATATAAACATATTATAATACCCGGGGTTCTTCATTCGAGTTGTCATGAATTAATTGTTGTCTTGCGTCGAGTATTTCCTAGTGATGAATAATTGGAGAAGTCTTGACGTTGCGCAATGGTTGTCGTTATCCTGTTTCGTCGTGTGATTATTGTCCCCCTTGCATTGTTAGTACTTCGTTGCATGTTGCGTAGTGTTGTTTTCGTCGAGGAGTTCGTCGTTGCATCGAGCTTTTGGAGCAGAATTGCTGAGTGTTCAGAATGTTTTAGTGCACGCTAAGTGACGTAATTAGCGCACGGTAACTCGTAGTCAGACAGACCATACTCAGGCTGAAACAGGAGCTATTGGACTGGAATTAAGTGTTGGAGCAATATTGGTCGGTATCGCCGTTTGGAGATAGAGTTGTAAAACTCTTTCGCGTGCGGAAATTAAATCGACACAGGATTTTTAGAGGTTCGTCCCTACGTTCTCTCTTCGGTATCTTTTTCTATAGGATGAAGATCAACCTCTGCACCTCTCTTCTATCAGTCGAGGGATAACCATTACAAACTCGTCTTCTATCGGTCCGAGTAAACCGTTCAATCACTTGTCTTTATGTCGGTCCAAGTTAAATGTTTTCCTTTTCTATTGGACAAGAAATCAACCAATCTAGCTTTCTATGGGTACATAAACCTCACGTAGATATTGATTTCGATTCTAACAATGCCGGATCCTTGATCCTAATAACACCAAATCCAATCGTATCCTTTCTTTTTCCTCTCTTGTATGATTTCGTGTATAACACTTAATCCCTAAACAATATAAGCTCAAATAGAACAACTAGAATGATTACAATGATATCTTAAGTATGAATGCTTTGCTCAAGGTTGTTGTATTGTTTGATACCAAGTCATTTGGTATTTATAGCCATTTTCATCCAACTAGCCGTTGGTCACTTTTGACTATGTAGCGTGCACTAGCCTTTCTTCATAGTATCTGTTATGGCTCATTACGTACGTTACACATGTCATGTAGGGTACGTTATCGACTTCAGTATCAGTACAGTAGCTTTCGTTTCTTTCATTACGTACGTTATCTCTTCATATTACGTACGTTATCTTGTTGCTGTAGCGTTCGTTAACTACACGACGTAGCGTGCGTTAATCGTATATTGCCGTTGCCTGCATTTGTCAAAAGTATCTGTTGCGCTTGACTTTGACCCTGACTTTTCCCAACGTTCATCTGATTTGAAATCTCATTACGTATGTTAACCTGTATGTGTTACGTACGTTAAATTGCTTCGATAGCGTGCGCTATACAATGTGTATAACGTGCGTTAAGCTTGTCATCTGCAGTCAACTTTCCTACTCATCTGATCAGGTAGCGTACGTTGTGCATCTCATAGCGTACGTTATGCTTGCAAATTCCAGATATTTGAGTCTTCGATTCCTTCATTGATTTGTTTCACTTCTTTGATGTTTTGCTTTGTTTAACAACTAATCATCAAAACTCGATTAATGAATATTTGGAATAAAATATTTCAACAATCTCCCCGTTTTTGATGATTACAAAACAACACCTTAAATTGGATAAAACCTGTAAAATAATTTATATATATTTGTACGAGTCAAATTTTTCGGCTTCGATGGTTTTGTTAGTTTCTCCCATCTTTTCTTTTTCTCCTTTTCGACTACTTCTTTTTATTTTTCAACTTCTCCGTTTTCGACTTTTCTCCTTTTTATTTTTCTCTCCCCCTTTTTACTTTTTATTTTTCTCGTCATTATTCCATGACGTTTTTTATCCATTCAACTATTTTCTCCCCCTTTTGTTATCAGCAAAAAGTGTAAATAAAGTATACCAATTTATGATAAAATATGATATGATAAAATATGCAAAGAAAGGGTAAAACTCCCCCTGACAAAAATCTCCCCTTTAAAAATATAAACCCCCCTGAGTAAAATATTTATTGATAAAAATTAATTTTTGGGGATCCAACCGATTGTTGGTTTTTCTTTCGAGACATAGACGATATTCGGAATAAAAGTTCCTTTTGGGATCCAAATATTTTTGGTTTTTATCGTCCGTGGGGTATTTTGAAATTTAAATATTTTTGGTTCCTTTTTGCCTTTTGGGATCTAATTTTTAAATATTTTTCGCAGTGGGGTATTTTGAAATTTAAGGATTCAATTTTAGTATGCGGTTTGAATCCTAACCCCTGTTATTCAAAGTATATTTTTGAACACAAAGCATTTGTTCAAATTTTTCGTTTCCATATGAAAATTTCTTTGTCAAAATTTTAAGTTCGTCTTGAACTTTTAAAAGATCATTCTTTAGAATATTTTCATTTTCAAGGCATTGAGAATGATCGGTCTCGATAGATTTCCCTTTTTCAAGAATTTTAAAAATTTCGGTTTCCAATAATTTATTTTTAAACTGAAGGGATTTTATTTCACTTAAAGCATTTTGAAAATCGGTATGTAATAACTCGAGTGTTTCAATTAATTCATCGTGAGAGGATGTACTTACTTGACTTTCGACGTCGCTATCGTCGAATGAGCTTCGGGCCATAAGTGCGAGGTTATTTTGATTGATGAAATCTTCATCCTCGTCTTCGTCACTCCACGTGGCAATTAAGACTTCTTTCTTTTGATTTGCTCGGCAATTCTTCGCGAAGTGGCCTGGTTTACCACAGATTCGACAGTTGTTGTCGAATTTTTTCATTACGCCCGAGATGTCTTTGTTTATCCGATTTAATAAGTTTTGAAACTTATTAATATTCTCGGTATAATATGTCGATTCTTCATCGCTTTCGTCCATCGGGATTTCTTCTTTATTTCTTGACATCTTAGCCTTCATGGCTATTGATTTTTTCTTCGGCTTTACTTTGGCATTCCGAGATTTTAGAACAATCTCATAATTAATTAGCGAACCAACGAGGGCGCTAAAGTCGAGCGTATTGAGATCTTTAGATTCCATGATCGCCGTCACGGTGACGTCCCATTCAACAGGTAATGATCTTAAGATTTTCTTGACTTTCTCACTACTTGATAATGGTTTCCCAAAACAAGCTAATCCATTATAAATGACCGAAAAACGGTCGAGCATGTTTGTGAAGGATTCTTCACTTTTCTTCATAAATAGCTCGTATTCATGGAGGATCGTATTTATTTTCGTCTCCTTGACTTGAGATGTTCCTTCATATGTGACTTCTAGCATCTTCCATATCTCTTTGGTACTTTCACACGAGGATATCCGATTGTGTTCTTCCGGATTTAATGCACAATATAATAATTGCGTGGCTTTGCAATTATAGTGGTCGTTTTTCCAATCCGAATCATCATACTCTTCAAAGGTTTTGAGAGTTCCGTTCGAGTTCGTCGGAATTTTGGGACAAGACAAATCACTTTCCATAGCTCGATGTTGTAGGCTCGGATGAATATCGACATCTTTTTCTTCCAAGTCATGAAGTTAGATCCGTCAAAGAATGGTGATCGGTTAAGAGCAAGACCTTCGATCGGGGCAAGTTGAAATGCCATTTGGATCGATTCCTCGGATGTTAAGCCGCTTATATGAGGTACCGCTCCGATACCAATTGTTGGAGCAATATTGGTCGGTATCGCCTTTTGGAAGAGTTGTAAAACTCTTCCGCGTTGCGGAAGCGATTTAAATAAAAGTGCGGAAATTAAATCGACACATGATTTATAGAGGTTCGGCCAAACGTGCCTACGTCCTCTCTTCGGTATCTTTTTCTATAGGATGAAGATCAACCTCTGCACCTCTCTTCTATCGGTCGAGGGATAACCGTTACAAACTTGTCTTCTATCAGTCCGAGTAAACCGTTCAATCACTTGTCTTTATGTCGGTCCAAGTTAGACCGTTTTCCTTTTCTATTGGACAAGGAACCACTCAATATAGCTTTCTATGGGTACTAAATAAACCTCACGTAGATATTGATTGCGATTCTAACAATGCCGGATCCTTGATCCTAATAACACTAAATCCAATCGTATCCTTTCTTTTTCCTCTCTTGTATGATTTCGTGTATAACACTTAATCACTAAACAATATAAGCTCAAATACAACAGCTAGAATGATTACAATGATATCTTAAGTATGAATGCTTTGCTCAAGGTTGTTGTGCTGTTTGATACCGAGTGGTTTGGTATTTATAGCTATTTTCATCCAACTAGCAGTTAGTCACTTTTGACTATGTAGCGCGCTAGCCTTTCTTCATGGCGTGGGTTATGGCTCATTACGTACGTTATACATGTCATGTAGCGTACGTTATCGATTTCCAGTATCAGTCAGTAGCTTTCGTATATTTCATTACGTACATTATCTCTTCATATTACGTACGTTATCTTGCTGCTGTAGCGTATGTTAACTACACGACATAGCGTCGTTAATCGTATATAGTCATTGCCTGCATTTGTCAAGTATCTGTTGCGCTTGACTTTGACCCTGACTTTTCCCAACGTTCATCTGATTTGAAATCTCATTACGTACGTTAACCTGTATGTGTTACGTACGTAAAATTACTTTGATAGCGTGCGCTATACAATGCGTATAGCGTGCGTTAAGCTTGTCATCTGCAGTCAACTTTCCTACTCGTCTGATCAGGTAGCGTACATTATGCATGTCTCATAGCGTATGTTATGCTTGCAAATTCCAGCTATTTGAGTCTTCGATTCCTTCGTTGATTTATTTTGCTTCTTTGTTGTTTTACTTTGTTTAACAACTATTCATCAAAACTCGATTAATGAATATTTGGAATAAAATATTCCAACATTAAGACCCATTAGTGCACGCTAAGGTGCTTAGCTAGCACGAGCTAACTACGCTGGACAGACATAACCTGCTGAATCCTTAACCCGTTTGCGCATGAAAAGAAGTACACCTAACGCGTGATAACTGTACTGATATATATCAGGCAACAGCCTCTTTCTGCACATTTTTCATTTCTTTCCTTAAGAACCGACGAGAAGAGTGCGGCGACTTGGAAGAGACTTGGTGCGATTCTTATTCATCTAACATCAGTCTAGGGTTCTTACTGTGATTAAACAACATTGGATCCTTGGATCGATGTATTTTCTTGATAATCCATAGAGTTGACTTTTTGGGATTTTGTTTTTGGTTTCGATTTCATCCTGATTCTGATGTATCGATTAGGGTTATTGAATATTGTTGATCGTATTCTATGGATTGTATATCCATATTTCGAGTTTGTTTAACTCGATTGGTGATTTGAGTGTTCTTCAGGAACCGCGAACATTTAATGTTCAATCTAATGTTTCAATGATTTTCTTCAATTGTTCGGCGTATATTTCCGTCGTTTGGTGGTAGTCCTCGTAGTAATTGTGTTATTATTGTTTCTCGTGGAGGTTGTCAGTTTTGGGACTTCCCGATCGATCATGTTTTTCGAAGTATTCAGGGGTGATTATCAAGGCAAGTCCCTTTCCATATGAATAATATTCCATGCAAATTCTCACGCGTTCAAGAGTGTATCATTTTCTTGTGAGCATATAATTATGTGCAATGTATATATATTCATGTTTAAGAAATCATTTGTTGCCTTTACGTTTTGATTACGTGGATTGAATGATGTTTTATTTCATTGTAGTGGTGTGTTGATAGGGGAATCGTAAGATATTTAACTTTACGTGATAATGATGTGCTAACTGGGATGTTAGACCCTGATGACTGTGATATTAATTTGTCTGGTGAATTCTATGGATGAGAATGGTTACGTGATTTGCCTTGAACATACGTGGTTGAGATTGTATGATATATTGATTAAAACTTGTGTGGTTTACCAAAGTGAATTTGTGATTATGTGATATTTCGTATCCAAGACTGTGGAGGGAGGGGTTTGGGCTCCGGTCTGCGTACGCTGCAATGAGAGGCTTCTGTGGTTGGTGAAGGACGGTGTTGCCTAATGCGTGAATTCAAGGGGTGGCTCTTGTGAGAGTGTTGCCAACGGGTGACTTGGTTTCAAAGGGTGGCCGTCACTGTGTAGTGAACGCCTATGCATAGGTGTTTCAGTGGATGCTTCGGGCAGGCTTCCGAGAGGAGGATACTTGTATGATAGCTAAGACCCTGTTACCAGATGAACTCATGTTTTTGAATCCTCATTTAAAACGTTTTGGAATAATGGTATCAGTAAGAAAATCAAGGATTAAATGACCAAGGATTTCCGACGAGATCTCCGAGGGTTAGTTAGTTCTTGATGATCTTGAGCAGAATTTCACTGAGAAAGCTTGTATTGGGTCAAGGACCCCGAGAGATTTTGAAACTACTTTCTAAAGTACTTTCGTTTGATTTTTGAATCTTCGTAAATCATTAAAATCGGCCCGAGTCAATAATGGCATTTTTAAACTATTTCGCTAAAGTGTTTTCAAAGGTATTTCCAAAGGATTGAACCAACTCTTGACTCAATGGGGCATTTCTAGAAAACCTTCTTTTTTTTTCTTTTTTCTTTTTTGAGAAGGTGTGACCTTATGAATGATCGATATTCTTATGTATGTGTAAACTCTTTGAAGATGTTTGGAATTTTATGATTTGCATTTGTGACTCGTTTGGATTGGTGAATATTTTTCTTATGGCTTGTATATTATGTACTTTCACTAGCAAAATTCCAGTTTGCTAACCCCTACGTTTTCGGGGGGTGCCTGTTATCCATTCAGATTTTTACAGCTCGAGATCGGTTACTTGACCAGCTTGATAGAGAATGAATGGCAACGATGCTAGTCACACATAAGTCAAAATCTCTTTCTTTTGTCTCTGTTGTAATCAACGGCAATCTTTGTTGATTAATCGCCCTTGTGTGGGTGCGAGTTATATTGTGGGAGCTGGAACTTGACTTTGGCATTATTGTCTTGAATTTGAAATGTGCGTATGTGTTGCGATATTTCGTTAACGCAAGTGCACGTTATCGTTTACAAGTAATAAAGTGATGAGTGAGTATCGTTTCCCACGAGGACTAAATTACTAAGTACCAATTTTTATGTATTCTAATTTTATTTGAACGGTCAAAAGTTGGGTTGCAATTAATAATTAAATAAAACCAATAAAAGAGCTGACAGTTAAAACGATTGCTTGAAGAAAGAAAATCAATTAATGAAAAAGTCTAGGATTTTGAATCCACCTTGGTTTATCCGAATTTACTCTCGATTATCTGAAGTTAATGATTTCCCCAATTTATTGAAGGCGGAGATTGCTAATATACTCTACCGCCTCTCCCGAGGTCAGTAGATTTTTCTAAAGGCGAATAACGCACTCTATCCCTAGGTGAATTAATTCGTCAATAGGTAAAAAGCACAAAATCTCCAAAAGGCCACGTAGTTCCTATGAGTATATTCCCATCTCACAAGATAAAACGGTCCTCACCAATAGTTCCTCACCAACTCTCCTCTCCCGATTCGAGTAAGGTAATTAAAACAATCCAATTATTGGCCAGACAATTGAAAGCATTAAAATCGATTGGGAAAACTCAATAGAAAAGGGAATTATATAGATAATCTAAATCAAATCCGTCAAAACTTAGGTTTCATCAAAATCCTAGAACAGGGTTTTAGCCTGACATGCTAAAAGATAAAAATATAGAATTAATAAATGAAAGCATGAAAATCAAACGCAGATGAAGAGCTCGGATTCCTCCGTTCTTCTGGCTTCTGCCCTCTCTTCAGCGATCCTCCTTAATTGCCGTCTCTAAGATGTCACACCCCCAGGATATCCGAGGTATATTACAGCGCCGTGAATCCCTATATGGGACCCACCAGGCTGAACAGCATCATACACAATGACTCTTAGAAACGATAAAATAACACCACGTCATAAAGACGCAAAACAGAACAATCCATCCGGTTCAACCGGTCAATAGAACATCATCATCCAACACAACATAAACACAACAACACAATCTGGACGAACAAGAACTCTTAAGTACTCGAGTACAGCTATTAGTTCAAAAGCCATAAAAGATGAAAAGACAAAAAGACATCTCTTATGCACAATCATCACGCATGGCCATCATCCGTGTACTGGTCCAGCGCCCGCTCGTCCCGAAGAACCTGACCTGAAATTCATAAAACGAATTTCCCCGAAACGGGTCCCCAGAGGGGTTAGCAATTACGCTAGTACAAGTAACCAAATGAACATTTTACATCTTACACATATAGTAATGCATGCCATCAAGAAAATCATAATTTCCAAAACGCTCATTTCCGGAAATGCCAAAATCAAACCACATTTGTAAAAATGCACCACAATTAACCGCGGACCCACAGCTTCGTGGATCCCTGCCGAGACCCCGTCGGATCTAACCCACAGTGGTTAAAAGCAAGCTCGCGGTCCACAGCTTCGTGGAACCCTACCGAGACCCCGTCGAGTCTAACCCGTAGTGAGCATACACACACACACAATTTCTCATACAAAACCACTACGTCAAGATTTTAAGTTCATAAGGGTACTTGCCTCGATTAATTAGACGATGACACGAACGGAACGGAAGAGTTGAACACGACCGCAAGGAACCGGCGGAAATGAACCTAACGATTCGAATAGCACAATCACAACCATTTCTAAACGAGTACGGAAAAGGAATACACCCGAAAACCCGCCTACGATTCATGTATATTCATACAAAAATAACAACGAGGGCGGACCACAACCAAACCCTCTCGATTTCATAAAAATCCACAAAATATCCATGAATCCGTAGGGAAACTAAGAATACCAACAAGAATAATCATATTCATCATGAATCCATCAACGAAACGGAAAGAATCGGACAAAACCCCAAAATCCCCAATTATCCAAAAAGGTAGGGTTTCAAGAGACATTACCTTGAGTGATTCAAGTGTTAAGATCCGTAGAACACGCGTTAGATTGATTATCCGAGCCTCACAACCGAAAAGAAATGATGAAAATCGACCCCCGGATGAAGAACTCTCTCTCCCTCTATGTCTCTCTCTCGCGATGCTGTGTAAAATGGGGAAGAAAAATGAGCTGCTCGCTCAAGACGACACATTTATAGTGCAACACAGCAGAACCTATCGGCCGGCCTATCGGCCGATAGGCCCAACCGATAGTCATACGGAATGCCGGCAGTAGGGTCTATCGACCCCTTATCGGCCGAAAGGCTACCGGAAGTTCGAAGGTGAAGAAATTTACATATCGGCCGGCCTATCGGCCGATAGGCCCAACCGATACCCATACGGGATGCCGGCGGAGAGTCTATCGGCCCCCTATCGGCCGAAAGGCTCCCGGGAGTGCTCGGCCAAAAGCGAAACGACCATAACTCTCGTCAGGACTCCTTTTGACTCACCGTTTGAACCATTGGAAAGCTAATTCGATGTTCTATAATATTGCAAGATTTATAATTTTTGGAGTCACCAAAAATTAATGATGATCTAACAAAGTCGAACTCAAGCGAGGAAAGTTGAAACAACGAACAATAACGAGTACAATTCAACAATTGTGAAGGACATATGAAAGATACATGTGGGTCACTATGACCGAGAAATATACCCAAAAATGAAAATACAAGGGAAAGAAAATACCGGATATTACATTCTACCCCTCTAAAAATAAGTTTCGTCCCGAAACTTAAGAAACAAACAACTCGGGGTACCTAGCACGCATGCTATCCTCGGTTTCCCAAGTTGCCTCCTCGACACCGTGTCTCGACCATTGCACCTTGACCAAAGGGATGGTCTTATGCCTCAGTCGTTTCTCATGATGCTCCAAAATCTTCAAAGGACGCTCCTCAAAAGTAATATCTTCGGCAATATCAACCTCGCCATAATCGATGACGTCACTAGGATCCGGAACATATTTCCTCAACTGGGAAACATGAAAAATGCTATGAACATGACTCAAGGCTGGAGGTAACGCCAAACGGTACGCTAATTCACCGACTCGCTCGAGAATCTCAAAGGGTCCAATAAATCTCGGGCTCAGCTTTCCTTTCTTCCCAAAACGAAAAACTCCCTTCGTCGGCGACACCTTTAGCAAAACGTGGTCTCCCACCTCGAATTCCAAAGGTCGACGACGGACGTCGGCATATGACTTCGCCGACTCGGCGCCAACATCCGTTCTCGAATTAACTCTATCTTCCGCCTCGTCTCTAAAACGACATCCGGCTCGGTCCGACTAAATCGGACGCCTCATTCCAACAAATCGGCGATCGACATCGCCGCCATAAAGTGCCTCATACGGTGCCATCCGAATTGGACGCGTGCCAACTATTGTTGTACGTGAATTCGATCAATGGCAAATGCTCCTCCCGATCACTACTCCAATCGAGGGCACAAGCACGCAACATGTCCTCGAATGTCCGGATAGTGCGTTACCGCCCATCGACCGGGATGAAAAGAGGTACTCAAACGCAACCGGTACCTAACGCCTTATGCACCGCCTTGCGAAGTGCGATACAAAACGGCCGTCACGATCCGAAACAATAGACTTGAGTACCGTGAAGTCTCACGATCTGCGCAATAAACACACGAGCTAACTTCTCCGGGCCCCAAGTGTCCTTGATGCCCGTAAAATGTGCCGACTTGGTCGCGATCAACAATCACCCATACCATATTCATGCCCGACCTCGATTTCGGCAAACTCGTAACGAAATCCATCGATATATCTTCCCATTTCCATTCCGAACGGAAGTGACCGCAATAACCGGTAGGTCAGCGATGCTCGATTTTGACTCCGGCAAGTCAAACATCTCGCCACAAACCGTGCGACTTCCTCCTTCATATCATTCCACCGAAGTTCCTCCTCGTGTCCTTGTACATCTTACTCGTACTGTGATGAACGGAATAAGGTGTAGCATGGGCCTCCCGTAAAATACTCGCCTCAACTCGAGTCGTTCGGCACACAAAGCCGACTGAATCTCAAAACGCCATCCTCGTGAATCACAAACCCGAGACTTTCCTTTAAGAACGTTCTCTCGGATTTGAGTAATCACCGGATCCTCTAATTGCTTGATTTAATTTCATCGATCAAAGACGCAGCGAAATTTCTAAGGCACAAAGTTGCCCAGACGATCCAGCAAAGAAACCTCAACATCTAACCCGATCAAAGCCCGCCGAAGCTCGGGGCGAGGCGTAAGGACCTCAAGCGTTCGCAACGCAATCGGTTTCGACTCAAGGCGTCGGCCACGACATTCGCCTTACCGGATGATAAAGGATTTCGAGGTCATAATCCTTAATCAACTCTAACCACCTCCTCTGCCTCATATTCAACTCTCACGAGTAAATATGTACTTGAGACTTTTATGATCGGTAAAAATCGACATGCAGAGCCGAAAAGATAGTGACGCCAAATCTTGAGTGCAAAGACAACCGCCGCTAACTCCAAATCGTGAGTAGGGTAGTTAAGCTCATACGGCCTCAAGCTGTCTCGACGCATAGGCAATGGTCTTGCCGTCTTGCATCAATACGCACCCAAGACCACGACCCGAAGCATCGCTAAAACGGCGAAAGCCTCGTTGCCACATGGCAATGCCAAACCGGGGTGAAGTCAACCGCTTCTTCAGCTCCTCAAAACACGACTGCCTCTCATCGTTCCAGACGAACATCTCGGATTTCTGGACCAAATGAGTAAGTGGTCGGGCCAGTTTCGAGAAACCCTCGACAAACCTACGGTAGTAGCCAGCCAAACCCAAGAAACTACGGACCTCCTTCACATTTGTGGGCGATGCCCAATCCAACACTGCCTCAATTTTCTGCGGATCTACACGAACCCCCTCGGCTGAAATCACGTGACCCAAAAACATCACTTCCTTCAGCCAGAACTCACATTTCGAGAACTTCGCATAGAGTTGCTCGGCCCTCAAAATGTCTAACACTATCCGCAAATGATGGGCATGCTCTTCCTCGTTCCTCGAATAAATAAGAATATCGTCAATGAAGACGACGACACACTTATCCAAATACTCGATAAAGACTTTGTTCATCAACTGCATGAACACCGCCGGCGCGTTAGTTAACCCGAAAGGCATAACTACAAACTCATAATGTCCGTATCTCGTCCGAAAAGCTGTTTTCGGCACGTCGGACTCCCTCACCCGGAGCTGATAGTACCCCGATCGCAAATCAATCTTCGAGAATACTGCAGCTCCCTGCAACTGATCGAACAAGTCGTCAATCCTCGGCAAAGGATACTTGTTCTTGATGGTCACCTTGTTTAGTTCGCGATAGTCGATACACAAACGTAGCGAACCATCCTTCTTCCGCACAAACAGGACCGGTGCGCCCCAAGGCGAGGCGCTCGGTCGAACATACCCCGACTCAAGAAGCTCACCCAACTGCTTCTTCAACTCGGACATCTCTGAAGGTGCCATGCGATACGGCGCCTTCGAAATAGGAGCCGCGCCCGGCTCTAACTCTATAGCAAACTCAACCTCACGGTCCGGTGGCAATCCCGGTAATTCGTCAGGAAATACATCAGGAAACTCATTAACGACTGGAATTGATGAAAGCTCGACTCCACCATCCTCCGCCTTTAAGGCATAGCACCAATAACCAGTACACCCCTTTCGCAGGAGACTCATCGCCTTCAAGGCGTTAATAACGAGTTTCTGGCTTCCCCTCTTTCGCCCCGCGAAAAAGTGCTCGGTGCCGTCCTCGGCTAACATAGTGATGACTCTCGTGCGGTAGTTCATGATCGCACCATGCCGCTCGAGCTACCATCACCAAGGATCAAATCCTCACCCTCGATACTCACAACAATAAGATTAGAGGGCCAAGTCCTCTCACAAATAAGCACAGAACAGTCTCGAACCTCCTGATCACCAACGATCCTATCACCGCTAGGAAGCTTAACGATGAAGGGCTCACAAGGTGTCAAACGGTCGAGACTCAAACGGCGCACACAATCCAGAGATATGAACGAATGCGTAGCACCTAATCGAAAAGCACACCGACAGATGAGAAAGAATATAAACGGTACACTGCCGCCACGGTAGCCGCCGGATCATCGGCTCTCCGCATCTCATAGACACGCGGATGGGCGGAGCCGACACCGGAAGCTCCCCCTTAGAGGGTCGACCCCGACCTCTCCCCGACTAGTACTCGGCGAGACCGAGGAGCAAACGATCCTCGATTCACACTTGGTTCCCTAGGCCTGGAATGGAAGCCGGGCACCAAGAATTTTCTCTCTCTCGGCACGACGGCCTTGTGGCCCGGCCGCCACACCGATTACACGTCGACAAAGGGTTCGGACAAACACGACCGATGTGGCCCGTCGACCACAATTGAAACACTTCGCATCACGAAAGGAGCACCGGTAGTTCCACGAGGACCCCAATGAACGAGCCGGACCACCGCCGGCGGGAAGGTAGCAGATTGGGATCTCTGCCGACCCCCACTCTTGTGGCCCGAAAAGTTCCTGCGGACTTACGCTTCTTACTCTCGCGGGCCGCCTCACTTGCCGTCACCGACATATCATAAGCAAGGGCCCTACTCTGATAATCCTTCAATGTAGTGCATACGAGCCCCGACATATAGTCCCGAATCGGCAACTTCATCCGTCTGGAGAAATGGAAAATCTTGTCACTCTCCTCGACAACTTGGGTCTTCACATAACCCAACTCCTTATTAAAATCGGCAATGGCTTGAGCTACGGGGATATCCCGTGGTTGAGCATCATAAAAAGCATGTACCCGAGCACAGCGGCGGCCACGGCAATATTCGGTCTCCATCAACTCTTGAAACTCGGCCCACGAAGCGGCATGGTCTTTGGGCCCAACGGCCTCCCACCATCCGTAGCGTCCCGGTGAGAAAATATTGAGCAATAGGGACTCTACGTTCCTCGGGACGATTAGTGGCAACGAAGACCTTAGATATCTCCTTAATCCACCCTTCCCTGCCCCATCGGGTCCGAAGCTCCCGAAACCGAGGAGGATGCATCTTGATGACATCTTGGAGCCAACGATCCGCTCCTCCCGATTAACGTGGGCACGATCCGGTTCAACCGCCCGAGCTATCGCCGCCATTTGGTTCACCATCTGCTGCATAACGGCCGCGATACCAAGATCGGCACGCTCACGAGAAGAAGCATGGCTATGACGGTCGCCCGATCTGCCGGCTCCCGAAGATCGTGACGTGGCCGCCACCGCCGCCCCACGTCCCGGCCGCGTCCACGACCACGACCGCGACCACGACCTCTTCCAGCATCCATGCTGGAGTTAAACAAGTAGCAAAAGCCATACGAGGGTAAGTACGAGAGAAGAACAATTACAAGTCGAGAATCAAAGGTACGATACAAGGAATTAATGAACAGAGGAAAGAAAACTTACGGACACTGGTAGTACCGGAATCATGGCAGCGTGACGATGATGTGCAAAACCAAACACCACAAGACCCAATAAACCAACAAGCCTAGGTATCCATAAACCTAGAGCTCTGATACCATTTTCTGTAACACCCCCAGGATATCCGAGGTATATTACAGCGCCGTGAATCCCTATATGGGACCCACCAGGCTGAACAGCATCATACACAATGACTCTCAGAAACGATAAAATAACACCACGTCATAAAGACGCAAAACAGAACAATCCATCCGGTTCAACCGGTCAATAGAACATCATCATCCAACACAACATAAACACAACAACACAATCTGGACGAACAAGAACTCTTAAGTACTCGAGTACAGCTATTAGTTCAAAAGCCATAAAAGATGAAAAGACAAAAAGACATCTCTTATGCACAATCATCACGCATGGCCATCATCCGTGTACTGGTCCAGTAGCCCGCTCGTCCCGAAGAACGACTGAAATTCATAAAACGAATTTCCCCGAAACGGGTCCCCAGAGGGGTTAGCAATTACGCTAGTACAAGTAACCAAATGAACATTTTACATCTTACACATATAGTAATGCATGCCATCAAGAAAATCATAATTTCCAAAACGCTCATTTCCGGAAATGCCAAAATCAAACCACATTTGTAAAAATGCACCACAATTAACCGCGGACCCACAGCTTCGTGGATCCCTGCCGAGACCCCGTCGGATCTAACCCACAGTGGTTAAAAGCAAGCTCGCGGTCCACAGCTTCGTGGAACCCTACCGAGACCCCGTCGAGTCTAACCCGTAGTGAGCATACACACACACACAATTTCTCATACAAAACCACTACGTCAAGATTTTAAGTTCATAAGGGTACTTGCCTCGATTAATTAGACGATGACACGAACGGAACGGAAGAGTTGAACACGACCGCAAGGAACCGGCGGAAATGAACCTAACGATTCGAATAGCACAATCACAACCATTTCTAAACGAGTACGGAAAAGGAATACACCCGGAAACCCGCCTACGATTCATGTATATTCATACAAAAATAACAACGAGGGCGGACCACAACCAAACCCTCTCGATTCCATAAAAATCCACAAAATATCCATGAATCCGTAGGGAAACTAAGAATACCAACAAGAATAATCATATTCATCATGAATCCATCAACGAAACGGAAAGAATCGGACAAAACCCCAAAATCCCCAATTATCCAAAAAGGTAGGGTTTCAAGAGACATTACCTTGAGTGATTCAAGTGTTAAGATCCGTAGAACACGCGTTAGATTGATTATCCGAGCCTCACAACCGAAAAGAAATGATGAAAATCGACCCCCGGATGAAGAACTCTCTCTCCCTCTATGTCTCTCTCTCGCGATGCTGTGTAAAATGGGGAAGAAAAATGAGCTGCTCGCTCAAGACGACACATTTATAGTGCAACACAGCAGAACCTATCGGCCGGCCTATCGGCCGATAGGCCCAACCGATAGTCATACGGAATGCCGGCAGTAGGGTCTATCGACCCCCCTTATCGGCCGAAAGGCTACTGGAAGTTCGAAGGTGAAGAAATTTACATATCGGCCGGCCTATCGGCCGATAGGCCCAACCGATACCCATACGGGATGCCGGCTGTAGAGTCTATCGGCCCCCCCTATCGGCCGAAAGGCTCCTGGGAGTGCTCGGCCAAAAACTGAAACGACCATAACTCTCTCGTCCGGACTCCGATTGACTCACCGTTTGAACCATTGGAAAGCTAATTCGATGTTCTATAATATTGCAAAGATTTATAATTTTTGGAGTCACCAAAAATTAATGATGATCTAACAAAGTCGAACTCAAGCGAGGAAAGTTGAAACAACGAACAATAACGAGAGTACAATTCAACAATTGACAGGAAGGACATACTGAAAGATACATGTGGGTCACTATGACCGAGAAATATACCCAAAAATGAAAATACAAGGGAAAGAAAATACCGGATATTACATAAGATTCCCCAAGATCAAAAGATAACCCTTAACTATGGCCTTAAACCCTTATTTATAGCTCCCAACAGCCTCCAAATCGCGTCCGTGTTATTAGGTCGAGAACTGGCTTCAAAATGGCCCAAACTCGCGCGGAGCACACCAAAACCGCCCTGTGTGCCGCGGCTCACTTAATCTGTGCCGCGGCACATGGCATGTTGATTAAAACCTGGGCGCTGTGTGTTTCTTCTGGGCCGCGGCTCACCATAACTATGCCGCGACTCAGAGTACAGTTTGCTCTGTGTCTGCCGGTCCTCTTCGTGTGTCGCGGCCCACTTGCCTTGTGCCGCGGCCCACGGCCAAAATTCGCCATTTTCGCCCGTTTTGCCTCGTTTTAGCTTCCGGACTCCAATCTCCTGTCAAACATACAAGAATAAGGCATTAAAAGCTCATTTATGCAAATTTACTCGCCAAAATAATACAAGATAATGATAAATAAGCGTATAAAAATACGCCTAACAAATACCCCCAAACTTGAGCCTTTGCTTGTCCTCAAGCAAAAAGAATTAATTTCAAATAAAAAAATAATCGTGAATAATCGTGCAACTCATCGTGCTCAACCTAATCAATACTATCCTGAAAATCTCAAAGAATAGCACAAGTATCGTAATAGTGAGTCGCATCCAAGACACTGATTCCACAAAGTAACCAATTTCAGTCCTAATCAATCGTTCAAGAATAAAATCCAGTTCAAAGATTAAAAAGTGTGAATCTAATCGACCGTCAATATGAAAGGTTAAAAATAAACAAGCTAACTCGCCCAATCCCACAGTCTAGTGGCACAAATTTCTAGAGTTTCATAAAAATTAACCCTCGAACAGTGTTCCCTTATATGTGCTCAATAAGATGATTCGAGTTGACCGCTAAGTTCGGATCTCGGGATGTTTCATCGGGATAATCCTAGGGTGGAATTCCATTCTCATGTGTTGGGGAACCGTTTGACGTAAAAGACACTCATGGGGCACATGGATGCTTCTAGTTACTAAGTTCCTTCCACAACGGAGAAACAACTCGAATAGCTATTCCCGCAACTCCGATTCAAGGTCGCTGTTTTACGCGAGAGTAAACATCGGGTCACGTGAACACCCCCGGTTACTAGGCTCCCCATCATCGGCACAAGCGAAATCTCTAAACCACTAGTCTAATCAGGGTCGTCGTTTTACGCGAGAGTAAACAACGGGTCACGTGAAGACCCCCGGTTACTAGACTTCCCATCATAGAACAAATAATATCTCGACTTTTGGGAAAAACTGACCGACTCTCAACTCGATCTAAGTGCCAACACGACTAATGTTACTGGACGACTAGATACGCGAAAATATGTAACCAAACGTATCGACGGCGATTTTAAAACACGTATGTCTCCTCTCTTATCCGCTAAGATTTATACAAAAACGAAAAAAAAAAAAATTCGGACCTAAATGAAGACTTAACAGAAACAGATATCATTGACTACAACTCGACTAAAACTCAACCGTTTCTTCAGAGAGAAATCAGTGTTGTAACATCATTTTCACACAAATAGAAGCACGAAAAATTCACGAAAAGGAGTAAAATCATGACAAGCAAGGCTAGCAACACAAAGATAACTAGAAATAATGAAAAGTGCAACCGAATTAAGTAAAGCAATAAATGTAGCAACATAAAGTAAACCCCCCAAACTTAGTACGCACATTGACCTCAATGGACAAAATATAATATGCAATAATAGAAGAAGGTCAAGTACTCCCCTAAAATCAGCTCACGCACTGGTGCCGGCGTCGTCCGGCGAGGAGGGTGGTGTGGCTGGCCGAGCAGGTGGAGTAAATGGCCCGTCCGGGTGCATAATGTGGGCCGTCCATGCAGCAAGGTGCTCCTGGTGGTAGGCATCCCTCGCTGCCAGATGCCTCGTCTCACGCCGGTTGGCCCGGCGGGCCTGCTCTCGCATCTCATCTCGGACGGCGTCAATGATGCTCTCCCTCTCCGTCCGCCTCTCCTCTCTCATCTCAGCCAGAAGGCTCTCTCTCTCTCTTCATCTCCTCTCTCTCTCCTCCTCATCTCCTCTCTCTCTCTCCTCATCTCCTCTCTCTCCTAATCTCCTCTTTCAGCCCGTCGAACATAGCCTGCAAGTGCTCTCTGTCGGGCGGCGGGCTGGCATCTGCCTGCTCCTGTGTCAGCAGAAGAGGCTCGGGGGACCCTTCGTGGGCCTCATCAAGTAAAAATCCCCGCCCCCGAGCGTGTGCCGGTGCTCCTTCCCACTGGTCGAAATGCGAAATGATGCGGTGATCAATCGGGCCTTGGGGAGCTAGCATCGGCTCGTCATTCGACCACGTCATCCCCGACTGCCGGCACAGAGCGCAAATAAGCGAGGGGTGCTTAAGCCCCGTCTTGGCCCCTCCCTGAATATACTGGAATATAGATCGGACCAAGAGAGGAGCCACATCAAATCGCAGCCCAGAGGTGATAGCATATAATGTACGGGATCGAGAGAGAAAAACAGTGCGGATCTGCGAGGTGGGGTCTATACGAGCGCAGATAAAATACAGCCAAGCATGCCCGAACCGGCTGAGGCGCGAGCTCTTTAAGTAGAAGGTGGAAGAGGCCGGTGCGCGCCGCTCCCAGTCGGAGTCGGGCTGTGTAAAAGTCTCGAGCAGAGCCTCCTTCGTGAGGCTATCCATAACTCGTGCATAAGCCGTCTCATCAACCACCGACAGCTCAAATAACCTCCGAATAGCAGCTACAGAAAAATCCACCGTAATACCTCGGACTATGACCTGAGTCCGAGTGTCTAGCTGCTGTAACGTCTGCCCCACCCTAATGTGCTTCAACAAAGCACTCGCATAGAACTCCTGCACAATAGATATCACCGCAGGCTCAGGAGGTGCAGCAAAACGAGCCCACCCCATCTCGTTGATCATGGTCAGAAGCTCCCCGTCCTGGGGGGCTGGGGTGAATCCCCTCTCCGGGATCAGAGGTCGAGGGCGAATCTTCTCGTTGAATATTTTATGGATCTCCGGATCAGAAAATTGGTGTGCCTCCGACTCGGCTTGACTATGAGAAGTTTCCCCTCGTGTAGGGGATGACTGAGTCCTGGCCCTTTTGCTGAGCTTCTTTATTCTAGCCATAGCGAGTCCTGAAAAAAAATAAACACCGGAGTTCACTTACTTAAGCAATAACGAGACTAACATTACTCACCTACGGATATCCAACATAAATCAAGAATTTAACGAGCTAGCACCGCCGTGAGAGAGAACTAAAATTTAAGCTTTAACGTTTAACATTGACGTTGGGGTTGGGGTTGCTGTAAATCCAGAAACGAATACGTTGCACATGGTTTCAACACATTAACTTAACAAGTAAGAATTTTTCATTCAGGCATTTTATCAAACACCTTGAAGGCATGAGTTTAATTGAAGAACAATAATTGTAATAGCTCGATTCAAACCCCACAAATAACAATCACACATCGATCATCATGATACGCGTAATCAATTCATTCTTAATTGAAAAACAATCATCAATAATCAATCAAACATATCGTAATCTCAACTCAACTTGATAGAACTTTTTGAAAGAAAATAATCAATCATCACATGAATAACACAACTTCACCTTTCAATTCATAGAACAATTAAGATTAGAAATTTCGACTTACCTTGCTTAGATTATGAAGAGTGCAAGAAGAATGCAGAAGAAGAAGATGGGAGGAGGTCGGCCAGTAGCGTGTGCAAGGGAGAGGGGAAAGATTGTACCTGGGGTGCCGGCCGAATGAGCGTTATAATGCTTACCTGGGCTATTCAAATTCCGCACGGTGTGCCGCGGCACAGCTTAAGTGAGCCGCGGCACAGAGTACAGCGGGCCTAGTCATATCTGGTGCATCTTGTGTGTTGCAGCTCAGAATCGACGTGCCGCGGCTCAGGGATCATGTGTGCCGCGGCTCAGTAAGGTTGTGCTGCGGCACAGAGTACAACAAGTTCATCCTTTTTGTTCGATTTGTGTGTTCCGCGGCTCACCATCCTTGTGCCGCGGCTCAGCCTTAAATTTTTCTCCTGGGACTTTTTCTGCACAGAAATTTCAAAGGAACACGTCAAGAATGAGAGGTATAAGCGAAGCAAAGCAAAAATGATGTAAAATAAATGATCAAAAATGCAAGAACATACTGAAACAGAAAAATCTTCTACTAAAACTCGGGTTGCCTCCCGAGAAGCGCTAAGTTTATAGTCTTCAGCCAGACCTATTTGAGAAATTCAGTTCGCTTTTCGCAAACTCCATTTGGACTCTGCCCCGTTCATCGAACCGTTAATGTGTGTTTTAAAATTTTGACCATTGGTCATTAACGATTCAATTTTTGGTTCGGCCACCAAATGTTGTTTGCGAAAAGGTTTTGACACAAACAACTTTCCGAAGCACCCATTTTCCAAATGACTAGGCGCCCGTTTGGCTTCTGGCTTATTTTCCTCTTTCACGAACGAACTTAGGATAGAATGAGACTTGTAGGATGGTGGCTGAACAGATGGCGACATATTCAAATGCCTAATACACGCGACTTGCTCTTTATTAGGCGTTGGGGCAGCTGAAACAGATTTTGACTTTTTCGACCGACGATTCTTCCAGTATGTGTCTCTCGCAATGGCATCCACACTTTTAATTTGCGAGCTCTTCTCAACACCACCCGGACATGGAAAGGATTTAAATACTTGAAAAGTGACATGCTCGTGTTGAACCCTTAGAGTTAGTTCCCCTTTTTCCACATCGATTAAAGTTCGGCCGGTTGCCAAAAATGGTCTTCCCAAAATGATTGGGATGTCGTGGTCTTCCTCCATGTCAAGCACAATGAAGTCGGCCAGAAAGATGAACTTATCAACCTTTACTAAAACGTCCTCGATTATTCCCCTCGAATACTTAATGGATCTATCAGCTAATTGCAAAGAGACAGTCGTTGGTTTCGCCTCTCCAATTCCAAGTTTCTTGAAAATAGACAGAGGCATGAGATTAATACTAGCACCGAGATCGCACAATGCCCTTTCAAAAGTCAGATTTCCCATCGTGCAAGGTATATTAAAACTTCCCGGATCTTTCAATTTTGGCGGAAGCTTCTTCTGAAGAATAGCGATGCACTCCTCCGTCAATGCGACTGTCTCAAACTCCTCGAGTTTTCTTTTCTTTGACAAAATTTCTTTCATGAATTTCGCGTAACTCGGCATTTGCTCCAATGCGTCGGCAAATGGAATGTTTATGTGCAGCTTCTTGAAGACGTCTAGGAACTTAGAGAACTGCTTGTCCACCCTTTTCTGATGTAATCGCTGCGGAAACGGGACAGGTGGTACATACGCCTTTGGATTGTCCGGAAACAGTATCGAGGGTCTCCAATCTTGTGATTTCTCCGTCGCTGAATTTTTCTTCTCCCCTTCCTCACTTATCGAGGGCTGTTAATACATTTGCTATCTGGCCCAGTTGGACTTCCAAGTTGCGAATGGAAGCGGAATGGTTTTGCAATGTTGCTTCCGTACGGGTCATGAACTGACTCGTATTCGCTGCCAATTTCGCAATTGCTTCCTCTAGAGAAACTTTTGGAGCAGGCGGAGGTTGCTGTTGGTGTTGAGCGAACGGAGGCTGGTTCGAGTTCTGTCCGTTTCTCCATGAGAAGTTAGGATGATTACGCCATCCCGGATTATACGTGTTGGATTACGGATTATTTTGTCGATTCCCGTTTCCTACGAACTGAGCTTGTTCAATTAGGGGCTGCTCGAAAGGGTTTCCAACTTGACATTCCACGCTAGGGTGAGATCCGTTACACCAATTGCAGGATTCAATGGTAACGGGGGAAGGAGCATGCGAAAAGGCTTGAAGTTGTTGCGTCAAAGCGGCGACTTGAGCTGAAAGTGTAGAGATCGGATCATTATTCGAGATTTCCATGACTCGCTTCGGATCTACTCGTTCGGACGGCCATTGATATGCATTTGCGGCCATTGCTTCCAACAAATAATGTGCTTCAGCCATTGTTTTTCCCATCAAGGATCCTCCAGCGGCTGCATCCACGAGAGTGCGTGTAGAGGCACTCAATCCATTATAGAACGTCTGAATTTGGAGCCAATCCGGTAAGCCGTGATGTGGGCATCTCCTCAGTAAATCCTTGTATCGCTCCCACGCCTCGTGAAGCGACTCCATATCAAATTGACCAAACGTAGTGATCTCGTTCCGTAACCTCGCTGTCTTTGATGGTGGAAAGAATTTAGCAAGGAAGGCTTGCGCTAATTCTGCCCATGTCGTGATCGAGCCCGGCGGTAAAGAATTCAGCCAAAATTTTGCTTTATCCCTCAAAGAGAAAGGGAAAAGCCGTAAACGGATAGCATCGTCGGTGACACCATTGTTCTTGAACGTGTCACAAATCTCGAGAAAAGACGCAATGTGTGCGTTGGGGTCGTCGTTCGGTAATCCACAGAACTGGCTCAATTGTACCATCTGAATAATTGCAGGCTTGATTTCGAAATTATTCGCCTGGATGGTGGGACGCCGAATCCCCGAAAAGTTCGCATTGATCTGCGGCATAGCATAATCTCAAAGTGCTAACGCCGGTTGAGCTTGCACCATGGGGTTTTCCGCTTCTTGATTTCAGGTATTATCGGCCATAGTGACTTTCGTCGGTAGCTCTCGTTTCTCCTTTTTGTTTCTCCGAAGAGTGCGCTCGAGTTCGGTATCCAAAGGTAGTAGGCCTTCGTTACCGGATTTTCTCATGCACTAACCGAACAATCCTGAAGGGAGAAACAAACAAATAAATAAAATTAAACAAAAACAATAAAAAAAATGTTCAAACTAAGACTAGAAATACTGAAATCGATATTAGTAAAAATTTCAGTCCACGACAACGGCGCCAAAAACTTGTTGCAATATTTCGTTAACGCAAGTGCACGTTATCGTTTACAAGTAATAAAGTGATGAGTGAGTATCGTTTCCCACGAGGACTGAATTACTAAGTACCGATTTTTATGTATTCTAATTTTATTTGAACGGTCGAAAGTTGGGTTGCAATTAATAATTAAATAAAACCAATAAAAGAGCTGACATTTAAAACGATTGCTTGAAGAAAGAAAATCAATTAATGAAAAAGTCTAGGATTCTGAATCCACCTTGGTTTATCCGAATTTACTCTCGATTATCTGAAGTTAATGATTTCCCCAATTTATTGAAGGCGGAGATTGCTAATATACTCTACCGCCTCTCCCGAGGTCAGTAGATTTTTCTAAAGGCGAATAACGCACTCTATCCCTAGGTGAATTAATTCGTCAATAGGTAAAAAGCACAAAATCTCCAAAAGGCCACGTAGTTCCTATGAGTATATTCCTATCTCACAAGATAAAACGGTCCTCACCAATAGTTCCTCACCAACTCTCCTCTCCCGATTCGAGTAAGGTAATTAAAACAATCCAATTATTGGCCAGACAATTGAAAGCATTAAAATCGATTGGGAAAACTCAATAAAAAAGGGAATTATATAGATAATCTAAAGCAAATCCGTCAAAACTTAGGTTTCATCAAAATCCTAGAACAGGGTTTTAGCCTGACATGCTAAAAGATAAAAATACAGAATTAATAAATGAAAGCATGAAAATCAAACGCAGATGAAGAGCTCGGATTCCTCCGTTCTTCTGGCTTCTGCCCTCTCTTCAGCAATCCTCCTTAATTGCTGTCTCCAAGATTCCCCAAGATCAAAAGATAACCCTTAACTATGGCCTCAAACCCTTATTTATAGCTCCCAACAGCCTCCAAATCACGTCCGTGTGATTAGGTCGAGAACTGGCTTCAAAACGGCTCAAACTCGCGCGGAGCACACCAAAACCGCCCTGTGTGCCGCGGCTCACTTAATCTGTGCCGCGGCACATGGCGTGCTGATTAGAACCTGGGCGCTGTGTGTTTCTTCTGGGCCGCGGCTCACCATAACTGTGTCGCGGCTCAGAGTACAGTTTCCTCTGTGTCTGCCGGTCCTCTTCGTGTGTCGCGGCCCACTTGCCTTGTGCCGCGGCCCATGGCTAAAATTCGCCATTGTTGCCCATTTTGCCTCATTTTAGCTTCCGGACTCCAATCTCCTGTCAAACATACAAGAATAAGGCATTAAAAGCTCATTTATGCAAATTTTCTCGCCAAAATAATACAAGATAATGATAAATAAGTGTATAAAAATACGCCTAACAGTATGATCCGGTTTTTGAGGTTTATCTGAGGTAATGGTAGTGTCACGTGTTGACCATGCATTTAATTTAGATACCGGAGAACATTAAACTCATATAGAATTATTTTTTTCATAAACAAGGTAATTGTAGCACTGTGCGGGTAAAATATTTTAAATGGTGTTTTGAATTTTTAAATATTTTGAAAACCTATGATTTGACATCATCCTGACGAATGGTCACGTACTACGATGGAAGAAATATACTTTCGATCAAACATTTCGTAGAAGAGGAAAAACCTTAACTTTTGTATTTGGATCCCAAGTAAGATTTTGAAATGTTTCAAGTTAGAGACGACGTATTTGAAGTTTTAAAACATAAATGGTTTTGCATTTTCAAATATGATTTTCAAAGTTGAGGTGCAAAAAATGAAGCTTCATCTTCTAGTAAAGGAATAATGTTGGCAAGTTTTGGGGCAAAACGTGACTCGCCTTTTTTTCAAAAGTTTTGTTTTCCTAAAGTACACGCATAGTGTCAATAATATTACATAGGAAGGTAACACCAGAGTTCATAACTCTTGTGGTTGTGTGAATGCCCAATCATGCTACTTATGTGCATAAGATTCTTTTCCTTGTTGAAAGATTAGAATTTGGGTTCTAAGTTCTGCGCTCTACGAGTTCTAGCTATTCTGTAACCCGTATGATGTGTTTTTCGTGTAAAATGAGAATGCTCATAATTGTGTGGAGTATGCATATGATAGCTGTAATATCCGACTGTAATTTTCTTACTTACTGTTGTACTACTCGGATAATTTGAGTATTGTTGAATCATGTTGCATTTAGTGTAATGATTATTAATGTTGAGATATATCATGATCGAATTAATTATAATTATCATCCGTACTGTGTTTGATTGTTAGACGTTGTGTAGATTATTGCATTTTTGGCTAAGTCCTTAGTGCCTAACGTACGCTACTGTTGTACCTCAGCATACGTTAATTCCTTAGTCTTACATACGTAATGTACTTATGCTTACGTACGTAATGAAGGGAATCTGATCCGATCTCAACTTTCAGCATGTAGGGCCATGCATGATCCGGTTATTTAGCCTTTCGAGGCAGCCAAGTCAACATGCATTACGTACGTAATGCTTATGCTATAGCATTCGTAATGCAGGTGAGCTTACATACGTGTTTCTGGCAGCGTACGTAAGACTGTGTGTGTGTGTGTTGAGGCAGTAGCCTCTGGAGGGTCATTACATACGTAACACATATGTGTTAGCATACGTAAAAGGGGCCAACGTATGTTAACCTTCTTGGGTAATGTACGTAATGGCAAATGAAGTTTATAAAAGACAGGTCTTGCTTTCATTATGCACGAACCAAACTTGATATTTTCTCCAGGTTATCATCCATCTGCCTTCCCAGATCGATATTATCCCCTTCCATCTTATCTTGGAGCTTCGTATCTTGGAGTGGAGCTTAGTGATTGGAAGTTTGGAGTGCATTCTTGTAGTTTTGGTGGTTTGTTGAGGTATGTTGTACAATCTTACTCTATTTTCGTAGAAATGATGATATTGATAAGGAATATTTCACCTAGTGTTGAATTAATCAAGTGAAACATGATTGTTGTGAAGATTTGAAACACTTATTGAAGAACATAGTAATTAAGGTTAATTGAGAATGTTCTTGATGTTTTGATGATAATAATCACTTTAAGAGAATCATACTCGACTTGCTGGATTGATTAACATAATTGGGGGATGATGATCATAGGTTTCAATATAGTTAAGTTAAAATTCGATGAATTGAGGACATAAGATTAAACAATACCTTGAGAAGAACTTGATGAATAATAATGATGATGATGATGATGATGATGATGATGATGTTAAAATGGAATGGTTAATTGAGATTATTAATGATAATTCATGTAGTATAGATGGTCATGAACATTGAAGAACCGTAAGAACTTGGTAATCCGATTTCTAAAGATGAATTGGGTGTATTGAAGTTCGTTAATAATCGATAGAATGTTCATCGGAATGGGATGAACTATTCAGGTAGATTTATGGGTGTCGTTTCCTATGAACCGATCTCTATACCATATGAATGTGTTGTTTAATGAGTTACGTTTCATTCAAGGTTGCGTGCTCGAGTGAGTATTATTAGTCTAGGAAACCGTCCGTCCGTTCGTTTGGAGAAGGACTTTTTCATCTACGGAATTGAGGCAAGTTATCTTGCTTGGTTATAATGATGATTGAATTCTTGTAAATATTATATGTTTCGTGTATATGATTTATGAATCTATGATTCGTAATGTGATATTTTTCTTAATCATAGTACCGTTTCATTGTGGGATTGTATTCCGAAGTTCATCACATCTGTATCGTTGGTCTCACTGATCATTATTGTCACTTCGGTGAGTTTCTTGATTCTTGATTGAATGTGTGATTTATTGAGTTTCGTTGTCATGTTATATCGTGACATATCGGGAATCATATCTGCGTGCCGATTGGTTAGGTGTAGGATTTCTAGCGAGACACATATGGTCATATGTTGATGTTTCCATATTGGACTGTGCACACGAGACGTAGTTCGCAAGGCTAATTAGGTACATTGTCCCACGTATATCCTGGATTCCATATATGGGGTGGACATATGCAGGGACACATTTCCGAATCGGACGTACTGTGATGTCCGTCTTGAGCCATGTTGATTGGTCGTTCATACTCCATGTATGATTGGGTATGTCCGACGGTTTGCGACTAGTTGTTCATATGCCCGAGAGGTATGCCAATAGTCAGGTTGTTTCCTTCAGATCCCACACACACACACACACACACACACACACACATATATATATATATATATATATATGAATTGTATAAAGTCTTGAGAATTATTATCATGTATATCTGACCTTGTGGTTTTGGGCGAAATACTTGTGTTGTATTTTAGGTCGAGGCAAAGGCAAGGCACGGGAAGAGCACGGTGACGGCAAAGGGTTTGAAGGATACTAGTTCGGGCCCCCCAAGTCTTTTGTTGTCCGGTTATGCTTAACCTTGTAATATTTCTTTTCCGCTTCATTTAAACTCTTGTTGTTGTACTATTATTTTGAGTATATTCCATCTTTATATGGTTTATACTGGCATTGGATCCTGTGCATTATAAGGCCTTTAGTCGTACGATTTGTAAACTCCTAATCAGAGTAATGATTATTATCTTGTGGTTAGGTACCACAATTATGATATGATTATTTTGTGTTTCGGTATTGCCTGGTGGGTCCCAGTGTGGGGTCCACGGTACTATAATAGTCGCCATATTTGGGGTGTTATAGAAGATGGTATCAGAGAGTCGTTCCTATTTGAGAGTCATTGTGGATTGAACTAGTATCAAGAAACCTTCGCGTCATGTATGACCTATGCAAGTGCCTGAACCTATGAGCCAAATACGGCATGTTACTTTTGTGCCATGATTTAATTTCTGGCAAGATGTTTGTGGCGGAATTTATCTTATTGATATTCTGAGAGAAATTTTGGATTGATTAAGTGATTGAGTTTGTTTCGACTTGATGTCGATATGATGTTTTGTGTAGCACTCGTGGTTCCGATAATTCATGATGAACTATTTTCTTGAACTTGTAGTTTCATTGTTGCTATTAACTTAGCGTGAAATTGTGATTGGCCGTAGAGGCGGTCATGAAATGTGCTTATGATTACTGTTTGATTCTTTCAGTATGGATAAAAATTTGAGAGGCCATGGCAGAGGGGGTCGAGGCAGCGGTAGGGGCCGAATCCTGAGGCCACAAGCTAATACACGTTCGAATGTGGAGCAAAGCTCAATGGGTAGTGATTCGCATATTGAGAACCCGTCACACCACACCGCGCGACACGAGGGTGCGCGCGTCAACCCGTATGTTGTTAGGCAGGGCATGATGACCCAGATGGGTCAATTGATGGAAGCTATGCAGAGAGCTGCTACTACTGGCCAGCAGCAGGGGCCTCATCCACCACCTCCTGTGCATGGTGGAACCGTGAGTCGGATTATTAGCGACATCTCTCGTCAGCGGCCTCCGACTTTTGAAGTTTTCTCTAAGCCTGCTGATATTGTGCACTGGATCGAGCACTTCGAGAAGTTGTTCGATATGGTTGAATATCTGGAAGAGAATCGAGTCTCCGTGGTGGCTTACTACCTTTGTAAGACCGCCAACACATGGTGGCTTTCGGTGAGACCAGCTGATGGCGTGTGCACTTGGGAAGAATTCAAGAACCTTATGCTGGATCGTTATTATCCAGGTTCACTTCGTGAGGCCAAGCTATCAGAGTTACTGAACCCTGACCCGTTTGAGGATAATGATGAGTTATCAATTGCCGAGAAATTCGAGGCACTTATTCCGTTCGCCTCGTCGATTGTTCGCACGGAAGCTAATAAGATCAAGTATTTTCTTAAGAGGCTTAAGCCCCGGATGAGAATGCAGTTACTTAATCACCACTACACGACTCTACTGGAGTTCATCGAGAGAGATCTGGAATACGAACTTATTGCGAAGGAGATTTTCAAGAAGCAGCCGCAGTCTAATAATAAAGATCAAGGAACCAAACTCAGGCGGATAGCAACCGGGGAATGTTCAAGAAGCGCCAATCCGTACCGTCTTTTTCTGAGCGGTCACCTGTGGCGTCAAAACCAGTAGGTTCACATTCTCAAGCAGTCAGCTCATCTATTATGTGTTTTAACTATGGAGATCAGGGGCATGTCAGCTCCAAATGTTTGAAGCCGACCGTTGCATGCCATACTTGTGGGATTACTGGGCATCGTGCTCGTTTTTGCAGAAGTGGACCGAGACGTACTACAGTAGCCTCTCATGCTCCAGTTCAGTCTTTAGTTCAGGACCGGGCACCTCCACCTGCCTCCCATCAAATTACAGGGGCAAACAGAGGAATGGGTCGCGGAAGTCAAACTAGTGCAGCTGGCACCGGAGCTGCAAAGCCAAGAATCTACGAGATGAAGAAGGCTGACGATCCCGAAGCCAGCATGATCGTAGGTACACTCGAGATTCACTGTCAGCCTGTATGTATTATTTTTTATACTGGTGCTTCACACACCTTTACATCTGCTTCTTGTTTGAGTCGTTTACAATTAGATCATGTTATCGATTGTAAACCTTATGTGATTGGTCTACCCGATGCTAGAAGAATTGTGTGGAATCGTGAAGTGCAGAACTGTCCGATTCGTATTAACGACCGCGAGTGGTTGTCAGACTTGATTGTGGTCGATTTACCTAAAGATGATGTAATCTTGGGTATCGATTGGATCGATCGCCATGATTCCATACTTAGCGTCCGCAAATGGACGGTGACTGTCACTTCTGATGATGGTTTTGAGTGCATTTTTCAGGGTGATAATCCCAGCCGTTCCGGGAGAATCATCAACGTAATGAAAGCAGTGAAACTGCTTAATGAAGGATGTGTTGGTTATTGGTTCTACATGACCAAGACAGTAGATCGAACAACTAAATTGGGCGATATTCCGGTGGTCCGAGACTACCCATATGTAGATGAGTTTCCAGGCTTGTCTCCACATCCTGAGGTAGAGTTTACCATTGAATTAGAGTCAGGTACGTCCCCAATTTCAAAAGCACCGTATCACATGGCTCCTACCGAGATGCAGGAGTTGAAGAGTCAGCTCGAGGATTTGACCGAGAACGGTTATGTTCGACCCAGTGTGTTCCCTTGGGGAGCACTAGTGTTATTTGTGTAAAAGAAAGACGGATCCCTGCGTTTATGTATTGATTACCTTGAGTTGAACAGGGTAACAATCAAGAATAAATATCCATTGCCTTGTATTGATGATTTATTGGATCAACTCCAAGATGCCGCTGTGTTTTCCAAGATCGACTTAAGATCCAGTTATCATCAGTTGAGGATTCGAGATCCTATATTTCGAAGACAGGCTTTTGTACTTGCAATGGGTATTGTGAGTTTGTGGTGATGCCGTTTGGACTGGCTAACGCACCATGATGTTCATGGAATTGATGAATCGAGTTTTCATTAATTATCTGAATCGTTTTGTGGTCGTTTTCATCAATGACTTTTTGATTTACTCCCGTGACCGTAAAGAGCACGAGTACCATATCTGCCAGATTCTCGATGCGCTGAGGCGAGAACAACTCTATCGAAAATTTTCCAAATGCGAGTTCTGGATGTCTGAGATTACTTGTCTTGGGCATGTGATATCGGTTGATGGAGTTAGTGTGGACCCATAGAAGATAGAGGCTATCCGCGATTGGCTACCTCCGAAGAATGTGAAGGAAATTCGTAGTTTCCTTGGTCTAGCAGGCTAGTACAGATGGTTTGTGAAAGGCTTTTCCAAGATTGCTCAACTGCTGACTAATCTGTTGATGAAATATAAGAAGTATACATGGTCAGAAGTGTATCAACAGAGCTTTGACGAACTCAAAATTCGACTGATTTCGGCACCAGTTTTGGTTGTTGTTGCCCAAAATATTTATCCGAAGATTAATACTGCTGGAAGTCGGACAACAAACAACAATTGCGGGAGCACTTCCGAGAGTAGATAAATAATACAAGATTTGCCGGGTTTGTTAGGCCCGGGCTTGAATGCTCTCGCGAGATGTTATTAATACGAATATTCGTGGATACAAGTATTAATGAGAGAAATCTAAATACAATGAGTATAAAAAGACTCTGTTAATCCGGCTCTTGAGCGAAGCTCGGTGTTCTTCGTCCCCGCCGATAATCTGCTGGATGAGATAGGCCGGGAGAAGTAAGACCGAAAGATAGCTGTTGCCAAGAGTTGGATGTTAGCCAAGTGTAAGTATTTTGCTTCTGTATGGTGTGAAATGCGGGAATGCCAGCGTGAGAATCCAAGTGCAGGCTGCCCTCTTTATATAGGGGTTGAGGTGCCTTGTCCCCTAGTGGGCGATCGCCTTTCGGCCATTAATGTAATGGGGCGATCGTCCTAAAGGTCACATGGGCTGTCTGCCAAAAGTCCAGAGATCCAGCCGGCAGCCAGCTGAGTGGCCCAATGAGGAGCCGGCACGCGTCCGGAAGTACTGTCACAGGAGGTCCCACTTTGTTACTTTCGGCGGACTTTGTCAGTAGGCAAGGTAGGTGACAGGCTGTGGTCACCAGTCTTGTCCGTCAGCTCCTTTCGCAGGCCTGGGCCCTGTTGGTAGGTGAGGTAGGTGACAGGTTTGTCAGCGCCTTTTGTGGATCTGCACGTGGGTGCTGTCCTGTTTGCCCGGCCTTGGCCGACTGGATGGCCATCGGCCCGGATCGTCATGATGCGGTCGTCTCTAGCTGGACACCGAGGATCGTTCTCGGCCAGTCACTGAAGGTCGGCAATGGTCGGTCACCAAGGGTCGGTCGGCAACGCGCTGAGAGATGATCGTCCATAAGTCGGTCGCCAGAAGTCGGTCGCCGAGGGTCGGTCGGCAAATCGCTGAGAGATGATCGTCCATAAGTCGGTCGCCAGAAGTCGGTCGCCGAGTACCGAGAGGCGATCGTATCTGAGGTCGATCGCTCGGCACCGGGACTTGTCCTGGGACCTTCGGCTGGGCGATTCATGCTTGTCTGCCGGGCTAAGGCTAGGTCGCCTGGTCGCTGGTCGGCGGTTCTTCCTCGGACGCTCGGCAGCGATTTGGTCGCCAGACCTCCTAGGCGATCGCCAGTCGGAAGGTGTTAATTCTTGACACAACAATTGCCCCCGAGCTTGCTCCTATGTTGAAGACATGGGGCGAGGTGGTTCTTGCTGGCGATCGTGTAAGGATGAGGACGTGCGATCTTGCTGAGCTGACTTATGATTTCGGACTTGGGCTATTATGGTCGATTGGCTTAGCTATCTTTCGGTCTTGTACCTGCAAAAACAACATTGGCCGATCCCCCATGGAAACTTGGTGGTTTCGCTTTGTTTGAGGAATCGTGCACAGTCGCGGAGATCGATGGACCGACCCCATGACCGTGTCTTGGTGCGCGAAGACATTGAGTGTCTCGTGACTCACTTTATTATGAGGGTCCTCTGTTAGGCTGCGCCTCGCCTCGTATTTAAACGAAGGGCGTGCGGTCTTGGTCTAGAGGAGTCCTTGCGCGGGGCAGCGTCGGATGAATCAACTCCACGCCCGCGGCTTGTTAGCTCTGCTTCCACCTCGGCCAGCCATGGAGATGGCCGACCTCGACGGTGTACGTTGAGACGGGGTTGTGGCATGCGTCCACTGATTAATGTTGGAGAGCCCTCAGACTACGCCGGCCTCGTATTTAAACGAAGGGCGGGCGATCTCGGCCGAAAGGGACCTTGCATGGCCGAAGCAGCCGGTTCCATCGACTGCCAGGATCATGGCTTTATGATGTGCGGTGGAGGCGATCTTATGCCTTAGTCCGTCATGTTATATGCTGGACTGTAGATGGCGATCGTGTCCACCGGGTTGCTGATGATGTAGCGTGATGATCGGCGATCGGGCTGGAAGACTGGCGATCGTCGCTCGACTGCCGATCGCTTTATTCGTAGGTCGACGTCGGCGATCGGGCGGGAGATCGTGGTCCGGGCGCCGATCGCGCTGCTCACAGGCTAAGAAGGAACCTTTGCCTGGCCAGAAAATCTGCGGCTCTAGCCCGGAAGGCTGCGTAGGTTGTAGGTTGGGTCTTCGTGAGATGCCTGAACATAGGCGAAAAACCCTGAAATCCTCCTAGGACCGCGTAGAGGGCGGTCTCATCGCTTATGGGCTCGCCATTGAGGATGATTACGTCTACCCGGTCGATGTAGTCCGAGTCGGACTCTTCTTCTCCCTGCTTGATTTGCATCATGCGAAGGGGACCTTCGGGCCGGACGACCCTGGTGGCGAAGTACTCCGTGAAGACGTGCGCCAGCTCGTTAAAGGAGCCAATGGACCGAGGTGGCAATGAAGTGTACCACCGGTGGGCGAGGTCGTCCAGCGTCAGAGGGAACATTCGGCATCTGGTCGCGTCAGATGCCCCACACCCGGTCATGTAGATGTTGAACTTTCTCAGGTGCACTTGGGGGTCTGATCGCCCCTCGTACACGGGTGTTTGCGGGGGAGCGATCTTGTGCTGCACGGGGGCGAGCTCGATGCCGATCGTGAGCGGCTCGCTTGGCCCGGCGATCGTCTTCTTGGCGCCTGCCCTGGATTCCAGGAGCGCCTTCATGTCGTCGAGTTGACGTTGCATCGCAGCCATCGCCGTGGCTTGGTCGCTTGCAGATCGGCCTTGGGAGCAGGAGCCAAGGCGATCGTGTACCGATCTCCGGCGAGGGGGAGCCAGACGGCTGGGCTGCCTTCTGGGAGTCGGATAGGCCGAGCTCCTGGTGACGGACTCAAACTCCGTCGTCTCGTAGCTGGGGCCGGACTGCCCCGGTAGCCAGGTCGGGTCACTGCCCAGGCGATCGAAGACAGAGGTGCCCCGGCTGGCGAGCGCCTCTTCCTGCGGACGGGAGCCTCCTGGCGATCGCTCGGCCAGTGACGCCTTGAGCTTCCGCTTGGACTTCCGGCGGACGGCCGAGGGGGCGATAGCAGGAGGCGCGTTGAGAGCACTCCGTCGCTCCTGTAGGACGGCCAGGGCCCCTTCGATCTGTTCCTTGGTTCGGAACCGATCGAGCGAGAGGCTTGGGCCGCCGTCCAGGGACGGGATCGAGCGTCTCTGACCGCGGCGGCTACCCTCCACCATCGGCTGTGGCTCGGACTGGGACGGAACAGGGGGTTTGGCCGGCTGGTCAGCGGCTTTCTTCGACGCGGAGGCGGAAGACATGATTTCTGAAGGATTTCTTTGAAGTGCAGTAAGTGTCACTTCAAGTATCTGCCCCGAGAACAGTGAGTGTTCTTCGGGACGGTAGGTATAAAAAATCGAGGGTTGGAGCCCCTCCTTCTAGCGCCAATTGTTGTTGCCCAAAATATTTATCCGAAGATTAATACTGCTGGAAGACGGACAACAAACAACAATTGCGGGAGCACTTCCGAGAGTAGATAAATAATACAAGATTTGCCGGGTTTGTTAGGCCCGGGCTTGAATGCTCTCGCGAGATGTTATTAATACGAATATTCGTGGATACAAGTATTAAGGAGAGAAATCTAAATACAATGAGTATAAAAAGACTCTGTTAATCCGGCTCTTGAGCGAAGCTCGGTGTTCTTCGTCCCCGCCGATAATCTGCTGGATGAGATAGGCCGGGAGAAGTAAGACCGAAAGATAGCTGTTGCCAAGAGTTGGATGTTAGCCAAGTGTAAGTATTTTGCTTCTGTATGGTGTGAAATGCGGGAATGCCAGCGTGAGAATCCAAGTGCAGGCTGCCCTCTTTATATAGGGGTTGAGGTGCCTTGTCCCCTAGTGGGCGATCGCCTTTCGGCCATTAATGTAATGGGGCGATCGTCCTAAAGGTCACATGGGCTGCCTGCCAAAAGTCCAGAGATCCAGCCGGCAGCCAGCTGAGTGGCCCAATGAGGAGCCGGCACGCGTCCGGAAGTACTGTCACAGGAGGTCCCACTTTGTTACTTTCGGCGGACTTTGTCAGTAGGCAAGGTAGGTGACAGGCTGTGGTCACCAGTCTTGTCCGTCAGCTCCTTTCGCAGGCCTGGGCCCTGTTGGTAGGTGAGGTAGGTGACAGGTTTGTCAGCGCCTTTTGTGGATCTGCACGTGGGTGCTGTCCTGTTTGCTCGGCCTTGGCCGACTGGATGGCCATCGGCCCAGATCGTCATGATGCGGTCGTCTCTAGCTGGACACCGAGGATCGTTCTCGGCCAGTCACTGAAGGTCGGCAATGGTCGGTCACCAAGGGTCGGTCGGCAACGCGCTGAGAGATGATCGTCCATAAGTCGGTCGCCAGAAGTCGGTCGCCGAGGGTCGGTCGGCAAATCGCTGAGAGATGATCGTCCATAAGTCGGTCGCCAGAAGTCGGTCGCCGAGTACCGAGAGGCGATCGTATCTGAGGTCGATCGCTCGGCACCGGGACTTGTCCTGGGACCTTCGGCTGGGCGATTCATGCTTGTCTGCCGGGCTAAGGCTAGGTCGCCTGGTCGCTGGTCGGCGGTTCTTCCTCGGACGCTCGGCAGCGATTTGGTCGCCAGACCTCCTAGGCGATCGCCAGTCGGAAGGTGTTAATTCTTGACACAACAATTGCCCCCGAGCTTGCTCCTATGTTGAAGACATGGGGCGAGGTGGTTCTTGCTGGCGATCGTGTAAGGATGAGGACGTGCGATCTTGCTGAGCTGACTTATGATTTCGGACTTGGGCTATTATGGTCGATTGGCTTAGCTATCTTTCGGTCTTGTACCTGCAAAAACAACATTGGCCGATCCCCCATGGAAACTTGGTGGTTTCGCTTTGTTTAAGGAATCGTGCACAGTCGCGGAGATCGATGGACCGACCCCATGACCGTGTCTTGGTGCGCGAAGACATTGAGTGTCTCGTGACTCACTTTATTATGAGGGTCCTCTGTTAGGCTGCGCCTCGCCTCGTATTTAAACGAAGGGCGTGCGGTCTTGGTCTAGAGGAGTCCTTGCGCGGGGCAGCGTCGGATGAATCAACTCCACGCCCGCGGCTTGTTAGCTCTGCTTCCACCTCGGCCAGCCATGGAGATGGCCGACCTCGACGGTGTACGTTGAGACGAGGTTGTGGCATGCGTCCACTGATTAATGTTGGAGAGCCCTCAGACTACGCCGGCCTCGTATTTAAACGAAGGGCGGGCGATCTCGGCCGAAAGGGACCTTGCATGGCCGAAGCAGCCGGTTCCATCGTTGCCGGGATCATGGCTTTATGATGTGCGGTGGAGGCGATCTTATGCCTTAGTCCGTCATGTTATATCTTTGGATGTAGATGGCGATCGTGTCCACCGGGTTCTTGATGATGTAGCGTGATGATCGGCGATCGGCCGGAAAGGCGGCGATCGTCGCTCGACTGCCGATCGCTTTATTCGTAGGTCGACGTCGGCGATCGGGCGGGAGATCGTGGTCTGGGCGCCGATCGCGCTGCTCACAGGCTAAGAAGGAACCTTTGCCTGGCCAGAAAATCTGCGGCTCTAGCCCGGAAGGCTGCGTAGGTTGTAGGTTGGGTCTTCGTGAGATGCCTGAACATAGGCGAAAAACCCTGAAATCCTCCTAGGACCGCGTAGAGGGCGGTCTCATCGCTTATGGGCTCGCCATTGAGGATGATTACGTCTACCCGGTCGATGTAGTCCGAGTCGGACTCTTCTTCTCCCTGCTTGATTTGCATCATGCGAAGGGGACCTTCGGGCCGGACGACCCTGGTGGCGAAGTACTCCGTGAAGACGTGCGTCAGATGTTTGACCTGTCACCAGCTTAATATTGAACACGAGCGACCAGCAGGTATGCTGAAATCACTCCTGATACCCGAATGGAAATGAGAGGATATATCGATGGACTTTATCACTAATATACCGATGAGTTGTCGAGGTATGAATATGATTTGGGTGATTGTGGATCTTCTGACCAAATCAGCCCACTTCTTGGATATTAAAGACGTGTGGGGTCCCGAGAGGTTGGCCGAGCTGTTCATTAAAGAGATCGTGACAGACGGTTCGTGTCACATTTCTGGAAGGCAGTTCATCGTGTGATGGGTACGCAGTTGAATTTCAGTATGGCATTTCATTGTCATACTGATGGCCAGTCTGAGAGGACTATCCAAACTCTGGAGGATACGTTGAGAGCGTGTGCTCTCGATTGGAAGGACGATTGGGAAGCCCAACTACCTTTGGTGGAGTTCACCTACAATAATAATTGGCATGCTTAGATTAAGATGGCATCTTATGAGGCATTGTATGGCCGTCGATGTAGGTCCCCTTTGTGTTGGGACGACTTGTCTGAATCTCTGGGTACAGAACTCGATATGTTGATAGCAGCTCATGAGAAGATCGCTCTGATTAGGAGTCGTTTGTTAATGGCTCAAAGCCGACAGAAATCTTATGCAGACCACCGTCGACGACCGCTTGAGTTCGAGGTTGGTGACCATGTGCTAATGAAAGTGTATCCCACTTGAGATGTTTTTTGCTTTGGGAAGAGAGGCAAGCTGAGCCCGAGGTATATTGGATCGTTTGAGATTTTGGAACATGTGGGCGATCTGGCCTATCGTCTGGCGTTGCCACCGACTTTAAGTCGGATTCACAACGTCCTGTGCAGATACTCGAGAGGAGGATCAAACAATTGATTAACAAGACGATTCCCCTACTGATGGTTCAGTGGTTATGACATTGAGTCGAGGAGTCTACGTGGGAGACCAAGGATAGCATGCGGGATAGGTATCCCGAGTTGTTTACCCCTTAGCTTTGGGGACGAAACTCCTTTTAAGGAGGGGAATATGTAATATCCGATTGTAATTTTCTTATTTACTGTTGTACTACTCGGATAATTTGAGTTCGTTGAATCATGTTGCATTGAGTATAATGATTATAATGTTGAGATATATCATGATCGAATTAATTATAATTATCATTCGTACTGTGTTTGATTGTTAGACGTTATGTAGATTATTGCATTTTTGGCTAAGTCCTTAGTGCCTAACGTACGCTACTGATGTACCTTAGCGTACATTATTCCCTTAGTCTTACGTACATACTGTAATTAAGCTTACATACGTAATGAAGAGAATCTGATCCGATCCCAACTTTCGTCATATAGGGCCATGCATGATCCAGATATTTGTCCTTTCGAGGCAGCCAAGTAAACGTGCATTACGTACCTAATGCTTATGCTATAGCGTACGTAATACAGGTGAGCTTACGTATGTGTTTATGACAGCGTACGTAAAGGGGTGTGTGTGTTGAGCCAGTAGCCTCTGGAGGATCATTACATACGTAACACTTATGTGTTAGCGTACGTAAAAGGGGCCAACATACATTAACCTTCTAGGGTAATGTACGTAATGGCAAATGCAGTTTATAAAAGACAGGTCTTGTCATTCATTCTGCACGAACCAAACTTGATATTTTCTCCAGGTTATCATCCCTCTGCCTTCCTAGATCGATATTATCCCCTTCCATCTTATTTGGAGCTTTGCATCTTGGAGTGGAGCTTAGTGATTGGAGGTTTGGAGTGCATTCTTGTATTTGGTGGTTTGTTTTTCATTTTTGAGGTATGTTGTACAATCTTACTCTATTTTTGTAGAAAATATGATATTGATAAGGAATATTTCACATAGTGTTGAATTAATCAAGTGAAGCATGATTGTTGTGAATATTTGAAACACTTATTGAAGAACATAATAATTAAGGTTTAAAATGATAATGTTCTTGATGTTTAGATGATAATAATCATGTTTAAGAGATTCATACTCAGCTTGCTGGATTGATTAACATAACTGGGGGATGATGATCATAGGTTTCGATATATTTATGTTAAAATTCGATGAATTGATGACATGGGATTTGTTAAAACATCATGTTTAGGTATTAAACAACACCTTGAGAAGAACTTGATGAATGATGATGATGATGTTAAAATGGAATGGTTAATTGAGATTATTAATGATAATTCATGTAGTATAGATGGTCATGAACATTGAAGAACCGTAAGAATTTGATAATCCATTTTTTAAAGATGAATTGGGTGTATTGAAGTTCGTTAATAATCGATAGAATGTTCATCGGAATAGGATGAACTATTCGGGTAGATTTACGGGTGTCATTTCTTATGAACCGGTCTCTATATTGTATGAATGTGTTGCTGAGAGTTACATTTCATTCAAGTTTGCTGCTCGAGTGAGTATTATTAGTTGATGAAACCGTCTGTTCGTTCATTTGGACAAGGACTTCTTCATCTACGGAATTAAGGCAAGTTGTCTTGCTTGGTTATAATGATGATTAAATTCTTATGAACGTTATACATTTCGTGTATATGCTTTATGAATCTGTGATTCGTAATGTGATATTATTCTTGATCGTAGTACCCTTTCATTGTGGGACTGTATTCACAAGTTCATCATCTTTTTATCCTTGGTCTCATTGATCATTATTGTCACTTCGGTGAGTTTCTTGATTCTTGATTGAATGTGCGATTTATTGAGTTTCGTTATCATGTTGTATCGTGACATATTTGGAATCATATCTGCATGCCGATTGGTTATGTATAGGATTATTAGACAGGCACATATGGTCATACATTGATGTTTCCGTATTGGATTGTGCATACGAGACGTAGTTCGTGAGGCTAATTAGGTACATTGTCCCACGTATATCCTGGATTCCATATATGGGGTGGACATGTGCACTTTTAGCCAGGCATATATGGTCATACATTGATGTTTCCGTATTGGACCCATATAACATACTGAAGGGTGTTTCCCCCGTCGATTACCTGAGTGTGGTTCGGTATGACCATAGCACCGAGCTAAGTTCATCCACCCATCCTCCTCCGGCTTTGTCTAGGCGGGTTTTGATCCCTTGCAAGATTGTTCTACTGGTTACCTCCACCTGTCTGTTGGTCTGCGGATGAGCCACCGTGGCGAACCGTTGTTTGATGTGCATCCCTCACACCAGGACTGGGTTCTCTTCCCATTGAATTGAGTTCTATTATCTGAGATGAGTATTTGAGGCGCTCCATACCTGCATCAGATGTTGTTAAACAGAAAGCTTATGATCCTTTGTTCGGTGATGGTGGCCACCGGCTCGGCCTCTACCCACTTGCTGAAGTAGTCGATGGCTACTACTAAAAACTTCCTTCCTCCCGAGCCAGGTAGGAACTATCCCATGATGTTGATTCCCCATTTAGCAAAAGGGCAGGGTGCTCCCATAGTGATCATGTTTTCTGCCGGGATGTGTATTAATAGTGCGTGTATTTGACATTTTTGGCAACGCTTAACCATCTCAACCGCCTTCTTGCTCATTGTCGGCCAGAAAAAACTAACTCTTAATGTTTTGCTAATTAGCGCCATTCCTTTGGTGTGATCACCGCAGCACCGTTCACGAATTTCTTCCAATATGCCCCGCCCTTCTTCTTTCGAGACGCACCTTAGGTATGGCCCGAGGTATGATCTTTTATATAATTCATCGTTAATGCAACAGAACCTTGCTGCCCTCAGTACGATTTTTGCTCTTTCCTGCCTTTCAATTGGTAGCTCCGCTCTTCTCAGATATGCTAACAAGGGAGTTCGCCAATTCGTTATCTCGTTTACCGCCATCACCTGTTTTGTGATGCTACTCCGAGCTGCTCCTAAAATTGTTACTGTTTGCGAGTGACAATCCACCGAGGAACTTCCCATTTTTGCTAAATAATCAGCTTTTAGATTTTTCACCCTGGGAATATGGATCAACTTCCATTCTCCTAGCTTTTTGGCGGCCTCTTTCACCTCTTCGACGTACCTCTTCTTTCGCTCCTCATTTACTTCAAATTTTCATCCTACCTGTTGCATGAACAGCTGAGAATCAGAGTAAGCTATAAGTCGTCGCACACTAAGTCTATTCCCAGATGCATTCCTTTAACTAGGGCTTCATACTCGGCCTCGTTGTTGGAGGCCTTGAAATCAAATTTTACGGCATACTCTAGCTGCTCACCCTCCGGAATAGTGAGAACTATCCCTGCTCCAGAGCCACCACTCGTCACTGATCCATCAGCATGTAGAAGCCATTGCCCTTCCGGCAGCAATGGTGTGGCCCCTTCTTGAATGAAATCTGCCAGAGCCTGAGTTTTCATCGTCGTTCTTGGTTCATACTCCATGTCATACTCCCCCATTTCCACCGCCCCTTTTACCAGGCAACCTGACGCGTTAGGTCGCCCTAGTGTTTCTCTCAAGGAAAAGTTATTTCGCAGCTTTATGCGGTGGGCTAGGAAGTACGGTCTCAATCGTCGAGCTGTAACTATTAATGTTAGCGCTCCCTTATCTAGCTCAGAGTAGTTCCATTCTGCCCCTTGAAAAATTCGGCTCATATAATAGATAGGTTTTTGCTGGTTCGCTTCTTCTCTTAACAAGACCGAGCTAACCGCCCCATTTCCGACGGATAGGTATAGTATGAGCTCCTCTCCTGGTATTGGCTTGGTGAGCAGGGGTAACTCAGCCAAATATTCCGTTAATTTTTTGAAAGCTACTTGTGCTTCGTAGGTCTATTTGAATTTCCCTTTTCTTAAGAGTTAAAAAAATGGGAATCCCTCTCGGCTGAGCGAGATATAAATCGGCTCAGCCCCGCTATATAGTTAATTTATTAGTGTTTATGGCCAGATCTAGAAATCTCAAAAATCAAAATACTATAAATATATATATAATAAAAAAAAAAAAAAATTTAAGGCAAATAACCAAATCAATCAAAACACACCAAAATTATTAAACAAACCACCCCCAAACTTGAAAATAAAACTGTCCTCAGTTTATAAAATAAAAAATAAAAATCAATGCAGAAAAGCAGAATACTCCCTGTTAAGAAAGTTGATGTCTGAGCCTAACGCCTTTTAGAATCTTCAAGAGAATAAATATACGAGGCACACACAAAAGAAAATAAAATATACTCGTAAGTATAACATAATTTTTTAGATGCGCATCAAGAAAGTCCGAAGAGTCGCCTTACGCTGCCATCAAAGTTTTTATAAAAGCAAAACACGAAATAAAAATTACAGCAATACATAAATCGCGAATAGATGCGCGTCAAGAGATCAAGAAGAAACTCCTTAAGCTGCCATCATTTAGCACGATTATTACACACGACAGAAAGTAAAAATACAAGAGGTCCGTCATGGGTTATCAAAGGGAGAGGAATGAATCCACTTTTCGTTTTCTCACTGTAAAATCTTCTACCCAGACAATTTTAGCTAGAGCTGGATCTGGTTGAGGAACAAATTCATTGAGTTTTTTGATTAGTTCTTCTGGTGTGGTTGCAACGACTATGATTCGTTTAGCACGCTCGGAAATAAAACCCTTTTCGGCAGAGTAGTCGATGAAAGACAGTAAACCATCAAAGAAACCATTGACATTAAGCACTCCTATTGGTTTTTGATGAACTTTTAGCTGGGCTCTGGTAAGCACTTGAAATAGTTCCTCAAGGGTGCCATAACCACCGGAAGGGCGATAAAGGCGCCAGAATTATTTATCATGTGAGTTATGCGATCTTGCATATTCAGATCTAAACTCATCTCAATAGTTAACCGGTGATTTTACTTTCGGCCCGGAGGTTTTGGGATTACTCCCAATACTCTTACTCCTTCCATATAGGCGAAGCAGCACTCGTCCCATTAATCCTAGACTTCCTCCTCCGTAAACTACATGAATGCATTTTTCTCCTAAGGTACGACCCAAGTCGTGGGCCTTGATGAAGCATGCCTCTTTTCGAACTAGATCCACCAAAAATGCAGGTGTAAAATTTTTTTGTGGAAGATGATGACTCCATTTTTGAAAAGAAATTTATTTAGAGAGAAAAAGAGAAAAGTACAAGTTTGAGGGATGAATAAAAGAAACAAGCACAAAGGTTATTTATAGAATAAAAGATGAGGAAAAATTGTTTAACAAGTTTGTGATTGCGTTTGATTGTGCTTCAACTACTCAATAGAATAATGAAAGCTTTTATCGCGTATCACATTTTTTATTCAGAAAATCTCACCACACGACAAAAATAAAAGATACTTACGCGTATGTACAGTAGTTGTGATTGTGGCTCACATTTTCCTCTGATTTTACGTTCAGAAACGGCCTAAACGCCTTCTATGAGTCGGGGAGAAGCTTCCCATCCAATTTTCTTACAAATTGGCAAACAGGGTCTTTTAACGCCGATTCCCAAGGCGTTGTTCATATTCTCGGTTTAAATTTATTCCACAAACATTGAATTCGTAATACACAAGTCCACTAGGATGCGTGTCAAGAGAAATTTCGATATTATCTAAATTCTCCTTATTCGGACCATCATTAATGAACCGAATTTTATCTTCTCTGTTTGTAGATGGAATTCCTAAAGATCGACATTTTGCATTACGTTCCATCTAGCACATTTATAGCAAACGGCTAGAATCTTTGCTCGTCGTTTCTTGGCATATGAACTTTTTCCAAGCCCAGTAAGAATCTAGTTGGTGTTTCGTGAATTCACCTTCTATTCTTACTTTGGCTTCGATAATGAATCTTATGTCAAAAGGTATGCTTTTATTCGTAAGCAACCTCATCCTTTCAAGCCTTGTTTTGTAAATATTTAAAATTGCATTTTTGCTTAGAAAGGGTAATCTTTTTTCAATTTTATAGAATGTTTCTTCCATGACAAAAAAAAAATTAAAATGAAAAACGATAAAATATCTACAAATATCAGTTGTTTGTGGGAAACTGAAAAATCCGACTTTGATAGTCACGAAGTACCGTTATCCGCCACTTGACCGGACAGAAAAATTATATTTGGCCTAAAACAATCCCCGGCAACGGCGCCAAAATTTGATCGGCCAAAAAACTTATCCTAAAAATAGGAGTTCTTGAGTCGCTCGCAAATATATACGAGGTAGAAGTAGTTTGTGGTAAGTTCTACCAAGGTCTTTTCTCTCGAGGATTGTCCAACAGGGCTTCGTATAATTTTTTGTTACAAATTGCGAGAAATAAATACTAAAATAGATTATTGGGTTTTTAAATATTAACTAAATTAAAATGCACTATATTTTAAACCAAACTATTTTTAATAAGACTATTTTATATAAGACTATTTTTAATAAGACTATTTTTATACTAGACTATTTATATTAAGACTATTTATACTAGACTATTTATACTAGACTATTTTTAACTAGTGAAAATGAATAGAATTAAAATGAGTTGGGAATTTATAAAATTTAGGGGAATACGGGTTCATTAAATTAGGTATTTAATTAAGTATAGGAATTGATTTATATGGATATAAAAGAAAAAACGAATGTTTATCGAGTAATCAACTTTTCACCTCCGTACTTTCGTAATCAAAGATGTCTTAATCGTTGTCACTTTTTTAAGATGTTGATAACAAGATTAACACTTGATAGATTGAAAAGATGTGTTTCCAATACACTTAACAATCAATCAAGGAGGTTTCACTAGTAGAAATAGGATATGATCAATCTCTATTTAAACCAATTAGTCCTTTCATTTCTCTAACTTGATTATTTTTAGGATAAACGATCGTTCATCGAGTAATCAACTTTTCACCTCCGTACTTTCGTAATCAAAGATGTCTTAACCACTTTCGCAATCTTAAGATGTTGATAACAAGATTAACATTTGATAGATTGAAAAGATATGTTTCCAATTCACTCAACAATCAATCAAGAAGGTTTCATTAGTAAAAATAGGATATGATCAATCTCTATTTAAACCAATTAGTCCTAAAAATAGTTTAAATCAATCAAATACTCAATATATAACCCAATAGAAATCCCCTTCCCTAGGAAGAAAGATTAGCTACTCATTGGTTTATACATACTAAAATTATAATAGAAATAATTGATATATATAATATATATATAGAAACTTTTAATTACTAGAACTTAATGACAATAGATAAAACTTACTTGAATATGATGAATCAAAGTGCAAGAAACAAACTTCAAAATATAACTTCAAACTTGTTTAAAAGTTACAAGCTTACAAAATTTGAAAGTAAAACACTAAGTAAAATACTAAGTGCTTATTGATCAAGCACTTTTCAATTACAAACTAAATGAAAGAAAAACTTCAAACCAAAAATAAAATACAAACTAAAATTGAAAGTTCTAAGGAAAATATATTGCTAAAGGAAAGGAGTATTTCTTAGCAAGAAGTTGAGGATTTCTTGGTAAGAATGTGGGTGATTTTGCAATGGGTGAAGATGCCCTTTTATAGGTGATTTTCAAGAATACAATTGATTATTTAATTCAAAATATCTATTGTAATATCATTTTTTTTAATTCTTTGTTCACACTTCACCCATGTCTTTGAATTTTCAGAATTTTGACCAAAAATATCTTGTAGTTGAGTTCACAAGTTGGTCAAAAGTGGACTAATTTTGCATGGCATCTGCTGAAAAACGGCGATGAAAAACGGCTCAGTTTGCCCCGTGTTGTGCGCCGTTTTGTGCTGACTCGGTCTCTTCCGAAATACGCGCGAGGACACGGCGCTAAATGCCGGCCGTGTGTGAAACGGCCCAAGACACGGCCTCTTTTGCGCCGTATGTGAAACGGCCGACAGAACACGGTCCATTTTGCGCCGTTTTGTATGGTCGTTTGTCCTGGAAAAATTCCCGTCGTTGGATTTGATCTTGTTTTCCGTCCTTTTTGATTCTTCATGTCAGTAATCTGTAAAATAACCATTTTTAGCTCATGTTTGGACATATCTGTAAAATATATATTTTTAATCACAAATCAGTACAATTATGCCCGGAAAAATGAATATTTTGTATATGAATTTTAGATCAATTATGCACTAATCAAATACCCCACACTTAAATTCTTGCTAGTCCCGAGCAAGACTCTTTATTAATCACGCACAAAATAAAAATTAAAATAAGACATAAAATAAAAAAAAATAATACACACAAATTTAAGAAAAATAATTATATATAAAGATAAAAAGAGATCAAAATGCCATTAATACACAATAACCAACTTTATACAGTAGATAGAAATGAATCAAGATTCAAAATAAATCTACTAACGATTTTGAAGTTAAAACACGGTTTTTATTTTTGTAATTCCAAAATACAAGGTTTTCCACCCAAAAGGTTGATTATTTCTTTCCCACTCGTGACTTTACGACTCCCTTTAATGGTTGCTCTCGATCACTCGTTTATTTTTCGACTCAATATGAAGGAGAATTTCATCGGCGTCATCAAATATTGTGATTTTCACAAAATTGAGTGTATTGAAATTCAAATGCTAATTAATTCAAATCTGCTCATAAACTACATCCCTTTTAGTGATAGCTTTCACACCGTTATTTGCTAACGTGTAGCTCTTTTCACTAACACAATTTCTATCTCATTATTTTCTTTCGTAAAAGATGATAGCTTTCACACCGTTATTTGCTAACGTGTAGCTCTTTTCACCAATTTTTCTGAGACGGCGACTACGCACCAACAATGGTTAGTCCTTTATTTTTCGCAAAATTTAAGACTTCCAAAATTAGGCGATTGTTGCCGCTCAACACTTCTCCTTTTCGTCATTTATTTTTTTAGGTGATAGCTTTCACCGTTATTTGCTAACGTGTAGCTCTTTTCACCAATGACTCCTTTTTTTTTTTTTTAGGGAATAGAATTTTTGCGGAATTTCATTTTTTTTGTTATGCATGAAAAATCAGAAACTCCACAAATTAAGTAAATTTCAGTTTTATTTTTCATCAACCAATTGATTCTTCTTTTCTCAAGGTAACGAATGACTCGATTTTATATGATAATTACAAGGCTTGGAAAGAGAGATTAAGGCTCAAAAAATTTTTTTGGAATATACAATTTTTTTACCGGTTAAAACAATTTTTAAAAGCTTGTATATAGTTAATTTATTAGTGTTTATGGCCAGATCTAGAAATCTCAAAAATCAAAATACTATAAATATATATATAATAAAAAAAAAATTTAAGGCAAATAACCAAATCAATCAAAACACACCAAAATTATTAAACAAACCACCCCCAAACTTGAAAATAAAACTGTCCTCAGTTTATAAAATAAAAAATAAAAATCAATGCAGAAAAGCAGAATACTCCCTGTTAAGAAAGTTGATGTCTGAGCCTAACGCCTTTTAGAATCTTCAAGAGAATAAATATACGAGGTACACACAAAAGAAAATAAAATATACTCGTAAGTATAACATAATTTTTTTAGATGCGCATCAAGAAAGTCCGAAGAGTCGCCTTACGCTGCCATCAAAGTTTTTTAAAAAAAGCAAAACACGAAATAAAAATTACAGCAATACATAAATTGCGAATAGATGCGCGTCAAGAGATCAAGAAGAAACTCCTTAAGCTGCCATCATTTAGCACGATTATTACACACGACAGAAAGTAAAAATACAAGAGGTCCGTCATGGGTTATCAAAGGGAGAGGAATGAATCCACTTTTCGTTTTCTCACTGTAAAATCTTCTACCTGTGCAATTTTAGCTAGAGTGGATCTGGTTGAGGAACAAATTCATTGAGTTTTTGATTAGTTCTTCTGGTGTGGTTGCAACGACTATGATTCGTTTAGCACGCTCGGAAATAAAACCCTTTTCGGCAGAGTAGTCGATGAAAGACAAGAAACCATCAAAGAAACCATTGACATTAAGCACTCTATTGGTTTTGATGAACATTTAGTGGGCTCTGTAACCACATGAAAAAGTTCCTCAAGGGTGCCAAAACCACCGGAAGGGCAATAAAGGCGCTTAATTATTTATCATGTGAGTTATGTGATCTTGCATATTCAGATCTAAACTCATCTCCAATAGTTGACCGGTGATTTTACTTTCAACGGAGGTTTGGGATTACTCCCAATACTCTTACTCCTTCCATATAGGCGAAAGCACTCGTCCCATTAATCCTAGACTTCCTCCTCCGTAAACTACATGAATGCATTTTTCTCCTAAGGTACGACCCAGTCGTGGTGCTTGATGAAGCATGCCTCTTTCCAGAACTAGATCCACCAAAAATGCAGACTGTGTAAAAAATTTTTGTGGAAGATGATGACTCCATTTTTGAAAAGAAATTTATTTAGAGAGAAAAAGAGAAAAGTACAAGTTTGAGGGATGAATAAAAGAAACAAGCACAAAGGGTATTTATAGAATAAAAGATGAGGAAAAATTGTTTAACAAGTTTGTGATTGCGTTTGATTGTGCTTCAACTACTCAATAGAATAATGAAAGCTTTTATCGCGTATCACATTTTTTATTCAGAAAATCTCACCACACGACAAAAATAAAAGATACTTACGCGTATGTACAGTAGTTGTGATTGTGGCTCACATTTTCCTCTGATTTTACGTTCAGAAACGGCCTAAACGCCTTCTATGAGTCGGGGAGAAGCTTCCCATCCAATTTTCTTTCAAATTGGCAAAGAGGGTCTTTTAACGTCATATTCCCAAGACGTTGTTCATATTCTGGTTTAAATTTATTCCACAAACATTGAATTCCGTAATACACAAGTCCACTAGGATGCGTGTCAAGAGAAATTTCGATATTATCTAAATTCTCCTTATTCAGACCATCATTAATGAACTGAATTTTATCTTCTCTGTTTGTAGATGGAATTCCTAAAGATCGACATTTTCCATTACAGTTCCATCTAGCACATTTATAGCAAACGGCTAGAATCTTTGCTCGTCGTTTCTTGGCATATGAACTTTTTCCAAGCCCTGGTAAGAATCTAGTTGGTGTTTCTGTGAATTCACCTTCTATTCTTACTTTGGCTTCGATAATGAATCTTATGTCAAAAGGTATGCTTTTATTCGTAAGCAACCTCATCCTTTCAAGCCTTGTTTTGTAAATATTTAAAATTGCATTTTCGCTTAGAAAGGGAAATCTTTTTTCAATTTTATACAATGTTTCTTCCATGACAAAAAAAAATTAAAATGAAAAACGATAAAATATCTACAAATATCAGTTGTTTGTGGGAAACTGAAAAATCCGACTTTGATAGTCACGAAGTACCGTTATCCGCCACTTGACCGGACAGAAAAATTATATTTGGCCTAAAACAATCCCCGGCAACGGCGCCAAAATTTGATCGGCCAAAAAACTTATCCTAAAAATAGGAGTTCTTGAGTCGCTCGCAAATATATACGAGGTAGAAGTAGTTTGTGGTAAGTTCTACCAAGGTCTTTTCTCTCGAGGATTGTCCAACAGGGCTTCGTATAATTTTTTGTTACAAATTGCGAGAAATAAATACTAAAATAGATTATTGGGTTTTTAAATATTAACTAAATTAAAATGCACTATATTTTAAACCAAACTATTTTTAATAAGACTATTTTATATAAGACTATTTTTAATAAGACTATTTTTATACTAGACAATTTATATTAAGACTATTTATACTAGACTATTTATACTAGACTATTTTTAACTAGTGAAAATGAATAGAATTAAAATGAGTTGGGAATTTATAAAATCTAGGGGAATACGGGTTCATTAAATTAGGTATTTAATTAAGTATAGGAATTGATTTATATGGATATAAAAGAAAAAACGAATGTTTATCGAGTAATCAACTTTTCACCTCCGTACTTTCGTAATCAAAGATGTCTTAATCGCTGTCACTTTTTTAAGATGTTGATAACAAGATTAACACTTGATAGATTGAAAAGATGTGTTTCCAATACACTTAACAATCAATCAAGGAGGTTTCACTAGTAGAAATAGGATATGATCAATCTCTATTTAAACCAATTAGTCCTTTCATTTCTCTAACTTGATTATTTTTAGGATAAACGATCGTTCATCGAGTAATCAACTTTTCACCTCCGTACTTTCGTAATCAAAGATGTCTTAACCACTTTCGCAATCTTAAGATGTTGATAACAAGATTAACATTTGATAGATTGAAAAGATATGTTTCCAATTCACTCAACAATCAATCAAGAAGGTTTCATTAGTAAAAATAGGATATGATCAATCTCTATTTAAACCAATTAGTCCTAAAAATAGTTTAAATCAATCAAATACTCAATATATAACCTAATAGAAATCCCCTTCCCCTAGGAAGAAAGATTAGCTACTCATTGGTTTATACATACTAAAATTATAATAGAAATAATTGATATATATAATATATATATAGAAACTTTTAATTACTAGAACTTAATGACAATAGATAAAACTTACTTGAATATGATGAATCAAAGCGCAAGAAACAAACTTCAAAATATAACTTCAAACTTGTTTAAAGGTTACAAGCTTACAAAATTTGAAAGTAAAACACTAAGTAAAATACTAAGTGCTTATTGATCAAGCACTTTTCAATTACAAACTAAATGAAAGAAAAACTTCAAACCAAAAATAAAATACAAACTAAAATTGAAAGTTCTAAGGAAAATATATTGCTAAAGGAAAGGAGTATTTCTTAGCAAGAAGTTGAGGATTTCTTGGTAAGAATGTGGGTGATTTTGCAATGGGTGAAGATGCCCTTTTATAGGTGATTTTCAAGAATACAATTGATTATTTAATTCAAAATATCTATTGTAATATCATTTTTTTAATTCTTTGTTCACACTTCACCCATGTCTTTGAATTTTCAGATTTTTGACCAAAAAAATATCTTGTAGTTGAGTTCACAAGTTGGTCAAAAGTGGACTAATTTTGCATGGCATCTGCTGAAAAACGGCGATGAAAAACGGCTCAGTTTGCCCCGTGTTGTGCGCCGTTTTGTGCTGACTCGGTCTCTTCCGGAATACGCGCGAGGACACGGCGCTAAATGCCGGCCGTGTGTGAAACGGCCCAAGACACGGCCTCTTTTGCGCCGTATGTGAAACGGTCGACAGAACACGGTCCATTTTGCGCCGTTTTGTATGGTCGTTTGTCCTGGAAAAATTCCCGTCGTTGGATTTGATCTTGTTTTCCGTCCTTTTTGATGCTTCATGTCAGTAATCTGTAAAATAACCATTTTTAGCTCATGTTTGGACATATCTGTAAAATATATATTTTTAATCACAAATCAGTACAATTATGCCCGGAAAAATGAATATTTTGTATATGAATTTTAGATCAATTATGCACTAATCATATCCTCGGGTGCGAGGGGAATCTGATGATATCCCTGAGAGGCATCCATCATGCTGAGCAATTCGCACCCCGAGGTCGAGTCCACTAGCTGATCTATGTGGGGTAATGGGTAGTAATCCTTCGGACATGCTTTGTTTAGGTCTCGGAAATCCATGCACACTCTCCAATTCCCTTGGCTTTTCCATACCATGAGAGCATTGGATAACCACTCTGGAAACTGAATTTCCGTTATGTGCCCAGCTCGGAGGAGCTTGTCAACTTCTTTCCCAATGATTCCATCTATCTCCGGCCCAAAGTGCCTCCCCTTTTGCTTTACCAGCCTAACAGTTGGGTCGATGTTTAATCTCTGTTTGGCGACTGTTAGACTTATTCCTACCAGATCCTCGGCCGCGAATGCAAAGATATCCATAAATCTTCTTAGCAAGTGGATAAGACTTTCCCTTATCTTGCCATCCAACCGATTTCCCACGCGAGTTTTTGTTTCTGGCTTTCCTGTAACTAATTCTATTTCTATCAACTCCTCATTAGGCTTGACACCTTCTTCCTGAGCTTCCTTGTGCGCTTTTGATTTCTTATTCTTCTTAAACTCTGGATCCGGGCCTCTCAGCTCGGGCGTCCTCTTACTGCGTTGCACTCCCTGTTTTACTGTTGTTTGGTAGCAAGACCGAGAAACAAATTGATCTCCATCTACCTCCCCCACCTCGTTTCCTACAAGGAATTTTACTTTCATGTGCGAGGTGGATGCCACTGCCTCAAACTTGTTGAGCTCCGGCCACCCTAAAATAGCGTTATAGGCCGATTTAGTGTCCACTACTAAAAACCTGAGTGTCTTAACCTTCCGGTGAGGTGTCCGGCCCAACGCTATCGGGAGTACCACCTCTCTAACTGGCTACACCTCGGTCATGCAGAACCCGTAAAGTGCCGTATCTACCTTTTTTAATTCAACCCCGAGGTTCATTTGTTTGAAACAGTCATAGAACAATATATCCACCGAGCTTTCTATATCGATGAAGACTCTTTATATGTCAGAACAAGCAATCTCCGCTATGATGATCAATGCATTATTATAGGCGCGTGTATCCCGCTATAGTTCATAACGCTAAATTGGATGACAGGTCTGCTACTCACAGAGGCGACCTCTTTAAACTGATGATACCTAGCCTTTCGCGTGTGAGCTTTTTTGGCCTGATTTGAACTTCTATCGGTTGGTCCTCCTGATATCATGTGAATCACTTCTTTCTTAGATGGGAGGGGGGCAGCGGATCCCTGGGGAGCTTCTCTTTCCATCCCCGTACCCCCCTGGGGTACAGGTGGTTTCTTCCGACCTCCATTCCTTTGCTGATATGTGAACTCCATTAGATGCCCTGCTCGGACCATCCTTTCGATCTCGTCTTTGAGGTGTTTGCACTCGTCTGTTTTATGTCCATAATCATTGTGGAATCGATAGTAAAGCTCTGACTTTGGCTGAGTAGGTCCATTAAAATGAGATGTAGGCTAATCAATAACCCTACTCATCTTACCCTCGACCGCTTCCAGAACCTGCGCTCTTCTGATCGTTAATGGGCTGTATTGGTCAAACCTCGGTCGTTTTAGGTTGGTCTCGTTCTTCCTTTGGTCCGTGTTTTGATCTGTCATTCCACGGAGCACTTCCTCCCAGGATAGATTTTCTCGAAAGGTATACACCTCGCGCTGCACCACCCTGCTAGCTCCTCCTTCCCCATCCTCGGATTTTTCTTACAATTCTTTCATATCTTTCTCGGCTTCTTCAACATTGATGTATTTTGAACATCGTGCTAGGACCTCGTCATACGTTCGGGCTGGCTTTTTATCCAACGGCGTGTGTAGCATCCCGGGCTTTAATCCCTGCGTCAAAGCGCTTGTTTTCACTTCTTTATATGACGAGGGTACCTCTAGACACGCTTTTGTAAACCTAGTTATGTAAGTTCTCAGTGGCTCTCCGAAGTATTGCTTGATACTGAACAAGGACATGAATGCCTTCTAGTGTGCCCTAGTGTTTGCGAAGTGTGTTAGGAACGCTGAGCTGAAAGTCTTGAAGCTAGTAATCGTCCCTGGGGGTATCTGGTGGAACCAGTCCTGAGCTGATTCCGTTAGTGTAGCCAGAAATGCTCTGTAGCTCACGGGATCTGAATATCGGTGTAATACGGCCATGTTTTCGAATCGGTAAAAATGTCGGGTAGGATCCGAGAGCCCATCATAGATGAAAGTGACCGCCCTAAAACCGTACAAGAGTTCAGCCTGTAGTATGCTCTCCGAGAAAGGGTGGCCTGGATGACTCTCTGCGCCCTTCCCCGCAACCCTTTGTCGTAATTCTTCTAGCTCGTCTTACATACTGGATATCAAGGGGTCCAGAGTTCTTTCCTATTTAGATTGTTCCCACGCTCTTGGATAGCCTTCCCCATGTTCTTCCTGCTGATCGCTTTCCTCCAGCCCATTCGAGAGTATGGGTATTATCTTTCGCGGTACTTTTTGTTTTTCAACCTCCTAGCTCTTCTGGATTGCACTAGCAATTATGTCGGCTAAGGTTTCTTTTGTCAAGGTGATTATGCTGGTTGTAGCTTCTTCTTCAGGGGTGATGGGCGTTTTTTCCAGAGTCGATTCTCCACCCGCAGATGTTAGGTGCTCTTCCAAATTTCAGGGTATCAGCTCCCCAATTTTCTTCTGGGTTGCCTCTTTCGCCATTATTGATCTCACGTCTCAACTCAATGAATGACTCGATGTCACAGTTCCCACAGACGGCGCCACTTGATGAAACCGAGCTGATCGGTCACCAAGAACCGGGTTAATATCAGAAGTTTATCTAAGAAAACCCGAATATGTAAGCTCTCTCTCTGTGCTTCTTTCTCTCTCTAGAATACTTATCTCTGTAATACTGAAAAATACTTGTCCTATGATAAGAGAGGCTTCTTCCTTATTTATAGAAGGCACGAGTCACCTTCTCTTGTGAGGCCCCTTTCTGATTTCAGAGAAGATCCCAGATATTAAAGGATTTAGGCTGCAGCTTCTAGGGCTGTAAACGAACCGAGCTGTTCGCGAACAAAGCTCGGCTCGGCTCGTTAAGGGCTCGGTTCGGCTCGGTTCGTTAAGAACTCGAGCTCGAGCTCGAAAATCTGTGCGTTAAGAAAACGAGCTCGAGCCGAGCTTGGGCATGTGCGGCTCGAATTCGGGTTGAGATCGACTCGAGCTCGGTTCGGCTCGGTTCGGCTCGTTAAGCTCGATTAATAAATATATTTTTAAATTATTTTTTATAATATTTATATATTATATTATAGATTAATAATTTTTTAAATAATTTTCATATATTAAAATATTAATTTTTATATATATATTTGAAAATATATAATTTTTAATGATTATTTTAAAATATTTATTTTAAATAATTCAAATATATTATTTAAATAATTTAAAAATATATAATTATTCGCGAACACTCGAGCTCGGCTCGAGCTCGAGTTGTTCATGCGATGTACTCGTGTGCGGCTCGATTTATTAACGAGCTCGAGCTCGAACACGATTTTTGTTCGGTAAGAAAGCTCGGCTCGGCTCGGCTCGTCAGAAAAAAATTTAAAACTCGGCTCGGTTCGATCAAAGCTCGGCTCGGCTCGGTTCGTTTGCAGCCCTAGCAGCTTCCCATCCCTGGATATCCGGGATTTGGGCTGCGGCTTATCCCTCCCTAGATTTCTAGGATTCTGTCAGGTGGGTCAGATCCCAGTCTTTCGGGAGCTTGATCTTCACGAGCCTGGATGTTCTTGATCTCGGGTTGGGATTCTATAGGTCGGCCTATTCTATGGAAGGCCTCCTAGGTCAGGCCATTCTGTTATCCCATAAAGAGGTCGGTAAGTTGGTTCACTGACCTAGGGATAGGCCACCCAGGTCGGACTAACTCCGCTCGGGCCTTTCCTTTTTATCCGGAGGTCGGTTCATTTTGGGCTTCTCTAGACTTGCTTTTAGGAGGTCTACATTTGTCGTCCTATCAGGAGGTTATTTCATTGATAATTTCAGTAAATCTTGTGTCCACCTGGTCAATTGTTTTCTAGTCTTCATTTTGAAGTGGTCAAATTTTTTAGTGGCAATTGACAACTTATTTTCCTTGATCATCTTGGTTCCCTCACACATTACAGCTAATGTGTCCCAAATTTCTTTGGCATTCTTGCAATTTTTAATCTTAACCATGGTTGCCTTGTCAAGAGCCTGATATAGCACATCTCTGGCCCGGTTATCAAGATTGGCCATCTTCCTTAGGTGACATCTCAGTTCATTTTTTGGGGATCTTCTATGGCTTCCCAGCTGCAACTTCTTCTGGTGTGTTGTCTTTCTCAAATATGAACGGTCCATCCTCAATAACACACCACATGTCATCATGAATGGATGACGGATGAGCCTGCATTCTTATTTTCCAAAGGTCATATTCACCCACAGAAAATAGAGGTAATCTAGAGTGCATGTGTTGCATGTGTTCCATTATAATATGAGAGATTAAAATATACTCAAGTAAATGGATCTGGTTCTGTAAAATTGACCCAACCTCTCTAGTACCACTTGTAGGTCACAATTCATCAGGAATAAGTCTAGAGAGGGGGTGAATAGACTTATTAAACTCTTTTCCTTAATCAAGCGAGTTTCTTCAGCTGTGTAATATGCAGCTAACAAACCTTAGCTGCAGATGCTGGTAACACTGCAGGTGACTTATATCAACTGCAGGTGACTTATGTCAACTGTAAAGACTAGACAAGCCCAACTGGCTATTTCCGAAAAGTCTTGCGGAAAATAGTTGACTGATGAATGGAACAGTAAATATGAATGCAGCAGATAAGTATGATGAATGCGGTAAAACACACAAGCACTTATAGTGGTTTCAGAGGTGGGGTAATTCTCTACTAGTCCACTTTTCTCCAAACCAGTTGGAGATGAATTCACTATAACTTTCAACCAGTGATAAACATTACAATGATACAAACCAGTTACAATAGCTTCCAACCAGTAGAATCTCGTTGCCGTTGCAACTCCCTTGACTGCCTAACACCTCTTGACCGAAAATCCACGGATGCCTCAACAACTTTCAGCCCAATCAAGAACTCGTGGATGCCTTATCAGTCACAAAACTTCTGAATAACCTCGTTCACAGAAGTACCCCATACTCAGCTTTTAAGACAAGAGTGTTGCCTTCTCCAACTTCAAGAGCTTCTCAGAATATGATCTTTGAAAGGTTGCTCTTCACGATGCTATAGATCTCTTGATAGCTTTGATTGCTTTGATTGCTTAGATTGCTTGTAAGTATTATTCGCATCGTACTTTGCTCAATTCTGATCTTCAGATATTTATAGTACGTTTCTTTGAGCTTCCTTCATAGCCGTTGCATCTCCTATAACAAATCCGTTCGTTGGAGAGTGGACTTCTTTGTTTATTTTTCATTCCGTTGCATGGGTTGATTCCCTTTTCAATTCCTACCATTTGAAAGAATTCTTTTGGTCGCGCCGCTTTTCTTGATTTGTATATTCATAAGTCTTCAGTACGCGGATCTCAAGGAATATTTTATTCCTAACTTTCCGGGAATCTTTCAATTTGTCTCCTTACATCTGCATGTGAATTTCTGTTTTTGTTGACTTCAACGCTTGCTGACGTGGACTGAGTTTCTTAAACTTGGCTGATATCTTATCTGGAAAACTTATCTGATATCTCTTGGTCAGACCTTCCAGATGTGTGGTCAATCCTCTCTGATATAAAACTTCTCTGATATAACTTTGTAGAAGTTCTCTGATATGATGAGATGAAATCCTCTGATTTGATCTTCTCTAAAGTTCTCTGATCTCATAAATGTTCTCTGATCTGATGAATGTTCTCTGATCTGATGAATGTTCTATGATCTGATGGTCAAATATCAGCTAACACATGCGTTGACCAGACCTCGTCTGATATTCAGTTGTCCGCGATCAAAACTTCTCTGATAATTTCCGTTTGACAAAACTCGACTGATAACTAATTTATCTGATATCTAGACAGTTCTATACTTAGCCGATTTTTAACTGATTAACTTCAGATCAATATTAGCATACATCAATGGCTTATAGAAGATACTCATTTGGTTCTTCTTTACAATACCAAGTATTTAGAGTATACATTTGAATAAATCACAAGTATAGGGATGACATCATCAAAATCTAACAGGTATTTCTAACATTATGAAGTGTAGTAAGTATGAATATTACATGGTTAATTAAACCAATTAATGCCCTAAGCATTTAATATCATTGAATGCATTATTAATCCCACATATCTCGAAGCCCACAAAGAAGACCATTCTTAGGGTATTAGAACACAAAAAACATCATCAAATCACAAGCATGCATTCTTATCATATTCCATAGCTTCACGCACAAAGTTTATAGTGCTGAGTTCTTGCATCATTTTCAGTTTGCCGGAGCTTCGATTCCGTTGTGCTACAGTTATCGAAGACGTTAATCGTTGTATTTTTGGGGACCATATGTCTGATTCTTCAGTACTATACGGGACATAATTGTCTTGCAGAAAGATTTCAATCGCTCGACTTTTTACTACATTTCCAGAAATATTTTTCCATAATTTTAATTTTTGTTTTCAGCTTTATGTTTTCGAATTGTAAGAACAATAATATTGTTCAGTAAACTCATATTTTTCCGTTTTTTGTAATTTTCAAATTTATCGGATTACAAAATTCAAACGACAACAAATTCCTCCCTATATCCAAACGTCTTTGTTAAATACTTGATATAAAAATAAACATTCCCTCCATAAAACCAAACCAAACATACTCATTATATCCCGCTCAGAGCAGGGTCTGGGGAGGGTAAGATGTACGCAGACCATGCCCCTACTTATTACGGTAGGGAGGCTGTTTCCGTGAAGACCCCCAGTTTAGTGCACAGCAAAATATTGAGTGAAAAATACAAAGGGAAGCATATGATTCGAAAAAGTTCAATATCATACCTGAGCTCATGGCTTAATCCACATGGGACTTACCTAAGAGGAATTTGGCTACTTCACTCCCGATGAACGCTGCTCAAACAGAAGAGAGGTTGACTCCGCACACAGCTCCCTGTCAAAAATACATCACACGCAAAAGGCAATAGGATAGAATATACAATAAAAGTAAAAATGCAATGCTCTAGGTCAAAGCTAACCGAGACAACCCAACCCTGAAGCTCTCAACTACAGCACCACTCCTAACTAAAAAATCCACAACTCTGATATGGCGCCTCCAAGAGCACCTATCAACAGTCATGGTGTTGGAAAGGTTTAAGGCCTTCAAATTTAATTTCAGCTGCTCATCCCACGTCCTCCCCGGTCTGCCTCTCCTTCTCTCCTCGACAACCAATAAATTCTCAACCCTCCTCACCGGAGCAAATGCCTACCTCATGCGGACGTGGCCAAATATTCCCTCCATGATTATCATATATTGCATTCAATGCCGATTTTCAAAATTCAATCAGAGAATATCATTATTATTAGCACCATCGTACTTGTCCCTCAACATATTAACCCAGCAAGTCCCTAAATTCTTGTGTTAAAAAATAAAACAATTTAGTTGGAGGTCAGGGGTTCAATTCCTAGTGACAACACTTTGGAATTGAATTTCTCAAGGCCCAATGATCCCTTAGCCTTTGACTAAGGGTTAGTGCGTTGGTGGAACAATTAAATATTGAGGGCAGCGGCGATGTGGGAGGCGATTTCGGTGGAAACTGCGGTTGGATTTGGGTCATGACGAATCAATCACGACTCCTTGTGCGCCGTAGTTGAGGATATTTAAGAACCTGGGAGCCAGATACACATCTCGCGATTTAACTGGTAACAGTATTGTGGGACCAGAATTGTTATCCCGAAGACTAATCAGGTATAAGCTTGGAACCTCGGTATAAAAAAAAAAACAAAAGAACAAAAAGAAATATTCTTTTACTGTTTCCTTATTTTATTATTGTGGTGATATAAGTTTAGCCGGAGGAAAAGAACCTAAATTGAACATCACGTGAATATTTCACCTGAAAACGAACATTTGGCAGTTAATAATTGTGTCACCAATTCAAGCTGTCAAATCTTTGGAATGTTACCAAAAAAAATTCACAATAGTTAAATAAGATTAAATTAATAGGGGGGATTGCAATGTAACTCTACCTCCGCAGAGGATGGGAAAAAAATATTTTTTACGATCATAATTTTAGAGTTCTATTTTAACGATAATATATTTTTGGGCTTGAAAATATAGGAGAATGATTTCAAAAATTTATAAATCTAAGTTAATTGAGCTCGAATTAGGCCTGATTGAGTTGAATAAGCACATGACTCACATATGTGTATCTAATTTCGGGCTTCTAGCCCCGTAAATGCCACATTAGTTAAAAAAAAAATTCACTACTATGAACTATCAATTGGTTAGGCGAAATTCTACGAATTAAAATTGTAGGTTCACAACTCGATGTAGTTCACCAGTGTATTTTTGATTTGGTCGAAAACATTATTGGTTGAAACAATCTCTTACGTTTCTATACGTGTACGAAAATTACAGTCTAACCTTCGACCTTTGAAAAAGCATATCTTTTAAATCGTAAAACAGAATTGTATGAAATTTATGCTGAACCTACAGTTTTAATTTCGAGTCCTGAACCTAGAGTTCTAATATCGTGCGATTTCGCCTAAATGATAGCTATGAATTTTTTAACAAATATGGCGCTTAGAAAAATATTTTTCCCAACAAATACAAACGAGCTTATGTTCTTTTTGTTGCTTTACATGTTGAGTGGTGATAGGGCAACACCTAGAACCACACCTCCATATACACTCCGTGCTTTATGGGTGTTGTACCGCATGCTTTACAGATAAAATATTCATAATAATATTATAATAAAATTAATAGTAAAGTACGCGGTACAACAGCCATAAAGCACGAGTGTGTTTGAGGGTGTGGTTCAAGGTGTTGCCCTATCATTTCTCATACATGTTTTTACTAAAAAAATAAAATTAATTTTTAATTCCAATCTTGTTAAAAAAATAAATTGAAGAAAACATAATTGATGGAGTTAAAATATGTTGAGTGAAGAGACAGACTTGCACAAAATATACGATTTATGCTGCACAATTTCGAAAATTATCACTTTATGTAAGAAAAGATTTTAAAGAAAACAAAACATATAGTGTTAAAATATGTTGAGTAAATAACCTATGGTTCGAATTTTATGTGATTCTGATTTACAGATTGTGAGATATGAATTTTTGAAGTTTGGATGACGAAACTGTATTTTTTTTTTTACGTATATAATGATATTTTGCGCAAATTTGTTTCTTTACGAGGTGATTTAGACAAGATTGAGAATACACTAATGAACTACCTCGAGTTATGGACCTACGGTATAAGTTACATACAATTCCGCTTTACGGTTTAAGAGATAAGATTTTTCAAAGACCAAGGATCAGACTGTAATTTTCGTACACATATAGTGTAGAAATGTAAAAAAATGTTTCAACCCGTAAATTTTTCAACCAAATCAAAAGTACACTAACGAACTACATTGAGTTGTGAACCAACAATTTTAATTTCGTAGGATTTCGTCATACCAACTGATAGTTAAGAATTTTTTTAACTAATGTGGCGCTTAATAGGATTAGAAGCCTGAAATTAGATACACATGTGCAAGTCATGTGCTTATTCAATCCAATCAGACCTAATTCGGGCTCAATTGATCTAGATTTACAGATTTTAAAATTATTGTCCTATAAGCCCAAAAATATATTTTCATTAAAATACAAATGGTCCTAAAAAAATATTTTTTCTATACTAATGGACAATTCTAATACTCTTTTGTCCTTAAAGTGTTATATTCCACTTAAAAAATTTCCTTTCTAAAAGTTTATATTTTATTATTTCAATCATATTAAATTATGATATAATTTTTTGTAATTATTATCATATACTTAACATCAATGTACTTTACTTTTCAATTCATACTGCACACTTAAAATCATTGCTTAAGGTTCTTGTACATCTTGCACATTCAATAATTTTCAAAAATATACCAATTTTATCTCAAATGTAACACTTGAACTGAGACAGAAGAATTATATACGAAGTTTCTCTTAGATGGATTTGAAATCAGTATTTCACTATATGCCAAAATTAGTGATACTTCATCCATTCGACTTGAATATTTTAATTTGATTAAAATCAGTATTTACTTTTAGGCATATTGTTGAAAGTAAAATTCTCTCTAAACTATTTATTTTTACTTTTTTTATTTTGTTTTTCAATCAACAAATATTATAATTTATAAAATAGAAATATTAGTGTAAAAAAGTATACTATAACTAAGACTTCATCTCGAAGTGGACTCCTCAAGTAAGACATGAGAACTATTTTAGATTTGATATCATCTAAAAGAAGTTGTTGGAAATAATAGTAATTCACTCATATACAGTACTACTCTATTTTAATGCTTGCAATAGTTTGATAGTCACGTCGTTCTATATCTAATTCTAATTAATAATATTTTTAATTAATAGTATTTTAAAAATATATATTGAGATAAATTTAGTAATATATTATATAATATCTAATATTTGCTTTGATATTCTATAGAAAATTACGGTCAAATATTATTATAGAAATAATAAAAAAAAATCAAACTATTGCAAGTAAAAAGAAACCGGCGTAGTATTTGCTCAAGGTTTCCTAGTAACAAGCTGGGGCAAGGCCGTCCCTAATAGTAACCCAAACATATTAAGGAAAATTACAAGAACTAATATATTTTATTTAAATATTTCATTAATAACATCACTAAGAAAATAATTACACAAATAACACATATGTGTATTTTAAGAAATAATAATTATCAATTATTATTTCATGAAAACTGTCGAGATCTTCTTATATTTATCTCTCTATCTTTTTTTCTCGTTTATTCTTCCCTCTTTTTCCTCCCTCTCTTTCTCTCTCTCTCTCCTCCCTCCCTCTCTTCTTAACTTTTCTTTGGAATACCATACCCACACACACTCATGTAGAAAATTTCTTAAATTCTACATATTTGTTTTAATTAGCTTTTGAAAACAAAAAAGTCAAATCTACTTTCTACGAAAAATCAGACTATAAAAATATGGGTTTCGAACCCACTGTCTGCCCTACACGTCAAAAGGCTTAGAGCCTCGTTCAATTGGAAAAGAATATGTGTGTTGTGCAGCAGATGAGGCCGAATGAGCGGTCACGGGGCAGGGCCGTAAGGCGATTCCGTTGACAGAAATGCAAAAGTCTGGTCGGTATCCGGACTCTTATCACCGTAGTATAAAGCCATCTTGTGTAAAGTGGTGACTGGTTGGCGGCGGAGGACGGCTGGTGGGGGGTCGAAAATTGAAAACCCTAATTTCAAATTTGAGAATTGGGATGATTTGTATTCGAAATGTATGTCGTGTAACGTGCTTGGTACTTTGTACTGAAAATTAGTTGTCTATGCTTGAAATGTATATCATGATGTAGTCTGTCATTAAATGATATATGGTTGATTACTCGATGAGAAGATGATGGATATTCAAATAATTTATTTTTTAAACATTGAAAATATTTCAGTTTTTATGGTAGTATCAAGTCGGATACTAACGAGGAAGAATGGATACTTAAATTAATGTATATGGTTACTTTTACTGTGGGTTCGCGAGGATACATATTTGGTCACCGTTTATAATAGCGAATGCTATTATTTTACGATTAATAACCAATAAATATGTGGAACTATTCACATTTAAACATCGTTTATTATTATACATTGGCTTTTTTAAATTTGCAATGTCAACTACAGGCCTATGAATACTTGCGAATAGTAATTTGGTTTCCTAAAATTGCATATCCATACTAGTTATTCACGTTCCTTAATTTATTTTATTTAAAAAATAGAGATACAGAATTATGGATAATATCAGTTTAGTATGTTTATCTAAATATACACATGTAGATACTGATATAATTAAAAAGTGAGGTGTTTAAATTTACAATGCCAACTACAAGCATTTCGTTACTTCGAAGCACTAGCTTGGGAACTTTGAGTACTTAAATATTTGATTACTCCATATCAAATTATTTACATTTACAATTCATATTCAACCATATTTAGAGATGTTGTCAAGCTGTAATTTAAGTACCTTAATATATATTTGGATACATGTACAAATACCCCTTAATATATTTTAATTAACAATAAAAATTTAGAAACTAAAAATTTCAAATAACAGATCGGCCGCAAATAAAACAACATGCGACACGTAGCCATCTTCTACATCGAACCCCACAGCCCAAAAAAACACCAATCCACCTTCTTCATCATCTTTCATTCATTTACAATGACGATCTTCTTTCTTTTATTACTTATTCACCTCCTAACCACTGTTCTATTTTTTGACACACTCATGTTATATTTTGATAGCTTAATATACATTTGGATACCTTGTAAAAAAATTAAAAAAATGAGATTCTGCTTTGATTTAAAAAATGGAATAAACCCTAAATCTATAAACCGCACTACCACCGCCCAGACAGTGCATACCGATAATTCACGTTTTTGGATACTATTACCTAAATATATAAATTCAGATACCTTTTAAAAAATAAAATGAAAATGTCTAGTTTACACTACCAATATCGGGGGTTTAGCCGACGACTTTAATTCGTCGGCTAAAGGTCAATGTCATCGGCTAATCCCCTCAGTCGTCGGCTAAAAAATCATCGGCCGATATTCGCCGGCCAAGTTTTAGCCGACGACTTTCTCGGTAGTCGTCGTCTAAACTTTGAGGTTTAGCTGACGACATTTGACCGTCGGCAAAAGTTTAGCCGACGACTGCTAAGTCTCGTCGGCTAAATCTCTAATCTTTAGCCGACGATTTGGGTAAATGTCGTCGGCTAATTTTTTTTTAAAAAAAAAAATAATGTACTTTAGCCGACGACATTTAACAATAGTCGTCGGCTCAACCTTAATATAAAAAAATATAGGTCGTCGGCTAAAACATAATATAAAAAAAAATTAATTCAGATTTTGGGATCCCAAAACCTGTTTTTTTGCACCTGCAGTTTTTATACACCAGCTCCCATTATCAGCAACAATCAACGCACAACACATTCAACTAATACCATCAATAATATGCCCAACTAGTAGCGTCAACAAAATCACTTACACAATTATAACACAAATATAAATATACAAGAGTCCTACAACAACACAACTACAATCCACCGCCAAAATCCTATCAACATCAACATAGTAAACATGTTTTACAATCCACTACCAAAATCATCTAAATGTCCAAACGTAGAAGTAGAAGGATTACCACCATCCCGTAGATCCTCGTCATGAGGCTGTGAAGAAGGGGTCTGACCGAAGATAGAAGGCGGTGCAGCGGGTGTTTGTAGTCCAGCCTGAGTAATGGTCTGAGTCAGCGTCATCATATAGTCCATCATGGCCTGCTGCTGCCTCTGGAAACTCTATAACTACGTCTCAGTCCTCTGCTCGCTCTCACGTAACCGCGTCTGAGTCCTCCTTTCATTATCAACTCGGAACTCCCTCTCCGCCCTCAAATGCTCCTCGAGATAGGCAGTCCGTGCATCCCATCCGCGAGGGCGCCGGAAACTGGGGGTATCTTTCAATAGGCTGTGACCCTCGACTCCCATCATCTTAGTGCGGTACCGACTATCTCTAGGAGGGTAGACGGTACCCCACACCCTAGCGCGAACATAAGGATCGTCATGATCGATCTTTCCAATGGCAGAATTGAGGTCGGTATCCGCTAAGTCCGGATACTGATCCCGAGCAATCTCAGGAAGTATCCTCTGAGACTCCTCCCGCACACGCTACTAAGTTATATGAAAATAAATATTTCAATATCAATAAAAGTATGATACAAAGGCATTTAGTTTATTGCCAAAATAAAATAAAAAAAGACTTACATGCTCTTCGGGACGGTTCGGATATGCTTTCTGAGTCATGTAGGCAAATACGTCCACCGAATCAGAAGAAGTGGCCTCGTGTGCAACTCTCGCTAACGACCGCGAACCCAGACTGTGATGGTCAGTCAGACTAGCACGATTGATCGTGTTGGTCGAGCTAGTCGCCTTCAAAAAAATATTACAAAAATTACAAGATTTTACAGACAATTAAAAAATGACATATATATTAAAAATAATTTCATACCATGAACTCCGGGTCGCAAAAATGGGCGCGTAGCGACTTCCACTCGTACTCCCGGAACTTGAATTGTTCCGGGGTAGCCTCTCGGGTATCACCCCAGGCTGTCCAAAACATGTGCATCTCATTTTCCCAAAATTTGTACCTACAACGCACGTTGCACAACATATATTATTCGTAAGAAAAAAATTACGCAAACAATGTAGATACAAAAAAATTAAAATGACTTGCTTGGTAGACTGCACCTCATCACACCAAGTACATAGTAGAGAGTTGGGAATGACAAACCACACCTATGAACAACATAAATACGCAATAATTTATCATATTTAATCCCATTCACAAATTCATCAAATATTTCATCAGTTCACAACTAACAATTGATGAAAACTAAATTAAACACAAAATATGGAAAATACTAAATTCATCAAATAATCTAAACAAATACAATAAATTCATCAAACAAAACAAAAACGATAAAAAAAATCGAAAAGGGTTACCTGTACTGCGGCGGTCGGGCGGCGGGCGGGCGGCGGGATGGGGTCTGTTGGACGGTGGGCAGTCGGTCGGGCGGGCGGCGGTGTTCTGGCGGTTGGATGACGGGGTCGAGTCAGTGTGGGGGCTAGGTCCGGGGGAAGAAGAAAAGAAAGAAGAAAGAAGGTATATATTAGAGGTTTAGCCGACGACTAGATCTAAGTCGTCGGCTAAACCCTAATTTTTTTCCGCACCCGAACCGCGGACCCAAATCCAGACCGCGTGACAGCGCCCCACAAAATCATCCAGACCGCGGTCCCAGCCCTCCAGACCGCAGTCCCAATTTTTTTTCAAAAGGGTTTAGCCGACGACTTTGCTGGAAGTCGTCGGCTACCCCCCCCCCCAATTGTTTTTAATTACTATTATTAGTAGTAGTATGTTAATGTTTTAATTATTATTATTACTATTTTTTTTTCAAAAAAGCAAAAACAATCATTATATATAACGTATAAAAATAAACATCTAATAAATTTATGGCTCATAGTCTGAGTCATCACTACAGTCTGTCTCATTATCTGAGTTGATATCCGGAAACATATGCCTCAAGTCGTCCACATTATCGTCATCATAATTTTCAAGTAATTCGTCTGTATCAACGTCAACGTACCCGCGCGCATCACCACGAAGTCGGACGATTCGTCCTTCAGGAACATTATTCATCGTAATTGTCGTTGATGGTGGAATATTTACTGTATTTGGCTCTTGATAAGCATCATCGTCATCAGTGCCTGTTGTTTCTACCAGTGTAGCAGCACTATAAATATTCCTCGTTGTCACAACGTTCACTATCTTCCATGTGCCTTTCTTCACCAGGCCATATGGTATATGAAAGACTCATGTTACCAAAATGGTTGAAACCATTAGATGCAATCCCGAGCCTTACATTTCGGATATCTGAAGAAAAATTCGGATACTCCCTATCTATATGCTTCCACGTCCTGTCATGAGTGCGCGGATCGATGTTCCATCTTATTGCTTTTGCCGTGTAAGGAGACATAAAAAGCCGTTCCAACATGTCCTTCCGTGGAAAATACCAAAGTACCTTCAACGGTTTCTCTTTTCCAGAAGCAGTGATCCTATATCTCTATGTATCACATATAGGACATCTCGTGAGGTCTTCATTAGGATGCCCCCAGAATAGAACACAATCATACATGCAGACATGGATCTTAATGTATGAAAGACCAAGATCTTTCAAAATTCGTCTCATTTTGGTATGTGTTAGGAAGACGATGATCCTGTGGAAGCATATTACTCGTAAGCTCCAAGTAATCATCCACAGACTTGATGGATGGTCTTTTTTCCACCTTTAATCTCATCGTTTCCATGACACAATCAAGAACAGTCATGTTACACCCTGGGTATACAGGGGTCTGTTGGAGTTGAATTAGCTTGTTGTACCTGTCAAGCCAAACAGTATTGCAAGGGATCGGTCTACGAGGTCGTGGGATTGGCTCAGTTGGTACAGACGTCTCGGAATAACCAAACACATCATCAATCAACCTCCTCTTCGGATCGATGAACCCATCGTTATCACTGAATTGTCTGTGATCATACGGAATAACAGAATTCGGTGCTTCACCGTGGTATATCCAACATGTATATTTATTCCAAAAACTATTCTTCTTTAGGTGCTCCCAGACCTCATCAAATGGAAAACGATACATATCACTGCGACATCTACATTTATTACATGGACAGTAGTGCAACGTATTATCACTGTCGTGCTCTTTTACAAATCTCATAAACTGCTTCATCCCATCCATTACTCTTGGATCCCATTTTCGTAACCCAACCCAAGTCTAGACCATCCTGAAAATGTATAAATTTTCCAATATTAATCCAACTAACTAATATTGTTCAAATTATAAATGGAATCACAACAAACAATTAATCATAATAATTATCATCACAAAAATTAATCGTTATACAGAAAAGCTTTCGAATCTACAACATGAATAATACAAAGTTTCGAAATCACAATAAAAAGTACAATAAAATACCTTAATTAATCGAATTGGTGATTATAGCAACGGTAGAAACCTTCATTACTCCAGCTAACACAACTCAAAGTAGCAACACAAACTCAAAAAATACACAAAATCAAGGTTTTTTCGCCTCAAAATAACTGAGGACGATATATAATTTTAAATTGGAGGTTTAGCCGAAGACTTGATCTGGGTCGTCGGCTAAATCGTTACAAAAGTTGTCGGCTAAAGTATTAAACTTTAGCCGACGACTACGTTGTGGTTTAGCCGACGACCCAGATCAAGTCGTCGGCTAAAACCTTTTAACCGACCACAATGTGAGTCGTCGGCTAAAGTCTAGAGTTTAGCCGACGACACTTAAAAGTCGTCGGCCGTTTTTTTAAGTGTCGTCGGCTAAAGTCCTTATTTTGGTAGTAAATATTGAAGGAACCCTAAGCCAATAATCCAGTTGTCGCAGCGCCACTGCTTAGAACTACCGCACTCCAACAGACCAATACAACCCAAACTCTAGTAGCGCAGATCCAACCTGCCCTGCCATCTCCTCCATCACACTGTGCGGAGGTTCTCGCTTCAGACATAACAAAGAAGGCAGCGAATGACAAAAGTCGGCCCTGATCATGCATCTGTCACGTCCGTCTTCACAAACAAAGCGAACTGAGAATCACTTGAAAATACGTTACTCGCCACTGCGGTTATAGGTTAGATCTGTGTGTGCCCAATTTGTTTTTGAGAAAAGAGGGAGAAAAAAAATACATATCTACAGAAAAACATGAAAAAATGAGAGTGAGAGGATAGAGAGATATGGACATATAACAACGTGGCTGATTTTTAGGGATATGAATGATGTTTTTTCCCTTTGTTATGGGAATAGTTATATGTAAATACTTTTTATTTATTTTATTTTTGTAATTAATTTATGTAAGTTGTATAATTATATAAAGTTCCCAACATATTATGCAGATCAAAAGCCCATTACATTTATGCATTTTTACTTTAGGTTTTAGAAATTTCTGTTGTTTCTATCTACACAACTTACTTATCAAACTTACGAACAATGTAAGTTATGTTATATGACCGTAGATAATGATGGGTATGTTGTGAATAAATTGGCTTTCAATCGAGAAGAAAACAGAAAACAAAAAATATGTAGAAGTGAAGGCAAGAGTGAACTCTCTGTCTTTAAGACGAATTTGCCCCATACGAGTGCTTTTGGTTTGAATGACAATTGTCTCCCAAGATACAATCACTTATAACTTTTCTGAATAGCAGTACAACAAATTCAGAAAACAAACAAACTAGACTTACGTGGAACTCTCTTTTTTTATATGCAGAAAATATATGGAATGATAAAGGATATTTATGCTGCAATATGGTAAAAATTCGTATAGAAAGACCTCAGTCATGCAGGGTATTTATAATATATGAAAGTTGCAAAGGTTGCAACATTTTGCACTAAAAGGTGCATCTTTTCTGGACCGAAAAGGCACCTACTGAAGTTGAAAGGGTTCCAATAGAACCTGGTGGAATCTTTAGGGGCCAATCTGATAATAATAGAAAGGTTGTGCCTTTTCGATTATTCTGATGAATCTTTTTGTAATATTTAAAAGTTTATGTCCATTTGAGTAATAACTTTTCAGAGGTAATTTAAATTAATAATTAATTAATTTAATTATTAATTTTCGTAGCCCAAAAATAATAGGTCCCGAAGCCCAATGCCCAAAGCCCAAAGCTCAAGTTCAAGCTCAAGCCTCAAGCCTCAATCCCAGGCCCAGGCCTGAGCCTGAGCCCGAGCAGGGCACGGCCGGCGGCGGCGTGTGCGCGCGTGTGGGCTTCACCGAACCTACATGTGTGTAGGTCCTCTCCCCTCCAAAAACTTGGGTGCTCCTTGGGGCCCAAACCCAATACTCAAGCCAATGGTAAATAAACCCTTCAAAATTATTTTTCCCCTCCAATATGGGATGGAACATTTTTTCATCATTCAACTTCCATTCTCTACTCTAAGTAGCTATCTCTGATCATTAATATCTCATTCACCCAAAATTGGTTTTGAGAAATTTAAAATGCTAAATTCATCTACATCAAATGTAGATTCCAAATATATAATTGCTTATATATTTACATCAAAGATTTCTACTTCAATTATTTATTTTAAATTGGTAAATGAACCAATTTTCTAACAATCCCCCACATGAATGAGATACACGCGATGCACATGCTAATGACAAACAAGTAGTTCCATCGGATAACCATTGCATCGGGAGAGAGCTTGCGGCTTTGAATCTTCCGTAGTCAAATACCATCAGATTTACTAGCTGTTCAGTGAACGCAATATCTTGAACTGTCCAGTCGTTTGTGTAAACCAAGACAACTGTACTCATACAATGATCATCCTCATAATCTTTTAGTTCTCAAGGGTGTGCCCGTTTTGGCCATGGACACCATCTCGGAATTCATAAGTGTTTCATATGAAGCGGCCCGTCTTCACACGTATATAGGTGACTTCCTATTGTATCCTACCAGCATACTTCACCTTTTAGGTATAGGAATCATTAAAAACTTATCGCTTAACCTCACCACATGTTAGGCAACACTCTTATGTCCTGGGAATAGAATTAAGAGTTGGTAAGAGTGTCTGACTCCACTTTCACAACTTAGTTTTTCTATTGAACCAAGCTCTTGGGATCTCCAGTCAGCATGGTTGGGTTACCGCCATGAAAGTAAATATTTTGTGGATTTCAATCCCATTCCCCTTGACAGGCAACTTACTTGATCTCTGTTTAAGCCTTTTCTAAATGGATCCACCAAGTTATCCTTTGATCTTACGTTATCAATTGCAATAACTCCAGTAGAGATCAGCTGCCTAATGGTATTGTGTCTTCGTCGAATATGAGGAGACTTACCATTATATATGCTATTTTGTGCCCTGCCTATAGCCGATTGACTATCACAGTGAATATTTATGGTGGGCACAGGTTTTACCCAACAAGGAATTCTTTGTAGGAAATCTCTTAGCCATTCAACCTCTTCTCCAGCTTTGTCTAGTGCAATAAACTCGGATTCTATCGTGGATCGAGCTATACACGTTTGTTTAGATGATTTTCAAGATACAACACCTCCACCTATGGTAAACACATAACCACTTGTGTATTTCGAATTCCTCGTGTCTGATATCCAATTTGCATTACAGTATCTTTAGAGTACCACTGGATATCTTCCATAATGCAGACCATAGTTCATGGAATACTTTAAGTATTTCAGAACCCTTGTTAATGCTTTCCAATAATCAGTACTTGGATTAGTTGTGTACCTGCTAAGTCTATTTACTATGCAGGCTAAATCAGGACGTGTGCAGTTTGTTAAATACATCAAACTGCCTATTATTCTCGAGTATTCCAATTGTGATATGGGTTCACCTTGATTCTTCTTTAAATGTAAATTTACACCTATCGGTGATTTTATTGGCGTCACATCATATGAGTTGAATTTTCTAAGCACATTCTCAACATAATGAGATTGAGTTAGGATAAATCCCTCTTGCGTTCTAAGAATTTTACTTCCTAGTATTACGTCTGCCAATCCCATATTTTTCATATCAAAATGTTTTGTCAACATTTTCATTGTGGCCATAATACCTTCGTGTTTATTTCCCATGATCAACATATCATCTACATAAAGGCATACAATTATATATGATTCTGATGTGCCTTTTATATAGACACATTTATCACACTCGTTAATCTTAAACCCATTTGATAACATTATTTTATCAAATTTCTCATGCCACTGCTTTGGTGCTTTTAAGACCATATAGGGATTTAATGAGTCTACACACATTTTTCTCTTGATCGGGAGCAATAAACCCTTCAAGTTGTTCCATGTATATTTCTTCCTCCAATTCACCATTCAAAAAGATTGTCTTGACATCCATTTGATGTATTTCAAGATTATTTAGTGCTGCAATTGCAATAAGAACTCGAATGGATGTAATCCTTGTGAATGGTGAATAGGTATTGAAGAAATCAACACCTTCATTTTGTTTGAACCCTTTAGCCACCAGTCTTGTCTTGTACTTCTCTATTGATCCATCTTTATACTTCCTTCTAAGAATACACTTACATCCTAGAGGTTTGCTACCGGTAGGAGATCTAACAATTCCTAGGTATGATTTTGCATAATGAAATCAATTTCACTATTGATAGCCTCTTTCCAGAGTGGCACTTCTGGAGTGGACAATGCTTGTTTGATTGTCCCAGGTTCATTTTCTAACATGCATGTTAGATATTCAGGACCGACACTTTTGTCCTTGCGGTTTCTCTTACTGCATCTTGGTTCCACTTCATTGTTATTTTGACTTTAGCCAATTGCAGTATCACGATCCCTTTTTTGGGATTCTTCTATCTTCTTATCTTTCTGGGGAAAGATATTTTCAAAGAACTCATCATCCCTTGCTTCAAATCATGTATCCCTGGGATTGCTGATTTGTACACCAAAAATCGATACGTACTGCTATTGCTAGCATATCTAATGAAAATGCAGTCTATCGTTTTAGGACCTATAGTCACATGTTTAGGTTTGGGTACCATTACCTTTGCTAAATACCCCCACACTTTCAAGTATTTGTAAGAACGATTTCGACCTTTTGATAACTTATATGGAGTTTGATTTATCTTCTTACGAGGGATCTTATTAAGAATTCGGTTTGCAGTTAGAATAGCTTCCCCCCACAAGTTCTGGGGTAATCCTGAATTAATCAACATGGCATTCATCATTTCTTTAAGTGTTCGATGCTTACATTCTGCAATGTTATTAGACTGAGGAGCATATAATGTTGTAGTTTGATGAATAATTCCATATTCGGAACATAAGTCTTCAAACGGAGCAACATATTCTCCCCCTCTATCACTTCGAACCATTTTGATTTTCTTGCCAAGTTGATTTTGAACCTCATTCTTATAATTCTTAAAGGCCTCTACTACTTCATTTTTGCTTTTCAAAAGATATACATAACAGTACTTGGTGAAATCGTCTATAAAAGTAATAAATTACTTTTCCCCTCTTCTAGTTTGAACCATTTTCAAATCACATATATCAGTATGTATTAATTCTAGAGTCGTATTTCTTTCTACTGAAGAAAATGTGTTTTGGCCAATTTTGCCTCAACACATACTTCACATTTTCCTTGTGAATCAAATGTAAACCAAGGAAGCAAGTTTAAATTTACTAATTTTAGCAACGAATTAAAATTCACATGTCCTAATCTACAATGCCATAAATTAGAACACTCAACCTGTAATATCCGTATTTTTCCTTTTTCCAGTATTTTTTATTTTGGTGTATTTTTAGTTTTTAGTGACTTTCTTGTAACCGTATTGATATTTCGAGAATATTTAATACGGGAATTTTTGTCATTCAAACTTGTTTGGGACTTGTTTTACTCAATTCCGCGTTTAAGATCATTTTCGTCGCTATTTGGTTCTATTCTCGTAATCATTGTTTGGAACTGCCGTTTTGGGGTTGCCGCAAATCCATATTATGTCATTATGGATTTTATGAGCTTTTGTTTGGTTTTTCAATCGTGTATCGTGTATTTCGGATGTTTTGGGCCGTTTTATAATTTCCCAAAGTTATGGGATAATTACTATCGTTATCTTTTTCCGAACCTTTGGGTAGTCGGAATCGTGTTTTCTTTTAGTGCTTTAGTTTCTGACTGGAACTCGCCGTGCGTGTGTCTTCTTCAGTCTGTTGCTTAGTGTCGGGTGCGCGTTGTTTTCATCTGGGGAATAATTCGTCGTTTTCCAACTTTTAGTACTGTCTGTACTACTATCTGCACTCGTTAATACATGCTAAGAATGCCCTTAGCGCACGCTAACGGGCAATGATAGTGAGCTCGTTTTAGTCGTGTTAACGCACGCTGTGGCCAAGCATAGCGCAAGCTAACGGGCGTCTGTGAGTTTTTAATCAGCTTCGTTAGCGCGCGCTATTCCAGCCATAACGCACGCTAACTGGAAATTCCAAAGACTCTCCATTTATATGTTGCAGCTCGTTAATGCAAGCTACGTCTGAGTATAGCGTACAGTAACATGTCATTCCAGAGGGCCAGTTTCGGCACAATTAGCGCACGCTATCGGGGCCCAGCAGTACGTTTTAATCAGTCCAGGGCAGTCTGGAAAGCGCACGCTAAGGCACTCCTTAGTACACGCTAAATTGTTTGGTTATGAATACCCGAGATTGACCTCAGACGCGTCTATTTCTCACTTTATCCTCCTTCCCCGTGGGTTGTGCAATCTAGAGGTGATTTTGAGGCAATTTTTTCATCCAATCATCTCAACTATCATCTTCCTTAAATTCTTGTTGTAGATTAACAACATCTACTTATGTTCTTCGTCTTTGATCCAAGGTAATCTCTTAGAACCCTATTTTTTGGGAAATTTGGGGGTTTTCGATTTAATGTCTGGTTCGTTCCGTGTTGTTGATTAAAATATGATGTATATGATTAATCTTAGTGGCATTCGTGTTTTCCCTACGAGTTCATAGTATATTTCGTGGTATTTGTGAAATCAAGAGGGTTCGCTTGTGACCCCCCTCATTGTTATTTTTGTACGAATTTACATGGATCGTTGGTGGTTTTCGGGTGTATTCTGTTTTTGTACTCATGTAGAATTGGTTGTGATTGTATTCTTCGAATCATTAGGTTCGGGGTTGTCGGTTCCTAGCGAGCGTAGTTGATTTCCCGTTCATTTCGTCGTCAATTTCTCGAGGCAAGTATTCTTGTGAAACCCTTATGCGTAACATGAAATGGTAATATATATGTCTGTGATTTGCCCACTCCAGGAGCGTCCGACGGGGCCTCGGAGGAATATGTGATTTCACTTCTAATTCACGAGCTTGTTTGGATAGCCTGTCCGGGAGGGTCTATAGAGGCCTCGAATGGGACCAGTGGTTTAGCCCCAGTCCTAGGCGAGTCATGTGCGTGATTTTTAACTATATAAAGTCTGGGAGGGTCCTTAGAGGCCTCGGATGGGACCAGTGGTTTAGCCTCGGTCCTAGGCAGATTCTCGACTATGATTACTGACTGCTTGTTTTACGGGAAAAGACATATCTTGATTTTGAAACAATTTGATACATGTAATAGGAGATGTTTAAGCAAATGGCTTGCCTTGATTACTTGTACTAGCGTAATTGCTAAACCCTTTGGGGAACCCATTTTTTGGGAAAATTCGTGTTATGAATTTCAGGTTGCGCTGAGCCGGTCGTGCGGGAACTGGAGAAGTACGAGGATGCTGGCCAGGGTTGTTGACGTGTGCAAATGAGTTCCTTTATTTTAGTTGTCCATTTTAAACGTTTGTTTTCAAACTTGTAAACTGATAAACAGTACTCGCGAATACTTAGGCGTTTTAATTTGGAAGATGGATACTAAATTTTATTTGTGATTTTCGGTGATGTCTGGTTTACCGGTTCTACCTGGCATTTTATTTAATTTTCCTCTTGGTGATGTGTGTTTTCTCGCTAGCCGGGATGGTTAGACGAGCGATATTAATTATTTAGCTTGGTGGGTCCCACGTAGGGGTCCACGGCGCTGTAATATATGCTGAATACCTTGGGAGTGTTACAGAAAATGGTATCGGAGCATAGGTTTATGGATACCTAGACTTGTTGGTTAATTGGGTCTAGTTGTCTTTTATCTTTCACATCGTCATCACGCTGCCAGAATTTCAGTACTTCTAGTGTTCGTAAGTTTTCCTTACTCAATTCTTTTGTTTTCTTGTATCGTACTTCCGTTTCTTGAACTGTGGTTGTTTTTCTCTCGTACTTATCATCGAGTTGCTTTTCTACCCCTTATCTTCAGTATGGATGTTGTGAGAGGGCTTGGCTCTCTTATCTTATTTTTGTGGATATTGAGGGTGAGGATTTGATTCTCGAGGATGATCGGCTCGAGCGGCATGGTGCGATCATGAACTTCCACACGAGGATCATCACCATGCTAGCTGAGGACGACACCGAGCACTCTTTTGCGGGGCGAAAGAGGGGAAACTAGAAGTTTGTAATCAACGCCTTGAAGGCGATGAGACTCCTGCGGAAGGGGTGTACTGGTTATTGGTGTTATGCGTTGAAGGCAGGGGGTGGTGGAGTCGAGATTTCATCGATCCCAGTCGCTAGTGAGTTCCCAGATGCCGTTCCTGATGAGTTGTCGGGGTTACCACCGGACCGTGAGGTTGAGTTCGCTATCGAGTTAGAGCCGAGTGCGGCTCCGATTTCGAAGGCGCCGTATCGCATGGCACCTTCTGAGATGTCTAAGTTGAAGAAACAATTGAGTGAGCTTCTTGAGTCAGGGTATATTCGAATGAGCGCTTCGCCTTGGGGCGAACCGGTCCTGTTTGTGCGGAAGGAGGATGGTTCACTGCGTTTATCAATCGACTATAGCGAGCTAAACAAAGTGACCATCAAGAACAAGTATCCCTTACTGAGGATTGGACTTGTTTGATCAGTTGCAGGTGTAACACCCCAAACTAGGCGGATATTACAGTGCCGTAGATCCCCAACTGGGACCCACCAGGCAAATGAAAATGAATGAATTACACAAGATAAATGTAGTACCGAACGACATTACAACAATAATTACTCCGATGAGGAGTTTAGTTACAACACACCAGGATAATACCGAATACTAGTGTATTTTATATGAAGATAAAATACACAACACTGAATGAACCGGAGTATTCAAATGAAAGTTTGCAGCGGAAAATAAAGGACAATAACATGAATAAATTAAAGAACGGGGCCCCCTACTAGTATCACTATCACTCAACGACATCAACATGCTATAACCGTGCGTTTGCCTTGCCATGACCTGAAAAACAAAATCCCCAAACGGTCCATAAAGAACAACAATCCTCAAGGGTTGAAAAATACACAATCATGATTTAATCAAGTTAAGAAACATTCTTAGTTATGAATTACGCCAAGAGGAGTATCATAGTACGCCCGTAATGTTCTCGTGCAAGTGTACAACACCCGTCCGTGTACCTAATTAGTCTCACGAGACAATATGACCCGTGTGCACGGCCTAATGTATCGGTGAACCCAATACAATAACCATCGTGTGCCCGACTAAAAATTCCACACAGACACACCCGCCACGCAATATGAACCCGTAAGGTCACATGAACGAATGACCATAATGAATATCAATGAATAATAATCGACAAGGCCAAGAATGACTCACCGAGATGAGAGTAATAATGAAATGAATGATAGCTCAACGAAAAGATTGGAACCGCTGCTCCTTATGATCAAGTGATTAATTGACAATAACAAGTTTTAATATGATTAATACAATGATGAATGAGTTATGATTATGAATGATCAACAACGAAAGGTATGAATATCCTTTTAACCGAGTAAGAATTAACTTACAGAATACCGATGAAGAAAGTCCTTCCACGAACAAATGTCCTAAATGAAGTGTCGGTCGCACGAACAACCTTAATTCAATACAATTACCGACAATCCGATCAATATACGAATCAAACACGAATATAACGAACTCAAAACGTCGATACGATAAAACTAAGTCCATTGAGGTATTGAAACAAACACGTTGTGTCCAAACTCCGATTGTTTACAATCAAACCTCGATATCCCAATATCAAAATCCCCAAGAAGTGTTTCAAACCAACAAAACATCTCCAATACGATCAATAATCCATTATGAATATCCAAAAATGTGATTATAACAACAATTAGTCGAAAATCCCCAATTCCAACTCGATATTCAAAGTGTTCTTGAATAAACCCTCAATAATCCAATGAATCCTTATACAAACTCATAATCATATACATATCCCTTCATATATCATGATTATAACGTCCAAAACATCCTATTTCAACACAAAATCGAAGTCCAAAGTGTTGAAGGAATTACCTCTTGATGATCCAAGTGCTTTAATCCAAGAACACGCGTTAGATTGATTATCCGGCTTCACGATCGAAAGGAGATGAAAAAATCAAACACCCAAATGATTTGTGAAGGAAAACCCTCCCTCAAGCCTTATCTCTCGGTTGAAGGTGAAGAAAAGGAAGAAAAATGGGCTGAAATGTCTGAAAAATGAATTTATAGGAGTTGATCGCTGCCGGACACGGCCGTGCCGATCGGCACGGCCGTGTCGCATACCGGCCGATTGGCCGACAGTGACTCGACAGTGACTCGACCGTGTCCTCGCCGACACGGTCGCGGCGCGAGGGCCTCCCGACAAGGACCCGGCCGACAATGACTTCGGCATGACTCGACCGTGCTGTGCGACACGGCCGGCGCGGCCGGGCACGGCTCGCTTATCCGGAAGGGTGCGACTCGGCCGCGCTGCACGACACGGCCGGGTCCTCGAGGCGCACACTTCGGCACTTTCCGGACGAGTACGGCACGGCCGTGTCGGACGACACGGCCGAAGTTCGTTCGGCAAAGGATCGCCAATGAGCGGTTGAGCTAAAACGACCATAACTCTCTCGTCCGGACTCCGATTGACTCACCGTTTGAACCATTGGAAAGCTAACTCGATGCTCTATAATATTGCAAGATTTAGAATTTTTGGAGTTACCAAAAATTAATGGTGATCTAACAAAGTCGAACTCAAATGAGGAAAGTTGAAACAATGAACAATAACGATACACAACTCAAGTTTTTCCGAACGGTGAACACGGTGAATGAACATGATTGATGAATGATTATAATTGAGTGAAAATCCACCGAGTGACAATCACCGAATGAAATTATGAATGACAATGATCAATTACAACCGGTATTACATACTCCCCTTAAAAAGAGTTTCGTCCTCGAAACTAAGGGTCAAACAACTCGGGATAACTCTCCCGCATATTCTCCTGCTTCCCCAGGGCCTCTTCGACTCCGTGTCTAGACCACCGAATCTTGACTAAAGGGATCGTCTTGTTCCTCAACTGCTTGATTCGCCGCTCTAACACTCGTGCAGACGCTCCTCGCACGAATGATCATATGCGATCCCGATTTCGTCGAATCAAGTATGTGACTCGGTCGCAACATACTTCATCGAGAGACGTGAAACACGTTATGAATCCCGCTCAAAGCCGGAGGTAACGCCAATCGATAAGCTAACTCGCCTACTCGATCCAAAATTTCAAACGGTCCAATGAATCTTGGGCTCAATCTTCCCCGCTTTTCCGAAACGGAAAAATACCTCGACTGGGATATCTTGACCAAAACATGGTCACCCGTTTGAACTCTAGTGGTCGACGACGATTATCCGCATACGATTTCTCCGACTCGAGTCAACATACGACTCTTGATCAAAGCTACCTTCTCCTGACGGCTATAAGCATATCGGGCTCGGTGCCGATTGATTCTAACAAGTCATCCTAACACAAAGGAGATCGACAAAGACGACCGCACAAGGCCTCGTAAGGTGCCATCTTAATGGAGGCATGCCAACTATACCGTACGTGGACTTAAACAACGGAATTGGGCTTCCCATCGTCTACTAATCGAGGACGCATGCCCTCAACATGTCCTCTAATGTCCGAATAGTCCTCTCTCGATTGTCCGCTGACCGAGGATGAAAGGCGATCGAGATTAAGCCGAAGTTCCCATAGCACGATGAATCGATTTCCAAAAATGGGAAACAATTCGTCTCACAAGATCGGAAACGATACCCTTAGGAGTACCGTGCGCCTCACTATCTCCTTGATGAACAATCGATCCAGTCTCTCGGGACCCCACGTATCCTTGATCTCAAGGAAATGAGCTGATTTAGTTGAGCGGTCCACAATCACCCGGATCGCATTCATGCCACGACGACTCGTCGGCAAACTCGTGATGAAATCCATAGAAATGTCTTCCCACTTCCATTCCTAATAGGAGCGGTATCAAGATACTCGCCGGTCGCCGAGGTTCCATCTTGACTTGTTGACAAAGTTAAGCATCTCGAAACAAATTTCGCGACTTATCGCTTCATATTACTCCACCAAGAATTTTGTTTCAAGTCCTTGTAAATCTTGCTGGACCCCGGATGAACAATAAGGGGTAGCATGAGCTTCTCTCAAAATAGAATTTTTCAACTCGTCATTCGCAGACGCACAACCGGTTCTTAAACCTCAAAAGTCCATCCTCGTGGACCACGAATCGAGGGCTTTCCCCGAGCCACATCTTCACGAATGCGCAACAATGCCGGGTCCGAACCCCGATTCTCCCCGATTGCATCCTCGTGAGATGATGAAATCTCTAACATACAAAGTCGTCCTCGAACTCGCCGGCTGCACCTCGATCTCGGTCTAAGGAATTCTGTTGAAGCTCCTTCTCGAATCTTAAACGAGCATGCATCTGCTCTCGAACGGACTTACGACTCAAGGCGTCGGCGACAACGTTCGCCTTGCCCGGTGGTAAAGGATCTCGATATCAAAATTTTTGATTAGTTCCAACCACCGTCCTCGCCGCATATTTAACTCCTTGTGAGTAAATATATAGTTCAACTCTTGTGATTGGTGAAGATCGACAAGTGATTCCATAAAGGTAACGACGCCAAAATTCCAACGCGAAAACCACGGTTACTAGCTCCGGCCGTGGGTTGGATAATTAACCACCTAATCCGAGGAAACATCGGATTTACTTAATATCTTTGAGGTTGCCAATCTCGGATAGTCTCCGACTTCCGAGGGTCGACACGAACTCGCTCAGACGAAATTACATGCCCGAGAAAGGTCACTTGGACATCCGTAACTCACATTAAGAAAACTTCCATAAAATTGCTCGCCTCAACACGCCGAGAGCCTCGAAGAAGATGAACCTCGTGTTCCTCTCGGCTAAGAGAATAAATCAAAATGTCGCCGATGAAGACAACAACCGATCTAAAAGTCGATGAAAACCCGATTCATTAACTCCATGAATACCACAGTGCAATAGTTAGCCCGAACGGCATAACTACGAGCTCATAATGACCATAGCGTGTTTGAAACGCTGTGCTCGCGTTATCCGACTCTCGAATCCGAATCGTGATATCCAGATCTTAAGTCGATCTTGGAAAATACCGAAACTCCCCAAGTTGATCTAAAAGATCATCAATACGAAGTAAAGGATACTACTCTTGATCATCGCCTGCTCAACTCTTGGTAATTAATACACACACGAGACGAGCCATCCTTCTCCTTGACAGATCACACCGGTGCTCCTCACGGGGACGCAATCGGTCGGAGATGACCTTCCTCGAACTATTCCTCAAGTTGAATCTTCAACTCCCGCATTCTGGTCGGGTCGTCCGATACGGTGCCTTCAATAAAGGGGACGACGGCTCCAACTCACTCCCGAATTCCCTTACTCTATGTGAAGGCAACTAGATAACTCGCCTGGAAATACATCGTCAATCGATGACAATGATACCACGAATGATTGAACATTTCGATTGCCCTAGAATGGTCAATTGATAAAAAGAGATACCAATAATGATTGAACAACTCGATTGCCTTAGAAAGGCCAATCGATGAAGATGATACAATGAATGTTTGAATAACTCGATTGCCTTTGAAAGGACAATCGCGAAAATAATACAATGAATGATTGAATAACTCGATTGCCTTAGAAAGGCCAATCGATGAAAATGATACAATGAATGATTGAATGACTCGATTGTCTTAGAAAAGCCAATCGATGGAAATGATATAAGGAATGATCAATAACTCGATTGCCTTAGAAAGGCCAATCGATGAAAATGATATAATGAATGATTGAATAGTTCGATTATGGAATTTCTTCGCTCCGCCATAATAAAAATTCTATGGAACAACGGGATTACTTCCTGAAGCACACATTCGACAACCAACGACGGAAAGATAGCGACTAAACGCTAACAAACACCGAGGATAGTATCGAGACGATCAAACCAACTAATACCGAAAATTACATCGCCCTAAGATAAATTCACCACGATTAGATCCATCAACCAATCGCGGTCATTAAGTAGGACTATACCGAAATAAGTCTATTCAAGCATGATTCGAAAATGAATGAATGCGGTGTACCAAAGATCAAAAGGTACACACAAGTTGAAATAAAATTACGAGTATACCAAATCGTTCGACCACCGGATCGTCGATCCTCCTCATCATATGAATCGGGACTTGCTGGTCCCCGAACCGTACGCTCCCGTCGATAAATACGAGCTCCAACTCTATTTGCTTCCATTGTCTTAAACGACGATGACAAGGCGATTCGAACGCCGGTTGCTTCGGCTCGAGATGCCGCCGAGCCGACTTGGAGTCCTTTCGCAAAAACGGGCCTTATGCCCAAAATTCCCACAATTATAGCACGTGATAGACGGTTTCGGACACTCGGCTGAAATGACCCGGCGTTCCACAATTGAAACAGTGATGACCGAATCGCCGCCGGGAATGAGATCCCGCACGATTATGCGCCGTAGAAGGTCGCCGAAACGATAGGGCTCACACGAGGCTTCTTGAAGGTTGATCGACCGCCTTTGGGTTGATTACGCTGTTAATTTCTGTTGACATATGCGAGTTCTTGCCGCCAATTTCCTTAGCACTGCCTGACGGAGAGTTCTCTCGATTAATCCGGCCGAGTGGCGCAATGATGATTGAGCAATCGCACATGGGTCATCATGGCTCGCATAAAAGTGAGTGGATCAACCCGAACATCTTCTCGATCGAGCCGAGTCCCGGCACGATTTCCCGGCGATGAGTGATTATTTCTCGGTTGCCCGCACCGCTGCCTCTCCCCATGCATCCTCGATGTTCTCTCCATACCGGAGTAGGAAGGTCGCATAATGATTATATTTCCGCATGATTAGCACGTTATGATTATGTCATGAGATGATGAAAATGAGTATACATGCTCTAACTTAGTGATTATATGAATGATTTAATGAAGTTACATGATTATCGATGAAATTCTTGAAATGATTATCTTGAATAACTTAACAAGATTGATAATATGATCATCCAGTTGACAAATCGGATAATGAAATGAATTGAGTAATTAATGAGTTAACATGATCGTCCCGATTATTAATCGAGTAATGAAATGAATTAAGTGATTAATGAGTTAACATGATCGTTCTAATCACAATGAATGATGATGTTTGAGGATTGTTAATTGATGAATGATGAATGAATGACTATTGCCAGAAATTATACCATGGCGTTAGAAATCTTACGCTTCTTCCGGTCGATTGGCTCGGCATTTGCACAGTCACACGTGACGCGAAAGTCCAATGATACTAGTCCGATGACGATGATTTCAAATGAGACATGACTCGGAAGGTAGTATTCAAAACCACGCTCGATACCAACTCGTAACACCCCAAACTAGGCGGATATTACAAGGTCCGTAGATCCCCAACCAGGACCCACTGTGCAAATGAAAATGAATGAATTACACAAGATAAATGTAGTACCGAACTACATTACAACAATAATTACTCCGATGAGGAGTTTAGTTACAACACACCAGATAATATCAATACTAGTGTATTTTATATGAAGATAAAATACACAACACCGAATGAACCGGAGTATTCAAATGAAAGTTTGCGCGGAAAATAAAGGACAATAACATGAATAATCGAAAGATCGGGGCCCCCTACTAGTATCACTAGGACTCCTCGACATCAACATGCTATTCCCGTGCGTTTGCCTTGCCATGACTCGAAAACAAAATCCCCAAACGGGGTCGATTACAAAGAACAACAATCCTCAAGGGTTGAAAAATACACAATCATGATTTAACTGAAGTTAAGAAACATTCTTAGTTATGAATTACGCTGAAGAGGAGTATCATAGTACGCTCGTAATGTTCTGTGCAAGTGTACAACACCCGTCCGTGTACCTAATTAGTCTCACGAGACAATATGACCCGTGTGCACGGTCTAATGTATCGGTGAACCCAATACAATAACCATCGTGTGCCCGACTAAAAATTCCACACAGACACACCCGGCCACGCAATATGAACCCAGAAGGTCACATGAACGAGAATGACCATAATGAATATCAATGAATAATAATCAGACAAGGCCAAGAATGACTCACCGAGATGAGAGTAATAATGAAATGAATGATAGCTCAACGAAAAGATTGGAACCGTCGTTCCTTATGACTGAAGTGATTAATTGACAATAACAAGTTTTAATATGATTAATACAATGATGAATGAGTTATGATTATGAATGATCAACAACGAAAGGTATGAATATCCTTTTAACCGAGTAAGAATTAACTTACAGAATACCGATGAAGAAAGTCCTTCCACGAACAAATGTCCTAAATGAAGTGTCGGTCGCACGAACAACCTTAATTCAATACAATTACCGACAATCCGATCAATATACGAATCAAACACGAATATAACGAACTCAAAACGTCGATACGATAAAACTAAGTCCATTGAGGTATTGAAACAAACACGTTGTGTCCAAACTCCGATTGTTTACAATCAAACCTCGATATCCCAATATCAAAATCCCCAAGAAGTGTTTCAAACCAACAAAACATCTCCAATACGATCAATAATCCGTTATGAATATCCAAAAATGTGATTATAACAACAATTAGTCGAAAATCCCCAATTCCAACTCGATATTCAAAGTGTTCTTGAATAAACCCTCAATAATCCAATGAATCCTTATACAAACTCATAATCATATACATATCCCTTCATATATCATGATTATAACGTCCAAAACATCCTATTTCAACACAAAATCGAAGTCCAAAGTGTTGAAGGAATTACCTCTTGATGATCCAAGTGCTTTAATCCGAAGAACACGCGTTAGATTGATTATCCGGGCTTCACGATCGAAAGGAGATGAAAAAAATCAAACACCCAAATGATTTGTGAAGGAAAACCCTCCCTCAAGCCTTATCTCTCGGTTGAAGGTGAAGAAAAGGAAGAAAAATGGGCTGAAATGCTGAAAAAATGAATTTATAGGAGTTGATCGTCGCCGGACACGGCCGTGCCGATCGGCACGGCCGTGTCGCATACCGCCGACAGCTGGCCGACAAAGTGACTCGACCGTGTCCTCGCCGACACGGCCGCGCGCCGAGGGCCTCCCGACAGTGACCCGGCCGACCCGACTGGCATGACTCGACCGCGCTGCGACACGGCCGCGCGGCCGGGCGATCGGTTCGCTTATCCGGAAGGGTGCGACTGCCGTGCTGCACGACACGGCCGGGTCCTGAGGCGCACACTTCGGCACTTTCCGGACGAGTACGGCACGGGCCGTGTCGGACGACACGGCCGAAGTTCGTTCGGCGTTGATCGGCCAATGAGCGGTTGAGCTAAAACGACCATAACTCTCTCGTCCGGACTCCGATTGACTCACCGTTTGAACCATTGGAAAGCTAACTCGATGCTCTATAATATTGCAAAGATTTAGAATTTTTGGAGTTACCAAAAATTAATGGTGATCTAACAAAGTCGAACTCAAATGAGGAAAGTTGAAACAATGAACAATAACGATACACAACTCGAAGTTTTTCCGAACGGTGAACACGGTGAATGAACATGATTGATGAATGATTATAATTGAGTGAAAATCCACTGAGTGACAATCACCGAATGAAATTACTGAATGACAATGACTGAATTACAACCGGGTATTACAGCAGGGAGATGCGGTATTCTCGAAGATCGACTTGAGATCGGGGTACTATCAACTTCGGGTGAAGGAGTCCGATGTCCCGAAAACAGCTTTTCGGACGAGATATGAACATTATGAGTTTGTGGTTATGCCCTTCGGGCTAACCAACGCACCGGCTGTAACACCCCCAGATTTAACCGGAAATATTACAGCGCCGTGGGCCCTGAGATGGAACCCACAAGGTTAAAAGAAATTTTCGCAAACATTTACAAATGCCCAAGAGGCCAACGACGGTACTATTTTTAAAATGTGCAAAGACTTATAAAATCCATTTATCAAAAACCGTCGTAAAACTCATTTGAAATCGCGAGGCCAAACAGCCGACACTTAAAAGTTTAGAAAATGATTTCCAAAGTAACCTTAGTTACCAGATACCAAAAGAGCATTTCAAAATACTCACGCAACGGAAAAAGACCAACCATAAATATACTCTAGCAGCAGAATACAAGAACCAATTAAGAAACTCAATGCACAAAACATGTCCTAGCCAGTATCCTCCGGGAAGCTCATCTCTTCACGATCGCTACAAGCTCGATACTCCAAGAACCTAAAAAGAAATCCCACGACGGGGTCAGCCATAATATCCAACAATGATAACCGTCACATCACATTAATAATTACATACCAATGAGAATAGAACATAAGAATACGACCAACATAATCTTACCGCCATAACTTTACTTACTCAAGTCATTCTCATCAGAATAACCGTTATCATATTTCACATCTCGTACTTGATTAACCAATAAACTCGAACCTAATATCTGTATTGTACCTCAAACAATACTCAAGATTCTCAAACTATCATCACCAACTCACGATACGGTAATATACCAATTCTGACCAATACGATCCATCGAATAACATCATCAAATCCCAAGACGATAACCGATTGTCCATCAAAAGACGAATACCAAAGGAAAATATGGAACATACCTCGAGATATGAAGTGCCACGACAATCATATCATATCAGTCTAATCCGATATCAGAACAATGCAATACGGACACGGTCCTAACACAAGACCTACAAATGCATACTCATATGACCACGTCAATATGCTCAAAAACAATAACAATCATGTATACTCAATGTAAATCCATGATCCAGCGCCCTGAGCATAGATCCCCGTGATGATCCTACAAGATCAACATCAGGTGGAAAACCTGTCCAACAATCCAGCGCCCTCAGCATAGATCCCCGTGATGATCCTACAATATCAAAATCAGGTGGACGACCTGTCCAACGATCCAGCGCCCTCAGCATAGATCCCCGTGATGATCCTACAAGATCAAAATCAGGTGGAGGACCTGTCCAACGATCCAGTGCCCTCAGCATAGATCCCCGTGATGATCCTACAAGATCAAAATCAGGTGGACGTTCGATCCAACGCCCTCAGCATAGATCCTCATGATCCCTTCGGATCATTTACAACATAAACACTACAATTATGCACACACATACAACTCAATATGTTCATCAACATGAACAACATATGAACGACAAATGACAATCAACTAAGACGACCTCATGTTCAACAACATGAATGACAATATGCATGATCAAATCACTATCACTAACCGAACCGATATAAGATACTTGTCCCGAGTCCTTCGGGAGAAATCTCGATGTCAAACCATCACCGACGATTATCCGCAATGCTCGGTGATCCGAATGTATCAGGAACTATAGATAATAATATCCTCGTCTTCATCGCAACATATCCTCGATACCTAATTATGCCAATAACCAAAATAAATCATATACATTATGATTTAACTCCCAGAATCAAAAAATAACATAAAATCCAAATCTCCATAGTTTACAATAATGATCATCACTATATGAATTTTAAACGAAATGAAACTGAAACCATTCATCAAATATTATAACTGAGCAAGTAATAACTTGCCTCGATACCGATACGACGATGATGAAGCCGTCACTAATCTCATTGTCTTCGTCTACGAGCTCCTCGGCCCTGACCAACGCAATTCACGAACATACTCGAACACGACCGCAACATGCGGTTATAAACACCGATCAATAATCTCAACCTATTGAAGTAATCAAATAGCAACAATTCGATAACAATCAATAATCGATAAAACCAAATCGCAAACCCAACGGCTTAACAATATCTCGATTAAACACTAGTCGGATCAATCCAACTCAAACCAGCACGAATTTATAACCATAACACAAAAATACTGCACTTTCTGCCCTCTTAGCGCACGTTAATCGCTTAACGTAGCGTGCGTTAAGTTGCTCCCGTTAGCGCGCGTTATCCAGTAAGCTTAGCGTGCGCTAATGCTGTATTGATGCATGTTTTTCAGATACTGATCAACATATGGCGATTATCAATAACACTAAGTGATTCTAAATCATGCTCAAAACAACGAAATCCGATATCCTTTAACATCTAAACAATCATCCAACTTATAATCTAAGTTCTATATCCATATATTGTAACACCCCCAATCCGCTCAGGGATATTACACGCCGTAGAACCTTTCCTCAAGGATCTACCAGGCTAGTAACAACATTAAACATATCGACAATGCCTTTAAGGCTAAAATGACTCAGTAGACCGATTTAGCCTTTCAATAAAGCATACAACTCGATTACAATACCAGACCACGCAGGGGTCGAAATACAATAAACTCCCGTATAATGGGGAAAAGATACTGCAGCGGAAAAGAAAATACAACTAGACCAATACGACATCAACGGGTCCTCGTGTGATTAGTATCGTTCATCTTTCATCATCCTTCGTGCCGACCCTGTGCTATGCTCCCAAACCTGAATGCAAAAACAGACATCCACCCCCCAAAACTCGGGGGTTAGCAAAACTCCATTGTTTTGCTAGTGCAAGAACAAAGTGCAAATACGAGCCATACAATTCACATTCCACGAATAACAATAACCAGGAATCCTCAAAAATCCAAAAGTAACGAAAAGTACTTCCCGAGGCATGAGTTTGGGTAAAACATTTCAAAACCAAAAGATCAAAAATCAAGGGAAAATAATTTATAAAACGGTTTAAAATTCCATCGAGAGTTTTAATGGAAAACAATTTAGGATTATCAAATCCCGCTTTTCAAAATCCAAAAGACGAAAGGGGTCACCGCCCCAAAGGTTTTGTTTTCGCAAATAGAAAACCGACAACAATTCACAGGGCCAGAGCCCAACGTCACGTGTCCTCGACGGACATAAAAATCAACACAACGTAATCACGCACGCGTATCACCTAGGACCGGGATGAAGCCACAAATCCCACTCGAGGCCTCGAAGGACCCTCCCGAGCTGGCTAGCGAAACAAATCACACACATGCATCGCCTTGGGAACAGGGTAATACCATTGATCCCGCCCGAGGCCTCGAAGGACCCTCCCGAGCTGGCTAGCTAAACAAATCACAACATCTTTGGCGCTCACGGTTGGATCAATCACTTGTTGCATCCTGACCACATGATCACATGCATGTGTCACCGTAGTTTTTCTTAGTCTCTCACGGTTGGATCAATCGCTTGTTGCATCCTGGCCACATGATCACATGCCACGTGCCACCGTAGACCCCGCCCACATCCACACAATCACTCACATAGCACAATGCAGTAAAGATATCCAAACAATTCACTCAGAGGCATCAAACACTTAGCAAAACACCACGTCAAATCACAACGCACCGAAATGAAACAATATACGTCCACACGCAAATACCAAGTGCATCATCAACACCAAACATATCCATATATAGGATTCACATAGTCACTTACAACCCACACAATTTACAAAACACACGCGTTTTGAAAATGAACCTTTAACGAGTCTAGCCGAATCTTTTGAAAACTCGTTGCAAACAATCAAACAAACATATAAAGACAATCACCAATTATCATATCCACAAAACAAGAAAAGTATGGGCAAGGTACTTGCCTCGAAATCACGATCGCAACGAGACGATGGATGGGACGCGGTCGAATAGCCCCGAACCCCGAACAATATCAAGAACGCGATAGCACCACGAGTACTACGAGAATAACACCACACGAATCATCAATCACCAAACGAGATTCAACATCGGAATCCTCGAACACCTATAAACCTCCGGAAGGAAAAATAACACATGGTTACGACGAGAATCAAGGCCAAAACAACGGAAATCCCAATAAACTATCGAAGGGAAAATCATTGGGACATTTAATCGAACACTCAATGTTCGATAACTCCCAAGAACACTCGAATCACTAATCGAGTTGAACAAACTTGTAATATGGATATACAACCCATAGAACACGATTAATAACATCATACTACACCAACCGATGTATCAAAATCGAACTAGAATCGAAATCAAGAACAAATTCCCCAAAAGTCGATTCAAATGAAATCAAGAAATATAATTCGATTCGACGAAGAACAATGGATTAATGATGTTAAACAAAAGAATACTACCAAGATTAATCATACCCAATATGAATTAATCAACAACACGGAACGAATCGGACAAAAATGCAAAAACCCCCAAATCACCCAAAAGTAAGGTTTCAAGAATTTACCTTGGATTAATGATGAAGAACAATTGTTGGTGTTGTTAATCCATACCAAGAACTTGAATAATATGAAGTTCTCTGGGATTGATGATGCCAAACCGCCCAAAAATCGCCACAAGATCGCCCGAGAGAAGGAGGAATGAAGGAGGAGATGAAATGAGCATTCATCTCACAAAATCCGCAGAAATAGGCTAATCTGCCCTGTGTGCCGCGGCACAGGACAAGTGTGCCGCGCCCACGGCCAAAAAGATCGCCAAAGATCAAGCTTAGTGCCGCGGCCCAGCCGAAGTGTGCCGCGGCACACGGTACAGCCTGCTCCAACACCAAAAAGGCACATCGTGCAGTCTTAGCTATTTCGACCATAACTTCTTCGTCCGGACTCCGATTGACTCACCGTTTGAGCCATTGGAAAGCTAACTTGATGATCTATAATATTGAAAAGATTCAGAATTTTTGGAGTTTCCAAGAATTAATGGTGACTTTACAAAGTCTAACTCACACGTGAAAAAGTCGATTAAGGACACGGAACTCAACAAAACGACACCGAAACGAACTCGGATGACAAAAAGTGTAGAATTAATCATTCTCGGATTGACGATACGGTCATGAGCGAGTCGTCAAAACGGACTTCCGCCGAAAAAAAAGAAATTACCGGAAATCGAAATTACGGGTATTACATTCTACCCTCCTTAAAAGAAGTTTCGTCCCGAAACTTAAAACAAGTAGGGAGAAGTAATATCCCCGCCAGGAAAACTCAACGAGATACACAAGAAACGCGTAACTTACACCCATCGGCAAAACGTTACAAGCAACGCAAAGGAATATACGGCGTGAAAACACGCTCCACGGCGACCAACACAACGTCGCCGTTAGGGATATAATAAAACCAACAAATGACAAGCGTCATCAAACGGATAATATAGTCAAGTCAATTATCCAAACAATCACAAAACACAACGAACGAAAATCAATAAGATTGACCGACCCAACGGTACATCAATCAAAACGCGAGCCAATCGCTCAACAAATACGGAATTCCACCGCCCAAGGGTTGGAAGATCGAAAACGAGACTAATTTCCCGAACTTAAGGGAATTAGGAAGGAGTCTGAACGTTCAACAATCACAAAACGAGATCAACAAAAACCGAACAATCAAACGGTCGAACCACAACAGTCGAGACAACAAAAAGCGAACAATCATGTTCGAATCACGAAGAACAATAAAATTCAAACAACAACTCCAAGGTTCACAAGAATCAAACCGAACTCGGAAAAGTCACAGCGATAACCAGATCGACTCAAAACAAGATCACAGCTCATCCGAACGATGAAACCGAAATACAGAACAAGTTCAGAAAGTATCAACGAACATGAGCGAGTCGATAGATTTGATAGAGAGAAAATGCGGAAGTCAAAACGATACGGGCATTACATTCGGCCTCTTATAAAAGAAATGTCGTCCCCGCAACTCACAACAATGGAAACAAGGTAGCAACACAAAAAGCAACCGACAGAAAAATCTCCCATGGGCCTCTAAGAGCCGATTCTGATATCTGTGCTGAAGCGCGAACTCCGGAAGTCTCAGTAACCAATTCTCAAAACTGAATTATGTGTCCCTCAAGTCCGCACTTGAAATGCGTTACTAACGAGAAGGACAATTTGCACGTGCATGCCCCGGCGCATCACGGTTGAAATGCCTCGGCTCGGCATACCGAAAATACAAATGCTAGATACAATGGGGCATAACGTTGCAAAACAACATCCCGGAGATGCCAACTCAGCACCACAAGGAATCATAACACATATCATATACAACGATTTCCATCGTAAAGTAATACACACACAAACACTACAACAACGGTATCGTTCAGCGACCTCAACGGCCCTAACGATAACCAGCACATAATTACAACCATCACGAAACAATCACACATGTAAACAAACGTACAAGCCCAAGCTTTAACAGCTCACACAGGTGCGATAACACGCTAATCACCACGAAATGACAACATTAAAGATCGTCATCACACCTCCCACAAAGGGCTAACAAAATATAAGCGTGGCGAACGACTCAATGTTCACACCACCAATTCAATCACAAATCGGGGTTAACACCGTAACGAAAGTTCGAAAACCATACATGCATTTCCGGTCCGCAAACAGGAATAATAGATTTTAAAAACCAAAACGACCTTTTGAAAACAGTTTGGAAACACCAGTTGATCTTGAGTATCATTTTTCAAAAAGTTGAACAAACATCATTTTCGAGACTTTGAAAATCATCTTGCGTTTAAACAAAAATGAGGACACTTTCTCTTAGTGAAAAACTTTCAGAATATTCGACCCTCGGGTCTAAGTAAAAGTGTTTATAAAACATTGAAAATATCTTAAAACATTTTGGGTCCTCGAGGTAGAAAAATTTTGAAACATATTGTGGCACCTTGGACGTACCACGAGAAAATAATTCATTTTAAAAGTACGTCTCGAAATTTATTTTCTAAGATACTCAAGGTTTTCAAAGATAATTCAATGGGCTAGAATGCCCAAAAATTTCACGTAATTACACAAAACATCATAGCGCCGTGGGTCCCGCGCCGGAACTCACCAGGCTAAAAACTATTTACAAAGTCAAAAAGGCCGATGATGGTAATATTTCAAAAACTCACAAAATCCATTTACAAAATACTAAATACCGTCATAAGAATTTCGCCAAAGCGATCAAGGCCATAATGCCAAAACTCGGTTAAAGGAATCGGTTTTTGAAATAGAACTCAGTCGGTAAAATACCGAAAGCCATTATAAAAGAACTCACGCAGCGGATAAAAGAAATAAAGTCAAACGTGCACAATCCAGCAACACTACTCCTCATATGAATGAAATATGAGGGTCAAATAACCACATATCAAGAAATCAAAATCCATAAGAGGATTCCGTCGTTTAACAAATAAATCATAAAAATAGCTCGTGTCACACGAGGCACAACACAAAGAAGGGAGACTTACATCCACAGGTCGCACGAAGATGATGATCGCCCCACGATACTAATCACGACCAACAAACTCAGACGACGCGTCGCGACACGACTCAGTCAGATAAAATCCGACGAAACAAAACTCAACAGACACCACTGACCCGACAGCCCAGGTTTCCACAACCTAAGATCTGATACCATTTATGTAACACCCCCAATCCGCTCAGGGATATTACACGCCGTAGAACCTTTCCTCATGATCTACCAGGCTAGTAACAACATTAAACATATCGACAATGCCTTTAAGGCTAAAATGACCCAGTAGACCGATTTGGCCTTTCAATAAAGCATACAACTCGATTACAATACCAACCCACGCAGGGGTCGAAATACAATAAACTCCCGTACAATGGGGAAAAGATATTGCAGCGGAAAATAAAATACAACTAGACCAATATGACATCAACGGGTCCTCGTGTGATTAGTATCGTTCACCTTTCATCATCCTTCGTGCCGACCCTGTGCTATGCTCCCAAACCTGAATGCAAAAACAGACATCCACCCCCCGAATACTCGGGGGTTAGCAAAACTCCACTGTTTTGCTAGTGCAAGAACAAAGTGCAAATACGAGCCATACAATTCACATTCCACGAATAACAATAACCAGGAATCCTCAAAAATCCAAAAGTAACGAAAAGTACTTCCCGAGGCATGAGTTTGGGTAAAACATTTCAAAACCAAAAGATCACAAATCAAGGGAAAATAATTTATAAAACGGTTTAAAATGCCATCGAGAGTTTTAATGGAAAACAATTTAGGATTATCAAATCCTGCTTTTCAAAATCCAAAAGACGAAAGGGGTCACCGCCCCAAAGGTTTTGTTTTCGCAAATAGAAAACCGACAACAATTCACAGGGCCAGAGCCCAACATCACGTGTCCTCGACGGACATAAAAATAAACACAACGTAATCACGCACGCATATCGCCTAGGACCGGGACGAAGCCACAAATCCCACTCGAGGCCTCGAAGGACCCTCCCGAGCTGGCTAGCGAAACAAATCACACACATGCACCGCCTGGGGAACAGGGTAATACCATTGATCCCGCCCGAGGTCTCGAAGGACCCTCCCGAGCTGGCTAGCTAAACAAATCACAACATCTTTGGCGCTCACGCTTGGATCAATCACTTGTTGCATCCTGACCACATGATCACATGCCATGTGTCACCGTAGTTTTTCTTTGGCTCTCACGGTTGGATCAATCGCTTGTTGCATCCTGGCCACATGATCACATGCCACGTGCCACCGTAGACCCCGCCCACATCCACACAATCACACACATAGCACAATGCAACAAAGATATCCAAACAATTCACTCAGAGGCATCAAACACTTAGCAAAACACCACGTCAAATCACAACGCACCGAAATGAAACAATATACGTCCACACGCAAATACCAAGTACATCATCAACACCAAACATATCCATAGGATTCACATAGTCACTTACAACCCACACAATTTACAAAACACACGCGTTTTGAAAATGAACCTTTAACGAGGCTAGCCGAATCTTTTGAAAACTCGTTGCAAACAATCAAACAAACATATAAAGACAATCACCAATTATCATATCCACAAAACAAGAAAACTATGGGCAAGGTACTTGCCTCGAAATCACGATCGCAACGAGACGACGGATGGGACGCGGTCGAATAGCCCCGAACCCCGAACAATATCAAGAACGCGATAGCACCACGAGTACTACGAGAATAACACCACACGAATCATCAATCACCAAACGGGATTCAACATCGGAATCCTCGAACACCTATAAACCTCCGGAAGGAACAATAACACATGGTTACGATGAGAATCAAGACCAAAACAACGGAAATCCCAATAAACTATCGAAGGGAAACTCATTGGGACATTTAATCGAACACTCAATGTTCGATAACTCCCAAGAACACTCGAATCACTAATAGAGTTGAACAAACTTGAAATATGGATATACAACCCATAGAACACGATTAATAACATCATACTACACCAATCGATGTATCAAAATCGGACTAGAATCGAAATCAAGAACAAATTCCCCAAAAGTCGATTCAAATGAAATCAAGAAATATAATTCGATTCGACGAAGAACAATGGATTAAATGATGTTAAACACAAGAATACTACCAAGATTAATCATACCCATCATGAATTAATCAACAACATGGAACGAATCGGACAAAAATGCAAAAACCCCCAAATCACCCAAAAGTAAGGTTTCAAGAATTTACCTTGGATTAATGATGAAGAACAATTGTTGGTGTTGTTAATCCATACCAAGAACTTGAAGAATATGAAGTTCTCTGGGATTGATGATGCCAAACCGCCCAAAAATCGCCACAAGATCGCCCGAGAGAAGGAGGAATGAAGGAGGAGATGAAATGAGCATTCATCTCACAAAATCCGCAGAAATAGGCTAATCTGCCCTGTGTGCCGCGGCACAGGACAAGTGTGCCACGGCCCACGGCCAAAAAAAACTGCCCAGCACTGGCTTAGTGCCGCGGCCCAGCCGAAGTGTGCCGCGGCACACGGTACAGCCTGCTCCAACACCAAAAAGGCACATCGTGCAGTCTTAGCTATTTCGACCATAACTTCTTCGTCCGGACTCCGATTGACTCACCGTTTGAGCCATTGGAAAGCTAACTTGATGATCTATAATATTGAAAAGATTCAGAATTTTTGGAGTTTCCAAGAATTAATGGTGACTTTACAAAGTCTAACTCACACGTGAAAAAGTCGATTAAGGACACGGAACTCAACAAAACGACACCGAAACAAACTCGGATGACAAAAAGTGTAGAATTAATCATTCTCGGATTGACGAGACGGTCATGACTTCCGCCGAAAAAAAGAAATTACCGGAAATCGAAATTACGGGTATTACATATATCATCTTCCTTAATATCAATACATGAAACATCAAGAACGTAACAACACTTCCTTAATCTTCCATTACAGAGAGTAATCAATGACAATAACATCAACATCCGAAACTGAGGAGAAGGATTCACCAACTTATCTCAAGAAAACGAACAACACAATTCAAACCACAAGAATCATATCAATATCTTCATGTCAACACTAACATCATCATAATCCGGTAATCCATATCATAATCATGCTTATCAACTTGTTTATATGATAATCATCAACTCAAAAACATCAACATTCAATCCAAAACGAAATACAAAGATGAAGAGTGATTACCTTTTTGAAGGAATGGATTGAATTCCAAGTTTGAATCCATTTCCAAGAATCGCCAATGATTTAAAGAACAAAGCTTTAATCCATGATTTCCATCTTTAATCTTGTTAAAGAGGATCATCCCTCAGTGTTTAGGAACTCCAAAAGTCCTCCCAAGGTTCTCTCTATCGGTTGCAAGAAGAGAATGGATGAAATGCTTCATAATACCCGTCTGTCCCTTTATATAGAATACATTACTAGCGTGCGCTAACATCTCATGTTTAGCGTGCGCTACGGCTTTAGCGTGCACTAACTGACTTTGTTAGCGTGCGCTATCGCAGTCCAGTGGCTACTGTCTGGCTTCGTACATGTGCTTACGTACGTAATGCCCATGCATTAGCGTACGTAACTTACACTCTGTAGCATACACAAGTCCTTGCGTTTAGCGTGCGCTAATATCAGTTGACTCGTTTGTCTGTATGCTCCGAAGACTGGTCCACACGCCGAAAGTGCTGACGAGGATAAGATTCATTTTTGTCCAATATACCATTAGCGTGCGCTAACCTTTAGGGTTTAGCGTGCGCTAGTACTACATTACAAACATCCATTGACTTATCAGAACGTGCGTCGAAAGTGGCCTGGTCCACACGCATATTCCTTCTGATCTAACTGCATTAGCGTGCGCTACATTCTGCCTCTAGCGTGCGCTAACCATGAACGATAGCGTGCGCTATACTTGAACATTAGCGCGCGCTAATCAGGCTATACTTAGCCATTTCCAACTTATCTCGCCAGTCTTGACATACTGGATACGTATACATGACACACTATATCCTCTAATACAACTGTCGACCAAGTACGACAATTATACCGATACTGACATCTCAGTCCTTCATTTATTTTATCTATACTGTACAGAGTTCACGTTGTACAATATAACCCGGATAAAATAATATTAAACAACGGTAGTAGAAATTCCGGATATTACATACTACACCACTTAAAATAAGTTTTGTCCTCGAAACTTGCAATCCATCATAGAAAAACAAACAAACCGTTCAACCAAAATATTTCGAAACCATCACGACAACGATCAATCATCATCATTCACGAATAACCGAAACAGCATACTTACCAATGCGCAAAGTCGACGATCTCTTGAGATACTAGCAAGCGATCTCACTGTACAGTCCCAATACGCTTATAATCACAATTCCTTGAGTCTCAACAAAATATATCATCTTCGGATGAAACAATCTGCCCGAATCAAATCCTGTCTGCCTGATTACATAAACAAGTCCCAATTCCGATAAGAAGAATAATACACAATACATCTGTGAAGCAACTGCCCAACAAAACGACATAATAGCCTAAACATCGACACAAAATCTGAACGCTTATATGATCATTAACAATGATCAACCAACTAACTAGCCGAGAAGATCATCGATAAGATATCTCCAATACGATAAATCCAATGGTCAAAACAAAATTGAGAATATCATCAACATGATAAACTCCAATATGACCAACCAGAGGTCAAAACATAGTCAAGAATATCATCAACATGACAAACTCTAATATTACCAACGAAGGAGCAAGAATAATCAGGAATACCTTCACATGGTAAACTTCGGCACGATCAATACAGAACCACAGAAACTGATACACGAAAGAACAAAATTCTCAAAACGACACACTAATCACATACAGCGAATTTCAATAAACATACCCGACTGGTGAACATACCCCTCGGCATACGAATAACCAATTGCAAATCGGCGAACATACCAAATCATACATGGAGTGGGAACGACCACTCAATATCCAAAACAACCAGTATGGGGTCACCATCCCCCAAACTACACTTACAAAGAAATCATTCAAAAATCACTATGGTAAAAATCGCGCTACTACCATACCAATGGAATTACATAGCACGTATGTCCCGGTTTCACAAAATCCAAACTTCGAGAATTTTATTGTGTGCATGATTCTACCACATACGACATATTTCCCTTATCTGATCAACCAACCGATCATCTCTAGATAACCAAAATGCCATACCAAAGTTCGGATCTCTATTCATCGTTCCACACTGATATATTATCAAGTTCGTGAGTCACACTCACAACTTCACCATGATATGTAATATACACTAAATGCGTATGGTTATCAATCACATTTTCAAAACTAGTTTGAAATCATACAGTCTCGTCAAGAAGACAAATTTTCGAAAATTCTTTCAAAAATTTCAAAACTCAAAATAGAAATTTTCGTAAGACCACGAAATTAATTTTCGAAAAAATTAAATCGGCTCGCTGGTGCCAAGTATTCGATAACAGTTTTCCTTCGAATCCATACGATTTCGAAGTTTTAAAATGAAAACTATGAAAATGATTGACCACATTCGTACGCTTGTATACCAATTCGGTTCATCACCAATTCCACTGACATTCCATCGGAAAACTACACGATAAAGTTCCAAAATCTCAATATATAAAATCCGACCAAAAACTCCTTTTCCACATATGACTCGCAACGTCAGTCATTAACCCATCCTGGATCACCTTAAATATGCTATGACAAAATATTGAAACAAATCAACACAGCGAAAGACTTCCCGAGAAGTTTCATTTGAACAAGTAAACCAAAACTCCGAAAGACAGAAACAAAATAGATAAACGATTGGTAAAGTGTTTTACAAATCTCGGGAGTTTTAGAAAACAGAAAGCCGTTTGAAACATTAGGGTCTCAACCTGTATCTCATTCCACATTACAAGAAGTTTAAAAAGTAGAAAATCCTTCTGGACCTCAAGTCATCAGTTATAAAACTATTTCAAAATCCACTGGGTCACGACCCAAAAATCATTTTCCGTAAAACATCCGTGAAATATTCATTTTGAAAAGTATCATTTTCAAATGCTCAAAAGCAGTTCATATATCACAAAATGAACTAACATGACTACATGTTCTTCTCAACCATGCACAAGATTTCTCCCAAATGCACAATTCCGTTCCAAACTTAACTCACATACTGATTTCCAATATCATAGTTTCTCAAGATCATTAATCCTGTCCCAATTCTGTCACCTTATACTGTAACGCATAATATTCTTTCTGAATCTCAAAACATATCAACTTAGAACGGCAATAAATCTCAATGAAATTCAAAAATCCAAATATTTACAGATCGTGAAGCCGACGATTCCCCGTGATACTGGAACATGTCTCGACTCAAGAAAATAGTCGACAAAGATATTTTCAAAACACGCATTTTGCAAAACCAGCTCAACTCGAGAACACGACACATTACGTTATACCATTTGGAAAAGTTTATGACAACCCCAGTACCACACTGGTAAATCACATAATGCACAAGCCTGAGTGAACAACAAAAACTCACGGCTCTAATATTTGTCAATCGACAACTCGAATGACGCGACAAAAACACGACCCAACTCGACCCGAATGCCTAGGTTTTCTCAACCTAAGCTCCGATACCATATTCTGTAACACCCCCAGATTTAACCGGAAATATTACAGCGCTGTGGGCCCCGAGATGGAACCCACAAGGCTAAAAGAAATTTTCGCAAACATTTACAAATGCCCAAGAGGCCAACGACGGTACTATCTTTAAAATGCGCAAAGACTTGTAAAATCCATTTATCAAAAACCGTCGTAAAACTCATTTGAAATCGCGAGGCCAAATAGTTGACACTCAAAAGTTTAGAAAATGATTTCCAAAGTAACCTCAGTTACCAGATACCAAGAGAGCATTTCAAAATACTCACGCAGCGGAAAAAGACCAACCATAAATATACTCTAGCAGCGGAATACAAGAACCAATTAAGAAACTCAATGCACAAAACATGTCCTAGCCAGTATCCTCCGGGAAGCTCATCTCTTCACGACCGCTACAAGCTCGATACTCCAAGAACCTAAAAAGAAATCCCACGACAGGGTCAGCCATAATATCCAACAATGATAACCATCACATCACATTAATAACTACACACCAATGAGAATAGAACATAAGAATACGACCAACGTAATCTTACCGCCATAACTTTACTTACTCAAGTCATTCTCATCAGAATAACCGTTATCATATTTCACATCTCGTACTTGATTAACCAATAAACTCGAACCTAATATCTGTATTGTACCTCAAACAATATTCGAGATCCTCAAACTATCATCACCAACTCACGATACGGTAATATACCAATTCTGACCAATACGATCCATCGAATAACATCATCAAATCCCAAGACGATAACCGATTGTCCATCAAAAGACGAATACCAAAGAAAAATACGGAACATACCTCGAGATATGAAGTGCCACGACAATCATATCATATCAGTCTAATCCGAGATCAGAACAATTCAATACGGACACAGTCCTAACACAAGACCTATAAATGCATACTCATATGACCACGTCAATATGCTCAAAAACAATAACAATCATGTATACTCAATGTAAATCCATGATCCAGCGCCCTGAGCATAGATCCCCGTGATGATCCTACAAGATCAACATCAGGTGGAAAACCTGTCCAACGATCCAGCGCCCTCAGCATAGATCCCCGTGATGATCCTACAAGATCAAAATCAGGTGGACGGCCTGTCCAACGATCCAGCGCCCTCAGCATATATCCCCGTGATGATCCTACAAGATCAAAATCAGGTGGACGACCTGTCCAACGATCCAGCGCCCTCAGCATAGATCCCCGTGATGATCCTACAAGATCAAAATCAGGTGGATGTTCGATCCAACGCCCTCAGCATAGATCCTCATGATCCATTCGGATCATTTACAACATAAACACTACAATTATGCATACACACATGCAACTCAATATGTTCATCAACATGAACAACATATGAACGACAAATGACAATCAACTAAGACGACCTCATGTTCAACAACATGAATGACAATATGCATGATCAAATCACTATCACTAACCGAATCGATATAAGATACTTGCCCCGAGTCCTTCGGGAGAAATCTCGATGTAAAACCATCACCGACGATTATCCGCAATGCTCGGCGATCCGAATGTATCAGGGACTATAGATACTAATAACCTCGTCTTCATCGCAACGTATCCTCCATACCCAATTATGCCAATAACCAAAATAAATCATATACATTATGATTTAACTCCCAGAATCAGAAAATAACATAAAATCCAAATCTCCATAGTTTACAATAATGATCATCACTATATGAATTATAAACGAAATGAAACTGAAACCATTCATCAAATATTATAACTGAGCAAGTAATAACTTGCCTTGATACCGATATGACGATGATGAAGCCGTCACTAATCTCATTGTCTTCGTCTACGAGCTCCTCGGCCCTAACCAACGCAATTCACGAACATACTCAAACACGACCGCAACATACAGTTATAAACACCGATCAATAATCTCAACCTATTGAAGTAATCAAATAGCAACGATTCGATAACAATCAATAATTGATAAAACCAAATCGCAAACCCAACGGCTTAACAATATCTCGATTAAACACTAGTCGGATCAATCCAACTCAAACCAGCACGAATTCATAACCACAACACGAAAATACTGCACTTTCTGCCCTCTTAACGCACGTTAATCGCTTAACGTAGCGTGCGTTAAGTTGCTCCCGTTAGCGCGCGCTAGCCAGTAAGCTTAGCGTGCGCTAATGCTGTACTGATGCATGTTTTTCATATACCGATCAACATGTGGCGATTATCAAGAACACTAAGTGATTCTAAATCATGCTCAAAACAAAGAAATCCAATATCCTTTAACATCTAAACAATCATCCAACTTATAATCCAAGTTCTATATCCATATATCATCTTCCTTAATATCAATACATGAAACATCAAGAACGTAACAACACTTCCTTAATCTTCCATTACAGAGAGTAATCAACGACAATAACTTCAACATCCGAAACTGAGGAGAAGGATTCACCAACTTATCTCAAGAAAACGAACAATACAATTCAAACCACAAGAATCATATCAATATCTTCATGTCAACAATAACATCATCATAATCCGGTAATCCATATCATAATCATGCTTATCAACTTGTTTATATGAGAATCATCAACTCAAGAACATCAACATTCAATCCAAAACGAAATCCAAAGATGAAGAGTGATTACCTTTTTGAACGAATGGATTGAATTCCAAGTTTGAATCCATTTCCAAGAATCGCTAATGATTTAAAGAACAATGCTTTAATCCATGATTTCCATCTTTAATCTTGTTAAAGAGGATCATCCCTCAGTGTTTAGGAACTCCAAAAGTCCTACTAAGGTTCTCTCTATCGGTTGCAAGAAGAGAATGGACGAAATGCTTCATAATACCCGGTTGTCCCTTTATATAGAATATATTACTAGCGTGCGCTAACATCTCATGTTTAGCGTGCGCTAACTGACTTTGTTAGCGTGCGCTATCGCAGTCCAGTGGATACTGTATGGCTTCGTACATGTGCTTACGTACGTAATGCCCATGCATTAGCGTACGTAACTTACACTCTCTAGCGTACGTAAGGCCTTGCGTTTAGCGTGCACTAATATCAGTTGACTCGTTTGTTTGTATGCTCCGAAGACTGGTCCACACGCCGAAAGTGCTGACGAGGATAAGATTCCCTTTTGTCTAATATACCATTAGCGTGCGCTAACCTTTAGGGTTTAGCGTGCGCTAGTACTACATTACAAACATCCGTTGACTTATCAGAACATGCGCCGAAAGTGGCCTGGTCCACACACATATTCCTTCTGATCTGACTGCATTAGCGTGCGATACATTCTGCCTCTAGCGTGCGCTAACCATGAACGATAGCATGCGCTATACTTGAACATTAGCGCGCGCTAATCAGGCTATACTTAGCCATTTCCAACTTATCTCGTCCGTCTCGACATACTGGATATGTATACATGACACACTATATCCTCTAATACAATTGTCAACCAAGTACGACAATTATACCGATACTGACATCTCAGTCCTTCATTTATTTTATCTATACTGTACACAGTTCACGCTGTACAATATAACTCGGATAAAATAATATTAAACAACGGTAGTAGAAATTCCGGATATTACACCGGCAGTGTTCATGCAGTTGATGAACAAAGTTTTCATCGAGTATTTGGATAAGTGTGTCGTCGTCTTCATTGACGATATCCTTATATACTTGAATAATGAGGAGGAGCATGCGCATCATCTGCGTGTGGTGTTGGACGTTTTGAGGACCGAGCGACTCTAAGCGAAGTTCTCGAAATGCGAGTTCTGGCTGAAGGAAGTGATGTTTCTAGGTCACGTGATTTCAGTCAAGGAGGTCTGTGTGGATCCACAGAAGGTTGAGGCAGTGTGGGATTGGACACCACTTAAGAATGTGAAGGATGTCCGTAGTTTCTTGGGTTTGGCTGGCTACTATCGTGGGTTCGTCGAGGGGTTCTCGAAAATGGCTCGGCCACTTACACAGTTGCTTCAAAAATCTGAGAAGTTCATCTGGAATGACGAAAAGCAGTCGAGTTTTGAGGAGTTGAAGAGGCGTTTGACTTCAGCCCCGATTCTAGCGTTGTCGTGTGGCAACGAGGGTTTTGTTGTTTATAGCGATGCTTCGGGTCAGGGTCTTGGGTGCGTATTGATGCAGCACGAGAAGACTATTGCGTATTCGTAGAGACAGTTGATGTATTATGAGCTTAATTACCCTACTCACGACTTGGAATTAGCGGCAGTTGTTTTGCGCTCAAGATTTGGCGTCATTATCTCTTTGGCTATGCATGTCAGATTTTTACTGATCATAAAAGTCTGAAGTATATATTTACTCAGTGGGAGTTGAATATGAGGCAGAGGAGGCGGTTGGAGTTGATAAAGGATTATGACCTCAAATCCTTTATCATCCGGCAAGGCAAACGTCGTGGCAGATTCCTTGAGTCGGAAACTGGTTATGTTGTGGATGCTTGAGATACTTACATCTCTATTTGAGCTTCAGGGTGTGGGTATATACTCGGTATAAGCACTATTGTGCGGAAGCAAAAATAAAGTGCGGAAAGTAAATCGACACAAGATTTATAGAGGTTCGGCCAAACGTGCCTACGTCCTCTCTTCTTATCTTTTTCTATAGGATGAAGATCAATCTCTGCACCTCTCTTTTACCGATCGAGGGATTACCATCACAATCTCGTCTTTTATTGGTCCGAGATAACCGCACACACTTACCTTTTTGTCGGTCCAAGTTAAACCATTTTCCTTTACTATTGGACAAGGAATCAACTTATCTAGCTTTCTATGGGTACTAGACAAACCTCATGTGGATATATATTGCGATTCTAATAATGTCGGATCCTTGATCCTAATAACGCCGAATCCAATCTTATCCTTTCTTTTTCCTCTCGTGTATGTTTTCGTGTATAACACTCAAACACTTATCAATATAAGCACAATTACAACAACAAGAATATGTATATCAATATCTGATCAATGAATTGATTTCTTTGAGTTGTTGTTTGTTCAATTCAATAGGAAGTGGTATTTATAGGCTCCAAAGACTCAACTAGCCGTTAGCTCTTTCTGTATCTTTATCGTACGCTACGCTTCTTCTGTAGCATACAGTAAGTGTGTTATGTACGTTAACAACATATTGTTACATATGTTAAGCTCAATACAGATTAGTCCAGTAGATTTCGTTTCTTTCATTACGTATGTTGTCATCCTTCAGTACGTACGTTAACTACATTCAGTAGCGTGCATTATTCCTTCCTCGTAGCGTGCGTTAATCAATCAATATACTCGTTGCCTGCCTTTGTCAAACTGTCCGTTGTAATCTTGACTTTAACCCGAAATCTTCCAACGGGTATCTTGTTTGAATTCTGAAATACTTCATTACGTACATTAACAACTTTGTGTTACGTACGTTAAACACCTTCGATAGCGTGCACTATACAATGCATATTGCGTGCGTTAAGCATGTTATCTGCAGTCGACTTTCACTGACTCGTCTGATCAGGTAGCTTTCCATTACGTACGTTATCATAACTTCATGACGTAGGTTATGCTTGCAATTACTTCAATCCTTTGCTTTTCAGTCTGGTTCGAACGTCTTCGACTTCTTTGTTTTTGTTTTACTTCCTTGTTCTTTTTCTTTGTTTAACAACTAATCATCAAAACTCAATAATGAATATTTGGAATAAAATATTCCAACAATCTCCCCATTTTTGATGATTACAAAACAACACTCTTGAATAGGATAAAACTGCAAAATATAAATATATATATAAACACAGATCAAAGTTTTCGAATTTGTCCGTTTCGTTAGTTTCCGACTCCATCTTTTCTTTTCTCCCGACCGACCGATCCGGCTGCAACCGAACTGCCACGGCCGAAGCCCTCCTACGCACAAATGGTCAATAATCAACATGGCTCGACGCAGCCCGATTTTGCCCACCAACCCGGTTCGACAATAAAATCATTTAATTTCGACGGAGCTAAGGTTAGTCCTTTTGGTACTCTCTCCTCCGTAAATGAGAAAACGCATGTTACCTTTTCTTCCTCTGCTATGATTACTCTGGCTGCGTCTTGGGAATGCACTTTGATTCTTAAATTCTCGCATGCCATCCCTTCCCCTCGAGATGTGTCTACGGGTTTGAATAATATGAAACTGAGGGGTAAATTTAGCTGGAGTTGGTTAAATTATTGTCACATTACGATTAGGTTTGACAATGATGAAGATTTTAGACGAATTTGGTTAGGATCAACGTGGAATTTTTTTGGATGTCCTGCCCGTGTTTTTAAGTGGTCACCTAGTTTTTCGGTTAGGACTGAGACTTCGATCTGCCCGGTTTGGATTAGACTTCCGGGTTTGCCTTTGCATTTATTTCATCCACGCGCACTATACACGATAGCCAAGACTGTTGGCAATCCCATCTTAGTTGATGCCCCGACGGCCACACATTCACGACTTTCAGTCGCCCGTGTGTGTGTCGAGATTGATCTTTTGGCGCCCAGAGTGCCCGAGATTGAAGTTGAATTCGATGATCACATTCTTACGCAGCGCATCATCTATGAGAGAGTTCCATTGTACTGCTCTCTTTGTTCTCATGCGGGGCACGACCCGTCCAGTTGCTACAAAGTTGGAAACAAAGAACGGCCTCCTCCGCCCCAGCGTAAGAAGCCTACTGTTGTCGCATCTAGACAACAGAAGGCGTAGCCAGCCCCTACTAAAGTCTCTAAGGCTAATACCTCTCAGGCTGCTCCTAAGACCGCTAAAGGGAAGGAGCCTGCCGTTTGGCAGGTTGTTACCAAAAAAGGAGCTAGAGAGACGGGGATGATCCCCAACGGCACGGCTGCCACCGGACATCACTCATACTTTGCATCGTTAGACTCCTCTGCTAGAGAGGAAGAGGATTTAGTAGGCACACATGACATTATTAGCGTGGGCAATAAAGATAGCGTGTTGGGTAGCGATGACGGTGGTCGAGATAGCGATATTGAGCATTTTTTAGAGGACGACACGGAGCCCTCTACCGTCCCACACTTTTATAGCCTCGTAGAATCTACCTCCCCCCGCCATGACGATGAGGGCTGCATGGATGATCCGATCATCGTGGAGCCTTAGACCCTTGCCATGGTGGTTTACGAGCCTCCCCCTCCTCCCCCTTCTTCTTCTTTTCCTTCTCTATCTCGGACTGAGTGTGGTCTTAAACGCACCCAATTTGAGATTTCTGAGTCCAGCCTCTCTTTCTCGCTGATGGTGCCTCTTACGATGGCACCGAAGCCCCCAGTTAAGAGACGTCTGATGTCTTCTACTACTGCTCCTGGTGTCACCACTAGGGGCAAAGCTGCTTCTGACTCCTCGATTTCCACACGAGGAAGAACAGCTTCTCGCGGACCCTCCTCCTCCTCGAAAGGGCGATCTTCATCGCCCTTGAAAGGGGGAACATCTGCCCGGCAGGATACACCTCGGAGACGGGGCCGCTCCAGTCAGCGTCCTAGGTCTTCATCTGAGTTGGTTGGTTAGTTTATGTCGATACCTATTCTCACATGGAATGCTCGTGGTCTGGCTAACACCGGAGCACAGAAGCGCATTCGACATCCCAACCGTGTTCATAGGTTTTATTTTATTGGCATTTTAGAACCCATGGGTTCCAATGCTAATTTTGATTTTTATATTTGTTCTTTAGGTTTTGCGTCGGGACTTTATAATCGGTCTAACAAAATTTGGTTCTTTTCTTCCCCTAACTTTCAGCACCAAGTTTTGTTGGATATCGATCAAGTCCTCCATCTTTCTAACCGTCTTGGTCGTTACGCCCTTTGGGACACCCTCCGTAAGATTACTTTGGAAGTAGAGGGGCTGCCGTGGCTAGTCAGCGGTGACTTCAACATCTTCTTGCATTCACATGAGCGCGAGGGTAGTACCACAGACCGTTCTCTAGAGATTCTAGACTTCGCACAGGCTATTGCTGACTGTGAGCTGATTGATGTGGGCTGCGAGGGCGATATTTTCACTTGGGAGTGCAATGGTTTGAGGGAAAGGCTAGATCGTGCTTTATTTAATGAAGCATGGTCGAACGTGTTTACGGTTTCTACCGTTACTCACCTGCCTAGACTTCGGTCGGACCATGTGCCCCTTCTTATCCAGTGTCGCTTCTCCGCGACTCGTCACAAGTCGTCATTCTATTTTCAAAGTATGTGGATCCGGCATCACACATTCCTGGACACTGTTAGGGAGGTCTGGCTTACCCCGACTGGATTATCTGGCATGTGTAACATACAGGCCAAACTCCTTAGGGTTAAGCGCAGGCTGAAACAGTGGAACTGGTCTGTTTTTGGAAACCTTCATACGAAGTTGAATGAGGCCTTGAGGGCTGCTGACGAGGCCGAGTGGCATTATGATTCGGATCCTACTCCGGAGAGTAGAACCTCTATGCACCGTTTTCGTGCTGAGTACCATCTTCGTCTCTCTATGGAGGAAGATTTATGGAAACAGAAAGCCACAGTTTGTTGGGTTACTGAGGGCAAGCGCAACACCCGGTTCTTTCAGGGTCTTGCGAAGCAGAAGCATTGTCAGTCGCATATTCACAGCATTGAGGATGGTGGTATGACGATCGCTGTAGAGTCGGACATCCGATCATCCGCTGTGAATTTCTTTAGGAATCTGCTTACATCCGATGGTGATGTTCTCTTCCCCCCAGATGACACTTGTTTTCCCTCCATCCCCTGTTCTTTTGATTCTGATAGTTTGTGTGTCCCACCCTCTCCCCAGGAGATTCGTGTTGCGGTATTTTATATCGATCCTCATAGCGTTTCTGGGCCTGACGGGTTCTCGTCTTTGTTTTTTCAGCATTGTTGGGAGATTGTCTCTTCCGACGTGGAGGGGGCTGTGCTCGAGTTTTTTGAGGGTCATCCTATGCCTCCGACTTTCACGGCGACTTTGGTCATCTTGATCCCGAAGAAGCCTATTCCGAGCGGTTGGTCAGATTACCGGCCTATTAGTCTGTGTAATGTGACCAATAAGATTATCACGAAAATCCTTAACGCTCGGCTTGCTCCTCTTATCTCTCTGATTATCTCTCCGAACCAGAGTGGATTTGTTCACGGGCGGTTCTGATAATATCCTTCTGGCCCAAGAACTTATTAACGACCTCCACGTCGCGGACATTCATGGTGTCCCGAACCTTGCGCTGAAACTTGATATGGCTAAGGCGTATGATAGGGTTCACTTGCAGTTTTTACGTGAGGTCCTGGTGAGGATGGGATTCCCGGCTAGATGGATTTTGTTCATCTGTCATTGCGTCGAGAGTTACATGTTCTACATTTTGGTGAACGACAGTCCGGCCGGCTATTTTGCCTCTAGTCGGGGTTTGCGTCAGGGCGACCCTATCTCTCCGTCGCTCTTCATGCTTGCCGCTGATTATTTATCGCGCTGCTTGGACCGATTCATTCGAGACCATCCTTTGATGAGGTATAGGACGGCTGGACGGCCTTTCCCCATCTCGCACCTATCCACGCCGATGACATCATTATATTCACACGGGCTGTGGATGATGGTCTCGTTGATCTTATGCATCTCCTGGATCACTACTCTATGGCTTCGGGCCAAATGGTTAGTATCCAGAAAAGCACTTTTATTCTTGCTCCTAAGCATGCGCCTCGTTGGCATCAGAGAGTTCACGATCTTACTGGTTTTCGCCAGGGCGATCTTCCCATCACCTATCTTGGTGTGCCCCTTTACAAAGGCTTTATGAGACGAGAGCTCTTTGCTGGGGTGAAGCAATGGATGTTGGATAGGATCTCTGGTTGGTCCCATCGCCACCTTGCTTTTGGGGGACGCTTAGCTCTTATTAAGAGCACTCTCTGCACGATTCCTCTACACCTGCTTCAGGTGTTGGACCCTCCACAGTACATTATCCAGGAGCTCGAGCAGATCATTGCGAGATACTTCTGGGGTGTTGTTGGTCCGAAGAGAAAGACGCACTGGGTCAGTTGGCGGCATATTTGTCGTCCAGTCTCTGAGGGAGGCCTCGGGATTCGGAGCCTTTCGGATACGGCGAGAGCTTTTAGTTATAAGCTCTGGTGGCGCCTTCGCGAGGGCACATCTCTGTGGGCGCAGTTTATGCTCCGCAGAAACTGCTTTGCTCGCCTCTATACGCCTATGCGTACCGCTCTTAAAGCTCGTGCCAGCCACCCTTGGCGCCGTCTCCTCCGAGTGGGTATTGAGGCTCAGGAGTTCATCCGCTGGACTCTTGGTCGTGGAAGCGGGGAGGTCAGCTTTTGGGACGATACTTGGATTGGGGATAGGCCTATTTCTTCTTTTCATCAGGTTACTGGTAGACCCCATCTTAGGATTCATGAGTAATGGGTTGATGGGACGTGGGACATGGGTAGATTGGAGTCTATTGTTGGAGAGGAGCTGGGATTTACCCCTCAGTTCATCCAGGAGATCTCCGCGATTCCCATCACCGAGGAGGATTCGGATAGTATGTGCTGGACTCTTACCTCTTCGGGTGCGTTCTCATTTTCGTCGGCTTGGTCTCATATTAGGGTGAGGGATCAGGCTAATCTTGTTTACGGGGCCATCTGGACTGCCTTACTTACACCTACCACTTCGGTGTTTATTTGGCAACTTCTCATGCGACGGATACCGACTGATGACATTCTACAGAGTAGGGGCGTTTCACTGGCTTCTAGATGTTTGTGCTGTTCGCATACCCTTACCCAGACATACCATACCGAGACCATTGCCCACCTTTTCTTGGAGAGTGATGTGGCTCGTGACGTGTGGGAGTATTTTGGCACTTGGACACATTTATCCCTACCCCATACTCAGAATATCTTTGAGCTCCTGAGTTTTTTCGCACACGGCACACACTTTAGGCACGCGACTTTCATTATTCCTTGTCTGATCCTTTGGTTCATCCGACAAAAGAATAGTGCAAAGCATGTAGGCGGTTACTTTTCTTTCGTCTCATGTTATTGTGCGGTGGAGCGTCATGTTGCTTTATCAAGCCTCATGGGCTTATTTCATCTGAGTTCTGGGTGGGTTGCTCGCCGCCTGATCATTTCCAGTGCGCTACATCTTCCCCCTCTCAGACTCGTCGCCCCGTCCCGGTGGTTTGGCTTCGACCCAAGACCCCTTGGATCAAGCTGAACACAGATGGTTCGTTCGATAGAGACACAGATTGCGGGTGGGGGAGTTCTGATTAGAGATCACCACGGAGAGCTCCTTCTTGCTTTCCATTCCTCTTTTCAGGCCTCTTCGAGTTTTGATGCTGAGGTTCACGCGTTGGTGATTGGTTTGATTCTAGCTTTCCAGAGATCGAGACATGTTTGGATTGAGCTTGATGCTGCTGCTGTGGTGACCCTGCTATTATCTGGCCATCGGGGCTCTTGGCAGGTTCGTCACACTCTTATGCGTATCTGACACATTCTCAGATATATTCAGTTCAAAGTCACTCACATTTTCCGGGAGGGCAACAGGCCGGCCGACTATCTTTCTGAGCTCGACATGTCGTCCCTCGGCATTCAGACTTATACTTACGATACTGCTCCTCCGTTTCTTCTCTCCCTTATATGGATGGATCAGCTTGGTTATCCTTCTTTTAGATTTAGATAGGTTTTTATTTTTTGACTGCTTGCTTGCCTATTGGTCCGCTCATTAGCCCACAGTTTCAGTGGTGCACCTTGTATTGATCTAGAGGGCCATAGGCACTTTAGATTTTAGGTTCCGGATTATGGCCTATTTTTTGTCATAATTCGGAGTTGAGTTATTTTAGTCTACGGGCCCGCACATTAGCCCACGGTTTGTGGTGCACTTTGTATTTCTTTAGCGGCCCGTAGATTTCTTCGATGTTTGGACCCGAATTATGGCCCATTTTTAGTCATAATTCGGGGCTGATACTTTGTATTTCTTGATTTCTCCTTATCTACAGGTTGGTGGGTCCCGCCTCAACCCCCCGTCCACTCTGGACGCTTTTTCCTTTAAAAAAAAAACTTCTTCTAATTTTTTCAACTTCTTCTTTTCTTTTTCATCTTTTCGACTTTCTTCGTCCTTTCTCCTCTTTTCATGATTCGTATTATTTTTATTTTTCTCGTCATTCTTCCATGACGCTTTTCTTGTTTTTCTTTTATTTTTCTCCCCTTATACCATGCTTTTTTTATACCATTCTTTTCTCCCCCTTTTTGTTATCAGCAAAAAGCGTATAAACGATAATATGATAAATTTATGATATGATAAATATGCAAAAAATGTGTAAATTCCCCCTGACGGAAATATTTCCAAAAAAATATAATAACTCCTGAAAAATATCAATTTTGAAAATATCAAAGATAAAGATACCAATTGATGAAATATTTAATTTTGATTTTGGGGACACAACCGATAGTTGGTTTTTCCTTCAAAATATAGACGATATTTGGAATGTTGGTTCCTTTACGAATCCAAATTTTCTTAATTTTTATCATCCGACGTGGGCTTTTGTAATTTGAAATATGATGCCCAATTTTTAAACATTTATCTCAACGGGGTATTTTAAAATTTAAGGATTCGGTTTTAATATTCGGTTTGAATCCTAACCCCTGTTTGTTTAACGTATATTTTTAAAATGAAAGCATATTTTCAAATTTCTGGTTTCCGAGAGAAAATTTCTTTGTTAAAATTTTGAGTTCGTCTTGAACTTTAAAAAGATCATTCGTTAAATTATTTTCAATTTCAAGACAATTTGAATTATCGGTTTCTAAAGATTTCCCTTTTTCAAGAATTTTGGAAATTTCGGCTTCCAGTAATTTATTTTTAGATTGAAGGGATTTTATTTCGGATAAAGCATTTTGAAAATCAGTATATAATAATTTGAATGCTTCAAATAATTCGTCTTGAGACGATGTACTAACCTGGCTTTCGGCATCGCTTTTGTCGAATGTACTTCTTCCCATGAGTGCGAGATTATTTTGGATATATTCATCATCGTCGTCTTCGTCACTCCATGTGGCAATTAAGACTTCTTTCTTTGGATTTGCGCCTCGGAAATTTTTAGCAAAGTGGCTTGGTTTACCACAGATTCAAAAGTTGTTGTCGAATTTCTTATATTCACACGACTTGATGTCCTTCTTTCTCCGGTTTAATAAGTTTTGAAACTTATTAATATTTTTGGCATAATATGTCGATTATTCATCACTTTCATCGACCGGGATTTCTTCTTTGCGAGACATATTAGCTTTCATAGCTATTGATCTTTCCTTCAACTTCGGCTTTGCGTTACGGGATTTTAGTACAATCTCATAATTAATTAACGAACCAACGAGGGCGCTAAAATCAAGATTATTCAAATCTTTCAATTCCATAATTGTCGTCACCATGCCGTCCCATTCCCGAGGTAGTGATGGTAGGATCTTCTTTACTTTTTCACTACTTGAGAGGGGCTTTCCAAAACAAGCCAATCTATTTGTAATGACCAAAAATCGATCGAGCATGATTGTAATGGATTCTTCATCTTTCATATGGAATAGCTCGTATTCGTGTAAAAGCATACTTATTTTTGTCTCCTTGACTTGAGACGTTCCTTCATGTGTGACTTCTAGCATCTTCCATATTTCTTTGGCACTTTCACACGAAGATATCCAGTTGTGTTCTTATGGATTTAGTGCACAATGTAATAATTGCGTGGCTTTGCAATTATAATGGTCATTTTTCCAATCCGCATCATCATATTCTTCGAAAGTATTAAGCATACCGTTAGAGTTCGTTGGAATTGGACCAAGACATATCACTTTCCGTAGCTCGATGTCGTAGGCTCGAATGAATATCGACATCTTCTTCTTCCCTGTCATGAAGTTAGATCCGTCAAAGAATGGTGGTCGATTTAGAGCAAGACATTCGACCGGGGCAAGTTGAAATGCCAATTGTTGGTATATACTCGGTATATGCGCTATTGTGCAGAAGTGAAAATAAAGTGCGGAAAGTAAATCGACACAAGATTTATAGAGGTTCGGCCAAACGTGCCTACGTCCTCTCTTATTATCTTTTTCTATAAGATGAAGATAAACCTATGCACCTCTCTTCTATCAGTCGAGGGATTACCGTTACAATCTCATCTTCTATCGGTCCGAGATAACCGTTCACACACTTATCTTTTTGTCGGTCCAAGTTAAACCGTTTTCCTTTTCTATTGGACAAGGAATCAACCTATCTAGCTTTCTATTGGTACTAGACAAACCTCACGTGGATATAGATTGTGATTCTAATAATGCCGGATCCTTGATCATAACACCGAATCCAATCTTATCCTTTATTTTTCCTCTCATGTATGTTTTCGTGTATAACATTCAAACACTTATCAATATGAGCACAATTACAACAACAAGAATATGTATATCAATATCTGATCAATGAATCGATTGCTTTGAGTTGTTGTTTGTTCAATTCCATAGGAAGTGGTATTTATAGGCTCCAAAGACTCAACTAGCCGTTAGCTCTTTTTGTCTCTTTATCGTACGCTACGCTTCTTCTGTAGCATACAGTAAGTGTGTTATGTACGTTAATAACATATTGTTACATATGTTAAGCTCAATACAGATTAGTCCAGTAGATTTCGTTTCTTTCATTACGTATGTTGTCATCCTTCAGTACGTACGTTAACTACATTCAGTAGCGTGCATTATTCCTTCCTCGTAGCGTGCGTAATCAATCAATATACTCGTTGCCTGCCTTTGTCAAACTGTCCGTTGTAATCTTGACTTTAACCCGAAATCTTCCAACGGGTATCTTGTTTGAATTCTGAAATACTTCATTACGTACGTTAACAACTTTGTGTTACGTACGTTAAACACCTTCGATAGCGTGCACTATACAATGCATATTGCGTGCGTTAAGCATGTTATTTGTAGTCGACTTTCACTGACTCGTCTGATCAGGTAGCTTTCCATTACGTACGTTATCATAAATTCCTAGCATACGTTATGCTTGCAATTACTTCAATCCTTTGCTTTTCAGTCTGGTTCGAACGTCTTCGACTTCTTTGTTGTTTTGTTTTGCTTCCTTGTTGTTGTTTTTGTTTAACAACTAATCATCAAAACTCAATAATGAATATTTAGAATAAAATATTCCAAAAATCTCCCATTTTTATGATTACAAAACAACACTTTTAAATGGGATAAACCTGCAAAATATAAATATATATATAAACACATATCAAAGTTTTCGACTTTGTCCGTTTCGTTAGTTTCCGACTCCCATCTTTTCTATTATCCTTTCAACTAACATGCCATTCCAGAGGGCCAGTTTTGGCACAATCAGCGCACGCTAAGACCATTCTTAGCGCACACTATCGGGGCCCAGCAGTACGTTTTAATCAGTTTAGTGCAGTCTAGAATAGGCGATTAGTGCACGCTAAGGCACTCCTTAGCGCACGCTAAATTGTTTGGTTATAAATACCCGAGAGTTGACTTTAGACGCGTCTATTTCTCACTTTATCCTCCTTCCCCGCGGCTTGTGCAATCTAGAGGCGATTTTGAGGCAATTTCTTCTTCCAATTATCTCAGCTATCATCTTTCTTGAATTCTTGGTGTAGATTAACATCTAGTTGTGTTCTTCGTCTTCGATCCAAGGTAATCTCTTAGAACCCTATTTTTTGGGGAATTTGGGGGTTTTCGATTTAATATCTGGTTCGTTCCGTATTGTTGATTAATCCATGATGTATGTGATTAATCTTAGTGGTATTCATGTTTTCCCTATGAGTTCATGGTAAATTTCGTGGTATTTGTGAAATCAAGGGGGTTCGGTTGCGACCCGCCCTCATTGTTGTTTTTGTACGAATTTACATGGATCGTAGGTGGATTTCGGGTGTATTCCGTTTTCGTACTCATGTAGAATTGGTTGTGATTGTATTTTTCGAATCGTTATGTTCGGGTTTGTCGGTTCCTAGCGAGCGTAGTTGATTTCCGTTCATTTCATCGTCAATTTCTCAAGGGAATTCGTGTGAATCCCTTATGCTTAACATGAAATAGTAATGTATATGTGTGTGATTTTTTCACTCCGGGAGGGTCCGATGGGGCCTTGGAGGAATATGTGATTTCGCTCCAGATTCACGATCTTGTTTGGATAGCTAGCCCGGGAGGGTCCATAGAGGCCTCAGATGGGATCAATGGTTTAGCCCCGGTTCTAGGCGAGTCATGTGCGTGATTTTTAACTATGTCCAATCCGGGAGGGTCCTTAGAGGCCTCGGATGGGACCAGTAGTTTAGCCCCGGTCCTAGGCAAATTTTCAACTGTGATTACTGACTGTTTGTTTTCCGAGAAAAGACATCTCTTGATTTTGAAACAATTTGATGCATGTAGTATGAGATGTGTAGCGAATGGTTTGCCTTGATTACTTGTACTAGCGTAATTGCTAACCCCTTTGGAGAAACTATTTTTGGGGAAATTCGTGTTATGAATTTCAGGTTGCGCTCAATCAGTCGAGCGGGCACTGGAGCAGTACGAGGATGCTGGTCAGGGTTGTTGACCTGTGCAAATGAGTTCCTTTATTTTAGTGGTCCATTTTAAACGTTTGTTTTCAAACTTGTAAACTGATAGACACTACTCGCGAGTACTTAGGCGTTTTAATTTGGAAGATGGATACTAAATTTTATTTGTGATTTTCGGTGATGTCTGGTTTACCGATTGTACCAGGCGTTTTATTTAATTTACGTTTTGGTGATATGTGTTTTCTCGCTAGCCGAGATGGTTAGACGAGCGATATTAATTATTTAGCCTGTGGGTCCCACATAGGGGTCCACGGCGCTATAATATACCCTGAATATCTTGGGGGTGTCACACAACCAAATAATTAAAATTATATTTCATTACCCACAACATTGCGCCTCACAGGCATTACATTCATCGTGAAGAGTTCATTTTCAACATAGCATTTTCCTATGAAATGTCCATTCTTAGTCATTACAAATTTTCCAGCTTCAAAAACCAACCTAAATCCATCCTTAACCAACAAAGAACCAGAAATTAAATTCTTCCTAATATCAGGAACTTGCAGCACATGTAACACCCCCAATCCGCTCAGGGATATTACACGACGTAGAACCTTTCCTCAAGGATCTACCAGGCTGGTAACGACACATAACAACTCAACCATGTCTTTCAGGCTAAAATGACTCAGTAGACCGATTTGGTCTTTCCACAATTACATACAACTCAAATACAACTCATGCCCACGCAGGGGACAAAATACAACAACACCCGTACAACGGGAACAATATAGCAGCGGAAAATAAAGTACAACTGAAGCAACACACGATGTACGGTTCCTCATGTGATTAGTATCGATCATCTTTCATCATCCTTCGTGCCGACCCTGTGTTATGCTCCAAAACCTGAATGCAAAAACAGACATTCACCCCCCGAATACTCGGAGGTTAGCAAAACTCCACTGTTTTGCTAGTGCAAGAACAAAGTGCAAATACGAGCCATACAATTCACATTCCACGAATAACAATAACCAAGGATCCTCAAAGGTCCAATGAAACGAAAAGCACTTCCCGAGGCAAGAGTTTGAGAAAACATTTCAAAATCGAAATATCATAATTCAATGGAAGTAATTTATAAAACGGTCGATAGTTTTCATAGAAAACAATTTAGGATTATCAAATCCTACTTTTCAAAATCCAAAAGACAGAAGGGGTCACCGCCCCAGAGGTTTACTTTCTGAAAAATGACATTAACCAAACCGTTGGGATTTTAGCCCCAAATCCATAAAACGACTTTTACAAAACCATTGGGATTTTAGTCCCAAATCTCATCAACTCACAGTACACAAGAACGACCACAAGGTTCGTCTCCCAACATCAAAATCCACAAATAAAGGATTTAAAACAAACAACAAAATACTCTAGTGCCATCCTAGCCAAGTAGGCCAAACGAACAATTTACCTCTTACACACTTAGTCAATGCATGCAATCATGAAAACCGTTAAAAAGCGCTCATTTCCGGAAATGCCAATATCAAATCACATTTGTAAAATGCACCACAATTAACCGTCGATCCACGTCTCTGTGGACCCCTACCGAGACCCCGTCGGATCTAACCCGTAGTGGTTAAAAGCAAGCTCGTCGATCCACGTCTCTGTGGACCCCTACCGAGACCCCGTCGGATCTAACCCGTAGTGAGCATACACACACACACATTACTCATGCAAAACTATCATGCTAAGAATGTAAGTTCATTAAGAATACTCACTAGAGATGGCCATTAACTCGACACCATTATCAAACTCTTCAAAACACAATAACAAGATTAAATACGGAATACACGATTCCATAACTTTAAACAATAGGAGTATCATCATCAAATCCTTCAACGTTCAAAATAATCAAATCATAATCAATTCCCAAAACACGCCGTTCACGAAACACACACGCATTTTGAAAGAAAGCCTTTAACGAGGCCAAACCGAAATCTTTTGAAACTTCATTTCAAACAACCAAACAAACACACCAAGACGATCACCGATCATCATATCCATAAAATAAGAAAAGTATGGGCAAGGTACTTGCCTCGAATAAGAACAACGCGGAGAATCGACCGAAGTAGGTTGGCCCGAACCGACTACGAACCCGCCGACTCCACCGAACGCCAACTCACGTTCATAAACTACGAAGGACAAATAATAACAATGAAATTAATTCCATAACACAACTCAAAGCCGTTGAATTCAAAGAACGAATGACGAAAGTTCACGGATTTCCCCCAAAACGGCCAAGAACACGATTCGTTCCGTCAAATCACGAAAACGGAATTCCAAGTTGAAATATGGATATACAATCCATAGAATATGTTTAAAAACATCATTTAACCATAATCGATCCATCGAAAATGGATGAAAAAACGAGATCGGGGACAAATCCCCCAAAAAGTCAATTCGAAGGAAATCAAGAAATATACTTCGATTCGACGAAGAACAATGGATTAAATGATGTTAAACACAACAATACTACCAAGATTAATCATACCCATCATGAATTAATCAACAACACGGAACGAATCGGACGAAAATGCAAAAATCCCCAAATTCACGAAATTAGGGTTCTAAGGAAGATTACCTTGATTCGCTGGATCAAAGGATGATAACGGACGATTGATTGATGTTATGGACTCAAGAACTTCATTGATTTGTTGTTAAACAACATGGCTTCGTCACCCATGAATCGCCATTCGCGGACGGGGAAGGAAGGAAATGAAAAACGAAGGGAAATGTGGCTGGTCTGTCATATATATACTGGGCCGGAACTAGCGTGCGCTAGCCTTCCCGGACTAGCGTGCGCTATCGGCCAGTACCGGCCGAGCACTCTCGGCCATGGCCCGCATGAGCCGGCACCACCGACCAATTCTGCCGACCATGACTCGTCAACCCGACTCCCGCTAGCGTGCGCTACGGCCGGAAGCTTCGCGCTTAGCGGCTGTCGATAGCCACCGGACTAACAAACTACCCAGTAACGTCGCTAGTCGGCGGCGTGCGTGCGCTACCCTGCCCGGTTAGCGTGCGCTACGGCCAAGCGGCGTGCGCTACTGCCCGATCTGGCCGAGTCGAACCTCGAAACCCCACTGTCGGCCCGATAGCGTCGTTGGTCGACCCAGCTAGCGTCGCTACACTGCCGGTTAGCGCGCAGCCTTCCGGCGATAGCGTGCGCTCGCCCGGTTCTGCCCGCATCTGTCCGGCGGTGCATGTCGTCGGCGATCCACCGCCGTCGGCGATCCGCCAACCGCCGAGCTCGGCGACCCGATTTAAGCGCCGCGGAACGAACACGACGAAAAGTTCGCGGACGACATCAACGACCCGAAATGAAAACATAATACCATAATTAGTCATACGCGACCAAGAAATGGGTCGAGACAACCATTACAGATACGGATACCCGTAACTTTCAAGAAATTACAAAATGGCCCAAAACGCCCGGAAATCACGATACGTGATCGAATAACCAAACCGAAGTTCACAACACGTCTAACAAAGTTAAACGGACTTACAGGAAACTCGAAACAGCAGTTTCGAACGAGATTCGCAAGAACCGAACTCAAGCGCGGAAAAGTCGCTAAAAAGCACGGAACTCAACAAAACGACTCCGAGACGAACTCGGATGACAAAAGGTGTAGAATTAATCATTCTCAAAATGACGAAACGGTCATGAGCGAGTCGTCAAAACAGACTTCCGCCGAAAAAAAAGAAATTACCGGAAATCGAAATTACGGGTATTACATTCTACCCTCCTTAAAAGAAGTTTCGTCCCGAAACTTAAAACAAGTAGGGAGAATAAATATTCCGCCAGGAAAAACTCAACAAGATACACAAGAATGCGTAACTAACGCCCAACGGCGAAATGTTACAAACAACGCAAAGGAATATACGCCGTGTAAACACGCTCCACGGCGACCAACACAACGTCGTCGCTAGGGATATAATAAAACCAACAAATGACAAGCGTCATCAAACGGATAATATATCCAATTCAATTATCCGACAATCACAAAACACAACGAACAAAAATCAATATGATTGACCAACCCAACGGTACATCAATCAAAACGCGAGCCAATCGCTGAACAAAATACGGAATTCCACCGCCCAAGGGTTTGAAGATCGAAAACGAGACTAATTTCCCGAACTTAAGGGAATTACAAAGGAGCCTGAACGCTCAAAAATCACGAAACGAGAACAAAAACCGAACAAACAAACGATCGAGACAACAGAAATCGAACAATCATGTCCGAAACACGAAGGATAATAAAATTCAAACAACAACTCCAAGGTTCACATCTCGACTCGAGACAATATATGATCCGGTGAAAACAACAGGATGTGCATTCACATAAGATCCACAGGAAAGGGAATAGCAATTAAAAAGTCACAACGACAAACGAGTTATTCCGAAACAATACCACACTCGTTCGATAAACAAAAACAAGGGGTAGGACAAGCTCAGAAATGTCAACGAACATAAATGAGTCGGCCAGTCGAAAACATAAGAGTTCCAAATCCGATCCACTTCGAATAAAAGAACTAATAGAACCAGATGATGTCACTCCCGAACAAGGTTCACAAGAATCGAACTGAACCCGAAAAAGTCACATCGATAACCAGATCGACCCACAACAAGATCACAGCTCGTTCGGACGATGAAACCGAAATACAGAACAAGTTCATAAAGTACCAACGAACATGAGCGAATCGATAGACTGGGGAAAGAGAAAATACAGAAGTCAAAATAGTATGTGCATTACCTCCGATCTAGTCCACGAAATTCACAAAACGGAGCAAGGTAACAAGACATTAAACAACCGACACAAAACGGAACCATCACCGATGCACACGGTCATACCAAACCAAGCTCTAACAGCTCGCACATGCGCGACAACGCAGAAATCACCACGAGGCGACAACATTCAACACCAACATCCCGCCTCTCACAGGGGGCTAGCACAACCAATGTGTGGAAAGCGACTCAACGCTCACACCGCCAATTCGATCATATTCTGGAGAAAGTATCAAAATGACAACGCGAACATCATACATTCATACCCAGCCCTCAAACGGGAATGGATAGGTTTTAAAAACGAAAACCTCATTTTGAAAATAATTTAGAAGAACACCGGTTGATCTTGAGTATCACCTTTCAAAAAGTACAAACGTGAAACATCGTTATCGAGACATTGGAGAACCATTTCGCATTTGATAAGAATGAAGATACTTTCTCTTAATGAAAACTTTCAAAATATTCGACCCTCGGGTCTAAATAAAAGTGTTTCTAAAACATTGAAAATATCTCAAAGCATTTTGGTCCTCGAGGTAGAAAATTTTTGAAATATATTGTGGCACCTAGGATGTACCACAAGAAAATAACTCATTTGAAAAGTATGTCTCGAAATTTATTTTTCTAAGATACTCCAGGTTTTCAAAAATCCAATAGGCCAGAATGCCCAAAACTCACACATACCGACGTTCACTAAAACAACTCCTAGCACACGCATCAAAAAGTTTAAAATCAAGACAATATATGTCTTTAAACGGAAATAAACGATAAAATACCACATTCAGAACAAAACCACTGATAAAATACTCTCCCATGGCTAGTGAACAAGTCGAACGCGTATAAGCACAAAGCTTCCACAAGAGACTTGTAAAACGTGCAAATCGATTCGAAAATCATCAACAACGGAGAAAAACAACAATAAAAAGACATCACAAGCGACGACACTCCTCGTATAAATCAAATACGAAAGTCGACTAAATACATATCGTGAAATCAAAATTCACATAAGGATTCCACCACTTAACAAATAATCATAAAAATAGCTCGTGTCACACGAGGCACAACACAAAGAAGGGAGACTTACTTCCACAGGTCGCACGAAGATGATGATCGCCCCACGATACTAATCACGACCAACAAACTCAAACGAGGCGTCGCGACACGACTCAGTCAGATAAAATCCGATGAAACAAGACTCAAACAACACAACTTGACCCGACAGCCAAGGTTTTTCTCAACCTAAGCTCTGATACCATTTATGTAACACCCCCAATCCGCTCAGGGATATTACACGCCGTAGAACCTTTCCTCAAGGATCTACCAGGCTGGTAACGACACATAACAACTCAACCATGCCTTTCAGGCTAAAATGACTCAGTAGACCGATTTGGTCTTTCCACAATTACATACAACTCAAATACAACTCATGCCCACGCAGGGGACAAAATACAACAACACCTGCATAACGGAACAATATAGCAATGAAAATAAAGTACAACCGAACCAACACACGATGTACGGTTCCTCATGTGATTAGTATCGATCATCTTTCATCATCCTTCGTGCCGACCGTGTTATGCTCCAAACACGAATGCAAAACAGACATCCACCCCGAATACTCGGGGTTAGCAAACTCCACTGTTTTGCTAGTGCAAGAACAAAGTGCAAATACGAGCCATACAATTCACATTCCACGAATAACAATAACCAAGGATCCTCAAAGGTCCAATGAAACGAAAAGCACTTCCCGAGGCAAGAGTTTGAGAAAACATTTCAAAATCGAAATATCATAATTCAATGGAAGTAATTTATAAAACGGTCGAGAGTTTTCATAGAAAACAATTTAGGATTATCAAATCCTACTTTTCAAAATCCAAAAGACAGAAGGGGTCACCGCCCCGGAGGTTTACTTTCTGAAAAATGACATTAACCAAACCGTTGGGATTTTAGCCCCAAATCCATAAAACGACTTTTACAAAACCATTGGGATTTTAGCCCCAAATCTTATCAACTCACAGTACACAAGAACGACCACAAGGTTCGTCTCCCAACATCAAAATCCACAAATAAAGGATTTAAAACAAACAACAAAATACTCTAGTGCCATCCTAGCCAAGTAGGCCAAACGAACAATTTACTTCTTACACACTTAGTCAATGCATGCAATCATGAAAACCGTTCAAAAGCGCTCATTTCCGGAAATGCCAATATCAAATCACATTTGTAAAATGCACCACAATTAACCGTCGATCCACGTCTCTGTGGACCCCTACCGAGACCCCGTCGGATCTAACCCGTAGTGGTTAAAAGCAAGCTCGTCGATCCACGTCTCTGTGGACCCCTACCGAGACCCCGTCGGATCTAACCCGTAGTGAGCATACACACACACACATTACTCATGCAAAACTAACATGCTAAGAATGTAAGTTCATTAAGAATACTCACTAGAGATGGCCATTAACTCGACACCATTATCAAACTCTTCAAAACACAATAACAAGATTAAATACGGAATACACGATTCCATAACTTTAAACAATAGGAGTATCATCATCAAATCCTTCAACGTTCAAAATAATCAAATCATAATCAATTCCCAAAACACGCCGTTCACGAAACACACACGCATTTTGAAAGAAAGCCTTTAACGAGGCCAAACCGAAATCTTTTGAAACTTCATTTCAAACAACCAAACAAACACACCAAGACGATCACCGATCATCATATCCATAAAATAAGAAAAGTATGGGCAAGGTACTTGCCTCGAATAAGAACAACGCGGAGAATCGACCGAAGTAGGTTAGCCCGAACCGACTACGAACCCGCCGACTCCACCGAACGCCAACTCACGTTCATAAACTACGAAGGACAAATAATAACTATGAAATGAATTCCATAACACGACTCAAAGCCGTTGAATTCAAAGAACGAATGACGAAAGTTCACGGATTTCCCCCAAAACGGCCAAGAACACGATTCGTTCCGTCAAATCACGAAAACGGATTCCAAGTTGAAATATGGATATACAATCCATAGAATATGTTTAAAAACATCATTTAACCATAATCGATCCATCGAAAACGGATGAAAAAACGAGATCGGGGACAAATCCCCCAAAAAGTCAATTCGAAGGAAATCAAGAAATATACTTCGATTCGACGAAGAACAATGGATTAAATGATGTTAAACACAACAATACTACCAAGATTAATCATACCCATCATGAATTAATCAACAACACGGAACGAATCGGACGAAAATGCAAAAATCCCCAAATTCACGAAATTAGGGCTCTAAGGAAGATTACCTTGATTCGCTGGATCAAAGGATGATAACGGACGATTGATTGATGTTATGGACTCAAGAACTTCATGGATTTGTTGTTAAACAACATGGCTTCGTCACCCATGAATCGCCATTCACGGACGGGGAAGGAAGGAAATGAAAAACGAAGGGAAATGTGGCTGGTCTGTCATATATATACTGGGCCGGAACTAGCGTGCGCTAGCCTTCCCGGACTAGCGTGCGCTATCGGCCAGTACCGGCCGAGCACTCTCGGCCATGGCCCGCATGAGCCGGCACCACCGACCAATTCTGCCGACCATGACTCGTCAACCCGACTCCCGCTAGCGTGCGCTACGGCCGGAAGCCTGCGCGCCGCTAATGGCCCGATAGCCACCGGACTAACAAACTTACCGTAACGTCGCTAGTCGGCCGGCAGCGTGCGCTACCCTGCCGGTTAGCGTGCGCTACGACCGACAAAGGCGTGCGCTACTGCCGATCTGGCCGAGTCGAACCTCGAAACCCCACTGTCGGCCCGATGATAGCGTCGTTGGTCGACCAGCTAGCGTCGCTACACTGCCGGTTAGCGCGCAGCCTTCCGGCAGATAGCGTGCGCTCGCCGGTTCTCGCGCATCTGTCGGCCGGTGCCCGTGTCGTCGGCCCGATCCAACCGTCCGGCGATCCGCAACCGCCAGGGCTCGACGACCCGATTTCCAAAAACGCACGGAACGAACACGACGAAAAGTTCGCGGACGACATCAACGACCCGAAATGAAAACATAATACCATAATTAGTCATACGCGACCAAGAAATGGGTCGAGACAACCATTACAGATACGGATGCCCGTAACTTTCAAGAAATTACAAAATGGCCCAAACGCCTTGGAAATCACGATCGTGATCGAATAACCAAACCGAAGTTCACAACACGTCTAACAAAGTTAAACGGACTTACAGGAAACTTCAAGCAGGTTTGAGCAGATTCGCAAGAACCGAACTCAAGCGCGGAAAAGTCGCTAAAAGCACGGAACTCAACAAAACGACTCCGAGACGAACTCGGATGACAAAAGGTGTAGAATTAATCATTCTCAGAATGACGAAACGGTCATGAGCGAGTCGTCAAAACAGACTTCCGCCGAAAAAAAAGAAATTACCGGAAATCGAAATTACGGGTATTACATTCTACCCTCCTTAAAAGAAGTTTCGTCCCGAAACTTAAAACAAGTAGGGAGAAGAAATATTCCGCCAGGAAAAACTCAACAAGATACACAAGAATGCGTAACTAACGCCCAACGGCGAAATGTTACAAACAATGCAAAGGAATATACGCCGTGTAAACACGCTCCACGGCGACCAACACAACGTCGTCGCTAGGGATATAATAAAACCAACAAATGACAAGCGTCATCAAACGGATAATATATCCAAGTCAATTATCCGACAATCACAAAACACAACGAACAAAAATCAATATGATTGACCAACCCAACGGTACATCAATCAAAACGCGAGCCAATCGCTGAACAAAATACGGAATTCCACCGCCCAAGGGTTTGAAGATCGAAAACGAGACTAATTTCCCGAACTTAAGGGAATTACAAAGGAGCCTGAACGCTCAACAATCACGAAACGAGAACAAAAACCGAACAAACAAACGATCGAGACAACAGAAATCGAACAATCATGTCCGAAACACGAAGGATAATAAAATTCAAACAACAACTCCAAGGTTCACATCTCGACTCGAGACAATATATGATCCGGTGAAAACAACAGGATGTGCATTCACATAAGATCCACAGGAAAAGGGAATAGCAATTAAAAAGTCACAACGACAAACGAGTTATTCCGAAACAATACCACACTCGTTCGATAAACAAAAACAAGGGGTAGGACAAGCTCAGAAATGTCAACGAACATAAATGAGTCGTAGTCGAAAACATAAGAGTTCCAAATCCGATCCACTTCGAATAAAAGAACTAATAGAACCAGATGATGTCACTCCCGAACAAGGTTCACAAGAATCGAACTGAACCCGAAAAAGTCACATCGATAACCAGATCGACCCACAACAAGATCACAGCTCGTTCGGACGATGAAACCGAAATACAGAACAAGTTCATAAAGTACCAACGAACATGAGCGAATCGATAGACTGGGGAAAGAGAAAATACAGAAGTCAAAATAGTATGGGCATTACCTCCGACCTCGTCCACGAAATTCACAAAAACGGGAGCAAGGTAACAAGACATTAAACAACCGACACAAAACGGAACCATCACCGATGCACACGGTCATACCAAACCAAGCTCTAACAGATCGCACATGCGCGACAACGCAGAAATCACCACGAGGCGACAACATTCAACACCAAAATCCCGCCTCTCACAGGGGGCTAGCACAACCAATGTGTGGAAAGCGACTCAACGCTCACACCGCCAATTCGATCATACTCGGGAGAAAGTATCAAAATGACAACGCGAACATCATACATTCATACCCAGCCCTCAAACGGGAATGGATAGGTTTTAAAAACGAAAACCTCATTTTGAAAATAATTTAGAAGAACACCGGTTGATCTTGAGTATCACCTTTCAAAAAGTACAAACGTGAAACATCGTTATCGAGACATTGGAGAACCATTTCGCATTTGATAAGAATGAAGATACTTTCTCTTAATGAAAACTTTCAAAATATTCGACCCTCGGGTCTAAATAAAAGTGTTTCTAAAACATTGAAAATATCTCAAAGCATTTTGGTCCTCGAGGTAGAAAATTTTTGAAATATATTGTGGCACCTAGGATGTACCACAAGAAAATAACTCATTTGAAAAGTATGTCTCAAATTTATTTTTCTAAGATACTCAAGGTTTTCAAAATCCAATAGGCCATAATGCCCAAAACTCACACATACCGACGTTCACTAAAACAACTCCTAGCACACGCATCAAAAGTTTAAAATCAAGACAATATATGTCTTTAAACGGAAATAAACGATAAAATACCACATTCGAACAAAACCACGATAAAATACTCTCCATGGCGGCTAGTGAACAAGTCGAACGCGTATAAGCACAAAGCTTCCACAAGAGACTTGTAAAACGTGCAAATCGATTCGAAAATCATCAACAACGGAGAAAAACAACAATAAAAAGACATCACAAGCGACGACACTCCTCGTATAAATCAAATACGAAAGTCGACTAAATACATATCGTGAAATCAAAATTCACATAAGGATTCCACCACTTAACAAATAATCATAAAAATAGCTCGTGTCACACGAGGCACAACACAAAGAAGGGAGACTTACTTCCACAGGTCGCACGAAGATGATGATCACCCCACGATACTAATCACGACCAACAAACTCAAACGAGGCATCGCGACACGACTCAGTCAGATAAAATCCGACGAAACAAGACTCAAACAACACAACTTGACCCGACAGCCAAGGTTTTTCTCAACCTAAGCTCTGATACCATTTATGTAACACCCCCAATCCGCTCAGGGATATTACACGCCGTAGAACCTTTCCTCAAGGATCTACCAGGCTGGTAACGACACATAACAACTCAACCATGCCTTTCAGGCTAAAATGACTCAGTAGACCGATTTGGTCTTTCCACAATTACATACAACTCAAATACAACTCATGCCCACGCAGGGGACAAAATACAACCACACCCGTACAACGGGAACAATATAGCAGCGGAAAATAAAGTACAACTGAACCAACACACGATGTACGGTTCCTCATGTGATTAGTATCGATCATCTTTCATCATCCTTCGTGCCGACCCTGTGTTATGCTCCAAAACCTGAATGCAAAAACAGACATCCACCCCCCGAATACTCGGGGGTTAGCAAAACTCCACTGTTTTGCTAGTGCAAGAACAAAGTGCAAATACGAGCCATACAATTCACATTCCACGAATAACAATAACCAAGGATCCTCAAAGGTCCAATGAAACGAAAAGCACTTCCCGAGGCAAGAGTTTGAGAAAACATTTCAAAATCGAAATATCATAATTCAATGGAAGTAATTTATAAAACGGTCGAGAGTTTTCATAGAAAACAATTTAGGATTATCAAATCCTACTTTTCAAAATCCAAAAGACAGAAGGGGTCACCGCCCCAGAGGTTTACTTTCTGAAAAATGACATTAACCAAACCGTTGGGATTTTAGCCCCAAATCCATAAAACGACTTTTACAAAACCATTGGGATTTTAGCCCCAAATCTTATCAACTCACAGTACACAAGAACGACCACAAGGTTCGTCTCCCAACATCAAAATCCACAAATAAAGGATTTAAAACAAACAACAAAATACTCTAGTGCCATCCTAGCCAAGTAGGCCAAACGAACAATTTACTTCTTACACACTTAGTCAATGCATGCAATCATGAAAACCGTTCAAAAGCGCTCATTTCCGGAAATGCCAATATCAAATCACATTTGTAAAATGCACCACAATTAACCGTCGATCCACGTCTCTGTGGACCCCTACCGAGACCCCGTCGGATCTAACCCGTAGTGGTTAAAAGCAAGCTCGTCGATCCACGTCTCTGTGGACCCCTACCGAGACCCCGTCGGATCTAACCCGTAGTGAGCATACACACACACACATTACTCATGCAAAACTAACATGCTAAGAATGTAAGTTCATTAAGAATACTCACTAGAGATGGCCATTAACTCGACACCATTATCAAACTCTTCAAAACACAATAACAAGATTAAATACGGAATACACGATTCCATAACTTTAAACAATAGGAGTATCATCATCAAATCCTTCAACGTTCAAAATAATCAAATCATAATCAATTCCCAAAACACGCCGTTCACGAAACACACACGCATTTTGAAAGAAAGCCTTTAACGAGGCCAAACCGAAATCTTTTGAAACTTCATTTCAAACAACCAAACAAACACACCAAGACGATCACCGATCATCATATCCATAAAATAAGAAAAGTATGGGCAAGGTACTTGCCTCGAATAAGAACAACGCGGAGAATCGACCGAAGTAGGTTAGCTCGAACCGACTACGAACCCGCCGACTCCACCGAACGCCAACTCACGTTCATAAACTACGAAGGACAAATAATAACTATGAAATGAATTCCATAACACGACTCAAAGCCGTTGAATTCAAAGAACGAATGACGAAAGTTCACGGATTTCCCCCAAAACGGCCAAGAACACGATTCGTTCCGTCAAATCACGAAAACGGAATTCCAAGTTGAAATATGGATATACAATCCATAGAATATGTTTAAAAACATCATTTAACCATAATCGATCCATCGAAAACGGATGAAAAAACGAGATCGGGGACAAATCCCCCAAAAAGTCAATTCGAAGGAAATCAAGAAATATACTTCGATTCGACGAACAATGGATTAAATGATGTTAAACACAACAATACTACCAAGATTAATCATACCCATCATGAATTAATCAACAACACGGAACGAATCGGACGAAAATGCAAAAATCCCCAAATTCACGAAATTAGGGTTCTAAAGAAGATTACCTTGATTCGCTGGATCAAAGGATGATAACGGACGATTGATTGATGTTATGGACTCAAGAACTTCATGGATTTGTTGTTAAACAACATGGCTTCGTCACCCATGAATCGCCATTCACGGACGGGGAAGGAAGGAAATGAAAAACGAAGGGAAATGTGGCTGGTCTGTCATATATATACTGGGCCGGAACTAGCGTGCGCTAGCCTTCCCGGACTAGCGTGCGCTATCGGCCAGTACCGGCCGAGCACTCTCGGCCATGGCCCGCATGAGCCGGCACCACCGACCAGTCTGCGACCATGACTCGTCGGCGACTCCGCTAGCGTGCGCTACGGCCGGAAGCTTTGCAGCGCGCTAGCGGCTGTCGAGAGCCACTAGACTAACAAACTTACCCTGTAACGTCGCTAGTCGGCCGGGCGTGCGCTACCCTGCCGGTTAGCGTGCGCTACGACCGGCGAGATCGTGCGCTACTGCCGATCTGGCCAAGCCAGAACCTCGAAACCCCACTGTCCGGCCCGATGGCGTGCGTTGGTCGACCAGCTAGCGTCGCTACACTGCCGGTTAGCGCGCGACCTTCCGGCGATAGCGTCGCTCGCCGGTTCTGCCCGCATCTGTCCGGCGGTGCCATAATCGTCGGCGATCCATAACCGTCGGCCATCCGCCGCGCCGAGCTCGGCGACCCGATTTCCAAAACGCACGCAGGCGAACACGACGAAAAGTTCGCGGACGACATCAACGACCCGAAATGAAAACATAATACCATAATTAGTCATACGCGACCAAGAAATGGGTCGAGACAACCATTACAGATACGGATACCCGTAACTTTCAAGAAATTACAAAATGGCTCAAAACGCCCGGAAATCACGATACGTGATCGAATAACCAAACCGAAGTTCACAACACGTCTAACAAAGTTAAACGGACTTACGGGAAACTCGAAACAGCAGTTTCGAACGAGATTCGCAAGAACCGAACTCAAGCGCGGAAAAGTCGCTAAAAAGCACGGAACTCAACAAAACGACTCCGAGACGAACTCGGATGACAAAAGGTGTAGAATTAATCATTCTCAGAATGACGAAATGGTCATGAGCGAGTCGTCAAAACAGACTTCCGCCGAAAAAAAAGAAATTACCAGAAATCGAAATTACGGGTATTACAACACATTGTTCAAAGTGAGCTCCTTTCCCGAAGTCATCTTGAGGACCAATTTTCCCCTTCCGGCCACATCCAAGGTTTCTGCATTTCCCATGTACAGCTTCTTGCCACTTGCAGGAGCATATGTCGAAAACATGTCCCTTTTAGAAAAAACATGTCGGGTCACACCGGAATCAATTCATCATGCCTTAGTGTTTTCAACAACATTTGTTTCAAACACCATGGCGCACCAATTCAACTCAGACATATCGATGGGAACATTACGATCCTCTGTCACATTTGCTTGATTCTTACCCTTTCCATTCTTTGGGTAGCGACAATCTTTAGCCTTGTGGTTTGGTTTACCATAATTGAAGCAGTTCCCTTTGAACTTCTTCTTCTGATTCTGATTCTGTAAAGATCCTTCGCCGAAGTGCTTCCTTTTCTTATTCTTCTTTGGCTGAACCAAATTTGCCTTGGCCGGTTCACTAGACTTGTACTCAAACTTTCGATTATCTTCTTCAATCCTTAGTCTGGCGATCAAGTCCTCCAGCCCCATCTCCTTGCGTTTGTGCTTGAGATAGTTTTTGAAATCCTTCCACCCAGGGGGCAATTTTTCAATGATAGCAGCCACCTAGAAGGATTCATTCATTATCATTCCTTCAGCCAATAAATCATGCAAGATTATCTGAATCTCTTACACTTGGCTTACAACGGTCTTGTCGTCCACCATTTTGAAGTCCAAAAACTTGTCGACTACAAATTTCTTTGTCCCGACATCTTTTGTTTTGTACTTCTTCTCCAAGGATTCCCTCAGTTCCTTGCCTGTCTTTGTATGACAATACACGTTGTACAACGTGTTGTCTAAGCCATTCAGGACATAGTTGCAACACAGAAAATCGCTCTGTCCCCAAGCATCACAAGCCATTCGTTTCTGAGCATCTATTTCATCTTCAGCCACAACCGGAGTAGGCTCGGTAACACATTTAACCAAGCCCAGCGTGGTGAGATAAAACAGCATCTTTTTCTGCACCTTTTGAAGTAAACACCGGAAAATTTTTCCGATCTCTCAGCATGTGCAGTCGGATAAGTAGGTATGATAGGAGCAATGGGAGCCATTGTAATGGCAGTAGCAGGAACAGTCGCAGAGTTAGTAGCCATTTGGAAGGAAACACAGAAAATTCGTCTTAAAATTGATTGGTATGTTGTGAATAAAATGGCTTTAAACCGAGAAGAAAATAGACAGAACATATGTAGGAAGTGGAGGCAAGAGTGAACTCTCTGTCTTTAAGACGAATTTGCCCCACACGAGTGCTTTCGTTTTGAATGACAATTGTCTCCCAAGATACAACCACTTATAACTTTTCTGAATAGCAGCACAACAAATTCAGAAAACAAACGAACTAGACTTATGTGGAACTCTTTTTTTTTATATGCGGAAAAGTATATGGAATTACAAAGGATATTATGCTGCAATATGGTAAAAATTCGTATGGAAAGACCTCAGTCATGCAGGGTATTTATAATGCATGAAAGTTGCTTCAAAGGTTGCAACTCTCTGCACTAAAAAGGTGCACCTTTTCTGGACCGAAAAAGCATCTACTGAAGTTGAAAGGGTTCCAATAGAACCTGCTGGAATCTTTAGGGGCCAATATGATAAATAATTTAATTATTAATTTTCGTAGTCCAAAAAATAATAGGCCCCAAAGACCCAAGCCCGGGCTCGGGCCCGAGCACGGCACGGCCGGCCGGCCGGCTGTGGCGGCGCGCGCGCGTGTGTGGGCTTCACCGAACCTACATGTGTGTAGATCATCCCCCCTCTAAAAACATCGCTGCCCCTTGGGGCTCAAACCTAAAACCAACGGTAAATAAACCCTTCAAAATTATTTTTCCCCTCCAATGTGGGATGAAACATTTTCCCATCCTTCAACTTCCATTCTCTATTCTAAGTAGCTATCTTTGATCATTAATAACTCATTCATCCGAAATTAATTTTGAGAAATTTAAAATGCTAAATTCATCTACATCAAATGTAGATTCCAAATATATAATTGCTTATAGATTTACATCAAAATTTTTTACTTCAATTATTTATTTTAAATTGATAAATGAACCAATTTTCCAACAAATAAACCATATGACAAGCTTGACCGTGTTGGACCATTCCCTTATATCGTCTTCGTCAAAAAATTTATATTTATAGCTTCCGTACATATGTACAAACAATTATAATCATATTATTTAACCTTCACAATATATTTATTATAAAATATATTATCTTTTAATTTCTCACCCACACTATTACTACTATACACAACTTAAATCTATCATATCCAATCATTTACTTAATAATACTTAACTTACACATTCCGTCAAACTTTAAATTGGACAAATAGAGTATATAGATATTGTATAGTATTGTCGAATAGTTGTTAACCAGAGGCAGAAAAAAATTATTTTATCAACTCCATTTAAAAATATAAATACTACTACCATGTTCTCTTAAAAAAATTACAATATTTGTACTTTCACGATTGTCATGTACAACTTTAACTGTTAATAGTTGTAATTATATACTTATAAGTATTATAAAAAGTTGATATTTTGAAAGTACATGTTGGACAAATTTAGCGAGTCTCACATAACTATTTTTCTCCATATACATAAATCATAAAAGATGTTCAAAAAGGAATGTACGAACAATATATCAATCAACATGTTTTGATAAAAAAAATAATAGAGAAAATATATACTCCCTCCATCCCACCTGAAATGTTAAATTTCACCCGACAAAATATCACTTTAAAACGGTTACATTTCATTAAATATCTCTAATTACATCAAACAATAATATTTTTTATTTAATCCCCACCACAAACTCACTGTCGATATAGTTTATCTCTTAATCTACACTATAAACTAACTATCATTGTTTACAGGATTGACACATTTATTATATTTAATTATTTATTTAAAATACTAGTCACTCAGGCCCGTGCGATATTGTATAAATTTTTTAGGTACTTAATGCTTAGCGTAAAGGGTTAAAAGTATCGATAAAAGGGTTGTTCAAAATGTTAATTATACCTTGTTAATTGATTGGACCAGGTCAGATCGGGTCGCGATATTGTTAAGTTTTTATTCGGTTTAATAACAACATCATTACAATCAATGGAGAACAAATACTTCTGACGTAACTCAAAATTGCTTTAAGAATATTGATTAATTAGTTTTGTTGACTGATTGATTTTTTATGAAGATGTGTGATAAATGAGTTCGTCTCAAAATATTAGCAAATGAATTTGTGTCAAAAATCTATGTATTTAATTCTTTTATATTACTTTTAAATTCTTATATTTCTCACTTATGTAAATATTAATACTAATATTGTAAATTTATAATTATTAATACTCACAGGTATGACATGACACTCGATCTTTATATATTAAACCTATATACTTAATTCTTTTATATAATTCTAAATTCTTATATTTATCGCTTTTGTAAAAAGATTATTACTAATATTATAATTTTATAACTATTAATACTAACATTTATGACATGAAACTCAATTATATACTAATATATTATAAGTTTATAACTGTTAATACTAATATTTATGACATGGAACTCAATCTTTATATGAAACTCAATTATATACTAATATTATAATTCTATAACTATTAATACTAACATTTATGAAATGGAACTCAATCTTTATATAGATATAGATATAGATATCAATTTTATTCCAAGTATGGGAGTTGGGTTGAGACGGAAAAATCAAATCAAACCAAACCAAACATACCCAATATATCCCGCTCGGAGCAGGGTCTGGGGAGGGTAGAATGTACGCAGAACATGCCCCTACTTTTTACGGTAGAGAGACTGTTTTCGTGAAGACCCCAGTTTAGTGCACAACAAAATATTGAGTGATAAATCCAAAGAAGCATATGATTCGAAAAAGTTCAATGCCATACCTGAGCCCATAACTTAATTCACATGGGACTTACCTAAGGGGAATTGAGCTACTACACTCTCGATGAACTCTGTTTTAACAGAAGAGAGGTTGACTCTGTGCACATCTCCTGGTCAAAAATAAACTACACGCAAAAGTATTAGAATAAAATATAAAATAAATATAAAAATGCAATACTCTAAGTCAAAGTTAACCGAGACAACTCAATCTCTACTCCAGAACCACTCCCTAAAAAAATCCAGAACTCTGAGACGGAGAGAATACAAAACCTCTTCATTTTTATTCGGCTTTGAGTTTTAGGGGGGGTGGGGGGTGGAGGGAGTGGGGTGGAGTGGTTAGGGGGTAGGGTGTAGAACGGACAAGTTCGATAGGACCATAGCAGACGTGCCAAAAAAAAATAACCTTAAATGAATTTACTTCGCCTCGAATGTATATCAAAATTACACCTGGCAAATTAGTCTTATTATCTATTTTTGTATCGTGTATTTTTATATTTTATGCATCAAAAATTAAAATTGATACACGACAAGAATTCGACACAAAATGAATTCGTGTCGTATCGTGTATCGCGCAAATTTCTATCGTTTCGTACCGGGTACATAATATAAAATAAATATTAAATTATTGTAAAAATAATAATTTTAATATTTTATTATTATTTTTATAAGTTTTAGGACGAAACGAAACGAATGGCAAGGAAAACGCGAATGTTTACATGAAATTTATAAAAGTTAACATTACATTTTCGAATTTTAATGTATAGTACAAACAGAATTCATAAAATATATGTTTTATAAAATTAAATTATTAATTTTTAATTATGTTATAAAATATTATATATATATATATATATATATATATTTCGTGTACCTCGTATCGTGTCGTGTACCCAAAGGGTAAATATAAAACTGACATTAAATCTCCATCGTATACTTTCGTGTTCGTGTATTTTCATGTCGTGTACTCAAATACAAACACTAAATTTTTGTGTATTTTTCATGTTGTGTTTTCGTATCGCGTGATAAATTATCGTTCTAATCAAAACACCTTACCAATAATTTCAGACCCGGAAGGGAAATTACTTTTTTTTTTTTTTTTTGACAAGTTTGTCTCAGCGGAAATCCTATACATAACGGGTTCGAACCCGGGGAAATCCCAACACAAGCACTCTTAATGAGATACTTATGACCAACTCCTCTAGGAGGTCGTTGGCGGAAGGGAAATTACTAGATCGAGATAAGGACTTGATGAGCAACTCTGAACATGATTGTGTTTCACGCATGATGCGTCCAAAAAAAAAAAACATAGACAAGACAGTAATCTAGTCCTGTTCGAGCATAGAAGTGCGAAACCGCGGCTACGATTCCACCATACTCGGTGGATTTCCCTGGACACTGGCGGAGCGAGGTATTTAAATCTGTTCGAACTATATTTTTTTTATTAACAAAGAATAAAATAATACATAGAAAAAATATAATAAAATACCTTTTTATTGCAGTCTCAAAGTAAACAGTCCCAAAAAATGCTCATGTCGTCAATGATCATTTTAACATTTTTTTATATGGAAACAAAAAACTTACGACGAGAATATTAAAAATATACTGATCATTTACAACTTCAGTCATCATCCTACAAGAATTTAATAGAAATTGAATAAAATAATTATCTTTACAGTAAAATATTTAATGTTGATGATTGAATTGAACATCTCTTAGCTAAAAAACAAAAAAATAATATTTATATTGATACACACTACTAAAGTTTTGATTTCGCATCTTTCGAAGTGTAGTATTTATCTTTGCTCAAAAAAAAAAGAAGTGTAGTATTTATCACTTATAGAATTTGAGTCAATATCTAAAGCAAAAAAATTTCAATGTAGATAATCATGGAATCTTTGAGAAATTCCAATTCTATTACGAAATACTGTTTTAACATGCTGTATAATCGAAACAGCACGTCACGTACTTGTCGTGAAAACGGCAAAGTTAAAACTAAACCAAACCAAAGCAAATCAAACTAAACATACCCAGTATATTTCGCTCAGTTATGATCCTGAGAGTAAGATGCACCATGCCCCTACTTATTACTAGAGGAGGTTGTTTCCGAAGACCTCACTTAGTAAGACAAAGAAGAATCTTGTGTGATAAATACAAAGAAAAACATACGCTTGAAAAGCTCGAGACCATACCCGAGCCCATGGCTTGATCCACATGGGACTTACCTAAGCGGAATTTGGCTACTTCACTCCCGATGAACGCCGCTCTAACAAAAGAGAGGTTGGCTCGCGTACGCCTCCTCACAAAAATACACCACACGCAAAGACAATAGGATAAAATGTACAATAAAAGTAAAAATGCAACGCTCTAGGTCAAAGCTAATCGAGACAACCCAACCCCGAGGCTCTCAACTACAAAGACCGCTCCCCTACAAAAGAATCCACAACTCGATCCGCGCCTCCAAGCGCACCTATCAACAAATATGGTCTTGAAAGGTCTAAGGCCTTCAAATCTAATCTCGCTGCTCCTCCCACGTCCTCACCTGGCCTCGCCTCCTCCTCTCCCCGACAACCATTAAACTCTCGACCCTCCTCACCGGAGCAGATGCCTGCCTCCTGCGGACGTGGCCAAACCATCTCAATCTCCCTTCCCTAACTTTCGCTGAAATGGGCGCCACTTTCAGCGCGTTCCTGAAAACCCCGTTCGCAATTCTATCTAACATTGTGCGACCACACGACCAACGTAACATTCTCATTTCAGCCACTTCCAACTTGCTCTCAAGCGACTTCTTCATCGCGCAACATTCCGAGCCATACAACATTGCAGGTCGGATTGCCGCTCTATAGAATTTACCCTTCAACTTTAGAGGGACTTTCTTGTCGCACAGGACCCCTGTCGCTGCTCTCCACCTTAGCCACCCCGTCTTGATGCGATGCGTGACATCATCTTCACACTCACCTTCCTTCTGAATGATCGAACCCAAATACTTGAACTTATCCGTACGAGGTATGATCTGATCCGCAATCATTACCTCAACATCTTCCTCGTTGGCCTCACCACTAAAGTTACACCAGAGATACTCAGTCTTAGACCGGCTCATATGCAAGCCCTGGGATTCTAACTTAGCCCTCCAAAGCTCCAACTTCGAGTTCACCTCCCTCCTCGACTCCGCCACTAACACAATGTCGTCAGCAAAAAGCATGCACCACGGGATGCCATCTTTAATCCATCGCGAAATGACGTCAAGGATTAGAGCGAAGAGAAGTGGACTTAGCGCCGACCCCTGATGTAGCCCTATCTCAACCGGAAAATACTGGGTGTCACCAACTGGGGTCCTAACGTACGTCCTAGCTTGGGAGTACATGTCTTGGATTGCCCTAACGAACGGAAACGACACCCACCTCTCTACTAGACTCCTCCAAATAACATCGCGCGGAATGCTATCATAAGCCTTCTCTAGATCTATGAACACCATATGGAGGTCCTTACGCCGCTCTCTAAACTTCTCCATAAGGCGTCTGACGAGATGAATGGCCTCAGTCGTGGACCTCCCCGGCATGAAGCCAAATTGGTTCTCTGAGATCTCCACTTCTCTTCTAACCCTGCATTCCACCACTCTTTCCCAAAGTTTCATAGTATGACTGAGGAGTTTAATACCTTTATAGTTACTACAACTCTGAGCATCGCCTTTGTTCTTGAAAAAAGGCACGACAATACTATGCCTCCACTCTGTCGGCATCTTAGAGCCTTTGAGGAGGATGTTGAACAGCTCTGCTAGCCACTGAACTCCGACTTCCCCCAGACAAAGCCACACCTCAATAGGGATCTGATCCGGGCCTACAGCCTTAGCTCTACCCATTTCCATTAGGGCACCCTTTACTTCCTCTTTGTTGATGCTCTCACATGAACTAAACGAACGAGCAGAAGATAGACTAACTCCTTGCACCACCGAGTCACTACCTCTAGCCTCATTGAAAAGTTCGAAAAAATACATATTCCACCGCTCCTTAATAGCCACATCGTTCACTAACACTTGACCCAAATCATCCTTAATAAACTTAACGGGACCCAGGTCGCGCCGCCCTCTTTCCCTAGCTTTCGCTAGTTTAAAAATAGCATTCGCTCCTTCTTTGGTGTCTAGGCGCCTGTACATCTCCTCGTAAGCCTCACATTTAGCCTTAGCCACGGCCTTCTTAGCCTCTCTTTTCGCCACCTTGTACGCTACAATCTTCAAGATTCTATCCTCCCCATCACTAACCGACAAAAGCTCCCTAAAACTACATGAATCTATAAGTCGACCAAAGTATAATGTTGCCACATATTTGTTTGAAACAGTGCCCCACACAACTCATATATAATGGATATGTTCCGAGTTCTCACGAGAATCCGCATCAAGTTCATAATGTTGTAGTTGACACTTCAAACGATGCATTTCTCGTTCAATAAAATCTTGTGGATAATATTTTCAGCAAGAGTACAAACCGTGTCTGTTGGATATCGGGTCGTACAATGGCTAAAGACAGGATCGTCAATACAAGCGGATTAAACGAATATAACTATTACAATTATTCTACGGGACAGGGATTAAGGATTACAGGCCAACTAATGATCCTATAATTATAACCAATATAATTATTTCAATAATGCAGAGGAACAAGGAACAAGCTGACCGTAAAGGACCAGAACAAATCTGCAATCACAAATAGCCGATTCCAGGTTAACAACGATAATGATAATATCCAAACAATTGGAATACAATATTCAGGACAGATCCAAAACCAATATATATTATATATATGCGTAGATATATATATATATATATATATATATATTATATAGATAAAAACCAAAAAATATATATATAACAGATATATATATATATATGTATAATATATTGCACAAAAATTCACCAAGAACAGCAATATAAATCGAAATAAATAGGATCAAGAAAACCCCCTTTGTGAAAGAGATAGATTAGGCTCAGATCTTCCGAACCCTTTGCAATTTGACACCAAGAAAGTTCGATTCCACGAAGGACGAACGCCGAACAACCGCCGGCCGGAACAACAGCCCGATAGCACCTTTTCTAACCCAGAAAACCTCAGAAAACTCAGGACACACAACCGATCTCCCTCAAAGATATCACACCACAGATATCACTCTCGTTTTCACTCGGATTCTAAAGGCACAAAACATTTTTCTCTTCTCGGTGTCAAACTCCCGTCCCCAGTGAAGTCTTTTATACCCACCAAGATGGAATCGGTCACGGGATTCCATAGACATATTCAAGAGCTCATGGGGGAGAGGAGGTAGAGAGAATCGGGAGCAAAAAACGCAGTGGGGTGGAGTTTGACCGAGGTAGGTGAACTCACGGGATAGAAGAGAGAAAAAGAGAGACGGGTGAGAGTGGAGGCGGAGTGAAATGAGGGAGTAGGGTTAGGTTTAGATATTTAAAGGGAGATCGGACGGTCTAGATTAGGAGTAGAAATTAAGTCTGGATCGGACGGCTCCAATTAAAAGGGCTGTCAATTGGCTGGGCCGGCATGACATGGGCCAGAGGGAGATAATAATTCTGGGCCAAATTGGGCCAAAATAATAACATTTCTCCACCTTTTGGGCCAACCAGTCAAATTGCATTTTCGGGTTTCGGAGAAGACTCATCATCGCCTATCTCCGGGGTTACCAGCACATACACAAAGTAAATAAGGTAAAAGAATTCACAAAGAAGACTAACTCACAAAGAGATCCCCTAAAGAACACAAAGTTCAAAAATTTATTCGACCGAATCAAAATTCAGTCTTTTTAAACAAGATTTAAATTTCTCGACGGGTAAACACTTAGTACCCATATCTGACGGATTAAATTGGGAGGGTATTTTTTCAAGATAGATTATACGTTTAGCAACAACATCTCGTATGAAATGGAAACGAACATCAATATGTTTTGTTCTATCATGAAAAACTGGATTCTTGCACAGTTGAATCCCGGATTGACTATCCGAAAAAACTTCGACTTTATCCTTTAGAAAACCGATTTCTGATAATAGTCCTTTTAACCATATAGCTTCTTTTAATGCTTCTCTTATAGCAACATACTCAGATTCTGTAGTAGATAAAGCAACTATATGTTGTAATTGTGACTTCCAACAGATCGGTGTGCCACACGAAGTAAACACATATGAAGTAGTAGACTTATGGTTATCACGATTAGCAGCGTAATTAGAATCCACGTATCCAACCAATTTTACACCTTGTGGGTGTCAAAAAAATTTAAGACCATACCTGGTTGAGCCCTTCAAGTACCTTAAGAGCCATTTGACGGGTTGCCAATGGTAAACCCCTGGGTTAGTCATATAACGACTAAGACAACTCACAGCATAAGCTATGTCAGGTCTTGTGCTGACCATTAGGTACATGACCGAGCCAATGACATTTGAGTAAGGTACTTTTTTCATATAATTGATATCATCCTCAGTTTTCGGGGATTGATCCTTACTCAACAGGAAATGACCAGCTAGAGGTACAAAGGTTGATTTAGACTGACTCATAGAAAATTTGGATATAATTTTCTGCACATAGGAATCTTGGTTTAAAACAATGGTGGAGTTTTTCCTATCACGAAAGATATTCATCCCAAGAATGCGCTTAGCATCACCAAGGTGTTTCATGTCAAACTTCGCACTTAAGCATTTAATGACATGATCAACTGTTTTCACACAAGGGCTCACTAAGAGCATATCGTCAACATATATGAGTAAGAAAACAGGATTTTTGGAATCAGTTTTGTAGTACAAGCAATGATCATAATTACTTCTTGAAAATTTAAGTGAGAGCATGTATTCATCGAACTTCTTATTCCATTGCCTAGGTGATTGTTTTAAACCATAAATTGATTTTTAAGCAAGCAAACATGATTAGGGAGCTTGGGATCAATAAAGCCTTTAGGTTGACTCATATAAAGTTTTTCTTCAAGTTCTCCATGTAAAAAAGCAGTTTTGACATCTAATTGTTTTAATTCCCAATCAAATTGAGCAACTAGAGCAAGCATGGTACGCACAGTAGTGAAATTAACAACCGGAGCAAAGATTTCAGTGTAGTCAATACCTTCTTTCTGGGTGAAACCCTTAGCAACGAGTCTAGCTTTGAATATGACCAACTCATTTTCTTCCTTAACTTTGAAAAGCCATTTACAGTCAACCACCGAACAGTTAGGCGGTCGGGGCACAAGAGCCCAAGTTTCATTTGAGTGCAATGAAGTCATTTCTTCATTCATTGCAAAAAGCCACTGTTCTGAGTGTTCAGATTTCAAAGCTTCATCATATGTTTTGGGTTCACAATTATCAATAGATTCAAACATATTGAGTGCATATGATGCCATATGATAATCATTCAAGTGAGAAGGTCTTCTAATTTCTCTCCTAGTCCTATCTCGAGCAAGTTGATAATCATGCAAATTATCTTCAAGAACTTCTGTTTCATCATGCACATCAGCACTATCATGATTATCAAGATTCGTTTCTGTTTGCACATTATCCATATTATCTAAAGAGATGTGCAGCTCCACCTCATTTGGAGCAGGGGGGTTTTCCGGATCTAGTAAAAGGCAAGGAAACTCATTTTCGTTGAAAACAATATCTCGACTAATAATGGTTTTGAAACCGGGTTGGCCTTTCAGTCAAACCCTATAGCCTTTTACCCGTTCTGGGTATCCCAGAAACACACATCTCACAGAACGAGACTCAAACTTATCATTTTTCTGATGCACATAAGCAGAGCAGCCAAATACACGAAGATTAGAAAAATCAATAGATCGACCAGACCAAACACATTCTGGATAATTACCATTCAACGGCACAGAGGGAGATCTATTTATCAAATAAGCAGCAGTAAGTAAAGCCTCACCCCAAAACTTTTTCGAGAGCCCAGACATAGGCAACATGCTTCTGACACTTTCTAGAAAGGTTCTATTCATGCGTTCAGCCACCCCATTCTGTTGGGGTGAATAAGGGACAGACTTATGTCTCTGAATACCAGATTGAGCACAAAGCTCATCAAATATTTGATTGCAAAACTCAAGGACATTGTCGGTCCTTAAGATTTTAATTTTCTTCCCAGTTTGATTTTCAATCAACATTTTCTAATTTTTGAATTTCTCAAAGACATCAGATTTGTTTTTCAGAAGGAACACAAAGACCTTACGGGAATAATCAGCAATCACAGATAGAAAATATCTATTTCCACCGTGTGTGGGTTCACTAGATGGCCCCCACACATCAGCATGCAAATAATGCAAAGTGTCATAAGTTGTAGGAGTCCTAGGGGAATGGGGATTTGGAAATTTAATACGATGTTGTTTACCTACCACACAGAAGTCGCAAAACGGCACAGAGGACAATTTATCTTTCCCAAACACCCCTTGTTTTTGCAAAATTTCCAGACCCTTATCACTAATGTGGCCTAGACGTTTATGCCACAGGTCTGTTGAGTCACCTTGGACAACATTCACAAAAGAATCATATTTTGCAGTTTTCACATAGAGGTTATTCCGTTTTATTGCTTTGAAAACACATAAGTTTCCTTTAAAGATTTTCATAATCCCATTACCCCACTTACCTTCATACCCCTCATCATCAAGGGTACCACAAGAAACAAGATTGTGACACAAATCAGGAACATGCCTCACGTTCTTTAAAGTTAACAAATAACCAGAGTCACATCTTATCTTAATATCTCCTAAACCATGAACTTGACACTTTTTCTCATTAACCATAGAGACAGACCAATTTGTCACTTCTCTATATTCAGAAAATAGCCTTTTGAAAGGCGACATATGAAACGTACAAGCGGAATCAACAAGCCACTCATTTTCACACAAGGTGAGAGTATGCACAGTATTAGCTTGTTCACAAATTTCAGAAATCATGAAGACTTCATCTTCACGGCCATTTTCAGCCACAAGGTTGGCATTATCATTTTGATAATTTTTCTTAGGTTTAGTGCACTCATGAATGTAATGACCAGATTCACCACAATTATAGCACTTACGGTTCTTAGGTCGAGACTTTGACCTACTCTTCCATTTGCCCTTCTTCTTTTCAGAAAAATTACTCTGTAGATTTTGACTTGATGAAGGTTTCAGTTTTCGAAAGCGGTTTTAAGGCCTTCCCCTCACAAAATTAACCTCACCTAGAGATTTATTCCCCTTATTGTTTTTCAAATCCAAATCTTTTACTTTTCAAACCGTTTATAACAGTATCAAGAGTTACTTTATCTCTGCCGTACTTAATAGCAGATTTAACATCACTGTAAGAATCAGGGATGGCATTTAAAAGAACAATAGGGGTGTATTCATCAATATTTTTATCACCGGTTTGTTTGATATCCTGGATTAATTTTGTAAAAGTGTCCAGGTTATCATTTATATCCTTTGAAATATCAAGTTTGAACCGGAAAATTTTTTCAAGTAAAAACAGTTTGTTAGGCAAGGAAGTTTTAGTATAAGTCTCTTCCAATTTTTCCCATAAAGCCTGAGCTGTATCATGTTTACCGATTTTCCGAATTACAGAATCGGACAGATTTAGGATAATTGATGAATACGCAAACTCATCTGCCTCGGCCTTTTTATCGGCAGCAGTGTTGTCAGAAAAAGATTGATCAATAGCTTTGAAAACTTTTTGTTGGATTAAAATGCCCTTCATTTTTTGTTGCCAAATTTGAAAATCCCCTTTACCATCAAAAGGTGCAATGTTATAGACAGAGAAAGAGCCCATTGAAACACACAATATAAGGTAATCACAAAGACAACCACAAATTACACAGAAAAGGGAGCATACAGCTTATGAGAATCAAAATTCAGGGACTCGATTTGATTTTTGAGATTAAAACCCGTTTAAATTAAAACCGGGATCCTCAAGATCTTGACAAAGATCCGAGGGACACTTTCGGTCCTGGCAGCGCAAGATTAGTACTGTTTTGGATTTTAAGGTTTTAATTTGTTTGAGTTTTAATTAAAAAGGAAACAAGAGTCGCCCGAAAACTGAATCCAACCATATAACACAGAGATAGGCCGCGGCAAGCAAACCGATAAAAAGCAGTTTAAGGACAGCAGTTGACAATAGAACCGAGGCTAGCAACAATAATAAAAGAGAGGTTCAAGCCGATATACCTGAGCGGAAACCTGGATGGGTAATTCCGTATCACCACGAAGCCAAAGAACCCGACACCCGACAAAACGGGCTCCGATACCATTGTTGGGTATTGGGTCGTACAATGGCTAAAGACAGGATCGTCAATACAAGCGGATTAAATGAATATAACTATTACAATTATATTCTACGGGACATGGATTAAGGATTACAGGCCAACTAATGATCCTATAATTATAACCAATATAATTATTTCAATAATGCAGAGGAACAAGGAACAAGCTGACCGTAAAGGACCAGAACAAATCTGCAATCACTAATAGCCGATTCCAGGTTAACAACGATAATGATAATATCCAAACAATCGGAATACAATATTCAGGACAGATCCAAAACCAATATATATTATATATATATGTGTAGATATATATAACTGATATAATATATATATATATATATTAGACTGTAGTAGGTATATATATATAGATATATATATATATATATATAACAAATATATAATATATATATATATAGATAAATACCGAAAAATATATATATAACAGATATATATATATGTATAATATATTGCACAAAAATTCACCAAGAACAGCAATATAAACCGAAATAAATAGGATCAAGAAAACCCCCTTTGTGAAAGAGATAGATTAGGCTCAGATCTTCCGAACCCTTTGCAATTTGACACCAAGAAAGTTCGATTCCACAAAGGATGAACGCGAACAACCGCCGGCCGGCACAACACCCCGGTAGCACCTTTTCTAACCCAGAAAACCTCAGAAAACTCAGGACACACAACCGATCTCCCTCAAAGATATCACACCACAGATATCACTCTCGTTTTCACTCGGATTCTCAAGGCACAAAACGTTTTTCTCTTCTCGGTGTCAAACTCCCGTCCCCAGTGAAGTCTTTTATACCCACCAGGATGGAATCGGTCATGGGATTCCATAGACATATTCAAGAGCTCACGGGGGAGAGGAGGTAGAGAGAATCAGGAGCAAAAAAACGCAGCGGGGTGGAGTTTGACCGAGGTAGGTGAACTCACGGGAGAGAAGAGAGAAAAAGAGAGACGGGTGAGAGTGTAGGCGGAGTGAAATGAGGGAGTAGGGTTAGGTTTAGATATTTAAAGGGAGATCGGATGGTCTAGATTAGGAGTACAAATTAAGTCTGGATCGGACGGCTCCAATTAAAAGGGCTGCCAATGGGCTGGGCCGGCATGGCATGGGCCAGAGGGAGGGCCAAATTGGGCCAAAATAATAAGTGTCAACATCCAACTATTTAAAATTACCATTTAGATCCACCGTAGAGCTAAGCATAAGAAGTTCTATGTCCCACTGCTGAAATCATAGTTTAACTTTTCCAACTAAAAATCTATTTTACCATTAGATGTTGGAAATATTAGATAAAATGGAGGAAATGGGCTGTTTTGAGCAGCCCACTTGAGAGGAAACTACGAGTTAAAGTCGGGACTTAGTTGGAATACGCAGTACTCCGTACGAAGTTTCTAAAACATGTAAGAACACTCAAAATGATTGAGGTATGAATGAGATATAATGTTCCAAAGTGAACCCTTTAGAAATGGGTTTGTGATGCTATCCTACATTGGAAAAAGAAGGGAGAAATTGTGGGTATATAAGGAGATGTGGACAAAGGCATGTTCAAATAATGAGACATGTGTGGATGTGTGACTAGGCGTCCCTCGCACACACACACACACGCACGCACGCGCGCCGCCGCCCGGCCGGCCGGCTCAGCTCGGCTCCATTCGGTCTCGGTCTCGGTCGAATGGCGATTTAGGCGATTTATTTCGGCGTCCCGAAGTTATCTTTTTACTGCAATTTTATTCGGTAAAATTTTATTTTATTGAAAATACCTCAATTAATAAATTCCGAATTTTCGGACCCGGATAAAATCGAATTAAACAGATCTGGATAAGTATTGAGATACTAATCCTGATCGGTTTAGAGTTCCTCCAGATACCAATATTGGTCGGTATAGAGTTCCTCCAGCACACAACCTCCTCCAGCCTTCACCTATAAATACCCGGCTTGAGGGGCTCGTTTTTTCACACAAAAATACGCACGATTTTTCGAGAGCCTTTACAGCCAGATATTTTTCTTCTTCATTTTTTCTTCTTCGGTCGGTGATAGTATACAGAGTTGTTCTAGTTCGTTGAGGGTGCAGCGCATCATCGATTCACTGCATCGAGCTGTTGTTTTATCCTGGGAGGCAGACGTCATAGACCGTGGTGAGGGCGAATTTGCTTTAAGGAGACAGATATTCTGGACTCAACAGCGACACTTTCAATCGTTTACGCGAACGGAATTTTTCTTTTTTTTTGGCTAACCAATTTTTACAGGATTCAAATAAAACATATATTCGATATATATATATTATATATATATATATATATATATATATATATATTCTGTTATTTTTCAAGTAATCGTTTTCAAAAATTATTCAACAATCTTAAAGCAAATTTTGTTTGTTTACTTGATCAAAACAGATCTTCTTTCGAAAGTTAAGCTAATATGGATTCTCAAAACCCAACACTGTCCAGGGACGCTTCTGGAGGTGCGCCTCAGAAAATCGGCTCGGGTTCAGCGACTGGAGGTGCGCCTCTAATAACTGGATCGGGTACAGCTTCGATTCTGATTACTAATTCGGTTTCGGTTCCGGTCAACTATGCGGACAAACTAGAGAAATTCAACGGGCAGAATTTCAAGAGATGGCAGCAGAAGATGATGTTCTATTTGACCACTCTAGGCTTGTCTCGATTCCTCAAGCAGGATGCGCCAAAATATGACGAAGACAGTGACCAACAAACTCTGATGGCCATTGACGCTTGGAAAACTTCCGACTATCTGTGTCGGAACTATGTGATGAATGGCCTTGCCGATTCACTGTGCAACGTGTACAGCAGTGCTAATTCAGCAAAGGCATTGTGGGACTCACTAGACCACAAGTACAAGATCGAGGACGCCGGTGCCAAGAAGTGGATTGTTGGACGGTTTCTCGATTACAAGATGATAGACTCAAGACTGTGGTGAGTCAGGTACAGGAGCTACAAGTGATCATTCACGAAATCCATGCTGAAGGAATGGTCATTAGCGAATCCTTCCAAGTGGCTGCTGTGATCGAAAAACTGCCCTCGACTTGGAAAGACTTCAAGAATTATCTCAAGCACAAGCGCAAGGAGATGAGCATGGAAGATCTGATCGTTAGACTTCGCATAGAGGAAGTGATCGTTAGACTTCGCATAGAGGAAGACAACTGAGGATCAGAAAAGAAGGTAAATGCTGCTGTAGCAAAAGCCAATGTTGTGGAAACTGGACAGACATCCAAGAAAGGCAACAATGGAAAAGGAACCAAGCTGGGACCTAAAGGAGGAATTGGGAAAAAGAAGGAAAAATTCCTTGGCAAATGCTACAACTGTGAAAAGATGGGTCATAGGGTGGCTGACTGCAGGCTGCCAAAGAAACCAAAGAAAAAGGAAGGTAATGCAGCACATCTGATTACCGAACAAGTGGAAAATCTTGACTTATGTGCTATGATCTCCGAAGTCAACCTAGTTGGCTCAAATCCTAAAGAGTGGTGGATCGATACTAGAGCAACTAGGCATATATGTGCCAACAAGAGTATGTTCTCCTCCTTGGAAGAAACGGATGTCGGCGATATGATGTATATGGGAAATTCTGCAACCTCAACTATCTTGGACGAAGGCACGATGATTTTGAAGATGACATCTGGAAAGGAAGTGACTCTTAAACGAGTGTTATATGTGCCCGATACCGCAAGAACCTTATCTCTGGTACCTTGTTGATGAAGCACGGCTTTAGATCAGTTTTCGAGTCCGATAAAGTTATTTTGTCGAAAAATGGTGTGTTTATAGGCAAGGGATATGAATGTGATGGGCTAGTTAAGGTCAATGTAATGACTATCAAAAATAATGAAATGAAGAATTCTTCTGCTTACTTGCTTGAGTCTCCTAATTTATGGCATGCTAGATTAGGATATGTTAATTTTAATGCAATGCATAAGACTAATTGCATTAGATTACATACCAAAGTTTAAAATTAATTTAAACCACAAGTGTGAAACTCGTGTAGAGGCAAAATTAACTCGATCTCCATTCCGACAAGTGGAAAGAAACACCAAACCTTTAGAATTAATACATAGCGACCTATGTGTTTTGAAATTTGTTCAAACTAGAGGTGGAAATAAATATTTTAATACTTTCGTGGATGATTGTACTAAATATTGCTATGTATACTTGCTTAAAAGCAAAGATGAAGCCATAGAGAAATTCGTTCTCTATAAAATGGAAGTTGATAATCAATTGAATGCTAAGATAAAAATCTTGAGGAGTAACCGCAGAGGTGAATATGTGAAACCATTTGGCGAATTTTGCTCGCAACATGGGATTATTCATGAAGTCACTGCCCCATATGCACCACAGTCAAATGGCGTGACGGAACGTAAGAATCACACTCTGAAAGAGATGATGAATGCGATATTACTAAACTCAGGTATGCTGCAAAATATGTGGGGAGAAGCCATCTTAACGGCGAATTATCTCTTAAACAAGATATGCCATAAGAACGGGGATAAAACTCCTTATGAATTGTGGAAAGGAGTCAAACCTTCCTACAATTACATGAAAGTGTGGGTGTGTCTAGCAAAGGTGCTAATACCTACTCGTAAGAAAGTTAAAATAGGCCCAAAAACGGTTGACTGCATTTTCATTGGATATGCACACAACAGCAATGCTTACCGATTCCTTGTGCATGAATCCAAAGTGCCTGAGATTCACAAGAATACGATTATGGAATCAAGGAATGCGTCATTCTTTGAGAATATCTTTCCTTGTAAGACTGTAAGTGAACCCTTATCTCATCCGAACAGACTTCTGAACTAATGGATGAAGATAATGAAGACCAAATAATGGATAATGAGGACGAACCTAAAAGGAGCAAGCGACAAAGGACGGAGAAATCTTACGGACCAGATTTTATCACCTACTTGCTCGAAAAAACACCTTAGACTTACAAATAAGCTGTAAGCTCGATGGATGGACCTCTATGGAAGGAGGCTATCAAAGAAGAGATTGATTCTATACTACAGAATCATACTTGGGAACTAGTGGAATTACCTCCTGAGTGTAAACCATTAGGAAATAAGTGGATTTTCAAGAAGAAATTGAAAGATGGAGTAGTTGATAAATATAAGGCTAGGCTCGTAGCGAACGAATATAACCAACGTGAAGGCCTAGACTATTTTGATACTTACTCTCCTGTGACGAGAATAACTTCCATCAAGATGATACTTGCCATCGCAGCATTACGAGGCTTAGAAGTTCATCAAATGGATGTTAAGACTGCCTTTCTTAATGGGGACTTAGCAGAGAAAATCTACATGGAACAACCCGATGGGTTCTCTGCTCCTGGACAAGAAAGGAAAGTCTGCAAGCTGGTAAAATCTTTGTACGGATTGAAGCAGGCACCAAAACAGTGGCATGAAAAATTTGATCATGTCATGATAAGCGGTGGCTTCAAAATTAATGAATCCGACAAATGTGTATATGTGAAAGACACAGAAGATGGCTATGTCATTTTGTGTCTATATGTAGATGACTTGCTCATTACCGGCAGTAATGAAAGAATAATCAAATCGACCAAAGACATGCTGAGGTCGAGATTTGATATGAAGGATATGGGACTCGCAGATGTAATTTTAGGGATTAAAATCACACGAACGTCGGAAGGTCTCATGCTGAGTCAAGCCCACTATGTGGACAAAATCCTTGAAAGATTTAATAAAGATGACTCTGGCACAGCCAAAACCCCGGTGGATATGACGTTGAGACTATCCAAGAATAAGGGTGAAGGAGTATCTCAACTTGAGTACTCACGCATAATAGGAAGTCTGATGTACTTGATGAGTTGTACGAGACCAGATATAGCCTACTCAGTTAGTAGACTAAGTAGATACACGAGCAACCCCGGAAAGGATCACTGGAAGGCGATCATAAGGGTACTAAGATACTTAAGGGGTACTCGTGAGTATGGGCTGCACTATACCAAATATCCAGCAGTACTTGAAGGATATAGTGATGCAAATTGGATATCTGATATAAAAGACTCCAAGTCTACAAGCAGATATGTATTCACACTAGCCGGTGCAACAGTGGCATGGAAATCTTCGAAACAGACACTTATATCTCGGTTAACGATGGAATCCGAGAATCGTCTGGAACAGGCAGACCGATTAAGCGATTTCTCTGCGCATTAATGTACGAGAAAAGGCGTTGGGAACTCCTGGAATTGCCGAACACTCGCGATTTACTTCTCTCAATGAAGCAGAGTGAGTTATCAAGACTAAAATTAATCCCATGTTCTAATCACCTAATTATTAAAAAAAAAAATGTTTCCTTTCGTAATTTCTTCTGTGCGCAACTAAGTGTTATATTCTTTTCTCGTTCCGTTCTGTCAAAAGTACACTGGAGATTAGAGAAGATTAGGTTTGTTTTGTGAGTGAGATATTATTTTTTTCTGTATTTTTTTTTTTTTTTAAATTTACCACTGGACTAAAAGTGGCCAACACTAAAAGCCCACTTATTAAATGTATATAAAAAAAATTGAAGATGGGCTACCCGAGGTACAGCCCACGTAATAATAAACGTGGCTCCACCTTTGCCTCAACAACTAATTAACGACCTCCGACTCAAGATATTATTATTACTAAGTAAATTTTAGTCCTCAATTTTACTCAATACACCACTTGAAATACTGAATTTTAATATTAATTACTTGCAATACTGAACATTCACTTACTTAAACTTCGTGTACTGCCGTCTATCTACTACTAACTCCGTTAAAAGTTCAGGGGTAAAAATGTCTTTTCAAATCCATCGCCGCTAGGGGTGTGCAGAAAAACCGAACCCAAAAAATCGAAGCAAAAATCCGAAAAATCAAACTGAACCAGTCCGATCCGATGTCTTCGGATCGAATTTTGAATTAGGATTTTACAGATCCGAAAATTTCGGATCAGATCGGATTAAATCCGCGAATTTTCGGATTAATCCGATCGATCCGAAATATATAAAAAAATGAAAATTTTTATTATTTTCAGGTAGAACGCCAAAAAAAATTTCGGATCGGATTAAATCCACGGATTTTCGGATTAATTCGATCGATCCGAAATATATAAAAAAATAGAAATTTTTATTATTTTCGGATTAGGATTTTTATTATTTTTATTAGTTTTAAAATTTTTGGATTTTTCAGATCAAATCTGAAAAAATTCGATCCGGATTAGGATGGATCCGAATCCGATCGGAACGATCGGTTTGGATTTTGGATTGAGTAAAAGGTGATCCAAAATTTTGGATCAATCGGATCGGATCGGATCAGATCGATCCGAATGCACGCCCCTAATCGCCGCCATCTCTCTACCCTTTCTCTCTGGATATATTCACGTATTGAGTTAATCTGGTTGCTATCATGGTTCTAAAAAATGCTAGGCGTTAGGCGTTCGGATTGCTAACGCCTAGCGCCCATAGAATTATTCAGGGATTAATCGGACTAGGCGGATTTATTTTTTTATTATTATTTTAATCATTTTTATATAAAATTTTTATATATAAAATATTAATAATAATTAAAATATAACCTTTTAAACAGATATATAATCAATTATATATTAAATACGAAATATTGATATTGATATAAGTGAGCCCATAATATCCATAATATTTCAGTTTAGGAATTTATAGTGTGAGAATCAATTTTTTAATACCAAACCATAAAATTGATAAGTTATATATCCTCATTCATAAGAGTGTAAGTTATTGATACCATTTTGCTTAAAAAGACTAAAATGTCCTCCAAAAAGGTGTTGATGTTGACTTTCCTTTTTTACCTTTTAGTAATAGATTTAAGGGTATTAATGTCTGTTGGTATCAAAAACGTATACTCTTATGAATGAGGATATATAACTTGTTATTTTTATAGTTTGGTATTATAAAAGATAGAACCCATTTATAGTACTATTAGAACAAAACAAGAAAAAGGGGAAGGGTTGGTGGTCCAGTGGTAGGACGCCTACTCCCAAGACACTCCTTTGGAGAGGTCTTGGGTTCTAACCCCACCAAAGGAGGTGAAAGAGGAAGTTTTTCTCTTTATGATCCTCTAGCTCCCCGGGGCTAACTCAAGCAACCGCTAATCAATGTTTGATCTCGCGTCGGCAAGCGGGAGTATTTCCTTCCGGGAACCCGGAGGTGCCGACTAATCGATGGTGTTCTCCCGAGAACTGTCCGGGAACCCGAGGCGCTGCACCGTTAAGGGCTTCTCCTTGTGCGCAGAAGTGTACAGAAAAGGCATTGGGAACCCTGAAATTGCTCGAGCGACTCGCGATTTACTTCTCTCAATGGGTTAGGAGTGGGTTCATTGAGGGATTAGGATTAGTCCGGCTAAGCTGGGATCACCTAGTTATCAAAAAAAAAAAAAGAACAAAACAAGAAAAACAAAAAAGTATAACCACCTAGGCATCCGCCTAAGTCGCACACGTAGGTAGGAAATTTGAAACATTGATATAGGTATAAAGTAGTTCATAATATCTATAGTATCTTAGCTTGCCTTCATAGGCCCCCGCCCCAGCCAGCCTAGACGGCCAATTAATCACCCAAACACCCGGTACAAGCGCCTAGGCCATAATCGGAACGGTAGAGGACCTTCTAGGGATTAATCGGAGGATTAATCGGTCTAGGCGGGGATTTTTAGAATACTGGTTGCTATAATGAATAACAGTCAAGAGGATGTTTACAATTGCCCAAGCTTCAACGGCTATTCATCCGATCGATTAGCATAGATCGTTGGTCGAGTCGTCGTGGAGAGATCGAACGACGCCCCCGGAAACGAAGGAGACGCCAGCGATGATGATTTCGAGTTCGCTTCAGTACGCGAATGCGAAGAAGTTTCGCTCGAGGAATTTTTAAACGACGGCCGAAACCAAATCGGGCAGGTTTACCCCGTATTCAACGGCGATCTATTGCTAGACAATGGCGGCGAGTCAGGCGCGTGCAGTGGAAGCAAGGCACGGGAGTCGAGTGTCGCGATTCCATTGGGTAGGCTTTTTATCGAGGAAAATCATGAGCGTGATTATCCACCGTCGTGTTCCTCATCGGAAGCAGATGAGATGGAGAACGTTCTCGCGGGTGCGTACTACGTCTGGCGGTCGAAAATGACGGACGCGCCGGTGCTTGGTCAGTGTAAGATAGTTTTTGGCCGGTGCCTCGGAGGTCTAGGGGTGGAACCTTGTTGGCAGATGTTTTTTTAAAAGACATCTTTACCCCTGGACTTTTAACGGATTTAGTAACAGATAGACGACAATACACGAAGTTTATGTAAAGTAAATGTTCAGTATTGCAAGTGATAGATATTAAACTTCAGTATTTCAAGTGGTGTCTTGAGTAAAGTTCAGGTACACAAAGTGCACTTTACTCTTATTATTATTATTATTATTATTATTATTATTATTATTATTATTATCTCAAAGGGTTTACAAAAAATTAGTGGAAAGCCGAGAAACCAACTGGGCCCCCACACATCTAGTAATAGCAAAACCAATCCTATTAAAAATATGAACCGCAGCACGTGTCCCAATGTCTTGAGTCATAGAGAATCGTCGAATACGCTTTATTAAGGTTACTGCATCCTTCTCAAGTTCTCTAAAAGTAGAAAATGAAAAGGGGAGAAACCCATACCCAATATCCGCACATTTAGCATCGTACTTGACACGTTTACGTTGTGCGGCATCAATGACCGCACGCCCTGGCATAAAATCAGTCATCCCAGATTGCGTCAAGGGCGACGATCCCGTAAGATCAACACATACATCACGCCCACTATCCCAAGAGTAAAGTAATATATCAGTCGGTCGTAAGGATCTGTCCCTATCTCCATAAAGCCCAATATCCACCTCCTTACGAGCCCAATATCCCAACATCACTTATTATTATTATTATTATTATTTTATTGCTATTATTATCATTATTATTATTTTTACTGTTACGTATTACTTCTTTCGTCCTAATCGAAGAATCCTATTTGAGTAAATTATTTCTCCGAATAAAAGAGATCTCTTCAAGCCAAACGTTAAAACTAAACTAAAATTTATATAGTATTCTTAATTATTATTTTTTGTTATATAAAGAAAAATAGTAGCTTATTGGATACAAAAATAAGTAAGAAGTATAAGGTTTAAAAAGAGTTGTACATATTATGGCAAAAAAATAAAAAAAATAGTACATTCACTAACATAGAGTGCTCTTCAAGTCGGATAAATGAAATATTAGTCTTGATTCTTTTTAATTATCAGCAATTCACAATAGTTACCGTTTTTGGTATTCTAAAATTTTTGCGCTACACGACTTGTATTTATCTTTATAAGTGTTTTTTTCCTCTAAAATATTTTTTTTGTGTTTTTTTATAACAAATCTTAATACATTGATATTATTAACTAAACACATGGACAAACTTTATTATTTCACCAAAAAAAAAAAAAAAATACTCACTCAAATCTCCCTTGACAATGTCGAGGACGTCATAAATATACAAGTAATGTCATAAGTGATGTTGCATCATAATAAGGATGAATTATTAGTAAGAAAAAAACAAAAAGAAACCAAGGGATGCAGCAGCCCACAATATTGTGAGCAGAAAACCGGTTTCGCAGCGGGCCCTTTTTTTTTTTTCTGGCAATTTGAAATTTAGTAGGGCCAATTCCGGATTCTGTTTGCCAAAGACAAATAATACGTTGATTCTGCAAAATAATCTGTATCAACAAAAACACGACACTATCACTGTTCATCGCTACGTTACATGCAATCCGTACTCAGCAGCACTCTTTTATTCTTTCTTTTTTGTTCTCACTCTCAAGTACACATACTCGTCTCCCGTCTACTCAAAAGATCTGAAACCCGTATATGCATGCGTAGAAACGCAATGTAAATTTTGATACTAATACTTATATTCGGATAAAATACTTAATTACATAATGTGCATATGGAGTTTAATACTTTGGGAAAGGCCCCATAAATCCCACACTTTAGGAGAATGCGGGCAAAGCTGGTACCGATCTCTCCCCCATTATTTTGTTGATTGGAGCGATCTCATCTTTTTTCATGGGAATACAAGTATGTGTTGCCCCTTACTCTTCTATTTATGGGACCAACTGAAACCTTGGAGAGCTATATTTCTCGAATTAACCAGCAAATAATGGAAATTGAACATACGACTAATAATGTACTGGACATAACCGCTCAGATGGACCTGCTAAAAAATCCAGTCTTTCGCTCGATGGTATGCTAGAACACCACTTACAGCTATCAAGAGTTTTTGAACATGTCGCAAGAATCCTGAGGGCCGAGCTGTTGGGAATATGCCCTTGAATGACACTCAGAGGATGAGAGAGTGAGAGCATTGTATTGTAATTATGGATAATAAATTAAATAAGGCATTTATTAATTCTATATTATTGTATATCACTGCCATTATGATTTTATATATAGAATAATAGTTCTTGTGTTTGAGAGCAAATATTCCACTCCTTATGGAGATAAGGAGATAGGCACTCGAAGTGTTTAAGGCTCGAATGTTTAACTGGTTCGCAAGTAGATAAAACTTAAATGGGCAGTAAGTTTAGACAGTATTTGTATAACGTGTACTTTGACATGTTGAGTGTTTGTCTTCACTAAGGGTTAGTGGGACCACACATTATATGTATGCTAATGGGATTAGTATACTCGAACTTGACTCACCTCGATTCGGTCACATGGATTTCACTCTGGGATAGTCAATGACTGAGTCGAGGTTGTGATAGATATACGTGAACTTTTGACTTGAGGATTCAGTAGGAGATGTGCTTGTGACATTAAGTTAGTCATTAGAGCAGTTTGATCCAATCACCGGCTGGTGGGATCAATCGCGAAGTCAACTTCATTGGCAAGTAGCAGTCTCTACTGAATACCAAGATATGATTCTTTCTCCTATAAGTGAGCAGGTAAATGTCCTATGTGGTTAATAGCAAATGAGATCATAAGTCTTTGGCTAAAGCATTTAGAGCTAGTTTTATTTGATACATGAGAGCTCCGTGATCTCGGTTTGCATTAACAAATGCATAGAGTCAAGTTAGTATAAGGTTTGATATTACCGTGACTAATACTTGTCCGGGACATATGACTGAAGAGTTTATATGTATACGACATTCATGACATAATAGTTTTAGAATGATTCTATCATTCGTTCTCAATTGGGTTACGGCGCGGGCTACTGGACCGGCTAAGCGTTATCCGCACTCCTTGGTTCCTCCTATTGACAACTGAGATGGACCTATGGAGTCGCGCACAAGGATATTTGACGGATAAATATGTATTTATTATCTCTTCATTAATATAGGATATTGAGTATCTAATTTGATTTATTTGATAAATCGTTGCGTTGTGAATTGAAATTAATTACTGAAATTTTAATTCATAAAGAATCATTTCTTAGAAATATATTATTATAATTTTGTATTTGATAAAATTAATTAATTGAATTAATTAATTATAAATACATTTGAGATAAAACAAAGTGTACTTAACGGAGTAGACTCGTGAACGTCCGGTACATGAACCGAGTGGCTTGCCTCGTTTCTTCTCATCATGATAGGGACGCCCCATCTTAATTGCTCTCTCACTTTATGAAGCTTCCACCTTTATCATGTTGTTGTGTGGGTGTGTTTGTCTTGATTTACACATGTGGAGATAAGATATCAAGATTATCATAATCTTAAAATCTAATCTCATCATGTTATAAAACATGACAACACACATTCACAGAAATTTTTTTGAGAGAATTTCAAACTCTCTTGTACATCTTAGAGAGAAAGAAAGAAGAAGAAAACAAGAGAGCAAAATTTCTAGATCAATTCTTAGTCGTGTTCTTGTTGGAATATTTTATTCCTATACATTTATTATTGAGTTTTGATGATTAGTTGTTAATCAGAGAAAAACAACAAGGAAGCAAAACAAAACAACAAAGAAGTCGAAGACGCACAAGCTGGACAAACAAGCAGATTAACGCACGCTAGTAAGCAAGATTAGCGCATGCTAAAATATGGGCATAACGTACGCTATAGATGTATCACGACATTCGTAATAGAAAGTCACCTGAAGTATCACCTGATGGTTAGCGTACGATACAAGTTAAGGATAACACACGCTAACGAAGAATATGACCGTTGTGAAGAAATTCAACACGGAGATCACGAAGAGTCAAAGAATCTGGAAAGTGAAGTTTGAACAAAGGTAGCGCACGTTACGAATAATAGTTTGTGCACACTAAGTTTGAAATATGTCCGTTGGAACGAAGACTTTAAGCAACTGATCGTTTCAAGCGACGACCAAGTAGCGCACGCTAAAGGATGAAAGTTAGCGCACGCTAACGATAGTATCAGAAGCTACTGGACTGAAGATAAGAGCGGGTAACGTACGTAACCATGCAGAATAACATAAGTAAGAAGGGAATAGCGCACACTAAGAAGAAGTGTTAGCTCACGTTAAAGAGGGACAGAGGCTAACGGCTAGTTGAGTTTTTGAGCCTATAAATACCAAACTATTTGGTATCATTACACAGAACAACCCCAAGCAAATCATATATTGACCAGATATCATTATATTCATTATTGTTGTTGTATAGTGCTTAATTGATAAGTGTTTGAGTGTTCATACATGAAAACATACACGAGAGGAAAGATACGGATTGTAGATTGATTCAGTGTTATTAGGATCGTTGATCCGGCATTATTAGAATCATATCTAAATCCAAGTGAGGTTTGTCTAGTATCAATAAAAAGCTAGATAGGTTGCTTCCTTGTTCGATAGAAAAGGAAAACGGTTTATCTTGGTCCAACATAAAGACAAGAGTGTAACGATTTATCCCGGACCGATAGAAGATGATATTGTAACGGTATCCCTCGGACCGGTAGAAGACGGGGAACAGAGATTGATCTTAAGCCTAAGGAAGAAGATACGAAGAAAGGACGTAGGCATCATTAGCCGAGGGATACTGAAGGATATATGGCTGTTTTTACTGAAGGATACTGAAGGACGTAGGCATCATTGGCCAAGGGATACTAAGGAAAAACATGAAACCTGTTTTTACTTGAATTCAAGTTGAACTCAGTTTTGAAATTTATGCCATTATGCAGTCGAATACTGAAGGATATATGGCTGGTTGCTCGATTATGTAATATCCATGTATTTTATTAATTATGTGTGTTATTTTGGACGTATTCTGTCGAAAATTGATTTGTAATTTCCATGTTGTATTGTTTGGCATTTGGAATCGTTTGTATATTGGTGTTGGAATTGGAATGTTGATGGTTAGTAAATGCTGAGTTATGTAATTATCGGGATGTGTTTGTTGTGACCGGAATTTGCAATTTTAATGCTGGGTAGTAGCAGTTACACTACTACGAAAATAGGATTTCACATCGATTTTTAAGTACTATTCACATCGGTTTTAAAACCGATGTTGTATCCACCGATGTTAAAATTCACATCGGTTTTTAAAAACCGATGTGAAAATGAGTAATTCACATCGGTTATGGCACAACCGATGTAGAATTGATGCAAAAAAAAAATTTCACATCGATTTCTTGAGTTATAACCGATGTAAAATGTCTCATTCACATCGGTTTTGAGTTATAACCGATGTAAAATGTGCCATTCACATCGATTTTGAGTTATAACCGATGTAAATTGAAGCAAAAAAATTTAACATCAGTTTCTTAAATAACCGATCTGAACTATATATATGTTCTCAACCCAGCACTACCAAATTTGCCAAAATCCACCTGTTCTGTTTTTCAATATTGAGTGAAAAATATTAATGTTACAAAATTACAAGATCAATTAAAAACAAAATTGCATTATCAAACAAACACAAAATTAAAACATAAAGTAAACATAAAATTACATGAAAATCTAAAAAGAAAATTACAAGATCGATAATATATTACATGGTTCTCATGGAATTAAATCTTGGTTGAGAATTTGAACAATTTCTTCTAGTATGTCCAGGTTGATTCCATAGCCCACATCTACGAGGTTCGTCAGGATGACGAACGTCTATTTCGTTATGAAATTGATTTGCACGCCTTTGACCACGACCACCATACCTATACCAACCTGCGTCATGTTTACACAGGTATTGACCAAGCCGCCTTCATCAATATTAAGTTCCGCAAAAAAATGTTCTGAAGTGTCATTAAGGCAATGAGGATCCTTATTCTTCGTCATGAAGGTGACATGCACATAAAGTGTAGCATCCAGCACACGTATAGCTTCCCCGGCACGTCGATCACCAAAACGAACACTAGCCAAAATCTCCAAAAGCTCGTATTCACGCTCCTAAAAACAAATATAACAACAAAAGGATAGAATCGCGCTCCTAGAAAACAAACATAATGACAAAAGGATAGATGGTAGAGTGTGATAATATAGTACGTAGTATAAAATAGGAACAATATGTGTGATGATATAGTATAAAATGGGTGGAAGAATAATAACATAAATTAGCATACCTCAAGTCCACAATAAAAACGTAATGTTTTCAATGCATAGCCATTAGTAATCTTGCTCAACTCCTTATGTTCCCCAGGAGACAAATATTCGACAGTCTTTCCAAAACTATAGTTCTTGCTGAAAAGTAAAAATGATCAATAAGTTTTCTTCTTCACACCAAAATTAAAAAAAAAAAGATCACTACAAGCCCACACTATAAATATAGGAGTGAAGAGACTAGAAAGTATCTAGTTGACATCATTCCTAGCATGGATGAGGAAGTAGAAGGGGAAACAAAGAAGTAGAGTACACAGGAGTGCAGTGGCGGGGTAAACATGTGAAAAATCCCAACCCCATCCATAACAGATATTACATGAACATTCAAAAAGAGAATTAACCACATTTAATTCAAAACACATATTAACGAATGATGGGATAAGGCATACTTAAGCCATTTTTTTGCAGATTTTTCAAGTGAATCCATCTTCCCGGCAGGAGGGGCTGCTCAATCCATACAAGAACCATTAGAGACGAAACAAAAACAAAGAATAGCATATTTACAAGATATAAAGGTAATTCCCTAATTATAACAAAATGAGAAGGGGTGTCACGTACAATTAAAAAACCGACGAGACCCCTCTTCATAATTTCCAACTGGATGATAAATGACACCTTCGGGATAACATTTTCCACAACCAAGACGAAAAAGAGGATTATCTACAATGCAAAAAAAAAAAAAAAAAAAAAAAAACAATTGATTAAAATATGTAGCCCTACAACTAGTGGTGAGAGAGGAAAATTTGTATGTCTTTTTAAACAAAGAAAATGACGATAGATAATGAAAATGAACCAAATTATCTTTCATTAGTTGATATTTGGGGACACCACACCTGGCTCCACAGGAGTACAAGCCTTCACAACTTGATCGGAACAAACTTCAGCAAAGAAAAGTTTAATTTTGGGAGAAGGATCCTTGCTCCCAGCAATAAAGCTCAGGTGAGTGTATTTCTCTTCTTCCCAGTAATAAGCAGTAGCATCATTGATGTACAAACAATCCACAAGTTCAAAACAGTCCTGTTCAAACAAGGAACAATAAACAATTTCACCAGTTTCAAGGATAACAGCATATTATTATGGTTAAATTGGAAAGTAGGGTCCAACATTGCAAAATGCACAGCACATGTCAACTAAACAAACAAATTCCGTAAAAAAAAGTCTCAACTTGATAACAAATTGATGAAATTGAAACTATGGACCTTGTTCTAGAAATACCCCAGAAGACTTTGAATTTCCATTATTATTATTTAGTGTGGTATGCATAACCTCTAAAAATTATCAATTTCCCCCAGATAATCCATGGTTGCTTTAAGCAGAAAATCCTCCTTGTTATGTTTAGTGAATATATTTAACAGCATTATAGTCACAAGCGCCCCAAATAACTGTGTTGGACTTGGATAACTGTACATATTTTTTTTTCTTTTATTTTACGAGAAAAATAAAAACTTAATCTGTGTAAATTAACTTTCACCACAAAAAGCAAACAATGTTCAACAGCCTAAAATATCTAGGGAACCTCATGATCTCCTAATATTGAAGGGCTCAGCCATTTAGAGTGCGATTAGATATTAAAAAAACCATTTTAATTCCAGTTCATATCTCTAATTACCAATCATTATACTAGCTTTACACCACACCAACTTTAATCAACATATTTTCATCGTATCCAATCACTTTATTAATACAGCATTCCTCACACAATTTTTTCATCACTATTCTCTAGTTAGTGAAATCAAATTTTTTTCAAAAGTATATCAAATCGCACTGTTAATCTTTCTCCTTTGTGAATCTTTGCAGTAAGTTGTGTTCCATCACTTGGAAGTAGACGAGAGAACCAACAATATGAGTTCCTCATATAAAATCATCAGCTGGTAACAACAATCGAACCAAACTAAAACAACTAACAAAACAGTCGAAAATCCGATTATAGGAAAATCAATGAATGTCGATTCAAGGACAAGTCGAACAAGAATATACCAAAAATTAATTAACGCAGATCCAAATCATCGTGGTATTTAGAACCTTCACTGCACGCCTTTGACCACGAACACGAAATTGATGCACATCGCTACTGAAGATTGATAATAAGGAAAAAGCATACCTTCCACCGGCTCCACTGCTGGGGGATTTAGATTGGGGAGGAGCGGCAACGGCGGCAAACGTAGCATAATGGGCGGCGAATCTATGGAGAAAATGGCCCGCGGGGGATGGGCGAGAGCTGGGCTTTGGGGCGGATGGAAATGGAGATCTGGGGCGGCGAGCGGCCGATGATCGGAGCAACGAGGCAATGAGCCTCCTAGAAGCCATGGCGCGGGACAATTGGGGTTTTTACGGATAGAAGAAGAGAGAAGTGTTGGGGCTTTTATCGAGAAACTCAGACTATTTTTAGAAAAAAAATAGGTTCACATCGGTTGCACATAAGAACCGATGTCAAATTACAATATTCACATCGGTTCATTTAGAAACCGATGTTAAAATAGTATATTCACATCAGTTTCTAAATAACCGATGTTAATTGAGTATAATTCACATCGGTTTTTATAAAAACCGATGTAAATTTGGTTTAAAATTTTCAATTATGCCACCGCGTCTTTTTTAACATCGGTTTTCACAAAACCGATGTTAAACGAGCGATGTTGAATGTCTTTTTTCTAGTAGTGTTAGCGCACGCTAGACTATGTTGCTAGCGCACGCTCACCATATATTTGTAGCGCACTTTACTCTTGTCCGTAGCGCACGCTAAGCCGGTTGGACAGTAGGCTTTATGGATTCTGGAATGGGTCATTAGCGCACGCTAAGGGTAGACTAGCGTACGCTATTGTGGTGGTCTACCGCACGCTAAAGGTGTTGGTAATGCATGCTATTTCGGACTATCAGTAGGGGCAGAATGTTTCTGGACTACAGGCGCAGCTTGCGCATGCTATTATTATAGCTAGCGCACGCTAACCTATGTTTTAGCGCATGCTATCAAAGTCAGACTGATGGTTCTGGACTGCCGACATAGCTGTTAGCGCACGCTATACCTCGGCCGTAGCGCGCGCTAATCACGACCAGTATAAATAGGCCTATATGTTCTAGAAATCGTCATTTTCTTCATCCCTCTCTTCTTCTCCGACGGTTGGGCGATCTTGAGCATAGGATAGTGTGGGTTTTGGTCGGATTTCATCATCCAACTACGTTTTTGAGTTTCTAGTATCAAGTTAACAACATCTCATCAACTTTTCTCGTCTAAATCACGGTAAAGTTTGTTCAACCCTAATTTTCGGGTTTTGGGGGCTTTTACTGAGATTTCCTAATTCTAATCTATTTTAGCCTTGAATCATGATACATTATGATGTTATAATCATAATCCTCCATTTTTCATTGAAGATTATGGATTAAATTCCAAGTTTCCTTCCATAGTTTGAGTATGATCCATGTTGCCCCCGTAGTGGTCGATTGATTATCCCTAAGAGTAGAACTTAGGGTAAATCCTTCCATTTTTATAGTGTTGTGCTTGATTTGGTATCTTGTTGTGCTAGGAACAAATCGTTGAAGGAAGTTCGGATCGTAGGTCCTTCCGTTCATCGTTTCCTGTGTTGTTCTAATCGAGGCAAGTACTTTGATTGCGTTTGATGTACTTCGTGGGAATGAATATGTGAAAAACGTGATTTTGTGAAAAGTGGTAATTTTAGAAAAATGTGGTTTGTGGCATGTGGTCACTGAGTGTGTGTGAATCGAGTAAAACCAGTGAGGGTCCCCTGGGGTCCGCTAGACCGCGTTTTCTGTGGATCACTCGGTGGGGATATACAACCAGAGAGGGCCTAACAAGGACTCACTGGGGTGTGTATCTCGCGTGAGGTATAGGGCCAGTATAGCTCGAGAGATTTTTTTTGATGATGATTATGTTACTATATTCCGAAATATATGTGATGGTACTGTGATTTTAATGTTTATTCACTTGTAATACATAGTCAGGAATCATTTTACTTGCACCGGTTTCTTGCTCACCCATTCGGGGGTGAATATACTTATTGTGTATTCAAGTACAGGTCCAGTGGGCGAGCCAACACAGGGCGGACACGAGCTTGGTGGGCAGCATTGATAATGTACCAGTTGAGTTTGTGGTCGTCTTGTCATGAACATAGTTATGTTTGGTTTTTTACTCACATGGGTACTGTCCTGTAATGTGTATTGTGTTGTGGTTTGGTTGTTTTGGTAATGTTGTTGTGCCAATTATGGTCCAACGAGACAATGTACCGTATTGTTATGGTGATGTATATGGTTTGAAGTTGAGTATTGTTAATGTATATGAACGTCTTGATTTTTAATTATTATTGTGATGTTATGTCGGTTTAAGCCTGGTAGGTTCTCCAAACAGAATCTACGGCGCTGTAATATATCCATAAATCATGGGGGTGTTACAGAATATGGTATTGGGGCCAGGTGTATGGATATCTAGGTTGTTGGTGTTTTGGCTCTGTTAAAGTCGAGTCGGTCGTTTGTTTATAATATCATTGGGTTGCTGCCACCTCGTGCTGTCTATGCTGGGAGCCTCTTCAGAGGGTAGTTATTCCTTCTTTTTGGGGGTAATCGTTTACGCAATCGGGTAATCTATTGTTTTAATTGCTTCTCTCATGAACCGTTTCATATCCTTCAGTATGCCGAGGGGTAGAGTTACTCGCTAACGCGGCAGAGTCCATGGTAGGGGAATGGTACCTAAGTCAGAGATGTCCATTTCAGATTCGGCATCTCATTCTGTGGATAAATCAGATCCGGTTCCATCGGAAGATGCAAGTTTGAGTGCAGAGGTCGGCGTGCCTAATGTGCTCCAACAAGTTATGACTCAAGTCCACCAATTGGCTCAAGTGGTGCAGAACATTAATACTGGCAAGACTGTTGAGGAGCGATGGCTTCAAGAAGTCATGAAAATGAATCCTCCCAGATTTAACGGCTCCGGTGATGCAACCAACTGGGATCATTGTTTGGTTGAGCTAGAGAAGATTTTTGATGGAATTAGTTACCCTGAAGCCAAGAAAGTTTCAATTGCTCAATATCTGACGGTTGATGACGCTTCGGATTGGTGGAGAGCTGTTAAACCCAGGGATCATGAGGCCACCTGGGAAGAATTCAAAGAGCTAATGGAGGCCCAGTATTTCTCAGCGCCTGTATGGCAAGCCAGAGTCAGTAAGTTAATTGGATCTCAACCCCAAGATGTTCATATCTCTGAGGCAATCAAGACATTCAACAAGCAGTTAGTATATGTCGAAGACCAGGTCAGAGATGAAGCAACTAAGATACTTCATTTTGATGCGAGAATGAAGCCTGAAGTTCGGAAGTATATGGCTGGTTTTGGATGTGCTACTCTAAGAGAATATCAAGATAGAGCACTTGCTTACGAAATGGTGACAATGCCAGTTCAAACGGCTCCTAGCTCGAAGAAGCAGAAGTTTTCTGGTAGTTTTCGAGGAAGCGGATCATGTAGGCCTCGGTCTTTTGTTGGTTTTACCCAACCTAGTGGAGGAGCGCAGAGAGTTTTTTTTTTTAATTGTGGAAATCTAAGACATATCAATTTTCATTGTTCATCACGCCCCGTTGACTGTTTTAAGTGTGGGAAGCAAGGACACCGAGCGTCATATTGCGAGACAGCGAGTAGAGCCCTTGGTAATCAGTCTCCTACTCTAGCGGGCACAGTTATGGGTCAGCTACCTCCAAGTGTCTAACGCGGCAGTGGTAGAGGAAAAATCGAGAATAGAGATACTCCAAGCACCGGATCGGCTCCACCTCGACTGTGTGAGATGAGACGGACTGATGATTTGAGGGTTATCACTACATCAGGTATTGTTCATATTTATTTGCATCCGGTAGATGTGTTGTTTGATTCTGGGGCATCTAATTCTTTCATCTTCTTGTCTTGTGTGCGTCATTTGGGTCTTGAGGGCCTATCTGTGTGTGAACCATTTATTGTTGGACTGCCGAGTAGGGAAAGGATAGTTGGGGATCAAGAGATTGTAAATTGTCTTATAACCATCGGCACTAGGGATTGGCCATCCGATTTAATTGTGATTGATATGAAGGGAGAAGACTTGATTCTGGGTGAAAATTGGTTAAATCGTCATGGGGCATGTTGGGATAAAACAATCCTGCATCGAATTTGGTAAAGTGCCAACCCAACATACAGCAAGCAGCTGTATCGAAAGTCGATCGAAGTTGTCAATCCTATATCGAAGACTTCTCATAATGCCAGCATACAGCGAAAGTATAAAGTGTCTTCATACAAGCCTTCGCGTTGCCATCATACAGCAACAGAGTCTAAAAGCGCCAAGTATGGAAGCTGTCTCTTCATACAGCAACATTCCATACAGCGACTACTCCAATATAGCCTATAACATAAATGGATACAGCATTCAAGCTGTAAAGTATTGAGATCTTCAATACCTATCGAAACAGGACTGAAGACCGTTTGAAAAGGAATCTTTGTTATTCGCTAAAGTCAAGTCCCGTTTGAAAAGAAGTATTTAAATACTGAAAGGATAAAGTATTTAAATACTAAAACTGACAGAGATCTTCAAACAATGCAAAATCCGGATCTTGGTCTATACAAGTCAACCATCCAGTTGTAACGGACTTTTGCTCAACGGATCTTTCTCAACGGATCTATTCAGAAGCTATATATATCCCCGCAGTTTGAAGATCAGACAGATATCAACAAGCAGATATACACGAACGAATACAACAAGCATACAAACTACCCAACGATATAGACACGAATATATACACCTGAGCAAACATATTTCTTCAAGCATACTGCCCATTCTAAGAGAAGAAATATACAAGTGCTCAACCTTGAACGACACATCATCAACTCAAAACTCAAGAAAGTCAAGTTGTTGTTCAACCAGTGATCTTACATTGAAGAAAACCATCAGCCCTGTGTGGACTGAGAAAGCCTTGCTTTTCCTGAACTGTGTGTGACGGATCTGCATTGAAGAGACAAAGCTTCAGAACTATGTGTGAAGAAGTTAGTCAAGTGAAAGCTTTGACCAATCTGTGTGAACGGTTGAAAGCTACGATCTTTGTATCAATCTGTATGAACGATACATTGGTAGGTTTGATTATAAATATGTAGTTGTGTACATAGTATTTATAATAAAATTTTACTCCTGTGTGGAGGACCAGTGAACGTAGAGGGGTTTACCTCGAACCACTTTAATTACTGTGTCAATTACCTTCTGCATTTACTGTTTTAATAACTATGATTATTTTAAGTATACACTGCATACCGAGTTGCTTTATTTACAGCAACTTACTTTTACAATACTTCCGCTATGCACTCTAACTTGAAAAACGTACAGCTTGTTGCTTAAACACTTTCCAAGTTGTATTCTGTATACTTAGTGGCCAACAAGTGGTATCGGAACGGTTGATTCTAAAAAGAATCAGTCATATTTTTGACCGAATTAGATCCAAAATCACTTATTTTTGTCAAACAGTCTTTTTATTTCCTATACTCCCATATGGATATGCCAATGATCAATAAAGTCCCTATGTTTTCTATTAACGAGTTTGAAAACTGGAGAATTAGGATGGAGGCTCATCTTGCAGCAATGCATGAAGAGATGATTTTTGTTATACAGGATGGATCCATAAAAATCATGAAGGTAAATTCGGCCCCAATGATTGAAGGCCAAGCTCATGCTGAGATGCTCAAGAAAGAGCGCGAACAATGGACCACAGATGATCGAAAGCGCGCCAACCTCGACAATGTTGCGAAGAATGCACTATTTGTCACTCTTGACAAAGGCACGTTCTCTAAGGTAAAGAGCTGTAAAACAGCCAAGGATATCTGGGATAAACTCAAGTTAATTTGTGAGGGAACTGAGCTCTCAGAAGAAAACAAAATTTCAAAATTGACTCAGCAATTTGAATCTTTTGAAATGAAACCAACTGAAACATTTGAGGAACTTGACCTCAGATTCACTGGCATTGTTGGTGAACTTGAAGCATTAGGCAATATTTAAACCCAAAAGGAGAAGAATCTAAAAATTTTCAGATCTCTCCCTGCCCGATGGGACATTAAGACCACAGCTATGCGTGTGTCGTGCAATCTTAATGAAATATCTACTTTTGATCTCTTTTTTGACCTCAAAGCATTTGAGTATGATATAGACAGGAGAGAGAAAGCTGAAGAATCTCCCGTAAGGACTACAACATTAGCCGCTGCATCCAATCGAAGACACAGCATGCCCAGCTCATCAAAGCCCATTCACAATAATGCTGACAGCGACGACGACATCTGGTCACAAGATGAAATGGCGCTCCTCATGCATAAGTTCAAGAAGTTCATCAAGCAGTCGAGAAAGACTCCATAGAGGCCCAAGCCTGTTCACAAGGTAAGTACCGAAACTTTCCTCTAGTGACGCTAACCTGTGTTATAATATGCAAATAAATGTCCTCATCCTAAAGTTCAAAGGTTGCCGGAAGCCGAGCAACAAGAAAAAAATGAATGAAGACGTGCTTGGAAAAACAAGCTCAAGGCCCTGATTGGTGAATCAGAAGCCTCCCCCGCACCATCAAAGTTCGAAGAATGTCGTCAGGTAGTCACTGATAGTGACTCATCTGATGATGAATTCGAAGATAAAGCCTATATGTGCTTTATGGCCAAAGACATTCCGGAAGATGAAGATAGCGTTGATGAGGTAAGCTCAACCTCAGCTATTCCTACCAATGCATCTCATACTTTTGAAAACATGATGAATGAGTTTACGAACATTCAAAAGGACCATGAGACATTGAAAAATGAAAATATGCAGCACCAACTTTCTAGCCTAGAGCTGAAAGAAGAAAACGACTTGCTGAAAGTAAACTATGAAAATATGTCTGTTGATTGTGAAAACAGCAAAGTTGATCATGAAAAACTCATGGAGAGCAATCATCAACTTGCACATGAATTAAGTGAGGCTAAATCTAATAGTGAAAGCAAGATAAACAATTTTGTTCTGCTTCAAGCCAAAGTAAAAATGCTCGAAAAACGAGAAGGAGAACTTGAGACCATTCTGAAATCTTTCGAGAAATCATTCAAGAGAATGGAAGAAATTCTAAGCACTGGGCAACATGCTCATGATAAAAAGTGGCTTAGAATACAACTCATTTTCCAATAAAGGGAAAACTAGTACTGTATTCGTCACGGGTGTGGAACCCATTCCTGTATCGGAAGAAATTCCGAGTCCTGTGAAGGAACCTGTTGCATCGCGAACAGCAAAAGATACCATTCCGCCACCATAGTCATATTCCAGACAGCGGAATCACCAGCCATTCAGACCTGTAAGGCGTACCCAACAGCATGCTCCCCGAGCATATCAACAGCGCCAATAGCCGTTCAGAAAGAAGGCTGTATCCAAATATCAAAGGCCCACACGGCAGTACTTTCAGTACACCACACCTAGATATTGGATACAGGAGCCTCGTTATCCCTCGCGAAAGCAACTATCCGCACAGTATCAACAACAACTTTGGGAATCCAACTGGAGACCCAAAAGGCAAGCTGTAAGGTCGAAGAAAATGGCTCCACCTCCAAAATGGAATTCGTACTGGATTAATAATAATAACCCTGAATTTTACATGCATAATAATTATCATGGTTATAACGACTACATATATGCCCCACGTAGATGTTATATGTATTTTTATGCGCTTAATCATCATTATTTTATACCTATTTTTAGTTTAAATCTGCGTAAATGAGCTTTTAATGCATTATCTTTATATCTTACGACAACGTGCAGTTGCGTTCACTAAAATATGTAAAAGTAGACATCGCAACTGCAGACCTAAAGCATCCTACAGTAAACCTATTGCTGTCAGGAAAATCTGGGTACCTAAAGGCAATAACATCCATGGACCCAACAATCAAAGGGGACCTAAATCTACCTAATTTGTTTGCATACAGGACATCTTAGAGGAGGACATCTGGTATTTCGACAGCGGATGTTCTCGACACATGATAGGAGATAAAAGAAAGCTGTCAGATTACATACAAGGTCGCGGTCCAAAAGTGCGTTTCAGTGATAAATCTAAAGGAAGGACAAGAGGGAAGGGAACCCTGCTTGTAGGAAAATTAAAAGTCACCGATGTAGCTTATGTTTAAGGCTTACAGTACAATCTACTTAGTATTATCCAGTTCTGTGACAAACAGTTCTCAGTGAAATTCTATATAGATCACTGTAGAGTCAAGAACATCCTAACTAAAGAAGTTGTGCTCACAGGAAGCAGATCAGGTAATATGTATATTGCTGATTGGATGCCTACGAGCTCCACAATTCCTTGTTTTGTTGCCAAAGGCACTGCAGATTTAAGCTGGCTATGGCACAAAAGGATGTCTCACGTCAACTTAAAGACAATCAACAATCCCTCCAGATAGGGAATGGTAATAGGATTGCCAAATGTGTCATTCCAAAAAGACAGCATTTGTGGACCCTGTCAGAAAGGCAAGCAAATCAAGACCACCCTGAAGAGCAAATCCTACCTTTCCACTCACAGAATTCTAGAAATACTACCCATGGATCTCTATGGTCCTGTAGACCCAGTAAGTTTGGGAGGTAAGAAATACTGTCTCGTTATTGTTGATGACCATTCCAGGTATGCTTGGACAATCTTCCAAAGCAAGAAGAATGAAACAACATCAAAGCTGCCCGAGCACCTGAGAAAGCTTCAAAATGAGAAAGGGCTGAGTATCATGTCCATTCATTCCGACAGAGGTACAGAATTCACTAACCGCTTTATAGAGCATTACTGTTCATAAAATGGGATACAACATGAATACTCAGCTGCCCGCACACCTCAACAAAACGGTGTTGCTGAGCGATAGAACAGGACACTGAAAGATGCAACAATGACCATGATTGCCGCAAGCAAGTTACCACAGCATTTCTGGGGCGAAGCCACCAATACAACGTGCTATACCCAAAACCGCTGTATCATCAACAAGCACCACAACAAAACAGCATATGAGGTATGGAACAACAAAACTCTGTTAGTTTCGTACTTTCACATTTTTGGATGTAGGTGTTACGTTTTGAACAACGGGAAGGATCAACTTAGAACCTTCGATGAGAAATAGGGTGAAGGGATATTTGTAGGATATTCCTCTGTCAGCAAAGCTTACAGGATCTTTAATAAAAGGAAGCTGAAAATTGAGGAATCAGTTCATGTAGTGTTCGACAAACCTCATCATGATCCTACAGGAGTAGAAGATCTTACTCAGAACATCCAACAACTTTCCATCATAGATCTACCAACTCCTATAGAACGTGTCGTTGACCTAGAAATCAACCCCACAGCTGTAAGAGCTGAAGTAGATGAAGCCGATGCTGTACAAGTTGAAGCCGAAACTATAGCAACTCAAGATACAGTATGGGACCCCGAATTAGAACCCGACAGAAGATGGTTGAGAGATCACCCACATGAGTTGATCATAGGAAATATTGATTCTGGAGTATCTACCCATAGGAGAATATAGAGTACACAAGGAAATGTACTATGTGCGCAAGAAGAACCCGAGTCTGAGATATCTCCATTTCCTAAATGGAAATCTCAATCTGAACTTAAAAGACTTAACATGTTCATTATTGCTGTATTCTTAGCCCAATCCGAACCTGTTTCTACCAAAAAAGCTCTAAACAACTCTCATTGGATTACATCTATGGAAGAAGAGCTTAATGGATTCGAAAGGAACAATGTATGATATCTTGTACCCAGACCTACACATCAATCCGTAATTGGAACCAAATGGGTATTTAGAATCAAGAAGGATATAAATGGACTTATTATCAGAAACATATCCCGACTAGTCGCCCAAGGCTACACACAGGAAGAAGGCATAGACTACGATGAAACATTTGCCCCTGTAGCCAGACTAGAAGCCATTAGAATATTTCTAGCCTTTGCCGCCCATAAGAGCTTCATTGTATATCAAATGGACGTCAAGAGTGCATTCCTAAATGGAGACCTTGCCGAAGAAGTATATGTTGAACAACCACCAGGGTTTGTCAATCCAGAAGGCCGAGACCTCGTATTCAGGCTAAGAAAAGTGCTGTATGGAGCCCCTAGAGCATGGCATGAGACTCTGTCCCGGTATCTAACCGATAATGGATTCGAGAAAGGTGCTGTAGACAAGACCTTATTTGAAATATAGGAAGGTGATGACCTCTTGATGGTTCAAATATATGTAGATGATATAATATTTGGTTCAACTAACCTTGCTTTGTGTCAAAGGTTCTCTCATATCATGCAAAGTAAATTTGAAATGAGTATGATGAGAGAACTTAGTTATTTCCTAGGATTGCAGGTAAAGCAGTTGCCTACAGGGATATTCATCAACCAAGAAAAATACAGCAAGGAGCTTCTCAACAAGTTTGGAATGAATACTTCCAAATCATCGTCAACCTCCATGAGCACTTCCGTGCAAATTAGTGCTGATGAAGCTGGAAAGCTGGTTGATCAATCACTATATAGGAAGCTTATTGGCTCACTCCTGTACCTAACGGCTAGCAGGCTCGACATTCAGTTTGCTGTAGGAGTGTGTGCGCGATATCAAGTAGCACCTAAAGAATCACACTTCACAACAGCCAAACGAATCCTGAAACACGTCAAAGGAATAGTCGATGTAGGGCTGTGGTATCCTAAAGAAGGCAGATTTGATTTAGTTAGCTACAACGACTCGGATATCGGAGGCTGCAAGCTAGATAGGAAGAGTACAAGCGGAACTTGTCACTTTCTTGGACCTAGACTTCTGTCTTGGTTTAGCAAGAAACAATTGGCAAACTCGCTTTCCACGGCAGAATCAGAATACTATGCTGCTGGTAGTTGCTGTATGCAGATCCTTTGGATGCAACAACAGCTGTCAGACTATGGAATTGAAGCCAAAGAAACGCCGATAATGTGTGATAGCACGAGTGCAATTGCAATAACGCACAACCATATATTGCACTCCCGTCCTAAGCATATTCACATGAAGCATCACTTCATCAGGAATCATGTTGAGAACAAGGATGTTAGGATGGAAAAAGTTCATACAGATATCTAGTTAGCCGACTGATGAACAAATTAAATACTCGTAAGTGTACGAATCGCTTTAGTAGGAAGTGGCAAGTAACTACGAGGTCGATCTCACAAGGAATTGGAAACGGTTTGAAGTTCGATTATGTTTAGCAAATAGTCGAATTAATGAAAGTAAAATAAAGTAAAATACACCATTGATATGATAGGATTATAATAACATACGCGGAAAATTAAAATAAACGAAACATTAATAAAACCGAATCAAAGGTTGGATAATTAAGAGATTACAATTATGAGAATGATATGAGAGTTTAGAATCACCAACACACACGTAATCAATTATTAGTTCCGATACTCAAAGATAAGGTTTAGAATTATCAATTGCTCACGATTAAAAGAAATCCGTTTGATGGCGGTAATTCTAAAAATCACGATTGTTCTTCCCAAAAATAAGGGAAACTACTTTGATGGAGACGAATCTCTACTAACAATAGACTAGCTAATACCTTTGATGGGGTAAGATCGCGGAAAAAGGTTTAGAACATTCACAATCAGTTCTATCGGGTCGTTTGATGGCGAACACCGACAAAAACCCTCAATTTTGAATAATAATAATAACAACTATGAAATAGGTTTGATGATCTAAATCAAAAGTTCTTATACGAAGAACAAACAAGGAGGAACAGTCCCAAACTTTACCCAGAAAATCAATAGGAACTAACAATCGACAACTTGTGTGTGACTCAATCTAAAAACCCATATGAAAAGATTAGCTACACATGATTATTTCAACAATAATAATGAAAATCGTAAAACAAAACATGGTAGAAACTTCCCTTGTAAAATCCGAAACCGAATTCCCGATGAAGGTTTGATGATCTTCCTTCAAGAACTCACAACAAAATGATACAAGGAATTATCTTCACTCACAAAAATATTCTTCTTCAAGATGAACATACAAAGAAGATGATGAAAAATCTCTGTTTCCTCCCTATTTTGGTATTTCTCTCCCTAAATCATGTGTTTTTCCCACACAATATCTCACTAATATCAGAATATCCCTTCAAAAGTCTGGTCCAAGGCCTTTTATCAAGCCAAAATGCCAAGAAATTCCATTCAAACCGTGTAAAATGTCAAAAAAATGGACTTTGCACCGAAAAGTGACCCGAACGTGTCCTGGGACATGGCCCGTGTCCAAGTGTCCCAGAAAATGCAAAAACTCTCTGGACAGCAGACCCGATGACACGGCCCGTGTGCGGTCTGGACTGTGAAGCCGTGGTCTAGAAGCTATATCTCCCTTAATACACCTCGGAATTTAGCGTATGATATACCATTGCGAATCTGATTTCATGAGGAATCCATACCTATATAGAAAACATCCTAATTCGGAGTAAATAATCTGGAATTTAGAAAATACGACCGATATTGCTTCAATCTTTATCGTTTTAGGCCCCGTTCTTTGCTCTTGATCGTCATAAACTCCAATATTGGCTATAAAAGTGCATATTTCACCACAATCTTCGTCCGGATACCTACAAAACAAAAACAAAACATACCAAGCATAAAAGGAACAAAAACACTTAAAAAAACAAAAACACGACTTAATAGAATAGAATGAGACGATCAAAAATCGACTCATCAAATCCTCCCAAACCTAAACTTTGCTTGTCCCCAAGCAAAGAAAGAAATAAAACACACGCACGACAAACAAAAAAAAGAGGATTGAATAATCAAGTTAATCATTGGGTATACGTACAATCAACCGGGAATGTAAAAGTATCGTAAAGTCTCAAAACTCGTCATGGAAGCGTAAACTCACAAATGAATAGATAGCAATGGCACTTAATCTAACATGCAAGAAAACAAGTCTTAGTAGTCCCTCACGAAATTTTATCGATTCACTCAACTCTCAAGTGTTTAGATAAGTCAATACGCTCAACTCGATTCGAATGGAAAGTTCTACAATATGCTTGCACTTCTTCTCTCATCAATCGCATCGATATTCACAAAACACGAGTCATAGGGTCTTACTTTTGGTTGTAACGGGGTTGTGGCTCAGGTTGGAAAAATTTGGCCAGTAGTTACAAGTTCAGTCCAAGTAGAGCATATACGATCCTCACATATATGAAATCAACTCTCAAGCATGATCGATCACTCCACTTCAATTTTCCCGTATATATATATTTTTTTCAAGGCCTTGTTAAGCACAACTCTTTTGATATTGGCCTATTTCTCACAACCCAACGACTATCCCTTTTGTTTTTCTTAGGCTCACTCCTCTCCTCCCCTATCTTCTCTATCCCATTATTATTAGGATCGCCCCATTTTTTTGTGGGGTTTATTATTTTCAGGGGAACGGGAGAGAAGATTTTTGCCTCTATACACCACAAACTTTGCACACCTTCATTTTTCAAATATACCCTCTCATGCTCATACATGGACCAATACTTGGGTAAGTTATGGATTTTGGATATGGAGCTATAAGATGCGGGGTTTTCGAACAAAATTACGGCTAAAGGCTCAATGGGGCTAGCAAAGGATATTTATATGAAATAGTGGGTATTTTAAGATAAGTAGGTTCAAGACGTCGTGTATGTAAATATCAACACATCATCAGACAGAATCATGCAAGTTCTAAATAATACAATCCATAAGAAGAGAAATCACACATGAAAGAATTTTTACCGCTAAAAGTGAACGGTTCAATTAGGCACAAGAACTCACGACTTTTGGACTACCATACTCATTCCTTACACGTCAAATCAAGTAACCAAAACTATACATTCACACGCAAGGTCAAACAATCAATTAGATTTATAAAACTCTACGAGTCAAGTACAAATACGACTAATAATCCATATACCCAACAGTTAACAAGGTTATTGCAATCCAACTACACATCACGCAAGAAAATAAACAAAAGACACAAACATTGTTTCGCCCCATCCTTGAGTGTATAAAGGAAGCACTTTATTCTTAGTTGATCCTCACTCAATCCATTTAATGGGAAGTTGTCAATCGCTACATAGAAGTCCCGGATGAACGACAATGGGTCCTCACGTGCTAATCTGTGAAATGAGGGCAATTGCTCGATGTGAAATCCGCTGATGTGGTAGTTCCTTGTTGCCGGTACTAATTGGATGCATGAGATGGCGGTGTTAACCACGGGATTTGCATAGTACCGCATTAGATGCTCAACTGGAGGTTGTTGCAGCATATTATAGTTTGCTTCCATCCCGTAGTGAGGCCCGGGATAATAGTTCACTCCATATTGCACTCCAACGGGTGGTTGTCTCGGATAGAAATATCTCCCTTGTTGGGCTTCGGGTATCCCTTGATTGCGCCCAACATTCTCATATCTAGGGAACCTCGGTTGACAAGGGTTTTCTTCATGAAGCAAAAGTCGCTCTTCAAGATCCGGATTCTCCTCGTCTTTTGCCATTGATGATGTGGCTATTGTTTTTGTTGCTCTAATCCTTTGAACTTCATCTATGCGTGAAAGAATCGGGTTTCCCAACGATATCCTACCAAGCATAAACAAAAGAAGTTAGAGCGAATTTTTTAGACTTTATCAAAAATAATGAAAACGGAAAAATGATCAAGAAAAACAATTCAACTATTATTAAAACAAGATCAAAAATTAAACGCCAACTCCCCGGCAACGGCGCCAAAAACTTGATGAACAAATTAAATACTCGCAAGTGTACGATTCGCTTTTGTAGGAAGCAGCAAGTAACTCCGAGGTCGATCTCACAAGGAATTGGAAATGGTTTGAAGTTCGATTATGTTTAGCAAATAGTCGAATTAATGAAAGTAAAATAAAGTAAAATACACCATTGATATGATAGAATTATAATGATAAACGTGGAAAATTAAAATAAATGAAACGTTAATAACACCGAATCTAAGGCTCGATAATTAAGAGATTACAATTATGAGAATGATATGGGAGTTTAGAATCACCGATACACACGTAACCAATTATTAGTTCCGCCCAAGGGAGTTTTTTTTAGTCTTTAGCTCAACTTCTTCGGATTCTTCTATCCTGGATTAAATGGAAATGTGCCAGGTCCATCCACATAGCTCGTCATTTTTCGCTCATTTTCTTTGTCAGGATATGGATAGTGGTTCCATGGACTTCTATTGTGAGAGCTTTTGTCACCATTTCAATTTTCATTATGACTGTCACCATGAAATGTTTTTCTTGAAGAATAAGTGACGTGATTTTTGTTGCTGCTGTTTCTTCAATGTTTGGTATCACGAAATCCATCGGGGCTATCACCTCCCCCAAACCTAGTTGCGAGTATATTGGTTTTTGTGTTAAATTAATACCGCTCCTAAGTTTGTGGTGGGAACTTCTTTCTCCACGAAAAGAACTTCCATGTCAAAGCTTTCTAGGTCCTCTTTTCGATGCATTGATTCGACTGGCTCGCTCTTATTCTCTTCAATTAGCTTCTCGATTGGATCTTTAGATTTCTCCCAAGGAATTCGAGTCTCGCAAGATTGAGTAGTAGTTGCTCGAATTTTTTCATCTTTCGACTTATCCTCTCCAATCACTATATATTTCTCCGATTGACTCCACGATTCTTCTTTCTAACCGCCTCTCTCTTTCGCTTCGGAAATTATCTCTTTATTTATCACTTTACCACTTCGGAGGGTGGTAATAGCTTGAGCTTGCTCGGACCGACTTGGTAGTATACCCCTTTCTTGTTTGCGTGCCTCGGTAGCAAGTTGCCCAATTTGAATCTCTTTTTTCTTGACCAAAGCTTCTAACGATTCGAACCTTTTATTGCTTTCCTTAATGAATGCCGCAATACTCTCCTCAAGAGAGTTCCTTCGTTGTGGAGGTGGTTCACTTTGTGTTGTTTGTTGGGCTCGGTTTCCTCCGTTGTATTGAGCTGGGGCTCTTGTGTCATACGGCATCGGGTTGTTGTTTCTCCATGAGAAATTCGGATAGTTTCTTAGCCCAGGATGATAAGTGCTCGGGAGAGGTACATTTCTTGCATTTCCGCCATAATTATTTCTCCTCTTCTCCCACTCGGGCCTTCCCGTGCTTTGTCCCATAGACCAATTCACTTGTTCGGTTTATTCTTCTGGAAAAGTATGTGGACAAGAATTAGCATCATGTCCGGGTCCCCAACAAATTTCGCAAACTCGTGAGCTCGAAGATTTATTTTGGGTCTTGAGTTGTCTTAGTTCCTTCGTTAACTCATTGATTTTAGATTGCATCTCGTCCTTCTCGCTTACTTGGTTCACAACTCCCCTACGAACACGCACATTTTTGTGTTGAGAATTAGCTCCCAATATTTCAAATACGTCATAGGCTTGTCTCTCCGTTAACCCCCCAAAAGAACCACCGGCTGCGTTATCCACTGCGCCTTGGCAATATTGAGTCAATCCATCATAGAAGAATTGATTAAGTAGTTGAAGCGGATAGTGATGATGTGGGCATTGAATGAGGAGCATCTTGAATCGGTCCCATGCTTCGTGAAATGCCTCTCCCTCTTGTTGTCCAAATGTTGAGATTTGAGTTCTCAATTGTGTAGTCTTCGAATGAGAGAAGTACTTGGTAATGAATTTGTCGTAAACTTCATCCCACGTTCTTAGTGAGCCCGGTGCCAAAGTCATCAACCATTGTTTCGCCCCATTCTTGAGTGTATAAAGGAAGCACTTCATTCTTAGTTGATCCTCACTTAATCCATTTAATGGGATGTTGTCAATCGCTACATAGAAGTCCCGGATGAACGACAATGGGTCCTCACGTGCTAATCTGTGAAATGAGGGCAATTGCTCGATGTGAAATCTGCTGATGTGGTAGTTCCTTGTTGCCGGTGCTAATTGGATGCACGATATGGCGATGTTAACCACGGGCTTTGCATATTCCCGCATTAGATGCTCAACCGGAGGTTGTTGCGGCATATTGTAGTTTGCTTCCATCCCATAGTGAGGCCCGGGATAATAGTTCGCTCCATATTGCACTCCAATGGGTGGTTGTCTCGGATAAAAATATCTCCCTTGTTGGGCTTCGGGTATCCCTTGATTGCGCCCAACATTCTCATATCTCGAGAACCTCGGTTGACCAGGGTTTTCTTCATAGAGAAAAAGTCGCTCTTCAAGATCCGGATTCTCCTCATCTTTTGCCATTGATGATGTGACTATTGTTTTTGGTGCTCTAATCCTTTGAACTTCATCTATGCGTGAAAGAATCGGGTTTCCCAACGATCTCCTACCAAGCATAAGCAAAAGAAGTTAGAGCGATTTTTTTAGACTTTATCGAAAATAATGAAAACGGAAAAATGATCAAGAAAAACAATTCAACTATTATTAAAACAAGATCAAAAATTAACGCTAAGTCCCCGACAACGACGCCAAAAACTTGATGAACAAATTAAATACTCGCAAGTGTACGATTCACTTTTGTAGGAAGCGGCAAGTAACTCCGAGGTCGATCTCACAAGGAATTGGAAACGGTTTGAAGTTCGATTATGTTTAGCAAATAGTCGAATTAACGAAAGTAAAATAAAGTAAAATACACCATTGATATGATAGAATTATAATGATAAACGTGGAAAATTAAAATAAACGAAACTTTAATAACACCGAATCTAAGGTTCGATAATTAAGAGATTACAATTATAAGAATGATATGGGAGTTTAGAATCACCGACACATACGTAATCAATTATTAGTTCCACCCAAGGGAGTTTTTTTTAGTCTTTAGCTCGACTTCTTCGGCTTCTTCTATCCTGGATTAAATGGAAATGTGCCAGGTCCATCCACATAGCTCGTTATTTTTTGCTCGTTTTCCTTTGTCAGGATATGGATAGTGGTTCCATGGACTTCTATTGTGAGAGCTTTTGTCACCATTTCAATTTTCATTATGACTGTCACCATGAAATGTTTTTCTTGAAGAATAAGTGACGTGATTTTTGTTGCTGATGTTTCTTCAATGTTTGGTATCACGAAATCCATCGGGGCTATCACCTCCCCCAAACCTAGTTGCGAGTATATTGGTTTTTGCGTTAAATTAATACCGCTCCTAAGTTTGTGGTGGGAACTTCTTTCTCCATGAAAAGAACTTCCATGCCAAAGCTTTCTAGGTCCTCTTTTCGATGCATTGATTCGACTGACTCGCTCTTATTCTCTTCAATTAGCTTCTCGATTGGATCTTTAGATTTCTCCCAAGGAATTCGAGTCTCGCAAGATTGAGTAGCAGTTGCTCGAATTTTTTCATCTTTCGACTTATCCTCTCCAATCACTATATATTTCTCCGATTGACTCCACGATTCTTCTTTCTCACCGCCTCTCTCTTTCGCTTCGGAAATTATCTCTTTATTTATCACTTTACCACTTCGGAGGGTGGTAATAGCTTGAGCTTGCTCGGGATGACTTGGTAGTATACCCCTTTCTTGTTTGCGTGCCTCGGTAGCAAGTTGCCCAATATGAATCTCTATTTTCTTGACCGAAGCTTCTAATGATTCAAACCTTTTATTGCTTTCCTTAATGAATGACGCAATACTCTCCTCAAGAGAGTTCCTTCGTTGTGGAGGTGGTTCACTTTGTGTTGTTTGTTGTGCTCGGTTTCCTCCGTTGTATTGAGCTTGGGCTCTTGTGTCATACGGCATCGGGTTGTTGTTTCTCCATGAGAAATTCGGATGGTTTCTTAGCCCAGGATGATAAGTGTTCGGGAGAGGTACATTTCTTACATTTCCACCATAATTATTTCTCCTCTCCTCCCACTCGGGCCTTCCCGTGCTTTGTCCCATAGCCCAATTCACTTGTTCGGTTTGTTCTTCTGGAAAAGTATGTGGGCAAGAATTAGCATCATGTCCGGGTCCCCAACAAATTTTGCAAACTCGTGAGCTCGAAGATTTATTTTGGGTCTTGAGTTGTCTTAGTTCCTTCGTTAACTCATCGATTTTAGATTGCATCTCGTCCTTCTCGCTTACTTGGTTCACAACTCCCCTACGAACACACACATTTTTTTGTTGAGAATTAGCTCCTAATATTTCAAATACGTCATAAGCTTGTCTCTCCGTTAACCCCCCAAAAGAACCACCGGCTGCGTTATCCACTGCGCCTTGGCAATATTGAGTCAATCCGTTGTAGAAGAATTGATTAAGTAGTTGAAGCGGATAGTGATGGTGTGGGCATTGAATGAGGAGCATCTTGAATCGGTCCCATGCTTCGTGAAATGCCTCTCCCTCTTGCTGTCCAAATGTTGAGATTTGAGTTCTCAATTGTGTAGTCTTCGAATGAGAGAAGTACTTGGTAATGAATTTGTCGTAAACTTCATCCCACGTTCTTATTGAGCCCGATGCCAAAGTCATCAACCATTGTTTCGCCCCATCCTTGAGTGTATAAAGGAAGCACTTCATTCTTAGTTGATCCTCACTCAATCCATTTAATGGGAAGTTGTCAATCGCTACATAGAAGTCCCGGATGAACGACAATGGGTTCTCACGTGCTAATTTGTGAAATGAGGGTAATTGATCGATGTGAAATCCACTGATGTGGTAGTTCCTTGTTGCCGGTGCTAATTGGATGCATGAGATGGCGGTGTTAACCACAGGCTTTGCATAGTCCCGCATTAGATGCTCAACCGGAGGTTGCTGCGACATATTGTAGTTTGCTTCCATCCCGTAGTGAGGCCCGGGATAATAGTTCGCTCGATATTGCACTCCAATGGGTGGTTATCACGGATAAAAATATCTCCCTTGTTGGGCTTCGGGTATCCCTTGATTGCGCCCAACATTCTCATATCTCGGGAACCTCGGTTGAAGAGGGTTTTCTTCATGGAGCAAAAGTCGCTCTTCAAGATCCAGATTCTCCTCGTCGTTTGCCATTGATGATGTGGCTATTGTTTTTGGTACTCTAATCCTTTGAACTTCATCGATGCGTGAAAGAATCGGGTTTCCCAACGATCTCCTACCAAGCATAAACAAAAGAAGTTAGAGCAAATTTTTTAGACTTTATCGAAAATAATGAAAATGGAAACATGATCAAGAAAAACAATTCAACTATTATTAAAACAAGATCAAAAATTAAATGCCAACTCCCCAGCAACGGCGCCAAAAACTTGATGAACAAATTTGTAGGAAGCGGCAAGTAACTCCGAGGTCGATCTCACAAAGAATTGGAAACGGTTTGAAGTTCGATTATGTTTAGCAAAATGTCGAATTAACGAAAGTAAAATAAAGTAAAATACACCATTGATATGATAGGATTATAATGACAAACGCGGAAAATTAAAATAAACGAAACGTTAATAACACCGAATCAAAGGTTGGATAATTAAGAGATTACAATTATGAGAATGATATGGGAGTTTGGAATCACCGACACACACATAATCAATTATTAGTTCCGATACTCAAAGAATTAAGGTTTAGAATTATCGATTGCTCACGATTAAAAGAAATCCGTTTGATGGCGGTAATTCTAAAAATCAAGATTGTTCTTTTCAAAAATAAGGGAAACTCCTTTGATGGAGACGAATCTCTACTAACAATCGACTAGCTAATACCTTTGATGGGGTAATTCGCTAAAAGATCGCGGAAAAAAGTTTAGAACATTCACAATCAATTCTATCGGGTCGTTTGATGGCGAGCACCGACAAAAACCCTCGATTTTGAATAATAATAACAACTATGAAATAGGTTTGATGATCTAAATCAAAGGTTCTTATATGAAGAACAAACAAGGAGGAACAATCCCAAACTTTACCCAGAAAATCAATAGGAGCTAACAATCGACAATATGTGTGTGGCTCAATCTAAAAACCCATATAAAAGATTACCTACACATGATTATTTCAACAATAATAATGAAAATCGTAAAACAAAACATGGTAGAAACTTCCCTTGTAAAAGCCGAAATCGAATTCCCGATGAAGGTTTGATGATCTTCCTTCAAGGACTCACAACAAAATGATACAAGGAATTATCTTCACTCACAAAAATATTCTTCTTCAAGATGAACATACAAAGAAGATGATGAAAAATTTCTGTTTCCTCCCTATTTTGGTGTTTTTCTCCCTAAATCATGTGTTTTTCCCACATAATATTTCACCAAGATCAGAATATCCCTTCAAAAGTCTGGTCCAAGGCCTTTTATCAAACCAAAATGCCAAGAAATTCCATTCAAACCGTGTAAAATATCAAAAAAATGGACTTTGCACCGAAAAGTGACCCGAACGTGTCCTGGGACACGGCCCGTGTCCGAGTGTCCCAGAAAATGCAAAAACTCTCTGAACAACAGACCCGACCATGTCCTGTGACACGGCCCGTGTGCGGTCTGGACTGTGAAGCGGTGGTCTAGAAGCCATATCTCCCTTAATACACCTCGGAATTTAGCGTATGATATACCGTTGCGAAGATGATTTCATGAGGAATCCATAAATATATAGAAAACATCCTAGTTCGGAGTAATGAATCTGGAATTTAGAAAATACGATCGACATTGCTTCAATCGTTATCGTTTTAGGCCCCGTTCTTTGCTCTTAATCGTCATAAACTCCAATATTGGCCATAAAAGCGCATATTTCACCACAATCTTCGCCCGGATACCTACAAAACAAAAACACAACCTACCAAGCATAAAAGGAACAAAAACACTTAAAAACAAACAAAAACACGACTCAATAGAATAGAATGAGACGATCAAAAATCGACTCATCACCGACATTTTTACCAAACCTCTCGACACAGCAAGATTCTGCATGCTTCGACGAGAATTGGGATTGCTACAGCCTGACTCCCTGTAAGTTTTTAATGCTTTTACTCAACAATTGAGGGGGAATGCTGTAAGACCCAAGAATACAGTATCCACCGTTAATTATCTGTACACTCAGACTATCAGAACAGCACTGTAGGAACAGAGAAATGAATTATCCTACAGCTGGCGTGTGCAATAATTAAGAGGGAATACAATATGACCCATGAATACAGCAGTAATCCGAAAGTTACTGTATGGAATTGAAACCCGTATGTACCTTTTAAGGGGGAACGCTGTATTTTCGCGGATACAACACATACTATGGGAAATTAATTAATATGTTATTTCTTTTAAAACGATTTTTAGTCCACGTGCCCTGTTTTAATTAAAACGTCTTTTGCATTAAATGCTTTACATGACATCGCAATGTTTCAAATTGTTTAATATTTTCACACCGCCAATTCGGGAAATAAGGGAAATTGATACGTCAGATGTGGGACCCGCTCTCATTTCAAAATTAGATGAATAAGTTGTACCCGTTACACTCGGTTCATCCTGTTCGTCTATTTCAAACACCGGTTCCCATCCCTTAAATCTGACCGTTCACTATCTGGAAACCCTTCACCGCCGCGCACTATAAAAGAACTGTTAATGCCTCTTTTGACTTTTTACGCTCTCTGCAAATTGAACGAGTCTTTGAGCATACAACCTACAAATTTTATTACTTTTACTGCAATTTTCTTTGAATCTTCCTCACTTTTTTCAAGAAACAACAATGGCATCTTCACAGACTTCCTCTCTCTCTCTCTCTCAAGAAGACCTCAAGCATCATTGACGGACGTATCTTTGCTAGATCTGTAGTGGTTTAATGTGTTCGTTCTGAAGGAGATTACGTCGAATCCATGGAGTTTGTCGTCTCGAGGATTCGTCAACAAGGCCTCTATTTCCTTGGGAGTCACACCACTGAGCATTACGATGCTCAAATGGTTGAGGAATTTTACCTCAACACTGCTGTCCGTTTCTTCTTTCTTGCTCAGGGAGGCAACATCGCGGACATCACTGCTGTCATTCGCAAAGTGGAGATCCGCGTTGACCAAGAACTGCTGAAGAATCTTTACAGGCTACCTGCTGATGGCCTTTCCATGGAGGAACTTGAGACCTTTGAGTCCCAAGAAATCCTAACCACATACTATGGCTTATTCACCGGTTCAGCATCGGTTGAAACGGTTCATACTTCATGCCACAAGAAACATTTTTGTCTTCATTTTGTTTACTTACACGATTTTTGTTGTCATGTAATTGAAAATAGAACAGGTGCATTCGAGATGTGCACCAATTTGAGGTTCAGAATGATGGTCGCCATCATGACCTGCGAAAAGGTCAACTAGTGCCAGATTATTCTCAAGAGACTACAAGAAGAAGTATCCAAACCTGCCTCTCAAAAGAAGTCCTTTGGTTTATTTCTTAATTATATTTTAACAAAATGCGGTGTTCCGAAAGCCAAAGAAGCGAAGAAGATAAACTCTCAGATATACATTGGAAGCATCAGGCCCTCTGTTTTTAACAAAGAACCCCTGATTGCGAATAGACCTTTTGTCCGAACTTTGCCCTTTATGATGATCCAAGGGACGTGTCTTCGAAGTCAATGAGCGAGGAGACCTCGAAGAAAAGGAAGAGATCTCACAGCAAAACTCCCATTGCTGGTGAGAAGCCGGAAAGGAAGCTAAGGAAGCTTTCGAAATCAAAAACAGCGGCCCCTCTCAGACGAGCCCTGTGGCACAATCCTCGGAAGAGATGATCATCAAGTCGAGACAGTAGATCCCGAGCCTTTGGCGGCTACAATGGATATACATACATCTGCCAACTTAAAAGACTCTGGCGAGTCGGCTGCCTCTTTGGAGCTAATAGCCACATCTCCTATACGGGATTCCACACCCGTGCAGGATCCATCTCCCCTCAGGGTACCAATCCCTATACGAGATCCCTCTCCAATACAGGAACCCACACCTGTAGAGGAACCTTTGCATACAACGGACCCATGCGATGTACGCAGCCCCTCCCCGGACACCATAATAAACAAAACATTGCTTTCTGTGCAAATAGAGCAGGCATATGAACGTTTTATCAAGTGGAAAGCCTACAGGCTCGCTCCGTACAACACTTTGTATAATTGGAGTGAATGTTGCGAAGAAGAAAGGTTTGTGTTGGAAGTGATGGACTCTCAAGATGTTGAAGCCCTGATCCAATGGGATAGCCTTTGCTGTAAGGAGTTCATATCCAGCCACCTCATGGACAAAGCCGACGCCCGCAAGAAGGGAAAATCCAAATCCACTGACTCAGCTCCCCAAAGTCCTAAATCTGATCATGACTCAGACAACGACGACGCCTTCCAGGCAGGTCTGAGAATGAGTCGTGAAGAAACTCTACACCAACCGGATCAAGGGACCTCAAACCAATAGCAATCTCCTCCCCATTCACGAGATAATATTCAAGACAGCGAGGATTCATTCCCTCCTGTCGCGGAGGAACAACCAGTCACTCAACAGGCACCCGAGTCTGTCGCCACCGACGGCCAGACCCGTGCCATCCTGCACGAGGAATCAATCCCTCTGCCGGAGAAGGCGGACGCTGAGAGACAGTAGGAGAATTCGGTCCCTTCTGTATCTATGTCTACAGACCCCGTTCCAGAACAGGAGGATACAGCCACCCCTGTTGCCGAACCCACATCAGATGCTCCCACACCTTCAACTATATTGAAACCCGACAACGGTATCACACCTGAGGATATCCAACTCAAGTCATGCACCCATGTGAACTTGAGACAGCTGAACAGAGCTGAAGACTTCGCCAAGCCCGACTCTCCCAAGACCGTAGACAAGAAAGAGCAACTGCATGCTCTTGGCTGACAAACCGTCTTCCTGTAGGACGCCGTTAATGCCATGCATGCTGTTGAAAAGGAGATTGATTGGTTACTTCAGTCTGCCATTGAAGAAATGACCGGTATGAGCACGAAGTCTCAAAAGTGAAAGAAGCCTTCCGTATCATGCCTACTGTCTTCAAATAGGCACTCAACCAATTGCAACAGCGACAGGAGCAGATCCTGATGGAAGAACAAGTCAAGCTTCGTGTTTCTGAGGCCAAGACAGCATCCGCTCTTATTGAATCTGATTCCCAGCTTCGAGCATACGAAAAAAAGATCCAAGATATGTCGCAGGTGCTCAACTCCCTAGTTAATAAAATGTCAAGTTTTGAGACCAAACAGGACGCTGCTATGCAAATCCTGGAACGCTTGGATGAAACGGTCTCATATCTTGATGAGGCCAAAAAGGGGGAAGAAGCTAGAGAAGCTGCAAGGAGAACAAGGCTCGAGCAAGAGAAGGAGATGGAAACTGCATTTGAAGACAGCATCACTGCTGAACTTACTCGATTATCATCTCCTACTCACAATGTCAGGATACAGGGAGATCGCCCAGAATTTCACGATCCTAATTTTTCGTGGAAAACCTCATACAAAAGCCGCAAGCTATAAACCTCCCGGACAACCGACAGCCAACTGCCGACGAGATAAAGAATTGGAGGAAGAATGAACTGTTAAGATACTTCGTAGTTCTTATCTGGGATTCCTCCATATTCAATAGTTGTAAGACTGTGCAGGAAGCCGCCGCGGAATTCAAAAAGAGGTTGGACGAAGGAATGCTCCCCCTTCAGCAAAAGATGAAATCCAAGCATAGGCAAGGTGACTTGGTTACCCACCCAGAAGATTGGATCCTGGTATTCGATAAGTCCTATGAAGGTCAAGCCATCTATCTAAATCGAAATAGGGACGCACTATAAAATTGGTGGAAGGGAACCAAGAACGACCCTAGAAGACCTTGGAGGCATTCTGATTATAGGAGCTAGATTCCTTCCTGTATTCTTATTTCTTTTTGAGACAGCAAAATCTTGTATGCTTGCTATACATTGTAAACTTTGCCATACATCAATAAAATATTTTTTCTGTCTTGAAAGATTACAACTCGTAATCTACTGTGTTCCTGTATGATTACGATATTCAATCCATTTGCTGAAATGAAAACTTGTTAAGCTATAAGAACTTGTCTGCGAACAGTTCATAGATTAAGTTGTATGTATCTAGATTACACTGTAAGATTGTGCCTCCGTGCCAATCATAAGTTTAAAGATGTAATACTCTTTTTTTAAAAATTGAACTCGTCTGCGAGTAGTTCTTAGTGCTAGACTATTTGCTGAAGGCCAGAACATTCGACAGAAGACCAAGAAGTCTGCCCTCATGTAAGATGTTTCATTAAGTGTCAATGTTTTGGCATCATCAAGAATTTTTGGAAAACATCAAAAGGATTCAAGGAGACTTGACAAATTATCAAAAAGGGGGAAATTGTTGGGATAAAACAATCCTATATCGAAGTTTTGATAAAGTGCCAACCCATCATACAACAAGCAGCTGTATCGAAAGTCGATCGAAGTTGTCAATCCTGTATCGAAGAGTTCTCATAATTCCAGCATACAGTGAAATTAGAAAGTGTCTTCATATAAGCCTTCACGTTGCCATCATACAACAACAAAGTCTAAAAGCGCCAAGTATGCCCGGTTGTGAATTCATTGATTATCATTCAGTAATTGTCACTCAGAAATTTTTCACTCAGTAATAATCATTCACCATTCATATTCATTCAATTGTGTTCACCGTTCGGCATACTTTAGAATCGCATATCAGTTGTTATTCATCATTCATCACTGTTTGGGATCGAGACGAGAATATTTTCATCATCATCATCGTGATTGGTAGCCTTGTGTTGGGAGTATCATTATTGCATATGATTGGACTTAATTATATTCATACAAGTATGGTATGTTGGACCATTCAAGGATTTGTGTCGAGTAGACGGAGTTGTCGTTTTGTTGACATCCAACAGTGAGTTACGGTCGTAACATGCTTGCTTTACGGCCGTAACATACGTTCGTTATTTTCAGGTCATGTCGGACGAAGAGGACTTAAGGCCGTAAGGGTTGCGGCATACGGTCGTAAGTTGAGGCAGGTACGACCATAAGGCTTGGCCGGTTACGGCCGTACAATCGAGCAGTGTGTCCGGTCAGTTTCGACGTAGGTTTCATACGCCCGTAATAATTGGCCGAGTACGGCCGTATGAGCCGAGTTACGCCCGTAAGGCATGTGTGGTTACGACCGTATGTCTGTCGGCAGACTTTTGACAAAATCGGGTTACGCCCGTACGATATGGCTGGTCACGTCCGTAAGGCCATTGACTTGGAGAGTTACGGCTGTATGTAGGCCGAGTTACGGCCGTAACATTCGGCGGTACTTAAGTACCTGGTCGGGTTTTTGTGCTCATTTTATCATTCCTTCACTTGAGTTCCGAGAGAGGAGTTCTTGGGAGAGATTTTCTTCATCACCACACTTGTGTAGTAGTGTTCTAAGCATACATCTTGGATTGGGAAGCTTGGATAGTCATTTAAACACGAATTCACCGGATCGAAGTGTTTGGATCTTCAAAGGTAAATTCTTCAACATCTTGGATTTCGATTTTGAGTTGGGATATGATGTTTTGGATGTTATAATCATGATATATGAAGTGATATACTTGTGATTATGAATTGTTATGGATAATCATCGTATTAATTTGGATTATTCAAGAACATTTCGAATGTTTATTTTGGAATTGGGGGTTTCGATTTGATATTGTCGTAATCTCGAATTGTGTATTCCTATGAGAATATTGATTGTATATAAGATGTTTTGTTGGATTGAATCATTCATTGGAGGTTTGGTATCGATATAATTGAGATTGGTTGTAATTAGAGGTTGTCTACAACGTGTTTGTTGAATTGCCTCAATGAGTTTGGGTATTGTTGTATCGGCTTTTGAGTTGTTTGTGATCATGCTTGATTCGTATATTAAGCGAATCATTGGTATTTGTGTTATTCAAGGTTGTTCGAGCAGCCGATATTTCCATTAAGGATGTTGATCATGGAAGGACTTTCTCGCCTTCGGTTTGAGGCAAGTTTTGTACTTGTACTAGTCAATGAGATTAATGTTATCATATATGTGCATGAATGTGTTGTATCATTATGAGACTTGGTCTCTTCATGAGTTCATTGATATTAGGGGATCGTTCGATACGATACTCTTCGGCAATTATGCCAAATGTTTATTATTATTCATTAATGGACGGTTCAAGGCATTGGGATACTCGTTGTTAATGTTATTGTCGATAGCCGGTTCGCGGTATCGATGTATTGATTGTTGTTGTTAATATTAATGTCAATCTAAGACATATTGTAATCATTGCTATTAATGTGGGCGTCCTGTCATTCATGTTGTATTGGCCGATTAAAGGCATTGGCGTATTCATTTTCATCTTCTTTGTTGGTAACCGATTAAAGGTGATGAGGCATTCATTGTATCATTGTTATCGATTGGCCGTTCTAAGGCAATCGAGGTGCTCAATCATTCATTGTATCATTGTTATCGATTGGCCATTCTAAGGCAATCGAGGTGTTCAATCATTCATTGTATCATTGTTATCGATTGGCCATTCTAAGGCAATCGAGGTATTGAGTCATTCACTGTATCATTGTTATCGATTGGCCGTTCTAAGGCAATCGAGGTATTGGATCATCCGTTGCATCATTGTTATCGGTTGGCCATTCTAAGGCAATCGAGGTATTGAATTGGGACTGTCAAGGACGGTGCCCATCCATGAGTTACTGTCGTCGTGTTGGCCGACTCAAGGCAGCACACTATCATTCTTGTGAATTCGGTAATCTTAGGATCGTTGCCGGTTGTGATTAATTGTGTTACGGAGGCTAGCCTCGGCTAGATTTCATTTTGGGTAAGTTTGGGTGCTTGAATTTTCGCGGTTGGTTCCCAACACCTATAGTTCAGTAGGTCACGACCATTAGATGGTTTCATTGTAATACGGCTTCGTGTCGTGGCTTCGTGCCTTTATTGTGATACGGCTTCGTGCCGTGGCTTCGACCCTTATTGTGATACGGCTTCGTGCCGTGGCTTCAGCCCCTATTGTGATACAGCTTCGTGCCGTGGCTTCGGCCCTTATTGTCATACGGCTTCGTGCCGTGGATTCGACCCTAATTGATACAGCTTCGGGCTGTTTGACTTCAAGTGATTGGGATATTTGACAGCTTCGGCTGAGAGGCTTTCAGGCCTTTGTGATGTCTTGGTATTTTCGTTGGAGCCTTCAGGCATTGTGATTCATATTTAATTTAGTTCTGGTTTGGTTCATGTTCGTGTAATTCGTTGTGGTGTTCTATACTTATAATTCGCCATTGGGCATTTATGTTCTAACCTGTTGAACAGGTATTAATGTATGTCGTAGGCATAGTGTTTCACTAATGCTCGGTTCTCACCTTGGTTTGTGAGCATCTCGTATTATTATTATCATTGTACCATTTCATTCTCCCTTTAGATGCATATCATGTTATACATGTATTTGATGTTCATTATCTAGATGACTGAACCTGTGGGGGCGGAACATGTTTTCATGTTTTAGGTGCTTGCGAGGACAGAGTTGAGACACAGGGGCATGACGTTGGCGACGAGGCATTCGAGTGATACTAGTCCGAGTTGTTCATGTTGGTTAGTCAGTTGGAGTGTTCTCCAGGTTGTCAGTCATTGTCATTATGTATTAACCGAGCAGATACTCGTGGATGTTGTTGTATTTGTATTTTGGCCATGTAGGCCCATCGTTGTCGTTGAAATTCCATATCGGAATATTGTGTCGGATATCATGGTAGAGACTGTGATCTCCCTTGTTGGTTAATTTAATGTATTTTAGTCATGTTTCGCCTGGTGCATCTCCGGGTGTGGGGTCCACGGCACTGTAGTAACCCAATTAGTTTTCGGGGTGTTACAGAAGATGGTATCAGAGAGTTGGGTTGTGAGATACCCTGATATGTGAGTTATGTGGCTCTACCGGCGCGGTAGTAGTGGGACTGTCAGCTTATGACAATCTAGACAGTCGAGTTTTGTGAGTCGTGATATTTGTACGACTGCACGAGTCATTCATTCATCGAGTCGTCGTCAGTGAAGACTAGTATCGCGAGACCTTGAAGCTTCGTATGTTTGTGTAAGGACTCGATTCTCTTTATGTTCATACATTCATCATGTCATTGATTATACATGCTTCGTTGAAACCTATATGTGACATTAGTGTTACGATTGATTCATGATTAATTGTTTTGGATCACATGTGACCTGTGCTAGCGATAAGGATCAACTCATTCATCAGTCAATAATCCTCAATCATCATCTTCATTTTTGATCATGTCGATCACTCATTAATCACTCAGTTCATTTCATTGCTTAGTTGTTGATCTTGAGGATCGTATCATTAATCTTGTTAACTTGTTCAAGATAATCATTTCAGGAATTTCATCATATAATCATGTTACCTCATTTGATCTTTCATGCGATCTTATCATATTCCGACGTAATGCCGACGATCATTTTATTGCATTATTAATGCATTCATTGTGATAAGCGTGTATGCTCATTATTATCATTCCGTAACGTAACCATAATGCGATCTTCATGCGGGATCTATAATTATCATGTGACCTTTCTACTTCAGTATAGATAGAGCTGTCAGAGGACGCAGGGGAAGAGGCCGCGGTGCGGGCCGATACCCGGGATCTCATATGAATACCCCCGTGAACGCGAGGCATAACATTGGTTTAACAGTTAGCGATGCTACTCATTCACTGTCAGATAATCATTCACTGTCAGGGAGTCATACCTGATAAGCAGATCAATCGAAAGGTGTTCGGGTGGACCCATTCATATGCATGCAGGGCATGATGGCCCAGATGACTCAAATGACGCGTCTGATGGAGACCCTGCAGACCTCGATGGTTCGTGGTCCACCACAGTAGGGATTCCAGGTACCCTTTCATGGACAGACTGGAGGAGTGAATCAGATTGTTGGCAATATCTCTCGTCAGAGGCCGCCTACCTTTGAGGGTTCATCGGAACCGGCTGATATTGTTCATTGGCTTGAGCATTTTGATAAACTCTTCGACATGGTTCAGTGCCCGGAAGAGAGTAAGGTTGCAGTAGCGGCTTACTACTTGAGTAAGGGTGCTTATTCTTGGTGGCTTTCTGTGAAACCTACCGATTGTGATTGTGTTTGGAGTGAGTTCAAGACTCTCATGTTAGAGAGGTATTATCGGGTTCCACTTCGTGAAGCCAAGTTATCAGAGGTTTTAAACCCCAAACCCATCGAGGACGAGGGTGTTATTGTCATTGCTGAGAAGTTTGAGGGACTACTTCAGTTTGCTTCATCTGTTATCCATACTGAGATGGATAAGATCAAGTATTTTAGCAAGAGGCTAAATCCACAGTTAAGGATGCAGTTGTTCAATCACAATTGTAATTCACTTAGTGAGTTCATCGAGAAGGCTCTTGGAGCAGAGCTTTTGATCAAGGAACTTACTCAGAAGTACCCTTCAGTTTCTTCTGGTGGGAGGACGAGAATGTCAGTTCGTTCTGAGGGACATCGAGCTCCGACGTCCAAGAGGTCGTTTTCTAGCCATCTTTATGCTGAGAAAGCATCTTCCTCTCAGATGAAGAGTTCGACTGTTGTTTGCTTTAACTGTGATTCAGCAGGTCACGTTAGTACTCGGTGTACGGTGCCAGCTATTGTTTGTTTTCTGTGTGGGAGGCAGGGACACCAGCAGAAATACTGCAGGAGTTTTAGTGCCAGTAGATCTCGAGTGAGCTCACAAACCTCGAGAGATTTTGTTACTCTAGCCCGTGCATCATCCAAGGGGTCCTATCGGGCTTCAAGAGCCAGAGGTAAGGACATTCATCACCGGTTTTGGACAAGTTAATTCTTGCTTGGTAATAGGATTATCATTCATTTCATTGTCGTTCATTCGTTCATATAATTCATTCATTATACATCAATCATGTTGAGACTTGTAATTATCAAACTGATCATTCAATTCACGTGGAATAACGTTTCTAATCACTTCATTTGAGTTATCACTCATTGTGTTATTAATTCACCTCGGTGAGTCATTATTGATCCTTATCGAATTTCTAGTCATTTATCATTCATCATAGTCACTCTCGTTCTTGTGACCTTCCGGGATCATATTAAGCGATGAGTTCAGATTTGGGTCTTTCTTGAATCGATGAGATCGAGGGGATCAATGATCTGGAGGATATTGATGTTGGGTACATTTGAGATGTAGCCTTGTGTTCCAGATTACTGTTTAACTTATCCGCATCATAGTATTGTGGTTGTGAACCATCTGTTGTTGATTTATCTTGTAACTATGGTAATTGAGGATCTTGAGATTTGGGTCATTTGTTGGGATTTCTTTCCTTTGGTGTTGTACCCGAGATTTCGTGATAATCTGAGTAATTGTTCATTGTGATTCGAGACGTCAAGTTATGAGAACTTTGGCGTGCGATTGATATGGTTCCGAGGAATATATATGCGTTGTTGCTTTTCTTTTGAGGCGCGAGTCAGTGCTGGCATGGGCGCCTGACGCCAATGAGGACGGGGAAGTGTACACTGATGGATTGTAGAAATGTACAATGAGCGGCTCCCTCGGGGTGTATACGCTGGTGTTCCGAATCATGCGGTTGGTACGACTTTCTGGCTGGTCTCCGACGGAGTGTTTTGCGTTGAGGAGTATTCCTGGAGATGTTGTTTTCAGATCCTGATGGATAGTTCATATCCCGAGCTGTGTATCCTTAGTTTTGGGGATGAAACTCTATTTAAGGGGGGGAGTATGTAATACCCGGTTGTGAATTCATTGATTATCATTCAGTAATTGTCACTCAGAAATTTTTCACTCAGTAATAATCATTCACCATTCGTATTCATTCAATTTTGTTCACCGTTCGGCATACTTTAGAATTGTGTATCAGTTGTTATTCGTCATTCATCACTGTTTGGGATCGAGACGAGAATATTTTCATCATCATCATCGTGTTTGGTAGCCTTGTGTTGGGAGTATCATTATTGCGTATGATTGGACTTAATTATATTCATACAAGTATGGTATGTCGGATCATTCAGCGATTTGTGTCGAGTGGACGGAGTTGTCGTTTTGATGACGTCCAATAGCGAGTTACGGACGTAACATGCTTGCATTACGGCCGTAACATACGTTCGTTGTTTTCAGGTCATGTCGGACTAAGAGGACTTAAGGCCGTAAGGGTTGCGGCATACGGCCGTAAGTTGAGGCAGGTACGGCCGTAAGGCTTAGCCAGTTATGGCCGTACGATCGAGTAGTGTGTCCGGTCAGTTTCAACGTAGGTTTCATACGCCCGTAATAATTGGCCGAGTACGGCCGTATGAGCCGAGTTACGCCCGTAAGGCATGTGCGGTTACGGCCGTATGTCTGTCGCCAGACTTTCGAGGAAATCGGGTTACGCCCGTACGATATGGATGGTCACAGCCGTAAGGCCGTTGACTTGGAGAGTTACGGCTGTAACATTCGGCGGTACTTAAGTACCTGGTCGGGTTTTTGTGCTCATTTTCTCATTCCTTCACTTGAGTTCCGAGCGAGGAGTTCTTGGGAGATATTTTCTTCATCACAACACTTGTGTAGTAGTATTCTAAGCATACATCTTAGATTGGGAAGCTTGGATAGTTGTTTAAACACGAATTCACCGGATCGAAGTGTTTGGGTCTTCAAAGGTAAATTCTTCAACATCTTGGATTTCGATTTTGAGTTGGGATATGATGTTGTGGATGTTATAATCATGATATATGAAGTGATGTACTTATGATTATGAATGGTTATGGATTATCATCGGATTAATTGGGATTATTCAAGAACATTTCGAATGGTGATTTTGGAATTGGGGGGTTCGATTTGATATTGTCGTAATCTCGAATTGTGTATTCCTATGAGAATATTGATTGTATATAAGATGTTTTGTTGGATTGAATCATTTATTGGAGGTTTGGTATCGATATAATTGGGATTGGTTGTAAACAATTGGAGGTTGTCTACAATGTGTTTGTTGAATTGCCTCAATGAGTTTCGGTATTGTTGTATCGACTTTTGAGTTGGTTGTGATCATGCTTGATTCATATATTAAGCGAATCGTTGGTATTTGTGTTATCAAGGTTGTTCTAGCGACCGGTATTTCCATTAAGGACGTTGATCGTGGAAGGACTTTGTCGCCTTTGGTTTGAGGCAAGTTTTATACTTGTACTAGTCAATGAGATTAATGTTATCATATATGTGTATGAATGTGTTGTATCATTTCGAGACTTGGTCTCTTCATGAGTTCATTGATATTAGGGGATCGTTCGATACGATACTCTTCGGCAATTATGCCAAATGTTTATTATTATTCATTAATGGCTAGTTCAAGGCATTGGGATACTCGTTGTTAATGTTATTGTCGATAACCGGTTCACGATATCGATGTGTTGATTGTTGTTTTTAATATTGATGTCGATATAAGACATTGTTGTAATCATTGCTATTAATGTGGGCGTCCTGTCATTCATGTTGTATTGGCCGATTGAATGCATTGGCGTATTCATTCTCATCTTCGTCGTCGGTAACCGATTAAAGGTGCCGAGACATTCATTGTATCATTGTTATCGATTGGCTGTTCTAAGGCAATCGAGGTGCTCAATCATGTATTGTATCATTGTTATTGATTGGCCGTTCTAAGGCAATCGAGGTGTTCAATCATTCATTGTATCATTGTTATAGATTGGCCGTTCTAAGGCAATCGAGGTATTGAGTCATTCACTGTATCATTGTTATCGATTGGCCGTTCTAAGGCAATCGAGGTATTGGGTCATCCGCTGCATCATTGTTATCGGTTTGCCATTCTAAGGCAATCGAGGTATTGAATTGGGACTGTCAAGGACGGTGCCCATCCGTGAGTTACTGTTGTCATGTTGGCCAACTCAATGCAGCACACTATCATTCTTGTGAATTCGGTAATCTTTGGATCGTTGCAGGTTGTGATTAATTGAGTTATGAAGGCTAGTCTCAGCTAGATTTCATTTTGGGAAAGTTTGGGGGCTTGAACCTTCGCGGTTGGTTCCCAACACCTACAATTCAGTAGGTCACGGCCATTAGATGGTTTCATTGTAATACGGCTTCGTGCCGTGGCTTCGTGCCTTTATTGTGATACGGCTTCGTGCCGTGGCTTCGGCCCTTATTGTGATACGGCTTTGTGCCGTGGCTTCGGCCCTCATTGATACAGCTTCGAGCTGTTTGACTTCAAGTGATTGGGATGTTTGACAGCTTCGGCTGAGAGGCTTTCAGGCCTTTGTGATGTCTTGGTATTTTCGTTGGAGCCTTCGGGCATTGTGATTCATATTTAATTCAGTTCTGGTTTGGTTTCATGTTCGTGTAATTCATTATGGTGTTCTATACTTATAATTCGCCGTTGGGCATTTATATTCTAACCTGTTGAACAGGTATTAATAGTATGTCGTGGGCATAGTGTTTCACGAATGCTCGGTTCTCACCTTGGTTTGTGAGCATCTCGTATTATTATCATTGTACCGTTTCATTCTGCCTTTGGATGCATATCATGTTATACATGTATTTGATGTTCATTATCTGGATGACTGACCCCGTGGGGGCAGAACATGTTTTCATGTTTTAGGTGCTTGTGAGGAGAGAGTTGAGACATAGGGGCATGACGTTGGCAACGAGGCATTCGAGCGATACTAGTCCGAGTTGTTCATGTTGGTCAGTTAGTTGGAGTGTTCTCCAGGTTGGCAGTCAATGTCGTTATGTATTAACCGAGCAGATACTCGTGGATGTTGTTGTATTTGTATTTTGGCCATATAGGCCCATCTTTATTGTTGAAATTCCTTATCGAAATATTGTGTCGGATATCATGGTAGGGACTGTGATCTCCCTTGTTGGTTAACTTAATGTATTTTAGTCATGTTTCGCCTGGTAGATCTCCAGGTGTGGGGTCCACGGCATTGTAGTAACCCAATTGGTTTTGGGGGTGTTACAGTCTCTTCATACAACAACATTCCATACAGCGACTACTCCAATATAGCCTACAGCATAAATGGATACAGCATTCAAGCTGTAAAGTATTGAGATCTTTAATACCTATCGAAACAGGACTGAAGACCGTTTGAAAAGAAATCTTTGTTATTCGCTAAAGTCAAGTCCCGTTTGAAAAGAAGTATTTAAATATTGAAAGGATAAAGTATTTAAATACTAAAACTGACAGAGATCTTCAAATAATGCAAAATCCGGATCTTGGTCTATACAAGTCAACCATCCAGTTGTAACGGACTTTTGCTCAACGGATCTTTCTCAATGGATCTATTCAATCTTTCTCAACGGATCTATTCAGAAGCAATATATATCCCCGCAGTTTGAAGATCAGACATATATCAACAAGCAGATATACACGAACGAATACAACAAGCATACGAACTGCCTAACGATATAGACACGAATATATACATCTGAGCAAATATATTTCTTCAAGCATACTGCCCATTCTAAGAGAAGAAATATACAAGTGCTCAACCTTGAACAACACATCATCAGCTCAAAGCTCAAGAAAGTCAAGATGTTGTTCAACCAGTGATCTTACATTGAATAAAACCATTAGCCCTGTGTGGACTGAGAAAGCCTTGCTTTTCCTGAACTGTGTGTGACGGATCTGCATTGAAGAGACAAAGCTTCGGAACTGTGTGTGAAGAAGTTAGTCAAGTGAAAACTTTGACCAATCTGTGTGAACGGTTGAAATCTACGATCTTTGTATCAATCTGTGTGAACGATATATTGATAGGTTTGATTATAAATACGTAGTTGTGTACATAGTATTTATAATAAACTTTTACTCGGACTAGTGGACGTAGAGGGGTTTACCTCGAAACACTTTAATTACTGTGTCAATTACCTTCGGCATTTACTGTTTTAATAACTGTGATTATTTTAGGTATACACTGCATACCGAGTTGCTGTATTTACAGCAACTTACTTTTACAAGACTTCCGCTACGCACTCTAACTTGAAAAACGTACAGCTTGTTGCTTAAACACTTTCCAAGCTGTATTCTGTATACTTAGTGACCAACAGGGCAGTAGTGGATGACCGTCGAAAAATAATTTTGATAGTTACACAGGATGGTATAGAACATATCTTTGAGGATAGAAACCAAGTACTTTAGGAAAGATTGTTCGAGCCATGAAGGCGATAAAGTTGTTGTGACAAGGCTGTACCGGTTATTGGTGTTACGCATTAAAGTCAGAAATTGGTGGGGTGCAGTTATCCTCTATCCCAAATGTGAATGAGTTTCCAGACGTATTTCCAGATGATATGCTTGGGTTGCCGCCGCATCGCGATGTGGAGTTTACTATCGAACTAGAGCCTAATGCAGCACCAGTATTCAAGGCACCATACAGAATGGCCCCATCGGAAATGCAAGAGTTGAAGAAGCAACTAGGTGAACTGTTGGACAAAGGTTATATTTAGCCAAGTGCTTTGCCATAGGGTGCACCGGTGTTGTTTGTACGGAAGAAAGATGGATCCTTATGGTCATGTATTGACTATCGTGAGTTGAATAAACTCACTATCAAGAACAAGTACCCGTTACCACGAATTGATGACCTATTTGATCCTGCAAGGAGCTACGGTTTTCTCAAAGATTGACTTGAGATCGGGATATTATCAGCTGCGAATTCGGGATTCAGATATTCCAAAGACAACATTTCGAATGAGATATGGGCATTATGAATTCGTGGTTATGCCTTTCGATTTGACTAATGCTCTAGCAGTGTTTATGCAGCTTATGAACAAGACCTTTATCGAATATCTCGATAAATTTGTGGTGGTGTTTATTGACGAGATCTTAATCTATTCCAAGAATGAAACGGAGCATGCTGGACACTTAAGAATAGTGTTGAATATTCTGAGGGCTGATTAGCTTTATGCAAAATTTTCTAAGTGAGAGTTCTGGATGAAACAAGTTACTTTTCTTGGTCATATTATATCGGCTGATGGTGTTCAAGTGGATCCTCAGAAAATTGAAGCAGTTTTAGCTTGGGAACCCCCATGGAATTTCAAGGAAGCTCGGAGTTTTTTGGGATTAGCTGGTTATTATCGTCTATTTGTCGAGGGTTTCTCAAAAATTACTCGGCTACTCACTCAACTATTACAGAAAACTCAAAAGTTTGAGTGGAATGACGAGTGTCAGAAGAGTTTTGACGAGTTGAAGAAGAGGCTGACTACGTCGCTGATTCTAGCCTTACCACAGGGAAGTGAAGGTTTCGTTATTTATAGTGATGCTTCTAAACAAGGATTGGGATATGTATTGATGAAAAATGAGAGGGTAACTGCATATGCGTCTCGGCAGTTGAATCCATATGAGATGAATTATCCTACCCATGATTTTGAGTTAGCCACTGTAGTGTTTGCATTGAAGATCTGGAGACATTATTTATATGGTTCTTCTTGTCGGGTTTATATGGATCATAAGAGTTTGAAATATATTTTCTCCTAGAAATAGCTTAATATGTGTCAGCGGGGATGGTTGGAATTGATTGAAGATTATGACCTTGACATTCTTTACCATCCAGGTAAAGCGAATGTCGTTGTCGATGCTATGAGCCGTAAGTCAATCATGTTGCAGAGGTTGGAATTACTTACCATTCAACCAAAGCTCAGACGAGGGTTAATTGATTTGGAGATTGAAGTTTGGCCTCAAGTAACTCAAGGACAATTACGTTTCCTTGAGATCACATCCCCAGTGATTGAAGATGTTAAAGCTAAACAATGGGACGATCCTTTATTATTTCAGCTACGAGAAGATGTTGTTAAAGGAAAGGCACCTGGATTTATTATTTATGAAGATGGAGTTCTTCGATTTCAAGACATAATTTGTGTACCAAATCAGGATAATCTTAAACAAGTAATCTTGAACGAAGCACATTCTACTCCATACTCGATTTATCCAGGTATGAGTAAAATGTATAAAGATTTGAAGAAAATTTTTGGTGGCCAAAAATAAAGAAAGATGTATGGAGTACGTGTCGAAATGTTTAACTTGTCAGCAAGTTAAAGCCAAACATCAAAGACCTGCCGGAAAGTTGCAGCCGTTACCGATTCCAGAATAGAAGTGGGAAGACATCGCGATGGATTTTATTGTAGGAATGCTAAAAATGCGAACTGGGATGAATATGATTTGGGTAATCGTTGATCGACTAACCAAGTCAGCATATTTTATGGGTATTAGAGATACTTGGGGACCAGAGAAATTGGCCCGTTTATTCATTGTAGAAATTATGAGACTTCATGGTACCTCAAAGAGTATTGTTTCAGATCGCAATGGACGCTTTGTATCACACTTCTGGCAAGTAGTACATAGAGCACTCGGTACTGAATTTAATTTTAGTACCGCTTATCATCCTCAAACAGATGGACAGTCGGAGAGAACTATCCAGACGTTGGAAGATATGTTAAGGGCATGTGCCTTGAATTGGAAACAATGTTGGGAAATTCATTTACCGTTAACTGAATTTGCATATAATAATAGTTGGCATAGTTCGATTAGTATGGATCCATTTGAAGCATTATATGGAAGACAATGTCATCTCCACTTTGTTGGTATGAACCGTATGAATTACTTGGAATAGAACCAGATTTGTTAATTCAAACAAGGGAAAAGATTGCTTTAATCCGATAGAAGTTATTGATCGCCCAGAGTCGACCGAAGTCATATGCCTCCGTTTGACGTCGACCTAGAATTTCAGGCGGGAGATCATGTGTTGTTAAAGGTATCGCCGACTCATGGAGTCCTTCGGTTTGGTAAGAAAGGTAAGCTTAGTCCTCGTTATATCGGTCCTTCCAAGATCCTAGACAGAGTAGGTGATGTGGCTTATCGACTAGCGTTACCTTCAGTGCTTAGTCACGTTCATACTGTGTTCCATGTTTCACAATTGCGTAAGTATGTTTTCGATCCTAGTCACGTTATTGATTATGAAAAGATTTAGGTAAATGATAATGTTACGTATGAAGAGCAACCAGTAGCAATATTAGAGCGTCGGGTGAAACAATTGCAATGGAAGGCGATTCAGTTAGTAAATGTTCAATGGTTTAAACATGGGATTGAGGAGGCTACGTGGTAAACTGAAGATAGTATGCGTGCCCAATACCCTAAACTTTTTGAATCTTAAATTTCGGGATGAAACTTCTTTCTAGGGGGTAAGGGTGTAATATCCGTATATTTTATTAATTATGTGTGTTATTTTGGACATATTCTGTCAAAAATTGATTTGTAATTTCCATGTTGTATTGTTTGGCATTTGGAATTGTGTGTATATTGGTGTTGGAATTGGAATATTGATGGTTAGTAATTGTCGACTTCTGTAATTATCGGGATGTGTTTGTTCTGACAGGATTTCACAATTTTAATGCTGGGTAGTAGCAGTTAGCGCACGCTAGACTATGTTGCTAGCGCATGCTAACCATATATTTGTAGCGCACGCTACTGTTGTCCGTAGCACACGCTAAGCCGGCTGGACAGTAGGATTTCTGGATTCTGGAATGGGTCAGTAGCGCACGCTAAGAGTAGACTAGCGTACGCTATTGTGGTGGTCTAGCGCACACTAAAGGTGTTGGTAACGCACTCTATTTTGGACTATCACTAGGGGCAGAATGTTTCTGGACTGCATGTGCAAGCACCTAGCGCACGCTATTATTATAGCTAGCGCACGCTAACGTCTGTGATAGCGCAGCTAACATATGTGTTAGCACACACTAGTGAAGTCAGACAGAAGGTTCTGGACTTCCGACATAGCCGTTAGCGCATTCTATACCTCGTCCGCAGCGCGCGCTAATCACGACCAGTATAAATAAGCTTGTATGTTCTAGAATTCGTCCTTTTCTTCATCCCTCTCTTCTTCTCCGACGGTTGGGCGATCTTGAGCATAGGATAGTGCGGGTTTTGGCCGGATTTCATCATACAACTACGTTTTTGAGTTCCTAGTATCAAGTTAACAACATCTCGTCAACTTTTGTCGTCCGAATCAAGGTAAAGTTCGTTCAACCCTAATTTTCGGGATTTTGGGGCTTTCACTGAGATTTCCTAATTCTAATTTGTTTTATCCTTGAACCATGTTAAATTATGATGTTATAATCATAATCCTCCATTTTTCCTTGAAGATTATGGATTAAATTCCAAGTTTCCTTCCATAGTTTGAGTATGATCCATGTTGCCTCCATAGTGGTCGATTGATTGTCCCTAAGAGTAGAACTTAGGGTAAATCCTTCCGTTTTTGTAGTGTTGTGCTTGTCTTGGTAGCTTGTTGTGCTAGGAACATATCGTTGAAGGAAGTTCGGATCGCAGGTCCTTCCGTTCACCGTTTCCTGTGATCGAGGTATGTACTTTGGTTGCGTTTAATGTACTTCGTGTGAATGAATATGTGAAAAATGAGATTTTATGAAAAGTGGTAATTTTGGAAAATTATGGTTTGTGGCATGTGGTTACTGAGTGTTTGTGAACCGAGTAAAACCAGTGAGGGTCCCCTTGGGGTCCGCTAGACCGCGTTTTCTACGGATCACTCGGTGGGGCTATACAACCAGAGAGGGCCTGACGAGGAATCGCTGGGGTGTGTATCTCGCGTGAGGTACAGGGACAGCTAGCTCGGGAGATTGTTTTGTGATGATGATTATGGTACTATATTCCGGAATATATGTGATGGCACTGTGATTTAGATGTTTATTCCCTTGTAGTACATATTCAGGAATCGTTGTACTTGCACCAGCTTCTGGATAACCCCTTCGGGGGTGAATATACTTGTTGTATATTCAAGTACAGGTCCAGTGGGCGAGCCAGCACAGGGCGGACACGATCTTGGTGGGCAGCATTGATATCATGTACCAGTTGAGTTTGTGGTCGTCTTGTCATGAACAGAGTTATGTTTGGTTTTATACTCGTGCAGGTATTATCATGTAATGTGTATTGTGTTGTGGTTTGGTTGTTTTGGTAATGTTGTTGTGCCAGTTATGGTTGTAACACCCAGAAATGGCAGCTATTATAGTGCCGTGGACCCCACACTGGGACCCACCAGGCGATATCAAAACATAATTTAGACATCATATAGATGTGGTACCGAGCCACAATAACTTAACCATAACTCCGATTAGGAGTGTAAACCGTATACATCAACTCATACAACCATACACAAGATCCAAATCCGGTATAAACCATATGGAGATGAAATACACCCAAACTAATAATAATAATAATACATTCGCCCAAAATTAAAATAGAAAAACGAAATTCCACATTTAAGACATAACCGACCAACAAAAGACTCTGAGCCCCCCGAACTAGCACCCTTCAATACCCTTCGCTGCCATCGTGCTCTTCCTGCGCCTTACCCTTTCCTCGCCCTGAAATACAAGTATTTCGCCCAAACCACAGGGTCAGTTATACATGATAATAATTCTCATGGCATTATACAATTTATATACATGCGGATCTCAAGAAAATAACCGACTATTGAGTATACTCCTCGGGCGTATAAACAGTCAGTCCAAAACTGTCGAACATATCCAATCGTACATGGAATATGAATGACCAAACAATATGTCTCAAGATGGATGTCATAATACACCCGATCCGTAAATGTGTCCGTGCACATATCCACCCCGTATACGAAATCCAGAATATACGTGGGACGATGTACCTAATTAGCCTCACGAACTACGTCTCGTGTGCACGGTCCAATGCGGAAACATCCATGCATGACCATCAAGTGCCCGGCTAAAAATACTACACATAACCAATCGGCATGCAGATATGACTCCAGAGATGTCACGATGCAACATGACAATAAAACTCAACAAATTACACATTTATCCAAGAATTCGGACAACTCACCGAAGTGACAACAAGGCTCAGCGACACCAACAATAGCAAGGGCGATAACTTGGGAATACAATTCCACCACAAAACGATAACACGATCAAAGACATCACCATATCATGAATCATAGATTCACAGAACATTACATATACACGAAACGCATAATATTCACAAGAATTCAACCATCATCATAACCAAGCAAGATAACTTGCCTCAATTCCGTAGACGAATAGCCCTTCTTCAAATGAACGAATGGTCGGAATCCTCGAATACTAATATTCACTCGAACGAACAACCTTGAACGAAACGCAACTCATTCAACAAAACATTCATGCCATAATGATATCACCTAAGAAACGACATCTGAAATATCACTCGAGTGATTCTTCTAATTCCAACGAATATCCCATATTTCCATTAACGAGTTATGATACACCAGCTCATCTATAAAAGCCGATTTTCACCAAGTTATTGAGGTTCATCGAAAATTTACGTCTCCTAATACACCAGGATCAATGTAATTGAATTCGGTCATTAATTCTATAGCATCATTATCACCCATAATCGTTATAATCGTCCTAAAAACACTATCAACGTATTAATGTAATGATCAACACCTTCTTAAGTTATCAACACATTCGATTAACTTGAATATATGAAGGTTATGTTTGTGTTCTACCAAAATCCATTACTTTCCCTTGAAAAAGTTGCTCAAAACCTAGTTATATCATTTAGGATGTTTGACACTCTAAACATAACATCATTCAATCTTGTAATAATTATTTTCAGGGTGTTAACATAACATTAGACAGTCCATTACACCGACTTATCAAATTCATCACGAATGTATCAATTTCATAAGGTCAAAACACAGTCCCATGTTATTTCTCAAGGATTAACTAAACATTCAAGACAAGATTAGAATCTAACACCTCTAGTCATCAAGGATTCCTTACTTACAAGTCCTAGGTGTCAAGATCAAAATCACCTTCCTATTGCCATGTTATTAATCAGGTTTTATCCAACATAATCAACACAACTATGTTATGAAGCTATCAACCATTAAGAAGTGATACTAATATTTCTTATATTGTTCTTCACTTAGTTTGATCATGATTCTAATAACTATCATGTTTATACTAGATTAATCTAACATTATACGAAGTGTTTAATACTAGTATCATCACAAGCATGGGTTCAATATGAGTTAAAGAAAAACCAACCTCAAAATGAAGAACAACACCAAGACTTCCAAGAACATACTTCGAACTCCTAATCTCCAAGCGACAATCCAAGTGACGAAGCTCCAACACAAGATGGAAGGGGTAGAAATCGATTTAACAAGGTGGGGAATCGGTTTCTTAGAGGGAGGGTTGAGTTGGATTGTGCAGAAAATGAAAGGCAAGCCATACGTAAATCTACGGGCATTTACGTACGTAACGAATCTGTAATATCCGGTATTTTTCTTTCCCTTGTATTTTCATTTTTGGGTATATTTCTCGGTCATAGTGACCCACATGTATCTTTCGGTGTGTCCTTCCTGTCAATTGTTGAATTGTACTCTCGTTATTGTTCGTTGTTTCAACTTTCCTCGCTTGAGTTCGACTTTGTTAGATCACCATTAATTTTTGGTGACTCCAAAAATTATAAATCTTTGCAATATTATAGAACATCGAGTTAGCTTTCCAATGGTTCAAACGGTGAGTCAATCGGAGTTCGGACGAGAGAGTTATGGTCGTTTTAGTGGAAGATCACACGTCGGCACCGTCTCAGAGCCTTTCGGCCGATAGGTGGGCGAAAGACTTAACGCCGGCATTTACGTATGGGTATCGGCCGATCACGTCCGAAGCCTTTCGCCGATAGGGTGGGCCGAAGACTTAATCGCCGCATTGCCTCAGGTATCGGCCGGGCCTATCGGCCACCCTATCTACGATAGTCCTGGCGTGCTACATTATAAATGCGTTGGTCCGAGCGTTATCGGCTCATTTCTTCCTTTTTTCCCATCACGCGCGAGAAAGAGAGAGAGAGATATAGAGGGGAGAATTCTTCATCCGGGGTCGATCTTCATCATTTCTTTTCGGTTGTGAGGCTCGGATAATCAATCTAACGCGAGTTCTACGGATCTTAGTTCTTGAATCTCCAAAGGTAATGTTCTAAAACCCTACCTTTTTGGATAATTGGGGATTTTGGGGTTTTGTCCGATTCTTTCCGTTTCGTTGATGGATTCATGATGAATTTGATTATTCTTGTTGGTATTCTTAGTTTCTACGGATTCATGGTATATTTTCATGGTTTTGCAAAATCGAGAGGGTTTGGTTGTGGTCCGCCTCGTTGTTATTTTTGTATGAATATACATGAATCGTAGGCGGGTTTCGGTGTATTCCATTTCCGTAATCGTCTAGAGTTGGTTGTGATTGTGTTATTCGAATCGTTAGGTTCATTCGTCGGTTCCTCACGGCCGTGCTTGATTCTTCCGCTCCGCTCGCCACCGTCTAGTAATCGAGGCAAGTATCCTTATGAACTTACAATCTTGGCATAGTAGTTTTGTATGAGAAAATTGTGTGTGTGTATGCTCACTACGGGTTAGACTCGACGGGGTCTCGGTAGGGGTCCACGGAGGTGTGGATCGACGAGCTTTGCTTTTAACCACTACGGGTTAGATCCGACGGGGTCTCGGTAGGGGTCCACGGAGGTGTGGATCGATGGTTAATTGTGGTGCATTTTACAAATGTGTTTTGATATTGGCATTTCCGGAAATGAGTGTTTTCGAACGGTTTTCGTTATTGAATGCATTACTATATGTGTAAGATGTAAGTTGTTCATCTGGTTACTTGTACTAGCGTAATTGCTAACCCCTCTGGGGACCCGGTTGGGGAAATTCGTTTTATGAATTTCAGGTCAGGTTCATCGGGACGAGCGGGCGCTGGACCAGTACACGGATGATGGCCATGCGTGATGATTGTGCATAAGAGATGTCTTCATGTCTTGTTGTCTTTTCATCTTTTATGGCTTTTGAACTAATAGCTGTACTCGAGTACTTAAGAGTTCTTGTTTGTCCAGATTATATTGTTGTGCTCATGTTGTGTTGGATGATGATGTTCTATTGACCGGTTGAACCGGGTGGATTGTTCTGTTTTGCGTCTTTATGGCGTGGTGTTATTTTATCGTTTCTGTGAGTCGTTGTGTATGATGCTGTTCAGCCTGGTGGGTCCCATATAGGGATTCACGGCGCTGTAATATACCTCGGATATCCTGGGGGTGTTACAGAATCCCCAGATACTACTGGCTCAAAACACATATGCTATAACCCGTATAAAGCATTACGTACACTATAGTTAACCCTTAACATATGTTAAGAACATTACATACGTAATTCTACGGGCATTTACGTACGTAACGAATCCCCAGATGCTACTGACTCAAAACACATATGCTATTACGTACGTTGTCAAATAAACGTGCGTAATGGCCGTAGACTAGGCTGTCACAATCGAATCACCGACCACTGCCCACATCTGGTCCCACCCGCCGAAAGGCAAGCTGCTGATTAATACACCACATTATGTATGTTAATATAGGAGTGTTACGTACGTAATGCTACGTACATAGTGTACGTAACTATAACATGGTAGCGTACGCTAAGGGCAACATCAAGTCAAAAAAATGAAATTCTCTAAATAACATCTAACAATCAACCATAGTATGAATGACAAAGATCAACAATTCAACTTAACATAACTCATCAATATACTAGTTACAATAAGTACGGATATGGTACGACAATACTCGAATTATCCGAAAAATACAACAGTAAAGACGAGAGTTCAGGCGGATATTAAAATGGTCCTACGGGGCAATGTACCATATTGTTATGGTGATGTATATGGTTTTAAGTTGAGTATTGTTAATATGTATGAACGTCTTGATTTTTAATTTTTATTGTGATGTTATGTTGGTTTAAGCCTGGTAGGTTCTCCAAAAAGAATCTACGGCACTGTAATATCTCCATAAATCACGGGGGTGTTACAGAAGGGCCTGACAAGGACTCCTTGGGGTGTGTATCTCGCGTGAGGTACATAGCCAGTATAGCATGGGAGATTGTTTTATGATGATGATTATGGTACTATATTCCGGAATATATGTGATGGCACTGTGATTTTGATGTTTATTCACTTGTAGTACATATTCAGGAATTGTTGTACTTGCACCGACTTCTTGATGACCCTATCGGGGGTGAATATACTTGTTGTGTATTTAGCTACTGGTCCAGTGGGCGAGCCAGCACAGAGCGGACACGAGTTTGGTGGGCAGCATTGATATCATGCACCAGTTGAGTCTGTGGTCGTCTTGTCATGAACAAAGTTATGTTTGGTTTTGTACTCGCGCTGGTACTGTCATGTAATGTGTATTGTGTTATGGTTTGGTTGTTTTGGTAATGTTGTTGTGCCAGATATGGTCCTACCAGACAATGTACCGTATTTTTATGCTGATGTATATGGTTTGAAGTTGAGTATTGTTAATGTGTATGAACGTCTTGATTTTAATTGTTATTGTGATGTTATGTCGGTTTAAGCCTGGTAGGTTCTCCAAAAAGAATCTACGGCGCTGTAATATCTCCGTAAATCACGGGGGTGTTACAGATTACAAGATTATGGATACTTCTTTGTACATAGCTTCAACCACATTATCCCCACAAAGCGGAGCTGTTAATGGCAGTGCGTGGAGGCGGCAAAGACAACGACAAGGTCAAAAATTTTGTGTTCGAGTTTAGGTATAATTTTTGGAATTGATTGATATTTGGTCTTTAGGATGAATGTGGTTTTTAGATATAATGAGTGCAGTCTAGCTTGAGATCAGAATCGGTTGAAAATGAAATCATAGAGCACCTTCCATGGATTTTCTATGAAAATTACAAGGGGATATGGATGCTAGCATCCATCAAAACCGATACCACTCAAAACACCATCCGAGTTTTATCTTCTTCCTATCTTCTACTCATTTTTGTTATTTATTTAGCTTGAACATAATGAACAACTTGATTATTGATCTTTCTTTCATTACCATGTCCGGCTAAACTTGTTAGACTCCGGGCATGGGAGTACGTTGATTCACTATGGGTTTGAAGGATTGATGATTATATATATCTAGTGTGATTTCTTTATCAAATACTTGGTTTTGATTCATATTAAAACACTTGATCAATGCGATTTCTTTATCAAATACTTGGTTTTGATTCATGTTAAAACACTTGATCAATATTTTTACATGTCAGAACATGATGATTATTGATCTTTCTTTAATTACCATGTTCGGCTAAACTTGTTAGATTCTGGGTATGGGAGTACGTTGATTCATTATGGTTTTGAAGGATTGATGATTATATATATCTAGTGTGATTTATTTATAAAATACTTTGTTTTGATTCATGTTAGAACACTTGATCAATATTTTAACATGTTTAACTTAATTGCTCATAATTCGAGAGAAGAGGGCATTAATAGGTTTTCGAGTATTTGATATAGTTAATTATGTGATTGAGAAACCGGTAATAAACTATGATGATATTAATCATATGAACATTTGGAGTTAGATAATTTATAATAGACGGAGACGATATTATAGGTTGTTTAATCTACATTTTATTGCATCTCGAGAGGGACTTTAAAATATTGTTGTGGTTATCATTTTATAAACGCACTTAGAATTCTTTGAAATCAATCCCGACTAAACTTAGTAATCAACGGAAACCTAGCCTTGGAATCTATCTTTCAAAACTCTTAAAACTCTCTTTGATTCAAATATTACACTTGTTTGAATTAATATTCATTATTTTATTTCGTTTAGTTAACCATTCATCCACCTCAATGATCGTCTAGATAAAATTGGGACCACTATAATCTAGTAATGAATACAATAGGAATAATTAGTCTCTGTGGAATACGACCTTGCTCGCCACTTCCTACATTTACTCCGTACACTTGCGGATTGTTTAAAAATATAGCGAACAAGTTCTTGGCGTCATTGTCGGGGACTAATTTATTTTTATTAGTATTGGTATTACGATAAGTGTTTCTAGTCTTACTTTAGACAAATTTTTGTTTTATTTTGTTGCTTTCGTAATGTTTTTGGTCGTGTTGCAGGACGTACATGAACACCTGCTCATCTCGAGAACCTTTGGAAAACTTTATTCGCGAAGTAGAGGCATTTGCTCGAAGAACAAGTGTTGCTGCACGGAAATTACGAAGGGGTCTATTTGACGAAATGGAAAGAGCGGGAGATGCGATTGCCAACATGGACAGTGATAATACAACAGCCCACAATCCAAACGACGGAGGCGTACGGGCTGAGCAACCTGCAGTTCGAATTCAATCCATTCGGGACGGATTTCGGCTGAAGCTTGATCCAAATTATGGGGGAATTTCTCATATTCCTATCAATGGCTTCACTTTTGAATTGAAGCCTTCATTAATATCGCTGGTTCAACAAAATCAGTTTGGGGGATTTGCCACAGAGGACCCGTACGCTCATTTATTCAACTTTATTCAAATTTGTGATACCATCAAAATGAATGGGGTGCCAAACGATGCAATAAGATTGAAGCTATTTTCGTTCTCCTTGAGAGAGAAGGCTCGTAGTTGGCTTGGAACCCTTGCTTCGGGGAACATAAGTACATGGGACGAGTTGAGTGAGAAGTTTCATTCAAATTCCTCCCGCCCAACAAGGCTATGAGATTGAAGAGCAAAATCATGCAGTTCCGACAAATGGATTCAGAAATGTAATATGAGGCGTGGGAATGCTTCAAGAATTTGTTAACATGATGTCCTCGTCATGGTTTCCCGAAAGACCAACAAATGTGTTTCTTTAACAATAGGTTGGCCGGAGAAACGAGAAATCTTGTTGATGCATCGGCCGGAGGAGCACTACTAGCCAAAAGCACAGAGGAAGCATATGAATTGATCGAGGAGATGGCCATGAATAGCTATCAATGGCCTAATTAGAGAATTAATGTTCGTAGAGTGGCTGAAGTTTCGGACTCGGATCCTATAAAGGCTTTAACTGCACAAATGTCGAATTCGACCAGCCATTTGGGAGTTCTGACAAAGGGTGCAAACGAAAAAATAACTCCTAAAGGAAGTGCACCATCACCCGACCCTTTTGAGGAGGCTCATTACACCAATAATCATAATTTCAATAATTATCAGAATAATCAACCTCCGGGTTTCTTGTTGGAATATTTTGTTCCATACATAATTTAAAAGTGTTTTGATGATTAATGTTGATAAGCAAAACAAAACAATGAAGAGACGAAGCAAGCATCGAAGGAAAACGAAGTGCAAAATGCTGAAGTAAAACAAAGCTAACGTATGTAACAGGAACATGTTAACGTACGTAATATGATGAATCTAACGTACGTAATGCAAGAGAGATAACGTACATAACACAGTTCAAACAAGTGAACGTTGGAGGAGTCAAAGTCAGAAAAGCATGCAACGGATATATGACGTCATCAGTGATGTAATGTTAACGTATGTAACGGAGTCTAACGTACGTAACTCAAAATGACGAAACTCCCTGGACTGAAACTGAAAGAGGCTTACGTACGTAACCCGTGATGGTTAACGTACGTAACGATGCTTACGTACGTAAAGTGGCGATGATAGCGTACGTAATGAGCAGTCTGGCGGCTAACGGCTAGTTTGATGATGGAGCCTATAAATACCATCCCTATGGTATTGTTTGAGTACAACAACTTTGAGCAAATAGTCTATACTTGTGATATTATTATACACATTCTTGTTATTGATATTGAGCTTAATTGTAAGTGTTTGAGTGAGAATTCACGAAAACATACACGAGTGGTAAAAGAAAAGATACGATTGGATTCGGTGTTATTAGGATCAAGGATCCGGCATTATTAGAATCGCAATCGCTATCAAGTGAGGTTTATCTAGTACCGATAGAAAGCTAGAGAGGTTGATTCCTTGTCCTACGAAAAGGAAAACGGTTTAACTTGGACCGACACAAAGACAAGTGCGAGTGGTTTATCACGGACCAATAGAAGACGTGATTGTAATGGTTATACCTCGACCGATAGAAGAGAGGCGTAGAGGTTTTTATCTTGATCCTATAGAAAAAGATACCGAGAGAGGACGTAGGCTCGTTTATAGCCGAACCTCTATAAATCCTTGCGTCATTTAATTTCCGCAATTTTATTTACGCTTCCGCAACACGGCGCAATATCCGATTTGGTACCCAACAATTGGTATCGGAGCGGTACTCTAATACGCGGCTTAACATCCGAAGAGAAAAAGATCCAATGGCGTTTCAATTTGCTCCTGTCGAAGGCCTTGCTCTCAACCGACCACCATTCTTCGATGGCTCAAATTATTTGACATGGAAGAAAAAGATGTCAATCTTTATTCGTGCCTACGATATAGAGATTTGGAAGATTATTTGTCTCAGCCCGAAAGTTACTCTCAAATCCGACGGTACGCTCAAATCTTTCGAAGAATACGACGATGCCGATTGGAAAAATGACCATCTAAATTGTAAGGCTACTCAACTCTTATTTTGTGCCTTAAATCTGGAAGAAGTCAATCGAATCTCATCGTGTGAGAGTGCGAAAGAAATATGGAAAATTCTAGAAATCACACACGAAGGGACGACTCAAGTCAAGGAGACGAAGATAAATATGCTTCTCCATGACTACGAGTTATACATGATGAAGGGTGATGAGTCCATCACCAATATGCTCGACCGATTTTCGGTCATCACAAATGGACTAGCTTCGTTTGGCAAACCATTATCTAGTAGTGAAAAAGTCAAGAAAATCTTAAGATCACTACCTAGCGAATGGGACGGCACCGTGACCGCAATTATGGAATCTAAAGATCTCAACACGCTTGATTTTAGCGCCCTCGTTGGTTCGCTAATTAATTATGAGATCGTGTTAAAATCACGAAGTGTCAAGCCAAAGCCGAAGGAACGATCGTTAGCCATGAAGGCTAAGATGTCGAAAAAGAAAGAAGAAATCCTGGTGGAAGAAAGCGACGAAGAAGCGGCATATTATGCCAAGAATATTAATAAATTCCAAACTTTATTAAACTGGAGGAAGAAGGATATCTCGAGCGAAATGAAGAAATTCGACAACTCTTGTCGATTATGTGGAAAACCAGGCCACTTCGCTAAGCATTGCCGTGCCAAACCCAAGAAGGAGGTTCTCGTGGCTACTTGGAGCGATGAAGACGAAGATGATGTATTCATAAATCAAAATAATCTCGCTCTCATGGCCCGGAGTTCGTTCGACGACAGCGATGTTGAAAGCCAAGTAAGTACATCCTCTCGTGACGACTTATTTGATGCATTTGAGTTATTACATACGGATTTCCAAAATGCTTTATCCGAAATTAAATCCCTTAAGTCTAAAATTAAATCTTTGGAAATTGAAAATTCCAAAATTATCGAGAAGGGAAAATTTGTCGAAATCGATCATTCGAAATGCATTGAAAATGAGAATATTTTGAAGAATGATCTTTTAAAAGTTCAAAATGAACTAAAATCTTTGACAAGAAAATTCTCGTGCGGCAACGATAAATTTGAACAAATGTTATGTGTTCAAAAATATACTTTAAATAAAGAGGGGTTACGATTCAAACCAAAAATGAATCCGTTAATTTTAAAATACCCAATTGCGAAAAGTGTTTGAAAATCGGGCATCACGTTTCAAATTGCAAAAGCCCTTTCCGGACGATAAAAATTAAGAAAATTTGGGTTCCTAAAGGAACAAATATTTCAAATATTGTTTATTTATCGAAACAAAAACCAACTATAGGTTGGATTCCCAAAAATTAATTTTTGTATTTTACTCAGGGGGAGTATTTTTTTTAGGGGAGATATTATTCTCAGGGGGAGTTTTTACTCTTTATGCAATTATTCATAAATTGTATCATGCATGTTTTATATTTTGGTATTATTTATTTCAGTTGATATTTTATCTACTTTTTGATGAAAACAAAAAGGGGGAGAGAATGGAGAAGGAGAAAAAGAAGTCGAAAATGGGATTAACCCTAAAAGGGGGAGAAAATCAAAAAATGAAAAGGAGAAAAGAAAAGAAGGAGTCGAAAAAGAAATGGGAGAAGAAACTAACGAAACGGACAAAGTCGAAAACTTTGGTCTGTACACATATACATATATTTGTATTTTTTTCAGGAAAATCCCATTGATGAAGTGTTGTTTTGTAATCATCAAAAAGGGGGAGATTGTTGGAACATTTTGTTCCATACATAATTTAAAAGTGTTTTGATGATTAATGTTGATAAGCAAAACAAAACAATGAAGAGACGAAGCAAGCATCGAAGGAAAACGAAGTGCAAAATGCTGAAGTAAAACAAAGCTAACGTACGTAACAGGAACATGTTAACGTACGTAATATGATGAATCTAACGTACGTAATGCAAGAGAGATAACGTACGTAACACAGTTCAAACAAGTGAACGTTGGAGGAGTCAAAGTCAGAAAAGCATGCAACGGATATATGACATCATCAGTGATGTAATGTTAACGTACGTAATGGAGTCTATGCTAACGTACGTAACTCAAAATGACGAAACTCCCTGGACTGAAACTGAAAGAGGCTTACGTACGTAACCCGTGATGGTTAACGTACGTAACGATGCTTACGTACGTAAAGTGGCGATGATAGCATACGTAATGAGCAGTCTGGCAGCTAACGGCTAGTTTGATGATGGAGCCTATAAATACCATCCCTATGATATTGTTTGAGTACAACAACCTTGAGCAAATAGTCTATACTTGTGATATTATTATACACATTCTTGTTGTTGATATTGAGCTTAATTGTAAGTGTTTGAGTGAGAATTCACGAAAACATACACGAGTGGTAAAAGAAAAGATACGATTGGATTCGGTGTTATTAGGATCAAGGATCCGGCATTATTAGAATCGCAATCGCTATCGAGTGAGGTTTATCTAGTACCGATAGAAAGCTAGAGAGGTTGATTCCTTGTCCTACGAAAAGGAAAACGGTTTAACTTGGACCGACACAAAGACAAGTGCGGGTGGTTTATCACGGACCAATAGAAGACGTGATTATAACGGTTATACCTCGACCGATAGAAGAGAGGCGTAGAGGTTTTTATCTTGATCCTATAGAAAAAGATACCGAGAGAGGACGTAGGCTCGTTTATAGCCGAACCTCTATAAATCCTTGCGTCATTTAATTTCCACAATTTTATTTACGCTTCCGCAACATGGCGCAATATCCGATTTGGTACCCAACATTTCTACCATCCCTCCAACAGAAATCATGAGAATCTTAGCTACGGGAATTCCTGAAATGCGTTGCAACCACCGATGGGATTTAAAGTGTCAAATGGTGAAATAATTGAAGAATCAAAACCAAATTCTAATCTAGAGTATATTTTGGCTACTTTTATGATGGAAAAAAAAGTCGGTTTACATGAGTGAAGAAAAGCTTGATCGGATTGAAAATCATTTGACTCAATTAGCAACCACTGTTGGAGCTCAAATAAAAAATCTAGAAATACAAATCCGTCAATTTTCTAAGATTGTAGGGAGCCAACATCAAAAGGGCCAATTTCCAATCAATACCGAGGAGAATCCAAAAGCATAGTGCAATGTTATTTTCTCGTATAGCGTGAATGAAGAGCTACCAGAATCGGAGAATGAGGACAGATGCAGTCGTGTGGTCTAATAAGGCTGATTTGGTAGATTCCATTAATGAGGTGAAGAATCGGTCCGATATTGAGTATATCGAGGAGAAGAAAAATTTTGAGGTTTTCTTACAAGCCATGCCGTCAAAGAAAAAAGAATTGGAGCGTCTAGCCCAAAAGCTTAAGGACACAGGGAGTTTTTCAATTCCTTGCTCTATTTTAGGTTGTTCATTAAATAATATATTTTGTGACCATGGTTCAAGTTTCAATATATTGCCTTTATTTATTTTCAGGACGCTTGGATTAGGAGAATTGAGGCTATCTCGAGTGAATTTACAATTCATAGATCGATCTTTAGCTTACCCAAGGGGAATTGTTGAGGATGTAATTTTAAAAATTGGTAAGCTCGCCTTCCTCGTTGATTTTATAGTGCTTGATGATGATGGGAAGCAAGATGGTCTAGTAATACTTGGACGTCCATTTTTAGCCACTGCACGAGCATTAATTGATGTGGACCGAGGAGAATTGACGATTAGGACGCATGGTGAATATGTTGTATTTTTTATGACCCCTCGATTTGATGGATTGACAAATGGAGAACCTCCCGATAAAATTGCATGTAAGCCGAATTGCAAGAGCTCTTCGAATGATCCGGGATGAAGGAAACAGGCGTCTAGCTGAAGACGTTAAACTTAGCGCTGGTTGGGAGGCAACCCAACGCTTATAAGTATTTCTTGATCTAGAGTATTAAAATTCTATGCTTCCCTAGGTAATCATATCATTTAATTTAAGTTTGGGGGAGATATTTTGGGTCAAGAAAATACTTGCATTTTCTTTTAATTTTTGCATTGAATTTAGTTGCATTTAGCATATTTATTGTTTTGAGTTTGTTAGTTGGTAGTTTTGCACTGTTATTTTGGTAGAGCATTTTACTTTTGATAATAACTCGAAAGAATGAACTCTTGTCTTGGATGCCTCGGGATTTATTTGTCATTTGGATATACAAGTTGAGGATGTTTGACGAGGAAAAATTGTAGATAATCAAAAGGGTGTGAAATTAAATAAATAGTTTAATATCTTCGAGGTATGAACGAATGTTAACTTGTGAGCTTTTGAGCCTTTGTGCATCATTAAATATGCAAGTTTTATTGTCGAGTGTATCATTCATGTTTTAAGACTCTAGAACTTGCCTTGGTATCTTATTCGAAACCACAAGTGTGTGCAAATTAGTGAAAGTGATTTTTGGCGGTCTTTGATTTAGCCCTTCAATCTTTTTGGCCAACTCGATAATTGTTAATTTCCTAGTTAGCCCAATTGAGCCTAAAGCCTATTTTTTTTTGTTAGCCACATAATGAGCTTTCCGGTCCTTTAAATTCTTTTTCCCTATACTTGAGCTTGCTAGAATTAATTGGTAAAAGAATGAAATAACCTATGTGGGGGCAAATGGGGAAGATTGTTTGAGTTCAAGATTGAGTTGGTTCACAATGATATATCAAAATAAGTTTGAAGGAAAAATGTTGGGTTTATCATGATGATGTTGTCCACTATATGGAGAGTCACACTAGGTTTACACGAATAAATTTACCCAGATAAATGGATCAATAAAAAAAATAAATGGAGCAATAAGGAGAAATAAGGTTGTGATTTTCACTTTCAAAAGTGCTTATTGTGATTATTATAAAGTTAAGGGGTTAAAATAAGCAAATTCCAGAAAAATTTTGAGCTTCTAAGTGAGCGAAGTGATTATGGGATTTAGTTTTAATTTTCTCAAGTCAAGTCACTTTAGCCATACTTATCCTACCCCGACCAAAAAGCATACATTGCAACCAGTAAAGTCCTTTTTTATTCACAAATTTGCATGCACAAAATAGTGGTATAGATGTAGACGATTGGCAAGCTTATGGAGATTCTTATTTCATTGAATGAGTTCTAAGTGTATACATGTCCCATTATACACTTTGAGAGTGAGTGAATACAATTGACCGGTGAGGTTTATATTTTTCAAGTATTGACTATGATGTTAAGGAAGCATCCCGGAGATTTGAAAACTTTAAAGAACTCGGCTTATTTATCACTTGAGGCGTATTGATGAATTTTCGAAATGATCATTTGAGGTGTGTTGAGGGATGAGTTCCCTTAAGAGTGGTTATTTTAAAGTGCATTGCTCGGGACGATCAACGTTTAAGTTTGGAGGATTTTGTTATCACTTATTTTTACACATATTTCTATAAGGTTTTTCCGGATTTTAAGATCCTAAAATATGTGGAATTGTGTTGTTTGTGCTTAAATTGTGTTTGTTGGACTCGATCACGCTTGGGTATATTTAGTTACTTTTACAGGTGTTTTTAAGGTCATTATCAAGCATGAATGAAGTCCCAACCCTCGATACATATCGAGTGATGCATGAACGAAAGATCGAGTTGAAAAAGACTAAAAAATGGAGTTAGAACAGATCAACACGGACTCGGTCGTGTCATATGACTCGACCGTGTTGTATGACTCGATCGGGTTGCACGTCCAGAAAGTTTTTTTGAAATCTAGAGCACTTCGACACGGGCCGTGTCATTTGACACGGGCCGTGTCACTTTTCGGTGCAAAGGCTCTTGATTGACGTTTTTACACGGTTTGAACAAGAAAAATGGGTTTTTGGCTTGATAAAAAGGGCTCTTGGCTGGACTTGAAGGGACATTCAGACTTGGAGAGTTGCTGAGGATTGAAAAAACAAGATTGAGAGAAAAACTTACCAAAAGGAGGAGACTTTGAAGAAAGCACAAGGAAGAACACATCAAGACTTGAAGGCTTGAACCGAGACCACTCAAAATACCGTCCGATTTTTATCTTCTTCCTATCTTTTACTCATTTTTGTTATTTATTTAGCTTGAACATGATGAACATTATGATTATTGATCTTTATTTCATTACCATGTCCGGTGAAATTTGTTAGATTCCGGGCATGAAAGTACGTTGATTCACTATGGTTTTGAAGGATTGATGATTATATATATCTAGTGTGATTTCTTTATCAAATACTTGGTTTTGATTCATGTTAGAACACTTGATCAATATTTTTACATGTTTAACTTAATTGCTCATAATTCGAGAGAAGAGGGCATTAATAGGTTTTCGAGTATTTGACATAGTTAATTACGTGATTGAGAAACCGGTAATAAACTATGATGATATTTAATCGTATGAACATTTGGAGTTAGATAATTTATAATAGACGGAGACGATATTATAGGTTGTTTAATCTACATTTTATTGCATCTCGAGAGGGACTTTAAAATATTGTTGTGGTTATGATTTTATAAACGCACTTAGAATTCTTTGAAATCAATCCCGACAAAACTTAGTAATCAACGGAAACCTAGCCTTGGAATCTATCTTTTAAAACTCTTAAAACTCTCTTTGATTCAAATATTACACTTGTTTAAATTAATATTCATTATTTTATTTCGTTTAGTTAACCATTCATCCACCTCAACGATCGTCTAGATAAAATTGGGATCACTATAATCTAGTAATGAATACAATAGGAATAATTGGTCTCTGTGGAATACGACCTTGCTCGCCACTTCCTACATTTACTCCGTACACTTGCGGATTGTTTAAAAATATAGCGAACATACATAAGATCCATTTATAGTATTACGTACGTGCTGCGGCCTATTTATAGGCGGGCAACAGACTTCATTTCGTGTTTTTCACCATTCTTTCTCCTTCTCCTCTTGCGGTCGATGGGATTGGTTTAAGAGGCTAGGGATGGTCATGATTTCATCATCCATCAACCTTCTTGAGTTCCTAACAAGGATTAACATCATATAATCTATCATTTTCCGTCGGATCGAAGGTATTGTTCTTGTATTCCTAGAATTGACTTTTTGGGTTTTTGTTCTTGATTTCGAGTTTGTTTAACTCGATTGAAGATTTGAGTGTTCTTGGGGAGTATTGAACATTTAACGTTCGATTAAATGTTCTAATGAGTTCCCTTCGGGAGTTGGGCGTGTTTTCTGTTGTTATTAACCCGGTTACTCGTAGTGATTTTGTTTTGTTGTTTCTCTCGTAGAGGATATAGGTTTGGGGGATTTCGGTCGAGCTGCGGTCTTAGGAGTCATTCGTGTGTTAATCATTGAGGCAAGTGTTCTTTTCTATATGAATTATATTATGCGAATTGAGGTTGTAGAATGGGTTTATGATGGTTGTTTATTTTTGTTGATTTTGCATTATATGGGTCATTTTAGATGTTATGTTAAGTTAGAGTCGGTTGTTGGTTGTTGTAGAGATGTGTCAATTGAGACGAGGTGTCGGGTAGATAGTACACTTAGACGTGGGTTGTAATGATTTGGTGGTCACTGGGTTGTGTGGATTAGGTTGTGTGTTATGAGTTGGGTTAGTTGTAATGGTTTGATCGGTTGTTATACTAGTTGATATGTTGAGATGCGTTTAGGATTGTTAGGTTGTTGTATTGCTGTGTCGGTTGTGGTTATGTGTCGGATAAGTGACCATTTCTAGCAAGTGCCTTGATTATATTACATGTGTAGCAATTGGGATATAATGGTAGATTGAGTATTGATTGGTACAATGTGTTGTGGGAGTTTCTGGACATTAATGTGTTCCAGAAGGTGTATTGACGGCAAAGATGGTTGGGAACACAGATGGTTTCGGTGTATGTTTGAATCTAAGATTATATTTATGAGTGATATCGGATAGTATGATGATTTGAATGCTAGATGGGCACATGTTTGGAAACCGGATATGTTTGACTAATTGTGCTAATTGCTACAAACGTGTTCTTATAGATAATTGTGTTGGCTGCGCATGTATTTGAATATGTATCTGAAATTTTCATAGACTCGAGTATGTTATGAAAAATCAGATCTTCTCAAATATTTTACTAGTACGGTTAAATGGCAGTTACTATGAATTTTGAAAATTTTCTGAAATTTTGTATAAGCCGGTCGTATATTTTCAAAGAAGAGAGTTGATTGATTGTTTCTTTCTACCTCAGTGTACGCTCATCGATAGCTATATCTGCTGCACGTGTATTTTTAAATGACTTACAGGTATTTTGCATTCTAAGTTAAGCTCGAAAATTGTCGTGACTATTTTATCGGTATGCATAAGTAGTGACTTAGCATATACATTGTTTTTAATTATAAACGTTTTGAGTTTTGACAAAGTGATCGTGCACTTTCATAGAAATCTTGCGATGGAATACGAAGGTTATATTTTGAACTACTTTTTGATATTTTATAAAATGTCACCGTCGTCAATCTTTTATTATATTTGAAAGAATTTTAGAAATGGTTGTAGCCTATTGATGTTAACTTCAAATAACTCGAGTATACAATTTTAAAAGAAATCTTTCACACCATAATTTTTTTTTGTATTTTGAAACAAAAATGTGATTTTCATTTTCTAAAATAAATAAATAGTGAAAGATGAAAAATCTAACTCGACTTAAACTTTAAACTCGGATTTGGAGAAATTTTCTGGATTGAATCACTTAGCGCATGGTAATTTTGTACCGAACGCGCGTTAAGTGTAGTGTGTGGATGAAAAGGGTTTTTCTTAAAGTGACAGGCTAGAGTTATGATATATTGGTCGTATTACCGTTCCTGTTGAGGAGCCTTGGTTGAGTACCGAATTGTTGTGTTGCATGGTTTGGGTTTGCTTGTAGCCTGTATAATGTTATTCCGATGTGATTGTTGATATGTGGAAATATTTAGTGTGAGTATGAATGGTTTCCCACCCAGGGATGGTTCAGTGGAACCTCTGGGGGTCGATAAGTGTCATGGCCACGAGATATCCTGTGTGTTGTTAATTGTGATCAGGATACGTAGCGACATGATTTCTCTTGATGTTGACGTTTTGATGGATTTTGATATTCCGGAACATGGTTTTGCAAATGATTTCAGAAAGAAACAATTTCGATCTATTCCTTATAGTTTGGTAAAACATCCCGGGGTGCCAAAAGCGTTTTCCAATCTTATTTCAGAAAAATTTTATGAACTTAGATTTTAAAATGTTATTATTGAAACAAATATCTCGGGGACTTTTTGAAAAAGAATATTATCAGTGATTTACTACTATGACGTGTGATTTGATGTGGCTGTGTCTGTTTTGGTATTGACAATGATCGTAAATTTTCTGTTGATATGGTCATGTGGTCCATCAGTTACGACTATAAGTCCATTTATTGCAATTGCAATTATTGTACTTGTGTAACTTTGGCGAGTGGATATTTTGTGTGATGCTATTATTGCCTTACGTCGGTATGTTGTGCTGAATCGGCATTATGGGTATTGTTATGCCATGTTGCGTTCCATAGTGCTGAGCGGTTGTGTGTTCAGTATGCCGAGAAAACGAGGTCGAGGTTGTAGTTGTGGACGAAGTCAGAAGCATGGTGAGGCACGTAATCAGAGGCAAGTAGCCGGAGAGAATGTCATTGTTGACAGGAATCCAACGTTTTGTAATGACTCTATCATTGACGAATCATATGTTCGTGGCAATGGAGCAGAAGAATTCAGGGGATTCATTGGGAAGTAAGGGAATGAGGGTCCATATATCTCAACCCCCGTATCAATCGATTGTGGAATCTTCTAGGCCAGCTAGAAAATCTAGGAGATCTAGGGCAGTATCGTTGACTGTGGGTAACTTGCCTAGATGACTGTAAAATTCCGGGCCATGTATGCGCGAATTGTAAGAAGCCGCCGATAGCTTGCTATAATTGCGGACACGAGGGGCATCGAGGGTTGTACTGTGATGAAGTATCTAGATCAAACGTGACCACTGAGAAGGCCATTCCTATGACGAATGTGGGTCCATAAAGTAAGAGACAGAAGGTTTCAAGCAGCTCCTTGCGGGGACAGAGAAACGAGTCCAGCGAACCTGATGGTTCGAATCGTTTTTCTAGGAAGACTATTCGTTCGTTTGATCAGCCTAAGAATCTTACTCCAGTGGTGAGTAAGGTAAGTAATGTGAAGATGTGTTTCAACTGTAGCCGTGTGGGCCATACTCGGAAGAATTGTCGCTTGCCGGAGATCAACTTTTTCAAGTGTGGTCATTTGGGACACCAAGCGGTGCACTGCGAGACAGTCGTTGGAATGTTCGGGAGCTGGAGACCCGCTCCTACTCGTGGAGGGCCCAGTAGGACCCAGTGATGTTATTGTGTGTTGTATTGTGGGTTTTGTCTTGTGTGGAGATTTGATATTTGTTGTGTGAACCTTTTTGCTTCGTTTGTGTTCTGCCTTGTTATTTTACTTAAGTTTCGGGACGAAACTTATTTTTTAGTAGGGTAGAATGTAATACTCGAGATTCTCATTCTGATTATTTTGAATTAGTTTTTATTTTGTGCCGGATATTTGTTTACCAAAGATGATTTCTTAGAATTTCTATCCGTGTATGGTAAATGTACCGTGTTGTGATGTTCGTCGCGTGTGACTTGTTGATGGATTAGTCGTACCAATTGTGTGCTGGTGCGTATGACATGTATGTCGTGTTTCGTAGTATGATGGTTTCCATTTCAGAACGTCACACATTCGTTGCAAACTGGAAGTCGGGCTATTCGTCGGGCAGTTGCATCGCTGTACCGACTTCAGACCTGCTATTGTCGGAGCTGGTTACGTACGCTATCAGGAGTGCATTACGTACATTATTGATGATGGATTACGTACGTAACAATGTATGTGTTATGTACGTTAGCCTATAGGTGAATTGAGGCAGTGAGTTCTGAGTAGAGCATTACGTATGTAACATTTCCGTTACATACGTAAGATCCATTATGTACGCTATTCTTACAGTATTACGTACGTAATATGTTGCGGCCTATTTATAGGCGGGCAGCAGACTTCATTTCGCGTTTTTCACCATTCTTTCTCCTTCTCCTCTTGCGGTCGATGGGATTGGTTTAAGAGGCTAGGGTGTAACACCCTCAAGATATTCGAGGTATATTACAGTGCCGTGAATCCCTATATGGGACCCACCAGGCTGAACAGCATCATACTCATCAACTCACAGAAACGACAAAATAACACCTCGTCATAAAGACGCAAAACAGAATAATCCACCCGGTTCAACCGGTCAACATAACATCATCATCCAACACAAACATAATAGGCAACAATACAATCCGGACGAACAAGAACTCTTAAGTACTCGAGTACAACTATTAGTTCAAAACCACAAAAGATGAAAAGATAAAAAGACACGAAGACGTCACTCGTGCACAATCATCACGCACGGCCATCATCCGTGTACTGGTCCAGCGCCCGCTCGTCTCGATGAACCTGACCTAAAATTCATAAAATGAATTTCCCCAAAATGAGTCCCCAGAGGGGTTAGCAATTACGCCAGTACAAGTAACCAAATGAACAGCTTACATCTTACACATATAGTAATGCATGCAATCAAGAAATCATAGTTCCAAACACTCATTTCCGGAAATGCCAATATCAAATCACATTTGTAAAAATGCACCACAATTAACCGCGAACCCACAGCTTCGTGGATCCCTACCGAGACCCCGTCGGATCTAACCCGTAGTGGTTAAAAGCAACTCGCGGTTCCACAGCTTCGTGGAGCCCTACCGAGACCCCGTCGGATCTAACCCGTAGTGAGTATACACACACACACACAATTTCTCATACAAAACTACTATGTCAAGATCGTGAGTTCATAAGGATACTTGCCTCGATTGATAGACGGTGACAAGAACGGAACGGAAGAATCAAGCACGACCGCGAGGAACTGACGAATGAACCTAACGATTCGAATAACACAATCACAACCACTCCTAAACGATTACGGAAATGGAATACACCCAAAAACCCGCCTACGATTCATGTATATTCGTACAAAAATAACAACGAGGGCGGACCACAACCAAACCCTCTCGATTTCGCAAAACCATAAAAATATACCATGAATCCGTAGGAAAACTAATTATACCAACAAGATTAATCATATTCATCATGAATCCACCAACAAAACGGAACGGATCGGAAGAAAATCCCAAAACCCCCAAATCGCCCAAAAGTAGGGTTCTAAGAGATTTACCTTGAATTAGGATGAAAGATTCGTGTTGATGTTGATATAATACACCAAGAACTTAAGGAAGATGTTGGATGAGATGATTGGAGGAAGAAATCGCCAAGAATCGCCCGAAATCGCCACAGCCGCGGAAAGGAGGAGGAAATGGAAATAATACGCTCATCTCGGTCAACTCCCTGATTTATATAGCCACGGAGTGTTAGCGCGCGCTAATCCTCAAGGTTTGCGTGCGCTAACGAAACAGACTACAGTCCAGTAGCCAGATTTCTGGCCGTTAGCGTGCGCTACTCCAAACGTAGCGTGCGCTAATAACCTCTCGGTAGCGCGCGCTATCGACCAATAGCGTGCGCTACCTGGACATCAGCCGAGTCCAGAAGCAACTGTCAATACACACCTGATCCGGTTAGCGCGCACTATCGGCCAAACATAGCGTGCGCTAAAGTGTATCGGTAGCGCGCGCTATCGACCAATAGCGTGCGCTACCTGGGCATCAGTAGAGTCCAGTGGCAAACCGGCCCAAGATCGACATCCACACTAGCGCACGCCATCGGGCGTCTCGGCGTGCGCTAAAACCCAACCTTAGCGTGCGCTAGGCTACGTAGCGTACGCTAATCCACCAAGACATGGGGATCGAATCAAGATCGCCACTCCTGTGGCTTGCCTCTAGCGCGCCATTTAAACAAATCGTAGCGTGCGCTACCAAGTGACCCCTAGCGTGCGCTATGCAGAAAATATAGCGTGCGCTAGGTATGAGATATAAATGGTTCACAACACCAGAATATGAACGAAACATCAAACGGAACACCTCAAAGCGCATCAAAACATAGAATGGATCCACAGCAACCCCGAAACAGCGGTTCCGCACAACAATAACGAGTCTCAGATCAATAGATGATGGGAAAAATACACTGTAAGGTACATGAGGGTCACTACGACCGAGAAATACACCGAAAAGGAAAATACAAGGGGAAAGAAAAATGCGGATATTACATTCTACCCCTCTAAAAATAAGTTTTGTCCCGAAACTTAAGAAACAAACAACTCAGGGTACCTAGCACGCATGCTATCCTCGGTTTCCCAAGTTGCCTCCTCGACACCGTGTCTCGACCACTGCACCTTGACCAAAGGTATGGTCTTATGCCTCAGTCGTTTCTCACGATGCTCCAAAATCTTCAAAGGATGCTCTTCGAAAGTAATATCCTCGGCGACATCAATCTCACCATAATCGATGACGTGACTAGGATCCGGGACATATTTTCTCAACTGGGAAACATGAAAAACGCTATGAACATGACTCAAGGCTGGAGGTAATGCCAAACGATATGCCAACTCACCGACTCGCTCGAGTATCTCGAAGGGTCCAATAAATCTCAGACTCAACTTCCCCTTCTTCCCGAAACGAAAAACTCCCTTCGTCGGCGACACCTTTAGTAAAACGTGGTCTCCCACCTCGAATTCCAAAGGTCGGGGACGGACATCGGCATACGACTTCTGTCGACTCTGGGCAGTCAACATCCGTTCCCAGATTAATTCTATCTTCTGTCTCGTCTCAAAAACGACATCTGGCTCGGTCCCGACCAAATCGGACGCCTCATTCCAACAAATCGGTGATCGACATCGCCGCCCATAAAGTGCCTCATACAGTGCCATCCGAATCGACGCATGCCAACTGTTGTTGTACGTGAATTCGATCAATGGCAAATGCTCCTCCCAGTCACTGCTCCAATCGAGAGCACAAGCACGCAACAAATCCTCGAACGTCTGGATAGTGCGTTCCGATTGTCCATCTGACTGGGGATGAAAAGAGGTACTCAAACGCAAACGGGTTCCTAACGCCTTATGCACCGCCTTCCAAAAGTGCGATACAAAACGGCCATCACGATCCGAAACAATAGACTTCGGAGTACCGTGAAGCCTCACAATCTGCGCGATAAACACATGGGCTAACTTAAAGTGTCCTTGATGCCCAGAAAGTGTGCCGACTTAGTCAGACGATCTACAATCACCCAGACCATATTCATGCCCGACCTCGATCTCGGCAAACTCGTAATGAAATCCATCGATATATCTTCCCATTTCCATTCCAGAACGGGAAGTGACTGCAACAACCCAGCCGGTCGCTGATGCTCGATTTTGACTTGCTGACAAGTCAAACATTTCGCTACAAACTGTGCGACCTTCCCTTCATATCATTCCACCAGAAATTCCTCCTCAGGTCCTTGTACATCTTACTCGAACCAGGATGAACGGAATAAGGTGTAGCATGGGCCTCACGCAAAATACTCTGTCGCAACTCTGAGTCGTTCGGCACACAAAGCCGACTCTGGAATCTCAAAGCACCATCCTCGTGAATCACAAACCCAGGAGACTTTCATTTAAGAATGTTCTCTCTAACTTGAGTAATCATCGGATCCTCTAACTACTTCAGCTTAATTTCATCGATCAAAGACGACGAAATATCCAAAGCACAAAGTTGCCCGACAGTTCCCGGCAACAAAACCTCAACATCTAACTCGATCAAAGCCCGCCGAAGCTCAGACTGAGACGTAAGGACCTCAAGCATTCGCAATGCGACCGATTTCCGACTCAAGGCATCGACCACGACGTTCGCCTTGCCTGGATGATAAAGGATTTCGAGGTCATAATCCTTAATCAGCTCTAACCACCCCCTCTGCCTCATATTCAACTCCCGCTGGGTAAATATGTATTTCAGACTTTTATGATCGGTAAAAATCTGACATGCAGAGCCGAAAAGATAGTGACGCCAAATCTTTAGCGCAAAAACGACTGCCGCTAACTCCAAATCATGAGTAGAGTAGTTCATCTCATACGGCCTCAACTGTCTCGATGCATAGGCAATGGTCTTGCCGTGCTGCATCAATACGCACCCGAGACCCTGACCCGAAGCATCGCTATAAACGGCAAAACCCTCGTTGCCACATGGCAACGCCAAAACCGGGGCTGAAGTTAAACGCTTCTTCAGCTCCTCAAAACTCGATTGCCTCTCGTCATTCCAGACAAACTTCTCAGATTTCTGGAGCAACTGCGTAAGTGGCCGAGCTAGTCTCGAGAAACCCTCGACGAACCTACGATAGTAGCCAGCCAAACCCAAGAAACTACGGAGTTCCTTCACATTCTTGGGCGGTGCCCAATCCAACACTGCCTCAATCTTCTGCGGATCCACACGAACCCCCTCGGCTGAAATCACGTGACCTAAAAACATCACTTCCTTCAGCCAGAACTCACATTTCGAGAACTTTGCATAGAGTTGCTCGGTCCTCAAAATGTCTAATACTACCCGCAAATGATGGGCATGCTCTTCCTCATTCCTCGAATAAATAAGAATATCGTCAATGAAGACGACGACACACTTATCCAAATACTCGATAAAGACTTTGTTCATCAACTGCATGAACACCGTCGGCGTATTAGTTAACCCGAAAGGCATAACTACGAACTCATAATGTCCGTATCTCGTCCGAAAAGCTGTTTTCGGCACATCGGACTCTCTCACCCGGAGCTGATAGTACCCCGATTTCAAATCAATTTTCGAGAACAACGCAGCTCCCTGCAACTGATCGAACAAGTCATCAATTCTCGGCAAAGGATATTTGTTCTTGATGGTCACCTTGTTTAGTTCGCGATAGTCGATACACAAACGTAGTGAACCATCCTTCTTCCGCACAAATAGGACCGGTGCGCCCCAAGGTGAGGCGCTCGGTCGAACATACCCCGACTCAAGAAGCTCACTCAACTGTTTCTTCAACTCTGACATCTCTGAAGGTGCCATGCGATACGGCGCCTTAGAAATAGGAGCCGCGCCCGGCTCTAACTCTATAGCAAACTCGACCTCACGATCCGGTGGCAATCCGTGAACTCGTCAGGAAATACATCAGGAAAATCACTAACGATTGGAATCGATGAAAGCTCGACTCCACCACTCTCCGCCTTCAAGGCGTAGCACCAAAAGCCAGTACACCCCTTTCGCAGGAGTCTCATTGCCTTCAAGGCATTAATAACGAACTTCTAGTTTACCCTCTTCCGCCCCGCGAAAGAGTGCTCGGTGGCGTCCTAGGCTAACATAGTGATGATTCTCGTGCGGTAGTTCATGATCGCACCATGCCGTTCGAGCCAATCATCCCCAAGAATCAAATCCTCACCCTCGATACCCACAACAATAAGATTAGAGGGCCAAGTCCTCTCACAAACAAGCACAGAACAGTCTCGAACCTCCTGATCGCCAACGATCCTATCACCGCTAGGAAGCTTAACGATGAAGGGTTCACAAGGCATCAAACGGCGCACACAATCGCAAGATATGAACGAATGCGTAGCACCGGAATCGAAAAGCACACTGACAGGATGAGAAAGAATATGAACGGTACCTGTCGCCACAGTAGCTGTTGGGTCATCGGCTTTCCGCATCTCATAAACCCGCGGATGGGCGGAGCCGACACTAGAAGCTCCCCCTCTGGCGGTCTGACCCCGACCTCTCCCTCGACTGGCACTCGGTGGGGACTGAGAAGAAAACGATCCTTGATTCACGCTTGGTTCCCTAGGCGCTGGAATGGAAGCCCGGGCACCAAGGATTTTCTCCCTCTCAAAGACAGACGGCCTTGTGGCCTACTGCCACACTGATTACATGTCAGCAAAGGGTTCGGACAAATACGACTGATGTGGCCCTGCTGGCCACAATTAAAGCACTTCACTTCTCGAGAAGGGGCACTGGCAGCCCTACGGGGAAACCCAGTAGATCGAGCTGGGCCACCACCAGCGGAAAAGTTAGAAGACTGGAATTTCTGCTGACCCCCACCTTTGTGGCCCGAAAATTCCGCGGACTTACGCTTCTTGCTCTCGCGGGCCGCCTCGCTAGCCGTCACCGAAATATCATTAGCATGTGCCCTTCTCTGGTAATATTTCAAGGTATTACAGACGATCCCCGACATATAGTCCCGAATCGACAACTTCATCTGTCTGGAAAAAATGGAAAATTTTGTCGCTCTCCTCGACAACTTGGGTCTTCACATAACCCAACTCCTTGTTAAAATCAGCAATAGCTTGAGATACGGGGATATCCCGCGGTTGAGCATCATATAAAGCATGTACCCGAGCACATCGGCGGCCACGGGCAATATTCGATCTCCATCAATTCTTGAAACTCACCACGGCAAAGATGATCTTTGGGCCCAACGGCCTCCCACCAGTCCGTAGCGTCCCGGTGAGAAAGTACTGGGCAATAGGGACCTTACGGTCCTCGGGACAGTTGGTAGCAGTGAAGACTTTAGATATCTCCTTGATCCACCCTTCCCAGCCAATCAGGTCTGAAGCTCCCGAAAACTGAGGAGGATGCATCTTGATAACATCTTGGAGCCAACGATCCGCTCCGCCCCGATTAGCGTGGGCCTGATCCGGGTTCTGAACCGCCTGAGCTATCACCGCCATTTGGTTCACCATTTGCTGCATAACGGCCGCAATACCAAGGTCGGCACGCTCCTGAGAAGAAGCATGGCTATGACGGTCGACGGTACTGCCGGCTCCCGAAGACTGCGACGTGGCCGCCCCACCGGCTGCCCCACGTCCTCGGCCGCGTCCACGACCACGTCCATGACCACGGCCTCTTCCAGCATCCATACTGATGTTAAATAAGTAGCAAAACCCATACGATGGTAAGTACAAGAAAAGAACAATCAAAAATCGAGAATCAAAGGTGCGATACAAGGGAATAAGGAACAGAGGAAGGAAAAACTTACGGACACTGGTAGTACCGGAATCATGGCAGCGTGACGATGATGTGCAAAACAAAACACAACAAGACCCAATAAACCGACAAGCCTAGGTATCCATAACCTAGTTCTCTGATACCATTTTCTGTAACACCCTTAGGATATTCGAGGTATATTACAGTGCCGTGAATCCCTATATGGGACCCACCAGGCTGAACGGCATCATACTCATCAACTCACAGAAACGACAAAATAACACCTCGTTATGAAGACGCAAAACAGAATAATCCACCCGGTTCAACCAGTCAACATAACATCATCATCCAACACAAACATAATAGGCAACAATACAATCCGGACGAACAAGAACTCTTAAATACTCGAGTACAACTATTAGTTCAAAAACCACAAAAGATGAAAAGATAAAAAGACACGAAGACGTCACTCGTGCACAATCATCACGCACGACCATCATCTGTGTACTGGTCCAGCGCCCGCTCGTCTTGATGAACCTGACCTGAAATTCATAAAATGAATTTCCCCAAAATGGGTCCCCAGAGGGGTTAGCAATTACGCCAGTACAAGTAACCAAATGAACAGCTTACATCTTACACATATAGTAATGCATGCAATCAATAAATCATAGTTCCAAACACTCATTTCCGGAAATGCCAATATCAAATCACATTTGTAAAAATGCACCACAATTAACCTCGGACCCACAGCTTCGTGGATCCCTACCGAGACCCCGTCGGATCTAACCCGTAGTGGTTAAAAGCAACTCGCGGTTCCACAGCTTCGTGGAGCCCTACCGAGACCCCGTCGGATCTAACCCGTAGTGAGTATACACACACACACACACAATTTCTCATACAAAACTACTATGTCAAGATCGTAAGTTCATAAGGATACTTGCCTCGATTGATAGACGGTGACAAGAACGGAACGGAAGAATCAAGCACGACCGCGAGGAACCGACGAATGAACCTAACGATTCGAATAACACAATCACAACCACTCCTAAACGATTACGGAAATGGAATACACCCAAAAACCTGCCTACGATTCATGTATATTCGTACAAAAATAACAACGAGGGCAGACCACAACCAAACCCTCTCAATTTCGCAAAACCATAAAAATATAACATGAATCCGTAGGAAAACTAATTATACCAACAAGATTAATCATATTCATCATGAATCCACCAACAAAACGGAACGGATCGGAAGAAAATCCCAAAACCCCCAAATCGCCCAAAAGTAGGGTTCTAAGAGATTTACCTTGGATTAGGATGAAAGATTCGTGTTGATGTTGATATAATACACCAAGAACTTAAGGAATATGTTGGATGAGATGATTGGAGGAAGAAATCGCCAAGAATCACCCAAAATCGCCACAGCCGCGGAAAGGAGGAGGAAATGGAAATAATACGCTCATCCCGGTCAACTCCCTGATTTATATAGCCAGGGAGTGTTAACGCGCGCTAATCCTCAAGGTTTACGTGCGCTAACGAAACAGACTACAGTCCAGTAGCCAGATTTCTGGCCGTTAGCGTGCACTACTCCAAACGTAGCGTGCGCTAATAACCTCTCGGTAGCGCGCGCTATCGACCAATAGCGTGCGCTACCTGGACATCAGCCGAGTCCAGAAGCAACTGTTAGTACACACCTGATCCGGTTAGCGCGCGCTATCGGCCAAACATAGCGTGCGCTAAAGTGTATCGGTAGCGCGCGCTATCGACCAATAGCGTGCGCTACCTGGGCATCGAGAGTCCGATGGCAAAGCTCCCAAGATCGACATCCACACTAGCGCACGCTTCGGGCGTCTCGGCGTGCGCTAACTCCAAACATTAGCGTGCGCTAGGCTCGTAGCGTACGCTAATCCACCATCCAGAGGATCGAATCAAGATCGCCACTCCCGTGGCTTGCCCTCTAGCGCGCTCTGAAAGCGATCATAGCGTGCGCTACCAAGTGACCCCTAGCGTGCGCTATGCAGAAAATATAGCGTGCGCTAGGTACGAGATATAAACGGTTCACAACACCGGAATATGAACGAAACATCAAACGGAACACCTCAAAGCGCATCAAAACATAGAATGGATCTACGGCAACCCCGAAACAGCGGTTCCGCACAACAATAACGAGTCTCAGATCAATAGATGACGGGAAATATACACTGTAAGGTACATGAGGGTCACTACGACCGAGAAATACACCGAAAAGGAAAATACAAGGGGAAAGAAAAATGCGGATATTACATAGGGCTGGTCATGATTTCATCATCCATCAACCTTCTTGAGTTCCTAACAAGGATTAACATCATATAATCCATCATTTTCTGTCGGATCGAAGGTATTGTTCTTGTATTCCTAGAATTGACTTTTTGGGGTATTGTTCTTGATTTCGACCCTAACCTGATTTGATGAATCGGGTGGTCTTGTTTAACTTGATTGACGATTTGAGTGTTCTTGGGGAGTATTGAACATTTAACGTTCGATTAAATGTTCTAATGAGTTTCCCTTCGAGAGTTAGGCGTGTTTTCCGTTGTTATTAACCCGGTTACTCGTAGTGATTTCGTTTTGTTGTTTCTCTTATGGTGGATATAGGTTTAGGGGCTTTCGGTCGAGCTGCGATCTTTGGAGTCATTCGTGTGTTAATCATCGAGGCAAGTGTTCTTGTCTATACGAATTATAGTATGCGAATTGAGGTTGTAGAATGAATTTATGATGGTTGTTTATTTTTGTTGATTTTGCATTATATGGGCCGTTTAGATGTTATGTTAAGTTAGAGTCGGTTGTTGGTTGTTGTAGATATATGTCGATTGAGACGAGGTGTCGGGTAGATAGTACACTTAGACGTGGGTTGTAATGGTTGGTGGTCACTGGGTTGTGTGCATTAAGTTGTGTGTTATGTGTTGGGTTAGTTGTAATGGTTTGATCGGTTGTTATACCCGTTGATATGTGGAGATGCGTTTAGGATTGTTAGGTTGTTGTATAGTTGTGTCGATCGTGGTTCTGTGTCGGATAAGTGACCATTTCTAGCAAGTGCCTTGATTATATATATTGTGATTAACGATTGAGACAATGCATTTTGTAAACGTAAGTGTATGTGTGTAATATCCGCATTTTTACTTTTTCTGGTAACTTTTTTTTGGTGTATTTTTCAATTTTAGCGAGTCGCTTGTAACCGTATGGATATTTCGAGAATATTTAATACTGGACTTTTTGTCATCCGAGCTTGTTTCGGACTTGTTTTACTCAATTCCGCGTTTAATGTCATTTTGTCGCTATTTGGTTCGATTATCGTAATTGTTATTCGGAACCGCCGTTTCGGGGTTGCCGAAACTCGATATTATGTTGTTATGCATGTTGTGAGCTTTTGTTTGGTGTTTCGATCGTGTATCGTGTATTTTGGATGTTTTTGGCCGTTTTGTAATTTCCCCAAAGTTATGGGGTAATTACTATCGTTGTCGTTTTTCGAACCTTTGGGTCGTCGGAATCGTGTTTTCTTTTAGTGTTTTGGCTCCGTCTCGAACTCATCATGAATGTGTCTTTTTCAGTCCGTTGTTTAGTGTCGGGAGCGCGTTGTTTTCATCCGAGGCAGAATTCATCGTTTTCCAACTTTGAGTGCTGTTCGTACTACTGTCTGCACTCGTTAGCGCATGCTAAATTGGTTGTGTAGCGCATGATAATTTCGTTGAGTAGCATGCACTAACTTAGCCAGTAGCACGCACTAACGATTCGAGTACAGTAGTGGCAGTAGATTGTTTCTACTAACGAACTGAAGGTTCTGGACCAGGGTTGGCTGGTTAGCGGGCGCTAACCATAAGCCGTTAGCGCACGCTAAATCGTTTGGTTATATATATACCCGATAGTTGACCCCAGACGCGTCTATTCATAACTTTTTCTTCCTTCCCCGCGGCTTGTGCAATCTAGAGGCGATTTTGAGGCATTTTATTCTTCCAATCATCTCGGCTATCATCTTCCTTGAATCCTTGGTGTAGATTAACAACATCTACTTGTGTTCTTCGTCTTCGATCCAAGGTAATCTCTTAGAACCTTATTTTTGTGGAATTTAGGGGTTTTCGATTTAATGTCTGATTCGTTCCGTGTTGTTGATTAATCCATTATGTATGTGATTAATCTTAGTGGTATTCATGTTTTCCCTACGAGTTCATGGTAAATTTTGTGGTATTTGTGAAATCGAGAAAGTTCGGTTGCGACCCGCCCTCGTTGTTGTTTTTGTACGAATTTACATGAATCGTAGGTGGATTTTCAGGTGTATTCCGTTTTCGTACTAATGTAAATTAATTGTGATTTTATTCTTTGGATCATTAGGTTCGTGGCTGTCGGTTCCAAACGAGCGTGGTTGATTGTTCCATTCATTTCGTCGACAGTTCCTCGAGGCAAGTATTCTTTTGAAACCCTTATGTTTAACATGGAATGGTAATATATATGTGTGTGCTTTGCTCACTCCGGGAGGGTCCGACGGGGCCTCGGAGGAATATGTGATTTCGCTCTTGATTCACGAGCTTGTTTGGATAGCCAGTCCGGGAGGGTCCATAGAGGCCTCGGATGGGACAAGTGGTTTAGCCCCGGTCCTAGGCGAGTCATGTGCGTGATTTTTAACTATAGCCAGTCCGGGAGGGTCCTTAGAGGCCTCAGATGGGACCAGTGGTTTAGTCCCGGTCCTAGGCAAATTGATTATCGACTGTTTGTTTTCCGGGAAAATACATGTCTTGGTTTTATTTTTGAAACAATTTGATGCATGTACTATGAAATGTGTAAGTGAATGGTTTGTCTTGATTACTTGTACTAGTGTAATTGCTAACCCCTTTGGGGACCCAGTTTTGGGGAAATTCGTGTTATGAATTTCAGGTTGCGTTCAGCCGATCAAGCGGGCACTGGAGCAGTACGGGGATGCTGGCCAGGGTTGTTGACGTGTGCAAATAAGCCCTCTATTTTAGTTGCCCATTTTAAACGTTTGTTTTCAACTTGTAAACCGATAGACCGTACTCGCGAGTACTTAGGTATTTTGATTTGGAAAATGGTTTGTATTACTAAATGCTATTTGTGATTTTTGGTGATGTCTGGTTTACTGGTTGTACCGGGTGTTTTATTTATTTTTCGTCTTGATGATGTGTGTTTTCTCGATAACTGAGATGGTTAGACGAGCGTATTAATTATTTAGCCTGGTGGGTCCCACGTAGGGGTCCACGGCATTGTAATATATCATGAATATCTTGGGGGTATTACAATGTGAGTTGTTCTTCCACCTTGGGAGGGTCCGAAGGGGCCTCTGGGGGCCGATACTAATGGGTATGGCCGCGGAAGTGGTTTCCCATCTTGGGAGGGTCCGACGGGGCCTCTGGAGGCCGATACTAATGGGTACGGTGTGATTTTCATCACGATGATGATGTTGATGTTTTCAATAATTTTGATATGTCCAGAATATCACAGCATTTTATTTCTGATGTTGATGTACATTATATATTGATTTTTGGTACTAGACTATAATGATACTAGAAATAATGTTGTTTGTGTCTTGTCCCTAGATGGTAATGTTTTGGTGCCGAAATGCAGGTTTTGTTATTGTTCTCGTGCATTATTGTTGAAAAGAAATATTTGGGTTAAGTCCCTAACGATTGTGTAAAGGTTGTCTTGCGGAAAATAACTTTGGGCCGAGACCCAATTGTCTTGAAATGGTTTCGTAGCTAAGGACGTGAGGTCCAGAAGGATTTCCTACTTAAAATGTTTGCTTCATGAATCGAGATTTGGACTGTGACCGCATTGTTTTCGAAAAAGGTTTTATATTTTGGTAAATTGGCACCCCACTTAGAATGGTGGGTAATATTGCGGAGTAGAGTTTTCAAACTCTTTTGTGCTGCGGAAGCGTAATTAACTTGCGGAAAGTAAATGACACAAGATTTATAGAGTGTTGGCCAAACGTGCCTACGTCCTCTCTCCGTATCTTTTTATATGGACTCAAGATCAACCTTTTCCGTCTTGTCTTCTGTCGGTCCGAGGTAAACTGTTACAATCTCGTCTTCTATCGGTCCTAATAAACCGTTACACTCTTGTCTTTATGTCGGTCCAAGATAAACCGTTTTCCTTTTCTATTAGATAAGGAAGCAACCTATCTAGCTTTCTATTGGTACTAGACAAACCTCTCTTGGATTTAGATATGATTCTAATAATTCTGGATCAACGGTCCTAATAACACCGAATCAATATACAATCCGTATCTTTCCTGTCGTGTATATTATCGTGTATGAACACTCAAACACTTATCAATTAAGCAAAATTACAACAACGATAGTGTATACAATGATATCAAACGTATATATGATTTTCTCAAAGTTGTTATTTTGAATAATACCAAATGCCTTGGTATTTATAGGCATAAAGCCTTAACTAGCCTTTAGCCTCTGCATCATGTATTGCGTACGTTATCTATATACCATTACTTACGTTAACCACATTACGTACGTTAAGACTTCTTTGTTACGTACGTTATGTATATTGCAAATCAGTCCAATAGCAACTGTCTTCTTCTTTACGTATGTTATATATCACTCTTTACGTACGTTATCTTCAGTCAAAATATCTCTTGCATGCTGACCTACTCCATGACGTCATCTTCAACGGTTCCTTGTTTGAATTCGTATTCAAACCATCACGTACGTTAAGCATGTAAGCTTACGTACGTTAAGCTCTTCTCCTTACGTACATTATACATGTTATGTTGCGTACGTTAAACATGTATACTGCACTCGTATGCCTTCAGGTGACTTCTCATTACGTATGTTATAGATGTTGCATAGCGTACGTTATCTTTGATAAATCTCACTACTTTGCTTTTCTGTCCGGCTCGTTCGTTGTCTACTCCTTCGTTGTTTTGGTTCGTTCTATTATTGTTTTCTTTGATCGATAACATCATCAACTTATCATTAGCTCATCATCAATTCATCATCAAAATCAATTTATGATTATATGGAACAGAATATTCTAACATTATAATCTTGGATTTGAAGACCCAAAAGACTATTGTTGCCTTCTAAAGCTCCCGAGTTGGTAAATTACTTTCAAGGACTTGAGCTAGTACTTTAAACTTTGAAAACCTCTCGAGAACTTCTTTAATGGTTTGTTGTCGTCTTATAATAACTGATATATGCGTAGTATATTTTGTATGACTTGAATACTTGTACTAGCCATTCAAATACTAACCCCTTAAATGGGGGAAATACGTATCATGCATTTCAGGTATGCTTAGTTTGTTGGAGAAACCACGGGTACGGCGTGGAAGAAGACGAGCCGCGATACTAATCAAGAGTTAGAGTCAGTATTGATGTTATTGTATTGTTGTGGTATCTTCAGCCTTCCGCTATATTGTATCTTGACCCCTGTGTGGGTAAGTTCAGAAATGAGTTTTTTTTATTTGGATTGATTTCCTGTCGTGTGACCCTATCGGTCGGTGTGTTTTAATATTTGACCTTATCAGTCAGTGTCGGTATGTAGTTTGATCTCGGTCGATCAAACTTCTGTCGTCTTGTGGTAATTAGCCTAGTAGATCCCTCCATAAAAGGGGTCTACGGCGTGTAATATTCCCACTGGATTTTCGGGGTGTTACACCTTTCAAGTAAGTACACAAAATGCTATTGCAATATTTATAGTTGAATGTTTGGTTACTCCATTTACATCAGTGGATACTAGTTGTTTTTGTCGTTATAAAATGGTGGACGTCTTTTTATAATTGTTTCTTACTTATATATTTTGGTAACCAATTCATGTAATGAAAGTTTCCTAATATCTGAAAAAAAGTATTATAGAATAATGAACAATAGCCAAAATCTTATTACAAATAAATATTCTATATCAAAAGTATCCAAACTTATATTTCTCAAAATTTTTATTCTATACTAATGACTGATTTATGTTGTTTACTGATTATGTGAAATTTTAATTGAGTTAAAGTTGAACCCAGTTTGGAAAAGTATGTCATTATGCAGTCAGATACTGAAGGATATATAGTTGGTCACTCGATTATAAGATTCTGGATACTTCTTCATGATATTATACAACACTCGAATGGATTTTAAATTTGTAATATTATATATAAGTACTGAACTTTATATAGTTGTATAAGTTTGTTGCAATTTGTTTACTTACTAGAATGTCGTTCTTTTTTCAATTATGCTCATTAATTGTTTAGTTATGTATTCATATATAAATGGTTACCATATTTTCAATATTGTAGCTGTTTTTGCCATCTCATATAAATGATTGTTGTATTTTCAATTGTGTTCCTTATTGCTTTCTTTTCAATAGTTTGTTACTATTTTGGCAAATATTTGGTTACTCTGGCTATATTTTTAGTTCCATAAACTTTATTGTTAGTTGTAAATATATGAAAGAACATACATAGAAGGTATCCAAATGTAATATGTTAATGTACTTCATAACAATATCATTATTTATCTAATTATCTTTCATTATTTATTTGGTTATTATCAGATGGTTTTGGGTTACTTCAGTTACTTGAAGTTTTGGTTACGTGAGTAATGATTAGTTGGGAAAATGGTTATCTACACATATACAATAATTAGAATGGAAGTAAATATCTGATTATCCATTTCAAATGGATAGATACTGTTATTTTTGTCATAGAATGTAGGTAGTAACCAATATTATTTTGTTATTACATATCTATCAACGAGCATATAAGGTATTTATACATGGATATTAATGTAATCAAAATCTAACATGACAGTATCCATAAATCTAACATGACAGTATCCATAAATGTGTGGTTGAATCTGAATGGTAAATATGAATAACTCGATATTCAACATTAAATATTAACCAAATATTTATATTTGAATACCAAACAAATATATGAAAGTCTTGGAATGTGCTTCATCTACTTTTTATTGTATAAAAAAAGGAGCATGAATGACAGGTGCATGAGTTCAAGATTCAGGAAATTAAATTACTGATAGCAAGTATTCACATAGTTATAGTTGACATTACAAAATTAAGTAACACAATATTGACCAAACTACTGATTCCAAGTATTCACATAGTTATGGTTGACATTACAAAATTAAATAACTCAATATTTAAAAATAAAAATATGCACAGTTTTGTACTCTATTTTATTGTTAAATAAAAATAATAATAGCATATTTAGGTAACCAAATAAAACATGATACGATCAATGATCTTGTACCTCAATTTTTTCATTATCAAATATACAAAATAAACTATGGCAAAAATAAATAGTATCCACATGCGGTTAACCAAACTATTAAAAGATTATTGTAAAAGTGTTTTGATTAGAAATTAGAAACAGCGGAATAAGGAGAAAGAAAAAAAAGGGAAAAGAAGAAGAGGGAGAGGTGTTACAGGAGAAAGGAAAAGGATAAAGACAGATATTTTGTTGATTAATTGATATGGAAGGATTGTGTCTTCCTAGTGAGGCGGAGTAGATGGGCCGCACATCTAGCTAGGAGTTTTTTTTATCAAATTTTTATTATTCTATAAGT